>CM053166.1:153169110-155669110 GCA_028571685.1 Heterohyrax brucei
AACACATTTTTGTTTGTTTCCTAATATCCTGCATTATCTCTTTTCAGCTTGTAATTTCTCTTGTTCCTGTAAATATAAATATATACATCCAAGTAGACCTGATCCTAAAAAATAGTTCTGTTTTTTTTAATCCATATTTTGCAATATCCTTGTTCTGTTAGGTCAAGATCACTGTGGATTTGAATACTACTGCTTACAAAATAGTATCCATGCAGTTGAATATTTGTAAATATATTAAGAATATTCTTAATTGTTATATGCAGTAAAACATATATTCACTAAATATTCATACCTATAATTTGCAGTCGTGATGCCAGATACTGAAAAAACAAAGCACTTTTCCTAGATGCAAGGAGCCAACCATGACATACTGAACAAAAATAATCTATACTGTAAAAATTATGCTAAAATCTGTGACAGGCTCAAAAATCAAGTATGATTCTCTGCCTGACAGTGATACAGTTAAAATTATATAGGAAATATGTAACTTACAATAGAACTGCATTCCAAAGGTTCATTTGAAAAAGAAATTAATTTGCAATCAAAAAGTATTTTCCTATACAAACAATGTTATAAATGACAATTAGGTCCTAAATAAGACCACAAACACACACACAAAAATCCCTATAATCCATAATGTAACTGAACTATACTACTAATGGTATTTTAGGCTTGACTATCTTTTAAACAAAGCGTATATGTATTAGGAAAATGCATTTAGAATTCTAACTTAGGACCCTTAAGACATATATATATTATTTCTCTTTCCACCTCTACTTTAATCAACTCCAGGAGTGAATGGGAGTTTGATCCTGCTGCTTTAGACATGGAAGCAACAAACATCATCTCCTAACACAGCCCCATTATGTCCATTTGTTTTTGTAAATTTTTTTTCTTTTTTTCTTTTGCTTGCTTGCTTGCTTGTTTTTAAGGATAGTAGTCAAACAAAATCTAGCTTTGTGTGTCAAATACATTTGAAAACATCCCGGGAACATATTTTTTTGCTTTCTGCATTACCAATAAAAGAGGAAAATATCTTTTCAGCCCTCACTCATTTTGATGGTGAAGATCGGGATAGCAGCTGTGTGATGGGAGTGTTGGTAAGAGAGAGATGGCGTTATGGAAGATATTCTTTTTGTGTGTGTATGTTCCACGGAGTTTTATATTTTTAGGTTGTGTTTTATTTATTTCTATTTTTTAAAATACTTTACTGTTCTTTAAGTAGAAGTTTACAGTCAAAATCATTTTGCCATATAAGACCCCACATATACCACTATGGAACTCTAACTGCACTCCTCCCCCGTGTATGACAGCACACTTCTCATTTCCACCCTGTACTTCCCACATTCATTCTACCAACTCCTGTCCCCTTGACCATCTCATCTCTCCTCTGGACAACAGCTGCTCAGACAGCCTCGTGTATATATTTAAGCCAAAAAGCACATTCTTCTCCTGCATCACTCTATTTTTTATAGCCCAGTCCAATCTTTGTCTGAAGAATTGGCTTCAATACTGGTTTCAGCTCTGGGCTAATGGAGAGTCCAGGAGCCATGTCCTCATTGGGAACACTCCAGTCTGTGGGACCATCAATTGTGATCTTTCAACAGAGTTCTAGTTCTGCAAATTCGTTTTTATCCTGCTGTGTCAGTGATTTTACTTTGTGTTTCCTATCAGGGAAGTCAGTGGTGGTGGCAGGGTACCATCTAGTTCTTCAGACCTTATACCGAAGTAGTCTCTGGATCATACAGCACATTCTGTCTCCTGGGCCCATGTTTTCTTTATGTCTTTGATGTCTCTAGTTCTCCTCTGCTCCAAGTGGATTGGGACTAATTGATGCTACTTAGATGGAAGCTTGCTAACTTTTAAGACCCCAGATGCCACTCACAAAAGGGATATGAAGAATATTTTCTTAAAAAATAAAAAACTTTGTTATACTAGCTATCTCCTGAAACTGTTTCCCCCAGACCCATGCCTGCTACACTGTTCTTCAAATGTTGATTTTGTATTTACAAAACATTTCAGCTTTTGGTGTAGTTCAGTTGTAATAAACTGCCTTCTACTGTGTGCTGTCACTCCTTCACCTAACCCCAATTCCTTTTTACCAACTGATCGATGAATACCCATCATCCTCCTTTCACACTCTTAGAACCATCAAGAATTATTCTGTGATGACACCTTTTCTTAAGTCCTTATACTAGTGGTCTTGTACAATATTTGTCATTTTGCAATTGACTAATTTCACCTTGGTGGCACTGTTGTTAAAAGCTACATCTGCGAACCAAAAGGCTGGCAGTTTGAATCTACCATGTGCTCCTTGGAAACTCTATGGGGCATTTCTGCTCTGTCCTATATATAGGGTTACTGAAGTGGAATCTTTCATTTAGAATAATGTCATCCAGATGACTTCATATACTGAAATGTTTCCTAAGATCATCATTGTTCCTTATCATCGCATAGTATTTCATTGTGTGACTATACCATAGTTTGTTTATCTATTCATTTGTTGATGGGCACCTAGATTGATTCTATCTTTTTGCTGTTGTAGACAGTGCTGTAATAAATATTGTTGTGCATATTTCTGTTCATGTGACAGCCCTTATTTCTCTAGGATATATTCTAAGAAGTGGGATTGCTGGATCATATGGTATTTCTATTTCTAGCTTTTTAGGAAAGCACCAAATCAATTTCCAAAGTGGCTGTACCATTTTACGTTCCCTCAAGCAGTGTAAAAGAGTTCCAGTCTCTCCAAACCCTCTCTCATGTTTATTATTTTGTGCTTTTTTAGATTAATGCCAGTTTTGTTGAGGTGGGATGTTATCTCATTGTAGTTTTGATTTGGATTTCTCTAATGGCTAATGATCATAAGCTCTTGTCCATGTGTCTGTTATTATCCTGGATGTCTTCTTTGGTGAGATGCTTGTACATATCCTTTGCCCATTTTTTAATAAGGTTATTGGTCTTTTTCTTGTTGAGATGGTGGAGTACCTTGTAGATTATGGAAATTAGATGTCAATTGGATTTGTGGTAGCCAAAAATTCTTTTCGAGTCTGTAGGTAGTCTTTTTACTCTTTTGGTGAAGTCTTTGGATGATCATAAGTATTTAATTTTTATTAATTCCCGGTTATCTATTTCTCTTCTGGCAATTCTGCATTGTTAGTAATATTTTATAGTCTGTTTATGCTTGCATTAGGGCTCCTAGCATTGTGTCTCTTTTTTCTTCCATGGTCTTTTTTGTTTTAGATTTTATCTTTAGGTCTATAATGGATTTTGTGTTAGTTTTTGTACATAGTGCAAGATACGGGTCTTGTTTTATTTTATTTGTTTTACAGATGGATATCCAGTTATGAAAGCACCAATTGTTATAGAGACTGTCTTTTTCCCCAGTTTGTGGACTTTGGATCTTTATCAAATATCAACTGCTCCTAGGTGGCTGATGTTATATATGGATTCTCAATTCTGTTCCATTGATCAATGTATCTGTTTTCATACTAGTACTACACTGTTTTGACTACCATTGCAGTTTAATGAGTTCTAAAGTCATGTAATGTGAGGCCTCCCATTTTGTTCTTCTTCAGTAATGTATTTGTTTGGGGCTTCTTCACTTTCCATATGAAGCTGTTGATTCTTTTTCTCCATTTCATTAAAAAACATCATTGGAATTTGTATTGCATTGTATCTATAGATTGCTCTGGGTAGAATAGACATTTCCATGATGTCAAATCTGCCTATTCATGAGCAAGTTACATTTCTCCACTTATAAAGAAGGTCTCTTGTAATTTTCATTGTATTGGTCTTTTGAATCTCTGATTAGATTTACTTCTATTTTATTTTCTTTGGGGATATTGTAAACAGTATTGATTTGGTGATTTCCACTTTGATGGTCTCTTTTTTGGTGTATAGGAATTCAACTTATTTACATGGTTATCTTGTATCCTGATAACTTGCTGAATTTTTATGTTGGCCCCGTAAGTCTTTCTGTGGATTCTTTAGGATTTTCTGTATGTAAGATCATATCATCTGTAAGTAGAGGTACTGCTCCCTTGCAAACTTGGAAGTCTTTTATTTCTGGATCTTGGCTAATTGCTCTCGCTAGAATCTTCAGGACAATATTGAATAAGAGTGGTGACAACAGGCATCCTTTTCTAGTTTCTTTTCACCGAGTGACTGCCTTCAGATTCTCTCCATTTAGAATGATGCTGGCTGTTGCCTTTGCATAGATGCCCCCGTTCATGCTGAGGAATTTCCCTTCTATTCCTATTTTGCTGAGAGTTAACATGAGTAGGACTTAAACTTTGTCAAATGTCTTTTATGAATCAATTAGTAAAATCAAGTGATTCTTGTCTTTTGTTTTATTTATGTGGTTGATTATGTTAATTGTTTTTCTAGTGCTGAACCATCCCCGTATCACTAGTATGAATCCCACTTGGTCATGGTGCATTATTTTTTTTATATGTTTTTAAATTCAGTTGACTAGAATTTTGCTGAGTATTTTTACATTTAAGATCATGAGAGATGTTGTTTAGTAATTTTACTTTTTGTACTGTTTTTATCTGGTTTTGGTATCAGGGTTACGCTGGCTTTGTAGAATGAATTAGGGAGTATTCCATCCTTTTCTATACTCTGGAATACCTTCAGTGACAGTAACATTAGCTATTCTGTAAAAGTTTAGTAGAATTCTCCAGTGAAGCCCTCAAGGCTTTTTTTTTTTTTTTTTTTTTTTAGTTTGCAGTTTTTAAATTACCTTCTAAATCTCTCCTTTTGTGATAGGTTATTTAGTCGTTCCAATTGTGCTAATTTTTGGTAGGTGATTTATGTTTCTAGAAATTTGTCCATTTCTTCTAGGTTTTTCAATATATTAAAGTATAATTTTTCATAGTGATCTGTTACGATTCTTTTAATTTCAGTTGTCTTTTCTGTGACATAGCCCATCTCGTTTCTTTTTTTATTATGACTGAGTGAAAATGTACATTCCCGTATAAATTTACATGCCCAGCTATATACAGCTTCCACTGCTGTCCCTGCCCAGTGACAGCACACTATTCCTCTCTGCTCCATATATGTCTCATCCTCCCAACAGTCTCCTTTCCCCTCCTCTCCACCCACTCTCCTTCCTCCAGCCAGAGGTCAGCAGGATGATATCCTACAGATGCATAGAACCATAAAGTGCATCTAATATATGGTCACTCTGCATTGCCAAGTCCAATCCCTTAGTGTCCGAAGAGAGGACCTTCATTATGATTTATGGGCAAGGGCGGCATCAGGGCCAGGGGCCATGCTCCCAGAGGAACCCTGAAACTGCTGGACCATCAATTGGGGTCTTTTAGTGGAGCTCTCAGGGTGCACCCCTTTTTATTCTTGTGTTGCCAGTGAGACTCAACTTAGTGAGCTCCATCGCGGCTATCACTGGTGATAGCACACATTAGAAACAAGAACAATATTAAGTGGACTTCAGCATAACTGGAATACTCCTTCCATCTTAACCCAATATTGCAAGGACAGAGTAGCTGGGGAAGGGGACAGAGGACCATGCTCTTAAGCAAAATTGAGGCCAATTGACACAACTAGCGTTTTGCTAAGAGGGCTCTTGGCACCCCACATTGGTGAGTGGTGTCTGGGGTCTTAAAAGCTGCCAAGCTTCCATCCAAGGGCACAACAAATGGTCCCAACTGAGCAGGAATGGATGCCCACTGAGGACCAAGATGACATGGGGTAAAGACAACCCAGAAGATAGAGAGACCCACATGAGTGGGTGCCTACATTGACTTGGAACCAGAAGAACTGGATAGTGCCCTGCCATCACCCATCTCATTTCTTATTTATTTGCTTCCTCTTCTGTTTGTCTTCCATCAGTTTGGCTAATGGTTTACCAATGTTATTGATCTTTTGGTCTAGTTAACTTTTTAATTGTTAGTCTACTCTCTATTTCATTAAATTCTACTTTAATTTTTATTATTGGGTTTCTTCTGGTGCCTGAGAAGTTCTTTTGCTGCTCTATTTTAACTTATTTGAGTTGTAGGTTAATTCTTTGATTGGGGCCCTTTCTTCTTTTTCAATGTGTGCATTTACTGAGATAAATTTACCTCTGCCACTCTTTTTTGTTGTTTCCTGAAGATTCTGGTAGGATGTTTTCATTCTCATTTAATTCTATGAATTGTTTTATTCCATCCATAATTTCTTGTCTTACCACTCATTTTTGAGCAAAATGTTGTTCCATTTCCATATTTGTCTTTTTCCCCATCTTTTGTCAATTATTGATTTCTACTTTTATGGCTTTATGGATATGTATTTTTTTCAGTACTTTGAATTTTGTTAAAGATTGCTCTGTGGCCTAATATGTTTTCAGTTTTGAAGAATGTACCATGTGCACTGTTAAAGAAGGTATATTTGCCTACTGTTGGGTGGAGTGTTCTGTGTATGTCTATGAGGTCAAGGTGGTTTATTATGGCATTTATATCTTCAGTATTTTTACTAAGGTTTTTTCTAGATGTTCTGTCTTTCGCTCAGAGTGACATGTTGAAGTCTCCTGCTATTATCGTGGAGCTGTCTGTTTCCCATTTCAATGCAGTTAATGTTTGTTTTATTTTGGGTGCACAAATATTTAATGTAATATCATTACATCTTCCTGGAGTATTGATCCTTTAATCATTATATAATGCCCTTCATTATCCAAGGTGGTAGATATTAAAGTTTGTTTTGTCAAAGATTAATATTGCCATTTGTGCTTTTTTGAATGTTGTTAGCTTGATGTACCTTCTTTCATCACCTGAGTTTTAGGTTATTTGTGTCTTAGAGTATAAAGTATACCTCTTGTAGATAGCATAAAGATGGATCATGTGTTTTTTATAACCTGATCTGTCACTCTCTATTGTATTTACTCCATTTACATTCAGCATGATTACTGATACATGTGAGCTTGGTGCTTTCATTTTAATGTCTTTTTTTGTATGTTGTAGACAACTCCTTTGTTTCATTTAATTTTCTGTGCTTAGTCATTTCTCTTTATATGTTTTCTTCTCATCTTTTTCAGTTGATGGTTTTGTATTTGCTGAGATTTAATATTTTTCCTGCTTTTTGTTTTGTGTATAGGCTCAATAGTTTCCTTTGTGATTACCTTAATATTTACCCATATCTTCTACATTTAAACCAGTAGTTAATTTCTTTACATCACCTTGATTTCTTCTCCATATGAATGACTTATGACTGCATTTATTTTGAGTCCTCTTTTTTGTTATAATGTTTACCTAATGGCTTGGCTAATGACATCTCTGTTTCCCTATGTTCAGTGCTTTGCCTGTGATTTATTTGTGTGATTCCCCTATCTGTATTAGTATCCAATTGCTGTGTTCTGTTTTCTGGTCTTGGGATGTTGCTTGGTGTTCTTGGTTTTCTAACTAAAGAGCTCCCTGTAGTACTTCTTGTGGTTTTGGTTTGTTTTTTGCAAATTCCCTAAATTTTGGTCATATTACAATGTTCTAATTTTGCTATGATATTTGAGAGACAATATTGCTAGATATATAATTCTTAGCTGGCAAGTATTTTCCTTCAAGTCTTTGTGTATGTCACCCCATTGCCTTCTAGCCTGCATGGCTTCTACTGAGTAGTCTGGGCTTGGTCTCATGGATTCTTCTATGTAGGTTATTTTTCATTCACCCCTAGCAACTTTTAAAAGCATTTCCTTATTTTTAGTTTTGGTAAGTTTGATTATAATATGATTTGGTGTCTTTCTTTTGGGATCTACCTAGAATAGAGTTTGATGAGGGTCTTGGATAGGTATTTTCTCATCTTTCATGATATCAAGGAAGTCTTTTGTTAACAAATTTTTGGCAATTCTCTCTGTATTTTCTCTTTGACCCCTTTCCTCAGTCTGGTACTCCAATCATTTGGAGGTTATTCCTCTGTAGAGTGTCTCACATAATTCTTAGTGTTCCTTGATGTTCTAAAATTCTTTTGTCTGATTTTTCCTCAAATATATTGATGTCACATACTTTATCTTCAGTTTCACTAATTTGGGCTTCCATTGCTTCAATTCTGCTCCTTTGACTTTTTACTGAGTTGGATAATTCTGTAATTTTATTATTAATTTTCCGAGTTTCTAATTCTTATATCTCTATGCTCTCTTGGATTTTTTTCAGTTTTGTCACTATGTTCTGCTGTATTTTGTTTCATCTCTGCCCTTATCTTTGAAGAATTTTACATATTAATCTTTTGTATTCTACCCCTAACAACTCCAGGAATTTGCCTTTCTCTGTGGCATTTCCTTCACTGTTTTGGGAGCTTTCTGTAAAGATCATGGGCCACCCCTTCAAGTGTTTTGATATGGACCACTGTTTCCAAGCCATTAGTAAATTGTATTTACTCATTTTATGTTTGCTACTGTGTTAAAGCTTCTTGTTTTAAAACGAACAGCTTTCTTTACTTGTGTGAAGTCAGCTCAGGTTTCCAGATGGTCAGTCATGAAGTGTCTGGAGAAGGCTCTCCCCTACTGTCCTGGTTGGACAGCAGGTGATTGGTACAGACACAAGTGTCTACCTGAAGTCACTGAGAAAGGTAGGAGACTAAGAGCTGTTCCTTAGTGTCTGTTAGGATAGTGTATCTCCTTATGTCTGAATCTATATGAAAGAACAGTTTCTTCCCTGGTATTACACCTTAGAGATATCAGAAGAATTTTCCCTCACCCCTTCCCTGCATTTGTTAAATTCTTCCCCTCTGAATCTCAGAGAATGACTCAGAGCAGGCTTCTGGAATCCTACTTACAACTCAGTTAATGGCATTAGATTTTAGCACTGGGTGCAGTGCAGAGAAAGGAGGGGAAGTGCTTAGAGAAGGCAGACATGTCTATCTTGTAGAAACAATTCATATCTGTGCACGGTAGTTTACACACAAAGAGTTAGCTTTCAGCAATCTTGTGCTGTCTCTCACTGGTTCTGGAGGCACAAGTGTATGCTTCATACAATTACTCCTGCTAAGGAGGGTACCCACCAACACCCGTACTCAGCCTACCATACAGTGGATGTGGGCTTTCCCAGCAAGTAGCGGCCTGTGGATTCCTGTGTACTTCTGGTGCTACTTTCCTTCCCCACTGCTCAGTCAAATTTCTCAGCTTTCCCTTTGATGTTCAGGGCTCCTAGGATGTCGTATGTACTGGACTCATACGTTCTTTTGACTTTTTGTTGTTAGATGCATCACAGGAAGCATCTGTTTACTCTGCCATCCCCAGCAGGGATTCTTAAAACAGAGTAACGGTGGCAGTGGTGATAGAGGTGATGTCAGTGCTGGTGGCAAAGATGACATGGCAAAATACACAGTCAGCATGGGGACTCTTCTGTATATTAGTGATTCATAAATAAGAAACTGAAGGCACAAAACCTAAAACAGAATCTAAAGTCAATTTCTTTAATATTTGCATAATTTTGGGTAAGCTATTTAAATTCTTTACACTTCAATTTAAGCATTTGTTAAGTGCAGATAATAATATTTGTATTTCTGAATTTTGTTGACATTGTCATATGATAGTTTATAACTCATGTCCAGAACTGGGAGATGTTCAATAAATGTTCTCAAAGTAAAGTCTCTACTTCTTATCTTAATTTAAGAATGCACCTTGGGGGTGGGGAAATCAATGCCCTTGCATAAACTAAGTTGCTTGAATGTATCTTTTTCTTTGTCAATTGAACCCACTAAGCCCATTTGGCTAATGTTGAAGGAAATCATGTTGAATTGACATGATTTGTTCTTTTCAAGTCTACATTGTGTGATATGCATGACTTTATGCTTCTACATGATTTATAACTGACTCAAATAATTTTTTTCATGATATATTTGTAAATAACTGTGCTAAGAGGACCAATCTGCCGTTTTTTAGAGGAATTACTCTTTTAACCTTATAAATATGTGCAGATTTGTTCTTTCTCAGTCCCAAAAGAGTATATTTTGCTCCATGATTTCTCAAATAGTGAATAGCAGATTTGTAATACTTGTCAGTTTTTTATATAACCAAATGGTTGCCTGTGTAGTCTGTGAATTAGTCCCATTCCCTTTTCCAAGGCTCTTTCTATTTTTTTCCTTAGGTCAGCTATTGCCATATTTGAAACTTTTTACTTTACTCTGGTATGAACTGTTCCTGGTTGTGCAACACTTTATTTAATCCTTTTCTTCACCTAATAGAGCTGAGGTCTCACTTATTAGCTACATCTTTTTCAGCTTTTTTTTTTTTATTATGACTGAGTGAAAATGTACATTCCCATATAAATTTAAATGCCCACCTATATGCAGCTTCCACTGCTCTCCCTGTCTGGTGACAGCACACTATTCCTCTCTGCTCCATACATGTCTCACCCTTGCAACAGTCTCCTTTCCCCTTCTCTCCACCCACTCTCCTTCCTCCAACCAGAGGTCAGCAGGATGATATCCTATAGATGTATGGAACCATGTGCATCCACTATATGGTCACTCTGCATGTCCAAGTCCAATCCATTCGTGTCTGAAGGGTGGACTTTCGTTATGATTTGTGGGCAAGGGCAGCAATTCAGTTCATTTTCAGGTATTGGGCCATATTTAGGAATGGATTTAGTGGTCCTGCTATCAATGCTCTACAAATATTCACTGTAGTATCTCAAATCCTCCTTTAGGAAGACCACTTGACATCTTATGTCTTCACTCTATCACACTTGCTAAAACAAATGACTTTCAACCCTAGTCATAAGTAAGTATCACCCTGATGGTATGTGGGTGCCTTGGGCACACAGTCTCTACTCTCAACAAATTAAATCAGAATCTGTGAATGTAGGACTTACCATAAATCTTTGAAAACTCTGCAGATGATAGTCACATGAAGCCAATGAATGTTAATGAATGTTAATTTAAAATAGACTTTGACCTGTATAAATGGAGTGAAATATACTGATTCATTTTATTCCTTAAATATTCTACTAGACTGTTATTAAGAAAATTTTGACAGTTGATTGTACAATCTTACACCCAAAATTTTATTTGTACATCTTTATGTTCCGTGTTCTTAAAAACTTTTTGTTATGTTTTGTTTTCCCTTTGTCAAAAGTTCTTCAAAGAGCAGATTTGATGTTGTTTTAATGTGATCTCTTATTGTTGTGATGCTGGAGTTCAGACTCTCTGAATGACTTTATTCAATTACATTACTCTTCCTGAAATACAAGGTCCAGAGGGATAAACAAAGTAAACAAAACTTATATCTTAATAGCTCTTATTTTGTCACATAAAGCCCATCTATTAGCAAGTTCATTTTCTGCATAAACTATGGCACCTCTGTCTTTAAAAATCAAATAACTATTGAAGTCAAATTTGGGCAAATTCCAAAAGAAGGTTTTAATTTCATCTTTAATTCTAGTGATATATGGCTTGGCAGGCATTATTTAATAAATGTTCTGGTGACAGTCATTGTTTTGGGTGCATATTTTACCATGATAATTTTCATATTTGCAAATCATACCTGCCATAGCTAGAGATCATGCTTCTGCCACCAATCCAGTTTACTTTCAACTCAGTTTTCTGTTCACAGATTTTAAAGCTATGTAGCCAAGAGTAGAGTCACTCTGAAAGTATTTGAGAATAAAAAAACAAGTTTATAACTAAAGATAACCAGTAAAGATATTTAATAAATAAAATAGTGTTTTTGCCATTAATTATGTGATCTTGGTGGACTGTGTACCTATAGGGAAAAAGGAAGCCATGGATAGGTAAGGATGAGATCACTAATCTAGCTGAAGGCCTAGAATAGTGCAAGTTACAATGCCCTAGGAAGGTGGTGAGTTATGGCATCATATGTCTGTAATCACAATTTTGTTGTTGTTAGGTGTCGTTGAATCAATTCTGACTGATAGTGACACTATGTACAACAAAATGAACCTCTTTCAAGGTATATACTATCCTTACAATAGTTGCTATATTTGAGATCATTATTGCTGCCACTGTGTCAATTCGTCTATGTCATTGAGATTCTCTTTTTCACTGACTCTCTACTTTACTTGTATAGTGATGCTAGCCATGTGTGATTGATAGGTGAGGCACCAGAAGTATCAACTTCAAAGGTTCTCAATGCTTGGCATTCTTTGAATGCTATCTGCAGAGTTTGTGGGTAAGCCCCACATCCAGAGTCTTATTTAATTTTTTGAGAATGGAGAATATGTGCCCAAAACCCCATATACCATCAAGGTGATTCTAATTTATGACCAGGGTTGAAAGTCATTTGTTTTAGCAAGTGTGATAGAGTGAAGGCATAAGATATGTCAAATGGTCTTTGTAAAGGAGGATTTGAGGTAGCTTCTGGGATTATGAATGCAGGAAGGTACCTAGAGCTAAGAATGTTGGAGTATACAGTAAAGTTTTTGTTCTAGTGGAACAATCAAGAAACTGTACAACTTGATAACACTCAATTAGCAAATATGACAGAAAATAAGATCTAGCTCATAAGTAAGTGTTACACACTAGACTAAATCCAAGCTTAGGTCAACAAAAATCAATGAGCAAGTGAGGAGATATCTGAAAATATTCAGTTTCTTTCAGAGTGCTTGTTAAACTTCAGTGAGCAGTGAAAAGTATAATCCGTGTGTTACTTTTAGTTATTTTGGACTTTTACATTGTTATCACCCACTCAGGATAAAATAATGATTATATGGCAGAAGCTATACTGTGATTGTGTGTGTTTTTGTATGCTTATATATGCTTGCATTTGCAGTTATAATACAAGCTCATAAAAAGAAGAAGAGAAGACAGACAAGATATGCTGTCTTCAGTACCTTAATTATTTGGAGAAATCTCATGCATTGGGTCAATATATATTTATCAAGTATCTACTACTGCGCTAGCCATTAGATTTAAAGCTGTATTCATGATAGAAATAGACCCTGTCCACATAAAATCTTATACCCTTACACTATTAAAATATTTTTTCTAAAGTGCTAGAATAGTCACATTTAAGCAAACAGGATCAGCTGTTAAACAGAGACAGGTAGGCAGGAACTAATACACAGTATGCAGATCAAACTATATTTTTTTGGTTGAATCCTTTTGTTAGAACAGAGGCTGTTTCACACTTTGTGATTTGGTAGATTGCAGCAATGCCTATTCATCTAGTCATATTTAACCACCCCAACCCTCTCAGCACACACACCTTTGTCTTTCTAGATAGAATAATCCAAATCTTAGTCTGGGATCTCATAGATGTTTTCTTTACTTCTTTGATTACGTTAGTGCTTTCATTGGACTTATTGATTCACTTACATTAACAAATGAGTTCTAATGATTGTATTTCTTTCCACATCACCTGATGTAAGCACACTGACTTGGATATCAGACCAAGTTGCTAGATAGTAGAAATAATGTAACATGATTGTGAGCAAATTAGTCTATCTCAGTTTGCTTTAAATCAGATTTTGGGCAACAAAATTGGAAATACTTGAATAGTTTCCATCTTTCAAAATTATGCAAATAATACAGGCCCATCTTCAGGAAACTCTGGTGGCACAGTGGTTAAGTGCTACAGCTGGTAACCAGAAGGTAGTCAATTCAAATCTGCCAGGCACTCCTTGAAATTCTATGAGGCAGTTCTACTCTGACCTATAGGGTCACTATGAGTCAGGATCAACTCAGTGGCAGTGGTTTTACATTTACCCTTAGCAGTCTTTAAAAATTGTCTTGATGTATCAAAACAAATAAATAAATAATCTGATGGCATCAAGTTATTTCCAACTTACAGTGACCCTGCTGCTGGTATTTCCTTCATGACAACTTTCTTACCATAAAGAACAGAATTTTCCTCAGAGAATGGAAAAATGGCACCACTAATATTACCAAACATGCATGTTCTCTAAAGTTCATATGTGTTACTGTTTAATATTAATTTTTTTCTGCTGATTAAGTACACTAATGTTAAATACTGTTAATGGTGATTTTTCAAGAGGAACTCTTAGCAATATTGTTAATGGTTTTATTCTTATAAGCTTTCTGAGATAAACAGACTATTAAAAAGTAGTTATGTTTAGATATGACTAAATTATTATATTTTATGTGTTCATTTTATAATATGTATTTTCTCTTTAAATTGAATTTTTAAAACACATGATGACCAGCAAGTCTAAAAATAATTATGGTAATATTTATAAAATTATGATAGCTAAATGTTTATTTGCCATTATTTATAAAAATACATGATCAGCCTTCTAAAAACAATTCCACTAAGAATTTAAGTATTTCCCATGGAAATACTTCCTTATAATGTAATATCAGTTGTTCATATGTCCAGTTAATTTCCCAATTGGTAATAGTAACATTTCTGCTTCTAAACCAATTATAATCAATTTATATTACAGCTATGCATCTCCAAAGTACCACAAAGTCAACTGTTGCCAGGATACATTGTAGCAAACAGAATCAATCTAACAATATTAAATACATAATCCCCCAAGTCAAGAATTAAATTAATTCATAAGAATATGTGGTTATTGTTGTTGGATACTATTGAGTCAGTTCCAACTCTGTATACAACAGAAAGAAACGTTGCCTGGCCCTTTGCCATCCTCGCAATTGTTGCTATGCTTGAGCCCATTGTTGTAGCCCGTGTCTGTGTGCCTCCTTGAGGGTCTTCCTCTTTTTCACAGATCCTCTACTTTACCAAACATGGTGCTCTTTTCCAGAGACTAGTCACTTCCAATAATAGGTTCAAAACACATGAGATGTGGTATCATGATCCTTGCTTTCAAAGAGCATTCTGACTGAACTTCTTCCAAAACAGATTTGCTCTTTCTTTTCCCAGTATATTCAATATTCTTAGCTAACATTGTAATTCAACGGTGTCTATTCTTCTCTGATCTTCCTATTAACTGTCCAGCTTTTGCATGCTATGAAGTTATTGAAAACACCATGGTTTAGGTCAGCTGCACCTTAGTCTTCATGGTGACATCTTTGCTTTTCAACACGTTAAAGAGATCTTTTGCAGCACATTTGTCCGATACAATATGTCACCTGATTTCTTGACTGCTGTTTCCATGGGTGTTGATTGTAGATCCATGTAAAATGAAATCCTTGACAACCTCAATATTTTCTCCATTTATCATGATGTTGCTTATAGGTCCAGTTGCGAGGATATTTGTTTTATTTATGTTGAAGTATAATCCATACTGAAGGCTGTGGTCTTTGATCTTCATCAGTATGTGCTTCAAGTCCTCTTCACTTTAATCAGGCAAGGTTGTGTCATCTGTGTAATGCAGGTTGTTAATGAGTCTTTCTTCCATCCTCATGCCCTATTCTTCTTCATACAGTTCAAGCTCTTGGATCATTTGCTCAATATACAGATTGAATATGTATCCCCATATTGAAACCATTGCCGGTGAGTGAGTTCCTACTCACAGTGACCCAATAGGACAGAGTAGAACTGCCCCTTAGGGTTGCCAAGGAGTGGTTGATTTATTTGCACTACTGACATTTGGGTTAGCAATGAAGCTCTTAACCACCGCGCTGCCATGGCTCCCCACATTGCATAGGTATTCCCATACTCACTCAACCTGTATGTGGATGTAGAGATTGTAAGTAAGAAAACTGGTTTTGCATAATAGACAATAAATTATTATATTATAAATTATCATACCATCTTACAAAGTTTTAGTGAACGACGAACAATGATGCTTTAAAAGTAAATTAATCAAGCGAACTTCTTAGTTAAAAGATTAGCCTTGTATTTTCTGACATTATGAACAGTGTTGGAAAACTGTTTAAATTATTGACTATAATCACTTGACAAAGGATTCAGCAGTCATGCCATCTGCAGAACTAGCTGCACAATTCAGTCATATCACTGTGTTTCTTTCATTCCTCCATTCATTGCATGTTGATTATGGATTGACTATGTGCCAGGAGTGGTGTTAGGTTCTGGAAACACCAAGGTGAGTAAGAGCCCCTTACCGTGAGGAGCTTACTGTCTAAGGAAAAAGAATATCAGTTACATATTTTTACGGTGTTGATATCCTTCAATATCTCAAGTTCTACCAACTAAATGTTTATGGCAACCACTGGAAAAAAAAAGAATTTGTGCAGAATTTGCCATTTGCAATGTAAAATTATTATAAGAACCTCACAGACACTTTAACAAAAATGATAATCTTGCCCAGAAGTCCAGACGATATTGTATACACTAAAACAATACCTCAAATCTTGTTCTGATAGAAATGGGTACTGTGTTCTATTAGTTTTAATGTCTTGTGCATCGTCACTACTATCTTCTTTGAAAGTTTTAGCTAGTGTTTTTTCTTTCACTGTTCATTTATATGATAGCACTAGTCCTTTGCAATGTAGACGAAAATGTAATTAGCATCTAATATTATTTAATATCATGGGTAATCTCTGCCAGACATGCCTATTAATGAGTTCATCCAGTATTCAATGATTATATATTTTGTGTTTTAACTGATACATATTATACAGAAATTCTTGATAGATTTTTATTTAGGCATTTTAGAATGTTTTAAATATTTGGAGGAATCAGAATTTTTGTACACTTATTAGGAACATATTATTGTCTTTTATTTAAAATAATGAAGTATAGACTTCTGTTCTCCAAGACCTCTCACTTCAAAATATGTTGGTGAATGAATTAAAGACATATTGAAAGAGGCCTGTATTTGAGCTGTAGAAGCCTACGATAGTATTTCAGATACCACTTCCCACGGCAAAAACAATGAGTACAAGCTAATATAAATTTTATCTTTTCTCACACATACTTACTGCACACTAAGAAGGTGCACATTTTCATATGAAGCTTTTATAATAATAGATGGTGGTTTAGTGGAAAAGTGGTTGAACATTGAATTTTGACATTAAATAACTCTAACTTTGTAAAAATTACTTTATTGTTTCTTTGTGCCTTGTTACCATCTCCAAAAGTGGAATAATTATTACGTAGCCTATCTCACAGGATTTTTGTGAGTCTCAAATAAGAAGAACTATAGTAAAACATCATAAATAAAAGTGAAGTGTTAGTTCTGCTTTGTCGGTGCAGGGCAGTGATAGCTATCCCCTTTGACCTGGCCCAATGTGTTAGTTATCTAGTGATGTTATAATATAAATACCATGAAGAGATTTCTTTAATGATCAGAAATTTGTTCTCTCATGGCCTAGGTGGCTAGATGCCCAAATTCAGTCTGCCAGTTCCAGGGAGAGCCTTCTTTCTGTGACTCTAGTGGAAAGTACTTGTCATCAATCTTCTCTGGTCTGTGAACTTCTCAGTGCAAGGATCCTAGATCTAAAGGATGTGCTCCATTCCTAGTCCTCATTTTTTATGGTAAGAGGTCCCTCTGTTTCTCTGCTGCTTCTCTGTTTTGTATCTCAGAAGACTTTGACTCAAGATACAACTTAATCTTGGAGATTGGAATCCTGCCTCATTTACACAACTGCTTCTGATCCTGCCTCGTGAACATCATAGATGTAGGATTTAAAATATATAGGAAAAAGCCATTGGATGACAAAATGAACAACCACAGGATACCACATCATGTCCTAGCCAAATCAGCACATGTTCTAAGGGACATAACACCTAGAAATGTTGGATAGGACCTACCACAGCAAATGCACATGAATTGGCCATTTCCCTAAGGCTACCTTACTCATTTTAATTATGATGCCTTCATTGGAAGTTTCACTTATTTTATTTTGTTTGTTTATTTTTTATTATTATGACTGAAAATGTACATTCCTGTATAAATTTACATGCCCACCTATATGCAGCTTCCACTGCTCTCCCTGCCCAGTGACAGCACACTCTTCCTTTCTGCTCCATACATGTCCCATCCTCCCAACAGTCTCCTTTCCTCACCTCTCCACCACTGGAGGAAGTTTTGTTTTTTTTTATTGAGGTCCTCTACTTTATCATGTTTTTGCTCCAGTGAACCTGTCTGTCTTTGTTCTTTCTATATGTGTAATACCCTTGAGAGTAATGAACTGTAGAGAAACAATTTTGTCAATTGAAAACAAAAGGTCTAGCGAATCTTCTGGAATCTGGAGCATTTTAAATAAACTGTTGTCGTTCAGACTATGTCAACATGATAAACAAGTTATTGGGAAATGAATAAAATAGCATATGCACCACTGTTAGTTTATTAGAATGAATAATGTGTGTCCTGAAGAAAGTTACATCACATGATTTTTTTCAGACAGTTGCATCTGGGTCATCTTGCCTGGCTGATTCCTTCTTCTTAACTGTCCTAGGTAAGTGTTACCCTTTCTTTGTCTTCTTATTCTATTTCATTTTATAGATTCTCAGAAACAAGGAGAGGAAAAATGGTGAACAGTAAAGCTTTATGTCAAATATTAATGACTTATTAATGGATTGTATTTTAGGGTACATTATGAGTAATACATTTAATGTAATAATACCTGAACACTGCCTTCCTTTTTCTAGCTATGTGAACTTAGACAAGTCATTTAAAATCTCTTAGTCTTATTTCTGCATTTATAAAGTGAGGATAAATGCTATCTCTGGTCTCACATGGCTGCTAAGAGAATACAGTTAGACTAATGGTTGTACATAAACTTTACTGGAAAGTACTATATAAATGTAAGGATTTAAACTTATTTTGGTATTCTGAACACAAATAGTTTCCTGATAAGAGTAACTGTGTCATTTTTGTTTGATTTTGAGGAAAAAAAGAGCAAAGAGAAACTTTAATCCACATTCTGTCCCTCCACAGCACTTTGAATTGAAAATAAATTACTGCATTTGTTCTGTGAAATTGAGTCTAGTGCAAGTTGGACTGTACAATTTTAGTACTGAAGGGCTAAGAACATGATGACCCAGTGTAGATTAAAATTAATAAAGAGACTGATTGCTTGTGCATGCTCTGGTGCTCTCTCCTTTACAACTCACTGCTTGAACAACTAAGCACTTGAAATAACCGTGTCTGATTATTTGGGCTAATAGATGAGGTCAGATACAGCTGACAGTATGAGTCATCTGAAAGAATACGACAGTTTAGGGACATTACTGTATTTGACTACATGGGGCAATCAAAGACCCTGCAATTTGGACAGCAGCAAAGTCCTCTTGCAATAAGGGTTGGTGAACAATCAATGACAGAGGTAGATCCCCTCAGAGCAACTGGTGGAAGGCATTGAGCTGATAGGAAATTTGATCAGTACAAGCCAAGGAGAAATGAATAAAACCACAGTTAAAGTGAGAGACGTTAATATGTTGCTTTCAATATATGATGTACCTAGTAGATAAAAAAATAAGGAAAATATACATCATTTGAATATTAACATCAATAAACAATATAAAGCTTGGAATGCACAATTACAGAATAAAAATGACCATAAAACTTTAAAAGAAATTGATTATGTGATTGGCCACAAAGTTTAATAACATCTGAGGAATTTGGACTGTATTAATTCATTCACCTGATCACAATTTAATAATACGTTTGGAGGTCAACAATAAGAAATATCCTCAGATCCCAACATTTAAAAATGCATTGTTTAGTAAACTCCCAAACAAAATCAAAACAAAGCATAAATTATAAATAATTTAGAAAGTAATGAAAATAGGGACACTACATGGCCGTATCTATGGTACACAAATTCAGCTCAAATAAAAAGAAGTTAATTTAGTCTTATTGCTTTAATTATTTAAAACAAAGACTTAATGTAATATATTAAATATTGAATTGTAAAAACCAGTTTTAAAAATAACAAATAAATCAAAATAAAAAGGGAATAAATTAATGAAGATAAAATATGAAGTAAACATTAAACCAAAATAGTAAAAAGCAGTCAAATAGATAAATAATGTTAAAATATGCTTACATGAAGAGTGAATATTATGACATGTGGAAATTGTAACTTAATAAAAGTATGTTTTCCTGTAGATTAGAATCAAAATGTATAACTAATAGCATATTTGATACTATTACATATATAAATCCTTTAAATCAGATGACATGTACTGTTTTGCTTAAAATCTAGTTTCATTCCTATTACCGGTTGATCTGATATTCTGACCCTAGGTGGACATTTTCTTCTTTAGGCAGTGTGAAGCTAGAACACGGTTTTTATTTCAGAAACAAAAATCCATTTTCCAACAGAGGCACACCATTGCAAATAGGCTGTAACTCTCATATCACTTCAATAGCTTAAGTTCTATGGAGTAAATTTGTTTCAGCTGCTGTTAAACTTTGACTTACTGCATCGTTTCTTGTCACCTCTGCTAAGAAAAAGATACTTAGATAAAATGAGAAGACTGAAACCCAGAGGACCATTTCAAAAGCCATGTGTAATGAGAAGGTGTATTTCAGAAAAAAATATTTCAAATAAAAATAATTTTAAAACTACTTCATTTTGGCTTTACCCTTTCGGACATTTGGAATGATGAGCATAAGATGGTAATCTCGTTCAGTACTCATTGGGTGCAATGCACAAACCATTTTTATCTCATCTGACAACAAATTTTAATTTTTTAGGTCCAACCAGAGTATCAACAAATGGACATAAGGGTATTCAAAACTCTTTTTGACACAGGATTTTCCTAGAACTTGATATTCAGTTCCAGTTGTCAGTTCAGTCCTCGTTAGTGATTATGTCATGCTTTCTTCTCTGTCTTTGAAACTGCAACATCTCCTCCCTCGTCTTCAAAGCTTATGATGAAGCCACCAAATGAGAGTACCTGTAAGCACCTTCTGTTATATCTGCACAGCTACTTGTATTTGTTCCCATACACTCTGTCTGTCTAGCTTTTACCATGAATGAACTATCAGCACTTCCAGATGAGCTCAACTCTTCTATTTGTACACCGAGTACCATTTATGGTCCCTTTTTTAAGGAGTTGGAGCCCAGGTGACTCAAATGCTTAAGTGCTTGATTATTGACCAAAAAGTTTGGAATTTGAACCACAGGAGCCAGCCCTGACAGCTTTTTCGGGGCCCCACGGAGGGAGGGAAACCGTGTCAGCAGAGGAAATGAGACGGGAGACAGGAAAGAATTTTGGAGAAAAAAATGGCAGCCCGCTAAGGTCTGTCTTTATTTTTTATAGTTGAGGTGATGTAATTTTCACCCTGCCCCCTGACCACATAAGCTGTTGGCTAACCTGAGGTGACGTGATTTTCACCCTGCCCCCTGACCACACAAGCTATTGGCTAACTTGAAACTGAAACTTCCTGGTCTCTTTTTCTTTTCTTGTTAATTGTCAAGGCCTTCTAGATAATGGCCCGAGGCAGGTGTGTTGTGGTGATAATTGACAGTGAAAACAAAGTTATGCGCCGAGCTCAATCAGCCCTACCTATACCTCAAGATTAAAAGGTACAGGAGGAGGGGTCTAAAGGTTATAATCTCTATTTGTTCCTACTTTGCTCTTTATTTTATCTCTTCCTGTGGGGACAGTAAACACCTACCATCCCCCACCCTATACCTTTCTTAAACTATTCTAAGAAGGGTAATTCTTTTCACATGGGGGGGATGTGCAGTTGGGGGAAGTCAGAGGGGCTGGGCCGGCCTTGGCATTCCCGGGATGGACGTTCCCAGGCTGGGCGTTCCTGGGCTCAGCTTTTGTCCCTGTGCCAGGAGATGAGGGGGTATTTTTGAGGAGAGTTTAATTAGCCAAGCCTATGGCCAGAAATATGTCAGGGGTGAGATGCGTCCGCCTGCCATCACATAGGCTTGTGGCTTTGCTCACAGAGGTCTTTGTGGGTGACGGGCTTTGGCATGAACCCATCTAGAGACACCTAGAAAGAAAGTCCTGATGACCTGCTTCTGAAAGGTCACAGCCATTGAAAACAGTAAGGAGCACAGCTCTAGTCTGGAACACACTCCAAACCAAACACACTTCCACTGAGCTGATTTCAATTCATAGCAACCTTATAATACAGAGTAGAACTGCCCCATAGAGTTTCCAAGGAGCACCTGGTGGATTCAAACTGCCAACCTTTTGAATAGCAGCTGTAGTACTCAGCCACTAGTTCACCAGGTTTTCTTCTGAAATGCAGGAGGTTGCCACTAATTGAAATTTAGTCCATAGCAACTGGTAGTGGTGGTAATGGTGACAAGGACACTGATCCAGCAGTTTTCCCTCTCTAACTTTCACTCTCACTGTTTCCCTCTTTAACTGATCTTATTCATCAGCATATGAGCATGTTATAATTACCTGTTGCCATCCATTGAGTTGATTCTAATGGTAATCTGATGTGTTATACGGGAATTGAGCTCCGAATGGTTTTCTTGGCTGTAATCTTTACATAAACAGATCACCAGGCCTAATTAAAAATAAAACAGTGCTGTCGACCTAATGCCAAGCCGCCAAGTGCCGTCTAGTCGGATCCGACTCATGTCAACCTAATAGATACCATTAAAAAACATCTTTCTTGAGTCATTTTCCTTTTTTCACTTCTAAAACTTTTTAGGGATTACAAAGATGCTTTTTCTTACTATGGATTATATCTATCAATATTTATCACATTAAGACATTAAATCTGACAAATTAAAAATGTTTACTTTTTGTTAATTTAGGAATAGAAACAGTAAACCCATTATATACTAAGAGGACATGTGTTTAATGAAACAACAATAAAAAACTGTTTTCCAAAACAAAGCAAAAAAAATGAAATGAGTGGCATTGTTTTACACCTTTGCAAATATTTTTAATGTAAGAAAGATAAATAATGGCTTAATATTATTATAAAAATAATTTTGTTAGACCTCAACGAGTCTGTTTACGCATTGAGACAACTGTGTTAAATTATGCCATTCCTCTGCTCCAGAAACTGAAACACAACCTATGTTACTAAGAATAAAAGCCAAATAGTAGCCTACAACATCCTACATATTTTGCTTTTCCCATTACCTATCTGGTCTAATCTTCTTATGTCCTGTGCACCACACTCAGGCTATTGCAGTCACACTGGCTTCCATGTGCTGCTAAACCCTGCCAGGCACACTCCTCTGTTACCACTTTTTCAATTACTTCCTCTTTACTCTTCTACCAGATACCTATGCATAAGGCTTATTCCATTAAGATTTTGCTTGAATTACCCTTCTCAATTATGCCTTCTTTGGACACTGTATTTAAAATTGCAACATTTATCATACTCCAAATTCCCTGATCCCACTAACTGCTTCTTTTTCTTTTCAAAGCAATTATCACTTAAACCAAAACAAAAGATAACCACTTGTCACTGGGTTAATTTCTGCAGTCTAGCAACAGGAGCTGTGAGAACATGTGTAAAATATGTGCCATTTACATCGCAGGAGCATAGTGACTGCTTCACCTGGCAATACTGCTCTTCCTCTATCCCTTTATTGAATCTTGGAACAGAGTGTACCTCCAAACATTTTCAGGTTCTCAAGTCTCCCTGGAGGCCACTTATCCCACTAAAAGTATATGCTACCTTCAATGGGGGCTTCTGAAATGCTGAAAAAAATGAAAGAAACATTCTTTAGTGAAAATTCACTAAAGGTGAAAAACCAAAAACCCAGTGCCATCGATTCAATTCCAACTCATAGTGATCCCACAGGACAGAGAAGAACTGCCCCACAGAGTTTCCAAGGAGCACCTGGTGGATTCAAACTACTAACATTTTGCTTAACAGATGTAGCACTTAATCACTATGCCACCAAGGTTTCAACTAAAGGTAGAAGACTTATATATGAGGCAGTGCATCCAGAAGTGTCACTGGGTCAATCTTTTGTCTCTTTTGGCTTCTATACAGCTAGATTAGACTTGTAAGTATATTTATTGTCTCTGGTATGATAGTTGAAAACCTTCATTGTGTAGTGGAAGAGTCCTACATCTGCTAGAAGGTTGGCAGTTTGAATCCACTACGTGCTGCTTGGAAACTCTATGGAGCAGTTCTACTCTGTTCTATAGGGTCACTGTGAGTCAGAAGCTACTCAATAGCCCTGGGTTTAGTTTTTAGGTTTTGTGTGATAGTTAGTACACCCTGAGGCAAAGGTTTTGTATGTGTGTGTGTGTGTGTGTATGTGTGTGAGAGAGAGAGAGAGAGAGAGAGAGAGAGAGAGAGAGAGAGCAAGAGCACAGGAAAATTAAAGGTGCTCAACATAACTAAATGGATGACACACAGAGTAACTTGTGTCTCCCATGATCATTGGAACAATACATCCCACAAATCATGGTGTCGTGATTTGTCACTTTTTTTGGAACATATATTCCCCACAACATACATGTCAACATTCATATTTCATAATATAAATTCAGAAAGACTTCATTACTGATTCATTATGCCTTCCATTACTGAAAATGCATAGTATCAAAAAAAAATTTAAGGAGAAAGTAATAGGGTCTGGATAGGGTTATATTTGCCTAATGCTTTCCATTTTGTAATGGAGTAAATAAGACAGACATTATCACTGTTAACATCATCATTATATCTTCATCATCTTGATCATCATCATCAATCATCACCATAGAAGTAGCTTAACATGAAGTGAATATTTATGTGCCAAGTGCTAAGTGCACTTGGATATATTGTGCAGTTTAATTTTCAAGACTCTCCACTACTCTTATTCTACCTGTTTTAAAGATGATAAAAATGGATGTCTGTAGAAGTTATGTGGTTCACACATAAAAGGAGAACCAAAATTTGAATTCAGGTGTATCTGACCAAAAAGCCTTCTTTCTTATCCACTTTTTTAAAAATGAAGCAACTGGAGTTCACTGAGTGTAGTTACTTGACAATGGCTAGTAAATAACAATCTTTTAACTACTTTTACTCATAGAATAAGATGATTGCCAAAATGCAATAGAGATATGCATTTTATTAGTTCAGTGGAGCAAGAGGCTAGTGTGGGTCAAAGAACTTAAGAAGACTTCCTAGGGAAGATTGGTTTTGTGTTAAGCTTAAACAGATGGTAGATGTCAGGTGGCAGAGTATCTCCACAGGGTTTGAACTTGGAATGTTACAAAGAATCGAAACTAGATTTTTCTGCAGAGACTCCAGGTACATTTACATACTATTGGCATGTTTCAAAATTCACCTTTCTACATTTCCCGCTAGTTGATGCCCTAAAAGAAATCATCTAGTATTTATGTATCTACTGTGATGTCCAGGGCTTCTCTGGTCTAGTTATCCATCACTACCTAGCTCTTACTTTATGCTGCAATGCCAATCAAATGCCTCTACCTACTTCCTCATAACAGATACCCTAGCTACGCTTGAAGAACTTCCTTTTCATTGCTTAGTATGGAAATTAGCACCTCTAAGTAAAGCTTTCCTGACTACACTGTCTGCCATTTTGAGTTTCCTATGAGCCAATGCTTTATTTTCAACATTTCATTTACTTTATCAATTTATATTTCAAACATTTATACCTTCTGCACTAGTGTGTGGATGTTTTTAGGGAAAAGATTGTTGATCTCTTCACTCTGGAAGCTCTAGTACCTAGCACATTCCTGGAACACTGTTTTCGGTCAACATTCCTTAATTATAATGGGCAACATGGAATGAATGCCAACTATATGACAGTCACCTTACTGAGCCCATTTTATGACATTATTTAATTTTTAAATAACTGTAACCTTACTCAGTGTATGCAGTGACTGTTAGTTGCCTTTGTGTTGACTCTACCTCTTGGTAACCTTATCTGTAACAGAATGAAATGTTGCTGGGTTCTATGCTATCTTCACGTTTGCAGTGGCTAGTGTGTCAGTTTCATACTGTGTCAAATTCATTGCAGTGGCTAGTGTGTCAATTTCTCTCCTTGAGAGTTTCTCTCTTTTTATTGACAGAGGCACAACTAGGGTATAAGAAGTACACAGGGAGTGCACTGGCCTTGGGCACTTTGTGCTACTAAGCAGTTTCCACTAACTCATTTACAACCAGAGTCATATCTATGGAAAATGCCACCTATGGCAAGCACTGAAGTTATATCACTGTCCAAACTCCTAAGACCACTCTTCTAGATAATTTTACCATAATATCAGCTCAAAAATACAAGTCTAGCTCAAAGATCTTTTAATTAACACATTTCAGTGCTTGAGGAAAGGACTTGGAGACATAATGGGTTAATAGAAATTGCTCAGTGCTGCCATGTACCCAGGAAAATACAGAGAAACAGCACTGTCTGTTGACTCTATTTACCACACATGATGTCTTTTTCAACAATTGATTAAAGAATTTATAACTTACCTAAAGCTACACACCTAAGAGGTGGTAGAGCCAGAACCTAAAGTCAGATCTGTCAGACACCATAATCCATATCTTAACCATTAACTTATCCAAACCACATTGATAAAACGAGATATTATTTTCATAAAGAATAAAGGAAAAAAAATAATGAGCTCTCACAATTGCTCAGAGAAGCACAGTCTCACCTTCCGTGAAACTACATTATTTTTTGTCAAAAAGTGGTGGGTGAAAATAATGTAAAAGTTCTTAAAGTTTTTTTTTTTTCTTTAAGAACACATTATTCATCATTAAATGCTTGCCACCACTTTGAAAAAATTGGTCTAACTTCAGTCACTTAAAATTGTTATTATTTTTTTTCTTTTTCAGCTACCATTTGACATTTAGAAATGTCAGACACTGTTGCTTGTTGAAAGGAAAATCCCAATAGCTTCCTGGTGAAACGCAGGTAGGTTGCTGGTTGATTTCACACTTGCTCAAACATTATGAATCTCCTGTGGCATGCCCAATGGATTTATGCAGGTAATTAACTTATGGACTCCCTAACTTAATTGATTCAATTATAGAGACATTTAAATTTTTTTAGAGACGTTTCCTGCATTTTAACAACAAGCACTCCTTCTGGTTGAAATTGCTAGAAAAACTACCTCAGAACAATAATGTAATAGATCTTCCTATATCTTTAAATTGCTTCCAGTCTTTACCCTAGTTTGCCAGCATTTCAGGTGGGACATGGCAACAACAGCATCTGTAATTTTATTCTTAGCTGTAAGTGCTGTTTCCCTTGCCACATTACATATACCAAATCCCTTAAGTATCATGAAGTTTTCAGGAAAAGCAACTTCAACCACAATCCACAAAAGCACAGGGCCTCTCTCCTTTAAATTAGGTATGACTTCCAAAAAGTAAAAAGATTTCATGCCTCAAAACTGAGAAATGTTGCACATATAAAGCATTAAGTGAGTCAGAAGCCTTGAACTCTTGTCCTTCCCTTTACTATTTTGGCCTATTTTTCTCCTCCTAGACTCCCACATCCATTCACAGTGTATGAATATTTCCTCCACATTCTCCCTGATTTTAATCCTATACTAGGCTACTTTGCTTGCTAATGGGATCTAGCCATCCTGTAGACAGAGCAATTGAAGAAAGGTAAAAAATCTCAGGTGCTAAACTAAAAGTTAAAATGCTTAGATATGTGTTAGCAGTAGTTACATATGCCAAAGAAACATCCAGTGTATCCTCTAGCAGAATAAAAGATTTTGAGATCTGAATACCATCTTCATAAGTCCTCCCTTTGCCTTCATTTTTAGTGAGAAATTATTGTGCTAAAAATAGTGGTACATTATTTGCCTAAGTCTTGGGAGATCATTCTTACCTAATCCAAGAGGATCTGTGACTGTTAATATGGAAAAGAAAGTTGCTAAATGCATTTTCAATATCCTACCCAAATGTTAGGTGTTCATAACATTCTAACATTTTGCCTATTGTTCCATCTGTTCAGTGGACACTTGCCCACTGCACAATGATGTTATGAGAATAAATTTGCCCTTTTGATGAATCTAACGAATTACTACTACTTTCCTCTCTGGCTTGAAATTATAAGAGCCCTGGAGAGATATATAATTGTTGTTATAAACGTAATGCTTCCTATCTTCTGAATTGAAGCAAAACCCATTGAATTTGCAGAGAATGTCCCTGAAGCAAAAAAGTAACAGCTGAGCACTCTTTGGTAATGGGTCTCCAGCACTGAAAAACAAAATCCAGCATTTAAATTGCATAAATGAGTGACTAATAGGGCTTGATGTCTCATAGAATACAGGAGCTATCCATCAACAGTAATTTTTTTTGAACCATAATAAGAGTATGATGCAAGAGGAATTCAAGGGCTATAGACATATTGCATTGGATAAATCTGCTGTAAATGATGCCTTTAAAGTGTTAAAAAACAAAGACATCACTTTGAGGACCAAGATGTGCCTGACCAAAGCCACGGTATTTTCAACAGCCTCAGGCGTGTTAAAGCCTAACAACAAATGAGGAAGACTGAAAAAGAACTGATGCCTTTTCAGAATGATGTTGGAAAAGAATGTTGACTATACTATGAACTGACAGAAGAAAAAACATTATCTCTTTTGGAAGAAATGCAGCCAGAATGCTTATTTGAAGGGAGGATGGCATGTGAGCCAGGAAATATGCTGAACTGCAGTGTTAAAGTAAATGTCATATAGTGCCACAGAGACAGTGCATGGGATACCAAATTTTGAGAGCCCAGCTGCTGACTGAGGGTACCATTGCCCCTCCATCCTCTCTTTTTTGAGCTGCACAATAGATTCTGCTGTTTAATGATAGGAAGGACAGCTTGGTCGGGATGCCATATTGGAAGGCTGAGAGGTGAGTCACGCAACCAGAGAACTCAGCAGGGATTAATTCCAAAGCCGAGAGAAGCACTGCCATCCAAAAAGTGCTTTGCCAACACAAAGGCTGTGTTTAAGACCATGTGACCTTACAGGTGGGGCCCAACTGAGGATGGCAGGAGTGTACAAAACCTCCCTACTGTGAAATATGTCATAGTATCTGAGGACAGCCAGTGAGGTGTTTCTGTTGTCAGCTAGAAGGTGGGGCCTGCCACACCTGACAGCCTGACTGGTTTTGACAGCTGTTAGAAAACTCCTAGCTTTGTAAAATAAGACTGCCTAGAGAAATCACTGCTGAGGGGCCCAATATCATCTCTTCCAGCCTACACTGACCCTCATCATGGGGTCAGCTGACAACCCCCGAATGACTCCATAAGTAGGATGCCATCTTTACCAGCAAGGAGCTGAAGCCTGTCACCACAGAGAACCCACTGGGGCTAGTCACTGGAGTATGTAAAGGTAGCTGGTGACCAATCCCCTTTTCAGAACTAGCCTCAGCTCCTGTTGAGGTAACACAAGAGAAAGTGAACAGCCTCTAGATGGCATGAAGGCAACAAAGCATTGATAACCGTTTAAAGAAACATTCCATTATGGCTATGGGAAACTCCCAAAATAAAGAATCAAAAAACTTGACATATGAAGAAGACTTTCTGAAACTATCAGAGGTCGAGAAGTAAAGAATTATACACACAGCCCTCCTAGATACCAAACAAAATTCAGCAGAGAAAACTGAAAAATCGAGCAAGCTATTTGAACTGATGGAACATCAATATTTTGATATCCAGAAGATCAATAGCAAAATTACAGAATTAGACAGTTAAATTAAAAGCCAAAGGAGCAGAATTAGGGAGATGGAAGTCACACTTAGTGACCTCGAGGACAGAGTAACTGACACCAGGATTTATGAGGAGAAATCAGAGAAAAGAAATAAGACATGAAAAAGCATTAAGAAACATGTGGGACTCTGTTAAGAGGAATAATCTATGAATAATTGGAGTTCTTGAACAGGGAGGATAGCTGAGAGTATTGTTTATTTGCTGACAGAAAGCTTCCCTGAAATTATGAAAGAACATAGAATTCCAAGGTGTGTATCGAACACCACAAATAGTGTACTCCAAAAGAAAGACACCAAGACATGGTATAATCAAGCTTAATAAAATGAAACCTAAACAGAGGCTCTTAAAGGCAGCGAAGCTCAAAGCAAAGTTAACATTCAGAAGGAAGCCTTATATGCTTTTGTCTAACTTCCAAAAGAAATGATATCAGCAAGAAGGCAGTGGGCTGACCCATTCAAAACCTTGAAGAAAAACTTCCAAGAATTACATATCCTGCAAAATTATTTCTCATATATAAAGATGCAATTAAGACATTTGCAGATAAACAGAAGCTTAGAGACTTTGTAAAAACCAAATCAAAACTACAAGAAATATTGAAAGAAGCTCTTTGCTTAGAAAAGCAAAGCCACTAAGTGTATTTTTAAGGAGGCAATGCACAACACAGAATCTAGAACCTGATTCAGTTACGCAAGTCACAAAAATAGAAGGTACACTATTAAAAGTAGGGAACCAGTGAACATATCATGAAAACTATGACACCATCACACTAAAAGAGGGATATACTATAGTAGTTACAGTCCTTTCAGATGGAAAGGAAGTTAAAAATAAGCAGATGTTAAAATTGTGTTTAAACTTATAATATTAAGTGGGATCATAGGGGTAGCCACAAAGCACAATAACAGTGCAACATATCAAAACAAGAAATATAATACAGGAGTCTCAACAAACACAAAATCAACACTGAAAAATATGAAAAGCCAACCCATAAAGAAGAATGAACAAGAACAGACTATTAACAGCAACATAGAAAATATCAATACAGAAATAAATACATCAAAATGACAGCAGTAAGTACATACCTATGAATATTTACAATGAATACAAATGGACTGAATGCTCAAAGAAAGAGACAGGGAGTGACATCCTGAACCAAGAGACAAGACCTCTCTATATGTTGCTTCTAAGAAACACATCTGAGACTCAAAGATATGAATGAACTGAACTTAAAGGATGGAATAATATACACCAAGCCACCAACTTGCAAGCAAGTGCAGGTGTGGCCATACTAATCTCAGATAAAAGAGATCTGAATGTAAAATCCACCATCGTGGACAAGGATGATCACTATTTATTACTGACAGGTTCAGTGCACAAGCAAGACTTAACAATATTAAATATTTATTCACCCAATACCAGAGCATCTAAATACATCAAACAAACACTGACTGCATTGAAAAATGAAATCGACCACTCCACATTAATAGTTGGATACTTGAACACTCTCCTTTCAGTAATAGACAGCTCATCCTGGAAAATGCTCAATAAAGACACAGAAGATCTTATTGAAAAAATTAACAGACTAAACCTCACTGAGATGTACAGAACTTTTTATCCATCAACAGATGAGCACACACTCTTCTCTAATGTACATGAAACATTTCCAGAATAAACCCTGTGTTAGGACATAAAGCAAGTCTGAACAAAAATCAAAACCATTGAATTATTGCAAAGCAACTTCTAGGACCAAAACCCATAAAGTCAAAGCCAATAGCAGAAAAATCATACATAGAAATTTAAAGTCGGAAAACTGAACAACACCTTGCTCAAAAATTCATGGGTTATAGAAGAAATCAAGGATGAAATAAAGAAAAAAATAGAAATCTATAGAATCGAAACACATCCTAGGAGAACCTATGTGATGTGGCCAAAGCCATGCTCAGAGGTCAATTTATTACTAGAAATACACACATAGGGAAGGAAGAAAGGGCCCAAACCAAAGAATTAACACTATAGCTTGAACAAGTAGAGAGAAAGAGAGGAACCTCTCAAGCACCAGAAAAAAGCCAAGCCAAGTGCCAAGGGATAGTAAATATTAGAGCAGAACCGACCAAATCAGAGAGTAGAAGAACAGTTGAGAAAATTAACAAAACCAAAAGCTGGTTTTTTAAAAGATCAACAAAATTGATAAACTATTCACTAAACTTATAAAAGAAAAATAGGAGAGGAAACAAATAACCGAAATAAGAAATGAGACGGTAGATGTCACAACAGACTCAACTGAAAGCAAAAGTATCATAACAGAATAATATGAAAGACTGTACTCTAACAGATTTGAAAACCTAGAGAAAATGGACAAATTTGTAGATTCATATCACCTACCCAAATTATAACAAGAAGGAGAACAACTTAATAAACTATCACAAAGGAAGAGATTGAAAAAGTCATCAGAAAACTGTCAACCAAAAAAAGTCCTGGCCCAGACGGCTTCACTGGAGAATTCTATGTAACTTTTAGAGAAGAGTTACCACCAACACTACTGAAGCCAGCATAATCCTGATACCAAAACTAGGGAAAGATCCTATAAAAAAGGAAGATAACAGACCAATATCACTCATGAACGTAGCTGCAAAAATCTTCCACAGAATCCTAGCCAATAGAATTCAACAGCATATCAGAAAAATAATTCATCATGACCAAGTGGGATTCATACCAGTGATGCAAGGCTGGTTCAACATCAGAAACACACTTATTGTGACCAACCACAGAAATAACACAAAGGGTCAGAATCACCTGATTTGGTCAATTGATGCTGAAAAGACATTCAACAAAATCCCACAGCTATTCATGCTAAAAACTCTCAACAAAATAGGAATAGAAGGAAAATTCTTTAATGCAATAAGGGGCAGCTATGCAAGGCCAACTGTCTACATCATCCTGAATGGAGAGAGACTGAAAGAATCTCCCTTAAGAATTGGAACTAGACAAGAATGCCACTCTCACCACTTCTATTTAACATTGTGTGAGAAATTGTAACCAAAGGAATTAGATAAGACAAAGAAATAAAGGGCATCCACATCAGCAAAGAAGAAGTAAAAATCTCCCTATTTGCAGATGATATGATTGTATATGCAGAGAATCCTAAAGTATCCATAAGTAAGCTACTTGAACTAATAGAAGAGTTCAGGAAAATGTCAGGATATAAGATAAACCGAAGTAAATCAACAGGTATCTTTTATACCAACAAAGAGATCATCAAAGAAGAAATCATCAAACCAATACCATTTACTATAGCCCCCAATAAGATAAAACACCTAGGATAAATCTAACTAGGGAAATAACAGACATAGACAGAGAAATACAAGACCTTACTGCAAGAAATCAAAATAGACTTACATAAATGGAGAAACATACCCAACTCATGGATACGAAGACTCAACATTGTAAAAATGTCTGTTTTACCCAAAGCAATCTACAACACAAATCTACAACACAAAGCAATCCCAACACAAATTTCAATGACATTTTTTAATGAGATAGAGAAAAAAATCACCAACTTTGTTTGGAAAAGGAAGAAATCTCAGATAAACAAAGCACTACTGAAGAAGAAGAACACAGGGGGAGATATTACACTACCTGACCTTGGAACATATTACATCCACAGTAGTCAAAGCAGCCTGGTACTTGAACAAAAAGATACATATAGACCAATGGAACAGAGTTGAGACCCCAGAGATGCCACCATCCTCTTACAAACAGTTGGTATTTGGCAAAGGCCCTAAAATTGTAAACTGGGGTGAAAACAATCTCTAATAAATGTTACTGGCAAAATCGGATATCCATCTGTAAAAAAACTGAAACAAGACCAGTATCTCACACCTTACACAAAATTTAACTCAAACTGAGTCAAAGACCTATGTAGCAAAATTAAAACACAAACATTGTGCAAGAAAAGAATAGAGTCAACAATGGAAGTTTTAATACATAGCTTGAACAGACTTCAAAATACGACAAAGCATGAGCAACAAAAGAGAAAATAGCTAAATGAGAACTAATAAGAATCAAATATTTTTTCTCATCTAAAGACTTTAGCAAAAGAATTAAAACATGACCTACAGAATGGGAAACATATATTTGGTGACTACATGTCAGACCAATGTCTGCTCTCCATAATCTACAAAGTACTGCAAAATATCAACAAGAAATAGATAAATAATCCAATTAAATGTTTGGTAAAAGAGACGGACAGACTTCACCAAAGAGGACATCTAGGCAGCCAAAAGACACATAACGAAATGCTCACAATCATTAGCTATCAGAGAAATCAAAACTACAATGAGATACTATCTCAACCCAACAAGGTCAGCCATGATCCAAAAAACACAACAAATGCTGGAGAGGCTGTGGAGAGTCTTGAAGTCTCCTACACTGCTGGGGGGATTGCAAAATGGTACAACCTCTTTGGAAAGCAATTTAATGCTCCCTTAAAAAACTGAAAATAGATATACTATTTGATCCAGCAATCCTACTGCTTGTAATATATACCCTACAGAAATAAAAGCATTCACAGGAACAGGTACATGCACACTGATCCAAGAAACACAAAACAACAAATGCTGGAGAGGCTGTGGAGAGACTAGAATTCTCCTACACTGCTGGTGGGACTGCAAAATGGTACAACCTCTTTGTAAAGCAATTTGGTGCTTCCTTAAAAATCTGGAAATAGAGATACCATTTGATCCAGTAATCCCACTGCTTAGAATATACTCTACAGAAACAAAGGCATTCACAGGAACAGGTACATGCTCAAGGATGTTTATTGTAGCACCACTCACAATAGCAAAAAGATAGAATCAACCCAGATGCCTAACAACAGAGGAATGGATAAGCAAACTATGATGTGTATACTCAATGGAACACTATGCAATGTTAGAGAACAATAATGATTTTGGGAAACATCTCATAACTTGGTTTCAATTGAATGACATTATGCTAAGCAAAATCAGTCAGTGGCAAAAGAGGCAAATATCATACCTCTCCTATAAAGACTTTAAAATAGACTTACGTGCAGAAGAAAAGACTCTGGTGGCTGCAAGTGTGGGTAGGGATGAAGAAGGCTGGTCACAGATTAGATAGTTGATAGAAATTTGGTTGTGTGAAAGCAGTGACAGCATACACTCCAAAGAAAATTAAATTAACTGGACTTCAAAATAAACTGAAAAGTCTTCTAATCTTAACCCAATATTGCAAGGAGAGAGCAGCAGTGGTGGGGTTCTGAGCACCATTTTCTCAGGGGACATTGAGGCCAATTGACATAACTAGCCTATTGCTAAGAGAATCTTCTGTACCACATTCTGGTGAGTGGCATCTGAGGTGTTAAAAGCTAGCAAGCTCCCATCTGAGGTACACCAAATGGTCCTAACTCTTCTGGAACAAATGATCACCAAGACCCACAAAGGCACAAGGGAAAAAGAGCCAGGAAACAGAAGGACCCATTGGAATGGGTGACTGTATCATGAGACCAGTATAACCAGATGGTGCCCAGCCACCACCAAAAATAGCTGTGATGGGGCACACAATGTTGAACCCCAGTGGCAATATGAGAAAAAGAGGGATGGACCTCAAGAACACCACTAAAAGATCAAGTTGATGGTCTGGCCGCCTGAGGTAACCCCTGGAAGCATGGCTCCTAGACCTGATGCTTCCCCTGAACAGAAAACATTACTGAGGTCAACTCTTCAGACAGGAATGGATTAGACTCAGGAAGAAAATGTTATCATATGGTGTGTGTAATTTATGGTTCTACGCATTTTTGGATGCTGTCCTACTGGCCTCTTACTAGAAAGGAGAGGAGAGAGTGGAGAAGAGTGGACAGGAGATTGCTAAAAGGATACGACATATGTAGAACAAAAAGGAGGAGTGTGCTGTCACTTGGCAAGGAGAGCAGAAAGAGCTGCACATAGGCAGGCATGCAAATTTAATCTGGATTGTATACTTTCACTTAATCACAATTTTTTTAAAAAAGAGGATGGCAAGACTTGGTCTCACATACTTTGGACATGTTATCAGGAGAGTCTAGTTCCTGGAGAAGGAAATTATGCTTGGCAACGTAGAAGGTCAACAAAAAAAGGAAGACTTTCAATGAGATGGACTGACAGTGTCTGCAACAGTGGGCTCAAAGAGCGAGGATTATGAGGATGGTGCAGGACTGGGCAGTGTTTCATTCTGTTGTACATGTGACCACTGTGATTTGGAAATTAGCCCACAGCACCTAACAAAAACAATGTTTCCAAAAGTACACCTCCTGTGTTCTTTCACAACTCCTTAAGAAGTGTGGAAATAAAGAATAAGAAGTCAAACATCCACATCATCCACCTATAAATGGATGATTTTAAATGAGTGCCTTTCAAGGTACTTAGGCATTACTTTTTCTTGGGAGGTGGGTGGTAAACATAACTGATGTCTTCTACAAACATTTTCCAAGCTCTAAAACTCCTAGGAAAAAAACATGTTGTACAGAAACTGCTAAAATAGTAATTTTCAAACTGAAGCATGTAGCTGCATTACTTGGATGGCTTATTAAACAGATTGCTGGGCCTCCCCAACACATTTTCTGATTTGGTGGGTCTGAAGTGAGATGCAAGAATTCGCATTTCTAACAACTTCCTAAGTGGTACTGCTGCTGGCTGACCAACAAGCACACTTAGAAAACTACTGGATAAAAAGAAAACGTCAGAGGTATTCATGTTAATAACAGCATGTAGTTATCTAACACAGAGCCATATTTCCAAAATGCTTATAGCAGCATATGTCTTCTCATTTCTCATCTGAAAGTTTCTATCTGATAGGAACAGGAAGAAATCTTTGTTCCAGTTTTAGAGAGGAGAAAACTGAGGCTTTATGCAATTTTTTGCATGTGTGTGGAAGAAATTAGAATATCATAGAAAGAAAAAGAAAAGCAAGCTTACACCTTAGTAAAGAAAGACTTTATTTAAAAGGAACTGTTGCAATAGGGGAGCAGGATGATTGCAATAGGGTACCACTCAAAGCCTGAGCCTGAGTCATCTCAAGGAACAAGTGGGTAGCAAAGCATATAATCAGAGAGCGTATGATAGGTGGCTGAGAAAAAGATGAAGGTGGTTGATATAAACTGCTAGAGTTATCCTGAAGTTTAACAAATAAGTCAAACATTGTAATATATCAGTAGTTAGGCACATGGAGGGTTGGAGCCTTAGATGGAGCAAACAAATTACATTGTGGGAAATCCACATTAAATTTCAGGCCTTCATGTCTTAGTCAAACCAGCCTACTGTCTTGTCCAGCAAAAAGTTAGATCAGTATTGTCACTCCTCAGCTGACTGACATATCCTTGGAAGTAAAAGCTGCAATCTTACTTTTCATCAAAGTACTTATTTTTGTCTTTATTTGAGAGATAAGAAGTATTTAAGTAAAGAATTAACTGAATCATAGAACTTGGAGAAATAAATGTCATATTTTACATTCTTTTCACTTTATCTCTTATTACATAATGGCAGTTTTCTACAAGAAAAAGAAATTGTGTTGATTGATTATCAACAAGATAAGTTTTCACATGACCTTTCCTTTAAGGATCTTTTCACTAAGTTAGTCTCACTGGCAACACAAGAATAAAAAGGGGTGCACCCTGAGATCTCCACTAAAAGACCTCAATTGATGGTCCAGTGGGTTCAGGGTTCCCCTGGGAGCATGGCCTCTGGCCCTGATGCTGTGCTTGGCTGTAAATCATAATGAAGGTCCACTCTTTGGACACAAATGGATTGGACTTGGCGATGCAGAGTCACCATATATTGGATGCATGTTATGGCTCTATGCATCTATAGGATATCATCCTGCTGACCTCTGGCTGGAGGAAGGAGAGTGGGTGGAGAGAAGGGGAAAGGAGACTGTTGGGAGGATGAGACATTATGGAGCAGAGAGGAATAGTGTGCTGTTGCCAGGCCGGGAGAGCAGTGGAAGTTGTATATAGGTGGGCATGTAAATTTATACGGGAATGTACATTTTCACTCAGTCATAATAAATAAATAAATAAAAAGAAACTTTGCAATATATAACAAAATAGACATAGTAAGAGAAAAAAAGAGTTTTAATCGAACCATATATTTGAGAACGTTTTCATTTAGACCCAGGCTTAATTAATTGACATTAGCAATCACTTATGATGTCTTTGTGCATCGGTATATGACCTTTTACATTAACTATTCTGTATTTTTTACATGGAGACTTGTAGTCTAGAGTGGTCTCAAGAGATAAAACTTGAAATGGTACATCCAAGAGAAGTAAATCCTCTAAACTAGTGAAAAAATAAACATCTATGGCCTCTAAATGGCCAAATTCTGATGATTACTTAGTTGGGAAGTTTCCCCCTTGGGTTTGACTACTGTCATCAGCATCCCTTATGTCAGCAGTCTAAATGAACATAACAATGATGTCTCAGTCTGGTTCATGTACTGTCTATAGACACAGTCTAAACACCCTTCTTAGCTAGCAACCCAATCAGACTCACAGCATTTGCTACATTTGGACCTGAATCTTATTGTGATACTGTCCAAAAGGATAATAAAAATGTATATATATGTGAGAAGAAACTGGAAGACGTAAGCATAACCTCTGGTAATTTGACAATTGAATATAATTCTAAAATAATTTTCTTCAACTATTTTCTTTGGGCCAACTTGTGTTTTAGCATTAATACTTCAAGGTGTTTACTTGTGCTTGATTAGAGTTATGCATTAAAAATCCATACCGTCTCTTTTTCCAGAACCAAATAAAGAAATAAATGCTGGTATAGAAGGATTGTGTTATTAGATGAGTTAATTCTTAGTGCTAATAAAGTAAATGCTATGAGCTGGATGTTTTTGCTGGCCAATTAAATATACTGTGATTTCCATAACCATAAGCAAACATGCTGAAGATACACCTGTGTAAATTACTGAACTAGATATAGGGAACACAAATCTATACAAGACACAGTACACACAATCTGTACAAATAACTTAATATATATCTACACACATAAAGACTGCCAAGTAAGCAAACTGACAATAAATACTACCAGAAATCTGAGGCCAGAGAAATTATTGGGTTAACCAATATTTCAGGAAGGAGGTGGGGCACATTTAAAGAACATATGTATCTCAGTTAGTAGTGTCCTGGGTCTTAAAAGCCTATGAGTTGCTATCTAGGATATTCTACTGGTCTCACCTCTTTGGGAGCAAGTGAGAAAGAAGAAAACAAAAGATATAAGGAAAAAATTAGTCCAAAGGACTAATGGAGCACATCTACCATGGCTTCCAACAGATTGAATCCAGTTCAATTAGATGGTGCCCAGCTATCAGCACTGACTGCTCTGACAGAGCTCACAATAAAGGGTCCCAGACAGAGCTGGAGAAAAATGTAGAATGAAATTCTATCTCACAATAAAAGGGCCAGATTTACTAACCTAACAGACACTGGAGAAACTCTGAAAATAGAGACACTTGACATTCTCTTAGCTTAGTAATGAAGTTGCTCTTGAGGTTTACACTTCAGTCAAAGTTTAGACAGGCCAATAAAACAAAAGGAGCGTAAAGGGGCACACCAGCCCAAAGGCCTAGACCATAAGGCAGGAGGAAACAGTAAAGCTGGTAATATGGCACCAAAAATTGAGAAGAGAGAATTCTGATATGTCAAGGGGTTATTAATCCAGGTCATAAAAAATATGTGTAATAACTGTTCAGTGAAAACTAGTTTGTTCTGTAAATGTTCATCTAATATACAGTAAAAAAAATACTTTAAAATGTTCTGCCACAAACAAAGTATAAACATACCTTTGATAAGTTGATTGTAGGTAGAATGCATAATGGATCCGGGAAGCAGAGAGTAAAAAGTCTATACTAGGCATGTTTGGAGGATAGCCTGTGAACTGATTTGACCCAAGAGTAACATTAACTTTAAAACGCAGTAGGAGAAGAATTGAAATCATATTAGTTTCCATGATGCCAGGATATGGTCTACACCTCTCACCCTGATCAACATTCTACCCCATAGGAGCCTGACAGCATTACATTCTGGGTAAGGGCACAAGACTTAAATTGTAGTCTGTAATTACTAGGTGTGTGACTCAACCTCTCTGCCTCCATTTCCTAAAATGAAACAAAGTGCACACACAAAACTAGCTAACAATAACAACAACCAAACAATAGCACCTACCTGCTAGGGCTATTTTGAGGATTAAATGAAAAATATGTGTACAAACACACACACACACACGTGTGTGTGTATATATATATATATAATTATATATATATACATTATATATATACATAAGCCAAGTGCCGTCGAGTCAGATCTGACATACGTGTATATAATATACATTATTTAGATGTACGTACATATATATATGTAACCCATAATGAATTTAATCCGATTTCTCTTTCCCTGTACCTATCTAAAATTGGCCACAAAAGAGATAACAGATCAGTCAAACAAATCTTACTCATCTAAGAGTGATGCAATAGTCACTGTCTTTGCTTCCAAAAAGTAGCATTACAAACTTTAGATAAGGTAAAATGCCATTTTCAATTTTAATTTATATTAAATAATATAATTCTATTATGTATTTTGATCATGAAACTGTTTTGATGTTTATAAAATTTTGCTGCATATCATCTAGAATCTGAGTTGAAAGAAATTTTAAGTTTCATTTATACATTACCCATACTTGTACTTTCAATGAAATTGTAGATTAAGGGACTACTGATCATGTTTCGAGATGAAATATTGAATGATTTTACCCAGTTGTCTCCATTTCGACAGATATGGCAGTGCCAGTGTGTCTGTGAAAAATAAACACCACTATTATGATTTCTCTTTTTTCTGAAAGTAGTTAAAAAATTTTTTCATCTGCAGTTGGATTTCATTTGGATTTAACCTAACTTTATGAAGTTAAGAACCATGCCAGAGTCACTTCACATGCTGACAAATCCATGTTCCTAGTTGAGTTAGTACCTGGTGCTAATGAAGTCAAGGCTGTGAGCTGGATGTTCTTGCTGGCCAATTAAATATGAGATCGTACACTGTGGTCTATGGGTGTAAAAAACTAGATAGAGTTTCACTAATATGCTGTTTGGGGGCCTCCTTGCATCTGCACACTCTGTTTCACCTCGGCTAAAATGATATACTCCCTATCTTGGTCCCAGCTATTCACCTGAAAATCCTTTGTTACTTTAAATGGTCCCCTCTCATACTCTCTCAAGCCAAGGTAAGTGCTCTTCTATATTGCATTTATCCTTTATATATGTATATATATTGATAGCTGTGTATAGGCTTAGCAGAATTCATAAAAACCTGGTCAAATGTCTACATTCCCCTTAAAAAGTAATGTCCTTTATACCAAGCTGTCTTTTTAGCCTAACATCTAACAGAGCTTGGCATACAGTAAGTGCTTAATATGACTTTGATGAGTGAATGAATGAATGAATGGATGAGTAGAATCAGTCATTTTCCATCCCCGTGATTGTCACTTTGATCTCTACTATTGCCTTCACCCTTAATGCTAAGACAGATTCCTTGAAGGAATGAATTTAGTGGCAAAGTAGACGCATGGCTTAACAACAATCCAATGCCAACACTGAAGACAGAGCTCAAGCTGCATACCCTTTTGTCACTGACTTAGTGAGAACCACACTGTATAGTGATCTCATATTAAAAGTGAAGTGAAAAAGAAGTCTGACATTCTCCATGGCAGTTCTCCTTAGAAATAAAGCTGCTTAAAACTGACATGTTTTTATTTGAATGTACCTTAGAAATAGGAACCAAACATTCACTGTCCTTTTGCTTAAGTCCTGTCACAACAATATATGCATGAAGCAAAGAAGACAAAGATTTAACTATTGTTTTATTCTCCTCAAAATATATTTTGACTGTGGGTTTCATCTCGTCTAAAATCAGCATTTACTCTGTGTAACAGGAACTTGCTATTAAGTTCCTGCAAAGCTGAAAAGGGGTTCTTCTTGCATTGACTGCTTTAGTAATCACTAGCTGCTGAAAATGAATGCAACCAGAATGAGCTCTACAGAGAGGCACAATGGAAGGGACATTGACATGGCAAGCTAGAAAGACAGCATTAATTGATGTGATTTTCACACTAGTCAGAAAAATCCATTTTTCCAGCTGATAGTAAAACAGATTCTTCCATTTAAATAATAATCTTTCTCTACCACTGTTAGCTATTCAAAGTTTCATGTCTAGGTAGGAAGAGTAGGTAGTATTTCCCTGGGAGAATGTGTTTACCCACAGGCCCAATGTTGGGTATTTAAAAAATTGTTTTATAAAGTTTCTTTCATTTCAAGTTTAAAAGTTGTCCATAATGATTTCCAAAAGAAATAAAAATTTGCATGACTATTTAAAAAATGCCATGGGGTATTAAAGTGTTGTATAGCCTAGGCTCACCATGGGAACAGCAGTCAGGAAATCAAATAATGTATTACATTGGGCAAATTTGCTGCAAAATGTCTCTTTAAAGTGTTAAAAAGTGAAGATATCAGGAGACAATCCCAAGGTGGTAGACTAGACACACATCTCCTTGATTCCCTCTGAGAAGCAAGACCTAAAATAATAAGTGAATGGAGCAATTTGGACATTCTGGGAGCCCCAGGATCTGGCACAGGGTTGTGAGATTGGACTGAGCAATAGGAAAGGGGAAACTACCTCTGTTGGAGGTGAGGCAGTGGCATGCTGAGCTCTGCTTCTGCTGATGCATCATTTGAGGGGACTGCAGGTACAGTGGATGCCCCCCCAGTGAGACTCCATAAGTACTGCATGGTTTCTGCCAGCCAGGAGGTGAGGCTTGCCAATCCTGAGAGCCAGGCTGCTCTCAGTGCCTTCTGGACTATTCTCTTCTCAGTAAAAAAGCAGTTTTTAAGTTAAATGCGTCTAGAGAACACAGCAGTTCTGGGAAGCCAAGTGTGATGGCATCCTTCTTCCCTCCCCTTCCCAAACTACATCATAGGCTCAACTGACATAATGATGGAGAGTCACCACAAGTGACTCACTACCCTTAGCAGCCAAGAAGTGGGGCTTGCGAACCCTGACAGCCCAGCTGGGGCTAGTCAGTAGAGAATCCAGAGCCAATTGGTGACTTTGGAAGGCAGAGTTAGTCAGATTGAAGATAAAGCAACTGACACCAAAATGTATGAGAAGAATTCGGAGAAAAGGAATAAGAAAAATGAAAAAGTGTTAAGAAATATGTGAGACTCTATCAAGAGGAGTAATCTACAAATGATTGGAGTTCATGAACAGGGATAGCCAAAAAATAGAGATAATTATTGAAGAGTTGCTGACAGAACACTTCCCTAAAATTAAGAAAGAAGAGAACATAGATATCCAAGATGCTTATCAAATGTCACTGAAACTAGACCTCAAAAGAAAGACACAAAGACACATAATCAAGCTAAATAAAGTGAAACAAACAGAAGCTCTTAAAGGCAGCAAAACTTAAACTAATGTACAAAGGGAAACTCTGTAGACTTTTATCTGACTTCTAGGTAGGAAGTATGTTGCAAGAAGTCAAGAAGAATGACACATTCAAAGTCTTGAAAGAGAAACACTTCCAACCAAGAATTATATCCTGCAAAATTGTCTATCAAATATAAAGATGAAATGAAGACATTGGCAGATAAACAGAAGCTTAGAGACTTTGTAAAAATCAAACCCAAACTACAAGAAACACTGAAAGAAGCTCTGTGTTTAGAAAAACAAAAACAACAAATGTATACTTAAGAATAGAACAAAAGACATAGCATCCAGAATCCTATTCAGCTAAGAAAGTCACACAGCTCAATAAAAGCTAAAATATTAAAAGAAGGGAACAGTAATCTTACCACGAAAACAATGACATCATCCCAATATAAAGAGGGATATATTACAGTAGTAATAATGTTTTCAGATGGAGATGAAATTAAGAAGATAAACAGAAGTTAAAGTTCAGTTTAAACTTAGAATATTAAAGGGGATCAAAGGGATAGCCTCAAAGGAAACTAACAATGTGACATATCAAAACAAGAAACATAATACAGGCGTCTCAACACACAAAAAAAACCAACACTGAAAAAGATAAAGAGGAAACTCGTAAAGAAAAATGCCCCACAACAGAATATTAACAGAAATAAAGAAAGCATCAATAACACAAAAATAAAGGCATCAAAATGACGGCACTGTATACATACATGGCAGTAATTACACCAAATGTAAATGGTCTAAATACTCCAATAAATAGACCTAGAGTGAGAGTCTGGACTGAAAGACACAATCTGTCTATATGTTGCTTTCAAGAAACATACCCTAGATTCAAAGTTTTGAACAAACTGAAAATCAAAGGCTAGAAGAATACATACCAAGTTAACAACACACAAAGAAGAGCACGAGTAGCAACACTAATATCAGATAAAATAGATTTTATTCTAAGATCCACCATCAAGGGCAAGGATTGTCATTATTACTGAAACGTTCAATATATAAGTAGGATATAACAATATTAAATATTTATACATCCAATATCAGAGCATCTAAATATATCAAGCGAACACAGACAACATTGAGAAGTGATAGGTCATTCCACAATAATAGTAGGAGACTTCAACACTCCACTTTCAGTAATGGACAGATCATCCAGAAAAAGGCTCAATGTCATGGGTTGAATTGTGTCCCCCAAAAAATATGTGCAGCCGTGTGGCTGGGACATGATTCCCAGTATCTTGTGACTGTCCTCCATTTTGTGGTTTCACTAAACTGTATGTTGAAGGATTTGGGTGGGGCTGTAAATTCCTGCATAGGATTACTTCCCTGCTCTGCTGTAAAGGGAGTTTCCCTGGAGTATGGCTTGCCCCACCCTTAATCCTTTCAGCCTGCAAGAGACAAAAGGAAAGAGAAACAAGGAGAGTTGGGAACCTCATTAACATCAAGAAATCTGCACCAGGAGAAGAGCGCGTCCTTCAGACCTGAGGTTCCTGCGCCAAGATGCTCCCTGGACAAAGACTGATGCAATACTGGACTTGCCTCCTGAGCCAACAAGGGGAAAGCCTTTCCCTGGAGCAGACACCCTGAATACGGACTTGGCAACCTACTGGACTGTGTAAGAATAAACCTTCCTTTGTTAAAGCCATCCACTCTGTGGTATTTCTTTTAGAGCAGCCCTAGCTGACTAAAACACTCAGTAAAGATATAGATGTTGTTGTGACAATCTACCAAGTAAACCTCATGGACAAACATAGACCTTTTTATGAGCACACCTTCTTTTCCAGTGCACACAGAATGTTCTCCAGAATAGACCATGTATTAGGACATAAAGCAAGTCTCAAAAATCCCAATCCATTCAATTATTGTAAAGCATCTTCTCAGACTACAAAGCCATAAAAGTTGAAATCAATAGGAAAAAAAATAGGCAGAAATCTGAACATACAGAAACTGAAAAATGCCTTGCTCAAAAATCCATGGGTTGGAGGGTGGAGCCAATATGGTGGACTAGATACATATCTCTCAATTCCCTCTGAAAACTAAGACCTAGACTGATAGTTTAACAGAACACTCTGTACACTCAGAGAGCCCTGGATATGCCATAGGGCAGTCAGATTTCACTACACGCCATTAAATGGAAAACTACAACTCTCTGACAAGGCAGAGCTCTGAGTCCTGCTCCTGCTGACTCACTGCTTGGGCAGACTGCAGGTACTGACACTTTTCCCCTTTTTCTTTCTTATTCAGGAGGTGGGAGATGGCATGATCCAGGAAATATACTGAACTGCAATGCTAAAGTAAACAGTGTATAGCACAGCAGAGACATAGTACATGGGATACTCACATTTTGAGAGCCTGGCTGCTGACTGAGGGCACCACTGTTGCCCCCTCTTTTCTGAAATCTTCCATAGATTCTGCTGTTTTCCTGCAGGAAGGGTAGCTCTGCTGGGACACCACATTGTTCAGCTGTAAGGTGGTGTCACCCAAGAGGAGGACTCAGCAGGGGATAATTCCCAAGCTGAGAAGCAGTGCCAGTCCAAAAAGCACTTTTCCAGCAGAGTAGTTGTGTTTAGCACAGTGTCATCTTACATGTAGGGCCTGGCTGAGGATGGCAGCAAGGCTGTAACCCTTCCCTACTTTGAACTATGTCATATCATCTGGGGATGGCCAAAGAGGTGCTTCTGTTGTCACCCAGAAGGTGGGACCTATCACACCTGATGGACTGACTGATTTTGGCAGCTGTTGCATGGCTCGTAACTTTTTAAAATACAACTGTCTGGAGAAATAACTGCTGAGCAGCATCATGGCATCTCTTCCAGGCTTTACTGACCCACATCACAGGCTCAATTAATGGCCCCCCACTGATTCCATAAGTAGTGCACCATCTTTGCCAGATAGAAGGTGGAATATACCATCAGAGAGAGTCCACTGGGGCCAGTCACTAGAGTACACAGTGGCAGTTGGTGACCAAATCCCTTCTCAGAACTATGCCTCAACTCCTGCTGAGGTAACACCAGAAAAACTAAACAGACTCTAGATGGCCTGAACACAGCAGTCTACCTCTAAGCATTTAAAGAAACAGCCCACAATGACTCTGGAAAACTATAAAAATAAAGAATCAAAAGACTTTCCAGATGAAGAAGGCTTTCTCAAACTATCAGAGGTTGAGTACAAAAGAATTATATATAGAACCTGCCAAAAGATTAAGCAAAATGCAGCAGAGCAAAATGAAAAAAATTAAGCAAGCAATTTGAATTGGTGGAACAATAGCAATCTGAAATCCAGCAGATCAATAACAAAATTACAGAAGTAGACAATTCAATCAAAAAACCAAAAGAGCAGAACAGAGGAGATAGAAGTCTGACTTAGTGACCTTGAAGACAGAGCAACTGACATGAGCATTTATGAGGAGAAATCAGAGAAAAGAAGATTAAAATATGAAGAAGCATTAAGAAATACGTGGGACTGTATTAAGAGGAACAATCTACAATTAATTGGATTTCCTGAACAGCGGTGGATGGAGGAAAACACAGAGTATTGTTGTTGAATTTCTGACAGAAAACTTCCCTGAAATTATGAAAGAGAACATAGATATCCAAGATGTGTATTGAACACCACAAAAACTAGACCCCCAAAAGAAAGATACCAGGACATATTACAATCAAGCTTAATAAATGAAATATAAACAGATTCTCTTAAAGACAGTCATACTCAAGTCAAAGCTAACATTCAGAAGGAAACCATTCAGGCTTTCATCTTAATTCTCAGGGGAAATAATGTTGTCCTGGAGGCAATAGGATGACACACTCAAAGACTTGAAGGAGAAAAACTTCCAACCAAGAATTGTATATCCTGCAAAACTGTGTCTCAAATATGAAGATGAAATGAGGACATTCACATATAAGCAGAAACTTAGAGACTTTGTGAAAATCAGACCGAAACTAAAAGAAATGCTGAAAGAAGCTCTTTCCTTAGAACAACAGATCCATTAAGTGTATATTTAAGGAGGCAATGCAGAACACGGCATCCAGAAATCTACTCAGGAACGTCAAAAACTCAATCAAAGCTACAATATTAAAAAAAGTGAACCAGTGCTTGTATCACAAAAACTATGACACTATCACACTAAAAAGAGGGATATACTACAGTAGTTATAGTCCTTTCAGATGGAGAGAAAGTTAAAAACATTTGCAGAAGTTAACATTGGGTTTAAACTTAGAATATTAAGCAGGATCATAGGCTTAGCCATAAAACATGATAACAATGCAACATATCAAAACAAGAAACATAATACAGGAGTCTCAACAAAAACAAAACCAACACTGACAAAGATGAAAAGTCAACTCATAAAGAAGAATGACCCAGAACAGGAAATTAAGAACAACATACAGACACCAATACAAAAACAAAAACATCAAAATGACATCACTAAACACATACCTATCAATAATTACACCAAACGTAAATGGACTGAATCCTCCAATAAAGAGACAACAAGTGATATCTTGGATTAAAAGACACACCCTATCTATATGTTGCTTACAGGAAACACACCTTAAACTCAAAGGCATGAACAAATTGAAAATTAAAGGATTTAACAATATATACCAAGCTTACAATATACAAAGAAGACCCGATGTGGCAATAGTAATCTCACATAAAATAGATTTTTATGTAAAATCCACATTTGTGGACAAGGATGGTCACTATTATTGCTGAAAGGTTCAATACACAAGCAGGACTTAACAATATTAAATATTTCTGCACCCAATATCAGAGCACCTAAAGACAGCGAACACTGACTACCTTGAAAAACGAGATCGATTACTGCATAATAGTAGCTGGAGACTTCAACACTCCACTTTCAGTAATGGTCCGATCTTCCAGAAAAAAAAGCTCAGTAAAGACATGGAAGATCTTATTACAGCAATTAACCAACAAGACCTCATCAAAATACACTGAGCTTTTTATTCAGCAACAGGTAAGTACAGCTTCTTCTCCAGTGCACATGGAACATTTTCCAGAATAAACCACACGTTAACATGTAAAGCAAATCTCAATAAAATCCAAGCTGTTGAATTATTGCAAAGCATCTTCTTGGACCAGAAGGTCATAAAAGTCAAAATCAGTAGCAGAAAAAGCATGGATAGAAATTGAATTCATGGAAACTGAAAAAAACCTTGCTGAAAAAGTCATGAGTTATAGAAGAAATAAAGAACAAAATAAATTTATGGAATCAAATGAGAATAAAAACACATCCTACCAGAACCTGTGGGGTACAGCCAGAGCAGTGCTCAGAAGTCAATTTGTCTCTATAAACGCACACATAGGGAAGGAAGAAAGCATCCAAACCAAAGCATTAACCCTACAGCTTGAATGAGTAGAAAGAGTTCAATAGAGTAATCCCTCAGGCACCAGAAGAAAACAGATAATAAAGACTAGAGCAGAGCTAAATGAATTAGAGAATAGAAGAACAATTGAAAAAAAAATTAATAAAAAGAAAAACTGACTTTTTGAAAAGATCAACAAAATTGATAAACCATTATCTAAACTTACAAAAGAAAAACAAAAGAGGAAGCAATCTGATTAAGAAATGAGATGGGAGATGTCACAACAGCCCCAGTTGAAATCAAAAGTACCATAACAGAATACCATGAAAGACTGTGCTCTAACAGATTTGAAAACCTACAGGAAATGGACAAATTTCTAGATTCATATCATCTACAAAAATTAACACAAGGAGCAGCAGAACAACTTAGTAAACCCATCACAAAGGAAGGGATTGTAAAAGTCATCAAAAAACTACCAACCTAAAAAATTCCCAGCCCAGATGGCTTCATCAGAGAATTCTAACAAACGTTTGGAGAAGAGTTAACTTCAGTATTACTAAGACTATTTCACAGCATATAAAGGGATGGAATACTCCAAATTCATTCTAGGAAGCCAGCATAACCCTCATCCCAAAGCCAAGGAAAATTACAGACCAATATCAATCAAGAACCTAGATGCAAAAATCTTCAACAAAATCCTAGCCAATAGAATTCAGCAACCTATCAAAAAAATAATTCATCATGACCAAGTTGGATTCATACCAGGGATGTAATGTTGGTTCAACATCAGAAAACAATTAAAGTGGTCAACCACATAAACAACACAAAAGATAAGAATAACTGGATTTTGTCAATTGATGTCAAAGTCCAAAACCCATTCATTCTAAAAACTCTCAACAAAATAGGAATAGAATACAAATTCATCAATTCAGTAAAGGGCATCTATGCAAAGCCAATTGCCTACATCATCCTGAATGGAGAGACTGAAATTATTTCCCTTGAAAACGTGACTTAGACAAGAACGACCACTTTTACCACTTCCACTCAACATGGTACTAGAAGTTCTGGCCGGAGCAATTAGACAAGACAAAGGTCACCCGCAACCACAAAGAAGCAGAAAATGCCTCCTTATTTGCAGATGATACGATTGTAGAAGCAGAGAATCCTAAAGAATCCATAAGTAAACTGCTTGAACTAACAGAAGAGTCCAGCAATGTATCAGGATACAAAATAAAAATAAGTACACCAGTAGGATTTCTTTATACTAACAAAGAGAAAATCAAAGAAGAAATCATCAAACCAATACCATTTACTATAGACCCCAAGAAGATAAAATACCCAGCAGTGAATCTAACTAGGGAAATAAAAGACCTTTACAAAGGGAACTACAAGATCTTACTGCAAGAAACTAACAGAGACTTACAGAAATGGAGAAACCTACCTTGCTCAAAGATAGGAATGCTCAGCATTGTGAAAATGTCTATTTTATCCAAAAGGTTCTACATATACAATGCAATACAAATATAAATTCTGGTGACATTTTTTAATGAGATGGAGAAACAAATCACCAACTTTGTTTGGAAAGGGAAGAAACCACAGATAAGCAAAGCACTGCTGAAGAAGAGAAACACAGTGGGAGGCCTCACACTACCCAACCTCAGAACCTATCACACTGCCACAGCAGGCAAAACAGCCTGGCACTGGTACAAAAAAAAGACATGTAGGCCAATGGAACGGAGCTGAGACCCAGAGATGCCACCAATCTCTTATAGTCGATATTCAACAAAGGCCCTAAGATTGTAAACTGAGGTAAAAACAGTCTCTTTAACAAATGTTGCTGGCAAAATTGGATATCCATCTGCAAAAAATTGAAACAAGACCCATATCGTACATCTTACACAACAACTAACTCAAATTGTATCAAAAACCTAAATGTCAAACCTAAAATGATAAAGGTCATGCTACTAAATATAGTTGCAACAATGGAAGCTTTAATACTCAGATTAGATAGACTTCAAAATCTGAGAAACAGAAGAGAAAATATGATCAACAAAAGAGAAAATAGTAAATGGCAACTATTAGGAATCAAACAGTTTTTATCATCCAAAGACTATCAAAAGCATTAAAACATGACCTACAAATGGGAAAAAAATATACGGGAACTACATGTTGGACCGATGTCTGATCTCCACAGTCCATAAGATACTCCAAAATATCAGCAAGTAAAAGGTAAATAACCCAATTAAGCAATGGGTAAAGGAGATGAACGGACACTTGACCAAAAACGGCATACAGGCAACCAAAAGACACATGAGCAAATGCTCACGATCATTAGCTATTACAGAAGTCCAAATCAAAACTCCATCTCACCCCAACAAGATTGGCCATGATCCAAAAACACACACAGCAACAAATGCTGGAGAGGCTGTGGAGAGACTGGAACTTTCCTACACTGCTGGAGGAATTGCAAAATAATACAACCTCTTCAAAAGCAATTTGCCCTTTCCTTAAACAGTTAGAAATAGAAATACCATCCGATCTAGTAATCCCACTGCTTTGAGCATATCCTATAGAAATGAAGAAGGTCACACAAACGGATACATGAACACAAATGTTTATTACAGCACTGTCCACAATAGCAAAAAAAATGGAATCTACCTATATGCCCACCAACGGATGAATGGATAAATAAACTATGGTACATATACTCAGTGGAACACTGTGCAGTGATATTGAACAATGATGATTTCAGGAAGCATCTCATAACCTCATTTCAATTGGAAGACATTACACTAAGTGAAATCGGTCAGTAGCAAAGGACAAATATTATATGAGACCCCTGCTACAAGGACTTAAAAACAGACTTATGCACAGAAGAAAATACTCTTTGACAGCTACAAGGGTGGAGAGGAAGGGAAAGGGTTGGGCATAGATTAGATAGTCAACAGTAATTTGGTTGGGTGAAAGTAGTGACAGCACACAGTAGAGATTAGATCCGATTAACTGGACTTCGCCATAAACTGAAAGATTTTTTAAACTCAACCCAGTATTTCAAAGTATACAGTATCAGGGACATGAGTCTGGGGACCAATGTTTTCAGGGGACATCAAGGCCAATTGACCTAACTAGCCTATTGTAAGAGAGTCTTCTGCTCCCCATGTTGGTGAGTGGCATCTGGGGTCTTAAAAACTAGCAAGCTGCCATCTGAGATACACCAAATTGTCCCAGCTCATCTGGAACAGCTGGCCACTTAGCACAACACAGACACGAGGAAAAAAGAACCCCAGGAGACAGAAAGGCCCGTATGAGTGGGAGACTGCATCAACATGAGACCAGAACAATCAGATGGTGTCTGGCCATCACCAAAGCCAGCCGTGATGGGGGACATAATGTAGAGTCCCTGAGGCAATGTGCAAAAAAGAGGTGTGCCATCTAAGAACTCTACAAAAAGACCAGAACTGATGGTCCAACAGCCTGGAGGATCCCCTGGGAACATGACTCCTCAACCTGCTGTTGTCCCTGACGAGAAATTAGTAGTAAAGTCAACTCTTCAGATGGAAATGGACTGGACTCTAGGACACAGTATAGCCATATAGTTTACATACTTTATGGTTCTATGCATTTATAGGAGACCATCCTACTGATTTCTTTCTAGATGGGAGAGAATGGGGGGCAGATGCTTGGATTGGATATATAGAGTGAAATGGAAGAGTATGCTGTGACCAGGTGTAGAGAGCAGAGGAAGCTGAGATAGGTAGGCCAGAAAAGTCTATTTGGATTGTATGCTTTCACTTAAATGCAATAAGAATAAAAATAAATTAAAAAATAAAGTGAAGACATCACTTTAAGGACTAAGGTGTATCTGACCTGGTATTTTCAATCATTTCTGTCCCAAGCCATATTATTTCCAACAGCCTCATAGGCATCAAAAGGTATACAATGAGTAAGAAAGGCCAATGAGGAATTAATGCCTTTGAATTATATGTTGGTGAAGAATACTGAATTACTGTGAACTGCCAGAAGAAGAGATAAGTCTATCTTGGAAGAAATACAGCCAAAGTGGCCCTTGGAAGTAGAATGGCAAGACTTTATCTCATGTAATTGTTACATATTATCAGGAAGTTCCAGTCCCTGGAGGACATCATGCTTGGTAAAGTTGTCTTGTTATTGATAAGCGCTGCTGAGTCCATTCTGACTCACAGCGATCCTGTGTACAACAGAACAAAACACTGGCAGATCCTGCACCATTCCTATGATCATTGTTATGCTTGAGCCTAATGTAGCAGGCACTGTATCAACCCATCTTATTGAAGGTCTTCCTCTTTTTCACAGGCCCACTACTTTACCAAGAATCGTGTCCAAACTATGAAATATAGTCTGGCCATCCTTGCTTCTAAGGAGCATTCTGGCCATACTTCTTCCAATTTAAATTTGTTCTTTCTTCTTGCAGTCCACACTGTATTCAATATTTCTCTCCAACAGTATAATTCAAACACATAAATTCTCTTTTGGTCTTCCTTCTTTATTCAGCTTTCACATGTTTACAAGGCAAGTGAAAACAACATAACCTGGGTCAGATACATCTTAGTCTTCAAAGTGACATCTTTGCTTTTTATCACGTTAAAGAAGTCTTGCAGTAGATTTGTCCAGTGCAACGACTTGATTTGTTGACTACTGCTTCCACGAGTGTTGATTTTGAATACAAGTAAAATAAAATCCTTGTCAGCTTGAATCTTTTCTCCATTTATTATGATGCTGCTTATTGGTCCAGTTGTGAGGATTTTTGTTTTCTTTATGCTGAGGTGTAATCCATACTGAAGGCTGTGGTTTTTTATCTTCCTCAGCAAACATTTCAAGTACTCCTCACTTTCAGCAAGCATGGATGTGTCATCTGCATAATGCAGGCTGTTAATGAGTCTTTTTTCAATCTAATGCCCCTTCTTTTTCATACAGTTCAGCTTCTTGGATTACTTGCTAAACATACAGATTAAATAAGTATGGAGAAAAGAATATAATCCTGACCACAACTTTCCTAACTACAAACTGTGCAGTATCCTCTTGTTCTGTCCGAACAACCACTTCTTAATCTATGTACATATTTCTCATGAGCCAGTTAAGTGTTCTGGAGTTCCTCTTCTTCACAATGTTATTCATAATTTGTTATTCACACAGTCGAGTGCCCTTACATAATCAATAAAATGCAGTAAACGTCTTTCTGGTATCATCTGTTTTAAGCAAGGATCTGTCTGATGCCAGCAATGATATTGGTAGTTTTACATCCTCTTCTGAATCTGGTTTGAATTTCTGGCAGTTCCTAGTTAATGTGCTACCGCAACCACTTTCCAATGATCATCTGCAAAATTTTACTTCTGTGTGATATTAATGATATTGTCCCATAATTTCCACATTTCTTTGCATTACCTTTCCTTAGAATAGACATGAATATGGATCTCTTCTAGTATATTGGCCAGGTAGTTCCCTAACATATTTCGTGGCATAGGCAAACGAGAACTTCTAGGGCTGCATCTGTTTGTTGAAATACCTCATTTGGTGTTCTACCAAATTCTGAAGCCTTGTTTTTTGCCACTACCATTAGTGCACCTTGGACTTATTTCTTCTATCCTATTGGTCTCTGATAATATGCTACCTCTTGAAATGGTTGAATGTAAAGCAATTCTTTTTGGTGTAGTGACTGTATTCCTTCCACCTTCTTCTAATGCTTCCTGCACTGAGTAATAGTTCTTTGATAGAATCATTCAATATTTCAGCTCAAGACTTGAGTTTTTTCTGTAGTTCTTTCAGTTTGAAAAATGCTGAGTGTGTTCTTCCCTTTATTTCTAACTCCATGTCTTTGCACACGTCATTATAATACTTTACTGCTAAAGGAAACAGAAGAGTTGATGGAGCCCTACAAGTGGAATCAAGATTTCTCTGCTTATGAGGAAATTTAACCTCTTGATATTTTGGAGGTTGTGGCTTTGAGAAATCTAGTGGTGCCTGAGACAAGGCATTAGAGGCTATTAAATAACAGTGAAGGAACATGAGGAACAGCAATGAAGTAATTTTCTTGAGATGGCACCATTAAGTGAGACTCATTGCTAAGATCAAATCCAGTCTCTTGACCCACAATCCGGTGCTCATTCCAGGACTTGATTTTGTTCCCCTGCCTCTATTGTTAGAGGTATTAAATATATCTATCATTCATAGGCAGAGGTCTAGATTTGCATATAAGCCAGTCTAATATAAAGTAGATTGGTGCATTATTTTCCATTAAAGTCTTTGAAAAGCACAGATCCTGACCTCCTACTCCTCCCAACTGAATATCTGATGATGTATCATGGGAATGACATTCCATTGATTGGGTAGCAAGCTCTTCCTAGACCTCCATGGAAGCTAAGCCAAGATGGTAAGGAATCTACAAGGAAAGTATGACAAAATCAATCTATTCTTTCAAAAAAATGTTGTTGTTAGGTGCCATAGAGTCGGTTTGAACTCATAGCAAAACTATGCACAACAGAGCAATATACTGCCCAGTTTTGGATGGTGTCCAGAACCGTTTTTATGCTTAAGCCAATCATTGTGGCTACTGTGTCCATCTATCTTGTCTAGGATCGTCCTCTTTTTTGCTGACCCTCCACTCTACCAAGCATGATGCCCTTCCCCAGGAACTGATCCTTCCTGACAACATGTCTAAAGTATGTAAGATGCAGTCTTTCTATCCTTGTTCCCAAGGAGCACTCTGGTTGTACTTCTTCCAGAACAGATCTCTTTGTTCTTTTGGCTGTTCCTGGTATAATGATATTCTTCTCCAACACCACCATTCAAAGGCATCGATTCTTCTTCTCTCTTCTTTGTTCATTAGCCAGCTTTTGCATACATATGATTTGATTGAAACTACCATGGCTTGGGTCAGGTGCACTTTAGTCTCCAAAGTGTCATCTTTGCTTTTCAATAATTTAAAGAGGTCCTTTGCAGGAGATATGCCCAGTGCAATGCATCTTTTGATTTCTTGACTGCTGCTTCCATGGGTGTTGATTGTTGACTAACATAAAATGAAATCCTTGACAATCTCAATCCATTCTTCATTTATGACCATATTGCTTACTGGTCCATTTGTGAGAATTTTTGTTTCCTTGATGTTGAGGTGCAATCCATACTGAAGGCTGTGTTCTTTGTTCATCATCAGTAAGTGTCTCAAATCTTCACTTCCAGTGAGTAAGGTGGTATCATCTGCATAATGCAGTTTTTAATGAGTCGTCCTTCAGTCCTGATGCCTTGTTCTTCTTCATATAATCCAGCTTCTCAGATTATTTTCTGTGCATACAGATTGCAAAGATATGGTGAAAGGATGCAACCTTGAGGCATATATTTCCTCACTTTAAACCCTGTGATGTCCCCTTGTTCTGCTTCCATGATTTCCTCTTGATCTATGCACAGATTCCTTAAGTGTATGATTTAATGTTTTGGAATTCCTATTTTATGCAATGTTAGCCATAACTTGTTATGACCAACACAGATTTATGCCTTTGCATAGTCAATGAAACACAGGTAGACATCTTTCTACCAGTTTCTGCTTTCAGCCAAGATCCATGTGACATGGTTCCATGTCCTCTTCTGAATCCACCATGAATTTCTGGCAGTTCCTTGTCAACACACTGTTGCAGTCACTTTGGAATGTTCTTAAGCAAAATTTTACCTATGTATGATATCAGTGATATTGTTCAGTAATTTCAGCAGTCAGTTGGGTCACCTTTCTTTGGAATGGGCGTAAACACAAATCCCTTCCAGTCGGTTGACCAGGTAGCTGTCCTTGAAATTTCTTGTCATAGACAGGTGAGCACTTTCAGAACTGCATCTGTGTTTTGAAATATCTCAATTTATATTCCACCAATTCCTAGACCCTGGTTTTTTGCCAATGGGCTTCAATGCAGTTTTGGCTTCTGCCTTCAGTACCATCAGTTCTTGATGATACGCTACCTCTTCAAATGGCTGAACATCAGTCAGTTCTTTCTGGGGTAAAGTCTCCGTGTATTCTTTCCATCTTCTTTTGATGCTCCCTGGATCATTTAATATTTCCACTGTAGTTCAAAAGAATAGATATCAGTATTTGCTGTTTGTTGAAATTTGTATGCATTGTGTATGTTTTTCAGAACAGAGGAAACAGAGAGGCCAAACATATGTAAGACCATTTAAAAACATTAATGAATACCTTGCAATGATTACATTCAGTATTTAGATACTTTTTAAAGTATAATAAATCCACATTATTGCCTTAAAGGAGTTAAACATCTAACAGGAAACAAAAATTGGCTCCAAGAGTACCAAAAAACAAACTCATTTCCAAAGAGTCAGTTCTGATTTGTATTGACCCCACAGGAAAGATTAGAACTGTCCCCATGTGGTTTCCAAGGATGTAATCTTTACAGAAGCAGGCGGCCACATCTTTCTCCCACAAAGTGTTCGATGAGTTTGATCTGCCAATTTTTTGGCTAACAGCTAAGTGTTTAACCACTGCACATCCTAGCATCAAGAAAGTAGTGCCAGGAGCAGAATGCATCCTTTCAACCTGGGCTCCCTGCACTGAGAAACTTCTAGACCAGGGAAGATTGGTGATATAGACCTTCCTCAAGACTTCTAGTCTACTAGACTGTAAGAGAATAAACTTCTGTTTGTTAAAGCCATCCACTTTGTGGTATTTCTGTTACAGCAGTACTAGAAAACTAAGAAAGAATGAAAAGAAACTAAATATAAAACATAGGGCAATACAACTTCTAGAACATAGCATGGCAGGGTATCTAGGTGAACATGGATATGACAGTGGCTTTTTAGATACAGCACAATAGCACAGTCTAAGAAAACATAATTTTATAAATTGGCCTTCATGACAATGAAACATTTCTGCTCTTCAAAAGACACCTTTAAGGAAATAAAGATATAAGTAACAGACTGGGAGAAAATCTCCTCAAAACACACATCTAATAAAAGACTTGTATCCAAAATACACGAAGAAGCCTTAAAACTCAAGAAAAGGAAAAGAAACAATCCAATTTAAACATTGGTAAAAGATCTGAATAGACACTTGATCAAATAAAATATATGGCCAACTGCCATGTGTAGAGACCTGTAACACAGAGTAAAACTGTTTCATAGGGTTTCCAAGGAGCAGCTGGTGGATTTGAACCACCACAGTTGTGGTTAGCAGCCAAGCAAACAACTGTGCAACCAGGATTCCTAAATAGTCATTAGAGAAATGTATATCAAGAAAGAATAATTTGGGGGGGGGGCAAAAAGATGAGAATGTTCACAATTTTAAGAATGTAATCAATGTCACTGAATTATAAGTGTGAAAATTACTGAGTTGTTATATGTTCTTTTGTGCATATTCTCAATGATAATAAATAAATTAATAATTTAAAGATAACCTTGCACTACTTTAATGTTAATAGCAGGACTGCAACATTTTTTTTTCACAGATAATGTGCCCACCCATATAATGCACATAGTACACCTAGGAAAATGATGTAAGAGGCGTTGCAAGGTTGACAAAAACAGAACACATGTCTTATTTGTATAAAGACATGGTTGTCATAACTGCCAAAGTTTAGAAGCAACAGAGATGTCTTTCAATAGGTGAATGGATAAACAAACAGTGGTATATCCATTTGTTAATAAAAAGAAATGAGCTATGGAGCAATGAAAAGGCAAGGAGAGACCTTAAATACTAATTGTTGAAAAGCCAGTCTGAAAAAGCTACATATTACATACTACATGACTCCAGGAAATCTTGGTGGCATAGTGGTTAAGTACCACATTTGCTAACCCATAGGTCTGCAGTTCAAATCCACCAAGTGGTTCTTGGAAACTGTGGAGCAGTTCTACTCTGTCCTATAGGATCTCTATGACTCAGCATAGACTCAGTAATAGTGTTGTGTTTGCTTGTTTTTTATATGAGTCCAACTATGTAATTTGGAAAATCCAAAACGACAAAGAGAGTAAAAGGCCAGTGATTGCCAAGAGTTAGTGATTGTCAAGGTTGGGAGGAGGAAGGCCAGATAAATGGGTAGAACACAGGACATTTTTAGGTAAGTGAGACTATCCCGTAGGATTCTGTAATGATGGAACCACGACATTATGCATTTGTCAAAGCCTGAAGATCTACACAACACAAAAAGTGAACCATAACACAAGCTATGAACATGGATAATACTACTGTGTCAGTACTGGTACATCAACTGTAGCTAATGTACCACACTAATACAAGATGTTAGTAATAGGGGAAACTGCAATTTTTCTATAAACACAAAACTTCTAAAACATTAAAAATATTTTTCATAAAAACTTGAAATCAGACTTCACAGTTTCAGCTATGATCTCTGTGCTGGTTTTAAGAATGAGGAAAATCCTCATGATACTCAACATTAAGACTTCTGCCACAAACCACTTCTTTGCTCATTTGACACTTAATGAACACATACTGTTAATAACATGAACATTTAATTATTTGCTCAGTTGAATTTGTACTCTAGTCAAGAACATTTAAATGCTATTTTTCAGAGTGAAAAAGAGAGGTTTATTAAGGTTTTAAGTACAGCTAGAACCAGGAACTAGATGACTCATAAAAATGAAACCATGAAGTCAGAGGTATGATAATCATAGAAACATTTTTACAGGATTTAGGCAAAGAACAAGGACTGCAATATTCTGACTGGCCCTTCGTGAGGTAAGAGGATGAGAAGTACAACATTTCAAACCAGATGCTTGTACATCATTGGTTATAAGTGGCGGTGGTTACAAGTGGGAAACACTTATTGTTTAGAGGAAATAAGCAACATACAGCATGCTTACAGCTGGGTCCGCAGATTGGTTACAGGACAAGACAGGATGGGGGTGTTTCCATAACTGGGCAGCTACCAGATTCATTAGGTATTGGTTAACTATCTCAAGACAAGGATTTTTTCTAAGATTGTATAGTGCAAACGTTTCGTTAAAACCTTGCAGATAAGTCAAACTGCTTTATTTCAACATGGTAAGCAAAATGAGTTGAAAATAACTTGTGACAACATATTTCTTGAAAACATCCTACATAAGTGGGTGTCAGATAACCATTTGTGTCTTGATTCCCTCCTAGAAACACATCTCCAGGAACAATGTGGCCCTGACTGAAGACATACATTTCCTTAGTTACAGAAAAAACTCCTTAGATACAGCCATAGATACAGGCTAAAGGTTACTCTCTCAAAGAAGAAGCAAGAATGGAGTCTAGACTCAGGTCCTAAATCAGTCATTTTATTTATGCCAAGCACCTCATTGTAAGTGCTTCTGATCAGGACAAGGTCTATAACTTTCTTTTTTCCATGTATTCTAATGCTGACCTTGTAAGAAGGTAACCTTCTATCTACTTTCAACAGCCTTCTACTAACATTTCCACTATGAACAATACACAGAAGAAATCCTGCTCTAAGACTATAGAGAAGTAGCAGATTAAATATTAATATTACTGAAAAAATAAATGAAGTTTGTTTTATCTCATTTACCCAATAAGATAAGAGTGGCTGAGGGTTTTTGTCAAATATACCTCTGTAAGTAGTGATCTTGTATTTACTTTTAATGAAGAATAATTTAATTTTTTTACTTTACTCTATGGAATCCAATGAGTGTCATTGCTTTGAATTCTAAAATCAAGTACCATAATTACATTTTCTGGTTTTGATGTTTGCTTTCTTTTCAGAGAGGTAGTTTGCATTGAGATGTATTTTCCTTTGGGAATGCTTGCCCCTTTTCTCTTTGAATGCAATCTCACAATTACCAAAAAATCTAAGCAGCCTTTTGTGACTCATATATTATTTTGAAAATGAACCTGTGTGTGCAAAATCTATTTTAAAAAGTGTACTGAAAGTGTCAGGTAAACATTATGTTTATATGTTATGTTTCTATTCTCTACTTCCTGATTTTGAAATTTAGCATAATCCTGATAGTATTCAGTTTGGTTACATTTGAAATGCCATTATAGAAAAGGATCTGGCAACATTTTAAGGGATATTGAATGGCAAATCTAGTGTTATTTTAGGTCATATTCTTTCAGCAATAATCAATTTGTTTTTCAATACATTTTTCTCATAGGACAATAAATCCATATATTTTGAAACAGATTTTGTTACAGATGGGGGGTATTTGGCGTAAACAAAAGATTACAACGAGTAAAAATCATAAATTAGAATTTATTTCAAATTAAAATAAACTAGCCAATTATTTAGATAACAAGCTGGTTATTAAAATTATTATTAATCATAACAATGGAAACGTTGCTGCCAAGTTGATTTCTATTCATAGTAATCCTAAAAAAATGGAGTATATCTACCCTATAGGATTTCCAAAGTTGTAATCTTTAAGGAAACAACCTCCATAACTTTCTCCCATGGAGCAGCTGGTGGGTAGGAACCACTGATTACCAGGCAAACTGTGCAGCAAGAGAGCCTTTAACCACGGGGCCACCAGGGCTCCTTGTTGTTAAGAATAACCAAAAATCCAAGCCCACTGTGTCAGTTCTGACTTACATTAACTCCATAAGAATAGCCATTCTTAATAATGTCAAAATAGTGCATTTTCAGAAATGGGACAGAATTTCACAACATATAGGGTTGCTATGAGTCAAACATGTAGGGTTGCTATGAGTCAAAATGAAGTCAAGAGCAAAGGTTTGGTTCGTTTTGGCTTTGTATTTCATAAGGAAAGAGCATACTTTAAATGGAAACTCCCATCTACAAAAATGGATTGCCATGCTTTTTACTTCTTAGAGAATAGGCAGTTTTCTAAATACATTTTTATGCTAAAGATTGGTAAAATATGATGACTAAATCATGATCCTGGAAATTAAAAAATGGAACTACTTTTTCAATTTGATAATTGTTCCATGAATATTGTAGAAACTCTTGTTTCTCCAGAATAGGGTTATTAGTAGCTTGAACATAACCCTTAGTAACACTCTAACTGAACGCTGTACACAGAATGGGTGCTCAGTTCATGCACTCATTTATTTACTCAAAAATTTTTATTGAATATATACACCAATGGAACAGCATAGAGAATCCAGAAATAACACCATCTACCTATGAACATCTGATACTCCACAAAGGCCCAAAGGCCATGAACTGGGAAAAACAGTCTCTTTAACAAATGGTGTTAGCAAAATTGGGTATCCGTCTACAAAAAACTGAAACAAGACCCATATCTCACACCTTATGCAAAAACTAACTCAAAAGACATCAAAGAACTAAACAGCAAATCTAAAACTATACAAATTATGGAAGAAACAATAGGGACAACATTGGAAGCTCTAATACATGGCATAAACAGACTACAAAATATTACTAACAATGCACAAACAGCAGAAGAGAAAGTAGATAAATGGGAACTCCTAAAACTCAAACACTTATGATCATCCAAAGACTTCATCAATAGAGTAAAAAGACTGCCCATAGACTTGGAAAATACATTTCACAACCACATATCTGGTTGACGTGTAATTTCTTTAATCTACAAGGTACCATAAAGTATCAACAAGAAAAAGACAAATAACCCAATTAAACCATTGATAAAGGATATGGGCAGACATTTCTCCAAAGGCGATGTCCAGGTAGCCAAAAGACACATGAAGAAGTGCTGAAGATCATTAACTGTTAGAGAAATCCAAATCAAAACTACAGTGAGATACCATCTCACCCCAACAAGGTTGGCACTAATCCAAAAAAACACAAAACAACAAATGTTGGAGAAGCTGTGGAGAAATTGGAACTCTCCTACACTGTTGGAAGGAATGTAAAATTGTACAATACCTTTGAATAGCAATTTAGTACTTTCTTTAAAAGCTAGGGATAGAAATACTGTATGTCCAGCAATCCTACTGTTTGGAACATATCCTGCAGAAATAAGGGCTGTCACATGAACAGATACATGCACATGAATGTTTATTGCAGCACCATCCACAATTGCAAAATGATGAAATGAACTTGGTACCCATCAAAAAATGAAGGGATAAACAAATTATGGTACATAAACTCAATGGAACACTATGCAATGATAAAGAACAATGATGGTGTTAGGAAACATAACATGGAATCAACTGGACGAAGTTATACCGAGTGAAATCAGTCAGCTAAAAAAGGACAAATATTGTATGAGACCACTATTATAAAGACCTAAGAATGGACTTATACACAAAAGAAAATAGTCTTTGATGGCTACAAGGATGGGGAGGGAGTCAGATAGGCATTCACTGGAGTAACAGAACACAGTAGAAGACAGGTTAGCATAATTGGACAACACCGTAATCTAACAGGCTTTCTAAATCTAACCCAATATTTCAAAGGGCAGAGTAGCAGGGAAAGGGGTCTGAGATTCATACTTTCAGGAGACATCAATGTCAATTGGCATGATTAGTCTTTTTCTAAGAGAGTCGTTTGCACTCCACACTGTGATGGATGTCTGGAGTCTTGAAAACCAGCAAGCTGCCATCTAAGGAACAACAACTGATCCCAACTCACCTGTAACAGAGAACAACTAAGAACATCAAAGACATGGTGAAAAATGAGCCAAGGAGATGGAAGGACCCATACGACTGGAAGACTATATCAACATGAGACCAGAAGAACTAGATGATGCCTGGCCACTACCAAAGACAGTCCTGACAGAGAACACAATGTGGAGTCCCTGACATAACATGAGAAAAATGCTGTGCAAATCTAAAACTCTATTAAAAAACTAGACTTGGTGGTTTGACAACCTTGAGGGTCCCCTGAGAACATGGCACCAGACATGCTTCTAGCCCAGAGGTGAAAGAAGTACTGAAACAAACACTTTAGACAAAGAATGGACTGGACTTGGGGACACTGAGTGATACAGGTGGTGTGTGCACTTTATGGTTTAATATATATATATATGAGGCTGCCCCACTATTTTTACAGGGGAAAGGAGAGGGTAGAGAGGAGGGAATAAGAGTTGGTTGAGTTGATATTGGAAGTAGAGAGTGAAAACAACAGTGCTGTCACAGGGTTGGGAGAGCAGATAGAGGTACATAGAGGAGGGTGCTTCGGATTTTACATGGCAATTTGACTTGGACTATAAACTTTCACTTAATCACAATAAAAAAAATTGAGCACTCACTATGGTCTTGTAGTTGTTGTCAGGTGCTGCAAATCAGTTCAGGCACATAGTAACTCTGTACAAGAGAATAAAACACTCCTGACTCTTGTGCAATCCTCATAATCATTACTGTTTGAGCTCATTATTGCAGACACTATGTCATTCCATCTTGTCAAAGGTCTCTTTTTCACTAGCTGTTTACCTTACCCAGCATGATATCATTGTCCAGAGACTGAGCCATCCTAATAACATGTCAGAAATACGTGAGAAAGAAGTAGTGATAAACTGGCTTCCAAGGGCCACTTTGGTTGTACTTCTTCCAGGACAGACTTGTTCGTTCTTCTGGCAATTCATGGTACATTCAATATTCTTCACCAACAAGGCATCAATTCTTCTTCAGTCTTCCTTATTCATTGCCCAGCTTTTCCACGCAAATGTGATGATTGAAAATATCACAAGGGTCAGGCACACCTTCATCTTCAAAGTAACAACTTTGCTTTCAAACACTTTAAACAGATCTCTTTACTGTAGATTTGCCCAATGGAAAATTTCATTTGATTTCTTCACTGCTGTTTCCATGAGCAAGTTGGCTCTGACTCAGTGGCACTTGGCTGAAGTAAAATGAAATCCTTGACAACTTCAATATTTTTTACCATTTATCATGATCTTTATTGGGCCGGTTGTGAGCACTTTTGTTTTCTTGCCATGGAAGTTTAATCCATACTGAAGGCTATAGTCTTTGAAATTCATCATTAAGAGCTTCAAGTTCTCTTCATATTCAGCAAACAGGGCTATGCTATCTGCATATCACAGGCTGTTAATGAGTTTTCCATCAGTTCTGATTGTTCTTCGTATAGTCCAGCTTCTCAGATTATTTGCTCAACACGGAGACTGAATAATTATGGTGACAGCATACAATCCTGACATACACTTGTCCTGATTTTAAACCACATGGTATCTCCTTGTTCTGTCTGAACAACTGTCTCTTGGTCTATGTACTGGTTCCTCACAGGCACAATAAAATGTTATGGAGTTCCAATTTTTCACAACATTATTCATAATTTGTTATCATCCATATAGTTGAATGCCTTTGCATAGTTAATGAAACACAGGTGGACATCTTTCTGGTATTCACTGCTTTCAGCCAAGATGCTTCTAAGATCAGTAATGATATCCCTTGTTCCCCATCCTCTTCTGAATCTGGTTTGAATTTCTGACAGCATATTATATATTACTATGATCGCTTTTCAATGATCTTTAGGAAATTTTACATGCATGTGATATTAGTGATATTGTTCCATAATACCCACATTCATCTGAATCACCTTTCTTGGGATTAGGCATAAATATGGATCTCTTCCAGTCAATTGGTCAATTAGCTGTCTTCCAAATTTCTTGGCATAGACAAGTGAGCACTTACAATTCTGTTTCCATTTGTTGAAACATTTCAAATGATATTTCATCAATTCTTGCAGCGTTGTTTTTTGCTAATGCCTTCGATGCAGGTTGGACTTCTTCCTTCAGTGCCTTCAATTCCTGACTAAATGCTACCCCTTGAAATGATTGAACCTCAACCAATTCTTTTTGGTATGATGACTGTATATTCCTTCTATCTTCTTTTGATGCTTACTGAGTCAATTAATAATTTCCCAGTAGAATCCTTCCCCACTGCAGCTAGAGGTTTGAATTTTTTCTTCAGTTCTTTCAGTTTGAGAAATACAGAATGTGTTCTTAGCTTTGGTTTTTTGTCTCCAGATCTTTGCACATGTCATTATAATACTTTGTATTCTCAAGCTGCTCTTTGAAATCTTCTGTTCAGCTCTCTTATTTCATCATTTCTTCCATTCAGTTTAGCTACTCTATGTTTAAGAGCCACTTTCAGAGCATCTTCTGGCACCTGTTTTGATATTTTCTTTCTTTCCTGCTTTTTTTTTTTTTTTGGCATAACAGTTTTTGTTTGTATTATCATGCTTTAGGTGAAAGCTTACAGGTCAAGTTAGTTTAGTTTCTCATACAAAAATTTATACTCACATTATGTAACTCTAGCTATCATCCCTATAAGGTGACTGTACATTCTTCCTTTCCACCCCAGATTTCCTGTGTCCATTCTAGCAGCTCCTATCATCTTCTGCCTTCTTGTCTTGTCTTCAGACAGAAGCTGCCCATCTAGTCTCATGTATCTACTTGAACTGAGAAGTGCACTCTTTACAAGTATCATTTTATACCTTATAGTCCAGTCCATTCTGTGTGTGAAGATTTGGCTTCAGAAGTGTTTTTAATTCTTGGCAGAGTCTGGGGGCCATGTATTCTGGGGCCCATCCAGTGTCAGTCAGACCATCAAGTCTAGTCCTTTTGCTAGAATTTGAGTTCTGCATCCACTTTTCTTCTCCACAGAGACTTTCTGCTGTGTTTCCTGTCATGGCACTCATTGGTGGTAGCTAGGCACCATCTAGTTCATCTTGCCTCGGGGTAATTGAGTGTCTGGTTTATGTGGCACCTTTGTCTCTTGGGCTATTATTGTCCTGCATCTTTCATTTTCTTTGTTTTCTTTTCTTCCAGGTGAGTTGGGACCAACTGATGCATCTTGAATGGCTGGTTGCTAGCTTTTCAGACCCTGGTGGCACTCACCAAGGTATTATGTGAAGCATTTTCTCTTTCTTCCTTTTTGTTTTTTTATTTATTGTGATTAAGTGAAAGCATATAATCCAAATCAATTTGGCATGTCCACCTATCTGCAGCTCCATCTGCTGTCCTCACCCGGTGACAGCATAATCCTCCTTTTCACTTTATATTTCTAAGATCCTCTTAACAAGCACCTGTCCCCAACTCTCCACCCTCTTCTCTCCCATCTAGAAAGAAACCAGTAGGATAGCGTCCTATAAATGTATAGGACCGTAAAGTACACATATCATATGGTCACACTGTGTCCCTGAGTCCAGTCCATTCTTATCTGAAAAGTTGATCTCAATATTATTTTCTGGTCAGGGCCAGCAGCAAGTCTGAAGGCTGTGTTCCCAGGGGACCCTCCAGGCTATCAGATCATCAATTCTGGTCTTTTTTTTAGTAGAGTTCTTAAACAGCACGCTTTTTTTTTCTCGTGCTGTGTCAGGGACTCTACATTGTGTCCCCTATCATGACTACCTTTGGTAGTGGCCAGGCACCATCTGGTTCTTTTGGTCTCATGTTGATATAGACTCCCAATCATGTGGGTCCTTCTGTCTCTTGAATCTTTGTTGATCTCAGTGAGCATATGTTCTGGATGAGTTGGGACCATTTGGTGTACCTCAGATGGCAGCATGCTAGCTTTTAAGACCCCAGACACTACTCTCCAATATGGGGTGCGGAAGACTCTCTTAGAAAAAGGCTAGTCATGCCAGTTGGCCTCAATGTACCTGGAAACATGGTCCCCAGATCCCATTTCTTGCTATTCATCTTTGGAAATATTGGGTTGAGGTTAGAAAATCTTTCAGTTTGTGGTGAAGTCCAGTTATGTTGATCTGCTCCCTATGGTATGCTGTGACTTTTTTTACCTAACCAATTTCTATCTACTAATTTACTACTTAATCTATGACCAACTCTTTCACTCCATCACCGTCATTGTAGCTCCCAAAGAGTCTTTTATTCTGCACATAAGTCAATTTCTTAAATCCTTAAAGCAGAGGTCTCATACAATACTTCTCCTTCTGCCACTGACTGATTTCACTCAGCATAATGGCTTATAGTTGAAAACAGGTTATGAGATGCTTCTAAAATCATCATTGTTCTTTATCATTGTATAGTGTTCCACTGAGAATTTACCATAGCTTGTTCATCCATTCATCTGATGATTGCTTCCACTTTTTGCTAATGTTGATAGTGCTGCAATAAATGTGCAGGTATCTGTTCATGTGACTACCTTTATTTCTGTAGGAACTATTCTGAGCAGTGGGATTGCTGGATCATATGGCATTTCTATTTCTAGTTTTTAGGACAGTTCCAAATTGCTTTCCAAACAGTTTGTGCCATTTTACATTCCCATCAGCAGTGTAGGAGAGTTCCAGTCTCTCCACAGCCTCTCCAGCATTTGTTGTTCTGTATTTTTGGATTATTACCAATATTGTCAAGATCAGAGGATATCTCATTGCAGTTTCAATTTGGAGTTCTCTAACAGAGAATGATCATGAACATTTTGGCATATGTCTTTTGGCTGCCTGAATGTCTTCTTTGGTGAAGTGCTCGTCTCCTTCCCATTGCTTATCTGGGTTATTTACATTTTTCTTGTTGACACTTTGCAGTACCTTGTAGATTATGGAAATAACACATCAATCTGACATGTAATTGCCAAATATTTTTTGCCATTCTGTAGGTAGCCTTTTAAATCTCTTGATAAAGCCTTTGGATGAGCATAGGTGTTCTATTCTTAATAGTTCCTATTTGTCTATTTTATCTTCTGATGTTTGTGCACTGTTTGTGAGATTTTGCAGTCTGTTTCAGCTGTGTATTAGAACTGTTGTTGACATTATTTTTCATTTTTATTTGTTTTTGTGAAGAATATATATATATTATGATTGAATTAAAATGTACATTCCCATGTAAATTTGCACGTCCACCTATAGGCAGTTCCCACTTCTCTCCCTGCCCAGTGACAGCACACTCTTCCTCTCTGCTCCATTCATGTCTTATCTTCCCAACAATCTCCTATCCCCTCTTCTCCACCGACTCACCTGCCTCTGGTAGGAGGTCAGGAGGACGGCGTCCTATAGAAGCATAGAACCATAAAGTGCACACATTATATGGTCACTCTGTGTTGCCAAGTCCAATCCATTCCTGTCCAAAGAGTTGACCTCCATTATGATTTATGGACAGGGGCAGCATCAGGGCCAGTGGCCATGCTCCCAGGGGAATTTGGAGGCCCCTGGACCATCAATTGTGGTCTTTAATGGAGATCTCAGGGTGCACACCTTTCTATTCTTGTGTTGCCACTAAGACTAAATTTCTGAGCTCCAGCATGGCTATCACTCGTGGTGGCCAGACACCATCTGGTTCTTACAGTCACAAGTCGATGTAGTCAACAACTTATGTGGGACTCTCTGTCTTCTGGGTTTTCTTTCCCCCATGTTGTTATGGTCCTTGGTGATCATCCATCCCTGCTAAGTTGGGACCATTTGCTGTACCCTCAGATGGCAGCTTGGCACCCTTTAAGACACCAGATGCCATTCACCAATGTGGGGTGCAGAAGGCTCTCTTAGCAAAATGCTAGTTGTACCAATTGGCCTTGACTTCCCATGAGAGCAGGGTCCCTGGCCCCTGACCCAGCTACTCTGTCCTTGTAATATTGGGTTAAGATGAGAGGAGAAATCATGTTATATTAAAGTCCAGTTAATATTGATCTTCTTTCTAATGTGTGCTGTCACAGATTTCACCCAACCAAGTTTCTATCAACTATCTAATATAAACCCTCAACCCCTCGCTCTCCTGCCCTCCTCACCCTTGCAGCCATCAAAGAGTCTTTTCTTCTATGCATAAGTCTGTTTTTAGGTTCTTATCATAGGGGTCTCATACAATATTTGTCCTTTTGTCACTGACTACTTTCACTCAGCATAATGTCCTCCAATTAAAACCAGGTTATGAGATGTTTCCTAAAATCATCTTTGTTCTTTATCATTGCATAGTGTTCCACTGACTATATATAGCATGGTTTACCTATCCATTCTTCTGTTGTTGGGCATCTAGGTTGATTCCATCTTTTTGCTATTGTGGACTGAGCTGTGATGAACATTCAGGTGCATGTATCAGTTAGTGTGAACGGCCTTGATTCTGTAGGATATATTCTGAACAGTGGAATTATTGTGTCAAATGGTGTATCTATATCCAGCTTTTTAAGGAAGTCCAAGATTGCTTTCCAAAGATGCTGCACCATTTTGCAATCCCACCAACAGTGTAGGAGAGTTCCAATTTCTCCACAGCCTCTCCAGCATTTGTCACTTTGTGTTTTTTGGATCATGGCCAACCTTGTTGGGGTAAGATGGTATCTCATTGTAGTTATGATTTAAATTTCTCTAATAGCTAATGATCATGAGCATGTCCTCATGTGTTTCTTGGCTTCCTGGATCTCCTCTTTAGTGAAGTGTCTGTTCATCTCCTTCGCCCATTCTTTAACTGGATGATTTATCTTTTTCTTATTGATATTTTGTAGTACCTTATAGATTATGGAGATCAAGTATCAGTCTGACATACAGTTGTCAAATATTTTTCCCCATTCTGTATGTGGCCTTTTAATTCTATTAATAAAGTTTTTGGATGAGCAAAAGTGTTTGATTCTTAGTAGTTCCCATTTATCTATTTTCTGTTGTTTATGGGTCGCCATGAGTTGGATCTGACTCGATGGCACTTGGCTGGCTGTTTGTGGTTTGCTTGACAGATTTTGAAGTCTGTTTATGTTGTGTATTAAAACTTTCATTGTTGTACCTACTTTTTCTTGGATAAGCTTTATTGTTTTAGATTTGATATTTAGGTATTTTATCCCCAGTTAGAGTTGGTTTTTGTATAACATGAAAGATATAGGTCTTGTTTCAATTTTTTGCAGATGGATATCCAACTTTGCCAGCACCGTTTGTTGAAGAGATTGTTTTTACCCCAGTTTAATGTCTTAGGGCCTTTGTCGAATATCAGCTGTTCATAGGAAGATGGTGTCATCTCTGGGGTCTCAATTCAGTTCCATTGATCTGTCTGTCTCTTTTTGTAACAGTACCAGCCTGTTTTGACTACTGTGGCAGTGTAATAGGTTCTAAAGTCCGGTAGTGAGAGGCCTCCCTGTGTGTTCTTCTTCTTCAGTAGTGCTTTACTTATCCGGGACTTCTTCCCTTTCCATACAAAGTTGGTGATTTGTTTCTCCATCTCATTAAAAAATGTCACTGGAACGTGTACTAGGATTGCATAACATAAGTAGATTGCTTTGGGTAAAATAGACATTTCATAATGTCAAGTTTTCCTATCCATGAGCAGGGTAGGTTTCTCTGTTTATGTAAATCTCTCTTAGTTTCTACTAGTTAGGTTTTATAGTTCCCTCTTTGTATAGGTCTCTCATTTCTCTAGTTAGAGTTATTCCTAGGTATTTTATATTCTTGGGGGCTATAGTAAATGGTATTGATTTGGTGGTTTCTTCTTTGATGATCTCTTTGTTGGTATAAAGGAATCCCACTGCTTTACTTATGATTATCTTATATCCTGACACTTTGTTGAATTCTCCTGTTAGTTTGAGTAGTCTACTTATGGATTCTTTAGGATTCTTTGCATATACAATCATATCATCTGCAAACAGGGAGATTTTCATTTCTTTTTTGCCTCTACGGGTGCCCTTTATTTCTTTGTCTCGTCTAATTTCTCTGATGAGAACTGCTAATGCATTCTTGAATAGAAGTGGTGAGACTGGGAATCCTTGTCTAGTTACCACTGGCAAGAGGCATTCTTTCATTCTCCTTCCATTCAGGATGATATAGGTGGTTTGTTTTGTGTAGATACCCCTTATGGCATTGAAGCATTTTTCTTCTATTCCTATTTAGCTGAGAGTTTTTAGCATAAATTGGTGTTGGACTTTGTCAAATGCTTTTTTGCATCAATTGACAAAATTAAGTGATTCTTGTCTTTTGGGTTATTTAAGTGGTTTATCACCCTAAATGTTTTTCTGATGTTAACCAGCCTTGCATCCCTGCTATGAATCTAACTGACTCACGATGAATTGTTTTTTTGATATGTCATTGAATTCTATTGGGAAGGATTTTGTTGAAGACTTTTGCATTTACATTTATGTGTGATATAGTTCTGTAATTTTCTTTTTTGTGGGATCATTCCCTGTCTTTGTTATCAGGATTATACTGGCTTTATAGAATGAATTTGGGAGTATTCCATCCCTTTCTATGCTGTAAAATAGTCTAAATAGTATTGGAGTTAATGCTTCTCTAAAAGCTTGGTAGAATTCTGCACTGAAGCCATCTGGACCAGGGCTTTTTTTGTTGGGAGCTTTTTGATGACTTTTTCAATCTCTTCCTTTATGATGGGTTTATTATGTTGTTCTGCTTCACCTTGGGATAATTTTCATAGGTAATAAGAATCTAGGAATCTGTCCATTTCCTCTATATTTTCCAAATTTGTTAGAGTACAGTCTTTCATAGTATTCTGTTATGATATTTTTTATTTCTGTTGGATCTTTTATAACAACTTCCCTCTCATTTCTTATGTGGGTTGTTTCCTTTCTAGTTTTTTGTTTGTTTGTTTGTTTTGTTTTTTTACTAAGTTTAGCGAATGGTCTGTCAATTTTGTTGACCTTTTCAATAAAACAGCTTTTAGTCTTATCAAGTTTTTCAATTGTTCTTCTATTCTCTAATTCATTTAGTTCTACTCGGATCTTTAATGATCTGTCTTCTTCTGGTGCCTGAGGGATTCCTCTGTTGTTCTCTCTCTGCTTGTTCAAGCTGTAGGGTTAGTTCTTTCATTTGGTTTCTTTCTTCTTTCCAGATGTGTGCCTTTAAGGAGAAAAACTGACATCTGAGCCCTGCTTTGGCTGTATTCCATAGATTCTGGTAGGAAGTGTTTTCATTCTCATTGGAATCCATAAATTTCTTTATTTCATCATTGATTTCTTCTATATCCCATGTCTTTTTGAGCAAGATGTTGTTCAGTTTCCATGAGTTCCACTTTCTATCTGTGCCTTTTCTGCTACTGGTTTTGACTTTTTGACTTTATGATCTGAGAAGATGCTTTGCATTAATTCCATGGTATGGATTTTGTTGAGAGTTTATGTCCTAACACATGGTCTATTCTGGGGAATGTTCCATGTACACTGGAGAAGAAGTTGTAGTTGTCCACTGATGGATAGAAAGTTCTGTATGTGTTGATGAGGTCTAGTTGGTTAATTGTGGCAATAAGGTCTCCTGTGTCTTTATGAAGCTTTTTTCTAGACGATCTATCCAATATTGAGAGTGGAGTGTTGAAGTCTCCTACGATTATTGTAGAGTGATCTATCTTATTTTCGAGTGTAGTCAGTGTTTCTTTGATATACTTAGGTGCTCTAATATTAGGTGCATAAATATTTAATATTGTTAAGTCCTGCTTGTGTATTGAACCTTCCAGCAACAAATAATATCCATCCTTGTCCGTGATGGTGGATTTTACATTAAAATCGATTTTATCCGAGATTAGAATTGCCACCCTTGCTCTTCTTTGTTCATTGTTCGCTTGATATATATTCTTTCATCCTTTAATTTTCAGTTTGTTCCTATCTTTAACTCTAAGTTGAGTTTCTGTAGGCAACATATGGATGGGTTGTGCCTTTTGATCCAAGATGTCACTCAATGTCTTTACTGGAGCATTTAGTCCATTCACATTCAATGTATGTGTTCAGTTCTGCCATCCTGATATGTTTATTTTTGTGTTGATGTTTTCTCTGTTGTTCTTATTAATCTGTTCTGGGACATTCTTCTTTGTGAGTTGATTTTTCACCTTTTGCAAGGTTGGTTCTGTGGTTGTTGAGACTCCTGTATTATGTTTCTTGATTTGATATATTGCATATTTATTGTGTTTTATGGCTGTCCCATGATCCCCCCTAATAAACTGTGTATGAACTCAGTTTTACTTGGTACCATTTTTATCAACTTCCTCTCCACCTGGAAGGACTATAATGACTGTAGTATGTACCACTTTTTGATATGATGACATCATAGATTTCATGATATGATCACTGAATCATTTCTTTCACTATCATAGCTTTGGTTGAGTTTGGAGCCTTCTTATCTGAGTAGGTTTCTTGGTGGTGTGTCCTGTATTTTCTTCTAAAACATAAAGTTTGTGGTTTTATTCTTCTAAGCCTAGAAATGCTTTCAGTATTTCTTGTAGCTTTGGTTTAGTTTTTACAAAGTCTCTTGAGTTTCTGTTTATCTGCAAATGTCTTATTTCATTTTCATATTTGAAAGATAGTTTTGCAGAATATATAATTCTTGGTTGGAAGTTATTCTCCTTGAAGGCTTTGAATGTGTCATGCCACTGCCTCCATGCCAGCATTGTTTCTGCTGAGAAATCCAATGAAAGCCTACAGGGTTCCCCACTGACCGTTAGCTTTGCTTTGAGTCTTGCTGCCTTTAAAATTTTCTGCTTATGTTTTGTTTTGTTGAGCTTGATTATAATATGTCTTGGAGTCTTTCTTTTGAGATCTGCATTGAGTGGTGTTTGATATGCATCTTGGATGTCTGTATTCTCTTCTTTCATAATTTCTGGGAAGGTTTCTGTCAGCAGCTCAGCAGCAATACTCTCTGTGTTTCCAGGTGTCTCGTCCTGTTGAGGAACTACAATTAGTTATAGATTGTTCCTCTTAATAGAGTCCCATATGCTTCTTAATTCTTCATTTTTCTTGTTTCTTTTTTTCTGATTTCTCCTCATAGATGCTGGAGTCAGTAGCTCTGTCTTCCAAGTCATAAAGTTTATTTTCCATTTGTTCCATTCTGTTTTCTTGGCTTTGGACTGAAATTTCTATGTCTTTGATTTTGTTCTTGATCTGCTGGGTTTCAGAGTACTGGTATTCCATCATATTGAACAGCTTGCTTAATTTTTCATTTTGCTCTGCTGCATTTTGTATAAGGTCTGAGACGGCTCTCTGTATGATCCTTTTATATCTACCTTCTGATAGTTTCAGAAAGGTTTCTTCATCTGGGAAGTTCTTTGGTGTCTTCTTTTGGGGACCTTATAAAGCCATTGGTCATTTCTTGGTCATGTTTTTCTCTAGAGTTTGTTCCTTTTGGGGCATCATATGAGTCAAAAGAGGCTGGGAGAGATGCTGTGAGGATAGACCACAGTTGTTTCTCCAGGCCATCCTAAAATGAAAGGTAAATGGTATCTCAGAAGTTTCAAGGTCAGTCAGGTTTTCCAGTGTACAGGTCCCTCTTCACAGCTGGCAAAGTAAGCACCTCTTTATCCAAACCCAGATGTTATAAACTAGTTCAAAATACAGAAAGGCTACTGCCCTACTGGCATCCGCTGTTGGGCCCCAGCCATTGGTGACACTGTGTAGAATACTGCTTTTCTGCCAGAAAAGTGCTCTCCTCTGGGTTGGTGCTGCCTCCCAGCCTAGGAATTAGTTCAAGCTGAGGCCTCTGTATTGGTGTATCCATCTTCCAGTCGAGCAAGATGGCATCCTGCACGAGGTCCCTGCCTCCCTCTTACAGGCTACTCACTGCTGGAGGCAGAGAGGTCAAAAGTACCAAGAAGCACAGGATCCAAAGTCTGGCTCTCAAAATATGGCAATTTTGCCTGCTGATCCCACCAGCAATGCGTCTCAGATTAGCTGCTAGTCAAGTCACATCTCTGTCCACTGGCTAAGACCGAGAAAAGAAAGTTAAAATGGCAAGTTGCCTTCTGTCTGTGAAAGCCAGCACTCACCAATAGCAGGGGTCAGTGAAAGACAGGGAGTTTTCCATTCAGTCGTGTAAAGTCCAAATTAAGAGCCCTGTGCCTTGTCCTAGGGCTCACTGGGTGTCCAAAAGCCTCCACTTAATTATCAGTTCAGGTCCTGGTTTCCAGAGGGATTTAGGGAAGCATATGTTTAGTCTGTCATTTTGACTCTGCCCCCATTTTTTAAAAATTGTGATTAGTGAAAGTATACAATACAAATTAAATTTGCATGTCCACCTATCTGAAGCTTTTTCTGCTCTCCTTGCCTGGTGACAGCACACTCCTCTTTCTGTTCCATACATGTCACATCCTCTTAACAAATTCCTGTCTCCTCCTCTCCACCCTCCCCTCTCGATTCTACTAAAAGGCCAGTAGAACAGCATGCTATAGATTCATAGAACTGGAAAATACATACCCTATGGTCATATTGTGTCCCTGAATACAGTCCCTTCCTGTGCAAAGAGTTGACCTCAATAGTGTTTTCTGGTCCGGAGCAGCAGCGGGTCTAGAGGACATGCTTCCAGGGGAACCTCCAGGACTTTGGACCATCAATTTCAGTCTTAGTGGAGTTCTTGAACTTAACCCCTCTTTTTCTCATGTTACCACTAAGACTCAATCACAATAAAATATTAAAAAACAAAGAAGAGAATGGGTAAGGGCACTGATAGATTTGGTAGCCAGCTGCCACTGCCTTCTCTAGGTAGGGCTGACTTATGTATAGCTTCACCGGTAATACAGACACTGTCAAGCCCTGTGATGCTGCTTGGCTCAGTGGCTGGCCCCAGCTGGGCCCTCAGGGATGGTAGGCCCCTTATGGCTGCTAAAGGTGGTGAGGTACTTGTGTTGACCCTCTGTCATTATGCCAGTTGAGACTATGGTGTAGCTCAGGCAAGGAAGGAAAGAAGGATGCCACTAGACTCAGCTGCCAGAGATCGCTGTGTTCTCAAGATGTGTTTGTCTTAAAAACTGTTTTTGTGCTGAGAGGGGGGCTATGCAGCAGCCACTGAAAGCAGCTGGGCTCTCAGAGATGGAAGGCCCCATGTCCTGGGTGGCAAAGAAGGTTCCCTACTTGTAGAGTCTCTGGGGGGCCGTCAGCCAGTGGTTCAGTGACAGGTGGTGGAAATGGCACCACCACACTAGGTAACAGTCACTGCTTTATTCTCTAGCTGCTCTTTATATAAAAACTGCCTTTCTGATGAAGGAGTCATTGACCAGCAACAGCTGAAATCAGCCAGGCCCTCAGAGGTGGCAGGCCCTGCCTCATTGCTGACAGAGGCCCTGCCTCATCGCTGACAGAGGCCCTGCCTTGTGGCACCTTATAGACCATCCCAAGATGGTGTGATGTGGCTCATGCCAGGCTCAGCAGGCTCAGCAGTCCCAGTCCCACCCTCCTGGATAACAAAGGAAGCATCCATACCTGTAATCCTCTCAAACAGTGAGCCAGCAGAAGCAGGACATAGTGTGCCACTGCCTTGCCTCTGACAGAGGTAATTTTCCCCTTCCTGTTGCCAAGTCCAATCTCACAACTGCACACCAGTTCTTGGGTCTCCCAGAATGCCCATGCTGCACCATTCAGTTATTTTTCTAGGCATTAGTTCTCAGAGGTAATTGAAGAGACATGTGTCTAGTCCACCTTCTTGGCCCTGCCTCCTCTTTCCTGTCTTTTTAATGAGCTTTTGCGTTCTTTTTATATCAGTCCATTATGTCATTGCATAACTCATCTGGTCTTTTATCATTAGCATTCAGTGCCTCGAATATATTCTTGAGATGGTTTACAAAATTAGGTGTGATATATCTGAGTCATATTTTGGTTCCTATGGACATGTTTTTATTTTCTTTAGTTTCAACTTAAATTTGCATAGAAGAATTGATGAGCTGTCCTGCAGCCTTGTTCTGACTGATAATACTGAGCCCTTCTGCAGTCTCTTTGCCATAGATGTGTAGTCAGTTTGATTACTGTTCATTCCATCTGGTGAGGTCCATGTTTATAGTAGCCTTTTATGATGTTGAAAAAAGTTACTTGTAATGAATAAGTCACTGGTCTTGCAAAATTCTGTCATGCAATCTCAAGTGTCCTTTCTAGCATCAAGGCTATATTTTCCAACTACAAATCCTTCTTGTCTCCAACTTTCACATTCCAATTGCCAGTAATTATCAGTGCATCTTGATTGCATATTTCACCAACTTCAGGCTGCAGAAGTTGGTTAAAAAGAAACAAACTGCAATTTCCTTATCCTTGACTTTAGAGCTGGATGCTAGATGCTAAAAATAAAGCACCACCCAGGGACTCAGCATAGTGGTTAAATGCTACAGCTGCTAACCAAAAGGTTGGCAGTTCAAATCCATCAGTCCCTCATTGGAAACTCTGTTGAGCCATTCTACTCTGTCCTGTCGAGTTGCTATGAGTTAGAATGTACTAATATATTCATTAAAGTAGCCTTAAAGTTTTTCTTAGCTAATTGAACATATGGGCTATTTTGAATCATATACTCCTATTTTTTTTCATATCCAGTAATTTTTTTTTTCATTTCAATCTGTACTCACAAATATGAATGTTATGTTTTAGGGAGTCTATATTATGTTCCCTTATTTTAAAGGGTATTGAGTTTCATTCTGGCAAGTAGTTAAATTACTGATGGATTCTTTCCTTTTTCTCCCATGAAATTTGGTTTTAAACTTTGTTAATGTGAGCTTATAAGTCCTAGTGGCAAAGTGGATAAGCATTCTGCCACTAACATAAAGGTCGGAGGTTTGAACTCCCCTTTGGAGAAACATGCGGCAGTCTGTCTGCAAAAAAATTGCACCCTTGGAATCCCAACAAGGAATCCCTCCTTCTCTCCTTCACTCCAGAGTGGAACTGCATTGTGTATTAACAAATCTTTGAGACATTTCTTCCTCGTTCCTCATGTTCTTCTGCTGATATTTCCCCTAATAGATTTCTTATGCATTTAATGCTGTTTTGATGTTTGCTTCTCAGTGAAGGAATTCACATGGGGCATTCTCTGTCCTATAGCATTTCTATGTGGCAGAATCAACTTACAGCAGTGTGTTTGTTTGGTTTTAACATGCATTTACTTTCATTTTGAACTTGCTCCTAGGGTGTGATGATTATGAGAATGCATCTTACATTTCTGACTGCATATTTGATCAATGTCTCCTATTGTTACACTGAATTCATCACTAGTTTCATGAAGGCTACCATGACCTGCTATCAGCAAATGACTGAGCACAGGAGGTGTACTAAGGCAAGTTTATAGTTGGGAAATACGGGACTCTGCTGATAGTCTACTCTGGCTTAAGAATAACTTGATAACCTTACCAAACTTACCTTAGAACTGCACTGGATTCTAAGAGGCTTCTGCCATTCTTTCCTTCCTTCTCTTTTTCACTCAAGAGCAGAACTGCATTATGTTCTAACAAATCTTTGAGACATTTATTCCTCATTCCTCACTTTCTTCTACTAGTATTTCCACTAATGTATTTCTTGTGCATTTAATCCTGTTTTGGTGTTTGCTTCTCAGTGAAGGAATTCACATGGGGCAAAGTCATTATTACAGGGAGTGGAAGGAGCCCTCGTGGCTGCTCCCTTAAGCACTCCCCTGGTGTTCAAATACATCAGCCACTCCATGGGAGAAAGATATAGCATCATGCTTCCTGTCACAGATTGAATTGTGTCCCCCCAAAAAATACGTGTAGCCATGTGGCTGGGCCATGATTCCTAGTATCTTGTGACTGTCCTCTATTTTGTGGTTTTCCTCTGCTGTGGGTGGGACTGTAAATCCCATTATAAGAGCACCTTCCTGCTCTGCTGTAAAGGGAGTTTCCCTGGAGTAGGGCTTGCCCCACCCTTAATCTTTTCATCCTGCGAGAGATAAAAGTAAAGGGAAGCAGGCTGAGAATTCGGAACCTCACATCACCAAGCAAGCAACACCGGGAGAAGAGCATGTCCTTCAGACCTGAGGTTCCTGCACCAAGATGCTCCCTGGACAAAGACTGATGCAATACTGGACTTTCCTCCAGAGCCGACTTGGGGGAAAGCCTTCCCCTGGAGTGGACAGCCTGAATGTGAACTTGTAGCCTACTGGACTGTGTAAGAATAAACTTTCCTTTGTTAAAGCCATCCATTCTGTAGTATTTCTATTAGAGAAGCACTGGCTGACTAAAACAAAATTTGATACTGTGAGAGTGGGGTGCTGCTCTAGCAAATGCCTAAAGTGTGGAAGCCATGTTGAAACTGCAAATGGATAGAAGATTCCGAAGGAATGAAGAATGCGCAGGTGGTGAGAAACAACAGAGGACTGGTGGCAGGAGTAGCGGCAGCAACAGAACCTGAGGCAGTGCTGGAGCTGACACATGGAGCGAGAGAGCTAAGTGCCTGTGCGTCGAGTTTTCTTCGAGAAACAGGATGCCTTCGGGCACTTGAATCAGCAGAGCTAGCCTTGCTGACCCACAGAGCAGAGAGCTGAGTGCCTGTGCACTGAGTTTTCCTAGCTGAGTGGGGTGCCTCTGGACACTTGAATCAGTGGAGCTACAGAGCTTTGGAACACTTACCCCTGCAGGGCAGATGTGGGCTTGAGACCTGGGCCATGTGGCCATAGGAAGCTGAAGCTGAAGAGACAAACAGTGTAAGAAGCTGAGCTGCCTCAGTATCAAAAGGTATGGCCATAACTCTGAGATTCGAAAGCGTGGAACCATGGCATCCTGTGTTCGTAAGGGTGGAATTGCCACTCATTTGGGCTTAGGGTGCTTCTAAAGCTGATGGGGCATGGTTTCTGTCCAAGTGGGCCTTGAAGGCAGAGTTGTAGCACAAGGCTGGGGTCTCCACTCAGACACCAGAGGGTATGGCAAATACCTACAGACTGGAAGGCAGGGTCATTGTGTAGAATGTCTCAGAAAACATTAAGAGTATTTCCAAAGCTTTGAGGGCTGATATAATGAGTTCTGCTGACTTGTCTATTGCCTGTTAATGCCTTCTTTCCCTGCAATTTCCCCCACTTGTAATGGAATGTCTGATTTGTACCTATTCTGCCACTGTACCCTTGAAAGTAGACAGCTTGTGTTCAACGTTTCACAGATATAGAAGAGTTTCTGGATTTTGGATTTAGAACTGATATAAGACTTCTATCATAAGTAGTAGACATGATTTTGCTATGATGGGATGAATGTCACATGTTTCAATGATGTGATTTTGGGGTGCCAAAGGGTGGGATGTCATGGATTCAATTATGTCCCTCCCAAAATATGTACAGCCATGTCGCTGGGACATGATTCCTAGTATCTTGTGACTGTCCTCTATTTTGTGGTTTTCCTCTGCTGTGGGTGGGACTGTAAATCCCTTTATAAGAGCACCTTCCTGTTTCACTGTAAAGGGAGTTTCCGTGGAGTAGGGCTTGCCCCACCCTTAATCCTTTCATCCTGCAAGAGATAAAAATAAAGGGAAGCAGGCTGAGAATTGGGAACCTCACACCACCAAGCAAGCAATACCGGGAGAAGAGCATGTCCTTCAGACCTGAGTTTCCTGCGCCAAGATGCTCCCTGGACAAAGACTGATACAATACTGGACTTTCCTCCAGAGCTAACAAGGGGGAAAACCTTCCCCTGGAGCAGACATCCTGAATTTGGACTTGTAGCCTACCAGACTGTGTAAGAATAAACTTTCCTTTGTTAAAGCCATCCAGTCTGATATTTCTGCTAGAGCAGCACTAGCTGACTAAAATACTTGCATAAATTCTGCAGTTGTACTATAGTATAGTTCTACTCCGTCCCGTAGGTTACTGTGAGTGGGAATCAACTAAATGACAATGGGTCTGGTTTAGTTGTTTACTGCTTACGTATGGTTTTCTGCGGTATCATCTGAGTTCCCACGGTGCTTAGCAAAGTCTGTCAGTTCTGGCTGGCTGGAGCTCTAACTTCTCTTAACCCTACCAAGTTTGTAAGACCACCATCTCTCATCTCTCACAATGGTATTCTTTTCTAGGCCTTGCAGAATCTTAACTCATCTATATACAGTCACAACCACAGCCTAACACTCACTCCTCTCCTCTATGGGTGGCTCCTTTTTTATAATGCCAAGTCCCACAAATTCCAGTTGCCTCTTTAGCTCAGCGGTAACACCAATTTCATGGGCTAATGTCTCTTGGCCAAAGCATGAGGAAAACAAGCCAGAGAGATGGCTGGAGCTACTGTAAGTTTCACCTCACACTTCCTTTATCTTAATAATTATGGAACCATGTTGCCTGTCTTTCAATGCTGGGATAGTTGACTCCTCCAAATTTACCTAATTTAACAGTTGTTTTTGTCAAAAGTATAAATCTGATACCAATTACCTTGTTGAGGATGGAAGGAGAAGTCTAACTCCCTGTCAGAACAAAATATTTATTTAGTATTTTAATAGGTTTATTTGATAGTTCAAATTAAAATACTTGATTTGAGCTTGTGCACATTAGTTTAATACCATGGCAAAAATTTATAGGTGGTAAAACATAGTCTTTTTGATAACCTAATAAACATTTACATAAAGTAGGAGTTAGTCAATTGAAGAAAAAGTGAAGTGGAAAGTCTGTTTTAGGCAGAGGAATCAGCATATGCATAAACTCTAAGGTGTGGGAGAAAGTTGCACATTTGGGAAATTACAAATCATTTAGTATGGCCAAAGTGTTGAATGTGAAGGTAGAGAAAGTGAAACTAGAAAGTAAACCCTGAGTCACACTTTGAAGGTCTAATAGGTTCTACTAAGTAGTTGGAAACTTGATTGTAAAGAAATGGAGATCATGAGAGTTTTGTGATCAGACACGTATTTTAAAAAAGCATTCTGGATACAATGCTAATGCTATACTGAGTGGTACAAGAATGGAGCCTAAGAGAATGGTTAGGACTAGGTTCAAGTGAGAGATGACACAATTCAGCAAGAGATTGAATCTTGGTAGTCAAGGATGAAACCCAATTTTCACTTTCTGTATTAAAGAATAATGTTTGGTTTTGATTTGGATTTCAGTAGAGATATCTGGCCTAAAAGTACCGATGTCAGACTAATCAACATATCAATGGTTATTTCAGTCAGGAAATTGTATGAAATTAACATATAAAGTAGGAACAGGACCTAACAGGATTCATAATAAAACACTGAGCAGAGAAAGAAACTCACACAGAAAACATAAAAAACTATTTGCCAGAAAAGTGAGAACTAAGGCCAAAAAAAGTGACAGAGAGGTCAAACAAGATGATAAAAAGTGCTATTGTATAATGCAAAAATAGAAGTATTCTCCTGTCCTTAGTGTTAGAAGTTGCAGTGAAGAGGTGTGGGAATCTCAGAAGAGTATTAGAATTCATTGACAAGCAACTCTTTCAGTATTTTAAAAGAACCTTCTTTATGAAGGAGAGAAAATAGATAGCTGCAGTATACTGAGGTTAAATAAGATTTTTATTCTTAAAATGGGAAAGACATACACTAAACTAATGGGTGAATTTAGCATTGTGTTTCAAATTACTCTTGAGTATAATATACATGTGTAGAGAGAGAGAAATATATATATGTAGTTTAAAAAATTATATGAGTCCAATGATGGAAATTGAACTTTACTGAATATATGATTTGCAAATTGTAGCAACATTTCAACTACAGTGTCAAAATGTTCAGAAGATCAGAGAACCTTGAAACCGTCTTATACCCCATCATATTATCACTGCCATGGAAAAAAGCATCGGAATAGAACTGATAATCACATTTGTGGTCAGAGAGGATTTTCATACAACATTGTCTTAAAAAAACAAGTAAGATACTTATTTACCCTAAACATAACTTCCAGTCTGACCTTCAGATTCTTTCTGGAAACTGACTGAATTCTTCAAAGGAGCACAATGCTCAAGGCAGAAAGGCCTTACTAGTTTACCTAGACTATTCTTAGACTTGAAAGCAGCTATTAGGAACCACTTTATTTTTTTTTTCAGTGTTCAAAGTTCAAAAGGACGTATAAGGGCAACGGCCTCTGTGTGTTACCCCAATCCATGAAAGCCAGAAATCTAGATTCCAAGAGAACTGAAATACTAAAATGAACTCTCTCTCTTTCTATATAAATACATAAATACATTGTATTTACATATACTTATATTTCTTGAGAAAATCCTGCTTAAATAGGTTTCAGATAAACGTTTGTGTCCTGATTCCCTCTGGAAACATCTCCAGGAGAATTGTGGCATTGACTGAAGAAAAATATTTACTTAGTTACAGAGAAAATTCCTTAGACATAGCCATAGATATAGGCTAAAGCTTACAGTAACAATAAAATAAAAAATATTTAGGAATTTATCTAATGAAACATTGTGAAAGAAATTTGAAAATATCTGAATAAATGGAGAGATATATTATGCTCATGAATGGAAGACTCAATATTTTGAGATGGCAGTTTTCCAAAATTTAGCTACAAATTAAATATAATCCAAATGAAAATTACTGGAAGCTTTTAAAAAAAAATTAGCAAGCTGATTCTGATACGCATATGGAAATGAAAAGTACCTAGAATAATTAAGGCTATTAAAAAAACAAGAAAGCCAGAAGATTAATGTGACAATGTTGAATTTTACCTGAACTCCGAAATCCAGAAAATTGTGGTTAAAGAAATCCCACACTTTATGTTCAGGAAAATGACTTATGACAAATAATTACTTTTCGCCATATGACAAACTTCATCTCATGTATATTGGACATGGTATCTGAAGGGATTAGCCCCTGAAAGAGGACATCATACTTGGTATAGTAGAAGGTCCACGAAAAAGAAGACCCTCTAAGAGATGAACTGACGCAGAGGCTACAGCAATGGCCTTAAATGCATCAGTGATTCTGAGGATGGCACAAGACCTAGAAGTGTTTCCTTCTGTTGTACATAGGGTCACTACGATTCAGACCAACATCTGATCTGCATAGTCTATAAGATACTCCAAAATATCAATAAGAAGAAGATAAATCATCCAATTAAGCGATGGGCAAAGGAGATGGACAGACATTTCACTAAAGAGGAGATCCAAGCAGCACCAAAACACGTGCAGACATGTTCGCGATCTTTAGTTCTTAAAGAAATTCAAATCAAGACTACAATGAGATACCATCTCACCCCAACAACATTGGCCATGATCCAAGAAACACAAAACAACAAATTCTGGAGAGGCTATTGGAGAAAGTGGAACCCTCCTACACTGTTGGTGGGGTTGCAAAATGGTCCAGCCTCGGGGTTCCCCTGGGAGCATGGCCCCTGGCCCTGATGCTGCCCTTGCCCATAAATCATAACATAGGTCCACTCTTCGGACACGAATGGCTTGGACTTGGCGATGCAGAGTGACCATATATTGGATGCACTTTATGGTTCTCTACATCTATAGAATATCATCCTGCTGACCTCTTGCTGGAGGAAGGAGAATGGGTGGAGAGGAGGGAAAAGGAGGCTGTTGGGAGGATGAGACACGTATGGAGCAGAGAGGAATAGTGTACTATCACCGGACAGGGAGAGCAGTGGAAGCTGCATAGAGGTGGGCATGTAAATTTATACGGGAATGTACATTTTCACTCAGTCATATTAAATAAACTTTTTTTTTAAAAAAAAGAACTGACTGGAAGGCATTTAATGGCAATAACAATTAAAAATATGAAAAAAATCATTATAACTGTATAGTATCTTGATAATATTTTGTCTGTTTCTTAAATTATCTAATAAACATATGGATATTGACATGCCTAGATTTGTTGGGTTGGAATTATTAACTACAGTCTAGAACCCAAGCCCTTACCATTCGTTTTTACTTACTTTTCAACTTGTAAGTTTGACACTTACCAGGAAAAATAGTGTTCACTTCAGTGAGCCAAGTTTTCATAATTCGTTTTAATTCACACCGTTTACTTGAAATTTTATTTTGAATCCTATTACTGGAGGTCAGTTAATGTTTACCAACATGTTTCACTTAAGTGACCCAAAATTCAACATATATTCCTGTTATAGGCCATGAAGGTAAAATAAAAAGAAGTGCTAACTGATTGAAACCTACAAAATGTCATTCTACTAAAGATTAAGTAAAGTTTAACAGACAAAGCTGTTTGTCTTCTTCTGATCTGGTTGAAATAGAGACAAAAAAATGTTGCATTTGACTTCAATTAATTACAATTAACCTTGTGATCGAATTTTGGAGTCATAGTGTGTATACGTGAGCAGGCTTGTTGTAGCTGTTGTTAGGTGCTGTTGGGTTGCCTCTATGTACAACAGAATGAAACACTGCCCACTTCTGTGGTATCCATACAAGCACTATTTTGCTTGAGCCCATTGTTTCAGCCATTGTGTCAATTCATCTCGAGCAGGGTAGGTCACCATAATATGAAAAGCCTCTATTCTATATAATTATTTAAAAACTATATTGAATTTTTGATGAAAGTTTATATAGCAAAACAGGTTACCTTTTAATATTTTCTGTAATGCTGTTCAGTGATATTGGTTACATTTTCCAAATTTTGTCAATATTCTCATTATTTCTATTCTTGTTGTTCTACTTCTATTAGTTCAGCTTCTCTGCACCTCTTCTTCTCATCTCTGCTTTAGGGAAAATGTTCACTGCTTGGCCTCACAAATATTATTAAGGTGCAATGTACTCACAGGTGATATTTTTTATTTTACGAGTGAATATCTTATTTAGTTGAAAGGTGACCTCCTAGAGTAGATTCAGTACAAAGTTTAAAGGGTATCTCAGGTTTACAGTCTTGGGGGTTCCCCATGTCTCCACCAGTCCAGTATGTCTGGCTTTATTTTTTTTAATGGAAAAGAGTTTTATTCTACAACTTTCTCTCATTCTATCCAAGACTAGCTATTTTGAACCTAGTCAGAATAGTCAATAGTGGTAGGCAGACATGATCTAATTCTGGTTTCTGGATAGATGAGGACATGGTCCTTGTAGGAAATTAGCCCTGTAGACTAGTTTCTTCTTTGAGTCTTTGGTTTCCTTTTCTCTCTTTTGCTCCAGATGAGTAGAGATCAACAATTGTACCTTAGTTGGCTTCTCTCCAGCTTTTAAGACTCCAGAAGACACTTACCAATCTGAAATGTAGACCATAAACTTTGCAGACTATGTTGTGTCAATGGAATGAATTGTCCCATGAAACTCTGGTCTCAGACCTTCAAACTCAATATACCAATCCTGCAAGGTGTGTGTTTATGTATAATTCATTAAGATGTATGTATTCTGCAGAAAAAGTCTATTTTCTCCTTATATTTTCAAGATTCTTTTTGGTGAGATACAGATTTCAGTTGGTGAACAAGAAAATAGGTTCAATAAGTGCACAGCTTTTTAATTTCTTCTGTACATTTATATATATATATCATTATGATTGAATGAAAATGTACATTCCCATATAAATTGCATGCCCAACTTTATGTAGCTCCCACTGCTCTCCCTGCTTGGTGACAGCACACTCTTCCTCTACTCTACACATGTCTTATCCTCCAAAAACTCTCCTATACCCTCTCCACCCGCTCCCCTTCCTCCAGTAAGAGGTCAGCAGGATGACATCCTATAGACGCATAGAACCATAAAGTGCATCCAATATATGGTCACTCTGTGTTGCCAAGTCCAATCCATTAATCCATTCCTGTTCGAGAGTTGACCTCCATTATGATTTATGGGCAAGGGCAGCATCAGGGCCAGGGGCCATGCTCACAGGGGACTCCAAGGCCCATGGACCATCAACTGCAGTCCTTTCATGGAGCTCTCAGAGTGCACCCCTTTTTATTCTTGTGTTACCAGTGAGACTCAACTTTGTGAGCTCCACCACGACTATCACTGGTGGTGGCCGGGCACCATCCTGTTCTTCCTGTCACGAGCCGATGTAGTCACCCACTCATGTGGGTCTCTCTGTCTTCTGTGTTCTGTTTCCCCTATGTTGTTTTGCTCCTTGATGATCAACCATTCGTGCTAAGTTGGGACCATTTGTTGTACCCTCAGCAGCTTGGCAGCTTTTAAGACCCCAGACACCACTCACCAATGTAGGGTGCAGAGGGCTCTCTTAGCAAAATGCTAGTTGGGCCAATTGACCTCAGTTTCTCCTGAGACCATAGCTCCAAGCCCCTGACCCAGCTACTCTGTCCTTGCAATATTGAATTAAGATGGGAGGAGTAATCTTGTTATGTTGAAGTCCAGCCAGTATTGACCTTCTTTCTAATGTGTACTGTCCCATATTTCACCCAAACAAGTTTCTATCAGCTATCTAATATAAACCCTCCACCCCTCGCCCTCCCACCCTGCCCACTCTTGCAGCCATCAAAGAGTCTTTTCTTCTATGCATGAGTCTGTTTTCAAGTTTTTATCGTAGGGGTCTCATACAATATTTGACCTTTTGTCACTGACTACTTTCACTCAACATAATGTCCTCCAATTGAAACCAAGTTATGAGATGTTTCCTAAAATCATCTTTGTTCTTTATCATTGCATAGTGTTCCACTGAGTATATACACCATAGTTTACCTATCCATTCCTATGTTGTTGGCCATCTAGGTTAATTCCATCTTTTTGCTATTGTGGACTGTGCTGCAATAAACATTCATGTGCATGTATCAGTTAGTGTGAATGGCCTTAATTCTGTAGGATATATTCTGAGCAGTGGAATTACTGGGTCAAGTGGTATGTCTAGATCCAGCTTTTTAAGGAAGCACCAGATTGCTTTCCAAAGAGGTTGTAACATTTTGCAATCCTACCAACAGTGTAGGAAAGTTCCAATTTCTCCACAGCCTCTCCAGTATTTGTTGTTTTGTGTTTTTTGGATCACGGCCAACCTTGTTGGGCTGAGATGGTATCTCATTGTAGTTATGATTTGAATTTCTCTAATAGCTAATGATCGTGAGCATGTCCTCATGTGTTTCTTGGCTGTCTGGATCTCCTCTTTAGTGAATTGTCTGTCTGCCTCCTTTCCCCATCACTTAATTGGAGGATTTATCTTTTTCTTATTGATATTTTGTAGTACCTTATAGATTATGGAGATCAGGTCTCAGTCTGACATACAGTTGCCAAATATTTTTTCCCATTCTGTAGGTGGTGTTTTAATTTTATTAATAAAGTCTTTGGATGAGCAAAAGTGCTTGATTCTTAATAGCTTCCATTTATCTATTTCCTCTTCTGTTGTCTGTGGTTGTTTGACAAATTTTAAAGTCTATGTTGTGTATTAAATCTTCCAATGTTGCTCTACTTTTCTTGGATGAACTTTATCATTTTAGATTTGGCATTCAGGTCTTTTACCCAGTTTGAGTTGGTTTTTGTATAAGGTGTAAGATATGGGTCTTGTTTCAGTTTTTTACAGAAGGATATACAATTTTGACAGCACCATTTGTTGAAGAGATTGTTTTTACCCCAGCTTACAATCTTAGGGCCTTTGTTGAATATTAGCTATTCATAGGAAGATGGTCTCATCTCTGGGCTCTCAGTTCAGTTCCATTGATCTGTCTGTCTCTTTTTGTACCAGGACCAGGCTGCATTGACTACTGTGGCAGTGTAATAGTTTCTAAAGTCAGGTAGTGAGAGGCCTCCCAGTGTGTTCTTTTCCAGTAGTGCTTTACTCATCTGGGGCTTCTTCAATTTCCATACAAGGTATGTGATTTGTTTCTCCAACTCTTGTCTGATTGCTCTGGCTAGAACTTCTAGTACAATGTTGAATAGGAGAGGTGAGAGTGGGCATTCTTGTCTAGTTTCTGTTCTCAAGGGAAACTTCTTCAGTCTCTCTCCATTCAGGATGATGTAGGCAGTTGGCTTGTATAAATAGGCCTTATTGCCTTGAGGAATTTGCTGTCTATTCCCATTCTGCTGAGAGTTTTTAGCATGAATGGGTGTTGGACTTTATCAAATGCCATTCTGCATCAATAGACAAAATCAGGTGATTCTGGTCTTTTGTGTTATTCGTGTGGTTGATCACATTAGTAGTTTAATTGATGTTGAACCAGTCTTGCATCCTTGGTATGAATGCAAGTTGGTCATGATGGATTGTTTTTTGGACATGTTGTATACTATTGGCAAGAATTTTGTTGAAGATTTTTGCACCTAGATTCATGAGTGATATCGGTCTGTAGTTCTTTTTTGTTGGGTCTTTCCCTGGCTTTAGTGTTAGGGTTATGCTGGCTTCGTAGCATGAATTTCTGAGTATTCCATCCCTGTCTATACTGTGAAGTAGTCTCAGTAATACCGGAGATAACTCTTCTCTAAAAGCTAGGTAGAATTCTGCTGTGAAGCCATCTGGGCCCGGGCTTTTTTTAGTTGGTAGTTTTGGGGTGACTTTTTCAATCTCTTCCTTTGTGATGGGTTTATTAAGTTGTTCTACCTCGCCTTGTGATAATTTTGGTAGGTAATACGAACGAAGGAATTTGTCCATTTCCTCTAGGTTTGCATATTTGTTAGAGTACAGTCTTTCATAGTATTCTGTTATGATATTTTTGATTTCTGTTGGATCTGTTATGACAACTCCTCTCTCATTTCTTATTTAGGTTATTTGTTTCCTTTCCCATTTTTCTTTACTAAGTTTAGTCAATGGTTTGCGATTTTGTTGATCTTTTCAAAAATCCAGCTTTTGGTCTTTTCAATTTTTTCAGTTGTTCTTCTATTCTCTAATTTGTTTAGTTCTGCGCCGATCTTTATGATCTGTTTTCTTCTGGTGTCTGATGGGTTCCTCTGTTTTTCTCACTCTATGTGTTCAAGTCGTAGGGTTAGTTCTTTGATTTGATTTCTTTCTTCCTTCCAGATGTGTGCCTTTATAAAGATAAACTAACCTCTAAGCACTGCTTTGGCTGTATTCCACAGGTTCTGATAGGAAGTGTTTTTGTTCTCATTGGAATTCATCAATTTCTTTGTTTCATCCTTGATTTCTTCTATAACCCATGTGTTTTTGGGCAAGATGTTGTTCAGTTTCCATGAGTTTCACTTTCTATCTATGTTTTTTTCTCCTATTGATTTGACTTTTATGACTTTATGATCTGAGGAGATGCTATCCATTAATTCCATGGTATGGATTTTGTTGAGATTTGCTTCATGTCCTAACACATGGTCTATTATGGAGAATGTTCCATGTGCACTGGAGAAAAAGGTGTAGTTGTCGGCTGATGGATAGAAATTTCTATATATGTCAATGAAGTTTAGTGGCTTAATTGTGGCAATGAAGTTTTCTGTCTTTATTGAGCTTTTTGTCTAGACGATCTGTCCCATATTGCAAGTGGAGTGTTAAAGTCTCCCACTATCATTGTTGAGTGATATGTCTCTTTTTTGAGTGTAGTCAGTGTTTCTTTGACATATATAGGTTCTCTAATATTAGGTGCTGGCAATATTAGGTGCATAAATATTTAATATTGTTAAGTCCTGCTTGTGTATTGAACCTTTCAGCAATAAGTAGTGTTCATCCTTGTCCATGGTGGTGGATTTTACATTAAAATCAATTTTATCTGAGATTAGAATTGCCACCCCTGCTCTTTTTGTTCATTGTTAGCTTGATATATATTCTTACATCCTTTAACTTTCAGTTTGTTCATATCTTTAAGTCTAAGGTGAGTTTCTTGTAGGCAACATATGGATGGGTCATGTCTTTTGATCCAAGATGTCATTCAATGTCTCTTTACTGGAGTGTTCGGTCCATTCACATTCAATGCAATTGTTGACAGGTGTGTGTTCAGTATTGCCATTCTGATATGTTTATTTTGTGTCGATGTCTTCTCTGTTGTTCTTGTTAATCTGTTCTGGGACATAATTTGTGAATTGATTTTTCACCTTTTTCAGGGTTGGTTTTGTGGTTTTTGAGACTCTTGTATTATTTTTCTTGATATAGTTTGTTCCATCCTTATTGTGCTTTACCGCTGCCCCTATGATCCCACTTAATAAACTATGTAGAAACCCAATTTTAATTATTACCAGTGTTGTCAATTTCCTCTCCATCTGGAAGGACTACATGACTGTAGTATATCCCTCTTTTTAATATGATGACATCATAATTTTCATGATTTGATCACTGGATCATTTCTTTCACCATTATAGCTTTGAATTTGGAGCCTTACCTAACCTAGTAGGTTTCTGGGTGATGTGTCCTGTATTTACTTCTAAAATATAAAGTTAGTGGTTTTGTTCTTCTAAGCCAAGAGATTCAGTATTTTGTATAGCTTTGGTTTGGTTTTTACAAAGTCTGAGTTTCTGTTTGTCTGCGAATATCTTAATTTCATTTTCATATTTGAAAGACAGTTTTGCAGGATTTTGGAATTTCTTCTCCTTCAAAGCTTTGATTGTGTCATGCCACAGTGTTTGTGCCAGCACTGTTTCTGCTGAGAAATCCAACAAAAGCCTACAAGGTTTCCTTCTCAATGTTAGCCTTGCTTTGAGTCTGGCTGCCTTTAAGAGTTTCTGCTTATGTTTCATTTTGTTAAGCTTGATTATAATATTTCTTGGAGTCTTTCTTTTGAGATCTATATTGAGTGGTGTTTTATACATATCTTGGATGTCTATATTCTCTTCTTTCATAATTTGTGGGAAATTTTCTGTCAGCAGCTCAGCAACAATACTCTCTGTGTTTTCAGGTTTCTGGTCCTGTTCAGGAACTCCAATTAATCATAAATCATTCCTCAATGGAGTCCCACGTGCTTCTCAATGTTTCTTCATTTTTCTTGTTTCTGTTATCTGATTTCTCCTCATAGATGCTAAAGTATGTATCTCTGTCTTCCAAATCAGAAATTCTATTTCCCATTTGTTTCGGTCTGCTTTCTTGGCTTTGATTTGAAGTTTCCATCTCTTTGATTTTGTTCTTGATCTGTTGGATTTCAGATCAAACAGCTTTCTTAATTTTTCAGTTTGTTCTGCTGCATTTTATACAATGTCTAGGAGGGCTCTCTATAGCATCCTTTTGTATTCACCTTCAGATTGTTTCAGAAAAGCTTCTTCATCTGGCAAGTTGTGAGTTGGTTTCTTTTGGGGGCCTTCTGATGCCATGGGTGATTTCTTGGTCATGGCGTTCTGAAGAGTTTGTCACTTTTGGGCTCCATGTGGGCCAACAGATGCTAGGACAGATGCTGTGAAGGCAGACCACAGTTGTTTCTCTAGCTAGTCTAGGCCATCTTAAAATGAGAAGTAAAAGATATCTGACAACTTTCAAAGTCAGTCAGGTTTTCAGGTGTATAGGTAGCTCTTCCCAGCTGGCAAAGTAAGCACCTCTATATTGAACCCCAGATGTTATAAACTATCTCAAAATACAGGAAGGTTACTGGCCTGCTGGCCTCTGCTGTCGGGCCCCAGCTGTAGGTGATACTGTGTAGAATTCTGTTCTTCTGCCAGAAAAGTGCTCTCTCCTGTGCAAGCACTGACTCCCAGCCTAGGAATTAGATCCAGCTGAGGCTTTGATATGGATATCCCTGCCTCCCAGTGGAACAAGATAGCATCTTGCAGAAGCTTGCTACCCGCCTGGGACCAGACTACTGGCAGAAAGGAAGGCCAAAAGTTCCAAGATGCCCAGAGTCCACAGCCTCCATTGCCAAGCCCCAGCTTTAGACAACACTGTGCAAAACACTGCCTTTCTGCTGGAAAAACTCTCTCCCCCCAGCAGGCCCCACCTCCCAGCCTAGGAACCAAGTCTAGTGAAGACCTCCCTCTGGGCATCACTGTCTCCTAGTGGATCAAGATGACATCCCACACAAGCTTGTCACTGCATCCGTACAGCTACGATATGGGGGAGGTAGAAAGATAGGACAAAGGAGCCGGCCTCTCAGAACATGGCAATTCTGTTTGCTGATCCCACCAGCAGTGCGTCCGAAACCAGCGGCTAGTCTAGTACTGGCTACATGCATCGTCCAATACAGAGAAAAAAAAAAATCAAAGTGGTGAGTTACCTTCAGTCTGCTTAAGCCCACACTCATGGAGAGTGAAAGAGAGGCAGTTTTGCATTCAGTGGTATGAAGTCCAAATTAACAGCCCTATGCTGCATCCCAGTGCTTACTAGGTGTCCATAAGGCTCCATTTAATTATCAGTTCAGGTCTTGGTTTCCAGAGGTATTTAGGGACATGTGTGTTTAGTCTGCCATCTTGACTCCGCACCCTATTTTCTTCCATACATTTATATTTTGTTGTTGTTAGGTACCATCAAATTGGTTCTGACTCATAGAGACCCTATGTACAGCAGAACAAACCAAGGTTCAGTTCAGTGCCATCCACAAAAATGTTGTCATGCTTGAGCACACTGGGGCAACCACGGTGGCAATCAATCTCATTGAGGTTGTTTCTCTTTTACACTGACCCACTACTTCACCAGATTTGATGTCCCTATCCAAGGACTGGTCCCTACTGATAACATGCCTGAATTATGTGAGAGGAAGTCTCATCATCCTTGCTTCTAAGGAGCATTCTGACTATACTACTTTCTAAGACATATTGTTTGTACACAGGTGCAATAGATATGCATTAAGTATTCCTTAAAGCATATATTTCCTAGGCCCACCTCAAGACCACTGAAATCTCTCTGTTTCAAGACTTTACCTGTGACAAGTAGATCTTTTTTTTTTTTTTTTTTTTTTCACTTCTTATTTCTGTGGCTGGTTGATCTACAGGAAACAAAAGGGAAATATACAGGCTAGACTCTCGCCATTCCTGTATTTGATCTGTATCTAATCATCTAACCAATCTTAAAATGTCATACATAAATCTTGGATAGAAGACAAGGTTGCTTCCTTAGTATATAGAGTTAAGGAAACAGTCTTTGTAGTAATTACAAATAGGTCTTTTCATAAAGAAAGGTAGGCCAGAAGCCATCAAGTTACTGTCAATAAAAACTAATATTTGATATGGATTTCCCATGGCTTCTATTGCTCATGCAAATACCTAGTAAAAGGACTCAAGTTTATAAGTAACGATAAAATAAACCGTTGTTTTTTTGTACGTAAGAGTTGAGCATTTGTAAAGCAGATTCATACTCTTTATTTCCTTTGGTCTTCAACAACAGTCTTGTGGACATAAGTACACAAGCAAAAAAGTTAACATAACCAACTCAAATAGGGAGGAGAAGAAAAGGGGGGAAAAAATCCAGAATGTAAAAGATCAAGTAATTTTTTAAAAAGGTATTTTAATATATAAATATTTTATTGTGATTTAAGTGAAAGTTTACAGTCTAAATCGATTTGCCATATAACCCTGTGTGACACACACCCTGCTGTGCAACTCTACCTGCTCTCTCCACCCTGTGACAGCACATTCCTCCTTTCTACCCTGTACTTCCCGCATCCATTCAAACAACTCATGTCCCCCTCCACCGCCTCACCCCCTCACCTCTGGACAAGAGCTGCTCAGACAGCCTCATGTATATATTTAAGCCAAGAAGCACATTTCTTTGTCAGCATCACTCTGTCTTATAGTGCAGTCCAATCTTTCTCTAAACAGTTTCTGATGTTTGCTCATTGTTAGTAACATTTTGTCATCTGTTTATTCTATATATTAGGGCTCTCAGCATTCTATTTTTTCCTTCATGATATTTATTGTTTTTAGTTTTTGATGCATTTTGAGTTAGTTTTTGTCCATGGCATGAGATAATTGGTCTTGTTCCTTTAGTTTGAACATAGACATCCAGTTCTTTTAACAGCATTTGTTAAAGAGACTGTCTTTTCTCCAGTTTGTAGACTTGGGACTTTAGTCAAATATCAGCTGCTTATAGGTAGATGATGTTATATCTGGATTCTCAATTCTGTTCCATTGGTCTACATATCTGTCTTGGTGGCATCACCAGGCTGTTTTGACTACTGTGGCTGTGTAATATGTATGTTATAAAGTCAGGTAGTGTGAGACCTCCCACTTTGTTCTTCTTCAGTAATGTTTTACTTATTTGAGGCTTCTTCCTTTTCTATATGATGTTTATGACTTGTTTCTTCATCTCCTTAAAAAATATCATTGGAGTTTGTATTAGAATTTCATTGCTTATCTACAGAACACTTTGGATAGAATGGACATTTTCATGATGTTAAGTCTTTCTATCCATGAGCAAGGTAGGCTTTTCCTATTACATAGCTCTCTTTGATTTCTTGCAGTAGAGTCTTGTAATTTTCTCTGTATAGGTCTTTTATGTCACTGATTAGATTTATTCCTATGTATTTTATCTCCTGAAGGATTATTGTAAATCATAATGATTTGGTGATTTCTTGTTTGATGTTCTCTTTGTTTTTGTAAAGGAATCCAACTGATTTATGTAAGACTATCTTGTGTCCTGAAGTTTGCTAAACTCTTCTATCAGTTCTAGTGGGTTTTTTGTGTGGATTCATTAGGATTTTCTCTGCATAAAATCATATTATCTGCAAATAGAGATATTTTTGCTTCTTCCTTACCAATTTGGTTGCCTTTTGTTTCTTCGTCTTGCCTGATTACTGTGGCTAGAATCTTCAGGACAATGTTGAATAAGAGTAATGACAATGGAGATCCTTGTCTGTTCCCTGTTCTCAAGAGGACTGTTTTCAGACTCTCTCTCTGTTTTGGATGATGTTGGCTGTTCACTTTGCATAGATGCCCCTAATTGTGTTGACAAATTTCCCATCTATTCCTACTTTGCTGAGAAGTTCTAACATGAATGAGTATTGGACTTTGCCAAATGCCTTTTTGCACCAATTGATAAAATCAAGTGGTTCTTTTGTATTACTTATGTGGTTGTTTACATTAATTATTTATCTAAAGTTGAACATCCCTAGTATGAATCCCACTTGATCATGGTGAATTTTTTTCTTTTGATATGTTGTTGAAATTTTATTGGCTAAAATTTTTTTGAGTATTTTTGCATCTAAATTTATGTGTGGTAATTGTATGTAATTTTTAATTTTTGTGCTGTTTTTACCTTGTTTTAATAGCAGGGTCAGGCTGGCTTCATAGAATGAATGTGAGAGTAGTCCATCCTTTTTTATGCTCTGGAATACCTCTAGAAATAGTGGTGTTAACTCTTCTCTAAAAGGTTGGTAGACTTCTCAAGTAAAGCCATCAGAGCCAGGGCTTTTCTTATTTGAGAGGTTTTTAATTACCTTTTCAATATCTTCTTTTGTGATGGGTTTATTTAATTGCTTTACTTTTGTTTGTGCTAGTTTTGGTGGGTGATGTGTTCCTAGAAACTTGTCTATTTTCTCTAGGTTTATGAATTTATTAAAGTATGATTTTTTGTAGTAATCTGTTATGATTATGTTAATTTTAGTTGGGTCTTCCATGATATAGCTCACCTCATTTCTTATTTGAATTATTTGCTTCCTCTCCTGTTTTTCTTTCATTAGTTTGGCCAATGTCTTATCAATTTTGTTGATCTTTTCAAAGAAAAACACCTTTTGGGCTTGTCAACTCTTCCAATATTTTTTATTCTCTAGTTCATTTAAATCCATTGTTGTCAAGTCAATTCCAACTCACAGTGATCCAATAGAACAGAGTACAGCTGCCCCACAGGGTTAACAAGGAATGCCTGGTGGATTCAAACTACTAATCTTTTGATTAGCAGCTATAGTTCTTAACTATACCATTAGTCTGGAAGCCAAGTGAATAATTCAAGAAGCTGACTGTGAGTTGCTGTGATTCAAAACCGACTTGACAGCACCTAACAACAGCTCATTTAGTTCTCCTCAGATTTTTAGTATTCGCTTTCTTCTGATACCTGAGTGTTCTTTTGCTGTACTCTTTCCATTTGTCCAAGTTATAAAGTTAATTATTTGATTTGTGCCCTTTCTTCTTTTTGGATGTGTGAATTTATTGAGATAAACTGACTTCTGAGCACTGCTTTTGCTGTATCCCATAGATTGTGGTAAGATGTGTATTCACTCTCATTTAGTTCTAAGAATTTCTGTATTCCATCTCTGATTTCCACAAAAACACATTCAGTTTTGAACAAGGTGCTTTTCAGTTTCCCTATGTTTGATTTTTCTTGTTTCTTTTTATTGGTCTCTACTTTTATGACTTCATGGTCTGAAAAGATGTTTTGTAATATTTCAATACTTTACATTTCTTAAGGGTTGCTTTGTGGCCTTACATGTGGTCAATTCTGGAGAATGTTTCATGTGCACTGGAAAAGCAAATATAGTTGGATGATGTCAGGTGGAGTGTTCTGTATATGTCTATGAGGTCAAGGTAGTTGATTGTAGCCTTCAGTGTTTTTACCAAGCTTTTTTTTCCATACTCTGTCCTTCACTGAGTGTGGTATGTTGAAGTCCTATGATTTTGAAGCTGCCTGTTCCTTTTTAAATGGAATTAAAGTTTGTTTTATGTATTTGGAGCCCTGTTGTTGGGTACGTAGATATTTGTTATGGTTATGTCCTCCTCAGTTATTGATATTTTAATCATTATATAATATCTTTCCTTCTCCAATGTGGTGGATTTTACTTTAAAGTCTGTTTTATCAAAGGGGTCACAGGAAGCATCCATTTACCCTGCCAACTTGGCCCCACTAGAACAAGTCAATTTAACTCTTTTTTTTTTTACATGAAATAATCTTGTTTACAGAAAATCTCAAGTAATCTACAGAGTCTAGTCAAACTAGCAAAAAGTTTCAGATATATTGTAAGGTGCTATATCAACATACACAAATCAATTTTTTTCCTATATACTTGCAAAAAATGATTCAAAATGAAATTCAGAAAACAATCCCATTTATAATAGCATCAAAAATGATAAGGTATTTAGTAACAAAGTTAACAAAAAGTGCAAAAATTGTACTCTGAAACCTGCAAAACATTGCTGAAATAAATTAACAAACTAGATAAATGGAAAAATAGTATGTTTGTGGATCAGCAGATTTAATATTGCGAAGATGGCAAAAAATCCTTAATCCTAATTACAGAGTCTGGGGAATTCTCAACAAAATTCTAATGGACTTTTTCTTTTTGCAGAAATTGATAAATAAAACCTAAAATTCAGGCAAAATTTAAAAGAACAATGATAGTCAAGACAATATTAAAAAGAAGAACAAAGTTGGAAGATTCACACTTTCTGATTTCAAAATTTACTACAAAACTTCAGGCACCAAAGCAGTCTGGTACTAGTGTAGAGTAGACCTGTAAACTAATGAAATAGAATTTACAGCACAGAAATAACCCATACTCCTGTAGTCAATTGGTTTTCTACAAGCTTCCTAAGTTCACGCCATGAGGAAAGAATAGTATTTTCAATAAATTGCACTGGGACAACTGGATATTCATGTATAAAAGAATATAGTGAAACCCTTTTTATTAGTCATCCACTCCTGCAATAACAAATACCACAAGTAGATAGTTTTAAAAAGAAAATCTTTTTCTGTCACAGTCCAGTAGGCTACCAGGTCAAATTTAGGGCATCAGCTCCAGGGGAAAGCTTTGTCAGTTGGCTCTTGAGGAAGTTCCTTATGGTCAATCTTACCCTGGACTGGGATCTTCTCAGGCACCGGGACCCCAGATGCTTTCCAAAGGGTGCGCTCTGCTCCTGGAATTGCTTGTTTCCTGATGGTATGCTGTCCCCAAATTTCTCTGCCAACTTCTTTCTTTTTTATCTCAAGAAATTGCCTCAAGGTACAACACAGTCTTATGAATTGAGTCCTGCTATACCAACACAACTGCTGCCCATGCTCTGTTATTAACATCATAGAGGCAAGATTTACAACATATAGGAACATCACACAATACCTACAGTCATGGCCTCATAGAATTCTTACATACTTTTTGGGGGGGACACAATTTAATCCATGACATTCCACCCCTTGACCTCCAGAAAATCACATTCTTGCAGCACGCAAAACATATGCACTGCATCATATCAAAATTCTTCAGTCCAAGTGAAAAATGTAGTAATTCTTCTTCATGTGTAAACTCTAAATTGCAAGTTGTCTTTAAAATGTACAGTAGCAGAACAGGTGGACACAAGTCAAACATTCCATTTACAAATGGGAAAAATTGCAAAGTACGAAGGCATGAAGAGATACCAAGCAGATTAGCAGAACACATTACATTAGCCCTCAAGTCTGAAAATAGTACTAAATTCTTGACATTTTACACAAAGCCCCTACCCTCCAGACTCTAAGTATTGGCCACAATCTCCAGATTCTTAGTGTAAGTCCTTTGGCCCTGAGCTACAGCTCAGCCTTATAGCCACACTTGGATAGCAACTCTCCTCCCTAGGCTTTAGGCATACCATTCTTCTAATCCATTTGAGTGGCAACTCCACTCAACACCAAGGCTATGGCTACTCCATTTGGAACCCCTGAGATAATGGCCATTCCTTTTGAGACTGAGGCAGCTCAGCTCCTTATCTCTTTAGCTTTTGCTTCCTGTGGCCTCTTGGCCCAGACCTCAGGCCCACATATGCCCTGCTAGGTCAAGCGTTCCAAAGCTCTGTAGTTCCACCAATAAGTACCCAGAGACACACCAACCTGTTAGGAAGCCTCCTGAGTACAGGCACTCAGCTCTCTCCTGGGTTGGCACCAGAGCTGTGTCATGCTGTTTTCCTGGTTGTGCATTGATGGTTTGCTGCTGCTTCTCACTACCTGCCCCTTCATTGGTGTTAACAGTTCTCCTCAGTTCCTTTTAAGTCTTCAGTCCATTCACAGTTTCTAAATGGCTTCTATATTTTAGGTATCTGTTAGAGCAGCACCCTACCCTTTTGGTACCAAATTCTGTCTTAGTCATCTAGTGTTGTAATAATAGAAATACCACAAGTGGATGGATTTAAAAATAGAAATTTTATTCTGTCACAGTCCAGTAGGCTACAAGTCCAAATTCAGGGCATCAGCTTCAGGGGGAGGCTTTCTCTGTTGATTCTGGAAGAAGGTCCTTGTTGTCAGTCTTCTCATGGACTGGGAGCTTCTGAGGCACAGGGGCTCAGGGTCCTTTGCAAAGAATGCACTCTGCTCCTGGCACTGTTTCTTGGTGGTATGAGGTCTCTAACTCTCTGCTTGCTTCCCTTTCCTTATATCCCAAGAGACTGCTTCAAAGCACAGTGCAATCTTATATATAGAGTCTTGACCCACCAACACAACTACCACCCATCCTTCCCCATTAACATAATAGAGGCATGGCTTAGAGCATATAAGAACATTACACAATACCTGGAATAATGACAAGCCAAATAGCTACTTACATTTTGGGGGGGGATGCAATTATATCCATGATACCCTCCTTCACATGCACAAAATCTAACTCAAAATAGATTATATATGTAAAAGAAACTGTAAAAAATTAGAAGAAACCATAGGAGTAAATCTTTATGATCTTGGGTTAATCAAAGCCTTCTTAGGTATGTCACCAAAATGACAAGTGGCCGTAATATTAATAATTCAATTATACTTCATCAAAACTAAAAGTTTTGTGTTTCAGTAGATATCATTACAAAAGTGAAAAATCCACCCACTGAATGGTATGAAATATTTGAAACTCTCATATCTGATGGAAACTCTGGGAACAATATGGAATGTATTACCCTCAGGCCTTCCCACTCTGCACAGGCCTTACACATAGATATGTTTCAGCAGTGTGACATACACTATTTATGTCCAGCTTGGCCTTGAGGGCTTGTCTTAGGCTGAGTTTTCTAGGGAAGCAAAACCAGTAACACGTGCATGTAAAAGGAAAGATTTACATGTATAAACTACAAGGAAAGATAGATGATTGATAGATGATAGATACATAGATGATAGATACATACATACATGCATATATACACACATACATATATACATACATAATACAGATATAGGAAACAGCTCACGCAATTGCTGAAACTGAATGTCCCAAGTCCTGCACAAGCCTCACGTGGCCATGGGAGCTGGTGAGCCCAAGGTCAGCAGGTCAGAGACCAGAGTTCTAGATCACCAGTTGTGTAGGTCAGTGGATCCCAAGCTGGCGGTGAGACGGAGCTACAGAGGCTGGAGAATCCAGGATCAGTAGGTCAGGAAAAAGACTCCCAAGCACCAGCTGTTAAGGGTTGATGAATACAACAGCTGCTAGTTCAAGACCAGGAACCAGATGCCAGAAGAGAGCAGGAGCTGCTGGCTACGTGAGCAGATCAGCAGTAGGTGGTGGAAAGTGGAGTGAAAAGAGCTGAGGGGCAGGAAGCCACCACAGGCCCTGCCCTGCCATTTAATACAGCAGCCAAATATGGAGTAGCTAAGGTGACATAATCCTGACCACCACAAGGCTCAAATCTGGCAGCCAGCTACCTTTGTGTAAAACCGGTATATAAGGTCACTATACCATGAGGTGTAGTCTCTTGCCCACTGCCTTTGGCCACTCGCTGCTGCCTGAGATATGGGGCTGCCTTGCTGTGCCTTTCCTCCAATAAACCTGCTATGAATACTTCCTCAGAGCCTCCATCATTACTGGATCTGCCCCAATCTCAAACCTATGTTCCTGACCTTGAGTACCCATGTTTCAACAGAAACCCTGGTGGCATATTGGTTAAGAGCTACAGCTGTTAACCAATCAGCAGTTTTAATAAATCAGATGACCCTTGGAAACCCTATGGAACAGTTATACTCTGATAGCATTTCTGTGAATTGGAATCAGCTGGATGACACTGGTTTGGGTTTTTTAAATATATCTGATAAGAGATTTTTATCCAGAAGAATTATTACAACTCAATAATAAAAAGACAAAAAATGGGGGCGAAAGAACTGAATAAATAGCTCTTCAAAGAAAATATACAAAGGCCAGTATGTACATGGAAAGATGCTCAACATCATTAGTTATTAAAATGAAAACAAAACCCACTGGCATCTAGTTGATTCCAAATTACAGTGACCTTATATAGAGTTTCCAAGGCTGTAAATCTTTATGGAAGCAGAGTACCACATCTTTTTTGAACAGAGTGGCTAGTGGGTTAATTAGTCATTAAAAAAAAAAAAAGTTGAAGTTGAGTCAGTTTCAACTCATAGCAACCTATAGGGCAGCATAGAACTGACCCATAAGATTTCCAAGGAGCAGCTGGTGGATTTGGACTACTGACCTTTTAGTTAGCAACCAACTTTACCCCAGCACTACCAGGAACACACAAATCAAAACAACACTGAACTGTCACTTCATACTCACTACAACACCTATAATAATTTTAAACCAAAAAAAAAAAAAAAAACCACAGTATGTGGAGACATTGGAACCCTCATATGCTGCTGAAAGGAATGCAAAATGGCGCAGTGTCTGTGGAAAACACTTTGATATTTCCTCAATATCTTAAATAGGGAATTATTGTAGTATCCATAAATTTCATTCCTAGGTTTATACCCCAAACTACTGAAAGCAGGGACTCAAAGAGATATGTGTAACCAAATATTCATGGCAACACAGTAGTCTAAAGATAAAAAAAACTGAAATATACATTAATGGATAAATGTATTAAAAAACATACTTCCATAGAATGAAATACTATTTAGCTATAAAGGAATGAAGTACTGACACATACTGTGACGTGGTTGAACCTTACCAAAAGAAAAATTATTTTAAGTGAGAGAAGTCAGACACAAAAGACCACCTATTGTATGATTTTATCTATATGAGATATTCAGAACTGGAAAATCCTTAGAGATACAAAGTAAATTAGTGGTTGCCAGGCCACATGGGTTGGGCAAATTGAGAGTTACTGCTAGTGATATGGTATTTCTTTGTGGGAATACGAAAATGTTTCAAAATTGATTATGGTTATATTTTCACTATTACGTGTATATAGTATTTACCATGCAGTTGTATATTTTCTATGGATACATTATATGGAATGTGAATTATATCTCAATAAAGGCATTGAGAAAATAAGAAAAGAAATAGAGAAGAAAGTTAGCATAGCATTCTGGAGACTGTTTTCCTTAGTAAGTCCTATTTCCAAGTTTGGCCCATGATAGGCTTCAGAGACATGGCTGGTAGATAGCTTTGTACACTGATGGAAAATTTTCCCTAAGTGATAAGGATGGCTCACTCTGTCTAGACTGTGTAAACAATCTGATTCATCCTGGTGCCTGTGTGGCCATGGCATGAAACGGCAGCTGAGTTGCTGTCTCTGGTGAGAGATGTAAGTTACCTATGGAAATTGCTGGTTCCAACCCTAGGAAAATTGGCTCACTGGATTCCTGTGTTGCTTTTGGCCTCGCTAGTTAGCTAAAGTGAGGGTTCAGAATGTGCAGCCTAGCTGATAACTTTGCTTTTTCTTTTCTCTTTTTCTCCTTCCCTCTCTCCTTCCCTTTCTCCTTTCTTCCCTCCCTCCTTCTCTCCTTTCCTCCTTCCTTTCCTCCTCCCTCCCTGCTTCTGTGCCTCACTCCCTTCCTTTCCTATGGATGGGAGTAGAAAACATCCAAATGTTGCAAAGATGGGCTTTATATGGGTCAACGGCCATAGAAATTTATTTGAACCTGCTGTCTTCTCCAGGTGGAAGGGGAAAAGATGAACAAATCCCCAAAGTGGGCTTTGAGTAGATTAAAAAATTTAAAAACTTTTGCCCCCGTCTTCTCTTTGTTCTTTGTGTGCTAAAAATCCTCATGTTTAAGTAAACTTGTAAGGAGAAACAAAAGGATGGGTGGACTTTTCAAAATAGTCTTGCATTTTGTACCTGTGACCTCTGGATGTATGATAAAAGTTGCTGTAAAATGTTACATGCTTGTAAATTCACAAATGCTAAAGGGATCATCCTCTTCAGGGAAAAGCTGCAAAAAATAAAGCTTAGCACAATACACATTCCTTGCTGTCAGTGGCATTAGAATTTGAACTGAGTATTGGAAACCAACAAGTCTCTATAATTCATGACTTTTGCCTACTGGATATTGTAAATACAGGGAGAAAACATGAAAATGGAGACAATCTTCACATGGAGATAGACTTTTGGAATCTTAAAGATAGCTTTTAATTTTCTCATGAGGTCTTATGTAATTGAATACTTGACCTCTAATTGTTGTTGTTAGGTGCTGCCAAGTCAGTTGCCACTCACAGTGGCCCTACACTCAACTCAGCAAAATACTGTCTGGTCTTGAGCCATGTCCACAATTATTTTTATGCTTAAGCCTGTTGTTGCAGCCACTGTGCCAACCCATCTTTTTGAGGGTCTTCTTCGTTTCACAGACCCTCCACTCTATCGATTGTGGACATGGCACAAGACCGGGCAGTGTTTCATTCTGTTGTTCCTCGGGTCGCTATGAGTCGAAACCAACTCTAAGGCACCTGTCCTGGTCACCGGGTACTGCTCTAACAGAAAATACCACGAGTGGAAGGTTTCTTGAGGAGAAGCTTTTATTGTCACAGTCTGGTAAGCCACAAATCCATTAACAAGATACAAGTCCATTCAGAATAAGAAATCATCGTAGTCAAGTAGGCTGAGTTCACATCCAATGAGAGCGTCTTGGCACAGATGGACATGTTCTGCTCTCGGTGCTTCTCTCTCGGTGGTATGAGGTTCCCAACTTCCTCAGCTCACTTCTCTTCCTTATATTCCACAAGCTTGAATCCTGCCTCATTAACCCAACTGCAAACCATTCTCCATCATCAATATCACAGAGGCAGGATTCACAACACATGGGAGGAAGGGCACCATATTAGAACTCCAAACCAAGTCAAATCAACACATACTTTTTTGGGGGGACACAATTCAATCCATGACAGCACCTAACAACAACAACCACTCTACCAAGCATGATGTCATTCTCCAGGGACTGATCCCTCCTGATAACATGCCCGAAGTATGTAAGACACAGTCTTTCTGTCTTTGCTTCCAAGGAGCATTCCGGTTGTAGTTCTTCCGGGACAGGTCTGGTTGTTCTTTTGGTAGTCCATGGTATGTTCAATATTACTCTCCAACACCACAATTCAAAGGTATCAGTTCTTCTTCTACCTTGTTCAGTGTCCAGATTTCACATGCATCTGCTGCAATTCACAATACCATGGCTTGGGTCAGGCACACCTTAACTTTCAAGGTGACCTCTTACTTTTAAAACTTTAAAGAGGTCCTTTGTGTCAGATTTTCCTAACACAATTTGTCCTTTGATTTCTTGAAGGATGCTTCCATGGATGTTGATTGTGGAGAAGAGTAAAATGAAATCCTTAACCACCTCAACCCTTTCTCCATTTATCACGATGTTGCTTACTAGTCCAGTAGTGAGGATTTTTCTTTTCTTGATGTTGAGGTGCAATCCATACTGAAGGCTGTGGTTCTTGATCCTGATCAGTAAGTGTTTCAAGTCCTCTTTACTTCCAGAAAGCAGGGTTGTATCATCTGCATAATGCAGGTTGTTAACAAGTCCTCTTCCAATCCTGAAGCCTCATTCTTCTTTGTATATTCCAGCTTCTCAGGTTATTTGCTCAGCATACAGATTGAAAAGGTATGATGAAAGGATACTACCTTCATGCACACCTTTCTTGACTTTAAGCCATGTGGAGTCCCTTGATTTTGTTCACACAACTGACTCTTGATCCATATACAGATTCCTCATGAGCACAGTTAAATGTTCTGAAATTCCCATTCTCCTCAAGGTTTCCCATAATTTGTTATGATCCACACAATTGAATGCCTTCATAGTCAATGAAACATAGGTAAACATCTTTAAGTTTGTTCTCTGCTTTCAGTCAAGATCCATCTGACATTCTCTTCTGAATCCAGCTTGAATTTCTGGGAGTTGCCTGTCAGTGTACTGTTGTAGTCGCTTTCAGATGATCTTTATCAAAATTTTACTTGTGTGTGGTATTAATAATGATATTGTCCGGCAATTTCTGCATTCATCTGGATCACCTTTCTTGGGAATGGACATGCGTATGGATCTTTTCCAGTCTGTTGTCAGATAGCTGTCCTCCAAATTTCTTGGCATAGACAAGTGAACACTTCCAGTGCTGGATCATTTGTTGAAATATCTCAACTGATATTCTGTCAGTTCCCAGAGCCTTGCTTTTCACCAGTGCCTTCAATGCAGCTTCAACTTCTTCCTTCAGTATCATCGATTCCTGATTGTATGCTACCTCTTGAAATAGTTGAACATCGACCAGTTCTTTCTGGTATAATGACTCTGTGTATTCCTTCCATTTTTTTGATGCTTACTGTAACTTTTAATATTTTCCCTGTTGAATACTGCACTACTGAAACCCCAAAGCTTGGATTTTTTCTTCAGTTCTTTCAGCCTGGGAAATACAGGGTGCATTCTTCCCTTTTGATTTTCTATTTCCAGCTCTTTCCACATGCCATTATAATACTTCTTTTTTTCTTTTGTCTTCTCAAACTACCCTTTGAAAGCTTCAGTTCTTTTATTTTGTCTGTCCTTCCTTTTGCTTTAGCTGCTCGATGTTTGAGAGTAAGTTTCAGAGTCTCTTCTGATATCTACTTTGGTCTTTTTTTTCTTTCCTATCATTTTAAGTACCTCTTGCTTTCTTCAAAGGTGATGTGTTTCATGTCATTCCACAACCTGTCTTGTCTTCGGTCACTAGTATTCAACACATCAAATCTATTCTTGAGATTGTCTCTAAACTCAGGTGAGATATATTCAAGTTACAACATCCTCCATTTGTCCATCAGTTTGTCATACTATGGTAGCTTGCATGTTGCTGTGATTCTAGAAGATACGCCACTGGTATTTAGGTCCCAGCAGAGTCACCCATGGTGGACGGGTTTCAACTGAGCTTCCAGACTAATACAGACTAGGAAGAAGGACCCAGCCAGTGAAAACCTTATGAACAGTAATGGAACACCATCAGATATAGTGCCAGAAAATGAGCCTCCCGGGGTGGAAGGCACTTGGAAGACAATTGGGAAAAAGCTGTCTTTTCAAAGTAGAGTTGACCTAAATGATGTGAATGGAGTAAAGTGTTCAGGACCTACATTTGTTGATGTGGCACGACTCAAAATGAGAAGAAACATCTGTAAACATCCGTTAATCATCAGAACATGGAATGTATGAATCATGAACGTAGGAAAATTTTGAATTGTCAAAAATGAAGTGGAATGCATAAACATAGATACCCTAGGCATGAATGAGCTGAAACAGACTGGTATTGGTCATTTTGAATCAGACAATCATATGGTCTACTATGCTGGGACTGAAAACTTGAAGAGTAATCATGTTGCATTCACTGTCCAAAAGAACATTTCAAGATCTGTCCTGAAGTACAAAGCTGTCACTGATAGTGTAACATCTATACGCCTATGAGGAAGGTCAGTTAATACAAATGTTATTCAAATTTACACACTAACCACTGAGGTCAAAGTTAAAGAAAGTGAAGACTTTTTTACCACTTTCTGCACTCTGAAATTGACCAAACATGCAGTCAGGATGCATTGATAATTACTGGTGATTGGAATGCATAAGTTAGAAATGAACAAGGATCTGTAGTTGAAAAATATGGCCTTGGTAACAGAAATGATGCTGGAGATCGCATGATAGAATTTATGAGAACAGCGACTTCTTCATTGCAAATACCTTTTATTTACCAACACAAAAACACAAATGGCAACTGAGACTTACAGGCTTAATTTTACAGACTGATATACATACTGTTGGGTGGATCAATTTGGACTCTAAAACTGATAAAGTAAAAATAGCTGAGGAAAGCCTTGCTTTGTCATTTGAACTTGGAACATGGATGTCTGACCCTACAGCATTTAGGCTTTCCTGTTATTGAAGGAAAGCCCCTGGAGTTGTGGAATCACGAATTCTCATGTCTTAATCTCCTGACTCTGACAGTTTAAACTGAAACATTTTACTGCCTGTTATGGAAAACTATAAATGCAGCAAGAGCTGTGTCTTACTGAATTCATGTACAAGTTCAATGAACAGAACTCAGTCTCTAGACTCTTTGAAGTTTAAGAACACCTCTGTGAATCATAAACTGTGAAAACATCATGACTGTTTTATAGATACGAGTGAGTAAAGGATTTGTTCTTTGATGGAACCTTCCAGAATGGAGCTGATAATCAGCTCTCTATTGCTGCTGTAGAGACTAACTGTATTCCTAACTTGTGATTCCTAAAAAAACTATAAGTTGGGGAGGACACATCAGCAGCACAGTGAGCCCTCTGTTGACTCCTGGTAGATTATACTTTCAAACCTCCCTTAAGACGCTTCTCTACTATTGACTTGTGTTCTTTCATTATCTGGCTTAGTTGCAATTTGCAACAGTGGATTGATAGCCCAAGGTTGCTTTTCACCTTTTTCATGATACTCAAACCTTAGTAAGGCAGTTTACTTATTAAATTTGGGTGTCTTCAAAAAGGAATTGATTTTTTCTAGGTTGCTCACTGGATAAACAATCAGGATAAAAGCAGGTTATATAAACACATTACGAAAAAAGGATAAAAATTCAGAATTTCATTCTGACCATTCCCTTAACATGTTGTGTCTTTTTAGTTAAATTGCATAAAAAAATGTTTTCTGTAAAAATGCTTTCCTCACTTTTGCATACAACCCTTTCAGCTGAAAAGTGTGTGTGAGAGTATGGGATAATTTTAAAAAATGTAAAGTTATGAATACTTGATGGAACTCAGTAATTCTATAATTCAAAGAAAAACAAATATGACAACTGTGGAGGCATTGGGGAAAGTGGCCATACTGGTGTTTGTTTTTCAAATGCTCCTAAACCCCTACCCAAACAACAACAACAACAAAAAAAAACACTCTATGATGCCTTTCTAAACTGCTGTGAGCCCTTTGAATTCAAACTGGCTGCTGGAGCCTACCGTCATACCTGACATCAGCAAATAACCCCTGCTCCTACACTTGCCACTCAGAACACCTCAAAATGTCATCCACACTCATGAGGTAGATAAACTGTGTCATGGACATACAAAACCATTTGGAACTTACTGCTAATAGCAGAGATCTCTGAAACCAAGGACTGAATTAAATTTTTCCAGACTGAACTAAGAACCTTAGGAGTGACTCCCTCTAGTGGTAAACCATACAGAAATCTGTTAATCTGTAGTAGTATGTCCTGTTCAGGGTATCATAATAATGTAATCTCTTTGTTTCCAAGGGTACTTACTCTCTATGTCCTCTGAGACTGCATTTGTATGTGCACCCTGACAATCCTGACACATCATAGACTTGGAAGAATTTCAGCTTAGCTCCAATTTACTGGCCTCAGTTGTGTTATACCAGATTTGATGTCTCAGGCCAGGTGTGAAAAATGTTAACACAGAAACTTACAGAGGAAACCACTTGAGGTCTTAAGACAGACCTTAATGGGTAATGGGATTTATTTTAACTGACTACATCCAGGATCCCGAGAGGGCATAGTATAGGACAGTATTGCAGATTGAAATCACTATGGTGTGTGGAATTCTACATAATAATTTTGTTGTAAAGATAACTTGACCAAGGGTCAACAGAGTGGATTGTGCAGAAAAGAGTTAACACAGCTGAGCTAAGCCTGCTTATTTTTAGATAAGACTCCTTTCAAGATTGAACCTTGGCCAGTGTACAAGTACTTACCTTGGAAACAGGACCCTATACTGTTACAAAACTTTCTCTAAATGGTAATAGTAACTCACCATGCCAAGAATAATTGTGCAGAACACACAGCTACGTTCCTTTAGGGTGTCAAGAATTTTGGAATGTTCTAGGCACAGAACAGATTTCAGTAAAAATCTTAGGAACCAAGTTTCTAGTGAATATCCCTGGTAGACAATACTTCACACATGTCACAACCCATTCCTGAAGAAATTAGAGGTGTCCTGTATAGCTCCACTGGGAGAGGAAACTTGGGAGCTTCAGCCTGATTTCATTAGTGTTTTACTCCAGTCCCTTTTCCTTTGGCTCAGTTTGCTTTGTATCCTTTCACTGTAATAAACAGTAATCATGAGTATAATGACTTTGGCTTCCTCTGAAACCTTCTAGGGAACATGACATTAATCTTAGAGACCAATGACAGAAAAAGCAAATAAAATGATTCTCCTTATTTTTATAGATGAAAAATAGAGGCTCTACTTCTGTTTTCATATAAATGAAGGGTTTTATTTTACATTAAATATTTTATTGTTCTTTAAGTAAAAGTTCACAATCCAAACCAATTTGTAATATAAACCTCCCAACACACACCCCATGCAACTGTAACAGCTGTCGCCACCCCACCCCATGACATCACACTCCTGCTTTTCACACTGTACTTCCCATATCCATTCAACCAGCTCCTGTCCCCCTCTGTCTTCTCATGTCACGCCTGGACAAGAGCTGCTCAGGCAGTCTCAGGTACATATTTAAGAAGCACATTTCCTTGCCAGTATCACTCTATATCTTATTGTCCAGACCAGTCATTGTCTAAAGAGTTGGCTTCCGTACTGCTTTCATTTCTGGACTAACAGAGAATACCGGGGCCGTATTCCCAGGGAACCCCTTAGTGTAATGGCCCATCATGTGTCATCTTTTAATAAAGTTCTAGTTCTGCACACCCATTTTTCTCTCGCTATGTAAGACAGTATACCTTGTGTTCCCTGTCAGGGCAGTCTTTGATGGTGGCCAGACACCGTCTGGTTCTTCTGATCTCATGCTGGTGTAGTCTCTAGGTCATATGGCTCCTTCTGTCTGCTGGGCTCATAGATTTTCCTCATGTCTTTGATGTCCTTTGTTATCAGCTGCTCCTGGTGGTTTCAGACTAATTGATGCTACTTAGATGACCACTCGCTAGCATTTAAGACTCCACACACCATTCACCAAAGTGCGATGCAGAACATTTTCTTAAAGAAAAACTTAGTTATGCCAATTAGCCTGAGGTTTCCCTGAAACCGTGGTCTGCAGACCACTGTTCCTGCTACTCTGTCCCTCAAAATGTTGGGTTGTATTGAGAAAACCTTTTAGCTTTCGATGTAGTCCAGTTTTACTAATCTCCCTTCTACTACTTACTGTCTCTCCCTTCACCTAACCCAATTTTTATCTACTATCTAATCTATGAATACCTCTCTCCCTCTCTCTCCACCCTTGTGATCATCAAAGATTATTTTCTTCTGTGCTTAAACCTTTTCTTGGCTGTTTTCTAGTAGTGGTGTCATACAATATCTGTCCTTTTTCAAATGACTCTTTTCACTCAGCATAATGTCTTCCAGATGACTCTGTGTTGCTAGATGTTTACTAAGATAATCATTGCTGTCTATCATTGCATCGTATTCCATAGTGTGAATATGTCATAGTTGGTTTATCCATTAATCTGTTGATGGGCACTCAGGTTGGTTCCATCTTTTTGCTATTGTGGACAGTGCTGCAATAAACATGGATGCACATATATCTGTTGATGTGACAACTCTTATTTCTCTAGGATATATTCCGAGAAGGGAGATTACTGGATTATACGGTATTCCTATTTCTAGCTTTTTAGGAAAGCACCAAATCTAGAGTGTAGAAGAGTTGCAGTCTCTCCACAACCTCTCTGGCATGTAGTTTTGTGTGTTGTTTGAATTAATGCCAGCCTTGTTCGAGTGACATATTATCTCATTGTAGTTTTGATTTGGATTTCCCTAATAGCTGATGATCTTGAGAATTTCTTCATGTATCTGCTAGCATCATGGGTGTCTTCTTAGGTGAAATGCCTGTTAATGTTCTATACCCATTTTTTTAATGATTAAGTCAAAGTATACAATCCAAGTCAATTTTGCATGCCCATCTCTAAGTGTTATCAGCTGTCCTCACCTTGTGACAGTACGCTTCTCCTTATCACTCTTTACTTCCAGCATCCACTTATTAAACACCTATCCCCTCCTCTCTGCCCTCTCCTCTTCACTCTAGAAAGAAACAAGTAGGAAAGCCTCCTATATATGTATAAAACTGTAAATTAGACACTCCATTCTTATGTCGAGAATAAACACTTGAAGAGGAATGGTGTTGTGATCATTGTCAAAAAGAACATTTTAAGATCTGTAATGAAGTACAATTCTGTCACTGACAATTCTGTCACAATATCCATATTCCTACATGGAAATACAGTTAATGTGACTATTATTTAAATTTATGCACCAGCCATTAAGACCCAAGATGAACATACTGAAGATTTTTACCAGTTTCTGCAGTCTGGAATTGATTGAACATGCAATCAGGATGCACTGATAATTACGAGACTGGAATGGAAAAGTTGGAAACAAAGAAGAAGGATCAGTAGCTGGAAAATACAGCCGTGGTGATAAAAATAATGCTGGAGATCGCATGATAGAATTTTTCAAGACTAACTACTTGTTCATTGCAAATGCCTTTTTTAACCAATACAAACTGTGCCTGTACACATGGACCTCACCAGCTGGAGTACACAGAAACCAAATCGACTACATCTGTGGAAAAAGATGATATAAAAGCTCCATATCAGTAGTCAGAATAAGACCAGGTGCTGACTGTGGCACAGATCATCAGTTGCACATATGCAAATTCAAATTGAAACTGAATAAAATTAGAACAAGTCCATGAGAGCCAAACTATGACCTTGAAGATATCCCTCCGGAGTTTAAAGACCATCTCAAGGACAGATTTGATATGCTAATCACTAAGGACTGAAAACCAGATGAACTGTGGAATGACATCAAAGATATCATCCATGATGAGAGCAAGAAATCATTAAAAAGACAGGAAAGAAAAGACCAAATTGGATGTCAGAAGAGACTCTGAAACTTGGTCTCGAACATCGAGCAGCTAAAGCAACAGGAAGGAGTGGTGAAATAAAAGATCTAAACAGAATATTCTAAAGAGCAGATCAAGAAGACAAAATAAAATATTAAAATGACAGATGCAACAAGCTGGAAATGGAACACCAGAAGGGAAGAACATGTTCAGCATTTCTCAAGCTGAAAGAAGTGAAGAAAAAACTCACGCCTTGAGTTGTAGTAGTGAAGGATTCTACACGAAAACTATTAAATGACTCAAGAGGTATCAAAAGGAGATGGAAGGAATACACAGAATCATTATAACAGAAAGAATTTGTTGATGGTCAACCATTTGAAGAGGTATCATATGATCAGGAACCAATAGTACTGAAGGAAGAAGTCAAAGCTGCGTTAAAGGCATTGGCAAAAAACAAAGATCCAGGAATTGATGGAACACCAATTGAAATATTTCAACAAGCAGATGCATGCACTCATCTGTGCAAAGAAATGTGGAGGACAGTCACCTGGCCAACTGGCAGGTGGAGATCCATGTTTATGCCCATTCCAAAGAAAGGTGATCCAACCGAATGTGAAAAATTATTGAACAATATCATTAATATCACACACAAGTAAACTTTCCCCAAGATCATTCAAAAAGTGACTGCAACAGTATACTGACAAGGAACTACCAGAAATAATTCAAGCTGGATTCAGAAGAGGATGTGGAACCAGAGATATCAATGTTGATGTCAAATGGATCTTGGCTGAAAGCAAAGAATACCAGAAAGATGTTTTCTTGTGTTTCATTGACTATGCAATGCATTTGACTGTGTGGATCATAGTTAATTACAGCTAACATTGTGGAAAATGGGAATTCCTGAACACCTAATTTGCTGTTAAGGAATATGTATATGGATCAAGAGGCAGTCATGTGAACAGAGAAAGCGTACATTGTATGATTTAAATTCAGGAAAGCTAGGTACCAGGGATGTATCTTTTCACCATAACTTTTCAATCTCTATGCCAAGCAAATAATCCGAGAAGCCAGATTATACAAAGAATAACGAGGCATCAGGTTTGAAAGACAACTCAACTCGTTAGTAACCTGCATTATGCAGACAACACCACCTTACTTGCTGGAAGTGAAGATTTGAAACACTGATGAAGATCAAGGACTACAGCCTTAAGTATGGATTACACTTCAACATCAAGACAAGAAAAATCCTCATGACTGGACCAGTAAGCAACATTGTCATAAATGGAGAAAGAGACGAGGTTGTCAAGGATTTCATTTTACTTGGGTCCACAATCAATGCCCATAGAAGCTGAAACCAAAAGACGTATTACATTGAGAAAATCTGCTGCCAAGGACCTCTTTCAAATATTGAAAAGATGTAAGGTATACCTGACCCAAGCCATGGAATTTTAATTGCCTCATATGCATGTGAATGCTGGACAGTGAACAAAGAAGACAGAAGAATTCATGCCTTTGAATTGTGGTGTTAGGGAAGAACATTGAACGTACTGTGGACGACCTAAAGAACAGGTCTGTTCTTGACGAAGTAGAAACAGAGTGTTTCTTGGAAGCAAAGATGGCAAGGCTGCGTCTTACATACTTTGAATATGTTGTCAGGAAGGATCAGTCCCTGGAGAAGGACATCATGAGTGGTACAGAGGAGGGTCAGTGAAAAAGAAGACTGTTGACTAGGTGAATTGACACAGTGGCCACAACAATGGACTTAATCATAAAAACGATTGTGGACATGGCACATGACTGGGCACTGTTTCCTTCTGTGGTTCATAGGGTCGCTATGAGTCAGAACCTATTCAATAGCACCTAACAACAACAATCTCTTGATTACTTTTTCAATCTCTTCTTTTGTGATGGCTTTGTTAAGTTGTTCTAATTTTCTTTGTGGTAATTTTGATACATAATGTGAATCCAGAAATTTGTCCATTTCCTCTAAGTTTTCGAATCAACTAGAGTACAATTTTTTGTAGTGTTTTGTTATGATACTTTTAATTTTGGTTGGGTCTGTTGTGACGTGTCTTGTCTCATTTCTTATTCAGTTTTCTTGTTTCTACTTCTGTTTATCTTTTGTGAGTTTAGCTAATGATTTATTGATTTAATTAATCTTTTAAAAAAACAGCTTGTGATTTTGTTAATTCTTTCTCTGTTTTTCTATTATATAATTCATTTAGTTCTGCTCTAATTTTTATCATCTGTTTTCTTCTGGTGCCCAAAGGGTTATTTTGTTGTTCTCTTTCTGCTTTTTTGAGTTATGGGGCTAATTCTTTGGTTTGGGCCCTTTCTTCATTCTGGATGTAGGCATTTATAGAGATAAATTGACCTCTGAGCTCTGGTTTTGCTGCATCCCATAGGTTCTGGTAAAATGTGTTTTCATTCTCATTGGATTCCATGAACTTCTTTGTTCTGGCCTTGATTTCTTCTATAACCCATGAATTTTTGAGCAAGTCGTTGTTCAGTTTCCATGAGTCTGAGTGTCTGTACATGTTTTTTCTGCTACTAATTTCAACTTTTATGGTTTTATGGTCTGAGAAGATGTTTAGCAAAAATTCAGCAGTTTGGATTTCATTGAGAATTGCTTTATGTCCTAATATGTGTTCTATTCTGGAAAATATTCCATGTGCATTGGAAAAGATGGTGTACTTGTCCATTTTGGGGTAAAAAGTTCTGTATATATCTATGAAGTTGAGCTGGTTGATTGTCTCACTAAGATTCTGTATCTTTGTTGAGCGTTTTCCTGAATGATCTGTCCATTACTGATACTAGAGTGTAGAAGTCTCCTACTATTATTGTGGAGTGATCTCATTTTTCAATGTTGTCAGTATTTATTTGATGTATTTAGATACTCTGCTATTGAGTGAATAAATATTTGATGTTGTTATATCCTCTTTATATAGTGAACCTTTAAGCAATAAGTAGTGACCATCCTTGTCCACATAGTGGATTTTACCTTTAAATCTATTTTATCTGAGATTAATATTGCCACTCCTGCTCTTCTTTACACGTTATTAGCTTGGTATGTATTTTCCCATCCTTTGATTTTCAGTTCATTCATAACTTTGAGTCTAATGTGTGTTTCTGGTAAGCAGCATATAGACAGATTGTTTTGTGTGTGTGTGTGTGTGTGTGTGTGTGTGTGTTTAATCCAGCCTGTTACTGTCTCTTTATTGGAGCATTGACTTCATTTACATTCAGCATAATTATTGATAGATAGGTATTTAGTGATGTCATTTTGGTGCCTTTACTTTTGTGTTGTTGACATATCCTTTGTACCACTTAATATTCTGTTCCAGGTCATTTTTCTTTATGGGTTTTCTTTTAATCCTTTTCAATATCAGTTTTGTATCTACTGAGATTGCTGTATTAAGTTTCTTGTTTTGATATGTAGTATTAGCATGCTTTGTGGCTGCCCCACTGTTCATCTCTAAATGTTCTAAGTTTATAACCAGTCTTTAACTTTTTTGGGTCTTCTTAACTTCCTTTCCATCCGAAAGGTCTATGAATACAATAAGCTGTCCATCTTTATAGTGTAATGTTGTCATAATTTACTTGTTGGGTTCTCTGATTCCCTAATTTTAATATTTTTGCTTTGATTGAACTCTGTAGCTTCCTTAACTAAGTAGGACTCTGTATGCTGCGTCTTGCATTGCATCTTTGAGTGCATGTCTGGTATTATTGATATTCTAATCAAAGAACTTCCTTCAGTATTTTTTGTAATTTTGGTTTGGATTTTGCAAAGTCTGTAAGGTTATTTTTGTCTGAGAATGTCCTAATTTCACCATCATATTTGAGAGACAGTTTTGCAGGATATATAATTCTTGGTTGGAAGACTTTTTTTCCTTCAAGTCTTTGTATGTGTCATCCCAGTCCCATTGCCTTCTTGCCAACATGATTTTGGCTGAAAAGTCAGAACTCAGTCTAATCGGCTCTCCAGCGTAAGTCAGTTTTGGCTTAAGCCTAGCCTTATGTTTCGTTTTATTAAACTTGATTATAATGTGTCCTGGTGTCTTTGTTTTGGGATCTACCTTTTGTGGAGTTTGATGAGCATCTTGAATAGCTACCTTTTCTTCTTGCAAAATGTCAGGGAACTTTTCTTTCAGCCACTCTTCCAACAATTCTCTCTGTGTTTCCTGCTATCCCTCCCTGTTCGGGAACTCCAATTGCTCATTAATTGTTCCTCTTGATAGAATAACACATAATTTTTAATGATTCTTCATTTTCCTTGACTCTTTTATCTGATTTCTCCTCATAAGTGGTGGTATCCTTTGCTTTATCTTCAAGCTCACTAATTTTGCTTTCTATTTTGCCAGTACTGCTCCTCTTGCTTTAAATTGAATTGTCTAATTCTGTAATTTTATTATTGATCTGCTGAATTTCAGATCATTGATGTTCTAGCAGTTCATATAGCTTGTTTAATTTTTCATTTTTCTCTGCTACACTTTATCTAATCTCCATCCTAAGATCTAGAAGAGTTCTATACATACTCCATTTGTATTCTACCTCCAATAAGTTCAGGAAGGCATAATCTGGGAAGGTTTTTTGATTCTTTATTTTGGGAGCTTTCCAGATCCATGGTGGTCCGCTTCTTTAAATGGTTAGATATTGATTGTTGTCTTTGAGCTATCAGAAAGCTGTTCAGTTTCTTTGGTGTTGTAACAACAGAAACTATGGCATAGCTTAGAAAAGGGAGGGATAATGGTGCTACTGTATTTGGTCACCATCCACTGCTGCATTCTTTAGGTCTAGCTATCTTAAGAACAGCCTCTCTGCTTAGAGAGATACTGTCCAGCAACAGCCTGTCCCAGCCAGGCCCTCAGGCTCAGCAGACTCCACTTCCTGGCTGACAAAAATGGCTACTTACTTATGGAGTTTCTCCAGAGCCACATCAGAAGACACTATGGCATGGCTCAGAGAAGGGTGCCATTACACTTGGCCGCTAGCCACTACAGTGCTTTCCAGGTGAAGCTGTCTTAATAAAAGCCTCTCTGCTAAGAAAGGTATCATCCAGTCCAGCACTGTTACTCTGTGGCAGCCAACCCCAGCCCAGCCATGCTTTCAAGTATAGGTGACTCCATCTCTCAGCTGACTAAGAAGGCATCCTACCTATGCCACCTCTCCTGTGCTGCACCAGCTGAATCTATGGTGAAGCTCAGAGAAGAGATAGGGAAACAGGAAGTTCTACCCTTAGCCACCATCCACTGCTAGGATCTCTAGATGTGACTGTCCTAAGCAGAACCTTTCTGCTGCAGGAGACACCATCCATTCAGTGGCAGCCAGCCCCAGTCAGGCTCTCAGGTGCAGCAGCCTGAGTCCCAGTCTCTCAGCTGACAAAGATAGCATCCTTACTTGTAAGCTTCTTTGTTGTCATGACAGCAGAAGTGGCACCCTTTGTGCTGCCGTCTCACCTCTGACAAAGGTACTTTTCCCCTTCCTGTCACCCAGTGTGATCTTACAACTTTTTGCCTGATCTTGGGGCTCCTAAAATGTCCCCTCTGTTCTATTCAGTTGTTTTTCCAAGCTTCAGTTCTCAGAAGGAATTGAGGAGTTGTATAACTGGTTTGCCATCTTGTCCCCACCTCCTCTTTTCCTATGCTTTAATTTAATGTGAGTAGTGACAATGGACATCCATCCTTGTCTGGTTCCAGTTCTCAAGGAGAATGCTTTTAGGCTCTTCATTTAAGATGACGTTGGCTTTGCATAGATGTCCCTCTGTATAGTGAGGAATTGCCCTTCATTCTTATTTTGCTAAGAGTTTTTAACACGAATGGGTGTTGGACTTTGTCAATGCCTTTTCTGAATCAATTTATAAAATCAAGTGGTTCTCATCTTTTCTTTTATGTAGTCGATTGCATTAATTGTGTTTCTAATGTTGAACCATTCTTACATCCCTGGTATGAATCTCACTTGGTCATGGTGAATTGTTTTTGATATGTTTTTTAGTTCTATCCACTAGATTTGCTGAGGACTTTTGCATCTAAGTTCATGAGAGATATTGGTCTCTAATTTTCCTATTTTGTGCTGTCTTTACATGGTTTTTGGTATCAGGGTCATGCAGGCTTCACAGAATGAATTTGTGCATAGTCTATCCTTCTCTATGCTGTGAAATACTTTTAGTAATAGTGATGTTAACCTTTTTCTGCAAGTGTGTTAGAATTATCCAGTGAAGCCCTCTGGGACATGGCTATTTTCAGTTGGGGGTCTTTTAATTACTTTTTCAGACTCTTTTTTTTGTGTTGGGTTTATTTAGTTGTTCTACTTCTGTTTGTGCTCCATTGGATAGTGCTTTTCTAGAAATTTTTCAGTTTACTCTAAGTTTTCAAATTTATTCAAGTACAATTTTTCATAGTATTCCCTTAAGATTCTTTTTATTTTGGTTTGATCTGTTGTGATATTGCCCATCTCAGTTCTTATTTGAATTATTTGCTTCCTGTCCCATTTTTCTTTTGTCAGTTTGGCCAACAGTTTATCAATTTTGTTGATTTTTTTTAAATAGCTTTTGATCTTGTTACGTCTTTCACTCATTTTTCTATAATTTATTTCAGCTATAATTTTTATTATGGACTTTCTTCTTGTGGCTGAGGGGTTATTTTGCTACTTTCTTTCCACTTGTTTGAGTTGTAGAGTTAATTCTTTGATTTATGCCATTCTTTTTGGATATGTGCATTTATTTAGATAAATTGACCTCTTAGCACTGCTTTTGCCATGTCCCATACATTTTGGTAGGATATGTTTTCATTCTGATTTGATTCTATGATCTTTATTTCATCCTTGATTTCAGCTCTAACTAAATGGTTTTTGAGCCAGGTATTATTCAGTTTCCATGTGTTTGATTTATTTTTTCCTTCTTTTTTCTGTTATTGATTTCTACCTTTATGACTTTATGGTCTGAAAAGCTACTTTATAATATTTCAATACTTTTATTTTTGTTAAGGATTGCTTTATGGCCTAATAAGTGGTCAATTCTGGAATGTTCCATGTGCGTTGGGGAAAAAGGTATGCTTGGATGCTGTTGGCTATAGTGTTCTGTATATGTCTATAACATCAAGTTGGTTGATTATGGCTTTTAGATCTTCCTTTTTTTATTGAGCTTTTAAAAAATACTCTGTCGTTCACTGAGAGTGGTATGAAGTCTCCTATTGTTGTGCAGCTGTCTGTTTTCCATGCAGTTAATGTTTATTTTGTGTATTTTGAAGCCCTGTTGTTGGATGTGTGGATATTTAATATGGTTATGTCATCCTGGAGTTTTGAATATTTAATCATTATATAGTGTCTTTCCTTATCCAATGTAGTGGATTTTACTTTAAAATCTGTTTTATCAGAGACTAATATTGGCACTCCTGCTCTTTCTTGAGTGTTATTAGCTTGATATAATTCTTTCTTTTTTGACTTTTTGTTGGTTCATGTCTTTTACTCTAAGGTGGGTCTCCTATAAACAGCATGTAAAAGATGGATCATTTGTTTTTAAATCTAATCTGCCACCCTCTGACTATTTGTGCATTTAGTCTATTTGGATTCCATGTAGTTCTTGATAGGTACAAGTATAATGTTGTCATTTTGATGTCCTTTTTTGTGTGCTGTAGACAATTTGTTATCTTCAATTTTCTGTGCTGAGTCTTTTCTCTTCATGTATTTTCTTTTCGTTTTTTTCCAATGTTGGTGATTTTTTATTGGCTGAGACTTTATGATTTACTTGTTTATTATTTTGATGAATAGGGTTAATATTTCCCTCTGTGGTTACCTTAATATTTACCCCTATTTTTCAAATTTGAACCAGTTTTTAATGTCTTTATATTGCCTTGACTTCCTCTCCGTATGAAAGATCTGTCACTTCAATATCTTCTGAGTCCCTCTTTTTCGTTATAATGCTTACCTAATGACATCTCTGTTTCCCTATGTTCAGTGTTTTGCCTATGATTTATTTTTGTGACTTCCTACTCCACTTGGTATCCAGTTGCTCTATTCTTTGTTCTGGTCTTCAGTTGTTACCTAGTGTTATTTATTTTCTAACCAAAGGACTCTCTGTAGTATTTTTCTTAAATTTAGTTTGATTTTTGCCAATTCCCTAAATTGCTGTGTATCTGGGAATGTCCTCATTTCACCATCATATCTGAGAGACAGTTTTGCTGAATATGTAATTCTTGGGTGGCAGTTATCTTCCTTCAAGGCTTTGTATATGCCATTCCATTGCTTTCTTTCCTGCAAGGTTTCTGTTGAGTAGTCCAAGTTTAGTCTTATAGATTCTCCTTTGTAGGTTACTTTTTGTTTATCCCTAGCTGCTTTCAAAAGTATCTCCTTATCTTTAGTTTTGGTAAGTTTCATTTTAATATGCTTTGGTGTCTTTCTTTTGAGATCCACCTTGCGTGGAGATTGATGAGCATCTTGAATAGATATCTTCTCATATTTCCTGATATCAAGGAAATTTTCTGTCATAAAATGTTCAACAATTCTCTCTGTATTTTCTGTTAGCCACTCCTCACCTCCCCACATTCTGATACTCCAGGGATTCACAGATTATTCCTCTTGAGAGCATCCCATGTAACTTTTTGTGTTTATTTCTTTAAATTTCTTTTACCTGATTTTTCCTCAAATACATTCATGTTAACTGCTTTTTCAGTCTCACTGATTCTGTTTTCCATTGCCTCGATTCTGTTCCTTTGATTTCCTATTGAATTTTCTAATTCTGTAATTTCATTGTTAATCTGCTGCATTTAAGATTGTTGTAGCTCAAAATTTTCTTGTACCCTATTCAATTTGTTATTTTGCTTTGCTTCACTTTACCTGATCTCCTTTTTTATTCTTTGAGGCATTCTAAATATTAACTTTTGGAATCTACCTCCATTCCAGGAAGTTCTCCTTGTCTGGAAAATTTTTTTATTCTTTGTTTTGAGACCTTTCTGAAGCCAACATAGTCTACTTCTTTAAGTGATTCAGTATTGACTGTTGTCTCTGAGCCATCATAAAGTTGTTGTAGTTTATGTTTGATTATTGTGTTCTAAAGTTTATTATTATTATTATTATTATTTTGCAATGCCTGCATAGTCTTGTCATGAGAGCTTGTTTGATTATTGGTGCCTTATAGATTCTTACGTCCTGTCATCAGATGGTTAGAGTTGCTATTTGGCATAAGAGCCCAGGCATCTATTCACTTTCTTGCATGTGTTCAGCTCAGGTGCCCAGATAGTCACCAAATGTGTGGTGTCGGTCCTTCCCTACAGCCCTAGCTGCACAAGAATGATTGGTGTAGGCACACATTGCTGGTTGTACATACTGAGAAAAGTAGGAGACTGACAGCTGTATCCTCCTTTTGTCTGCACCTAACCTAGACTAAGAACTGTTTCTGCTGTGAGTTCCAAGATTAGCAAAGCTGGCAATTTTTTTTTCCTGTCTGTTAAATACTTCTCTCTCTGCTTTGGGGATGACAGCTCAGGGTGTATATAAGGTGGTCATACTTCCTGCCAGATAAACCATCAGAATTTCATGCCTGGTGCAATGCAGAGAAGGAAAGGGAGAGCACTGGAGAAATGGAGAGAGGTTTATCCCAAAGAAAAGATACAGTTCTGCATTTGGCCTCTTAGATACAAGTACTTAGTTTTTGATGTTCAAATAGGACTCTTACGTGATTCTGGAGGCATGAGTGTCTGACGCTCAGCTTCTCTGCTGAGGAAGACATTCTCCAAACACTGCAGCTTTGTTCACTGCACTGTCTATTGCTGAACCTCCTGTCAGTCCTAGGTAGTTCTAGACCTACGCTCTCTTGCACTCTCCCCTGTTACTCAGTCTGATTTCTCAGTTTTCCCTTTGATAGTCAGGGTTCCTAATAATCCATTCTTTTTTTCTCCTGGATCATTGTTGTAAGAAGTGTCACAGGAAGCATCTGAATGCTCAACCTACTTAGCTCCTCCTCAACTTGTTGGTAATTTTTTTCTTTCAAGGTTTTGTAAATGAGGAGTACCAATTAAATTCATGTACTCATCCTAGGAAAAAGTGTTACATACCTCATTGCTGAATATCACTATGGTCCCCTTTAAAGTACTCCTCTTGGGAAGCTATGCACCAATGCCAGTGCCTAGTCCACCCTACAAAGCAATTTGGATCTTGTTTTCTGGAATGGCCATCATAGCTATCATCACATTACCCTTGATGTCCTGAATGTCATCAAAATGTCTTCTTTTCAATAATTCCTTTATCTTTGAGTAAAGAAAAAAGTCATTGGGTGCTAGATCAGGTGAGAAGGAAGGGTGTTCCAATACAGTTATTTGTTTACTGGCTGAAAAGTTCCTGAAAGACAACTGTATGATTAAGTTCACAAACTTGCCACCATACCACCGTGTGCAGTGGCCATTCAGAAACATTTCCAAAATTGCTTTGAAATGTGGACTAGGAACTGGCATCAGTGCATAGCTTCCCAAAGGGAATACTTTGAAGGTGACTGTAGTGATATTCAGCAATGAGGTATGTAGCACTTAGAACAACTAAGTTTGCAGACTTACTTGTTGGACTTCATGCGTCATCTCGGTGTCTTCTTACTTGCATTGTTTCTAATAGGTAATCAGAGATTATTCTTATTTTTTTCCTTTCTGTATTGTGACTTTTTGTTTAGCTCGAGGTGCTTTTATGATTATTTCCTTGTTTCTGGTTTTAGTGAGTGTGATTATGATGTGCGTTGGCGATTTTATTTTGAGGTCTTTCCTCTGTTGGATTCATTGATCTTCTTGGATGGTCGACTTTTTATTTTTCATGATATTATGAAACATTTCTGTCAGCAATTCTTCGACGATCTCTGTGTTTTCCATTTTCTCCCTGTGTTCTGGAACTGATCATTCTTAAATTTTTGCTTTGGATTGTATCTCACGTTGTTCTCCCGATTTCCTCATTTTCCTTTTTCTGATTTTTCTGTCAAGTGGCATCCATGTAGCTGTTTTCAATTTCATTGTTCCAGCCTTCTGTTGTTTCAAACCTGTTTCTCAGACTTTCCGTTACACAGTCAATTTTTGAAATTTTATTGTTTATATTTTGGGTTTCTAATTGCTGTTTCTGTATGACTTCTCATTCTGAATTTATTTTGACATTTTGTTTCTGTATTGTTTTCCTGAATTCTTCCATTATTTTGTCTGTCTTCTCCGTGATTTTATCTAGGTTTTCCTCATTTTTGAATCTGCTTTCCTTTAACTCTTTGATAGGTATGAATAGTAAAGATTTGAATTCCTTATCAGGTAGTTCAACTGTCTTTTGCTCTGGTGGAAGGTCATCTGATGTTTTATCTTAAACATCTACTGAAACTATTTTGTCACGTTTTAGGGGTGGCAGTGTGTTTTGTCATTGTCTCCTCTCTATAGGATATTCAGTAGTTCTTTGCTTCATATATTAATTATAGATTTGTTTGTATTATCTTATTTTTTCATTTTATTTTGTCATGGATGAACACCTTGCCTGTACATTTTTCATTGTTTGCTCATCTGTGAGCACAACACTTGTTACCACCCAGTACTCTGTCTCCTCCTAGAAGCTCTGTAAAATTGCTTTACCATATATTCCCTGGGTAGCAGTCTTCAACAGGAGTCCAAGATGATAAACCCAAGCTGCCTGAGCTGATAGGTGTCTTCCAATCCTAATCTCTTTTCATTCTTTTTCTGTTGGTTTCTTATTCCATTAGGCAGTTAGTTTGCACCTTCTTTTGACATTTTGGGCTTTAGGACTTATTTTTGCCTCTTTTTCACTCATATTTTTGGCTCTTTGCTGTGAACGGACAGTGTGGTGCTTCTGTCTACAGCACCATGTTATCACCACATTCTTGTGCTGTTGTGTTTTTTGTTTGGTTGATTGTTTTTTTTATTTTTTTTATTTTTTATTTTTTATTTTTATTTTTATTTTTTAATTTTTATTTAACATGACTGAGTGAAAATGTACATTCATGTATAAATTTACATGCCCACCTATATGCAGCTTCCACTGCTATCCCTGTCCGGTGACTGAACACTATTACTCTCTGTTCCATACATGTCTCATCCTTCCAACAGCCATCTTTCCCCTCCTCTCCATCCACTCCCCTTCCTCAAGCCAGATGTCAGCAAGATGATATCCTATAGACATATAGAACCATAAAGTGCTTACAATATATGGTCACTATGCACTGCCAAGTCCAATCTATTCCTGTCCAAAGAGTGGACCTCTGTTATAATTTATGGGAAAAGGCAGCATCAGGGCCGGGGGCCATGCTCTCAGAGGAACCCTGTTTTAGTCAGCTAGGGCTGCTCTAACAGAAATACCACAGAGTGGATGGCTTTAACAAAGAAAGATTTATTCTTACACAGTCCGGTAGGTTACAAGTTGTCTGCTCCAGAGGAAGGCTTTCCCCTTGTCGGCTCTGGAGGAAAGTCCAGTATTGCATCAGTTTTTGTCCAGGGAGCGTCCTGACACAAGAACCTCTGGTCTGAAGGACACGGTCTGCTCCTGGTGCTGCTTGCTTGATGGTAGCAAGGTTCTCAAATTGTCCTTTGTTTCTATTTCCTTTTATTCCTTGCAAGCTAAAAGCATTAAGGGTGGGGCAAGCCATACTCCAGGGAAACTCCCCCTATAGCAGGAATTTACAGCCCCACCCTAATCCTTTAACATACAGGTTAGCAAAGCCACACAGTGGAGGACAGTCCCAAGATACTGGAAACCATATCCCAGCCACGTGGCTGCACACATTTTTGGGGGGACACAATTCGAGCCATGACATCCCATCCTTTGACAACCCAAAAATCACATCATAAAAACATTTAACACATTCATCTCACCATAGAAAAATTATGTCCATCCATGTAACAGAAGTCTTAAATCAGTTCCAAGTCCAAAATACAAAAACTCTTCTACATCTGTGAAACTTAGAAGGCATTAACAGGCAACAGGCAAGTCAACAGAACACATTACATTAGCCCTCAAAGCTTTGGAAATACTCTTACATTTTCTGAGACATTCTACACAACAGCAATGCTCTCCAGACTCTAGGTATTGGCCACACTCTCAGGTTTCTGAGTGGAGACCTCCAGCCCCGTGCTACAACTCTGCCTTCAAGGCCCACTTGGGCAGAAACTCTGTCCCATTGACTTTAGGAGCATCCTAAGCCCAACTGAGTGGCAATTCCACCCTTACGAACACAGCACGCCATGGTTCCACTCTTTCAAACCCCTGAGGTCATGGCCATACCTTTTGACACTGAGGCAGCTCAGCTTCTCACACTATTTCTTTCTTTAGCTTCAGCTTCCTATGGCCGCATGGCCTGGGCCTCAGGCCCACATCTGCCCTGCCAGGCAAGTGTTCCAAAGCTCTGTAGCTCCACTGGTTTAAGTGCCCGGAGGCACCCCACTCTTGCTGGAAAGCGTCCTTCCCAAAGGCACTCAACTCTCTTGCTCCATAGGTCAGCAACCCCAGCTCCACCGATTCAAGTGCCCAGAGGCACCCCGTTTCGTGAGGAAAACTCTGCACAGGCACTGACCTCTCTCGCTCCACGGGTCGGCTCCAGTGCTGCCTCTGGTTCTGCTGTTGCTGCGGCCGCTGCTGCCAGTCTTCTGTTGTTTCTCACCATCTGCGCCTTCTTCGTTCCTTCTGAATCTTCTATCCATTCACAGTTTCAAAGTGGCTTCCACATTTTAGGTATTTGCTAGAGCACCCCACTCCTGGTACCAATTCTGTTTTAGTCAGCTGATCCGACTCGACGGCACTTGGCAGGGCTGCTCTAACAGAAATACCACAGAGTGGATGGCTTTAACAAAGAAAGATGTATTCTTACACAGTCCGGTAGGTTGCAAGCCCGTATTCAGGGTGTCCGCTCCAGGGGAAGGCTTTACCCTTGTCGGCTCTGGAGGAAACTCCGGTATTACATCAGTCTTTGTCCAGGGAGCGTCCTGACGCAAGAACCTCTGGTCTGAAGGATGCGCTCTGCTCCCGGTACTGCTTGCTTGATGGTGGTGAGGTTCTAAAATTGTCCTTTGTTTCTATTTCCTTTTATTCCTTGTAAGCTAAAAGCATTAAGGGTGGTGCAAGCCATACTCCAGGGAACCTCCCCCCTACAGCAGGAATTTACAGCCCCACCCTAATCCTTTAACATACAGGTTAGCAAAGCCACACAGTGGAGGACAGTCCCAAGATACTGGAAACCATATCCCAGCCACGTGGCTGCACACATTTTTGGGGGGACACAATTCAAACCATGACAAACCCCAAAACCGCTGGACCATCAACTGAGGTCTTTTAGTGGAGATCTCATGATGCACCGCTTTTTATTCTTGTGTTGCCAGTGAGACTCCTCTCTGTGACCTCCATCATGGCTATCACTGGTGGTGGCCGGGCACCATCCGGTTCTTCCGGTCCCAAGTCGATGTAGGCACCCACTCTTGTGGGTCTCTCTGTCTTCTCGGTTGTCTTTACCACATGTCATTTTGGTCCTCAGTGAGCATTCGTTTCTGCTGAGTTGGGACCATTTGCTGTGTCCTCGGACGGCAGCTTGGCAGCTTTTAAGACCCCAGACGCCACTCACCAATGTGGGATGCAGAGAACTTTCTTAGCAAAATGCCAGTTGTGCCAATTGGCCTCCGTTTCGCCTTAGAGCATGACCCCCGCCCCCCGCCCCAGATCCTCTATCCTTGCAGTATTGAGTTAAGATGGAAGAAGTACTCAAGTTATGCTGAAGTCCACTTAAATGTTGTTCTTGTTTCTAATGTGTGCTATCACCGCTTTCTCCCAACTAGATTTCTAGTAACTACCTAAACTAAACCCTCCCCACCTCACCCTCCCTCCATCCCCTCTGTCCCCTCCCTTGCAGCTGTCAGAGTCTTTTCTTCTATACACAAGTCTGTTTTTGAGACCTTATTGTACAGGTCTCCAACAGTATTTGTCCTTTTGTCGCTGACTACTTTTACTCAACATAACGTCTTCCAGTTGAAACCAGGTTAGGAGATGTTTCCTGGAATTATCATTATTCTTTATCATTGCGTAGTGCTCCACTGAGTATATGTACCATAGTTTACCTATCCATTCTTCTACTGTTGGGCATCTAGGTTGATTCCATCTTTTTGCTATTGTGGACTGTGCTGTGATAAACATTCTGGTGCATGTGTCTGTTGGTATGAAAGGCCTAGATTCTGTAGGATATATTCCAAGTAGTGGAATTACTGGGTCAAATGGTATATAGATATCCATTTTTTTAAGGAAGCGCCAGATTGCCTTCCAGAGAGGCTGGACCATTTTGCAACCCCACCAGCAGCGTAGGAGGGTTCCACTTTCTCCACAGCCTCTCCAGCATTTGATGTTTTGTGTTTTCTGGATCATGGCCAATCTTGTTGGGGTGAGATGGTATCTCATTGTTGTTTTGATTTGAATTTCTTTAATAACTAAAGATCGTGAACATGTCCACATGTGTTTTTTGGCTGCCTGGATCTCCTCTTTAGTGAAGTGTCTGTCCATCTCCTTTGCCCATCGCTTAATTGGATGGTTTGTCTTCTTATTGATATTTTGTAGTATCTTATAGATTATGGAGATCAGGCGTCGCTCTGACATAAAGTTGCCCAACATTTTTTTCCATTCTGTGGGTGTTCTTTTAATTCTATTAATAAAGTCTTTGGATGAGCAGAAGTGTTGGATTCTTAAAAGTTCCCATTTATCTACTTTCTCTTCTGTTGATTGAGGTTTCTTTGACAGATTTTGGAGTCTGTCCTCATTGTGTATTAAAACTTCCGTTGTTGTTCCTATCTTTTCTTGGATGAACTTTATTGTTTTAGCTTTGATATTTAGGTCCTTTATCCAGTTGGAGTTGGTTTTTGTATAAGGTGTAAGATATGGACCTTGATTCAGTTTACTGTAGGTGGATAACCAATTTTGCCAGCACCATTTGTTGAAGATACTGTTTTTACCCCAGTTTAATGTCTTAGGGCCTTTGTCGAATATCAACTGTTCATAGTCAGATGGTGTCATCTCTGGGGTCTCAATTCTGTTCCATTGATCCATCTGTCTGTTCTTGTACCAGTACCAAGCTGTTTTGACCACTGTGGCAGTGTAGTATGTTCTAAGGTCGGGTAATGAGAGGCCTCCCAGTGTGTTCTTCTTCTTTAGTAATACCTTGCTTAACCAGGGCTTCTTCTCTTTCCAAACAAAATTGGTGATTTGTTTCTCCATCTCATTAAAAAAATGATGCTGGAACTTGTATCGGGATTGCATTATATAAATAGATTACTTTGGGTAAAGTAGACATTTTCACAATGTTAAGTCCTCCTATCCATGAGCAGGGTAGTTTTTTCCATTTATCTAAGTCTCTTTGTTTCTTGTAGTAAAGGCTTGTAGTTCTCTTTGTAAAGGTCTGTTGTTTCCCTGGTTAGATTAATTCCTGGGTACTTTATCTTCTTAGGGGCTATCATAAATGGTATTGATTTGATAATTTCCTCCTTAACAGTCTTGTTGTTGGTATAAAGGATCCTACTGATTTACTTATGTTTATCTTTATCCTGAGACTTTGCTGAACTCTTCTATCAGTTTGAGTAGCTTACTTATAGATTCCTTGGGGTTCTCTGCATATACAATCATATCATCTGCGAACAGGGAGATTTTAACTTCCTCTTTGCTGCTGTTGATGCCCTTTATTTCTTCATCTTGTCTAATTGCTCTGGCTAAAATTTCTAGCACAATGTTGAATAGGAGAGTTGAGAGTGGGCATCATTCTCTAGTTCCTGATCTCAAGGGAAAGTCTTTCACTCTCTCTCCATTCAGGATGATGTAGGCAATAGGCTTTGTAAAAATGGCCCTTGTTGTATTGAGGAATTTGCCGTCTATGCCCATTTTACTAAGAGTTTTTAGCATGAATGGGCGTTGGACTTTATCAAATGTCTTTTCGGCATGAATGGACCAAATCAGGTGATCCTTGTCTTTTGTGTTATTTATGTGGTTAATCACATTAATTGTTTTCCTGATGTTGAACCAGCCTTGCATCCCTGGAATGAATCCCACTTGCTCATGATGGATTATTTTCTTGATATGTTGTTGTATTCTGTTGGCAATAATTTTGTTGAAGATTTTTGCATCTAGGTTCATGAGTAATATCGGTCTGCAGTTCTTTGTCTTTGTTGGGTCTTTCCCTGGCTTAGGTATCAGGGTTATGCTGGCTTCATAGAATGAGTTTGGGAGTACTCCATCCCTTTCTATACTGTGAAATAATCTGAGTAGCATTGGAGATAACTCTTCTCTAAATGCTTGGTAGAATTCTGCAGTCAAGCCAGCTGGGCCCAGACTTTTTTTGGTTGGCAGTGTTTTGATGACCTTTTCAATCTCTTCCTTTGTGATTGGTTTATTAAGTTGTTCTGCTTCACGTTGTGATAATTTAGGTAGGTGGTATTAGTCAAGGAATTTGTCCATTTCACCTAGGTTTTCATATTTGTTAAAGTACAGTCTTTCATAGTTTTCTGTTATGATATCTTTGATTTCTATTGCATCGGTGGTGACAACTCCCCTCTCATTTCTAATTTGGGTTATTTGTTTCCTTTCCTGCTTTTCTTTAGTAAGTTTAGCCAGTGGTTTAACAATTTTGTTGATCTTTTCAAAAATCCAGTTTTTGGTCTTTTCAGTTTTTTTCAGTTGTTTTTCTGTTCTCTAATTCATTTAGCTCTGCTCTAATCTTTATGATCTCCTTTCTTCTGGTGCCCGAGGGGTTCCTCTGTTGTTCTCTTTCTACTTGTTGAAGCTGTAGGGTTAGTTCCTTGATTTGGTTTCTTTCTTCCTTCCAGATATGTGCATTTATGGAGATATACAGACCTCTGAGCACTGGTTTGACTATATCGCATAGGTTCTGGTAGGAAGTGTTTTGGTTCTCATTGGAATCCAGGTGTTTCTTTAATTCATCCTTGATTTCCTCTATAACCCATGTTTTTTTGAGCAAGATGTTGTTCAATTTCCAAGAGGTACACTTTCTATCTCTGTTTTTTCTGCTATTGATTTCAACTTTAATGGCTTTATGATCTGAGAAGATGCTTTGCAGTAATTCAATGGTATGGATTTTGTTGAGCATTGCATTATGGCCTATAACGTGGTAAATTCTGGAGAATGTTCCATGTGCACTGGAGAAGAAGGTATAGTTGTCTGCTGATGGGTGTAAATTTCTGTATATATCAATGAGGTTTAGTTGGTTTATTGTGTCAATGAGATCTTCCGTGTCTTTACTGAGCTTTTTTCTAGATATCTGTCTAGTGATGAGACTGGAGTGTTAAAGTCCCCCACTATTATTGTGGAGTCGTCTAACTCTCTTTTCAGCGTAGTCAGTGTTTCTTTGACGTATTTAGGTGCTCTGACATTAGGTGCATAAATATTTAATATAGTTAAGTCTTGCTTGTGTACTGAACCTTTCAGCAATAAATAGTGTCCATCTTTGTCCACGATGGTGGATTTGACATTAAAATTGATTTTGTCTGAGATTAGAATTGCCACCCCTTCTCTTCTTTGTTCATTGTTAGCTTGATATATATTCTTCCATCCTTTAATTTTCAGTTTGTTCCTGTCTTTAGGTCTCAAGTGAGTTTCTTGCAGACAACATATGGATGGGTCGTGTCTTTTCATCCAAGATGACACTCGGTGTCTCTTTACTGGAGTATTCAGTCCATTCACATTCAATGTAATTATTGATAAGTATGTGTTCAGTGCTGCCGTTGTGGTATGTTTATTTTTATGTTAATGTTTTCTCTGTTGTTCTTATTAGTCTGTTCTGGGACAGTCTTTTTTGTGAGTTGATTTTTCACCTTTTTCAGAGCTGGTTTTATAGTTGTTGAGACGCATGTGTTAGATTTCTTGAAATGGTATGATATATCTTTGTTGTGCTTTACAGCTGCCCATATGAACCCCCTTAATAAACTATTTATAAACCAATTTTAATTACTACCAGTCTTGTCATCTTCCTCTGCATCTAGAAGGAGTATAACAACTGTAGTACATCCCTCTTTTTAAGATGATAACACCATAGTTTTCATGATGATCACTGGATTGCTTCTTTCCTTATCAAAGCTGTGATTTACTTTGGGGCCTTCCCTAAATGTGTAGAGTATTGAGTAGTGTGTCGTTCTAATATATAAAGTTAGTAGTTTTGTTCTTCTAAGCCAAAGCCAAGAACTTCTTTCAGTATTTCTTGTAGTTTGGGTTTGGTTTTTACAAAGTCTCTGAGTTTCTGTTTATCTGGTAATGTCTTTATTTCATTTTCATATTTGAAAGATAGTTTTGCAGGATATATAATTCTTGGTTGGAAGTTCTTCTCCTTCAAGACTTTGAATGTGTTGTGCCACTGTCTCCGTGCCAGCATGGTTTCTGCTGAGAAATCTGACGAAAGCCTACAGCGTTTCCCTCTGAATGTTAGCTTTGCCTTGAGTCTTGCTGCCTTTAAGAGTTGCTGATTGTGTTTCATTTTGTTAAGCTTGATTATAATACGTCTTGGAGTTTTTCTTTTGAGATCTATATTGGGTGGCGTACGATATGGATCTGAGATGTGTATATTCTCTTCCTTCATGATTTCTGGGAAGTTTTCTTTCAGCAGCTCAGCAACAATACTCTCTATGTTCTCAGATGTCTCACCCTGTTCAGGGACTCCAATTAATCGAAGGTTGTTCCTCTTAATAGAGTCCCACATGCTTCTTAATGTTTCTTCATTTTTCTTGTTTCTTTTTTCGGATTTCTGCTCATAGACGCTGGCATCAGTAGCTCTGTCTTCCAAGTCAGAAATTCTTTTTTCCATTTGTTCCATTCTGTTTTCTTGGCTTTGCATGGAAGTTTCTATGTCTTTGATTTTCTTCTTGATCTGTTGGATTTCAGAGTACTGGTGTTCCATCAGATCGAACAACTTGCTTAATTTTTCATTTTGTTCTGCTGCATTTTGTATAGGATCTAGAAGGGCTCTCTATATAATCAATTTGTATTCACTTCCTGATGCTTTCATAAAGGTTTCTTCATATGGAAAACTCCCTGGTTGCTTTGTTTGGGAGCCTTCTGAAGCCATGAGTGATTGCTTGTATGCCACAATTGTCTGTTGCTTTTTGTGTCCCATGTGAGTATATAGAGGCTGGAAAAGGCACTGTGAGGATGGATTGCAAATGTTTCTCTAGGCTGTCTTCAAATGTAAAGCAAAAGGTATCTGACCAGTTCACAAGTCAGTTAGGTTTTCAGGTGTAGAGGTCCCTCTTCTCATCTGACAAAGTAAGCGCCACTATATCCAACCCCAGATGATAATAAACTAGTTCAGAATACAGCAATGCTACTGCCCTGGTGGCCTCTGCTGACAGGGCCTAGCCTTAGCCAACACTGCGTTGAATACTGGTTTTGTGATAGAAAAGTACTCTCCTGTGGGCAGGCTCTGGCTCCCAAGCTATGAATTAGGTTCAGCTGCGGCCACCGTATCCAAAATGGCGTCCTCCACACAGGCAGCAGACAGAGGGGCTAAAGGTACCGAGAGGTAGTGATTCCTCTGCTTCTGTTGCAGGGCCCCCAACATAGGCAGCACTCTGCAAAATCACTACTTTTCTGGCAGAGAAGTGCTGTCCCGTTTGCAGGTGCTGTCTCCCAGGCTAAGAACGAGGTCCCGCTAAAATCTCGGTACCAACATGGCATCTTTCACACTGACCGGGAAGCTCCGCACAAACCCTGCTGAGGCAGCTACAAAACGAAAGGCTCAAAGTGGCTAGATTAACAGAGTCCCGAGGCTGGCTCTCAGAATGTGGGAATCTGGCTTGGCATCCCCCCAGCAGCGCATCTGAGTCCAGCCGCCAGACAAGACTCAGCTCCGCCTGCCAGCCGAGACAGAGGGAAAAAAAAGTCAAACTGGTGCGTTTACCTCCCGTTCGTGAGAACCTGGGCTAGCCAGTAGCGGGAGTCAGTGAAATAGAGGAGGTTTTAGGCTGAGTGGTGTAAAGTCCCACTTAACAGCTCTGTGCCATGTCCTGAGGCTGATTAGGTGATCAGAAGGCTCTGTTTGATTGTCAGTTCAGGTCTTGGTTTCCAGAGGGATGTAAAGAGATGTGTGCTTAGTCCACCATATTGACTCTACCCCTTGTTTTTCTTTTTATAAAAGTGCTGGGACACCTTTCCAGTAAATAGTTTTCTTTTAAAGTTTTTTTAAAAAAGCTGCATGGTATTCAAAGATGGTCACTTGTGTTGTGTTCAGTGTTATAATCAGTGTTGCAGGGAATAACCTTGAAGAGACTTCCTGTTTTATATGTGCAATTGAAGAAATCGGATAAATTACTAGAAGTGGGACTCATGTTCAAAAACTAAATATATTGGTAACTTTAATAGATATTGCCAAATTATCCTCCATAGGGATTCTATCATTTTGAGATACCATCAACAATTTATGAGAATGCTTGTTTTTCTGTGTTTACCAAGAGAATGAGTTGACAATATTTTGTGTATTTTTTTTTTTATGAAACTGAGGGGTGAAAATGATAGTTTGAATAATTTTATTTTGCATTTCATTCATTATGAGTAGGGTCTAGCATGTTTTCACATGCATGAACGTCACTAGTTTTCCTTTTCTCTATGAATTCTTAGGTCATATACTTTGATTTTTGTTTTTTTAGATTGCTGATTTTGTCTTATCACTTTCATGATGTCCTGAATATAACAAGAAGAGTTATTTGATTGGATTTGCATGTTTTTCTCCAGTTCAGCACTTGTTTTTGTACTTACAGAAATTTGTAAATTTTTAGGTTTTTGTGTGTTTGTGTCTTCTTTTTCATTTTGGGTCTATAGGTAGCTGAATATATCACACTGTTATTTATGATTTTTTTTTTAAAAAAGAATCCTAACTAGAAAGGTCTTCACTAAACCAAGTTTATAAAATAACTCAATTGTTTTCTTCTACTATTCTGTAATTTCACATATATATTATAAATATATATGTAGATACATAGAATAAACACACATCTCTTAAAATATATAACAGATACATACAAGGACTGCCAGTTAAGTTTGTAGTCATTCTACACAAAGTGCTACATACCTCATTGCTGAATATCACTACAGTCACCTTCAAAGTACTCCCCTTGGGAAGCTATCCACCAAAGCCAGCACCTGTTCGACACTTCCAAGCAATTTTGAAATTCTTTCTCTAGAATTACCATCAGAGCTGTCTCTGTCATATTACCCTTAATGTCCTGAATGTCATAAAAATGTCTTCCTATCAATATTTCCTTTATCTTCAGGTAAAAAAAAAAAAATCACCTGGGGGCCAGATCAGGTGAGTAGGGAGAGTATTCCAATATAGTTATTTGTTTTCTGGCTAAAAATTCCCTCACAGTCAACTATACAATTGAGTTTGTGAACTTACCACTGTGCTACCATGCTCAATGGCCATGACAGAAAGAGTTACTTTGTAGGGTGGATTAGGCTCTGGCACCAATGCACACCTTCCCATGGGAAATACTTCAAAGGTGATCATAATGATATTTGGAAATGAGGTATGCAGCACTTAGAATAATTAAGCTTGTGGACCTAATTGTCAGACTTCATATAGCTCCAAAATGTGTTGGAAAGACATTCTAAAGTTTTTGCTTTGTTAATAAAGATAATCAATAGTTGCCACCAACTTTTCAACTTTAATATTCCTTCACATGCAACCTACTGTCTGTGTGTGTTTTACATTAAGCGACTCATAATTACTATCAAAATTTTGTCCTGATATCTCTGACCTTGTTTCTATCACAAGGCAATATTTTCCAATTACTGGTACTCCTTTGTTTCTAACTTTCTCATTCCAATCACCAATTGTCAACACATCTTGATTGCATATTTGATCAATTTCAAACTGAATAAGTTGGCAGAAATCTTAAATTTATTCATCTTTTGCATTAGTGGTGCATAATATTGAATAATAGTCACAGGAACTAGTCTTCTTTTCAGGTTAATGGAAATTATCCTATCACTTACAGTGTTTTACTTCAGGATAGTTCTTGCAACATTCTTTTTTTACAGTGAATGTGACATTATTCCTCTGCAATTTGTCATTTATAACATGTTAGACAACGTGATTGTCCAACTCAAAATGGCCCATACTAGTCCATTTCAACTAACTAATACATAAGATATTGATCTTTGTGCATTCCATTTCATTGTTTTGACTTCCAGTTTTCCTAGATTCATACTTCATACAGTCCATTTCTAATTACTAAGGGATATTTGTGCCTGCTTCTTCTCATTTTGGTCATGCCACATCAGTGAATGAAGGTACCAAAATTTTGACTTTGTCCACATTATTACATTCCATCATACTTGAAGAAGCAGTTCTTCTCTAGTCATATTTCAGTATCTGCCAACCTGAGAGGCTCATCTTCAGCACTGCATCAGACTGCAACTTCCTACTATTCATAACGTTTTTACTGGCCAACATTTTTAGGAGTAGACTACCAGGTCCTTCTTCCTAGTCTTAGTCTGGAACCTCCACCTGTGCATAGGCCAAGGCTGTCATTTAAACAGAACAAGGAGATATAGCATGGTTTATAAAACTTTTGGGGTTGTATCCTTTCACTGGATTTATTGAATCTGTATGCGGAGCATATAATCTGAAAAGCTGGGCTATCTGAAGAACATGACATCAGGATTCAGGGAAGACTAACAACCTGTCATATGCAAATGACACAACCTTTCTTGCGGCTCCGACTCCACGGCACTTGGCTTTGGCTTCTTGCTGAAAGCTAAGAGGACTTGAAGCACTTACTGATGAAGATCAAAGATCATAACCTTCAGTATGGATTAAACCTTGACATACAGAAAAAAAATCCCCACAGCAGGAACAATAAGCAACATCAGATAAATGGAAAATATTGAAGTTGTCAATAATTTCATTTTACTTGGATCTGAAATAGATGTCCATGGAATCATTCATGAAGAAATCCAACTACGTAGTACATTGGGCAAACTTGCTACAAAAGACCGCTTTAAAGTGTTGACAAGCAAAGATGTAATTTTGAGGACTAAGGTGGGCTTGAACCCAGTCATGGTATTTTCATTTGCCTTTTATACATAGGAATAAAGCCTGGTGGCATAATGGTTAAGTACTATGTCTGCTAAACAAAAAGTCAGAAGTTCACATCCACCAAGTGCTCTTTGGAAACTCTGTGAGTCTGTTCTACTCTGACCTATGTGGTCGCTATGAGTGGAACTTGACTCAATGGCAGTGGGTTTATATGCATAGGAAAGCCAGGAAATGAATGAGGAAGGCCAAGTAATTGATTTTTTTTACTTATAGTGTTGGTGTAGAATAGTTAATATTCCATAGACTACCAGGGAAAAAAGGACGAACCTGTCTTGAAAGAAATAGAGCCAGAGGCACTTTAGAAGTGAGGATGGAGAGACTTCATCCCACACACTTTGGATATTTTATCAGGAGAGACCAGTCTCCGGAGAAGGACATCATGCTTTGTAAAGAAGAGAGTGAGGCAAAGAGATGAAGACCCTAAAAGACATAGATTGACACAGTGTCTGCAGTGATGGGCTCAAGTATAGCAAGTATTGTGAAGATGACACAGGAGAAGGCAGTGTTTAGTTCTGTTGTACATAGGGTCATTATGAGTCAAAACTGACTCTAGGGTACCTAACAACAAGTGATTCATTGATTTAAATCTGGAAATAACAAATACAATTTACTGTAGAATTTTTCTAGAACTAAAGTATATGAATCCAGGGAGCTAGTTTCCACTGGATAATTAAACCTAAATTGTTATTGAGACTAAGCAAAAGACTGAAAATGGATGGCACAGAAAAATTGCATTGTCATTTAGCTCAGGAATTGAACCCAGATCAAAGAATTTTCCCTAACAAACATGAAAGGCCAAGAAAACATTTTGCTCCTGATACATGCTCTGACTCAGCCGGCCAATTTTTAAATGCTACTTGTGGAAGTAGGGGGGAAAAGAGGTTTATTTTTTTATGACAGACTGAGTCATTAGCTTTTTGATACCTAGAGAGTTTACCATCACCATTTCTAGATACAACCAAATTTATATTTATATCCTGATATTTTTAGTCTTTCAAATTGTGCCTCTAGTAACACAAATGCAATATCCTTAAGAAATCAACAAACCAAACAAATAACTAAACAACATCAGAATTTGTATTAAAAAATGATATTACTGCCTTATAAAAAGTTATTACTTTTAAATAATATTGGCAAATGATGACACAGTATTGAAATTAAGGACAGTTTCTGTGGTTCTTTTGATTTAGAAAAAAAAACTTCTTCATTACTGATAACAACTACTTTAATATTGAAACAAACAGTCCAGTTCATCTTCTGAGTACAGGAGAAATTTCCAGAAAGGGCCACAGTCTCAGATTTCTGCACATGTTTTATTGTATTTCATAGACCCTAGCTGTACTGCCACACTAGCTCCTTTCATTATTTGTTGCCTGGCTACCATCCCAGTACCATCTAGAGAGAAAACTAGTTTGATAATCAGGCACTTTAGGGAATCTGAGTAGTTTAAAACTCTCATTTCTTTTCTATGAAAATTGATCTATTCTGGGGCTAGTTTTAATAAGTTTTACTTTATTGGGAATTTGTTAATTTCATCTAAGATTTTAAGTGTATGTACATGGAGTTGTACAAAGAGATCTGTGATTTCATTTAATCCCACCTGTTTTCATGGTTAGTTCCCCTTATTGTCTTATTTTTGCTTTCTCCCTTTTTTTTTCTCACTAAGGCAAGCCAGTCTAGTGCTATTTCATTGCTGTAACTGCTTTATTCAAAAAAGTAGAGTTTTTGATTGAATTAGTGCTATTGCTTTCCCTGTTTCAGCATTTGCTATTTCACTTCTAATATTATTCCCTCTTTCCTTCAGTTCATTTTTCCTTTTTTTTTTTTTTTACTTTTGGTGTCATCATTTTATTGTTTTTATTGATTGTTGTATAGTATTTAGAATGATGAATTTACCTCCAGTCACTGCTTTGGAAGTATAGGATAGATTCTTAAATACAGTATTTTTGCTTTTAATGTTTTCTCAAAGTTCAGCACCTTCAGTTTGTACTTCTCCTTGATGTAAGGATTGTATTAGATAAAGGTGAGTGTGTGCATTACAATTTCCAGGTAGAGACGTCTTCCGTTTTCTAACTGTTTTTAACTTCTAATTTTATGGTATACTATTGGGATAGCTGTATCATTTGCGCTATTTATAATTTATTCATGATGTCCTTGTCAGCAAACATAAGATCCCTTTTTCTAGAATATCTACAGGTGTTTAAAAAGAAGGTATTTTCTACATTGTTGAACTGCTGAGTCCAGTACATGTCCATAAAATCTACCTCATTGTTATGTTGTTTGGGTATCTGATGGTACTCAGTAATATAATTAAAAGGAAATATAGTCACGTAGTTGATAAATGCTCAGCTACTAACCAAAGATCAAGCAGTTTGAACCCACCAGCCATTCCATAGGAGAAATATGTGACAGTCTCCTTCTTCTGCAAAGATTTACAGCCTTGGAAACCTTATGAAATAATTCTATTCTGTCCTATAAGGTTGCTATGAGTAAGAATTCTCTTGAAGGCACTGAGGATTTTTTAACATTTGTAAAGTTTTGGCAATTCAGTGCATAATAAATGAACTCCCTTCTTCCTTCCATTTCTCTTCTATTTCGTCTCTCCTCCATTATTTCGTGTGCTATACTGATTCTTCATTGCTGCACATAACTTTCGTTGTTACAAGCCAACCTCATAACATTACCATTCCATCTGCTCCTGACTTTTCTCAGATATTACTGCCCAATCAATTGTGTATCTTGTGTTCCATTTACATGTATCACTGCAGGGTGCCAAAAGCTATAAGGAAAACACATTCTCACCAAATTTTTAATGAGGAATAACAGCTCAATATGTGATTTCACCGAGGTATGATTTGCATCTCAGAAGAGGCCTTTAAGGATTTCACCAAGCAAAGGCTAATGATGGGTCTTTTCAAGCAGCATGCTTGAAACTGTTTCCCTGCTGAGGGAAACATTTTAAAGCAAAACACTTTTTAAACCAGCTTTAATGAAGTATAACTTACATATAATAAAATTCACTAATCTTAAGTATATAAATTCAAAGAGTATTGACAAGCATATATAGTAATATAGTCATGCCCACAATCAAAATATGGAACATTCTATTACCATAAACATTTCCTTGATTTAAATCATTACCTTCTTACAAAACCTGGGCCTGAGACACCACTGATCTGCTTCATGTCATTACAGTTCTGTCTGTTCTAGAATTTCTTATAATTGGTATCATACTGTATGTAGTCTTTTGGTCCAATTTGCTTCATGTGGCATAATGTGTTTAAGAAATCATCTGTGTTGCTACATATATCAGTGTCTGTTCTGATTTATTGCTGAGTAGCATCTCGTATAATAAAATTAATTTGTATTGCTGCTTATACTAATATCCCACTCCTTTTTTATTGTTGAGTAGAATCACATTGAAGAACTATATCACATCTTTTTTATTCAGTCACCTCTTGATAGACATTTGGGTTGCTTCAGGTTTGGGGCTATTATTGCTACTTCTGCAAACATTTGTGTCTAAGATTTTTGTGGCTATATGTCTTCATTTTTCTTGGGTAAATACATGGGAATGGGCTTGCTATTTCATTTGCTAAGTGTATATCTAACTTTATAAGAAACTGGTAAATTGCTGTTTAAAGTGGCTGTATTATTTTGTGTTCCAACCAGCATTGTATGAAACCTTCTACTGATATGTGTTTTTATCAGCACTTAGTATAGTCAAATTTTTTATTTTACTAAATAGTAGATGAATAGTGGTAGTAGACACAAATGTTTGCAAAAGTAGCAATAATAGCCCCAAACCTGAAGCAACCCAAATGTCTATCAAGAGGTGACTGAATAAAAAAGATGTGATATAGTTCTTCAACGTGATTCTACTCAACAATAAAAAAGGAATGGGATATTAGTATAAGCAGCAATACAAATTAATTTTATTATACGAGATGCTACTCAGCAATAGTAGATGAATAGTGGTAGTATCTCTGTGATTTTTTCTTGGCATGGTTCTTTGAATAATTAGGTTGAGTACACTTTCATAAGTTCATTTTCCATGAGAAAAATCTTTCTTGGTGAAGTTTCTATTTAAATCTTCAAGGTGACAGACATTTTTAATGTTTCCTAACAAAAGGTCAACAGTTTGAATCTACTAGCCACTCCTTGGAAATCCTATGGGAGCTCTTATGCTTTGTCCTAGAGGGTAACTATGAGTTGCAACTGACTCAAAGGCAGTGGGTTTTGGTTTAAATTCACAAGTGGTCTGTGTTTAATCAGTCCCCTATACTAGATCCTTAACTTCTTTCCCAGTATCTGCCTTAGTATAATTTTTTTAAAAGAAATAATCTAACTCAAAATTGGTCAAAGTACGATATAATAGGATATTATATGAAGACTTGGAGGATCGGCATCACAAAATGATAGATTATTTTATGAAGGAAAACAGTATAACAGAAAATTAGATTTCTGTCTTAACATTAAATTTGTATTGTTATTAAGTTGTCATAACGGTAGCCTTTCCAAGTAAGAGTTCTAGGTAGAATGGCTGTGGAAATATATTCATCAGACAGCAATCCTCATGTATTAGAGAAAGACTGGGAAAGCCTGAACACAAAATACCTTACCTATTGTCCTCAAATTCCACAACTCCACAACTGGGAGATCAAATTTTTGTTGTTGCTAATTTTTCCCCAAATACTCTAATAAACAGCAAAGTTTCAAGGAGAGAAAAACACTGTTGTTATTAGTTACTGTCAAGTCAGTTCCAACTCACAGTGACTCCGTGAACAACAAAACAACACTTGCCCGGTTCTGCACCAGCGTCATGAACGTTGGTATGCTTGAGTCCATTGCTGTGGCCACTGTATATTTCGCACGTCTTCCAACACAGAGGTTCATCTTCCAGCACTACATCAGAAAATGTTTTCATTGACTACTTTTCAGAAGTGGGTCACTAGACCTTTCTTCTTAGTCTGGGAGCTCCACTGAAACCTGTCAACCTTTGGTGACCCTTGTGGTATTTGAAATGCTGGTGGTATAACGTCCAGCATCATAAAATCATGTAAGCCACTAGATTGCAACAAACTGACAGATGGGTGGTGGAAAGAGAAAGGTATAGACACTAACGTTCCATAAGATTCCATTCAATCATCATCAGGTGTTTATTAAACATTCATTGTTTGGAAACCCTGGTGGCTCGTGGTTAAGTGCTGACCTTTTGGTCAGCGGTTTAAATCCACCAGGCACTCCTTGGAAACTCTGCAGAGCAGTTCTACTCTATCTTATAGGGTCACTGTGATCTGGAATAGACTCAATGGTGGTGGATGTGGATTTTTTATGTACTGGGCACTGTACTGTGTGTTGGAAGTTTAGGGAAGTTAGGGAAGTTTAAAGACTCATACAGAGTCTCACTCATTTTCTTTCTGATTATATGAATGTATTTGTTAAGTAGGAAATGATCAAACACTTGAAAAATAACTTAAGGGATGTTCCATAACTCTCAGAGACACAAAAGGTATCAGAAAATTTATTTATTCTACTTTTCTTTCATTTATCTATTTAATTATTTATTCCTCAGACATTTATGGAGTGCCTATGTATTAGGAATTGAATAAGTCATTAAGGGTATAAAGACTAATAAGACAAAAGTCATGCCTCCCAAAACTTTCAGTTTATTAAGGAGAAAGTCAAGTACATAAGTCAGTGTAATATAATGTGATAATTACCATGAAAGGTATACCCTGTGTATGGTGATCATACAGACAAGGGAAAACTTGGCATTCAACTGACTCTTTCAACCATTCTTTAATTTCTTTTCGCATTCAGTTATTTACAAAAATAAAAGACTTAAATCGTACACACACAGACACACACAACTCCATACTCCCCAAAGGAGGATGCAAATGATAAAGTTAAATGTCATGTTTATCATCTGTTGGTATAGTATAGTATTGTCTAAACTTTACTTTCAATTTTGTCAAAAAAGGTTAGAGAATGTGTTTACCATTAGCTTTTGAAAATCCCCTGATTCTCAGGCAGTGTAATACTTACTGATGACAGAATATTAGTTTCTGTCTTAGAATATGGAATCTGAATATCTGTCAGAAAAATTAAAACAGTTGTCCTTATTGGTAGTGATATTTTTAGGAGTGTAGCTTAAGAACCCTACTAACAGACCACATTGATGATCCAATGGTCTGGGAGGTCTCCTGGTAGCATAGCCCCTAGACCTGCTCCTGCCACCACCAGAAAAAAACTACTGAGGTCTTCTCTTAAGACAAAAATGGGACTGGACTCAAGAACACACTGTGACCATATGGTATATGAAATTTATGGATCTATGAATTTATAGGAAGCTGTCCTACTGGTCTCTTTCTAGATACAAGAGAAGAGGATGGAGAGGAGAAGACAGGAGCTTGTTAAGAGGATACTACATGTATAGAATGAAAAGGAGGAGGATGCTGTCACCAGGCAAGGAGAGGAAAAGGAGCTGCAGATAGGCAGGCATGGAAAACTCATTTGGATTGTATGCTTTCACTTAATCACAATAAAAATATAAACCAACATTGACATAACAAAAAAACACACACAAAAATTTAAGTTACATATGAATCTGTATCTTCAATATAAATACTGTACAGATATATGTACACACACACACACATTGAAGACCAGTGGGGGAATTTATATAATTTTTAAGACCAATGAGAGTTTTCTTGGCAGTAGTAGTTTGCAAAGAGTAGGCTTTTTGCTTTAATTTGTTTTTCTATACCTTTGTTTCATTTAATTCATCAAATATTTTTGAGCACGCACTATGTAAAAAACTGCCACTATGAGTACTCCAGGAAAACAAATTCACACATACATTTTCTTAATAATTTATAGTGCACAGTGACAAAAACAGAATTTTAGAACTAGAAGAGATTTCATGTTTGACCCAATAGTCTGATTTTCCTGATTACAGTAGCTAATATTTGTTTTTATTTATTTATTTAATTTAAATTTAAAACTTTTCCCATCTCCATCCCTTCCCTGTCTGGTAATCATCAAAGATCGTTTTTCTTTATATGTAAACCTTTCTGTGAATTTTCATAGTAGTGGTCTCACACGACACCTGTCCCTCTGTGATTGACCCATCTCACTCAGTATAGTGCTCTCCAATTTGCTCCATGTTATGAGATGGCATCAATTTTTACCAGTATCATCTGCTGTTTGGTGGACTTTGGGCTCTCTCTGAAGACCAGGTGACATTAGGTGGATGGATTTACATCTGGGTTTTCAATTCTGTTCCATTGGTCAATGTATCTGTTGTACTAATACAAGGTGTCTCTGTTTCTAATATGTACATCTTGTGAACAGTATATTGTTCAAAACTGTTGTTGTTTTAATCCATTCTGTCACTTTCTGTCTCTTTATGGGTGCTTCTAGGCACATTGCATCCCCTGTAATTGTGGATAGGTGTCATTTATTTGCTGCCATTTTGTAGTGCCTTTTTGTGTGTGTATGTGTGTGTGTGTGCGGTGCTGACATTTTCTTTGTTCCTCTTACTCTCCTGTGCTGAATTCCTTTGGTTTATAGATTTTGTTTTTATTGAGAGTTTATGTTTTCCTACCTTATTTAATAAGAAGGTTTATTAAATTTCTTTGTGATTACCTTGAAATTTATCCTTGTCTTTTAGGTTTGAACCAGTCTACTTTTGCTTGGAAATGCCTTGCCTTTGACTCCATTGTTGTTGTTGTTGTTGTTAGGTGCCATCGAATCAGTTCTAACTCATAGTGACCTTATACACAACAAACACTGCCCAGTCCTGTGCCATGCCTACAATCCTTTATTTGCTTAAATCCATTGTTGCAACCACTGTGTCACTCCATCTCCTTGAGAGTCTACCTCTTTTTTGTTCACCCTCTACTTTACCAAGCGTGATGTTCTTCTCCAGGAATTGATCCCTCCTGACAACTTGTCCAAAGACTGTAAGATGTAGTCTTGCATCTTTGCTACCAAGGAACCCTCTGGTTGTACTTCTTCCAGAACAGATCTCTTTGTTCTTTCGGCATTTCACAGTATGTACAACATTCTCCAACACCACACTCCAAAGATATAAATTCTTCTATCTTCCTTATTCATTGTCCAGGCTTCACATGCATATGATGCTGTTGAAAATACCATGGCTTGAGTCAGGCACACCTTAGTGCATCTTTACTTTTCAACACTAGAATGCTTTATTTCTACACTGCTTATTACCTTTTCTATTTTTCTGATGCTGTAAATGTTGTCATTTACAGATTAACACCTATGGTTTCCTGTTGTGAGACTTTTCATTTTGTAAAGTACAGTTCATTTCCTAGGTTGGTATCTGGCTGGTACAATCTTGTATCCTAGATTCGGGCTGTGGTCTGATGTTATTTATTCTCAGACCAAAAGGCTCTCTTTAATCATTCTTGTAAGTTTAGTTTTTACATATTCTCTTAGTTTCCTTTTGTTTGGAAATGTCCTAATGTCACTATATTTGAACAGGAGTTTTGTATGATACATTACTCTTGGTTGGCAATACTTTTCTTTCCAGGTTTTATACACACACACACACACACACACACACACACACACACACACACACACACACACAAAAAAAAAAAAAAAAAAAAAAAAAAAAATCCTGTTGCCTTCTTGCCTGCATGGTTTCTGCCCAATAATCAGGGCTTAGTCTTATTGTTCCTCTTCTGTACATGACTTTTTTTTTCAGCTGTCCTCAGAATTTTTTCTCTGTCTTTGTTTTTAGTGATTGTAATTATAATATGCCTTGGTGATTTTCTTTTAGTGTCTATCCTATATGGGATTCGTTAAGCTTCGTGGATGATGAGCTTTTCATCTTTTAAAGTAGGGAAGTTTTCTGTCAGAAATTCTGTGTTTGTTTCCCCTGTTCTACAACTCTAATCACTCACAAATTTTTGCTTTTGATTGTATCCACATCATTCTCAGGGCTTCTTCAGTTTTCCTTATTCTTTTTCCTGATTTTTCTTCAAACAGAGATGTATCCAAGTTTTCATCTGCAATATTGCTGATCCTGTGCTCCACAATTTCAAATCTGCTTTCCTCAACTCTTTTACAACACTATTTCTGAAATGTTGTTTTTCGTTTGGATTTCTAATTGTTGCTTTTGTATGGTTTCTAGTTGTGAATTTACTTTGACATTTCATTCTTGTATTATTTCCAGGAATTCTTCCATGAATTTGTCTGCCTTTTCCCAAGATTTGTTTATTTTTTCTTCATTTTTCTCTGCTTTCTGCTTCACCTCTTGGATATCTGTATGAATATCAGAAATTTGAATTCCCCATCAGGTGATTCTAGTGCTCTTTCTTCTACTTGAAAGTCATCTGGTGTTTTATATTGAACACCTGTTGGAAACCTCCTGTCCTGTTTTTTCATATACATTTTGATATCTTCTGCTATCTTTGGGCCATTCAGTAGCTATTTTCTTCATTTATTGATTGTAGACCTCTTTGTTTCATCCTGCTTTTCTGTTTTATTTGTTTATGTCAGAGCACATAGGCTGAATGTTGTTTGCTTGTTCTGTAGCTGTAATATTTTTCACCTCCTTATCCAATAGGCAAGGCCAGTCACTCAGCTGTGGTGAAATAGAGAGGCTCCCACAGGTGATCTCTGTCCTGCTTGGAGCTCCTGAAAGTGCTCTCAAGTACTTTCTGTCTGCCAATCTTTGATGCAGGTGGGAAAAATCCAAGAGACATAGATGCTGCACTTCCTGGTGAACTGAGTCACCACAGCTAGTAAGGAGGCACTAAATGTACAGCAGCAGGAAGGAGATGGGCAGATGAGAAAGTGTGTTTTGGTTGCCAGTGGGTACTTTGTCCTCTGTGGAGACCTCTGCAAATCTGCTCTCCTGTGCTTCCTATTTGTGGATCTCAAACAGGCAGCCAAGATAGTGAATCCATGCTGGGTTACCTGATAGGAAACTTTCTCTTGTATTGCTTCTCACTGTCTGTTTTCTGCTAGTTTCTTATTCCATTTAGTTTTTTGGCTGAGATTTTTATTTCTTCATTTGACACTTTGCTACCAAGATTGACATTTGTCTCTGTTTTACCTAATTTTGGGGGTCTTTGCTGTGGAGGGACAGCATGGAACTTCTGTCTATGTTGCCATGTTGGCTAGAAGTCTGAATACCTAATGTTTGGTTGACACCTTCTGTTTTAGTTATCCGGTACTGCTCTAACGTAAATAACACAAAGCAGATAGCTTTAGCAAAGAAAAGTTTATTCTTACACAGTCCAGTATGTTACAAGTCCAAATTCAGGATGTCCATTCTAGGGAAAAGGCTTTCCCTCTGCTAGTTCTGGAGGAAAATCCTTGTGTTTTATCAGTCTTTGGTCAGGAAGCATCTTGGAGCAGGAACCTCAGGTCTGAAGGAGGAGCTCTGCTCTCAGCGCTGCTTTCTTGATGGTATGAGGTTTCTAGTTTTCTACTTTCTTCCCTTTCCTTTCACTTCTTGTAAGACAAAAGGATAAAGGGTGGCACAAGCCACACTTCAGGGAAACTCCCTTTATATTGGAGCAGGGAAGTAACCTTAGGAAGAGATTTACAGTCCCACCCTAACCCTCTTCAACATACGACATAGGAAAATCACAAAATGGAGGACAATTATAAAATATTGGGAATCATGAACCAGCCAAATGGCTACACACATTTTTGGAAGGACACAATTCAAGCTATGATACCTTCTAAATGTCAGTTGGTGTTCAAATCTATTTGAGTTGATAAACTTAATCCTCCAGACAATCCTATGAGGTAGGACTATTTTATCTACTGCAACACACATAAATTAAGTAATTTATGCAAAGTAACACATGTGGAAAGTGACAGAGTCAGGATTTCAACCCATGGGGAACGGATTCATAGCCCAAACCTCTGAACAAACTACTATAGTCTGAGATGAGGAAAACAAGGCCTGGTGAATGAAATAAACTTACCCAAGGCTACAAACTCTTTCGTGTCAGAGATAAGGTTAGAACACAGATCTCCTGGTAATTGACCCAGCATTGTCCATTATCATTATTGTTCAGTGATATCTATCCAGGTCCATAAGAATAACCTGTGTTCAACAGAACAAAGCAGTGCTTGATCCTTCACTGTCTTCACAATCCTTGTTATGCTTGCACCTGTTATTTCAGCAAGTATGCCAATCTATTTTGTTGAGGATATTCTTCATTTTTGCTGACCCTCTACTTTATCAAGTATGATAAAGACACTGGACCCTCCCGATTACATAACCAAAGTGTGTGAGACTAAGTCTTACCATCCTAGCTTCTGATGAACATTCCAGCTGTTCTTCTTCTAATACATATTTGTTCATTCTTGTGGAAGTCCATGGTATATTCAGTATTCTTTGCCAGCACCGCAATTTAAAGGCATCAAATTTTCAGTCTTCCTTGTTTATTGATCAACTTTAACATGCACATGAGGCAATTGAAAACACCATATCTTGGGTCAGGTGCACATAAGTCCTAAAAGCAACATCTTAACCTTTGTGCACTTTAAAGAGGTCTTTTGCAGCAGATTTACCTGGTACAATGAGTCTTTTAACTAATTGACTGCTGCTTCCATGAGTGTTGACTGTGGATCCAAGTAAAATGAAGTCTTTGACAACTTCAAACTTTTCTCCATTTATTCTGATATTGCTTATTTGTCCAGTTGTAAGAATTTTTATTTTATTTATGTTGCAGTATAAATCACATTTGATGGTTATGAGGGCTTTTGACCCTCATAATTTTCTTAGTCATCTAACGCTGCTGTAACAGAAACACCACAAATGGATAGCTTCATTGATCAGAAGTTTATTGTTTCTGTAGTTTATAGTCCAGTAGGCTAGAAGTCTTCATTCAGGACATCATTTCCGGGAGAAGGCTTTCTCTCCTTGTTGGCTGTGGAGGAACATCTTTGTAATCTCTCTTCCTGGATCCAAAGGACATGCTGTGCTCCAGGTGCTTCTTTTTTGGTAGTATGAGGTCCCCCCACTCTTTGCTTGTCTGTCTTTTTTGTATCTCAAAAGAGATTAGCTCAAGACACAATCAAAGCTTCTAGATTGAGTCTTGCCTCATTAACATAACTGTTGCCTATCATATTAAATTAATATTATAGAGGGGGGATTTACAATATCTAAGAAAAATCACATCAGAAGACAAAATGATAGACAATCACACAATACTGAGGATCATGCCCCAGCAAAATTTATACACGTATTTCTGAATGACACAGTTCAATCCATGTTTCAGTCAGTATTTCAAGCCCTCTTCACTTTCAGCAAGCAAGGTTGCATTAACTGCGTATCGCAGATTTTTAATCTTCCTCCAATCCTGATGCCATTCTTCGTCATATAGTTAACTTTCTCAGACTGAATTATCTCATTATTCTGTAATAAATTGATAATTGTTTTTCATGTAGAATGTAAAATAGTGAAATTGCATTTATTTTTAGAGAAGCCAGGAGCTAGACATACACAAAAAGAAAACTAATTGACAACATGGAAAATATACTTAGATGTGTACAATTACGTGTTTTTTTCTCTTCTTTTTTTTGCCACTAATATAACATATGGACATATTCTTAATGGGGGTAAAAATGAATGGTTAAAATAACAGCATTCCTGAATTGTACAAATATAAATGCTGTCCATAACCCAATTTTGACAGCAAGATCAGCAGTACACAGAAAATTCTTGTTACAGAAGGCCCAACAATCAATTCAGGCATTTAAAGATCTGATTGGGATGAAAAAGATTACATTAATTCTCTGCTTACAAATCTAAGTATGTGTGGTAAACTGCAATATGAAAACTGATCTTAAGGAAAATGCTTTTCAAAATCCATTTGAATAAAATCAAGCAACTGTCTGAGCATGTCACATCATCTGGTATCTAGAATATTCACATAATAATTGAGTCTATGAGTTTTATCATGCTCTCTCAGTCCAAGGCAAGTTATTTATAGATATTGCTTTTTAATAAATGGACAATGATGCAATATGAAAGTTGGCTCATTTCAATGTATGAAGGATAGATAAAAATACTTCCTACAAAATCTCTTTTAAGTATCCTTTAAGGATGTCAAGACTATGTGTTTCTCAATATCTCAATGCTGAATAAAAGAGCTGTAGCTGGAGCTTTAATATTAAATCACAATATGGCTCTTTCACAAGTATATTTCCATTCCTTGCTCTAAGGTCAAGACAGAAAAGCATTTTGGGAAGGAGGCAATTTGTGCAAAGAGGAACTGGAATTTAAAGCACTTGTAATTTTAAGATAGGTTGATCAAAAGAGAGAATGTTTTAGCATATTCTTCAGAGTATTTTCTAGGAAGATAAGAACATGTAAAGGGAAATGAGTAATTTTCTCTCTTTGGAGGTTTGCGATGGAAAAGAACTTGATCAGGTGATAAATCAAGATTCCCTCAATCTACTTCTACATACTCCCTGAGCTTCTGCAGTGGACTGAATTCCATTATGTACTAAAAGCTAAAATTAATGGCTGACACTATGGAAAATATGAGTGTGTTGTGAATAATATAATTACAAAGGCAGGCTGACATCAGTTTATTTCTAGTGATCTTGCTGGAAAGAAGGCTTTTCAGCCCCTTTACTGAAGATATGGTTACAAATGCTAAGTGGTCATTATTTATTGAGAGTAACTCCAAGTAAGGGCTATCAGAATTTCCCTGTTGTCTCCATGTGATGCTGCTTCCATCTCTGATCTCATATTCCAATAGTATCCTGATCATGGTCTTAGCTGGGAAAGGAGTTGTCATATGATTTCTAGGCATCCTTCATTACTTCACAGTAGTAGGTACCAGCAGAAACAAATAGAAATGGAGCAGCAGACCATCTTTTATAACTACATTTGAAGGAATTTATCCCATCCTGTATAAGATCTGGAAGCCTGAAACCCTTAAAAAAGTAGCAAACCAAACTCATTGCCAATGAGGTGATTCAGACTCACAGTGACCCTGTAGGACTTAGGAATTCCAGGGAGTGCCTGTTGGATTTAAACTGTTGACCTTTTGGTTAGCAGCTGTAGCATTTAACCACTACTCCCCCAGGGTTTCCTTGAAACCTTTATTACCCATCAAAATTCAATTTCCCTGAGCTTTTCTCTCAAGTTCTTGTAGAACGTCAGTGGTTCTTGACTTCTTATTATTTACTATTCATTCCACAGAGGGTCGCTTTCAGTCAGAATTAACTCAATGTCAATGGGTTTGATTTATATCTTACAATCGACATTTTTTTCTTTACCAAGTTATTAACTGTGAAACTCTCATTTGCTCAGGTTTACGGCTAGACACTCAACTGTAAATACAGAACAGCTGTACTTAAGATTCGTGTCCTGCTTTGTCTGCCTCTATAGAGTCCACATTATGTTGTGCCTGCGCCATTAAAAAAACAACAGATGTATGAAGATAAAGTCTTGGAAAAGTACATGTTTAAGGAGCTAGGAAGGGACTCTGAGAAGGCACAATCATAGATAGGACGAAGGCCAGTGGCGTATAGCAAAACTAGAAGTCAAGGTACTCCAAAAATCAAAGCCATTGCTGTAGATTTGATTCCAATGCACAGGAACAGAGTAGAAAGAACTGCCGTACAGACTTTCCCCATCTTTATGGAAGCAGACTACTACATCTTTTTATCCGCTTAGGGGCAGGTGGGTTTGAACTACTGACCTTTCAGTTAGTAGCTGAATGCTTTACATACTGTACCCCTGGGGTGCAGTTTATTCAAGATGATAGTTGGCTCATAATTCATCAGTTAGTTTGGTTATTAAAAATTAATTATTTTTCTTGCATCGTTGTATAAAATTGAGGAACCTGGAACATGTGTGCAATGCTTATGAAATGTTTTACATATTATTTGGCATGAGAAAGAACAACAGAAAACTTGACTGTTGAAATGACTTTCAAGAGAATAGTGTCAGTAGCATAGAGGGAGAGATCTAGAATCTAGACAGAAGAAAAGAGTGAAAGAATCCAGGAAAACATTTATTTAAAAAAAATTTTTTTAAAAAAAGGAAGAAGAAGATTGTTTAAAAAGAGAATGAGAAAGTAAGGAAAAATGAACAAGAACCAAAGAAACTTCTTGCTAGGAGAATGATTTAACAAAGTCATCACAATCAAGAATCTGTAATTATTTTACTGGACGAATTCAGGAATTGTTTAAAATACATTTATCAGAATAATTCAAGTTTACTTATCTCTATCTCAAAATACTACATCAAAAGCCACAACTCTTCATTATCTATTTCTAAGATAATTAATGCAAACACCATAGTTTGTTTCTTCATGGACACCCAGGTTGATTCCATCTTTTTGCTATGGTTGACAGTTCTAAAGAAACATTATGTTCATATATCTATTCGTACAACGGCTCTTATTTCTCTAGGTTATGTTCTAAGAACTGAGATTGCTGAATCATGTGATATTTCTATTTCTAGATTTTTTTTAAGTGTCAAATCAATTTCCAAAGTTGTAAACCTTTATATTCCATCCAAAAGATTGTAAGTGTTCCAGTATCTCTCAAGCCTCTTCAACATTTATTATTATTATTATTATTTTGGTTTAATGCCATCCTTATTGGGATGAGATGGTATTGTTGTTGTTGTTGGGTGCCATCAAGTAGGTTCCAACACGTAATGACCCTATGAACAACAGAATGAAACACTGCCTGATCTTGCACTATGTCCATAATTATTTTTAGGCTTAAGTCTATTGATGTAATCACTGTGTCAACTCACTTGTTGAAGGTCTTCGTCTTTTTTGCTGATCCTCCACTCTGCCAAGCATGATATTCTTTTCCAGGGACTGATCCTTCACGGCAACATGTCCAAAGTATATAAGATGCAGTGTTGCCATCTTTGCTTCCAAGGAACACTCTGGTTGGACTTCTTCCAGAACAGACCTGTTGGTTCTTTTTGTGGTCCACGGTACATTCAACATTCTTCTCCAACACAATTCAAAGGCATCAATTCTTCTGTCTTTGTTCATGGTCCAGCATTAGCATGCATGTGATATGACTGATAATACCATGGCTTGGGTCAGGTGCACTTTAGTCTTCAAGGTGACATTTTTACTTTTCAATACTTTAAAGAGGTCCTTTGCAACAGATTTTCCCATTATAGTGCATCTTTTGATTTCATGACTGCTGCTTCCGTAGGTGTTGACTGTGGACCCGATTAAAATGAAATCCTTGACAACCTCATTCTTTTCTCCATTTATGATGATGTTTCTTACTTGGGCAATTGTGAGGATTTTCGTTTTCTTGATGCTGAGGTGCAATCCATACTGAAGGCTGTTGTCCTTGATTTTAGTGTTTCAGATCTTCTTCACTCCCAGCAAGTAAGGTGGTGTCATCTGTGTAACACAGGTTGTTAATGAGTTGTCTTCCAATCCTGATGCCTCATTCTTCTTCTTATAAATCAGCTTCTCGGCTTATTTGCTTGGCATACAGATTGAAAGTTATGGTAAAAGGATACAACCCTGTAGAACATCTTTGCTGACTTTAAACCATGCAGTGTCCCCTTGTTCTGTTTGCTTGACTGCTTCTTGATCCATATACAGATTCCTTAAGAGCACAATTAAGTGTTCTGGGTGAGAGGGTATCTCACTGTAATTTTGATTTGGATGTTTATAATGGCTAATGAGCATGAATATTTGCCATGTAACTGTAAGCCTCCTAGATGTCTTCTTTGGTGAAGTACCTGTTGTTCATATCCTTTGCCCATTTTTATTTGGGATATTTTTCTTTCTAATGTTGAGGTTTTGCAGTATTTTATAGATTTTAGAGATTAGACACTGATCAGATTTGTCCTAGCCAGAAATATTTTTCCAATATGTAGCTAGTCCTTTTATGCGTTTGGTGATGTCTTTGAATGACCATAAGTGTTTGATTTTCAGGATTTCCCAATTATTCATCTTTTCTTCTGGTGTTTGTCCATTGTTAGTAGTGTTTTATAGTCAGTTTATATGCTGTGTATTATGGTTCCCAGCATTGCCCTATTTTTCTTCCATAATTTTTATTGTTTTAGATTTTATATTTAGGTCTTTGATTAATTTTGAGTTAGTTTTTCTTCATGGTATGAGATATAGATATTGTTTCATTTTTTTTGTAGATGGATATCCAGTTATGGCAACACCATTTGTTAAACAGACTCTCTTTACCCCAGTTTATGGACTCTGGAACCTTCTCAAATGTCGGGTGCACATTGGTGGATGATTGTATGTGTGGACTCTCAATTCTGTTCCATTGGTCCATATACCTGTTTTTGTACCAGTACCTGTTTTCCGGTTCTGTGGCAGTGTAATGGGTTCTACCAGGTCTGACAAGTCCACTGACTTAATTGTTCTAAGTGCTATATACCTCATTGCTAAATATCACTACAGTCACCCTCAAAGTACTCTCCTTAGGAAGCTATGCACCGATGCCAGGATCTAGTCCACCCTTCAAAGCAATTTTGGAATTCTTTCAGGAATGGCCATTGCTCATGGTGGAAAGGTAGCAAGTTTGCGAACTTAGTTTATAGTTGTGTATGACAGACTTTTTAGCCAGTAAACAAATAACTGTATTGGAACACCTTCCCTGCTCACCTGATCTGGTCCCCAATGGCTTTTTCTTTACCCAAAGATAAAGGAAATATTGAAAGGAAGACATATGGATGACATTCAGGACATCAGGGGTTATATGACAACAGCTCTGATAGCCATTCCAGAAAAAGAGTTCCAAAACTGCTTTGAAGGGTGGACTAGTCACTGGTGTCAGTGTATAGCTTGCCAAGGGGAGTACTTCAAAGATGACCATAGAGGCAGTCAGCAATCAGTTATGTAGCACTTTTTCTAGGAAGAATTTGAAAACTTAATTGGCAGTCTTTGTAAAGGCGGTGGTGTGAGGCCTCTCACTTTGTTCTTTTTCTTCAGTAATGGTTTATTTATCTGGGGCTTCTTTCCTTTCCATACGAAGTCAGTGATTTGTTTCTCCATCTCATTAAAAAAATGCCACTGGAATTTCCATTCAGATTGCATTGAATCTGTAGATCACTTTGGGTAGAATCAATATTTTCACGATGTTAAGTCTGTCCATAAGTCAGGCAGGTTTCTCCATTCATGTAGGTCTCTTTCTTGGAGTAAAGTCTTGCCATTTCCTTCGTGTGAGTCTTTTACATCTCTAGTTAGATTTATTTGTGAGTATTTTTTCTTCTTGGGGGTTATTGTAAATGCTATTGATTCAGTGATTTCCTCTTTGATGTCTTTCTTGGTGAAAAGGAATGCAACTTATTTTTGTATGTTATATTTTCATTCTTTGCTGAACTCTTCTACTAGCTCCAGTAGTTTTTTTTTTTTTTCTTTTTGGGGATTCTTTGAGATTTTCTTTATAGAAAGTCAGCCTCTCAAAGTAAAGATATTTTCACCCCTTCTTTATAAATTTTGATGCCCTTTGTTTCTTTATCTTGCTTGATTGCTCTGGCTACAACCTCTAGCAAAATGTTGAGTAAAAGTGGTGACAAAAGATCCTCTTGTCTGGTTCCTGTTCTCAAGGGGAATGGTTTCAGACTCTCTTCATTTAGGATAATGCTGGCTGTTGGTTTTGTATAAATGCCCTTTATTATGCTGAGGAATTTCCCTTTGATTCCTATTTTGCTGAAAGTTGATTGTTCGTTTGTTTTTTACCATAAATGGGTGTTGAACTTTGACAAACGCCCTTTTGAATCAACTGACAAAATCAAGTGGTTCTTGTCTTGTGTTTTATTTATGCAGTTGGCACTATCTCCGCATCCCTGGTGTGAATCATACTTTGTCATGGGGATTATATTTTTATGTGTTTTTTAATTCTGTTGGCTAGGATTACATCAAAGATTTTTTGCATCTAAGCTCAAGAGAGAGATTTTCTGTAATTTTCCTTTTTTTGTGCTGTCCTTACCTGGTTTGGGTATCAGGGTTATGCTGGCTTCACAGAATGAATTTGGCAGTATTCCATCCTTTTCTATGCTGTGAAATACCTTTAGTAATAATGGTGTTAACTCTTCTCTAAAGGTTTGTTAGAAATCTCCAGTGAAGCTGTCAGGGCTATGATTTATTTTGTTGTTGTTGGGAGTGTTTTAAATTACTTTGCCAATCTGTTTTTTTTGGTATAGGTCTATTTAGTTGTTCTACTGCTGTGTTAGCATAGGTAGGTACTGAGTGTCTAGAAAGTTGTCCGCTTCCTCTTGGTTTTCAAATTTGTTAGACTGCAATTTTTCATAGTATTTTGTTATGATTTATTTTATTTTATTTTTATTTAATATGACTGAGTGAAAATGTACATTCCCGTACAAATTTACATGCCTACCTATATGCAGCTTCCACTGCTCTCCCTGTCCAGTGACAACACACTATTCCTCTCTGCTCCATACATATCTCATCCTCCCAGTAGTCTCCTTTCCCCTCCTCTCCACCCACTCTCCATAAATTGTGTCTGTTTTGATAATGCCCATCTCATGTCTTATTAAGGTTATTTACTTCCTTTCTTGTTTTTCTTTTTTCATTTTGGCCAGTGGTTTATTGATTTTGTTGATCTTTTCAAAGAACCAACTGTTTACCTTCTTAAAATTCTCAGTCTTTCTTCTATTCTCCAATTCAATTTGTTCTGCTCTAATTTTCATTCTTTGCTTTTTTATAGTGCCAAAGGGCTTCTTTTGTTACTTTTCTTTCTATTTGTTCCAGTTGTAGGGATAATTGTTTGATTTGAGCCCTCCTTTTTTATTTATTGTAGTGCATTTGTGGTAGTAAATTGACCCCTGAGCACTGCTTCTCCTGTGTCCCAAAGGTTCTGGTAGGATGTTTTCATTCTCATTTGGCTCTGTGGATTTCTTTATTCTGTCCTTCATTTCTTCTATAAGCCAGTAGTTTTTGAGCAAGGTGTTGTTCAATTTCCACATGTTTGATTTTTTTTACTCCTTCTTCCTGGTATTGATTTCAGTTTTATGTGTTAATGGTCTGAAAGAATGCTTTGTAGTATTTCAGTGCTTTGAATTTTGTTGAGGCTTGCATTATGTCCTAATATGTGGTCTATTTTTGTAGAAGTTCCATGTGCATTGGAAAAGAAAATATGCTTATCTGCTGTTGGGTGGAGTGTTCTGTATATGTAAGCATATGAGTTCAAGTTGGTTGACTGTGGCTTCTATTGAACTTTTTTCTAGATGTTCTGTCCTTCACTGAATGTGATGTGTTCAATTCTCTTACCATTATGGTGGGGCTCCCTATTTCTGTTTACAATGCTGTTAGAGTTTTGTTGTTGTTGTTGTTTAGTTTTTAATGTATTTTGGAGCCCTGTATTGAGTGCATGAGTATTTAATATGGTTATGTTGTCATCTGGTTTTGAACCTTTCATCATTATATAGTGTTCTTCATTATCCAGTGTGGTGGCTTTTACTTTAAAGTCTATGTTGTCAGGAATTAATATTGCCACACCTGTGTTTTTTAATGTAATTTGCAGGATATAGATGGATCATGTTTTTTTATCCAGTTTACCACTCTGTCTCTTTATCAGTACATTTAATCCATTTACATTCAGCATAATTATTGATAAAAATCAGTTTAGTGCTGTCATTTTGATGTCTTTGTTATATGTTGTAGACAATTCTTTTGTTCCTCTTAAATTTCCATGCAGAGCCATTTTTCTTTGTGTGTTTTCCTTAATCTTTTTTATTATGGTTTGTTTTGTATTTGCTGAAACTTGTTTCTCTTGTTTTTTATTTTGATGAGTAGGATTGTTAATTTCCTTTGAGGTTACCTTAATATTTACCCCTATCTTTTCTATATTTAAACCAACCTTTAACTTATTTTTATTGTGATTAAGTGAAAGTTTACAATACAATTCAATTTGTCATATACTAGCCCAAACACACGTTTCTGTGCAACCATATCTGGTCTCTTCACCTTGTGATAGCAGACTCATCCTTTCCATGCTGTACTTCCAGGATCCATTCAACCAATACTTACACCCTCCTCTCCAGCCTCCCATCTCCCTAAATGAGGAACCAGTTAGATAGCCTCGTAGAAAATGTTAAATTGCTTTCCAAAGAGTCTGTATCATTTTACATTCCCACCACCAGTGTAGTAGAGTTCCAGTCTCTCCATAGCCTTGTCCACATTTGTTATTTTGTGTTCTTTAGATTAATGCAAACCAGGTTTTAGTATATCTCACTTTGATATCCTCTCCATATGAACGATCTATGACTACATTTTTCTTTTGAGTTTCCCTTTTTATTATGCTATTTACATAGTTAAATTTATGTTTCATGATTTTGAGTGTTTTGTTTCAGATTTATTTTTGTGATTTCCCTTTCAGGTTGACATGCAGTTGCTCTGTTCTGCGTTCTAGTCTTGAGTTTCGCTTTTTTTCTCTTATGACTGAGTGAAAATGTACATTCCTATATAAACTTGAATGCACACCTATATGCAACTTCCACTGCTCTCCCCGCCCAGTGACAGCATACTATTCCTCTCTGCCTCATACATGACTCATTCACCGAACAGTCTCCTTTCCCCTCCTCTCCACCTGCTCCCCTTCCTCCAGCCAGAGGTCAGCAGGATAATATCCTAAGATGCATAAAACCATAAAGTGCACCAAATATGTGGCCACTCTGCATCACCATTCCTGACCAAAGAGTAGACCTTCATTATGATTTATGGGCAAGGGCAGCATCAGGGCCAGGGGCCATGCTCCAGGGGAACCCCAAAACCACTGGACCATCAATTGAGGTCTTTTAGTGGAGATCTCAGAGTGCACCCCTTTTTATTCTTGTGTTGACAGTGAGACTCAACTTTGTAAGCACCATCGTGGCTACCACTGGTGCTAGCCAGGCACCATCCGGTTCTTCCAGTCCCAAGTCAATGTAGACATCCACTCATGTGGGTCTCTCTATCTTCTGGGTTGTCTTTCTTCTATGTCATTTTGGTCCTCTGTGAGTAACCATTCCTGCTGAGTTGGGACAATTTGCTGTGCCCTCAGATGGCAGCTTAGCAGCTTTTAAGACCCAGATGCCACTCACCAATGTGGGGTGCACAGAGCCCTGTTAGCAAAACACTAGTTGTGTCAGTTGGTCTTGATGTCGCCTGAGAGCATGGTCTTCTGCCCCCTGCCCTAGCTACTCTGTCCTTGCAATGTTAGGTTAAGATGGAAAGAGTATTCTAGTTATGCTGCAGTTCACTTAAAATTGTTCTTGTTTCTAATGTGTGCTATCACTGATTTTACCCAACCAAATTTCTACCAACTATTTAATCTAAACCCTCCCCCTCTTGCCCTCCCTCCCTCACCTCCCTTGCAGCTGTCAAGGAGTCTTTTCTTCTATGCATAAGTCTGTTTTTGAGTTCTTATTGTAGGGGTCTCATACAATCTTTGTCCTTTTGTTGCTAATTACTTTCACTAAACATAAAGTCTTCCAGTTGAAACCAGGTTATGACACGTTTCCTGGAATCATGATTGTTCTTTATCATTGCATAGTGCTCCACTGAGTACATATACTGTAGTTTACCTATCCATTCTTCTGTTGGGCATCTGGTTTGATTCCATCTTTTTGCTTTCGTGCACTGTGCTGTGATAAACATTCTTGAGCATGTATCCGTTGGTGTGAATGGCCTTGATTCTGTAGGATAGTAGTGGAATTACTGGGTCCAATGGTATATCTATATCCATTTTTTTAAGAAAGTGCCAGATTGCTTCCCAAAGAGGCTGGACCATTTTCCAACCCCACCAACAGTATAGCAGAGTTACACTTTCCCCACAGCCTCTCCAGCATTTGTTGTTTTGTGTTTTTTGGATCATGGCCAACTTTGTTGGGGTGAGATGGTATCTCATTGTAGTTTTGATTTGAATTTATTTAATAACTAAAGATCGTGAACATGCCCGCATGTAATTTTTGGCTGCCTGGATCTCCTCTGTAGAGAAATGTCTGCCCATCTCCTTTGCCCATCACTTAATTGGATGATTTATGTTCTTCCTATTGATATTTTGTAGTACCTTATAGATCATGGAGAGCAGGCGTTGGTCTGACACAGAGTTGCCAGATATTTTTTCCCATTTTGTAGGTGGCCTTTTAATTCTATTAGTAAAGTCTTTGGATGAGCAAAAGTGTTTGTTTTTTAATAGTTGCCATTTATCTATTTTCTCTTCTGTTGATTGTGGTTTGTTTGACAGATTTTGAAGTCCATCTATGTTGTGTATTAAAACTTCCATTGTTGTTCCTACTTTTTCTTGCATGAGCTTTATTGTTTTAGATTTGATATTTAGGTCTTTTATCCATTTGGAGTTGTTTTTTGTATAAGGTGTAAGATATGGATCTTGTTTCAATTTATTGCAAGCCAGTCAAGCCAAAACGGATATCAATTTTGCCGGCATCATTTGTTGAAAAGATTGTTTTTACCCCAATTTAATGTCTTAGGGCCTTTGTCGAACATCAACTGCTCATAGACAGATGTTGTCATCTCTGGGGTCTCAATTCTGTTCCATTGATCGATCTGTCTGTTCTTATACCAGTACCAGGCTGTATTGACCACTGTGGCAGTGTAATAGCTTCTAAAGTCGGGTAATGAGAGATCTCCGAGTGTGTTCTTCTTCTTTAGTAGTACTTTACTTATCCGGGGTTTCTTCCCTGTCCAAACAAAATTGGTGATTTCTCCATCTCATTAAAAAGTGACGCTTGAACTTGTATTGGGATTGCATTATTTAAGCAGATTGCTTTGGCTAAAATCAACACTTTTACAATGTTAAGTCTTCCTATCCATGAGCAGGGTAGGTTTCTCCATTGATCCAAGTCTCAGTTTCTTCTAGTAAGGGCTTGTAGTTGTCTTTGTAAAGGTCTGTTATTTCTCTGGTTAGATTAATTCCTAGGTACTTTATCTTCTTGGGGGCTATAGTAAATGGTATTGATTTGATGATTTCTTCATTAACAGTCTCGTTGGTGTAAAAGAATCCTACTGATTAACTTATGTTTACCTTGTATCCTGAGACTTTGCTGAACTCTTCTATCAATTTGAGTAGTTTACTTATACATTCTTTGGGATTCTCTGCATATAGAATCATATCATCTGCAAACAGGGAGATTTTGACTTCTTTGCTGATGCAGATGCCCTTTATTTCTTGGTCTTGTCTAATTGCTCTGGCTAGAACTTCTAGTACAATGTTGAATAGGAGAGGTGATAGTGGGCATCTTTGTGTAGTTCTGTTCTCAAGGGAAACTCCTTGAGCCTCTCTCCATTCAGGATGACATATGCAGTTGGCTTTGTATAAATGGCCCTTATTGTGTTGAGGAATTTTCCATCTATGCCTATTTTGCTAAGGGTTTTTAGCATGAATGGGTGTTGAACTTTATCAAATGCCTTTTCTGCATCAATATACAGGATCAGGTGATTCTTGTCTTTTGTAGTATTTATGTGGTTAATCACATTAATTGTTTTTCTGATGTTGAACCAGCCTTGCATCCCTGATATGAATCCAACTTGGTCATAATGGATAATTTTTTTGATATGTTGTTATATTCTATTGGCAACAATTTTGTTGAAGATTTTTGCATCTAGATTCATGAGTGATATCAGTCTGTAGTTCTCCTTTTTGGTTGGGTGTTTCCCTGGCTTTGGTATCAGGGTTATGTTGGCTTCATAGAATGAGTTTGGGAATACTTCATCCCTTTCTATACTGTGAAACATTCTCAGTAGTATTGGAGATAATTCTTGTCTAAAAGCTTGGTAGAATTCTGCATTGAAGCCATCTGGGCCCAGGCTTTTTTTGGTTTGCAGTTTTTTTTATGACATTTTCAATCTCTTCCTTTGTGATGGGTTTACTATGTTCTGCTTCACGTTGTGATAATTTGGGTAGGTGATATTAATCAAGGAATTTGTCCATTTACTCTAGGTTTTCAACTTTGTTAAAGTCTTTCGTAGTATTCTGTTATGATATTTTTTATTTCATTGGATCTGTTGGGACCACTCCCATCTCATTTCTAATTTGGGTTATTTGTTTCCTTTCCTGTTTTTCTTTAGTAACTTTAGCCTTTGGTTTGTCAATTTTGTTGATCTTTTAAAAAAAACAGCTTTTGGTCTTTTCAGTTTCTTCACTGGTTCTTCCATTCTCTAATTGATTTATTTCTGCTCTAACCTTTATGATCTGTTTTCTTCTGTTGCCTGAGCAGTTTCTCTGTTGTTCTCTCTCTACTTGTTCCAGCTGTAGGGTTAGTTCCTTGATTTGCTTTCTTTGTTCCTTCCAGATGTGTACATTTATAGAGATAAACAGACCTCTGAGCACTGCTTTGGCTGTATTCAGAACGTTCTAGTAGGAAGTGTTTTCATTCTCATTGGAATCCATGAATTTCTTGATTTCATCCTTTATTTCTTCTATAACCAATGGTTTTTTGAGGAATATGTTGTTCAGTTTCCAAGAGTTACACTTTCTATCTATGTCTTTTCTGCTATTGATTTTGACTTTTATGGCTTTATGATCTGAGAAGATGCTTTGCAGTAATTTAGTGGTACGGATTTTGTTGCGAATTGCTTTATGTCCTAACACATGGTCAATTCTGGAGAATGTTCCATGGGCACTGGAGAAGAAGGTATAGTTGTCCGCTGATGGGTGGAAAGTTCTGTATATATTGATCAGGTTTAGTTGGTTACTTGTGGCAATAAGGTCTTCTGTATCTTTATTGAGCTTTTTTCTAGATGAGCTGTCCAGTATTGACAGTGGAGTGTTGAAGTCTCCCACTATTACTGTGGAGTAATCTAACTCTTTTTTGAGTGTGGTCAGTGTTTCTTCAACGTAATTAGGTGCTCTGTTATTAGGTGCATAAATACTTAATATAGTTAACTCTTGGTTGTGTACTGAAACTTTCAGCAATGAATAGCGTCCATCTTTGTCCATGATGGTGGATTTTACATTAAAATTGATTTTGTATGAGATTAGGTTTGGCATCCCTGCTCTTCGTTGTTCATTGTTAGTTTGATATGTATGCTTCCATCCTCTAATTTTCAGTTTGTTCCTGTCTTTAAGGCTCAAGTGTGTTTTTTGTAGACAACATATGGATGGGTCATGTCTTTTGATCCAAGATGTCACTCGATGTCTCTTTATTGGAGCATTCGGTCCATTCACATTCAATGTAATTATTGCTAGGTACGTGTTCAGTGCTGCCATTGTGATGTGCTTTTTTTTATGTTGATGTTTTCTCTGTTGTTCTTATTAGTCTGTTCTGGGACATTCTTTGTTGTGAGTTGTTTTTTCACCTTTTTCAGAGCTGGTTTTGTGGTTGTTGAGACTCCTGTATTACATTTCTTGAAATGATATGATACATCTTTGTTGTGCTTTACAGCTGCCCCTATGAACCCCCTTAATAAACTATATATAAACCGAATTTTAATTACTACCAGTCTTCTCATCTTCCTCTCCATCTGGAAGGACTATAACAACTGTAGTACATCCCTCTTTTTAATATGATGACACCATAGTTTTCATGATGATGACTGGATTGCTTCCTTCCTTATCAAAGCTGTGATTGGTTTTGGAGCCTTCCCTAACTGAGTAGAGTTTTGAGTAGTATGTCGTTCTAAAATATAAAGTTAGTGGTTTTGTTCTTCTACGCCAGAGCCAAGAACTTATTTCAATATTTCTTGTAGTTTTGGTTTGGTTTTTACAAAGTTTCTGCGTTTCTGTTTATCTGGGAATGTCTTAATTTCATTTTCATATTTGAAAGATAGTTTTGCAAGATATGTTCTTGGTTGGAAGTTGTTCTCCTTCATGGCTTTGAACGTGTCATGCCACTGTCTCTGTGCCAACATGGTTTCTGCTGAGAAATGTGATGAAAGCCTACAGGGTTTCCCTCTGTATGTTAGCTTTGTTTTGAGTGTTATTGTCTTTAAGGGTTTCTGCTTATTTTCGTTTTGTTAAGCTTGATTATAATATATCTTGGGGTCTTTCTTTTGAGATCTATATTGGATGGCGTACAATATGCATCTGGGATATCTATATTCTCTTCCTTCATGATATCTGGGAAGTTTTCTGTCAGTAGCTCAGCAACGATACTCTATGTTCTCAGGTGTCTCATCCTGTTGAGGGACTGCAGTTAATTGAAGGTTATTCCACTTAATAGAATCCCACATGCTTCTTAATGCTTCTTCATTTTTCTTGTTTCTTTTTTCCAACTTCTGCTCATAGATGCTGGCATCAGTAGCTGTGTCTTGCAGGTCTGAAATTCTTTTTTCTGTTTGTTCTGTTTTCTTGGCTTTGAATGGAAGTTTGTATGTCTTTGATTTTGTCCTTGGTCTGTTGGATTTCAGAGTACTGGTGTTCCATCAGATCGAACAGCTTGCTTAATTTTTCCTTTTGTTCTTGGCTTTTGGCTCTGCTGCATTTTGTATAAGGTCTAGAAGCGCCCTGTATATACTCCTTTTGTATTCACCTTCTGATGATTTCAGAAAAGTTTCTTCATCCAGAAAACTCCTTGTTTGTTTTGTTTGGGAGCCTTCTCAAGCCATGGGTGATTTCTTGTGTGCAACAAGCACCTCTTGCTTTTTTAGTTTCATGTGAGTAAGTAGAGTCTGGGAGAGATACTGTAAGGATGGGCTGAAGCTGTTTTTGTAGGCTCTCTTAAAATATACTTTCCAAGTCAGTCAGGTTTTCAGGTGTAGAGGTCCCTCTTCCCAATTGGCAGAGTAAGAACCTCTATATGCAACCCCAGATGATAGGAACTCATAATGCTGCTGCCCTGTTGGCCTCTGTGGACAGTGCCCAGCCTTAGGTGACACAGTGTAAACTACTGCTTTTCTGGTAGAAAAGCGCTCTCCTGTGGGCAGGCTCTGACTCTCAAGCTAAGAATTAGGTCCAACTTCGGCCACCGTATCTAAGATGGTGACCTCCAATTGGGCTGATAGAGGATCTAAAGGTGCCGAGACGTAGTGAGTCCTCAGCCTCTGTTGCTTGGCCCCCACCGTAGGTGAGACTGTGTAAACGACTGCTTTTCTTTTGAAGAAGCGCTGTTCTGTTGGCAGGTGCTGGCCCCCAGGATACTAATTAGGTCCCGCTAAAATCTCTGTATCCAACACGGAGTCCCGCACATAGATGCCGTGGTTCCATATAAGCCATGCTGCAGCAGAGGCAAAAAGACATGCCCAAATTGGCTAGATGAACAGAGTCCCAAGCCTAGATATCAAAACATGGCAATTTCACCTGCTCATCCCACCAGCGGCACATCTGAGACCAACCCCCAGGCAAGACCCAGCTCTGCCCACCGGCCAAGACTGAGGAAAAAAAAGTCAAAATTGTGCATTACCTTCAGTCTATGAGAGCCAGGGCTAGCCAGGAGTGGGAGTCACTGAAAGAGAGGAGGTTTTTTTGCTCAGTGGTATGAAGTCCAGATTAACAGCCCTGTGCTATGTCCTTGAGCTCACTAGCTGACCAGAAGGCTCCGTTTGATTATCACTTCAGGTCTTGGTTTCCAGAGGGATATAAGGAGACATGTGCTTAGTCCACCATCTTGACTCCACCCCCTCTAGTCTTGAGTTGTTATCTGATGTTACTAATTTTCTAACCAGAGGACTCTCTTTTGTTTTTCTTATAATTTGGTTTGTTTTTTGCAAATTCTCAAAATTTCCATTTATTTGGAAGTGTCCTAATTTCACTGTAATATTTGAGAGACAGTTCTGCTGGATATAAAATTCTTGGCTAGCAATTATTTTCCTTCAAGGTTTCATGTATGTCAACTCATTGCCTTCTTGCCTGCATGGTTTCTGCCAAGTATTCTGAGCTTAGCCTTATATAGTCTTCTTTGTAGGTTATTTTGCATTTATCCCTGGTGACTTTTTAAATTATCTCCTTATCTTTTCTTTTGGCAAATTTTATTACAATATGCCTTGGTGTCTTTCTTTTGGGATCTACCATGTGTGGAGTTTGATGAGCATATTGAATAGAAAGCTTCTCAATTTTCTTGGTATCAGGGAAGTTTTTGTTAACAAATCTTCAACAATTCTCTCTGTGTTTTCTGCGCTCCCTTCCTGTTCTGATACTCTAATTATTTGTAGATTATTCCTCTTGATAAAGTCCCACATAATTCTTAGTGTTTCTTGATTAATTAAATTTCTTTTAACTGGTTTTTCCTCAAATATTTTGCTGTCATGTACTTTATCATCAGTCTCAATAATTTGGTCTTCCATTGCGTCAGTTCTGATCCTTTGACTGTCTATGGGGTTGCCTAATTTTATAATTTTACTATTAATTTTCTGAATTTTTCTTTCCTATTTCTGTTTACTTTCTTGTAACCTGTTCAATTTGTCATTGTACTGTGCTGCATTTTTCCCTCATAGCCTTCCTGATCTCTTGAAGAGTTCTAAATATTCATTTTTGTATTCTACCTCTGATAATTCTAGGAATTTCTCTTCATCTGAAAAATTTTGTTGATTCTCTGTTTCAGGAATTTTCTAAAGCTGTTATGGTCTACTTCCTTAAGTGATTTGATATGGAGTGTTGTCCCTGAGCCACCAATAAGTTATTGAATTTATTTATTTTACATTTGCTTACTATGTTTCAGCTTCTTGTTTTGTTTTGAAATGTCCAAATAGGCAATTTGTGTGTGCTAGTTTGGTTATTGTTGACTTTCAAGCTGTAATGTCCTGTCACCAGGTTTTTAGAGCTATTAGTAGACATGTGAGCCCAGGAGTTCATTTACTTTACATGTAAGGATTCAGCTCATGTGTAGTCAGTCACCAATTGTGTGATACAGGCTCTCTCCCCCTGCTGTAGATGTGAGGGCTAATTGGTGCAAGCACAGCTGTCCCTGAGGCCCTTTTGTTGTTTCTATATGAAGGAACATTTTCTGCACTGAATTTATGCCTCAGGAGAGTGGACAGACTTTTACCTTTTCCTTACCTGCCCCCACCCCTGTTGTTGTTAGGAGCCATCAAGTAGATTCCAACTCATAGTGACCCTATGAACAACAGAATGAAACACTGCCCAGTCTTGTGTCATGTCCACAACTGTTTTTATGCTTAAGACCATTGTTGCTGTCACTGTGTTGCTCGTCGAGGGTCTTCCTCTTTTTTCCTGACACTCGACTCACCCTCCACACTCCCAAACATCATGTTCTTCTCAGGGGATTAATCTTTCCTGACAATACATCCCAAGTGTGTAAGATGCAGTCTTGCCATCTTTGCTTCCAAGAAGCACTCTAGTTGGACTTCTTCCAGAACAGATCTGTTGGTTCTTTTGGTGGTCCATTGTACATTCAACTTTCTTTTTGAATATCACAATTCAAAGGCATCAATTCTTCTGTCTTCTTTGTTCACAGTCCAGCTTTTACATGCATATGATGTAATTGAAAATACAATGGTTTGGCTCAGACACGTTTTAGTCTTCCAGGTGACATCCTTACTTTTAAATACTTTGAAGAGGTCCTCTGCAGCAGATTTTCCCAGTGCAATGCATCTTTTGATTTCTTGACTGCTGCTTCCAAGGGCTTTGATTGTGGACCCAAGTAAAATGAAATCCTTGACAACCTCAATCCTTTCTCCCCCCTTACCCCTAGCTTGTTAAATTGATCCCTGTATCCCTGAGTCTTGGAGAGTGGCTCAGGCCAGCCATAATCAGTCCTACTTCTGCCTCAGTTAACAATGTCATACTAAAAAAATAGATGCAGTACAGAGAAGGGGGGCTCTGGATTAAGGAAAAGAGGTTTTTCCTGAAGGAAAGATTTAGATTCCTGTGCAGTAGGTAGATGCAAGCCACTTAGCTTTTGATGATTAAATACCTCTTTCCACTACTTCTGGAGGCATAAGTGGATTCTCCACTCTGTCCACCCTGCTGAGTAGGGTGGTCTCCGGATACAACTGCTCCATGCATCATGCTGGCTGGAGCCAATTACCAGTGGGTCAGGTCAGGCCAATCCTAGGTACTTTTGGACCTACACCCTTCCCAATTGCTCAGTCCAATTTTTCAACTTTCCCTTTGAAGTTCAGGGCTTCTAGAATGTCATATGTAATCTATTCGTTTGTTCTTTTGGGTCTTTGTTGTTGTAGAGATCCCAGGAAGCATCTAACTACTCCAGCATCTTTGCTTTGCCCCTGTTGCTTCTTTCTGAACAATACCATGCTATTTTTCTTTTAGTCTCTATTCCTAGTACCAGTACCCTTTTCCAGGCCCTAAATAACACCTGAATTTTTCCAATAGCTCCCTAGCTATCATTCTGTTACCATTTTGTCAAGACTTCCCTTTATAGTCCTTATTGTAACAACATATTTTTCTAGCAATATATTTTTCTAAGGTTTTCTACTAATATGTGAGTTAATGAAGAATGCCAGCACATTCTTGTAGTCCCTGTAGCACATAATACATTGCCAGTAAATATTGAATGAATGTGTAAATGTAAGTCACTGCCATAACAGTAATTTAGAAAAATTATTTTAATCATTTTGAATCAACTTTCCCCAAAAGTTTCTGCCTTTTTTTCCTAAACTATCCTTAGAAGTTCTTTTGAAATTTAGCTTTGTTAATGATGTTTCTCAAAATGACTGATGCTTGAGTTCTATCTGATCATTATGAAGATGTCTAAAAAAAGAAATTTGTTACTCTAAGGTGATCCTTTGTCAGTACATTAAGACTGTGAAATATCTCTGGGATGTCAAATCCAAGGAAACAGTGTGAAACTATACAGTGCTATGTCTGCATTGGGACTTGCAAAATCATAAAAGCAATATTAATAGTAGAACAAGCCTCAAATCTTCTCATAGGGCTTTTTAAGCAAGCCAGTCTCATTACCAATATCTTTTATACTATCTCAAAGAGCCACTAAACTTTGATAATTATTCCAAGTATGGTAGTCATTTACTTTATCACTATAAATTCCATGCTTAGTTTCTATAGAAATCCTGGAGGTCGCAGTGCTCAGGAGCAAAAAGTTAGGCTTGAATACAATCTGAAGTACTGTATTATTAAAAATTAAAATATTTTATTAGTAGGTACAAGTTAGAAAATACTTCATGACAAAATCTTAATACAACACTTTTTTGTTTCTTCTCTATCTCTCTTTTCTGTTGTCTTCATTGCAGTTGTCTTCCTTGTTGAAGTTCTCCAGTTTTCAAAAGAGAAAGCTCAAATAGCTTGAACTTTTCTAATGTTATTAAAGAAGAAGAATAAATCAGACTTGAATTGTAAGCTAATTCACATAGAAGAGATATAAGCAGATAATTTGCAGAGGAGTAAAAGCTAAGTGTGTTCAGAGTCACTGAGGTTTTTAAAAATAAATTATTATTTAAAATGTTCTTTTCAGAATACATTTCATGAGATTTTTTTATTACCATATTTATCAGTGTTAACCTGTTTAAGCTAGAAACAAGCAAAAGAAATGTAGAATATGAATGGTAACCAGAAGCAACTCCTAGAGTAAAATTGTGGCTTTCTCTGTATAATTTATTATGGGTGACTGATTCCCCAGGCATGTTTGGCAGCTAATAAGTTAACCTTATGAAGCATAAAATACAGTAATGTTAACTTTCTCTTACTCAGGCAGAAATTACAAGATTTGGTGTGGCACATTTATAGCTTTCCAAGGTAATGCCAAAAGAAAAGGAATATGTTCTAGGTGATTATATGGCTTAAGGAGATTTCTTCAAGTCTAGAAAATATTTGCTGAAATATCAAAGAAACAAACTAGGAGATCTGGTGGATACAGAGCACTTTCTTACATTCCATGTGATCTGGGTCAATTTATTCATTTAGACTAGACGTTAGTAAGTAACTACAAAACAGCAAGGAATTTTCTGGTCTGAGGTCTCCTGTCTCTCTGCTCACTTCTCACTTTTATATTTTAAGAGATTGATCTAAAACACAATCTAATCTAGTAGATTGAGTCCTACCACATTAACATAACTGCTACTAATCGTACCTTATTGACATCATATGGATAGGATTTACAACATACAGGAAAATCGTATCAGACAACAAAATAGATAATCATACAGTACTGGAAATCATGTGCCAGCCAATTGATAGATATTTTGAGGGGATATATTTCAATCCATGACAACCATCAATTGTTTTATGTAGAGTGATAATTTTCATTAATCAATGAAGATTTTGTCTATTACAGAAGCATCCCTAACCTGGCCTCAAAATAGACTTCTTAGGTATAGATAAAAGCATTACTAACCACAGTAAGAAGACTTGGAAATAATTTTTACTAAACCAATATGCTTACTAAAATTTTATTCTTCCATATTGGACTTTGTTTCTCTTTTTCTTTTTAATTGTGATTGTCACTGACAGTTGAGTTGCCATAGGTAAACTGAAAGGAATAATTTTTCTTATGCATACAGTCAACATAAATGACAATTGTGACACAAATACATCTTTCTTTGACTTTAATTTTTTTATTACGATTTAGTGAAAGCATATAATCCAAGTCAGTTTTGCATACCTACTTCACTACAACTGTATTTGCTCTCCCAAATCTCTGACAACACACTCCACCTTTTTACTCTTCTAGTATCCTCCCAACAAACACCTATCTTATTCTTTCCACTCTCTCCTCTCCACTCTAGAAAGAAACTGGTAGGACAGACTTCTATAAATGTATAAAACCACGAAGTAGATGTACCACCTGGTCACTGTGTGTCCCCAAGTCCATTCCATTCTTTGTCATCTGTGTTGAACTCAGTACTGGTTTCAGGTCTGGGGCAGCAGCAAATCTAGGGGCCATGTTCCCAGGGGACCATCCAAGTTGTCGGACCCTCAATTTTGATCTTTTAGTATAGTTCTTGATCTACACACTTCTTTTTCTCATGCTACATCAAGAACTCTACATTGTGTCCCATATCAAGACTATTTTTGGTGGTGGCCAGTAACCATCTGTTTCTTCTGGTCTCATGCTGATGCAGTTTTCCAGTCTTATGGGTTCTTCTGTCTCTTGAACTCATTTTTCCTTGTGTTTTTAATGTTCTTGGTAACCATCCATTACAAGTGGAGTGGCACAAGTTGTTCCTCAGATGACAGCTTCCTGGCTTTCAAGACACCAGAGTCCACTCACCAACATGGGGTGCAGAAGACTCTCTTAGCAAAAGGTTAATTATGCCAATTGACCTCAATGTAGCCCAGAAAACACTGTCCTGAGACCCATCCCTCGGATACTTTATCCTTCGAAATTTTGGGTTAAATTTAGAAAATCATTTAGTGTATCGTGTAGTCCAGTTATGCTGGCCTGCCTTCTACTGAGTGCTGTCACATCCTTCGTCTAACTGAGTTTGTATCAACTATCTAATCTACGAATGACCAGCTCCCTCCCTCCCCAACCTTGTTGCTATCAAAGGGCCTTTTATTCTGTGCATAAGTCCTTTTTTAAGTCCTTGTAATAGTGATCTCGTACAATACTTGCATTTTTGCAGTTGACTGATTTCATTAAGCATAATGTTTTCTAGTTGATACCAGGTTATGAGATGCTTCCTAGAATCATCATTATTCTTTATCATTGCATGGTATGCATTGTTTATATATATATATATATATATACATATATATATATATACATCATAGTTTGTTTATTCATCTGTTGATTGGCACCTAGGTTGATTCCATCTTTTTGCTATTGTGGACTGTACTACAATAAACATCTGTGTGCATGTATCTGTTCATGTGACAGCCCTTATTTCTTTAGGTTAGATTCCCATCAGTGAGATTGCTGGATCATATGGTATTTCTGTTTCTTGCTTTTTAAGAAAGCATTAAATTGCTTTTCAAAAAGGTTATACCATTTTGCATTCCCACCATCAGTGTAGGAGACTTCCAATCTCTCCAGAGCTCCTCCAGCATTTGTTGTTTTGTGTTTTTTGGATTATTGCCAACTTCACTGGGTTGAGATGGTGTCTCATTGTAATTTGGATTTGGATTACCTTAATAGTTAATGATCATGAGCATTTCTTGCATCTTTTGCCTGGATGTTTTCTTCAGTGAAGTGTCTGTCCATGTCATTTGCCCATTGTTTAATTGGGTTATTTGTCTTTTTCTTGTTGCAATTTTGCAGTACTTAGATTATGGAAATCAGACATCAATCCAATATGTAGTTGCTAAAATATTGTTTTCCCATTCTGTAGGCAGTCTTTTAACTCTCTTGATAAAGTCTTTGGATGAGCATAAGTGTTTAATTTTTAGTAGTACCCATTCATCCATTATCTCTTTTGTTTGTGCTTTGTTGGTAAGATTTTGTAGTCTGTCTAAGCCATGTATTAGAACTTCCAATGCTGTCCCTATACTTTTTTCCATAATCTTTATTGTTATATGTTTGGTATTTAGGTATTTGGTTCATTTTCCGTAAGTTTTTGTGTAAGGTGTGAGATAGGGGTCTCGTCTCAGTTTTTTTGCAGATTGATATCCAATTTTGCCAACACCATTTGTTTAAAAGACTTTTTACCCCAGTTTACAACCTTTGGAACTTTGTCAAATACTGTTTCTAAGAGTATGATGATATTTCTGGATTCTCTATTTTGTTGAATTGGTCTATATATCTGTTTTTGTACCAGTACCAGACTGTTTTGACTGCCATGGCAGTGTAATAGGTTCTAAGGTCGGGTAATGTGAGGCGTCCCACTATGTTCCTCTTCTTCAGTAGTGCTTTACTTATCCAGAGTTTCTTCGCTTTCTGAGCAAATTTCGTATTTTTTCCATCTTTTTTTTAAAGGACATGAAGATATTTATAGTTTAGAATGATTGATAGACTACATCGTGATAAGGTCTCTACTGCTTCTAAATGGTTAAGCACTTGACTACAAACCAAAATCTCACCTGGATTTTGCTGATTGCTTCCTTGTGGTGTCAATTAACCATATACTAAAAATAGTATAATGTCATAAAGTTAGTATTTATTAGATCCATTAGGCAATAAATCATATTTTGCATTGCAATATTTCCATTAATAAATACTGTGATGGATAGCTTTTTGTGTCATTTTCAATCATGCACAAAACTAGTTTTTGCTATAAAAGCATTTTGCATTTGTGCTTAACATCCACAGCCAGATGACTTTAACTGAAGGAGATTATACTTGGTAATGTGGGTAGGCTTCAAAAGCAACACTGAGATTTCCCTGAGGAAGATATTAGCTCTTGCCTGAGATTTCCTAGTCTATGGGCTTGCCTTATAGATCTTGGACTTGTCAGCCCTCATTATTATGCATTCCTTGAAATATATATATATATGTATAAGATCTCCTACTGGTTTAATTTCTCTAGCAAATCCTAAATGACTGAAATTTGTTGCAGCAAAGTAATTCAATTTTCACTGGTTTTCTAGTGGCACAGTGGTTAAAAGTTATGGTGAGCAATGGCTACTGGTGAAATATCAACATTTATAGAATACCTTCACAGCAACAACTGGTTCAGTGTTTGATTGAACTTGACCCGTATACCATAAAAGAAAATAATGTGTGTTCTTGCAAGCTTAGCCCATTGAAATATTCTATTTGTTTTTCTCTGCACTGCTTCGTAATGAGCTGGCTGGATATGGACTCTCAGGGTGACTTGGAGATCATTTATTCAATGTTGAAAAACTCCAGAACAACATTTGAGCAAAAGTTCCCTCACATCTATGTACATCATCAGCACAAACATACATTGGAATGTTCTAAGTAAAAGGATAACACACTTACACTGTGTTAAGCCACTGAAATTGGGGTTGACTTGTTAGAGAAGTTAGTGAACCTCAATCAAAAACATCGTATTGCAGGCTTATAGCCATTTAATAGGTTTCTGAATGCTAAAGACTAATAATCAGGCCTTCTGTTCAACTTCCGTATTAGATATTTAATCCAAGTTTTTCAATGACATTTCAAATGGAATAGCAGGTTATAGATTGGATTTTTCAGTTAAATTCTGTCTTAGTCTCCCCTACATCAGCAGGGGCCAGAAGAAGTAGTTAGTGCTCAGCCACCACCAAAGACAGCCCTGTCAGGGAACGCAATGTATAATTCCTGATGTGGCATCAGAAAAAGTGTGTGCAGATCAAGAACACTATTAGAAGACCATGTTTGATATTCTGACAGCAGAATCAGGTGTTCACCTAAGAACATAGCCCCTGGACTTGCTGCTAGCCTAGACCTGATGCCAGTACTGAGGCCAAGTCTTCAGACAAAGAATGGATTGTACTGAAGGACACAGAGTGATCCAGGTGGTGTGTGTACTCTACGGTTTATTGTATATATGAGGCTGTCCAACTTATCTCTTTTTAGAATACAGAGAAGAGTTTGGAGAAGAGAGGGACAGGTGATAGTTGAGTAGATACTATAAGTAAAGAGTGAGGGGGATGAGTGTGCTGTTACAGGGTGAGGAGAGCAGACAGAGTATAGAGGTTAGTGTTCAAGATTTTGTTTGGCAAATTGACTTGTAAACTTTCACTAAATTTCAATAAAAAAAGGAAAAACATCATTCCATCTTAGACTTCTTTTGTGTTGTTAGCTACCATCGAGTCAGTCTTCAATTCATGGTGACCCCAAGTACAATGGAATGAAATGTTGTCTGGTTCTGTATTGTTTCTATGGTCAGTTGGAGATTCAACTGTTGTGATCCATTGGGTTTTCATTGGCTGATTTTCAGAAATAAATTGTCAGAATTTTTTCCTAGTTCATCTTAATCTGGAAGCTCCACTGAAATATGGTCAGAATCATACTACACATAGCCTCCAATGACAGGCTGCACATGAAATGCATTGATCAGAAATCAAACCCAGATTTACACATAGAAGGCCAAAATTCTACCAATGAACCACCATTGCCTTGTAATCTAAGTCTCCTAGGCCTATCATAACAAAATACTACAAAATGGGAAGTTTTAAAGGACAGAAATTTATTTTCTCACATTTTGGTTACTAAGAGTAAAAATTCAGGTTGTGAGCAGCATGGCTATGCTATTACTCTCTCTATTGACACAAGGCAAGATCCTTCTTTTTATTTTCTTTAGCTGCTAGCAGCTCCAGACATTTCTTGTGTTCTTTGGGGAATGGATGGATTTTCACATACTGTCTTTCCCCTGTATGTGGTTCTGTTTCCATGTCTGTTCTTCATTTTTATAAGACTCTACTGAGAAGGGATTAAGATTAGTATATGTTTTATTCTAGTATGACTTTCTTATTTTGATATAACATCTTTAAGAAAAATCTATTTTCTCAAACAAAGTCACATTCACTGGCATAGAATTTGGGCTTTAGTACATCTTTGATAAGGGGGGGGCGGTTCAGTATATAACACTGTACTCTCTATCCCCAGAAAATTCATATCCTTGCTACATGTAAAATACATTAACCCCATCCTCATATTCTTAAAATCTTAAATCATTCCAGCATTCACTCTTAGTCCAAAATCTCATCTTCTGAATCATCTAAATCAAGTATGGGTGAGATTCTTGGTATGGTTAATCATGAAGAAAAGTTTGCCCCTGTTTCTGAATTTGAGAAAGCTAGGATACAAGTTATCTGTTTCCAAAGTATAATGGCAGGGCAGTCACAGGGTTGATATTCCTGTTCTGAAAGGGAAAAAGTGGAGGGAAACAGGGGATCATGGACACCAAGCAAGTTCAATACTCAGCCGAGTAAGTCTCATTAAATTTCAAGGCTTGAAAATAATCGCCCATTCTCTGGGTACATCTGGGCTTTGGTCCCACCATCTGGACACTTGGAAGTCACCTGTACTCTGGATTTTGGACAGTTCTACTCTGTGTTAGTTGTTCAGTGTTTCTGTAACAGATATGCCACAAGTAAATGGCTTTAACAAAGAAAAATTTATTTTCTCACAGTCTAGTAGGCTACTAGTACACATTCAGAGTGTCAGCTCGAAAGGAAGCATTTCTCTGTCAGCTCTGGAGGATGGTCCTTCTTGCCAATCTTCTTCTGGACTAGGAGCTTCTCACTACTGGAACCCCAGGTCCAAAGCACATGCTGTGCTCCTGGTCTTTCTTTCCTGGTGGTATAATGTTCCCATCTTTCTGCTTGCTTCCCTTTACTTTTATCTCTTGTAAGATAGATGGTGGTGTGGACCACACCAAAGGGAAACTTTGTTATCAGGGATGTAACTTTATCAAAAGTGTTACAGTTCCACCATAATCCTCTTTAACATAATCCATTCTTGCCCCATTAACCACAGATGGGAGATTAGAATTTACAACATACACAAAAATTGCAATTACAAATCACAGCCCAGCCAAATTGCTACACACATTTTTTTGTGGGGCATAATTCAATCCATGACACACATAACCATGGGCATTAGCTTTGGACTTGAGTGGCTTGTTCTCCTGGACCTTCAGAGTGGTCATTCATTTTTATAACCCTGGGTAGCCCCATTTTCATGGCCTTCTAGGTTGCTTGTCCCATCCCATCAGCTTTCATTGATTGCCCTATTCTCCTGGTAAATCAGAGTGGTGACCCCACTTATCATATGTAAGATCAGCACAAGTTCTACCTCCCACAAGACATTCAAACATAATTCAGCCAACTGTTTTAACATCTTATAACAAGAAATGAATTTCCTCGAATGTCTAATAACATACTAACAATTTTCTTTCAAAGTCTTTCCAGAAGTACATTTAATGTCAATATTTTTAGCAACATTATGTTAATCATGGTATATGTTATCCCTACAGCTCTTCACAATTCTTTCAGAAATCTCACCAGAATTAATTTTGGTGGCTATAAATTTAAGCATATGTTGTTTCTTCAACGAAATTTAGGCTGTCCCTATCAAGAACCTCAAAATTCTTCAAACCGCTACCCAGTACCGAATTCCAAAGTCCCTTCCACACTTTCAGTATTTGTTAAGTAGTACCTCTTCATTTTCCAAAATACATGTGAAAAATGAAGTTTAAAAAACAGTTATAAATTTGCTTTCAAAAGCAGCTCATCTACTGAATATTTTCTGGCCAGAAAGTGATTGTGTAGAAACATTGACAGTTTGGTTGTATAAAAGACTAATTTAATTCTATACTAAAAAATAATCAAAGCTTGGATTGTAATATGCTAGCCAGCCAAGTGCTGTCGAGTTGGACTACAATATATCTTATCCAAAATTCAAGTAGAGATTTAGAGGCTCTCCTAGCAGAGATAACACTTTGCAAATCAATAAGACGCCTAACATTGTTAATTTCAACATTTGTAATAATTAAGATCATGTACTTCATCTTAGAGACAAGCAAACTGAAGTCCCAGACACTTAAACTGATTGGACTGAAGTTAGATCAATAGTTTATGGTATATCCAACACTAGCATGTAGGTATCTTTAATTCTAGGACAGTACAGGAAACAGACTTCTCAAGACTGTATGTGTATAAATGGCCTCCAAGTGTAATTAAAGCCAAAAAAGAAACCCAAGGTATGGTTCTTCACTGGATTCATACAGCAAGAGAAACGGACCAGATGCATCATTTAAAATTCCTTGAAAAGCAGGTGGAAAGGCATTCATTATATCCTGACTCATGCTCAATAATTTTTCCTAATCAATATTTTGCCATGTGTCTTGTTGTTGTTAGATACTGCTGAGTTGGTTTTGACTCATAGCAACCATATGCACAACAGAACGAAATACTACGCAGTCCTGCACCATGCCCACAGTGGATTTTATACTTAAACCCATTGTTGCAGCCACTGTCAGTCTGTCTTGTTCAGGTTCTTCCTCTTTTTTTAGCTGACCTTCTACTTTACCGAGAATAATGTCCCTCTCCAGGGACGGAACCCTCCTGAGAACGTGTCCAAAGTGGGTAGGATGCAGTCTTGCCATCTTCACTTCCAAGGAGCATTCTGGTTGTACTTCTTCCAGGCATATCTCTTTGTTCTATTGGCAGTCCCTGGTATATTCAATATTCTCCAACAGCATAATTCAACTGTGTCGCCATGAGTCGGATCTGACTCGATGGCACTTGGCTTGGCTGGCAACTATTTTTCTGTCTTCTTTATTCATTGTCCAGCATTGACACGCATATGATGTGATTGAAAATACTATGACCAGAGTCAGACACATCTTAGTTTTCAAGGTGACATGTTTAATTTTCAAAACTTTAAGAAAGCTTTTGCAGCAGATTTTCCCAATTAAAGGTATCTTTCAATTTCTTGATTGCTCTTTCCCTGGGCATTGATTGTGGATCCAAATAAAATGAAATTTTTGACAGCTTCAATTCTTTTTCCATATATCATGATGTGGCTTACTAGGCCTTTTTTAAGGATTTTTTGTTTTCTTGACTTTGAAGTGCAATTCATACTGAAGGCTGTGGTCTTTGATTTTCTCCAGTAGATGCTTCAAATCCTCTTCACTTTCAGCAAGCAAAGTTGTGTCAACTGCATAACACAGGTTGTTAAGAAGTCTTCCTCTAATCCAGGTACCTTGTTCTTCTTTACATAGTCTAGTTTATTGGATTATTTGGTTTACATATAGATTGAAAGGGTATGGCAAAAGAACGCAGCTCTGATGCACACCTTTCCTGACTTTAAACCATGAAGTGTCCTCTCATTCTGTTCTAACAAACTCCTCTTGATCCATGTACAGATTCCTCATGAACATGTTTAAGTGTTCTGAAATTCCCCTTCTCTGAAATGTTATTCATAACTTTTTAGGATCCACACAGCTAAATGTTTTTGCATAGTCAATGAAACATAGGTAAACATATTTCTGACATTCTTTGCTTTCAGCCAAGATCTATCAGACATCAGCAATTATATTTCTGATTCCACATTCTCTTCTGAATCCATCTTGAATTTCTGGAAGTTCCCTGTCAATATAGTGCCACAGTTACTTTTGAATGATCTTGAGCAAAATTTTACTGGCATGTTATATTAATGGTATTGTTTCATAATTTCTGAATTCAGTTGGATCACTTTTCTTTGGAATGGATGTAAATGTGGATCTCTTCCAGTCAGTTGGCCAGGTAGCTGTCTTCCAAATTTCTTGGAATAGATGAGTGAACACTTTCAACATTGCATCAGTTTGTGGAAATATCTCAACTGATATTCTAATTCATGTAGCCTTGTTTTTCACCAATGCCTTCAATGCAGCTTCAGTTTCTTCCTTCATTATCACTGGTTCCTGATCATACTCTACATCCTGAAATGGTTGAACATCGACCTCTTCTTTTTGGCATAATAACTGTGTATTCCTTCTGTCTTCTATTGATGTTTCCTGAATCATTTAATATTTTCCCTGTAGAATCCTTCGCTACTACTACCAGAGGCTTGATTTTTTTTCCAGTTCTTTCAACTTGAAAACTACAGAGTATGTTTTTCCCTTTTGGTTTTCTATCTAGAGCTGTTTGCACAGCCAAGTTCCATCGAGTCGGACCCACACAAGTCAGTACAATAAATTTACCTTACTTTGTCTTCTCAAGCTACCCTTTGAAATCTTCTATTTAGTTCTTTTACTTCATCATTTATTTATTTTGCTTTAGGTACTTTTCAAGAGAAAGTTTCAGAGTCTCTTCTAACATCCAATTTTGTCTTTTCTTTCTTTCCTGCCTCTTAAATGACCTTCTGATATCTTCCTCTAAGTCTTTGATGTCATTAGTGTTCAACGCATCAAATCTGTTTTGGGGATGGCCTCTAAACTCAGGTGGGATATACCCAAGGTCATACTTTATCTCTCATGGACTTGTTCTAATTACTTCAGTTTCAGTTTGAACTTCAATGTGAGCAGTTGATGATCTGTTCCACAGTCAGCATCTGGTCTTCTTCTGACTGACAATATACAGTTTTCCCATCATTTGTTTCCACAGATGTAGTCAATTTGGTTCCTGCTTATTCCATCTGATGAGGTCCATGCATAGAGTCTCCATTTATGTTGGTGACAAAAGCTATTTGCAATGGAGAAGTTGTTGGCATCGCAAAATTCTGCCATGTGATCTCTGGCCTCATTTCTGTCACCGAGGCCTTGCTTTCCAACTACAGCAGCTTATTTGTTTCCAAATTTTTCATTCCAATCACCAGTAATATCAGTGCATCCCAACTGCATGTTGAATCAATTTCAGACTGCAGAAACTCATAAAAATCTTCAACATATTCATCCTTGGCCTTATTTTTTGGTGCAAAAATTTGAATAATGTTCATATTAACTGGCTGTCCTCATAGGTGTATGGATATTTTCCTATCACAGCATTGTACTTCAGGAAACATCTTTTTCTTTTTTTAAATTTATTGTGGTTGAGTGAAAGTGTACAGTCCAATACAAATTTACGTGCCCGCCTATGTGCAGCTCCCACTGCTCTCCCTGCCCAGTGACAGTGCACTTCTCCTATCCATTCTATACATGTCATATACTCCTAACAATCTCCTGTCCCTTCCTCTTCACCTTCTCCCCTACTCCAGTAAGAGGCCAGCAGGATGACATCCTATAAATGCATAGAATCATAAAGTGCATACACAATGTAGTCACTCTGTGTTGTCAAGTCCAATCCATACCTGACCTCAGTAACGATTTAGGGACAGGGGCAGCATCAGGACCAGGGGCCATGCTTCCAGGGGATCCCTGAGGCCCCTGGACCATCAATTGTGGTCTTTTATTGCAGTTTGCAGGAAACATCTTGAACACCATTCCCTTTCCAGTTATCAGTTACAGCACAGTAGACCATAAGACTGAATCAAAATGGCCAACACCAGTCCATTTCAGCTCACTAATGCCTAGGAAATTGATGTTTATGTGTCCCATTTCATTTTTGAGGATTTCTAATTTTCCTGGATTCATACTTTGTACATTCCACATTTGGATTATTTAATGATGTCTACAGCTGTTTCTTCTTCTTTTGATTCATGTTTCATCAGTAAATGAAGGTCCCAAAAGCTTGAATCCATCCATATCATTAAGATGGACTCTGCATTGAGGAGGGAGCTCTTCTAGAGTCATCTTTGGAGTGTCTTCCAATGTGGGAGCTCATTTGCTAGCCTATGTCTCTCAGTATTCTGCTGCTATTCATAAGGTTTTCACTGGCTAATTCTTTTCAGAAGTAGACTGACTACCATGTCCCTTTTCCTAGTCTGTCTTAATCTGAAAGCTGTCTGCCACAGGTGACCCTGTTGGTATCTGAATACCAGTGGCATAGCTTCCAGCATCACAACAACAAACCCCCAGTTGTCTGTCAGTTTGTCTTAGTGTGGGGGCTTGCATGTTTTCACGTGTTTTAAGTTGGGTTTTATAGGGAAACAAAACCAATGAGATACATACATATATATATATATAAATATATATATAAACACTGGTGGCATAGTGGCTAAGCGCTAGGCTTAGACATCCTTCAAAGCAATTTTGGAACTCTTTCTGGGATGACCATTGTGCACAGTAGCATAGTGGCAAGTTGGCAAATTTAATTGTATAGTTGTCTGTGAGGGAATTTATAGCCAGTAAACAAATAACTGTATTGGAATGCCCTTCCTACTAACCTGATCTGACCCCCAATGACTTTTCTACTTACCTGAAGATAGAATAAGTATTGCAAGGAAGGTATTTTGATGATGTTAAGGACATCAAGGGTAATACGATGACAGCACAGATGGCCATTCCAGAAGAAGAGTTCCACAATTTCTTGGCAAGTTTATGTATATTTATAAACCAAACCCACTGCTGTTCACTTGATTCCAACTCATAGTGACCCTCTAGACAGAGTAGAACTGCCCCACAGAGTTTCCAAGGAGCACCTGTTGATTTGCAATGCTGACCTCATGGTTAGCAGATGTAGCATTTAACCACTATGACACCAGGGTTTCCATTACACACACACACATACACACACACACACACACACACACACATATGGAAGCCTTGGTAGCCTAATGATTAAGTGCTGTATCTGCTAACCAAAATGTCAGTCAGCAGTTTGAATCCTCCAGATAGTCCTTGGAAACTCTATGGGGCAGTTCTACTCTGCCCTATGGGATCTGTATGAGTCGGCATCAACTCAACGGCCACAGGTTTGGTTTTGCCTACATATATCTGAATGGAAACCCTGGTGGTGTAGTAGTTATGATCTAAAGCTGATAATCAAAGCTAAGCAGTTTAAATCTACCAGGTACCCCCTGGAACCCCTACAGAGCAATTCTACTCCGTTGTATAGGGTTCCTATGAGTTGGAATCAACTCCACGGCAACAGATTGTTGATAGGTAAATGGATAGATAGAAAGGTAGAGAGAGATTTATACCAAGGAAATCACTCACACAGTTGCAGAGGCTAGAAAGTCCCAATTTTGTTGGTCAGGTGTGAGGTTGGAGGCTTCTTCTGCCTCACATAGCTTCAGGTACTGAGGAACCCAAGATAAATAGGTAGGAGGGCAGGTTGCTGGCTCACAGGCTGTGGACACTGACAAATACCAAGATTAGCAGGTAACACAGCATGCTGCAAGCTCAAATTCCAAGAACCTGAGGGCAAATGATGAGGAGTTGGATGCACGATACAGACCAAGCAAGCAAGCTTTGCTAGAACGTCCATATACATTGGATACAGACCACACCCTGGAGGAAATTTCCATTATATGACTGGCTGATCACATCAGATTACATCACAGAGGATGAGTACATCATTACCTAACTCCCAAAACACTGAGACTCGTGGCCCAGCCAAGTTGATACACAGACTAAACCTTCACACCATATGGTGAAAATGTGGTATCTTACTCTAAGGAAACAGAATTTCCTTTGCCTATTGACTTTATGTGGAAACCCTGGTGGCATAGTGGGTTAAGTATTACATCCGCTAACCAAAATGTTGGCAATTCAAATCCGCCAGGTACTCCTTGGAAACTCTATGCAGTGGTTCTAGGGTCACTATGAATCAGACCTGACTCGATAGCAGTGGGTTTGGCTTTTTTTTTAAATTAACTTTATGTAACAAAATTATAGGCTTTTAATTCAAAAATGGCAGATTTTTTTTTCCCTGAGAGAGATACATAGGAGTCTTGTATATTTACAATTTATGTCAACAGTGCTTTTTTTCTCAGGATCCACCATTTCCTTCCCGACATAATGGTGGTGGCTTAGTAGTCCTTTGTTAAATACCTTCATGAAAAGGAAAGGGCCAATTACACAAAAAGTATAATGAGGTGAGCTATACACTAAGAAGGAAGAGCTCTGGTTTTAATAACCTTCTACACCAGAATATTTAGCAGTGCTTTTGAGAAATTTGTGCATGGATCAAGACTCAGTCACAGGAACAAAAGGAGGGGACTCTGCATGGTTTAAAGTCAGGAAAGGTGTTTCAGGGTTTTATCCTTTCACCATATCTTTTCAATCTGTATGCCAAACAAATAATCCAAGAAGCTGAACTATATGAAGAAGTATGAGGCATCAGGATTGGAGGAAGAATAATTAACAACCTGAGTTACACAGATGACACAACTTTATTTGCTGGAAGCGAAGAGGATTTGAAACACTTAATGCTGGAGATCAAAGACCACAGCCTTCAGTACAGGTTGCACCTCAACATCAAGAAAACTAAAATCCTCACAACTGGACCACTAAGCATTATCATCATAAGTGGAGACAGGGCTGAGGTTGTCAAGGTTTTCATTTTGTCCACTGAAGCAGCAGTCAAGAAATCCAAAGATGCACTGCATTGGAAAAATCTGCTGTAAAGAATCTCCTTACAATACTGAAAAGTAAGGATGTCACCTTGAAGACTAAGATGTGCCTGACTCAAGTCATGGCTTTTTTGGTTGCATCACATGCATGCAAAAGCAGGACAATGAATAAAGAAGACAGGAGAAGACTTAATGCCTTTGAATTGTGGTGTTGGAGAAGAATGTTGAATGTACCATGGACTTCCAAAAGAACGAACAGATCTCCTCTGGAAAAAGTACCACCAGAGTGCTCCTTGGAAACAAAGATGATAAGACTTCATCTTACAAACTCTGGACAACCTGTCCAGAGGGATCAGTTGCTGAAGAAGAACATCATGCTTGGAAGAGTGGAGGATCAGTGAAAAAGAGAATGACCCTCAATGAGATGGATTTACATAGCAGCTGCAACGAGGGACTTAAGCATAAAAATGATTGTGGATGTGGTGATAGACCAGCCAGTGTTTCGTTCTGTTGTGCATAGGATCACTATGACTCAGAACCAACTTGATGTCATCTAACAACAATTACACCATTAACCAGTTGTTTTTTAGTTACTATGGTATGTTAGTTACTATGGTAGGCTAAATGCTATCTTTAGTTACTATGGTAGGTTAAATACTGGCCTTCCACAGATTTCCATACTTTAATTCCAGAACCTGTAAATATGTTAGCTTATACAGAAGAAGAGAATTTTTCTATCTAATTAAGAATGCAAAATTTAAAATAGGGAGATTTTCTTGGATTGTATGGTGGGCTCCCCACATGTCTGTCAGTTTATTGTACTGTTGGGCTTGCATCTTTCTATGAAGCTATAAAGTTTGCCACTGGTATTCAGACATTAGCAGTGTCACCGATGGTGAACAGATTTCAGCTGAGCTTCCAAACTAAGAAAGACTAGGGATAAGGACCTGGAAGTCTACTTTTGAAAAGAAATGGCCAGTGAAAATCTTTTGAATAGCATCAGAACATTGTCTGATACAGTGCTGGAAAATAAGCCACTCAAGTTGAAGGCTTCAAAGATGAATGGGAAAATCTGCCTCCCCAAAGCAGAGTCAACCATAATAAATTGGGCAGTTAACCTTTCAGGACATTCATTTGCTGATGTGGCACAAGTCAAAATGAGAAGAAACAGCTGTAAACATCCATTAATAATTAGAACGTGGAATGTATGCAGTATGAATCCAGGAAAAATTATGAATTGTCAAAAATAAAATGGAATGTATAAACATCAATATCCTAGGCATTGATGAGCTGAAATGGGTTCATATTGGCCATTTCAAATCAGAAAATCACACGGCCTACTATGCAGTGAGTGACAACTTGAGGAATGACTTTGCACTCATCAAAAAGAACATTTCAAGATCTGTCTTGAAGTACAGTACTGTCAGTCATAGGATAATATCCATATTCCTACAAGTAAGACCAGTTAATACGACTATTATTCAAACTTATGCACCAACCACTATAGCCAAAGCTGAAGAAAATGAAGGTTCTTACCAACTTCTGTAGTCTACAATTGGTTGAAGATCCATTGATAATTTCTGGTGCTTGGAATGTGATGGTGGGAAACAAAGAGGAAGGAATGGTAGTTGGAAAATATGGCCTTGATAATAGGAATTATGCCATAGGTTATATGACAGAACTTTTCAAGTCCAACAATTTATTCATTGCAAATACCTTTCTTCGCCAGCATAAACAGAACTATACACATAGACCTCACCAGATAGGATACGCTGAAATCAAATTGACTACGTCTCTGGAAACAAACAATGGAAAAATCCAACATAATCAGTCAGAGTAAGACCAGGGGTCGATTGTGGAATTGACCATCAGTTGCTCATATTGAAGTTAAAACTGAAATTGAAGAAAATTAGAGTAACTCCAAGAAAGCCAAAGGACAATTTTGAGAATATTCCACTTGGCTTTAGAAACCATCTTAAGAATAGATTTGATGCATGGAACACTGATGATGGAAGACCAGACAAGTTGTGGAGTGACATCAAAGATATCATGCCTGAAGAAAGCACAAGGTCATTAAAGAGATGGGAAAGAAAGAAAAGACTAAAATAGATGTCAGAAATGACTCTGAAAATTCCTCTTGAATACTGAGTACCCCAAACAAAAGGAAGAAATGATAAACTATGAGAACTGAATGGAAGATTTCAAATGGTGGCTCAAGAAAATGAAATAAAGTGTTAAAATGATGTACAAAGAGCTAGAGATTGAAAACTGAAAGAATGAACACACTTGGCATATCCCAAGCTGAAAGAACTGAATAAAAATGCAAGCCTTGAGTTACAATAGTAAAGGATTCTACAAATAAAATATTAAATAATGTAGGAAGCATCAAAAGAAGATGGAAGGATTACAGAGTCATATACCAAAAAGAATTGGTTGATATTAAGCCATTTCAAGAGGGAGTATATGATCAGGAACTGATAGTACTGAAGGAAGAAATCCAAGCTACACTGAAGGTATCTGTGAAAAATGAAGCTACACGAATTGACAGAATATCAATTGAAGTGTTTCAACAACAGTGCTGGAAACACTTAACCATTTGTCACAAGAAATTTGGAATACAGCTACCAGGCCATCTGAGTGGAAGAGATTCACATGTATGCATAAGTGATCCAATCAAATGTAACAATTATCAACCAATATCATTAACATCTTATGCAAGTAAAATTTTACTGAAAATCGCTCAAAAGTGGCTGCAGCAGAATATTGACAGGGAACTGTCAGGAATTCAGGCCAGATGCTGATGAGGCTATCACTGCTGAAGTCAGATGGATTGTTGACTGAAATAAAAGAATTCCGGAAAGATGTATACCTGAGTTTTATAGACTATACAAAGACATTCAACTGTGTGGGTCACTACAAATCATGCATGACATTGCAGAAAATTGTAATTCCAGAACTTAATAGTGCACATGTGGAATCTGTATATGAATCAAACGACAGTCATTCAAACAGAACAAAGAGACAGTTTGTTTAAAGTCAGGAAAAGTGTGTGTCAGTGTTGTATCCTTTCACCATACCTATTCAATCTATATACCAAGTAAATATTCCAAGAAGTTGGACTATATGAAGAATAACAAAGCATCAGGAGTGGAGGAAGATTCATTAACAACCTGCATTATGCAGATGACACAACCTTCCTTGCTGAAAGTAAAGAGGCCTTGAAATCCTTATTGATGATTGAGACCACAGCCTGTGAGCCTCCATGTAGGATACTCTACTCTTTTTATCCTTTCAGGAGCAAAGAAGAATGAAAAAACTAAAGAAAAAAACTGTAAAGATTAGTCTAGTGGACTAATGGACCTCATCGACAATAGCCGCCACCAGACTGAATCCAGTACAACTAGATGGCATCAGGGTACCACCACTGACTGACTGCTCTGACAAGGATCATGACAGAGATTTCTGGACAGAGCTGGAGAAAAATGTAAAACAAAATTCTCACTCAAAAAGGAAGACCAGGGGACAGGGCTAAGATAGTAGACTAGCCACACATCTCCTCTGATTCCTCTAACAAGACCTTGAAAAACAAATAAACTGAATAAAAAGGACATTCTAGGGGCCCCAAGGTCAGATGGAAAGCTGTTAGATCAGACTGGGTGACAGGAAGGGGAACAACTACCTTTTTCAGAAGTGAATCTACTTACACAGAGGGGCCTACTTCTGCTGGTGCAGGAACAGAGCAGCAACACAGAAGTGGAGACCATCTTTATTGGCTGAGAACCTTAGCTTGGGATTGCTGTTCCTGAGACCAGAGAGCAGTGCTCTGGCTGGCAGCCACGCTGGAGAGTGGCAGCTGTGTGTAGCATGTGTTTCTCAACCTGGAAGCTAAGCTGAGGATGGCTACACTGATAGAACATGGCGTCATCAGGCTGCTGAGCACAGCAGTGCTCTTCCCACCTCTCTACTCTATGAGCTAAATTCTGGTGCACTATCTGGATCAGAAGTGGGACATCGTATGTGTGTGCCCTGAGCTTTTCTCCTGGACTTGGAGAGGGAAACAAAGGAAGGAGTAGATGAAAAGTTCTGCTGGGTCCCCTGAGCTATGAATTACTTCACCAATAGAGCCCCAGGAGACTCTACTGGACTGCCTGACACTAAGTACTTGTTAACTCTTGGGGCTCACTCCTTTGCTTTGTGCTTATTTCTTCCCCTATCCTCAGAATTCCCCTCCTACCCTCTCTGCTGTAGACTGGAGGCTAAATTCTGGCACACTACCTGGGATGGAAGCGGAACATTTCACATGTGTGCCCTGAGATTTTTTCCCAGACTCAGAGAGGGGAAAAAAGGGAGTGATAGAAGACAAGTTCTTGTGGCTCCACTGAGCTATGGATCACTGCACCTACAGAGCCACAGAAGATGTTCACTGGAACATCACAAGATAAGTGTTTGGACTTCACTGCCTATCCTTAGCCTTTCCCCACCCCCTTCTCTGCTCTATACCTGACTCTAAATTCTAGTGCACTACCTGGACTGGAACAGGGAAATTTTAAGTGTGTGCCTTCAGCTTTTCTCCAAGAATTGGGGAGGGAAACAAAAAGAGTGTTAGAAGAAGAGTTCCACCAAATCCACTAAGCTGCAATTCCTGCTACCTTTCTCAGTGCAGTCACCATTCCAACCACTGGGTAACAGGGCATCAGAATGGTTAATATCCCAGTAATCACTCTAGCTCAAATGACTAGACTACTTGGACAGTGAAAACTAAATTTAAATACATACATATATATATATACATATATGTGATCATAATAACCTAACAAATCACAACAGCTTTCTGGCAGCTTAGAGGCAACAATCAGTTTCTTATCATTTAAGGAAGCAGACCAACATGGAATCAGAAAACTCCCAAAATATTAAAAAAAAAGAATCCCAAATGAAGAAGTCTTCCTGCAATTATCAGAAGGAGACTAAAAAAGAGTTAGGTATATTGCCCTCCAAGAAAACAGGATGAAGATTAGACAAAGTACAGGAGAACAAGATAAAAAAATAAACAAACTATAAGAATATCTGGAGCAACAACGATCTGAAATTAAGCAGATTAACAATAAAATCACAGAGTTAGATAATTCAATAGAAAGTCAAAGGAGCAAGTTGAGGCAGTGGAACACAGAATTAACAAGAGATAAAATCAGATAAAGAATTAAGAAAAATAAAGAATCATTAAGGGTTATGAGAGACTATGGAGGAATAGTTTAGGATGATTGGAATACCAGAGCAGAGAACGATATCAGAAAATACAGAGAAAATTGTCAAAGATTTGCTGACAGAAAACTTCCCTGACATGAAAGACGAGAAGATATCTACAATAGATGCTCAGAAATCTCCACAAAAGGTAGATACTAAAAGAAAGGCACTAGGACATATTATAGTCAAACTTAACAAAACAAAGGGTAAAATCAAGCCTACAATGACAAAGATCATGCAAGGAAAAAACAGGGTCAACAATAGAAGTACTAATGCATGGCTTAGACAGACTACAAAATCTGGCCAACAATACACAAACAACAAAAGATAAAACAAATAAATGGTAACTACTATGAATAAATCACTTCTGCTATACCAAGGACTTTATCAAGAAAGTTAAAAGACTACTTACAGAATGAGAAAAAATATTTGGCAACTACATGTTGGGTCAACATTTGATTCCCACAATCTACAAGATACTGCAAAATGTCAACAAGAAAATAGGTAAATAACACAATTAAGCAATAGGCAAAGGAAATGAACAGACACTTCACCAAAGAAGACATCCATGCAGCCAAAAGACACACAAGGAAAAGCTCATGATCATTAGCTACTAGAGAAATCCAAATCAAAACTGTAAAGAGATACACTCTCATCCCAGCAAGGTTGTCAATAAGGCAGAAAACAAAACAGCAGATACTCGAGAGGCTGTGGAGAGATTTGAACTCTCTCACAGTGCTGGTGGGAATACAAAATGGTACATCCTCTGTGGAAAGCATTTTGGTGCTTCCTTAAAAAGCTGGAAATAGAAATACTATGTGATACAGCAATTCCACTGCTTGGCATATGTCCTACAGAAATAAAGTCAGTCACACAAACAGTTACATGCACAAAGATGTTTATTGCAGCACTGTCTACAATAGCAAAAAGATGGAATCAACCTAAAGACCCATCAACAGATGAATGGACAAACAAACTATAGCACATATACTTGATGGAACACTATGCAATGTTAAAAAGCAATGATCATTTCAGGAAGCATCTCATAACTCGGTTTCAACTGGGAGACACTGTGCTGAGTGAAATTGATCAGCTGCAAAAGGATAAGTATTGTATGAGACCTCTTCTATAAGGACTTAACAATATGCTTAAGTACAGAAGAAAAGACTCTTTGATGGCTACAAGAGTGGGGAGGGAGGGAGAGGGTTTGTCATGGATTAGATAATCAATAGGAATTTGGTTAGACAAAAGCAGTGGTAGCATGCAGTAGAGAGTAGATCAACATAACTGAACTACACCATAACCTGAAAGGTTTTGTAAACCCAATATTTTAAAGGATCGAGTAACAAGGATGTGGGTCTAGGGACCATGTTTTCAGGGGATGTTGGTGTCAATTGGCATAACTAGTCTTTTGCTAAGAGATTCTTCTTTTACACACGTTAGTGAGTGGTGTCTAGGGTCTTAAAAGCTAGCAAGCTGCCATCCGAGGTACACCAAATGCTCCCAACCCATCTGGAAGAGATGATGACCAAGAACAACAGAGACACAAAGATAAAAGAGTCCACGAGACAGAAGGACACATATGAATGGGAGACTGTACCAATATGAGACCAGAAGAACCAGAGGGTGACCAGCCATCATGAAAGGAACTGTGAAGTGGACTAGAGTGTAGAGTCCCTGAAGCAATGTGAGAAAAAGAGGTGTACAGTTAAAGAATTCTACTAAAAGACAAGAGCTGATGGTCTGATGGCCTAGGGGTTCTCTGGGAACATGGCTCCTAGACCTGCTGCTGACCCTGAGTGGAAACCAGTACCAAGAACAATTCTTTGGACAAGAATGGATGGACGCTGGGAACACAGTGTGAGCATATGGCGGTGTACTTTATGGTTTTATACATTTATAGGAGGCTGTCCTACTGGTTTCTTTCTAGATGGGACTGAAGAGGGTGGGAAGGAGGGGACAAATGATCATTAAAGCGTGAAAAGGAAGAGTGTGCTGTCACTGGTGAAGAGAACAGATGGAGCTGCAGACAGGCAGGCATGAAAAATTGATTTGGATTGTATACTTTCACTTAATCACAATAAATAAAAGGAGAGACCTTTAAAGGCAGCTATGTTCACACCAAAACTAACCTACAAAGGAAAATAATTTAGACTGAGCTCCAATGACTCAGCAGAAACTATGTTGGCAAGAAGGCCATGGGATGATATATAAAAAAACATTGAAGGGAAAAAAAAAATCCTTCAACCCAAGAATTATATATCCCGCAAAGTTGTCTCTCAGATGAAATTAGGACATTCCCAGATAAACAGAAGTTTTGAGAATTTGTAAAAACCGATCCAAAATTACAACAAATACTGAAGTTCTTCATTAGAGAGTCAGTAACAACAAATACATACTCAAGAATACATTTCAGGACACAGCTTCCAGAGTCCAACTTGGATAGGCAAATCACAAAGCTCAATCAAAGATAAAAAATTAAAATTAGGGAAACAAAGACCTCATAATGTAAGTTACCACATCATACTAAAAAGAGGGACAATTAATGTGTTCATAGGCCTTTTAGATGGTGAGAAAAATCAAGGTGATACAAAGAAAGACTGCCTTAAACTTTGATCTTGGAGGTGGGGGAATATTTGGGTATCCACAAAGCAAATAAACAATACTACATATCAAAACAAGAAACAGAATCTAAAAGTCTCAACAGATATAAAAACCAGCATTGAAGAGGATGTAAAGAAAACCCATAAAAAAACACATCCTAAAGCAGAATATTAAGTGGAACAAAGAAACTCCCAATAATGTACAGAAAAAGACACCAAAATGACAGCACTAAATTCATACCTATCAATAATTACACTGAATGTGAATGAGTTAAACGAACTAATACAGACAGTAACAGGTTGGATTAAAAAACAAAGTCAGTGTACATGCTGCTCACAGGAAACAACACCTTAGGCTTGAAGATACAACAAACTGAAACTCAAAGGACAGAAATATACCAAGCTAACAACGTGTGAAGAAGAGCAGGAGTGACAATATTATTCTCAGACAAAATGGACTTTAAAATAAAATTCACCATTGTAGACAAGGATGGTCACTATTGCTTAAAGGATCAATACATAAGGAGACTATGTCAACGTGAAATATTTACATACCTAGCAACAGAGCTTCTAAATACTTCGAGTGTATGTTGACAACATTGACAAGTGAGATAGATTGTTCCACAATTATAGTAGGGGACTTCAACACATTACTTTGGTAATGGACAAAACATAATAAAGATACAGAACATCTTACTGCAACAATCAAGCAGCATCATAGACATATACAAAACTCTTGACCCAAAAATGGACAAGTACACCTTCTTTTCTACTGTACATGGAACATTCTCCAGAATAGATCACATATTAGGCCATAAAGCAAGTCTTGGAAACCCTGGTGGTGCAGTGGTTACATGCTGCATCTGCTAACCAAAGGTAGGCAGTTCAAATCCACTAGGTGCTGCTTGGAAATTCTATGGGTCAGTTCTACTCTGTCTTACAGGGTCACTATGAGTTGGCATTGACTTGACGGCACTGGGTTTGTTTTTTTGTTTGTTTTAAAGTAAGTCTCAACAAAATCCAAAGGATTGAAATATTACAAAGCATTTCCTCAGACCATAAAGTCATAAAAGTCGAAATCAATAGCAGAGAAAGCGTAGGTAGAATCTCAAACTCGTGGTAACTGAACAACACCTTGCTCAAAAATTTCTGTGTTTGGATGGTTCTATGCATCTATAGGATATCATCCTGATGACCTCTGGCTGGAGGAAGGAGAGTGGGTGGAGAGGAGGGGAAAGGAGACTGTTGGGAGGATGGGACATGTATGGAGCAGAGAGGAATAGTGTGCTGTCGCCGGGCAGGGTGAGCAGTGGAAGCTGCATGTAGGTGGGCATGTAAATTTATATGGGAATGTACATTTTCACTCAGTCATAATAATAATAAAAAAAGTAAAAAAAAAAATTCCGTGTTATAAAAGAAATCAAGGATGCAATAAAGAAATTCATGCAATCTCATTAGAATGAAAATACATCCTACAAGAACCTATGGGATACAGCAAAACCTGTGCTCCAAGGTCAATTTATCTCAATAAATACACACATCCAAAATGAAGAAAAGGCCCAGATAGAAGAAATTAACCCTACAACTTGAACAAGTAGAAAGAGAACAAAAGAACCTTTTGGGCACCAGAAGACAACAGACAATAAATACTAGAGGAGAACTAAATGAATTAGACAATAGAAAAGCAATTGAAAGAATTAACAAAACGGAAAGTTCTTTTTTTAAAAAAAAATCAACAAAATCTGTAAATTATCGGCCAAACTCACGAAAGAAAAACAGGAAAGGAAACAAACAACCCAAACAAGAGACAAGATGGGCTATTTCACAACAAACCCAATCAAAATTAAAAGAATCGTAAAATAACAGAATATGTGCAAAATTATGTACTCTAATAGATTTGAAAACCTAGAAGAAATGGATGAATTTCCAAAATCAAAATCACGTCACCTTCCAAAACTAACACAAACAGAAGTAGAGCAACTTAATAAAACTGTCAGAAAAGAAGAGACTGAAAAAGTAATGATTAAAAAAAAAAAAAAAAAAAAAAAAAACTACCAACCAAAAAATGTTCTGACCCAGAAGGCTTCACTGGAGAATTCTACCAAACTTTTAGAGAGGAGTTAATACCAAAGCTACTAAAGATAGTTCACAGCACAGAAAAGGATGGAGTACTCCATAATTCATTTTAGGAAGCCAGCATAACCCTGATACCTAAAGTGGGTAAAGATAGCAGAAAAAAGGAAAATTACAGACAAATATATTTCATGAACTTAGATATAAAAATCCTCAACAAAATTGTAACAGACAGAATTCAGCAACATATCAGAATAATAATTCACCATTACCAAGTGGGAAATCATGCCAGGTATGAAGGGATGTTTAACATAAAGAAAAAAAAATATTAATGTAGTCTACCACATAAATAAAAGATAAGAATCACTTGATTTTATGAATTGATGCAGAAAGAGCATCAATGTTAAAACTCTCAGCAATATAGGAATAGAAGGGAAATTCCTCAACATAATAAGGGTCATCTAGGGAAAGCCAGCAGCCAATATCATCCTGAATGGAAAGACAACTGAAAGAATTCTCCCTGAGAATTGGAACCAGACAAGGATGCCCATTGTCACCATTTTATTTCAACATTGTGCTAGCCAGAGTAATGAGACAGAATAAAGAAATGAAGACATCCACACTGACAAAAAGGAAGTTAAAGTATTGCTATTTGCAGATGACGTGATTTTATATGCCGAAAACCCTAAAGAATGCACCAAAAAACCACCGGATCTAATGAAAGACTTTAGCAAAGTATCAGGATACAAAATAAGCATATGTAAATCAGTTGGATTCCTTTAACCAACAAAGAGACAATCAAAGAGGAAATCTTGAAATAATAGTCACTTATTACAGCCCTAACATGATAAAAACCTAAGAATAAATCTAACCAGAGATGTAAAAGATCCATACAAAGAAAACTACAAGACCCTACTTCAAGAAACAAAAAGAGACTTACATAAATGGGGAAACATACCTTGCTAATGGATAGAAAGAACTAATATCATGAAATTGTTTATTCTACCCAAAGCGATCTATACGTACAATGTAATCCAAAATAAAAATTCCAGTGTAATTTTTTAAAGAGATAGAGAAACAAATCACCAACTTTGTTTGGAAAGGGAAGAAGCCCCAGATAAATAAAGCATTACTGAAGAACAGCAAATTGGGTGGTCTCACACTATCTGACCTTAGAACGTATTATACTGCCACAGTCGTCAAAACAGCCTAGTACTGGTACAAAACTGATATAGAGACCAACAGAACAGAATAGAAAATCCAGAAATAACACCATCTACCTATGAGCAGCTGATATTTGAAAAAAATCCCAAAGTCCATAAACTGTAGAAAAAACATTCTCTTTAAGAGACCTAGGGTCGCCATGAGTTGAATCCGACTTGACGGCACTTGGCTTTGGCTTAAGAAATGTTGTTGGCAAAACTTAATATCCATCTGCAAAAAATTGAAACAAGACCCACATCACACACTTTACACAAAAACTAACTCAAAATTAATTAAAAACCTAAATAACAAATCTAAAATGATAACAGTTATGGAAGACAAAATAGAGACAACACTGGAAGCAGTAATACATGTCAAAAGCAGACTACAAAATATTACTAGCAATGCACAAGCCGCAGAAAAGAAAGCAGATAAATGGGTAGTAAAAATTAAACACTTATGCTCATCCAAAGACTTCACCAAAAGAGTAAAATGACTGCCTACAAACTGGGAAAAAATATTTGCAACCACAAGTGTTATTGTTCTCTAATGTCCATAATCTACAAGGTACTGCAATTTATCAAAAAGAAAAATACAAATAATTAAATTAATTAGTAAGCAAAGAACATGGACAGACACTTCTCCAAAGAAGATACTTAGGGAGCCAAAAGACACATGAGGAAATGTTCATGATCACTAGGCTTTAGAAAAAGCCAAATCAAAACTACAGTTAAATTCCATCTCATCTCAACAAAGCTGGCATTAATTGAAAAAAAAAAAAACAACAATAAATGTTGGAAAGGCAGTGGAGAGACTGCTGGAACTCTTCAGCAATGCTGGTAGGAATGTAAAGTGGTCCAACCTCTTTGGAAAGAAATTTGGAGCTTTCTTAAAAAGCTAAAAATAGAAATATCACATGATCCAGTAGTGTGTCTTAGAATATATCCTGGAGAAAAAATGACTGTCACATGATCAGATACAGCACATAAATGTTTATTGCAGTACTGTCCACAGTAGCACAAAGATGGAATCAACATAGGTATTCATCAGTAGATGAATGGATAAACAAATTATGGTATATTTACCCAATGGAACACTATGCAATGATAAAGAACAATGATCAGTTTAGGAAATATGTCATAACCTTGAATCATCTGGAAGACATTATGCTGAATGAAATCAGTCAGCTTCAAACGGACAAGTGGATACAAGTGTTGCTTGAGTGGCTATCAGAAGTACAGGGTGGAATGGAGTAGTGTGCTGTCACAACATAAAGAGAGCAGACACAGTTGCATAGAGATGTGTGTTTTCAGTTTTATATGGAAAATTGACTTGGATTGTAAACAATGAAATAAATTAAAAAAAAAAAAAAAACACAGGAAAAAGGCCAAGATGGCAGACTAGACACACGTCTCCTCGATTCCCTCTAACAACTAAGGACTAGACTGACATTGAATCGAGCACTCTGGACACCCAGGAAGCCTTAGGATACAGCATAGGATTGTCAGATTGGACTATGTGCCAATAAATGGCAATCTACCTCTCTCTAATTCAAGGCAGCTGACTCTGAGCCCCACTCCTGCTGACTCACTGCTTGAGTGGACTGCAGGTTCTGATACTGTCTTTGCTATCCAGCATGAGGGAGATGGGCATGGATCAGCAAATACGCTGAACTGCAGTGCTAAAGTAAACAGCGTAAGTTATCTGGCAGGCAGGAGATGGGTATGAGCCAGTAAATACACTGAACTGCTGTGCTAAAGTAAACAGCATATAGCAGAGCAGAGATACAGTGTGTGGGACAGGCACATTTCAAGAGCCTGGCTGCTGACTGATCACACCACTGCCACTCCACCCTCTCTTTTCTGAGGCCAGCCACAGAGTCTGCTGTTTCATGGCAGGAAAGGCAGCATGGTCGGGATGCTATCTTGGTCGGCTGGAAGGTGGAGTCACCCAAACAGAAGACTCAGAAGGGGTTAATTTTCAAGATGAGAAGCAGTGCCAATCTGGAAAGTGCTTTTCCAGCAGAAAGACTGTTTTAGGACAGTGTTATCTTATAGGTGGGGCCCAGCTGAGGATGGCAGCAAGACTGTAAACCCTCCTTACTTTGAACTATGTCACAGTATCTGGGGTCAGCTGAAGAGGTGCTTCCATTATCACCCAGAATGCATGGCAAGGCTTGCCACACCTGATGACCTGATTGATTTTGGCAGCTATCAGAAAGCTCCAAGCTTCTAAAATAAGACTGCCTGGAGAAATAACTGCTGCGTAGACCAGCAGCATCTCTTACAGCCTTTATTGACCCACATCATAGGGTCGTTTGACGGCCCCTGTTTTAGTCAGCTAGGGCTGCTCTAACAGAAATACCACAGAGTGGATGGCTTTAACCAAGAAAGATTTATTCTTACACAGTATGGTAGGTTGCAAGTCCATATTCAGGGTGTCCGCTCCAGGGAAAAACTTTCCCCTTGACGGCTCTGGAGGAAAGTCCGGTATTGCATCAGTCATTGTCCAGGGAGTGTCCTAACGCAAGAACCTCTGGTCTGAATGACGTGCTCTGCTCCTGGTGCTGCTTGCTTGATGGTAGCGAGGTTCTCAAATTGTCCTTGGTTCTTTTTCCTTTTATTCCTTGCAAGCTAAAAGTATTAAGGGTGGGGCAAGCCATACTCCAGGGAAACTTCCCCCATAGCAGGAATTCACAGCCCCACCCTAATCCTTTAACATACAGGTTAGCAAAACCACACAATGGAGGATATTTCCAAGATACTGGGAACCGTATCACAGCCACATGGCTGCACACATTTTTGGGGGGACACAATTCAAACCATGACAGCCCCACAGTGACTCCATGAGTAGGGTGAAGTCTTTGTCATCCAGGAGGCAGAGCTTAACACCCCAAACAGTCCACTGCTGCCACTCACTAGGGTACACAGAGGTGGCTTGTGACCAATTCCTATCTCAGAACTATGCATTAGCTACTGTTGAGGTAACACCAGAGAAAGAACAGCACCTAGATGGCTCAAAGTCAACAAAACATTGCTAATCATTTAAAGAAGCAGTCCACCATGGTTCTGGAAAGCTCCCAAAATATAGAATCAAAAAACTTCCCAGATGAAGAAGCCTTTATGAAAATATTGGAGGATGAGTACAAAAAATTACATATAGAGACCACCAAGAGATTAAACAATATGCAGCAGAGCAAAATGAAAAATTAAGCAAGTTATTTGGACTGATGCAACATCAATAATCTCAAATCCAGCAGATCACTAACAAAATTACAGAATTAGGCAATTCAATCCATGGCCAAAAGAGCAGAACTGAGGAAAAGAAAGTGAGACTTAGTGACCTTGAGGATAAAGCAAATGACACCAATATTTATGAGACAAAAAAATCATAGAAGACAAATAGCCAAGCCAGAAGACAAATAAGAAAAATAAAATAAAATAAAATAAAATAAAATAAAATAAACCATAAAGAAACATATGGGACTCTACTAAGAGGAATAATCTACAATTAATTGGAGTACCTGAACAGGGAAGGATAGGTGAAAACACAGAGAGTATTGTCGTTGAGTTGCTGACAAAGAACTTTCCTGAAATTTTGAAAGAAGAGAACATATATACCCAAGAAGTGCATCAAGTGCCACAAAAGCTAGAACCCAAAAGAAAGAGAGGATGACATATTATAATCAAGCTTAATAAAATGAAACATAACAAATTTTCTTAAAGGCAGCGAGGCTCAAAGCAAAGCTAACATTGACAGGGAAACCCTGTAGGCTTTCATCTTAATTCTCAGCAGAAACAATGTCGGGAGGGAGGCAGTGGCCTGACACACACAAAGCCTTGAAGAAGAAAAATTTCCAACAAACATTATATATCCTGCAAAATTATTGCTTAAATATGAAAATGAGGGAGGCAGAGTCAAGAAGGCAGACTAAGCACATGTCTCCTTATATCCCTCTGGAAACCGAGACCTGAATTGATAATCAAACGGAGCCTCCTGGTCATCTAATCAGCCCCAGGACACGGCACAGGGCTGTTAATTGGGACTTCATACCACTGAGTGAAAAACCTCCTCTCTTACGCTGACTCCCACGCCTGGCTATCCCTGGCTCTCACGGACTGATGGCAAATGCACCATTTTGACTTTTTTTTTTCCTCTGTCTTGGCTGGCAGGTGGAGCAGGGTCTTTCCTAGTGGCTAGACTCAGACACGCTGCGGGGGGGACAGGCAGGTGAAATTCCCATATTTTGAGAGCCAGGCTTGGGACTCGGTTAATCTAGCCACTTTGAGCCTGTCATTTTATATCTGCCTCAGTGGCGTTTGCATGGAGTTTGGCAGTCAGTGTGCGGGACGCCGTGTTGGATACAGAGATTTTAGCGGGACCTCATTCTTAGCCTGCAAGCCAGAGCCTGCAAACAGGACAGTGCTTCTCCGACAGAGAAGCAGTGATTTACCTAGTGCCACCTGCTTTGGGGGTCTTGCAACAGAATCAGAGGAATCCCTACCTCTCGGCACCTTTAACCCTTCTGTCTGCTGCCTGTGTGGAGGGCGCCATCTTGGATATGGTGGCCGCAGCTGGACCTAATTCTTAGCTTGGGAGCCAGAGCCGGCCCACAAGAGAGTGCTTTTCTATCACAAAAGCAGTACTCGATGCAGTGTCGGCTAAGGCTAGACTCTGTCAGCAGAGGCAAACAGGGCAGTAGCATTGCTGTATTCTGAACTAGTTTGTATCATCTGAGGTTGGTGCTTACTTTGCCAGTTGAGAAGAGGGACCTCTACTCCTGAAAACCTAACTGACTTGTGAAGTGGTCAGATATCTTTGGTTTTACATTTTAAGACAGCCTAGAGAAACATCTGCAGTCCATCCTCACAGTACCTCTTCCAGCCTCTACATACTGACATGGGTCCCAAAAAGCAACAGACACTTGTGGCACACAAGAAATCACTCATGTCTTCAGAAGGCTCCCAAACAAAGCCACCAAGGAGTTTTCCAGATGAAGAAACTTTTATGAAAGCATCAGGAAGTGAATACAAAATGATTATATAAAGAGCCCTTCTAGACCTTATACAAAATGCAGGAAAACAAAATGAAAAATTAAGCAAGCTGTTCAGTCTGATGGAACACCAGTACTCTGAAATCCAACAGATCAAGAAGAAAATCAAAGACATAGAAAATTCCATGCAAAGCCAAGAAAACAGAATGGAACAAATAGAAAAAAGAATTTATGACTTGGAAGACAGAGCTACTGAGGCCAGCATCTATGAGCAGAAATCAGAAAAAAGAAACAAGAAAAATGAAGAAACATTAAGAAGCATGTGGGACTCTATTAAGAGGAACAACCTTGGATTAATTGGAGTCTCTGAACAGGGGGAGACATCTGAGAACACAGAGAGTATTGTTGCTGAGCTACTGACAGAAAACTTCCCAGAAATTATGAAGGAAGAGAATACAGACATCTCAGATGCATATCATACGCCACCCAATATAGATCTCAAAAGAAAGACAGCAAGACATTTTATAATCAAGCTCAACAAAGTAAAACATAAGCAGCAACTGTTAAAGACACCAAGACTCAAAGCAAAGCTAACATTCAGAGGGAAACACTGTAGGATCTCTTCAGATTTCTCAGCAGAAACCATGCTGGCAGAGACAGTGGCATGACACATTCAAAGCTTTGAAGGAGAAGAACTTCCAACCAAGAATTATATATCCTGCAAAACTATCTTTCAAATACGAAAATGAAATTAAGACATTCCCAGATAAACAAAAACTCAGAGACTTTGTAAAAACCAAACCAAAACTACAAGAAATACTGAAAGAAGTTCTTGGCTCTGGCTTAGAAGAAGAAAACCACTAACTTTATATTTTAGAACGACTTTACTACCCAAAACTCTACTCAGTTAGGGAAGGCTCGAAAGCCAATCACAGCTTTGATATGGAAAGAAGCAATCCAGTGATGATCATGAAAACTATGGTGTCATCATATTAAAAAGAGGGATGTACTACAGTTGTTATAGTTCTTCCAGATGGAGACAAAGATGAGAAGACCGGTAGTAATTAAAATTGGGTTTATATATAGTTTATTAAGGGGGATCATAGGGGCAGCTGTAAAGCACAACAAAGATGTATCATATCATTTCAGAAATGTAACACAAGAGTCTCAACAACAACAAAACCAGCTCTGAAAAAGGTGAAAAATCAACTCACAACAAAGAATGTCCCAGAACAGACTAATAAGAACAACAGAGAAAACATCAACATAAAAATAAGCAAATCACAATGGCAGCACTGAACATGTACCTAGCAATAATTACATTGAATATGAATGGACTGAATGCTTCATAAAGAGACATCGAGTGACATCTTGGATCAAAAGACATGACCCATCCATATGTTGTCTACAAGAAACTCACTTGAGACCTAAAGATAGGAACAAACTGAAAATTAAAGGATGGAAGAATATATATCAAGCTAACAATGAACAAAGAAGAGCAGGGGTGGCAATTCTAATCTCAGACAAAATCAATTTTAATGTCAAATCCACCATCATGGACAAAGATGGACACTATTTATAGCTGAAAGTTTCAGTACACAAGCAAGACTTAACTATATTAAATATTTATGCACCTAATATCAGAGCACCTAAATACATCGAAGAAACACTAACTACACTCAGAAGAGAGTTAGATGACTCCACAATAATAGTGGGAGACTTCAACACTCCACTCTCAATACTAGATAGATCATCTAGAAAAAAACTCAGTAAAGATACAGAAAACCTCATTGCCACAATTAACCAACTAAACCTCATTGATATATACAGAGCTTTACACCCATCAACAGACAACTACACTTTCTTCTCCAGTGCACCTGGAACATTCTCCAGAATTGACCATGTGATAGGCCATAATGCAATGCTCAACAAAATCCATAACATTGAATTATTGCAAAGCATCTTCTCAGATCATAAAGCCATAAAAGTTGAAATCAATAGCAGAAAACACATAGATAGAAAGTGGAACTCTTGGAAACTGAACAACATCTTGCTCAAAAAAACATGGGTTATAGAGGAAATCAAGGTTGAATTAAAGAAATTCATGGATTCCAATGAGAATGAAAACACTTCCTACCAGAACCTATGGGATACAGCCAAAGCAGTGCTCAGAGGTCTGTTTATCTCCATAAATGCACACATCTGGAAAGAAGAAAGAAAGCAAATCAAGGAACTAACCCTAGAGCTTGAACAAGTAGAAAGAGAATAACAGAGGAACCCCTCAGTCACCAGAAGAAACGAGATCATAAAGATTAGAGCAGAGCTAAATGAATTAGAGAATAGAAAAACAATTGAAAAAATTGAAAAGACCAAAAGCTGGTTTTTTGAGAAGATCAACAGATTTGGTAAACCACTGGCTAAAGTTACTAAAGAAAAGCAGGAAAGGAAACAAATAACCCAAATTAGGAATGAGATGGTAGTGGTCACAACAGATCCAACAGAAATCAAAAATATCATAACAGAATACTATGAAAGACTGTACTCTAACAAATTTGAAAACCTAGGGGAAATGGACCAATTCCTTGACTCACACCACTTACCCAAATTATCACAACGTGAAGCAAAACACATTAATTAATCCATTACAAAGGAAGAGACGGAAAACATCATCAAAACATTACCAACCAAAGAAAGTCTGGGTCCAGATTGCTTCACTGCAGAATTCTACCAAGCATTTAGAGAAGAGTTATCTCCAATACTACTGAAACTATTTCGCAGTATGGAAAGGGATGGAGTACTCCCAAACTCATTCTATGAAGCCAGCATAACCCTGATATACCTAAGCCAGGGAAAGACCCAACAAAGACAGAGAACTGCAGACAGATATCACTCATGAATCTAGATGCCAAAATCTTCAACAAAATTCTTGCCAACAGAATACAGCAACATATCAAGAAAATAATCCATCATGACCAAGTGGGATTCATACCAGAGATGCAAGGATGGTTCAACATCAGAGAAATAATTAATGTGATTAACCACATAAATAACACAAAAGACAAGGATCACCTGATTTTGTCCATTGATACAGAAAAGGCATTTGATAAAGTCCAACACCCATTTATGCTAAAAACTCTTAGCAAAATGGGCGTAGACGGCAAATTCCCCAACACAATAAGGGCCATTTATAGAAAGCGAATTGCCCACATGATCCTGAATGGAGAGAGACTGAAAGACTTTCCCTTGAGATCAGGAACTAGACAAGGATGCCCACTCTCACCTCTTCTATTCAACATTGTGCTAGAAGTTTTAGCCGGAGGAATTAGACAAGACCAAGAAATAAAGGGCATCTGCATTGGCAAAGAGGAAGGTAAACTCCCTGTTTGCAGATGATATGATTTCATATGCAGAAAATCCCAAGGAATGTATACGTAAACTACTCAAACTGATAGAAGAGTTCAGCAAAGTCTCAGGATACAACATAACGTAAGTAAATCAGTAGGATTCCTTTATACCAACAACGAGACTGTTAAGGAAGAAATTATCAAATCAATACCATTTACGATAGCCCCTAAGAAGATAAAGTATCTAAGATTTAATCTAACCAGAGAAATAACAGACCTTTAGAAAGAGAACTACAAGCCCTTACTACAAGAAACTAAGAGAGACTTAGATAAATGGAAAAACCTACCCTGCTCATGAATAGGAAGACTTAACATGGTGAAAATGTCTATCTTACCCAAGCCAGCCAAGTGCCGTCGAGTCAGATCCGAAAAGCAATCTATTTATATAATGCAATCCCAATACAAGTTCCAGTGATATTTTTTAATGAGATGGAAAAAAAAAATCACCAATTTTGTTTGGAAAGGGAAGAAGCCCCGGTTAAGCAAGGTATTACTAAAGAAGAAGAACACACTGGGAGGCCTCTCATTACCTGACTTTAGAACATATTACACTGCCACAGTGGTCAAAACAGCCCGGTACTGGTATAAGAACAGACAGATCGATCAGTGGAACAGAACTGAGACCCCAGAGACGACACCATCTGCCTATGAACAATTGATATTTGCCAAAGGCCCTAAGACATTAAACTGGGGTGAAAACAGTATCTTCAACAAATGGTGGCAAAATTGGATATCCTTCTGCAAGAAAGTGAAACAAGATCCATATCTTACACCTTATACAAAAACCAATTCCAACTGGATAAAAGACCTAAATATCAAACCTAAAACGATAAAGGTCATCCAGGAAAAGGTAGAAACAACAATGGAAGTTTTAATACACTATATGGACAGACTCCAACATCTGTCAAACAAACTACAATCATCAGAAGAGAAAATAGATAAATGGGATCTATTAAGAATTAAACACTTTTGCTCATCTGAAGACTTTATTAATAGAATTAAAAGAACACCTACAGAATGGCAAAAAATATTTGGCAACTCTATGTCAGACCGATGCCTGATTTCCATAATCTATAAGATACTACAAAATATCAACCAGAAGAAGTTAAATCATCCAATTAAACGATGGGCAAAGGAGGTGGACAGCATTTCACTAAAGAAGAGATCCAGGCAGCCAAAAAACACATAAGGACATGTTCACGATCTTTAGTTATTAAAGAAATTCAAATCAAGACGACAATGAGATACCATCTCACCCCAACAAGGTTGGCCATGTTACAAAAAACACAAAACAACAAATGCTGGAGACGCTGTGGAGAAAGTGGAACCCTCCTACGCTGTTGGGGGGGGGGGTTGCAAAATGGTCCAGCCTCTTTGGAAAGCAATCTGGCACTTCCTTAAAAATTGGATATTGATATACCATTTGACCCAGTAATTCCACTACTTGGAATATATCCTACAGAATCAAGGCCTTTCACACCAACAGACACATGCACCAGAATGTTTATCACAGCACAGTCCACGATAGCAAAAAGATGGAATCAACCCAGATGCCCAACAACAGAAGAATGGATAGGTAAACTATGGTATATATACTCAATGGAGTACTACACAATGATAAAGAACAATGATGACTTTAGGAAATATCTCATGACCTGGTTTCAACTGGAAGACATTATGTTGAGTGAAAGTAGTCAGCGACAAAAGGACAAGTACTGTATGAGACCTCTACGATAAGTCTCAAAAACAGACTTGTGTATAGAGGAAAAGACTCTTTGACAGCTGCAAAGGAGGGGAGGAAGGGGGGGGAGGGTTTAGATTAGATAGTTGCTAGGTATCTGGTTGGGTGAAATCCCTGATAGCACACATTAGAAACAAGAACAACATTAAGTGGACTTAAAGATAACATGAGTACTCCTTCCAGCTTAACCCAATATTGCAAGGATAGAGTAGCTGGGGCAGGGGGCAGGGGACCATGCTCTTAGGCGAAAGCGAGGCCAATTGACACATCTAGCGTTTTGCTAAGAGGGCTCTCTGCACCCCACATTGGTGAGTGGCATCTGGGGTCTTAAAAGCTGCCAAGCTGCCATCTGAGGGCACAGCAAGTGGTCCCAACTCAGCAGGAACGGATGCTCACTGAGGACCAAAATGACATGGGGGAAACACAACCCAGAAGACAAGGAGACCCACATCAGTGGGTGCCTACATTGACTTGGGAGTGGAAGAACCGGATGGTGCCCAGACAGCACCAGTGATAGCCGCGATGGAGTTCACTAAGTTGCGTCTCACTGGCAACACAAGAATAAAAAGAGGTGCACCCTTAGATCCCCACTAAAAGACCTCAATTGATGGTCCGTGGTTTCGAGGTTCCCCTGGGAGCATGGCCCCTCGCCCTGATGCTGCCCTTGACCATAAATCATAACTAAGGTCCACGCTTCGGACAGGAATGGATTGGACTTGGCGATGCAGTGATCATCTATTGGATGCACTTTATGGTTCTACGCATCTATAGGATATCATCCTACTGACCTCTGGCTGGAGGAAGGAGAGTGGGTGGAGAGGAGGCAAAAAAGAGACTGTTGGGAGAATGAGATATGTATGGACAGAGAGGAATAGTGTGCTGTCACTGGGCAGGGAGAGCAGTGGAAGCTGCATATAGGTGAGTATGTAAATTTATACGGGAATGTACATTTTCACTCAGTTATATTAAACAAAAAAATTTTAAAAAATTATTAAAATGAGATTAAGACATTTGCAGATAAACAGAAGCTTAGAAACTGTGTAACAAACAAACCAAAACTACAAGAAATACTGAAAGAAGCTCTTTGCTTAGAAAAACAAACCATTAAGTGTATATTTCAGGAAGTAATTCAGGACACAACATCCAGAAACCTACTCATCAAGGGAAGTTGCAAACTCAATCAAAGCTACAATACTAAAAGAAGGTAACCAGTAATCATATCATGAAAACTATGACTATTACACTAGAAAGAGGGATATACTACAGTAGTTATAATCCTTGAAGATGGAGAAGGAGTTAAACAGATATGCAGAAATTAAAATTGGGTGTAAATTAGAGTACTGAGAAGGATCATAGGGATAGCCACAAAGCACAATAACAGTGCAACATATCAAAACAAGAAATGCAATACAGGAGTCTCAACAAACACAAAATCAACACTTAAAAAGACGAAGTCAACCCACAAAAAAGAATGACCCAGAACACATTATTAAGAGAAACCTAGAAAACACCAACACAAAAATAAATACATCAAATGACAGCATTAAACACGTTCCTATCAATAATTGCTCTGAATGTAAATAGACTGAACGCTCCAATAAAGAGACAATGAGTGACATCCTGGATCAAAAAACATGACCCGTCTATAAGTTGCTTACAAGAAACACACCTTAGACTTAAAGATATGAACAAACTGAAAATTAAAAGAGGGGAAAATATATATGAAGCTAACAACATACAAAGAAGAGCAGGTGTAGCAATACTAATCTGAGATAAATCAGATTTTATTGTAAAACCCACCATCATGGGCAAGGATGGTCACCATTTATTGCTGAAAGATTCAATAAACAGAACTTAATAATAAAAAATATGCACCCAATAGCAGAGTATATAAATACATCCAACAAACACTGCACTGAAAACTGAGATAGATCACTCCACAATAACAGGTGGAGACTTTAACAATCCACTTTCAGTAAAGGACAGATCATCCAGAAAAAAAGTTCAGTAAAATTAGCCAACACCTCAATGACATATGCATAACTTTTTATCCATCAACAGATAAGTACACCTTCTTCTCCAATGCACTTGGAACATTTTCCAGAATAGGCCATGTCATGGATTAAATTGTGTCCCCCCCAAAATAGGTGTAGTCATGCGAACATAATTCCCTGTATTCTACAATTATCCTTCCTTTTGTGATTTTGCTATGCTGTATGTTAAAGGATTATTGTGGACTGTAAATCCCTCAGACTATCGCTCCCCTGCTCCACTGTAAAGGGAGTTTCCCCGGAGTGTGGCTTGCCCTACCCTTAATCCTTGCATCCTACAAGAGATAAAAGGAAAGGGAAGCTAGCGGAGAATTGGGAACCTTACACAGCCTAGAAAGGAGCACTGGGATAAGAGCACATCCTTCACATCTGAGGTTCCTGCACCAAGACTCTCCCTGGATAAAGACTGATACAATATTGGACTTTCCTCCAGAGTTGACAAGGGGGAAAGCGCTTTCCCTGGAGAGGACATCCTGAATTGGAATTGTGGACTACCGAACTATATAAGAGTAAACCTTCCTTTGTTAAAGCCATCCACTCTGTAGTATTTCTGTTAGAGTAGCACTAGCTGACTATAAAACAGTATTTGATACTCAGAGTTGGGTGCTGCTCTAGCAAATACCTAAAATGTGGCAGCCATTTTGAAACTGTAAATGAATAGAAAATTCAGAAGGAACAAAGAAAGCACAGATGTTGAGAAACAACCGGAGGACTGGTGACAGCAACAGTGGCAGCAGCAGAACCAGAGGCAGCTCTGGACCCGACCCACAGAGCAAGAGAGTTAAGTGCTTGTGCATAGAGTTTTCCTCATGGAACGGGGTGTCTCTGGGCACTTGAATTGGTGGAGCTAGCCTTGCTGACCCACAGAGCAAGAGAGCTGAGTGCCTTTATACAAGATGCTTTCCAGCAAGAGTGGGGTGCCTCCAGTCACTTAAATCACTCAAGCTACAGAGCTTTGAAACACTTGCTGTGGCAGGGCAGATGTGGGCCCAAGTCCCAGGCCATGTGGCAATAAATAGCAGAAGCTGAAGAGACAAACACTGTGAGAAGCTGAGCTGCCTCAGTCCCAAAAGATGTGGCCATGACTTCAGTGTGTTGAAACCTTGAAACCATAGTGTCCTGTGTTTTTAAGAGTGAAATTGTCACTCATTTGGGCTGAGGGTGCACCGAAAGCCAATTGGGCAGAGTTTCAGTCCAAGTAGGCCTTAAAGGCAGAGTTGTAGTACAGGGCTGGGGGTCTCCACACAATACCCAGACAGTGTGGCCAATACCGAGAGTCTGGAGTGCAGGGCCATTGCGTAGAATGTCTCAGAAAATGTGAAAATATTTTCAAAGCTTTGAGGGCTAATGTAATAAGTTCTACTGACTTGCCTGTTTCCTGTTAGTGCCTTCTTTTCCTGCAATTTCTTCCATTTATAATGAAATGTCTAACTTGTGCCTGTTCTGCCATTGTGACTTTAGAAGCAGACAGCTTGTATCTAAGTTTCATAGATGTAAAAGAATTTATAAATTTTACACTTGAAACTGATTTGAGACTTCTGTTATACAGAATAAACATATTTCGATGATGTGATTTTGGGGGTGCCAAAAGATGGAATGTCATAGATTGAATTGTGTCCCCCCCAAAATAGATGTAGCCATGTGAACATAATTCCCTGTATTCTACAATTGTCCTCCATTTTGTGATTTTGCTGTACCTTTCCCTGGAGTAGACATTCTGAATTTAGACTTGTAGCCTACCAGATTGTGTAAGAATAAACTTTCCTTTGTTAAAGCCATCCACTCTGTGGTAATTCTGTTAGAGCAGCACTAGCTGACTAAAACAAGAAGAATAAGTGAAAAAGTTAACAAAACCAAAAGGTGGTTTTTGCAAAAGGTAAAAAAAAATTGATAAATCGTTGACTAAACTTACAACACAAAAACAGAAGAGGAAACAAATAACCCAAATAAGAAATGAGATTGGAGATGTCACAACATACTCAATTGAAATCTAAAGTATTATGACAGAATACTCCAAAAGACTGTGTACTCTAACAGATTTGAAAACCTAGAGGCATTGGACAAATTTCTAGATTACATCAACTACCAAAATTATCACAAGAAATAGAACAACTTAATAAACCCGTAACAAAGGAAGATATTGAAAAAGTGATCAAAAGCCTCCCAACCAAAAAATAAGTCCTGGCCCAGATGGCTTCACTAGAGAATTCTACCAAAATTTTAGAGAAGAGTTAACTCCAATACTACTGAGACTATTTCACTGCACAGAAATGGATAGAACACCCCCAGACTCCTTCTATGAAGCCAGCATCACCCTGATACCAAAGCCAGAGAAAGATCCCACAAAAAAGGGAAATTACAAACTGTTACCATTCACTAATATAGATGCAAAAACTTCAACAAAATGCTTCCCAATAGAATTCAACAACATATCAAAAAAAAAAAAAAATTCATCATGACCAAGTTGGATTCATACTAGGAGTGCAAGAATAGTTCAACATCAGAAAAGCAATTAATGTGATCAACCTCAGAAAATGTAAAAAAGATAAGAATCACCTGATATTGTCAATTGATGTGGAAAAAAAATTCAGCAATGTCTAAGAACCATTCATTCTAAAAACTCTCAGCAAAATAAGAATAGAAGGGAAATTCCTCAGTGTAATAAGGGGCATCCATGCAAAGCCAACCTCCTACATCATCCTGAATGGAAAGACTGAAAGAATTCTCCTCGAGAATGGGAAATAGACAAGGGTGCCCACTCTCACCACTTCTGTTCAACCTCGTACTAGAAGTTATATGCAGAGAATTAGACAAGACAAACAATTAAAAAGCATCTGCATTGACAAAGAAGTAAAACTGTCCCTATTTGTAGATGATATGATTGTATATGCAGAGAATCCTAAAGAATCCATAAGCAAACATCTGAAACCAATAGAAGAGCTCAGCAAATTATCAGGATATAAGATAAATGTATATAAATTAGTAGGATTCCTTTATACCAACAAAGAGATCATCAAAGAAGAAATCACCAAATCAATACCATTTACCATACCTTCCAAGAAGATAAAATACCTAGAAATATACCTAGCTAGAGAAATAAGACCCCTAAACAAAGAGAACAACAAGACCTTACTGCAAGAAACCAAGAGACTTATAAATGGAGAAACCTACCTTGCTCATGGGTAGGAAGACTCAACATTGTGAAAATGTCTATTTTACCCGAAGCAATCTGCATGTACAACGCAATACCAACACAAATCACAGGGTCATTTTTTTTTTTATGTTTTACAATGTATTTAAGATACATTTTTTTTTTATTATGACTGAGCGAAAATGTACATTCCAGTATAAATTTACATGACCACCTATATGCAACTTCCACTGCTCTCCCTGCCCGGTGACAGCTCACTATTCCTCTCTGCTCCATACATGTCTCATCCTCTCAACAGCATCCCTTCCCCTCCACCCATTCTCATTCCTCCAGCCAGAGGTCAGTAGGATGATAATGAGATGGAGAAACAAATCACTAACTTTATTTGGAAAGGGAAGAAACCCCCGATAAGCAAAGCACTACTGAAGAACAGGAACACAGTGGGAGTTCTCTCACTACCTGACCTTAGAACCTGTTACACTGCCAGGTAGTCAAAACAGCCAAGTACTTTTACAGAAAGAGACGTATAGACCAATGGAACAGAGTTCAGACCCTAGAAATGCTACCATCCTCTTACAAACAGTTGATATTTGACAAAGGCCCTAAGATTGTAAACTGGGGTAACAAATGTTGCTGGCAAAATAGTTATCTGCAAAAAATTGAAAGAAGACCAATATCTCACACCTTACACAAAACTAATACAAATTGGATCAAAGACTTAACTATCAAACCTAAAACAGTACAGATCATGCAAGAAAAAATAGGTTCAACAATGGAAGTTTTAATACACAGCTTAGAGACTTCAAAATCTGACAAAACGTCAACAGAAGAGAAAACAGATAAATGGAAACTACTAAGAATCAAACACTTTTACTCACCCAAAAAGTTTAAGAAGAGTTCAAAGACCACCTACAGAATGGGAAATACGTTTGGCAATTATATGTCGGACCGATGTCTGATCTCCATAAACTACAAGATACTGCAAAATATCAATAAGAAAAGGTAAATAACTCAATTAAGTGATGGGCAAAGGAGACGGACAGACACTTCACCAAAGAGGACATCCAGGCAGCCAAAAGATGCATGAGAAAATTCTCATGATCATTAGCTATCAGAGAAATCCAAATCAAAAGTACAACGAGATGCCATCTAATCTTAAGAAGGTTGGCCGTGATCCAAAAAACACAAAACAACAAATGCTGGAGAGGCTGTGGAGAGATTGGAACTCTTCCACACTGTGGGTTCCGACTCGACAGCACTTGGCTGGCTATGGAAATCAATTTGACACTTCCTTAAAAAGCTGGAAATACACCATTTGATCTTGTAATCCCATTCCTTGGAATATATCCTACGGAATCAAGAGCTGCCACACAGATACATGCTCATGAATGTTTATTGCAGCACAGTCCACAACAGCAAAAAGATGGTATCAACCCAGACGCCCAACAACAGATGAATGGATAAACAAACTATGGTATCTATACTCAGTGGAACACTACGTAATAATAAACAACAATGATGATTTTAGGAAGCATCTCATAACCTGGTTTAAATTGGAAGATGTTATGCTGAGTGGAATCAGTCAATGGCAAAAGCACAAATATTGTATAAGGCCCCTACTATGTGGACTTAAAAACAGACTTATGTGCAGGAGAAAAGACTCTTTGACAGCTGCAAGTGCGGGGAGGGAGGAAGAGGGCTCGTCATAAATTAGACAGTTGATAGAAATTTGGTTGGGTGAAAGCAGTGACAGTACACAGTAAAAAGATCAGCTTAATTGGACTTCAACATAAACTGAAAACACTTGTAATATTAACTCAATATTGCAAGGATAGAGCAGCAGAGGTGCAGTCTGGGATCCATGCTCCTGGGAGATATCAAGGCCAAGTGGCATAACTAGCCTATTGCTAAGAGAGTCTTCTGTACCCCATATTGGTGAGTGGTGTCTGTGGTCCCAAAAGCTAGCATGCTGCCATCTGAGGTACACCAAATGGTCCCAAGTCATCCAGAACACATGATCACTCAACAACAAAGACACGAGAAAAAAAGATCCCGGGAACTAGAAGTACCCGTATAAATTGGTGACTGTAACAACGTGTGATCAGAAGCGCAAGATGGTGCCCAGCCACCACCCAAAAGAGCTGTGATGGGGCACAGGGTGTTGAGTCCCATTGGCAACATGAGAAAAAGAGGGGTGCAACTCAAGAACTCCACTTAAAGACCACAGTTGATGGTCTGGTGCCCCAGGGATTCCCGTGGGAGCATGGCCCCTAGAACTGCTGTTGTCCCTGACTAGAAATCATTGCTAAGGTCAACTCTTTGGACAGGAATGGACTCGTCTCAGGGGCACAGTGTGACCTTATGGTGTGTGTACTTTATCGTTCTATGCATGTACAGAACGCTGTCCTACTGGTCTCTTAACGGAAGGGAGAGGAGAGGGTGGAAAGCAGAGAGGTCAGGAGATTATTAAGAGGATATGACATATATACAACCAAAAGGTGTGTGCTGTCACTGGGCAAGGAGAGCAGAAGGAACTGCAGATAGGCAGGCGTGCAAATTTAATTTGGATTGTATACTTTCACTTAATCACAATAAAAAAAAATAATCCCAGACTCGATAGCCTGACAATGACTGGAGAAACCCTCAGATTATGTCTCCTGGACATAATGAGTTCATTTCTGAGGTTCACACTTTAGCCAAATTTTGGACAGGCTCTGAATACAAAACGAGACTTCAGGGGCACAGTAGCCCACGGGCAATGACTGGAAGGCAAAATGGGATAGGAAAGCCAGTAATAGGGAACTTAGGTTTGAGAGTGTTAACCTGTTGTTGAGTTGTTAGCCAGTGTCATAAAACAGTATGTGTACTACTTGTTTAATGAAAAACTACTTTGTTCTCTAAATCTTCACCTAAAAAAAGTACATAAAAATAAAAGACCACAGCCTTTTATTGTAATTTTTAAGTGTAATATAGATTACACTTCAGCAGAAAGAAAACAAGCATACTCATAACTGGACCAATAAGCAACACCATGAAAAATGGAGAAAAGATTGAAGTTGTCAAGAATTTCATTTTATTTGGATTCACAGTCAACACCCATGAAAGCAGTAGTCAAGAAATCGAAAGACACATTGCACTGGGCAAATATGCTGTAAAAGATGTCTTTATTGAAAAGCAAAGATGTCACCTTGAAAACTAAGGTGTGCCTAACTCAGGCCATAGTATTTTCTGTCATATCATATGCGTGTGTAAGTTGTACAATGAATGAGAAAGACAAATGAAGAGCTGATGCATTCGAATTGTGCTATTGGAGAATATTGAGTATACCACAGACTCCCAAAGAATGAGCAGATCTGTCTTTGAAAAAGTGCAACGAGAGTGTTCCTTAGAAGCAAGGATTGTAAGACTGCATCTTACATACATTGGAAGTGTTGTCAGTAGTGATCAGTCCCTGGAGAAGGACAACATAATCTGTAGAGGGTTAGTGAAAAAGAGAAAGAGCCTCAAGGAGATGGATTGACACAGTGGCCGCAACAATAGCTTCAAGTATAAAAATGATTGTGGGAATGGCACAGGACTGGGCAGTGTTTCATTTTGTCGTACATAGGACTGTTATGATTTGAAACCAGTTTAGTAGCACCTAAAAACAACAACAATTTAATGACATAAAACTTTAGGAGTGAATAAGTCTCTCATAGCAAATATGGAGAAATGAGGCATTACGGAAAAGAAAAAAGAGATTCGAAGTAGGAGAATCCAGCTCATCCTGCTGACTGTTTAGATTGAAGTGGTCATGACCTGGAGAATGTAGGTAGCCTTTAGAAGATGAAATCAACTCTTCACTACTAGATAGCAGGAAAGTTGACTTCACCGTTACAGTAACATGTAGTTGAATCTTTTTAACAATTTAAATGAACCAGAGGAGGATTTTCTCTAGAGTCATCAGATAAAAATCTATGTCAGCTGACATTTTGATTTCAGCCATGGCTTTGAACTAGTTCATTTCATTGCAAAACCCTGCTGAGGATTTTATTTCTACCCCAGATACACTAAATCTACATTTTAACAATATTCCCCAGGTGCCAAGCCAAGTGCCATCGAGTCGGATCCGTTATGTATAATATATTTTGAGAACCACTGCTCTACTAATGGAGTCCTGGTGGTGCAGCTGTTAAGAGCTACAACAAGTTACAACTGTTAGCCAAAAGTTCAGCAGTTCAAATCTGCCAGCTGCTTCTTGGATACCCTAAGGGGGAGTTGTACTCTGTCCTGTAAGGTCATTATAAGTCAGAATGAACTTGATGGCAACAAATTTGGACTTGGAGTTGGGCTCTACCAGTGATTCTCAGAAATGGTCCTTAACCCAAAACAGTAGTATCTCCTGAGTACTTGTTAGAAATGTAAATTATCAGTAAGAGTTCTAACCAAAATGAATAAGTTCAAAGCCCTGATTTCAGTCTTCTGAAACCTGGCGTGGAAATCTTGGTAGCGCAATGGCTAAGTGCTGCTCTGTTAACCAAAAGGTCAGCAGTTAGAAGCCACCAGGCACTCCTTGGAAACTTTGTGGGCCAGTGTACTCTGTCCTACAGCATTACTGTGAGTTCGAATTTGGTCTACGGCAGCAAGTTTGGTTTTTTGGTTTAAAATCTGTAGTAGAGAAACCAGTTAAGCCCATTTGGACTTCTGACCTGCAGAAGTGGAATTACAAATTATGTTGTTTCAAGCTGCTCCATTTTTGGTAATTTGTACCACAGCAACAGAGAACTAATACAGTTACTTAAATTTATCTGCTTAAGTTGCTTCTTCAAGAAAATGCCTTATTTCCAGCACAGTGGAAAAGAAGGGTGTGCTGTCACAGGGTGAGGAGAGCAGACAGAACTGCAGAGGCAGATGCTTGGTGTTTTATATGGCAAATCAACTTGGACTGTAAACTTTCACTTAATCACAATAAAAAAATAATGCATTACTTACAGTATTAATAATTGTAACACAGATGATTTTCCTTAAAACATAGTCCTTCAATATAATAGAAGACAAGGTGCATGAGACATAATTAGTACATATTCTGTTTAACAAGAAGTGTATATATATATGTATACAAAAGATTAATATATTTCAAATGTCTCTTCAGTTCTATTTAACCTTAAATTTGATGGTTTTATTTACTCATAGGAAAGTGATGAGGGATGATTAGTAAGGGAAAGGTTTTTACTGATATCCTAGAATTGAAGAATAAATTATGGCACCTGGATTACATTCCAATTGTGCCTTAGGCTAAATATGAATTATTCTCATTCAATTTAAGGAAAATTCTATTTTCACATTTGTGAATAGTTTATAGACTTTGTATGCTCTGAGCATATTAATTTCCTTTCACTTGTGGAGTAAATTGATTAACCATTAATTCAGCTGATAGGAGAAGATCCCTAAAGAAGAGGTGAAGTACAAGGAAATTGAAAAATAAAAAGAAAATTGATGATATCTTTCACTTCGTGGGAATCGGAATAACGAAATAAGCTTCACAGATGACAATGACAATTGTGACATGACAAATGTGAAGACTTTTCCCAGCCAGCTTAGGTGTATCATAAAATACAGATATTATCTTCTCGGGGATATCTCTATCATTTGTTAATTTAGAAAAAATAATAACTTCCCTTAGTCTAAATTTCTATAGAAGAAAACCATCTTTGCTAATCATGAGTTTAAATTATAATGAGTCTTGATTATATTTGTTGTTTCTTGTAACCTTATTGTGCAGCACTGTGTCTATTGGAACTTTTATTATTTGTCACAACTGTCACATAGCTTTGCTGCAGTTGTTAGGTGCTGTCAGGTCAGTTCCAATTCATAGAAACCCTATGTATGACAGAATCATTGCCTGGTCCTGTGTCATCCTCACAATTGCTTTCGTGTTTGAGCTCATTGTTGCAGCCATTATAGCAATCCAACTTGTTGAGGTGTTTCCCTTTTTTTCCTGACCCTCTATGTTACCAAGCACGATGTCCTTCTCCAGGGATGAGTCCCTCCAAATAACATGTCCAAACTATGTGAGACAAAGTCTTGCAATCCCTGTGTCTAAAGAGTATTCTTGCTTTACCTCTTATAAGATCAATCTGTTCATTCTTTTGACAGGTATATTCAACAGTCTTTGCCAACACTATAATTCAAATACATCAATTCTTCTTTGGTCTTCCTCATTCATTGTCCAACTTTTTCATGCATATGTGGCAGTTGAAAATACCATGGCTTAGGTCAGACACACCTTAGTCCTCAAATTCTCACCTTTGCTTTTCAACTCTTTGAAAAGGTCTTTTGCAGCAGACAGGCCTAATTCAATACATCATTTAGTCTCTTGACTTCTGCTTCCATGGGCATTGATTGTGAATTTAAGTGAAATGAAATCCTTGACATGTTCAATCTTTTCTCCATTTATCATGATGTTGCTTATTGGCCCACTTGTGAGGGATTTTGTTTTCTTTATGTCGCTATGTAATCCACACTGAAAGCTATGATCTTTGATTTTCATCAGTAAGTGCTCCATGTCCTCTTCACTTTCAGCAAGCAAGGTTATATCACATTCATGTCACAAATTTTTGATGAGTCATGTAAATTACACAACTAATTCCTAACTCAGTGTATTTAAGAGATTTATTCTGAAGTTTTGACTATTTGGATCACTTCTGGAAATTTGGATTTATGTACACAGACTATTTTCTTTCATCCAGTTAAGTGAGCCCATCATATATATTTTCTGTATTATTATAAATCTGCAGCTTGAATAAAAAAAAATTGTGTAAAGTGGTTGATATTGTCCAGGAAGAATATTGCTTTCATGTTATGTGAATGAATTTCATGACAAATCTAATTTTGTTATTTTTTTAATTGTCCTGGTTGCTGTCAGCAATATCTGCCTTCAAAATTTCAATCCACAGAAGAACATTTTCTCATGCTGAAAATCTGGCCAGGGTATTCTGCATCTTAATATTTTAATCTTTTTTTTTAAGCTTTCTGATAAAATGTATTTGTGTTATCTGGGATCTAATTGGCAGCATGATTTTAAATTATTCATTTAGCCTCTCTTTATTTGCTGATCTTTAAGAGATAAAGGTAAAAATGTCTCACACATGTTGGCTTTAAACTATAATCAGTTTCTTCTGGCAATACCAAACTGGTGCAATTTATTTCCCTGAAAAGGAGTGAGACTTACCTAATGCTCATAACTCTTTTCTTGTTTCTTACTGTCACAATAGCAATGTCTTGGTCAGCAGTACTCATTAGGTATCACAAGCAGATTAAGAGCAGAGCCCATAGACAAATTTCATTCATCGCTTACTATAACCATAAAACAAGATGGGAAAACCCTCATGATTCTAAGTACTTGAGTAAAGTTCCCAGAGGCAACTTGCTTCTTTTTCATAGATTCTGAAAGCACAGTAAACAATAGGTAAATCCAAGGCCACCAGGCAAATGTCCAAATTACATCTGTGCATGGAATAATACTGACTGATACTGAAAGTTCAAGAAACGCAGTTATATGTCTAGTGAACTTCATGGAAATGCTAATTTTTAACATGGCTCTAAAAAAGTAAGACATTTGTTTCCCACTGATTTCATCTTACAATAACCAGGAATGCCCAGCAAAAATAAATCACAGAAAGTTATGCAAAAAGTTTTCAGAAACTGCTACTTAATGGACCCAGTACTTTGCTATGCAGTATTGGAATCCAGAAATAGAAGACGTGGCTTGCAATCTAGGAACAAAGAAAGAATTTTTCAAAGAATGTTTAAAATTACAAAAATAGAAAGAAAGAAAGAATGAGAGAGGGGGAAGGAAGGAGGGAGGGAGAAGAAAAGTGAGAGAGGGAGGGAGAGAGAGAAAAGAGAGAGAATGAAAGAAAGAGAGGAAGGAAGAAGAGAGAAGGAAGGGAGGGAAGGAGGGAGGGAGGGAGGGAGGGAGGGAGGGAGGGAGGGAGGGAGGGAGGGAGGGAGGGAGGGAGGGAGGGAGGGAGGGAGGGAGGAAGAGAAAGAAATGTGTGTAGCAATTTGGCTGGGCCACGATTACAGGTGTTGTGTGATGTTCTAGTATGTTGTAAATCATGCCTCTGTGATGTTAATAAGGGAGGATGGGCGGCAGTTGTCTCAGTGATGCAGGATTCAATGTGTAAGATTGTATTGTGACTTGCAGCTGTCTCTTGGGATATAAAGTAAAGGAAAGCAAGTATAGAGTTGGCTTCTCATGCCATCAGGAAAGAAACAGTGCCAGTAACAGACACATCCTTTGGAAAGGACCTGGGGTCCCTACACCTCAGAAGCTCCCAGTCCAGAAGATTGCTGGCAAGGACTTTCCTCCGGAGCTAATAAAGAAAACCTTTCCCTGGAGCTGACGCACGCAATTTGAACTTGTAGCCTACTGGACTGTGACAAAATAAATTTATCTTTGTTAAAGTCATTTACTTGTGGTATTATAGCAGCACTAGATGACTAAAACAATATGTAATACTGTTTTATTCATTTTTCATTGCTTTAACAGTAGAGATAACACATTTACCAATTTTTCAATGTAAAATTCAATGAAATCAATTACATCATTTTGTGGGAGGGAGTACTGGTTGGATATAATTTTAACAGGATGTTTAGTAAAGAAGTAGAGATACTCATTTCCATAAAGAAAACAAAATTTCTTAACCAAGAATCCAAGAACACTTCACAACTTGCTCTTCCAGTCACAACTTGTACCTCTCTCCACCACATACCCCACACTCTTACAGCTCCTACATATGTATTTTATGGCTTTCTCAGCAGCCATTGTTTTCTTTTGACTCAAATATCCTTCGCTCCTTGGTGAATTTCTGCTTCCATTTATACTCTCTTGTTTCAATTTCTGTGTTATTTACCCCAGTAGTATTATTTCCTACATTCTTTAGCACTTTTCATGTTTAAAAATATTTGTTTAGAGACTTACATAAATGGAGAAACCTACCCATGGATAGAAAGACTTAACATTGCGAAAATGTCTATTTTACCCAAAGCAATCTACAGGTACAATGCAATACCAACACAAATTCCAGCATCATTTTTTAATGAGATGGAGAAACAAACTGGTAACTTTGTTTGGAAGGGGAAGAAACCCTGAATAAGTAAACCACAACTGAAGAAGTGGAACACAGTGAGAGGCCTCACACTACCCTATCTTAGAACCTGTTACACTGCCACAGAGGTCAAAACAAACTGGTACTGGTACAAAAAGTGACATACACACCAATGGAACAGAGTTGAGATTCTAGAGATGCCACCATCCTCCTATGAACAGCTGATATTTGACAAAGACCCTACGATTGTAAACTGGGGTAAAAATAGTCTCTTCAACAGATCATGCTGGAAAAATTGGGTATCCACCTGCAAAAAATTAAAACAAGACCAATACCTCACACCTTACATGAAAACTAACACAAATTGGATCAAAGACCTAAATATCAACCATAAAACGATATAAATCATGCGAAAAAAGGGGGGATCTACAATGGAAGTTTTAATACACAGCTTAAATGGACTTCAGAACCTTACAAACAAAACATGATCAACAGAAGAGAAAATAGGCAAATGGGAACTACTAAGAATCAAACACTTTTGCTCCCAAAGACTTTATCAAAAGAGTTTAAAGACCACCTACAGAATGGGGAAAAAATTGGCAATTACATGTCGGATCAATGTCTGATCTCCATAATCTACAAGATACTACAAAATATCAACAAGAAAAAGGTAAATAACCCAATTAAGCCATGGGCAAAGGAGATGAACAGACACTTCACCAAATAGGACATCCAGGCAGCCAAAAGACACATGAGGAAATGTTTACAATCATTAGCTATCAGAGAAATCCAAGTCAAAATTATAACGAGATGCCATCTCACCCCAACAAGGTTTTCTGTGGTCCAAAAACCACAAAACAGCAAATGCTGGATAGGCTGTGGAGAGATTGGAACTCTCCTACACTGCTGATGGAATTGCAAAATGGTACAACCTCTATGGAAAGCAATTTGGCACTTCCTTAAAAAGCTGGAAATAGATATACCATTTGATCCAGTAATCCCGGTGCTCAGAATATATCCCACAGAATCAAGGGCAGTCACATGAACAGACACATCCACACAAATGTTTATTGCAGCAGAGTTCACATTGGCTAAAAGATGGAATCAACCCAGATGCCCATCAACAGATGAATGGATAACAAACTATGGTACATATACTCAATGAGACACTATGCAATGATAAAGAACAATGATGATTTCAGGAAGCACTGCATAAGTTGGTTTCAACTGGAAGACATTATACTGAATGAAATCAGTGAGCAGCAAAAGGACAAATGTTTTTTTAGGCCACCACTATGAGGACTTTAAAATAGACTTACATACAGAAGAAAAGACTCTTCGACAATTTCAAGGGTGGGGAAGGAGGGAGAGGGCTGGTTATGGATTACATAGTTGATAGAACAACAGACGCACGTTAAAAAGAGTTCGGGAGACAGAAGGACACACACGAGTGGGTGACTGTATCAACATGGGAGCAGAAGAACTAGATGGTGCCTGGCTACCACCAAAGGCAGCCGTGATGGGGTGCACAATGTTAAGTCCCAGCGGCAACATGAGAAAGAGAGAGGTGAACCTTAAGAGCTCCACCAAAACACCACAGCTGATGGTATGGTGGTCTGGGGGTTCCCCTGGGAGCATGACCCTAGACCTGCTGCTGCCCCTTACCGGAAAACATTACTGAGGTCAACTCTTCAGACAGAAATGGACTGGACTCGGGGACACAATGTGACCACATGGTGTGTGTACTTCATGGTTCTATGCATGTATAGGATGCTGTCCTACTGGCCCCTTACTAGAAGGGAGACAAGAGGATGGAGAGCATGATACAGGAGATTGTTGAGAGAACAGGACATATATAGAATGAAAAGAAGGGGTGTGCTGTCACTGAACAAGGAGAGAAGAAGGAGCTGCAGATAGGCAGGCATGCAAATTTAATTTGGATTGTAGACTTTCACTTAATCACCAAAAAAAAAAAAGAAAAAATATTTGTTCACGTTTCCATTTACAAGTCCAGGACAGGTAAAATATCCTTATAATATCTGTAGCCCAACAACACAGCAAAATATTTGACTCATAGTTGGTGCTTAATAAATATTTGTTACCTGCTCATCCATTCAATAAATACATATGTAAGTTTGGAAAGATAAGATTGGTTGATGAAGGAAACTTATGTATCTTGCTGAGGAGCTTGTAATTTCTCCTGCAGAACTGGGCAGTCATAGTAGGTTTGTGAGAAATAGAATAATGAAAATATTATTGTAGAGAGAGAGAGTTCTGGTTGTAGTACAGATGAACAGAAATTGGAGATGGTTTCTATAAAAGACTCTCAAACAATGTCATGAATTTTTATATGCCATTTAAATCACATATTATATGTCTTAAAGAAATTTTTTATTTAAAATAATTTTTGATTTACAGAAAAGTTGCTAAAATAGCACTAACAGTTTCTGTATACCTCTCACCCAATTTCTCTCATTGTTAACATTTTGAATTTTTTTTTTTTTTTTTAGTATGTTTGTCAAAACCAAGAAACCAATATTGAGTCATTTCTATTACCATTTCTAAACTCCATACTTCATTTGGGTTTCTGCAGTTTGAGCATTAAAATCTTCATTCTGTTTTTAGGATGCAATCCAGAGTACTACATTAAATTTAGATATCACATCTTCCAGCCTCCTTTGGTCTGTGACAGTTTCTCAGTCATCCTGTATTTTTCAGGACCTTGAAAGTCTAAATAGGTACTGGCCCATTAGCTTGTAGAATGTCACCCATGTTTATACGTCTGATGTTTTTCTCATGGTTAAACTGGAGGTGTGTTTTTGGAACAATACTACAGAGATGAAGTACCTTTCTTGTCACACCTAGCAGAGTTTATGTTATATCCATATGTTATCACTGATGATGTTAAACTCCATCACCTGCTTAATGTAGTGACTGACTGGTTTCTCCACTGTAGAGTTACTATGTTTCCTTCCCTTAGTCTATTTTTTGGGAGCAAATTACTGAGTACAACGTATACTGAAGGGTTTAGGTGAAGATTAAAACCATCTCCTTGAGGGGGAGGTTGTCTGCATATATTATTTGGAATTTTATAAAAAAAACTATTTTCTCTTTTCATTTATTCATTTATTCAATAATTTGTTAATATCAGTATGTAATAAACAGTATATGCATATGATGGTTTTGGATTATAACTCAAAATACAAAATAAATATACTTTGGATCCGACTCAACAGCACTTGGCTGTCTGGCTTATAAAAATATGAGTGTACAATTTATGTATATTTATTTTATACTTTGAGTTATAATCTAATGCTAATTAACTTATATTTTTGTTCAAATTCCCCCTTTGATATCTCCCCATTATTATGAGGTTTTTGTTTTAACACTTCCTTGTTCTCTGACTACAAGGTGCTTCATGGTTGTCTTGTTTATTCTCTACCTGTTACTGTTTAACTTGCATATCCCAAAAAACACATTGGAATCCTGACCCCCATACTTGTGAATAACTCCATGTAAGAAGAGAAGAAGAGAGTTTTGTTAAGGAGGCCATATTAATGTAAGGTGTGCCTTAAATCAAAGATCTTTTGAGAATAAAAAAGTAGATTAGATACAAAGAGAAGCAAGTACAAATGGAACAAAGATAGATGCCACACGGAGATCTCCAAGAACAATAAACAAGCTGAGACAAGAAGTTTTCACACAAAGCACACAGAAAACTTCTCCTTGAACTGGCACACTAAATTCAGACTTGTAGTTTCCTAAAGTAGCAGAAAATAGTTTTTCTTTCTTTCTTTCTTTTTTATAATGACTGAGTGAAAATGTACATTCCTGTATAAATTCACATGCCCACCTATATGCAGCTCCCACTGCTCTCCCTGCCTGGTGACAGCACACTATTCCTCTCTGCTTCATACGTGTCTCATCCTCCCAACAGCCTCCTTTCCCGTCCTCTCCACCCACTCTCCCTCCTCCAGCCAGAGGTCAGCAGGAAATGGCAGACTCTAGGGCTGGTAGTATCTTAGTTTTCTAGTGCAGCAGTAACAGAAATACAAGTGGGTGGTTTTAAGAAACAAACTTATGGGTGGTTCTATGCATCTATAAATTTGTTTCTTAAAATCACCCACTTGTTGTATTTCTGTTATAGCTGCGCTAGGAAACTAAGATACTACCAGCCCTAGAGTCTGCCATTTCTCTAAATAGGGCATCCTTTTTTTTTTAGTGAAGAATAGGATTTTGGGATCAAGATCTAGATGCTGGCCATGTTTGTTGATACTGAGTTGTCATTGTCTCTAGAACGTTTCAGTGGATACATTATCTACCTACTTACCAAGCTACCTATCTGTCATCTATCTATCTGTCTGTCTATCTTATGTATGTGTGTGTATACTAATCCATATATATAAACATATGAATGAACAAGTCTACATATATCCATCTCTACCTAGATTAGTTTACACACGAGGTCACATAGATGTCCCCAATTCAAAGCCACTGCCACCTTATCACTCTAGCTTTTGTCCCTTGCTCATGTATAATTGTCTTCCAACATTAAAAAGTCTGGCTTCCACTGTCCACCATATACTTAGTTGTTTGGTGAACTCTAGCAAAAATACACCAAAGTTTCAAAATTGTTAACATGTACCTCCATGAGAAACAAATTTACCAACTAGTGTATACTGTTTACAGTTCTTTTTGTCTTTAGTCCTACAGTTTTCAGTCAAAGCATTGGTTTCTAAAGTTATTTGTTAGCCCATTTTTTTCCCACCCCATCAGGAAGGTTATTAATGAAATCCTAGTATAAAGTCATTTGTCGTAGCCTGTGTTCCTTCTTTGAATCCCCCAACATCCTTTTTGATTATTTGTTTGTTTTTCATACATAAACTCTGTAATATACAGTTCTATGGATCTTGACAGATGTATGTAATCTTCCTTCACTCTAAAACTACAGAAGTTTGTTTACCCTGAAAGTTCCCTTGTGAGCCTGCTGTATAGTCATCCACTCCTCTAACTTCTGGCAAGCACTGATCCATTTTCCACCCACTTATTACATTTTAATGAAGTAATTTGCTAGCTAATTGATTGCCACCAGGTACCTTCCCAGTGTGCTTATAAGCTCCATGACAACAGGGATCATCCATGTGTTTTGTGAATTACTGTAAACCTTGCAAACTGGAGAGTGTCCTATACATTATAGGTGCTAATAAATATTTGTGAAACAATGGTAAGTTAATGGTTAAGAATGGGCTTATTTCTTTTAGGCCTAGTGAAGCTTTTTGATAGACTAGAAACTAATAGGTGATAGGGATTCAACAATAAAATATTGTCTCTTTCTTTAAGAAGTTTTCATGTTATTTGAAGGATGAAAAATGTACACAAAAGGGAATAGGAATAGAATCCAAGGAAGGCAGAACTGATTTCTAGCTACTTGAAGAAATCTTCATAGAGTGTGCAGCAGTGCACTGCACTTTAAAAGATTTTATTATAATTTAGTTAGGTTTAATATGAATTTGTTACTAAGATGTATTTGTTACAAAGAGAGCTTAGGTTCTGTAATCTTTATGAGTAGTATTGAAAGAGCTTGTACTCTGACACAGAAGCATAAGGTATAGGTAGAGGAGATCATAATTTTGTGCACATTGAAGCTACTAAAATAGTGATTCTAAGGTAGTTTTACACTAATTTGCAAGTTGGTATTGTGGTCTACATTAGCCTTGTCAAAGACTCATTTTTTAAATTCTCTATCTGTAATGAGATTCTCAATCCTCTTTATCTTTCTGGTTAATTTTATATTGCATTGATTTCTTTTCAAATTATGAAAATGTTTTCATCTTTGGGGAACAGACTATGTTTAAATATGATAATTGCATTTGGGAAATATCATAACTGATCTGTAGAGAGAAAATTACATCCAATTTACATTCAATATCAAATATATTTCTAGAAAAGAATAATTACGTGCAAGAGTATTTAACTGCGTATAAATATACATTCTTAAGAGAGAGCACTTCAGAAGCGATACAAAAATTTGATGGCTTAGATGTTGACTGCATGGTATGTTTTACAGAGTTTTTCAAAGATAATCTTTTACTAGCCATGCTTACTTCAAGTTAAGACTTAAAAGTCAAGAGAAAAAAATTATTTCTTTGTAGGAATCTTACTTTAACATATAATCCATGTTTTCTTTATTAGATTAACATTGCTAGACATCCAGGCCCTGAGATAATAATTCTGGGGACAGATAAATTCTGATGGAGGTAGGTGGTAGGAAATATCTAGAGGTCGAGCCATTCCAAAAGATATTAGGCCTGAGTGGAGGGTTCTGGGATGTTAGGAGTTAGGTTTAAGGAGTTTAATCACCTTGCCTGTAAAGGACACTAAGAGGTAGGAAAGGAAAATTGTTATGAAAAAAACAAAGTACAAGTAGCCCCCAACCTACTACAGGTTTCGTTCCAGCAAATCCATTGAAAATCAGTTCTGTTGTAAGTGGAATACATTAATTTTTTTTTAGTTTTCATAGACTGCTATACAGCAGTCTTGTGTACAGTAAATCATAACACTAAACATCTGCAAGTGAACATCTGAGAATAACATCAGCAAATTGCACTCTGCAACACTGTATGTAGTACATATTACTAACAGTATACTTAAAGGAATAGCAAATAATAAGTACATCTCATTGTAACTCAAAAAGAAAATACATTATTGAGTCAGGGACTATGGGAGTCATATAAAACATCTATGCATATCTGATAACAAAATTCTCACTAATCAATGGGCTAGGACTTGAAAGATGGTGGGAAAAAGGAAGTCTAGGGTAAGGTGAATGGAATTACAACTTAGACTTAAAGAGAGGGTGCTATCAAAGTAGGAATCAGTAAAAGAGCTAAGATAACAAGTCCAAGGAAGTAAATTAAGGGAGAATGGAACAGATACTCTATGATGTAAGTTTTAGGCAGTAATAATGATGTATGAAGGAAATATGGGCAGATTATTTAAATGGCAAATGATGTGAAACTCAGGTATAAGTAAGATACAATAGGCACAAAAGGTCTTTTTCTGTCTTGCATTCTACCTACCACCAGCAATGATAACCAGTTTCAGTAAGTAAGCATTGATTCAGAGATAGAGAAAATCACACCTGGATAACAGAAAATACAGATGTAGTAAGCAGCGTAAAGGTAGCTTCTGATAATAAATTTGGGTCCTTTTCAGTTGGCTCAGCTTTACCTTCATAATTCTATAATTTTAGTTCACAAAAAAAGTAAATAATTTTTAAATAAAAATTCATTTGTATAATCTAATACTGTTTTAGTTTGCTTTAATTTGCTTATTTTTTGTACCCTCTTTCAATTCACTTTGCAGACCTGTCAGTTTTCAAGGAAGTTTCAGAATTGTATCCCATTCCATATGACAGACAGATTTATACTTGTTCAGAATTTAGAAAGAGATCTATGCTTATAGACCTGAGAATGGAATCTCTGAAAGAATAATGCTGAATTACAAAATAATGAATACATGCATTTTAGAGCAATGAAATAGAAATGTTAGTATTTTTTCCAAATGCTGGACATTAAGTAGATATATTAAAAGTTCTTTTAATGAAAATTTAGAAAAACATCTCATTTGGTGTTGTAAGTGGGAAATGCATTAAAATGTGTATTTACTCACAAGCCAGAAGATTCCCTAAGGAAAGGAATTCTTCAATACAATTATGTTTTTCCTTTTTTCCAGACATGTTAAATTTAATGATGAGGGAGAAAATTTAAAGAGAAGGTGGGAATTGTTATATATTTAAATATATGCCACTCAGTCTGTGTATTTACATTCACTGCCTAAATTATTTTTACATATGAGGAAACCAAGATTCACTGAGGCTATTGCTCAGGTTTGCACAACCAGCAAGTGGCAGAGCCCAGATTCAAACCCAAATTTGTCAGACTGGTTTTCTTTGTTTTTACACTATGTTTTTATATTCTTCTAAGGATTATAACATATAAATAAGGTCATCTCAGTGGTGAAAATATTTGTTTAGTTTATTCTGGCCCAAAGGACATAGATGCAGAAAGATCTAGATTGAATGTTCTCTACAATCTGTTTGTCCTTTCATAAATCACTTGATGTTTCTGAACCTTGACTTTCATACATCTATAGGGCATGATTATTAAAACCTACTTTGTAGGTTATTGGGAGAAACGCATGAGACAATGTCTGATACAGCATCTGACAAACAATAGATACTCACAGAAAACAGGTTGACACTGAATAGAACCTCTTATTGTATCATATTCTATAATTTACAGAAATTTAGCAATTCTGAGGAAAAGTATTTTAATCCATAAGCAACTGTATCAACGTGTGACCGGAAGAACCAGATGGTGCCTGGCCCCTAACAATGTCAACTGTGATGCGGCACACAATGTCGTGTCCCAGTAACAACACGAGAAAAAGAGGGGTTCACCTCAAGAACTCCACTAAAATACCACAGTAGATGGTCCAAAGGTGCAAGAGCTCCCCTGAAAGCATGGCCCTTAGCCCACTGGGGCCCCTGATCATAAATCATTACTGATGTCAACTCTTCAGACAGGAATGGATTAGACTCAGGGACACAAAGGGACCATGTGGTGTGTCCAATTTATTGTTCCATGGATCTACAGGATGCTGTCCTACTGGCCTCTTACTAGAAGGGAGAGGGAAGGATAGAGAGGAGGGGACAGGAGATTGTTAAGAGGATATGACCTGTATAGAACAGAACGGAAAAACGTGTTGTCACTGGGCAAGGTGAGCAGAAGTTGCTGCAGATAGGCAAGCATGTAAATTTAACTTGGATTGTATACTTTCACTCAATCACAATAAAAAAAAAAAAAAATCCCTGTCCCCATAGCTTGTTTATTTTATTTACCTTGTCTCCTTCCTTCTCTCTATTCACCAAAGACAATGTCATTACTCAAGTTCCAGGTCAAGTACTCCATGTGAATCCATTCCCAACAACTTAACACACACAATGACTTCTCTCCTCTATTGCCTCAGTAATAGGAAAGCTACAAGAGCACTGGTAGCTCAGGGTTTAAGAGCATGGCTGCTAAGCAAAGGACAGCAGTTGGAATCCACCAGCCACTATTTGGAAACCCTATGAGGCAATTCTTTTCTTTTATACAGCGTTGTCATGAGTTGGAATCAACTTGATGGCAACAAGCTTAACATTTCTATCTTTTCTCACCTTGAATATTGTAATAAAATCTACACTTTTTCACTGCTTCTTGTGTCCCCACTTTGATCCACTATGTGCCTCCAAGCCACTAGTGATCCTTTAAAAAAAAGTCAGATTATGTCAGAACCCTGTTTTAAAATCCTTTTGGAACAGTAATCATCAGACCAACATGGTAGTACACCAAGTATTCTTGGATCATGCATATTTGCTGGCTAGACAAGCATCCTGAGTGCAGCCACACTCCAGAATCTGGATGAGCTTCCAGTACCACTTTATTTTTATGAACACATTTTTCTTCCTGACATTGAGCTTGCAGGCTTTCATGAATGGTATCATAGCAGAGCAGCTGGACACAATGTGTTGCTGTTTTTGCTTAGACAATGCTTACCATCTGGCCTTGAGAATGGGCCCAGAATTGATTCACAAAATATACAGTCTGCAAAGATGCATGAATTGGACTCACAGTCTGCAGACAGGCAGTGGTAGTTAATAGCATCTATGTAGGTATTAGGGTTCTTGTGAGTTCAGAGAAATCAGTGGGAATACATAATGTGTTGCACTAAAGGTCAGCAGCATGCTGACAAGACCTTGCGTTTTAGGAGGCTGTGTATGGGTATAAGAGGCTTTGCTGGTTCAGTGGTTCAAAAGGTTGGTGGTCAAAATCCACTTAGTGGCACCTCACCAGAGAAGGACAGGGAAACCTGCTCCCATAAATATTACAGCCTGGAAAACTCTATGAGGCAGTTCTATTCTGTCACATGGAATTACTATGAGTTGAAATCAACTTGACAACATCTAACAACATACATGTAGAGCCACTTGGTAGCAGGTGCAATGAAGCGGTATGTCAGATAATAATAACGTATTTTTGCCATTGTCTAGAGTGTATTGGACAATGATCTCTAGAACATGTTCGTCTGAAACAAATGATCAAGAGAGATGTGTCTGCCTTCATCACTGGATATTTTATAGTAATATTACTTTGATGTAATTTATCTGGAATCTTTTAAAAAAAATTTTGTATTTATTGTTATTGAGTGAAAGTGTACAATCCAGTTTAAATTTACATGCCTGCCTATGTGCAGCTCCTACTCATCTCCTTGCCTGGTGACAGTGCACTCTTCCTATCTGTTCTACGCATGTCACAACCTCTTAACAATCTCGTATCTGCTCTTCTCCACCCTCTCCACCCACCTCTAGTAAGAGGCCAGTAGGATGACATCCTACAGATGCATAGAACCACAATGTGCACCCATGATAGGGTGACTCTGTCACTGAGTCCAATCTATTCCTGTCTGAGGAGTTGACCTCAGTAATGATTTATGGACAGGGGCACATCAGAACTAGGGGCCATGCTCCCAGGGGAACGCTGAGGCCTTTAGACCATCAACTGTTGTCTTCTAGTGGAGTGCTCAGGGTGCACTCCTTTTTATTCTTATGTTGCCACTGAGACTCAATTTTGTAAGCCCTATCACAGCTGTCGACGGCATTTGGCTTTGGCATCACAGCTGTCACTGGTGGTGGCTGGGCACCGTCTGGTTCTTCTGGTCACAAGTTGATGCAGTCACACATTCATGTGGGCCTTTGAGTCTTCTGGATTCTCTTTCCTCCATGTCATTTTCATCCTTGGTGACCATCTGTTCCTGTCCTGCTGAGTTGGGACCATCTGGTGTACTTCAGATGGCAGCTTGCTAACTTCTAAGATCCCAGATGCCACTCACCAATATGGGGTGCAGAAGATGCTCTTACCGATATACTAGTTATGCCAGTTGGCCTTGATGTCCCCTGAGAGCATGGTCCCCTGACCTCCACCCCTGCTACACTGCCCTTGTAACACTGGGTTAAGATTAGAGGAGTATTCATGTTATGTTAAAGTCCAGTTAAACGGATCTTCATTCTAATGTGTGCTGTCACTGATATCACCGAACCAAATTTCTATGAACTATCTGATCTATAACAAGCTCTCTCCCTCTCTCCCTCCCCTCCCTTGCAGCCATCAAAGAGTCTTTTCTTCTGTACATGAGTCTGTTTTTAAGTCCTTATAGTAGGGTCTCATACAACGTTTATCCTTGTGCCACTGACTAATTTCACTCAACATAATGTCTTCCAACTGAAACCAGGTTATGAGATGCTTCCTGAAATCATCATTGTTCTTTATCATTGCATAGTATTCCACTGAGTGTATGTACCACAGTTAATTTATCCATTCATCTGTTTGTTGATGGGCATCTGGATTGACTCCATCTTTTTACTGTTGTGGGCTGTGTTGCAATAAACATTGTGTGCACGTATCTGCTTGTGTCAGTGCCGTTGCTTCTGTAGGATATATTCCGAGAAGTGGGATGACTGGGTCAAATGGTATATCTGTTTCTAGCTTTTCAAGGATGGGCCAGATTGCTTTCCAAAGAGGGGGTACCATTTTGCAATGCCACCAGCAGTGTGGGAGACTTCCAGTGTCTCCACAGCCTCTCCAGCATTTGTTGTTTTTGTGGTTTTTGATCATGGCCAACCTTGTTGTGGTGAGATGATATCTCATTGTAGCTTTGATTTGAATTTCTTCAATAGCTAATCATTGTGAGCAATTTTACATGTGTCTTTTGGCTGCCTCGACGGCACTCGGCTTGGCTTTGGCTGCCTGGATCTCCTCTTTAGAGAAGTATCTGTCTATCCCCTTTCCTCACCACTTAATTGGATTATTTATCCTTTTCTTGTTGATATTTTGTAGTGTCATATAGATTATGGAGATCAGACATCGGTCTGACATATAGTTGCCAAATATTTTTTCCCATTCTATAGGTGGTGTTTTAATTCTGTTGATAAAGTCTTTAGATGAGCAAAAGTGTTTGATTCTTAGTAGTTCCCATTTATCTATTTTCTTTTTTGTTGATTGTGCTTGGTCAGATTTTGAAGTCTGTCTATGTTGTGTATTAAAACTTCTATTGTTGATCTTACTTTTTCTTGGATGACCTTTATCATTTTATATTTGACATTTAAGTCTTTTATACAATTTGAGTTGGTTTTTGCAAAAGGTGTGAAATATGAGTCTTGTTTCAGTTTTTTGCAGATGCATATCCAATTTTCCCAGCACCATTTGTTAAAGAAACCGCTTTTACCCCTTTTAAAATCTTAAGGCCTTTGTCTAATATCAACTGTTCATGGAGGATGGTGGCATCTCCGGAGTCTCAACTCTGTTCCATTGGTCTATATGTCTCTTTTTGTACCAGTACCGGGCTGTTTTAACTACTGCGGCACTGTAATAGGTTCTAAAGTCTGGTAGTGAGAGGTCTCCCACTATGTTCTTCTTCTTCAGTAGTGTTTTACTTATCTGTGGTTTCTTCCCTTTCCAAACAAAGCTGGTGATTGTTTCTCCATCTCTTTTAAAAAATGTCACAGGAATTTGTATTGGGATTGTATTATATAAGTAGATTGCTTTGGATAAAATACACATTTTCACAGTGTTCAGTCTTCCTATCCAAGAGCAGGGTAGGTTTCACCATTTATGTATGTCTCTCTTAATTTCTTGTAGTAAGGACTTTTAATTCTCTTTGTAAAGGTCTCTTATTTCTCTAGTTAGAGTTATTCCTAGGTGTGTTACCTTCTTGGGGGCTCTAGTAAATGGTAATTGATTTGATGATCTCTTTGTATAAATAAATCCTATTGATTTACTTATGTTTGTCTTGTATCCTGAGACTTTGCTGAACTCTTCTATCGGTCTGAAAAGTTTGCTTACAGATTCTTTAGGATTCTCTGCATATATAATCATATCATTTGCAAATAGGGTGATTTTTGCTTTTCCCTTTCTGATACAGAAGCTCTTTATTTCTTGATCTTGTCTAATTGCTCTGGCTAGAAATTCTAGTACAATGTTGAATAGGAGAGTTGAGAGTGGGCATCCTTGCCTAGTTCCCATTTTCAAAGGGCATTCTTTCAGTCTTTCTCCATTCAGCACGATGTAGGCAGTTGGCTTTGTACAAATGGCTCCTATTGCATTGAGGAATTTGATGTCTATTGCTGTTTTGTTGAGAGTTTTTAGCATGAATGGGTGTTGGACCTTATTGGTTCTTTGGTTTGAATTCTTTTTTTCTTCCAGATGTGTGCATTTATAGAGATAAACTGCCCACAAGCCCTGCTTTGGCTGTATTCCATAGGTTCTGGTAGGAAGTGTTTTCCTTTTCATTTGAATTCATAAATTTCTTTATTTCCTCCTTGATTTCTTCTATAACCCATGGCTTTTTTGATCAAGATGTTGTTCAGTTTTCTTGAATTCCAATTTCTATATATGTTTTTCCTGCTATTGATTTAGACTTTTATGGATGTATGGTCTGAGAAGATGCTTTGCAATAGATTATATTGTGATTTGCTTTATGTCCTAACACATGGTCTATTCTGGAAAGTGTTCCATGTGCATGGGAGAAGAAGTTATAGTTATCTACCGATCAACATAAAGTTCTGTGTATGTCGATGAGGTCTAGTTAGTTAATTGTGGCAATAAGATCTTCTGTGTCTTTATTGAGTTTTTTTCTGGATCTGTCCAATAGTGAGAGTGGAGTGTTGAAGTTTCCCACTAATATTATGGAGTGATCTATCTCATTTTTGAGTGTAGTCAGTATTTCTTCGATGTATTCAGATGCTGTGGTATAGGGTGCATAACTATTTAATATTGTTAAGTCCTGCTTGTATACTGAACCTTTCAGCAATAAACAGTGTCCATCCTTGTCCACAATGGTGGATTTTACATTAAAATCTATTTTATCTGAGATTGGTATTGCCACACCTGCTCTTTGTATATTGTTAGCTTGGTATATATTCTTCCATCCTTTAGTTTTCAATTAATTCTTATCTTTAAGTGGTGTCAGGTGAGTTTCTTGTAAACAACATGTAGATGGGTCGTGTCTTTTGATCCAAGATGGCACTCGTTGTCTCTTTACTGGAGCATCCAGTGCATTTACATTCAACATAATTATTGATAGATATGTGTTTAGTGTTGTCATTGTGATGTGTTTATTTTTGTGTTGATGTTTTCTCTGTTGCTCTTACTATTCTGTTCTGGGACATTCTTCTTTATGGGTTTATTTTTCCCCCTTTTCAGTGTTGGTTTTGTGTTTGTTGAGACTCCTCCATTACATTTCTTGATCTGATACGTTGCATTTTATTGTGCTTTGCCACTACCAATGTGATCCCCCTTTGCAGCTATCAATATGTTTAAACCCAATTTTAATTTCTACATATCTTATTAACATCTTCTTCATCTGGAAGGACTATAGCTACTGTAATACACCACTGTTTTTAATGTGATGGTATCATAGTTTTCATGATATGGTTACTGGATCACTTCTTTTAATATTATAGCTTAGATTGAGTTTTGTAGTTTCCCTGACTGAGTAGGTTTCTGTATGGTGTGTCCTGAATTGTCTTCTAAAATATAGAGTTAATGGTTTTGTTCTTCTATGCCAAGAGCTTCTTTCAGTATTTCTTGTAGCTTTGGTTTGGTTTTAACAAAGTCTCTGAGTTTCTGTTTACATTTGAATGTCTTAATTTCATTTTCATATTTGAAAGACAGTTTTGCAGTATATATAATTCTTGGTTGGAATTATACTTATGTTTATATGTATTTAGTCAGAAATCAAAGTTATTCAGTATACCTTGTATGTGACATAATTTCAATTTTGAGATAAAATATTATTTGGCCAATATGTTGCTTTCCTGTGAGCCTGGTCTAATTTTGGGGAGAAATATGACACTAGTATGTGTCAATGCATCCTAAGCACTTAAAAATGGTATAAATCGTTCAATAGTTGGAAACAAAAGAAAGTCTAGACTTTTAGTGAAGCTTGACCTAGAAGTAAATGAGAAAGTTGCATTTGATCACCAGTGTATAGCTTAATATTTAAATCTTTTAATAATATATGAAAACAGGGCTACAAAGCTAAGATGTGAGAGGAGAAACTCACTTTTCTGATGGTTATGTGGTTTGTTAATGTGTGTTTAAATTATATTTTCTGATGCTAATCCTCTTTATTGTTTTTGGGTGAGTGTAGCTGTGATGAAAGTATACACAGTGTTGAAATTCCTGAACGAGGGCATTTGAGGTGATAGTGAAGTCTATAAGCTTGTTGGGAAAAGCCAGAATGTTAATTGTGTGCTAAGGGTATCAGACAATCCCAGACACAGAGAATTAATACGGCTACTTTAAAACTGGAAGCTCAGGAATTAGAGATTTTGACTGGGGGAGACGGGAGCTTGAGGTTGGAGTATTAAACACATATAAGTAAAATAGGTGAAGAGCCTCAATCAGGTAAAACTGAGAAAATAAAAAAGATGACACTGAGTGGCTGAAGAAAAAGAAGGGAGAGTTCAGGAAATACCATAAGCATGTAAAAGGATGTTAGAAAGTCTTCAACTGAACAGACTTAGGCCAGACTCCGATTACTGTGATCTGTCTTACTGACTCATGAACCCACTGCCGGTGAGTCGATTCTGAGTCATAGAAAGCCTATAGGACATAGCAAAAATGTCCTTGTAGCGTTTCCAAGGAGCAACTGGTGGATTCTAACTGCCAACATTTTGGTTGGCTGCCGAATTCTTAACCACTAACCTACTATTGAATAGAGACTCAGCATACCTCTTAAACATCTTTTCAGCCTAACTCTCCCTTGCCATTCCCACTACCACTATTCTAGTAAAGTTTTTCATGACCTCTCATCTGGAAGCATGCAACTATCCTCAAAGCTTGCAACTTCTGGAAAAGTGGAGATATTGTAGGTATTATCCTTTGCCTAATCCTCAAAACATGGGAAAACACCAAACACATAGCATGTCTTCAGTTACTATGTCAACCATTCGTTCAAAAAGTATTTGTTGAACACATGCTACATTCGGTCACTGAGGTAAGGGTTTCATGGTAAAATGAAGATAAGCTAGGCAATACTGCTGCCCACATAAAACTTAAGTTCTAGTAGAGTTATAAATAGTAATAAGCATAAACATGTAACAGATTTTGAAGTAGCTGATAAGTTTTACAAAGAAAAGGAGAGCAGGATATTAAGACAGAATGTTATAGAAGTTGAAGTTCATTTTAGACAGGGTTGTCAGGGAAGACCTAGCTGAGGAAGTGTCATATACATTGAGACCTGGACAAAATAAAGAAGCAATTCATCAGGAGATCTGGAGAAAGATCATTCTAGGGAAACCGAAAGCTAATACAAAGGCTTAGGAGTGGGAATCAATTTAATGTGTGAAGAACACCTTGAAAAGTCAGAAGAGTAATAAAAGCTGTGATTTTAGAGGTAACACAGGGCCAAATCAAGGGAAGCTTAGTTGAAAGACAGTTGACTTATTTCAATTAGCCCTCTCCATCAAGGAAACTCCGGCAGTGTAATGATTAAGTGCTATGTCTGCTAAACAAAAGATCAGCAGTTCAAATCTGCCAGGCTCTCCTTGGGAACCCTGAGGGGCAATTATACCCTGTCCTATAGGGTCTCTTTGAGTCAGAGCTGACTACACAGCAGTGGTTCAGTTTCTATCTGTTTCCACAGGAAAAATTCAGCTTCTGTAAATATTTACAGCCTTAGAAATCCTATAGGGCAATTCTGTTGTATCCTATAAGATCACAATGAGTTGGAGTCAACTCAGCATCCATGCATTTTGGTGTTGGTATCAAAGCCAGATGGATCTTCGTAGAAAGCAGAGAAGACCAGAAAGTTGTGTACCCATTTTAGTGACCATGTAAAGGGTATTTGACTAAGGGTATCACAATATTTTATGGATAACATGGCGAAGAATAGGAAATCCAGAACACTTAACTGTGCTTGTGTAGCACCTTTACAGGGACCAAGACACTGTCATTAAAACAGAAGAACGGGATACTGTGTGATTTAAAATTTGAAAAGTTTTGTGTCTAGACTGCATTCTTTCACCATACTTACCTGAATGTTGAGCAAATAATCCAATAAACTGAATTATATGAAGAGGAATGCTGCATGAGGATTGGAGAAAGACTCATTAATTACCTGTGATATGTAGATGATACAACCTTTCTTTTTTTATTTTTATTTATATTATGACTGAGTGAAAATGTACATTCACATATAAATTTACATGCCCACCTATATGCAGCTTCCACTGCTCTCCCCGTCCGGTGACAGCACAATGTTCCTCTCTGCTCCCTACATGTCTCATCCTCCCAACAGTCTCCTTTCCCTTCCTCTTCACCCACTCTCCTTCTTCCAGCCAGAGGTCAGCAGGATGATATCCTACAGATGTATAGAACCATAAAGTGCATCCAATATATTGTCACTCTGTGTCGCTAAGGCCAATCTCTTGCTGTCCAAAGAGTGGAACTTCGTTATGACTTGTGGGCAAGGACAGCATCAGGGCCAGGGGCCATGCTCCCAGGGGAACCCCAAAGCTGCTGGACCATCAATTGCGATCTTTTAGTGGAGAGATGATACAACCTTTCTTGCTGAAAATAAGGGCAGACTGAAGCACTTACTGATGGAGATCAAAAACTATAGCCTTCAATATAGATTGAACATAATATAAAGATGACAAGAAGAAGACAAAGCTACTCACAACTAGACTTATTTAGAGTGCTTAAAAAAAAAAAAAAAAGATGTCACACTGAGGACTAAGGTGCACCTGAGCCAAGCCATGGAGTTTTCAGTTGCCTCGTATGCATGAGAAAGCTGGAGAAGGAATAAGGAAGACTGAAGAAGAACTAATGCTTTTGAATTATGGTGATGATGAGGAATATTGAATATACTACAGACTGCCAGAAGAAAGAACAAATCTGTCTTGCAAGAAGTGCAGCCAGAAGGTTCCTTGGAAGTGAGGATTGTGAGGCTTCTTATGTACTTTGAACATGTTATCAGAAGTGACCAGTTCCTGGTGAAGGGCATCATGCTTGGTAAAGGGGATCAGCGAAAATGAAAGAGACCCTCAATGAAATTAATTGACATGATGGTTGCAAGAATGGCCTGAAATGTAGCAACAATTGTGAGGATGGCACAAGACCAGGCAGTATTTCATTCTGTTGTACATAGCATTGCTACCAGTTGGCAATGACTTGATGGCACCTAACAACAACAAAAACAATAACCAAGACCATGATGGCTGCCAGTTAACCTAAGTGTAGCTGCTGTGATTCATCATAGGAAAATATATTTCACATTCATTGAATCACATCTTATGCATGTGAAAGCTGGACAATGAATGAGGAGGATAGAAGGAGAACTGACACCTTTGAATTGTGGTGCTTGTAAAGAATATTGAGTATACCACGGACTGCCAAAGAATGAACAGATCTGTCTTAGAAGAGGTATAACCAGAGTGCTCTTTAAAAACAAGGATGGTGAGACTTTGTCTCGTGTACTTTAGACATGTTATCAAGAATAATCAGTCTTTGGAAAAGGACATCATACTTGGTAACATAGAGGGTTAGTGAAAAAGAGGAATATCATCAGCAAGATGGATTGACACCATTGCTGCAACAATAGGCTCCAGCATAACAATGATCATGGGCGTGGCACAGGACCAGGAGGTGTTGCACATGGGGTCACTATGAGTAATAACCGAGTCAATGGCACCTAGCAACAGCAGCAATTGAATCAAACTAGGAAAAAAAAGAAACCTAGATAAGCTGTGCTAACTAATTCAACATATTTCTCTGAACTTCTCTCTGCTAACTTAAGGGAGAAACAGTTGCCCAAGGTACATTAGCCAGAGGACTGAAGTACTGTAGAGCCCAACAGAAGAATTAATGAAGATGTTTCACAACTAGGAAAGAAATAAAAATGAAATCTTAGGGCTAAGAATGTCATAAATATCTGTCCCAGTTTGCCATGTCCTCACTTTTCTATAGCAAAACCCCAAAGAGAACTGGCAAGACCTATGTGTAAAGAGTAGCAACTTGCAGATACTCTAAGTCAGAGAATTTTTCTTCTAAAACCCTGGTAACAGATACACTAGTTAAGTGCTACAGCTGCTAACCAAAAGGTTGGCAGTTCAGATCCACCAGGGGCTCCTCAGAAACTCTGTGGGGAAGTTCTTCTCTGTTCTATAGGGTCGCTATGAGTCAGAATTGAGTTGACAGCAATAGGTTTGGTTTTTGGATGGACCAATACTGGGCTCCACAGCAAAGTAAATGACAGGGTTCATGAGACTCCAAGGTTAAACTAGATTTTGGAAACAAGTCAGAAGTTTAAATAACTGTCCCTGTTAACTGGTAAACTTACAGAGAAGATACAACTCAATATGTGATTAAATTCAGAATCCTGTGAACCAAAGCAAGAACTATGTATTCAAGTAGGAAGTAATCAGTGTTCCATGTTCTATAATCACTCAAGCAAAACTCTCATTTTCAGGGGAAATTAAGCATGCATATTTGAGGGAAGAATTTGGATTTGCACTACAGAATCAAGCTCAATACATATTAAAACAATATTGCAGTTAGCCTTCTAGATTAGAATTTACTTATTAAAAGCAGTAACAAAATGCTTAAAAATCAAAGTTTCCAACTCTTACCACAGCAGAGAAACATGAGCAAACTCAGAAGCTGTGTTGCAATAAGGCCAGCCTTGCTAATTCTAAACTTTTATCTAACTGATTAAACCTAACATTATTAAGGGATACGTTGAAACAAATTTTTTAGTAAGTTTTATGATATTATTAAATTCAAGAAAGTTACTTCTGCTTGAATTCATTTTAGGGAGGCATTTGATTGGCATAGGGAAAACCAGTCCTTTTGTTTATTTAATCATGGACAAAGAAGCTCATCATCCCCATTACCGAGGAGGTTAACCAATTACTTGGTACATCGAACTGCAATAGCTCATGATGAGCTATCCCTGGATCAAGCAGGGCATGATGCCCCAGATTTTCTTTCCCAGGACTTTTTGAATTCTCATTCAGCCTATCACTCCCTCATTCATCAATCTTAATCCTCTGCTAAGTGCAAAACCTATTGTTAGAAGAATTGCATATGTTTATTATACATAGTATTAAAAAAAAGACACCTGTTGCCATCAAATTGATTCTGACTCATAGCAAAACTATAGGTCAACGTAGATCTGCCCCCATAGAGTTTCCAAGGAGTGCCTGGTGGATTTGAACTGCCAGAATTTTGGTTAGCAGTCATATCTCTTAATTACTATGTTGTCAGTGTTTCCATATTTTTTTTTTAGCATTTATTCTGTGCCATATTTTAAGCATATTATTATACATCATGGTATATTATATGTTTTATTATCTATTATATATTGTCTCTTTGTACGTAGGTATATATCTTATTTTGAGGGAGCTCACCCTGACTCAATTCTAGATCTTCAAAATATGGCACATAAAAGATGTTTAAAAAATATTTACTGAGTGAATGAGTAAAAGAAATAATTTCTCACGTCACAGACTTAGTCTCAGACAAACATCTGTCATTATTAATTTGAAGGCAAAAGTATAGGACATACATAGTAGAAAAGAATATGAACGCTTTTGTCTCTAAAAATCTATAATTCCATGTCATGGTGTTAGTAGCCAAGCATGTATTTCATCTACTGGTTAAGATTAAATAAATTCTGAGAAAGCAGCAAATTTTAAAAATAAAGGAGTGGTCCCAGAGCTCTTTATTGCAGCACTTTTCTGACCATTTAGTTGATTTAACATGTGAGTTCTTTCTGAAGGTAGTAGTTGCTGAAGAACCATTTAAGATGAGAGCCATCTTGTCACAGCAGTGTTGGGGATCAGAATTATTCATTGTTCTAGGAGTATGAATTGAACATTCAAGAAATACTTCACTTTAAATGCTACATACAGGCAACAGATAATGCCTGTACATAATCATGGGTAACTGAAAGACAGTAACCAATCTATTTTTCCTTAATTATTGCTATTGAAAACACAAAAAATGATGCCACTATCTGTGAGATGTAATCATTTGTATTTTGGGGATTTCTTTTCCTCATTGCTAGAGCAGACTTTTTTGAGAGCTGATGATAAATGATTTTAATGTTTCCTCAACCCTTAAATTATTATACTTTAGAACTAGAATGTGTATGGTTCCCAGTTTATTTGAATTGCCTCCCTGAGAACATAATTCCCTCAACCACAACCCAAGAATCACCTTTCGTTGTTCAGACAATAAATTACTTCTGATAGAGAGATTTGATTTCTCAAGTCAAGCTTACTGGAACATTATTTAGCCACTTCTATTCTGTAGGAACGCAGTATACAAATAATACAAAAATAACATAAAATGAAGCAGCATATTTAAAAGGCCCATTTAAACATAACTCAACGGGGTTTTTAAGCACAGGAAGCAGAGACATCAAAATCTCTCACCCTAGGGAGACACCTCATTTAGTGGATTGGGGAAAAGGTATTTAGGAATAAAACATCACAGAAAAAAACTTGGAGATGAGTAGAAGACTTGTACCCAGAGATATCTTTAGTTTGATCACAATGTTAAGGATGATTAGGGTCACAGAAGCTGATTAAGAAATAATGCAACCTAGGGTACTATGTAAGGAAATGGAGTGATGGCGTGTGCTATAATTAATAGTTGAGAGAGAGGTAGCTAAAGAGACAAGCTGGTAATGGTAGTGGTAGTCATAGAATTGCTCTATAGGGTTTTCTTGGCTATAGTCTTTATTGAAGCCTCTGAACCAAGTCCTCCACGAAGCATTTTACATACATTTTCACATTTATTCCTCATATTAACTCTGCTGTCAAATTTACCATTGTTTCACAGATTGAGCCAGTAGGCTTAGAACATTTCCTAGGTTTTCCAAGGTTAAATAACCAGTAAATGTCAGAGCCTGTCTGAAAGATCCACTTAACTTCAGACTTTATATTCTTAAATACTGTACTTTCATGTGGCCCTGATGATTCCAGGGATTTGATACTTAACTTCTGAAAGCTTAAGAATTCTGTTGCAGACATCTAAATGTGTGTTCCTCTTTGACATTTTTCAGTTTGAACCCTGTGTTTACACCTTCTATTTTGCCAACATGACTCATGATGTGTTACAGTTAATTAACTAAAGCTCATCTTATAGTTGCCCCATTTTAATCTTTATGGAGTCCTGAGTGACACATTTTGCTACCTTGATGAGATTGAGCTCAGAAAGCTTTCTTGGTTGTCAGTAACGTGTTTCTTAGTTTACATGCACTTTTAAATTTGATCAGTGTCCATTTCAAAAAGTGATGATGCTCCCTTTTTTTTTTCAGCAAACTTCTGCATTCAAGATATCAAAATTAATTTGACCAGCAATATCAAGCTGGTTACAAAGGACTCTAAATTTCTTATTGTTCTGTTTGAAAGCTATTTTAAAAGTGCCATTCAGTTGATTTATAGATTGCTAGTATTCTTTCATGAGTCTGTATTCAAATTGTACAGCTTAAATTCTTCTTATAGTGATAATTATGTAAGAGTGGCTGTTTCCTACATTTGCAAATCGGCTTGTAATCATCAATTATGCAGAGGAGTATACGTATAACCCCTTTAAACTTATGCTCTATTTCATGCACTTCAACACACAAACAAGAATGAACTAAAGCATGGTGCTCAGCAATAGGAATGCAAAGGTCAATTACAGATTGTTCCTACCTTTGAAGGGACTTATTAGTGAGCATTTCCTAACACATTTCTCAAAAAAAATAGCATCCTTGAAATCATGAATATTCTCAATAATCATCATTATCATTAATTTAGCAAAACAGTGAAAGATTTTGGATGATTGGAGAAGGGGAGAACCTTGTTTAACTCCTTTTAATCCAGAGAAACCCAAATTTCCTTGCCTGCACATTCATTTTCTACCTTCTTTCTCTCTCTTCTTGATGCAAATATTAACATCTTACATGATGTGCACTCTCATGAAACAAAACTTGGAAATGCCAGTCTCATCTATTATACGCACACACGAAAGTAAATGAAGAGCTGTAATTTCTTCTCTTGTCATCATACCTGGAAAAAACTTGATTCAATCCTCTATCCTTTTTAGAGGAATACTGGGGAAGGCAAAAAGAGTCTGCTGTTTATGACACAATATTGTTATGAAGTAATGCTGTTTTCCAGTATTTTTCAGGCATATTTACATTTGAAAGTAAGCTTAATATAACTCATACTATAGTTGGAACTGTAATATATTTTATATCCCTTTCATCCACCTAGTGTATATCACTAGCATTAACAAAAGAGGTTATTCTAACTCAAAAGTTCTAGTTCAAAAATTGTGTATCATAAGAGGTCTGACAACTATGCTTGCAAACTTTCCACCATGCACTTACATTGGCAGCACTGTACAAACAACTCAGTAAGGTGTCATAACCTTGGTATATCAATGTCTCCCAGCTGTGTTCATGTAGACGTGTGGTGGTATTTCACTGAGTGGTGTTCATTATTTTTGTTGCATGGTTTTGTGTTCCATGAGTGTCGTGAAAATGTCAGAGCTGGAATTAGAGTAATAAGCAAACATTAAATTTCTTGTTAAACTTGGAAAGATTGGAAGTGAAATCAGGAACATGTTAGTCTGAGTTTGTGAAGACAATGCCACGAATAAAACAGCAGTGTACAAGTGAATTAAACATTTTTCCAAGGGGAGAGAAAGCATCACTGACAAAGAGAGGTCAAGGTAGCCAGTAAAAAGCAGAACTGATGAAACATTGCAACGAAACTTTGCAGAAGTTCATCAAACTGTGTGTCAAAATCATCAGCTGACTGTGAGAGCATGGTGGACCAAGTAAACATCGACAGAGAAACAGTTAGGAAAACCTTAACTGAAAATCTTGTCATGAGAAAGATGTGTGCAAAAATGGTCCCTAAGGAGCTCACTAATAAACAAAAGCAAAGAAGAGTCGAATTTTATCAAGACCTTTTGGGGAGGCAAGACAATATTTGGGCTGTGTTATCACTGGTGATGAAACATGGGTGTACCAATACAACCCTGAAGCGAAGTGTCAAAGTGCACAATACAAGTCAGCCAATCCTCCACCACCAGAAAAGTTCCATCAGTCCAAATCAAGAGTCAAAATGATGTCGCTAATCTTTTTTGATATCAGAGGAATTGGTCACTGTGAATTTGTACCAACTGGACAAACATTTAACCTAGTTTACTATTTGAAGTGCTGAAAAGGTTGTATGAAAAAATTAGAGGAAAATGACCTGAACTTTTCACCAACAACTCATGGCTCTTGCATCACAACAACACAGCAGCTCACATGGCATTGTCTGTAACCAGTAAACAAACAACTGTATTGGAACACCCTCCGTACTTACCTGATCTGGCCCCCAGTGACTTTTTTCTTTACCCAAAGATAAAAGTAATAATAAAAGGAAGACATTTTGATGACATTCAGGATATCAGGGGTATTATAACAGCTGCTCTGATGGCCATTCCAGAAAAAGAGTCCCAGAACTGCTTTGAAGGGTGAACTAGGTGCTGGTGTTAAGTGCATAGTTTCCCAAGCAGGGTACTTCAAAGGTGACCGTGGTGATAGTCAGCAATGAGATATCTAGCACCTTTTCTAGGATGAGTTCATGAACTTAATTGGCAAACTACTAAACCAGACTACTTCTCAATTTTAGTCCTCTGGTACATATTTTTAAATCTGACAAAACTTCTATGAGTAATTCAATATCCAAATTCATTGAGTTGTTACAATTTATCCACAACAGCTAAATAATATGTGAACACTACACAGTATTACAAGTGTGAAAAATGTATAGTTTCAATGTAATCTTAAAGCATTATACTGGAACAGAGGGCTGCAGACTCGTCTTACCTAGATAACCTATAACTGACTGGTCTTAAAGGTCTTGTCAGTCCAGTTTTGCTGTTTGAAGTTGTAGTCTTACATTTTTTGGAAAGAAGATATATATTTGCACTTTCTAATTAAGTTAAGCAAGCAGCCAGGACTTTTCCCATTGGTAGTTTAAATATAATTTCCAATTTCAAGTGAAATTTTCTAAAGAGAAGGCAATGTAGTATTTGTTCAGTTATGATTTTATCACTCCAACTTCTAGTTGGAGAACCTCAGAAGAAAGGCAGCATCACGATTTATTACATTTTCAGAGCTATCACATCACAACTTGATATCAGATTCTGCTTTTTTTGTTGGTGTTGTGCATAGTTGTGTGAATCAGTAATAAATTAGCATGAAATAGTAATTCTAGTCATATCAGTAGGCGTGTTTTCAAGGTCAGTTTAAATGATTTATGACTGAGAAAATTAATATAGATTTTACAATTTGTTTATATAGGAGTCCTTCATGTGCAAAGACTAAGAAATCCTCAGGTTTTCTAGGGTGTTGAAGATTCTAATTGCTAGAAAATATCATCCCTTAAAACTAATTTACAACAAAAATAAAAGTTTCAGTGACATATTTTTTGTTGTTATACATCTATTTGTTCATTTAATCATTTCATCAACATACCTGCTTGGTAACAAGTAATGCACTAGACAATGGGATGTTAAAGCTGAATTAAACCTAGTCATTTCTCTTAAAGTCTAGCGGGTAAGATAAATGTATAATAGATAATAATAATGAATTATTTTTGGCACTATATGAGAGTTATGAATAAGGTGCTACGGAAACACAGGCAGGAGCAAAAATAAATTTGTGGCAAAGTAGAGATAATTCTAGAAACTAGACAACAAAGTTAGAGTAAGCAAGAACTACAGTACACTTTGGGAGTTATGCAGAGAAGTCTTTTATCTTCATTATCTCCATTACATAGAAGTCATTTCATTAGCTATATTAAGACCATGTTCTGAAAACCGATACTCGAGTTATAACTGTACTGCTCAACATTTCAAATATTTCAAGATCATCTGTCCCTGCACAGCAACAAAATAAAATTATGTCTTATCAACATGGAGACTGGTTCATAATGATGATAATTGTAATATCTCAGGTGCATTCAGATTTCACAGTCATTGGAAGAAGTGGAAATTTGCTGTATACATGATAAAAAAGCATGAATTAAATTTAGTTCAAAACAATGCAGCTTAATTTCTCTTTTCATCTCTCACGTATATACTGAATTATTCAAACAGTGAACCACATGTGTACTGGGCCATGAATAATGGGGAAAAAAGTGTGAAATATTCATTCAAATTAGCATCTACACTCATTTAGAAAGAAGCTTGTTTTTATGAAGTGCTATTCTGTTGAAGAGTAATGTATAATAAAAGCGTTATATATGCGTGGTTCTTTACTGATGAAAATAAGATAGGCTTCACAGTTAAAATTCCATATTGATTTTTCTTAAAATTCCATATCTTTTTCTAGTTATTTTTTTTAAAAATAAAAGACTATGGCAGCATGTAGTGATCATCCAAATGAATTATTACTACCAAATTCTCTATATATTACTTTAAACTTTAGAAGCTAATGCTTTCAATATTACATTCAGCTGAATCAACTGTGATACGTGCACATATATGGTAAGTGAACTTAGAAATAATTGCCATGATTCTGTTGTTCAGCTGTAATGACAAGTAACCCAGGAGAATTCATGATCAGTGGGGAGCATTTTGACAGAGAATGACCGAATGAGACTTTTCAGCAACAGAAAGGTGTGTCTCAAATCGAGTGGTAATACCAGCATCAGAGTCAATACAGAGGAGAAAGAAGAAATACTGGAAAAGCAGTTGGATGAAGAGACGATAAAAAGAAGGGTGACATCTTGTACTCCTGTGCATAGGAATTTTTTTCTTTTGTTTTTGGCAGAATAGACTCTGAGCTCAATCACTAAGAACTAAACCAATTAGTAGAAAAGTAGCTCAGAGGTTGCAAGCCTGTCCACTCTGTCGCTCTTCATAATCCTTATTCATTAAGAGTAACTGTTACTGCCAGTCAGCACAACGTGTCTTGACACAATGGAGGAGACCAAATATCTCTGGCCAATTGGTTTAAGACTCCTCAGTCTCTTTGGGGATAAAATAGTGTGTTTCACTGAAGATTTGACTTATTTTGAAAATAGTAGGTATAAGATGCAAAATTCATTCATATCCCGCAAATGCAAAGGAGGAAGAAATCTTTTCAGTCAATTAAATGTTGCTCTTTCTATGACTTTTTTTTGACTCACCATCCTATGCGGCCTCCAGGGCACTAAGGTTATGGGGGATGGTCACAGAACTGAAATTAACGAAGCTCTTGTTGTAGTCCCTAGAGAATACCAAGGATCTAATACAGTAATTTACTCATGTTGTCATTCTTCAGTATTTTCTACTCTCTGTTCTCTCTGCCTGGAACTCTCTTCCTTTCTATGGTTCCTATCTACACTGCATTCAGGTCTCTAGTCACGTGTCATCAGATCAGGGAAACCCACCCTAACTACCTTCTCTACCTTCTTCAAATAGCTATTGCTCTCTATTTCTTTACCTCGTCTTATTTTTCTTTATAGAGATCTTTGCCAGTAGACATTGTATTATATATGTTTAATTTCCAACCCTCCAACTAGCGTGTAAGCTCCTTGAGGGCATGAAGACTATCTGTTTTATTCATTGCTGCAATCTCTTTGCCTAGAACTGTGACCTGTGTATGGTAGGTACTTGCTAAATGTTGCAAATAGTTGTAATCTAATATTGTATGTCAGTTGATCAGATTCTTTCAGTATAACATGACATAATAGGACTTCAACTAAATGGGACACAGAATAGTTAACTTTTGGTAAGAAAAGAAGTGGAGATAAAGATCTTACTATGGGCTCAATGTTAAGATCAGCAAAATCGGGAAAAAAAAACCAACTGTAATGTGGAGCTTCATATACCCAATGGCCTATTTGAAGGCATCCAAGACCATTCTTCCTAAGTGGAGAACGTAACTCACAGTGAAAGTAATGATGAGTATTTCTTTTAAGAAATCAGTTTGAAGCCAGAGGACTGTGGATTAACTTAGGTAATTGAAATCAAGGGAAGAAAATTGAAGGGCCAAGCACAGTTAATCAGGGCATTCCAGCCTTATATGGGAGCTCTCACAAGAGCCTTGCCTATTCAATGCCTAGCACTGTCATAGCTTGGAAAATGCTATCCTCAACATATCTACATTTAGATAGTGCTGTCTAGCACCCAGCAATAGTACTTGAGCACACAGAGAACAGATTATTGGAAAACATATGAATGGATCTTTCTCTTCAGTTGCACAAGCCTATTCACAAAAGTAGTGATGGCATTAGACTGAAAAAAAAGGGGGGGAGGGTGGATTTCTTATGGCCACTCTGGCTGATATTCACTTGCATAAACAATTTTAGATCAGAGATCATGGCTGGTAAGGAAAGAGATTGCCTGAGGTGCTCTACCAATTCATGGTGATTGCATGGTGTGCCACTTGTCACCTTTCTGCTGGATTCTGATCGGTGCCTACAAACCTGAATATTATGCAGGCTTGTGCCCAACTGGAGAGAGTGTCTTGGGAACTCCTTGCTGTGGCATTCTTTTTCATTTTATTGAGTTTCAAAGTTTATTTTTTATTCAGTGAGGAGATTCCTCATTTCTTTGTTACAGTCAGCTCTTTAAATATTAAATTTCAATCTCAGCTCAGTAAAGTTTAATAAAACTATTTAAAAAGAAAAATGAATTAGACACCAAATAACCAAATAACACAGTCATTTATGTAATGCTACTTAAAAAAAAAATCTTTTGATATAATTGTGATTCATAGGAAGTTGAAAAAAAGAGAATCAAAACACTATAAGGCTCATGGCCCATTCACCCAGTTTCCCCCAGTGGTCACAATTTTTTTTTTTAATTTACTTTTTTATTGAATTTTAAGTGACAGTTTACAATCCAAGATAATTTCCCGTATAAAACCCTGTACATGCACCCCTATGCAACTCTAGCTGCTCTCCTCACCCAGTGACTGCACACCTCTCCTTTCTAACCTGCACTTCCCATATTCATTCAACCAACTCCTATTCCCCTCCACCTTCTGATCTCCCTCCTGGGCAACAGCTGCTCAGACAGCCTTGTATATAATATTTAAGCCAAGGAGCACATTCTTCTCTAGCATCACCCTATGTTTGATAGTCCAGTCTAATCTTTGTCTGAAGAGTTAACTACAGGACTGGTTTCAGCTCTGGAGTAACAAAGAGACTGGGAGCCATGTCCTCAGGGGACCCTCCAGTTTGTTGAATTATCAAGTTTGGTCTGCCCATCCATTTTTCTCCCACTACATCAGGGACTCTGCATTGTTTTCGCTGTCAGGACAGTCATTCATGGTGGCCCGGCACCATATACTTCTGATATCATGCTGGTGTACTCAGACCTCGTGTGTCCTGGGCTCATATATTCCTCATGTCTTTGATGTCCTTTGCTGTCTTCTGCTCCAGGTGGTTTGAGTATAATTGATGTTACTTAAATGGCTGCTAGCCTGCATTTAATACCCCAGATGCCACTCATCAATGTGGGAAGCAGAACTCTTTCTTAAAAAAAAAAATTAGTTATCCCAGTTGACCTGAGTGTCTCCTGAAACCATGGTTCTCAGACTGCTGCCCCTGGCTACTGTGTCCTTCAAAATGTTCACTTCTACGAGGTCTGACAATTAAGTCAGCAAACTTATTTGTTCTAAGTGCTGTCTACCTCATTGCTTAATATCACTCAGGTCACCTTCAAAGTATTCCCCTTGGGAAGCTATGCACTGATGCCAGTGCCTAGTCTATCCTTCAAAGCAGTTTTGGAACTCTTTATGGAATGGCCATTGGAGATGGTGGCAAGGTGGCAAGTTCATGAACATAATTGTCTAGTTGTCTGTGAGGGAGCTTTTAGCCAGTAAACAAATAACTGTACTGGAACAAGCTCCCCCATACTCACATGATCTGGCCCCCGATGGCTTTTTTTCTTTACCCGAAGATAAAGGAAATATTGAAAGGAAGACATTTTGATATCCACTCAAGACATCAAGGATAATACAATGACAGTTTTGATGGCCTTTCCAGAAATTTTAGCCTTTCCAAAGTTACTTTGAAGGGTGGACTAAGCACTGGTGTCAGTGCATAGCTTCCCAAGGGGAGTACTTCAAAGGTGATCGTAGTGCTATTCATCAATGAGATACATTGCACTTTGCCTAGGATGTGTTCCCGAACTTAAACGGCAGACCTGGTGTTTAGGAAACATTATAGTATTTGGTATAGGCCAGCTGTGTTGACCCCTGTTCAACTGTGTGCTGTCACTCTCTTCACTTAACCCCAATTCTAATCTGTGAATACTCTACTCCCTTCCTCCCCACCCTTGTAACCATCAAAGATTTTCTCTATGTTTAAACCTTTTCTTCTGTCCGTTTAATAGTGGTCTCATACAATATTTGTCCTTTTGCAACTGACTCGTTCCACTCAGCATAATGTACACACAACTCCATGTTGTTTCATAAGATCATTGTTGTTCTTTATCATTTTGTGGTATTTCGTTGTGTGAATATAACATAGCTGTTTATCCATTCCTCTGTTGATGTGCAGCTGGGTTGATTCAATCTCTTTACCATCATGGACAAGGCTGCAATAAACATAGTGCATGCATCTATTACTGTGACAACCCTTATTTCTCTAGGATACATTGCAAGCAATAGGGTTGCCGGATCGTATGACATTTCTAGCCTTTTAAGAAAATACCAAACTGAACTCCAAAGGGAAATTGATTTCCACATTACACTCCAACCAGCAGGGGAGAAGTGCTCCAGTCTCTGTACAACCTCTCCAACATTTATTATTTTGTGTTTTTTTAATTCACACCTACCTTGTTAAGGTGAGATGATATCTCATTGTAGTTTTGATTTGGATTTCTATAATGGCTTATGATCCTGAGCATTTCCTCCAGTATCTGTTAGTCTCCCGGATTTCTTCTGTGACAGCCACATGTTCATATCCTTTGCCCATTTTTTAATTAAGTTATTTGTCTTTTTCTTGTGGAGATTTTTCAGTTCCTTGTAGATTACGGAGACTGATGCCGATTGGATTTGTGGTTGCCAAAAATGCTTTCCCAGTCTGTAGATAGTATTTTTACACTTTTGATGAAGACTTTGGATGAGCATAAGTGTTTTATTTTTAGGAGGTCCCATTTATCTGTTTTCTTTTCTGGTGTTTATGCATCATTAGTAATATTTGGTAGTCTGTTTACGAGTATATTAGGTCTCAAAATGCTGTTCCTACTTTTTCTTCCATGATTCATATTGTTCTAGATTTTATATTTAGACCATTATTCCATTTTGAGTGAGTTTTTGTACATGGTATGAGATATGGGTCTTGTTTCAGTGTTTTGCAGACAGATATTCTGTTTGTCCAACACCATTTGTTGATGTGTTGTTTTTTTCCCCAGTTGATGGACTTTAGGCCTTTGTTAAATATAACTTGCTTATAGGTGGGTGATGTTGTATCTGGGTTCTCTGTTTTGTTCCATTGTTCTGTATATCTGTTTTTGTACCAGTACCAGGCTGTTTCGATGACCATGGCTGTGTAATAGATTCTCCAGTCAGATAGTGTGAATCCTCCCACTGTGTTCTTTTTCTTACATAATTCTTTACTTATCTGGGACGTCTTCTGTTTCCATATGAAGTTGGTGATTTGTTTCTCCATCTCATTAAAAAATGCCATTGAAATTTAGATTGGGACTGCATTGTATCTATGGATCACTTTGGATAAGAATAACCAGTGAATCAAATGAAGTATTTAATTGGACATATCTGCTGTAAAAGATCTTTCTTAAATTTTTTTTAATTATGATTAAGTGAAGAGATACAATTCAAGACAATTTTGCATACCTGGCTCTCTACAACTCTATCTGCTCTCCCTACCCCCTGATGGCACACTCCTCCTTTTCCCTCTTTACTTCTAGTGTACTCCCAATGAACGTCTGTGCTCTCCTCTCCACCCTCTCCTCTCCCCTTTAAAAAGAAACCAACAGGACAGCCTTATGTAAATATGTATGCTCACTCTGTGTCCCGAAGTCCAGTGCATTCTTAGTCTGAAGTGTTGACCTCAGTACTGGTTTCAGGTCTGGGGCAGTGGCAAGTCTAGGGGCCATGTTCCCAGGGAACCCTCCACATTGCCAGACCATCAGTTCTGGTCTTTTATAGAGTTCTTGATCTGCATACCTCATTTTCTTGTGCTACTTCAGGAACACTATATTGTGTTCTCTATCAAGGCTGTCTTGGGTGGTGACAAGGCACCTTCTTGTTCTTGTGGTCTCATACTGATATAGTCTCCCAATCATATGGGTTGCTTTGGCTCCTGGGCTCAATTTCCCCCAAGTCTTTGATGTTCTCAGTCATCATTTGTTCCAAGTGGATTGGAACTAACTGATATTCCTCAGATGTCAACTTGCTGGCATTTAAGATCCCAGATGCCACTTACCAATATGGGGTGCAGAAGACTCTTTTAGCAAAAGCCTAGTTATTCCAGTTGACCTCTATGTTCCCTGAAAACACGGTCCCCAGACCCTTCTCTGTGCTACTCTGTCCTTTGAAATGTTAGGCTGAGTTTAGAAAACCTTTCAGTTTATAGGAAACCCCAGTGGTGTAGTGGTTAAGTGCTATGGCTGTTAACCAAAAGGTCAGCGGTTCAAATCTGCCAGGAGCTCCTTGGAAACTCTATAGGGCAGTTCTATTTGTGCAATAGGGTTTCTATGAGTCAGAATTTACCTGATGACAGTGGGTTTTGACGTTTTAATTTATAGTGTAGTGCAGTTATGCTGACCTTCTACAGAGTGCTGTCACACCCTTTACCTAACTGAATTCCTATCAACTATCTCAATGCTATGGCTGCTAACCTAAAAGTCGGCAGTTTGAATCTGCCAGAATGTCCTTGGAAACTCTATGGGGCAGTTCTACTCTGTCCTATAGTGTAGCTGTGAGTCAGAATCGACTTGACAGCAGTGAGTTTGGCTTTTTTGGTTTATCTAATCTACGATTAATCCTCTCCTTCCATCCCCACCCTTGTGGCTGTCAAAGAGTCTTTTCTTCTGTGCATAAGTCCTTTTTTAAGTCCGTACAATAGTGGTTTCATACAGTACTTGTCCTTTTGCAGCTGACTGATTTCACTCAGCATAATATCTTCTAGTTGATGCCAGGTTATGAGATGCTTCCTAACATCATCACCATTCTTAATCATTGCATAGTGTTTCCTTGCATATATATACCACAGTTTGTTTATCCATTCATCTGTTGGCCATTGTGGACTGTGCTGCAATAAACATTTTTGATCATGTATTAGTTTGTGTGGCAGCCCTTATTTCTGTAGGATATATTCTAAGCAGCGGGATTGATAGATCACATGATATTTCTATTTCTATTTTTTTTAAGAAAGTGCCAAATTGCTTTCTGAAGAGGTTGTACCATTTTGCTTTCCCACAAGCAGTGTTGGAGAATTCAGTCTGTCCACAACTGCTTCAGTATTTGTTGTTTTGTTTCTTTGTTTTATTGCCAATCTCCCTGGGGTGAGATGGTATCTCATTGTAGTTTGGATTTGGATTTCTATAATAGATAATGATAGTGAGCATTTCCTCAGGTATCTTTTGGCTACCTGGATGTTATTCTTTGGTGAAGTGTCTGTCCATGTCCTTTGGCCATTGTTTAATTGGGTTATTTGTTCTTTTGTTGTTGATATCTTGTAGTACCTTGTAGATTATGAAAATTAGACATTAATTTGACACATAGTTGCCAAATATTTTTTCCAGTTATGTAGGCCACCTGTAAAAGACCATTTTTTTATTTTCTTATTTTTTTATTTAATATGACTGAGTGAAAATGTACATTCTCATATAAATTTACATGCCCACCTATATGCAGTTTCCACTGCTCTCCCTGTCCGGTGACAGCACACTGCTCCTCTCTGCTCCATACATGTCTCATCCTCCCAACAGTCTCCTTTCCCCTCCTCTGCACCCACTCGCCTTCCTCCAGCCAGAGGTTGGCAGGATGATATCCTATAGATGTATAGAAACTTAAAGTGCATCCAATATATGGTCACTCTGCATTGCCAAGTCCAATCCATTCCTGTCCAAAGAGTGGACCTTCATTATGATTTATGGGTAAGGGCAGCATCAGGACTGGGGGCCATGCTCTCAGGGGAACCCCGAAACTGCTGGACCATCAATTGGGGTAAAAGACCTTTTTTAAAGTGTTAAAAAGCAAAAATGTCACCTTGAAGACTAAGATATGCCTGATTCAAGACATAGTGTTTTCAATCACCTCATATACATGTGAAAGCTGGACAATGAATATGGAAGACTGAAGAATTGATGCCTTAAAATTATGGCAATGGAAATGAATTTTGAATAACCACAGTTTGAAAGAAGAACAGACAAATTTCACTCAGCCACTGTGTTCCTTAGAAACAAGGATGGCATAACTATATCCCACATACATTGGATATGTTATCAGGAAGAATCAGTCTCTGGAGAAGGACATCATGCTTCATAAACTAGAAGATCAGCAAAAAAGCAGAAGATCCGTGATGAGATGGAGTGACACAGCTACAACAACGAGCTCAAACATAGCAATGACTGTGAGGATGACATGGGACCAAGAAGCATTTTGTTCTGTTGTACATAGCGTCACTATGAGTCAGAATGGAATCAATAGCACTTAACAATAACAAGAACAATAACTTGCTTACATCTGTTATCACAGTTAGTTATGTAATACATAAAGTTTCTAGTATATGCCAAGCCAAGTGCCGTTGAGTCAGATCCTAGTATATAGTTGGTATTAAAAAATCAGGACCTCAGAAGGTTACCCAATGATTAGTTACTGTAATGATTATTAGTAAACACAATCATAATAACACACTCATGTTAACTTCACAGTGGACTTCAGACTCTGCACACTGACAAACAGATAACTTAGCATCTTGTATTGATTCTTAGCCACTGAAAAAGCAAGGGCTAAATCAACTACTGGAATTTCACCAAATATGTTAGTAGAGAGGAATAGAGACTGAAAACACTAGGACTAATGAGATTAAAACATTGTTTCTTAGAATATGGTCATGCCTCCATAAGGACTTGTTCAAGAAACAGATACTTCTATGTGTTCATTGTTAGCGAAATCACACCACCTGGTATAAGTCATCACCGTTTTCCTAAATATTTTCTGGATTCGCAACATTATGATAGGTGGTGGGAATTACTAAGACATAGTTCCTAGCCTCTAGTAGCTCCACAGAGATATAGATAAGTTACCTAGCTAGCCATTTCTAAATGAAATTAAAATGGAGGTACAGATAAACTTCTCTGAGAGCTCAGAAGAATGAAATAAGAATTTGTTTATTTTCTCCTCCCTACACACAAAATTGCTGAGAAAAACAAACATAATGCAAATTGCATGAAATTGGTATCAATTAACAAGTAATCGCTTAGTGAAGGATAATGACTTACACAAACTAGGTCAAAGCAGTAGCTTTATAAGCAGGTTAAAATGTTGACATACATCAATTGATTTAATTTGTAGAAATAATGGTAAAGTACCAGAAAAGTGTATGTGTACAGGACAAATTTGCAAAGTGAATATGATTTCTCAAATACCACACAAATGTTGCTGGGAGTGGTTTGGGATCAAAGTCAAAGTCAAAATAACTTCACTGACTTTGGGAGAACAAGGATATCTTAGATGGGGTTCTCCAGAGAACCAAATCACTGGGTTAGGCTAGGGGCTTCTCCTGACTCACATAGCTGCAGGGTTGGGGAAGACAAGATAAGCAGGTCAGATTGTAGGCCTCAGAGTCACAGGTTGCAGAGGCTGACAAATCCCCAAATCATCAAGTAAGACAGCAGGCCACGGGCTTACATGCTGCAGAGGCTAACTAATCTTGAAACTGTTAGGTAATCTTCTAGCTAAAGAACTGGTGGTCAGGTGGAGAGCCGGATGCAGAACCCATAGTGAACTTTGCCAGAAAGTCCACATATATTGAATGCAGGTAATCACTCTGAGGAAACTCCCTTTCAACTGATTGGCTTCTCATAGTAGATCCCATTATAGGGGTGATTAAATTATATCCGATCTCATTATGGGGGTGATTATACCATTACATAGCTGCCAAACTATATCATAACTGCCAAACCACTGAGAGTCACAGCGCAGCCAAGTTGACGTGCAACCTTAATGATCACAGTCAACTCATTGTGAGCTTGACATCCGTACACCTCCTTATATGTATCTAAATAAAGACAATTTCAAAGACATACTTGTGCATAACACGACACTACTAACACATAAAACTGAAAAAGTATTAGCCCTATTTACATATTGTGTTTTATAAGTGGAGAAAATGAAAATATTTGATACACACATACAAGGAAGAAATCTAACAGTTACAGTCCTTTTTTCTTCAACTGATCATATGGTTGTAGCTTGTATTTAGAACAACTTTCTTCCAACACTCATTCCATATTCTCTTTATCCTCAGCAAGCTCCTCACCTGATGGTGGTTGTATGTCAGTGGGTTGACTCAAACATTCATTCCTGAAGGATCTGAGCCATTAGTAGTTATGTCATAATTGGGTTGCCGTAGTTTTTCATTGACTTTAATCACAGAGCATGGCAGTACCAAGCAACATCCTAAGGAACCTCCTGCATTCTAGTCATCCTCTTCTTTAACTCAATTATGTAACATCAATCCAATTTCCTCTTGATAATCAGGATTAATCATATCAGTTAATACAGTAGCTCCCTAATTTCTTGCTGGTCCAGAGGCAAGAGGAGCACAAAGTTGCCAGGTAGCATTCTAAACTTCCAGTTCAGTGGAACTAAAACCTCTAGACCTGCAGAGCATGTGGTCATGAAGCAAGAAAAAATGTGAATGTGTCACTAGGGGTAATAGTGAGTGGCACCACTCCCATTTCCATTCCTGGATTCCTGTACCTATGAGTCCTGGCTATGGGAGAAACAGCGCTATAGGTTGGATGCTGGAAAACATTGTCCCAATCCTGCAAGTTATTACCACTTACCTGGCACCATAATTATTTCTTCAGAAAGCCCTTCCATCATTCTGTCAAGCCATTTGCTTCAGGATGATAGGGAACACAGTAACATCAGTGAATTGCGTGAGCATGGGAGCACTGATGCACTTCACTTGTGGCGTGAGTCCCTTGATTCAGGGCAATGTTTTACGGACTAACAGGATGGCAGATAAGGCATTCTGTAAGTCCATACACGGTAATTTTAGCAGAAGCATTGCATTCAAAGAAGGCAGAATACCAGAGTTTCTGTTCCAGTAAGAATAAACCACTTCCTTTTTCATGATAGAAGCCATCCAGTGTAATTAACCTGCCACTAGATTGCTGGTAGATCACCTCAAAAAGCAGTGGCATATCAGCTACGTACCGTTGATCTCTGCTGCTGGCAGATTGGACAGACTTGCTGTGTAGCCAAGTTGGCCTTGGTTTGTGGAGGTCCACATTGCTGAGCCCATACAACCTCTATCCCTGCCACCATGGCCATTTTGTTCATGAGCCATTGGGCAGTGACTGGAGTGGCTATAAAAGATGAGTGGTTTCCACAGAATGTGTCATCTTACTCATTTGATTGTTAAAATCCTCCTCTACTAAAGTCACTCATTGGTATGCATTCACAGGTGACGCAAATAACTTCACTTCTTTGACCCATTCAGAGATGTATAACCTGATACCTCTTCCTCATACCACTTTGTCTGTAATTTTTTAATCATGTTCCTTCCAAATCCCTGATCATTTAGCCAAACCACTTGCTACAACCCATGAATCAGTATTAGTTTCACATCTGGCCATTTCTCCTTCCAAGCAAAGTGAACAAATAGGTGTACTGCTCAAAGTTATGCCCACTGGGGATATTTCCTTTACCAGTGTCCTGCAGGGAGGTCACAGAAAGGGGTTGCAGTGCTGCTGTTGTAGACTCTCAAGCAGTGCTTGTATGTCACACAGAATCGTCTGTAAACCAGGCATATGTTTTCTCTTCCTCAGTCAGCTGATCAGAAGGAACTCCCAAAGAAGTCATAGATGCAGAGAAGGAGATGGACGGTAATGTGACGGGGGAGAGACCATGGGCATATGGGCTACTTCCTCATGCAACTTACTAATAACTTCAGATCTTTCTTGTGCTGGATCTTGTATATACCACTTTCATTTTGATGGAGTGCTGCTGTGCATATCCAACTTTAGGGTTCTGTGGGTCAGACAACACCCTGTTCATGATAGCAACTCACGTCATGTGGTGACATGGTGGCTCATTGTTAAGCATTCAGTCTCTACTAAGACCCAGTAACAAGCTGTTATGGCTTGAGTTGTATTCCTCAAAAATGTGTGCCAAATTGGCTGGCCCTTGATTCCCAGTATTGTATGATTTTCCTCCAGTTTGTGGCCTGTGTAATTTTCCTAATCCCTCACTTGGCTCGGCTGGCTACAAATTTAACAAAGCAGGGTTAGAAGTAGTTATAATGAGGCAAGACCCAATCTACAGAATTAGGTTGTATCTTGAGTCAGTCTCTTTTGAGATATAAAGGAGAGATGTGAGCAGAGAGGAGAGAGATCTCATACTACCAGGAAAGAAGAGCCAGGAGATTACTGCATCTTTTGGACCTGGTGTCCCTTTGTGAGAAACTCCTAGAACTGGGGGAGGGTTGGCAATAAGGATGTTCCCCCAGAGCTGACAGAGAGAGAAAGACCTCCCTTGGAGCCAGTAGCCTGAATTCAGGCTTCTAGACTCCCAAACTGTGAGAGAATAAAGCCATCCACTTGTAGTATTTTTGTTATAGCAGCACTAGATATCTAAGACACAAGCCAAAAGCTGTTTCTCAAAAGGAAAGTATTTATCTTCAGAGGATGGCAAAGCTTTGCTCCAAAATACTCAGGACATGTGCTATGATTCACTGACAGGGGCCTACCGAAGACTCCAAACAGCATTTCTGTCTGCCAATGACACTTCAAGAACCATTGTATCAGCCAGATCATATGGCCTAAGTGGCAGAGCAGCTTTCACGGCAGCTTGAACATGTCGAAAAGCTGTCTTTTGTTCTGGGTCCCACTCAGACTAAAAGCTTTTCAAATCAGTTGATAAGTATTTTCTGGTAGCACACCCAAAGGAGGTATATGTTGCCTTCAAAATCCAAATAGGCTTACCAGGCATTATACCTTCTTTTCAGTTATGGTGGGGCCAGGTATAATAACTTATCTTTCATTTTAGAACAAGTATCTCTACATACCCCTTAACACTGGGCCCATAGAAATTTCACTGAACTGGAAGGTACTTGAATTTTTGTCACATTAATTTTCCACTGTCTAGCATGCAAATGTTTTACCAATCAGTCCAGAGTCATAGACACTTCTTCCTTACTAGGTACAGCCAGCATAATGTCATCAATGTACTGAACCAGTATGACATCTCAAGGAGGGAAATAGTGATCAGGTTCCTTGCAAACTAAATTGTGACATGGGGCTGGAGTGTTGATATGCCTGTTACGTAGGACAGTAAATGTGTATTGCTGGCCCTACCATCTGAAGGCCAATTTCTTCTAGTAGTCTTTCAAAACAAGTATGGAGAAAAAAGCATTAGCCATATCAATACTACACATAAGGAACATGGAAATGTACTAATTTTATCAAGCAATTAAACCACATCTGGAACAGTGGCTGCTGTTGTATTCACCACTTAGTTGAGTTTTTGACAATCCACTGTCATCCTTCAAGATCCTGGTTTTTCTTGTTTGTTTCCACAGTCAAGTTGAATACACCTGTAGTGAGAATCACTACTCCTGCATCCCTCAAGTCCCTAATGTTGTCTGCAATCTTTCTGCAGTACCACTAGAAATGTAGTATTGATATCACCTTATAATTTTTCTAAATAGGAGCAGTTTTAAAGGCTTCCACTTAGCCTTAACTGCCATAACAACCCTTACTCCATATGTCAGAGATCCAATTCTACTAGTTGCTGTGTATGTCTCTTCTAATTACACATTCTGGAACTGAGGAAATCACTACAGAATGGATTTGAAGACACACTGGAACCAGTGAAATAGAGTGAGCTAACAGTCTGCTAAGAATCTGACATCCATATGTCTGCATTCTGACTGGTGGGCCACAGTGACATTTTAGGTCTCTTGAAATTAGTACCAGTTCAGAGTCAGTATCCTGTAATCCTCAAAAGGTTTTGTGTCTCTCTCCATAATGAACAGTCACTCTCATAAAAGATCATAGATCTCTTTGAAGAAGGCTGAGAGAAAGATTAACAGTATAAATTTTTAGCCATGTCATGGAGTCCTTGCTCAAGGGGACCCGGTCTCCTATTCTTTCAAAAGATGATGGGTCTGTAAACTCGATCAACATTGGAAATTGATTGATGGAATGTGACTCTATTCTGGTGATTCAAGTTAGACCGCCACTCACTTGACCTAGAATTCTTCCATTTGTACAGATAGAGTAACTATTTAGGAGATTTCCCATCTTTTTCAGTCTTAGGGATATTATGACTATGGCCAAAGCCATAAGCCTACTCAAACTATTCTGGTTATTGCTTTGCCTCTGCTCTCCATTGTGATAACCATGCCCACTGTCATGGATTGAATTGTGTCCCCCCCAAAAATATTTGTAGCCATGTGGCTGGGCCATGATTCCCAGTATCTTGTGACTGTCCTCCATTTTGCAGTTTTCCTGTACTGTATGTGAAAAGATTAGGGTGGGACTGTAAATCCCTTTATAAGATCACCTCCCTGCTCCACTGTAAAGGGAGTTTCCCTGGAGTATGGCTTGCCCCACCCTTAATCCTTTCAGCCTGCAAGAGATAAAAGGAAAGAGAAGCAAGCAGAGAACTGGGAACCTTGTACCATCAAGAAAGCTGCACCGGAAGAAGAGCACATCCTTCAGACCTGAGGGTCCTGCACCAAGATGCTCCCTGGACAAAGACTGATGCAATATTGGATTTTCTGGCAGAGCCGACGAGGAGGAAAGCCTTCCCCTGGAGCGGACACCCTGAATTTGGACTTGTAGCCTACCGGACTGTGTAAGAATAAACCTTCCTTTGTTAAAGCTATCCCCTCTGTGGTATTTCTGTTACAGCAGCCCTAGCTGACTAAAACACCCACCTAGTCTTTTTGACCCCTACCATCCTAAGTCCATTCAGGCTCATTGTAGTTAGATGTCTGAATTTAGTTACGGCGGCTCTCACTTTTAGGTATGAATAACATGAAACAGCAATCATAGCAGTCTTCAGGATGTTGAGGCTCTCTCCACTAATTTGTTCCTTATCTCTCCAGTAATATGTATCCAATCTGATAAATCCACTCTGACAAGCAAATTTCCCTAAGACTTTGGATTCTTTTTTCTATAGTATATGAAGGCAGGTCTGGTACTTCAACTTGATTTAGTGCAGCTCATTGTGTAACTCATGCTTCAGTGAATAAACCAAATAAAGTATTAGATCCTTTTCTAACCTCTTGAGCTGAAACACTGAGTGAAGAATCTGTGCATAGTGGGCCCATATCAATAAACTCAGATTAATCCAACTTTACATTCCTTGTACCATATGTTACACTCTTAATAGTCATTCCTATATACTATGTTAGAGAATATTAGAGTGAACATGTAACACCCTTACTAAGGTCGTCACACTGATCAAACGTAAAGGGAGTTTCTCTGGGGTGGTGGATTGCACCACCTTTTATCCTATAAGAGATAAAAGGAAAGGGAAGCAAGCAGAGAGATGGAGACCTCCCATCACTGAGAAAACAATTACCAGGAGTAGAGTGCTTCCACTGGTCTTGAGGTTCCTGCACTGAGATTCTCCCAGACCAAAGGAAGACTGATGCATCACAGGGACCTTCCTCCAGAGCCAACAGAGAGAAAAGGCCTTCTCCTGGAGCTGGCACTCTGAATTCAGACTTGTAGACTACCTCACTGTGAGAGAATACACATCTTTTTGTTAGAGCCATCTACTCATGGTATTTCTGTTATACCAGCACTAGACAACTAAAGTAACAACCCAAAGGATAATTCAGACTAATGAACTTCAGACACAGCTATGTTAATACCATCAGATAGTTGTGGAAGAGCTAATGATTTTACTGGGAAAGGTGGTTTAAGAGACTAAGATAATCTCTTCAGATGGGGGTGAGAGGGCTAGTTCTGTTGGCAAGAGCGATTCACCAGAATTTAGGTGTTCAGTGTCCCTAGCTCCCTGATTATCTGCCCATATGTCTCAGTCCCAAGTTTCAGGATTCTACATCCCTTTTTGTGAAGGGTAGGCTGTGTCCCCTTGAGGAAGGTGCCCACTCTTGGTACCAAATATCTTAGGCTGAGCTATCTAGAGGTACAAAACCAGTGAGAGAGGGAGGGAAAGAGAAATTAATATATGGAAATGGCTCACATGGTGGTGGAGGCTGGAAAGTCCAAAGTCCTTGGGTCAGGCTGGAGACTTCTCCTGACTGACCTAGCCGCAGGGCTAAAGAACCCAAGAAACACACATCAGACAACAGGCTCTCGGGCTGCAGAGGCTGACAAATTTCAAGATTGGCAAGTAAGTCTCTATCTCAAGTCCTATGAACTGGACGTCAGATGGCAAGACAGATGAGGGATCCAGAGCAAACAAAAGCTCGTGAGCTTTGCCGGAAATTCCACATATATTGAATAGATGCCATGCCCCAAGTTAAACTCTCTTTCAACTGACTTGCTACTCTTCGAAAATCTCATTGTGCAGGTAATTACGTTATATAAAATTTCATTATGGAGGTGATTATATCATTGTATAGCTGCAAAACTTTCTCATAACTGCCAAGCCACTGAGAATCAAGGCCTAGCCAAGTTGACACACATGCTCACCATCACAAAGAGCATGGATTGGAGTGGAAACCATTCATAGCACTGAAACTGAGGAACAGGAGTAATGCCTGTATAATAAGCAATGTCTGAGATAAAGAGTATAACTGAACTTGAGAGAGTAATTGTGGAGATGAGGGAAGCAGAATTTGACATCCTGAAAAAGAAAGCCTTTGACATAGGGTAAGATTTTTACACTGGTTGTTTCAATTTCAGGGAATGAACATGGGAAGGAGAAGTAGCTCTGGCCAGTACCATCCAAGTATCATTGTAGTAGTTGATTCTTAGTAAAATCTTTTGCATTGGGTGCAGTTTAGGGAATACTTATGGTACTCTAACAATTGAAGGCAGAGATACGTGCTACTAAAGGTCTTCATTTAAATAAAGCAGTAAGGCCACTTTACAAATTTGCTCTCTGTCAAAAATAGAAGAGACAAAATTTCAGAGTTACAAAAGATTGAGAACAAAGAGAATGGACATTCCTTCAGTGGGAGAGTAATCAAAAACACAATATAACAGACAGGCAACTGAAAGATTCAAGTCTAAGTGAAGGCAATGATCACCAATTTAAAACTAGGATACAAGAGCTAACGTTCCTGCAACTATCAAGTGAAGTGTGAAATGAAATTAAGATTACTGAACTGCATTAGTGACTCAAAGTGTAAGAAAATTGCAGTAAAGCTTTATATCCATTACTTGTGCAATGTGTCCACATCATACTTTCTGTAATAGACTATACATTTTTCCATAATTCTTCCTTCTAATATTAGATTTGGGGTTTATTTGGCTGGCTTTGTAGGCATGATGTCTGAGTTGTGCAACACTGAGAGCTTTGAAATAATAATAACAATACTAATTCAGAGGAATGTTGTGCCAATTGAATCAGAATGTGTAAAGTGCTCAGTAAGGGCTGACAAATAGTATAAGTATTTGTATCACCACCACCACCACCACAATCACCCTCAAATGTTGTATATTGTAATCAAAGTGTTATTTAAGCGATTTCCCACAGTTATTGTTGTTGTTAAATATCATTGAGTCCTTTCAGGCTCATAGCAATCTTATGTACAGCAGAATGAAACACTGCCCAGTCCTGCCACGCCCCCAATTGATTTATGCTTAAGCCCATGGTTGCAGCCACCATGTCAATCCACTTTATTGAGGGTCTTCCTCTTTTTTTCTGACTCTCCACTCTACCAAGTGTGATGTCCTTCTCCAGGAATTGAACCCTCCTGAGAACATGTCCAAAATACATGAGACACAGTTTCACTACCTTTGCTGCCAAGTTGCACTCTGGTTGTACTTCTTCTGGAATAGATCTGTTTGTTCTTTTGGCATTCCATGGCATATTTGATATTTTCTTCCAACACCACAACTCAAAAGCATCAAATCTTTCTTCCTTACCCATTATCCAGCTTTCACATGCATATGATGCTATTGAAAATATTATGGCTTGGGTCAGGCACACCTTAGTCTTTAAGGTGGCATCTCTCCTTTTCAATAATTTGAAGAGATCCTTTACAGCAGATTTTCGCAATGCAATGTGTCTTTTGGTTTCTTGACTGCTGCTTCCATGGGCATTGATTGTGGAACCAAGTAAAATGAAATCCTTAACAACCTCAATCCTTTCTCCATTCATCACAATACTGCTTACTGGCCCAGCTGTGAGGATTTTTGTTTTATTGATGTTGTGGTGCAATTCATACTGAAGGCTGTGGTCTTTGATTTTCATCAGTAATTGTTTCAAATTCTCTACACTTTCAGCAAGCAGGATTGTGTTATCTGCATAACACAGGTTGTTAATGAGTCTTTCTCCAATCCTGAAACCTCATTCTTCTTCATAAATTCCAGCTTCTCAGATTATTTGCTCAACATACAGGTTGAAAATGTGTGGTGAAATGATACAATCCTGACACACCTTTCCCACATTTAAACTGTGCAGTGTCCCCTTGTTTGTTTTCTCAGTTTGAATATGATAAAAGTAGTGCCTTAAAAAAAGCACTTTGACAGTAAAACAGTAAGAGGATTGAAAATAATTTACATTCTTATAGAGACATACCTGTTGCACTTAAGTTAACTGATTTATGGCAATCTCATGGTCACATAATATATGTGAAACGTGGTATAATCCATGACCATTGAGTTGATTCCAACTTTTGGTAACCTTATAGGACAGGGGAGAACTACCCCATAGAATTTCAAAGCATCCACATCCTTCTCCTGAGGAATAGCTGGTCCATCAATATTTTTGTTAGTAGCCAAGACTCTAACCACTGCACAACCAGGACTCCTCGTAAAACCTGGTATAAGAATCTGTAAACTATGACTTATGGACTTGTCTTAGTTATATAGTGCTAATATAACAAAAATATCGCAAATGGATGATTTTAACAAAGAAGACTTACTTTCTTACAATTTAGGGGGCTAGATGTCCAAATTCAGGGCATAGCTCTGGAGCAATGCTTTCTCTTCCTGTTGGCTCTGGAAGAGGTTCTTTGTTTATTGACAGGTTCTACTCCTGGGTGATTTTCCATGAGGCTTGGCATTTCTCATCTCCTCTTTCTGCTTTATCTTTTGCTTGTTTAATCTCTTTATACTTCTGAAAGGTTTGATATAAGACACACCCTACACTGCACTAATCCTTTCATTAGTATAACAAAGGCTTACTCCTCCCAATGGGCTTATAGTCACAAACACAGAAGTTAGGATTTACCACACATATTTATGATACACACAATTCAGTCCACATCATTCCTCTTTGACTCCCCAAAATTCACGTCCTTGTCACATGCAAAACACATTCAAAATATCACACCATCCCAAAAGTCTGAAATCAACCCAAGTAGAAATTCTCATCTTCTTAATCACCAAAACTAAATATTAGTGAGACTTTAGAGGTATTTCACCCTAGGACAAAATTTCTCTTTGTCAGTGAATTTGTGAAATCTAAACTAGAAATTATCCATTCCCAAAGTACAATAGTAGAACAGGTTCTAGGTAGACACTTGTACTACAAATGGGAGAAATTAGAAGGAAAAAAAGGGACAATGGAGGGGCAGAGTCAAGATGGTGACTAGATACACGTCTCCTGGATTGCTTCTGAGAACTAGGCCTGGAATGATAATTGAGCAGCATGGACATCCAGGGAACTCTAGGATCTGGCATGGGTTGTCAGATTGGGCTAGGCACCAGTAAATAGGAAACTACCTCTCTCTAAGATGAAGCAGCAACATGCTGAGTCCTGCTTCTGCTGACTCATCATTTGGGAGGACTGAAGGTACTGATGCCTTCTTTGCTATCCAGGAGGTGGGGACTAGGCATGAGATTGCTAATATGCTGAACTGCAGTGCTTAGGGAAGCACCATATAGTATATCAGAGAGACTGTGCTTGGGATGGCTGCATACTGAGAGCCCAGCTGCTGACTGAGGGCACCACTGCTCCCCTACCCTCTCTCTTCTGAGCTGTGCCATAGATTCTGCTACTTCACAGGAGGAAAGGCAGCTCAAGCAGGGTGCCAGCTTGGTCAGTTGGAACTCAGAGTCACCCATCAGGGAGGTCTTAGCTGGAGCTAATTCTCACACATAGCAGCAACTCCTGTCTGGAAAGTGCTTCTCCAGGAGAAAAGCTATGTTTAGGATGGTGGTGCCGATAGTTATGTGTGAGGCCTGGCAGAAGATGGCAGAAAGGCCGTAACCCCACCCTACTTTGAACCATGTCATCGCATCTGGGGAAGACCTAAGAGGTGCTTTTGTTGTCAGCTGGAAGATGGGGCCTGCCATATCTGAGCCCCTAGCTGATTTTGGCAACTGTTGGACAGCTCCTCCCTTAGCAGTAAACTACCTTTTTAAAATAAGACCACCTGGAGATCCAATTGCCGAGCAACCCAGCAGTATCTCCTCCACCTTTCACTGATCCACATCCTAGTGTTTGGTGACAGCTCCCCAGTGACTCCACAAGTAGGGCATCATCTTTGTTAGCCAGGAGGTAGAGGCTGCCACTACAGAGAGTCTACCTGGGGCCAGACATCAGAGTACACAGAGGTAGCTGGTTACCAACTCCCTTCTCATTGGAACTAGGCCTCAGATACCACTGAGGTAGCATCTTCTACATAGCATGAACACAACAGTCAAAAGCTAATCATTTAAAGAAGTCCACTGTAGCTCCAGAACACTCCCCAAATAAAGAATCAAAAACCTTTCCAGATGAAGAAGCCTCTCTGAAACTATCAGAGGTTGAGTATGAAAGAATTATATAGAGAGCCCTCCTAGAGATTAAACAAAATGCAGCAGAATAAAATGAAAAATTAAGTAAGCAATTCTAACTGACAGAACATCAATGATCTCAAACACAGCAGATTAATAATAAAATTACAGAATTAGACAATTTAGTCAAAGACAGAAAAGTAGAACTGAGGAGATGGAAGCCAGCATTAGTGACCTTGATGACAGAGTAAATGACACCAGCATTTATGAAGAAAAGTCAGAGAAAAGAAACAAGAAAAACTGAAGAAGAATTAAGAAACATGTGGGTCTCTACTAAAAAGAATAATCTATGAATACTTGGAGTTCCTGAACAGGGAAGGATAGCTGAAAATACAGAGAATATTGTTGTAGAGTTGCTGACATATAAAAGAAGTGAACAGATACCCAAGTTGCATATTGAATACCACAAAAACCGACCCCAAAATAAAGATACCAAGACATATTATAATCAAACTTAATACAATGGAACATGAACAGAGGCTCTTAAAGGCAGCAAGGCTTAAAGCAAAGGTAACAGATGGAAACCCTGTAGGCTTTTATCTGACTTTTCAGCAGAAACAATATTGGCAAAGAGTCAGTGGGATGATACATTCAAAGCCTTGAAGGAGAAAAACTTAAACTCCAAAATTATACATCCTGCAAAATTGTCTTTCAAATATGAAGGGGAAGCTTAGAGACTGTGTAAAAGCCAAACCTAAACTACAAGAAATACTGAAAGAAGCTCTTGCTTTAGAAAAACAAATATATCAAGTGTATACTTAAGAAGGTAATGCAGGACATGGAATACAGAGTCCTACTCAGTTAGGGAAGTCACAAAGTTCAGTCAAAGCTGCAATATTAAAAGAAAGGAACTGGCAATCATAAAATGAAAACAATGATGTCATCACACTAAAAATCAGGATACATTACAGTAGTTATAATCCTTTCTGATGGAGCAGAAATTAAAAAGATATGCAGAAGTTAAAGTCTAGTTTAAACTTAGGAGAGATCATAGGGGTAGACCACAAAGGAAACTAAGAATGAGACACACAAACACAAGAAACATAATTCAGGAGTCTCAGAAAATGCAAAACCAGCATTAAAAAGATGAAAAGTCAACCCATAAAGAAAAATGACCCAGAACAGAATATGAAGAGCAACACAGAAAACACCAACACAAAAATTAATACATGAAAATGACCGTGCTAAACACATACCTATCAATAATTACATTGACTGTAACTGGACAGAACATTCCAAAGAGAGACAGTGAGTGACATCCTGGAACAAAAGACACAATCCATCTATACGTTGCTTACAAGAAACACACCTTAGACTCAATGATATGAACAAACTGAAAACCAAAGGATGGAAAAATATACAACAAGCCAACTACATACAAAGAAAAGCAGTAGTGACAATACTAATCTGAGATAAAATAGACTTTCGTGTAAAATCCACCATCGTGGACTAGGATGGTCACTATTTGTTGCTGAAAAGCCCAATACATAAGTGACAATTAACCAACTAAACGTCATTAACACATACAGAACTTTTTACCCATTAAGAGACAAGTATACCTTCTCCAATGCACATGGAATATGTGTTAGACATAAAGCAAGTTTCGAAAAAATCCAAACCATTGAGTTATTGCAAAGCATCTTCTCAGACCATAAAGCCATGAAAGTTGAAATCAATACAGAAAAAACATAGGTAGAAATTTGGACTCATGGAAACTGAGCAACATCTTGCTCAAAAATCCATGGGTTTGATTGGAACTCTCCTACACTGTTGGTGGGATTGCAAAATGGTGCAACCTCTTTGGAAAGCAATCTGGCGCTACCTTAAAATAATGAATACAGAGATACCATTTGACTCAGTAATTCCACTGCTTGGAATATGTCCTACAGAATCAAGGCCATTTACACCAACTGATACATGCACACAAATGTTCATCGCAGCACAGTCCACAACAGCAAAAAGAAGGAATCAACCCAGATGCCCAACAACAGAAGAATGGATAGGTAAACTATGGTACATACACTCAATGGAACACTATGTAATGATAAAGAACGATGACAGCAGGAAACATCTCTTAACCTGGTTTCAACTGGAGGACATTATGTTGAGTGAAAGTAGTCAGCAACAGAAGGACAAATATTGCATGAGACTCCTACCATAAGAACTTAAAAGCAGACTCATATATAACAGAAAAGACTCTTTGAAGGCTGTAAGGGTGGGGAGGTCAGGAGGGTGAGGTGGGAGGGTTTAGATTAGATAGTTGTTAGAAATTTGGTTGGGTGAAATTGGTGACAGCATACATTAGTAAGAAGATCAATATTAACGCAACTTCAACACAACTTGTGCACTCCTCCCATCTTAACCCAATATTGCAAGGGCAGAGTAACTGGAGCAGGGGGCCGGGGACCATGCTCTCAGGGGAAATCGAGGCCAATTGACACAACTAGCATTTTGCTAAAGAGGTCTTTCCACACCCCACATTGGTGAGTGGTGTCTGGGGTCTTAAAAGCGGTCAAACTGCCATCTGAGGGTATAGCAAATGGTCCCAACTCAGCAGGAATGGATGATCACAAAGGTCCATAATGACATGGGGGAAAGAGAATCCAGAAGACAGAGAGACCCACGTGAGTGGATGTCTACATCTACTTGTGACCAGAAAAACCAGATGGTGCCCGGCTACCACCAGTGATAGCCACGATGGAGCTCACAAAGTTGAGTCTCACTGGTAACCCAAGAACAAAAAGGGGTGCACCCTGAGATCTCCACTAAAAGACTGCAATTGATGGTCCAGGAGCCTCAGAGTTCTCCTGGGAGCAGGACACCTGGCCGTGATGCTGCCATTGTCCATAAATCATAATGAAGGTCAACTTTTCAGACAGCAATGGATTGGACTTGGTGACGCAGAGTAACCATGTTGTGTGGGCACTTTATGGTTCTAGGCATCTATAGGAGGTTGTCCTGTTGACCTCATACTGGAGGAAGGGGAATAGGTGGCGAGGAGAAGATAGGAGACTGTTGGGAAGATAAGACATGTATGGAGCAGAGAGGAAGAGTGTGCTGTCACCGTGCAGGGAGAGCAGTGGAAGCTGCGTGTAGGTCAGCATGCAAATTTATATAGGAATGCACATTTTTCATTCAATCATAATAAAAAATAAAAAATAAATCCATGGGTTAGGTAAAAGCTGTGATAGCATGTAGTAGAAAGCAGATCAACTTAACTGTACTTCACCATAAACTGAAGCTCTTCTAATCTCAAGCCAGTATTGCAAGGATAGAGTAGAAGGGGTCGGGGTCTAGGGACCATGCTTTCATGGGACATTGGGTCTAATGGCATAACTCGCATATTGCTAAGAGTCTTCTGCACCCCATATTGCTGAATGGTGCATGGGGTCTTAAAAGCTATCAAGCTACCATCTAAAATACACCAAATTGTCCTCACTCATCCAAAACAGATGGTGTCGTAGAAAAACAACGACACAAGGAAAACAGAGCTCAGAAGACAGAGGGACCCATGTGAATGTGAGACTGTTTCAACATTTGACCAGGAGAACCAGATGGTGCCCAGCCACCACCGAAGACAGCCATGATGGGACACACAAGGTAGAGTCCCTTTGGAAACACAAGAAAAAGAAGAGTGCAGCTCAAGAACTCTACTAGAAAACCACAATTGATGGTCTGATAGCCTGGGGGATCCAAAGAGAACATGGCCCCTACACCTGCTGCTTCCCCTAACCAGAAAACACTACAGAGGTCAACGCTTCTGACAAAACATGAACTGAACTTGGAGGCCTAATGTGACCACATGTTGTGTGTATTTTATGTTTCTATGCATTTATAGGATGCTGTCCTACTGCTCTCTTTCAAGATGGGAGAGAAGAGGGTGGAGAGGAGGTGATAGAAGCTTGTAAGGATACTACAAGTATAGAACAAAAAGGAGGTGTGTGCTGTTATGGGGCAAGGACAGCAGAAGGACCTGCAGATAGGGGGCATGCAAAATTGAATTGGATTGTATAGGTTCACTTAACCACAATAAAATAAAAGAAGTGACAATGAACATCAAGCCAGTCTAAAACCTAGCAGAAAAGTTTATGCTCGCTCTTAAGTCTTGAAAATAACTCTCTGTTCTCTGAGGCTATCTAGAAAATGGCCCTTCCCTCCAGTCTTTGGGTTCTGACTATACTCCTTGGATTCTGGGTGGAAACCTGTCAGCCTTGGGCTTCAACTCTGCCTTGCAGCCCCAATGGGGCTACAGCTCTGCTCAGCTTTCAGTGACCCCATTCTTCTAGTCCATCTGAGTGGTAACCCTACCTCCTTGGCCCAGTAGTCCCTGTCCTTCTGCCCTGTGGACGTTGTTATCCCCACCCCTTCAGCTTTGAGTGGCTGCCTCATCCCACTGGTACACGTTCATGGCCGTTCCACACACTGCAACAGTGTTGGAGAGGATCCTGCTCTTTGAAACCTAGCAGACTGTGGCCCTACTCTTTGAGATCCAAGAGACCATGGCCCCACATTTGAAACCTAGAAGGTCCTACTTTCTGTGCTGCTTCCAACAGTTCTGTTGATCTCAGAGTTGCTCCAGTTATGGTCTTCTCATTTTCTTGGCCTGTTTCCTGCTTGTAGAATTCCAAGAGGTGAACTGGGTTCCTTTAGTTCTTTGTCTGTCCCAATCAGTCTAAGCTGATACATTTTCTGCTGTGGTAGCTGGTTAGATCCATCAGTCACAGGCTAAATTTCTTTAATGAAAGATTGCATAGCCACATCCTTGGTGAAAATTCTAGGACATGTGTCTTAAATTTGTATAACAGAATTTTCTAAATCTTTGAGTTTTGTTTTCATTTTGCATAGTTCATTTTTAGGTCTATCTTTTCTCTCTCATTTTACTATAAGCTTCAAGAAGAAACCAAGCAGCCTCTTTAAGATCTTACTTTGAAATCTTGTCAGCCAAATATCCAAGTTCATCACTTCCAAGTTCTACTTTGCACCAAACATAATTCAGACACATTCTTTGCCACTGCGTAAAAAGACATTACCTTCCTTTTATTGTCCAGTCACATGTTCATCATTTTCATTTAAAGCTTCACCAGGAGCACATTTAATGTCTGCATTTGTAGCAACATTTTGTTGTTGGTACTGTATGTAAGCTCTAAAAGAATAGAGATTTTCTGTATAACTCTCCCATTTGCTTCTGAATTCTCATCAGAATTGCCTTTGACTTCCATAATTCTATCATCAGTCTCTTCAAAGAAATCTAGTCTTCCACAATTAGGCATTTAAAAACTCTTCTGCCTTCTAGACATTACCTAATTCCAAAACCAATTACACATTTCAGGTATGTTTTACAGTAGCGGCCCCCTACCTGTGCTAGGTTTGGCTGGGTTTTCCAGAGAAGCAAAGTCAGTGAAATAGACAGAGAGATTTCAGGTAAATGGCTCATGTAGTCATGGAGGCTGGCAAGTCCCAAATCACTGAGTCTGATATCAGGCTAGAAGCTTCTCCTGACTCAATAGGCAGGTCAAATAGAGGACTGCTGACTCACAAGGCTATGAGAGTTGACAATTACCAAATCTGCAGGTTATGTGGCATGCTGCTGTCACTCCCAAAGAACCAGTAATCAGAAAATGACAAGTCAGATACAGACTCAGGAAAGAATGAACTTTGCCAGAATCTACACATATATTGGATTCAAGCCACACCCCCAAGAGAACTCCCTTTTCAACTGATTGTCTACTCGCATCATATCACAACATGGAGAATGGTTATATAATATCCGACAAATCACTGAGAGCCATGGCCTAACTGAATTGACATACCAACGTAACATCACAGAACAAAGCCTGTCTGTGGTTGTGGTTAGGTGCCATCAAGTTGATTCTGATTCATAGCAACTTTAAGTACAACGAAACAAAACGCTCCTGGTCTTGGACCATCCTCACAATTGTTATGCTTGAGCCCATTGTTACAGCCACAGTGTCAATCCATCTTGTTGAGAGTCTTCCTCTTGTTCTCGGACCCTCTAATTTACAAAGCATAAGAGCCTTCTCCGCAGGGACTGGTTACTCCTGATAATGCGTTTATAGTCCTTAAGGTAAAATATTGCCATCCTCTATTCCAAAGAGCACTTTGGCTGTGTTTCTTCCCAGATGAACTTGTTTGTTCTTCTGGTAGTCCATATTATGGTTACTAGTCTTCATCAACACCATAATTCAAAGGCACCAAGTCTTCTTCTTTAGTCACTGTCCGGACTTCACATGTATATAAGGCAACTGAAAACACTAAGGCTTGAGTCAGGAACACCTTAGTCCTGCAATTGACTTCTTTGCTTTTTAACATTTCAAAGAAGGCTTTTGCAGAAGATTTGTCCAATGCAATATGTCATTTGACTTCTTTATTGCTGCTTCCATGGGCACTTGTGGATGCAAGTAAAATGAAATCATTGATAACTTTGATCTTTTCTACATTTATTACAAGGTTGCTCATTAGTCTAGATTTGTGTTTCTTTATGCTGAAGTACAATTGATCCTGAAGGTTGTAGTCTTTGATTTGCGTCAAAAGTGCTTAAATTCTCTTCCTTTTCAGCAAGCAAGGTTGTGTCATGCACGTATCACAGGTTGTTAATCAGTTTTCCTCCAATCCCGACGCCCCATTTTTCTTTCTGTAGTTCAGGTTCTGTACACACTGCATACAGATTGAATAAGTACAGTGAAAGGATACAACTATTAAACAAACTTTCCTTTTGTTAAAGCACGTACTACCCCCTTAATTTCTTCAAAGGACTGCCTGTTAGTCTATGTAAAGATTCTACATGAGCATAAATAGGTGTTTTGGAATTCTCGTTCTTCACATTATCCATAATTTGTTAAGATCTACATAGTCAAATGCTTTGTGTAGTCTATAGAACACAAGGAAATAGCTTTCTGCTATCAAACAAAATATCAGCAATGATACCCTCCATTTGACATCATCTTTGAATCTGACTTGAATTTCTGGCAATTCCTAATTGATGTACTGCTACAACCACTTTTGAATGGTCTTTGAAAAAACTTTATTTGTGTGTCATATTATTCGATAATTTCAGCACTGATCACCTTTCTTTGGAATGGGTACAAACATGGCTGTCTTCAAGTTGATTGTCCAGGTAGCTGTCTACCAAATTTCTTGGCATAGGTAAGTGGTTCCAGAACTAGATCCATTTGAAGTCATCTCAAATCATATTCTATTAATTTCTGGAACTTTGTTTTTAATCAATGCTTTCAATACACCTTGTACTTCTTCCTTCTGTATCATTGGTTCTTGGTCATGTGCTACCTATTGAAATGATTGAACACAGAACAATACTTTTTGATACAGTGACTGTGTATTGTTTCCATCTTCTTTTGATGCTTACTTCATCCTTCAGCAATTTTTCCTGTAGAATCTTTCAGTATTGCAACTCAAGGCTTGAATTTTCCCTTCAGTTCCTTTAGATTCAGAAATGTTGAATGTATTCTTCCTTTTGGTTTTCCAACTCTAGATCTTTGAACATTTCATTACAATACTTTGTCTTCTAGAGCAACCCTTTGAAGCCTTCTGTTCAGCTCTTTTACTTCATCATTTCTTCCTTTCACTTTAACGATTCTACTTTCAAGAGCAAATTTCAGTCTCTTCTAGTATTGATTTTGGCCTTTTCTTTCTTTCTGGTCTTTTTAATGACTATTTGCTTTTTTCATGCATGATGTCCTTGGTGTCATTCCACAACTCCTTTGGTCTTTGATCATTAGTGTGCAATGTGTCAAATCTGTTCTTGAAATGGTCTCTAGTTTCAGGTGGAATATATTCAAGCTTGTATTTTGCTCTTATGGACTTGTCCTAATTTTCTTCAGCTTCAACTTGAATTGGCTTATGAGCAATTGATGGTCTATTCTGGGTCTATTCTGTAGTTGACATTTGGTGGGTTTTTTCATGACTGATGACATTGAGCTTTTCCATCATCTCTTCCACAGATGTGGTCAATTTGATTCTTGTGTATTCCATCTAGAGAAGTTCATTTTATAGTCACCATTTATCTTGTTTTAAAAAAGGTTGTTGAATGAAGAGGTCATCGGTCTTTCAAAATTCCATCATGGGGTTTCCAGTGTAGTTCCTATTACCAGGGCCATAATTTCCAACTACTGATTCTTCTTTGTTTCTAACATTCACATTCCAACCACCAGTAATTATCAATGTATCTTGATTGCATATTTGTTTCATTTCTGACCTCAGAATTTGGTAAACAAATCTTCAATGTTTTTCATCTTTGGCCTTAGTGGTTAGTGTGTAAATTTGAGTAATAATTGTATTAACTTGTCTTCCTTGTAGATATATGGGTATTACCCATCATCGACATCATCATACTTCAGAATAGATCTTGAAATGTATTTTTTGTTGAGTGTCATAACACCATTTTGTTCCAATTTATAATTCCCAGCATAGAGTATCATCTCATTCAAAATACCTTATTCAAAACAGCCAGTACAATCCATTTCAGCTAATGCCTAGGCCGTCTATGTTTTTGTGTTCTCTTTCATGTTTAGTAGATTCATACTTCTTACTATTAATGGATGTGTATAGCTGTGTCTTCACAATTTTAACTTGCTACTACAGCAAATGAAGATCTCAAAAACTTGATTCCATCTACATCATTAGGGTCAACTATACTTTGAGAAGGCAGCTCTTCTTCAGTCACATTTTTAATGTCTCATCTTCAGGCACTATATGAGCCATTGTTCCACTGGTGTTCATAAGGTTTTTACTGCTTAATATTTTCCTAAGTAGACCTTCACATCCTTCTTCTTGATCTGTTGTATTCTGAAAACTTTACTGAAATTCATTCACCATATATGACTGTTATGGTTTGAATTGTGTCCCTACAGAATGTGTGTCAAACTTTCGAAGCCATGGTTCCCAATATTGTGTAATTGTCCACCATTTTGTCATGTAGTATAGTTTTTTCATGTGTTCTAAGTCGTCTTACCTCTGTGATGTTAATGAGGCTGTATTAGAGGTAGTTATGTTAATGAGGTGGACAAATGCTACAAAACTTTGGACTGTATGAAAAAGAACAGGCATCAGGATTGCAGGAAGACTCATTATCAACCTGCATTTTGCAGATGACACAACCTTGCCTGCTGAGAGTGAACAGAAATTGAAGTACTTACAGATGAAAATCAAAGACTACAGCCTTCAGTATGGATTACACCTCAAAATAAAGGAAACAAAAATCCTCCCAACTGGACTAATAAGCAACATATGATAAATGAAGAGAAGATACAAGTTGTTGAGGATTTTATTTTACTTGGATCCACAATCAACACCCATAGAAGCAGCAGGCAAGAAATCCAAAGATGCACTGCACTGGGCAAATCTGCTGTAAAATACTGCTTTAAAGTGTTGAAAAGCTAAGATGTCACCTTGGAGACTAAGATGCACCCGACAAGCTGTAGTATTTTTAACTGCATCATATGCACATGAAAACTGGACAATGAATAAAGAAAACCAAAGTAGAATTAATGTCTTTTAATCGCAGTAGTTGTGAAGAATATTAAATAAACCACAGACTGCCAAAATAATGAACATATCTTTCGAGGAAGAAATACAAACGGAATACTGTTTAGAAGAAAGAATGAAGAGGCTAATTTAGACATGTTGTCAGGGAGAATCAGTCCCTGCAAAAGAACATCATGTTTGGTAAAGTAGTGGGTCATCAAAAAAGAGGAAGACCCTCAACAAGATAGATGGACACAGTGATTGCAACAGTGAGCGCACACATAACGATGATTGTGAGCATCAGGCAGACTGGACATTATTTCATTCTTTGGTACATAGGGTTGCTATGTGTCAGATCCCACTGTATGGCACCTAACAGCAACATGTTAATGAGGCAGGATGCAATCTATGAGATTAAGTTACATCTTGTGTCAATCTCTTTTGAGATATAAAAGAAAGCCATGAGCAAAAAATGTGAGGAATCATGCTACCAAGAATGAAGAACCCAGGAAGGCAGCTTGTCCTTTGGACCTGGAGTCCTTACACTGAGAAGCTCCTCTTAATTTGGCACTCTCAATTTGGATTTCTAACTTCCTGGACTGTGACAGAATAAACTTCTCTTTATTAAAGTCATCCACTTATGATATTTCTGTTATAGCAGCATTACATAACTAAGATAGTGACTCTGCCACAATCAGAAATATAAGTGGCATAGTTTCAAGCATCACAGCAACATGCAAGCCACCACAGTACAGCAAACTGACAGACATGTAGGGAAACCCAACTAGCTACTTTTTTCTAAACTATGTTTTTTTGGGACACAACTATGTCCATTTGTTTATGTACTTTCTATGGCTGCTGTCATGATACAGTGGCAGAATGGAGTAGCTGCCGCAGAGAACACATGACCTGCAAAGGTGAAAATCTTTGTTGTCTGACCCCTCATCACAAAAGTTTTATGATGCCTGTTGGAAAATATATTCTAGAACTTAGGCTAAATTTGCACTCCTCATATTTTCCCTGGAAATAGAATCTGGTTTACTATCTCTTCCATATATTCTTTTTCTTTTTTTAATATGACTGAGTGAAAATGTACATTCCCGTATAAATTTACATGCCCACATCCATGCAGCTTCCACTGCTCTCCCTGTCCGGTCACAGCACTCCTCTCTGCTCCATACATATCTCATCCTCCCAACAGCCTCCTTTCCACTCCTCTCCACCCACTCCCCTTCCTCCAGCCAGAGGTCAGCAGGATGATATCCTATAGATGCATAGAACCATAAAGTGCATTCAGTATATGGTCACTCTGCATCTCCAAGTTCAATCCATTTGTGTCCGAAGAGTGGATCTTCGGTATGGTTTATGGGCAAGGGCAGCATCAGGGCCAGGGCATGTATTCTTAACAGACAGTTATTTAAAATTTGACTTTACTTGTCAAACCCATTGCTGCAGGAGGCAAAGCCAATAAGTAATTGTTGAGAATTGTGTTCACAACACTTGACTAAACATTGTAAAGAAAGCAAGAGAAATATTGTGTTGCACTGAGAGCAGCATAGACTTCAGATTGATATGGAATTGGCTTTTAATTCAGCTCTGTCACTTGCCATCAGAAGAAGTTATTAAATCTCTCTATGTCAAGTTGTTTTCATCTGTAAAAGGAACAAAATAACATCAAATTCCTAGAACTTTGCCTCTACATATACATGGTTGAAAAATTGTTCACATCATACTCAGATGTTCAGAGGAAATATTTGTCTTTTAATTCTTTGTAACTGCTCTGATCCTCCTCATACACTCATGAACCCTATAAAAATAAACCAAAATTTTCTCAATCCAGTAATCTTAGTCATATCTTACAATTTAAATTGTTGACTTAAATAGTACTATTTCTGACCTGGTTAACGAGGACCTCTGCTTTGTACCCATACATTAGAGGTCTTGTTCTGGCTTTTCTTCAGCCCTGCTCATCTTCACAAGGTGAGAAGTTCTTTGGACAAAAAGGATGTCCTAAAAGGAGCTGAAACCCCCTTGTTTGGGTCATCTTGTATTACTGTAGCAGATAAATCATGACATAGACGGCTTTCACAAAGAAAATTTTATCCTTACACAGTCCAGTACACTGTAAGTCCAAATTCAGGGTGTCCACACCAGGGGAAGGCTTTCCCTCTTTGTCAACTCTAGAAGAAGATCCTTGTGTCGCATCAGTCTTTGATTAGGGAGCATCTTGGCCCATAAATCTCAGGTTTGAAGGACGAGCTCTGTTTCTGTGCTGCTTACTTGATTGCATGAGGTCCCCCCTCTCTGTTTTCTTCCCTTCCCTTTTATCTCTTGCAGGATGAAAGGACAAAAAGTGGTGCAAGCCACACTCCAGGGAATCTCCCTTTACATTGGATATGGGAGGTGACTTTAGGAAGGGTGTAACAGTCCCACCCTAATCCTCGCTAACATAACCCTATCAACCACAGGCAGAGATTAGGATTCACAACATAGGAAAATCACAAGGTGGATGACAATACTGGGAAACATGGCCCAGCCAAATTACTACACATATGGGGGGGTGGGGGAAGGACACAATTGAATCTGACACCCCTCTTCTAGACAAGTTACCTCAAACCAGAGTATTTTCCATCCAGATGTGTTTGCACCCTTATCTAGAGCCAGCATGGATCTTTTTTCTGGGCCCACTCACCTTAAGTATGCACACACCCCACTGGAGGTGTTCACACCTCTAATTCTGTGGGTGACCAAAGGTTGCTATCTGTGTGAATGTAAACAGTGTTTTGAGGTGAGGGCTGGATATTCACATGCATGTAAGAGAGGTCTCTTGTGATGCCAGATGTGACTTGAGGTAGAAAGAAAAGGAGGGAGTGCTACAGATCAGAGGCTGAGAAATGGGATACTGTTTTACTCACACTGCCATATTTTGGCATAAAACAATGAGAAGCCCAAGATTCTAAACATGAATCTGGCTTTCAAGTCATTATGTAGATAATTTGTCAAAGTGAGGTGATAGAATGTATTTTTCTTTACAATTACTTGGCTTGATATAACTTTTCAATGTGTAGGCATACCACATATGGGCCTTCATTTGTACTCTTGTCCTAAGCCCTGCAGATATTAGGAAAGTTCTGTTTTAAAGTAAACATTAACTGTGCAGACAACTCCAGTTAATGTACCATCATTCAAAATTTCATTCTCTTGTTTCAAGCAATATGGCATCTCTATGTATGAAGAAAGGGTGTCACTTATTTGACCTTGTGGTAGCAGGAATGAAACAATTTGCTTTGATCAGTATCTTCTGTACCTGCATAGGTCTTTTCTTTCATTTGGTTGGTCTGACCTCTTTCCTAAAGTAAGAACAGCTAAGTTAAAACAAGTTCTTTGCCTGAGGATTCTTCTGTTGTCTGCTCTTGAAATCTGTAAATATTATAACCCATATCCTGTTCTCTCAGATAGAGAACACAAACTATACACTTTTACTTAACAGATTCCGCTTTAGATTTTACTGACAAAATGTAGCATCATGCTCCTCACTTCTACCTCCTTTTTTTTTTTTTGCTCTAACTCTTACGGGCTTCACCCAAGGCAATTAGTAAAGCTGTTATGGGACCCAGGGCTGCTTTTACTTTATCCCTTCCACAACCCTCATTGATATCACCCCATCCAGAATTCTGCTGTAGTACACACAAAACAGTAATTTCTGCATATCTTTTACAACGTATTGAAGTTTGGGATACTCTGGCAAACAGGCAACTCCTAAGGCATTCTTCCATAATCTTGCAGAATTCCCAGAAAAAGAGACAGAATTCCCTCTGCCTTCTGGAATTTGCCTTGATTTCTCTTTAGTTCAGAGTGGGAAGACATGGACACATCTGCCTGTTTGCTTTCTGTGTTTCTCCTTTATAATCTACATATTTTACTGGTGTTGGAAAGAGAAGACTTTTCCATTTTTCCCTGTATTTGATGAAAGCTTACCTTAAATAGATCTCTAGATCAAATCCCCTTGTCTCCTGCTATGCTAACTGGGAGTTGTGGAAATTCCAAACTCCTTTTTTCTTTTGCTATCTGCCATAATGTCTGCATTTTAGAACTGTTTTATTTGAAAAAGTAACACAGGCTTTGTCAGAAAGAGAGAAATTGCTTCTTCTGAGAAGCATATCCAGATAGATGTACATATAAGTATGGGTTAGAGGTGAGGAGAACTCGGGGGAGGATTGACGTTACCTTATGAAGGCATTTAAGAAGGCCAGATCTGTTGAGAGTAATGGAAGAGGCAGGAAGTTAACAGAGTTAAAGACAAGGCTTGTATGAATAGCCGCCACTGGAAATGAAAACAGTTGCTGACTACACTAGGGTGATATTTGGAAAATTTGTAACTACAATCCATTGTAATGCCCCTGATAAATCATGTTCTGTAGAAGTAACATAGATCAGTTAAGAATAAGATAGGTATCATATTTTAATTTCATTTTATTGTTCTTTCATGAACACTCTTCCTTTATACAGATGTAAATTTCCAATCTATATCATATTCCTCCTCTCTGAAGAACGTCTTTTATCTTTTCTTTCAAGGACAGTCTGTTGTTGTTAGGTGTCACTGAGTTGGTTCTGACTCATAATGACCCTATGTACAACAGAATGAAACATGGACCAGTCTTGCACCACCCTCATAACCATTGTTATACTTGAGTCGATTGTTACAGACATTGTGTCAGTCTACAGTGTTGAGGGGCTCCCTCTTTTTTGCTCCCCCTCTACTTTACCTAGCATGATGTCTTCTCCAGTGACTGATCCCTCTTGAAAACATGTTCAAAGTACGTGAGACATAGTCTTGCTAGTCTTACTGCTAAGTAGCATTCTGGCTGTGCCTCTTCCAAGACAGGTCTAATGGTGGCAAATTCCTTCAGATTTTCTTTGTCTGGGAAAGTTTTTATTTCTTCTTCACTTTGGAAGGATAATTTTTCTGGTTACAGAATTCCAGGTCAATTTTTGTTTGTTTCTTTTTTTTTTGTCTTCCAACATCTCAAATATTTCATGCCACTTCCTCTTGTTTGCATTTTTTCTGAAGAGAAATATGATTTAGTTCTTATCTTTGTTTCTTTTAAAGTAAGAAGTTTTCCCCTCTGACTTTTTTTAAGATTGTCATTGATTTTTCTGCAGCTTAATGTTTAGATGTAGAATTCCTAGTATTTGTCCTGTTTCATGTACTCTGAGCTTCCTTTATCCCTCATTTGATTTATGTAAAAGTTTGAAAGATTATAAGTCGTTATTACTTTAAGCATTTCTACAATTCCTTTCTCTTCTCTTACTGGTATTCTCATTATGCATATGTCACACCTTTTCATATTGTACCACAAATTCTTGGATATTCTGTTGTCTTTCTGTCACTCTTTTCTCTATCTCTTTTCAGTTTAAGAAATTTCTATTGTTATATCTCCAAGTTCATTGATTTTCCCTCAGCAATGTTTCCACCCACTGCCATCGAGTAGGGTCTGACTCATAGTGACCTTAGGGGTCAGAGTAGAACTGCCCCATAGAATTTCTAAGGAGTGTTTGGCAGATTTGAACTGCTGACCTTTTGGTTAGCAGACATAACATTTAGTCTACTATGCAACCAGGTTTTCCAAGAGATGTTTAGTCAACATTAAATGTATTCTTAGTTACTGTTATCCTTTTTTATTTCTACTATTTATATTTTATTATTTCTACTACTTACATTTTATTATTTCTTAGAGTTTTAAACTCTCTGCTTAGATTACTAATTTGTTCTTCAGTGTTGTCCACTTTTTCCATTAGATTGTTACTACATTAAACACAGTTATCATTTTAAATTGTGAATAAGTGAAAGTATAAAACCCAAATTAAATTTGCATGCCCACCTACCTGAAGTTCCTTCTGCTCTCCTTGCCGGTGACAGCACACTCCTCCTTTTGATCCTATACTTGTTGTATCCCTTTAAAAATCTTCTGTCCCCTCTTCTCCACGCTTTCCTCTCCCGTCTAGAAAGATACCAGTAGAACAGCATCCTATGAATGCATAGAACCATAAAGTACACACACCATATGGTCACATTGTGTCCCTGAGTCTAGACCAGTTTTGTCGAAAGAGTTGACCTCAGTAATGTTTTCTGGTTAGAGGCAACAGCAGGTCTAGGGACCGTGCTCCCAGGTGATACCCCAGGCCATCAGACCATCAATTGCAGTCTTTTAGTATAGTTCTTGAGCTACACTCCTCTTTTTCTCGTGTTACCATAAGAACTGTACATGATGTCGGGGACAGTGGTTATGCATGGGCCCAACAACACAGACTCCCGCTCACCAAGGCTGACTTGGCTACAGCCACTGCTGAGTGCCCAATCTGCCAGCAGCAGAGACCAACACTGAGTCCTCGATATGGCACTGTTCCTCGAGGTGATCAGCTGGCAACCTGGTGGCAAGTTGATTACATTGGACCACTTCCATCATGGAAAGGAAAGCGTTTTGTCCTTACTGGGATAGATACTTACTCCGGATATGGATTTGCCTACCTGGCACGACATGCTTCTGCCAAAACTACCATCCGTGGACTTACAGAATGCCTCATCCACTGTTATGGAATCCCACACAGCATTGCCTCTGATCAAGGGACTCACTTCACAGCAAATGAAGTGCGGCAGTGGGCCCATGCTCACGGAATTCACTGGTCTTACCATGTTCCCCATCATCCTGAAGCAGCTGGCTTGATAGAACGATGGAATGGTCTCCTGAAGACACAATTACGCTGCCAGCTAGGTGGTACTACCTTGCAGGGTTGGGGAAGTGTTCTCCAAGCGGCTGTGTATGCTCTAAACCAGCGTCCAATATACAGTGCTGTTTCTCCTATCGCCAGGATTCATGGGTCCGGGAATCAAGGAGTGGAAATGGGAGTGGCACCACTCACTGTTACCCCTAGTGACCCACTTGCAAGATTTTTGCTTCCTGTCCCCATGACTTTATGTTTTACAGGATTAAATGTCTTAGTTCCGAAGGGAGGAATGCTGCCACCTGGAGACACATCAACGATTCCACTGAACTGGAAGCTAAAATTGCCACCAGGCCATTTTGGGCTCCTTGTACCTCTGGATCAACAGACAAAGAAGGGAGTTACAATACTGGCCGGTGTGATTGATCCTGACTATGAAGATGAAATTGGATTGACATTACATAACAGAAGTAAAGAAGAGTATGTCTGGAATGCAGGAGATCTCTTAGGACGCCTCCTAGTACTGCCATGTCCTGTGATTAAGGTCAATGGAAAACTACAGCAACCCAACTCCAAAATGAGTGATAATAGCCCAGACCCTTCAGGAATAAAGGTTTGGGTCACCTCACCAGGCAAGGAACCACGACCAGCTGAGGTGCTTACTGAGGGCAAAGGGAATACAGAATGGGTTGTAGAAGAAGGTAGTTCTAAATATCAGCTTCTGTGGCCACGTGAGGCTTGTGCCAGAGCTTGGGACATTCAGCTTCTGGGATTATGTGAGCTGTTTCCTATATTTGTATCTATCTATCTATCTATATTATAAATCTTTCCTTGTACCTACACGTGTTACTGGTTTTGCTTCCCTAGAAAACCCAGCCTAAGACAATTTGGTACCAGGAGTGGTTGTGTGATCCATCATAGCTGATGTGGTTGTATTGTGTATAGAGAAACAGTCTATATCCTTATGATTAGTCTCAGTCTTTTAGTAAGTCTGTGCCTTTGAGTTGTGACTTTCACAAATTATTCTCAGTTTATCTTCTACACCCCATAGGTGAAACAGAAAAGTTAGAGATGACTGGAGTTAGATATTTTCCTTTCCCTTAACCTCAGTGTTAGTGAGGTCACAGTTTGGTGTTCCTCATTCCCGCTACAAAGGCTAAATGAGGACTAGAGTTTGGAATTCTTCTTTCCCTGTATAGATGGCCAGAGAGAGCTGGAGTTGGGTATTTTCCTTACTCTAAGTTGGTTATGTTCTGATAAAATCCACATTGGTTAGGCTGTGGTTGGAAACCCTGGTAACATAACTACATCTGCTAACCAAAAAGTCTGTGTTTCAAATCTGCCAGGTGCTCCTCTGAAACTTTATGGGACATTCTACTCTGATTTATATGGTCACTATGAGTCAGAATTGATGGCAGTGACTTTTCCTATGGATTTAGGCTCCGGTAAAGTTGTTTCTCTTGAAGATACACTATTGCCAAAGGCAGTAGAATACTGTTTCAGAATTGTGACTTTTCCTCTTACCCTCTCAGAAGGTTGAGGGGATTTTTTTCCCAAGCTTTTCTCTGAAAAAGTGGTGGGGCTTCTGAAGGCAAATCTCATGAAAGTTTGAGGCATCCTCTAAACCTGGGTATCCAGTAACTTTCATAATGCATCAAACTCATCCAGTCTCAGTCTCCAATGATTTGTCAATTATCCTTTAATAGCTATTATCCAACACTACGTCTGATGGCAGTAGCAAGAACAATCTTTTCTTGTTCTAATAAGCAGTCATTTTCTGCATGAGCCTGCCTGTGTCTTCAGTTTTTAGGGAAACTGTTTACTCAGAAGATTCAGTTCTCTGGTGTATCTAAGAGTTGTTGAGTTTCGGTTTCTGAGCTTTTTGCTTGCTGTGAGAATAAGACATATCACTTCAGAACTTATTGAATGCTAGACAAGGCAAGAATTTCCTCTTGCTTTTTGTATTCCCTTCGACTTGTCTAATAAGCTTAGCCAACCAGAACTTTCACCCAGAGAGGAAGATTGCACTGACATACGACCACCAACTTCACTGAATCTCTTTCTTATCCTTTCTACAGTCCACCAAGGATGGAAAAAAATATTTTCTCTTTTTGTCTTCCTGTCTAGTTTGAACCTCCTTTAAATAAAACACTATCATTAAATTTACTAGCTCTGTCTTTTGGCAGTGTCATTAATCTTGACAAGTTTTTTTTTTTTTTAATCTTAATTTACAAAGTCCTGAGTACAATTCTATACATAATGGAGTTGATGGAGGGTTCATTTGGTTCACCCACCATACAAATACTGCTTCTCTTCCTCTCTTTCATTTCACATCTCAAGTGTCAATCCTGGCTGAGATTAGAACTTTGATTTGCCTACTGTATTAGTATCTTAGGCTGCCAGAACAAAACACTACAAAATGGATTATTTAAAACAATGAAAATATGTTATCACATTTCTGGAGACTATAAGTCTGAATTCAAGGTATCAGCAGGGCCATGCTCTCTCTAAAGAATCTAGCAGATCTTTCCTTGTATCTTTCAGGCCTTATTTAGTTTGTGTTAGCATAAATCAGGTCCCTGTTTCCACTTTTACATGACTGTTTTTCTCTCTGCATCTCTCTCTGTGTCTCTTTTTCTTATATGGGTACCAGTCATATTGGATCAGAACCCACTCTGCTACAGTGTAGTCTCACGTTAAATTAACTAATTTCATGTGCAAAGACTCTATTTCCAGATAAGATTACATTTACAGTATCAAGAGTTAGAACTTTAACATACTGTGGAACAGAAACCCATGATTCTTACTGACAACAAATTATGACCTCAGGAGATATACAGTTGCTGAATGCTTTTTAAAAATTTCCCCAAACGCAAACCACCTGCACATTTGTTTTGTATTCACCAGTTTTTCAAGGCATTAACCTTTCAAAAAAATTATACCCTTGGGAAAATTATAAATTACTTTTCTGTGTGATAACCTCTCCTGAGAAGACTAGAAGACATCAGCGTAGTCAGAACTGTTGACCGTCCATAAATGGAGAGGCAGCTGAATGTCTTGGAAATTGTACAAAACCAGGGAAAGTAGACGATAAAGAAATAATTTGACAACTTGATAGCCCTGCCAAGAGGTAGCTTTCCATATGGATGGTCAAAGAAATTGTTACTGAATGTTGAAAGCTATCACTTGGAGAAATCAACAAAGGGATCATTGCCATCTGTTTCACTGGCATTTGTTATTCTGTAGAGTTTACCCAGGTCTTACACTGAATGTGTAATTTTGACTTGGCAAAATCCCAGTGACTGAGCTTTGAAAATCTAAGCCAATTTTTTTAACTTCTTTAACTTAAAACTTTATTAAATGTGTATTTTCATTCAAAATTTGGTTCCTCTGATTTTATGACAACAAAGATTATTTTAAGTAAATATGACCATTTTTATTTAGTTTTTTCATATTTGATATAACATGAGAATTGAGATGTGAAACAATAAAGTTAATTAAATACTGAGAAATACCTTAAATAAAGTATATGAGTAAAGTAGTGCAGTTAGATTTTCGGTTTCAGAATCCTCGGCACAATTTTGAATTCATAAAAACCTTAACAGGGCTACAATAAAGTGTTCTGGAATGGATTCTAGTAAGATTTAACAAGATAGCTACTGACTTCATTAAAACACAGGAGGTCATTATAACACAATCTGGCAGAAATTATCATTGTGATGGGTTTGTATTACCTCATGTGATTCTGCTTTTTAAAGATTTTTCCCCACCCCTCAGGCACCATTATTTCTTGGTGATACATTACAGGCAGTTGACATATTTATCTGCTTTTTTTCAGTACATCATTTTTTATTATTATTCTAAAGGAGTTTGATTTTTCTTTTATTTTTCATCACATCACTGAAGTAAATCTCAAAAGCCTTTAAATGCTACCCTTCATTATACTCAGCATTTTCAACGAATTCTCTTCTAGGACTATGAAATGTTACTATTTCAAATCATTATGCTCTTCCTGTGACAGAAAGACTGTAAAAGTATGATCCAGTGATATTCCTTTATCTGAGATAATGAAGATAAAAATGTGAGGAGCTCATTTAGAAAGCAGTATATGGTAGGCTCTGAGTCTTTTGACCACACAATTATAATTTTATTATGACAACTAACATTATGTTTATGAAGAAAGGCCTGGTGATCTAATTCTGAAAATCAACCAGTTAAAATGCTATGAATCACAATGGTCCAAAACACAAATCACTGATGGGATTTTTGTAGGATAGGACAGCATTTCGTTCTGTTGTGCATAATGTCACCATGAGTCTGGGGCTGGCTCTACAGCAGCTAACAGCAACAACAGAAATTATGTAAGCAATGTACAATATGTCAGCTGCTGTGAAATGTTAGATTTGCCATCTCACTTAACAGTTAAATGAACTGTCTAGAATGCAATTATTCCCATTCTATACATGGTAAAGAATGAGGTTCAGAGGGGCTAACTTTAGCCCAAGGTCACAAACCTAGCAAGCTGTGGAACTAGAGATGCACTCCAAAACATAAAACAAACCTGCTGCTGTCAAGTTCATTCCAGCTCATAGTGATCCCATTGAACAGAGTAGAACAGTCCCATAAGGTTTCCGTGGAGCATGTGGTGCATTTGAACTCCTAATCTTTTGGTTATCAGCTGAACCCTTAACCAATATATCACCTGGGTTCTCAGAAATGCACACCAGCTATGTCTAACTCCAAAATAAGCTCTCATTTCACTCTACCAGACTGCTTCTCTGGGTCTTCATAGCCACAGGTTTCAGTACAATACTTAGTGCTGAGTTGACACTCAAGTATTTCTTAAGTATAATATTATGCTGCTGATGAATCACCAAGTTTTTGTTGTACTTCAAGGTTGTTTTATTCCAATGTGGTTTTTTAACAGCCATATTTTAGTTGAGTCCAACTATTTTTTAAATTTTGTTTATTGTCAAAATGATTTATGAGTAGTTTTAGCTCAAAAATAACTGGAAAGTAAATGTTTACAGTAGTTATACAGAAGCTGCTAGGGGGTCAAGGTTAAGACGGAATTTGGCATTCAGAGGAAGATGACAGGGGAGGAAGTGTGAAGGAGAAAACAACAAAAGATATATAACAATTGCTTGCTGCTCCCCTTGTATTCACTATTTTGTTCGGTGGCACTCTCATTCTTCCATTTATACAAGCCAGAAATCTACGAAGCCTCTATTATTCCTCCTTCTTTACCTCTCCTACCCTAATTAATTACTTGCCTATTGTAAATATGGGAAAGCTGGTGGCATGGTGGTTAAGTGCTATGGCTGCTAACTAAAAGGTCGGCAGTTCTAATCTATTGGGTGCTCCTTGGAAACCCTATGGGGCAGTTCTACTCTATCTTAAAGGGTTGTCATGAGTCAGAAGTGACTTGAAAACAAAGGGTTTGGTTTTACTTTGATTATTGTAAATACGGTATATACTTTGTAATCTATTCCCTACTCTTATCCCCTACAATCAGGACCTGCTTTATTTCTCATCTGCTTTAAAACTAAGAAAATCTCCTTGTCTCCAGCCTCATTTATCTTTTAGGTCTGTTGTCAACAGACCTATAAGAACTACATCTAAATTTCAAGTTTTATTATACTATTTCAAATTTTTAAACAATTTAGTGGTCCCTAATCACCTCAGGATAAGTCTAAATTATTCTGTCTTTCCTTTAAAACTCATATCTATGTGTTGTAGATGAGTGAAATCAACTTGAATAATTTAGCAATTTCCTGGTTCTTGTGTATGTGTATGTGTGTGTGTGTATGTTTTAAAGTTTATAATTCAAGTCAGTTTCTCATACACAGACTTATATAAGCTTTATGTGATACTAGCTGCTCTCCCTACACTGTGACAGCACACTCCTCTCCACCCTGTATTTCCAGTGTCCGTTCAACTGGCTCCTGTCCTCTTCTGCCTTCTCATCTCATCTCCAGATCCCAGCAGGAACTACTCATTTAGTCAAATGTATTCACTTAAGCCAGGATGTGCACTCTTCTCCAATAGCATTTTATATCTTATAGACCAGTGCAATCTTTGTCTGAAGAGTTGGCTTCGGGAATGTTTCTAATACTGGGCTAACAGAGAGACTGGAAACCATTTCTCCAGGGACACTTCAGTCTATTCAACAGTCAAGTTTAGTCTTTTTACTGTAGTTTAAGAACTCCAATCAACATTTTTCCAGCTATATCAAGAACTCTTTGTTGGAAAAGATCTTTGGACAGAAATGGACTGGATGTGGAGACACAATACGACCATAAGGTGTGTTTACTTTACGGTTCTATGCATCTATATGATGCTGTCCTACTGGTCTCTTACTAGAAGGGAGAGAAGAGAGTGGAGAGGAGGGAACAGGAAATTGTTAAGAGGATACGACATATATAGAATGAAAAGGAGAAGTGTGCTGTCACCGGGCAAGGAGAGCAGAAGAAGCTGCAGATAGGCGGGCATGTAGACTTAGCTTGCATTATATATTTTCACTCAAACACAATAATATATATGTATATGTATATACATATATATATTTTTAAAAAAGAACTCTTTGTTGAATTCCCTGTAGGGACATTCATTGGTGGTAGCCAGATGCTATCTAGTTCTTCTTGTCTCATGGTGATATAGTTTCTGGTTTATTTGGCCCTTTCTGTCCCTTGGGCATGTACTTTCCTTACGTCTTTGATGTCCTTCATTCTCCTTTGTACCAGGTGGGTTGGGACCAATTGATGTTTCTTAGAAGGCTACTCGCTAGCATTTAAGATCCTAGATACCACTTACAAAGTGAGGTCCAGAACATTTTTTAAATATACTTTGTCATGACAAGTGACCTAGATGTTACCTGAAACCATGGTCCCCAAACCCTTGCCTTTGCTGTTCTGTCCCTTGAAGTGTTTGGTTACATTTAGGAAACATATTAGCTTTTGGTTTAGTTCAGTTGTGCCAGCTTCTCTTTTGCTGTGTATTCTCCCTCCCTACACTTAAAACAATTCTTGTCTACGATTTAATAAGTGAATACTACTCCCTCTCCATTGCCACAGCCTGTTTTCTTATGTGTTTAAACCTTTCCTTAAGTTCACTTAAGAGTCGTCTCACACAATATTTGTTATTTTGCAAGTGATTAACGTCACTCAGTGTAAAGCCTTCTATGTTATGTTTCCCAAATTCATTGGTGTTCTATATCATTGTATGGTATTCCATTGCTTGAATATACCATAATTTGTTTATCTGTTCATCCTTTGACGAATAACTTTTTGATTCTATCTTTTTGCTACTTTGGACACTTATGGTAAACTTTGATGTATGTGTATCTATTCATGTGATAACTCTTACTTCTATATGACACATTCCAAGAAGTGGGATTGCTAGATTGTATATTTCTTTCTTATTTTTTATTGTGATTAAGTGAAAGCGTACAATCATAATCAATTTTGTGTCCTCATCTATCTACAACTCCTTCTGCTGTCCTTGCCCAGTGACAGTACGCCCCTTCCCTTCATTCTACACTCCTAGTATTCTCTTAATAAGCTCCTGTCCCCTCTTCTACAGTCTCTTCACTCCCATCCAGAAAGAGACCAGTAGGACAACATACCACAAATGCACAGAACCATAAAGTACACATACCATATGGTCACATTATGTTCCCGAGTCCAGTTCACTTTTATCCAAAGAGTTTACCTCAGTAGTATTTTCTGGTTAGGGGCAGCAGCACGTCTAGGGGTCATGCTCCCAGAAGATTTCACAGGCTATCAGACCATCAGCTGTGGTCTTTTAGTAGAGTTCTTGAGCTGCATCCCTCTTTTTCTTGTTTGCCACAGGGCCTTTATGTTGCATACTCCATCATGGCTGTCTTTGGTGGTGGCCGGGCACCGTGTGGTTCTTCTGGTTACATGCTGATATACTTTCCCACTCACATGAGTCCTCCTGTCTCCTGAACTCCTTTTTCTTTGTGTCTTTGTTTTTCTCAGTTATCACCTGTTCTGAGTAAGCTGGGACCACTTGGTATACCTCAGATGGCAGCTTGCTGGCTTTTAAGACACCAGACACCACTCATGAATATGGGGTGCAGAAGACATTCGTAGCAGTAGGGTAGTTATGCCAATTGGCATCAATGTCCCCTAAGAGCATAGTCTCCAGACCCCAGCGCCTGATACTCTATCATTGCAATATTAGGTTGAGATTAGAAGAGCTTTCAGTTTGTGGTGAAGTCCAGTTAAGTTGATCTACTTTCTACTGTGTGCTGTCACTGCTTTTACCTAAACAAATTTCTAACAACTATCTACTCTATGACAAACTCTCCCTCCCTCCCCACTTTTGTAGCCATCAAAGAGTCTTTTCCTCTGTAGATAAGTATAATTTTAAGTCCCTATATTAGGGGTCTCATACAATATTTGTCCTTTTGCTGCTGACTGATTTCACTCAGCATGATGTCTTCCGACTGAAACCAGGTTAGGAGATGCTTCCTAAAATCATCATTGTTCTATATCATTGCATAGTGTTCCACTGAGTATATGTACTGCAATTTGTTTATCCACTCATCTGTTGATGGGCGTCTAGGTTGATTCCATCTTTTTGCTTTTGTGGACTGTACTTCAGTAAACATTTGCATGCATGTATCTGTTAGTGTAACAGCCTTTGTTTCTGTAGGATATATTCCAAGCAGTGGGATTACTGGATCAAACGGTATATCTATTTCCAGCTTTTTAAGGAAACACCAAATTTCTTTCCAAAGACATTGTACCATTTTGCAATTCCATCAGCAGTGTAGGAGATTTCTGATCTCTCCATAGCTTCTCCAGCATCTGATGTTTTGTGTTTTTTGGATCACGGCCAACCTCGTTTGGGTGACATGTTATCCCACCATAGTTCTGATTTGGATTTCTCCAGTAGCTAAAGATTGTGAGCATTCCCTCATGTGTCTTTTGGCTGCCTGCATGTCCTCTTTGGGGAAGTGTCTGTCCATCTCCTTTGCCCATTCGTTAATTGCGTTATTTATCTTTTTCTCGATATTTTGTAGTACCTTGTAGATTATGGAGAGTACATGTTGGCCCAACATGTAGTTGCCAAATATGTTTTCCCATTCTGTGGATAGTCTTTTCATTCTTTTGATAAAGTTTTTGGATGAGCAAAAGTGTTTGATTCTTAGTAGTTTCCACTTATTTATTTTCTCTTCTGTTGATTGTGCTTTGTTTGTCACATTTTAAAGTCTGTCTAAGCTGTGTATTAGAACTTCCATTGTTGACCGTATTTTTTCTTGCATAATCTTCATCATTTTATGTTTGATATCTAGGTCTTTTATCCATTCTGAGCTAGTTTTTTTGTAAGGAGTGAGATATGGGTCTTGATTCAGTTTTTGAAGAATGGATATCCAATTTTGTCAAGATCATTTGTTAAAGAGACTGTTTTTACTCCAGTTTACAATCTTAGGGCCTTGTGGAATATCAGCTGTTCATGAGAGGATAGTGACATCTGTGGGGTCTCAACTCTGTTCCATTGGTCTATGTGTCTGTTTTTGCACCAGTACTAGGGTGTTTTGACTACTATGGCAGTGTAATAGGTTCTAAGTTTGGGCAGTGTGAGATCTCCCACTCTCTTCTTTGGCAGTGCTTTACATATCCAGGTTTTCTTCCATTTCCAAACAAAGTTGGTGATTTGTTTCTCCATCTCATTAAAAAATGACACTGGAATTTATATTGGGATTGCATTATATATATAGATTGCTTTGGGTAAAATAGACATTTTCACAATGTTAAGTCTTCCTATCCATGAGCAGGGCAAATTTCTCCACTTGTGTAAGTCTCTTTTGGTTTCTTGCAGTAAGGTCTTGTAATTCTCTCTGTACAGGTGTAGTATTTACCTAGCTAGATTTATTCCTAGGTATTTTATTTTCTTGGAGGCTATAGTGAATTGTACCGATTTGGTGATGTCTTCTTTGATGATCTGTTTGTTGGTGTAAAGGAATTCTACTGATTTACTTGTTGTTATTTTATATCTTGATACTTTGTTGAGCTCTTCTATTAGTTCCAGCAGTTTACTTATGGATTCTTTATGATTCTCTGTATATACAATCACATCATCTGCAAATAGAGTGATTTTTACTTCTTCTTTGCCAATGCCGATGCCCTTTAGTTCTTTGTCTTGTCTAATTCATCTGATTAGATCTTCTAGTACAATGTGTAACAGAAGTAGTGAGAGTGGACCTCCCTGTCTAGTTCCCATTTTCCAGGGGAATTGTTTCACTCTCCATTCATGATGATGCTGGAGATTGGCTTTGAATAGATGTCTCTTATTGTGTTGAGGAATTTCCCCTCTGTTCCTCTTCTGCTGAGAGTTTTTAGCATGAATCGTTGGACTTTGCCAAATACCTTTTCTGCATCAATTGACAAAATTTGATGAGGCTTATCTTGTGTGCTATTTATGTGGTTGATGGAATTAATTACTTTTTCTAATGTTGAACCAGTCTTGCATCCCTAGTATGAATCCAAGTTGGTCATGACGAATTAATTTTTTGATACATTGTTGAATTCTATTGGTTGGGATATTGCTGAAGATTTTTGCATCTAGGTTCATGAGTGAGATCAGTCTGTAATTTTCCTTTTATTAGTGGTATCTTTCCCTGGCTTTGGTATCAGGGTTATACTGGCTTCATAAAATGAATATGGTGGTATTCCGTCACTTTCTGCACTGTGAAACTGCCTTAGGCCAGGAATTTTTTGGTTGGTAGTTTTTTTATGATGTTTTCAACATCTTCCTTTGTGATAGGTTTATTAAGTTATTCTGCTTCTCCTTGTGATAATTTTGGTAGGTGACATGAATCTAGAAATTGGTCCATTTCCTCTAGGTTTTCAAATCTGTTAGAGGACAGTCTTTCACAGTATTTTGTTGTGATAGTTTTGGTTTCAGTTGGGCCTGTTGTGATATCTCCCATCTCATTTCTTATTCAGGTTACATGTCTCCCTTCTTGTTTTTCTTTTGTAAGTTTAATGCACTGCTGTCAATTCAGATCCAACTCATAGCAACCCTAGAGATCAGAGTAGAACTGCCCCACAGAGTTTCCAAGGAGCACCTGATGAGTTTGAACTGCCAACCTTCTGACACTTAACCCACTGTGCCAACAGGGTTTCCTTTGTGAGTTTAGCCAATGGTTTATCAATATTACTGATCTTTTCAAAGAACTAGATTTTGGTTTCGTTAATTTTTTTAGTTGTTTTTCTATTGTCTAACTCATTTAGTTCTGCTCTACTCTTTATTATCTGTTTTCTTCTGGTCCCTGAGTGGTTCCTCTGTTGCTGTCTTTCTATTTGTTCAAGCTGTAGGATTAATTCTTTTGTTTGGGCCCTTTCTTCATTCCGGATGTGTTCATTTATAGAGATACAGTGAACTCTCATCACTGCTTTTGCTGTATCCCATAGATTCAGGTAAAATGTGTTCTCAGTCTCATTTGATTCTATAAATTTCATTATTTTGCTCTTGATTTCTTCTATAACCCATGGCTTTTTGAGCAAGGTGTTGTTCAGTTTCCAGGAGTTCAGATTTCTACCTATATTTTTTCTGCTATTGACTTCAACATTTATGACTTTATGGTTGAGATGATGCTTTGCAATAATTCAATAGTTTGGATTTTGTTGAGACTTGCTTTATGTCCTAACACATGGTCTATTCTAGAAAATGTTACATGTGCATTGGAGAAGAAAGTGCGCTTATCTATTCATGAGTAAAAAGTTCTGTATATTGTAGTGAGGTCAAGTTGGTTAATTATCACAATAAGATCTTCTGTACCTTTACTGAGCCTTTTTCTAGATGAACTGTCCATTACTGAAAGTGGTGTGCTCAAATCTCCAGCCATTATTGTGAAGTGATCTTATCTCACTTTTCGATGTTGTCAGTGTTTATTTGATGTATCTAGATGCTCTGCTATTGGGTGCATAAATATTTAATATTGTTAGGTCCTGCTTATTTATTGAAACTTTTAGCAATAAATAGTGACCGCACTTGTCCACAATGGTAGATTTTACATTAAAATCTATTTTGTCTGAGATTAGTATTGCCACTCCTGCTCTTCTTGTATGTTGTTGGCTTGATATACATTTTTCCATCCTTCGATTTTCAGTTTGTTCATATCATTGAGTCTAAGGTGTGTTTCACGTAAGTAACATATAGACAGATGGTGTCTTTTGATCTAGGATGTCACTCACCATTTCTTTATTGGAGCATTGGAGCACTCAGACCATTTATATTCAGTGTAATTATTGATAGATATATGTTTAGTGCTGTCATTTTGATGTTTTTATTTTGGGTTGTTGATGTTTTCTTTGTTGCTCTTAATCTTACGTTCGAGGTCATTCTTCTTTACAAGTTGACTTTTCATCTTTTTCAGTGTTGGTTTTGTGTTGGTTGAGACTCCTGAATTATGTTTCTTGTGTTGATGTGTCGCATTGTTATTTAGTTTTGAGGCTACCTCTGTTAACTCCCTTAATATTATAAGATTAAACCAGACTTTAACATATGCATGTATTTTTAATTTCTCTCCATCTGAAAGGGTTATATCTAAGATAATATATCCCTCTTTTTACTGTGATGATGTCTTTTTGTGTTAACATCACTGGTTCCCTTCTTTTAATATTGTAGTATTTTTTTATTATCATTGAATGAAAATGTACATTCCCATATAAATTTGCCTGCCCACCAATACGCAGCTCTCACTGCTCTCCCTGAACAGTGACAGCACACTCTTCCACTCTGCTCCATATATGTCTTATTCTCCCAACAGTCTCCTATCCCCTCCTCTATACCCACTCCTCTTCCTCCAGTAAGAGGTCAGCAGGATGATATGCTATAGAAGCATAGAACCATAAAGTGCACACATGATATGGTCACTCTGTGTCACCAACTCCAATCCATTCCTGTCTGAGAGTTGACCTCCATTATGATTTATGAACAGGGGCAGCATCAGGGCCAGGGGCCATGTTCCCAGGGTAACTCTGAGGCTCATGGACCATCAGTTGTGGACTTTGAATGAAGATCTTTGGAGGCACCTCTTTTTATTCTTGTGTTGCCAGTGAGACTCAACTTTGTGAGCTCCATCACAGCTATCACTGGTGGTGGCCGGGCCCCATCTGGTTCTTCCAGTCACCCACTCACCTGGGTCTCTCTGTCTTCTGGGTTCTCTTTCCCCCTTGCTGTTTTGTTCCTTGGTGATCATCTGTTTCTGCTGAGTTGGGACAATTTGCTGTACATGCAGATGGCAGCTTGGAAACTTTTAAGACCCCAGAATCCACTCACCAATGCGGGGTGCAGAGGGCTCTCTTAGCAAAATACAAGTTGTGCCAATTGGCCTCAATTTCCCCTGAGAGCATGGTCTCTGGCCCCCTGCCCCAGCTACTCTGTCCTTGCAATATTGGGTTAAGATGGGAGGAGTAATCGTGTTATGTTGAAGTCCAGTTAATATCAATCTTCTTTCTATATATATGTGTGTTGTACCAGATTTCACCCAACCAAGTTTCTATCAACTATCTAATCTGAACCTTCTCCCCCTCACCCTCCCTCCCTCTCTACCCTTGCAGCCATCAAAGAATCTTTTCTTCTATGTATGACTCTGTTTATAAGTTCTTATCAAAGGAGTCTCATACAATATTTGCCCTTTTGTCACTAACTACATTCACTGAACATAATGTCGTCCAACTGAAACCAGGTTATGAGATGTTTCCTAAAATCATTGTTGTTCTTTATCATTGCAGAGTGCTCCATTGAGCATATATACCATAGTTTACTATCCAATCCTCAGTTGTTGGGCATCTGGGTTGATTCCATTGTTTTGCTATTGCAGATTGTGCTGTGGTAAACATTCGTGTAAATGTACCAGTTGGTGTGAATGGCCTTGATTCTGTAGGATATCTTCAGAACAGTGGAATTACTTAGTCAAATGGTATATCTAGGTCCAGCTTTTTAAGAAAGCACCAGATTACTTTCCAAAGAGGTTGTACCATTTTGCAATCCTACCAACAGTGTAGGAGAGTTCCAGTCTCCCCACAGCCTCTCCAACATTTGTTGTTTTGCATTTTTTTGGATCATGGCCAACCTTGTTGAGGTGAGATGGTATCTGATTGTAGTTTTGATTTGAATTTCTTTAATGGCTAATGATTGTAAGCATGTCTACATGTGTTTTTTGGCTGCCTGGATCTCCTCTTTAGAGAAGTGTCTGTCCGTCTCTCTTGCCCATTGTTTAATTGCATGATTTATCTTTTTCTCATTGATGTTTTGTAGTGCCATATAGATTATGGAGATCAGACATCAATCTGACATATAGTTGCCAAATAGATTTTCCCATTCTGTAGGTGGCCTTTTAATTCTATTAATAAAGTCTTTGGGTGAGATTCTTATTAGTTAACATTTATGGATTTTTACTTCTGTTGTTTGTGCTTTGTTTGACAGATTTTGAAGTCTGTCTATATTGCTTATTAAAACATCTGTTGTTGACCCTGCTTTATCTTGGATGAGCTTTATCATTTTAGACTTCCTATTTAGGTCTTTTATTGGCTTTGGCCAGCATCCAGTTTGAGTTGGTTCTTGTATAAGGTGTAAGATATGGGTCTTGTTTCAATTTTTTGCAGATGGATACCCAATTTTGCCAGCACCACTTGTTGAAGAGATTGTTTTTACCCCAGTTTAATGTTTTAGGGCCGTTGTCTAATATCAACTGTTCATAGGCAGATGGTGTCATCTCTGGGGTCTCAATTCTGTTCCGATGGTCTATCTGTCTCTTTTTGTACCAGTACCAGGCTGTTTTGACAACTGTGGCAGTCTAATAGGTTCTAAGGTTGGGTAGTGAGAGGCCTCCCAGTGTGCTCTTCTTCTTCAGTAGTGCTGGACTTATCCAGGGCTTCTTCCCTTTCCATACAAGGTTAGTGATCTGTTTCTCCATCTTGTTAAAAAATGTCACTGGAATTTGTATTGGGATTGCATTATATAAGTAGATTACTTTGAGTAAAATAAACATTTTCACGCTGTTCAATCTTCCTATCCAAGAGCAGGGTAGGTTTCTCCATTTATGTAAGTCTCTCTTAGTTTCTGGTAGTAAAGACTTGTAGTTCTCTTTGTAAAGGTCTGCTATTTCTCTGACTAGATTTCCTACGTACTTTATCTTCTTAGGGGCTATAGTAAATGCTATTGATTTGGTGATTTCTTCTCTGACGATCTCTTTGTTGATATAAAGGAATCCTACTGATTTACTTATGTTTACCTTGTATCCCGAGACTTTGCTGAACTCTTCCTTCAGTTTCAGTAGTTTATGTATGGATTCTTTAGGATTCTCTGTGTATACAATCATATAATCAGCAAATAGGGAGACTTGCACTTCTTTGCAAATGCAGCTAAGCCAAGTGCCGTCAAGTCGGATCCAACTCATCGTGACCCTAGGATGCCCTTTGTTTATTGTTCTTGTCTAATTCTTCTGGTTAGAACTTCCAGAACAATGTTCAATAGGAGAGGTGAGACTAGGCATCCTTGTCTTGTTCCTGTTCTGAAGGGAAACTGTTTCTGTCTCTCTCCATTCAGGATGATGTAGGCAGTTGGCTTTGTATAAATGGCCCTGATTGCTTTGAGGAATTGGCCATCTATGCCTATTTTGGTGAGAGTTTTTAGCATGCATGGGTTCTGGACTTTATCAAATGCATTTTCTGCATCAATAGACAAAATCAGGTGATTCTTGTCTTTTGCATTATTTATGTGGTTAATCACATTAATTGTTTTTCTGATGTTGAATCAGTCTTGCATCTGTCATTTGAATCCAACTTGTTCATGATGGATTATTTTTTCTTTTGACATGTTGTTGTATTCTATTGCCAAGAATCTTATTGAAGACTTTTGCATCTAGATTCATGAGTGATATCAGTCTGTAGTTCTCCTTTTTTGGTCGGGTCTTTCCCTGGTTTGGGGACCAGGGTTATGGTGGCTTCATAGAATTAATTTGGGAGCATTCTGTCCCTTTCTATACTGTGAAATAGTCTCAGTAGTATAAGAGATAACTCTTCTCTAAAAGCTTGGTAGAATTCTTCACTGAAGCCGTCTGGACTAGGGCTTTTTTCAGTTGGTGGTTGGGGGATGACTTTTTCAATCTCTTCCTTTGTGATGGGTTTACTAAGTTGTTCTGCTTCACTTTATTGTGATAATTTTGGTAGGTGATATGAACCTAGGAATTTGCCCATTTCCTCTAGGTTTCCAAGTTTGTTACAATACAGTCTTTCTTATTATTCTGTTTTGATATTTTTGATTTCTGTTGGATCTGTTACGACAACTCCCTTCTCATTTCTTATTTGGGTTATTGTTCCCTTTCCTGTTTTTCTTTAGTAAGTTTAGCCAGTGGCTTGTCAATTTTGTCGATCTTTTCAAAAAACCAGCTTTTCGTCTTTTCAATTTTTTCAATTGTTCTATTCTCTAATTCACTTAGTTCTGCTCTAATCTTTATGATTTGTTTTCTTCTCATGCCTAAGGGGTTCCTCTGTTATTCTCTCTCTACTTGTGCAAGCTGTAGGGTTGGTTCCTTGGTTTGGTTTCTTTCTTCCTTCCAGATGTGTGCGTTTATGGAGATAACCTGACCTCTAAGCACTGCTTTGGCTGTACCCCATAGGTGCTGGTAGGATGTGTTTTCGTTAAATTTCTTTATTTCATCCTTGATTTCTTCTGTAACTCATGGCTGTTTGAGCAAGATGTTGTTCAGTTTCCATGAGTTCCACTTTCTATCTATGTTTTCTCTGCTATTGATTTTGACTTTTATGGCTTTATGATCTGAGACGATGCTTTGCATTAATTCCATGGTATGGATTTTGTTGAGAAATGCTTTATGACCTAACACACGGTCTATTCTGGAGAATGTTCCAAGTGCACTAGGGAAGGTGTAGTTGTGCGCTGATGGATAGAAAGTTCTGTATGTGTCGATGAGTTCTAGTTGGTTAGTTGTGGCAATAAGGTCTTCCATGTCTTTAGTGAGCTTTTTTCTAGAAGATCTGTTCAATATTGAGAGTGGAGTGTTGAAGTCTCCCACTTCTGTTGTGGAGTGATCTATCTCCTTTTTAGTGTAGTCAGTGTTTCTTTGATGTATTTATATTTAATATTGTTAAGTCCTACTTCTGTATTGAACCTTTCAGTAGTAATGTCCATCCTTGTCCACAATGGTAGATTTTACATTAAAATATATTTAATCCGAGATTAGAATTGCAATACCTGTGCTTCTTTGTGTGTTGTTAGCTTGATATATGTTCTTCCATCTCTTAATTTTCGGTTTGTTCCTATCTTTAAGTCTAAGGTGAGTTTTTTGTAGGCAACATACAGATGGGTCATGTCTTTTGATCCAAGATATCACTTGAGCTCTTTTTACTGGAGCATTCAGTCTATTCACATTCATTGTGATTATTGATAGGTATGTGTTCAGTGCTGCCATTGTGATATGTTTATTTTTGTGTTGGTGTTTACTCTGTTGTTCTTATTAATCTGTTCTGGGACATTCTTCTTTGTTAGTTGACTTTTCACCTCTTTTCAGGGTTGATTTTGTGGTTGTTGAGACTCCTGTATTACGTTTCCTGATTTGATATGTTGCATCTTTATTGTGCTTTACCACTACCCCGAAGATCTCCCTTAATAAATATGTATGAAGCCCATTTGAATTACTGCCATTCTTATCAACCTCCTCTCCATCTGGAAGGACTATAATGACTGTAGTGCATCTCTCATTTTAATATGATGACATCAGAGTTTTCATAATATGATCACTGGATTATTTCTTTCACTATTATAGCTTTGATTGGTTTTGGAGCCTTTCCTAACTAAGCAGGTTTATGGGTTATGTGTCCTGTATTTTCTTCTAAAATATAAAGTTAGTGGTTTTGTTCTTCTAAGCCAAGAGATTCTTTCAGTATTTCTTGTAGCTTTGGTTTGTTTTTTACAAAGTCTCTGAGTTTCGGATCCGACTCGACGGCACTTGGCTTGGCTGAGTTTCTATTTATCTGTGAATGTCTTAATTTCATTTTGATATTTGAAAGACAGTTTTGCAGTATATATAATTCTTGGTTGGAAGTTCTTTTCCTTCAAGGTTTCCAATGTGTCATGCCACTGTCTCCATGCCAGCATGGTTTCTGCTGAGAAATCTGGCAAAACCCCACAGGGTTTCCCTCTCAATGTTAACTTTGTTTTGAGTATTGTTGCCTTTAAGAGTCTCTTCTTATGTTTCAATTTGTTAAGCTTAATTATAATATTTATTGGAGTCTTTCTATTGAGATCTATGTTGAGTGATGTTCAATGTGTATCTTGGGTATCTATATTCTCCTCTTTCCTAATTTTTGGGAAGTTTTCTGTCAGCAGCTCAGCAACAATACTCTCTGTGTTCTTAGGTGTCTCACCCTGTTCAGGAACTCCAATTAATCATAGTTTGTTCCTCTTCATAGAGTCCCACATGAATCTTAATGCTTCTTCATTTTTCTTGTTTCTTTTCTCCAAGTTCTCCTCATAGATGCTAGAGTCAGTAGCTCTGTCTTCCAAGTCAGAAAGTCTATTTTCCATTTGCTCCATTCTGTTTTCTTGGCTTTGAATGAAAGTTTCTATGTCTTTGATTTTGTTCTTGGTCTGTTGGATTTCAGAGTACTGGTGTTCCATCAGATCGAATAGCTTGCTTAATTTTTCCTTTTGCTCTGCTGCATTTTGTATAAGGTTAAGAGGGCTCTATATGTAATCTTTTGTATTCACTTTCTGATAGTTTCAGAAAAGCTTCTTAATCTGGGAAGTTCTGAGGTGGCTTGTTTTGGGGGGCCTCTGAAACCATGGGTGATTTCTTGGTTACCATTTTCTCCAGAGTTTGTTGCCTTTGGGGCATCATGTGAGTCAATAGAGGCTGGGAGAGATGCTGTGAGGATGAACTGCAGTTGTTTCTGTAGGCCGTCTTAAAATGAGAGGTTAAAAGTATCTGACAGCTTCCAAAGTCAGTCAGGTTTTCATGTGTATAGGTCCCTCTTCCCAGCTGGCAAAGTAAGCACCTCTGTATGGAACCCCAGATGTTATAAACTAGTTCAAAATACAGAAAGGCTACTGCCCTGCTGGCCTCTGATGTCGGGCCCCAGCTGTAGGCAACACTGTGTAGAATTCTGCTTTTCTGCTGGAAAAGCACTCTCCTCCAGGCAGGTGCTGCCTTCCAGCTCAGGAATTCAGTTCAGTTGAGGCTTTTGTATGGGTATCCTTGCATCCCAGTGGAACAAGATGGTGTCCCACTCAAGCTCACCACCTGGCATGGACCAGCCTACTGGCAGAAAGAGAGGCCAAAGGTCCTGAAGTGCTAAGAGTACACAGCCTCTGTTGCTGGGCCCCAGCCACAGATGACTCTGAAAAACACCACCTCTCTGCCGGAGAAGCACTCTCACCCTCGCAGGTGCTGCTTCCTAGCCTAGGAACTAAGTCCAGGTGGGTCCTCTGTATGGGTGCCTCCATCGCCTAATAGATCAAGATGGTGTCCCACACAAGCTCGCCACTGCCTCCATATGGCTACCATATGGTGGAGGTAGAAGGATAAGTCAAAGTTGCTGAGATGCACAGAGACCAAAACCGAGCTCTCAGAATACGGCAGTTGTGCCAGCTGATCCCACCAGCAGTGCATCTTACATTAGCAGCTAGTCAAGTCCCATCTCCACTCATCAGCTAAGACAGAGAAAAAAAATTAAAATGGTGAGTTACCTTTGGTCCATGTAAGCCCACACTCACCGAGAGTGGGGTCAGTGAAAGAGAAGAGGTTTTGCATTCAGTGGTATAAAGCCCAAATTAACAGCCTCATGCCATGTCCTAGGGCTCACTAAGTGTCCACAAGGCTTTGTTTAATTATCAGTTTAGGTCTTGGTTTCCAGAGGGATTTAGGGCGATGCGTGTTTAGTCCATCATCTTCACTCCGCCTCTAATATTGTAGCTTTGATTGAGGTTTGTGACTTCGCTGACTGAGTAGGATTCTAGATGCGGTGTCTTGCACTGCCTTCTTAAGTATACACTTGATGTTTCTGTTTTTCTATACAAAGAGTTCCTTTCATTGTTTCTTATATGTTGGGTTTGGTTTCTGCAAAATCTTTAGGCTTCTGTTTATCTGTGAATGTCTTACATTTCCCCTTCATATCTGAAAGACAATTTTTCAGGATATATAATTCTTGGTTAGAGATTTTTCTTCTTCATGGCCATGTATGCTTCATCCCACTGCCTTCTTGCGAACACTGTTTCTACCAAGAATCCAGACAAAGGTCTACATGGCTTCCTGTTGTATGTTACCTTGGTTTTAAGCTTTGTTTCCCTCAAGAGTTTCTCTTTATGATTCATTTTATTAAGGTTGGTTATAATATGTCTTGGTGTCTTTCTTTCAGAGTTTAGTTTTTGTGGTGTTCAATTCACATCCTGGATATTTATGTTCTCTTCTTTCATAATTTCTCAGAAGTTTTCTGTCAGCAACTCTACAACAATACTATCTGTATTTTCAGCTATCTTTCTCTGTTCAGGAACTCCAATTATTTGCAGGTGATTCCCCTCAATAGAGTCCCACATGTTTCTTAATGCTTCTTCATTTTTCTTATTTCTTTTCTCTGATTTGTCCTCATAAATGCTGGTATCAGTTTCTCTATCCTCAAGCTCACTATCTATGGCTTCCATCTCCTCAACTCTCCTCTTTTGGCTTTGGATTGAGCTGTCTAATTGTTTGATTTTATTGCTGATCTGCTGGATTTCTGATCATTGATGTTCCATCAGTTCAAATAGCTCACTTACTTTTTCATTTTATTCTGCTGCATTTTGTTTAATGTCTAGAAGGGCACTCTATATAATTCTTTTGTACTCAGCCTCTGATAGTTTCAGAAAGCCTTCTTCATCTGGTAAGTTTTTTGATTATTTACTTTGAGAGTTTTCTGGAGCCCTGCTGGACTACTTCTTTAAATAGTTAGCTATTGACTGTTGTCTTCACGCCATCTAGAAGCTGTTCAGTTTCTGTGGCACTACCTGAACATGATCTGAGTTATATTTGTAAGAGAGGAGTCAGTTGCCTCTGTGTACTCTAGTGACTGGCCCCAGGTGAACTCTCTGGGGTGGCAGGCTCTGCCTCATGGCTGGCAAAGATGGCACCCTACTTATGGAGTCACTGGGGTCTCTAAGCCAATGCTACAGTGTGGATCAGTGAAGTGTGGAGGAGATGCTGCTGGGTGGCTCAAAAGTCAGTTCTTCTGGTGGTCTTATTTTGAAAAGGTACTTTACTGCTAAGGGAGGAGCTGTCCAGCAGCTGCTGAAATCAGACAGGCCCTCAGGTGTGGCTGGCTCCATCTTCCAACTGACAACAAAAGCTCATAGGTAGATGATTTTATGTCTGGGTTCTCAGTTATGTTGGTCTGTGTATCTCTCTTTGTGCCAATACCAAGTTATTTTGACTACTGTGGCAGTGCATTAGATTCTAATCAGTTAGTGCGAGGCTTTCCATTTTCGGCTTCTTCAGTAATGCTTTAACTCATCTGGGGCTTCCTCCCTTTCCATATGAAGTTAATTTGTTTCTCTATCTCCATAGAAATGCCATTCAAATTTGGATCAGGATTGCACTGTGTTTGTAGATTGCTTTGAGTGAAATAGACATTTTCACAATGTCAAGTCTTTTTATCCATGAGGAAGGTAAATTTCTCCACTTACGTAGTTCTCTTTTGGTTTCTTATGGTAGTGTCTTGTAGTTTTTTTTGTATAGGTCTTTTACGTCTTCTTAGATTTACTACGTATTTTATCTTCATGTGGGCTATTGTAAATGGTATTTATTCAGTGACTTCATTGTTGTTTTCTTTGTTGGTATAGAGAAATTCAACTGGTTTTTGTATGTTTATTTTGCATCCTACTAATTTATCAAACTATTAGTTCCAGTAGTTTTTTGGGGTGTGTGTGTGTAGTGTGTGTGGATTCCTTAGGGTTTTGTGTATAAGAGCATATCTGCAAATGGACATACTTTTAATTTTTCCTAACTAATTTGAATGCCTTTTTTTCCCCCTTTTTCTAGCTTAATTGCTCTGGCTAGAACCTCCAGCACAGTGTTAAGTAAAAGTGGTGACAAAGGACATCCTTGACTGCTTCCATTCTCAAGAGGAATACTTTCAGACTCTCTCCATTTAGGATGATTAACTGTTGGCTTTGCATAAGTGTCCTTTATTGTGGTGAGGAATTTTCCTTCTATTCAGATTTTGTTGAAAGTTTTCAATATAAATGGGTGTTGGCCTTTGTCAAATGCGTTTTCTGCATCAACCAATAAAATCATATGGTTGCTGTTTCTGTTTGTTTGTTTGTTTTACTTATGTGGTTCATTACATTAACTATTTTTCTAATTTTGAACCATCCCTGCATCTCTGGTGTGACTCTCACTTGGTCATGGTGAATTATTTTTGATATGTAATCGAATTTCATTGACTAGAATTTTGTTGAGGACTTTTGTGTCTAAGTTCGTAAGAGAGACTGTTTTCTAATTTTCCTTTTTTGCTGTTGTCTTTACTGGATTTTGGTATCGGGGTTATGCTGGATTCACAGAATAAAGTATCTTTAGTAACAGTAGTGTTAACTCTTCTCTGAAAGTTTGGCAGAATTATACAGCTGAGCTGTCATGGCCAGGGCTTTTGTTGTTGAGAGTTTTTAAATACCTTTTCAATGTCTTCTTTTGTTACATGTTTATTCAGTTGTTCTACTTCTGTGTTACTTCAGGTAGGTAATGCATTTCTAGAGATTCATCCATTTCTTCTAGGTTGTCAAATTTGTTACTTTTTTTTCATAGTATTCTGTTATGATTTCTTTTTAATTTCAGTTTGGTCTTGTCTCAGGCTGGGTTTTCTGGGGAAACAAAACCAGTAACGTGTATGTACAAGGAAAGATTTATATGTATAAAGTAAAAAGATTTGTATATGTCCTCCCGTTGCTTTCTAACCTATGTGGTTTCTGCTGACTAGTTAGTCTACGCTTAGTCTTATTAACTCTCATCTGTTGATTGTTTTTTGTTTATCTCTAGCCACCTCTAAAATTCTATCCTTATCTTTGTGTGGTTCGACAAGTACCTTGGATTAATATTGTCTCCTCTTTCAGGACATCAGGGAAGTTTTTTGTCAACAAGTCTTTGGCATTTATCCATTTATTTTCTGTTATCCCCTTGTTCTGGCATTCTAATCATTTGTAGAGTCCCACATAATTTTTAAGATTTCTTCATTTTTAAATGCTTTTACCTGATTCTCCTCAAATATGTTTGTGTCAAGTGCTTTATCTCTAGTGTCACTAATTTAGACTTCCATTTCCTCAGTTCAACTCTTTTGACTTTCTATTAAGTTGTCTAATTCTGGAATTTCAATGTTAATTTTCTCAATTTCTGATTGCTGTATGGTTTCTTACAGTCTGTTAAATTTGTCATTATACTCGGCTTCATTTTGCCTGATCTCCTTACTGATCCCTTGAAGAGTTTTGTATATTAATCTTTTATATTACATATCCAATAATTCCAGGGAGTTCTCTTCATCTGGAAAATGTCTTGAGTCTTTGTTTTGGGAGCTTTCTGAATCCATTGTCATCTGCCTCTTTTTGTGGTTTGATGTTGACTATTGTGTCCAAGCCATCAATAACTTGTTGTTCATTTTATGTTTGCTTTCTACATCCTAGCTTCTTGTTATGTTTTGTATTGTATTGCCCAAATTGGCTGGTCATATGACACATTTTGATTATTGGTACCTTTAGAGCTCTAACGCCCTGTCACCAGATGATTAGAGTAGTTACTAGGCCTGTGAGCTCAGGAGTCTATTTAATTTTCTTGTATATATTCACCTCAGGTATCTTGGTAGTCAGTCACCAAGTGTGTGGTGCAGGCTTCCCCCTAAAGCGTGATTCATGTAGGTACTGTTACGTAGCTGCACACACTGAGAGAGAGATGGCCCTGGGTGACAGCTGCCCTTCAGTATCTGTGAGGAAATTGTGTCCCCATTCCTTAAACAGTGTAGGTGGGTAGGTTTTGTAGCCAGATTATGGGTGCCCATTGCAGTATGCAGAGTTGAAAGGCATTCAAAGTCTGTGGATTCCTTATGCCTGTGCCTAGGCAAAGAGCTGTTTCTGCCATAAGTTACTGGCTTAGAGGAGCTGGCAGATTACTTTTTCCCCCATTTGTTAATTTGTTCCATTTCCAAGGATGGGAGAATGGCTCAGGGAGTGTAGAGTGCCCCACTTCCTGTCCAAGGGGTGAATGATTCTCTGTAAAAACTTGAGTGCAGTGCAGAACAGGGAGAGGAAAATACAGGTAAAAGTGAAATAGGTTTCTCCCAAAGGAAATTTGTAGATCTACACATGTTGGTTTAGTCATAAGCTACTTAACTTTGGATGTTTGTTGCTTTTCATCAATTATGGATGCATGGGTGTGCTGTCCACTGCTCCATCTTTCCTGCTTTGGAAGATGCTTTCCAAATACTACTGCTTACCTCATGAAGTTCACTGCAGCTGATCAGCCTGCAGAATGCTAATTCCCACGGGGTCAAGTTTTTCCAGTCCCGGGTACTTCTGGAGCTACTCTCCTTTCTCTGTTGCTCAGTCTAATTTCCCAACTTTCCCTTTGATGTGCAGACTCCTAAAATGGCAGAGACTCAATTCACTTGTTTTGGGGGGTCTTTTTTGTAAATGAAATCAACAGAAGCATCTGACTACTCTACCATTTTAGTCCCCAGCTGCCAAGTACTTTTTTTGTTGTCTCTAGTGGTAAGAGATGGGGGGAATTATATGTTCTGTCTCCCAAGTCCTGGTTATTAGACAACTTTATGGATTGAATTGTGTCTGTCACAGGCTGAAATGTGTCCCCTCAAAAATATGTATAGCCATGTGGCTGGGCCATGATTCTCAATATTCTGTGATTGTCCTCCATTTTGTGATTTTCCTGTTAAAGGATTAGGGTGGAACTGTAAGTCCCTTTATAGGATCACTTCCCTGTTCCACTGTAAAGGGAGTTTCCCTGGAGTATGGCTTGCCCCACCCTTAGTCCTTCCATCTTATGAGAGATAAAAGGAAAGGGAACCAAGCAGAGAATTGGAAACCTTACTCCATCAAGCAAGCAGCACTGGGAGAAGAGTGTGTCCTTCAGACCTGAGGTTCCTGTGCACAGACACTACCTGGATGAAGACAGATATGATACCAGACTTTCCTCCAGAGCCGACAAGAGGGAAAGCCTTTCCCTGGAGCAGACATTCTGATTGTGCACCTGTAGCCTACTGGACTGTGTAAGAATAAACTTTCCTCTGTTAAAGAGATGCACTCTGTGATATTTCTGTTAGAGCAGGCCTAGCTCACTAAAACAGTGTCTCATAAAAAAGTCATGTTCAAGTCTTACATACTGTTCCTGTGAATGTGGTATTATGGAAGTGGATCATTAAAGATGTGGTTGCTTGGATTGTTATGAGTCTTTTGAGTCTGCTCTAATCTCTTTTACGACAAGTGTCTTTACAATAAGAGACATGGCCAAAGACACAGAAGAATGACAATCATGTGAACATGGAAGAGATATTGGAATACTGCTGCCTCAAGCCAGAGAACACCTGTGGCTACCACAAGCTGGAAGAAATAAAGAAGGATCTTCACTTAGAGCCTTCAAGATCCTGAATTCAGATGTCTTGTCTCCAGAGCTAAGACAGAATAAATTTTTATTGCTTTATGCCACCCACTCTGTGATATCTTGTTATAGTATCCTTAGAAAACTAAATAAAAGTGGTATTTTGCAATGAATGAAAGTCTCGAGCTAACCCCTACCCAATGTATAAGTGTGAATTAGGAAAGAGGAACATATGTGTCACCTGCTGTATACCTGTGAGAGATCATAATCTGACCTGAACTCACAGACTAGCATTTTATGAGAAAATCTCATTCTGAAGAGAATACTATAAGGTAGGGATGGTAGGACCAGAGAGATTTGTAGTCTGATTACACAGATGGACACTTCTAAGAATGCAAGTACAGAAGACAGAAAGAGCTCTAGATACATCGATCTCATAGATGGATCTTTACACCTCCTTCAATGTGAAACAGGTCCTAATTTCACTATGTATAGTTCCTAACAATTAACTTCCTTAAATACTATTAATTTCATCAATTAAAATGTATTTCTTATATTCTTGAAGATACGGAGTTTATCTTATTGTACATAGATTTGGTTAATAAAGACTAATGTGAAGTAACAAATGTTTAAAATGATATTTCCTATTTTTGGTATTTTTTGTGTCATTTGACCTCTCTTAGAGTGTCAATTCCAATGAGGGGATTTCTGACTCTATTTAACTATTCCTAGAATGTACATGGAAACCCTGTTGATGTAATGGTTAAGTACTATGTCTGCTAACCAAAAGATTGGCAGTTCAAATCTGCCAGGCACTCCTTGGAAACTCTAGCAAGCAGTTCTATTCTGTTTAAGATCATTATGAGTCAGAATCGACTTGATGGCAGTGGGTTTGGTTTTTTTGGTTTTTTGTATAATGTACGTGAGTTGGAATTGACTCAACAGTAGTGAATTATTTTTGCGGGGTATAATGTACAAAAGGGGGCACTGGTGGTTCAATGGTAGATTTTCCTATGCTGAGACCTGGGTTTGACTCCTGGCCCAAGAACCTCAAGTACAGCCATCACTTCTCTGTCAGTGGAGGCTTGCATTTTGCCTTCATTGTAAGCAGATTTCAGGCAATACAGACTACAAAGCAAGTTTTTGTGACCTACAGCTGAAAAATCAGCCATTAAAAACACCACGGAATATAGTTCTATTCTGACCCACATAGGGTCACAATGAGTTGAAGTAGATTTAAAGACAACTGGTTATTGGTATAATGTACAACATGCCTCCTATCAGTATTAGAAAATTAAAAAAACATATATTGCAGAAAAATATATATAATGAAAATTTTATATTTCAATTATTTTAAGTGTACAATTCAGTGATGTTAATTACATGCACCACATTGTGTAACTAGCACAACTTTTTATTTCAGAAAGCTTTCATCACCCCAAACATAAACTAAGTAGCCCTTAAATAATAATTTCCCCTTCTCCCCTTTCACCAGCCCTGGTAACCATTAATAAACTTTTTTCTCCATGTGTTTTCTTATTTTAAATAATTCACATAAGTAGGATCTTACAATATTTCACTCAGCATAGTGACTTCAAGGTTTTGTCATGTTGGAGTGTGTATATTACAGCTGGATAGTATTCTATTGTATGTATACACCACATGTTATCTATCTGTTGAGAGGCATTGGGGCCTTTTCAACCTTTTGATTATTCTGAAAAATGCTGCTATGAACATTAGTATGCGAATAACTGAGTCCCTTCTTTCAGGACTTTTGGTTATATATCTAGAGATGGAATTGTTGAATTGGTGCATTTTTGTTGTATACCTTTTCAACAACAACAAAATAATAAATTTGATAAATGTAGAGTTTTCTCAAGTTGAACTTATGTTTTGGCTGGTGTGTGTATTGGCTTTCTCAAGTCCCCTTTCTAGATAGTGACTTTGAAAGCCTTAATTTTTGAAAGTATTGTTCTCTCCAGCCTCTCCAGTTTTTCTCTTTTGCTGTTTTTAAAGTCTTAATGGCACTGTTTAGCCTCAGGCAGCTATGGGCATCAAAGCAGAAGCATGCATGCAGTTGCTTCTACCACCATCTCATTTCTCATCTTTCATTTTAAGCTATAGCAATATCCAAATACTTTGTGGTTTTCACTGATTTAGCCTACAAATGATTGCTTAATATATGCCAGGAGGTGTCCTAAATGTTTATGTGTATGAACATAGTAAATATTACAGCAATACAAAGAAGTAGGCACAATTATTATCACCATTTTACAAACTGAGGTGAAGAAAGGTTGAGTAACTTAACAGAATCCAAATAAGTAGTTAAGTGGTAGAGCTAATATTCAAACTCAGGCAACCTCAATCCATAGTGTAGTGTCCTACCCTTTATGACACACTGGTTTTCACTCTCTGATTTGGGAATTACAGCCCTAGGGAAAGACTGACTGGTGTGGTTTGGGTCATATGCAATCTTGGGATAAACTGCTGTTGCCAGGAAAATGTCATATGATTGGCTGTGTCTGCATCATATGCCCCTCCATGTATGCATTGGGGCAGAAGAATGTGCCTAACAATTCCATCGTATAGTTGGAATAAGAAAGAATATATGGCTAAAATAAGAAATGACAGATGCAGGACTTAAACAAAAACAATAGAAATCTACTTTTCTTCAAAATGCTATTTCTCACCTCTTGATCTACTCGTGCTGTTCTCTTTGTTTGACATGTATCTAACCTATATCCTCTCACATCTGTATGCCTCAACATGAAGAGCCACAAAAGGCAAAATCTCTACTTGGAAATCCTCCATTATCACCAGTCCAAAAGCATTATATGTTCCTTTCTCTGTGCCCATACTCTACTATGCATATCTTTATAATAATATTTACCACATTATGTTTCTATTCCCCCACTAAACTGTGATTGACCTTAAAACTATGACTCTGTTGTATTCAGAGTCTGTCCCTAATGCCTAAAGCAGTGCCCAACCATATTGTATATAAATTCTAGCTGGTTGACTGAATAGCAGATTTGGAACTTCCTAGGACAAAATCAATGGCAAGGTTCCAAAACTTACTAGAGTTCCTGTGCTAGGATGATAAAGAAAAAATTCTCAGCTTGTACCATCTGGTAGTAATTCAATTTTCCTTACTGAAGAGCCTTCTAAAAACAGTACTTTTATATTGGCTATATTGTATAATTAAGAGAGTTGAGAATTCCAATACTTTAGTAAAATTACAAATTGTAGAATCATAGAAGGAGAGATCCGGAAGAGTCTCTAGAGACTATTTAGTTCAACCCTCATAATTTCATAAATAAGAAATCTGAAGACCAAATATTTTATGGTAATTTGTGCAGAGTACTGATATTTGCTGAAGAGCGATAAGTGATTTTCAGACCTCAACTTTTGCCCTAGTCTTTGATATTTTACCTTTCTGAATTGCTCTTACCTTTAACACAGCTTTGGCTCCAAGGTATACAATGTTCTCCAATGCTGTTGTCCAGGTGTGGGATGTGTAGGTCCCTCCAAAATCTCTTAGCATCCTAGCATCTCCAGATACGTACCTTGTCTTGATGTTTTGCTTTTTCTTTCTTTATTCATCTCTGAAACCTCAGCCATCAAATTTGCTTGTCATAAGAAAAATGTAGATATCTATTTTACCAAGTCACAGATTCTGACTAATTCTGTGAAAGTGGCAGTTTTGAGTAGGCTGTTTAAATCTTTTCTTCTCTGTTTTGCTACTGTTCATTGCAGATATTATCTCCAAATTTATTGATTCCCTGCTTAACAGGACTACAGAACCTCTGTTATGAGGTGTAGTCACCAACTTCTGAGTGGTCAGTCACAGCAGCCTTCACATGAGGAGGATAACAAAACAGTACTAAACTATCATTCTAGGTCTCAGACTAAGAAATCAAGTTTATCTTTTTAATTTCCATTGTTACAAATGGTACTCCAGCTACATTTTATAACCTTGAACCTCAGAGGTAGCGTGTTATTCCAGTTCTAATGCATTTATTGTCAAGGTGGGCCATTTTTGAAATACGTGAAGCTCAGAAGACCAGATTTGAAGCTTCATTGCTTCATAGGTTGATTACTCGATTAGATGATGCTTCCTGGATGTGTTATTTTTGTAAATTTTTGCCTTTTCCACTTTATTTCTATGAGATAAGGCTTGCAAGCATAACTTCAACTTTCCTATGTGACAGTTAAGGAACCGTGGTGGGTTTCTTTTGGTTTCTCTGTGTCATTTGTAAAACCAGAGGTCTCTTATGTAACCAAACAGAAAGATGCCCAGGAGGAATTAGTTACCTGGCTCTCACTGGTATATTGTTATACCACTGGTCGGTGGCACCAGAGTGTCACTAACCTCACTGGTGGCTTGTATTACTAGGTTGTATTTCTCAAAATACATTTTACCAACCAATAATTTAAACCCACAAAGTTAATAAGCATGCAATCCAATACTGAGAACACATGACATCAAAATTTTATTTATTAATTACAGTAAAACAATACAATTTCTAACATCTATCAATTATATCATCTGTGATAAACCCTTACCCCTCTGCCCATGTAGCCAACACAGTCATTTTCTTCTGTAGATAATTCTCTTTTCAAGTCCTTATAACAGGGGTCTTGTATAATGTTTGTCCTTTTGATAGTGATTGATTTCTCTCAGCATGATCTCTTCAAAATGAAACCATGTTATGAGATGTTTTCTATAATCATCACTGTTTTACATAATAGCATAGTGTTCCAATGAGTATATGTACATAGTTTGTTTATCCATTCACCTGTTGATGGGCACCTGGGTTGATTCCATCTTTTAGCTACTGTGGACCGTGCTGCAGCAAACATTCACATACATATGTTTGTTCGTATGACAACCTTTGTTTCTGAAGGATAAATTCCAAGCCGTGGAATCACAGGATCAAATGGTATATCTATTTCCTGCTTTTTAATGAAGCACCAGATGGCTTTCCAAAGAAAATGTACCATTTTGCAATTCCACCAGCAGTGTAGAGGAGTTCCAATTTCTCCACAGCCTCTCCAGCATCTGTTGTTTTGTGTTTTTTGGATCATGGCCAACCTTGTTGGGCTGAGATGGTATCTCATTGTAGTTTTGATTTGAATTTCTGTAATAGCTAATGATCATGAGCAATTCCGCATGTGTCTTTGGGCTGCCTGGATATCCTCTTTGGAGAAGTATCTATCCGTGTCCTTTGCCCATCTCTTAATAAGACTATTTATCCTTTCCTTGTTGATATTTTGTAGTGCCTTGTAGATTATGGAGATCAGACATTGGCCTGACATATAGTTGCCAAATATTTTTTCCCATTCTATAGGTGGTGTTTTCATTCTGTTGATAAAGTCTTTGGATGAGCAAAAGTGTTTAATTCTTAGTAGCTCCCATTTATCTATTTTCTCGTCTGTTGATCATGCTTTGTCAGATTTTGAAGTCTGTCTACATTGTGTATTAAAACTTCCATTATTTATCCTATTTTATCTTGGATGAGCTTCATCGTTGTAGATTTTATATTTAGGTCCTTTATCCAATTTGAGTTAGTTTTTGTAAAAGCTTTCAGACATGAGTCTTGTTTCAATTTTTTGAAAGTATATATTCAATTTTGCCAGGACTATTTGTTAAAAAGACCGTTTTTACCCAAGTTTAAAATCTTAGGGCTTTTGTCAAATATCAACTATTCATAGGAGAATGGTGGCATCTCTGGGGTCTCAACTCTGTTCCATTGGTCTATATGTCTCCTTTTGTACGAGTACCAGGTTGTTTTGACAACTGTGGCAGTGTAATAGTTTCTAAAGTTGGGTAGTGAGAGGCCTCCCAGTGTGGTGTCCTTCTTCAGTAGTGCTTTAGTTATCTGGGGTTTCTTCCCTTTCCAAACAAAATTGGTGATTTGTTTCTCCATCTCATTAAAAAAAAATGTTGCTGGAATTTGTATTGGGATTGCATTATATAAGTAGATCGCTTTGGGTAAAATAGACATTTTCACAATGTCGAGTCTTCCTATCCATGAGCAGGGTAGATCACTCCATTTATGTAAGTCTCTCTTAGTTTCTTGTAGTAAGGACTTACGGTTCTCTTCGTAAAATTCTCATTTCTTTAGTTAGATTTATTACTGGGTATTTTATCTTCTTGTGGTATTGATTTGGTGATTTCTTCTTTAATAATTTCACTGTTGGTATAAAGGAATCCTACCGATTTCCTTATATTTATCTCGTATCCCAACACTTTGCTAAACTGCTCTATTAGTTCCAAATAGTTTACTTACGGATTCTCTGTATATACAATCATATCATCTGCAAATAGGGAGATTTTTGCTTCTTACTTGCCAATACGGATCTCTGTCTTGTCTAATTGCTCTGGCTAGAACTTCTAGCACAGTGTTGAACAGAAGTGGTGAGAGTGGGCATCCTTGTCTAGTTCCCGTTCTCAAAGGGAATACTTTCAGTCTTTCACCATTCAGGATGATGAAGGCAGTTGGCTTTGCACAGATGCTACTGATTGCATTGAGAAATTTTCCCTCTATTCCTATTTATTCTGAGAGTTTTTTGCATGAATGAGTGTTGGGCTTTGTCAAATGCTTTTTCCGCATCAATTGGCAAAATCAGGTGATTCTTATATTTTGTGTTATTTATATGGTTGATTACATTGGTTGTTTTTCTGATGCTAAACCAGCCTTGCATCCCTGGAATGAAACCAACTTGATAACAATGACTTATTTTTTTATATGCTGTTGAATTCTATTGGCTAGCATTTTATTGAAGATTTTTGCATCTAGGTTCATGAGTGATATTCATCTTTAAAAAAATTAAGAGAAAAAATATAGTAGTGAAAGGCTTATATAATATAGTTGAACTTGCCTGGCGTGTGATTGATTCCTTACTCAACACCTCTAAGCAGGAGGAAAACCGGTGAGAATTATGACTGGACAGAACTATGCTGCTCTTCATTTATTATTTTCTCCCTCTACTGTCTTGGTAGGAGAAATATGGAATCTATAAGCATATGATTTTTTGGCATTTGGAATTGGGCATGGAATTTTTGTCAAGGAATGTGCAGTAGCATAACATTAGTAGTAAAGCACATAGAATCTAGAGCCAGACTGCCTGAGCTCAAATTCTACCTCCCCAAGTTTTTAACTGTGTGATCTTGGTCCATTTACTCAGCATTGCTGTACCTCAGTTGTGGCATCTGTAAAATATTTATAATGTAAGTAGTTGTTCTATGAAGTTGATCTGAAGATGAAATGATTCAATAACTTTAAATATTCTTTCAGTGGTATCTGGCACATAGTAAGTGTTCTATTGTTCTCACTTTCGGGGCCCAATTGCAGGAATGATACAATCAATTAATAATGTTTGGTATGGTGCTGGAAGACATGTTGCTACACAACTAATAAGTATGTTATCCGTAGTAGAGCCATAGGAAACATTCAAGCTCAAAGAGATTATTTTCAGGGAAAAGTGAATTAGCTGTGGCCTCTTAAAGAACAGACAACTCAAAGTTATTTGAAACAGGTGTAATTACTTGAAGGAAGTGTATCCTTCAATTTTGCAAGAAGAAAAGAATAGAAAGTTAGTGACTCAATTACATCAAAGGTAGGAAACAGTAGCCATAGGAAAACAAGATAAACAGTCTGTAAAATAATTGACAATCTAAAATCTACAATGCCTGTTTGAGGAAGCTTAGGAATCTACTACACATTGCATTGGGCAAATCTGCTGCAAGAGACCTCTTTGTGGTGTTAAAAATCAAAGATATGTGCATCTGACTCAACACATGGTGACATAACTTCATATGGCTGCAAAAGCCGGGCAACAAATAAGGAAGACTGAGAGTTAATGTCTTTAAAATATGGCATTGGTGAAAAATATTGAATATGCTATGCAGTGCCAAAAGAATGAACACATCTGTCTTGGAAGCTGTACAGTCAGAATGGTCCTTAGAAGCAAGGATGGCAACACTTCTTCTCACATACTTAGGACATGTTATCAGGAAGGATCAGTCACTGGTGGATTAGCAAAAAGAGGAAGACCATCAATAACATGGATTGATACAGTGGCTGCAAAAATGGGTCCAAGCATAACAATGATTGTGAGAATGGTACAGGACTGCTCAGTGTTCCACTCTGTTGTACACATGGTCACTATGAGTCAGGATTGACTCAACAGCACCTAACAGCAATGAGAATCAACAGGAAGCCATGAGGATGGAGGGGTATGGAAATTTAGGATCCCATTGACAATGCTGGATGGGGTTAAGAGCCAAAACTCATCATGATGGTCACCTATATACACTTACCTGTCTTAATTTTTTGTTATCTGGAGAAAATTATTCCATATTCTAATTAACATCTGCTGGTAAATAGAGAATATTCAAGTCCAGCTTAGAATGATAGCTCTGCTTGATTTTGTGAATTCAGCCTGTTTCTAGTTGGAATTGTTTCCAGAAATACGAATTCTGTTTTCTGCTTCCACACACTTCCTTTCTTAGTGCAGCTTGAGATTTCTCTGAACTCTTGTCACCACCAATGAAAGAAACTTCCATTTGGTTCCCATGGCCTGGGTTTTTGCATATGCATAAATAGTTCAACAACATTGTTCTTGGTCTTCCTATGCTTCTACACCTCTTAAAGTTTGACTAGTGAATATTCTATTTCATTAGCTGTTCTTTTCTCTCCACTGACCTTCATTCCTGGGTCTGGCTGTTTATCTTCTGGTGGTGCAGGGTCTTGGTGACATTTTTAGGTCTCAGAGGCTGTATGCGTATTACAATTTACTCTATTCATTAGCGTGTATAAGCACAACATGCAGTCACTATGAGTTGGAATTGACTCCATGGCTATGGGTTAGGTTTTGGATTTACACAGTGTGGAACATACGTAGAAGAATAGGTCTTTCTTCACATGAATTCTAGTCAAAGATTTCAAGTGCATTTTTTATTTTTTATGTAACACTGGGCAATTTGCTTGTGTTTTCCAAGGCTCATTTGTTCTGTTTGTGAAATATCACATGTTGAGAAAAATATATGGAGTTTAAAACAATTTGAGATTTTATAAAGAAAACATTCGAAGAATGTTCTTTTACTTGTTCAGTAAAATGGGTAAATGAATTGGAATACGTTTGCAGCATAGACCTTAGTTCATGGGGAAAAAAATAATAGGCAATGTCATCTTAGTTAGAAATATCTAAGACAGAACATCAGTTTATAATCCCATATATATATATATATATATATATATGTATGTATGTATATTGGCTTTAACAAAGGAAAGTTTATTCTTACACAGTCTCATTCGCTGCAAGTCCATAATCAGGGTGTCCTCTCCAGGGGAAGACTTTCCCTTTGTCAGCTCTGGAGGAAAGTCCAGTATTGCATCAGTCTCTGTCCAGAGAGCATCTTGGTGCCGGAACCTCGGGTCCGAAGGACATGCTCTTCTCCCAGTGCAGATCTCTCTCCTTTTTTTTTTTTAATTTAATATGACTGAGTGAAAATGTACATTCCTGTATAAATTTACATGCCCACCTCTATGCAGCTTCCACTGGCTCCCTGTCTGGTGACAGCACACTATTTCTCTCTGCTCCATATGTGTCTCATCGTCCCAACAGTCTCCTTTCCCCTCCTCTCCACCCACTCTCCTTCCTCCAGCCAGAGGTCAGCAGGAAGATATCCTATAGATGTATAGAACCATAAGGTGCTTCCAATATATGGTCACTCTGCATCACCAAGTCCAATCCATTTGTGTCCGAAGAGTGGACCTTCGTTATGATTTATGGGCAAGGGCAGCATATATTTTTTAAGGTCCTGTAAGCCTTATAAGGCTTGGCAAGCCTTATAAGCCTTAAGTATCCACGTGACCTTAGGCAAGTCAGGAAATCTATTGATCAGGGGAAATGCTACCAGCTCTATGTACTTTTTAGAGCTGTTACCTTAGAAGAGATGTAAAAATAACTACACGAATCTGTAGAATTCTTTTCTTTCACAAAAATGACTGTTACAGACTTTATCTTCATGGATTTTTATAATCTGAGTATCAATTTTATTTTTTTATTCTAATATTTAGGAAAAATACTAAACATCATGTAGAAATATGTCATTGATTTCAGTGTTAGTGTAGTAGACAATGAGGTTGATATGGTAGAAATCTATTGGTAATCATATGGAAACCCTGCTGGTGTAGTGGTTAAGAGCTATGATTGCTAACCAAAAGGTCAGCAGTTTGAATCCACCAGGAGCTCCTTGGAAATGCTATAGGTTGGGTCTACTCTACCCTATACGTTTGCTATGAGTTGCAATTGACAGCAATGGATTTGCTTTTTTTGGTTAGATTCCTGATGAGGATTGTTTTATGTAACACATACTTGGTTGCTGTATAAAAATCATATTAATGGTATGTAATAGAAAGACTTCTGATATTTTTACTTTTATTTTTTATCTTTTTTATTTTTAGTTTTTAATAGGGCAAAAATATAATAAGCAAATGGCATTGTTAGATTCCAGACGTGATTGCAAAACTGGTCAGTGGACACTTCTCCCTAATCAGGTACAGTAAAATAATCCAAAGTTGTGTGTATTGGATATCTGTTTATTTCACATTTCAACCATTTCCTTCCACATCACCAAAGATTGGTAATTCTCCTAAATAACCTATCAACTGAGTAACAAAGGCCCCAGTACAATCTGTTTGGTGCATGATATTATCCTTTGTAACTTGACCTTCAGAGCTTTTGTAGTTCTTCTCACAAAGATTTCACATCTGGATCTCCCATTCCATAACTCACTCTGCACTCAAAACCTTTCCCTCTTCTCTGTATCAACTTAGTAACTCTTTGCCCCACTGTGCCAGGTAATGTTTGTTATTTTTCAGTTAAAACTTACTTACTTTCATGAAAAAATCACGATGAAAGTGCCAGAGATAGCACTTGGAGTGTGATCCATGAACTGCCAACCCAGTTAGTTGCCTTGAAGAACACTCTGTGGTAAAATAAAACTGACAAATGTTATATACTCTATCACATTTTTGTTGTTAGGTGTCATCCAGTCAGTTGTAACTCATTGTGACCCTGTCTACGTGCAACAGAGCAAAACATAGTCTGGTCCCATGCCATCCTCACAATCATTGCTGTGTTTGAGCCTATTCTTGCAGCCACTGTGTCACTCTGTCTTCCTGAGGGTCTTCCTTTTACACTGACTCTTTACACAGCATGATATCCTTCTCCAGAGACTGGTCCCCTCTTAAAGTCCAAAGAATGTAAGACATTCTCCCCATCCTTGTTCCTTAGGACCATTCTGGCTGTATTTTTTCGAAGGTCAATTTATTAATTTTTCTGGCACTCTAAAGTATATTCAATATTCTTCACCAGCACTATAATTGAAAGGCATAATTCAATTTTTTTAGGCTTCTATATTCATTGTTCAGCTTTCCATGTCTATGCCAAGCCAAGCCAAGTGCCGTCTACCGTGGTTTAGATCAGACACACCTTAATCCTTGAAGTGACATTTTTGCTTTTTAACACTTCAGAGGTCTTTTGCAGCAGATTTGCCCAACATAGTATGACATTTTACTTCTTGTTTATTTCCAATTCTTTTAAATTATATTTTAGATGAAAGTTTACCGAACAAACTAGTTTCTCATTAAACAGTTAGTACACATATTGCTTTATGAAAATGGTTAAAAATCCCATAACATGTGAACACTCCCTTCTCAAACTTGAGTTCCCTATCATCAGTTTTCCTGCCTCCTCCTGCCTTTTAATCCCTACCCTTGGGTTAGTGTGTACCTTTCATTTTGTTTTGTTTTATGGACATCTCCAATCTTTGGCTGAAGATGGTTATCATGAGTGACTTCATCACTGAGCAGAAAGAGTGTGTGGGGGCCATACTCTCAGTGTTTCTCGAGTCTCCATCAGGCCAGAAAGTCTGGTCTTTCTTTTTGAGTTAGAATTTTAGTGTGCATATTTTTTTTCCGTCTCTGTGTGGGACTCTCTGTTATGATCCCTGTCAGAGCAGTCAGTAGTGGTAACCAGGCACCATTTATGTAAACTGCACTCAGCCAAGGGGAGGCCATCATAGATATGGTCCATTAGTCCTTTGGACTAATCTGTCTCTTGTTTCTTCAGTTTTCTTCATTCTTCCTTTCTCCCAAAGGGATGAGACCAGTGGAGTATCCTAGATGGTCACTTACAATCTTTTAAGACCCCAGATGCTACTCACCAAAGTACAGTGTAGAACACTTTATTTATAAAGTGCTTTATACCAGCTGAGCTAGATGTTCTCCAAGACCATGGTCCCTACAGGCTCCAACCCAGCAATTTGTTCCCTCAAAGAGTTTGAATATGTCTGTGCAGCTTCCATGACCTTGCCTTGGACAAGCTACTCTGGCTTCCCCAGTATTGTATACTGTCTTACCCTTCACTTAAATAAACAGTTATTTATTGTCTATTTAGTGTTCTTTCCGACTTGATGGCACTTGGCTTTGGTTTGGCTAGTGTTTTCCATACTCACCACTCTTTTCCCTCATAAACATCGAAGATAGTTTCTTTCTGTGGGTAAACCTTTTCGTGTGTTTTTACAACAGTAACTTCACACAATATTTGTCCTTTTGCAATTGGCTTGTTTCACTCAGTATAAGAGCCACCAGATTCAACTATGTTTGAAATGCTTCGGATTCATTGTTGTTCTTTATTGTTGCATAATACTCACCATTGTGTATATGTTAATGGCCATCTAGTTTGTGTCCATTCTTTTACTTTTGTGAATAATGCTGCAATGAAGTTGGCTGTTCATATGTCTATTCATACCATGATATATCTTATTTTGTTAGGATATATTCCTAGGAGTGGGTTTGCTGAATCATATGGTGTTTCTGTTTCTAGTTTTCTAAGGAAATATCATGTCATTTTCAAAATGTTTGAATCATTTTGCATTCCAACCAGCAGTACATTGTTCTCAGCTCCCCAAAGCCTCTTCACCATTTGTTATTTTATTTATTTATTTATTTGATTCGTACCATTAATGCCTGGGTGAGATGATATCTCGTTATGGTTTTGATCTGCATTTTTCTAATGGCTGGTGATCACAAGTATTTCCTCATGTGTCTATTGGCTGGCTGAATGTCTTACTTGATCAAGTGTTCATTTCCTTTGTCCATTTTTAATTGGATTATTTATCATTTTGTTGTAGGGGTGGATTTTCTTGTAGGTTTTAGAGATTACACCTTTGTCTGATTTATAATAGCCAAGACTTTTTTTTTTACCAGTCCGTAGGTTCCCTTTTTACTCTTCTGATAAAGTCTTTTGAAGAGTGTGTTTAAAGCTTTGAAGATCCCAGTTATCTACCTTATCTTTTGGAGTTTGTGTGTGGTTGGTTATGGTTTGTATCTTAATAATGCTGTGTAATAGGGTTTCTAGCATTTTCTGTGAACTGTACAGTTTTCAGCTTTACATTTAGGTCTTCCATCCATATTGAATTAGCTTTGGTATGTGGTTTGAAGTATAGGTCCTATTTCATACAGTTTTGCTAGCACACAGACTGTCTTATCCCAATTTGATAGAGTCTGGGCCCTTGTTGAAGATCAGGTGACTATAAGTGGATGGATTCATATCTGTGTTCTCAATTCTGTCCCATTGATCAATGTATCTATCATTGTACCAGTACCTGTTGTGACTACTGTAGCTGCATAGTGGGTTCTGAGGTCACGAAGTGGGAGTCCTCCTACTTTATTCTACTTCGTCAATAGTGCTTTACTTATCTGGGGCTTCTACCCGCTCCATGTAAGCCAAGCCAGGTGCCGTTGAGTCGGATCCGACTCATGGTGACAGTCAATGATAAGTTTTCCAATCTCTTAAAATAATGTCGTTGGTATTTGGATGGGATTGCTTTGCATTTGTAAATGGCTTTGGGTAGAATAGTTATTTTCACAATGTTGAGTCTACATATCCATGAGCATGCATATTTTTTTCTTATGTAGATCTCTTGTATTTTTTTAAATAGCATTTTATAGTTTTCTTTGTATAGGTCTTTTACATCACTGGTTACATTTATTCCTAAGTATTTTATTTTTTTTAGGGGCTATTATAAATAACATTGTTTTCTTGATTTCCTTTTCATCATTCTCTTTATTGGTGTATAGGAATCCAGCTGATTTTTATATGTTTATCTTGTATCCTACTAATGCACTGAATATTTTTGTTAGTTCCAAAAGTTTTCTCCTGGAGACTTTAGTTGTTTTCTACACACAGTATCATATCATCTGTGACTACCAATTTGGATACCCTTTGTTTCTTTTTCTTGCCTTATTGCTCTACCTAGGACGTCCAACACAGTGTTGAATAGGAATGGTGGTAAATTGAAACTACATCTTGTTCCTGTTTTCAAGGGGAATATTTTCATGCTCTCTTCGTTAGGAATGATGTTGCCCGTTGGTTTAGCATAGACACTTTTATTATGTTGAGAAGTTTCCCTTCTATACCTATTTTAATGAGAGATCTTTGTCAGGAATGAGTATGGGACTTTGTCAAATTCCTTTTCAGCATTGCTTGAGATGGTCATGTAATTCTTTTCTTTCCTTTTATTTATGTGGTGGTGGATTACACTGATGGATTTTCTAATGTTGAACCACTCCTGCATAGTAGGTATGAATCCTACTTTGTGGTGTTGTATTATTTTTTTTGGTATGATACTGAGTTATATTAGCTGAAATTTTATTGAGAATTTTTACATCTATATTAATGAGACATATTGGTCTGTATTTTTTTTTTCTTTTTTCTTTCTTTCTTTTGTGATGCCTTTCCCTGATTTGGAAATCCTGGTGATGTAGGGGTTAAGTGCTAAGGCTGCTCACCAAAACATTAGCTTTTCAAATTCACCACACACCTCTTGGAAACCATACAGGGAAGTTCTGCCCTGTCTATAGAGTTGCTATGGGTCAGAACTGACTCAATGGCAATAGATTTGGTTTTTGGGTTGCCTGGTTTTGGTATCAGAGTCATGCTGACTTCATAGAAGGAATTCAGAAGTATCTCATCCTTTTCTATGTTCTGAAATAGTTTGAGTAGTACTAGTTTAAGCTTGTCTCTGGATGGTTGGTAGAAATCTCCCTTGAAGCTATCTGGGCCAGGGAAGTTTTTTTTGTTTGTTTGTTTGTTTTTTAATCATTGGGAATTTTTAAAATCACTTTTTCAATCTCTTCACTTGTTACCAGTCTGTTCAGATGTTCAACATCATTTTGTTTTAGTTTGAGTAGAAAATGTGTTTCTAGAAATTTGTACATTTCCTCTAGGTTTTCCAATTTGTTGGAGTATAGTTCTTCATAATACTTTGTTATTATTCTTTTTCTTTCAGTTGTATCTGTTGTAATGTCCTCCATGTCATTTCTCAATTGGTTTATTTGAAAATTCTTCTGTTTTTCTTTCATCAATTTGGCCAACAGTTTGTCAATTTTGTTGATTCTTTCAAAGAACCAACTTTTCATGTCCTTGATTCTTTGTTATCATTCTGTTCTTTATTTCATTTATTTCTGCTCTGATCTTCATTATTTTCTTTCTTCTTGTGGCTGTGGCCTTTCTTTGCCATTGTCGTTCTATTTGCTTGAGTTGTGCAGCTAATGCTTTGATTTGTCCCTTTCTTGTTCCTTTTTTATTCAATTTTATTTTATTTTAATTTTTTATTTAATATAACTGAGTGAAAATGTACATTCCCGTATAAATTTACATACCCATCTATATGCAGTTTCCACTGCTCTCTCTGCCCGGTGACAGCACACTATTTCTCTCCGCTCCATACATCTCTCGTTCTCCCAACAGTCTCTTTTTAATCACCTCTCCACCCACTCTCCTTCCTCCAGCCAGAGGTCAGCAGGATGACATCTTATAAATGCATAGAACCATAAAGTGCATCCAATATATGGTCACTGCATCGCCAAGTCCAATCCATTCCTGTCCGAAGCGTGGACCTTTGTTATGATTTATGGTCAAGGGCAGCATGAGGGTGAGGGGCAATGCTCCCAGGGGAACCCCGAAACCACTAGACCATCAATTGAGGTCTTTTAGTGGGGATCTCAGGGTGCACCCCGTTTTATTCTTGTGTTGCCAGTGAGACTCAACTTAGTGAGCTCCGTCATGGCTATCACTGGTGGTGGCCAGGCACCATCTGGTTCTTCCAGTCCCAAGTCGATGTAGGCACCCACTGATGTGGGTCTCTTTGTCTTCTGGGGTGTCTTTCCCCCCATGTCACTTTTGTCCTCGGTGAGCATCCGTTCCTGCGAGTTGGGACCATTTGCTGTGCATTGGATGACAGCTTGGCAGCTTTTAAGACCCCAGACACCACTCACCAAAGTGGGGTGCAGAGAGCCCTCTTAGCAAAATGCTAATTGTGCCAATTGGCCTTGCTTTCGCCTAAGAGCATGGTTCCCCGCCCCCTGCCCCAGTTACTCTATCCTTGCAATATTAGGTTAAGATGGAAAGAGTACTCATGTTATGTTTAAGTCTACTTAATATTGTTGTTGTTTCTAATGTGTGCTATCACCGATTTCACCCAACCATATACCTAGCAACTATCTAATCTAAACCCTCCTCCCCTACATCCATCCCTCCCCTCCCTTGCAGCTGTCAAAGAGTCTTTTCTTCTATACACAAGTCTGTTTTTGAGATCTTATCGTAGAGGTCTCATACAGTATTTGTCATTATGTCGCTGACTACTTTCACTCAACATAATGTCTTCCAGTTGAAACCAGTTATGAGATGTTTCCTGAAGTCATCATTGTTCTTTATCATAGCGTAGTGCTCCACTGAGTATATATACCATAGTTTACCTATCCGTTCTTCTGTTGTTGGGCATCTGGGTTGATTCCATCTTTTTGCTATCGTTGACTGTGCTGCAATAAACATCCTGGTACATGTGTCTGTTGCTGTGAAAGGCCTTGATTCTGTAGGATATTATTCCAAGCAGTGGAATTACTGGGTCAAATGGTATATCAATATCCGTTTTTTAAGGAAGCGCCAGATTGCTTTCCAAAGAGGCTGGACATTTTGCAACCCCACCAACAGTGTAGGAGGGTTCCACTTTCTCCACAGCCTCTCCACCATTAGTTGTTTTGTGTTTTTTCGATCATGGCCAGCCTTGTTGGGGTGAGATGGTATCTCATTGTCATCTTGATTTCAATTTCCTTAATAACTAAAGATCGTGAACATGTCTGTATGTGTTTTTTGGCTGCCTGGATCTCTTCTTTAGTGAAATGTCTGTCCATCTCCTTGGCCCATCGCTTAATTGGATGGTTTATCTTCTTCTTGTTGATATTTTGTAGTATCTTATAGATTATGGAAATCAGGGATCGGTCTGACATAGAGTTGCCAAATATTTTTTGCCATTCTGTAGGTGTTCTTTTAATTCTATTAATAAAGTCTTCAAATGAGCAAAAGTGTTTAATTCTTAATAGATCCCATTTATCTATTTTCTCTTCTGATGATTGTGGTTTGTTTGACAGATTTTGGAGTCTGTCCTCATTGTGTATTAAAACTTCCATTGTTGTTCCTACCTTTTCTTGGATGAGCTTTATCATTTTAGGATTGATATTTAGGTCTTTTATCCAGTTGGAGTTAGTTTTTGTATAAGATGTAAGATAAGGATCTTATTTCAGTTTCTTGCAGATGGATATCCAATTTTGCCAGCACCATTTGTTGAAGACACTGTTTTCACCCCAGTTTAATGTCTGAGGGCCTTTGTCGAATATCAATTGTTCACAGGCAGATGATGTCATTTCTGGGGTCTCAGTTCTGTTCCACTGATCAATCTGTCTGTTCTTATACCCGTACCAGGCTGTTTTGGCCACTGTGGCAGTGTAACATGTTCCAAAGTCAGGTAATGAGAGGCCTCCCAGTGTGTTCTTCTTCTTTAGTAGTACCTTGCTTAACCGGGGCTTCTTCCCTTTGCAAACAAAATTGGTGATTTGTTTTTCCATCTCATTAAAAAATATCACTGGAATTTCTATTGGGACTGCATTATATAAATAGATTGCTTTGGGTAAAATAGACGTTTTTACAATGTTAAGTTTTCCTATACATGAGCAGGGTAGATTTTTCCATTTATATAAGCCTCTCTAGTTTCTTGTAGTAAGGGCTTGTAATTCTCTTTGTAAAGGTCTCTTATTTCTCTGGTTAGATTAATTCCTAGGTACTTTATCTTCTTAGGGGCTATCGTAAATGGTATTGATTTGATAATTTCTTCCTTAACAGTCTCGTTGTTGGTATAAAGGAATCCTACTGATCTACTTATGTTTATCTTGTATCCTGAGACTTCACTGAACTCTTCTATCAATTTGAGTAGTTTACGTATAGATTCCTTAGGATTCTTTGCAAGTACAATCATATCATCTGCAAACAGGGAGATTTTAACTTCTTTGCCAATGCAGATGCCCTTTATTTCTTAGTCTTGTCTACTTGCTCTGGCTAAAACTTCTAGTACAATGTTGAATAGAGGAGGTGAGAGTGGGCATCCTTGTCTAGTTCCTGATTTCAAGGGAAAGTCATTCAGTCTCTCTCCTTTCAGGATGACGTGGGCAATTGGCTTTGTATAAATGGCACTTATTTTGTTGAGGAATTTGCCATCTATGCCCATTTTGCTAAGAGTTTTTAGCATGAATGGGTGTTAGACTTTATCAAATGCTTTTTCTGCATCAATGGACAAAATCAGGTGATCCTTGTCTTTTGTGTTATTTATGTGGTTAATCACATTAATTGTTTTTCTGATGTTGAGCCAGCCTTGCATTCCTGGTATGAATCTCACTTGGTCATGATGGATTATTTTCTTGATATGTTGTTGTATTCTATTGGCAAGAATTTTGTTGAAGATTTTTGCATCTAGATTCATGAGTGATATCGGTCTGTAGTTCTCTTTCTTTGTTGAGTCTTTCCCTGTCTTACGTATCAGGGTTATGCTGGCTTCATAGAATGAGTTTGGGAGTACTGCATCCAGTTCTATACTGTGAAATAGTTTCAGCAGTATTGGAGATAACTCTTCTCTAAATGCTTGGTAGAATTCTGCAGTGAAGCCATCTGGACCCAGACTTTTTTTGGTTGGCAGTGTTTTGATGACCTTTTCAATCTCTTCCTTTGTGATAGATTTATTAAGTTGTTCTGCTTCACGTTGTGATAATTTAGGTAGGTGTTATGAGTCAAGGAATTGGTCCATTTCCCCTAGGTTTTCAAATTTGTTAGAGTACAGTCTTTCATAGTATTCTGTTATGATATTTTTGATTTCTGTTGCATCTGTGGTGACAACCCCCCTCTCATTTCTAATTTGGGTTATTTGTTTCCTTTCCTGCTTTTCTTTAGTAACTTCAGCCAGTGGTTTGTCAATTTTGTTGATCTTCTCAAAAAAACAGCTTTTGGTCTTTTCAATTTTTTCAATTGTTTTTCTATTCTCTAATTCATTTAGCTCTGCTCTAATCTTTATGATCTCATTTCTTCTGGTGCCTGAGGGGTTCGTCTGTTGTTCTCTTTCTACTTGTTCAAGCTGTAGGGTTAGTTCCTTGATTTGCTTTCTTTCTTCCTTCCAGATGTGTGCATTTATGAAGATAAACGGACCTCTGAGCACTGATTTGGCTGTATTCCAGAAGTTCTGGTAGGAAGTGTTTTCGTTCTCATTGGAATCCATGAATTTCTTTAATTCATCCTTGATTTCCTCTATAACTCATGTTTTTTTGAGCAAGATGTTGTTCAGTTTCCTAGAGTTCCCTTTTCTATCTATGTTTTTCTGCTACTGATTTCAACTTTTATGGCTTTATGATCTGAGAAGACGCTTTGCAGTAATTCAATGTTATGGATTTTGTTGAGCATTGCATTATGGCCTATCACGTGATTAATTCTGGAGAATGTTCCATGGGCACTGGAGAAGAAGGTGTAGTTGTCTGCTGATGGGTGGAAAGTTCTGTATATATCAATGAGGTTTTGTTGGTTAATTGTGGCAATGAGGTCTTCTGTATCTTTACTGAGTTTTTTTCTAGATGATCTGTCTAGTATTGAGAGTGGAGTGTTGAAGTCTCCCACTATTATGGTGGAGTCATCTAACTCTCTTTTGAGTGCAGTCAGTGTTTCTTTGACGTATTTAGGTGCTCTGATATTAGGTGCATAAATTTTTAATATAGTTAAGTCTTGCTTGTGTACTGAACTTTCAGCAATAAATAGTGTCCATCTTTGTCCATGATGGTGGATTTGACATTAAAATTGATTTTGTCTGAGATTAGAGTTGCCACCCCTGCTCTTCTTTGTTCATTGTTAGCTTGATATATGTTCTTCCATCCTTTAATTTTCAGTTTATTTCTATCTTTAGGCCTCAGGTGAGTTTCTTGTAGACAACATATGGATGAGTCATGTCTTTTGATCCAAGATGTCACTCCATGTCTCTTTACTGGAGCATTCAGTCCATTCACATTCAATGTAATTATTGATAGGTATGTGTTCAGTGCTGCCATTGTGATGTGTGTATTTTTATGTTGATGTTTTCTCTGTTGTTCTTATTAGTCTGTTCTGGGATGTTCTTTGTTGTGAGTTGATTTTTCACCTTTTTCAGAGCTGGTTTTGTGGTTCTTGAGACTCCTGTGTTGCATTTCTTGAAATGATATGATACATCTTTGTTGTGCTTTACAGCTGCCCCCATGATCCCCCTTAATAAACTATATATAAACTCAATTTTAATTACTACCAGTCTTCTCATCTTCCTCTCCATCTGGAAGGACTATAACAACTGTAGTACATCCCTCTTTTTAATATGATGGCACCATAGTTTTCATGATGATCACTGGATTGCTTCTTTCCTTATCAAAGCTGTGATTGGCTCTGGAGCCTTCCCTAACTGAGTAGAGTTTTGAGTAGTAAAGTCATTCTAAAATATAAAGTTAGTGGTTTTCTTCTTCTAAGCCAGACCCAAGAACTTCTTTAAATATTTCTTGTAGTTTTGGTTTGGTTTTTACAAACTCTCTGAGTTTCTGTTTATCTGGGAATGTCTTAATTTCATTTTCGTGTTTGAAAGATAGTTTTGCAGGATATATAATTCTTGCTTGTAAGTTCTTCTCCTTCAAGACTTTGAATGTGTCATGCCACTGTCTCCGTGCCAGCATGGTTTCTGCTGATAAATCTGAAGACAGCCTACAGGATTTCCCTCTGAATGTTAGCTTTGCTTTGTGTCTTGTGGCTTTTAAGTGTTGCTGCTTATGTTTCATTTTGTTGAGCTTAATTATAATATGTCTTGGAGTCTTTCTTTTGAGATCTATATTGGGTGGCGTACGCTATCCATCTGAGATGTCTATATTCTCTTCCTTCATGATTTCTGGGAAGTTTTCTTTCAGCAGCTCAGCAACAATACTCTCTGTGTTCTCAGATGTCTCACCCTGTTCAGAGACTCCAATTAATCGAAGGTTGTTCCTCTTAATAGAGTCCCACATGCTTTTTAATGTTTCTTCATTTTTCTTGTTTCTTTTGTCTGATTTCCACTCATAGATGCTGGCCCCAGTTGCTCTGTCTTCCAAGTCATAAATTCTTTTTTCTATTTGTTCCATTCTGTTTTCTTGGCTTTGCATTGAATTTTCTATGTTTTTTATTTTGTTCTTGATCTGTTAGATTTCAGAGTACTGGTGTTGCATCAGATCGAACAGCTTGCTTAATTTTTCCTTTTGTTCTGCTGCATTTTGTATAAGGTCTAGAAGGACTCTGTATATAATCATTTTGTATTCACTTCCTGATGCTTTCATAAAAGTTTCTTCATCTGGAAAACTCCTTGGTGGCTTTGTTTGGGAGGCTTCTGAAGCCATGGCTGATTTCTTGTGTGCCACAAGTGTCTGTTGCTTTTTGGGACCCATATGAGTATGTAGAGGCTGGAATAGGTACTGTGAGGATGGACTGCAGATGTTTCTCTAGGCTATCTTAAAATGTAAAGCAAAAGGTATCTGACCAGTTGACAAGTCAGTTAGGTTTTCAGGTGTAGAGATCCCTCTTCTCAACTGGCAAAGTAAGTGCCACTATATCCAACCCCAGATGATACATACTAGTTCAGAATACAGCAATGCTACTGCCCTGTGGCCTCTGCTTACAGTGTCTAGCCTTAGATGACACTGCGTAGAGTACTGCTTTTCTGATAGAAGAGCGCTCTCCTGTGGGCAGGCTCTCGCTCCCAAGCTAAGAATTAGGTCCAGCTGTGGCCACCGTATCCAAGATGGTGCCCTCCACACAGGCAGCAGACAGAAAGGCTAAAGGTGCCGAGAGGTAGTGATTCCTCTGATTCTGTTGCAGGACCCCCAAAGCAGGTGGCAGTAGATAAATTACTGCTTTTCTGTCAGAGAAGCACTGTCCTGTTTGCAGGCACTGGCTGCCAGGCTAAGAATGATGTCCCGCTAGAATCTCCATATCCAGCATGGCGTCCCGCACACTGACTGTGAAACTCCGTATAAACGCCACTGAGTCAGATATAAAACGACAGGCTCAAAGTGGCTGGATTAACAGAGTCCCAAGCCTGGCTCTCAAAATATGGAAATTTTGCCTGCCTGTCCCCCCAGCAGCGTGTCTGAGTCTAGCCACTAGACAAGACCCTGCTCCGCCTGCCGGCCAAGACAGAGGAAAACAAAAGTCAAAATGGTCGGTTTACTTTCAGTCCATGAGAGCCAGGGATAGCCAGGTGCAGGATTCAGCGTAAGAGAGAAGGTTTTTCGCTCAGTAGTATGAAGTCCGGCACTTGGCTTGCCAGTATGAAGTCCAAAGTAACAGCCCTGTGCCATGTCCTGGGGCTGATTAGGTGACCTGAAATCTCCATTTGATTATCAATTCAGGCCTTGGTTTCCAGAGGGATATAAGGAGACATGTGCTTAGTCTGCCATCTTGACTCCACCTCTCCTTTTCTTGTTTTTTAATGTGTGCATCTGTTTCTATAAATTCAACTCGGAGCATTGTCTCTGTTGTGTTCCATTGGTTTTGTTATGATATGTTTTCATTCTCATTTGATTCTAGGGAATTTTTTATTCCATCTCTGATATTTTCTACTACCCATTGTCTTTAAGCAGGCTGATATTGTTTCCATATAATTGATTTATTTTTCTTTGTCCTTCCTGTTTTTAAATTCTGCCTTCATTGTATTGTAGTCATGGAATATACTTTGTATTATTTCAACGTTTTGATTTTGTTAAGGATTGTTCTGCGGCCTAAGATGTGATCTATTCTGGAGATCGCTCCATGTGCATTGGAAAATAATCTGTATTTTTGCAGTGGTTGGATGGAGTGTTTTACATCAGCCTATGAAACCAAATTGGCTGATTGTGTCCTTTAGCTCTTCTGTATCTTTGTTGAGTTTCTGTCTCAATATTTTGTCCTTTACTCATCGTGGTGTGTTGAAGTCTCCTACTATTGTGGAACTGTCACTTTCTCTTCTCAGTGCAGTTTGCTTGATGTATTTTGGAGCCCTGTTATTGGGTGCATAGATGTTTGTTGTGGTTAAGTCTTCATGATAGATCATCTCTTTAATCATATAATGTCCTTCTTTGTCATTTATGGTTGATTTTGTTTTAAAATATTTTATCTGAGTTTAGTATTGCCGTTCTTACTCCTTTTTGGTAGCTAGTTGCTTGATGTATTTTCCCCAGATTTTCATTTTTAATAAATTTACTTCTTGGTTTTTAACATGTGTTTCTTGTAGACAGCATATTGATGGGTCCTGTTTTTTTATCTTTTCTGCCCCTCTCTGTCTCTTTATGAGTACAATTAGGACTTTTACATACTGTGTAATGGATAGGTGTGAGTTCATTGCTGTTATTTTATAGTGTTTATCTATCTGTCAGTCTGTCTATCTATCTACTATTTTGTAGTGTTGATGTTTTCTTTGTTCCTCTTGCTCTCCTGAGTAGAATTGCTTTCATTTATGGACTTCTTTTGCATTTATTTTTTTAGATTTTGTTTTTATTGGGATTTTATGTTTTTCTTCATTTTGATGAGTAGCATACTTAATGTAGTTAATAAATCCCACAGACACAAATTTTGTTTCATTTTTGTTTAACCTCCTGTTTCCCACACTTGTTAACACATGTTATCTTTTTGAAGGTACACTTTTTTTCTTGAATTTTTTTTGTTATTTTAATTTTTTTATTGTGATTAAGTGAAAGTATACAATCCAAATCAGTTTTACTTGCCCACCTATCTGTAGCTCCTTCTGCTCTCCCAATCCAGTGACAGCATATTCCTCCTTTCCATTCCATACTTTAAATGTACCATTAACAAGCATCTGTCCCCTCATCTCTACCCTCTTCTCTCCCATTTAGAAAGAGACCAATAGGACTGCTTCTATAAATACATAGAACCATGAAGTAAACACATCATATGGTCACACTACGTCTGTGAGTTCAGTCCATGGTTTCTGGTCAGGGTCACCAGCAGGTCTAGGCGCCATGTTCCCGGAGGACCACAGGCTGTTGGATCAATTCAGGTATTTTAGAAGAGTTCTTGCGCTGCACCCCTCTTTTGCTCATGTTAGCTCAGGGAGTCTACATTGTGTCCCTCATCATGGCTGTCTTTCATAGTGGCCAGGCACCATCTAGTTCTTCTGGTCTCATGTTGATACGGTCTCCCATTCTTATGGGTCCCTCTGTCTCCTGGGTTCCTTTTTTCTCACGTGTTTGGTGTTCTCTCAGCGATCACTTGTTCCAGGAGAGTTGGGACCATTTGGCGTATGTCAGATGGCAGGTTGCTAGCTTTTTAAGACCTTAGAAGAGAGGCACATTTCTAATGTCTCTTAGAGCAGCAGTTATCCAGAGATCACACCTTTGGGAATGTTATATTAGAAAATGCTAATGAAATAATATGTCACTACTTCTAGGTAGCATATTTGTATTTAATAGACTTTGTAGATAATGTTTTAACTCGTGAGTGGCACATTTTCAGAGAAGAGAGGTTCATTTTTTTTCCCCATTTGCTACTTTTCTCTTCTTGCATCCAATTCTTCTTATGGTTACTATTGCACCTGGATCAGTTTCATTCTGCCTAAAGTCCATCCTTTGTAATTTCCATTAGCAATGGCGTTACTTCACCCTTATTATTGAAAAAGGGGAATACTTCAATGAGGATAGAGTCCTAGGTTGGCATTTATTTTCTTTCATCACTTTGAAAATATTATACCAATGCTTTCTTGCTTCCATCATAGCTACTAAAAAAATCAACTATTATATAAGCACGAGTTTTTAAAATCATCCTTTTGCCTTTGATGTTCTGCAGTTTCATTGCAATATGTGATAGTATGGGTAATATATATATATATATAATGTATGCATATCCTACTTACTGTTTATTCAATTCATGAATCTGTAGGTAAGTTTTATTTATCAGTTCTGAAAAATATCTGGCCATAGGACAGGTGTTCTTTACTTCCCTGATTTCCTGTAAATCAAATCTATTGCCATGGGGTTGATTCTGACACATATAGGACAGAATAGAACTGCCCCATAGAGTTTCCAAGAAGTGGCTCATAGATTCAAACTGCAGATCTTTTGGTTATCAGTGGAATTCTTAAACACTGTAACACCAGGGCTCCAGATGTCTAGTAGTCACCAGAAAATCTTGTTTCACATGAATGTATGTATGAGTGAGGGAAGAGTGGTGTGGCTAATAATGACAGAGAAGTGGTCCTTTATACCATGAAAAAGGTTATGCAATCTAGTTTCTTGTGGAAGCCCCATTCTCAATAAGGAACTCTGCCATTGGGAAGAGGATTGAAAGTTCATGCCCACCTCAGAGTTAATCAGGTTGGGCTTTCCACAATAATGCCTAAAATTACTTTTAGGACAATAATTAGGATGCCATAAAGTATATGCAGATGGTAGCATTGTTTGCTCTGTGTTTGTTTGGGGAGCATAATGATACCCTAAAATCACAAAATTCATGAGAGGAAGTTACCAATCCCATTAATGTTGAGTGCTCACATTGCAAGTTGATTTGAGTAGCAAATATCTTGAATTTTCTCTGAAACTGTCATTCAAGTATTAAAATTCACCCAGTTTCTGGACTTCTTAAATGCTACATGGTGGTACTAAGCTGTTTTAATGTTGAAGAAAAAGAAATCTGGAAAACAAGGTAACCTTTTGGGGACTATATTTGATCCCAGCTTCATGCTCTATAGTTAGGTGTGGAATACATCTTCTAGGCTGCCAACTCTAGGCGACTGTATTCAGTTAGCACTATTTAAATTAGCCTTTAAGACAGATGTCAGAGTTACTAACCAAATGTCTTTCAAACAACTATGACCCACTAGAGATAGTGGTTGAAAATAGTAATACCTAAAAGGCAAAGAAGTGAGAAAATGGCAGCGGAGGATCTAAATTTTAGGAAAGTTTTCCAGTAAACAGCTTTAAGATGAAATGGTGCTTTCCGAGAGGAGGATAAAACTGCATTCTCAGAATTACATCTGTCACATGTCTTTTGGGATAGATGGTTCCAAGCAAAAAAAGTAGAATCATTATGAAGAAAGTATAGCCATAACCAAAATCTACATTTTAATATTCCCTATTAGGTTAGCAGTGTTGTCATTTATTCAACAAGCTTTTATTTACTTTGTTCTGGGCATAGTGTTAGGCTCTCAGAAAATATTTGTATTGGGTCCTGGAAAATCTTTGTACTGGGAGTATGTTTTACCACTGTACTGACTTGATTCAACCAATAAAAAGAACAACAAGATAGTGACTTGTAAATCATCAAAGGGGCACTTTAAAAATATTCCCTAGAATGGAAGGATATTAGCCCCTTAATTTGAAGTACTTATTAAAAGTGGAAATTAGGTGTCTAGGAGTCTCAGGGTGGTACAAACGGTTGAGCAGTTGATGACTAGCCGAAAAGGTTGATGGCTCCAACCCACCCAGACAAACCTGAGAAAACACGCTTGGCAATCTGCTTCTGAAAGGTCACAGCCTTGAAAACCCAATGGAGCATTTTTATTCCGCACACATGGGGTCACCACATTCAGAATCAATGGTAACTAACAACAAACATAAAGTCTCTAGTGCAACAATGCCAACCCAAAATTAAAAGAGACCTACACTTAGGAAAATAACTATAAGATTTAGAACTCTACAGGCAAAAGAAAAGAAAAAGCCTTCAAAGAGAAAAATAAATCAGTTATGCTCAGGGGATCAAAAATTTTAAAAGCTTGTGATTTTTCAATGACAACATCAGAAGCTAAAAGACAATACCAAAATTCTGAGGCAAATTAATATCAATCTAGAATTTCCTATGCAATCAACCTATCAATCAGAGTATATTTTCACATGTGAGAAGCCTCAAGAATTATATCTCCCTAAGTATTTTCTCTCTGGAAGGTATTAGAGAAAGTATTCTACCAAAATGAGAAAATAAACCGTGAAAGTGGAATCCAAGAAGCAGATGATTCAAAGCAAGAGAAAGGAGAGCAGTGGAAAGATTTCCATTGACAATGGCCAATAGACGTCGCAGGATGGCGGTATTTCAGCAGACCTAAAGTGCAACAAGTCTTGACTTTACTGGTATGTGGAAAGCCACAGACAATTATAGAACCTAAAGTTTACTGGACTGGTTTAAGCATGTGGGAGACTGTCAAAAGACTTAACCATAGATTTAAAGGAAATTTGGCAAATAAAACATACAATCATTTACTAAGTTTAAGGGAAAAATGTACACTAAAAAAATGGAGCCAGGAATGCTATTCTGTTTATTTCAGTTGCCGTTTTAGCTAGAAGCTGAACCCATTCATCAAAATTTAGAGTTGGAAAAATCCTTTGACCGTGAAGTTATCAGTAGTGTGAATATAAAATTTAATGTCCAAATCTCCAAGCTTCTACAAATAAAAGAGAGGAGGTATTGATAATTAAGTTGGGACAAGAGGCATAATTTAGATTCATCACAGATGAATCAGGACATATGGTGATCCTAGATGTCATCAACATGCCACTATCCACCTGGAGGCAGTTTACCCTTTGTGTCAGTCAAAGCCTTCAGGAGACAATACATTGCTTGCTAGTCTTGGAAGCTCCCTCCTAAAACGTGATTTAAATATCACAGTTGGCCTCTAAAATAAGAGTCTGATGCTTTATTTGCAAACATACTGGCACATTTAGCTCACTAACTGAAAACAACAATAAAACCCCAAACTTACTACCATCAAGCTGATTCCGACTCATAGTTACCATATAGGTCAGAGTAGAACTGCCCCCATAGAATTTCCAGGGAGCACCTGCAGGATTTGAACTGTCCACCTTTTGGTTAGCAGATGTAGCACCTAACCATTATGCCACCAGGATTTCCACTTATCTTATTAAGTAAAAAAAAATGAAAAATTCTTAATTATGTGAGATAATTTGAACATTACGTTTATGAATAGGTACTTTTGTTATTTATAGTAAACACTTCTTTCATAAATCACTGAGTCTAGCAAAAGTGAACTCTAAGGGAATCTCTCAATAGGGATCTAAATGTGCATATTCAGTTAATCCTAATCTTCATTCACTAACAACTTGATTTTATTAATGAATGACTCCTCTTTTCCTGTCCTTTTTTTTTTTTTTTTGGTCTATCCTTCTCAAACATTAGCTAGGTTAATTAATTGATTCATTATAAAGATATGCACCCTAAAATGTGAGCAAGTGACATTTTTAAAACATAACTAAACCATTATCAGAAAGGTCAGAATGAAAATATTCTCTGGTCCAACAACCTGATCAAAACTCTACGACAAGTATTCAATATTGAGACTAGGTTTTTGTTTTCCCTAACAGCATTGTGAATTTATCCACAAGGATTTGAATACTGATTTCCTGACATCACTGTTGTTCTTGCCATTCAAAGTGTTTCCCATCAAGAGTAACACAGGTACAGGATGGACTATTATCCTAATCTTCACATTTCCATTTGGTAAGTTCATATTTGAACATTCTGATGTATTTTATGATATATGCAAAAAAAATAAGATCCACTAAAGAAGATTCGAAGTGTTTTGTAATGTGTTTATTAGTTCTGGGTGAATTTTCCTAAATCAAGGACCATAGCTATTAAACAAAACCACATATGCAGAACTATTAGTAGAAAAGATGTCTTCAAACTTAAGAAACTGTCCACATTATCAGAAACTTCTCATTTTGAAACCTCTTTTGCTTTAAATCTTTCATTATTCTGTAATTTTTTTCCTTTTTTTAATTTTGTTTTTACTATACATATGTTTTGTATTGGAGCTGAAAAGGGAAAAAACATCAACAATAATCTTTTATTGGAGTCTTACTTTTGAAAAGAGTGTGTACAGACTTGAACTTTTCATTAATACCATTATTTGTGGAAACTCAAAGACATTTCTTTAACTCTAGCTTATAAAAAGAAAGCAATTTCAAACATTTATCCACATTCCTAAACAATTCTTGAAATTGTCCCTCTGAAGAAATCTTTTGTTTCCTAGATTGAAATGAGAGAAAAGAATATGACTGATTCTATGAACCTTTCTTCCGACACGTGCATACACCTAGTAAACCATGCCTGTGTCCAACATACTGACCTAAATCAACAGGCTATTGCACTAATTGGAAAAGAATGAGCAACTGGGAATGGAAGCTATTAAAAGTATGAAAGTGAAAATAAAGTAATTACTGTAAGTCAGCTCAACTACAATTGCAGTTGCTACTGATGCTGTATTTAGAAATCACAAAGTTTCTTCAGTTCAAACCTGTGTGAATGTGTAGTGGAAATTTCTAGGACCTCATTTATATTCCCAAATCCTAATTCCAGTTGATCCTGGGATCATCCTAGGCAGGGTCATTATTTTGAGTGATTTCCAGTTTCTTCACATAATTACAGAAGGGCCTATGTACGTGTGTGTACACAAGAGAATTAGTCAATAAATTGGGGGGGGAAGAAACCTGTTTTTTGTCTTTGGTAAATTTGAACTGTTCTTTGTCTCCTAAAGAGAACCCCTTTGAGGGGTGGTGGTAAACCCAAGATGGCAGTGTATTTGGATGATTCCTAATATACGTCTAATAGAAAAATCCCAAAAGAACAAATGGATTGGTTAAATATGACATCTCTGAACATCAAAGAGAAAGTTGAGAAACTGGACTAAGCAAAGGGGAAGGGAGAGTAGGCCTGGAAGTACCTAGAACTGACCAGATCAGAACTGACAGGAATCAGCAGTAGATACTGTGATAAACAGAGTGGTGACTTTAGGAGGGCATCCTCCTCCACAGCAGAGAGTATACTTGAGCCTCCAGAACCAGTGAAAGTGGTACTTGACTATCAAAAGCTATGTGACTGGTTTCTACCTATAGTGTGTGGATCTAAATCTTTTGAGATAAACCCCATCTCTTTTACAGCCATTCTGCCTCTGCTTTCTGCACTATATCTTGCTCTGGAATCTGAAGCCATTAACTGAGCCAGAAGTAGGACTCCTTAAGCCCTCTCTGAGCCCTTCTCCTAGACTGAGAGAGGGAACAATATAACAAACCAGGATAAGCAGGAGAAAAAAAAAAACAACCCTACTGAGTCCTCTGAGCCAGAAATTCAGTGCATAAACAGCTCCTTCGCCAAGAATCAGACATAAAAAGGCATGACATCCTTACAGAAACTCAGGAATGAATGTTAACCTCTGAATTTCTCAGTGCCTTCAGACTGTGTCTACACCAACTATTTCTGCCCATCTAGGACAGTAGTAGAGAGCCTGTACCACAAACTTGATGACTACCTGGACACCTGAGCTGAAACCATATGTGAAAAATAAATGGACTGGTCTCACATGTTTAGTAACAGCTATAACCATCTGGTGATTTTACACAGATTCAAAGGTACCAATAACCAAACTATCACACACAACCAGTCTATTTGAACATTTCAAAACAAAATAAGAAGTTAGAACACAGTAAGTAATTATGAAATAAACAGCTTACTGATTGCATGTAGACAAGAGTCCATATCAAACCTTTAAAGAGGCAGACTGTGATGGCTTCAGAAAACTCCCAAAACAATGAATCAAGAACTCTCACAGATGAAGAAAACTTCCTAGGGTTATCAAAATCAGATCACAAAAGATTAATATTCAGAACACTTCAAGAGATCAGGAAAGTGATGAGAGAAAACACAGCAGAACATAATGGTAAATTGAACAGGCTGCAAGAAAATATACAGTGACAAGAATTAGAAATCCAGAAAATTAATAATAAAGTTACAGAAATAGACAAATAAACAGAAAGTCAAAGGAGCAGAATTAAGGCAATAGAAGGCTAAATTAGTAAGATGGAAAGTAAAGCATGTGACATCAACATATTTGAGGAGAAACCAGATAATTAAAAAAACTTAAAAAATACTAAGTATTATGTGGGAATCTATTGAGAGGAATAATCTATGAATTATTGGCGTTCCAGACCAAGGAAGAGGAGGATGACAGAAAATACAGACAGAATTGTCAAAGAATTGTTCACAGAAAACTTCCCTTACATCATGAAAGATGAGACACTGTCTACCCAAAAATCTCATTGAACTTCATACAAGGTAGATCCCAAAAGAAAGACATCAAGGCATATCATAATCAAACTTACCCAAACTGAAGATAAAGAGACATTTATGTCTACACATAAATGAAAAATAACCTATAAAAGAGAGGCAATAAGACTAAGCTCACCTTACTACTCAACAGAAACTGTACAGGCAAGAAAGCAAAGGGATGACACATAAAAAGTCTTGAGGGAAAAAAATTGCCAGTGAAGAACTATATATCCAGCAAAATTGTCTCTCAAATACAATCATGAATTTAAGACATTTCTGGATAAACAGAAATTTTGGAATTTTTGCAAAAACAAAATCAAATTTCCAAGAAACACTAAAGGGAGCCTTGGGCTAGAAAATGGACACCAGGTAGCAGTGCAAGAGTAGAACACAGAACAGTTCAACTGGATATCGACCCACATATGGGAATCACAAAAAGAAATCAAAGCTGAAATACTGAAAATAGGGAAACAGAAATGTCATCATGTAAACATTATAGCAAAAAAGAGAGACTTCAAGGAAAAGGTAGTCATAGATCTTTCACATGGAGAGGAAGTCAAGGCAATATAATGAAATCAAAGACTATTTTAAATTTAGAAAAACAAGGGTAAATATTAAGGTAACCACAAAAGAAATTATCAACTATAAACATCAAAATAAAAAAAGAAGAAAAACATGAAGTCTTAGCAAATACAAAACCATCAGCATTGAAAAAGACAAAAACATATAAAGAAAAAAGACTAAGCACAGAATATTAAGTGAAACAAAGGAACTGTCAACATTGCACAAAAAAGACATCAAAATTACAGCACTAAACTCATACCTATCAATAATTATGCTGAATGTAAATGTATTAAATGCACCAACAAACAGATAGAGAGTGGCAACGTGGATTAAAAGACAAAATTCCTCTGTATACTCCTTAAAGGAGGATACCTTAGACTTACAGACTTAAACAAATTAAAACTCAAAGGATAGAAAAAATTATATCATTCTAGCAACATTCAGAAAATAGCATGAATGACAATACTGATCCCTGATAAAACAGACTTTAAGGTAAAATCCACCACATTGGAAAAGGAAGGGCACTATGTAACTATTAAAGCATTAGTACTCCAGGAGTACATAACCATGTTAAATACCTATGCACCTGACAATGGAACTGCAAAGTACATACAACATTCTCTGACTACATTGAACACAGAAACAGCTCCAAAATAATAGCAAGAGACTTCAATACACCACTTTCAGTGAAGGTCAGAACATGCAGTAAAAAGCTCAATAAAGACATGGAAGATCTAAATATCACAATCAAGCAACTTGACATGATTATACACATACCGAACATTCCACCCAAAAGCAGTCAAGTAACTTTCTTTTCCAACACACATGGAATATTTTCCCCAGAATTGAACACCCATTAGGCCATAAAGTAATCTAGCATTGAAGTATCACAAAGCATTTTTTCATAAGAGTAGAATTCAATATCCAAAATATGAAGGAAAAAAAGTCACATACATGGAAACTGAATGATACCTTGCCCAAAACTACTGGGTTACAAGGAAATCAAAGACAGAATAAAAAAAATATTACAGAATCAAATGAGAATGAAAACATATCCTACCATAACCTTTAGGACACATAAAACGCAGTGCTCAGAAGTCAATATATCTCAATAAATGCACACATCCAAAAAGAAGACGGGATCTAAATCAAAACATTAAACCTATAACTTGAACAAGTAGAAAGAGGACAACAAACAAACCCTTGAGGCACCAGCTGAAAGAAAATAATGACATTCAGAGCAGAACTAAATGAATCAGAGAATATGAAAACGATTGAAAGAGTTAATACCAAAAGCTAAATGTTTGAAAGATCAACAAAACTGATAAATGTCTTGGTATTGCTCCAACAGAAAATACTATGAGTGGAAGTCTTCACAAGGAGAAACTTTTATTGCCACAGTCCAGTAAGCCACAAATCCATTGATGAGTTACAAGTCCACTCAGTAAGAGAACTTATCACAGTCTGGCAGGCTAAGTCCAAATTCAAGGACAGCATCTCTGAACAGGAACTTCAGGTCCAAAGGGCATTCTCTGCTCTTGGTGCTGCTTTCTTGGTGGTGTGAGATTCCCAGCTTCCTCTGCTCACTTCTCTCTCTTATATCCCACAAGCTTGTAGCTTGAGTCCTGCCTCACTAGCGCAATTGCCGCCCATTCTCCATCATCAATGTCACAGAGTCAGGATTCACAACACATAGGAGGAATGGTAGCATATTGGGACTCCTAGCCAAGTCAAATCAACACATACATTTTTGGGTGGACACAATTCCATCTATGACAATAAATCATTGACCAAACTGACAAAAGAAAAACAGCAGAGGAAGCAAATAACACAAATGGGAAATGAGATGGGCAATATCGCAGCCACAGCCAAGCCACACACCCAGCCAAGCCAAGTGCCGTCGAGTTGGATCTGACTTATGAAACATCATAAAGGAATAACCATGAAAATTTGTACTCTAACAAATTTAAAAACTTAGAGGAAATGTACAAATTTCTAGAAACACGCTACCTACCTAAACTAACACAGAGTTGGAACAACTAAATAAACCTATAACAAAAGAAGAGATTGAAAAGGTAATTTGAAAACTCCCAACCAAGAATTGATGGCTTCACTGGAGAATTCTATCAAACTTTTAGAGAAGAGTTAAAATTACAATTACTGAAAGTATTTCACTGCATAGAAAATGATGGAATACTCCCAAATTCATCCTGTGAAGCCAGCATAACCTACCCAAACCAGTTAACACAGAAAGAAAATTAAAGGAAATATCTCTCATGAACTTTGATGCAAAATTCCTCAACAAAATTCTAGCCAAATAGAATTCAACAACATATCAAAACAATAATTCACCATGATAAAGTGGGATTTATGCCATGGATGCACTAGTTATTCAACATTAGGAAATCATTGCAGTCAAAGACATAAAACAAAAGACAAGAATCACTTGATGGTATTAACTACTGCAGAAAAGGCATTTGGCAAAGTCTAACACCCATTCATGTTAAAAACTCTCAACAACATAGGAATAGAAGATACATTTCTCAACACAGTAAGGGGCATCTATACAAAGCCAATCACACCATCACACTAAATGGAGAGAATCTGAAAGCATTCCCGGTGAGAATAGGAACCAGTCAAGGATGCCCATTGCCACCACTTTTATTCAACATTATTCTGGAGTTTCTAATCAGAGCAATCAGGCAAGCTAAAGAAATAAAAGGCATCCAAACTGATAAGGAAAAACTGACAGTAACTGTCTTTTCAGGTGATACAATCTTATATGCAAAAAATCCTACAGAATCTACACAAAAACGAAATCACTGGAAATAATAGAAGAGTTCAGCAAAGTATTAGGATATAAGATAAACATAAAAAATCAGTTGAATTCCTCTACACCAACAAACAGAACATCACAGAGGAAGTCATTGAGTCAATACCATTTACAATAGCCCCCAAGGAGATATCACACTTAGGGATAAACACAACCACAGGTGTAAATGTCCCTTCAAAGATTTTCCTGCAGGAAACCAAAAGAGACCTACAGGGAGGCAGAGCAAAAATGGCAGACAAGATACGTGTCCTTAATACTCTCTGAAAACTAAGGCCTGGATTGCTAATTGAATGGCATTCGGGACACCCAGTGAGCCCCAGGACACAGTATAGGGTTGTCAGATTGGACTATACGCCACTAAACAGGAAATTTTCTCTCACTGAGCCGTGTTCCTGCTGACTGCCCACTTGTACAAACTGCAGGTATTGGTGCTCTTGTTTTTTTCTTTTTGTTGGCTGGTAGGCAGGGGATGGGCATGAGCCAGCAGATACACCGGATGGCAGTGCTGAAGTGAACACAGTCTGGTGTAGTGGAGAGACAGCGTGTGGGATAGCCATGATTTGAGAGTGCTGCAGCAGACTGAGGGTGGCGCAGCCCCTTCACTCTCTCTTTCCTGAGCTCCGCCGTAGATCCTGATGTTTCATGCAGGAGAGGCAGCTTGACTGGGACATTATCTTCGAAAATTACAGACCAATATCACTCATGAACCTAGATACAAAAATCTTCAACAAAATCCTTCCCAATAGAATTCAACAACCTATCAAAAAATAATTCATCCTGACCAACTTGGATTTGCAGCATGGATGCAAGTTTGGCTCAACATCAGAAAAACAATTAGTACTATCAACCACATAAATAATACAAAAAATAAGAATCACCTCATATAGTCAGTTGATGCAGAAGAGGCATTTGAGGAAGTCCAACACCCATTCATGCTAAAAACTCTCAGCAAAATAGGAACAGAAGGCAAATTCCTCATTGCAGTAAGGGGCATCTACAAAAAGCCAACTGCCCATATCATCCTGAATGGAGAGACACTGAAAGAATTCCTTTTGAGAATGGGAACTAGACAAGGATGCTCACTCTCTCCACTTCTATTTGAGACTGAACTAGAAGTTTTGGCCAGAGCAATTAGACAAGACAAAGAAATAAATGGCATCCACATAGGCAAAGAAGAAGTAAAAGACTCCCTATTTGCAGATGATATGATTGAATACACAGAGAATCCTAAAGAATCCATAAGTAAACTACTGGAACTAATAGAAGAGTTCAGCAAAGCATCGGGATACAAGCTAAACATAGGTAAATCAGTAGGATTCCATTATACACCCCCAAAAAGATCATTAAAGAAGTAACCACCAAATTAATACCATTTGCTATAGCCCCCAAGAAGATAAAATACCTAAGAATAAATCTAAGTAGAGAAATAAGAGAACCATACAAAGAGAACTACATGACCTTGCTGCTAGAAACTAAGAGAGACTTATATAAATACAGAAACCCACCCTGCTCATGGATAAGAACACTTAACACTGTGAAAATGGCTATTTTACACAAAGCAATCTACATATCCAATAGAATCCCAATACAAATTCCAGTGACTTTTTAATAAGATGGAGAAACAAATCACCAACTTTGTTAGGAAAAGGAAGAAACCCTGGATAAACAAAGCACTGCTGAAGAATGCAGTGGAAGGCCTCACACTACCTGACCTTAGAACCTATTGTACTGCCACCGTAGTCAAAACAGCTTGGTACTGGTACAAAAAGAGACATATAGGCCAATGGAATAGAGTTGAAACCCCAGAGGTTCCACCATCCTGCTATGAACAGTTGATATTCAACAAAGGCTCTAAGATTGTAAACTGGGGTTAAAACAGTCTCTTCAACAGATGGTGTTGGCAAAATTAGATATCAGTGTACAAAAAATTTAAAGAAGAGCTGTATCTAACACCTTACACAAAAACTAATTCAAATTGGATCAAAAGCCTAAATATCAAATCTAGAACAATAAAGATCATACAAAAAAATAGGGTCAAAAATGGAAGTTATAATGCACAGCTTAGACAGACTTCAAAATCTGACAAAGCACGATCAACAGGAGAGAAGATGGATAAATGGGAACTACTAACAATCAAACAGTTTGGCTCACCCAAAGACTTCATCAAAGGAATTGAAAGACCACCTACAGAATGGGAAAAAATATTTGACAACTACATGTTGGACCAAAGTCTGATCTCCATAATCTACAAGGCACTACAAAATATCAACAAGAAAAAGGTAAACAGTACAATTAAGTGATGGGCAAAGGAGATGGACAGACACTTCACTAAAGAGGACATCCAGGCAGCCAAAGGACACATGAGGAAATAGTCACTATCATTAGCTATTAAAGAAACCCAAATCAAAACTACCATGAGATACCATCTCACCCCAACACAGTTGGCCATAATCCAAAAAACACAAAATAACAAATGCAGTAGAGACTGTGGAAAACTTGGAACTCTGCTACATTGCTGGTTGGACTGCAATGGTACACCCTCTTTGGAAAGCAATCTGGCACTTCCTTAAAAAGCTGAAAATAGATATACCATTTAATCCAGCAATATCACTGCTCGGAACATATCCTACAGAAACAAAGGCTGTCATAAGAACAGATACATGCACATGAATGTTTATTGCAGCACTGCACAATAGCTAAAAGATAGAATCAACTGAGAAACCCAAGAACTGATAAATGGATAAAAAACTATGGTACATACACCTAACGGAACACTATGCAATGATAAAGAACAATGATGATTTTAGGAAGCATCTCACAACCTGGTTTCAATTGGAAGACATCATGCTGAGTGAAATCAGTCAGCAGCACAGGGACAAATATTGTATGAGACCTCTACTACAAGGACTTAAAAACAGACTCATGTACAGAAGAAAAGACTCTTTGACAGCTACAAGGGATGGAAGGGAGTGAGACGGCTGGCCATAAATTAGACAGTTGATACAAATTTTGTTGGGTGTAAGCAGTGACAGCACACAGTACAAAGGAGATCAACTTAACTGGACTTTGACATAAACTGAAAACTCTTCTAACCTTAACTCAATATTGCAAAGATAGAGTAGCAGGGGCGGGGGTCTGGGGCCATGCTCTCAAGAGATATCGAGGCCCAATTGGCATAACTAGCCTATTGGTAAGAGAGTCTTCTGTACTCCATATTGGTAAGTGGGGTCAGGGATCTCTAAAGCTAGCAAGCTGCCATTTGAGGTACCCCAAATGGTCCCAGCTCAGCTGGAACAGATGATCAACAAGGACAACAAAGACATGAGGGAAAAAGAACCAAGAAGACAGAAGGACCCATGTGAATGGGTGACTGTATCAACAACATGTGACCAGAAGATCAGATTGTGCCCGGTCCCCACCAAAGACAGCCATAATAGGGCACACAATGTCGAGTCTCAGTGGCAACATGAAAAAAAGAGGAGTGCACCTCAAGAACTCCACTAAAAGATCACAATTGATGGTCTGAAGGCCTTGGCATTCCCCTGGGAGTATTGCCCCTAGACCTGCTGCTGCCCATGACCAGAAAACATTACTGAGGTCAACTCTTCAGACAGGAATGTATTGGACTTGGGGACACACTATGACCATATGATGATTAATAGTTCTATTAATCTATAGGATGCTGTCTTACTGGCCTCTTACTAAAAGAGAGAGGAAACAGTGGAGAAGAGTGGACAAGATATTGTTAACAGGATATGACATGTATGGAATGGAAAAGAGGGGTGTGTTGTCACTGGGTAAGGAGAGCAGAAGGATATTCAGAGAGGTGGGCATGCAAATTTAATTTGGATCGTATACTTTCACTCAACTGCAATAAAAAAGAGACCTACATAAGAGGTATGACAAGTCTGCAAACTTAACTTTTCTAAGTGCTACATACCTCATCGCTGAATATCACTATAGTCACCTTTGGTTACTCCCCTTGGGAAGCTATGCTCTGACTCCAGTGCCCAGTCCTCCCTTCAAAGGAATTTTGGAACTTTCTCTGGAATTGCCATTGCTGCAAGACGGCACAATGGCAAGTTCACTAACTTAACTGTATAGTTGTCTGTAAGGGAGTTTTTCGCCAGTAAACAAATAACAGTTGAAACACCCTGCCTATTCACTTGAAAGGAAGACATCCGGATGACATCCAGGATGTCAAGGGTAATATAACTACAGCTCTCATGAGTATTCCAGAAAAAGAGTTCCAAAATTGGTTTGAAGGGTGGACTGGGTGCTGGCATTGGTGCATAGCTTCCCAATGGGATTACCTTGATGGTAACCATAGTGATATTCAGCAATGAGGTATGTAGTACTTTTTTTAGGATGAGTTCGGATCCGACTTGACGGCACTTGGCTGGCTTGGCTCGTGAACCTAGTTGTCAGTTTCATAACTGGAAAAATGTACCTTGCTCATGGATAGAAGAACTCAGTAGTGTGAAAATCTAAGAGCCTTCCTCAATATACCCCAACATTTTGAAGGACAGAGCAGCAGGGGCAAGGGTCTGAGGCCTTAGTTCTATAAGACATCTAGTTCACTTGGTCTAAGAAATATTTTTTAAGGAAATGCTCTGCATCCCTCTTTGGTGAATGGCATCTGTGGTCTTAAAAGCTAGCAAGCAGCCATCTAAGTAGCAGCAATTGTTCCCAACTTTCCTGGAGCCGAAGAGAATGAAAGCTATCAAAAACAAAAGGAAAATATGGCCTCAAGAGACAGAAAGGGCCTCACAATCCAGAGACTACATCAGAATGAGTCCAGATGAATTGTGACTATGACTGCCACCTACGACTGTCCTGAAGAGGAATACAACATATAGTCCCTGACATAGTGGGAGAAAAATGGGTGAGCATAACTATAACTCTATTGATGGTCCCATGGACTGAAGGGTCCCTGGAAGACATGGCCCCCAGACTTTCTGTTAACCCTGAGCTGGAAACAGTCCCAAAGTGAACTCTTCAGATAAAGATTGGACTACAATATAAGATATAAAATGATAGTGGCAAATAATGTGTTTCTTGGCTTAAGGACATACATAAAGCTGAGCAGCATGCGCAAGATTTTGCATGACAAATTGACTTGAATAATAAACTTTTGCTTAAAGCACTATAAAATATATATATTTTTTATTTTTACAAAAGAGACCCTTAAATACAAACAGCCTCCTTGCCCCACAGTGATTGAAATTTCTTAACATGAAATTCACTTCTACTTCAAAGTCTTTTTAAAAAACAGGTAAATTAAACCCCTAGTCTATGATACGAAAATGGGATTATATAGACGAAGTCTAAACTTTGCCATGAGAAAGCCAACTAGAGATGTCTACTGGGTACTTGAATTTGTCAAAGGCAACATGGAATTTTGGCTAACTTTTTAAAACTCTTAGGCTTACAAACCAATTAGTATCCAAGGAAACTCAATCTTGAGAGTTTTGAAGGTGCTCCTTCCAAAAAGAAAAGTCCTTTCAAGGGTATTTTATGGGTCTTTATACCTGGAACAATGGAAACCAGCTTGGCAGGAAAGCTATCAGGTGTTTATATTGCTATAACAGCACACTGTCAGGAGGCATGCAGCCCTTCTTTAGAATAGACCTCTGAAGCAATAAATTAGCAAACCCCCACTTAACCTTTCCCAAGCTACTATTCTGTGTCAGGTTCCAATTGTTAAAAAGCAAGGGGAAATGGGAAGTTAGAAACCGAATAGATTTTGTACTAATTCAAAGGTTGGCCCTGGCAAGATTGTTTAGAAATAGCCCTTCTCCATTCAAGCTAACTTTGTCCCAAGACTCTTTCTCAGAACACACACAGATTAAAGTAGTGTCATCAGTAAAATAATTGGTGGCAGAATTGGATTAAGTTCCTAAAGCCTGAAAAATTATGGGGGCTCACATGCCATTATACCATTAAAAATAAACTTTTATGTTCAAAATGAAACACTTCCATGCATGTAGAAATTTAAAATTTTGAAGACTGTTTTTATTACAAAATCTGGGTAGGTTCATCATAATTGAACTTGGTCAGTGTTCATACACGAGTCTATTCTGAGTTAAGTGACTTAACACTAGATCTTGGAGAAGATTCCTGGGATCACTCAGAAACATGCTATCTGGTCATTCTTCCAAACTTGGCTTCCTGGAAAGCACACCACAACTGAATTTGAGAAAACTAATAGATGCTTAATAATTATTCCATTTAAACTTTTTAAAAACTCTTGAAAATCTAGTATTTCCTAGTCTTTGATTGGATGCCAGGAAAATATGTTTGGCCATCTGGGATATAATTTTTTCAACTCTTGAAAATTGATGTACATGTTCATTTTCTAGAGGTGTACATTAGTCATATTGTGTTTTTCAAGAGTAATAATTTAGCTTATATTGTTTTAAACTACCTTCAATTCAGTCTTCAATTCATGGAGAGCCTATGAAGAATGGGATCAGATCATTGTAATCTACAGGGTTCTCACTGGCTGATTTGTTGAATTAGCTCACCAGGCCTTTCTTTCTAGTCTGTCTTAGTCCGAAAGCTCTACTGAAACCTTTTCAACATCATGACAACATATACGTGTTCACTGACATATAAGTGATAGCTATGCTTGAGGTATATTGGCTGGAATGCAAGGCAAGATTTCTATCATAGAAACTCCATAGTCCTCAATGTAGCCCATGCACAAGTTCAAATCAAGAAACCTCTTGAGGATTTTAATCTAAAATCAAATAAATCGAGATTTAAAAAAATAATTTTATGACTCGTTAACTCATTCAAGTAAACTTCAGTCATTTGGTTGATTGATTTTTTTTTCCCTCTTTTCTCTCAAGTACTTTTAGGAGGTATAATTGTGGCCCTTTGGGGTGCAGAGGCTATAGGTCAAGTAGTGCTACAAATACAAGCCTACAATAACCTCAAAATTCAGATATAGAATTACCACAACACAGTAGTCAAGTCGTTGTTGTTAAGAATGAAGGAATAAAACTAATATTAATTAACAACTAGCTTCCAGGCATCTTCCTGTGTTTTAATTAAATTTGCTATTTTACTTTCTCTTTATGTTAAGCCTATGAAGTTACTATTATCAGCACAATTTTATGGATGTGGACATCAAAGCCTGCCAGTATTAAATAACTTTATCATAGTCAATAAGGTGTAGACTCAAGACTGTAGCTTAGGTAAGTTATATTCTTTTAGATTTTAAAGCTTATAATGGTTAAGAAATGTTGTTCTACAGCCAATTTTGGGGTTGAATCCCCAAAGTTTATTTGTATTACCTGCTAGTTGTGTGAGCATCAGCTCTCTCCATAGGCATCGGTTTCCACATCAATAAATTGGTACAGACCTCAAAGGTCTGTTGAGAGAAGAATTGATAAATTACATGTGTTAATACATGTAAAGTTGTTAGAGTAATGTTTGGCACACAGAAAGTACTAAATAAACCTTAAGTATTATTAATATTTTTATTATATCATCTAGTCAATAACTATTAAGAATAAGAGGATGTTTGGATTCTAAACAGGGTAACTCATTTTAAAAAGACCTCCCAAACAGAGGGAAAAACAAGGCATAAGTGAGATTTTTTTGCAAATTTCCTACAGCAGTATTTTCCTTTTTTGTTTTTTGATATCAGAACTTACCAGAATAGCTAACATATTATTTCCCGTCTTTTATAAGCTGTACTTCTTTGGTAAATATCTAAAACTCAAATTATTCTTAATATTATTTGTAATTCCAAGATAAACTGAATATAAAGACTGAAACAAGGTAACACGACAAAGGTGGCTTTATCCTGAAACTACAAACTTTCCTGGAAAATCTGCCAGTTATTCTAACACTTGAGAAACATTCCTAAGATTTGCATATTACTTCAAATTAAATACTTTTTATGGTACAGTAAAACCTGCAAAAACTAGAACCTGTGTAAGGAAGAAAACTGTCAGAGAAGGAAAACACAAGTATTTTTCACTAAAATGAGCAATAGAAAAGTAGTAAAACTGCACCCTATCAAAGGCTGACAATTAGTGAGACCTGGAAAAACTAGGCAGCCACCTTGAGTTCTGGAACAACTAGAATGAATCAGAGAATCATTCATAGTAAATATATTTCCTATCATTGATTGTGGGAAGATTGCCTAACATGTCATGTTCATTATTTGTGCAACCTCGCCTTACTGCTGTATTTGTGTGCAAATGACTTGTTTTCTTTTTCTTCTGACTTATATGGAGTTCTCTATTATAAACAAAGAGTGAAATGTAAAACACATAAAGGAAAATGTATGTGCTGCTTTTCTTAAAAGTGGTCCTAAAAAAAAAACATGGGAAAACTGCTGGCAGATAAATCCCATTTTCATATGCTCATTGGACTTTTAGCAAGTTTTAGACAAAACAGGCACAGTTTCTTCTCATCTGGAGTTGTCTTTTTCTCACTGGTGATAAATGCAAGAAATGGAAGTCATGAAGTAAGACTTACTTGAGGTGCGTGGAGGGGAGAGGTGGCAAGGAAAAGAAAAAGGGAAGAGGCAAAAGGAGAACTTTATCGCAGAAGATAAGAAAGAAGACCTGGAAAAGTTTGTAACAGCAGTAATGTAAAGAATGGGATGTAAGTAACACATACACACATGCACACACATACCCCCAAAAGAACTTGAGTCTCATTCCTATGAGATTCCTCCATCTCCTGTTCTTCTCCCCCACACCCCCACATTTCAGACTACATCTGTTCTTTTAATTTTTGCTGTCATTCCATTTAAAGGATAGATCAAATTTTGACTGACACCAAAATGACTGCATTGCATCACTTTTATATAAAGAGCAATTTTAAACTTTGCCAGAATGAAAACAGGTTGAAATTCTGACATCTTCCTTTGTTGTGTTTCCCATTACAGTGTTACCTTCTTTAAACCACTTCACGTGACGTTTATCTGTGAATATGAAACACACCAAGCTAATAAAATGCTGTAAAAGTAATTTAAAATTAAAAGAAACAAAAAGCCTTGCCAGAGAGTGGTTACTTTTTCTTAACTGTTTTTATAAAAGACGTCGCCAGACAATTAATTTTTTAAAGAATGTTAGATAAGGTGTGAAAATGTACATTATAGTATAAATTTACATGCCCACCCACACGCAGCTTCCACTGCTCTCCCTGCCTGGTGACAGCACACTATTCCTCCCTGCTCCATACATGTCTCATCCTCCCAACAGTCTCCTTTCCCCTTCTCCCCACCCACCCCCTTCCTCCAGCCAGAGGTTAGCAGGATAATATCCTATAGATTCATAGAACTGTAAAGTACATCTAATATATGGTCACTCTGCGTCGCCAAGTCCAACCCATTCCTGTCCGAAGAGTGGACCTTCATTATGATTTATGGACAAGAGCAGCATCAGGGCCAGGGGCCATGCTCCCAGGGGAACCACGAAGCCGCTGGACCATCAATTGTGGTCTTTTAGTGGAGATCTCAGGGTGTACTCCTTTTTATTCTTGTGTTGCCAGTGAGACTCAACTTTGTGAGCTCCATCGCGGCTATCACTGGTGGTGGCCGGGCACCATCTGATTCTTCTGATCCCAAGTCAAAGTAGGCACCCATTCATGTGGGTCTCTCTGGCTTCTGGGTTGTCTTTCCCCCCATGTCGTTTTGGTCCTTGGTGAGCATCCGGTCCTGCTGAGTTGGGACCGTTGGCTGTGCCATTGGATGGCAGCTTGGCAGCTTTTAAGACCCCAGATGCCACTCACCAATGTGGGGTGCAGAGAGCCCTCTTAGCAAAATGCTAGTTGTGCCAATTTTCCTCGATTTCGCTTAAAAGCATGGTCCCCTGCCCCCCCACCCAAGCTACTCTGTCCTTGCAATATTGGGTTAAGATGGAAGGAGTACTCAAGATATGTTTAAGTCCACTTAATATTGTTTTGTTTCTAGTGTGTGCTATCACCAATTTCACCCAACCAAGTGTCTAATCTAACCACCCGACCCCCCTTCCTCCCTCCCTCCCTTCCCTCCCTTGTGGTGGTCGAAAAGTCTTTTCTTCTATACATAAGTCTGTTTTTGAGTTCTTATTATTGGGGTCTCATACAATATTTGTCTTTCGTTGCTGACTACTTTCACTCAACATAATGTCTTCCAGTTGAAACCAGGTTATGAGATGTTTCCTGGAATCATCATTGTTCTCTATCGTTGCCTAGTGCTCCGTTGAGTATACATACCATAGTTTACCTATCCATTCTTCTGTTGCTGGGCGCCTGGGTTGATTCCATATTTTTGCTATCTCTTCCTTTGTGATCGGTTTACTAAATTGTTCTGCTTCACGTTGTGATAATTTGGGTAGGTGATATGAACCAAGGAATTTGTCCATTTCCTCTAGGTTTTCAAATTTGTTAGAATACAGTCTTTCACTGTATTCTGTTATGATATTTTTGATTTCTGTTGGATGTGTTGTGACAACTCCCCTCTCATTTCTAACTTGGGTTATTTGTTTCCTTTCCTGTTTTTCTTTAGTAGGTTTAGCCAGTGGTTTGTCAAGTTTGTTGATTTTTTCAGAAAACCAGCTTTTGGTCTTTTCAATTTTTTCAATTGTTCTTCTATTTTTTAATTCATTTAGTTCTGCTCTAACCTTTATGATCTGTTTTCTTGTGGTGACTGAGGGGTTCCTCTGTTGTTCTCTCTCTACTTATTCAAGCTTCAGGGTTAGTTCCTTGACATGGTTTCTTTCTTCCTTTCAGATGTGTTCATTTATGGAGATAAACAGATGTCTGAGCATTGCTTTGGCTGTATCCCATGGGTGCTGGTAGAAAGTGTTTTCATTCTCGTTGGAATCCATGAATTTCTTTCTTTCATCCTTGATTTCTTCTATAACCCATGGTTTTTTGAGCAAGATGTTGTTCAGTTTCCAAGAGTTCCACTTTCTATGTTTTTTCCTGCTATTGATTTCAACTTTTATGGCTTTATGATCTGAGACAATGCTTTGCAGTAATTCAATGATACGGATTTTATTGAGAATTGCATTACATCCTAACACATGGTCAATTCTGGAGAATGTTCCATGTGCATTGGAGAAGACAGTGTAGTTGTCCACTGAAGGGTAGAAGGTTCCATATGTATCGATGAGGTTTAGTTGGTTAATTGTGGCAATAAGGTCTTCTGCATCTTTACTGAGCTTTTTGCTAGATGATCTGTCCAGTACTGAGAGTGAAGTGTTGAAGTCTCCCACTATTATTGTGGAGTAATCTAACTCTTTTTTGAGTGTAGTCAGTGTTTCTTCTACATACTTAGGTGCTCTGATATTAGGTGCATACATATTTAATATAATTTAGTCTTGCTTGTGTACTGAACATTTCAGCAATAAATAGTGCCCATCTTTGTCCACGATGGTGGATTTGACATTAAAATTAATTTTGCCTGAGATTAGAATTGCCACCCCTGCTCTTTGTTCATTGTTAGATTGATATATATTCTTCCATCCTTTAATTTTAAGTTTGTTCCTATTTTTAAGTCTCAAGTGAGTTTCTTGTAGACACCATATGGATGGGTCATGTCTTTTGATCCAAGATGTCACTCGATGTCTCTTTACTGGAGCGTTCAGTCCATTCACATTCAATGTAATTATTGACAGGTATGTTTTCAGTGCTTCCTTTGTGATATGTTTATTTTTGTGTTGATGTTTTCTCTGTTGTTCTTATTAGCCTGTTCTGGGACATTCTTTTTTGTGAGTTGATTTTACACCTTTATCAGAGCTCGTTTTGTAGTTATTGAGACTCCTGTGTTACATTTCTTGATATGGCATGTTGCATCTTTGTTGTGCTTTACGGCTGCCCCTATTATACCCCTTAATAAACTATATATAAACCCAATTTTAATTACTACCAGTCTTGTCGACTTCCTCTCTGTCTGGAAGGACTGTAACAACTGTAGTACATCCCTTTTTTAAATATGATGGCACCATAGTTTTCATGATAATCACTGAATTGTTTCTTTCCATATTAAAGCTGTGATTGAGTTTGGAGCCTTCCCTAACTGAGTAGAATTCTGGGTGATGTGTCTTTCTAAAATATAAAGTTAGTGGTTTTGCTCTTCCAAGCCGAAGCCAAGAACTTAGTATGTGTTGTAGTTTTGGTTTGGTTTTTACAAAGTCTCTGAGTTATCTGGGAATGTCTTAATTTCATTTTCATGTTTGAAAGATAGTTTTGCAGGCTATATAATTCTTGGTTGGAAGTTCTTCTCCTTCGAGGCTTTGAATGTGTCATGCCACTGTCTCCGTGCCAGCATGGTTTCTGCTGAGAAATCTGATGAAACCCCACAGGGTTTCCCTCTGAATGTTAGCCTTGCTTTGAGTCTTGCTGCTTTTAAGGATAGCTGCTTATGTTTCATTTTGTTAAGCTTGATTATAATATGCCTTGGAGTCTTTCTTTTGAGATCTATATTGGGTAATGTACGATATGCATCTGGGATGTCTGTATTCTCTTCCTTCATGATTTCTGGGAAGTTTTCTGTCAACAGCTCAACAACGGTACTCTCTGTATTCTCAGGTGTCTCATCCTGTTCAGGGACTCCAATTAATCAAAGGTTGTTCCTCTTAATAGAGTCCCACATGCTTCTTAATGCTTCTTCATTTTTCTTGTTTCTTTTTTTCTGATTTCTACTCATAGATGCTGGCCTCAGTAGCTCTGTCTTCCAAGCCAGAAATTATTTTTTCCATTTGTTCCATTCTGTTTCTTTGGCTTTGTATGGAAGTTTCTATGTCTTTGATTTTGTTCTTGATCTGTTGGATTTCAGAGTCCTGGTGTTCCATCAGATCGAACAGCTTGCTTAATTTTTCCTTTTGTTCTGCTGCATTTTGTATAAGGTCTATAAGGGCTCTGTACATAATCCTTTTGTATTCGAGTTCTGATGATTTCAGAAATGTTTCTTCATCCAGAAAACTCCTTCATTGTTTTGTCTGAGAGCCTTCTGAAGCCATGGGTCATTTCTTGTTTGCCACAAGAGTCTATTGCTTTTTGGGTTTCATGTGAGTAGGTAAAGGCTAGGAGAGATATTGTGAAGATTGACTGCAGATGTTTCTCTAGGCTGTCTTAAAATGTAAAACAAAAGATATCTGACCACTTCCCAAGTTAGTCAGATTTTCAGGTGTAGAGGTACCTCTTCCCAACTGGCAAAGTAAGCACCTCTATATCCAATCCTAGATGATGTGACCTAGTTTAAAATACAGCAATGCTACTGTCCTGTTGGCCTCTGCTGACAGGGCCCAGCCTTAGATGACCCTTTGTAAACTACTGCTTTTCTAGTAGCAAAGCGCTCTCCTGTGGGCAGGCTCTGGCTCCCAAGCTAAGAATTAGGTCCAGCTGCTGTCACCGTATCTAAGATGGTGCCCTCCACATGGTTGGCAGATAGAGGGGCTAAAGGTGCCGAAATGTAGTGAGTCCTCAGCCTCTGTTGCCAGTCCCCACACCATAGGAGACACTGTGTAAACTACTGCTTTTCTGTCAGAGAAGCACTGTCCTGTTTCCAGGCATTGGCTCTGAGGCTAAGAATTAGGTCCAGCTAAAATCTCCATATCCAACATGGTGGCCCACACATAGGTGCTGTTGGTTTTGTACAAACCACACTGTGGCAGAGATAAAAAAAAAAAAAAACAGGCCCAATGTGGCTAGATGAGCAGAGTCCTAAGCCTGGCTCTCAAAATATGGCAATTTTGCCTGCCTATCCCACCAGCAGTGCATCTAAGACTAGCCACTAGGCAAGACCCTGAGAAAAAAAATCAAAATGGTGTGTTACCTTCAGTCCATGAGAGCCAGTGCTAGCCAGTAGCGGGAGTCAGCAAAAGATGGGGGGTTTTTTGTTCAGTGGTATGAAGTCCAAATTAACAGCCCAGTGCCATGTCTTGGAGTTTACTAGGTGACCAGAAGGCTCAATTTGATTATCAATTCAGGTCTTAGTTTCCAGAGGGATATAAGGAGACCTGTACTTAGTCTGCCATCTTGACTCCACTCCCATGTATTTTCTATCTTTTGTAACTTGCACTGAAATCAAAATAATACATATGCACAAAGCTTAGAAAGCCAAGGCTTCTTAATTGCTATTGCCTGGTCCCACATCATCCTGCCAAGCTCCAGCACCTTTGAGTACGTCATTGTACCTTTGTGGTTTTGTTCTGATCAAAGCTCACCTCATATGAATTGCATTCTTTAGAACTGTATTAGATGATTCAAAGGCATATCTGTTGATATTCCTTTGCAGATACCATATCTCATTGATTCTAAGACACAATGTTTTTCTCTCGGGTTTTGTTTCTACCTTTTAACATTTCTGAACTAAAGAGGTGCATCTTAAAAATCTATCACATTTTACCATCAACCAGGTGTGATTTGTCATTGCCCACACAATGAAATTTAATCATAATTGTTCATACACGGTCATCACATGAATTGAGTTTTATATATTTCCTTGGTAAATTTTTATTGTGCCTAAAATATCTTCAAGTATTGATTCCTCATTGAAGCAAACGTTATTGTGTATAAGAAAAGGAAAGACACAAAGCAAAGGGCATTATTTTAATTTTAATGATTGGGGTAGGCAGAATAATGGATGACCAAATATGTCCACTTTCCAATCCCTGAAACCTGTGAATATGTTACTCTATATGACAAAGGGGAATTGAAAATCACAAGTGGAATTAAATTGCCAATCAGATGACCATTTAAAATAAGGAGATTACTCTAGGTTATCCAGATTGGCACACTGTAATCATGAGTGTCATTAAAAGGAGGTAAGAAAGGAGTCAGAGTCAGTGGGAAACATGACTATGAATGAAAGAAGCAGAGAAGTGGCATTGTGAGGTCTTAACTTTAAATGCTGGCTTTCAGTGAAGATGGGAGCCAAGGAATACAGGTAGCCTGCAGAAACTTGAAAGAACAGGAAAACAGATTTTTCTCTCAGAGACTCCAGAGGAAACATAGCCTCCTAACACTTTGATTTTAGCCCAGTGAGATCAGTTTTGGACTTCTGATCTCTAGAACCATAAGACAAAAATTTGTGTTGTGATCCCCTGAAGTCTTCTTTATGAAAAACAACAGTTTAACTTAATTAATAAAGTATGTCTGCCTTGAGTACTGTATGGTTTTAAAGAATTATCTATATAAGAACAAATTGACAATGAAATCTGAAAAGTTACATGAGGAAATTGAAGAACCAAACCAAACTTACTGCTGTCAAGTTGATTCTAATTCATAGCAATCCTATGGGGCAGAGTAGAACTGCTCCACAAGGTTTCCAAGGAGGTCGTGGTAGATTCAAACTGCTGACCTGTTGGTTAGCAGTCAAACTTAACCACTTTGCCACCAGGGTTCCGTGAAGAGCTTACAAGCTGAGTACACTTATGCTCATGGTATACGGTGATTTGGAACTTCATGCTCCAAGTTACATGATTTGAAAAATGTCATTAATGTCACTGAATTGTACACGTGGAAATTGTTGAAATGGTGTATCTTTTTCTGTGTATATTTTCAGCAAAAAAAATGAAATAAGAAAATTTATGTTTGTTTTAAGCCACTAAATTGTTGGTAATTGTTACAGTGCGATAGTAAAGTAATACAGTGATACTAATCATTAATGGGGAGATTGCCACAATTTTAAAGTATTTTCTCGCAAAGAGAACACCAAATTCTTTATAGAACCTAAGGAATAAGGATACCTACAAGTAAATGAATTTGAATTATGTTGCACTGCATTTTTAAAACTATATCCTTATGTGTTAAATGACAAATTACTGTATATTTAATAATGAAACTGAGGGCAGAAAGTAGAAGAAATTGTCATATTCTTTGGATTTGATAACATAAAGTTTAATATAACGTGAGACTGATATGACCAATTCAAATAGCATTTAGAAATGTCATTAAGGCATTGAGTCAGAGTTCAAACTATGATGTTTGTTCTTACTTAGGAGTACATAAAATAGTGATGGGTATTACAATTGATGTCACCCTTCATTCAATTAAATATGTTAGTAGTAAATATTTTTTACAAAAGGAATTCAAGTTTATTGTGTAAATTTTGGAAAAGACAAAAATGGACATTGTTATTGTTGGATGCCACTGAGTCAAGTTAAGTTTGACTCATAGAAGTGCCCTGTAACAGAGTAGAACTCCCCGATGGGATTTTCTAAGTTATGCTCTTTGCAGGTGGTCACTTTTCAGGGCTTTCTCCCTTAAAACTTCTAGGTGGGTTTGAACTGCCAATTTTTCAGTTCACAGCTAAAGAATTAACTGTTGCATTACCAAGGCTTCTACATAAGGAAAAAAAAATAATCTATCATCCTCCAGAATCAGGATAGGCCAGTGTATGTTACTGCAACAAATAGTCCTCAAACTTCAGTTGTTAAAACAACTAAGATGGTACCCCATCGTAGTTTTGATTTCAATTTCTTTAATAGCTAATGATCGTGAGCAATTCTGCATGCGTTTTTTGGCCACCTGGATATCCTCATTGGGGAAATGTCTGTCCATCTCCTTCACCTATCGCTTAATTGGATTATTTATCCTTTTCTTGCTGATATTTTGTAATACCTTATAGATTGTGGAGATCAGTTGTTGGTCTGACATTTAGTTACCAAATATTTTTTCCCATTCTGTGCCAAGCCAAGCCAAGTGCCGTCGAGTCGGTCCCATTCTGTAGGTAGTCTTTTAATTCTTTTGATGAAGCCTTAGGATGAGCAAAAGTGTTTAATTCTTAGTAGTTCCCATTTATCTATTTTCTCTTTTGTTGATCATGCTTGGTCAGATTTTGAAGTCTGTCTGCATTTTGTATTAAAACTTCCACTGTTGATCCTGTTTTTTCTTGGATCAGCTTTATCATTTTAGATTTTATATTTAGGTCTTTTATCCAACTTCAGTTTGTTTTTGTATAAGGTGTGAGATATAGGTCTTATTTCAATTTTTTGCAGATGGATATCCAATTTTGCCAGCACCATTTGTTAAAGAGACCATTTTTACCCAAGTTTAAAATCTTAGGGCATTTGCTGAATATCAACTATTTAGAGGAGGATGGTGGCATCTCTGGGGTCTCAACTCTGTTCCATTGGTCTATGTGTCTCTTTCTTTACCAGTACCAGGTTGTTTTGACAACTGTGGCAGTGTAATAGGTTCTGAAGTCAGGTAGTGAGAGGCCTCCTAGTGTGTTCTTCTGCTTCAGTAGTGCTTTACTTATCCAAGGCTTCTTCCCTTTCCAAACAAAGTTGTGATTTGTTTCTCCATCTCATAAAAAATGTTGCTGGAATTTGTATTGGGATTGCATTATATATGTAGATTGCTTTGGGAAAAATAGATACCATCTCACCCCAACAAGGTTGGCCATCATCCAAAAAACACAAAACAACAGATGCTGGAGAGGCTGTGGAGAAATTGGAATTCTCCTATACTGCTGGTGGGATTACAAAATGGCACAACCTCTTTGGAAAACAATCTGGCACTTCCTTAAAAAGCTAGAAATAGATATACCATTTGATCCTGTAATTCTACTGCTTGGAATTTATCCTTCAGAAACAAAGGTTTTCACACAAACAGGCACATGTACATCGATGTTTTTTGCAGCACAGTCCACAATAGCAAAGAGATGGAATCAACCCTGATGCCCACCAACAGGTGAATGGATAAAGAAACGATGGTACATGTACTCAATGGAACACTATGTTATGATAAAAAACAATGATGATTTTAGAAAACATCTCATAACATGGTCTCATTTGGAAGAAATCATGCTGAGTAAAATCAGTCGGTGTCAAAAGGACACATTTTGTATGAGACCCCTGTTATAAGGACTTAAAAAGAGAATCATCCACAGAAGAAAATGACTATGTTGGCTACATGAGTGAATGGGGTGCTGAGGGTTTATCATAGATGAGAGAATTGATAGATGTTAGAAATTTTATTATTTTACTGTAATTAATAAAAAAAATAAAGAAAGAAACAAGTAAGATTTACCACCTGTTCCTGTTACCCATCCATAGTGGTTTCACAAGGCAAGATTTCTGCTTAAAGTAATCACTCAAAGACTGAACTAGGTGGACTAGCCACTGAGTTAAATAACCCTGTTAGTCATATTAGAGCTCAAAGGAATTTTGAAGATTCTCACACGGTCAACTAAATCCTTGATTCCAAGAATGAGATATATTAAATCTGATTGCAAACCATTAGCCAGAAGAAATAATACGATTCTATTCAACCAGAGGAGACTGGGAAGTGAAAGCTTATCATGTGTCAGGAAGGCAAAAATGTGAAAAACTAATGATTACATCCAACACTAAGAAATAATCAGCATTATTATTAAGATGCTAATACATTTTCATCCACTTTTAAAATATTTATGTATTACATATACAATTGTCACTTAACTATATATATGATTTTATTTTACCTACCATTGTATAGTGATATTTTCCAATATACTTTAAAATATAGATTATTTATTAATTACATATAAATCCATGTTATATATTTATTTTAACATTTTGGTTATCAGATATTTGTAGTGTTTCTTATTTCATGCAGTTATAAATAATGTTGTGGTGGATATATAGGTTAATAATTATAATATAAGGCACAGGCTCTCTGCATCTGAAGCAAAGTGAGAATTTATGATCAAATTTGTGAGAAAAGTGAGAATTTTAGGACTTAAAAAATACTAAGGATTAAAATATTCTGTTTAATCCATTGAGTGTATTCTAAATGAGTTTACACAAAGAAGAGCTAGAAGTTTGGGGTCACTGATAGACACCTCGACACGGAGGTTGTCTTCTTAAACTTAAATGTAAGTTTGAACAGATGGAGAATGCTACTGTTAGCAAAAACAGACTCATGGAAACCAGATTTACCCTCCCATCTAAAATGAACAAAATATACGAAAAAAATGGTTATCAAGATGCAAACTATCAAGAAGACTGTGGGAAAAAGATTTGAAAAAACACCTTACCTTAGAAGATACATGGATGTCGAAAAAAGCACATGAAAATGTGGTTAACCACTAGTCATTAGAAAAATACATATTAAAACTGCATTGTACTGCAACTGCATATGTATCAGATGGGTTAAAATGAAAATGACTGACAATACCTAGTGTTGGCAAGGGCAACAATGAACTAGAAGCCTGTACACTGCTGGTAGAAATGTAAAGTTCTGTAGTCACTTTGGAAAACACTTTGACAATTTCTTAAAAAGTTAGACAGACACTTCTGTATAGCTTGGCATCCCCCACTTCTAGATATTTACCTAAAAGAAAATTATTATGCATATTATTCATAATAGCCAAAAATGACAAGAATCCAAAGGTCCATCAACAGGTGACTGGGTAAGCAAATTGTTATTCAGCTATACAGTGCAGTATTCATCAGTGAAAAAAGAATGTACTAGTGATACACGAAACATGAGTACTGGTACTGGTGCAATAACAGACACATAGAATAATGGAACAGAATTGAGAATCCAGAAGTAAATTTATCCACCTATGAGCATTTGATTTTGACAAAGGCCAACAATCTGCTAAATGGGGAAAAACAGTCTCTTTAACAAATAGCTCTGGCATAACTGGACACCTATTTGCAAAAAAAATTCAACAAGACCCATATTTCATACTATGTACAAAACCTAACTCAAAATGGATCAAAGATCTGAATATAAAATGTAAAATCAAAAAAATCATAGAAGAAAAATAAGGACAAAACTAGCAAGCTTAATACGTGATATAAACAAAATACATAACATAACTAACAGTGCACTAACACTAGAGGAGAAACTAGATAACTGGGAACTCCTAAAATTCAAACACTTGTGCTTGTCAAAGGGCTTCATCAAGAGTAAAATGGTAACCTACAGACTTTGAAAGAATTCAAATATCCTATAAAGTTCTAACTTCTAAAATCTACAAGATACTGCAAATCCTCAATGACAAGACAAATAACCCAATTATAAAATAGGGAAAACATATGAACAGATCACTAGTTCACTAGTAAACACAATCAGGTGGCTAACAAATACATAAGCAAATGCTCATGATCATAGGTCACTACAGAAGTGCAAATCAAAACTACAATAAGATATTACCTCACACTAACAAGGATAATATTCATCAAAAAAATTATTAATAAATGCTAGAGAGGCTGTGAAGAGATTGGAATATTTATGCACCGCTGGTGGGAATGTGACATGGTATAGTAGCTTTGGAAATAAATTTGGCACTTCCTTAAAAAGCTAGAAATAGAAGTACCATATGATCCAGCAATCTCAGTACTTAAAATATATCCTAGAGAAATAAGACCCCTCAAATGAATAGATATATGCTCAGTCACGTTCATTGCAACACTATTCACAATAGCAAAAAGATGGAAATAACCCAGCTGCCGTCAACAGACCAACAGATAAACAAATTTTGGTATATTCACACAATGATATACTACACAATGATAAAGAACAGTGATGAATCTGTGGAACACTGCATTATCTGAATGAATCTGGAGGGCATTAAGCTGAGTGAAATTAGTCAGTTGAAAAAGGACAAATATTGTTTGAGTCAGCTATTGTGAAAATTCAAGAAAAGTTCCAAACACCGAAGAAAATGTTCTTTAATGATTAGGAGACTGTGGAGGGAGAGACAGAGGAATTCACTAACTAAATATTAGACAAGAATTCTTTTAGGTGAGGAGAAGAACAATGCACAATACAGGGGAAATGAGTACAAGAGGACTAAACCAAAAGCTAAGAAGTTTTCTGAAGCCAACCAAATACTCTGAGGGACAGAGTAGCAAGGGCTGGGGCCTGGGGCCCGGGGACCATAGTTTTTTGGAAGACATCTAGGTCAATTTGCATAACAAATTTATTAGGAAAATGTCCTGCGTCTCCCTGTGGTGAGTGATGTCCGGGGTCTGAACAGCTTGCAAGCAGCTATCTAAGATGCATCAAATGGTCTCCACCCTCTTGGAGCAAAGGAGAATGAAGAACGCCAAAGACAGAAGGAAAATATGAGCCCAAGACACAAAATGTCCACATAAACCAGAAATTCTATCAGGCTGATTCGAGAAGAACTATATGATGCTCAGCTTCCACCAATAACCACCCTGACAGAACACAACAAAGAATCCCTGATGGAGCAGGGCTCAAGTGTGGACAGAACTCAAATTCACACAAAAAGACCAGACTTAATGGTTTGATTGAGGTTCCTGGGCACCCTGTTAACACTGAAACAATTCCTGGAGCTCCCTCTTCAGACAAAGATTAGACTGGACTGTAGAGTATAAAATGATACTTGTGAAGAGTGTGCTTTTTAATTCAAAAAGATATACACGAACAAATAGCTACTGACTGGAGCCAGGATGCGAAGGCAGGGAGGGACAAGAGCTAATTAGAGGGACAAGGGAAGCCCAAGGTAGAGAGGGGGAAAGTGCTGTCACATTATAGTGATTGCAAATAGTGTCAGATAGCAATATGTATATAAATATCTTTATGAGAAAGTAACCTGAGTTGTAAACTTTCACTTAAAGCACAATAAAAATATATTTAATGTTATTTATTTCAAGCAAGGTACAACAGAAGGTATATGGAAGAAATAAAAATGAAAAATATGCATTTCCTTCCAGCAGCCTGTTTAGAGTCCTAGTGACACAGTTGTTAAGAGCTCAGCTGCTAACCAAAATATCAGCAGTTGGAATCTACCACCTGCTACTTGGAAACCCTATAGGGTACTTCTACTCTTCTTCATAAAGTCACTATAACATGGAATTGACTCAGCATCAAAGATCTTTTTGTTTGTTTGGCTGGTTGTTAAGGTTAAATGACTTGTTTAGAGTAGCGACAGAGATGAAGTGATAAAAAAAATTTTAGTGAGAATAATGAGAAACAGAGACCTCCAGACAACACAGCACCATAAACAAGAACATGCTGTGCCTCCACAGCAAAGACCTGAAAAATTAAAACAGAGACAAACATCAGTCCTTGAACTCAAAGTGTCAAACAAGAGAAAAAGATCTCGGCCAAACACAGAATAGTATAAGAAGCTAAAAGAGAAAGAGAGCAAGAAGAGGTACAAATGCAAGTCACCTATCAGCTATTGCAGCACAGATTCACCATCTTGGGCTCTTGTTGGAGATCAGCAGAAGCACAGGGAAGCAGCTTCACAGAAAATGCAGCAGAAGGCAAAGCACCTGATAACCAGTGATACATGCTATCCAACCACTCATCTTCTACCCACTGCTTCCCGGCTAGCTACAGTGGCTGATCTGGCTGGGAAGCAAGTCTGTGCAGCTTGAATTCACCCCACTCACGCTGGAGATCAGTGAGCAGGGATAACAAGAATGCAGCATCATGGAGATCCCAGTAGAAAATAGATCACCCACTAACCAGAAATATATGGTTTCCTATCCCTTCCTCTTCACCCCACATTGGCTTCATCAGTTTTCTGCTAGCTGCAGTCTCTTGACCAAAAGGAAACTTCTTCAGACCTAGCCACATAGATTCACCATGCCCAAACTGGCCACCTCCCTGAGTGCCATTTGTCTGATGTTGCTTTTTTTCTTTTCCTTTGATTTCTTCCATGCATCCCACCACTTCCTCTGTGTTTCTCTTGGACACCTGGCTACATGTGTCATCTTTGTTATTTCTTGAAAGGCTGTGAAGCATCACTCAAATGGGGAGCCAATCCCACGGCCTATGACAAAATACTAGTAGGATCTTCAGTGTTCTTTTGTTTTCCTTTATTGTGTTTCATTTTGTCTGCTTCTTTCTTTTCTTTTTCTTTTCATGACTTGGGAATCTCTTCTAACTGGCCTATACTGCAGAGCTTAGGACCTGCCTCACCAGTCTGTGTAGTAGTATTAGTGGGTTGATTGGGAAGATTTCTTTTTTTTCCCTTTTTTTCTCTTATCTGTTTCCTGTCTTTATTCATTTCTCAATTCTTCTCTGTCTTACCTATTTTTCTGGTCTCCTAAATGCCTGACTGTGTGACATCTATATCCTTTCCAGCCAGGTTGTACCATGCAAACTTGGAGACACATCCCCAGTATTCAAAGAAGCACCAGTGGGACCCCTAGGTGTATTTCTTTACTTTTTTCCAAATTTTTAACAAAGTATTTTTATTTTATTTTCCTCCTTTTCTTTTTCTTTTTTCTTTTACTCCGTTTCTTGATTTCACATATCTCCATTACAACAATAAGCTCCATTAGCACTTTTTTTGTATGCTTTTTATTTGTTTTGGGGCTCCTGTTTCTCATTCTTTCCTGTCCTTTCCAATACACATCTTAACTCCACAAATCACAATCTTGCCCTGCCTTCCTGCCTACCTGCACCATGTGCTGAACATCAGTCACCTGAGCTACATTGGCACAGCCTACAGGAACCTTCCTAGCACTGATCTCTGGGCCACCATGTTGGCACTGTTACTGTTGCTTTTAGGTAACACTGAGTCAGCTCAGATTCATAGCAACCCTATGCACAACAGAATGAAACATTGCCCAGTCTTGTGCCATGTCCACAATCATTTTTATGCTTAGGTTCATTGTTGTGCCTACTGTGTCAATCCATCTCATCCAGGGTCTTCCTCTTTTTTGCTGACCCTCCATTGTATCAAGCCTGATGTCCTTCTCCAGGGACTGATCCTTCCTGACAACATGTCCAAGGTATGTAAGATGCTGTCTTGCTATCTTTGATTCCAAGGAGCACTCTGGTCATACTTCTTTCAGAAGAGTAAAATGAAATCCTTCACAAAATTCAATCCTTTCTCCATTTATGATGATGTTACTTACTGGTCCAGTTGTGAGACTTTTTGTTTTCTGAATGTTGAATTGCAATGCATACTGAATGCTGTAGTCATTGATCTTCATCAGTGTTTCAAATCTCCACTTTCAGCAAGTAAGGTGGTGCCATCTGCATAAAACAGGTTGTTTATGAGTTGTCTTCCAATCCTGATGCCTTGTTCTTCTTCATGTAATCCAACTTCTCAGATTATTTGCTCGACATACAGATTGAAAGGTATGGTGAAAGTGTAAAACCCTGACACACACCTTTCCTGACATTAAACCACACAGCGTCCCCTTGTTTTGTTCACATGACTCCCTGTTAATCCATATACAGGTTCCTTAAGAGCACAATTAAGTGTTATGGAATTATCATTTTATGCAATGTTAGACATAATCTGTTATGATCCACACAGTTGAATGCTTTTGCATAAGCAATGAAATAGAGGTAAACATCTTGCTGCTGTTCTCTGCTTTCAGCCAAGATCCATCTGACATCAGCAATGATATCCCTGGTTCCACGTCTTTTTCTGATATCAGCTTGAATTTCTGGCAGTTCTCTGTCAATATACTGTTGTAGGCAATTTTCAATGACATTGTGCAAAATTTTACTTGCATGTGATGTTAATGATATTATTCTATCATGTGATCTCTTCATTTGATTGGATCACCTTTCTTTGGAATGAGCATAAATATGGATCTCTTTCAGTGAAGTTGGCCAGGTAGCTGCCAAATTTCCTGGCATAGACAAGTGAGTACTTCCAGCACTGCATCTGTTTGTTGAAATAGCTCAACTGATAGTCCATCAATTTCTGGAGCCTTGTGTTTTGCTGATGCCTTCAATGCAGCTTTGATTTCTTCATTCAATACCATTGGTTCCTGATCATATGCTAACTCTTCAAATGGCTCAACATTTACCAGTTCTTTCTAGTATAATGACTGTGTATTCCTTCCATCTTCTTTTGATGCTCCCTAAGTCACTGAATATTTTCTCTGTGGAATCCTTCACTATTGCAACTTGAAGCTTGAATTTTTTTCTTCAGTTCTTTCAGCTTGAGAAATGCAGAACGTGTTCTTCCCTTCTAGTTTTCCATTTCCAGCTCTTTGTACATGTCATTATCATACTTTCGTCTTCTCAAGCTGTACTTCAAAATCTTCTGTTTGAGTCTTTTACTTCACCATTCCTTCCTTTTGCTTTAGCTGCTTGACATTCAAGAGCAAGTTTCAGAGTCTCTTCTGACATCCAATTTGGTCTTTTCTTTCTATCCTTTTTAATGACTTCGTGCTTTCTTCATGGATGATGTCTTTGATGTCACTCCACAATTTGTCTAGTCTTCAGTTATTAGTGTTTGATACATCAAATCTGTTCTTGAGATGGTCTTTAAACTCAGGATGGATATACTTAAGGTCATACTTTGGCTCTCATGAACTTGTTCTAATTTTGTTCAGTTTCAGTTTGAATTTGCATATGAGCGATTGATGATCTGTTCCACAGTAAGCACCTGGTCTTGTTCTGACTCCTGATAGAAAGCTTTCCCATCATCTTTTTCCATAGATGTAGTCTATTTGGTTTCTGTGTATTCTATCTGATAAGGTCAGTGTGTACAGTTACCATTTGTATTGGTTTAAAAAGATACTTGCAATGAGGAAGTCATTAACCTAGCAAAATTCTATCATGTGATCTCCAGTATTATTTCTATCTCCATGTCTATATTTTCCAACTACTAATCCTTCTTTGTTTCCAACTTTTGCATTCCAGTCACCAGTAATTATCAATGCATCCTGACTGCATGTTCAGTCAATTTCAGACTGGAGAAGCTCGTCAAAATCTTCAATCTCTTCATCTTTGGCCTTAGTGGTTGATGCATGAATTTGAATATTAGTTGCATTAATTGGCCTTCCTTGTAGGTGTATGGTTATTATCTTATCACTGACAGCATTGTACTTCAGGGCAGATCTTGAAATGTTCTTTTTGATGATGAATGCAAAACTGTTCCTCTTCAAGTTTTCATTCCCAGCATAGCAGACAATATGATTGTCAGATTCAAAATGGCCAGTACTGGTCCATTTCAGCTTACTAACACCCAAGATATAGATGTTTATGTGTTCCATTTAATTTTTGACAATTTCATTTTTTTTGATTCATACTTTGTACATTCCATTTTCTGATTATTAATGGATGTTTGCAGCTGTTCCTTCTCATTTTGAATTGTGAAACACCAGCAAGTGAAGAACCCAAAGGCTTTACCGCATCCACATCATTAAGGTTGACTCTACTTTGAGGAGACAGCTCTTTTTCAGTCTTCTTCTTAGTGACTTCCAACCTGGGGGCTCATTTTCTGGCACTGTATCTGACAATTTTCTGCTGCTATAAGGTTTTACGTGGCTTGTTCTTTTCAGATATAGACTACTGGGCCGTATGTCCATGTCTGTCTTAGTCTAGAAGCTCAGAGGAAACCTGTCTATTATGGGTGACCCTGCTGGTACCTAAATACCAGTGGCATAGTTTCCAGCATCACAGCAACAAGCAAGTTCTCCACTGACAGATAAGTGGGGGCTGCTCCTTCTACCAGCTGATACATGCCAAAAATAACCAATCATAGCCCATCCCATTGAAGTAGATCAGCCCAGCTGCGCCAAAGCTGAGCAAATGGGCATATCCATTATACAAAGAGGTGAAAAGTATTGTGACCACAGACAAGGAAACAACAAAGAATGCACAGTCCAATTGCTGTGATATAAGCAAATAAAACAAACCAAAGATAGACTGAAACAAATAGATTTGCAATCAATAAGCAAAAAAATACTGAATGTCCTGAGGATTACAAACAATATGAACATGTATTTAAAAAGAAATGGCAGGATGGTACCAGCAGGTGTACAAAATAACATATAAAACATCTTTCCAGTAGAAGAAAAGTCACTAGAACTAAGTACAGGGAATTTAAATCTCTAATATTCAGAGCTACCCAGGAGATGAAGTAAAAATCAGTGAAAACTGAGAAAAAATACAATAATTCATGGAAAAGACATACAAATTAATGGACAAATTCAGGAAAATGATACAGGAACAAAATGCCAAAACAAATACACAACTAGAGTTAACAGAAAAACAAGTAGAACTTCAAATGATAAAGAACAACATTTCAGAAATGAAAAGTATCATAAAAGTATCATAAAAGCCCTGAGGAGCATGTTTGAAATGATGGAAGACAGGATCAGTGAAATCAAAGACAAATACTTGAGTACAACTCTTTTTGAGGAAATATCAGGAAAAAGAATGAAGAAACCCTGAGAATTATGCAAGATACAATCAAAAGCAAAACTTTGCAAGTGATCAGAGATCCAGAACAGGGTGAGGAAATGGAAAACACAGAGAGGATCATTGAACAACTGCTGACAGAAAATTTCCCTAATGTCATGAAGGATGAAAAGCTGACCATTCAAGAAGCTCAACAAACCCTGTATAGGATAAACTCTAAAAGAAAATCACCAAGGCATATCATAATCACACTCAGTAAATCAAAAGCAAAGAAAAAAATCTGAGAGCAGCTCAGAAAAATAAAAAGTCACATACAGAGGCAAAAAGATAACAGCTCTGATTGCTTGGCAGAAGCCATGAAGGCAAGAAGGCAATAGGATGATATACATAAAACCTTGAAAGAAAAAAAATTGTCAACTGAGCATAATATATCCTACAAAATTCTCATTGAAATATGATGTTGAAATTAGAACATTTGCAGATAAACGGAAGTTAAAAGAATATGTGAAAACCAAATCAAACTTACAAGAATTAGTAAAGGGAATCTTTTAGTTTGAGGAAAAATAATGTCAGGCCATAGCTTGAATCTAGGACACAAGATGGTACCAGCCACCGTACTAGCCTATGAAGTGAAATCTCAAGTACAATCTAAAATGAAAAGAATTATAAAAGAGAACAATAGAGGTTAATCTGTAATTGACAACTACATCAGAACAATAAAAGAGGGAATGGATAATATTGGTTAGAACCTTCTAATGGAGTGGAAAGCAAGGTGATACCAAGTAATATCAGACCAGCTCAAACCTAGTAAGATAAGGGTAAATTTCAACGTAACTAAAAACACTTAATAGACCTACTCTTCAAAATAAAGAAGAAAAACACAAATTCTCAATAAAAACTAAATCTACAAAAACAAAAGACATACCCAAATGAAAGGATTTTAGTACAAGACAGTAAGTGGATCAAGGAAAATGACAGCACCACAAAGACATGACAGCAGTATGCTCATATCTATCTGCAATTACAATGATTATAAATGGCCTCAATGCACCCATAAAGGGATAGGGAGTGACAGAATGGATGTAAAATGCAATCTATTAATATGCTGGTTACAAGAGTTACACCTTAGAAACAAAGATGTAGATTTATTAAAAATCAAAGGACAGAAAAAATACATCAAGCAAGTAGCTAACAAAAAAAAGTGAAAGTGACAATACAAATCTCATATAAAATAGATTTTAAAACAAAATCCATCATGCAATACAAAGAAGGATGCTATATAATGATGAAGGATGATGCATCATGAAGAATTAACCATAATAAACATCTGTGCACTTGATGACAGGGCTCCTAAATACATAGAACAAACTCCAACAGCACTAAAAAGACCAACTAACAGCTCCACAATAAAAGTAGGAGACTTCAGAGCACCGCTCTTGGTAAACGACAGAACATCTAGAAAGAAACTCAACAAAGATACAGAAAGACTAAACAACACAATCAACCAACTTGACCTCACAGACATATATAGAACACTCCACCCAATAACTGCAAAATACACACTCTCTTACAATGCATGTGTAACATTTTCCTGAATAGTTCATGTGTTAGGCCACAAGGTAATCCTCAACCAAATCCAAAACATGGAGATAATACAAAGTATTTTCCCTGATAATAATGCCATCAAAGTAGAAATAAACAAGAAGAGCAAAGAAAAAAGTCAGTTACATGGAAATTGATTATCACTCACTTAAAAACCACTAGGTAAAAGAAGAAATAAAAGACGGAATAAAAAAAAATCCTAGAATGAAATGAGAATATTAACATACCATATCAAAACACTTGGGATATAGCAAAGACAGTGCTCAGAGGAGAATGTGTAACAACAGATGCACATATCGAAATAGAAGAAAAGGAGAAAATCAAAACATCTTCAACACAACTTGAACAAGTAGAAGAGGAACAGAAAAAGGAGGCCACAGCCACCAAAAGAAAGGAAATCATAGAGATCAGAGCAAAAATAAATGAAATAGAGAATAGAAAAACAGTAGGAAAAAAAAAAAAAACACCAAAAGTTGATTCTCTGAAAGGGTCAACAAAATTGACAAACCACAGGCCAAACTGACAAAAGAAAAACAGAAGAGGTTTCAAATAACCCAATTAAGAAATGGCATTACAACAGACCCAACTGAAAGACAAATGGTTGTAACAAAGTGTTATGAAAAGCTATATTCCAACAATTTGAAAACCTAGAAGAAAAGGAAAAGTTTCTAGAAAAACAGTACCTACCCACACTAGTACAAAATGATGTTGAAAATCTAAACAGACCTGTAACAAGAGATTGAAAAGGTTATTTAAACAACCCAAATGGAAAAAAAAGCTGCACTCAGATCACTTCACTGAAGAATTCTAGCAAACATTCAGAGAAGAGCTTATTCAGGTACTAAACCCACTGCCATCAAATTGAGCCCAACTCATAATGACCTTATCAGAGAGAGTAGAACTGCCTGATAGAGTTTCCAAAGAGGGCCTGGCTGATTTGAACTGCCAACCTTTTGGTTAGCAGACATAGCACTTAACTGACTGTGCCACCAGGACTTCCATACCAGTACTACTCAAACTATTTCAGAACATAGAGAAGGAAACAATATTCCTGAATTCCTTCTAGGAAGCCAGCGTAACCCTGATACCAAAACCAGGCAGAGACACCACAAAAAAGAACATTACAGATCAATATCTCAATCAGTATAGATACAAAAATTCTCAAAAAAATTCTAGACAATATAATTCAGTGTAACATCAAAAATAGTATACATAAATGAAAAGGAAATCAGGAAGAAAACACAATTTATAATAGCCCCTGAAAAAGTAGAATACATCTACAAACAAGTAGGATTCATTCAAGGTATGCAAAGATGATTCACCATTAGCAAATCAGCAAACATAAGCCAAGCCAGAGCCAAGTGCTGTCGAGTCTGATCCGACTCATAAACCACCACACAAACAGAACAAAAGAGAATAATCACATGATCATTTAAATTGATGCAGAAAAGGTATTTGACAAAGTCCAACCCCCACTCCTGATTTAGAAAAAAAAGCTCAACAAAATTGGTACAGAAGGGAAATTTCTCAACATAATAGAGGACATCTACACAAAACCAATGGTCAATATCATTACTAATGGAGAGAAGTTGAAAATATTCCACTCTGGCCTCTAGGGTTGCCATGAGTTGGATCCGACTCGACGGCACTTGGCTTGGCTAAGAACAGGAACAAAACAATGATGCACTTTATCACCACTTCTAGTTAACATTTTACTGGAAGTCTTAGCTGGAGCAATAAGGCATGAAAAAGAAAGTGCATCCAAATGGGTAATTCAAAATGGACAAAGATCTAAATATGAAGTCCCAAACCTGAAATTCCATAGAAGAAAAAATAAAATTGACACTAGAACCTCTAATTCACAACATCAGCAAAACACAAATCATAACCAACAAAACATGAACTCCGGAAGATAAGTTAGATAATTCAGACTTCCTAAAAATAAAACGCTTACATTCATCTCATCAAAAGACTTGATCAAAAGAGTAAAAAGAAAACTTGCAGACTGGGGGGAAAAAAATAGCTATTATAAATCAGACAGTGGTCTAAAATCTACAAGAAACTCTAAAACCTCTACAACATAAAGACAATCGAATTGAAAAATAGTCAAAGGAAATGAACAGATACTTCACCAAAAAGTTCAAGTGGTCAACAGACACATGAGGAAATGCTTGGGATCACTAGTCATTAGAGAAATGCAAATCAAAACCATGATGAGTTACCACCTCACCGCAGCACTACAGGCACAAATCAAAATATAGGAAATTAGAAATAATGGGGAAGCTATAGAGATAGTGGAACTCCTTTGCACTGCTAGTGGGAATGGAAAATGATACAACCAATTTGGAAAACAATATGGCACTTTCTTTGAAAGCTATAGACAGAAATATTGTATGATCCAGCCATCCCATTCTTAGGAATATATTTCAGAGAAGTAAAAGTTGTCAGACAAATATACATATGCCTGCCCATGTTTACTGCAGCATTGTTCACAATTACAAAAAGTTGGAAGCAACCTAGATGCCCATAAACAGATGATTGGATAAACAAACTTTGGTACATACACATAAAGAAGTATTACATAACAGTAAAGAAAGATGAATCTGTGAAGCATTTCATAATGTGGAGGAAACCGGTGAGCTTTATGCTGAGTGAAATAAGTCAATCACAAAAGCACAAATATTGTACAAGACCATTCATGAAAAGGTTTACTCACAAAAAGAAACAATCTTTGACAGTTACAAGGAAGGGGAAGGGTGGGCACGGAAAAACACTAAATAGCCCATAGATAATTGGTAACCTTTCTGAAGGATGAGACAACACACAATATTGTGGAAGCTAGCAACAACATATATAAGGCAAGATCATGGAGTCTCCATAGATACATGCAAACCCACGAAGGGGCCATATTGGGGGCTGAGGGCTCTGTGGACTATGGTCTTGGGAAAACCTCCAGGTCAATTGGCATAGCATAATTTATAAAGATTAGGGTTGGGTGAAGGATGTGACAGCATGCACTAGAAGTGGGGTACCCACAACTACTCAACTTCAGAAGCAAACTGTACACTTAATGTGGCCTATCCCTTTGGAAGGACACAGAAACAAGTTCTGGGATGAGGGACACCATGCTCTCAGGGGACATCCAGACTAATTGGCATGCCTAAGGTTTTCCTCTCTCTCAAGACAATGCTCTGCATTCTACCTGGCTGAGTGGCATCTAGGTTCTTAAAAGCCAGAAAACTGCCTTCAAAATAGCACCAAACGGTTCCAGTCTACCTGTACCAGAGGTAAATAGTGAACATCAAGGACAGGAGGAAAATATGAGCTCACCAGATGGAAAGGGCCATATGAGCCATACTCTGCGTCAGCGTGGGACCAGAAGAACTAGATGGTGCCCAGCCACAAACAATTATAGCCCAGATGGGGTACACAGAATGGAGCCCCAGACATAGCAGGTGATGGAGTAGAGAGCAGAACTAGAACTCCACCAAAAGCCCTCTCCTGATGGTCCTTCTGAATGGAGGGCCCCTTGGGTGTATGGCCCCTGGAATCTCTAACCCTAAACTGTGTCCAGTGCCAGGGCCAGCTCCCCAGACAAAGACTGAAACAGACTATACAAAAACCTTTAGACCTGTACACAGGGTTATCTGAGAGGCTATTCGCTGGAGCTGAGATGACTGGATGAGGAGGGCCAGACCTTGGTTGAAAGATCATGGGAATTTCCAAACAAAAGGGGAAGGGTGTTGTCATGTGGGATAGAAGGGGGGCAGCTAGAATAGAATAGCTGTGAGAATTCTGTATGTTAGTAACATAATATCGATTGTAAAATTGTTCTTAATTCACAATAAAAGATGTATTACACACACAAAAGGAAATATTCTACATTCTCCTTGGATGAGTAGCATCAGAGGTGTTAAAATCCTGTAAGGGTCATACAGAATACTCTATTGATACCATACCTCTGGGAGTAACAAAGAATAACAAAATTAAACGTACAAGGGGAAAATTAGCCCAGATGACTAACAGACCACATCTACAATGACCTCCACCAGACTGAATCCAGTACAACTAGATGGTGCACTGCTACCATCACTTACTGCCAGGACAGGAGTCACAACAGAGGGTACTGGACGAAGCTGGAGAAAAACGTAGACAAAAATTCTAATGCACAAAGAAAGACCTGGTCTGCTGGCCTGTCAGAAACTGGAGAAACCCTCAGAGTATAGTCCCTGGACACACTTTCACCTCCATAAGGAAGTCACTCTCAAGATTCCCCCTTCACCCAAAGGTTAGACAGGCCTATAAAATGAAACAAGATTAGAGGGACAAGGACTAGAAAACAGGAGTGGTCAGGAAACCCAGTGATAGGGAACCCAAAGTAAATAAGGCGTGTGTTGACATGTTGTGGGATGGTAAACCAATGTCATAAAACAACATGAGTACTGTGTAATGAGAAACTGGTTTGTTCTGTAAATCTTCATCTAAAGTACAGTAAAAAGAAAGTTCATATACACACAATAAAGAATACTGGAAAACAGGCATTATTATTTTATTACATCTTATCTCTTATGATTTTCAAAACTCACTAATGTGAAGTCAATTCAGACTCATAGAAACCCTATAGGACAGAGGAGAACTGCCTCATAGAGTTCTCAAGGAGTGCCTGGTAGACTCAGACTGCTGACTTTTGGTTAGCAGCCACAGTGTTTAACCAGTATGCCACCACGATTCCCCATTGTTTTAAAAAAGCCCTTTGAAATAAGTATTATTGTTATAAAAAAAGTAAATTGATGTTTAGAGAGAGAATAAGTGATTCATTGTCATCATATAGCTAGTAAAGAGTGGAGCTGTCTTAACCTTGAATGTAAATTAAATTTTCAAATATTTTTTCTTTTATGATGCTGTTACATGATACAGTTTATATCAAAAATATTTCTGTTGAAGAATGGAGAAGTAAAAGGAGGAATACTATTGATCAAATGTGTGCAATGTACCAGGTTCTCATGAAGGCAATTTGGTGTATATTTATTGCATAAAATTATGACAGTGTCCCTTTTCAATTAGGTATTGCTACTTCATAGGCCAGGAAACTGAGACTCATAAGGGTTAAGTATAATGCCAATAATCTTGCAAACTGAGACAAACCAGGACTTAAACCTATGCTTTCTTATTATAAGGGCTACTACTACCTTAACAGCAAAAATACAGTGACTAATTTTTATTGATCACTTATTAGACATGAGAAATCTGATAAGTACTTTACATGCATTACCAACACTTCATCATCCAAACTACCCTATGAGATAAACACCAGTATATTATGCTAATTTTACACAAGAGAAGAGTAAGGACCAGAGACGTCATGCAATTTTTAAGTGGGAGAGCTGAAACTTTAATCCATGCACTCTGACTCCATATCCCGCCAGACACCATACTGTGAGAGCATGAGATGTCTCAAAATGCCACCTCTCTTCCTTGCTTAGATTCAAATCCAACTGACAGATAGAAAATATACAAAACATTAGGAAATCTGAATACCCTGTATCTACTAGTGAAACTGGTATTAGATTATGCAGCTTGTGTCTGTAAATGGGGTTCTTAATAGTATACCTCAGAATGAGAAAACAGTACCACCCAACATTTACCATCACGCTAGACCATCATCACAGTTTTCTCCCAATTTATATTATGAAGGAAAAGAGCGAAACACGCATATCTGAGAACAGATTCACTCTTAAGTGATAGAGCATAGGTTGTGGGCTATCTTGAACTCACCAGTCGGATAAGTGGGAAGATAGAGAAATTAGAACTTCACAAGTGGAGTTTTCTTTCTTTTCATGGGGAAAATGCAAAAGCTCCCTAACCAGATGTTGATCTGGATTTAATTTTCTAATATAAACTTTCAGGTGACTTTGATGATATTTAATACTTATTCCTCTCCTTTCACACTCATTATGTGACTTTTGTATATAGATTGCATTCTTTAAAAAATAATTTCTGGAACAATTCTGAGAAAGACACATAGCTGGAGAAAGATGATGCCTTATAGTAATTGGCAGTGATATAATCTTTACAGAGAATCTTGAAGTTTTGCCTTTGGAAGGCAACAGCACCAAGAAAAGGAGCCCCGGTTTCACAGTGGTTAAGCACTCAGCTGCCAGCCATAAAGTTGGCAATTCAAACCTGACAGCTGCTCCCCAAGAGAAAAGATCTGGCAATCTGCCCCATAAAAGATTACAACTTAGGAAACCACATCAGGCAGCTCTACTTTTTCGTATGCTATCACTGTGAGCTGGAGTCAATCTGACTACAAAAAACAACATAGGGAAAGCATTTTGCTTGCTGATACTTTCAAAGAAATTTTTATAGTCCTAATCACTGGTATGTATAAGCTTTCTTTCCCAATTATTTAAGTTACATAATTAGTGATTGATTTGATTTGATCATGGTATTTTTCCTGTACCCAAGTTTCAAGACTTGTAGGTGTGATAATCATATAATTGAATGTATTTTTAGGGAACTTGTAAGGGCCTCAGAAGTTCACCCTCCTAATAAATTGACTAATGACAGATGCCTACAATTCTACCATCAGTGCTGCACCATGGTTTCTTAAAGCTGTGATCCCCTTCATGTTGCTCTTATTATGAATTGCTGCAATCCACTTAATGGCAGTTAGGGTATTTTTTTTGTATTCCTAAAAGCACACTGGGAATGGAGGATATGCAAAGCATAAAGACACCTCTCATCTGGTAGAGACAAAAGTAAGGTGCATCACTGAAGATGCAAAAGGGCACTGAAAATTAATCTAACTTTGCAGTTTCCCTGAGGCTGCCCCTGGTGACACCTCACTGGAACATATTAAAGCAAATAATTAAACCTGAAGACACATTTCAGCACACACACAAAAAAAGTTCAAAAGCTAGCATTTGCTTTTTATCTGCTTTCATAAAGATTAGAGCCTTGGAAACCCTATGGGGCAGTTCTACTCTGTCCTATAGAATTGTTATGAGTTAGAATGGACTCAACAGCAAGGGGTTACAGGCTATCATCACAAATGGTAAGCACCTGAACAGTTACTTCTCTTACCTCATGTGATGCTAGAACATCAAAATAAAAAATAAAATATTCAGTCTCCCATCTTTATATTTTGTCTCCATGATGTCCAATATTAAACTGCTTCCAGGGTGCTGAAAGCCTGGTGGCATAGTGATTAAGTGTTATGGATGCTAAGCACAATGTTGGCAGCTCGAATCCACCAGACACTCCTTGGAAATTCTATGGGACAGTTCTACTCTGTCCCATGGTGTCGCTGTAAGTTGGAATCAACTCCACAGCAATGAGGGTTTTTTTTATTATTATTATTATTTAATAAATATTTGTTGTTGTTAGGTGCTGTCTTAGTCATCTGGTACTGCTCTAACAAGAAATACCACTAGTGGAAGGTTTCATGAGGAGAAGCTTTTATTGTCACAGTCTGGTAAGCCACAAAGTTACAAGCCCATTCAACATGAGAGATCATCACAGTCCAGTAGGCTGAGTCCAAATCCAGTGAGAGCATCTTGGCACAGGAACCTCGGGTCCAAAGGACGTGCTCTGCTCTCAGTGCTTCTCTCTCAGTGGTTTGAGGTTCCCAACTTCCTCAGCTCACTTCTCTCCCTTATATTCCACAGGCTTGAGTCCTGCCTCACGAACACAACTGCAAACCACTCTCCATCATCAATAGCACAGAGGCAGGATTCACAACACATGGGAGGAAGGGCACCATATTAGAACTCCAAACCAAGACAAATCAACACACAAATTTTTGGGGGGACACAATTCAATCCATGACAGGTGCCTTCAGATCAGTTTGGAATTATAGTGACCCTATGTACAATAGACGGAAACACTATCCTGTCCTGCACCACTCATAATTATTACTCTGTTTGGGCCCATAGTTGCAGCCACTGTGTCAATTTACCTCATTGAAGGTCTTCCTCTACTTTAATGATGCTCTACTTTGCCAAACATGCTGTCCTTCTCCAGGGAATATTCCCTTCTAGTAACATATCCAAAGTACATGAGATGAAGTCTTGCAATCCTCCCTTATATGGAACATTTTGGCTGTACTTCTTCCAAGACAGATTTGTTCGTTTTTCTGGCACTCCATGGTAAATTCAGTTTTCTTCACCAACACCATAATTCAAAGTCACTGATTCTTCTGTCTTCCTTATTAACTGTCCAAGCTTTGAATGCGCACGAGATTGAAAATTCTGTGACTTGAGTAAGGTTGCCCTTAGTTCTCAAAGTTTATCTTTCCTCTTTGACACTTTCAAGAAGTCTTTTGCAATGAATTTGCCAAATGCAGTGTTTGTATTTTTGATTGCTTCTTCCATGAATTTTGACTGTAGACTCAAGTAAATTGATATCTTTTATAACTTCAGCATTTTCTCTGTTTATCAGAATGTTTATTATTGTCTAGTTGTAAGGACTATGAGGTTTACTTCATACACAAGACTGTATTTTTTGATCTTCTTCAATAAGTCCGTGAAGCCCTCTTCGTTTTACACAAGTAAGGCTGTGTCATCTGAATATTGTAGTTTGTTAATGAACATTGCTCCAACCCTGATGTCAGTTCTTCATATAGTCCAACTTGTCAGATGATTTGCTCAGCGTAGTTATTGAACTGGTATGGTAAAAGCTACAATCCTGTGAGCTTTCTTGATTATAAACCACACAGTAGCTCCTTCCCATTTTTGAACAACTGACTCTTGATCTATGTATATGTCCCCCACAAGCACAATTAAGTGTTTTGAAATTCCTATTCTTTGAAATGTTTTCTACAATTTGTTACTATCCACACAGTTGAATGCCTTTGCATAGTGAATAAAACACAGGTAAACATCCTAATGGTATTCCCTCCTTTTAGCCAAGATCCATCTGATATTAGCAATGATAGTTCTCATTCCAGGTCCTCTTCTGAATCTGCTTTGAATTTCTGGCAGTTCTCTGTTACTATAATGTTGAAAACCTTTTTTAATCATCCTCACTAAAATTTTACTTGCATGTCATTAATAATAGTATTTTTGGATGATTCCTCATTCTCTTGGATCACCGTTTTTACTGAATGGACACAGATGCAGATGTCTTCTATTCACTGAGCCAGGTAGCTGTCTTCCAATTTTCTTGGCATAAGCAAGCAAATGCTTCTTGTGTATTATCTTTTGGTTGAGGCACTTCAGCTGGTATTCTATCAATTCTTGGGGCCTTGTTTTTCAGTGCATCTTGGACTTCTTCTTTCCTACCATTGGTTCTTTGTCATATGCTACTTGCTGGAATGGTTGAACATTGACCAGTTGTTTTCAGTACAGTGACTATGTATATAACTTCCACCTTCTTTTGATGTTTCCTGAGTTCTTCAATATTGCAGTAGAATCCTCAATATTGCTACTGGAAGCCTGATTTTTCAGTTATTTTAACTTGAAAAATGGCAAGCATTTTCTTTCTTTTTGGTTTTCAAATACCAGATCTTTGTACATTTCATCATATTGCTTTATTTTGTCTTCTTGAGTTTCCCAGTGAAATGTCCTGTTCAGTTCTTTTACTTATTTCTTCAGTTTTCTTCAGCTACACTACTTTTAAGAGCAAGTTTCTTTCTAAGTCTCTTTTGACATCCATTTTAGTTTTTTCTTTCTTTCTTTTATTTTTAACGAGCTTTGCTTTTTTCTTATGTGATGTCCTTAATGTCATTCCACAACTCATCTGGTCCTGCTCAATTTGTCATTCCTGGCATAATAGACTACATGATTGTTTGATTCAAAATGGTCAGTACCAGTCTGTTTCTGCTTACTAATGCCTTGGATGTTGATATTCAAGTGTTCATTTCATTTTTTAAAAGTATTTTATTGTGCTTTAAGTTAACCAGCCAAGTCAATTTGCTGTAGAAAACCCTCCACAAACACTGCTATGTAACTCTAGCTGTTCTTCCCAACCTGTGACAGCACACTCCTGCTTTCCACTCTGTATTTTCTCATGTCCATTCAACCAGCTTCTGTCCCCCTCTGTTCTCTCATTTTGTGTCTGGACATGAGCTGGGCTTTTGTATTTAATTTTTGACAACTTTCAATTTTTGTAGGTACGTTCTTCAAACATTCCATGTTTCAATTACTAACGGATATTTGGAGCTATTTCTTCTTACTGTGAGTAGTGCCACATCCACCAATAAAGATCCCAAAACATTAACTCCATTCAGGTCATTAAAGCTGAATGTAATTTGAAGGGGCTGCTTTTCCTGGGTTTTATTTTAAGACTCTTCCAACTTGATTGGCTGATATTCTGGCTCTATATCAGTCAGTGTTCTACTGCTGTTCATAAGATTGTCATTGGCTAGTTATTTCAGAAGTCACCAGGTGCTTCTTTCTAGTCTGTCTTGTTTTGGAAACTCCACTGAAACCTATCCATTATGGGTGACCCTGCAATTATTTGAAATACCTGAGGATAGCTTCCTGTATCATAGCTACCTACAAGCCACCAAGGTACAACAAACTGACAGACACGTAGTGGAATAAATATTTGTAAATTAAATATTATAAGTAGATATTTGCTTATTTAACTTAAATAAGTTATTAACCAATGGACTGTGAACCTGTTACAAAGACAATATGAAGTACCATATGAAGAAATATAAAAGAGGCCCTCCCCTAAGAATCAGACAATGTTGTTGGATCATCAGAAACATACATGAAAAGACAGTGTCATTGAATCGTTCATGTCAAAATTTAAATGGGTGGATATTTTATTGTGTATATTTTCACCACAGTAACAGCATTTTAAGAAGTGAAAAGAGAGAAGAAAAGGCAACAATAAAAGATTGTGTTACATTTATTTGTTCAACCATAGTTACTGAATACCTGTTATGCTCTTCTAAGCTCTGATAATATTATGGAGATGAACAAGGCAGTGTCCCTCATGAGGCTTACTTTTGAACTGAGGAAGACAATCAATATGAAAATAAAGTAGTAGATATAACATGAAGCACTGGTAAGTGCTATGAAGAAAAATAAAGCAGAAGAGTAGAACAGCTATACTAAAACCAGTGGTTGTCATTCCTGAAAGATGAATGATTAAATGAGTGCTACAGAGAGATACTACACGAGTTCACAGGGTGTAGTGATCATTCTTGTCTAGAGTGATTCTGAGCATTTCACATGCAAAAAAAAGTAAATACACATCTTTGGAGAAATCAGTAGAGTTTTAACAAATGTACAGAGCAATATTTCTCCCAATGTATTACATAGATCACCTTTATTAGAAGCCACTAGGGGAACTGAATGGGAGCACCAAGAAAACCAGTGCTGTCGAGTTGATTCTGATTCATAGCAGCAGTCAAGAAATCAAAAGATACATTGCCTTGGGAAGAGCTGCTGCGAAAGACCTCTTTTAAAATGTTGCAAAGCAAAGATGTCACCTTAAAGACTAAGGTGTACCAGATCCAAGCGATGAGTCATATTTATATATTGAATTATTTATTCAAAAAATGTGTGTACTTCTTTGTTTAGACCATGATTCTTCATGTTGTGTGATGTTGTTATATGCAGTAAACATTGTCTCTATAACATTAATGAAGGGAGGTGGTTGTCTTGGTGGGGCAGAACTCAATGTGTAAGACTGTGTTGTACTTTGAGGCAATGTCTTGGAATACAAAGGAATGGAAGCAAGCAGAGATATGGGGACCTCATATGACCAAGAAGCACTGCTATCAGGAGAGCATGTCCCTTGGAAAAGATGTGAGGTCTCTACACCACAGAGGCACCCAGTCCACGGGAAGGCTGACAAAAATGACCTTCCTCCAGAACTAATGGAGAAAGCCTTCCCCTAGAGCTGATGCCCTGAATTTGGACTTATAACCTACCGGACTGTGATAGAACAAAATTTCTCTTTTTAAAACCATCCACATGTATTTCTGTTACAACAGCACTAGATGCCTAAGACACCATGGTATTTTCAATCACATCATATGCATATATGAAGCTGGACAATGAAAAAGTAAGACAGAAGAACTGACACCTTTGAATTGTTGTGTTGGAGAAGAATATTGAACACACCATGGACTGCCCAAAAAGCAAACTGATCTTTTTTTGGAAGAAGTCAAACAGAGCACTCTTTAGAAACAAAGATGGCAAGACTACATCTTACGTACTCTGGACATATTATCAGGAGGGATCAATCCCTAGATAAGGACATCATGCTTGATAGAGGGTTGGTGACAAAGAGGAAGGCCCTGAACAAGATGGATTAACATAGTGGCTGCAACAGTAGGCTCAAGCATTGTGGGCATGGTGCAGGACAAAGTGACATTTTGTTTGGTTGTACCTAGGGTCATTATGAGTCGAAACCAACTCAACACACCTTACCACAGAGCAACTGCTTAATCTACAGATTTCCAAATTCCGACTGTTCTCTGTGGGTAATTCACAGGACTATGCCAGGTAATTCTTATCTGCACTAAATTATGAAAAAACACCAAAAAAGAGTGTCAAAACACTAAAACTTAAAATTGGCTGTACTGTACCATACCCTACAGAAATCTATCCTCCATTCCATGCTTGGCTGGGGAAGGGGAAATAAAGAAAAGACTGACTGGTAAAACAGATGGTTTTAACTGGAAAGATATTGCCCAACAGACTAAAGAGTTTCAAATGTACAGAATGTTAAACCATAAAGTATTAATATCCAGTCAATTAATATAAAAATGTAATATTTAAAAACCATTAGTTTGGTAACAGCAGCATACAGGATGGGCTACAGGTGAAGACATTGATAACAAGGAAAATGTAAATACATTGGAGTAGTACATATATTTAAAGCCAGAAGCATTACATATGAAAGTAAGGTCAACTTCAATAGCCATTAAAAGGAAAGAACAGATATGAAGTACATTATGAAGTGAGTAAAAATGATACTCTGTGTCTACTTAGATTGTGAGAACAAAGACAAAGGAAGAGGCAGAAATGACTCAGATTTTGATTCTTACAGATTCTAACAAAAATGAATTTGCTGATTATTAGAGGACTCTATTACCTACCTTGAAGGGGTCAATGCTCAAATGATTATAGGAAAGTGTAATAGACAAAATCTTATTACTGTGTTCCTCCAATTTTTCTAAATTTGCCAGTAATCAAGAACTAAGATGAGAGCTATCCATTGTGCCTCTACCCCAGCTAACCACAGGAAATAACCTCCTCATTTTGGAATCAATGTGTAAGAACAAACTTGTAATATGAGCGAAGATTGAAACTAGTCTCTTACAGCAACCATTAGGAAAACACTGGCTGAGAAAGGAGTAGAAATAATTGTACGCTATCATGATTGTCAAATACATTACTACCATTTGGGAGAAAATTTATATGCCATTGAATGCATGATTAGTTCTTCACTGATAGCAAAACAGATGTAATTGTATCTAAATAATGATTATCATTTGACAAACTCAATTACCTCGTGAACAATTTAGAGCATATTTCACTTTATAAAAAAAATTTTTTCTAAGGCTGAATTACACATTTTTCTAAACCAAGATGTGATAGGATATTTTCAAGTTTAAAAGAAACAGGTAACTTGTGGTTAGAGTGTTCTACTCATTTTTAATTACATTAACTGGCAATGTGAAGAATGTGAGCTTTAACACCTCTTTCTCCCCACACACACATACACACACATACACAAATAATATATAATTCAAAATATAAGTTCAACAAATTATATGCATTTGGAAATGTCTGTACATCAAAACACATTTGGAAATATGTTGTTCAACTATGAAGAGTACCATGTCTATTTTGACACATTTTTTTTTCATAAATATATTCTATTGTCTCTGTCTTATTTTGAAAACAAATCACAAAATATTTTCATAATTTCCTACCTGGAGAAAAATAGAAAAGAGGTAGAAGAATCAAAATAGTTCTTGCATGTTCTTCTGAGGCAAAATCCACAGAGCATTTCAACTTGGTAACCTTGGATATTTGTGTGACTAGTTCATTTGTATTCTGTTGTATAGACATATGAGTACACATAAGAGAAAACAGGTTCAGCTTCCAGTAAAGCTGAAATAGCTCCTGTCAGACCATTCCTCACATAGGTAAACCTATAGACTCTGAATAAAATATATGTTTTTTTAAAAAAAACAAAAGCAAGTAATTGAAGACATTGAGTGATGACCAAAACTAAGCAGGAACTGGAGTGGAATAGACGGTTGAAAGAAAGTTAAGATACTAGGTGAGAACTTCCAGAGACAGTCAGAGAGAGAGACACCCACATACGTGTATAGTATCTGACCAAATCTCTGGGCTGACTCCTGAACTATATATGAGTGAGGCAGATTTCAAAGAATCCATCTAAGGGAAAATAACTAAATGCCAATCTGAGCTGCCACTTGCCAAAGGAAACATTGGTCACGTTATGCATTCAGCCACATTAACGGCACACTACAATAATTAATACTTTTTGGAAAAACAAAAATAAAATGCTTAGTGGCTGAAATATAACATTCACAACTTCAAACTTGAATAGAATCCAAAATACTCAAGGTATGAAGAATCAGGAAAGAATGAGCCATTCTGAAAGAAAAGAAAATTAATAAAGATCAGCCACAAACTGATCCAGATATTAGAAAAGCTAATAAGGATTTTAAGCAGCTTTTGTAAATATGCTGGAATGAAAAGTAAATGTTTTTGCTATTAATGAGAAATCTTAGCAGAAAAATAGAAAGTATACAATGAATGAAAGATAAATTCATGTTTAAACAATACAATAACTTTAATAAAAATATATTTGTGAACATGCTGTACATCAGAATAGAAAGGCCAAAAAAGTCAGGAAATTTGAAGACAGATCAATAGAAATCATCTCATCTAAAGAACAGAAAAAAAAATACTTTCAAAAAGTAAAACAGAGCTTCAGAGACCCGTGGAACAATATCAAAAGATCTAACAGAAGTGCAGTTTGAGTTTCCAAAAAATAGAAAAGAAAGAATGGAGCGTAAACCATATTTTAAGGAAATAATGGCAATCAGAATCAGAATATTTAAATTTATAGATTCATGAAAACTCAGTGATGTTCAAACAGGGGAAATGTCACAAAAATCATACCTAGAGGCATCATAGCCAAGATGCTAAAAAACAAAAGTAAAGAGAAAAGCTTGAAAACAGCCAGAGAAAGAATGACACATTATAGCATGCGAAAACAATTTAATGAGCCACCACTTTCTCATAAGACAAAAACAAAAAGCAAACCAACACAATACAAGTCAGTAGACAGTAGAAAATCATCTTTAAAGTGCTGGAAAAAGTCTAGTATCTAACAAAAATATCTTACATGAATGAAGGAAAAACAGGCATTTCGGGTAAAAGAAAACGTAATGATTTTATAACTGGTACTCATGCTTTTTATACTTAAAGATGATAATACAAAAATAAAGTGTAGAAAATCAAGAAAGATGAAAAAAGCTGTAAATAACGAATTAAACCGAAACAAAACAAGATACTGAATAGCCTCTACCATTTGTATGTTAACCAAGAAGTGTTTCTTCTCATACCTTGCTTTTTACTCGAGGCCTGGGATAGTCACTGTGTCAGTGCTTTTTGAAATCTTGTGTATTAAGCATAAAGACTTAATTTCTAAAGAAATTCTGAAAATTCTGTGTATGTGAAGGGATGATTTTAATTTTACATGCTTATTTCAATTTCTTTGAATGTGTGAATGCTTTTGCAAAAGATTTGATTGGGAAATCTAGTTTAAAAATGGTGAAGAAGGAATTTTCCTTTTTAACTTTTGAAAATCACCCAAAATCAAAAAGTACTTGAGAAAAAGATATGCAGACTCCTTTACTGATGAAACTAGGGGATATTTGGGATCCTGAGTCACAATATATGAGAAAGGATTTTATATATATAGGATTAAACAGTGATATAGGGAAACAGTAAGAGAGGCTGCCCATGACCACGGGCTTAGAAGAAACCCTGAATAACATCATTCTCCCAAACAAAAAACATAGTCTGAGAAAGAAAGCAAGGCTTTTTTGTCATAAGAAAATAATTTTATGGTTTGAGTAGTCTGAAATTATGTTCTAGGTGCAGTTTAAGTTACCTAGTTTTTTGATGTGACATCTTTAAGAAAAGACTGAACAAAATGTAATTTAAAGAAATACTAAGTAAAGTGATGACATATTATGCAAAAGAGATTTTTCTGTGAAAACTAAATTGAATGCTTTGGAAAATATTATAGGTGTATACTGCTTTTGAACTTTGGATGAGAAATGCAATTTTGAGGAAAATTTCTTTAACATTTAGAAGATGTCTGAACTTTAATTGCCAATTTTATCTAAGACCTCTATCCACTTAAGGAAGGACTCCTGGTTGCACAATTAATTGTTAAGTACTTGACTTCTAACTGAAAGTTTGGTGGTTGCAGTTTGCTATCATCTCTGGAGGAGAAAGGATCTGGTAATTGGCTTCTGTACAGATTTACAGCCTAGGAAACCCTAAGGAATGCTACTCTGTCTTGTAGGTTCACTATGAATCAGAATCAATTCGAAGACACACAATGAAAACAACAACATCCACATTGTAAAGAATGAATTATCTAATACAGTTTATGTAAGAGCCATGATTTGGAATTAAAATAATTTCTTTTATATACTCCAAGATAATGTCTTAGTTAAAAACAAAACAAATAACAGCAAAAAAACCTTTAAACACAAGTGAAGTTTTAAATTTTTATGGCACATGCGCATCCTTTTTGTAGTTCCTCAATTAACCAATTTTTAAAAAATAACTGCCACCTTGTCATATCCTTTGAAGAGTAATTAGGAATGAAACTGTTGTTGCCAGACACCCTTGTGGAAAAGTACTAGTAATGCATTCTCCACTTTCTCTATTCAACACTATTTTAATAACATGAAATAGGTGCTTTTCACAAATGGAAAAATCATGTGAATGCATGAAATTATCAATTATCATTGTCCTAGACCACTTTTCTCCTATTAGCATTTTACTATTATACTTTAGTTTGGCAATATGATAATAGTGAAACCCTTGTGTAGAAAGCTTCACAGTCATCATGATAGCAAGCTTTTATAGTCTCTATCTTATATGTCAGGCACCTTGCTAAGGGATTTATAAGAATAAGTCACTTTAATTTTCACAGCTCTACCTAAATCCAAATTGTGAGGGACACTGTCAACAAATAGTCTATCATGCTTACTTTTCTGTCAAACATATATATTAATGATTCACCTAAGCATCTAATTTCAAAGGAAGCAATCCAGTAAAATACAAGTAGCCTGTTACTTTAGGGAAGAAAACAATGCAAAGTAATGAAAGTTCTTAGTTATAAATAAGTGAAATAATGTGACAGAATAATCTCTAATAGAATGCATAACATAACTAAATTAAAAATCAAAGATGGGGACACAGTCAAGATGACAGATTAAGCACACGTCTCCCTAAATCCCTCTGGAAACCAAGACCTGAATTGGTAATTAAATGGAGCCTTCTGGTCACCTAGTGAGCCCTTTGGACTTCATACTACTGAATGGAAAACCTTCTCTCTTCAGCTGACTCCCACTCCTTGCCAGTCCTGGCTTTCACAGACCTAAGGTAACTCACCATTTTGACTTTTCTTCTCTGTCTTGGCTGGCCAGTGGAGCTGGGTCTTGTCTAGCAGCTGGTCTCAGATGCACTGCTGGTGGGATTGGCAAGTGAAGTTGCCATATGTTGAGGGCCCAGCTTGGAATTCTGTGCACCTTATCATCTTTGACCTCTCTTTCCACCTCTGCCATAGTGCAGCTTGTATGGAGGTGCTGGGGGGCAAGCTTGTGTAGGAAGCCATCTTGAATATGGAGGCCTCAGATGGACCTATTATTAGCCTGGGAGGCAGCACCTACCCTTAAGAGAGTGTTTTTCCAGCTGAAAAGCAGTAGTTTACACAGCATCACCTATGGCTGGGGCCTGGCAACACAGACTGTGGACTCTGTGCATCTCAGCAGCTTTGGCCTCTCTTTAAGCCTCTGCCACAGTGTAGTTGTACAGAGTTCATGGGTGGAGGGCTTGTGCGGGACACCATCTTGGATATGGAGGCCTCAGGGAAACCTAATTCCTAAGCTAGGAGGCAGTGCTTGCCTGGAGGAGAGTGCTTTGCCAGCAGAAAAGCAGCATTTCACACAGTGTCGCCTATGGCTGGGCCTGATAACAGAGACCAACAGGGCAGTAGCTGTGCTGCATTTTGAACTAGTTTATAACATCTGGGTGGTATATAGAGATGTTTACTTTGTCAGGAAAAGGGCCCTATATACCGGAAAACTTGACTGACCTGGGAAGAGGTCAGATACTTTTTACCTTTTATTTTAAGACAACTTAGAGAAACAACTGCAGTACATCCTCACAGCATCTCTCCCACCCTCTACTGACTCACATGAATCCCCAAAAGCAACAGACTCAAGAGAAAGCTGTAACCAGAAAATCACCCAGAAGTCCCCTAAATGAAACAACCAAAGAGCTTTCCAGAAGAAGAAACTTTTCTGAAATTATTGGAAAGTGAATACAGAAGGATTATACAAAGAACTCTCTTAGACCTTCTACAAAATGCAGCACAGCAAAAGGAAAAATTAAGCAAGCTGTTCGATCTGATGGAACACCAGTACTCTGAAATCCAACAGATCAAGAACAAAATCAAAGACATAAAAACTTCCATTCAAAGCCAAGAAAACAGAATGGAACAAATGGAGAAGAAACTTTCTGACTTGGAAGACAGAGCTACTGATTCCAGCATCTATGAGAAGGAATCAGAAAAAAGAAACAAGAAAAGTGAAGAAGCATTAAGAAGCATGTGGGACTCTATTAAGAGGAGCAACCTATGATTATTTGGAGTTTATCAACATGGCGAGGCACCTGAGAACACAGAGTATTGTGGCTGAGCTGCTGACAGAGAACTTCCTAGAAACCACAAAAGAAGAGAAAATAGAAATTCAGGATGCATATTGAATGCTACTCAATGTAGATCTCAAAACAAATACTCCAAGACACATTACAATCAAGTTTAACAAAATGAAACACAAACAGAAAATCTTGAAGGCAGCAAGACTCAAACCAAAGCTAACATACAGAGGGAAATCCTATATGCTTTCGTCAGATTTCTCAGCAGAAAAAATGCTGGCACAGAAACAGTGGCATGATATAGTCAAAGCCTTGAAGGAGAACAACTTCCAACCATGAATTATATATCCTGCAAAACTATCTTTCAAATATGAAAATGAAATTAAGACATTCCCAGATAAACAGAAACTCAGAAACTTTGTAAAAACCAAATCAAACCTACAAGAAATACTGAAAGACTCTTGGCTTTGGCTTAGAAGAACAAAACCAATAACTTTATGATTTAGAAGGACACATCATCCACAGTTCTATTCAGTTAGGGAAGGGTCCAAACACCATCAAAGCTATAATAGTGAAAGAAATAATCCAGTGATCATATCATGACAACTATGATGTCATCATATCAAAAAGTCGGATGTACTACAGTTGTTATAGTCCTTCCAGATAGGAAGTTGACAAGACTGGTAGTAATTAAAATTGGGTTTATACATAGTTTATTAAGGGCAATCTTAGGGGCAACTGTAAAGCACAATAATGATGTATCACATAAAATTAAGAAATGTACTACAGGAGTATCAACAACCAAAAAACCAGCCTTGAAAAAGGTGAAAAATCAACCCACAAAGAAGAATGTCCTGGAACATATTAATAAGAACAACAGAGAAATCAGCACAAAAAAAAACATATCACAAAGGCAGCACTGAACACATACCTATCAATAATCACATCGGATGTGAATGTACTCAATGCTCCAGTAAAGAGACACTGAGTGACAATTTGGATCAAAAGACATGACCCATCCATACGTTGCCTATAAAACTCACCTTACACTTAAAGATACAAACTGAAAATTAAAGGTTGAAAGAATATATCTCAAGCTAACAATCAACAAAGAGCAGGCGTGGCAATTGTAATCTCAGATAAAATAGATTTTAATGGAAAATCCACCATCACAGGCAAGGATGGACACTATTTATTGCTGAAAGTTTCAATACACAAGCAGGACTTAACAATATTAAATATTTATGCACCTAATGTTAGAGCACCTAAATACATCGAACAAACACTGACTGCACTCAAAAAGGAGATAGATCACTCCACAATAATACTAGAAGACTTCAACACTCCACTTTCAATATTGGACGGGTCATCTAGAAAAAAAGCTCAGTAAAGACATAGAAGACCTTATTGTCGCTATTAACCAACTAGGACTCATCGACATGTACAGAACTTTCTATCCATCAGCCGACAACTACACCTTCTTCTCCAGAACACATGGAACATTCTCCAGAATAGATCATGTATTAGGACATAAAGCAGTTCTCAGCAAAATCCATACCATGGAATTGACGCAAAGCATCTTCTCAAATCACAAAGCAATAAAAGTCAAAATCAAAAGCAGAAAAAACATAGCTAGAAACTGAAACTCATGGAAACTGAATAACATCTTGCTCAAAAATCCATGGGTTATAGAAGAAATCAAGGATGAAATAAAGAAATTGATAGATTCCAATGAGAATGAAAACACTTCCTACAAGAACCTATGGGATACAGCAAAAGCAGTGCTCAAAGGTCAGTTTTTCTCCATATATGCACATGTCTGGAAGGAAGAAAGAAATCAAATCAAAGAACTAACCCTACAGCTGGAACAAGTAGACAGAAAAACAGCAGAGGAACCCCTCAGGCACCAGAAGAAAACAGATAAAAAAGATCAGAGCAGAACTAAATGAATTAGAGAATCGAAGAATAATTGAAAAAATTGAAAAGAACAAAAGCTCATTTTTTGAAAAGATCAACAAAATTTGACAAACCATTGGCTAAACTTACTAAAGAAAAACAGGAGAGGAAATAAGTAACCCAAATAAGAAATGAGAGGAGACTTATTACAGTAGATACAATAGAAATCAAAATTATTATAACAGAATGCTATGAAACACCGTACTCTAACAAATTTGAAAACCTAGAGGAAATGGACAAATACATTGATTCATATCACCTACCCAAATTATCACAAGGTGAAGCAGAACAAATTAATAAACCCATGACAAAGGAAGAGATTAGAAAAGTCATCAAAAAACAGCTAACCAAAAAAAGCCCGGGCGGAGATGGCTTTACTGCAGAATTCCACTAAGCTTTTAGAGAAGAGTTGTCACCGATACTACTGAGACTATTTCACAGTATAGAAAGGGATGGAATACTCTCAAATTCATTCTGTGAAGCCAGGATAACCCTGATACCAAAGCAGGGAAAGATCCAACCAAAAATGAGAACTGCAGACCAATATCACTCATTAGTCTAGATGCAAAAATCTTCAACAAAATTCTTGCCAATAGAATACAACAACATATCAAAAAAAATCATCCACCATGACCAAGTTGAATTCATACCAGAGATGCAAGGCTTGTTCAGCATCAGAAAAACAATTAATGTGATTAACCACGTAAATAACACAAAAGACAAGAATCACCTGATTTTGTCTATTGATGCAGAAAAGGCATTTGATAAAGTCCAACACCCATTCATGCTAAAAACTCTCAGCAAAATAGGAATAGATGGCCAATTCCTCAATGCAATCAGGGTCTTTTATACAAAGCCAACTGCCTCGTCATCCTGAATGGAGAGAGACTGAAAGACTTTCCCTTGAGAACAGGAACTAGACAAGGATGTCCACTCTCACCTCTCCTATTCAACATTGTACTAGAAGTTATAGCCAGAGCAATTAGACAAGACCAAGAAATAAAGGGCATCTGCATCAGCAAAGAAAAGCTAAAAATCTCCCCATTTTTAGATGATATGATTGTATATCAATCCTAAATAATCCATAAGGAAACTACTCAAACTGATAGAAGAGTTCAGCAAAGTCTCAGGATACAAGATAAACATAAGTAAATCAGTAGGATTCCTTTACACCAACAACGAGATTATTAAGGAAGAAATCACCAAGTCAATACCATTTACTATAGCCCCCAAGAAGATAAAGTACCTAGGAATAAGTCTAACTAGAGAAATAACAGACTGTTACAAAGAGAATTACAAGTCCTTACTACAACAAACTAAGAGAGACTTACGTAAATGGAGGAACCTACCCTGCTCATGGATAGGAAGACTTAACGTTGTGAATATGTCTATTTTGTCCAAAGCAATCCACTTACATAATGCAATCCCCAAACAAGTTCCAGTGACATTTTTTAATGAGATGGAGAAACAAATTACCAACTTTGTCTCGAAATGGAAGAAGCCCCAGATAAGTAAAGAACGACTAAAGAAGAAGAACACACTGGGAGGCCTCTCATTACCCGACCTTAGAACCTATTACACTGCCCCAGTAGTCAAAATGGCCTGGTACTGGTACAGAAACAGACAGATCAGTGGAACAGAATCCAAACCCCAGAGATGACATAATCTGCCCACGAACAGTTGATATTTGAAAAAGCCCCTAAGACACTAAACTGGGGTAAAAACATTCTCTTCCACAAATGGTGCTGGCAAAATTAGATATCCATCCACAATAAATTGAAACAAGACCTATATCTGACAGGTTATTCAAAAACCAACTCAAACTGGATAAAAGACCTAAATACCAAATCTAAAACGATAAAGCTCATCCAAGAAAAAGTAGGAACAACAATGGAAGTTTGAATACACAATGTGGACAGAATTGAAAATCTGTCAAACAAACCACAATCAACAGAAAATAGATAAATGGGAACCATTACGAATCAAACACTTTTATTCATCCAACGACATTATTAATAGAATTAAAAGGTCACCTGCAGAATGGAAAAATATATTTGACAACTATACATCAGACCAACACCTGATCTCCATAATCTATAAGGTACTACAAAATATCGATAAGAAAAAGATAAATCATCCAATTAAGCGATGGGCCATGGAGATGGACAGACACTTCTCTAAAAAGGAGAGCCAAGCAGCCAAAAAACACATGTGGACATGCTCACGAACATTAGCTACTAAAGAAATTCAAATCAAAAAAGACAATGAGATATCATCTCACCCCCAACAAGGTTGGCCATGATACAAAAAACGTAAAACAACAAATGCTAGAGAGGCTGTGGAGAAATTGGAACTCTCATACACTGTTGATGGATTGCAAAACAGTGCAACATCTTTGGAAAGCAATCTTGCGCTCTCTTAAAAAACTGGATATATACATATAACATTTGGCCCAGTAATTCCACTGCTTGGAACATATCCTACAGAATCAAGGCCATTCGCGCCAACTGATAGATGCATCCGAATGTTTATTGCAGCACAGTCCACGATAGCAAAAGAATAGAATCAAACCAGATGCCCAACAACAGAGAAATGGATAGGTAAACTGTGGTATATATACTCAAGAACAACAATGATTTCCAGAAACATCTCATAAACTGGTTTCAACTAGAGGACATTATGTTGAGTAAAAGTAGTCAGTGACACAATGAGAAATAGTGTATGAGACCCCCTACGATAAGAAATTAAAATCAGACTCACGCATAGAAAAGACTCTGACAGCTGCAAGCGTTGGGAGGGAGGGAGAGTGAGGGTGGAGGGTTTAGATTAGATAGTTTTTAGAAATTTGGTTGGGTGAAATTGGTGACAACACACATTAGTAAGAAGATCAATATTAAGGGCACTTCAACACAACTTGAGTACTACTCCCACCTTAACCCAATATTGCAAGGACAGAATAGCTGAGTTGGGGGGCTGGGGACATGCTCTCAGGTGAAATCGATGCCAATTGACACAACTAGCATTTTGCTAATGAGGACTCTCTGCACCCCACATTGGTGAGTGGCATCTGGGGTCTTAAAAGCTGCCAAGCTGCCATCTGAGGGTACAACAAATTGTCCCAACTCAGCAGGAATGGACGATCATCAAGATCCATTACGACATGGGGGAAAGAGAACTGAGAAGACAGAGAGACCCACAGGAGTGGGTATCTACATCGACTCGTGACTGGAAGAACTGGATGGTACCCGGCCACCACCAGTGATAACCATGGTGGAGCTCACAAAGTTGAGTCTCACTGGCAACACAAGGACAAATAGGGGTGCACCCGGAGATTTCCACTAAAAGACTGCAACTGATGGTCCAGGGGTCTCAGGGTTCCCCTGGGAGCATGGCCCCTGGCCCTGATGCTGCCCCTGTCCATAAATCATAATGAAGTTCAACTCTTTGGACAGCAATGGATTGGACTTGTCTACTCAAAGTGGGGGGGGGCACCTTATGGTTCTCTGCACCTATAGGATATCATCCTGCTGACATCTTACTGGAGGAGGGAGTGGGTGGAGAGGAGAGGATAGGAGATGGTTGGGAGGATAGGACATGTATGGAGCAGACAGGAAGAGTATGCTGTCACCAGGCAGTGAGAGCAGTGTGAGCTGCATATAGGTCAGCACTCAAATTTATATGGGAAAGTATATTTTCATTCAGTCATAAAAAATTATAAATAAATAAAAAATCAAAGATAATGTTAGATAAGTACATTTCATCTAACCAGAATTACGGTTTCGTGACCCATTCGTTGATTCATATATTGTCCTTACAAGTATATAATTTGACTTCAGAATATGAAGTTAAGTCTGCACATTGTAAGGGACCAATTTCCCAAGTCAAGAAACATCTGGTACATTCATTGGTTTGGGTTAATTTTTACAGGTCAGAGTTTACTCCCAAATAAACATTTAAAGTACTTTTTCAAAATTTCTTGAGCACTTAGACAATATAGTATACTGTCATGGGCCCTTTACATCCGCTTACTTAACAACTCTAAGATAGTATGCACATTATTCTTTCCAATACAACAGTAAGAAAGTAAGGGCTAGTAGAATTTGGGAGACCTCTCAGAAGACACACAATCAATAAATATAGGATCATAATATATAAGATGTTGAATAGGACCTTTGTGTGTCTGGGATTGTTCACTAGAATTTACAGCTGGAAAAAAATCATACTAAGGCACTATCTTATTCTAAAACATGCCTTCAACAAGATACCTAGAATTGCATACAGGCAAAACACTGTTGGGCTTCTTAGAAGATGTTCCACATCACTCATATACTCAGCTAATACCCCACTACTTTATCCCAGTATATAAGAAGAGTATCAGGGATACTTCCAGTGATAGTGGGAAGGGGCATTGCTTTCTCCTTGAAATCAAGCATTTTGTTTTCTAAGAAAAATAATTCATATTATTTGTGATGTATATAAGAAGAGTAAACAGACATATTTCCTCTGTGTAGGTATTTGCTTTTACATCAGGTTTGTTGTTAATGCGGGTATATCTACCTGATTAGGGGAGGTAAAAGGTAGATTGAAGCAGAGACAGAGAGAAAGAGACAGAGGTTTGAGGAAAATAAAGGACTTAAAGAAGAAATGCCAGTGGAGCAACCTGTACTTTTACAACTCAGCATAGTCACAGTACTTGAGTATCTGTAGTGGTAACCAAGAAAAGCAGTTGTCTGTGAGTTCTCTAGTGGATTGGCAGCTGGAGAGCTTGAAATGGGAATAAAAAGGGTTGGGAACTATGCAGTGAGAAAGTTACAGGATTCCTCAAAAATACTCATATATGCACAATATGTGAGAGTCATTCACCCATTTGTGGAAGCTTGAGTTGTTTCTAGTTCTGAGATACTATAGAGAGAGTTTCTGTGGACATTTGTGTACCGGTATTAGAGGAGACAGTATTTTCATTTATCCTGAATGAGAAACTGGAATGGAAATTCCTTGGTAATAGGAAAGGTCTATGTTTTAAAATCTAAGAAACTACCAAACTGTAGAGTTTCTCTTTCACAGTCCTACAGTAATTGTGTAAATATTTCATTCGTTCTACATTGTCTCCAATACTTGATAGTGTCAGACTTTTTAATTTTGTAGGTGCATAGTATTACTTTTTCTTATTGTGATTAAGTGAAAGTATACAATCCAAATCAATTTCACATGCCCACCTATCTGCAGCTCCTTCTGCTGTCCTTGCCTGATAATGAGGATATATTCTAATTTCTATTTACATTACTTCTCTGTCCAATGAGTTATTAAGGGTGTATTAATTAATTTTCACGCATTTGGAGACTTTGTAAATATCTTATTGTTGTTGTTAGGTGTTGTTGAGTCAGTTCCAACTCATACCAACCCTCTGAACAACAGAGTGAAATACTGCCTCATCTTGCACCATCTTCACAATCGTTGTTATGCTTGAGCCCATTGCTGTAGCCACTGTCTCAGTCCATCTCCTCTGACTCTTTGTTAAGCATGATGTCCTTATCGAGGGACTAAGTCCCTCCTAGTAGCATGTCCAAAGTATGTGAGACCAAGTCTTCCCATCCTCAGTTCTAAGGAACATTCTCATTGTACTTCTTCCAAAACAGATTTGTTTATTATTCTGGAAGCCCATAGTATATTCAGTACTCTTAGCCAACACAATGATTTGAAGGCATCAGTGCTTCTTTGATCTTCCTTATTCATTCTCTCACTTTCACGTGCATATGAAGCCACTGAAAAAACCAAGGCTTGAGTCAGGTGCACCATTTTTGCTTTCTGTAGTTTGTCATGGATTGAGCTGTGTTTCCCAAAAAATATGTCAAGAAATGTGTGTGGTCATTTGCATAGCCTATGATTTGTGATATTGTGCGATGTTCCTTTATGTTGTAAACCCTGGCTCTGTGATGTTAATGAGGGAGGATGGGTTGCAGTTGAGTTGGTGGGGCAGGACTCAATGTGTGGGATTGTATTGTGTTGTGTGCTCTCTTTTGGGATTTAAGGAAGGAGAAGCACAAAGAAAGAAAGCAGAGGAGAGTGAAAGATGTCAAAGACATGAGGAATATATGAGCCCAGGAGACAGAAGAGGCTGTATGATACAGAGATTAAGATAGCATGAGACTAAAAAACCTAGATGGTGTCCAGCCGCCACCAGTGACTGCCCTGACAGGGAATACAATGTAGAGTCTCTGATGTGGCAGGTGAAAAATGGGTGTGCAGAACTAGAAATCTGTTAAAAGATCAGTCTTGGTGGTCCCACTGACTGGAGAGTCCCCTGAGGATATGGACCCCTGTACTGTATGTTAGCCCAAGATGAAACCAGTACTGAAGCCAGTTCTTCAGTTGAACATTGGACTAGACTATAAAACATAAATGATGCTGGTGAACAGGGTGCTTTTTGGCTTAGATGTATACGTGAAGGTGTCTAAGGAGCTGCTATTCAGAAGCAAGATAAGAAGGTGGAGGGGAACAGGAGTTGGTTGAATGGATACAGAAATTACAAGGTAGAAATGATTGTGCTGTCACAAGATGGGGAAAGCACTAAGAGTTACATAGCAGTGTGTGTGCAAGATTTTGTATGGCAGATTAACTTGGAATGTGAACTTCCACTTTAAAAAAATCAAAAGCCACGTTGCATTGGGCAAATCTGTTGCAAAAGACCTCTCAAAGTGTTGTCTTAGTCAGCTAGTGCTGCTGTAACAGAAATGCCACAAGTAGATTGTTTTAAAGAGAGACTTCTGTTTGTCACAGTCCAGTGAGCTGAAAGTCCAAATTCAGGATGTCTATTCCTGGAGAAGGCTTTCTCTTCTGGCTCTGGAGGACAGTCCTTGTCATCAATCCTTCCCTGGTCTGGAAGCTTCTGAGGTCCAAGGACCCGAGACCTTTCCAAAGGACGTGCTCAGTACCCAGCACTGTTTTCTTTCTGGATGATATGAGGACCCCAAATCTCAGCCCACCTCTCTTTCTTTTATGTCCCAAGAGGCTTCCCCAAGCCACAGTACACTCTCACCCATTAAATCCTGTCCTTACTAATCAACTGCTGCCAATTCTCCCTCATTAACATCACAGGGGCAAGGTTTATAGCATACGCGATACTTGGAATCATGAGACAGTCAAACCACTATGAACATTTCTGTACACATTTTGGGGGGAACACAAATTCAATCCATGACAGTCTTGTTCCTTTTTTTTTTTTTTTTGTGGATGAGTATCCAGCTACGCCAATACCATTTTTAAAGAGACTGTCTTTTACCCAGTTTGAAGACTTTGGGGCTTTGTCAAATATCAGCTGCTCATATGTGGATGATGCTGTATTTGGATCCTCAGTTCTGTTTCATTGATCTATGTATCTGTTTTTGTACTGATGCCAGGTGGTTTCAACTACTGTGATGGTGTAATAAGTTGTAAAGTCAAATAGTGTAAGGCCTCACATTTTGTTCTTCTTCTGTAATGTTTTACTTATCCTTGGTTTCTTCCCTTTCTGTATGAAGCTGGTGATTTGTTTTTCCATCTCAAAAGATGCCACTGGGATTTGTATTGGGATTACACTGTATCTATAGATTGCTTTGGGTAAAATAGACATTTTCACAATGTTAAGCGTTCCTATCCACAAGCAAGGTAGGCTTCTTCACTTACATCCATCTGTTTTCATTCGATGGAGCTCACAGAGTTCAATCTCACTGGCAACACAAGAATAAAAAGGGGTGCATCCTGAGACCTCCACTAAAAGACCTCAATTGATGGTCCAGCAGTTTCGGAGTTCCCCTGAGAGCGTGGCCCCTGGCCCTGATGCTGCCCTTGCCCATAAAACACAACGAAGGTCCACTCTTTGGACATGAATGGATTGGACTTGGCAATGCAGAGTGACCATATATTGGATGCACTTTGCTGGAGGAAGGAGAGTGGGTGGAGAGGAGGGAAAAGGAGACTGTTGGGAGGATGAGACATGTATGGAGCAGAAAGGAACAGTGTGCTGTCACTAGACAAGGAGAGCAGTGGAAGCTGCATATAGGTGGGCATGTAAATTTATACGGGAATGTACATTTTCACTCAGTCATATTAAATAAAAAAAGAAAATTAAAAAAAAAGAAAAGAAATTAAACAAACCCACTGTCACAGAGTCAATTCCAACTCAGCGACCCTACAGAGTCTTGTAATTTTCCTTGTATAGGTCTTTTATGTCTCTGGTTGGATTTGTTCCTAAGTATTTTCTCTTCTTGAGGGCTTTTGTAAATGGTGATGACTTGGTGATTTTCTCTTTGATGGTCTTTTTGTTGGTGTAAAGGAATCCAACTGATTTATGTACATTTATCTTGTATCTTGATACTTTGTTGAAGTCTTTTATTAGATCCCATAGTTAGTCTTTTGTGTGTGGATTCCTTAGGGTTTTCTTAGTATAAGATCATATTATCCGTAAATAAAGATAATTTTACTTCTTCTTTACCAATTGATATATGCTTTATCTTGCCTGATTTCTGTGGGTACAACCTTCAGCACTGTGTTGAAAAGAGTGATGGTGATGGGCAACCTTGACTGGTTCTCTTTCTCAAGGGGAATGCTTTCAGAGTCTTCATCTATGATAGTGTTGGCTGTTGACCTTGCATAGATGCCCCTTATAGTGTTGAGGAATTTCTCTTCTGTTCTTATTTTGCTGAGAGTTTTTGACATGAATGGGTGTTGGACTCTGTGAAATGCCTTTTCTGCATCAATTCAAAAAAGGAAGCTGTTCTTGTCTGTTGTTTTGTTTATATTGTTGATTACTTTGCTCATTTTTCTAATGTTGAACAATCTCTACATCCCTGGTGTGAATGTCACTTGGTCATAGTGAATTCTTTTTTTGGATATGTTGTTGAATTCTATGGGCTAGAATTGTTTCTTTTCTTTCTTTTTTTCTTTTTTGGATTTTTCGTCTAAGTTCATGAGAGATATTGTTCTGTAATATTCATTTTTTGTGCTGTCTTTACCTGATTTTGATGTCAAGTTTATGATGGCATCACAGAACATATAGTGTGAATTTTGGAATATGTATGCTCTAGAACGCCTTTAGTAATAGTGTAAACTCTTCTCTAAATGTTTGGTAAAATTATCCAGTGAATCTATTCAGGGCCAGAGCTTTCTTTGGTTGGGAGTTTTTAAAATTACATTTTCAATTTCTTCTTTATGGTGGATTTATTTAGTTCTGCTTGTGTTTGTGTTAGTTTTGGTAGGTGTGTGTTTCTAGAAATTTGTCCATTTCCCAAGAGTTTTTAAAAAATTTATTAGAGTATAATTTGTTATAGAATTCTGTTAGGATTCTTTTAATTTCAGTTGGGTCTGTGGTGCTTTCACACATCTCATTTCTTATTCCAATTATTCTCTTCTTCTCCTGTTTTTCCTTGTCAGTTTGGCCATTTTTATGATCTTTTAAAACAAAGAACAACAACAACAAAATAAAACAGTTTTTAGTCTTGTTAACTCTTTCAATCATTTTTCTATTCTCTAATTCATTTAGCTGTACTCTAATTTTTGTTATTTGCTTTCTTCTCATGCTTGAGATCTTCTTTTGTTGTTCTCTTTCTACATGTTTGAATTCCATGGTTATTGCATTGATTCAGGCTCTTTCTTATTTTTGGATATCTGCACTTACTGAGATACATTGACCTCTGAGCACTTTTTTTGCTATGTCCCAAATATTCTGATAGGATATTTATTTACTCTCCATTGGTTCTGTGGATTTCTTTATTCCATCCTTGATTTCTTCTATAACCCAGTAGTTTTTTAGAAAAGTGTTGGTCAGTTTCTATTGGCATTTTTTTTCCTTCTTTTTTCTATTACTGATTTCTACTTTTACAGTTTTATCCTCTGAAAAGATGCTTTGTAATATTTCAATACTTTGAATTTTGTTAAGGATTACTTTGTAGCCTAAAATGTGATCAATTCTGGAGAATGTTCCATGTGCATTGGAAAAGAAAACTTGGCTGCTGTTGGGTGGAGTCTTCTGTATATCTCTATGAGGTCGAGCTGGTTGATTGTGGCGTTTAGATCTTTCATGTCTTTATTGAGCTTTCTTCTAGATGTTCTGTCCCCTCACTGAAAGTTATGTGTTGAAGTATCCTACTATTATTGTGAAGCTATCTGTTTCTATTTTCAATGCAGTCAATGTTTGTTTTATGCATTTCTGAACCCTGTCATTGGGTGCATAGATATTTAGTATGGCTATGTTGTCCTAGAGTATTGATATTTGAATCAATATATAATGTCCTTCCTTTCCCAATGTGGTGGATTTTACTTTAAAGTCTATTTTTTCAGAGGTTAACGTTGCCACTACTGCTCTTTTTGAAAGTTGTTAGCTTGATATATTTTTTCCCATCCTTTGAATTTTTCTTTTTGTCTTTGAGTTTAAGTTGTGTCTCTTGGAGGCAGAATATACATAGGTCATTTCATTTTTATCTGATCTACCACTCTGTTTCTTTATTGTTGCATTTCATCAATTTGTATTCAGTGTGATTATTGACAGATATGAGCTTAGTGCTGTCATTTTTGTCTTTTTTCATGTTGCAGAAAATTCCTTTGTTGCATTTAATTTTCTGTGCTGAGTCTTTTTTCTTTACGTGTTTTCTTCTGATCTTTTTGTAGTCACCTTAATATTTACCCTTATTTTTATAAATTCAAATGAGTATTTATTTCTTTATGTAGCCTTGAGTTCCTACCCATGCAAAACCTCTATGGTTACACTTTCTTTTAAGTCCCTCTTTTTAGTTACAGCATTTATATAATGACATCTGTTTCCCTATTTTCAGTATTTTGCCTTTGATTTATTTTTGTGATCCCTCTATTTAGGTTCACATCCAGTTGCTCTGTTCTGTGTTCTAGTCTTGGGTTGTTGCCTGATATCGTTGATTTTCTAACCAAAAACTAAAAATTAAAACCAAACCCACTGCCATCAATTCAATCTGACTCATACTGATTCTATAGACAGAGGACAACTGCCCCATAGAGTTTCCAAGGAGTGCCTGGCAGATTTGAATTGCTGATGTTCTGGTTAGTAGCTATAGCACTTGATCATACGTCACCAGGGTTTTCTTCTAACCAAAGGACTCCCTGTAGTACCTAGTATTTCTTGTAATTTCAGCTTTATTTTTGAAAATTTCCTAAATTTCTGTTTATCTGGAAATGTCTTAATTTTGCCCTCATGTTTGAGAGACAGTTTTGCTGGATGTGCAATTCTTGGCTGGCAATTATTTATCTTTATAGATTTATATGTGTTTCCATTGTGTTCTTGCCTGCATATTTTCTGCTGAATAGTCAGAGGTTGGTCTTATTGACCCTTCTTTATAGGTGATTTTTATTTATCACTGGCCCCATTTTTAAAATTGTCTCCTTATCTTTAGTTTTGGCAACTTTGATTATAACATGCCTTGGTATCTTTCTTTTGTGAACTACTGTATATAGAGTTTGATGAGTGTCTTGCATAGATATCTTCTCATGTTTTATGGTATCAGAGAAGTTTTATGCCAACAAGTCTTTGAAAATTCTCTCTGTATTTTTTGTTATCCCCAAGTTTCTGGTACTCCAATCACTCATAAATTATTCCTCTTGATGGAGTCCCATATAATTCGCTGTATTTCTTGATCCTTTTAAATTCTTTTATCTGATTTTTCCTCAAATATGTTGATATTACATAATTTATCTTCAGTCTCACCAATTTGGCCTTCCAGTTGCCTCAAGTCTACTCCTTTGGTTTTCTTTTCAGTTGCCTAATTCTGTAATTTTACTATTAAGTTTCTCAACTTCTAATTCTTTCTGCTCTAAGCTTTCTTGAGATCTGTTCAATTTGTCATTGTGCTCCACCATGTTTTGCTTCATCTCCTTCCTGATCTCTTGAAGAGGTCTGAATACTAGTCTTTTGTATTCTACATCTGATAATTCAAGGAAGTTCTCTTCCTCTGGAAAATTTGAATCTTTCTTTTGTAAGCTTTCTGATGCCATATGTCTTCCTCTTTAAGTGCTTTGAAATTGTTTCTCCAAGCCATCAGTAAGTTATATTTATTTATTTATTTTTGCCTGCTGTGTTCTACCTTTGTATTTTATTCTGCTTTGAAATGTCCAGATAAGTTTTTCACATGTGGTAATTTGGTTATTTCTCCCTTTGAAGCTCTAGTACCCTGTCACCAGATACAGCTGATACTAGACATTCAAGCCTAAGAGTCCCTTTAATTTTCTCATAGGATTCAACTCAGGTATACAGGTAGTAAGTCACCAAGCATATGGTAGAGGCTCTCACCTGTTGTCCTAGACAGGCAGGAGTGATTGGTGTAGGCACAGGTATCTGGCTGAAGATGCTGAGGAAAGCAGGGAGCTAACAGCCACCCTGAGTGTCTGTAAGGATAGTATATCCCTTATGTCTGAATCTAGGTGAAAGAACAGTTTGTGCCTTGAATTTATGGCTTTAGAGAGTCAGCAGATTTTTTTTTTCTCTTTTTCCCTTCCCCCAGTTTGTTAAAATTTTCCCACTCTGAGTCACAGAAAAGGACTCAGGGCAGGTTTAAGGAGTCTTACTTCTGACTCACTTAATGGTGCCGGACTCTGGAGCTGAGCACATCACAGAGAAGGGAGGTGGAAATACTGGGAGAAGGAAAAGAAGTTTATCCCAAGGGGAAGATTTAGACTTATGTGTGATAGGTTATGCACTTAGCTTTTGATGCTCTCATCCTGGTTTTAGAGGCACAAGTGGATTCTCCAGTCAGTTTCTTCTACTGAGGAAAACATCCTTGAGCCACCATGCTTAGCTGATCACACTAGCCACAGCTTTTTCCCAGCTTGTCAGCATGGGAAATCTTCATCCCCATTCCCCAATGTTCAGTGCCATTTCTGAACTTTCTCTTTGTTGTTCTGGGCTTCTAGGAGGTAATATGTGATGGATTCATTTGTTCTTTTAGATACTTGTTGTTAGAGGAGTCAGATGAAGCATCTAGGTGTTCCACCATTGTGGCCCTGCCTCCTGCATCTTTTTGTTTCTTGACTGATTCTTCCAAAGGTGTTGATTGTGGTACCAAGTAAAATAAAATCCTTGACAATTTCACTTTACTCTCTGTTTATAGTTTAAAAACAAAATTGTTGTTGAGTTCATTCCCACTCAGAGCAACTCTATAGGTCAGAATAGAATTGCCCCCATAAAGTTGCCAAGGAGTACCTGCTGGATTCAAACCACTGAACTTTTTAGGTAGCAACTGCCCCACCATGGTTTCCCAGTTTATCATGGTGATTTTAAATTAAATACAAATGTCTTCAGTGATCATATTTTACAAAATTTCAGTATTTAGTGAGCCTTTTTTGGTATTAATACGCTGTAAATATCAATTAGGTCAGTTTGATTTGTAGTGTTGCATAGAACTTATATCATTAGTCACTTTTTCTAGTTGTTTTTTCAATTAATAAAAGATGTGTACAAATTTCCAGCTTTATTTGTATATTTGCCTATTTTTCTTGTTATTTCTTTCAGTTTTACCTTGTGTAAGTTGAGGCTTTTTAATTTAGGTGCATACGTATTTAAAATTTTTATGGCTTTTCTATTAACCACCCTTTTATATAATATTACCTCTTTAGCCCTGGTGATACTTGTTGTCTTGGAGTATACTTTGATACTAATACTGCCATGCTAGCTCCCAGGGATATTATGCTTATTGTTTGCATAGTATAACATATTCTGTCTTTATAAACTCCATGTATCTGGTTTTTATTTAAAGTTCTCCTTTTGTAGACAGAATATAGTTGAGTATTATATTCATGTACAATATGACATTCATTGTTTTTTAATTGAAGTATGTAATTTATTACACTTAGATTTTCATATGTTTGAGTTTAAGCATACTAAGTTTTTTATTGCTGTGTAAAAAAATGTATCAAATATAGCAGTTTTAAACATTTATTAGCCTAGAATCCTGTAGGTCAGAAGACTTACATGGCATGGCTGAGTTCTCTGCTCAGGATAGCAAAAGGTTGAAATCAAGATGTTAGCCAGACTCAGTTCCTGGCTAGAATCTCTAAGGCAAATTTTATTTCTGAGTTCATTCTTGTTGTTAGCACAATTGAGTTTCTTGCAGATGTAGAACTGAGGTTCTCTTTTCCCTGATGGCTGTCAGCCAGACAGGACTCTGATTTCCTAGAGGCTATCCAAATTGTTTGTTACATGACCCACTTTATCTTTGAGTCAGTAATGTTGCATTGAATTTTTCTCATGCTTTGAATCTCTTACTTCCTGTTCTGTAACCAGAGGAAAATTGCTGCTTTTAAAGGATGAGAGTAAGTAGGTCAATGCCCCTTGGTCAACTGATCTGGGATCTTATATATGAGAAATCCTTTTACAGTAGAACTTTGGTGAGTATTTTATTGAATAACCGGAAGAAGCTGTGAGTACACCCAGGGCTAGGAATCTTGTAGGATTTGTCTTAGAATTCTGTCTACTGCATACACTAACTTGCTATTTGTTTCCATTTTCTCTTCTGTTCTTTTCAGTTAGTCTCTTACTCCTTTTCCCATGTTCTTTTTATTCAATCAAAATTCTGTGTAATATATATGTACATATATATCCCCATATACATGTAATGTATACATATATACATACCCACACAACTATATATATTCAGTTTATATTTCTCTATTAATTTGTAAATATACCTCTTTTTTCTGCACATTTTTATGACTTACATGAATGTTTACAGCTCAAATAACTTTTCAAAAATTTATACAAATACTTTGTGGCATTTGTTACAATCCTCATGATATGACAGCTCTCAAGCACTTTCCACTTGGGGTTATCACATCTCTTTGTCTAGGTCCTGTCTCTTTGTCTAAGTCCTATCTCATCCTGCTTTATTGTCACGCTTGCGGACAGGGGTTGGCCATTTTGGCTTGAGATACACCTCTTTATAGGGGGTAATATAGTGGTTATTGACATGTACTCATAACTTATGAAAACCTTTTTATAGCTAACTATTCTATCACATATCACTTCCAGTTTCACTTGGAACACTCCCCACTTCTTACTTCCCGCTTTTCATGTCCTATTCCTAGTCCTCATGTCCCACTGTGAGGCTACTATTCTCCCTTTACATGAATTCCTTAACCCTGTACAAAAACATGAATTTTACATCTGCATATTATGCTATTGTTTACTTCTACAATTTTTATAATTACTTCCTTAGATTTTATTACTTTCTTTTTAAGTAGGTAGATGTATTTTAAGGAAATTACATAAAAAAATAAAATTGTTTTCCAAATTTACTCACTTATTGACTACTTCTGATGCTAATTATTCCCTCTTACAGATTTGAGTTTCTACCTGGCAGCATTTGCCTTCAATCTTACAGTTATCTTTTAAAATATTTTATAAAGTCAGAATGCTGATAACAAACTTTCTCAATTTATCTGAAAATGTTTCTTTCACCCTCATTTATGAAGAATACATTTCTTTTATTATGATTGAGTGAAAATGTACATTCCCATATAAATTTTCATGCCCACCTATATGCAGCTTCCACTGCTCTCCCTGCATGGTGACAGCACACTCTTCCTCTGTGCTCCATACATGTCTTATCCTCCCAACAATCTCCTGTCCCCTCCTCTCCACCCCCTCCCCTGCCTCCAGTAAGACGTCAGCAGGACGCTATCTTATGGATGCATACAACCATAAAGTGCACACATGATATGGTCACCCTGTGTTGCAAAGTTCAATTCATTCCTGTCCAAAGAGTTGACCACCATTATGATTTATGGAAAGGGGTAGCTTCGGGGCCAGGGGCCATGCTCCCAGGGGAACTCCAAGGTCCCTGGACCATCAACTGTGGTATTTTAGCGAAGGTCTCAGGGTGTACTACTTTTTATTCTTGTGTTGCCAGTGAGACTCAGCTTTGTGAGCTCCATCACGGCTATCACTGGTGATGACCGTGCACGATCTGCTTCTTCCGATCACAAGTCATTGTAGTCACCCACTCACTTGGGTCTCTATGTCTTCTCTTGCACCCGTGTTGTTTTGGTCCTTGCTGATCATCCATTCCTACTGAGTTAGGACCATTTGCTGTACCCTCAGATGGCAGCTTGGGAGCTTTTAAGACCGCAGATGCCACTCACCAATGTCGGGTGCAGAAGGCTTTCTGAGCAAGACACTAGTTGTGCCAATTTGGCCTCAATTTCCCCTGAGAGCATGATCCCTGGCCCCCCAGCCCAGCTACTCTGTCCTTTCAATACTGGGTTAAGATGGGATGAGTAGTCATGTTGTGTTGAGGTTCAGTTAATATTGACCTCTTTCTAATTTGTGCTTTCACAGATTTCACCCAACCAAATTTCTATCAGCTATCTAATCTAAACCCCACCTCACCCTCCTTCCCTTCCCACCACTGCAGTCTTCAAAGAGTCTTTTCTTCTATGCATGAGTCTGTTTTTAAGTTCTTGTTGTAGGGGTCTCATACAATATTTGTCCTTTCGTTGCTGACTACTTCCACTCAGCATGTCTTTCAATTGAAAACATGTTATAAGACATTTCCTAAAATCATCGCTGTTCTTTATCATTGCATAGTGTTCTACTGAGTATATATACCATAGTTTACCTATTCATTCCTCTGTTGTTGGGCATCTGGTATGATTCTATCTTTTTGCTGTTGTGGACTGTGCTGCAATAAACATTAGTGTGCATGTATCAGTTGGTGTGAATGACCTTGATTCTATTCTGAGCAGTGGAATTACTGGGTCAAATGATATATCTAAATCCAGCTTTTTAAGGAAGCACCAGATGGCTTTCCAAAAAGATTGTACCATTTTTCAGTCCCACCAACAGTGTAGGGGAGTTCCAATTTCCCCAAAGCCTCTCTAGTATTTGTTGTTTTGAGTTTTTTGGATCATAGCCAACCTTGTTGGGGAGAGATGGTATCTCACTGTAGTTTTGATTTGAATTTCTTTAATAGCTAATGATTGTGAGCATGTCTGCGTGTGTTTTTTGGCTGTACAGATCTCCTCTTTAGAGAAATGTCTGTCCACCTCCCTTGCCCTTTGCTTAATAAGATGACTTATCTTTTTCTTACTGATATTTTGCAATACCTTATAAATGATAGAGATCGGGCATCAGTCTGACATACAGTTGCCAAGTATTTTTTCCCATTTTGTAGGTGGCCTTTAAATTCTATTAATAAAGTTTTTGGATGAGCAAAAGTGTTTGATTCTTAGTAGTTCCCATTTATCTATTTTCTCTTCTGTTCTTTGTTGTTTGTTGGACAGATTTTGAAGTCTGTCTACATTGCATGTTAAAGCTTCCATTGTTGTTCCTACTTTTTCTCAGATGAGCTTCATCATTTTAGATCTGATATTTAGGTCTTTTATGCTTGGCATCAAGTTTGAGTTGGTTTTTGTATAAGGTATAAGATATAGGTCTTGTTTCAATTTATTGCAGATGGATATCCAATTTTGCCAGCACTGTTTGTTGAACAGATTGTTTCTTCCCCAGTTTAACATCTTAGGGCCTTTGTTGAATATCAGCTGTTCATAGGAAGATGGTGTCATCTCTGAGGTCTCAATTATGTTCCATTGATCTATCTGTCTTTTTTGTACCAGTACCAGGCTGTTTTGACTACTGTGGCAGTGTATTAGGTTCTAAAGTCGGATAGCGAGAGGCCTCCCAGTGTGTTCTTCTTCAGTACTGCTTGACTTATCCGGGCTTCTTCTCTTTCCAAATAAAGTTGGTAATTTGTTTCTCCATCTCATTAAAAAATGTAACTGGAATTTGTACTGCGTTATATAAGTGGATTGCTTTGGGCAAAACAGACATTTTCACAATGTTAAGTCTTCCTATCCATGAGCAGGGTAGGTTTCTCCATTTATGTAAGTCTCTCTTAGTTCCTTGTAGTAAAGACTCGTAGTTCTCTTTGTAAAGTTCTGTTATTTCTCTGGTTAGATTTATGCCTAGGTACTTTATCTTCATGGGGGCTGTGGTAAATGGTATTGATTTGGTGGTTTCTTCCTTAATAATCTCATTGTTGGCATAATGGAATCCTACTGATTTACTTATGTTTATCTTATATCCTGAGACCTTGCTGAACTCTTCTATCAGTCTGAGTAGTTTCCCTTTGGATTCTTTAGGATTTTCTGCATATAAAATCATATCATCTGTAAATAGGGAAGATTTCAGTTCTTTGCCTATGCAGATGCCCTTTATTTTTTGGTCTTGTCTAATTGCTCTGCCTATAACTTCTAGTATAATGTTGAATAGGAGAGGTGAGAGTGGGCATCCTTGTCTAGTTCCTGTTCTCAAAGGAAACTGTTTCAGTCTCTTTCTGTTCAGGATGATGTAGGCAGTTGGCTTTGTGTAAACGGCCCTGATTGCATTGAGGAATTGGCCATCTATTCCTATTTTGCTGAGAGTTTTTAGCATGAATGAGTGTTGGACTTTATCAAATGCCTTTTCTGCATCAACAGACAAAATCAGGTGATTCTTGTCTCTTGTGTTATTTATTTGGATGATCCCATTAATTATTTTTCTGATGTTGAACGAGACTTGCATCCCTGGTATAAATCCAGTTTGGTCATGATATATTTTTTTTTTGGTATGTTGTTGTATTCTATTGGCTAGAATTTTGTAAAAGATTTTTGCATCTAGATTCATGAGTGATATTGGTCTGTAGTTCTCCTTTTTGGTTGGATCTTTCTCCTGCTTTGGTATCAGGGTTATACTGGCTTCATAGAATGAATTTGGAAGTATTCCATCCCTTTCTATACTGTGAAATAGTCTCAGTAGTATCAGAGATAAGTCTTCTCTAAAAGCTTGGCAGAATTCTGCGGTAAAGTCATCTCGGCCTGCGCTTTTGGGGTTAGTAGTTTTTGGATGACTTTTTCAATCTCTTCCTTTTTTGATGGATTTATTAAATTGTTCTGCTTTGCCTTTGATAATCTGGTAGGAATTTGTACATTTCCTCTAGGTTTTCAAATTTGTTAGATAACAGACTTCCATAGTATTCTGTTATATTATTTATTGCTGTTTCATCGCTATGGCAACTGCCCTCTCATTTCTTATTTGGGTTATTTATTTTCTTTCCTGATTTTCTTCAGAAATTTTAGCCAGTGGTTTGTCAATTTGGTTGATCTTTTCAAAAAACCTTCTTTTGGTTTTTTCAATTGTTCTTCTATTCCCTAATTCATTAAATTCTGTTCTAATCTTTATGAACTGTTTTTTTCTGGTGGCTGAGGGGTTCCTCTGTTGTTCTCTCCCTACTTATTCAAGCCGTAGAGTTAGTTCTCTGGTATGATTTCTTTCTTCCTTCCAGATGTGTGCATTTATGGAGATTAAACTGACTTCTGAGCACTGCTTTTGCTGTATCCCATAGGTTCTGGTAGGAATTGTCTTCATTCTCATTAGAATCCATCAATTTCTTTATTTCATCCTTTATTTCTTCCGTAACCCATGGCTTTTTGAGCAAGATGTTTTTCAGTTTCCATGAGTTCCACTTTCTATGTTTTTTTCTGCTATGGATTTTGACTTTTATGGTGTTACGATCTGAGAAGATGCTTTGCATTAATTCAACGGTATGGATTTTCTTGAGTACTGCTTTATGTCCTAACACATGGTCTATTCTGGAGAATGTTCCATGTGCACTGGAGAAGAAGGTGTAGTTGTCCACTGATGTATACAATGCTCTATATGTGTCAATGAGGTCTAGATGGTTAATTATGGCAATAAGATCTTCTATGTTTTTATTGAGCTTTTTTCTAGACGATCTGTCCAATATTAAAAGTGGAGTGTTGAAGTCTCCAACTATTATTGTGGAGTGATCTATCTCATTGTTGAGTATAATCAGTATTTCTTTGATGTATTTAGGTGTTCTAATATTAGGTGCATAAATATTTAATATTGTCTTGCTTGTGTATTGAACCTTTCAGCAATAGTGTCCATCCTTGACCATGATGGTGGATTTTACATGCCAGCTAAGCCAAGTGCCGTTGAGTCAATTCTGACACCTTGAATACTCTAGAGGGCAGGTCTACTCTGGCCTCTAGGGTCGCCATAGTTTTACATGAAAATCAATTTTATCTGAGGTTAGAATTGCCACACCTGCTCTTTGTTCATTGCTAGCTTGATATATATTCTTCTATCCTTTAATTTTCAGTTTGTTCATATCTTTAAGTGTAAGGTGAGTGTCTGGTAGGCAACATATGGATGGGTTATATCTTTTGATCCAAGATGTCACTAAATGTCTCTTTACTGAAACATTCAGTCCATTCATTCAACGTGATTATTGATAGGTATGTGTTCAGTGCTGCCATTGTGATATGTTTATTTTTGTGTTGATGTTTTCTCTGTTGTTCTTATTAATCTGTTCTGGGACATTCTTCTTCATGAGCTGATTCTTCACCATTTTCAGGGTTGGTTTTGTGGTTGTTGAGACTCCTGTAGTATATTTCTTGATTTGATATGTTGCATCATTATTGTGCTTTATGACTGCCCTTAAGATTCCCCATAATAACTATGTATAAACCCAATAGCTACCAATCTTGTCAACTTCCTATCCATCTGGAAGGACTATAATGACTGCAGTACATCTGCCTTTTTAATATGATGGTATCATAGTTTTCATGATATGATCACTGGATTATTTCTTTCACTGTTATAGCTTTGACTGAGTTTGGAGCCTTCCCTAACTGAGTAGGTTTCTGGGTTATGTGTCCTCAATTTGCTTTTAAAATATAAATTCAGTGGTTTTGTTCTTCTAAGTCAAGAGATTCTTTCAGTATTTCTTGTAGCCTTGGTTTGGATTTTACAAAATCTCTGAGTTTCTGTTTATCTGCAAATGTCTTCATTTCATATTCATATTTAACAGGTAGTTTTGCAGGATGTATAATTCTTGGTTGGAAATTCTTCTCCTTCAAGGCTCTGAATGTGTCATGCCACTGTCTCTGTGCCAGGATCGTTTCTGCAGAGAAATCCAATGAAAGCCTAGAGGGTTTCCCTCTGAATGTTAGCTTTGCCTTGAGTCTTGCTGCCTTTAAGATTTTCTGCTTGTGTTTCATTTTGTTAAGCTTGATTATGTCTTGGAGTCTTTCTATTGAGATCTATATGGAGTGATGTTTGATACATACCTTGGATATCTATATTCTCTTCTTTCATAATTTCTGGGAAGTTTTCTATTAGCAGCTCAGCCACAAAGCTCTCTGTGTTCTCAAGTGTGTCACCCTGTTCAGGAACTCCAATTAATCGCAGGTTGTTCTTCTTAATAGAGTCTCACATGCTTCTTAATACTTCTTCATTTTACTTGTTTCTGTTTTCTGATTTCTCATCACAGATGCTGGAGTCAGTGGCTCTGTCTTCCAAGTCAGAAATTCTCTTTTCCATTTGTTCCATTCTGTTTTCTTGCCTTTGAATGGAAGTTTGTATGTCTTTGATTTTGTTCCTGATCTGTTGGATTTCTGAGTACTGATGCTCCATCACATCGAACAGCTTGCTTAATTTTTTGTTTTTCTCTGATGTATTTTGTATAAGGTCTAGTAGGGCTCTATATATAATCCTTTTGTCTTCACCTTCTGATAGTTTCAGAAAAGCTTCTTCGTCTGGGAAGTTCCGAGATTGTTTCTTTGGGGGCCTTCTGATGCCATTGGTGACTTCCGGGTTACTGTCCTCTCCAACGTCTGCTGCTTTTTGGGTATCGTGTGGGTCAATAGAGGCTGGAAGAGGTGCTGTGAAGATTTACCACAGTTGTTTGTCTAGGCTGTCTTAATATGAGAAGTAAAATGTATCTGGCACCTTCCAATGTCAGTCAGATTTTCAGGTGTATACGTTCCTCTTCCCAGCTGGCAATGTAAGCACGTCTATATTGAACACCTGATGTTATAAACTAGCTCAAAATACAGAAAGGCTACTGGCCTGCTGGCCTCTGCTGTTGGGCCCCAGCTGTTGGTGACATTGTGTAGAACTCTACTTTTCTAACAGAAAAGCAGTCTCTTCTGGGTAGGAACTGCCTCTCAGTCCAGGAATGAGATCCAGCTGAGGCTTCTGTATGGATGACCCCGCCTCCCAGCAAAACAAGATAGCATCCCGAGTAAGCTTGCCAGCTGGCCGGGACCAGGCTCCTGGCAGAAAGAGAGGCCAAGAGTGCCGAAATGCCCAGAGTCCACAGCCTCTGCTGCTGAGCCCCGGCCCCAGGTGACACTGTGCAAAACACTGCTAACCTGCTAGAAAAGTGCTCCCCCCCACCCCAGCAGGTGCCACCTCCCAGCCTAGAAACCAAATCTGGCCAGGGCCTCTGCCTGGGCTTGTCTTTTTCCCTGATAGACCAGAGGAGCCAAGGTGTATAGAGTCCAAAACCAGGCTCTCAGAACCTGGAAATTATGCTTGCCAGTCCCACCAGCAGTGTGTCCGAGACCAGCAGCTAGTCAAGTCCCAGTTCTGCCTGCCAGCCAAGACAGAGGAAAAAAAAATCAAAATGGTGAGTTACCTTCAGTCTGTGCAAGCCTGTGCTTACTGAGAGTGGGGTCAGTGAAAAATAGGAGGATTTGTATTCAGTGGTGTGAAGTCCAAATTAACAGCCCTATGCCACATCCCAGGGCTCATTAGGTGTCCGGAAGGTTCCATTTAACAATCATATCAGGTCTTGGTTTCCAGAGGGATTTAGGGAGCCATGTGTTTAGTCCGCCACCTTGACTCCACCCCCCTCAAAGTCTGATATGGTGTATTTTTATTCTCACTTGATTCTAGGAATTTTTTATTCTTTCTTTGATTTCTTCTATTTCTTTCCATGTATTGCAATTTTTGTTTGTTGTCTTCTTGGTATTAATTTCTACATTTATGGCATTGTGAATAGAAAGAATATTTTGTATTATTTTGATGTTTTGGCATTTATTAAGGGTTTCTTTGAGTCCTAAAAAATTGCTGTATTCTAGGGAACATTCCTTTTGCACTGGAAAAGAATGCATACGTTGTTGTTGTTGGGTAGAGTGTTCCTTGTATGTCTGTGAGGTCATGTTAATTGATTTTCGCTTTTAAATCTTCTGTTATCATGTTGAGTTTCTTTCCATAGATTTTGTTCTCTTAAGAGACTTAAGAGACTGTGTTTAGGACTTGTAGTCATGACAGTACTTTGGTGAACTCATCCTAGAAAAAGTACTACGTACCTCACTGCTGAATATCACTATGGTCACTTTGAATTACTCCCCTTGGGAAGCTATGCACTGATGCCAGTGACTAGTCCACCCTTCAAAGCAATTTTGGAACTTCTTCTAGAATGTCCATCAGAGCTGTCATCATATTACCCTTGATGTCCTGAATGTCATCAAAATGTGCTCCATTCAGTATTTCCTTTATCTTTGGGTAAATTAAAAAAAAAAAAAAAACATTGGGTCCACATCAGGTGAGTAGGGTGAGTATTCCGGTACAGCTACTCATTTACTGGCTAAAAACTCCCTCACAGACAGTGCTATGTGAGCCAGTGCACTGTTGTGATGCAAGAGCCATGAGTTATTGGTGAAAGTTCAGGTCATTTTTGTCTATCTTTTACACACACAGCCTTTTCAGTACTTCTAAGTAGTAAATTTGGTTAAATGTCCATTTGGTACAAATTCATAATGAACAATCCTTCTGATATCAAAAAAGCTTAGCAACATCGTTCTGATTCTTGATGTGGAATGACGAACCTTTTTTTGTTGGAGAGAATTAACTGACATCCATTGTGCATATTGATACTTTGTTTCAGAGTCGTATTGGTACACCCATGTTTCATCTCCAGTGATAACACAACCCAAAACATCATCTTGCCTTCTGAAAAGTAAAATTTGACTCCCCTTTGCTTTCATTTATCAGCAAGCTTCTTCAGGACTATTTTTGCATACACCCTTCTCATGCCAAGATTATCAGTTAAGAAAATGGTCTGCTATACTTCTCACAGTCAGCCAATGATTTTGATGCATGATTTGACAAAATTTTGCAATGTCTTCATCAGCTCCGGTTACTGGCCTCTCTGGCGTCTCTTTGTCAATGAGGCTTTCTCTCCTCTAAGAAAAAATGTTTAATCCATTTGTGTACTGCCATTTTCTTCATGTTATTATCCCCATAAACATGGACTGAAATGTCCCTGATTTCACTTCTACTCTTGCTAAGTTTAACAAGAAATTTAATGTTTGTTGCTCTAACTCAAGCTCTGACATTCTCACAATGGCACACAAAAACATGCAAAAAAAATAAAGAACACCACTCAGCAAGACACTGCCACCATCAACACCAAACACAACTGTGAGACTCTGATATTCCAAAGTTATGAAACCTTACTGAGTTTTTCGTACAGTGCTGCCAATGTAAGTGCATGGTGGCAAGTGGGGAAACTTGTCAGAACTTGTACTATTATTGCAGAACTGTCTATTTCTCTTTCCATTGCTATTAGAGTTCATTTTATGTATCTTGTAGCCTTGTCATTATTTGCATAGATACCCATCAAGGTTATGTCATCTTGGTTGATTTTTCCTTTAATCACTATATAATGTCCTTTATTATCTTTTATGGGAGGTATTTCCTTAAAGTTTATTTTTCTGATGTTAGTATTGCCACTCCTCTGATTTTTTAAAAAAACTATGTCTTTGAGTATATTATGTGTTTCTTACATACAGCATATTGATGGAATGTATCATTCAGATCCATTCTACCATTCTGTCTCTTCATGGGTGCATTTAAATCATTTACATTCAGTGTGATTATCTATAGATATGTGTTTCCTGACTCGACAGCACTTGGCTTGGCTGGCTGCCATATTTGTTCTACTTTTGTGTGTATGTGTGGTACTGGTGTTTTCTTTGTTCTTACTCGCCTTTACTGAGTTCCATTTGTTGGTACATTTACTTTGCCTTTCTTTCATTATTCTTTCATTTACTTTGCCTGTGACTACTGAGACTCTCTTTTATTCTTGTGATGAGTAGGTTGTTTTCAAATCTCTCTGTGACTACCTTATAATTTACCTTATCTTCCTAAGTTTGAATCAGACTTTTATTACTTCATATCACCTTTAGTTCCTCCTCACTTGAAAGTTCTGTACCTATACTGTTTATTCCCACTCTTACTGTTCTGATGTTATCGTCTACAGATGTTGCTGTTTCTCCAGTTTAAGTCTTTCAGGTTTGTTTTATTACTGAGAGTTCTTTTCCTGCTTTACTATCTGGCTGATGCTCTCCTGTGTCCTAGACTCTGGTTGTTGTCTGATGTTGCTAGCTCTCTATCCAGAGAACTTCATTTATTATTTAAGGTTTTTTTTTTGTTGTTGTTGTTCTGTTTTTCAAATTCTTTGAATTTTGCTTTATATGGAAGTGTCCTAATTTTGACAGCACTTTTGAGAGATAGTTTTTCAGGATACTTCATTCTTCATTGGGTGATGTGACTGGTGGTGTGTTGGGTAGGCACTGTCTGCCTCCTGATATAGGTCTAGTTGTTTGGAAACATTCACTGCCCCTCACCAGATAAGCAGCGTTGTCAGAAAGCAGTGGAATGGGCTTACTTCCCACCATTCAGCAGCTCTTCAAGTAGTAGGAAAGGGACAGTGAAGGCCAGGTACAGGGACAAGTCTGAGCCCTGAGGGTGCTCTTGACATGCTGGCATACTGGAGGCTGGTGGGAAGGAGGTGGTGTACAGGCCAAGTGTTCTGTCTCCTGTTGGGAAATCTATGAAGCTACATTCCTGTATTACTTATCTTGCGTCACTGCTGGCTGTGCTGCAAGATTGCAACACTGTGTTGTGTTTGCTGGCAGGGAACCTCTGCTCTGTAGCTGTGCTTACTCACTGTTCTTCATCAGTTTATTCATTCATTCATTCAGTGTTTTACCTAGTATTTTTATTCCTTCATTTGATGCTTAGAGTTCTAGGGTTAATGTTTGCATCTCTTAGTTTTTCAGGACTTTGTGGCAGAGGTGTGGTATGGTGCATCTGTGTGCTGCTCCATGTTGTCTCCACCTCTTGTAAAATTTTGTAGAACCAGACTACCACATCATTCTCCCTTAGAGCAGCTGGTAGGATCGCATGACCAACCTTTCAGTTGGCAGCCGACACGTTAATCACTGCACTGCCGGGGCTCTAAAGTATAAATGATACTCTTTGTATAACAGAAATTGTGCTTTAATAGTCACAGAAATTTCAGGAAAATGTAAAAGTGGCTGTTAACATTAGTTTCTTCTAAGCATTGAAAAGGAAGACAGAAATAACTGTGGTTCTTATATTCACAGCAAGATACCCGTAAGACAAATTGCCTCATTTATTATAGGAATTAGACACATGCTTAACATACATGGTTAATTGACATCTATCTCTCAACAAAGTTAATATTCAGTAAGAACAGCTGTTATTCTGACCAGTCAGAAGAGGTGGCAGCCGTAAAGAATAAGCAGTTCTAGTGAACTGAGTATTTCAACAGATGCATTGCTGGAGGTACTCTTTTGCCTATGCCAAGAAATTTGGAAGACAGCCACCTGGCCCACCAACTGGAAGAGACTCATATTTCTGCCCATTCCAAAGAAAGATGATTTATCAGAATATGGACATTATTGAACAATATCATTACTGGTACCTATAAGTAAAATTTTGCTGAACATCATTCAAAAGTGATTGAAGCTGTACATTAACACGGAACTGACAGAAAATCAAGCCAGATTCAGAAAGGAACATCTATCTAGGGATATCATTTCTGTTATCAGATGGATCTTGGCTGAAAGCAGAAAACATCAGAAAGATGTCTACCTGTGTTTTATTGCCTATGCAAAGGCATTTGACTGTGGGGATTGCAACAAATTAATGATGACATTGCAAGGAGTGGAAGTTCCAGAACACTTAATTGTGCTCACAAAGAACCTGTACATAGACCAAAGGGCAGTCATTTGAATACAATAAGGGGATACTGAGTGGTTTAAAATCAGGAAAGGTACATGCCAGGGTTGTTTCCTTTCAGCATGCTTATTCAATCCTTCTTCTGAGCAAATGATCTGAGAAGCTAGACTGTACGAAAAGAGCATGACATCATGACTGGAGGAAAACTCATTAACAATCTGCAGTATGCAGATGACATATCTTGCTTGCTGAAAGAAAACAGGACTTCAAGCACTTACTGAAGAAGATCAAAGACTGTAGCTTTCAGTATAGATTACACCTCAACATAAGGAAAACAAAAGTCCTCACAACTGGACCAATAAGCAACATCTTGATAAAATCAAGAAAAGATTAGTTTTCAACAATTTCATTTTACTTTGATCCACAGTCAATGTCACAGTGGAAGCAACAGTCATCAAGTGAAAGGCACATTGTATTAAGTAAATTCGTGGCAAAACAACTCTTTTAAATATTAAAAAGTAAGATGTCACTTTGAGGAATAAGGTGAGTGTTATGGATTGCATTGTGTTCCACCCAAAATGTGTGAATCAATTTGGCTCAGTCATTAGTCCCAGTATGGTGTGATTTCTCTGATGTGTCATGAATGCTGCTTCTATGATGGTAATAAGTGAAAATAGGACGCAGCTCTGTTAGTGAGGGGGGACTCAGTCGGACTTTGTTGATGTCATCTCTGGAGACATAAAAGGAAAGGGTAGAGGTAGAGCAGAGTGTGGGAAACTTTGTATCACCAAGAGAACAGCACTGAGGGCAGAGTGCATCCTTTAGACCTGAGGTTCCTGCACCTGGATGCTCTCATTCTGAATTTCGACTCTTAGTCTACTGACTGTGATAATTTATCAGATAAATGGATTTGTAGCTTACTGGACGATGACAATAAAATTTCTCTTTTTGAAGCCATCCACTTGTAGTATTTCTGTTATAGCAGCACCAGCTGTCTGAGACAGTGAGTCTCACCCAAGCAATGGTATTTTCAATTGCCTCGTATACAAGCAAAATTTGGACAATGAGTAAGAAAGACTGAAACAAAATTGATGCCTTTAAATTATGACGGACTTCCAGAGGAAGGAACAAATCTGTCTGGAAGATGTACAGTCAGAATATTCCTTGGAGTCAAGGATGAAGAGACTCATCTCACATGCATTGCACATGTTATTAGGAGAGACCAGTCTCTGAAGAACAACATTCTGTTTTGTACAGGGTTGTGGAAAAAGAGGGGGGCCCTCAACAAGATGAACTGATAAATTATATGCAACAATGATCTCAAGCATAGCAATGATTATAAAGGTGTTACAGTACTTAGCTGTAATTTTTTTTCTTTTTCAAACATAGGTTTGCTGTGAGTTGGAACTGACTGATCAGCAGCTAACAACAAAAACATACATCTCAATTGATATATATACTATGTCAATTGTATTGGTAGTCAATGTACTAAATTCACACCCCAAAAAATGATTTGCTAAAAGACTATACAATCTGAATAAAATTACTGAAATGTTGAACTGATTAACAAGCAGGACTTCTTTTAAGTTTAATTATGCATTCCCAGCCTATCCTGGGACACTGGTTAAAAAATTAAAGTGTATGGCATCCATGGCTTGGCATGGCATCCAAATGGTCAGTGGAGGAAATATGTACTAAAGGGTTCCTCTCATGAAGAAAGTCATGATTGCCACCCCCCCCCTTTTTTTGACAGCAAAACAGGAGGAATATAATTATGCAAAACCAAGAATTCAAAAACCAGTGACATAAGTAAGTATTTTACTGTCACTACATGGCCTCCATATATATTTTTTCCATTATTATAATGAGAACATGGGAAAACCAAAGTGAAGTGAAATGTTAATAAAATTATGTATGATTCTTTATCTTTTGCCTAAGTAGCCACATACAGAAATTATAAATCCTCATTCACTTACTAATTTGCATATCTTCATATTGTAGAACTGCAGAACCATACTCCATTTTATCAACAATATCTTCAATGTTTCCTGTTCTAAGAAGTAAAAGTTCTAATGTTCAACTTTTTCTAGGAAATACTGAAGTTTATTGTTTCATCCCTTATGTCAAAGTATAGCATTTTAGTCATTGTTAGCTGTGAGTCATTGTTATCATTCCCACATGCTCCACTTCTCTATTTTAAGTAAATTCTGTCTCTTTTTAAAGCTTTATAATTTATGTTTTGAACATAAATGAGTCATTTACTTATATGTACCCATTTTCACTAATTTAATGTGTTGCCTATGTTAAAAGCCATTTTTAATATAAAAAGTCAGCTTAAAATGTTATTTGACTGTTTATTTAATTTACCTCATAATTCATTTAACAATAACTTCATTTTAAAGAAGTGCTTTCATAATTGTGCATTTATAATGGAAATATCTGAGATTCCTAAAAAATAGTAAAGAATGAGTAATTGCCTTAATGGCTAATCACCTGTGGTTTGGCTGTTTATAGAATACCAATGTGTATTATATTTCACTAATGATCATTACACTGATTTTCTCATTTTCTACTTTCTATAAGGAAAGGATGAATCAGTTTCATGTCCTGTCAAAATATAAATAAAAACAAAACACGATTAATTCCCAGTGCAAATTGTATTTCCCCCATACGCTATCCAACTCAGGAACTGAAGTCTGGTTCTGTACAGCTTAGAAACATGCCAAAACAAAATCACCTGTTCATAAAAATCTTCATTTCTGACCCTGAGTTTTCACTGCAAATTAGAGTCTGTTTCTTAACGGCATTGGGCTGTATTGAAAAGACCTCAGATGATGCAGGCTGTTAGTACTACCTGCTTTCTCATTGGTGGTCAGACTTGCTGTCTTTGTGCAGCTCATTTTTCCCCCCTGAGCTTTAAAGAGATGCTTAATTCTGAGGTGGTTTTAGAGTTTGAAAATTAGAAATCACTTTGTAGCATAACTGCAACTCTAGGACAACTTTTCTACTCTAACATTTAGCCTTTGGAAAAAGAAAGACTGGAAAAGTAACTGAAGCAGTCCTTTGAATCTATGGAATATTTTCCCCCTTGTACTACAAAAATAACAATGAGAGTTCAAAATCACACTGCAACAATTAAATCATCAGGTTTTCAATGCACAAAGATCTTTCATTTTCCCCAGGAGACAAGTGTTAAGTGAAGACATTAAGAATCCCAACATCCTTTCCTTGTTTGCTTTATACATTAAAAGCAGCTGGATGCAACGAACATGACTATGAAAAATATCGTCTCTGTGTAGATACATTTTGTGCTTTGTTAGTATTCTTCCTCTAGTTGTAAAATAATAGCTCTGTGATTCCGGTGACCTACTGGGACACGCTGCCCTCATGTCAGTTCCGAGGGTGACTGCCAAGTCCTTTGCATATAATAATTTATTTTTCTGTTCCTTTTATACTTTTGTAATTTTTTATTCTTTATTCCAGAGTTCTGCATTGAAAGGTTAAGAATAGTATCTGAAAATAGGTGCTTCTTCAGGGAAAACTTTGTCTAGGGAAACATTTGTAGGACTCTTTTCGCTGTTCTTTGAATGGCTTATGAAAAACCATTCAGAAAACACATTCCCTCAGGCAATTTCAATCTATTCAAATTTCCAGAGACCTTTAAAGGAGATAGTTACTAAACTGCTTTATAGTACAAGCCTTCTCAGATGGTCTTGCAGGAGAGGCATATTGAAGACAGATGATTGGATCATGACATTTCTCTAACTGTCTCCACCTTACCAAGACACCATCTGAGAAACAAACGTTTCATTTGCATGGACTATATTTGTCTGTGAGTTTAAATTATGGAATCAGAAACTCACAAATTATCCTTCTTATCAAATCCACCAGGTACTCCTTGAATACTGTAGGGGGCAGTTCTTCTCTGGCCTCTAGGGTCGCCATGAGTCAGACCCAAGTCGACGGCACTGGGTTTTTTTTATGAAAGTCCTGATTCTTATCTACAGCATCCCTAACAAGTATTTCTCTGGTCTCTGCTTAATCATGTTCATTAACAGGGGACTAACCACCTTTGGAAGGAATCCTGGTCACATAGTGGTTAAAACCCTTGAATGCTAGCCAAAAGTTCAGAGGTTTGCATTTATCATAGGCTCTGCAGGAGAAAGACGTGGTAGTTTGCTTCTATAAATATTATATCTTTACAAACACTATGGGGCATGTCATGGATTGAATTGTGTCCCCCCCCCAAAAAAATGTTTGGCAGTTTGGCTTGGCTGTGATTCCTGGTATTGTGTGACATTCTCTTAAGTTGGAAACTCTGCCTCTATAATGTCAATGAGGGAGGAAGGACAGCAGTTGGGTTGGTGTGGCAGCACTCAGTTTGTAGAACTATATTGTGCCTTGGGGCAGTCTCTTGGGATATAAGGAGAGGGAAGCAAGCAGAGAGTTGGAGACTTTATACCATCAGGAAAGCAGTATCAGGAGCAGAACATGTCCTTTAGGCCTGGGGACCCTGCATCTCAGAAGCTGCCATTTCAGAGGAAGATTGGCAACAACGTTATACCTCCAGAGTCAACAGAGAAAGACTCCCCCTGAAGCTGATTCCCTGAATGTTGGATGTTTAACCTGATTTTCAGTAAGAAAATAAATTTCTCTTTGTGACAGCCGTCCACTTGTGGTATCTCTGTTATAGCTGCAGTAGATGGCAAAGACAGAATTTGGTAATGGGAGTGAGGTTCTGCTCTACCACATACCTAAGATATAACAGTGGTTTTGGAACTCTGAATGAATAGAAGATTCAGAAGGAAATGAGAATTGTCAACTAGAAGGAAGGTACAGGTGGTGAGAAACAAGCAGCAGCGAACTTGCAGCAACAGAACAAAGAGAGCAGTACAAGACGGCATTGAAACTGACTCACAGAGTGAGAGAGCTGAGTACCTGTGCACAGGTTCCCTGGTAGAGTAGGGTGCCTCCAAGCATTTATCTGTGGAGCTACAGAGCCCAGGAAAACTTGCCCCAGGAGGGCAGATGCGGGCGTGAGGCCCAGGCCAAAAGGCCACAGGAAGCAGAAGCTGATGAGACAAGGAGCATAAGGTGATGAGCTGCCTCAGTCTTGGACAGTATGGCCATGACTTCAGGGATTTGAAAGGGTGTAGCCATGGCCTCACGTTTTTCTAAGGGTGGAGTTGCCACTCAAATGAACTAGGACAATGATGTACCTGAAGCTGAAAGAGCCAAGTTGCTGCCTCAGTGGGCCTGGAAGGTGAAGCTGTCACCCAGGGTCAAAAGATTTCCACTCAGAATCTGGAGTATGTGGCCAATACATACAGTCTAGAGGGCAGGGCCACTGTATAAAATATCTCAGAGAATGGAAGATTATTTTCAAGTCTTGGGGGTTAATGTAATGTGTTCTGCTAATTTGCTTGTTACCTGTTACAACTTATTTCCGTGCAATTTCTCCTATTTTTAATGTAAATGTCTAGATTGTGCCTGCCTGTTCTGCTATTGCATTTTGGAAGCAGATTACTTGTGTTCTAGATTTTACAGTTGAAGAGAAATTTCTGGATTTTGGACTTGGACTTAAGACTTTTGCTATAATATAATTCAATCAATATGTTCCGTATGTTGCAAGGATATGATCTGGGAAGCAAAAGGGGGAATGTTGTGGATTAAATTATGTCCTCCCCAAATTTGTGTATAATCTGGCTAGACCATGATTCCTGGTATTGTGTGATCTTCCTGTATGATGTAAATACCGCCTCTATAACGTGAATGAGGGAGGACGGGTGGTAGTTGTGTTGGTGGGGCAAGACACAATGTGTAAAATTGTATTGTTCCTTGAGGCAGTCTCTTGAGCTATAAAGGAAAGGGAGACAAGCAGAGAGTTGGGGACCTCATACCACCAAGAGAAGTATCTGGGGCAGAGCCTGTTCTTTGGAACCAGGGTCCCTGTGCCTTATAAGCTCCGAGTCCAGGGCAAGATTGATGACAAGGACCTTCACCCAGAGCCAACAGAGACAGACTTCCCCTGGAGCTCATTCCCTTAATGTGGAATTTTAGCTTGTTTTTCTGCAAAAAATAAATCTCTTCGTTAATGTCATGTGCTTGGTTGCATGTCTGCTATAGCAGTACTAGGTAACTAAGACACTTACAAATTTGGAAGGTGGCAGAGTATTTCTATTATAGTACATGCTATACTATCTCCTCTTAAAATATTTTAGAATCAATGCTATAAAACCCTTTGCCTCAGCCCTCCCCCAGTATTTATCATAACAAGGGCAATGTCTTTAGCCTGGTCTCACAAACTGATATTAGAAATCTTCATCATTCTAATTTATTTTCTGTTAATACACTGCAATTTGTTTAGTTTGCTTTTGGAATGTAGTTTCAGAAACAAATTCAGTACACTAGGTAATTCCAGAAAGATGTAGAATTACAAATAGTATGCTATTATTTTATCAGTTCTCAGGGGCTTATTTTTCACAAGAGTTTTCACTGCAGCTTGAAATTTTTCTTTCTGTACCATCAGTTCTTGATCATATATTACCTCCTGAAATGGTTGAATGAATATCAATCCTTTCTGGTACAGTGAGTATGTGTTTGCCTTCCACCTTCTTTTGATACTTCCTGCATCATTCAATTTTTTTGCCCCTAGAGGACATCAATAAAGCAATTTGAGATTTGAATTTTTTTCTATAGTCATTTCAGCTTGAGAAATGCTGAGCTTGTTTTTCTCTTTTGATTTCTAACTTCAAGTCTTTCAGTATTTCAGTACAATATTTTACTTTGTCTTCACAAGCTGCCCTTTGAAATCTTCTGTTCAGCTCTTTTCCTTCATCATTTCTTCCACTCACTTTAGCTACTCCATAGTAAAGAGCAAATTTCAGAGTCTTCTGACGTCTTTTTGTCATTTGTTCTTTTTTTGCTACCTTTCATGACCCTTGGGTTTCTACAGAAATGATGGCCTTGATGTCATTCCACAACTCATCTGGTCTTCTATCATTTTTGTCCTATGCAGCAAATCTATTCTTTGATATTTTTTAACTTCAGATGGGATATACTGAAGGTCATATTTTGGCTCTCATGGATTTGTTTTAGTTTTCATCAGCTTGAATTAGAAGTCTGTCACATAGTTGGTGCCCAGCCTTGTTCACAATGATGATGTTGGGATTCTTCATTCCTGTGTATTCCACACAGCAAAGTCCATGTGCATAGTTGTAACTTACGTTATTGCAAAAGGTATTTCCAATGAAAATGTTGTGGGCCTTGTAAAGCTCTATAATGTGATCCCCAGTATAATTTCTATCACCAAGTATGTATTTTTCAGCTATTGGTTCTTCTTTCTTTCCAATATTTGTATTCCAATCATCAATAATTATCAATTCATCTTGACTGCATATTTGATCAATTTCAGCCCACAGCAGTTAGTAAAACTCTTTAATTTCTTAATCTTTGCCATTAGTGGTTAGTGTGTCAATTTGAGTAATAGTCGTATTAACTGGCTGAAAGCAGTCACACGTCTATGTCCAAAAAAATTGGAAGACAATTACCTGGAAAAATGACTGAAAGAGATCCATGTTTGTGCACATTCCAAAGAACGGTTATCTAAAAGGATGCAGAAATTATTGAGCAATATCATTAACATCTCAAGCAAGTAACATCTCTTTGTGACAGTTGCTCCAGAACCTCACTCAAAAATAGTTGCAGCAGTACTTCAGCAGGGAACTTCGAGAAATTCAAGACAGATTTGGAGGAGAACGTCAAACAAGTAATACGATTTCTAGTTTCAGGTGGATCTTGACTGAAAGCTAAGAATAACAGCAGGATGTTTACCTGTATTCATTATCTAGGCAAAGGTATTTGAATGTATGGATCATAACAGACTATGGATAACACTGCAAAGACTGAAAATTCCAGAATACTTAACTGAGTGAATGTAAAACATGTGCATTAATTTAGAGGCAGTCCTTCTAACAGAATAAGGGATACTACATAGCTTAAAATCAGGAAAGGTGTGCATCAGGGCTGTATCCTCTTACCACACTTAGTCTATATGCTAAGTCAATAATTTGAGAAACTGGGCTATATGAAGAAAAGCATGCCATCAGGATTGGAGGAAGATTTATTAACAAGCTGTGATACACAGATAATGGTGCTGAAAGTGAAGAGGACTTGAAGAACTCACTGATGAAGATCAAAGAACACAGCATTCAGCATAGATTACTCCTCAACACAAAGGACACAAAATTCATCACAAGTGGGCCAATAAGCAACATCTTGACAAATTTGGAAAATATTGAGCTGGTAAAGGATTACATTTTACTTGAATCCACAATCAGTGCTCATAGAAGCAGGAGCAAAAAAAAATTAGTGAGAGTTCTGGGGCCAAGATGACAAAGTATTCAGATCCTTTCTGTGGTCCCTTTTGTAAAAGGGACAAAGGCCTAAAAAAAAAGTGAATTGATATAGGATCCTTGAACATCAAAGGCAAAGTTGAACAATTGAATTGAGTTGTAAGGAGGAGGAGGAGATACTTCATAACAAGTGAGGAGTTGCCAGACATTAGCCAGCAGGAAACAGGACCCTACAGATGCATCTACTGGCATGAACATGGTAAGGCAAGCAGGGGCATTTGGAGTATGTTTTCCATGTCAGGAGACACAAAGCAGTGGAGAGTCCACTTACACCTCTAGAATCAGCGAAAACTGGCAAAAGATAAGTAACCTGCATCTATCCTATAGAACAAATAAAAAATACTCCTTGGGGCAAAACTTGTCTCCCATGTACATGCCACCTGTCAATTTTTCACAGAGTCTGAGCTGACTCCAGAGACTGATGTGTCCCCTGTGCTAGAAGTAGGACCCATTCTGTATCCTAAGTCATTCTCTTGGCCTTGGAGAATGAACAAATTAACAAACAAGAAAACATAATCTGTTGGTTCCCCTAAACCAAGAGAACAGGGAAGTAACACTTCCTTTGCCTAGGCACAGGCACAAGACTTCCACAAACTTTGAATTACTTTCATATCTGCATAGACCTGTGTGACCCCATATCAACAGAGTAGGCCCTCATTAACACAGAACAACAGGGTATGTACCTAAATTCTAACCATGACTGTTTTAGCTATTTGGTGCAGAGGTAGGCTCATAATATTTGACATTGTTCTGTTGATTAGGGCCTTCAATGACCCACACCAGGAGCCTGAGCTCCATGCCACTAAGAGATCCACCACAAGAGTCTAAGGACAAGTGATGCCACCCCATGCTCACAGCCAACAGCACTGAGTCTCCATAGCCCAACTGCAAACCAACTCACTTTTGTCCTATAGGGAACAGGGACATGCATTCCTCAAAGACGCTTAGGGAGGCTGTAAACCCTCTGCCTCTCTCAGATTGTGAACTTCTAAGGCAGCCAAACATGTGTACTTACACCAGTCAGCAATTCCCCTCTCATACTGTAGATGACAACCTGCATCAAACACTTGATGAACAAGTGCCTGGATACCTTAGCCGAATTCATATAAAAAAAGTAAACAGACTCCTGGGCTCAAATACTTAGTAACAAGTCTAACCATTTGGTAACAGGACATTAGAGCTTCAGAGACCCCAATATGAAAGTAGCTCACACATGCAGCCTATTTGGACATATCAAAACCAAACAAACTAGGACACAGCAAGCAAACATAAACCAAATAAATACAACAACTTATTAATGACTCAGAAACAGGAGTCAACATCAAATCACATAAAAAAGCAGGCTATGATGTCTTCTGCAAATTCTCAAAACAGAGAATCAAGTAAATTGCCAGATGATGAAAACTTCCTGGAATTACTGGATACAGAATTCAAAAGATTAATATACAAAACTCTTTAAGAGATCAGTAAGAAGATCAGGCAAAACATGGAGCAAACCAAGAAAGACATAGACGAAGCATTACAGAAACTTAAGAAGTTTAGAGCAGAGCATAATGACAAATTTAACAGGCTGAAAGAATCAGTAGAAAGACAAAATAGAGAAATTTAGAAGATCAATAATAAAATTTCTATAGAAAGTTGAAGGGGCAGAATTAAGGCCATGGAAATCAGACTAGCGAGGCTGAAGATAAAGCACTTGACACCAATATATTTGAGGGAAATTTTTTTAAAAAAGAAGTAACTCTAGAAAGAATAATAAAGAGACAGGGACTGCCAGAATGGATTAAAAAACACTACCTATCTATATGTTGCCTACAAGAGATGCACCTTAGACTGAAACAAAGAAACCAAAACTCAAAGGATGGAAAAATATATGAAGCAAACAGAAATCAAAAAAGATCAGAAGTGGCTACATAAATTTCTGACAAAATAAATTTTCAAGTAAAATTCATGACATTGGACAAGGAACAACACTGTATAATGATTAAAGGATCAATATACTAGGATGACATAGCGATAGTGAATACTTACACACCCAACCACAGGGCTCCTAAATGTATAAAACAAACTCTAACACTATTGAAAATAGATACAGATAGCCTGACATTAATATTAGGAGACCTTGGCACACACTTTCAGTGGACAGAATATACAGAAGGAGTTCAATAAAGATACTGAAGATACAAATGCCACAGTCAATGAACTTGACCTCATAGACATTTACAGAATACTCAATCAACAGCAGCCAAGTATACTTTCTTTTCTAGTGCATATGGAACAGTCTCCAGAATAGACCATGCATCAGAACATAAAGCAAACCTTAATGGAATTCAAAGCATTAAAATATTACGAAGCATCTTTTCTTACCATAAGCTATAAAAGTAGAAATAGATAACAGAAAAAGCAAAAGAAAAATTAAACACATGGAACCTGAATAACACCTTTCTCAAAAGCTACTGGGTTAAAACAAAATTAAGGACAGAATAAAGAAATTCACAAATTCACAGAATCAAGTGACAGTGAAGGCACATCCTACCAGAACATTTGGGACACAGCAAAACTAGTGCTCCAAGGTCAACTTACAGCATTAAATGAACAAATGCAAAAAAAAAAAAAAAAAAAAAAAAAAATAAGGGCCCAAATGAAAGCATTCACCCAATAACTGAAACAAATAGAAAGATAGCAGCAGAAGAAGCCCTGGGGCACCAGACAAAAGCAAATAATAAAAATTAGAGCACAATTCAAGACAATACAGAATACAAAAACAACTGCGATAGTTTACTAGACCAAAACCCAGTTCTTTAAAAAGATCAACAAAATACAATAACTCATTGACAAAACTGACCAAAGAAAATGAAGAGAGGAAGAAAATCACCTGAATAAGAAATCAGATGGGTGATGACACAACAGACTCAAATCAAATTTTAAAAATATCATCACAGAAATCTATGAAAAAAATGTACTGTAACAAATTCAAAAACCTAGAGGAAATGGACACATTTCCAGAAAGACATTACTTATCCAAACTAACACAGAGGCAGAACAGCTAAGTAAACAGACAACAAAAGAAAAGAGATTGAAAAGGTAATTTTAAAACTTGCAACAAGAAAAGCCATGGTCCTGATAGCTTTGCTAGAGAATTCTGCCAAACTTTCAGAGAAGAGTTAACATCATTATTACTAAAGGTATTTCAGAATATAGAAAAGGATAGGGGGGCAGAGTCAAGATGGCGAACTAAGCATGCGTCTCCCTATATCCCTCTGGAAACCAAGATCTGAATTGACAATCAAACAGAGTCTTCTGATCACCTAATCAGCCTCAGGACACGGCACAGAGCTGTTAATTGGGACTTCATACCACTCAGCAAAAAACCTCCTCTCTTTCGCTGACTCCCGTTCCTGGCCAGCCCCGGCTCTCATGGACGGAAGGTAAACGCACCAGTTTGACTTTTTTTTCCTCTGTCTCGGCTGGCAGGCGGAGCTGGGTCTTGCCTGGCCACTGGACTCAGAGGTGCTGATGGGGGCTAGGCAGGCGAAATTCCCATATGCTGAGAGCTAGGCTCTGGACTCTGTAAATCTAGCCATTTTGAGCCTTTCCTTTTGTAGCTGCCTCAGCAGGGTTTGTGCGGAGCTTCGCAGTCAGTATGCAGGACTCCATGTTGGTACCGAGACTTTAGCGGGACCTTGTTCTTAGCCTGGGAGCCAGCACCTGCAAACAGGACAGTGCTTCTCTGACAGAAAAGTAGTGAGTTTGCACAGTGCTGCCTATGTTGGGGGCCCTGCAACAGAAGAAGAGGAATCATTACCTCTCGGCACCTTTAGCCCCTCTGTCTGCTGCCTGTGTGGAGGACGCCATCTTGGATACAGTGGCCACAGCTGCAACTAATTCTTAGCTTGGGAGCCAGAGCCTGCCCACAGGAGAGCGCTTTTCTATCACAAAACCAGTACTCGATTCAGTGTTGGCTAAGGCTAGGCCCTGTCAGCAGAGGCCACTAGGGCAGTAGCATTGCTGTATTCTGAACTAGTTTGTTATCATCTCGGGTTGGATATAGTGGCGCTTACTTTGTCAGATGAGAAGAGGGACCTCTACACCTGAAAACCTAACTGACTTGTGAACTGGTCAGATACATTTTGCTTTACATTTGAAGACAGCCTATAGAAACATTTGCAATCCATCCTCACAGTACCCCTTCCAGCTTCTATATACTCACATGGGACCCAAAAAGCAACAGACAATTGTGACATACAAGCAATCACTCATGGCTTCAGAAGGCTTCCAAACAAAGCAACCAAGGAGATTTCCAGATGAAGAAACTTTTATGAAAGCATCAGGAAGTGAATACAAATTGATTATATACAGAGCCCTTCTAAACCTTAAACAAAATGCAGGAGAACAAAATGAAAAATTAAGCAAGTTGTTCGATCTGATGGAACACCAATACTCTGAAATCCAACAGATCAAGAAGAAAATCAAAGACATAGAAACTTCCATGAAAAACCAAGAAAACAGAATGGAACAAATGGAAAAAAGAATTTCTGACTTGGAAGACAGATCTATTGAGGCCAGCGTCTATAAGCAGAAATCAGAAAAAAGGAACAAGAAAAAGGAAGAAACATTAAGAAGCATGTGGGACTCTATTAAGAGGAACAACCTTTGATTGATTCGAGTCCCTGAACAGGGTGAGACATCTGAGAACACAGAGAGTATTGTTGCTGAGCTGCTGTCAGAAAACTTCCCAGAAATTATGAAGGAAGAGAATATAGCCATCTCAGATGCATATTGTACGCCACCCAACATAGATCTCAAAAGAAAGACTCCAAGACATATTATAATCAAGCTTAACAAAATAAAACATAAGCAGCAACTCTAAAGGCAGCAAGACTCAAGGAAAGCTAACATTCAGAGAGAAACCCTGTAGACTCTCGTCAGATTTCTCAGCAGAAACCACGCTGGCATGGAGACAGTGGCATGACACATTCAAAGTCTTGAAGGAGAAGAACTTCCAACCAAGAATTATATATCCTACAAAACTATCTTTCAAATAAGAAAATGAAATTAAGACATTCCCAGATAAACAGAAACTCAGAGACTTTGTAAAAACCAAAGCCAAACTACAAGAAATACTGAAAGAAGTTCTTGGCTTTGGCTTAGAAGAACGAAACCACTAACTTTATATTTTGGAATGACACACTACTCAATACTCTACTCATTTAGGGAAGGCTCCAAAGTAAACCACAGCTTTGATATGGAAAGAAGCAATCCAGTGATCATCATGAAAACTATGGTGTCATCATAATGAAAAGAGGGATGTACTACAGTTGTTATAGTCCTTCCAGATGGACAGGAAGATGACAAGACTGGTAGTAATTAAAATTGGGTTTATCAATAGTTTAATAAGGGGGTTCATAGGGGCAGCTGTAAAGTACAACAAAGATGTATCATACCATTTCAAGAAATCCAACACATGAGTCTCAACAACTATAAAACCAGCTCTGAAAAAGGTGAAAAATCAACTCCCAAAAAAGTGTCCCAGAACAGACTAATAAGAACAACAGAGAAAACATCAACATAAAAATAAACATATCACAATGGCAGCAGTGAACACATACCTATGAAAAATTACATGGAATGTGAATGGACTCAATGCTCCAGTAAAGAGACACCGAGTGTCATCTTGGATCAAAAGACATGACACATCCATATGTTGTCTACAAGAAACTCACTTGAGACCTAAAGAGAGGAACAAACTGAAAATTAAAGGATGGAAGAATATATATCAAGCTAATAATGAACAAAGAAGAGCAGGGGTGGCAATACTAATCTCAGAGAAAATGAATTTTAATGTCAAATCCACCATCGTGGACAGAGATGGTCACTATTTATTGCTGAAAAGTTAAGTACACAAGCAAGACTTAACTATATTAAATATTTATGTACCTAATGTCAGAGCACCTAAATATGTCGAAGAAACACTGACTATGCTCAAAAGAGAGTTAGATGACTCCATCATAGTAGTGGGAGACTTTAACACTCCACTCTCATTACTAGACAGATCATCTAGAAAAAAGCTCAGTAAAGATACAAAAGACCTCATTGACACAATTAACAAACTAAACCTCATTGATATATACAGAACTTTCCACACATCACCAGACAACTACACCTTCTTCTCCAGTGCACATGGAACATTCTCCAGAATTGACCACGTGATAGGTTCTAATGCAATGCTCAACAAAATCCATACCATTGAATTACTGCAAAGCATCTTCTCAGATCATAAAGCCATCAAAGTTGAAATCAATAGCAGAAAAAAAATAGATAGAAAGTGGAACTCTTGGAAACTGAACAACATCTTGCTCAAAAAAACATGGGTTATAGAGGAAATCAAGGATGAATTAAAGAAATTCATGGATTCCAGTGAGAACGAAAACACTTCCTACCAGAACCTATGGGATACAGCCAAAGCAGTGCTCAGAGGTCTGTTGATCTCCATAAATGCACACATCTGGAAGGAAGAAAGAAACCAAATCAAGGAACTAACTCTACAGCTTGAACAAGTAGAAAGAGAACAACAGAGGAACCCCTCGGGCACCGGAAGAAATGAGGTCATAAAGATTAGAGCAGAGCTAAATGAATTAGAGAATAGAAAAACAATTGAAAAAACTGAAAAGACCAAAAGCTGGCTTTTTGAAAAGATAAACAAAATTGATAAACCACTGGCTAAACTTACTGAAGAAAAGCAGGAAGGGAAACAAATAACTCAAATTAGAAATGAGAGGGGAATTGTCACCACAGATGCAACAGAAATCAAAAATAACATAACACAATACTATGAAAGACTGTACTCTAACAAATTTGAAAACCTAGGGGAAATGGACCAATTCCTTGACTCATACCACCTACCCAAATTATCACAATGTGAAGCAGAACAACTTAATAAACCCATCACAAAGGAAGAGATTGAAAAGGTCGTCAAAACACTGCCAACCATAAAAGTCCGGGCCCAGATGGCTTCACGGCAGAATTCTACCAAGCATTTAGAGAAGAGTTATCCCCAATACTACTGAGACTATTTCACAGTATAGAAAGGTATGGAGTACTCCCAAACTCATTCTATGAAGCCAGCATAACCCTGATACCTAAGCCAGGGAAAGACCCAACAAAGAAAGAGAACTACAGACCGATATCACTCATGAAACTAGATGCAAAAATCTTCAACAAAATTCTTGCCAACAGAATACAACAAGATATCAAGAAAATAATCCATCATGACCAAGTGGGATTCATACCAGGGATGCAAGGCTGGTTCAACATCAGGAAAACAATTAATGTGATTAATCACATAAATAACACAAAAGACAAGGATCACCTGATTTTGTGTATTGATGCCAAAAAAACATTTGATCAAGTCCAACACCCATTCATGCTAAAACCTCTTAGCAAAATGGGCATAGATGGCAAATTCCTCAACACAATAAGGGCTGTTTATGTAAAGCCAATTGCGCACATCATCCTGAATGGAGAGAGACTGAAAGACTTTCCCTTGAGATCAGGAACTAGACAAGGATGCCCACTGTCACCTCTCCTATTCAACATTGTGCTAGAAGTTCTAGCCAGAGCAATTAGACCAGACGAAGAAATAAAGGGCATCTGCATCAGCAAAGAGGAATTTAAAATCTCCCTGTTCGCATATGATATGATTATATACGCAGAGAACCCCAAGGAATCTATAAGTAAGCTACTCAAACCGATAGAAGAGTTCAGCAAGGTCTCAGGGTACAAGATAAACGTAAGTAAATCAGTAGGATTCCTTTATACCAACAACGAGATGGTTAAGGAGGAAATTATCAAATCAATACCATTTACGATTGCCCCTCAGAAGATAAAGTACCTAGGAATTAATCTAACCAGAGAAACAACAGACCTTTACTAAGAGAACTATAAGCCCTTACTACAAGAAACTAAGAGAGACTTAGATAAATGGAAAAACCTACCCTGCTCATGGATAGGAAGACTTAACATTGTGAAAATGTCTATTTTACCCAAAGCAAGTTATTTATATAATGCAATCCCGATACAAGTTCCAGCATCATTTTTTAATGAGATGGAGAAACAAATCACCAATTTTGTTTGGAAAGGGAAGAAGCCCCAGATAAGTAAGGTACTACTAAAGAAGAAGAACACACTGGGAGGCCTCTCATTACCCGTCCTTAGAACATAGTACACTGCCACAGTGGTCAAAACAGCCTGGTACTGATGCAAGAACAGACAGATCGATCAATGGAACAGAATTGAGGCCCCAGAGATGACACCACCTGCCTATGGACAATTGATATTCGACAAAGGCCCTAAGACATTAAACTGGGGTTAAAACAGTGTCTTCAACAAATGGTGCTGTCAAAGTTGGTTATCCATCTGCAATAAACTGAATCAAGATCCCTATCTTACACCTTATACAAAAACCAACTCCAACTGGATAAAAGACCTAAATATCAAACCTAAAACGATAAAGCTCATCCAAGAAAAGGTAGGAACAACAATGGAAGTTTTAATACACAATGAGGACAGACTCCAAAATCTGTCAAAGAAACCTCAATCAACAGAAGAGAAAATAGAGAAGTGGGAACTGTTTAGAATCAAACAGTTTTGCTCATCCAAAGACTTTATTAATAGAATTAAAAGAACACCCACAGAATGGGAAAAAATATTTGGCAACTCTATGTCAGACTGACGCCTGATCTCCATAATCTATAAGACACTACAAAATATCAATAAGAAGATAAACCATCCAATTAAGCGATGGGCAAAGGAGACGGACAGACCCTTCACTAAAGAGGAGATCCAGGCAGCCAAGAAACACATGCAGACATGTTCACAATCTTTAATTATTGAAGAAATTCAAATCAAGACAACAATGAGATACCATCTCACCCCAGCAAGATTGGCCATGATCCAGAAAATACAAACAACAAATGCTGGAGAGGCTGTGGAGAAAGTGGAACCCTCCTACACTGTTGGTGGAGTTGCAAAATGGTCCAGCCTCTTTGGAAGACAATCTGGCGCTTCCTTAAAAAAATGGATATCAATATACCATTTGACCCAGTAATTCTACTACTTGAAATATATCCTACAGAATCAAGGCCTTTGACACCAACGGATACATGCACCAGAATGTTTATGGCAGCACAGTCCACGATAGCAAAACGATGGAATCAACCCAGATGTCCAACAATAGAAGAATGGATAGGTAAACTATGGTACATATACTCAATGGAGCACTTCGCAATGATAAAGAATAACGATGATTCCAGGAAACATCTCCTAACCTGGTTTCAACTGGAAGACATTATGTTGAGTGAAAGTAGTCAGAGACAAAAGGCCAAATACTGTATGAGACCTCTACGATAAGATCTCAAAAACAGACTTGTGTATAGAAGAAAAGTCTCTTTGACAGCTGCAAGGGAGGGAGGGTAGGAGGGTGAGAGGGGAAGGGTTTAGTTTAGATAGTTACTAGAAATCTAGTTGGGAGAAAGCGGTGATAGCACACATTAGAGACAAAAACAACATTAAGTGGACTTCAGCATAACTTGAGTACTCCTTCCATCTTAACTCAATACTGCAAGGGTAGAGTATCTGTGGCGGGGGGTGGGGGACCATGCTCTTAGGCGAATTCCAGGCCAATTGGCACAACTAGCGTTTTGCTAAGAGGGCTGTCTGCACCCCACATTGGTGAGTGGCGTCTGGGGTCTTAAAAGCTGCCAAGCTGCCCTCCAAGGACACAGCAAATGGTCCCAACTCAGCAGGAACGAATCCTCACCGAGGGCCAAAATGACGTGTGGTAAAGACAACCGAGAAGACAGAGAGACCCACAAGAATGGGTGCCTTCATCGACTTGGGACAGGAAGAACCGGATGGTGCCCGGCCACCACCAGCGATAGCCACGATGGAGCTCACAGAGAGGAGTCTCACTGGCAACACAAGAATAAAAAGAGGTGCATCGTGAGATCTCCACTAAAAAACCTCAGTTGATGGTCCAGCGGTTTTGGGGTTCCTCTGAGAGCATGACCCCCGGCCCTGATCCTGCCCTTTCCTATAAACTGTAACAAAGGTCCACTCTTTGGACAGGAATGGATTGGACTTGGCAATGCAGAGTGACCATATATTGGAAGCACTTTGTGGTTCTATACATCTACAGGATATCATCTTGCTGACCTCTGGCTGGAGGAAGGGGAGTGGATGGAGAGGAGGGGAAAGGAGGCTGTTGGGAGGATGAGACATGTATGGAGCAGAGAAGAATAGTGTGCAGTCACCGGACAGAGAGAGCAGTAGAAGGTGCATATAGGAGGGCATGTAAATTTATATGTCAATGTACATTTTCACTCAGTTATGTTGAATAAAAATAAAAATTAAAAAAAAAAAGAATGTAGAAAAGGATAGAGTACTCTCAAACTCTTTCTATGAAGCCAGCATAACTCTGATAACAAAAACAGGTAAAAACATCACACACACACAAAAAAATTACAGACAAATATTTCTCATGAACTTCAGATGCAAAAACCCTCCACAAAATTTTATCCAATAGAATTCAACAAAATATCAAGAAAATAATTCACCATGACCAAGAGAGATTCATTAGAGTTCCGCAGAGATAGTTCAACATTAGAAATCAATCAATGTAATCCATAGAATAAATAATACAAAAGACGATAACTGCATGATTTTGCCCAGTGATGTAGAAAAGAAATTTGAGAACATCCAACATTCATTGATGATTAAAAAAAAAAAAAAAAAAAAAAACTCTGGGCAAAAGAAAGGAAATTCCTCAACAGGTACAGAACATTTAAACAAATTCAAATTCAACAGCCACTGTCATGCTAAACGAGAGAGTCTGAGAGTGTTCCCCTTTAGAACAGGAGCCAGACAACGATGCCCTTTGTCACCACATTTATTCGACACTGTGCCATGAGTCGGATCCGACTCGACGGCACTTGGCTTGGTGCTGGAGGTTCTAGCCAGAGAAATTAGACTAGAATAAAAAATAAAGGAAATCATCAGTAAGCAAGACGTTAAATCATCTCTATTTGCAGATGATGTGATCTTACAGACAAAAAAAACATAAAAAATACACAAAAAACTCCTGGAGTTAATGGAAAAGCTCAACAAAGTATCAGGATACAAGATAAACGTACAACAATCAGTGAGATTCCTTCTACATCAGCAAAGAGAATGTCTCGAGAAGAAACTATCAAACCAATATTGTTATGTACTGAACTGTGCCTCCTCCCACCCCAAAACGTGTGTAGCCATTGGGCTGGCCCATCATTTCTAATATTTTGTAATTTTCCTGTGCTGTAAATTCTAATCTCTGCCTGTGGCTAATAGATAGGATGATTATGCTGAAAGAGGAATAGGGTGGGACTGCAACACCCTTACTACGGGAGTTTTCCTGGAGTGTGGTTTGTACCTCCTGTTATCCTTTCATCCTATGGGAGATAAAAGGAAAGGGAAGAAAGCAGCATCAGAAGTAGAGCACATCCTGCAGACCTGAAGTTCCTGTGCCAAGATGCTCCATGACCAAACAGTGATGCAACACAAAGACCTTCCCCCAGAGCAAGTAAAGTGGGAAAATCTTTTCCCTGGAGCCCACACCCTGAATTCAGACGTACAGCCTAGTGGACTGTGTAAGAATAAACTTTTCTTTGTTAAAGCCATCCACTTTGCTGTATTTCTGTTAGAGCAGTACCAGATGACTAAAACAAATACCATTTGCAGTAACTCCCAAAATGATAAAATACTTAGGAAGGAATCTAACCAGAGATGTAAAAGACCTACACAAAGAAAATTACAAGATACTACTGCAAGAAGCCAAAAGATACCTATATACATGGAGAAACCTACCTTGCTCATGAAGAAGACATAACATTGTAAAAATGTCTATTCTACCCAAAGCAATCTATAGATAAATGCAATCTTATAGTCGGATCCGACTCGACAGCACTTGGCTTGGCTTGGCATCCTAATTTCAATGGTATTTTTGAATGAGATGGAGAAACAAATCACCAGCTTCATATAGAAAGGAAAGAAACCCTGGAAAAGTAGAGCATTTCTGAAGAAGAATTAAAACGTAGGAGGCCTCACATTACCTGACTTTAGAATCTATTACACTGTCATTGTAGTCAAAGCAGCCTGGTACTGGTACAAAAACAGATATATAAACAAATGGAATGAGAACCCAGTCATAAAGTCATCCACCTATGAGCAGCTGATATTTGACAAAACTCTGCAGTCTATTAATTGGGGAAAAGACAGTCACTTTAACAAATGATGTTGTCATAACTGGCTATCCATCTGCAAAAAAAATTAAACAAGACCCATACCTCATACCATGCACAAAAAAGTAGCTCAAAATGGGTCAAAGACCTACATGTAAAATCTAAAATGATAGAGATATGGAAGAAAGAACAGCAACAGTGCTAGGAAGGCGAGTACATGGCATAGACAGAATTCAAAACTTTAATAACAACATACAAACAGCAGAAGAGAAAACAGACAACTGGTTACTCCTAAAAATCAAACACTGATGCTCATCCAAAGATTTTACCAAAAGATTAAGAGGACAACCCATGGTATGTCTGGGGGAAAAACACAAACTGAATATGGCAAATTAGATAATCTCTAATCTCTAAAATACAAGACACTGCAAAACTTCAACAACAAAAAGGAAACCCAATTTAAAAAAATAGGCAAAGGATATGAGCAGACACTTTGCTAAAGAAGACGTTCATGTGACTAAAACATACATGAGGAAATGTCACAGTCATTGCCCTTTAGAGATATGCAAATCAAAACTACCGTGAGATACTATTTCACCTCAACATGTCTGGCATTAAACCAAAAATTAGAAAATAATGAAGGTTGGGCAGATTCTAGAGAGACACAAACACTTACATACTACTGCTGGGAATGTGAAATGTTACAACCACTATGGAAATTCATATGATACTTTCTTAAAAAGCTAGAAATAACGTATGATGCAGCAATTCCACTCCTTGGAATATATTCTAGAGAAATAAGTATTGTTACACTAATACACATATACACACCCATGTTCATTGCAGCACTATTTACAATAGCAAAAAGATGAAAACAACCTAGATTGGCAAATGAATAAACAAATTACACTACATTCACACAATGGAATCCTACAAAATGATAAAGAACAATGATGAATTTGTGAAGTATCTGCTACCATGGAGGAATCTGGAAAGAATTATGCTGAGTGAAATTACTCAGTCACAAAAGGACAAGTAGTGTTATGAGACCACTATTATAAGAACTCAAGAAAAATTTTACACACATAAGAAAACATTATTTTATGTTTACAAGGGTGGGGAGGAAGGGAGAGGAGTATTCATTAACCAGATAGCAGACAAGTATTATTTTAGATGCAGGGAAAACAACATACAATATAGGAGACAGCACAAGTGAATTATGCCAAAAGCTATGAAGCTTCCTGAACACATCCAAACACTTGGAGGGAAGAGTAGCAGTAGCGTGGGCCTATGGACCAGGGTTTCAGGGGACATCTAGGTCAATTAGCATAAGCAAGTTTATTAAGAAAATGCTCTGCATCCCATTCTGATGAGTAGCATATTGGATATTAAAAGCTTGGAAGCTGCCACATAAGATGCAATTGGTTGCAACCCACTTGGAGCAAAGGAGAATGAAGGACACCAAAGACACAAGGACAATACGAGCCCAAGCAAAAGAAAGGGCCACATCAGTATGTGAGTCAATCAGTATGAGACCACTGATGACTGCCCTGACAGGAAATACAGCAAAAAGTCCCTGAAGGAGTGGGAGAAAAGTAGCTTGCAGAATTCGAACTCTGGTAAAATGGCCAGACTTGATGGACTGACAGCCTGGGGATTCCATGGAAGACATAACCACCACCACCCCCCCCCCAGACACTCTGTTAGAAGGCAACTCTTCAGAGAAAGATTGGACTACTGGACTGTAAGACATAAAATGATTCTGGTAAGAGTGTGTTTCTTGTCTGAAGTAAATACGTGAGACTAATTGGGCAGCTCGTCTTCTGAGGTCAGATGAGGAGGCAGAAGTGAACAGGAGCTTGTTGAATGAACATCGGAAACGAACTATGCGAGAGGAGAAGTTTCCTGTTGTACAAACAACAACCAGGGTCACATAGCAATATGTGTAAGTTGACATCAACTGTAAACTTTGAGTTGAACCACAATTTAAAATAAAACAAAACAAGTGATATATGGCATTGGATAAACCTGCTACGAAAGACCTGTTTAAAGTGTTAAAATGCAATGATGTCAGCTTGAGGACTAAGGTGTACCTGACTTAAGCCATGGTATTTTTAGTGGTCTCATATGCATGTGAAAGCTGGACAGTGAATAAGGAAGGCTGAAGAAGGGCTGAAGTCTTTGTACTATGGTGTTGATTAAAATTATTAGATATATTATGAACTGTCGGAAAAATAAACAGTTCTGTCTTCGAAGAAATACATCCAGAATGCTCCTTAGAAGCTAAATTGATGATGCTTTGTCTCAAATACTTTCAACATTTTATCAGAAAGAGCTTGTCCTTGGAGAAAGACATCAAGCTTGGTAAAGTAAAGGGTCATCATGAAAGAGAAAGCTCTTTAATGAGATGGATTCATAGAGTGGCTTCAACAATGGGTTCAAACATAACAAAGATTGTTAGGATGGTTCAGGGCATGTCACATTCTGTTTTATTGTACATGGGTTCACTGTAAGTTGGAACTGACTTGAAGACTCCTAACAACCATAATAACAATGTTATTATTAGGGCCTGGAGGCCCTGGGTGGTACAAACGGTTAACCCATTTGGCTGTGAACCCAAAGCCTGGAGGTTCAAGTTTACTCAGAAGTGCCTGGGAAGAAAAGCCTGGCAATCTATTTTTGAAAAATCAGCCACTGAATGCCCTATGTAGGTCAGCACACTTCTGACACATGTCAAGTGGCTGTGAGGAGGGACTGACTAAACAACTATTTCTTATAGCCTAAGCTCTCCTTAACTTTTCATCTATCTCATCTGTGTTTTATTCACATCTATGCTTTACTCATACAGAACTCACTGTTGCCAAAACCAAAGGCATTTATATCACCATATATGAGCTGGCAAAACATTTGATGATCATGGCTCTGCTAATCACCATATCTGTTGCCACTGAGTCAGATCTGACTCATAGAGACCCTAGAGGTCAGAGTAGAGCTGCCCCATAGAGTTTCCAAGGAGGGCCTGGTGGACTTGAACTGCTGACCTTTTGGTTAGCCACTATCACCATAAAGGCTCGTATACTCCAGCTATGTATTAAGTGCACATTCTAGGAGTATTTCTCTCTGTATCTCTATGCAAATAAATCACTAACAACAACAACAACAAAAAAAACAAACATTATTTAAAATACTTAAGGTAAGTATCAAGTACAGAGCTTTGCAAATACTAGGGATTTCACTCCAGATTAACACTGATTAGAAAACAAGATTAGATGTAGTTGTTGAATGAGTAATTAATGTATTTAAATATCCTTGTATTAAGCTTAATGTAATAGCTAAGTAGGAAACCCTGGTGGCATAGTGGTTAGGTGCTGAATAGTTAAGCATGTCATATGCCTTGCTGTGTTCTGCCATAGTATCCCTTCTGCAGTCCCCTTTTCTACAAATCAGTCAATTCATCAAAGAAAGGACTGGTTCACAGTGGTTTATTTTTATACAGGAGATGATCAGAAGACAGTTGGTTTATCTGAGTGAAACCTGTGTTTTCTCCATTAATCACCAGGTGGGGCAGCCATTCAGTCAATTATTTATTCAAGAAATATTTGCTGAGTGTCTGTTGTGTGCAAGCATTCTTTCAGTTTCTGAGAATAAACTAATGAAGCAGATAAAAATCCTTACCCTCGCAGATGTCATATTGTATGTAAACAGTCTGTGCCTTAGAAAGGGTAAAGAAGGTCAGTGAGTTTATTTATACTATACCAAAGTGCTTTATTTAACTACAATTCTCTTCTGGCTTTCCAGTGTTATAATCATCCATTTTTCAACTTCTAAAGCCGCAGCTTCAGGAATGTTTTGGGACAAGATGGTTTCTGATAACCAAAGATTAAATAGTCTTCAGACGTTACCATTTTCAACAACCTAGACAGTATATGAATCCTTTCTTAAAGCATGTCTGAACCTAGCAGCTGAAATGTTTTATGATTAGAAACCTGATATTTGATGGTGTCGTAGGACTACTAGCTGGAGTGTAAGACAGGGTTTAGATATGCCTGGCTTATCTAAAAAACTGGGCTCTGAGCTGCTAGACTTTTTGCATAGTGGACTGACTGCCTCTTGGTTGAGAACTCATGCGAAGGGAAGGAGGAACAGGGAATGGCAAGTCTAACCCAGCAACAGAGCTATAGGAGAAGGAGAGTGCGACAAGTCAGCTTTGAGGTACCTGACTCCTTGTGTTCACACACTTGCATAATCCTATCCACTTAAATGCTGGTGGGAACTTTGACTGATCTATAAACAATACAAAATGGCAAAGGTGATGTCACCTCCACGGTCCTATTGTGTCCTGTCCTGCCCTGTCCTGTCCTATTTATCATATAATATCATATTGTATTGTATTGTATTGTACCATACTGTACAGTACTGTACCATACCATATCATACCATATTGTATATCACATCATATCATGCATCGTATCACATCATATCATACATCATGTCATGTCATGCAATGTCATATCATACTCCGTCTTCCCAGCAGACTCCCTCTAGAGCCTCCTCTCCTTTGCTGGTTTTGAAAAAGCAAGCTGCTACAAATCTGGCAACTGTAAGGAAAGACTACTACTAACAACCTGTGGGAGCTTGGGTGCAGATTCTTACCCAGTCAAGCCTCCAGATGAGAACACAGCTCTAGCTGGCCCTTCCATTTTATCTTCACAGAGGACCCAGCTAAGTTATAACCAGACTCTTCAGCTAAAGAGACTGTGAGATCATAACTATGTGCTGTTTTAAGTTAGTAAGTTTGTGGTAATCGGTTTTACAGCAATAGAAAATTAATGCAGCGAGGTATACAGGTTCTTTGTAAAATATACAGTCTATGACCAATTTTGTGCCCAATTTCCAGAAAGAGAAATTAAGAATTCATAATGAAAAAAGACTGCCTCTTTCTAAAAACTGTAAAGTATTGGAGCACTAGGAGCATAGCTTTGGAATCCTAACAGTGTCACTCATAGAGAGAGAGAAAGTTTTTTCCTAATTCCATGGACCACCTTGATATCTTTGAGGCCTAGTAAAGCCAGTACAGTGAGCAATATCCAGAGGAACAGCAAGAAAATAATATTGCCTTATGTGAGTGGTACAGATATTAAACAACCTCAAGAGATTCCTAAAATATGTAGACAGAGAAGAACTGAGAGGTTACATCAGCAGGTGGAAGTGATAGCTATTGAAATCTGGGTGATTACACTTTGTACCCAAAAGTATGGGGGAAACTGTTACATTTTTTTGTTTTTCCTCTTTTCTTTCTAGTTCACCTTTCAGTTCATTTCCTTCCCAAACTTATTATTTCTCTGATTTGTTCCTCTTTGGTGTCCCTCCTCCTATGTATTGCTTTTTTATTGCTGTTCTAACAAATTGAGCTCAGGCTGCCAATCAAAAGGTCAACAGTTCAAATCCACCAGCAACTCCTGGAAGCCCTAAAGGGCAGTTCTGCTGTGTACTAAAAGGTCCCTATGAGTCAGTATCAACTCAACAGCAAAGGCCTTAGTCTCACAAATTACCACAAGGTGAATGACTTGAAACAATAAGTTAATTATTTTCCGGTGCTGGAGTTTAGAATTCTAACGGGGCTAAAGCCAAGGTGTTGGCAGTGCTGTTTTTCTTTCTGGAGGTTCTAGGGGAAATTTTGTTTCCTTGCCTTATCGAGCTTCTGAAGGCCACCTCATTACTTGGTTCATGACCTTCTCCTATCTTCAAAGGTAGCCTTCTCACACAGCATCACTCTGAGCTCTTCAGCCTCCTTCTTTTACTATAAAGAGCCTTTGTGATTACATTTGGGCCACCTGAGTAATCCAAGATTATCTCTCTGTCACAAGGTCCTGAACTCAATCATATTTGCAGAGTTAATTTTGCCACTTAAGGTAAAATATTCACAGCTTTCAGGGATTAGAGGGTCAGTGAAAAAGAGAAAGACCCTGGAGGAGATAGATTGATAGACTGGCTGCAACAGGGGTTTGTTGAGGATAGTACAGGACAGGCAGTGTTACCTCTCTTGTACGTACGGTGACTGTGAGTCAGAAAACCCTTGATGGCATCTAACAATACAACCACAGGTATTAAGACATGGATTTCCTTTTAGGGGAGTGGCATTGTTCTGCATACCATATCTTTCTTCAGAGATGACTTAGATTGTTAATGATTTCTTTAACCCCTTTCATATTTGCATGGGAAAAAATACTTCTTTTCCATCATTCCTGTTGTGTTGTGGATTCAGTTCTACTCACTGAGCTGAGATCAGTTTCTTACTTACTCACCCAATTTTTACCTTTACACTTGTTCCCCTGAAGCTTTCTGGACATAGTCTGAAATCAGAAAGTTTGTATCTGTACTAGGCCAGTAGCAGATACTCTGAACAGACTTACTCCACTTCTTTTTTGATATTTTTGTGTGTTTCCAAATTGTTCCCCACCATTATTAGTTTTGCCCTGCTTGGCAAGTATGAGCATGAGAAATACGAGAATACTCATCACATTGTGTTTTGTGACCTCACATACCTAACCAGACAACTTCACTCTATCAGTATTTGTAGTATTCATAAATATTCAGGATTACTTTCTGAGATGGCGTGGGGGTGTGTGGGTGTGTGGGTGGGTGTGGGTGGGTGTGTGAGAGAGAGAGATAACCAGATTTCCAAATTTGCTTCCTACTCTACTACCTTGCCATATACAGTGATTTATTCTTAGGAAGAGTCATCTGCTTTCCTTTCCTTTGTGCATCACTTTATTTCTCTGTCCCTCTAACTCCCTTCATATTATCTTTCTATGAAGTCCTGACTCATGATTGCCCTTCTCCTTAAACATGCTCAGAACTCTCCAGATGTTTCTATGATGGATTAGTTTTGTAAAAATTTTGCTTTAATTTCTTACACAACATTTCACATTTGACTCTTAGCTACCTAGTGCCCCATGTGGACATATTATTTGTTCTTTGGATCATTCTGTTTTGTGCCTTTCTTTTATTGCTTTTATTATATTTGGACACAGCAGAGCACTATACTGACTGATACCGCTAAAGGGAGCCAAATCCCTCTCCTGCCAGTTGAAGGTCCCTGTGCCATGTTTTAATATCACAGTGCTTCAAAGCTGATTTTTTTTTTTAGCTCACATATTCCTCTGGCACACAGCCCAACTTTTGAGAAACTGATTAGAAATTGTTTGGTTTCAACAAAGAGTCTAAGTTCAACTTCTGTTTCCTATTTGTATATAATTCTAAGAGGTTCTATAAGTGTTTTTTGGCATGTAAATTCCTCTGTAGACAGAGAAAAAGGGATTAATATTTATGTGCTTTAAATCCATCCTTAGTAGATTCTCAAATTTTGGGTCCCTAGGCAAATTTGCAGAGCCTTACTAAGGGACAATTATGAGTTATATAAAAGTATGGAGATGCCATATAAAGGTCCCTTCAAGGCTGAAGAAAAGCTCTTCCCAAAATATTCTTCTATACATTAACATAAATTTAGAATATTTGAATGTTTGCCATGTACTAAGAACATTTGAAATATTTCAAATATGTTACTTGTTTTTTTTTTTAAGTCATAAGTTAATGTGAAGAACCACGAAATACAATAAATTTTAAAGTCTACAAAATATTTCCAATTACTTACTGGGATTAATTGCCCTAAGGAGAAAAATTAATGTCCAGAATCCCTCCTTCATGCAATCTATTATGGGTAGACTTGTGTTCCTCCAAAATGTGTGTTGTAAATCCTGTCTTCTCTACCTGCGGTTATGATCTCATTTGGGAATAGGATTTCTTTGTTGTGTTAATGAGACAGTATTAGTGTAGAGTGTGTTTAAGTCAATCTCTTCTGAGGTATAAACCAAGCCAGTTAGATACATCATATGGTGTGGCAGACATTACCACTACTCACAAAGATTTTTTTTTAGTTTATCCTCTAGTTTTAGGCACATTGTCCTTCAAAGTTAGATGTGCTGATGTTACTTCTTTTGGCCAGTGAACTGTCGTTAGAAGTATCACTTATAGGAGGAAGTATTTGTCAGGCAATGCACAAATCTCCATACTTTTGCTCTCCAAAGCCCAGAAATCATGTGTGATCATTAAGGCTGTATGCCAACATATCTGGATCATGATTCTCGGTGGTTTGGCAGATATGATGCAGTTTGGCAGCTGCATGATGATGTGATCACTTCCATGACTTGCTTTGGCTGATCCTAAACCACTGTAATAAAATCATATCTCTAGTTCCTAGTGGGGCCCTGGTGGCACAGTAGTTAAGAGCTCAGCTGCTAATCAAGCAGTTAGCAGTGTGAATCCACCAGTCACTCCTTGGAAACTATATGGGGTACTTGTCTGTCTAATAGGGTTGCTATTAACTGGAATCGACTCAGTGGCAATGGATAATGTCTGGTACTCTGTCTGACATATATAGGAACTTAATAAGCAACTTCACTAAATGAGTGGTGATTTTTGCAGCTTGACCTTCTTCAGTTGTGCCTACTTTATCATATAATTACAGAAAATACCCACAGGGGAATTCAATCTCAGCAAAATCAAAGGTTTTCCCGGTCATTTGTACTCAAATCTGTATTTAGGTCATTGTTTGATACTTGGAACGTTTCCAGTCTAATAATGTTGCTGTTGCTGTTAGGTGCCTTTGAGTCATTTCTGACTCATAACAGCATTTTATAATGGAACATTGTACATACAACAGAAGGAAACAACAATGCTTGGTCCAGTGTCATCCTCACAATCATTGTTAAGCTTGAGCTCACTGATGGAGCCACTGTCAAAAGTCAAATATCTTTCTCTTTTGTGATGTTCCTCTACTTTATAAAGTATGAGGTCTTTCTCCAGGAACTGGTCCTTCCTGATAACATGCCCAAGGTATATGAGACTAAGTTCTGGATTCTAAAAAGCATTCTCGCTGTAGTTATTTCAAGACAAATTTGTTCGCTCTTCTTGCAGTCCATAGTATATTCAATATTCTTTGCCAACATCATAAATGAAAGGCATTAGTTCTTCTTTGGTCTTTATTCATTGTTTATATGCAGCTTTCACATACATATAAGGCAACTGAAAACATCTTGGCTTGTGTCAGGCATAATTTAGTCCTTAAAGTGAAATCATTTTTTTTTTAGCATTTTGAAGAGATCTTTTTCAGCCAATTTGCCACATTTGATTTCTTGACAGCTGTTTCCATAGGTGTTGATTGTGGATGCAAGTAAAATGAAATCCTTGGCAACTTCAATCTTTTTGCTGTTCATCATGACATTGCTGTCAGTTCCCGGTGTGAGGATTTTCACTTTCTTCATGTTGGGGTGTAATCCATCCTGAAAGCTGTAGCCTTTGATCTTCAGCAGTAAGTGCTTCAAGTCCTCTTCACTGTCAGCAACAAGTTTGTGTCATATGCACAATGCAGGTTGTTAGTGAATCTTCTACCAATCCTGATGCCACATGCGTCCTCATATGGTCCAGCCTCTCAGATTATTTGCTCAGCGTACAGATTGAATAAGTATAGTGAATGGATGGTAGTCTGACAAACATTTTTCTTGAAATTGTACCACACAGTAGCACCTTGTTCTGCTTGAACAACTGCATCTTTGTCTATGCAAAGGTTTCTCATGAGCACAATTTAGCTTTCTGGTGTTTCCATTCTTTGCAATGTTATCCATAAGTTGTGGTGATCCACACAGTTGAATGCCTTTGCATACTCAACAAAACATAGGTAAGCATTTTTCTGGTGCGTTCTGATTTCAGCCAAGATCAATTTAACATCAGTGGAGACATCCCTTGACAACATCCTCTTCTGAGTCTGGCTTGAATTATCTCTGGCAATTCTCTGTCTATGTACCACTGCAATCACTTTTGAATGATCTTCGGTGAAATTATACTTGCACGTGGTATTAATGATATTGGTCAATAATTTTCCCATTCAGTTGGGTCACCCTTCTTTAGAATTGGTACAAATATGGATTTTTTTCAGCTGATTGGTAAGGTAGCTGTCTTCTAAATTTCTTGGCATAACACAGTGCTGCATCTGTTTGTTGAAATATTTCAATTAGTATTCCATCAATTCCTGGTGACTTGTTTTTCACCAGTGCCTTCATTGTGGCTCAGACTTCCTCCAGAACCATCAGTTCCTGATCATATGCTACCTATTAAAATGGCTGAAAGTCCATCAACTCTTTTTGGTACAGTGACTGTATTCCTTCCTTCTTTTTGGGGTGCTTCCTGTGTTGTTTAATACTTTCCCTGTAGAACCCTCCAATATTACAACTTGAGTCTTGATTTTTTTCTTTCTTAAGTTCCTTCTCCTTGAGAAATGATGATTATGTTCTTCACTTTTGGTTTTCTAACTCCAGATCTTGGCACATTTCATTATAATTCTTTACCTTGTCTTCTTGAGTAGCCCTTTGAAGCTTTCTGTTCAGCTCTTACTTCATCTTTTCTTCTTTATACTTTAGCTACTTGTGTTCAAGAGCACATTTCAGAGTCTCTTCTGACATCACTTTTAGTATTTTCTTTCTTTCTTGTCTTTTTAACGACCTCTTGTTTTCTTCATGTGTGCAAACTGCAGAGTTTTGAAATACTTGTGAAATATGATCAGATGTGAAACCACTAATCATTCAGTTCTTCATCAAACATTGTTATATGTCTAAGTAGGCATAGCTCAAAGAACTGCGTATACAATAATCAACAAGACAAAGCTCCAATTTTCAGGAATTTTACATTCTAGAGGTAGAAGACAATGACAATAAAAATTGAGTAAATACATGCTTGTAAATTGTACTCAGTATTATGGAGAAAAGTTATCTAGTGTTGAGAGAGAGAATAACAGAAAGAACCAAAATGAGATTGATTGCCAGTAGATAGTGTTTAAAGAAGCCTGGTTGCGAAAAGGTTAAAATGTTTAGCTACTAACCAAAAGGTCAATGATTCAACCCACCAGCTGCTGGAGGGAGAAAGATGTGGCAGCATGTTTCCGTAAAGATTTATACCCTTGGAAACCCTATGAGGCACTTGTACTCTGTCCTGTAGGTTCCCTATGAGTTAAAATTGATTTGAAGACAATGCATTGTGAAGACGACAATGTTGGGTAATATATTCACTTAAAAAGAATGGTAATCTTTCCTTTGTGAAAATTAAATATGAAGACTTTTCTGTCTGATGTTAATGGAAGTGAATTTAGGCTATTCAGTAGAAACACTGATTTTTCATTCTGACAAAATTTCTTAAGCAAGAAACGGGTGGAACTATAGAGGGTATCAAGAAGTATATGTAAATAAATGGGCGTTTAGCAAACAGTGTACTTCAAATGTAAATGTCATACTAGAGAACCACTAGCACAAAAAGACTTACTTTAGAGTTTTGTAGTCTTCTCAACATTTCTTGTTGAACTGTGATGCTACCATTTTTAAAAAACGGTTAGACATTGTTAGTATTACAATTAGAATTTTGCTGATGAAATCATCATCATTCTTAGTATTTTAGACTTATTTTAATTTTTATATTTTAACTTTTGTGTTTTATAATAACCATCATCACTTAAACAGTGATTATTTGTTGCTTTAAATTGCTATGGCATGTTTTTCTTTTAGGTTTTTACTAGTTGATACAGTCTAAACACTGGAATGTTTTCAGATTGATTTCATTAGATAAACTAATATTCTTTCCTAATTTAACCTCTGAGAAGGAGCCCTGGTAGCATGACAATTAAACATTGGGCTGCTAACCAAAGTGTAAGTAGTTTGAATCCACCCAGTAGTTCCATCAAGGAAATGCCTGGTGATCTCTTTCATAAAGTCTTTAAAAACCCACTGGCATTGAGTTGGTTCCAATTCATACTCAGACAGAGTATAACTGCCCCATAGGGTTTCCAAGTCTATAAATCTTTGAGGAATCTGACTGCCACATTTTTCTCCCACAGAGTGGCTGGTGGGTTTGAACTGACAACCTTTCAGTCAGCAGCCAAGAGTTTAACTTCTGTCCCACAAATGCTCCTTTCCATAAATATTACAGCCAACAATCCTATGGGGAAGTTCTGCTCTGTCACATAGGATTGCTGCGAGTCAAAATTGACTCCATGGTACTGAACAAAAACAGCAGTGCTACTTTGAGTCATTTAATAACACATTACACATTTAAGCTTTTTGAAAGAAAAGTTTAGACTTTCTCATCCTGAGTATTACCATTGGCTTTTGTTAAGCATATAGTTAAGAGTTCGAAAAAATTATTTGGCCATCTATTAAAACAATTATTATCATCTAACCACAAACAAACCAGATACTTTAGATGAATTAGCTCTATCCGCCTTCATGAAATAATAAATAATTTATCGCATTATCTTTGAATAAGTAGAATGACTTAAATATGGAAACACTTAATTCTTAACACTGGAAAAGAAAACCCAACAATCGAGAGCTTTATTTCAACTATCAAGCCATATCCACCACACTACCATATTTTGTTCTATGTATCAAAGGGATTTTGACTAAACTATCTTACTTAATAAAATTCTCCAAACAAAATAATAACTTTAGCTGGTAACACATTGAATTATTTTTTCAATTAACAATGAAATAGAGTATACCTCTGTCTGACAAAAACAAGCAGACAAGGAGATTCTTTGCTTCTCTCAACATCTAACCCTCAAGCTCCAATTAAAAGTACTCTAGGGAATTTTAAAGGCAGAAAACTTATTTCACCAGGGATGTACAAATAAGGCTCAGTTTTAGAGTCTAAGGCATTGAAAGGTGTAGCAGAAATTCTGTTATAATAATAGACCACAAGTAATATTTATTAAATACCTGCTGTGTCAGTTTAAAAATAATGGCTATTTTTCTGAAACATTCCTCCCATAGAAACTTACAGCCTATTTCTCATTCCTTGAATTAGACCTGATCTTACTGACTTGCTGAACTAATAGAATTTGGCAGAAGTGATGTTCTAGAATGTTTTATGTTAGATCATAAAAAGCCTTGCAGCTTCTGCTTATGTCTGAAAACACTGAGTCTTAGAGCAAAGAGCCACCAGGTAAGAAATCTGCCTGTTTATGAATGTGCTCTACGTAGTGTAGACAAATCCAAGTACTACAGAAAAGAGAGAGAATCTCAACTTAGCCCAGCGTTACAAATATCACTGGAAAGATAACAGGCAAATCCATTAAGCCACCCTGGATCCTCCATCCACTGACTCCAATTCACACCATGTGGCGTTGGTGAGTCACTCAGCTAGAAATTTCTAAGACTAAAAGCCATGAGAAATAACAAAACGTTACTCTTTTAAGCCACCAAATTTTGGGCTACTCTATCAAAAGCTCTACAGATCTGAAATTTTACTGTTATTGTGGTACAGCAGTTAAAACTCTTGGCTGCTAACCTAAAGGTTAGTTTGAACCTACCAGCTGCTTTGCAGGAGAAAGAGGTGGCATTGTTGCTTCCATAAAGATTTCTAGTCTAGGCAACTGTATAGGGCAGTTCTACTTTGTCTTATAGGGGTACTATGAGACTGAGTCGACTCAACGGCAATGAATTTGGCTTCTTTTGATTTTGAAAGCTAAGTTAGTTTCTTGGGTGCTGACAAAAGACAGGGAATTCCTGGGTCAAAGGCAAAAGACTTTGTTACTCAGAGCAAAAAGAGTAGTCAGAGATTTATGTTGATTTCCACAGAATCTACATGCCTTCCATGTCTTATTGGGGCAACCCACAGGGCCAAGCATGGGTGTCTGTATATGCAGTGGGTTGTTTTACAGGAGAGGAACATTAAGCTTGGAAGATTCAACAATTTTATAGCAAGAAGAAGCAAACCTATACTTTGTCTGGGAGGATATATTAACTCATCTTTCAGGATTTCTTTCTGAAAACATAGCTTCAAGAATTGACCTGCATATTCTTTACATACCCAAAGAGAATATGGAGGGATAATCAGAGCCCATGGAGGATTGAGCTTCCTAAAAGATTGGTGTGAGCAGCATACTTTAGTTCCAGTTACACATTTATCATTATATATCAAGGGCATAGTTTTGTCCCTGGGTAATGTGGCATACAAATTACAGTTGTTTCTGTGGACTGTCATGTGGAAAGTAAATACAGTATAACAAATTTGTCAACTCGATGCAAAATTTCTATCTCAAGCTTAAACAAAAGCACAGACACTTTCTTTTTAGAGTAGTCTTTAAGTTCCTTTTTTGTTCTCTTCAGACTTATTGTAAAGCAAGGCTTTTTATTATATCGCCTTAGTTTTGTGATGGGATTCAGTGTGGCTGTGAATGCTTTGAAATTATGTACAAAATGTTATGTGTGGTCATTTATACATTTGAGTGTACGTGGAGATAATACGCCACTCTTTTTCAGATTTTCAAAGAAATATGTGATGGAAGAAAGGTTAATAATAATGAAAATAAGGAGTTACTACCTTTAGTTAATCAATCTTCATCATTTGTTTGCCAATTTGTAGTACTGTGATGTCTTACATGTTGCTGTGGTGCTGGAAGCTATATCACCAATATTTCATATACCATCAAGGTCACCCATGGTGGAAAAGTTTCAACAGAGCTTCCAGAATATGACAGACAAGGAAGAAAGGCCTTGTGATCTACTTCAGAAAATTAGCCAGTGAAAATCTAATGTATCATAACAGAACGTTGTTCATTGGTTTGCTTTAGATGTACCATCAGGAGAGATCAATTGCTGGAGGAGGACACCAGTTATATTTGGTAGAGGGCCAGCAAGGATAAGGGAGACCCTTGGTGAAATAGATTCGTAAAATAGCCAAAACAATTGAGTCGAACATGTCAGTGATTATGAGAATGACATAGGGTCAGGCAACATTATGTTTCATTGTACAAAAGAACACCATGAGTCAGGGTCAGTTCAATGGTATCCATCTGTCTCTATTTCTATCAATCTGTCTATCTATCTTAACCATCCTAGAGATTTATCTTTAAAATCATAAAAATGCCTTCACTAGTCATCACTGGCAAGTTAATCTTTAGCCACTTGAAAATAAGTTTCCCATATCTTACTCTGTATTGTGTAGTTTTTTGTTTTTTTTGTTAAATAAAAAATGAAAGTGTACATACTCTGTGCTTACAATACTGGGTTAAGAGAAGAGGAGTACACAAGTTGTGTTGAAGTCCCATTAATATTGATCTTCTTACTAATATGTATCGTCACCAATTTCACCCAACCAAATTTCTAACAACTAGCTAATCTAAACCCTGGCCCCTTGCCCTCCTGCCCTCCCACCCTCCCCACCCTTGTAGCCTTCAAAGAGTCTTTTCCATTATGTATGAGTATGCTTTTAAATTTTTATCATAGGGGTCTCATATAATAATTGTCCTTCTGTCGTTGACTAGTTTCACTCAACATAATGTCCTCCGTTGGAACCAAATTGAGAGATGTTTCCTGCTATCATCGTTCTTTATCAGCATATAGTACTCCATTGAGTATATATACCAAAGTCTACCCATCCATTCTTGTATTGTTGGGCATCTGGGTTGATTCCAAATTTTTGCTATCATAGACTGTGCTGCAATGAACATTCGTGTGCATGTGGCAGTTGGTGTGAATGGCCTTGATTTTGTAGGATATGTTCTGAGCAGAGGAATTACTGGGTTGAATGGTATATCTATATCCATTATTATAAGGTAATGCCAAATTGCTTTCCAAAGAGGTTGCACCATTCTGCAATCCCATCAACAGTGAAGGAGAGTTCCAGTCTCTTCACAGCCTCTCCAACATTTATTGTTTTGCATTTTTTGGATCATGGCCAATCTTGTTGGGGTGAGATGGTATCTCATTGTCGTTTTGATTTGAATTTCTTTAGTAGCTATGTTTGTGAGCATGTCCACATGTGTTTTTTGGCTGCCTGGATCTCCTCTTTAGAGAAGTGTCTGTCCATCTCCTTTGTCCATCGCTTAATTGGATGATTTGTCTTTTTCTTATTGATATTTAGTAGAACCTTATAGATTATGGAGATCAGGTGTCAGTATGACATAGAGTTGCCAAATATTTTTTCCCATTCTGTAGGTGGTCTTTTAATTCTTTTGATGAAGTCTTTGGATGAGCAGAAGTGTTTGATTCTTGTTAATTCCCATTTACCTATGTTCTCTTCTGATGAATGTGTTTTGTTTGTCAGATTTTGAAGTCTGTCTACATTGCGTATTAAAACATCCATTGTTGATCCTATCTTATCTTGCCAAGTGCCCGTATCTTATCTTGGATGAGCTTTATAGTTTTAGCTTTTGTATTCAGGTCTTTTATCCAATTTGAGTTGATTTTTGTATAAGGTGTGAGATATGGGTCTTGTTTCAATTTTTTGCGGATGGATATCCAATTATGCCAGCACCATTTGTTAAAGAGACTGTTCTTACCCCAGTTCAAAATCTTAGAAATTTTGTCAAATATCAGCTGTTCATAGGAGGACGGTGGCATCTCTGGGGTCATTACTTTGTTACATTGGTCTATATGTCTCCTTTTGTACCAATACCAGGCTGTTTTGACTACTGTGACAGTGTAATAGGTTTTAAAGTCAGGTAGGGAAAGGCCTCCCAGTATGTTCTTCTTTTTCAGTCGTGCTTTACTTATTCGAGGTTCCTTCCCTTTCCAAATAAAGCTGATAATTTGTTTCTCCATCTCATTAAAAAATGTCGCTGGAATTTGTATTGGGATTGCATTATATAAGTAGAGTGCCTTGGGCAAAATAGACATTTTCACAATATTGAATCTTCCTATCCATTAGCAGGGCAGATTACTCCACTTATGTAAGTCTCTCCTAGTTTCTTGTAGCAAGGTCTTGTACTTTTCTCTGTAAAGATCTCTTATTTCTCTAGATAGATTTACTCCTAGGTATTTTATCTTCTTGGGGGCTATAGTAAATGTAATTGATTTGGTGATTTCTTCATTGATAATTTCACTGTTGGAATAAAGAAATCCTATTGATTTAGTTATGTTTATCTCGTATCCTGAATTCTTCTATTAGCTCTAATAGTTTACTTATGGATTTCTTTGGATTCTCTGTATAAACAATCATATCATCTGCAAAGAAGGAAATCTTTACTTCTTCAGTGCCAATACAGATACCTTTTATTCTGAGTTGGATCCAACTCGACAGCACTGAGTTGAGTCTAATTGCTCTGGCTAGAACTTCTAGCACAATGTTGAATAAAAGTGGTGAGAGCGAGCTTCATTGTCTCGTTCCTGTTCTCAAACGGAATTCTTTCAGTCTTTCACCATTCAGGATGATGAAAGCAGTTGGCTTTGCATAGATGCTATTGATTATATTGAGGAATTTCCCTTTTATTCCTATTTTTCTGAGAGTTTTAAGCATGAAGGGGTGTTGAACTTTATCAAATGCCTTTTCCGCATCAATTGACAAATCAGGTGATTTTTATCCTTTGTCTTATTAATATGGTTGATTACATTAATTGTTTTTCTGATGTTGAACTAGCCTTGCATCTCTGAAATGAAACCAACTTGATCATGATGAATTATTTTCTTATATATGCTATTGAATTCTATTGGCTAGAATTCTGTTGAAGATTTTTGCATCTAGATTCATGAGTGATATTGCTCTAAAATATTCTTTTTTTGTGGGATCTTTCCCTTGGTTTGGTATCAGGTTTATGCTGGCTTCATAGAATGAATTTGGAAGTATTTCATCTCTTTCTATGTTGTGAAATAGCCTCATTAGTTTTGGGGTTAATTCTTCTCCAAAAGTTTGGTAGTAAAAGTAAAGCCATCTGGGCCAGGACTTTTTTCAGTTGGTAGATTTTTGATGACTTCCTCAATCTCTTCCTTTGTGATAGATTTATTATGTTGATCTATTTCTCATTGTGATAGTCTTGGTGAGTCACACGAATCTAGAAATTTGTCCATTTCCCCCAGATTTTCAAACCTGTCAGAGTATAACTTTTCATAGTATTCTGTTATGATATATTTTATTTCAGATGAGTCTATTGTAACATCTCCCAACTCATTTCTTAATCGGGTTATTTGTATCTTCTGTTGTTCTTCTTTTGTAAGTTTAGCCAATGGTTTATCAATTCTGTTGATCTTTTCAAAGAACCAGCTTTTGGTTTTGTTAATTTTTTCAATGTTTTTCTATTCTCTAATTTCATTTAGTTCTGCTCTAATCTTTATAATCTGTTTTCTTCTGGTGCCTGAGGGGTTTCTTTGTTGCTCTCTTTCTACTTGTTCAAGCTGTGAGGTTAATTCTTTAATTTGTGCTCTTTCTTCTTTCCAGAAGTGTACATTTATAGAGATAAACTGACCTCTGAGCACTGCTTTTGCTGTATCCCATAAATTCTGGTAGAATGTGTTTTCATTCTCATTTCAATCCATAAATGTCTTTAATGTGTCTTTATTTTATAACCCAAGGCTTTATGAGTAAAGTGTTGTTCAGTTTCCACAAGTTGGAATTTTTACCTATGAATTTTCTGTTATTGATTTCAACTTTTATAGCTCTGTGGTCCAAGAAGATACTTTGCAATAAATCAATGTTTTCGATTTTATGGAGAATTGTTTTATGATCTAACATATGGTCTATTCTGGAGAATGTTCCATGTGCTTTGCAGAAGAAGGTGCATTTATCTGTTGATGGATGAAAAGATCTGTACATGTCGATAAGGTCAAGTTGGTTGATTGTTGTAATAAGATCTTCTGTATCTTTACTTAGCTTCTTTCTGGATGATCTATCCTTAACTGAAAGTGGAGTGTTGAAGTACCCAACTATTATTGTGGAATTATAAATCTCATGTTTCAATGTTTTCAGTACTTGTTCAATGTATTTAGGTGCTTTGGTATTGGGTGCACAAATATTTAATATTGTTAAGTCTTGCTTGAGTATTGAACCTTTCAGCAATAAATACTGACCATCCTTGTCCACAGTAGTAGATTTTACATTAAAATCTAATTTATCTGAGATTAATATTGCCACATCTGCTCTTTTTCATGTATTATTAGCTTGATATATATTATTCCAACCTTTCTCTCAACCTGTTCTTACCTCTAAGTCTAAGATGTATTTCTTGTAAGCAACATATAGCTGGGTCATGTCTTTTGATCCATGATGTCACTCGCTGTCCCTTTACTGGAGCGTAGAGTCCATTTACATTCAATGTGATTATTGATAGACATATGTTTAGTGGTTTCATTGTAATATGCTTATTTTCATGTTGATGTTTTCTCTGTTGTTCTTATTAATCTGTTCTGGGACATTCTTCCTTTTGGATGCTATGAGTTTTGATTTCATATTTGTTCAGACTCCTGTATTGTGATTTTTGATTTCAAATGATATATTGTTGATCTGTTCTATGGCTACATACCTAATCCTCCTTAACATATAATTATTGAAATAAATTTTAACTATTTTAGAAGTCAGAAACTGTTGATGCATCAAAAACAACTGTAACTATTGTAGTGTATTCCTCTTTTAATGTGATGGTATTATAGTTGTTGTGATATGATCATGGATTCCCTTATTATAATACTGTAGCTTTTGGCTTGGATTGGTGAAGTTTTGTGTCTTTCTTAACTGATTAGAAATTTGGACGAAGAGCCTTAAATTATCACCTAAAACATGTATTTAGAGAAGAGCTTCTTTCAATATTTCATGTAATTTTGGTTTAGTTTTTATGAAGTCTCTCAATTTCTCTTTATTTTCAAAAGTCTTAATTTCACCATTATATTTGATAGACAATTTTGCAAGATATATTATTCTAGGATGCAAGTTTTTCTTATTCAGGGCTTTCAATGTATCTGCCCATTGTTTTCTAGCCAGCATTGTTTCAGCAGAAAGGTCAGATGAAAGTGTACAGGGTTTACCTCAGGATATTAGTTTTGATTTAAGCCTTACTGTCTTCAGAAGCATCTCTTTGTGTTTTAGCTTATTAAGCTTAATTATGATATGCCTTGATGTTCTTCTCTTTGGATCTAATTTTTGCAGTTTTCAATAAACATCTTGTATATCTATGTTCTCTTTGTTCATAATCTCACGAAAGTTTTCTGTCAGCATCTCTACAGCAATCCCCTCTATGTTGTCATTAATCCTCCCTTCTTCAGGAACTCCAGTTAAATGTAAATTATTTCTCTTCGTGCAGTCCCATATGTTTCTTAAGGTTTCTTCATTTTTCTTATTTCTTTTCTCCGATTTTACCTCATAAATGTTGGCATTAGTTACATTGTCTTCTAGGTCACTGATTCTAACTTCCATCTGTTCAATCCTACTCTTTTGGCTTTGGATAGAATTATCCAATTCTGTAATTTTGTTATTAATCTGATGTGTTTCAGATCGTTGATGTTCTAACATATCAAATAGTTTACCAAATTTTTCATTTTGTTCTATTGCATGTTGTTTAATCTCTAGGAGGGTTTTATATATAACTTTTTTGTATTCAACCTCTGTTAGATTCAGAAAGGCTTCTTCATCTGGGAAATTTTTTGAATTTTTTTAATCTTTATTTAGGGAATTTTCTGGAGCATTTGAAGACTGCTTCTTTAAATGATTAATTATGGTCTGTTGCCTGTGTGCCATCTAGATGCTATTTGATTTGTCTGATAATGGATCTAAGAGAATTGTTGGCTACCAACTGACTCTAATACTCTAGTGATTTTCCCCAGGTAGACTCTCAAGGGTGGAAGACTTTGCTTATTGAGTAGCAAAGAGTCTGCTCTGTTTGTGGAGAAACGGGGCTGTCATCCAGTCTTATAATGTGAGTGAGAGAAAAGAGGTTTTTCAATAGAGAAATTTTCAGAGAGAAAATACAAGCTTCTCAGCCTTAAAAAGTAAACCTTAAAAGTAAAAGTAAACTGCACTTCTATGTAGGGAACTGTCCAGGTGCTGAATTGGGAGCTGGAAGCTGTCCAACAGGCTGGCCTGAACAGGCATTGGGGAACAGCAGACTTCACCTGCCAGCTTATAGTGAAAGTATGTTACCATTACTGGCCGTTTGCAGAAGCTGCAGTTCTCTGTTACAATGTAGCAGCAGAAGCAGAAGTCAAAGGGTCGCTGGATTGTTTTTGAGAGGAGAAGATTAGTCCGATACTGTTGCCCAGTCAAATATGTTAGGTCCCAAGGCTTCTTAGGTATTCAGTGTTCCATAAAAAATATCATCTAGGCCTTAGTTCTCAGAGGGAGATGAGGAGACTTCTTTTTATTCTGCTATCTTGTAACGGAATCTTGTGTAGTATTTCTACTGCCAGAATTAAAGTAAGTATACTAAGACCATGAGAAATCTAACATGCACAAATAATATTAAGCCTTTTTCTTGTGCAAATAATCAGAAAAACACACAGATTATGTTAGTTTTAGCTTTATCACATTATTATCCTTCCATTTACTACAGTCTCCATGAAACCAGATGAAATAGGCCTTTCCAACATAAATCTATTCACAAGGAGTCAATGGTCTCAGAGTCACTCTAGTCTCTTCTGACCTTATAACTATATTAATACCATTGAAGTTGCCAATAAGAGTAAAATTTCAGATGAATGTATAATTCTTCCTTCATCCTCTTTTTCTATGTAACTAACCTCTCTGTATATTATAAATCAAATGTCAACAATTATAGGCCTCATTGCCACTTTAGTATACACAGAAGTGTACTATATAAATAAAACTCATTGTATTTTTATCACTTCAATCCCAAATAATCTAAAAGTACAAGTATTTGAAGAGACTCATGTTTTATTCTTTTTCTTTTTTTGGCAGATGCATTCATTTCTTAATTGACAAAGATTTCTGTTAAACTGAACTCTATTGCTTTGTTTCAATTTTAAAACAAGTCTTTTTAGGTCCAAGAGATTCAAAACAACTTAACTCACTGAGTTAGAATATAGCTATGATTAAAGGCTCTAAACAATTTTTTAAAAATAGAATTGACTTCAGTCACAATCATATTATACTTCATCCCTCCAACCCAACTCCCATCTCCTACCCCATCTTCACAGGTCCTTTCAACTAGACCCTTACCCCAAGCCTACCATTGATACATCAACACATGCAAACACAAAGAACTGGTTACTTATAAATTAGACTTTTATCACAATCAGAACAAAATGAATGCCAAATCTTAAACTTTAGTAGAAGTAGTAGTAATAAGGAAAACTCCATTGATGCATCCTCTCCAGACTAAATCAGAATGTTTTAATTCAGTGTCTTAGTTGCATGGAAACCCTGGTGGTGTAGGGGGTGAAGTGCTATATCTGCTAACCAAAAGGTAGGCAATTCAAATGGACCTGACTTGACTGTAGTGGGGTTTTTTTTTTTTTTTTTTTTTTTTTTGGTCTCACTTGGGTCTCTAGAAGAGCAAAACAAGTCTATATGTATACATACATACACCTATATATATACATGTGTATATATATATCTATACCCAACTCACTGCCGTTGAGTTGAGTCTGACTCATAGTGACCCTAGTGATCGGAGTAGAACTGTCCCATAGAGTTTCCAAGGAATGCCTAGCAGATTTAAACTGCTGACCTTTTGGTTAACAGATGTAGCACTTAACACACTATGCCACCAAAATTTCCATGTATATATACATATGTGTATATATATGTTTATATATATACACACACACACAAGTATGTACATATACATATATGAATACACATACATAAACACACATTGCTGTCTAGTCAATTCTGACACATAGTGTCCCTATAAACAGAGTAGAACTGTCCCATATGGTTTCCAAGGAGTGCTTGATGGATTTGAACTGCTGACATTGTGGTTATCAGCTGTAGCTCTAAACCACTACTTCACCAGGTTTTCCGTATACATGTAAGAATATATTTTTAAAGAGAGAGTGATTTACTTTAAATGCCTTATACAATAATTGTAGGGGCTAACAAGTCCCAGTTCTGTGGATCAGGAGGCAAGCCAGAGGTATGAACTTTCAATGACAAGAAGAGTACAATGTCAAGAGAGAGAGACAGAGAGAGAGGACTACCAGAACCGTCATAGATTGAACTGTGTTCCCCCAACAGTAGGTGTAGCCATGTGACCATGATTCCCTGTATTCTGTGATTGTCCTCCATATTGCAATTTTACTGTGCTGTATGTTAAAAGGATTAGGGTGGTGGCTAAATGCTACGTCTGCTAAGCAAAAGGTCAGCAGTTCAAATCCACCAGGCATTCCCTGGTAACTTCGTGGAGCAGTTCTACTCTGTCCTATAGGGTCACTGAGTCAGAATCCATTCAACAACTGGGTTTGGTTTGTGTTTGTATGACACATATAGCCCAGTACCTGATAATTATTTTAACTACTAGCTTATTAAAGTATTACATTAGCACTATGAGTTAGGTATTATTTCCACTTGACAGATGGGACAACTGAGGCTCAGATAGTTCGTGCTATTTTCTGTAAGTCAGGATATGACTCTATTACAATGTAATGAGGCAATGTATATAGAATATATAGGTGTTACAGCATATTTAGTTAAGGATATTGATGAATATAGGGTTTACTCATATATCTAAAATTATACCCACAGATTTTGGAGTTCCCAGCCTCCACAACTGCATGAGTCGTTTCCTTAAAATAAATCTCTCTGTATATATATTTATATACTATTCACTATTTTTTTTCCTAGGTAATCCAGCCTAGGACACTGCCATATTGACCAACAGACAAACTCAGCATAGATTTTCCTTAGAGTCTAGAGGCCTTCCTAACCTGCCAGAAGGCATTTAAACAGTAGTTCATTAGAATGTAGGCTACTTAATAACAAACATAACAAATTTGTTTTTTAATCCTACGTAATTTATTTGCTGAAATCTCTAAACATGAAATCATTTGATTTCATCTAATAGCTGTCCTTACTATATGTTGAATCACCTTTTTCACTGCCTACTAAATCCTAATAAGTTGACCAGAGACTATGAAATATCAGCTACTTTGGGATAATTAAAATTAAACTGAGTATACTTCTTTGAACTGTGTTGAAATAAATAGTAATATACCATAATATCATTCAAACATACAACATTTCCAGGCATTGAACAGCAGTCTATGCAAAACTATGATACCTGGGGTAAAGGAAACTCACAAGGTGAACCCAAAGATCACCTCAGATCACTACCTGAAGACAATTTCCTGACAGCACAATGGTGAGCTAGAAGTGAAACAAAACACATTAGTCCAACTAAACTGTGGTTGCAAGATGAGTGTTTAGGGTTAACCAAAGTGTCAAGCATCTGTATGGCAATATACCAAAGAGGAGAATGTTATGTAGAGGTGTCTTGAGTTTATGTGGAGGTCTCCTTCAAGTCCTTTGGCGAGGGCTAGGCTAAAGGGAAAGGCTACTCAAGGCTTCCCAATAAGTATATGTTGTAGCAGTGCAAGTGTAACAGTGATAGTAGAAGTCCTTCAGTGCTGGAAGACTTTGGAGTTCTACCACAGCCAGGAAGGAGAAATCTGCTTACCACTATGCTCATGCCTGTAGCACTCAACTAAAATATCCAGAGAGGTTGTACCTTAGAAGAAATACAATACCTAAGAGCAGAGTTAACAAGAATTTTATGTAAAGGGCCAAATAAAAAAATATGTTAAGCTTTGTGGTCCATATGATCTCTCTAACTCTTACTTGTTTTTCTCTTTCTCCTTTTCTTCAAACTCTTACTCTAATTTCTTTTTAACAATTTTTAAAAATGTAAAAAATATTTGCAGCTTAGGAGAATACAGAAACAAGTCCATACAGTTTGCTGCCTCCGCTCTAGAGTAAAATTTGATGTAAACCTAATTTAACAAAGTCTAAAGCGTAGAGAAGAGCATGGAGGTCAAAATTTCCCATATTCTGGGAACTTTGGAAACAACCCTGTCTTCTGAGAAATTTGCCCTAAGAAAGGATGAAACTAAAGCCTATCTAATCCAAATAGACAGCAACTGAACTGCTTACAGAAACACAAAAGGACATTATTAAAAAGAATGTTAAAAAATCCAGAGTCTATCAACACAACTTGAAGACATTTAATTGTGTTAATAAATCAGAAGGTTCAACACAATTGAAAAACAATAGGCACTGAAACAAGAAAAGGTAATCCATGGTAAAGAAAATAAGCAGTCAATATAGACCAACTGTAAAACCATCCAGATCATGGATCTAGTTGACAAAGATTTTTGGAATGGTTATTATAAATGTGTTCAAAGTATTAAGGAAAATATGATTCAAATAACAATGAATGAATAAAAAAGGGAGCTTAGTAGAGGGAAAAACTAGACAAAAATCAAATGGAGAATTTAGAATAGCAATGTAGAGTAATTGAAATATACATTTAACTCACTTGCTTAACAACAGATTGATGACAGCAAAAGGGGGAAATAGAGGAATGTGAAGAAAAATCAATAGAAATTTTCTGACAAGAGAGAAAAAATGTTGAAAACAAAGAACTAAGTCACAGGAACTGTGAGATAATCTAAAATAGTCCAAAAGGAGAAATAGATACATATGTAAATATAATTGAAGATTTGTTCACATTTTTCATTAACTGAGATGGTATCATTGACTCCAACTACACATAACTGAAATCTAGAAGTAGAAGAGAGTTACAACAATAAAACACAGAATGCTTAAGAATGGCCCAGTTTTTTTCCAATTTCCTGGAAAGCATTCAAAACAATTAGGACATTATCAGAAGGATAAATGGAAAGAAAATTACACTAAACACATCATAAGGAAAATGGCAAAGCTCAAAGATAAAGAAATAATCTTGAAAGCACCTAGTTAAAAAGAGCCTTCTTACATATAGTGGGGGGGGGTACAGTCACAGCTGATTTCTCAATAGAAGCAATAAAAGAAAAATTTTTTAAATGCCAAAGTAATAGCATTTTCAATTGAGAATTGTATATCCAATGAAAATATTCTTCATACGTGGGCAGAGTTAAGATCTCAGAATAAACACATGACTCCCTAAATCCCTCTGGAAACCAAGACCTGAACTGATAATTAAACAGAGCCTTCTGGACACCTAGTGAGGCCTAGAACACAGCATAGTGCTGCTAATTTGGACTTCATATCACTGAACAGTAAACCTCTCTTTTGCTGTCCCCTGCTCTTCATGACTGCTGGCTTTCACAGACCAAAGGTAAGTCGCTATTTTGACTATCAAAATCAATTTGTCATATACAATCTTGTACACACACAGCTACTATGTAACCCTACCTGCTCTTTCTACCCTGTGACAGCACACTCCTCCTTTCCACCCTGTATTTCCCATGTCCCCTCAATCCACTCCTGTCCCCATTTACCCTTGCATCTTACCTCAGAACAGGAGCTTCTCAGTTAGCCTCATGTATGTATTTAAACCAAGAAGCACACTCTTTGTCAGTACCCTTTTATGTCGTATCGTCTAGTCCAATCTTTTCTGAAAAGTTAGCTTCAAGAGTGGTTTCATCTCTGGGCTAACAGAGAGTCCAGGGGTCATGTCGTCCAGGCATCCTCCAGCCCTGTGGACCATCAGTTCTGGTCTTATAATTGTTCTCACACTACATCAGAGACTCTATGTTGTATTCCCTGTCAAGGCAGTTATTGGTGGTAACCAGGCACCATCTAGTTCTTCTGTTCTTATGCTTATGTAGTCTCTGGATCATACAGCTCCTTCTGTCTCTTGGGCTCCCATTTTCCTTACATCTTTTAGCTTGGCGTTTATGTCCTTCATGCTCCTCTGTGCCAAGGGGTTTGGGACAAATTGACACTGCTCAGATGGCCACTTGCTAGCTTTTAAGACTCTGCTGTTTGGGCTTCATGTGGGTCAATAGAGGCTCAGAGAGATGCTGTGGAGATGGACCACAGTTGTTTCTCTAGGCCATCTTAAAATGAGAAGTGAAAAGTATTTGACAGCTTCAATAGTCAGGTTTTCAGGTGTGGGATGCAGAATATTTTCTTTAAAAAACTGTTATGTCAATTGACAGAGATGTCCCCTGAAACCATGGACTTCAGACCCCTATCCTCACTATTCTGTTCTTTAAAATGTTGGGTTATATTTAAGAAACTTGTTAGCTCTTGATAAATCCAGCTGTGCTGACCTCTTTTACACTGTGTGCTGTCATTCCCTTTACCTAACCCAATTTCTATCTACCGTCTAATCAATGGAAACCCTGGTGGCATAGTGGTTCAGTGTCCCTTCCTCCCTCCCACCCTGGTAGCTATCAAAGATGGTTTTCTTCTGTATTTAAACCTTTTCTTAAATCCTTGTAACAGTAATCTCATAATCTTTTTCCTTTTGCAACTGACTAATTTCACTCAGCATTATATCTTCCAGATTACTCCATGTTTTGAGATGTTCCAAAATATCATGTTTGCGAGGGGCAGAGTCAAGATTGTTGACTAAACACGTATCTCCCTAAATCCCTTTGGAAACCAAGACCTGAAGTGATAATTAAACAGAGCCTTCTGGACACCTAGTGAGTTCTGGGATGCGACATAGGGCTGTTAATTTTAACTTCATACCACTGAATGCAAAACTTCCTCTCTTTCACTAACCCCACTTTAGGCAAGCACAGGCTTGCACAGACTGAAGATAACTCACCATTTTGATTTTTTTTCCTCTGTCTTGGCCGGTGGGCAGAGCTGGGAAGTGACTAGCTGCTGGTCCTGGACACACTGCTGGTGGGACCGGCAAGTGTAATTGCTAGCTTATGATAGCCTGGCTTTGGACTCTATGCATCTCAGCTCCTACAGTCTATCTTTCTGCCTCCTCTACGTGGTAGCCAGACAGATGCACTTGTGCAGAGTGCCACCTTGATCCACTGGGAAATGGAGAAGTCCAAGCAGAGGACCAGGCTGTACTTAGTTCCTAGGCTGGGAGGTGGTGCCTGCTGGGGGAAGAGTGCTTTTCCATCAGGGAGGTGGTGTTTTGCTCAGTGTCACCTGAAGCTGGGGCACAGCAGCAGAGGCTATGGACTCTGGGCATCTCAGCACTCTTGGCCTCTCTTTCCACTGAGAGACTGGTCCCAGCCATGTGGCGAGACTGTGTAAGGTGCCATCTTGTTTTGTTGGGAGGCACAGTAATCCTCAGGGAAGCCACAACTGGACCTCATTCCTGGGATGGGAGGGAGTGCCTACCCAGAAGAGACCACTTTTTGAGCAGAAAAGCAGAATTCTACACAGTATCGCCTACAGTTAGAGCCTGACAACACAGACAACAGGCCAATAGCCTTTTTGAGCTAGTTTACAACACCTGTATAAGAGGTGCTTATTTTGCCAGCTGGGAAGAGGGACATATACACCTGAAAACCTGACTAACTATGGAAGTTGTCAAATACTTTTTACTTCTCATTTTAAAGTGGCCTAGAGAAAAAACTGCAGTCCATCTTCACAGCATCTCTCTAAGCTTCTATTGACTCACATGAAGCCCAAACAGCAACAAACATTGGAGAAGATGGTAACATGGAAATCAACCATGGCATCAGAAGGCCCACAAAAGAAACCACCTCAGAACTTCTCAGATGAAGAAGCTCTTCTGACACTATCGGAAGGTGAATACAAAAGGATTATGTATAGAGCCCCCCTAGACCTTATACAAAATGCAGCAAAACAAAATGAAAAATCAAGCAAGCTGTTCAATCTCATTGGAACATCAGTAATCGGAAATCCAACAGATCAAGAACAAAAGGAAAGACATAGAAAGTTCAATTGAAAGCCAAGAAAACAGAATGGAACAAATGGAAAAGAAAATTTCTGATATGGCAGACAGAGCTACTGACTGTAGCATCTATGAGGAGAAATCAGAAAAAAGAAACAAGAAGAATGAAGGAGCACTAAAAAACATGTGGGACTCTATGATTAACTGCAGTTCCTGAACAGGGTGAAACACCTGAGAACACAGAGAGTATTGTTGCTGAGCTGTTGACAGAAAACTTCCCAGAAATTAAGAAAGAAGAGAGCATAGATATCCAAGATACGTACCGAACATCACTCAATATATATCTCAAAAGAAAGACCCCAAAGACATATTATAATTAAGTGTAACAAAATGAAACAGAAACTCTTAAAGGCAGCAAGACTCAAAGCAAAGCTAACATTCAGAGGGAAACCCTGTTGGCTTTCATCAGATTTCCCAGCAGAAATGATGCTGGCACAAAGACAGTGGCATGATGCATTCAAAGCCTTGAAGGAGAAGAACTTCCAACCAAGAATTATATGTCCTGAAAAACTATTTTTCAAATATGAAACTTAAATTAAGACCTTAACAGATAAAAGAAACTCAGAGACTTTGTGAAAACCAAACCAAAGCTACAAGAAATACTGAAAGAGTCTCTTGGCTTGGAAGAATTAAATTGCTAACTTTATATTTTAGAGGGACACATTATCCAGAATCCTACTCAGTTAAGGAAGGCTCCAAACACAATCAAAGCTATAATAGTGAAAGAAACGATCTAGTGATCATATCATGTAAACTATGGTATGATCATATTAAAAAGAGGGATGTACTACAGTAGTTGTAGTCATTCCAGATGGAGAGGAAGTTGACAAGACTGGTAGCAATCAAAATTGGATTTATATATAGTTTGTCAAGTGGGATCGTAAGGGCAGCGTAAAGCACAATAAAGAAGTAACATACCATATCAAGAAATGTATTACAGGAGTCTGAACAACCACAAAACCAACCCTGAAAAAGGAGAAAAATCAACTCTCAAAGAAGAAGGTCACAGAACAGATTAATGTGAGCCAGCCAAGTGCTGTCGAGTCAGATCCAATTCGAACAACAGAGAAAACATCAACACAAAAATAATCATATCACAATAGCAGCACTGAACACATACCTAACAATAATTACATTGAATGTGAATGGACTGAATGCTCCGGTAAAGAGACATCGAGTGACATCTTGGATCAAAAGACGTGATCCATCCAAATGTTGCCTACAAGAAACTCAATTTAGACTTAAAGATAGGAACAAACTGAAAATTAAAGGATGGGAGAATATATATCAAGCTAACAATGAACACAGAAAAGCAGGTATGGCATTACTGATCTCAGATAAAATTGATTTTAACATAAAATCCACCATCGTGGACAAGGATGGACACTATTGCTGAAAGTTTCAACACACAAGCAGGACATAACAACATTAAATAACTATGCCTTAATATTAGAGCACCTAAATACATCAAAGAAACACTGACTATAGTCAAAAATGAAACAGATCACTCTACATTAATAGTGGGAGACTTCAACACTCCACTCTCAATATTGGACAGATTGTCTAGAAAAAAGCTAAATAAAGATGCAGAAGACCGTATTGCCACAATTAGCCAACTAGACTTCATCGACACATACAGAACTTTCTATCATAACATCAGCAGACAACTACACCTTCTTCTCCAGTGGACATGGAACATTCTCCAGAATAGACCATGTGTTGGGACATAAAGCAGTTCTCAACAAAATCCATACTATTGAAATAAGGCAAATCATCTTCTCAGATCATAAAGCCATAAAAGTCAAAATCAGTAGCAGAAAAAACATAAATGGAAAGTGGAACTCATGGAAACGGTATAACATCTTGCTCAAAAACCCATGGGTTATAAAAGAAATTAAGGATGAAATAAATTTATGGATTCCAATGAGAATGAAAACACTTCCTACCAGAACCCATGGGATACAGCCAAAGCAGTAATCAGAGGTCAGTTTATTCCATAAATGCACACATCTGGAAGGAAGAAGGAAACCAAGTCAAAGAACTAACTCCAGAGCTTGAACAAGTAAAGAGAGAAAAACAGAGGAACCCCTCCAGCACGAGAAGAAAATACATCATAAAGACAAGAGGAGAACTAAAAGAATTTAGAGAATAGAACAACAACTTAAAAAACTGAAAAGACCAAAAGCTGGTTTTTTGAAAAGATCAACAAAATTGACAGATCACTGGCTAAACTTACTAAAGAAAAACAGGAAAGGAAGCAAACAACCCAAATTAGAAAATGAGAGGGGAGTTGTAACAACAGATCCATCAGAAATCAAAAATACCATAGATGAATACTATGAAAGACTGTACTCTAACAAATAGGAAAACCTAGAGGAAATGGAGAAATTCCTCGCTTCATATCACCTACCCAAATTATCACAACGTGAAGCAAAACACTTAATAAACCCATCACAAAGGAAGAGCTTGAAAATGTCATCAAAAAACTGCCAAACCAAAAAAGCCTGGGCCAGGTGGCTTCATTGCAGAATTCTACCAAGCTTTTAGAGAAGAGTTATCACCAATATTACTAAGACTAGTTCACAGTATAGAAAGGGATGGAATACTCCCAAATTCATTCTGTGAAGCCAGTATAACCCTGGTACCAAAGCCAGGGAAAGACCCAACAAAGAAAGAGAACTACAGACAAATATTACTCATGAATCTAGATGCAAAAATCTTCAACAAAATTCTTGCCAATAGAATTCAACAGCATATCCAAAAAATAATCCATCATGACCAAGTTGATTCATAACAGGGATGCAAGGCTTGTTCAATATCAGGAAAACAATTAATGTGATCAACCACGTAAATACCACAAAACACAAGAATCACCTGATCTTGTCTATTGATACAGAAAAGAAATTTGATAGAGTCCAACACCCATTCATGGCAAACACTCTCAGCAAAATAGGAATAGACTGCCAATTCCTCAGTGCATTAAGGGCTATTTATACAAAGCCAACTGCCTACATCATCCTGAATGCAGAGACACTGAAACAGTTTACCTTGAGAACAGGAACTAGACAAGGATGCCCATTCTCACCTCTCCTATTCAACATTTTACTGGAAGTTCTAGCGAGAGCAATTAGACAAGACCAAGGAATAAAAGGCATCTGCATTGGCAAAGAAGAAATCAAAATCTCCCTATTTGCAGATGATATGATTGTATATGTAGGGCATCCTAAATAATCCATAAGGAAACTACTGAAACTGATAGAAGAGTTCAGCAAGGTCTCAGGATACGAGATCAACGTAAGTAAATCAGTAGAGTTCATTTATATCAACAATGGGATTATTAAGGAAGAAATCACCAAGTCAATACCATTTACTATAAACCCTAAGAAGATAAAGTACATGGGAATAAATCTAACCAGAGAAATAACAGACCTTTTCAAAGAGAACTACAGGACCTTACTAAAAGAAACTAAGAGAGACTTACATAAATGGAGAAATCTACGCTACTCACAGATAGGAAGACTTAACATTGTGAAAATGTCTATTTTACCCAAAACAATCTACTTATATAATGCAATCCTGATACAAGTTCCAGTGATATTTTTTAATGAGATGGAGAAACAAATTACCAACTTTGTCTGGAAAGGGAAGAAGCCCTAGATAAATAAAGCACTACTAAAGAAGAAGAACATACTTGGAGGCCTCTCATTACCCAATTTTAGAACCTATTACATTGCCACAGTAGCCAACATAGCCTGGTACTGGTACAAAACGAGACAGCTAAATCAATGAAACAGAATCAAGACCTCAGAGATGCCACAATCTGCCTATGAACAGTTGATATTCGACAAAGGGCTTAATACACTACACTGGGGTAAAAACAATATCTTCAACGAACAGTGCTGGCAAAATGGGACATCTATTTGCACTAAATTAAAACAAGACCCATATCTCACACCTTAAACAAAAACCAACTCAAACTGGATAAAAGACCTAAATATCAAATCTAAAACAATAAAGCTAATCGAAGAAAAAGTAGGAACAATAATTGAAGTATTAATACACAACATAGACAGACTTCAAAATCTGTCAAGCAAACCACAATCATCAGAAGAGAAAATAGATAAATGGGAACTATTAAGAATCAAATACTTTTGCTCATCCAAAGACTTTATTAACAGATTTAAAAGATCACCTAGAAAATTGGAAAAAATATTTGGCAACTATGAGTCAGACCGACACCTGATCTCCATAATCTATAAAGTACTACAAAATATCGATAAGAAAAAGATAAATCATCCAATTAAGCTATGGGCAAAGGAGATGGACAGATACTTCTCTAAAGAGGAGATCCAGGCAGCCAAAAAACACATGTGGATGTGCTCACAATCATTAGCCATTAAAGAAATTTAAATCAAAACTACAATGAGATACCATCTCACCCCAACAAGGTTGACCATGATCCAAAAAAACACAAAACAACAAACGCTGGAGGGGCTGTGGGGAGATTGGAACTCTCCCACACTGTAGGTGGGATTGCAAAATGTTGCAACCTCTTTGGAAAGTAATTTGGTTCCCCCATAAAAAGTGGATGTAGACATACCATTTGACCCAGTAATTCCACTGCTTGGAATATATCCTGCAGATTCAAGGCCATTCACACCAACTGATACATGCACACGAATGCTTATCACAGCACAGTCCATAATTGCTAAAAAATGGAATTAACCCAGATGCCCAACAATGGAGGAGTGGTTAGGTAAACTATGGGTATATATACTCAATGGAACACTATGCAATGATAAAGAACAACGTTGATTTCAGGAAACATCTCATAACCTGATTTCGTCTGGAGGACACTATGTTGAGTGAAAGTAGTCAGCGACAGAAGGACAAGTATTGTATGAGACTCCTAGTATCAGAACTTAAAAACAGACTTATGCATAGAAGATAAGACTCTTTGATGGCTGCAAGGGTGGGGAGAGAGGGAGGGAGAGGGAGGAGAGTTTAGATTAGACAGTTGTTAGAAATTCAGTTGGGTGAAATTGGTGACAGCACACATTAGTAAGAAGATCAATATTAAGGGCACTTCAACATAACTTGTGTACTCCTCCCATCTTAACTGAATTTTGCAAGGACAGAGTAGCTGGGGCGGGGGACTAGGGACTGAGCTCTCAGGGGAAATTGAGGCAAATTGGCACAACTAGCGTTTTCCTAATGAGGTCTCTCCGCACCCCACATTTGTGAGTAGCCTCTGGGGTCTTCAAAGCTGCCAAGCTGCCATATGAGGGTACAGCAAGTGGTCCTAACTTAGCAGGAACAGATGATCACCAAGGTCCATAACGACATGGGGGGACGAGAATCCAGAAGACAGAGAGACTCACGTGAGTGGATGTTTACATCGACTTGTGACCAGAAGAACCAGATGGAGCCCGGCTACCACTAGTGATAGCCACGATGGAGCTTACAAAGTTGAGTCTCACTGGCAACACAAGGATAAAAAGGGGTGCACCCTGAGATCGCCACTAAGAGACCGCAACTGATGGTCCAGGGGTCTCAGAGCTCTCCTGGGAGCAGGCCCCTGGCCCTGATGCTGCCCCTGTCCGTAAATCATAATTAAGGTCAACTTTTCAGACAGCAGTGGATTGGACTTGGTGATGCAGAGTGACCATATTGTGTGGGCACTTTATGGTTCTAGGCATCTATAAGAGATCATCCTGTTGATCTCTTACTGGAAGAAGGTAAATGGGTGGAGAGGAGAAGATAGGAGACTGTTGGGAAGATAAGACACGTATGAAGCAGAGAGGAAGAGTCTGTTGTCACCATGCAGGGAGAGCAGTGGAAGTTGCGTGTAGGTCAACATGCAAATTTATATTGGAATGCACATTTTCATTCAATCATTAAAAAAAAAGAATCACTTTGATTCTGGTTAAAACAACAACAACAAACATACACCATATCAAAATCTTTGGGACACAGCAAATGCAGTGCTCAGAGGTCAATTTTTAGCAGTAAATTCAGACGTCTAAAAAGAATAGGCCAAAATCAAAATGATAGCCCTACAATTTGAACAAATAGAAAGAAAACAGCAAAAGAAGCCCTCGAGTACAAGAATAAAGGAAATATTAAGGATTAGAGCCAGAATAAGTGAAATATAGACTACAAAGACAGTATAAAGAGTCAACAAGACCAAAAGTTGATTCTTCGAAAACATCAAAAAAATCTACAAATCATGTGTAAACTGACAAAAGAAAAAAATGATTGGAAGCAAATAATGCAATTAAATGAGATGGGGGATGTTATAGGCTCAACTGAAATAAAAAGAATACTAAGAAAAATTTTACTCTAAGAAATTTGAGAACTTAGAGAAAAATAGACAAATTTTTAAAAACACCATACCTAACTAAACTGATGTGAGATAGAAATCTGAATATGTGCCCAAGAAAAGAAGAGATTGAAGAAATAATTTTTTTTTTTTAAAAAAAGAAGAATCCTAACTAGAAAACCTCCTGGCACCAATAGCTTCACTGGAGACTTTGAACAAATATTCTAAGACCTCACACCAACAGTACTCAAACTGTTTCAGAGTATAGAAAAGGAAGGAATATTTCTGAATTCACTCTATGAAGCCAGCATAACCCTGATACCAAAGACAGGTAATGACATCACAATAAATAAATTTACAGACCAATATAGCTCATGAATATACATAGAGCAGTTATTAACAAAAGTTCTTAATAAAATTCTGGACAATAAAACTCAGCATAACATTAAAAAAATTAATACAACCTCTCTAAGAGGAATTCATATCAGGTATGCAAGCATGGGTGTTGTTGTTAAGCACTGTTGAGACGGTTCTGGCTTAATACAGTTGTGTACAACCAAACAAAAAACTGCTTGGTCCTGCACCATACCCACAATCATTGTTAGGATTGAGATGCAAGGATGGCATGATGTCATTAAAGTGTTAAAACGCAAAGAAGTCACCTTGAAGACTAAGGTACGTCTGAGTCAAGCCATGGTGTTTTCAATCACCTCAAATACGTGAAAGTTGGATGACTGATTAATAAGAATGTTCAAAGAAGAACTGACACCTTTGAACTGTGGTGTTGGTGAAGAATATTGATTACATAGATTGTCAAAAGAATTAACAAATCTGTTTTGGAAGAAGTGCAGCCAAAATGTTCCTTAGAAGCATCATGAGGGATCAGTCCTTAGAGAACATCATTTTTGGTAGAGGGTCAGGGAAAAAGGGGTAGACCTTGGAAGAGAAGGATGGACACAGTGGCTGCAACACGGGCCCAAGCATAGAAACGATTATGAGGATGGCTCTGTATCAAGCATTGCTTTGTTCTGCTGTGACAGGACCAACTGGAAGACAACAACAACAACCAGCCGTCTATAAGAGCACAGTCTCCTCATAGTATTGCTCATATTTGTTGTTTTCAGGGTTTTGTTTGTTTTTCATCATTGACATTTTTGCAGGAGTGAGATGGCACTTTGCTGTGGTTTCAGTTTGCATTTCTCGAATGGCTAATGGGTCAGCCAGTGGAGGTCTGCTTGTTGCTGTGATGAGGGAGCTATGGCACTCATAATTAGGTACTGGCAGGGTCAACCATGATAGACAAGTTTCAGCTGAGCTTCCAGACTAACTAGTAGGAAGGACCTGGCCATCTACTTCTGAAAGGAATTAGCCAGGGAAAACCTTATGAACAGCAACCCAACATTGTCAAATATGGTGCCAGAAAGTGAGCCTCACAGGTTGGAGGGCACTCAGAAGGCGACTGGGAAAGAGCTGCCCTGCAAAGTAGAGTCGACTTTAATGAAGTGGATGGAGTAAGTCCTTTGGGATATTTGTTAGCTGATGTGGTATGACTCAAAATTAGAAGAAACAGCTGCAAACATTCACTAATAATCGGGACATGGAATGTACAAAGTATGAATCTAGGAAAATGGGAAGTTGTCAAAAATGAAATGGAACACATGAAAATTGCCATCCTAGGCATTGGTGAGCTGAAATGGACTGATTTGGGCCATTTTGAATCTGACAATCATATAGCCTACAAACTGGGAATGAAAATATCAGTAGGAACAGTGTTGCGTTCATCATCAAAAAGAATATTTCAAGATCTGTCCTGAAGTACAATGCTGAAGTACAATGCCTGCAAGGAAAGCAAGTTAATATGATTATTTTTCAAATTTACACAGCAACCACTAAGGCCAAAGATGAAGAGGTTGAAGATTTTTTCCAGCTTTTGCAGTCTGAAATTGATAGAATATGCAATCAGGATGCATTGATAAATACTGGTGACTGGAATGCAAAATTTGGAAACAAAGAACAAGGATTGGTAGTCGGAAAATGTGGCCTCAGTGATAGAAATAATGCCAGAGGTTGCATGATAGAATTTTGCAAGACCAATGACTTTTTCATTGCAAATAACTTTTTTAACCAACACAAACAGTGACTGTACACATGGACATCACCATATGGAATACACAGGAAACAAACTGACTGTATCTGTGGAAAAAGATGATGGAAAAGCTCCATATCAGGAGTCAGAGTTGCTCGTATCCAAATTCAAATAGAACTGAAGAAAATTAGAACAAGTCCACGAGAGCCAAAGTATGACCTTAAATATATCCCTCCTGAGTTTAAAGACCATCTCAAGAACAGATTTGATGTGTTGATCACTAATCACCGAAGACCAGATGAACTGTGGAATGACATCAAACACATCATCCATGAAGAGAGCAAGAGGTCATTAAAAAGGCAAGAAAGGAAAGACCAAACTGGATGTCAGAAGAGACCTGAAACTTACTCTGGAATGTCGAACAGCTAAAGCAAAAGGAAGGAATGAAGAAATAAAAGGCCTAAACAGAAGATTTCAAAGAGCAGCTCCAGAAGACAAATCAAAGTTTTACAATGACATGTGCAAAGAGCTGGAAATGGAAAACCAGGAGGGAAGAACATGTTCTGCATTTCTCAAGCTGAACGAACTGAAGAAAAATTCAAGCCTTGAGTTGCAATAGTTAAGGATTCTACAGAGAAACTCTTAAACAACTTAGAGGGCATCAAAATAAGATGGAAGGAGTACACAGAGTCATTGTACCAGAAAGTTCAGCAATTTGAAGAGGTAGCATGTGATCAGGAGCCAATGGTACTGAAGGAAGAAGTCAAAGCTTCACTGAAGGCATTGGCAAAACACAAGGCTCCAGGAATTGATGGAATACCAACTAAGCTATTTCAACAAACAAATGCAGTGCTGGAGGAGCTAACTCGTCTATGCCAAGAAATTTGGAGGACAGCTACCTGGCCAACTGACTGGAACAGAACCATGTTTATGCCCGTTCCAAAGAAAGGTGATCCAACCAAATGTGGAAATTACCGAACAACATCGTTAATACCACACGCACTAACATTTTGTTCAAAACCATTCAAAAGGAACTGCAACAGTATATTGACAAGGAAATGCCAGAAATTCAAGCTGGATTCAGAGGAGAACATGGAACCAGGGATATCATCGCTGATGTTAGATGGATCTCGGCTGAAAGTAAAGAATACCAGAAAGATGTTTACTGGTGTTTCATTCGTTACTCAAAAGCACTTGACTGTGTGGGCCATACTAAACTGTGGCTAGCATTGTGGAGAATGGGCATTCCAGAACACGTAATTGTGCTGTTAAGGAGTCTGCATATGGATCAAGAGGCAGTTGTATGAATAGAACAAGGGGACACTGCATGGTTTAAAGTCAGGAAAAGTGTGCGTCAGGGTTACATCCTTTCACCATAGCTTTTTAATCTGTATGCCAAGCAAATAATCCAAGAAGCTCAATTACATGAAGAAAGAGGCATCAGGATTGGAGGATGACTCATTCACAACCTGAGTTATGCAGATGACACCACCTTACTTGCTGGAAATGAAGAAGATTTGAGACAGTGACGAAGATCAAGGACCACAGCCTTCAGTATGGATTGCATCTCAACATCAGGAAAATAAAAACCCTCACAACTGGACTCTTAAGCAATGTTGTCATAAATGGAGAAAAGATTGAGATTGTCAAAGTTTTCATTCTACTTGGGTCCACAATCAACCCACATGGATGTCACAGTCAAGAAATCAAAAGAAGCATGGCATTGGGAAAATCTACGGCAAAGGACGTCTTTAAAGAATTCAAAAGTACAGATGTCACCTTGAAGACTACATTGCACCTGAACCAATCCTTGGTATTTTCATTTACATCACGTGCATGTGAATGCTGTACAATGAACAAAGACAGAAGAATTGATGCCTCTGAATTGTGGTGTTAGAGAAGAACGTTGAACGTACTATGGACTGACAAAAGAACAAACAGATCTGTTTTGGAATAAGTACAACCAGAGCACTACTTGGAAGCTAAGATAGCAAGACTTCATCTTACATACTTTGGACATGTTGTCAGGAAGGATCAGTCCCTGGAGAAGGACATCAAGCTTGATAGAGTGGAGGGTAAGCGAAAAAGAGGAAGACCCTGGACGACATGGATTGACACAGCGGCCACAACAATGGTTTTAGGCATAAAAACGATTGTGGACATGGCCCAAGACCAGGCAGTGTTTCATTCTGTTGTTCAAAGGGTCCCTATGAGTAAGAACCGACTCGACAGCATCTACAAACAACCACTTGAAGTGTCTATGTCCTGTGCCCATTTTTTGATTGGATTGTCTTCTTGTTGTTAACATGTTCAAGTTTTCTATATATTTTAGATATTAGAGCCTTGTAAAATATGTCTTTCACAAAAGTGTTTTCCCAAATGTCAGGTTCCCTTTTTAGTCTTTTCATTAAATATTTTGATTAACATAAATATTTATATTTATGAAGTTCCAGTTACCTAGTTTCTTCTTATATTTTTATAGTTTTAGATGTGTTTTGTATTGTATTTATCCCATAAATTAGGACCTATAGATTTGTCCCATAGCTTTGCTCAAAAAGAAAAAGTAACTATCATAACAAAATGTGAAAAGACTTGAAATTAGAAAACCAAAGAGAAGAACAAACTCAGCACTTCTCAAGCTGAAAGAGTTGAAGAAAAACATCCAAACTCTGAGCTATGAAGGATTCTATGGGCAAAATATTGAATCAGGCAAGCAGCATCAAAGGAAGATGGAAGGAATCCACAGAGACACCTCTTTTGTACTATACAGAAAAATTTGTGTAGAGTTGGTGTCAATTCTTCTCTTGAGATGTTTGGTAGAACTCTTCAGTGAAGCCAGTCACTGTGTTGTTTTTTTCTTGGGGGGTGGGAGCAGGAGGAAGTTTGTTTTTTTAGTGCCATTGACAATTTCTTGTTTTGTTGGGGGGTGTATTTAGATTTTCTACCTCAATGTTAGTTTAGGTAGATAGTATGTCTGAGAATTTGTCCAATTCCTCCAGGTTTTCAAATTCGTTAGAGTACGATTTTCATTATATTCTGTAATAATCTTTATCTTTGTTGTCTCTGTTTTAATATATCTGTTTCTTTCCTTATTGTGATTAGTTGTATCTTCTCACTTTTTACTTTGTGAATTTTATTGGTCCTTTAAAAGAACCAGCTTCTAGTTTTGTTACTTCTTTCTATTACATTTATTTCTGCTCTGATGTTCATTATTTCCTTTCTTAAGGTGACTATGGACTTCTCTTCCTTTTCCCTTTCTATTTCTTCAAGTTTTCAGGTTAAGTAATGATTTTGGATCTTTCTTTTATGACATGTGCATTTATTGCTATAATTTTTCTTCTGAGCACTGCCTTTATTGTATCCCAGAGGTTTTGGTATATTGTGTCTTTGTTCTCTTTTGAATCTAAGAAATTTTAAATTTTATTTTAAATGTCTTTTATGTCCCAGTAGTTTTTAAGTAAGGTGGCATTTCAATGTATCTAACTTGCTCCCCTTGCTCTGTTTCTGTTACTGATTTCTAGTTCTAAAACACTGTTGTCAGAGAAGATGCTTTGCATTATACTGGTGCTTTTAAATTTATGGAAGCTTGCTTTGTGGCCTAGAGTATAGTCTATTCTGGAGAAGGATCTATGTGAGTTGGAAAAGAATGCAAATGTACTACCTTGGAATGGTTATGATCTGTATATTTCTATGAGATCATGTCGGTCGATTGTGTTATTTAGATCTTCTGTATCTTTACTGAATTTCTTTCTAGTTCTTCCCATTGTTGAAAGTGACACATTAAAATGTCCTACTATTATTGTAGAACTACATCTCTTTTCAATTCTATTAGAGTTTGTTTTATATATTTTGGAGCTCTGACATTTGGGGCATAAATATTTATTATTGCTATTTCTTCCTGGGAACACTGGTCACATAGCAGTTAAGCACTACAGCAGCTGAACCGAAAGGTCAGCAGTTCAAATCCATTTGAAATCCAGTAGGCCATCCTTAGAAACCATATGGAACACTGTGTCCTATAGGGTTGCTATGAGATAGAATCAACTCAGTGACAGCAGGTTTCACTTTTGGTTTTATGTCTTCTTGATGAATTAATACCTTAATTACTATGTAATGCCCTTCTTTGTCTCTTATGATAAATTTTGACTAGAAGTCTCATTTATCTGAAATTATCATTGCTTCTCTGGTCTTCTTTGGATACTGTTTGCTTGATACAGTTTTTTTTATCCATTCTTTGATTTGCAACATGTTTATATCTTTTGCTCTAAGATGTATCTGTTGTAGGCAACATATTGATAGGTCATTTTTTTCTTAATTGTGATGAAGTGCAAGCGCACAATCCAAATCAGCTTTCCATGCTCACCTATCTGCAAGTCATGCTCTTCCCATCCAGTGACAGCACACTCTTCCTTTCCACTCTATATTTCTAGTATCCTCTTAACAGACATCGGTCCTCTCCTCTCCACCCTCATTCTCTCCCAAAAGACCAGTAGGACAGCCTCCTATAAATGCATAGAACCATAAATTATTCACAACATATGGTCATACTGTGCCTCCAAGTCTAGTCCATTCTTGTCTTGACCTCAGTGCTAGCTTCCCAGTGACAAACAGCAGCAGGTCTAGGGTCCATGTTCCCAGGGGACCCTCCAAGCTGTCGGATCATCAATTCTGGTCTTCTGTAGAGTTCTCAGGATGCACACCACTTTTTCTCATGTTGCCTCAGGGATTCTGCATTGTGTCCCCCATCACAGCTGGGGAGAAGAACCAAATGGTTCTTCTGGTCTCATGTTGGTACAGTCTCCCATTCATATGTGTCCCTCTGTCTCCTGGGCTCTTTTTTCCACATATCTTTGTTGGTGGTGGTCATCATCTATTCCAGTTTAATTGGGACAATTTGGTGTATCTCAGATGGCAACTTGTTAGCTTTTAAGACCCGAGAATCTGCTCACCAACATTGAATGTAGAAGACTCTCTTAGCAATAGACTATCTATGCCAATTGGCCTCAATGTACCATGACAGTATGTTCCCCAGACTCCTGTCCTTGTTCCTCTATCCTTTGAAATACCGAGTTAAGATTAGAAAACCATTCAGTTTATGGTGAAGTCCAGTTAAGTTGATCTACTCTCTAGTGTGTGCTGTACTGCTTTCACCTAACCAAATTTCTGTTGAATATCTAATCTATGACCAAAACTCTACCCACCGCCCTACTCTTGTAACCATCAAAGAATCTTTTCTTCTATATGTATGTCTATTTTTAGGTCCTTATAGCAAGAGTCTCATACAAAATTTGTCCTTTTGCTGCTGACTGATTTCACTCAGCATGTCTTCTAGTTGAAACCAGGTTAAGAGATGCTTTCTAAAAATCATCATTGATATTCAACATTGCCTAGTGTTCCATTGAGTGTATGTACCATAGTTTGTTTATCCATTCATCTGTTGGTGGGTATCTAGGTTGATTTCAACTTTTTGCTATTGTGGACAGTATTGCTATAAACATTCGTGTGCCTGTATCTGTTCATGTGACTGCCTTTATTTCTGTAGTATATATTCCAAGCAGTGTGATTGCTAGATCAAATGGCATTTCTATTTCTAGCTTTTTAAGGAAGCATCAAATTGCTTTTGAAAGAGGTTGTACCATTTTACAATCCCACCAGCAGGGTAGGAGAGTTCCAGTATCTCTTCAGCCTCTCCGGCATTTGTTGTTTGGTGTCTTTTGGATTACAGATAAACTTTTTGGAGTGAGATGGTATCTAACTGTAGTTTTGATTTGTATTTCTCTAATAGCTAGTGATTGTGAGCACTTGCTCATGTGTCTTCTGGCTGCCTGGATATCTTCTTTTGTGAAGTGTCTGTACATCTCCTTTGCCTATTGTTTAATTGAATTGTTTACATTTTTGTTCATGTTTTCCAGTATGATGTAAATTATGGAAATCAGAAATTGTCTCACATGTAATTGCTAAATGTTTTTTCCCATTCTGTAGGTGGTCTTTTAACTCTCTTGATAAAGTCTTTGGGTCAGCACAAGTGTTTGATTCCTAGAGGTTGCTATTTATCTATTTTCTCTTCTGCTGTTCATGTTGTGTCAGATTTTGAAGTCTGTCTGAGCCATGAGTTGACCTTATTTTTTCTTGCATATTCTTGGTTATTTTACATTTGATATTTAGGTCTTTGATCTATTTTGAGTTAGCTTTTGTGAAAGGTGTGGCATATAGGTCTCGTTTCAGTTTTTTTGTGGATGGATATTCAATTTTGTCAACAAAATTTGTTAAAGAGACTGTTTTCTACCACAGTTTATGACTTTCGGGCCTTTGTCAAATATCAACTGTTTAAAAGAGGATGGTGATATTTCTGGGGTCTCAGTTCTGCTCCATTATGTATGTCTCTTTTTGTACCAGTACCAGGCTGTTTTTGCTATCATGGCAGTCTAATAGGTTCTAAGGTTGGGTAGTGTGAGGCCTCCCACTATGTCCCTCCTCTTCAGTAGTTCTATGCCTATCTGGGGTTTCTTCTCTTTCCCAACAAAGTTGGTGATTTGTTTCTCCATCTCATTAAGAAATGACACTGAAATTTGCATTGAGGCTGCATTATATATACAGATCACTTTGGGTAAAATAGACATTTTCACAATGTTAAATCTTCCTATCCAAGAGCAGAATAGGTTTCTCCACATATGTAAGTTTCTTTTGGTTTCTTGCAGTAAGATCTTGTAATTCTCTCTGTATAGATCTCTTGTTTCTCTCATTAGAATTATTCCTAGGTGTTTTATCTTCTTGGGGCTGTAGTAAATGTTATTGGTTTGGTGATTTCCTCTTTGATGTTCTCTTTGTTGGTGTAAAGGAATCCTACTGATTTACTTATGTTTATCTTATAACCTGATATTTTATTGAACTCTTCCATTAGTTCCAGTAGTTTACTTATGGGTTCTTTAGTATTCTCTGTGTATACAATCATATCATCTGTAAATAGGGAGACTTTCACTTATTTGCTGATGCGGATGCTTTTTATTTCTTGGTCTTGTCTAATTGCTCCGGCTAGAACCTCTAGCACAATGTTGAATAGAAGTGGTGAGAGTGGGCATCCTTGTCTAGTTCCTGTTCTCAGGAGGAATTCTTTCAGTCTCTCTCCACTCAGGATGATGTAGGCAGTTGGCCTTGTGTAGATGTTCCTTATTGCATTGAGGAATTTCCTCTTTATTCCTATTTTGCTGAGGGCTTTTAGCATGAATGGCTGTTGGACTTTGTCACATGCCTTTTTTGCATCAGTTGACAAGATCAGGTGGTTCTTATTCTTTGTGTTATTTATGGGCTGATCACATTAGTTGTTTTTCTGATGTTGAACCAGCCTTGCATCCCTAGTATGCATCCAACTTGGTCATGATGAATTATTTTCTGGATATGTTGTTGAATTCTGTTGGCTAGGATTTTGTTGAAGATTTTTGCATCAAGATTACTCAGTGATATTGGCCTGTAATTCTCATTTTTGGTGGAATCTTTCCTTGCCTTTGGCATCAGGGTTTTGCTGGCTTCATATAATGAATTTGGAAGTATTCTGTAAATTTCTGTTCTGTGAAATAGCCTCAGTAGTATTGGAACTAACTCCTCTATAATGCTTGGTAGAATTCTCTGGTGAAGTCCCTCAGTATTGTTGGAATTAACTCCTCCCTAAATGTTTGGTAGAATTCTCCAGTGAAGCCACCTGGGCCAGGGCTTTTTCAGTTGGTAGTTTTTGGATGACTTTCACTCTGTTCTTTTGTAATGGATTTATTAAGTTGTTCTACTTATACTTGTGATAATTTTGTCCAATACATTTTCAAATCTGTTAGAGTATAGTCTTTGATAGTATTCTGTTATGATACTTTTGATTTCATTTGTGTCAGCTGTGACATCTCCCATCTCATTTCTTATTTGGGTTACTTGTTTCCTCTCCTGTTTTTCTTTTGTAAGTTTAGCCAATGGTTTATCAGTTTTGGTGATCTTTTCAAAGAACCAGCTTTCGGTTTTGTTAATTTTTTCAGTTGTTCTTCTATTCTCTAATTCATTTGGTTCTTCTCTGATCTTTATTATCTGTATTTTTCTGATGCCTGAGGGGTTCCTTTGTTGCTCTCTTTCTACTTGTTCAGGTTCTAGGGACAATTATTTGGTTTAGACCCTTTCTTCATTCCAGATGTGTACATTTATAGAGATAAACTGACCTCTGAGAGCTGCTTTTGCTGTATTCCATAGGTTCTCTTAAGATGTGTTTTCATTCTCATTTGATTCCATCGATTTCTTTATTGTGTCTTTGATTTCTTCTATAAGCCAAAGATTTTTTTTTTAATTCTTATTTTTATTTAACATAACTGAGTGAAAATGTACATTCACATATAAATTTACATGCCCACCTATATACAGCTTCCACTGCTCTCCCTGTCCGGTGACTGCACACTATTCCTCTCTGCTTCATACATGTCTCATCCTCCCAACAGCCTCCATTCCCCTCCTCTCCGTCCACTCCCCTTCCTCCAGCCAGAGGTAAGCAAGATGATATCCTATAGATGTATAGAACCACAAAGTGCTTCCAATATATGGTCACTCTGCATTGCCAAGTCCAATCCATTCCTGTCCAAAGAGGGGATATTTGTTATAATTTATGGGAAAGGGCAGCATCAGGGCCAGGGGCCATGCTCTCAGAGGAACCCCAAAACTGCTGGACTATCAATTGAGGTCTTTTAGTGGAGATCTCATTATGCACCTCCTTTTATTCTTGTGTTGCCAGTGAGACTCCTCTCTGTGAGCTCCATCATGGCTATCGCTGGTGGTGGCCGGGAACCATCCAGTTCTTCCGGTCCCAAGTCAAAGTAGGCACACATTCTTGTGGGTCTCTCTGTCTTCTTGGTTGTCTTTACCGCATGTCATTTTGGTCCTCGGTGAGCATCCGTTCCTGCTGAGTTGGGACCATTTGCTGTGCCCTCAGATGGCAGCTTGGCAGCTTTTAAGACCCCAGACGCCACTCACCAGTGTGGGGTGCAGAGAGCTCTCTTAGCAAAACGCCTGTTGTGCCAATTGGCCTGGAATTCGCCTAAGAGCATGGTCCCCCACCCCCCGCGCCAGCTACTCTATCATTGCAGTATTAAGATGGAAGGAGTACTCAAGTTAAGCTGAAGTCCACTTAATGTTGTTCTTGTTTCTAATGTGTGCTATCACCGCTTTCTCCCAACTAGATTTCTAGTAACTATCTAAACTAAACCCTCCCCCCACCCTCCCTCCCTCCCCACCCTTGCAGCTGTCAAAGAGTCTTTTCTTATATACACAAGTCTGTTTTTGAGATCTTATTGTAGAGGTCTCATACACTATTTGTCCTTTTGTCTCTGACTACTTTCACTCAACATAATGTCTTCCAGTTGAAACCAGGTTAGGAGATGTTTCCTGGAATCATCATTATTCTTTATCATTGCGCAGTGCTCCACTGAGTATATGTACCATGGTTTACCTATCCATTCTTCTATTGTTGGGTATCTGGGTTGATTCCACCATTTTGCTATCTTGGACTGTGCTGTGATAAACATTTGTGATAAACATTGGTGTGAAAGGCCTTGATTCTGTAGGATGTATTCCAAGTAGTGGAAGTACTGTGTCAAATGGTATATTGATATCCATTTTTTTAAGGAAGCGCCAGATTGCCTTCCAAAGAGGCTGGACCATTTTGCAACTCCACCAACAGTGTAGGAGGGTTCCACTTTCTCTACAGTCTCTCCAGCATTTATTGTTTTGTGTTTTCTGGATCATGGCCAAACTTGTTGGGGTGAGTTGGAATCTCATTGTTGTCTTGATTTGAATTTCTTTAATAACTAAAGATTGTGAACATGTCCGCATGTGTTTTTTGGCTCCCTGGATCTCCTCTTTAGTGAAGTGTCTGTCCACCTACTTTGCCCATAGCTTAATTGGATGGTTTATCTTCTTCTTATTGATATTTTGTAGTATCTTATAGATTCTGGAGATCAGGCTTTGGTCTGACATAGAGTTTCCAAATATTTTTTCCCATTCTGTAGGTGTTCTTTTAATTCCATTAATAAAGCCTTTGGATGAGCAAAAGTGTTTTATTCTTAATAGTTCCAATTTATCTATTTTCTCTTCTGTTCATTGAGGTTTCTTTGACAGATTTTGAAGTCTGTCCTCATTGTGTATTAATACTTCCATTGTTGTTCCAACCTTTTCTTGGATGAGCTTTATCATTTTAGGTTTGATATTTAGGTCTTTTATCCAGTTGGAGTTGATTTTTGCATAAGGTGTAAGATATGGATCTTGATTCAGTTTATTGCAGATGTATAACCAATTTTGCCAGCACCATTTGTTGACGACACTGTTTTGACCCCAGTTTAATGTCTTAGGGTCTTTGTAGAATATCAACTGTTCATAGGCAGATGGTGTCATCTCTGGGGTCTCAATTCTGTTCCGTTGATTGATCTCTCTGTTCTTGTATGACAACCAGGCTGCTTTGACCACTGTGACAGTGTAGTGTGTTCTAAGCTTGGGTAATGAGAGGCCTCCCAGTGTGTTCTTCTTCTTTAGCAGTACCTTACTTACCCAGGGCTTCTTCCCTTTCCAAACAAAATTGGTTATTTGTTTCTCCATCTCATTAAAAAATGATGCTGAAACTTGTATTGGGTTTGCATTATATAAATGAATTGCTTGGGGTAAAATAGACATTTTCACAATGTTAAGTCTTCCTATCCATGAGCAGGGTAGGTTTTTCCATTTATCTAAGTCTCTCTTAGTTTCTTGTAGTAAGGGCTTGTAGTTCTCTTTGTAAAGGTCTGTTTTTTCTCTGGTTAGATTAATTCCTAGGTACTTTATCTTCAGGGGCTATCGTAAATGGTATTGATTTGATAATTTCCTCCTTAACAGTCTTGTTGTTGGTATAAAGGAATCCTGCTGATTTACTAATGTTTATCTTGTATCCTGAGAACTTGCTGAACTCTTCTATCAGTTTGAGTAGCCTACTTATAGATTCCTTGGGGTTCTCAGCATATACAATCATATCATCTGCAAACAGGGGGATTTTAACTTCCTCTTTGCCGATGCAGATGCCCTTTATTTCTTCGTCTTGTCTAATTGCTCTGGCTAAAACTTCTAGCACAATGTTGAACAGGAGAGGTGACAGTGGGCGTCCTTGTCTAGTTCCTGATCTCAAGGGTAAGTCCTTCAGTCTCTCTCCATTCAGGATGATGTGGGGAATTGGCTTTGTATAAATGGCCCTTATTGTGTTGAGAAATTTGCCATCTATACCCAAATTGCTAAGAATTTTTAGCATGAATTGGTGTTGGACTTTATCAAATGTCTTTTTGGCATGAATGGACAAAATCAGGTGATCCTTGTGTTTTGTGTTATTTATGTGGTTAATCACATTAATTGTTTTCCTGGTGTTGAACCAGCCTTGCATCCCTGGCATGAATCCCACTTGGTCATATGGATTATTTTCTTGATATGTTGTTGTATTCTGTTGGCAAGAATTTTGTTGAGGATTTTTGCATCTAGGTTCATGAGTGATATCGGTCTCCAGTTCTCTGTCTTTGTTGGATCTTTCCCTGGCTTAGGTATCAGGGTTATGCTGGCTTCATAGTATGAGTTTGGGAGTACTCCATCCCTTTCTATACTGTGAAATAGTCTCAGTAGTACTGGGGATAACTCTTCTCTAAATGCTTGGTAGAACTCTGCCGTGAAGCCATCTGGGCCCGGATTTTTTTGGTTGGCAGTGTTTTGATGACCTTTTCAATCTCTTCCTTTGTGATGGGTTTATTAAGTTGTTCTGCCTCAGTTTGTGATAATTTGGGTAGGTGGTATGAGTCAAGGAATTGGTCCATTTCCCCTAGGTTTTCAAATTTGTTAGAGTACAGTCTTTCATATTATTCTGTTATGATATTTTTTATTTCTGTTGCATCTGTGATGGCAACCCCCTCTCATTTCTAATTTGGGTTATTTGTTTCCTTTCCTGCTTTTCTTTAGTAAGTTTATTCAGTGGTTTATCAATTTTGTTGATCTTTTCAAAAAGCCATCTTTTGGTCTTTTCAATTCTTTCAGTTGTTTTTCTATTCTCTAATTCATTTAGCTCTGCTCTAATCTTTATGATGTCATTTCTTCTGGTGCCCGAGGGGTTCCTCTGTTGTTCTCTTTCTACTTGTTCAAGCTGTAGAGTTAGTTCCTTGGTTTGGTTTCTTTTTTCCTTCCAGATGTGTGCATTTCTGGAGATCAACAGACCTCTGAGCACTGCTTCGGCTGTATCCCATAGGTTCTGGTAGGAAGTGTTTTCATTCTCAATGGAATCGATGAATTTCTTTAATTCATCCTTGATTTCCTCTATAACTCATGTTTTTTGAACAAGATGTTGTTCAGTTTCCAAGAGTTCCCCTTTCTATCTATGTTTTTTCTGCTATTGATTTCAACTTTTATGGCTTTATTATCTGAGAAGACGCCTTGAAGTAATTCAATGGTATGGATTTTGTTGAGCATTGTGTTATGGCCTATCACATGGTCAGTTCTAGAGAATGTTCCATGTGCACTGGAGAAGAAGGTGTAGTTGTCTGCTGATGGGTGGAAAGTTCTGTATATATCTATGAGGTTTAGTTGGTTAATTCTGTCAGTGAGGTCTTCTGTATCTTTACTGAGCTTTTTTCTAGATGATCTGTCTAGTGATGAGAGTGGAGCGTTAAAGTCTCCCACTATTATTGTGGAGTGATCTAACTCTCTTTTCAGTATAGTCAGTGTTTCTTCGACATATTTAGGTGCTCTGACATTAGGTGGATAAATATTTAATATAGTTAAGTCAGTTTGTTTGTATGTTTAGGTCTCGAGTTACTTGTAGACAACATATGGATGGGTCGTGTCTTTTGATCCAAGATGACACTCGGTGTCTCTTTACTGGAACATTCAGTCCATTGACATTCAATGTAATTATTGATAGGTATGTGTTCACTGCTGCCATTGTGATATGTTTATTTTTATGTTGATGTTTTCTCTGTTGTTCTTATTAGTCTGTTGTGGGACACTCTTTTTTGGGAGTTGATTTTTCACCTTTTTCAGAGCTGGTTTTATAGTTGTTGAGACTCGTGTGTTGGATTTCTTGAAATGGTATGATACGTCTTTGTTGTACTTTACAGCTGCCCCTATGAACCCCCTTAATAAACTATTTATAAACCCAATTTTAATTACTACCAGTCTTGTCATCTTCCTCTCCATCTGGAAGGACTATAACAACTGTAGTACATCCCTCTTTTTATTATGATGACACCATAGTTTTCATGACTGTCACTGGATTGCTTCTTTCCAAATCAAAGCTGCGATTGACTTTGGAGCCTTCCCTAAATGAGTAGAGTATTGAGTAGTGTGTCATTCCAAAATATAAAGTTAGTGGTTTCGTTCTTCTAAGCCAAAGCCAAGAACTTCTTTCAGTATTTCTTGTAGTTTGGGTTTGGTTTTTACAAAGTCTCTGAGTTTCTGTTTATCTGGGAATGTCTTAATTTCATTTTCGTATTTGAAAGATAGTTTTACAGGATATATAATTCTTGGTTGGAAGTCCTTCTCCTTCAAGACTTTGAATGTGTCGTGACACTGTCTCCGTGCCAGCACGGTTTCTGCTGAGAAATCTGATGAAAGCCTACAGGGTTTCCCTCTGAATGTTAGCTTTGCCTTGAGTCTTGCTGCCTTTAAGAGTTGCTGCTTATGTTTCATTTTGTTCAGCTTGATTATAATATGTCTTGGAGCCTTTCTTTTGAGGTCTATATTGGGTGGTGTACGATATCCATCTGAGATGTGTATATTCTCTTCCTTCATGATTTCTGGGAAATTTTCTTTCAGCAGCTCAGCAACAATACTCTCTGTGTTCTCAGATGTCTCACCCTGTTCAGGGACTCCAATTAATCGAAGGTTGTTCCTCTTAATAGAGTCCCACATGCTTATTAATGTTTCTTCATTTTTCTTGTTTCTTTTTTCTGACTTCTGCTGATAGACGCTGGCCTCAGTAGCTCTGTCTTCCAAGTCAGAAATTCTTTTTTCTATTTGTTCCATTCTGTTTTCTTGGCTTTGATTTTCTTCTTGATCTGTTGGATTTCAGATTACTGGTGTTCCATCAGATTGAATAACTTGCTTCATTTTCATTTTGTTCTGCTGCATTTTGTATAAGGTCTAGAAGGGCTCTGTATATAATCAATTTGTATTCACTTCCTGATGCTTTCATAAAAGTTTCTTCATCTGGAAAACTCCTTGTTTGCTTTTTTTGGGAGCCTTCTGAAGCCATGAGTGAGTGCTTGTATGCCACAATTGTCTGTTGCTTTTTGGGTCCCATGTGAGTATATAGAGGCTGGAAGGGGTACTGTGAGGATGGATTGCAAAAGTTTCTCTAGGCTGTCTTCAAATGTAAAGCAAAAGATATCTGACCACTTCACAAGTCAGATAGGTTTTCAGGTGTAGAGGTCCCTCTTCTCATCTAAGAAAGTAAGCGTCACTATATCCAACCCGAGATGATAACAAACTAGTTCAGAATACAGCAATGCTACTGCCCTGGTGGCCTCTGCTGACAGGGCCTAGACTTAGCCAACACTGCTTCGAGTACTGGTTTTGTGATAGAAAAGCACTCTCCTGTGGGCAGGCTCTGGCTCCCAAGCTAAGAATTAGAACCAGCTGCATCCACCATAGCCAAGATGGCGTCCTCCACACAGGCAGCAGACAAAGGGGCTAAAGGTGCCGAGAGGTAGTGGTTCCTCTGCTTCAGCTGCAGGGTCCCCAACTTAGGCAGCACTGTGCAAAATCACTACTTTTCTGTTGGAGAAGCACTATCCTGTTTGCAGGCGCTGGCTCCCAGGCTAAGTACGAGGTCCTGCTAAAATCTCGGTACCAAAATGGTGTCCCGCATACTGACTGCAAAGCTCCACACAAACCCCGCTGAGGCAGCTACAAAACGAAATGCTCAAAATGGCTAGATTAACAGAGTCCCTAGCCTTGCTCTCAGAATACGGGAATTTCGCCTGCCTATCCCCCCAGCAGCGCGTCTGAGTCCAGCTGCCAGGCAAGACTCAGCTCCGCCCACCAGCTGAGACAGAGGAAAAATAAAGTCAAACTGGTGCATTTACCTTCTGTTCGTGAGAGCCGGGGCTAACCAGGAGCAGGAGTCAGCGAAAGAGAGGAGGTTTTTTGCTGAGTGGTATGAGGTCCCAATTAACAGCTCTGTGCCGTGTCCTGAGGCTGATTAGGTGATCAGAAGGCTCTGATTGTCATTTCAGGTCTTGGTTTCCCGAGGGATATAAGGAGACGTGTGCTTAGTCTGCCATCTTGACTCCGCGCCCTGTAATCCAAAGATTTTTGAACAAGGTAGTCTTCAGTTTCCATAGCTCAGCTTTCTACCTGTGATTTTTCTGCTATTGATTTCAACTTTTATGGCTTTATGGTCTGAGAAGATGCTTTGAAATAATTCATAGTTTGGATTTTTGTGAGACTTGCTTTATGTCCTATTACGTGGTCTATTCTGGAGAATGTTCCACATGCATTGGAAAAGAATATGTACCTATATGTTGTTGGGTAAAAAGTTCTGTATATGTCAGTTAGAACTAGATGGTTGATTGTGGCAACATTATCTCCTGTATCTTTTCTCAATCATCTTTCTGTTGCGAAAACTGGAATGTTGAATTCTGCTACTATTATAGTGGTATTATCTGTCTCATTTTTCAATATTGTTAGCATTTGTTCAATGTATTTAGATGCTCTGTTATTTGGTGTATAAATATTTCATACCGTTATATCCCGCTTATTTATTGAACCCTTCAGAAATAAACAGTGACCGTCCTTGTCCACTATGGTGGACCTTACATTAAAATCTATTTTATCTGAGATTAGTTTTGCCATTCCTGCTTTTCTCTGTATGGTGTTAGCTTGGTATGTATTTTTCCATCCTTTGGTTTTCAGTTTCTTCACATCTTTGATTCTAATATGTGTTTCTTGTAAGCAACATATAGACAAAATGTCTCTTGATCCAGGTTGTCATTCTCTGCTTCTATTAGGGCATTCAGTCCATTTACATTCAGTGTAAGTATTGATAGGTATGGATTTAGTGCTGCCAATTTCATGCCTTTATTTTTGTGTTGTTGATTTTTTGTTTCTTTCAATGTTGTATTCTGGGTCATTTTTCTTTATGGGTTTACTTTTCATCTTTTTCAGTGTTGGTTTTGTGTCTGTTGAGACTCTTGTATTATATTTCTTTGTTTTGATATGTTACACTGTTAGTTTGCTTTGTGGAAATTGTTCTGAGTTTAAACCAATCTCTCCTTTCTGCATATCTTAATTTCCTCTCCATCTGAATGGTTATAACTACTGTAATATATCCCTCTTCATAGTGTGATGATGTCATAATTTTCTTGTTAAAATCAATGGTTCCCTTCTTTAGCTTTGCGTTTTGTGACTTCCCTAGCTAAATAGGATTCTGGAGGCTGTGTCCTGTATTGCATCCTTAAGTATACATTTGTTGTTTTTGGTTTTCTAAGCAAAGAGTTTCAGTATTTCTTATAGTTTTGGTTTGGTTTTTAGAAACTCTTTAAGCATCTGTAACTGCAAATGTCTTAATTTGATCTTCATATTTGAGAGACATCTTTTCAGGATGTATAATTCCTCGTTGGAAGTTTTTCTCCTTCAGGGCTTTGTATGTGTCATCTCACTGCTTTCTTGCCAACATGGTTTCTGCTTAGAAGTCAGACAAAAGCCTACAGAGCTTCCCTTTGTAAGTTAGTTTTGTTTTTGTTTTGCTGCCTTTAAGAGCCTCTCTTTATGTTTCATTTTATTAAGCTTGATTATAATAAATCTTCGTGCCTTTCTTTTGAGGTCCAGTTTTTGTGGCACTTGATAATCATCTTGTTTATGTATGTTCTCTTCTTTCGTGATTTCAGGGAAGTTTTCTGTCAGCAACTCTTCAACAATTCTCTCTGTATTTTCAGCATCTCTTCCTCTTCAGGAACTCCAGTTACTCATAGATTATTCCTCTTGATATGGTCCCACATGTTTATTACTACTTCTTCATTTTTCTTATTTATTTTCTCTAATTTCTCCACATAAATGCTGGTGTCAGTTGCTTTGTCTTCAGTCTTGCTAATTCTGCATTCCAACTCCACAATTCTGTTCTTTTGGCTCTGTGTTGAACTGTCTAAATCTGTAATTTTATTACTGTTCTGCAATATTTCAAGTTGATGTTCCAGCAGTTCATAGAGCTTACCTAATTCTTCATTTTGTTCTGCTGCATTTTGTTTAATCTCTATGAGTGCTCTATACATAATTCTTTTGTATTCTACCTCTGATGATTTCAGAAAGGCTTCTTCATATGGGAAGTTCTGGGATTCTTTATTTTAGGAATTTTCTGGAGCCATGGTGGCCTGTTTCTTTGAATGGTCAGATATCGATTGTTGTCTTTGCACCATCAAGAAACTGTTCAGGTTCCCTAATGTAACACCAACAGGAGCTGTGGCATAGTTCTGAGAGTGGAATAAGGGCACCGCTAGATTTGGTCTCCAGTCACTTCTATATTCTTTAGTGTCTGGCCCCAGCTGGGCTCTCAGGGGTGGCAGGGTCCACCTCCTGGCTGCTAAAAGTTGTGAGTTACTTGTGGTGACTCTCCATCGTCACATCAGTCAAGCCTGTGGTCTCTCTTGGGGAACAGAGGAGAGAAGGATGCCACCCTACCCAACTACCCAGGACCACTGCACTCTGTAGGTGCATTTAACTTAAAAACTGCTTTTTTTACTGAGGGGGCACTGTCTAGCAGGTACTGAAAGCAACTGGGCCCTCAGGGTGGCTGGCAAAAACAGAGCCCTACTTATGGAGTCTCTGGGGGGCTGTCTGCTGATCCTATGATGTGGCTCAGTGAAGGGTGGTGGAAATACTGCCAACTCACTTAGCCACCAGTCCCCAATGTGTTCTCTAGCTGATTTCATCTTAAAACTGCCTTGCTGCGGAGAGAGGCACTGTCCAGGAGCCACCAAAATCAGCCAGACCCTCAAGAGTGGTAGGCCCTGCCTTCCAACTGACAACAACGGCACCTCATAGGCTGTCCCTGGATGCTATCACATGATGACCAGGATCCACCATGATCCCTAGGTAGGATTATCTTAAAAACAGCTTTTCTGCTGGAGAAGCACATTTCAGACAGGCACTGTTGCTCAGCACAAGAATTGGCCCCAGCTGAGACCTCAAGCATGGCTGACTCTGCCTCTCAGCTGCCCAAGGTGGCTTCCCGCCTAAGCTGCCTTTCCTGCAGTGAGTCAGCAAAATCTACATCACAGATCAGAGAAGAGATGGTGGGGGAGCAATGGCACTTTCAGTTTGTAGCTGGGTTCTGAAGATGTGGCTGTCCCAAGCATAGTCTCTCTGCTGCAGTATATGCTGTTTACTTAAGCACTGCAGTTCAGTGTATTAGTGTGGCAGTCTTACAGGCTTGGCAGACCCAGTCCCCAACTCCTGGATAACAAAGAAGGCATCCATATCTGTAGTCCACTAAAATGATGTGTCAGCAGAAGCAGGGCTTGTGGTGCCTCTGTTTTGCCTCTGACAGAGGTAGTTTCCACTTTCCTGTCTCCCTGTCCAATCTAACAACCCTAAGCCAGATCCCAGAGCTCACAGAATGTCCACACTGCTCCATTCACTACTGTTCCAGGCCTTTATTCTCAGAGAGAATTGAGAAGTCTTGTGTCTAGTCTGCCATCTTGGCCCTGCCTCTGATAGATCATGCTATTTTCATCCATTTTTCTACTTTCTTAAACAGTGCATCATATCCACATACATTCAGCATGATTAATAATAGATATTTAATCATTGCTGTCATTTTGTTGTACTTTCTGTGGTGTTACTGGTTTCTTTGCTTCTCTTAGTTTTCTGCAATGAGTTGTTTTTGTATATGGATTTTCTTATTCTATCGTTGTTCTTTTAGTGTTTACAAAGTCCTTTTGGTTTTCTGCTTTGTCAGTAGGTTTATTTCTTCTCTTTGTTGTTACCCTGAAGTTCACCTTAATCCTCTTAAAAGTAAAACAATCTGTTATATCTTGAAGTTACCTTGACTTCTTCCCCGTATGCAAGTTCTGTAACTACATATTTATACCCCACTTTGTTTTGAAATTGTCATTGTTACAGCTATACTCTTCTGGTTCCTTGTACTAAGTTTTGTAGCTTTATTTTGTTTTTGTGAAGACTTTATCTGGGCTGGTATCTGGGTGACATTGTTGTGAGTCTTTACATCAGGTTATTGTCTGATGTCCTTGATTCTCAAAGGACCCTTTAATATTTCTTGTAATGTTGGCCTGGTTTCCTCAGTTTCTGTTTATAGGGGGCATTGCTTAGTTTTGTTATCATTTTTGAAAGACAATTTTGCTGGATATATGGTTCTTAGTTGACAATTATTTTCCTTTGGTATTTCATGTATGCCATCCCGATGTCATCTTGTCTTACGTGGTTTCTGAGGAGAAAGTAGCACTTAGTCTTTTTGTTTTATTACTGTAATTTAGATAAAGTTTTGCAGCACAGACTAGTTTCTCACTAAGCAATCAATACATAATGGCTTTGTGATGCTGGCTACCAATTCTACAACCTGTCGATGCTTTTTTGTTCTTGACTTTCAGTTCCCAATTTCCAGCTTTCATGTTCCCTCCTGCCTTCTAGTCCTTGCCTATGGGCTGATGTGCTCATTTAGTCAAATTTTGTTTAATGAGCTTGTCAAATCTTTGGCTGAAGGGTGAATCTCTGGAGTAACTTCTTTATGGAGCTATAATGGTGTCCAGGGGCCATAATCTCAGGATTTCTTGGATGTCTGTCAGGCCAGAGAGTCTGGCTTTTTTCTAAGTTAGAATTTTGTTCTACATTTTTCTCCAGGTATGTTCATGATATTCTATAGTGGTCCCTATCAAAGTAGTCAATGGTGGTAGCTGGGCATCACCTAGTCATGGTGCACTCAGTCTGGTGGAAGTTGTGGTAGTCATGATCTGTTAGTCCTTTGGACTAATATTTCTCTTGTGTCTTTATTTTTCTTCATTCTCCCTTGCTGCAGTTGGGGTGGGACCAGCAGAGTGTCTTAGATGGCTTATAATAAGCTTTAAGACCTTAGATGCTGCAAGCACCAGAGTAGATTGTAGAACATTTTCTTTATAAACTTTGTTATGCTAACTGAGCTAGGTGTTTCCAAACAGCACAGTCTTCATAGCTTTCAGCTCATTAGTTTGGTGTCTCAGGGAGTTTGGATGTCAGCACTTTATTTCATTGGTGTTATTTTCTAAGTGATATTTCATTTTTTATGAGCAGCTTTCTGCATCCTTTGTTCATATTTGGTTTGGGAAAGTTTGATTATGATACATCTTAGTGATTTTTTATTTTCACAGTCTTCCCTATACACAATTTTTTTGAGGCTTCTTTGATGGTAACCTTCTAGTCTTTTGAGATATTTGCTAAGTTTTCAGACAACTGTCTTAAAAAATTCTCCCTGCACTTTTCTTTTTTCCTCCTAGTCTGTAATATTTATTGTGTGCGAATTATTCCTCTTGGTAGCATCCCACATAACCTTAGACTTTCTTCATTTTTTGTTTCTGGTTTCTCATCAAAATCATTAGTATTAGGGGATTTGTCTTCTGTTTTGCTGATTTTTTCTTTTATTGGTTCAATTCTGTTTCTTTGTCTTTCATTGAGATTTCTATTTCTGATAGTTTATTGTTAATCTTCTTAAATTCCAGTTGTTGTTTCTGTATGGTTTTTAATTATTGATTGAGTCTGTCATTTTGATCTCTTATTATTTTCCTGAGTTCTTCTATTTTTTTCTTGCACTTTCCTTGATCCTATGAGGATACTAAATATAAGACCTTTGAGTTCCTTCTCAGTTCTATTATTGTTTCTTCCTTTGTAAGATTTTCTTTCCTTTTATTTTTCTCACTTGAGTCATCTTTTTGTTTTTTCCCCAGATAAATTGTTATTGTTTCCTGCCTCTGAGACATTGAGGTGTTATTTATTTCCACACTTATTTGTTCATTGTATGTCTGTTTATTTTGTTTTGTTTTCCTGTTTTATTATGATACATCAGGTGTGCTCCACTGAATGTTCATCTGGTGGCATGGGAGGGCTCACAACCTGTCTCCATGTAGGCAGAGCAGCAGCAAACAGGGCTAGCATGTGTCACTGTTCATCCTGCCACCTGCCATGAGTCCAGTGCTGTTGAAGTGCATGATGATGATGATTTGGGTGAGCAGGGGGACCTGCAGTGTAGGTGTGGCAAAAAGTCAGCAACTGAGCAGGCTCACTGTCACTTGCCTGTAGGGCAGGAAAGAAATTGGGAGAGGAAGTGTAGCAAGCAACAAACTAGGCAAGTGCACTCACTGCTGTTCTCCAAGTGATTGAGACAGTGGGTAAGGTTGTGTGGTGAGTGATCAACAGTGCAGGAGCAATTCCTGCTAATCATCATGTGGACAGGTTGGCAGGGATGTGGTTTGGTGTATTAGGTTGGGTGGGAGGGTAAAGTGGGAACTCATATGCTGGTCCCCAGGTGGGTGGGGCAATAGAGCATAGGGAGGACAATTCTGTTCCTCTGGTCACTGGGAACTTCCCATTGGTTACAGCCAGCAATCAGGACCTGGCCCTGACCAAGTGCAAGGAGTCGGGTGAGGAGGTTCTGCTTAGAGTCTGACCCAGTGAGAGACCTACTGCTGACACTCTATGGATCTATTATTCTGTGCACACCACCCACAGTCATGGTTAGTAATGCTGGTGAGTAGTCCTCTGTCTGGACCCTGGCTCCCACTCTGCTCTCTGGATTCCAGGACCCCTGGAGCTGTCATCCTCTTTCCTGTACTTCTTCTTTGATCTGGTGCATATCCTGTTCACCTTGCTTCTCTCAGGTTATGCCTACACAGTTTCTCTGTCTCCTATTGGAAATTTCAGAAAATTTTCTTGCCGTGTTCCTAACTAAGATTGCTGCTGCCTTTGTTTCAAGGTGGCAGCATTGTGCCCAGCTGGCTGGCAGGGCACCTGTTCTCCACATCTCTTCTTGTTAGTTGTTTTCATTCAGTTTCTTCTTCCAGTCAGTGTTCCATCTAATTATTTGCCCTTCCATTTGATACTCAGGTTTCAGGATTGTCATGTGTATACATTTCACTTGTTTTCTGGGATCATTGCTGTAGAGTGATTGCGTGGTACATCTAAGTTGCCACCTTGGGCATTTTCTCCCCTTAGAGGTTTTAATGAAAACGTACTTCTGATGATGATGTGAAGATACTCAATTCAATTCTAACTAGTGGGAATTCTAAGTTTTACATTAATGGCTTTTCTTTTTGTAGAATTTTCTTCACTTGATATCTGAAAAAATATTTCTTACATTTCAAGTAATGGTAGGCTGGGTAATTTGAATTAATTCTACAACTGACTCCAAGCAGGACGGTTGAACAAAACATTCATAGAAATCTGCTTAGAAGTATTTGTCAGCTAACAAGACAGCAGAGGTTTACTGTACAAGATTTGGGAAAGTATGGAATATTTGCAAGTATAACACACATAAGGAGCTATTTTTTTTCCCCTAGGGCACAATGAGTTGAAACTGACTCACCAGCAATAGATTCGGTTTTCGACACCCTGATTGCTTAGTGGTTAAGTGCTACATCTTCTAACCAAAAAGTCAGCAGTTTGAATCCTCCAGGTGCTTCTTGGAAACTCTATGGAGCAGTTCTAATCTGTCCTATAAAGTCAATGTGAGTAAGAGTCAAATCAATGGCAGGGGTTTTTCTTTATCTTTTATTTATTTATTTATTTATTTATTTTTTGGTTTAGAGTACAATTGGCATTGTGAACTATGGTTTATAAATAACATTTTATGAGAACACAGCCACACCAATTTATCAATTTTCTTCAGCTGCTTTCATGTGACAACAGCATAGGTAAGTAGTTGTGACACAGATCTTATAGCCTGCAGAGACTATCTACTAGCCTGATCATTTACAGAAAAAGTTTGATAACACTTGCTTAAAATGTTAGTTTATTCCAGAGATGTCAATAGAGAAACTGAGCAGCACTTTTGATCAACATTTAGAAACGTAGAGATAAGGCTTGGAGTCTAGCACCTACCAATAGATAGAAAGGCCATCTCACTTCCTAAAATTGGATGGAGGTGATCTCAAACTGCTAGTGTCCATAACCATCCATCAAAAGTAAACAAAGATCATTTCAAGTGGAAGATTATTTCTATAAATGACTGAATAAATGCAGATGCTGGAAAAAAAACATCAGGCACAAAATGATACAAGGCTATCTGGACAGAATTCCACAAAAAAGGCAAATAATGGAAATAGACTAGAATGATTACCAGAAACACACTGCAAAATTCATCCCAAAAGATTTAATGTTATAGGAGATTTTTGTATCATTAATTTATTACATTTCCTTTGACATTTACTTTTCTTTAAAAAAAAAATACTAGTGGGCTGGTGAGCAAATGGCTAATGAGAGGAAATGCTGCTTTCTTCATGGCATTTTAACGGATTGAATTGCTGTCTATGTTGTACATGTTATAAAACAAATCTATTTAAGTGCTTCTGTCCTATTCCTGTATTCTCAGGGCATGAAATGTATGCACTGCTCTAAATTTATTGATGTAAGCCAGCTGTGCTTCTGTCTCTAAATCCTAATGTTGAAACACGATCAAAAAGTCTGTCTATAAAAGAGAATGACTTTTTGTAGCTGCCAATGCCTGATCTAATGGTTCAATTTTCTGATGAAACAATAAAATCACTAATTTTAAGTAGGCAATAAAAACCAAAAAATTATTGACTTCAGACAAATGCAGTTAAATGAAGTTAGTATGCTAATAAATGTTGGATCATGAAGTAGATGGCCTGAAAGACACATCACATCAGCTTGACAAGAGAAAAATGAGATTGTCTAAAATCACATAGTTTAAATACTAAATTATTTGGAAGTGGTCTAAAATACTCCAAATTTTTTAAGGGAAAGAAAGAAGAGAAGAGAGCCATAAATAGCTCTGAAAAGATGTTGATGTCAGGAACTTGCCATGGAGGGACTGGGAGCAGGTGTCAGTCAAGTCCTTAGCAACTTAGCAATGTAAAGAAGTCGAAGCAGCTAAATCAAAGTTCAGCCACATTAGACTTAACACAGAGTAATGTGGTTTCACACTAAGGGAAATACTTCGAAACCAGGATGCATGTCCAAGTAATTTTTCAATTTAAAAGTCAATAAAATGCAAGCAAATGCTGAATACTATCATTTTTTTCTGATATAGTTTGCATTTGTAGATTTCTTCAGTGTTCATTGTTGAAGACTTCAGCTACTTAAGGTCATGTATAAGGTATACTTTGGAATATAATAATGGAAATTAATTGTCATCATGCATCGTTGAATTATTTAAGTCATATTAACATAATTCTGAATTTCCTGATTTGGTCTTTTTCTATACTTTAGGTACATATTACACTCTTTTTACATTTCCTTCTTTAAATGTACTTTCTCTTAACCTATCCTTGAGAGAGCTATGCTATGCTTTGTATTGATCTCAGTGGTTATCTCTACTTTAACTTACCATTTTTCAACATACTTGGAATGGTAATTACCATGGCAATTTTACCACCCTGATGATGAAGTCAGATCAATGTGATTCAATCTTTGGGTCCTATATGGTCACCTAAGCAACATTGTCATAAATGGAGACAGTATTGAGGTTGTCAAGGATTTTGTTTTATTTGGGTCCACAATCAACACCCATGGGAGCAGCAGTCAAGACATCAAAAGATGCATCACATTGGGAAAATCTGCTGCAAAGGATTTCTTGAAAGTACTGAAAAGTAAAGATATCACCTTGAAGACTAAAGTGGGCCTGACCCAAGCTGCGGTATATTTTCAATTGCGTCACAGACATGCAAAAGCTGTACAATGAATAAAGAAGACAGAAGAAGAATTAATGCCTCTGAATTGTGCTGTTGGAGAAGAATGTTGAAGGTACCATGGATGGCCAAAATAACAAACAGATTTGTTCTAGAAGAAGTACAACCAGAGTGCTCCTTGGAAGCAAAGACAGCAAGACTGCATCTTACATAATTTGGACACGTTGTCAGAGGACCATTCCCTGGAGAAAGACACCATGCTTGGTAGAGCAGAGGGTCCGTGGAAAAGAGGAAGACCTTTGACAAGATGGATTGATACAGTGGTTGCAACAATGCGCTTAGGCATAAAAACAATTGTGGACACGCCACAAGGCCAGGACGTATTTCACTCTGTTGTTCACAGGGTTGCTATGAGCCAAAACCAACTCAACAACACCTAACAACAACAACAACTTGGTCACCTGGGTTTTTTTTTTCAAAGCTAAATAGTATTTTGCTTATCCACTAGCCAGTTGATAGGCATTTATAATTGTTTTAGTTTTTGTCTGTCATAAATACAGCTGTTTTGAACAGTTGTATACACATTTTGTTCTTATTTATCTTGGGCAATGCAAGTTATTGGTCAGATGATAAGTGTATCTATCTTTACCTTTTGAAGAAACTGAGGAATTGTTTTCAAAGTTAGCTATACCATTTCATATTACCATCAAGATGTGCAAGTTCATGTCTTGAAGATATTTAGATATCTACTTCTGTATCTATATGTACACGTACAATAAGTATATACATATATGAAGACTGCCAATTAAGTTCACAAACTAATCCTAGAAAAAGTGCTACATACCTCACTGCTGAATATCACTATTATCACCTTCAAAGTACTCCCCTTGGGAAGCTATGCACCAATGCCAATGCCTAGTGACCCTTCAAAGCAATCTTTCTGAAACTCTTTTTCTGGAATGGCCATTAGAGCTGTCGTCGTATTACCCTAGATGTCCTAAATGTCTTCCTTTCAATATTTCCTTTATTTTGGGTTAAAGAAAAAGTCATTGGGGACCATATCAGGTGAGTAAGGAGAGTGTTCCCATACAGTTATTCATTTACTGGCTAAAAAATCCCTCACAGACTGTACAATTAAGTTCACAAACTTGCAACTGTGCCACTGTACACAGTGACCATTCCAGAAGAGTTCCAAAATTGTTTTGAAGGATGGACTTGGTGTTGGCATTGGTGCATAGCTCCCCAAGAGGAGCACTTTGAACATGACCATAGTGTTATTCAGCAATGAGATATGTAGCACTTAGAACAGTTAAGTTTGTGGGCTTTATTGTCAGACCTCATGTGTGTGTGTGTGTACACCTTGTTGTTATTGTTAGGTGCCTTCTGCTTAGTTCTGACTCACAGTGACCCTGTGTAAACAGAGCAAAACACTTCTCTGTCCTGTGCCCTATAAACAATCATTGGCATGCTTGAGCCTATTGTTCCCACCACTGTGTCAGTCCATCTGGTTGAGGATCTTTCTCTTTTTTGATGACCATCAACTTCACCAAGAATGATGACCTTCTCCAGTAACTGACTCTCCTGAAAACATGTCCAAAATACATGAGACATAGTCTCACCATCCTTGTTTCTAAGGACTATTCTAGCTGTACTTCTTTCAAGACAGATTTGTTCATTCTTTTGGCAGTCCATGGTCCATTTAATATTCTACACCAAAAACACCATTAAAGTCGTCAGTTGTTTTTTTGGTCTTCTTTATTCATCTTCAATTTTCCCATGCACATGAGGGTACTGAAAATACGGTGGCTTGGGTCAGAAGTACCTTAGTCTTCAAGGTGATATCTTTAGTTCAACACTTTAAAGAGAACTTTGAAGCAGATTTCCCCAGTGAAATGGGTATTTCGATCTCTTGTCTGCTGCTTCCATAGGTGTTAATTGTGGATCCAAATAAAATGAAATCCTTGACAACTTTAGTCTTTTCTCCATTTATCATGATATTGCTTATTGATCTAATTGTGAGGATTTTTGTTTTCTTTACCTTGAGGTGCAACCCATACTGAAGTCTGTGGTCTTCGATCTATATCAATAAGTTCTCCAAATCCTCTTCACTTTCAGCAAGCAAGATTGTATCATCTGCATAATGTGAGTTATTAATGAGTTATATAGATCTTGCCATATATAACACACCGGAATCAAATAGACAACATCTCTGGAAAGAGATGATGGAAAAGCTCATATCATCAGTTAGAACAAGACTGGGGGCCAACCTTAGAACAGACGATCAACTATTCATAAGAAAGTTCAAGAAGAAACTGAAGAAAATTGAAACAACTCTACCAGAGCCAAAATACAACCTTGAGTATATCCTCCTTGAATTTAGAGACCATATGAAAGATAGTTTGACAAGTTGAACACTAATGAGCAAAGATCAGATGAGATGTAGAATGATATAAAGGACATAAGGAAAGCAATAAGTCATAAAAAAGGATAGAGGGAAAAGACCAAAATCGATGCCAGAAGGGACTGTAAAACTTGCTTTTGAATGTTGAGTAGCTAAAGCAAAAGGAAGAAATGATAAAGTAAAATAACTGAACAGAAGATTTCAAAGGAAAGCTCCTGAAGACCAAGGAAGGTATTATAATGACATATGAAAAAACCTGGAGATAGAAAACCGACAGAGAAGCACATACTCAGCATTTCTCAAGCTGAAAGAACTAAAGAAAATACTCAAGCCTCGATTTGTAATACTGAAGAATTTTATAGGTAAAAAGTTAAACAATGCAGGATGCATTGAAAGAAGATGGAAGGAACACACAGTCACTGTACAAAAATGACTTAGTTGACATCAGCCATTTCAGGAGGTAGCATATGATCCATAACCAATGGTACTGAAGGCAAGTTTCCAAGCTACAAAGAAGTCATTGGCAAAAACTCATGGCTCCAGGAAGTGGCAGAATATCAATTGAGAGTTTTCCACAGAGGGGTATAGTGTTGGAGGTGCCTACTTGTCTATGCCAAGAAATTTGGAAGACAGCTACCTGATTAACAAAGTGGAAGACATTCGTACTTGTTCCCTTTCCAAAGAAAGGTGATCCAAGAGAATGTGGAAATTATCCAACAATTTCACTAATTTAAAAATGGTTGCAGACTCAGGCTCCTGCAATTCATCAAAATTGGTGTTTTTCTACCAGTTTAAGGCTCCACAGGTTTCTGTGAAAGCAGAAGATAACCCATCCTAGAGGTGGAGAGAAGATGGTGGAGTAGTCAGGCACTTACTGTGCTCTATCTTACAACAAAGACACCCCAAAACAAGTGATTTGATTACATTTGACAATCTTGCAGCCTTGAACATCAAAGGTAAACGTGACAAGTTGGATTGTGTGGCAAGGAAGAGAGAGAAGCAGTGAGGGTTTGCTGCAACTGACCTGGCAGGAACTGGCACCTTGCAGGCCAGATCCAGCTGGCATGAGTAAGGTGAATCAATGAATGACATTTGGGACTTGTTTTCCATAATGGGAGAGACCACATGACAGAGAGTCTACTTGAGCCTCCAGAATCAATGAAAAGCAGCATGTAATTGCCAAAAGACAAGTACCTGCATTTATCCTACTGTTCCGATAGAAACACCCTCCCTTTGGGAAAAACTTCTCTTCCATTTACCTGCCTCTCTCTTCTGCTCAGCACTGAGTCTGAGCAGGCTATGGAGACTGAAATATCTCCTGGGGCTAGAAGTAGCCCCTGTGTTTTGCCCTGAACTATGTTCCCAGTACTGGAGAGAAAACAAATTAACCAACAGGAAAAAGTTATCTACCAGATCCCCTAAACTGGGCACTCAGGGCAGAAACACTTCCTTTGCGTAAGGACGGGCACAAGCAGTCCACAGACTTTGAATGCATTTTACTGCTGCGTAGACCTGTGTGGGTCCATTTCTATATCATAGTGCTTCATTAGTACAGCACAATAGGGTATATACATGAAGTCTAACTTCAACTATTTCAGCTTTATGTTGGAAGGGTAGATTCAAGACATTTGACACCACTCTGCCTATTAAGTGGGGTCTTCAACTACCCTGAAGACTGGTGGCTCCCCCTTGTAATTTAGCCACCTGTGGCAGGGATCCAATAACAAATTGTACCTCCCAGTCCTCACAGCCAACAGCACTAGGTACCAACAGTCCAGCTGCAAAACCTACCCTCCTACACACTCTGGGAAATGGATATGCTTTCCTCACAGACACTCAGGGGTGTTGTCAACACCTTGCATTGCTCAGCACTGGACCCTGCTAATGCAGTCAGATGCCTATTCCTACACCGGCTTCCCTGACTACGTAGGACTGTAGGCAAGAGCTTGCATCACACACTTAGCGACCAAATACATGGGCACCTGACCTGTATCCACACAAGAAAAATAAACAGCCTCCTGGGCTCAAATTATTTGGCAACAACTCAAACCATCTGGAAACTAGAAGTTAGAGCTTCAAAGGACTCAATAATCAAACTAGCTCTCAAGTGTAGCCTATTCGGGCATATCAGAACAAAAGTAAACAAGAAGCTAGGACACAGCAAACAAATATAAAGAAAATACACACAATAACTTATTGAAGGCTCATGGACAAAGTCAATATCATATTCCATAAAGAGGTACACAATAATAGCTTTGGAAAGCTTCCAATACAAAGAATCAAGAAGTCTTCCTGATGAAGAGAACTTCCTGGAATTATTGGATAAACAATACAAAAAAGATTAATATATAGAACTCTTCAAGAGATCAGGAGGATCAGACAAAACACAGAAAAAGCCAAAAAAACACAGATATAGGAATATAGGAAATTAAAGAGATTATGAAACAACATAATGACAAGTTCAACAGGCTATAAGATCCGTAGAGAGATAACAAAGAGAAATTCAGAAGATTAGCAATTAAATTTCAGAATTACACAACTTAATAGAACGCCACAGAAGCAGCATTGAGGCAAAAGAAGTTAGAAATAGTAAGACTGAAAATAAAGCACGTGACATCAATGTATTTTTGAAAAAAATAGATAAATGAATTTTTTTTAAAAAGGTAACACTAAGAATTATGTGGGACAGTATCAAGAGGACTAACCTAAAAATAATTGGGGTACCAGAACAGGAAGGAAAATAGAAAATACAGAGAAAATTGTTGAAGTTCTGTTGGCTGAAAACTTTCCTGATATCACAAAAATTGAGAAGATATCTACTAACAAGACTTTTGAACTCAACACAAATAAAATCCCAAAACAAAGTCATTAAGACACATAATCAAACTTGCCAAAACAAAAGATAAAGAGAGTATTTTAGGAATGGTTAAGGATAAGTGAAAAGTTATCTACAACAGAAAGCCAGCAATACTAAGCTTGGATTACTCACCAAAAACTATACAGGCAAGAAGTTAATGGAATGACATACGTAAAGCTTTGAATGAAAAAAAATTCCAGCCAAGAATTATATATCTGGCTAACCAATTTATCAAATATCGTGATGAAATTAGGACATTTACAGATATACAGACATTTAGGGGAATTTGAAAAAGCAAACCAAAAGTACAAGAAACAACTAAAGACAGTCATTTGGTTACAAAATCAGTAACATCAGGTAACAACTCAAGACTGGAGCACAGGACAGAGTAACCGGTTACTGGATCAGATAGGGAAATTACAAAAGTAAATCAATGCTAAAATACTGAAAGCAGGGAACTGGAGATGTCATTATTATAAAACATGGAAAGATATAAAAAATGAAGAGCTAAAACCTGTAGTCATAGATCTTTCATATGTTGGGGAAATCAAGGCTTTATAAAGAATTAAAAGAGAGGGGGCGGAGTCAATATGGCAGACTAAGCACACGTCTCCTTATATCCCTCTGGAAACCAAGACCTGAATTGATAATCAAACGGAGCATTCTGGTCACCTAATCAGCCCCAGGACACAGCACAGGGCTATTACTTTGCACTTCATTCTACTGAGCGAAAAACCTCCTCTCTTACGCTGACTCCCGCGCCTGGCTATCCCTGGCTCTCACGGACTGAAGGTAAATGTACCATTTTGACATTTTTTTCCCTCTGTCTTGGCCAGCATGTGGAGCAGGGTCTTGCCAAGAGGCTAGACTCAGACACACTGCTGGGGGGACAGGTAGGCGAAATTCCCATATTTTGAGAGCCAGGCTTGGTACTCCATTAATCTAGTCACTGTGACCATGTCGTTTTATATCTGCCTCAGCAGCATTTGTACGGAGTTTCACAGTCAGTGAGTGGGACGCCATGTTGGATACGGAGATTATAGCGGGACTTCATTCTTAGCCTGGGAGCCAGCGCCTGCAAACAGGACAGTGCTTCTCTGACAGAAAAGCAGTAATTTACCTAGTGCCACCTGCTTTGGGGGCCCTGCAACAGAATCAGAGGAATCACTACCTCTCGGCACCTTTAGCCCTTCTGTCTGCTGCCTGTGTGAAGGGCACCATCTTGGATACGGTGGACACAGCTGGACCTAATTCTTAGATTGGGAGCCAGAGCCTGCCCACAGGAGAGCGCTTTTCTATCAGAAAAGCAGTACTCTATGCAGTGTCATCCAAGGTTAGGCCCTGTCAGCAGAGGCCAACAGGGCAGTAGCATTGCTGTATTCTGAACTAGTCTGTATTATCTGGGGTTGGACATAGTGGCGCTTACTTTGCCAGTTGAGAAGAGGGACCTCTACACCTGAAAACCTAACTGACTTGTGAAGTGGTCAGATATCTTTTGCTTTACATTTTAAGACAGCCTAGAGAAACATCTGCAGTCCATCCTTACAGTACCTCTTCCAGCCTCTACATACTCACATGGGTCCCAAAAAGCAACAGACACTTGAAGCACACAAGAAATCAGCCATGGCTTCAGAAGGCTCCCAAACAAAGCCACCAAGGAGTTTTCCAGATGAAGAAACTTTTATGAAAGCATCAGAAGGTGAATACAAAATGATATATAAAGAGCCCTTCTAGACCTTATACAAAATGCACGAGAACAAAATGAAAAATTAATCAAGCTGTTCGATCTGATGAAACACCAGTACTCTGAAATCCAACAGATCAAGAACAAAATCAAAGACATAGAAACTTCAATGCAAAGCCAAGAAAACAGAATGGAACAAATAGAAAAAAGAATTTCTGACTTGGAAGACAGAGCTACTGAGGCCAGCATCTATGAGCAGAAATCAGAAAAAAGAAACAAGAAAAAGGAAGAAACATTAAGAAGCTTGTGGGACACTATTAAGAGGAACAACCTTCGATTAATTGGAGTCTCTGAACAGGGTGAGACATCTGAGAACACAGAGAGTATCGTTGCTGAGTTGCTGACAGAAAACTTCCCAGAAATCATGAGCCAAGAGCCATCATGAAGGAAGAGAATATAGACATCTCAGATGTATGGCGTACGCCACCCAATATAGGTCCCAAAAGAAAGACTCCAATACATATTATAATCAAGCTCAACAAAATGAAACATAAGCAGCAACTCTTAAAGGCAGCAAGACTCAAAGCCAAGCTAACATTCAGAAGGAAACCCTGTAGGCTCTCTTCAGATTTCTCAGCAGAAACCATGCTGGCACGGAGACAGTGGCATGACACAGTCAAAGCCTCGAAGGAGAAGAACTTCCAACCAAGAATTATATATCCGGCAAAACTATCTTTCAAATACGAAAATGAAATTAAGACATTCCCAGATAAACAGAAACTCAGAGACTTTGTAAAAAACAAACCAAAACTACAAGAAATATTGAAAGAAGTTCTTGGCTCTGGCATAGAAGAAGAAAACCACTAACTTTATATTTTACAAGTACTTTACTACTCAAAACTCTACTCAGAAGTCTCCAAAGCCAATCACAGCTTTGATAAGGAAAGAAGCAATACAGTGATCATCATGAAAACTATGGTGTCATTCTATTAAAAAGAGGGATGTACTACAGTTGTTATAGTCCTTCCAGATGGAGAGGAAGATAAGAAGACTGGTAGTACTTAAAATTGGGTTTATATATAGTTTATTAAGGAGGATCATAGGGGCAGCTGTAAAGCACAAAAAAGAGGTATCATATCATTTCAAGAAATTTAACACAGGAGTCTCAAGAACCACAAAACGAGCTCTGAAAAAGGTGAAAAATAAACTTACAACAAAGAACGTCCCAGAACAGACTAATAACAACAACAGAGAAAACATCAACATAAAAATAAACACATCACAATGGCAGCACTGAACACATACCTATCAATAATTACATTGAATGTGAATGGACTGAATGCTCCAGTAAAGAGACATCGAGTGACATCTTGGATCAAAAGACATGACCCATTGATATGTTGTCTACAAGTAACTCACTTGAGACCTAAACCTACAAACAAACTGAAAATTAAAGGTTGGAAGAACATATATCAAGCTAACAATGAACAAAGAAGAGCAGGGGTGGCAATTCTAATCTCAGACAAAATCAATTTTAATGTCAAATCCACCATCGTGGACAAAGATGGACACTATTTATTGCTGAAAGTTCAGTACACAAGCAAGACTTAACTATATTAAATATTTATGCACCTAATATCAGAGCACCTAAATACGTCGAAGAAACACTGACTGCACTCAAAAGAGAGTCAGATGACTCCACCATAATAGTGGGAGACTTCAATACTCCACTCTCAATACTAGACAACTCATCTCGGAAAAAAACTCAGTAAAGATACAGAAGACCTCACTGCCACAATTAACGAACTAAACCTCATTGATATATACAGAACTTTCCACCCATCACCAGACAGCTACACCTTCTTCTATAGTGCCCATGGAACATTCTCCAGAATTGACCATGTGATAGGCCATAACGCAATGCTCAACAAAATCCATACAATTCATTTACTACAAGGCGTATTCTCAGATAATAAAGCGATCAAAGCTGAAATCAATAGCAGAAAAAACAGACATGGAAAGTGGAACTCTTGGAAACTGAACAACGTCTTGCTCAAAAAAAACATAGAGGAAATCAAGGATGAATTAAAGAAATTCATGGATTCCAATGAGAACGAAAACACTTGCTACCAGAACCTATGGGATACAGCCAAAGCAGTGCTCAGAGGTCTGTTGATCTCCAGAAATGCACACATCTGGAAGGAAGAAAGAAACCAAATCGAGGAACTAACCCTATAGCTTGAACAAGTAGAAAGGGAACAACAGAGGAACCCCTCAGGCACCAGAAGAAACGAATTCGTAAAGATTAGAGCAGAGCTAAATGAATTAGAGAATAGAAAAACAATTGAAAAAATGGTAAAGACCAAAAGATGGTTTTTTGAGATCAACAAAATTGACAAATCATTGGCTAAACTTACTAAAGAAAAGCAGGAAAGGAAACAAATAACCCAAATTAGAAATGAGAGGGGAGTTGTCACCTCAGAAGCAACGGAAATCAAAAATATCATAACAGAAGACTGTCAAAGACTGTAGTCTAACAAATTTGAAAACCTAGTGGAAATGGACCAATTCCTTGACTCATAACACCTACCCAAATTATCACAACGTGAAGCAGAACAACTTAATAAATCCATTACAAAGGAAGAGATTGAAAAGTTCATCAAAACACTGCCAACCAAAAAAAGTTCAGGTCCAGATGGCTTCACAGCAGAATTCTACCAAACATTTAGAGAAGAGTTATCTCTAATACTACTGAAACTATTTCATAGTATAGAATGGGATGGAGTACTCCCAAACTCATTCTATGAAGCCAGCATAACCCTGATACCTAAGCCAGGGAAAGACCCAACAAAGAAAGAGAACTACAGACCGATATCATTCATGAATCTAGATGCAAAAATCTTCAACAAAATTCTTGTCAATAGAATACAGCAATATATCAAGAAAATAATCCATCATGACGAAGTGGGATTCATACCAGGGATGCAAGGCTGGTTCAACATCAGGAAAACAATTAATGTGATTAACCACATAAATAACACAAAACACAAGGATCACCTGATTTTGTCCATTCATGCCGAAAAGGCATTTGATAAAGTCCAACACCCATTCATGCTAAAAACTCTTAGCAAAATGGGCATAGATGGCAAATTCCTCAATACAACAAGGGCCATTTATACAAAGCCAATTGCCCACGTCATCCTGAATGGAGAGAGACTGAAAGACTTACCCTTGAGACCAGGAACTAGACAAGGATGCCCACTCTCACCTCTTCTATTCAACATTGTGCTAGAAGTTTTTGCCATAGCAATTAGACAAGACCAAGAAATAAAGGGCAACTGCATTGGCAAAGAGGAAGTTAAAATCTCCCTGTTTGCAGATTATATGATTGTATATGCAGAGAATCCCAAGGAATCTATATATAAACTAGTCAAACTGATGGAAGAGTTCAGCAATGTCTCAGGATACAAGATAAACATAAGTAAATAAGTAGGATTCCTTTATGCCAACGACGAGACTGTTAAGGAAGAAATTATCAAATCAATACCATTTACCATAGCACCTAAGAAGATAAAGTACCTAGGAATTAATCTAACCACAGAAATAATAGACCTTTACAAAGAGAACTACAAGCCCGTACTACAAGAAACTAAGAGAGACTTAGATAAATGGAAAAACCTACCTTGCTCATGGATAGGAAGACTTAACATTATGAAAATGTCTATTTTACCCAAAGCAATCTATTTATATAATGCAATCCCAATACAAGTTCCAGTGGAATTTTTTAATGAGATGGAGAAACAAATCACCAGTTTTGTTTGGAAAGGGAAGAAGCCCCGGTTAAGTAAGGTACTACTCAAGAAGAAGAACACACCGGGATGCCTCTCATTACCTGACTTTAGAACATATTACACTGCCACAGTGGTCAAAACAGCCTGGTACTGGTATAAGAACAGACAGATCGATCAGTGGAACAGAACTGAAACCGCAGAGATGACACCATCTGCCTATGAACAACTGATATTCGACAAAGGCCCTAAGACATTAAATTGGGGTAAAAACTGTGTCCTCAATAAATGGTGCTGGCAAAATTTGATATCCATCTGCAAGAAACTGAAACAAGATCCTTATCTTACAGCTTATACAAAAACCAACTCCAACTGGATAAAAGACCTAAATATCAAACCTAAAACGATGAAGTTCATCCAAGAAAAGGTAGGAATAACAATGGAAATTTTAATACAGAATATGGACAGACTCCAAAATCTGTCAAACAAACCACAGTCATCAGACTAGAGAAATAGATAAATGGGATCTATTAAGAATTAAACACTTTTGCTCATCTGAAGACTTTATTAATAGAATTAAAAGGCCACATACAGAATGGGAAAAAATATTTGGAAACTCTATGTCAGACCGACGCCTGATTTCCATAATCTATAAGATACTGCAAAATACCAACCAGAAGAAGATAAACCACCTAATTAAGCGATGAGCAAAGGAGATGGACAGATATTTCACTAAAGAAGAGATCCAGGCAGCCAAAAAACACATGTAGACAGGTTCATAATCTGTAGTTATCAAAGAAATTCAAATCAAGACGACAATGAGATACCATCTCACCCCAACAAGGTTGGCCATGATCCAAAAAACACAAAACAACAAATGCTGGAGAGGCTGTGGAGAAAGTGGAATCCTCCTACACTGTTGGTTGGGTTGCAAAATGGTCCAGCATCTTTGGAATGCAATCTGGCACTTCCTTAAAAGAATGGATATAAATATACTATTTGACACAGTATTTCCACTACTTGCAATATATCCTACAGAATCAAGGCCTTTAACACCAATGGACACATGCACCAGAATGTTTATCGCAGTACAGTTCACGATAGCAAAAAGATGGAATCAACTCAGATGCCCAACAACAGAAGAATGGATAGGTAAACTATGGTATATATACTCAATGGAGCACGACGCAATGATAAAGAACAGCGATGACTTCAGGAAACATCTCATGACTTGGTTTCAACTGGAAGACATTATGTTGAGTGAAAGTAGTCAGCGACAAAAGGACAAATATTGTATGAGACCTCTACGATAAGATCTCAAAAACAGACTTGTGTATAGAAGAAAAGACTCTTTGACAGCTGCAAGGGAGGGGAGGGTGGGAGGGAGTGGAGAGGGCTTAGATTAGATAGTTGCTAGGTATCTGGTTGGGTGAAATCGGTGATATCACCCATTAGAAATAAGAACAATATTAAGTGGACTTAAATACAACATGAGTACTCTTTCCAGCTTAACCCAATATTGCAAGGATAGAGTAGCTGGGGCACGGGGTGGAGGACCATGCTCTTAGGCGAAACGGAGGCCAATTGGCACAACTAGCATTTTGCTAAGAGGGTTCTCTGCACCTCACGTTGGTGAGTGGCGTCTAGGGTCTTAAAAGCTGCCAAGCTGCCATCCGAGGGGACAGAAAATGGTCCTACTCAGCAGGAACGGATGCTCACTGAGGACTAAAATGACATGGGGGAAAGACAACCCAGAAGACAAAGAGACCCACATCAGTGGGTGCCTACATCGACTTGGGACTGGAAGAACTGGATGGTGCCAGTGATAGCTACGATGGAGCTCACTAAGTTGAGTTTCACTGGCAACACAAGAATTAAAAGGGGTGCACCCTGAGATCCCCACTAAAAGACCTCAATTGATGGTCCAGTGGTTTCATGGTTCCCCTGGGCGCATGGCCCCTCGCCCTGATGCTGCCCTTGACCATAAATCATAACAAAGGTCCACGTTTTGGACAGGAATGGATTGGACTTGGCGATGCAGTGACCGTATATTGGATGTACTTTATGGTTCTATACATCTATAGGATGTCATCCTGCTGACCTCTGGCTGGAGGAAGGAGAGTGGATGGAGAGGAGGGAAAAAAGAGACTGTTGGGAGAATGAGACATGTATGGAGCAGAGAGGAATAGTGTGCTGTCACCGTGCAGGGAGAGCAGTGGGAGCTGCATATAGGTGGGTATGTAAATTTATATGGGAATGTACATTTTCACTCAGTTATTTTAAATAAAAATATTTTTTTAAAAAAAGAAATAAAAGATTGGTTTAAACTTAGAAAAATAGTGGTAGAAATTAAAACAAAGGAAACTAGCAATCTTGCACATCAAAATATAAAACAAGAGCATAAAGACTCAGCAAACACAACAACAGTGAAAAAGCTGAAAGGTAAATGCACAGAAAACGACTCAGCACAGAAAACGAAGTGGAACAAAGAAGTTGTCAACAATACAACAAGAAAGACTTGAAAGCACTAAACTCATACCTGTCAATAATCATATTGAATGTAAATAGAATAAATACAGCAAAAAAATAAAGCAAATAAATGCAATAACTTATTGATAGCTTAGAGACAAAGCCAATGTCAAATCATATAAATCGGCACATAAATGATAGCTTTGGTGGGTTCCCAAAACAAAAAACCAAGAAATTTTCCCAATAAGCATAACTTCCTTGAATTATTGAATGGAGGAAACAAAAATGATTAATATTCAGAACTCTTCAAGAGACAGTGGCAGAAAGGATTTTTATTTTTTTTAAAAAAACCCTCTTTATGCTATATATAAGAAACACACTTTATATTTTAAGGTGCAAACAAACTAAAAACCAAAGGATGAACAATAATATTTCAAGTGAACAACTATCAAAAGAAAGTGGGAGTGCTAATACTAATTTCTGACAAAATAATCTTTAAAGTTAAATTCACCACAAAGATTAAGAAAACATTGTATAATGATTAAAGGTTCAACAGCCCAGGAAAACATAACCACAATACATCCTTGCACTCCCAATGACAGGGCTGCAAAACACATCTTGAACAGCTTTAGAAATAGAGACAGGCACAAAGTAATAATAGCAGGAGACTGCAACACATCACCTTCCTTGGATGACAAGACATGTAGAGATAAACACAGTAAAGATACTTAAGATCTTAATGTCACAATCAACTAACTTCACCTCACAGATATTTCCAGAATGATCAATCCAACAGGAGCCCAGTATATTTTATTTGCCGATACACATGGGACACTCTTCAGAATACACCACATATCAGGTAATAAAGCAAGCCTTAAAAGAATCCAAAACATTTAAACATTGCAAAAGCATCATTTAAGACAATAAAGCCATAAAATGTAGAAATCAATAACAGGACAAAAAAAAAAGGAAAAAAATCAAACACATGGAAACTTGCTCAAAAAGTAGTAGGTCTTAGAAAAAAATCATAGATGGAATAAAGAAGTTCACAGAGTCAAATAAGAATGAAAGCACATTCTACTAGAATCTTTGGGGCACTACAACGGCTGTGCTCAGAGGTCAATTTATCTCAGTAAATGCACGCATCCAAAAGGGCCCAAATCAAAGCACTAGCTCTGCAACTCAAACATGTAGAAAGAGCAGCAAAAGAAACCCCTGGGCGCCAGAAGAAATCAAATGACAAAAATTAGAGCAGAACAAAACGAATTAGAGAATAGAAAAATGATTGAAAGAATGAACAAGATCAAAAGCTACTTCTTTGGAAAGATCAACAAAAGCAATAAAACACAGCCAAAACCATTGAAAGGAAAACAGGTGACAAAGCAAATAACCTGAAAAAGAAAAGAGATTGGTGACACCACAACACACCCAAATGAAATTAAAAGGATTATAACAGAATACTAAGAACAATTGTACTCTAACCTTGAAGAATTGCGCAAATTTCTAGAAACACACTAAATAAATCAGTAACAACAACAACAACAAAAAGAGATTGAAAAGATAATTTAAAAATTTCCAACCAAGAGAAGTTCTGGCCCTGATGGTTTCACTGCAAAATTTAGACAGACTTTCAGAAAAGTTAACACCATTACTACTAAGGTATTTCAGAGCATAGGGAAAGACGTAACAGTCCCAAACTCATTCCGTGAAGCCAGTATAACCCTGATTCCAAAACTAAGTGAGGACACCACATAAAAAAGAGTGTCACAGACAAATATTCCTCATGAATGTAGATGCAAAAATCCTCAACAAAATTCTAACCAGTAGAATTCAGCAATATAGCAAAAATATAATTCACCATGACCAAGTGGGATTCATAGCAGGTATGCAGGGATTATTCAACATTAGAAAAATGGTCAATATAGTCCTTCACAGGAATAAAACAATTAACAAGAACCACATGATCTTATCAACTGATGCAGAAAAGACATTTGACAAAGTCCAACACCCATTCATAATAAAAACTCTCAGCAGAATAGAGTAGAAGGGACATTACTCAACATACTAAATAGAATTTACACAAAGTCAACAACCAACATCATCCTAAATGGATAAAGTGTGAAAGCATTCCTCTTGAGAACAGGTACCAGACAAGTATGCCCTTTATCAGTCCTAGCCTGAACAAATAGGCTAAAAAAAGAAGTGAAGTGCACCTAAATTGGTAAGGAAGAAGTAGAAGTATCTCTATTTGCAGATGATACACTCTTATACACAGCAAACCCTACAGAATCTGCAAGAAAACTACTGAAACTAACAGAAGAGTTGAGCAAAGCATCAGGATACAAGATAAACATACAAAAATCAATTGGATTCCTCTACAACAATAAAGAGAACTTTGAAGAGGAAAACACCAAATCAGTACTATTTACAATGTTCTCCAAGTAGATAAATTACTTACAAATAAATCTAAGCAGAGATGTAAAATTCCTATGCAAAGAAAACTGCAAGAAACTAAGAGACCTACATAGGTGGAGAAATTGACATCGTTCATGGAGCGGAAGACTCAACCTTGTGAAAATGTCTATTCTACCTAAAGTAATCTGTAGACACAATACAAATTCCACTGGTATTCTTCTTTTTTTTTATGAGATGGAGAAACAAATCACTAGCTTCATATAGAGATGGAAGAAGTCCCCAATGAGTAAAGCATTCATGAAGAAGAAGAAAATGTGGGAGATGTAGCACTACCTGACTTTAGCACCTATTACACTGCCATTGTAGTCAAAACAGCCTGGTACTGATAGAAAAACAGACACACAGACCAACAGAACAGAATTGAGAATCCAGATACAAAATCATTCATCTATTAGCCGCTGATATTTGGCAAAGGCCAAAAGTCTGTAAATTGGGAAAAAGATAGTCTCTTGAACTAATGATGTTAGCATAACTGGGTATCCATCAGCCAAAAAAAAAAACAAAAAAAAAGAAAACGAGACCATACATCACCCCACGCACAAAAACTAGCTGAGAATGGATCAAATACCTAAATATAAAATTTAAAATGATAGAGATTATAAAAGAAAAAATGGGGACAATACTAGGAGCCCCAATATATGACAAAAACAGAATATAAAACATTATTAAGAATGCAGAATCACAAGAAAATGGATAACTGGGAGCTCTTAAAAATCAAGCACTTATGCTTATCCAAAGACTTCACTAAAAGAATTGACAACCTACAGACTGGGAAATTTTTTTGAATAAGACAAATCTGATCGGTGTCTAATTTCCAAAATCTACCAGATACTCTAAAACCTCAAAAACAAAAAGACAAATAACTCAATTAAATTGGGCGAACATATCAACAGGGACTTCATCAACGAAAATATTCAAGTGACTGACAGATACATGAAGAATGCTTGTGATCGCTAGCCCTTAGAGAAATGCAAGTCAAAACAATAATTAGTTATCATCTCACCCCCAAAAAGGATAGCATTAATCCAAAAAACTTTAAACAGCAAATGTTGGAGAGGTTGTGGAGAGAGTGAAGCACTTTTGCACTGCTGGTAGGACTGTAAAATGGCACAATCACTCTGAAAATTGATTTAGCGCTTTTCTTAAAAAGCTAGAAATAGACATACATTACAATCCAGAAATCCCACTCCTTGGAATATGTTTTAAAGAAACGAAAGGTCTCACATGAATAGATTATATACACAACCATGTTTGTTGCAGCACTGTTCACAATAGGAAAAATAGAAACAACCTAGGTGACCATCAACAGACAAATGGGTAAATAAATTTTCATATAGTCACACAACAGAATGGTACACAATGAGAAAGAAGAACAAAGAATCCTCAAAACATAACATGGATGAAGATGGAAGACATTACACTGTCTGAAACTGGTCAGTCTCCAGAGGACATATATTGTGTGAGACCACTACAATATGTAAGAACTCAAAGGTTTAAACACCAAAGAAAACATACTTTGTTGGTTAAGATGGTGGGGAAGGAGGGAGGGAAGTAGTCACTAAATAGTAGAAAATAATTGTTTTAGATGAAGGGAAAGACAACATGCCATACAGGATCAGTCATTGCATCTGAATTAAACCAAAAGCTAAGAAGTTTCCTTAATACAATCAAACACTTGGAGGGGCAGAATAGTGCTGTGGGGATCTGGGGACCATGGTTTCAGGAGATATCTAGGTAAATTAACATAACTAAGTTTTTTTAATAGCTTATGCTTTAAGTGAAAATTTACAATCCAGTTCAATTTCTCATAGAAAAACGTACACATCGTTATGTAACTCTATCAGCTCTTCTCACACTGTGACAGCACATTCCTCCTTTCTGCCTCCTACTTCCCATGTTCACTCACCTAGCTCCTGTCCCTCTCTGCCTTCTCATCTTGCCTTTGGACAGCTCCTGCCCAGTTAGTCTCCGATATCTACTTCAGCCAAGAGACACAGTCTTCACCAGTATCATTTTATGTCTTACAGTCCAACTCAATCTTTGCCTAAAGAGCTGAGTTCAGGAATGGCTTCAGTTCTGGACTAACAAAGAGTCCAGAAATCTTGTCTTCAGAGGAACCTCTAGTCTGTGAGACCATCAAGTATGGTCTTTTTAATAGAGTTTGAGTTCTGCACATCCATTTTTCTACTGCTGTGTCAGGAATTGATCGTTGTGTTCCCTGTCAGGGCAGTCATTGGTTGTGGTTGGACACCATCCAGTACTTCTGGTCTCATGCTGATGTAGCTTCTGGATTATGTGGCCCATTCTATCTCTTGCCTTCACATTTTCCTTATGTCTTTGATGTCCTTCATTTTTCTGTGCTCCCGGTAGGTTAGGACCAATTCATGCACTTATAATGGCTGCTTGCTGGCTTTTAAGATTCCATACACCACTCACTAAAGTGGAATGCAGAACAGTTTCTTAAAAAACTTTGTAATGCCAATTGACTTAAACATCCCGTGAAACCATGGCCCCCAAACCCCTGCCCTGGCTACTGTGTCTTTCAAAGTGTTGAGTTATACTTAGGAAACATCTTAGCCTTGGGTTTAGTCTGCTTGTGCTCAAAGTTTATTAAGAGAATGTTCTGCACCTCATTTTGATTTGTGGCACTAATGGTTCATGCAGACAATTAGTACTGTAGTCCAGTTGCTTCTCTGATTCTTGGATTTCCTTCTTTCTCTTTTGTTCCAGATGAATAAACACTGATAGTTGTGTGTTAGATGGCCACTCTTGAGCTTTTAGGACTCCATGTGTTACTCATCATATAGGGATGTAGAATATAAACTTTAAGAACTATATTCTGCCAGTTGACTAGATTGTCCAATGAGACCACAGTCCAAAGCCCCAAATCAAGAGAACTAACCCCATGAGGTAATTTGTTATGGCTAATTAGTATCAGTATCTGTAGACATCCTCCATTTGGGGGAGGAAGTAGTTATTACTGTTGCAAAACTATATATAACCTAGCACTATATATAACCTAACATTTGCCCATTCACCCTGTTTTCCTGCGCACAGCTTATTATCATCAATTATATCACTTTACCCATGTTCAGTAGCACCTTTCCTATTTCTGTAAACTAAAAGTGACTACTATCTGAGAAGTACTTCTCCCTCTTCCCACACCACCATCATTGGTTACCACTAATGGCCTTAGTTTATGCATATTTACCTATTCACATCATTTCATAAAAATGAGAACACGTGATATTTTGTGTGTGTGTATGACTGATTTGTTTTGCTAAACATAATGTTCTCCAGGTCCATCCACGTTTTAAAATGTTCAAGAAATTCATACTTCTTTATTGCTGAGTAGTATTCTGTTGTATGCATGTAGATTTTGCTTATTAATTCATTTATTGACAGACACTTAGGTTATTTCCAAATTTTGCCGTTGGGAATAGTGTTTCAACGAACATACATGTGCATAGGTGTGCATATGTATGTGTCACTTCCAATAAATACCTAGAGAATATACATAGGAATGGAATTGTTGGGTCATATGGCAGCTCTAACTCGAGTTTTATGAGGAACCATCAGACTGTTCTCCACAACAACCAAATGGGTTGTCTTTTAAATCTCTCAATAGTGGCATTTGATGCACAAAAGTTGTAATTTTGATCAAGTCCTATTCATCTATTTTATTTTCTTCTGTTACTTGTTCTTCTCATGCCTTATCTAGGAATCCATTGCCAAATCCAAGCTCATGAAGATCTGACCCCATGTTTTCTGGTAAGAATTTTAAAGTTTTAGGGTGGAAATCTTAAGTCTTCACTATTGAGTATCATGTTAGCTGTGATGATGTTACAAATGCTTTTTATTGGGTTGAAGAAGCTTCCTTCTACTAGTAATTTCTTGAGTAGTTTCATCATAAAATGCTGAACTTCATCAAGTGTTTTTTCTATATCTATTGAGATGGTAATTGTAATTTTTTTCCTTTTATTCTATTAATGTGATGTGTTACATTGACTTATTTTTGTATATTGAATGATACTTGCACTACCAGGATAAATCTGTCCTTTCAAAATAGAGTAAATTAATGGCTGAGTTTATTGTTGGTTGATGTATACTACCAAAAGAGTAAATAAAATTCCTTAGCCTTAAATAGCTATGCACTTCTGTGGTGATAGTAGTAAAAGAAGAGGTAAGAAGAAGGCAAATTACATATATGTTGTTTTGTTAAGGGCCATCATGTTGGTTCTGACTCATAGTAAACCTTTGTACAACAGAACATAACGCTGTCCTATCTAGTTCCTATTACTGAGCAGCACACTTCTATCATTGCAGCCACTGTATCAATCCCAATCTAAGGATGTACTGGACGTGACACAAACATATGAACACGTATGCACATGTATGTTCATTGAAACACTATTTCCAGTAGCAAAAAGTTAGAAATAACCTAAGTGCCAGTCAATGAATGAATAAGTAAAATCTACATGCATACAATAGAATACTACTCAGCAATCCATCTCCTTCAGAATCTTCAATTTTTTTTTCTGACCCTCTACTTTACCAACTATGATGCCCTTACACAGGGACTGGTCTCTACTGATAGTATATCCAAAGCACATGAGACAAAGTCTTGTTATTCTAGCTTCAAGGAGCTTTCTGGATGTATTCCTTTCAAGGCCGATTTGTTCATTCTTCTGGCAGCCCATGGTATATTCAATATTCTTATCCAACACCACAATTTAAAGTCGGCAATTCTTCTTTGCTCTTCCTTCTCATTGTCCAGCTTTATCTTGCATATTATTGAAAGCACCATGCCTTGAGTCAGGTGCACCTCAGTCTGCAAAGTGACATCTTTGCTTTTAAACACTTTAAAGGGGTCTTTTGCAGCAGATTCTCCTAGTGCAATACATCATTTGATTTCTTGATCACTGCTTGCATGGGCTTTGATTGATTGTGGATCCAAGTAAAATGAAATCCTTGACAAGTTCAGTATTTTTTTTAGCATAATATTGCTTATTGGTCCACTCGTGAGGATTCTTGTCTTCTTGATGTTGAGGTGTAGTGCATACTGAAGGCTGTGGTCATTGATCTTCATCAGTAGTTGCTTCAAGTACTGTTCACTTTTAGGATGAGTCTTCCTCCAATATTGATGCCCCATTCTTCTTTATATAGTCCAGGTTGCCAGATTATTTGCTCAACATACAGACTGAATAAATACGGTGAAAGAATATACATCTGACACACACCTTTCTTAACTTTAAACCAAGCCACATCCCCTTGTTCAGTTCAACCAACTGCCTCTTTGTGTAAGTGCAAGTTCCTCATGAGCACAATTAAATGATCTAAAATTCCCATTCTTTACATTGTTATCCATAGTTTGTGATTATCTACACTATCGAATGGTTTTGCATAGTCAACAAAACATAAGCAAACATCTTTCTGTCATTCTCTGCTTTTCATCCATGATTCATCTGACATCAGTAATGATATTTCTAGGTTCCATGTACTCTTCTGAATCTGGCTCGAATCCCTAGCAATCTCCTGTGGATATACTGCTGCAGCTACTTTGAATGATCTTGAAAATTTCACTTGTGTATGACATTGTTAGATAATTTCTACATTCTGTTAGATCACCTTTCTTTGGAATGGATACAAATGTAGATATCTTCCAGCTGGTTGGCCAAATTTCTTGGTATAGATGACTGAGAGCTTCCAAAAATGAATGCAGCTCTGGAAGAAAGTTTTCTTTGCTACCTGAGGGTCCATTAATATTCCCTGGTAATTGTGTACCATTGTCCAATATTCATGGAAGTGAAGCTTGCCCTGAACACAGCCCCCATGTATCTCTCTACTTTGCAGTCATAGAATTATTAACCCAAACTTCTCCTACCTTTATCTTTTTGCAAGCATGAGTTCTTTTCCATAATTTATATAACTTGGTGATAGTTGTTTTCTACTGTCAAGCTCATTTTATACTGTCTTGGCCTGATATGGTTGTCCATGTTAGCAGAATGTGAAGCCACTTGACCTCTTCTCTTTTATGTCATTGCTGAAACTGTGATCCCACAGAAAAACTTATATTTAACACCTTGTTATTTCAATAAAAAATCTCTTTAATGTCTCTTTTCTCTCCATATTTTACATTTTCTTTTTAGTGCATGTAATAATTTAGCTGTTTGGCTTCACATACCTTCACAGTTATCACTCTGCTTGGCAAGCAAAATAATTTCTTTAAGAGCCAGCTTTCTTAACAAATCACAAAATATTGTAAATAACAAATTTCTCCTTAAATATTTTTCTCTAACAATTCATTTCCCTTATTTTTTAAAAATTTTTTTATTGAATATAACTGAGTGAAAATGTACATTCCCATATAAATTTACATACCCACCTATATGCAGCTTCCACTGCTCTCCCTGCCCGGTGACAGCACACTATTCCTCTCTGCTCCATACATGTCTCATTCTCCCAACAGTCTCCTTTTTGCCTCCTCTCCACCCACTCTCCTTCCTCCAGCCAGAGGTCAGCAGGATGACATCCTATAGATGTATAGAACCATAAAGTGTATCCAATATATGGTCACTGCATCGCCAGGTCCAATCCATTCCTGTCTGAAGTGTGGACCTTAGTTATGATTTATGGTCAAGGACAGCATCAGGGCGAGGGGCCATGCGCACAGGGGAACCCTGAAACCACTGTACCATCAGTTGAGGTCTTTTAGTGGGGATCTCAGGGTGCACCCCTTTTTATTCTTGTGTTGCCGGTGACACTCAACTTAGTGAGCTCCATCTCGGCTATCAATGGTGGTGGCCGGGCACCATTCAGTTCTTCCAGTCCCAAGTCGATGTAGGCACCCACTGATGTGGGTCTCTTTGTCTTCTGGGTTGTCTTTCCCCCATGTCATTTTGGTCCTCAGTGAGCATCCGTTCCTGCTGAGTTGGGACCATTTTCTGTGCCCTCGGATGGCAAATTGGCAGCTTTTAAGACCCCAGACGCCACTCACCAACATGGGGTGAAGAGAGCCCTCTTAGAAAAACGCTAGTTGTGCCAATTGGCCTCCGTTTCCCCTACGAGCATGGTCCCCCACCCCCTGCCCCAGCTACTCTATCCTTGCAATATTCACTTAAGATGGAAGGAATATTCAAGTTATGTTCAAGTCCACTTAATATTCTTGTTGTTTCTAATGTGTGCTATCACCGATTTCACCCAACCAGATACCTAGCAACTATCTAATCTAAGCCCTCTCCACTCCCTCCCACCCTCCTCTCCCTTGCAGCTGTCAAAGAGTCTTTTCTTCTATACACAAGTCTGTTTTTGAGATCTTATCGTAGAGGTCTCATACAATATTTGTCCTTTTGTTCCTGACTACTTTCACTCGACATAATGTCTTCCAGTTGAAACTAGGTCATGAGATGTTTCCTGAAGTCATCATTGTTCGTTATCATTGAGTAGTGATCCATTGAGTATATATACCATAGTTTAGCTACCCACTCTTCTGTTGTTGGGCATCTGGGTTGATTCCATCTTTTTGCTATCTTGAACTGTGCTGCGATAAACATTCTGGTGCATATGTCCGTTGGTGTGAAAGGCCTTGATTCTGTAGGATATATTCCAAGTAGTGGAATTACTGTGTCAAATGGTATATCAATATCCATTTTTTTAAGGAAGCGCCAGATTGTTTTCCAAAGAGGCTGGACCATTTTGAGACCCGACCAACAGTGTAGGGGGGTTCAACTTTCTCCACAGCCTCTCCAGCATTTGTTGTTTTGTGTTTTTTGGATCATGGCCAACCTTGCTGGGGTGAGATGGTATCTCACTGTCATCTTGATTTGAATTTCTTTGATAACTAAAGATCGTGAACATGTCCATATGTGTTTTTTGGCTGCCTGGATCTCTTCTTTAGTGAAATGTCTGTCCATCTCCTTTGCCCATCACTTAATTGGATGATTTATCTTCTTCTGGTTGATATTTTGTAGTATCTTATAGATTATGGAAATCAGGCGTCGGTCTGACATAGTTTCCAAATATTTTTTTCCATTCTGTAGGTGTTCTTTTAATTCTATTAATATAGTCTTCAGATGAGCAAAAGTGTTCAATTCTTAATAGATCCCATTTATCTATTTTCTCTTCTGATGATTGTGGTTTGTTTGACAGATTTTGGAGTCTGTCCATATTGTGTATTAAAACTTCCATTGTTATTCCTGCCTTTTCTTGGATGAGCTTTATCGTTTTAGGTTTGATATTTAGGTCTTTTATCCAGTTGGAGTTGGTTTTTGTATAAGCTGTAAGATAAGGATCTTGTTTCAGTTTCTTGCAGATGGATTTCCAATTTTGCAAGCAGCATTTCTTGAAGATACTGTTTTTACCCCAGTTTAATGTCTTAGGGCCTTTGTCGAATATCAGTTGCTCATAGGCAGATGGTGTCAACTCTGGGGTCTCAGTTCTGTTCCACTGATCGATCTGTCTGTTCATATAGCAGTAGTACCAGGCTGTTTTGACCACTGTGGCAGTGTAATATGTTCTAAAGTCAGGTAATGAGAGGCCTCCCAGTGTGTTCTTCTTCTTGAGTAATACCTTGCTTAACCAGGGCTTCTTCCCTTTCCAAACAAAATTGGTGATTTATTTCTCCATCTCATTAAAAAATTCCACTGGAACTTGTATTGTGATTGCATTATATAAATAGATTGCTTTGAGTAAAATAGATATTTTCACAATGTTAAGTCTTCCTATCCATGAGCAGGGTAGGTTTTTCCATTTATCTAAGTCTCTCTTAGTTTCTTGTAGTAAGGGCTTGTAGTTCTCTTTGAAAAGGTCTGTTATTTCTCTGGTTAGATTAATTCCTAGGTACTTTATCTTCTTAGGGGCTATGGTAAATGGTATTGATTTGATAATTTCTTCCTTAACAGTCTCGTTGTTGGTATGAAGGAATCCTACTTATTTACTTACGTTTATCTTGTATCCTGAGACTTTGCTGAACTCTTCTATCAGTTTGAGTAGTTTATGAATAGATTCCTTGGGATTCTTTGCATATGCAATCATATCATCTGCAAACAGGGAGACTTTAACTTCCTCTTTGCCAATGCAGATGCCCTTTATTTCTTGGTCTTGTCTAATTGCTCTGGCTAAAACTTCTAGCACAATGTTGAATAGAAGAGGTGAGAGTGGGCATCCTTGTCTAGTTCCTGAACTCAAGGGTAAGTTTTTCAGTCTCTCTCCATTCAGGATGACGTGGGCAATTGGCTTTGTATAAATGGCCCTTATTGTGTTGAGGAATTTGCCGTCTATGCCCATTTTGCTAAGAGTTTTTAGCATGAATGGGTGTTGGACTTTATCAAATACCTTTTCTGCATCAATGGACAAAATCAGGTGATTCTTGTCTTTTGTGTTATTTATGTGGTTAATCACATTAATTGTTTTCCTGATGTTGAACCAGCCTTGCATCCCTGGTATGAATCCCACTTGTTCACGATGGATTATTTTCTTGATATGTTGTTGTATTCTATTGGCAAGAATTTTGTTGAAGATTTTTGCATCTAGATTTATGAATGATATTGGTCTGTAGTTTTCTGTCTTTGTTGCCTCTTTCCCTGGCTTAGGTATCAGGGTTATGCTGTTTCCATAGAATCAGTTTGGGAGTACTCCATCCCATTCTATACTGTGAAATAGTTTCAGTAGTGTTGGAGATAACTCTTCTCAAAATGCTTGGTAGAATTCTGGCGTGAAGCCATCTGGACCCGGACTTTTTTTGATTGGCAGTGTTCTGATGAACTTTTCAGTCTCTTCCTTTGTAATGGATTTATTAAGTTGTTGTGCCTCATTTTGTGATAATTTTGGTAGGTGGTATGAGTCAAGGCATTGATCCATTTCTCCTGGGTTTTCAAATTTATTAGAGTACAGTCTTTCATAGTATTGTTATGATATTTTTGATTTCTGTTGCATTTGTGGTGACAACTCCCCTCTCATTTCTAATTTGCGTTATTTTAGTTATTTTTGCTTTTTTTAGTAAGTTTAGTCAGTACTTTGTCAATTTTTTTGATCTTCTCAAAAAACCAGCTTTTGGTCTTTTCAGTTTTTTGAATTGTTTTTCTATTCTCTAGTTCACTTAGCTCTGCTCTAAACTTTATGATCTCATTTCTTCTGGTGCCTGAGGGGTTCGTCTGTTGTTCTCTTTCTACTTGTTCAAGCTGTAGGGTTAGTTCCTTGATTTGGTTTCTTTCTTCCTTCCAGATGTGTGCATTTATGGAGATAAACAGACCTCTGAGCACTGCTTTGGCTGTATCCCATAGGTTCTGGTAGGAAGTGTTTTCGTTCTCACTGGAATCCATGAATATCTTTAATTCATCCTTGATTTCGTCTATAACCCATGCTTTTTGAGCAAGATGTTGTTCAGTTTCCAAGAGTTCCACTTTCTATCTCTGTTTTTTCTGCTATTGATTTCAACTTTTATGGCTTTATGATCTGAGAAGACGCTTTGCATTAATTGAATGGTATGGATTTTGTTGAACATTGCATTATGGCCTATTACATTGTCAATTCTGGAGAATGTTCCATGGGCACTGGAGAAGAAGGTGTAGTTGTCTGGTGATGTGTGGAAAGTTCTGTATAAATCAATGACGTTTAGTTGGTTTATTGTGGCAATGAGGTCTTCTGTATCCTTACTGAGTTTTTTTCTAGATGATCTGTCTAGTATTGAGAGTGGAGTGTTGAAGTCTCCCACTATTATGGTGGAGTCATCTAACTCTCTTCTGAGTGTAGTCAGTGTTTCTTCGACATATTTAGGTGCTCTGACATTGGGTGCATAACTATTTAATATAGTTAAGTCTTGCTTGTGTACTGAACCTTTCAGCAATAAATAGTGACCATCTTTGTCCATGATGGTGGATTTGACATTAAGATTGATTTTGTCTGAGATTAGAATTGCCACCCCTGCTCTTCTTTGTTCATTGTTAGCTTGATATATGTTCTTCCAACCTTTAATTTTCAGTTTGTTTGTATGTTTAGGTCTCAAGTGAGTTTCTTGTAGACAACATATGGATGGGTCGTGTCTTTTGATCCAAGATGTCACTTGATGTCTCTTTACTGGAGCATTGAGTCCATTCACATTCAATGTAATTATTGATAGGTATGTGTTCAGTGCTGCCATTGTGATGTGTTTATTTTATGTTGATGTTTTCTCTGTTGTTCTTATTAGTCTGTTCTGGGACGTTCTTTTTTGTGAGTTGATTTTACACCATTTTCAGAGCTGGTTTTGTGTTTGTTGAGACTCTGTGTTACCTTTCTTGAAATGATATGATACCTCTTTGTTGTGCTTTACAGCTGCCCCTATGATCCTCCTTAATAAACTATATATAAACCCAATTTTAATTACTACCAGTCTTGTCATCTTCCTCTCCATCTGGAAGGACTATAACAACTGTAGTACATCCCTCTTTTCAACATGATGACACCATAGTTTTCATGATGATCACTGGATTGCTTCTTTCCTTATCAAAACTGTGATTGGCTTTAGAGTCTTCCCTAACTGAGTAGAGTTTTGAGTAGTAAAGTCGTTCTAAAATGTAAAGTTAGTGGTTTCGTTCTTCTAAGCCAAAGCCAAGATCTTCTTTCAGTATTTCTTGTAGTTTGCGTTTGGTTTTTACAAAGTCTCTGAGTTTCTGTTTATCTGGGAATGTCTTAATTTCATTTTCGTATTTGAAAGATAGTTTTGCTGGATATATAATTCTTGGTTGGAAGTTCTCCTTCGAGGCTTTGACTGTGTCATGCCACTGTCTCCGTGCCAGCATGGTTTCTGCTGAGAAATCTGAAGAGAGCCTACAGGGTTTCCTTCTGAATGTTAGCTTGGCTTTGAGTCTTGCTGCCTTTAAGAGTTGCTGCTTGTGTTTCATTTTGTTGAGCTTGATTATAATATGTCTTGGAGTCTTTCTTTTGAGATCTATATTGGGTGGCGTACGATATGCATCTGAGACGTCTATATTCTCTTCCTTCATGATTTCTGGGAAGTTTTCTGTCAGCAGCTCAGCAACAATACTCTCTGTGTTCTCAGATGTCTCACCCTGTTCAGAGACTCCAATTAATCGAAGGTTGTTCCTCTTAATAGAGTGCCACATGCTTCTTAATGTTTCTTCCTTTTTCCTGTTTCTTTTTTCTGATTTCTGCTCACAGATGCTGGCCTCAGTAGCTCTGTCTTCCAAGTCATAAATTCTTTTTTCTATTTGTTCCATTCTGTTGTCTTGGCTTTGCATTGAAGTTTCTATGTCTTTGATTTTGTTCTTGATCTGTTGCGTTTCAGAGTACTGGTGTTCCATCAGATCAAACAGCTTGCTTAATTTTTCATTTTGTTCTCCCACATTTTGTATAAGGTCTAGAAGGGCTCTTTATATAATCATTTTGTATTCACTTTCTGATGCTTTCATAAAAGTTTCTTCATCTGGAAAACTCCTTGGTTGTTTTGTTTGGGAGCCTTCTGAAGCCATGGCTGATATCTTGCGTGCCTCAAGTGTCTGTTGCTTTTTGGGACCCATGTGAGTATGTAGAGGCTAGAAGAGGTGCTGTGAGGATGAACTGCAGATGTTTCTCTAGGCTGTCTTAAAATGTAAAGCAAAAGATATCTGACCACTTCACAAGTCAGTTAAGGTTTCAGGGGTAGAGGACCCTCTTCTCAACTGGCAAAGTAAGCGCCACTATATCCAACCCCAGATGATACAAACTAGTTCAGAATACAGCAATGCTATTGCTCTGTTGGCCTCTGCTGACAGGGCCTAGCTTTAGACGACACTGCATAGAGTATTGCTTTTCTGATAGAAAAGTGCTCTCCTGTGGGCAGGCTCTGGCTCCCAAGCTAATAATTAGGTCCAGCTGCGGCCACCTTTTCCAAGATATTGCCCTCCACACAGGCAGCAGACAGAAGGGCTAAAGGTACCGAGAGGTAGTTATTCCTCTGATTCTGTTCCAGGGCCCCCAAAGCAGGTGGCACTAGGTAAATTACTGCTTTTCTGTCGGAGAAACACTGTCCTGTTTGCAGGTGCTGTCTCCCAGGCTAAGAATGGGGTCCTACTAGAATCTCCGTATCCAACATGGCGTCCTGCTCACTGACTGTGAGACTCCGTACAATCGCCGCTGAGACAGATAGAAAACGAAAGGCTCAAAGTGACTAGATTAACCGAGTCCCAAGCCTGGCTCTCAAAATATGGGAATTTCACCTTCCTGTCCCCCCAGCAGCATGTCTGAGTGTAGCCACTAGGCAAGACTCTGCTCCACCTGCCGGCCAAGACAGGAAAAAAAAAGTCAAAATGGTGCATTTTCCTTCAGTCTGTGAGAGCCAGGGATAGCCAGGTGCGGTAGTCAGCATAGGAGAGGAGGTTTTTTGCTCAGTGGTATGAAGTCCAAAGTAACAGCCCTGTGCCGTGTCCTAGGGCTTATTAGGTGACCAGCAGGCTCCATTTGATTATCAATTCAGGTCTTGGTTTCCAGAGGGATATAAGGAGACGTGCGCTTAGTCCGCCATCTTGACTCTGCCTCCTCATTTCCCTTATTTTTAAAATTTTATTTTGTTATTTTCTGTTGTGGAAAATATACACAGCAGAACATACACAAATTCAACACCTTCTACATGTGCAATTCAATGACATTGATTAAATACTTCAAGTTGTGTAAATATTCTCCCTCCACTTTTTCTGAATTGTTCCTCCCCCATTAACAAAAGCTCACTATCCCCTAAGTTCCGTATCTAATCTTTCAAGTTGCTGTCAGTTTGGTCCCATTTGGGTAGTTCTTAAGTGATCACGGTTCTCAGGAGAACAACCTTTACTAATTAAGCCAAATTATTGTTTGAATTAAAAGAGCCTTCAGGGGGTATTTTTAGCTTAAGGTTATCTCACAGCAGTAATTTTGGGGCTCATCCAGCCTCTGAGGCCCGAGAAATGCTGGGTTCCATAAGAATTGGGAATTGTGATATGCATTTTCACCCTGTAGATCAAGACTCATCTATAGACTATTTATCAGCATATTCAGTAATGGTACCAAGCGCCATCTAGTTGTTCTGGTCTCATCTTAAAAGAGAGGTTGTTCATGAAAGCAAGTAGCCACACGTTCCATTTCTTCTTCTTATTCCTGACTTTTTCTCCTGTGTTACTCCTAACAAATACAAACCAATTGTGCCATGGATGGCCTCTTGTGAGCTTTCAAAACCCCAAACTCTACACAGCAAACTAGGAAGTAAAACAAAAGCACTAAACATGACATTAGGTCAATTAACTGGGATGTTCTATAAAACCATGACCCTTAACCTTCAAGCTAAGAAACCAAATCCCATGAGGTGTTTGGTTGTATGGAAGTAGCCTCAGCAGCTACACCTTTTTTTGTGTGTCATTGTTGTGAACTTATTTATCACACAACTTTGCCAATTCAACTTTTTACACTCATACCACTTATTGATGGCAATTACGTTGAGCAGCTATGCAAGTCCTACTCAGTGCTCCATAAGCAATAACCTTCCTTTGCTTTCTCTTTCTCTCTTGTCCCTAGTGACCACTAAAAACCTTTGGTCTTTATATATGCCTGTTGTTGTCTTTTAACATAAGTAAAGTCATATAATATTTGTTCTTTTGTGATTCATTTTACTCAGCATAATGTCTTGAAGCTGCATACACGTTGCGGCATGCATGTAGGTTTCATTCCTTTTTCTGACTGAGTAGTATTCCATTGTATGAATGTACCACATTTTGTTTATCCATTCATCCACTGGTAGACATTTAGGTTGATTTCACCTTCTGGCTGTTGTGAACAACGTTGCAAATTACTGTACAAAAGATGCTGCTTTCAAGTCCTTTGGGCATATTCTTAGCTATGGAATTGCTGGCATATATGGGAGTTCTACTTTTCTTTTTTTTTGAGGAACTGTCATGCTGTTTTCCACAATGGCGTTACCATTTTGCATTCCCACCAGCAACAGAATGCAATTGGAGTGCTCCTTTGAAGCAAAGATGATAAGACTACATTTCAGATACTTTGGACATGTTATCAGGAAGAATCAGTCCTTGGAGAAGGGCAACAAGCTTGGTAGAGAGCCAGTGAAAAAGAGAAAGACCCTTAACAAGATGGATTGACACAGTGGCTGCCACAATGGGCTCAAGTATAACAATTGTGAGAATGGCACAGGACGAGGCAGTGTTTCTTTCTGTCATACGTAGGGTTGCTGTGAGTCAGAACCCACTTGATGACAGCTAAGAAGAGCAACAACAATCAGCTGTGGATTAGGATCTCTGTTGCCCTGGGTCCTTATAAACATTTGTTATTTTCTGATTTTTTGTTTGATTTTGTTTTTACCTTAGCCATCCTAAAAAGAGGAATAAAAAAAAAAATGCTGCCATCCAGTCCATTCCAACTCATAGTTACTCTGCAGGACAGAGTAGTGGGAGTGAAATAGGTTGTCGCTGGGGTTTAAATTTGCATCTTTCTGATTGTTAATGACATTGAGCATTTTTTTATGTATTTTGTGGCTGTTTGAATATCCTCTTTGATGTTTATTCAAGTCCTCTGTTTGTTTTTTAATTGGGTCATATGCTTTTTGTTGTCATTAAAGTTTTGTGTGTGTGTGTGTGTGTGTGTGTGTGTGTGTAATTAGTTTCTTAACATATGCGTGGTTCCTGAAGATACCCAATCAGTAGTTTGTCATTTCACTTTATTTGTCAAGTTTTCAATGAACAAAACTTCTTAATTTTTATGAAGTCTCATTTTTTTATCTTTTGCTGCTTGTGTTTCTGTTATTATATTAACATTATTTTTCAATTATTAGAAAATAGTGGTTTCTGTGAAAACTACCACTAAGAGCACTGTTGCTTTATGAACCCTATTTCTCTGGCATTTGCCTGTGTCCTTTCTCTAAATACTCCCCTTCTCTGATAAATAAAAGAAAATTGACCAATTTATCATTTGTACTATTAAATTAGTGTAGCTTTTTTGTAAACAGTTGCAATTCCAAGGGCAAAGTTCATTTTCAATATTCTGAAGTCTTTGTCTCTTACTGTTTTAATATCTTATATCAAATTGTGGTAAAAAGCTTCTGAAACAACTGTTTGCTTTTTGCTTTGGATAAAGTATCAGGGTAAGAACTGACAATGTGATTGATTTCATGTTGTATGGAAAATTCACCTTCACAGTCAACGTGAGACGCTCTGTTATTTGCAGTAAATATCATTTCCAAGTGCCGTCGAGTTGCAGTTAATATCATTACCCAAGCTAAATTATGTTGCCTGTGAGGTTTGCATTAGAATCAGATACCACCTTAGAATTCTTTGAGACAATTATCACTTTAACAATAAAAGAAGAAGCAGGATATCTTTAATTCAACTTTGTTTCTTTGTACAAAATCTTCATAGTCAACCCAATAATCTGTTTTGCTTTTACTTTTCCTATACTTCTTGTGCCTCCTGAATAAACTACTTAATTTAGTTTTTTTTTAAAAAAGCAGTAAGTCAGCAAGATGATTAATTTAACATCTCAGCAACCCTATAATATTAGATATCCTATACAACACTTCTCACTTTTAACAGCAATGGTAAAATTTCTGAAGGTTGATAGCAAATCTGTCTTTAACCGCGTAAATACTCAGGGCAAGAAAAAGAAAAGAATAAAAAGCAGCAGCAATTTCACAAGTTCAAGTGACTGAGAGAGCCTTAGGCATTTTGCTGATCTTTAAATATACTGTCAGTCAAATAAATCTTTAAGCACCATGACTAGACTGTATAATAGGCTTCAGTTTTATTTGGAGACTTTTTCAGATTCCTCCCACCATCTCTGAATTACTACATAACAGAATTACAACATGAAAAACAAAACAACACATTTCAGAACATCATGGAAAATCAATAATCTTTAACATGAAGGTTTCAAGATAATCTTATCTAATGGTTCTAAGTCCCAGGCACACATCAATATTATTGGGGAATCTTTTAAGATATAAATGTCTGTTCCCAGTCTCTGTGATTATGATTTGTTTTGACCAGAGTAGAGGGAAGGGATTAGATGAGGACACTACTCCTCAAGTGCAAACTCTTTATTTTAGAGATGACGAAACAAACCTTGGGAGGGAAAGTTACATATCAGTGGGCACACCACTGAGAAGCAGTGCTGACTCCTGACTATGTTGCCTAGGTATGTTTCTCTTAATTATTTAAGCCCATGTCCTTTTCTGTGAAAATAATTATCAAGTAAAACTATCATTTAGTAATATTTGACATTTCAACAGAAATTAAATTTTGTGAAGACAAATGAACATGAGTTTAATTTGAGAGAAAAAATATTTGGGTATTTAAAGAAATGTGTGTTTTCCTTTGAAAACATGATTTGAATGTCCTTTAGGCTGTTTTCTTGTGACAAGAGTTGATATCCTAGACAATGTAGAAGGTAACTTGCACGATAAAACTTGCTGCTGCACATTTCTCTACCACTCCTCCTTTTCCTCTTTCTCCTAACAAAGTACAGAAAACGATGTAATTCTACTTCTCTCTATATGACATATATTCATGAATGGTCCATTCAAAACCCTTGCTTCTTGTTGTTTTGTTGCTTATTCATTTTCTTTTACCCTCACAAATAATTCTTACTATTCACCATAGGCAATCAGTGGTTAAAACATGCTTTATTAGAATGTGTTCAGCGTTCTTTCATCTTTATAGATGCCGTTTAGAAGTACTTACATTTGAATTAGTCAACTTTGTCAGTTTATTCTCTCATAGCTTATGTTTCTAAGGTTGTATTTAAGAAGACTCCCTATTCTTAGGATAACAAATACTTTCTTTAAAATATTTTTACATGAAATAAATAGTTCAATTTTGATATTAAAATCGTAAATGTCCTAGTTATCTAGTCTGCTATAACAGAAGTATATCAAGTGGATGGCCTTAACAAAGAGAAATTTATGTTCTCACAGTCTAGGAGGCCAGCTCCAAGGGAAGACTCTCTCTCTGTCAGCTCTGGGAGAAATCCTTGGTATCAATCTTCCTCTGGTCAAGGAGCTTCTCAGCAAAGACCTCAGGTTCAAAGTACTTTGTTTCTCAGCTCATCATTTTGGGGGGCAAGAGGCCTCACTCCTCTCTGATTATTTCTCTCTTTTGTATCTCAAAAGAGCTTTACTGGAAACAACAAATTAACCCTGCAGATTGCATTTTGCCTCACTAACATAACTGTTTCTAATCCTGCCTCATTAATATCATTACAGGTTAGGATTTACTACCTGTAGGATATTCACATCAGATCACACAATGGTGGACAACCATACAATACTGGGAATCACAGTCTAGTCAAGCTGGCACGCATCTGGGGGGAACATAACTCAATCCATAACACTTGATAAGCAGAGAGAGAACTAGTTAATTTCAAGTTAGTGACCTGGTTTTCTCTACATTATCTGTTAGAAATTCATCTTTCATCATTGTTTTAAAGAGTTCTCTTTATCTTATCTGAAGTTTACATGTGCACACTACATTAGTCAGCCTCAGAATGCTCAATTCTTCTTCACTGGTCTTTTCCCTTTCCCTAGATAATCATCACAGAGGTTTGATACCACTAAATTTTGTAATATGCATTGATATCTGATAGGACAAGTGTTCCTCTCTTACTATTAATTTAAAAATGGAGATTAAGATCTTTATTTCCTGTGTAAAGTTTTTCTTAAGTCTAGGTTATTCCTAAAAATATAGATGAATAAAATTGAATTTTTGAAGGCAATTTCCTTGGGTTTATAATCAATGTGTAGATACTTGGCATCTTTTTAATAGTAAGCCATCCCATCCAAGGTCATGGAACCCTCTTTTTCAAAAATATAGATTGTCTTCTATGCTCTTTACTATCACTTCAAAATTTTCATCAGGGAGGTACTTTATAGTCTTATCTAATTTATGAATTTTGTGTTGTTTTTGTTGCTATTGTAAGTGATATTTTATTTTAGTTTATGTTCTATTGTTTATTTTTAGTTTAAAAATGTGGCTTCTATTTTAGGTTGCTCTTAAAATTGACAATATACTTTTTTCAAGTCATTATTAGTGCTAGTAGTTCTTTGAAAATTGATTCTTGTCTTCCCAGATTTGTTTCCAAAGGATATGATCATTTGCTTATTATCCTTTAAATTCTTTTTCCAAAAAAATAAATTTTTATCTGTAGAGACTGTTCATTTATTCCTCAAATGCATTTATTGGGCCATTATTATTCTTGAGGAATGGTGAATATTATGGTGAACATGACCAACGCTGCAGCTGCCCTAAGGATACAGCTCAGATAGGGAGGTAATCTGGACAGTAATTATAATAAAGTAGGTTTTACTATGGTAAAAGAAGTAAGGGTGGTAAAAGAGCACACTGCAATGGCAAGGACCCTGGTTAACATAATCTAGGAAGGGTTATTGAAGGAAGTAATGTTTCAGTGAATATGTGAAAGATGAATTATTACTATCAAGCCAAAAATGGAGGGAAAGAATATGCCATACCATATAAATTTACAAGCAAAACCAACCATGAAATTTATAATTAATGAAAGAATTTTGAAAGGAAATGTTTGGCTGCTAATCCAAAAGTTGACAGTTGGAATCCACCAGCTCTCCTTGGAAACCCTGTGGAGCAGTCCTATCCTATAAGGTCACTGTGAGTTGGAATCAACTAAAGAAAGGTTTGTTTTTTGGAATGAAGATTGGGAAAGAAGTTGCATAAGATGAAGCTAATGTCAGAAGCAGGGACCAGATTATGAAGGGCCTAGAAAGGTTTTTATCTTGAGGAAAATGGAGAACTACTGAAATACTTTTGGTAAATAAATGAGATGTGTAGAGTTCTAATATGCAAATTGTTCCCATTTGGAGATAAAGTATATAATGTGGATTTGTAACAACTCATCTTCAATAATTTTTCAAATTAAGACTGGAAGTATCTTGATGTCTCATCTAGGCACATGTAACAGAATGATTAAACAAAGAGAAAGTTATTATAAAACAAAATGAATGGGTATAGTCTGTTTCTTGGGTTAGTTAATTCAGCAGCTTAACAACCTCAGAATTCTATGCTAATTTCTCTACAGTGTTCTGGTTTCTAAAAATATGAGACGATTGAAGCTCACACAATATTGTCCAAAGGCAGAGGGAAAAATTCCTCTTCACTGATGTCTTTTGTATCAGAGAAGAAACTCATCTGAGAAGCTTCCTTTGAAACTTTTCTCACTGACTGGTATTGGTCACATGCCTATTAACAGAATGACCAATCATGGCATGACAATGACTGTTTTAAACTATTCAAACCTCAACCACTGGAGTGAGGGAGAAAGGGGGGTCACGTTCTCTGAGCATAAAATTAGCAATAAAGAAAGGAGGTAGGTAGAAAAACAACAGCATCTGCTGTGGTGTACTATGGCATAAAAGACTACATAGTCTGGCAAATATCTATTCTTCTTTCCTCATCTTCCTCACTCATTGCACTCCATTTGGTACAAATGGTTTGTGTTTATCTACTAACCAAAAGATTGGTGGTTTGAACCCATCCGGAGGTACCACAGAAGAGAGACCTGGATATTTTCATCTATAAAGATTACAGCCAAGAAAAGCCTATGGAGCAGTTCTACTCTGAAACACATGGGGACACCATGAGTTGGAATTGACTCAGTGACAGCAAGTTTGGTATAGTGTTCTTTGGTATAATATTTTTTGCCCATATTTCATTTCAGCGTCTTTGCGTTTGCTGCTTCCTTTGTCTGGGATAGGGAGGAAAATGGTTGTGGGGTAAGTAACCTACAGTGTTTGCCAACAGCTCAAGCTTATGTCATCCAAACAAATTATGTTCAGAATGGAAAACTCAAAGGAGGAGGTGTCAACACTTTTTGTGCCCTTCATGAAGCTTCTTTTCACTCTAATAATCTTGTTTACACTCTTACAGTTGTCACCTAATATCTATTTGCAGATTGCTTCATTATCTCAGTATTTTCTGAAACAGTGCCTCATTTACTTCTTACATAAGCTTCATAAAGTATACAGAGGAGGCCGAAGAGGTCAAGTGACCTATCCAGAATCATCTAAATAACTCTTGAATCAGAAATTATTTTAAACAAATCTGATTCCTTGGGCATTGGTTTATAAATTCTTTCAATTTGTCATCCACTCATAATTGCGTGGATAATTGATACTGAAAGAAGAAGTTGAAGCTGCATTGAAGACACTGGCGAAAAGCAAGTCTCCAGGAACTGATGGAATATCAGTTGAGATATTTCAACAAACAAATGTAGTGCAGGAAGTGCTCACTCATCTTTGCCAAGAAATTTGAAGGACAACTACCTGGCTAATTGACTGGAAGAGATCCATATTTATGCCCATTCCAAAGAAAGGTGATCCAACCAAATGTGGAAATTACTGAATAATATGATTACTATCACGCTGAAGTAAAATTTTCCTCAAGACCATTCAAAAGCAAATGCAGAGGGCCAGAGTCAAGATGGCAGATTAAGCACACGTCTCCTTATATCCCTCTGGAAACCAAGACCTGATTGACAATCAAACAGAGCCTTCTGATCACCTAATCAGCCTCAGGACACGGCACAGAGCTGTTAATTGGGACTTCATACCACTCAGCAAAAAACCTCCTCTCTTTCATGGACTCCCACTCCTGGCTAGCCCCGGCTCTCACAAACGGAAGGTAAACGCACCATTTTGACTTTTGTTTTCCTCTGTCTCGGCTGGCGGGCGGAGCTGGGTCTTGCCTGGCGGCTGGACTCAGACACACTGCTGGGGGGATAGGCTGGCGAAATTCCCATATTCTGAGAGCCAGGCTCAGGACTCTGTTAATCTAGTCATTTTGAGCCTTTTGTTTTGTAGCTGCCTCAGCGGGGTTTCTGCGGAGCTCCGCGGTTAGGGTGCGGGATGCCATGGTGGTACCGAGATTTTAGTGAGACCTCATTCTTAGCCTGGGAGCCAGCACCTGCAAACGGGACAGCACTTCTCCAACAGAAAAGTAGTGATTTTGCACAGTGCTGCCTACGTTGGAGGCCCTGCAACAGAAGCAGAGGAATCACTGACTCTCGGAACCTTTAGCCCCTCTGTCTGCTGCCTGTGTGGAGGACGCCATCTTGGATACGGTGGCCGCAGCTGGACCTAATTCTTAGTTTGGGAGCCAGAGCCTGCCCACATGAGAGTGCTTTCCTATCACAAAATCAGTACTCCACGCAGTGTTGGATAAGGCTAGGCCCTGTCAGTAGAGGCGAACAGGGGAGTAGCATTGCTGTATCCTGAAATAGTCTGTTATCATCTGGGGTTGGATATAGTGGCGCTTACTTTGTCAGATGAGAAGAAGGACCTCTACACCTGAAAACCTAACTGACTTGTGAACTGGTCAGATACCTTTTGCTTTACATTTGAAGACAGCCTAGAGAAACATTTGCAATCTATCCTCTCAGTACTTCTTCCAGCCTCTACATACTCATATGGGACCCAAAAAGCAACAGACAATTGTGGCATACAAGCAATCACTCATGGCTTCAAAAGGCTCCCAAACAAAGCCACCAAGGAGTTTTCCAGATGAAGAAACTTTTATGAAAGCAGCAGGAAGTGAATACAAATTCATTATATAGACAGCCCTTCTAGACCTTATACAAAATGCAGGAGAACAAAGTGAAAAAATAAGCAAGCTGTTCGATCTGATGAAACTCCAGTACTCTGAAATGCAACAGATCAAGAAGAAAATCAAAGACATAGAAACTTCCATGCAAAGGCAAGAAAACAGAATGGAACACATGGAAAAAAGAATTTCTGACTTGGAAGACAGAACTACTGATGCCAGCGTCTATGAGCAGAAATCAGAAAAAAGAAGCAAGAAAAATGAAGAAACATTAAGAAGCATGTGGGACTCTATTAAGAGGAACAACCTTCGATTAATTGGAGTCCCTGAACAGGGTGAGACATCTGAGAACACAGAGAGTATTGTTGCTGAGCTGCTGAAAGAAAACTTCCCAGAAATCATGAAGGAAGAGAATAGAGACATCTCAGATGCATATCATATGCCAACCAATATAGATCTCAAAAGAAAGACTCCAAGACATATTATAATCAAGCTTAACAAAATGAAACATAAGCAGCAACTCTTAAAGGCATCGAGACACAAGGCAAAGCTAACATTCAAAGGGAAACCCTGTGGGCTCTCGTCAGATTTCTCAGCAGAAACCATGCTGGCACGGAGACAGTGGCATGACACATTCAACGTCTTGAAGGAGAAGAACTTCCAACCAAGAATTACATATCCTGCAGAACTGTCTTTCAAATACCAAAATGAAATTAAGACATTCCCGGATAAACAGAAACTCAGAGACTTTGTAAAAACCAAACCCAAACTACAAGAAATACTGGAAGAATTTCTTGGCTTTGGCTTTGAAGAACAAAACCACCAACTTTATATTTTAGAACTACACTCTACTCAATATTCTACTCATTTAGGGAAGGCTTCAAAGTAAATCACAGCTTTGATATGGAAAGAAGCAATCCAGTGATCATCATGAAAACTGTGGTGTCATCATAATAAAAAGAGGGATGTACTACAGTCGTTATAGTCCTTCCAGATGGAGACGAAGATGATAAGACTGGTAGTAATTAAAATTGGGTTTATAAATAGTTTCTTAAGGGGGTTCATAGGGACAGCTGTAAACTACAACAAAGATGTATCATACCATTTCAAGAATTCTAACACACAAGTCTCAACAACTTTAAAACCAGCTCTGAAAAAGGTGAAAAATCAACTCACAAAAAAGAGTGTCCGAGAACAGACTAATAAGAACAACAGAGAAAACATCAACATAAAAATAAACATATCACAATGGAAACACATACCTATCAATAATTACATTGAATGTGAATGGACTGAATGCTCCAGTAAAGAGACACCGAGTGTCATCTTGGATCAAAAGACACGACCCATCCATATGTTGTCTACAAGAAACTCATTTGAGACCTAAAGACAGGAACAAACTGAAAATTAAACGATGGAGGAATATATATAAAGCTAACAATGAACAAAGAAGAGCAGGGGTGGCAATTCTAATCTCAGAAAAAATCAAATTTAATGTCAAATCCACAATCGTGGACAAAGATGGTCACTATTTATTGCTGAAAGGTTCAGTACACAAGCAAGACTGAACTATATTAAATAGTTATACACCTAATGCCAGAACACCTAAATATGTCGAAGAATCACTGACTACACTCAAAAGAGAGATAGATGACTCCACAATAATAGTGGGAGTCTTTAACACTCCACTCTCATTACTAGACAGATCATCAATAAGAAAGCTCAGTAAAGATACAGAAGACCTCATTGACACAATTAACCAACTAAACCTCATTGATATATACAGAACTTTCCACCCACCACTAGACAGCTACACCTTCTTCTCCAGTGCACAAGGAACATTCTCCAGAATTGACCACCTGATAGGCCATAATGCAATGCTCAACAAAATCCATACCATTCAATTACTGCAAAGCATCTTCTCAGATCATAAAGCCATCAAAGTTGAAATCAATAGCAGAAAAAACATAGATGGAAAGTGGAACTCTTAGAAACTGAACAACATCTTGCTCAAAAAAACATGGGTTATAGAGGAAATCAAGGATGAATTAAAGAAATTCATGGATTCCAATGAGAACAAATTCACTTCCTACCAGAACCTATGGGATACAGCCAAAGTAGTGCTCAGAGGTCTGTTTATCTCCATAAATGCACACATCTGGAAGGAAGAAAGAAACCAAATCAAGGAAATAACTCTACAGCTTAAACATGTAGAAAGAGAACAACAGAGGAACACCTCAGGCACCAGAAGAAAGGAGATCATAAAGATTAGAGCAGAGTTAAACGAATTAGAGAATAGAAAAACAATTGAAAAAATTGAAAAGACCAAAAGCTGTTTTTTGAAAAGATCAACAAAATTGATAAACCACTGGCTAAACTTACTAAAGAAAAGCAGGAAAGGAAACAAATAACCCAAACTAGAAATGAGAGGGGAGTTGTTACCACAGATGCAACAGAAATCAAAAATATCATAACAGAATAATATGAAAGACTGTACTCTAACAAATTTCAAAACCTAGGGGAAATGGACCAATTCCTTGACTCATACCACCTACCAAAATTATCACATAATGAGGCAGAACAACTTAATAAACCCATCACAAAGGAAGAGATTGAAAAGGTCGTCAAAACACTGCCAACCAAAAAAAGTCCGGGCCAAGATGGCTTCACGCCAGAATTCTACCAAGCATTTAGAGAAGAGTTATCCCCAATACTACTGAGACTATTTCACAGTATAGAAAGGGATGGAGTACTCCCAAACTCATTCTATGAAGCCAGCATAACCCTGATACCAAAGCCAGGGAAAGACACAACAAAGACAGAGAACTACAGACCAATATCACTCATGAACCTAGATGCAAAAATCTTCAACAAAATTCTTGCCAATAGAATACAACAACATATCAAGAAAATAATCCATCATGACCAAGTGGGATTCATACCAGGGATGCAAGGCTGTTTCAACATCAGGAAAACAATTCATGTGATAAACCACATAAATAACACAACAGACAAGAATCACCTGATTTTGTCCATTGATGCCGAAAAGGCATTTGATAAAGTCCAACACCCATTCATGCTAAAAACTCTTAGCAAAATGGACATAGGCGGCAAATTCTTCAACACAATAAGGGCCGTTTATACCAAGCCAGTTGCCCACTTCATCCTGAATGGAGAGAGACTGAAAGACTTTCCCTTGAGATCAGGAACTAGACGAGGATGCCCACTCTCACCTCTCCTATTCAACATTGTGCTAGAAGTTCTAGCCAGAGCAATTAGACAAGACAAAGAAATAAAGGGCATCTGCATCGGCAAAGAGGAAGTTAAAATCTCCCTGTTCGCAGATGATATGATTGTGTATGCAGAGAACCCCAAGGAATCTATAACTAAGCTACTGAAACTGATAGAAGAGTTCAGCAAAGTCTCAGGATACAAGATAAACATAAGTAAATCAGTAGGATTTCTTTGTACCAACAACGAGACTGTTAAGGAGGAAATTATGAAATCAATACCATTTGCGATAGCCCCTAAGAAGGTAAAGTACCTAGGAATTAATCTAACCAGAGAAACAACAGACCTTTACAAAGAGAACTACAAGCCCTTACTACAAGAAACTAAAAGAGATTTAGATAAATGGAAAAACCTACCCTGCTCATGGATAGGAAGACTTAACATTGTGAAAATGTCTATTTTACCCAAAGCATTCTACTTATATAATGCAATCCCAGTACAAGTTCCAGCATCGTTTTTTAATGAGATGGAGAAACATATCACCAATTTTGTTTGGAAAGGGAAGAAGCCCCGGATAAGTAAGGTACTACTAAAGAAGAAGAACACACTGGGAGGCCTCTCATTACCCGACCTTAGAACATACTACACTGCCACAGTGGTCAAAACAGCCTGGTACTGGTCCAAGAACAGACAGATCGATCAATGGAACATAATTGAGACCCCAGAAATGACACCATCTGCCTATGAACAGTTGATATTTGACAAAGGCCCTAAGACATTAAACTGGGGTCAAAACAGTATCTTCAACAAATGGTGCTGGCAAAATTGGTTATCCATCTGCAATAAACTGAATCAAGATCCATATCTTACACCTTATACAAAAGCCAACTCTAACAGGATAAAAGACCTAAATATCAAACCTAAAACGATAAAGCTCATCCAAGAAAAAGTAGGAACAACAATGGAAGTTTTAATACACAATGAAGACAGACTCCAAAATCTGTCAAAGAAACCTCAGTCAACAGAAGAGAAAGTAGATAAATGAAAACTATTAAGAATCAAACACTTTTGCTCATCCGAAGACTTTATTAATAGAATTAAAAGAACACCCACAGAATGGAAAAAAATATTTGGCAACTCTATGTCAGACCGACGCCTGATTTCCAAAATCTATAAGATACTACAAAATATCAATAAGAAAAAGATAAACCATCCAGTTAAGCGATGGGCAAAGGAGATGGACAGATACTTCACTAAAGAGGAGATCCAGGCAGCCAAAAAACACATGTGGATATGTTCACGATCTTTAGTTATTAATGAAATTCGAATCAAGACAACAATGAGATACCATCTCACCCCAACAAGATTGGCCATGATCCAGAAAACACAAAACAACAAATGCTGGAGAGGCTGTGGAGAAAGTGGAACCCTCCTACACTGTTGGTGGAGTTGCAAAATGGTCCAGCCTCCTTGGAAGGCAATCTGGCGCTTCCTTAGAAAAATGGATATTGATATACCATTTGACCCAGTAATTCCACTACTTGAAATATACCCTACAGAATCAAGGCCTTTCACACCAATGGACACATGCACCAGAATGTTTACAGCAGCACAGTCCACGATAGCAAAAAGATGGAATCAACCCAGATGCCCAACAATAGAAGAATGGATAGGTAAACTATGGTACATATACTCAATGCAGCACTATGCAATGATAAAGAATAACGATGATTCCAGGAAACATCTCCTAACCTGGTTTCAACTGGAAGACATTATGTTGAGTGAAAGTAGTCAGCGACAAAGGGACAAATACTGTATGAGACCTCTACAATAAGACCTCAAAAACAGACTTGTGTATAGAAGAAAAGACTCTTTGACAGCTGCAAGGGAGGGAAAGGAGGGAGGGTGAGGGGGGGATTTAGTTTAGATAGTTAGAAATCTAGTTGCGAGAAAGCGGTTATAGCACACATTAGAAACTAGAACAAAATTAGGTGGACTTCAGCATAACTTGAGTACTCCTTCCATCTTGACTCAATACTGCAAGGATAGAGTAGCTGGGGCAGGGTCGGGAGACCATGCTCTTAGGCGAATTCCAAGCCAATTGGCACAACTAGCGTTTTGCTAAGAGAGCTCTCTGCACCCCACATTCGTGAGTGGCGTCTGGGGTCTTAAAAGCTGCCAAGCTGCCATCCGGGGACACAGCAAATGGTCCCAACTCAGCAGGAATGGATGCTCACCAAGGACCAAAATGGCACGCGGTAAAGACAACCGAGAAGATAGAGAGACCCACAAGAGTGGTTGCCTACATCGACTTGGGACCGGAAGAACAGGATGGTGCCCGGCCACCACCAGTGATAGCTACCATGGAGCTCAGAGAGAGGAGTCTCACTGGCAACACAAGAATAAAATGGGGTGCATCATGAGATCTCCACTAAAAGACCTCAACTGATGGTCCAGCAGTTTTGGGGTTCCTCTGAGAGCACGGCCCCTGGCCCTGATGCTGCCCTTTCCCATAAATTATAACAAAGGTCCACTCTTTGGACAGGAATGGATTGGACTTGGCAATGCAGAGTGACCATATATTGGAAGCACTTTGTGGTTCTATACATCTACAGGATATCATCTTGCTGACCTCTGGCTGGAGGAAGGGGAGTGGATGGAGAGGTGGGGAAACGAGGTTGTTGGGAGGATGAGACATGTATGGAGCAGAGAGGAATAGTGTGCAGTCACCAGACAGGGAGATCAGTGGAAGCTGCATATAGGTGGGCATGTAAATTTATACGTGAATGTACATTTTCTCTGAGTTAGATTAAATAAAAATTAAAAAAAAAAAAAAAAGCAAATGCAACAGCGTATTTACAAGGAACAGCCAGAGATTCAAGCTGGATTCGGAAGAGGCCGTAGAACCAGGGATATCATTTTGATGTCAGATAGATCTTAGCTGAAAGCAGAGAATAGCTGAAAGATGTTTACCTGAGTTTCATTGACTATGCAAAAGCATTTGACTGTGTGGATCATAACAAGTTATGGCTAACATTGTGGAGAATGGGAATTCCAGAACATTTAATTGTGCTTTTAAAAAATCTGAACATGGATCAAGAGGCAGATGTGCAAACAGAACAAGGGGACACTGCATGGTTTAAAGTCAGGAAAGATGTGTGTCAGGGTTGCATCCTTTCACCATACCTTTTCAACCAGTAGGCCAAGCAAATAATCCAAGAAGCTGGATTATAGGAAGAAGAACGAGGCATCAGGATTGGAAGGCAACTCATTAGCAATCTGCTTTATGCAGACGACACCACTTTGCTTGCTAGAAGTGAAGAAGATTTGAAACACTTATTGATGAAGATCAAGGACCACAGCCTTCATTATGGATTGCACCTCAACATCAGGAAAACAAAAATCCTCACAACTGGACTAGTATGCAACATCGTCATAAATGGAGTAAGTATTGAAGTTGTCGGCACTTGGCTTGGCATTGAAGTTGTCAAGGATTTCATTTTACTTGTGTCCACAATCAACGCCCAAGGAAGCAGCAGTCAAGAAATCAAAAGATGCATTTCATTGGGAAAAATACGCTGCAAAGGATTTCTTGAAAGTATTGAAAAGTAGAGATGCCACCTTGAAGACTAAAGTGCCCTGGCCCAAGCCATGGTATTTTCAATAGCATCATGTGCATGTGAAATTGGACAATGAACAAAGAAGACAGAAGAAGAATTGATGCCTTCGAATTGTGTTGGAAAAGAATGCTGAATGTACGATGGACCGCCAAAAGAACAAACAGATCTTTTCTGGAAGAAGTCAACCAGAGTGCTCCTTGGAAGCCAAGATGGCAAGACTACATCTTACATGGTTTGGACATGTTGTCAGCAGACATCAGTCCCTGGAGAAGGGCATGATACTTGGTAGAGTGGAGGGTCAGGAGAAAAGAGTAAGACCCTCGATGAGATGAGATGGATTGACGTAGTGGTCGCAACAATGGGCTTAAGCGCATAAGGGATTGTGGACATGGTGCAAGACCAGGCAATGTTTTATTCTGTTGCTCACAGGGTTGCCGTGATTTGGAACCAACTCAACAGCACCTAACAACAACAGCATAATTGTGGTCATGCTCTTATTTCTTTCATTTGAGAAACGCTATACTAGAAGAAGAGAAATACAAGCCAAATCATGTCTGAATCTCAGTTCTCTGACAGTAGAAATTCTGAGTCCACAGACCACTTAGGTCCAAATGGTTGCATAAAACTCAACAGTAAACTCCAGGGCAGCTTTGCACCTGCTCCATGATATTGGAAAACAGAGACCTTTTGAAACAAGCAAAACAGAGTGTACTGAAATTAGGCTTCTGGGAATGCTTACTAATTTTGCACTACAGTGGCGATAAGACCAGCTGGTCTGTGTACAGTGTTCCCTATGCTGTTGTACTGGATGACCATGGATGATGACTTTCAAATATCCATTGTAACATTCTTGTTCCCTATGTAAGTTCCTACACCTAAAAAGCAAAAAATTAAACAAACACACACAAAAAGTCTTCATCAAGGGACTAACTAAAACCAGATATTAAAATGGGCATTATGTTTACAGGAACAGACTTGAGAAATCATTTTAATTCAAACACACTATCTGAAAGAAATTAATTTTCTTTGTTTAAATGTATGCACTGAAATGTTTGTGCAGGTGTGGTGTGTTTTACACTTTTCATGCAGAAAAAGACCTTTATGGTTTTATTTTTTATCGTTGTAAATGCCTGTGTAAAAAGACATTTATATAGCTGTAAGTGAGCTTAATCAGAAAGATATAATCAATACTCTAATTTTATGTTTATATTTTTTGTGCTTAGGGTCACTATGAGTCCGAACCAGTTCCACCGCAATGGCTATGGGTTTTCATTTAAACCCTGTTGGTGTAGTGGTTAAGTACTTTGGCTGCTAACCAGAATGTTGGCAGTTCAAATTCTCCAGGTGCTCCCTGGAAACTCTATGGGGCAGTTCTATGCTGTCCTATAAGGTCGCTATGAGTCTGAATCGACTGGATGGCAGTGGGGCTTTAGTGTTTGTTTTTAACCAGTGTAAGCTTACACTGGTTAAAAACAAACACTAAAGCCCCACTTCCTCCTCCACACATATTGTCTACTCCGTAATTGAATCAAAAGTTACCACTGAAGCAAATGCTTCATATTCTTTATTCTGTTTGACTTCCCAGGCTCAGTTACTTAAAGCTATATATTTTAAGGGACCCATAAAATCCATTGCCATCCAGTGCATTCCAACTCACAACAGCCTTAAAGACAGAGTAGAACTGCCCCATAGGGTTTCCAAGGAGTACATCTGGTAGATTCAAACTGTCAGTCTTTGGTTTTGCAGCTGTACCTCACTATACTACCAGTGTTTCCATTTTAAGGAAAGAGGGTTTAAAATGAAAATATTCAGTGAAACAGAAGTAGAATCTAGAAACAGACCCATCTTTGAGTTCCAGTTATCCTTTTGATTTTGAGCAAGCTGTTAAATTATTTTAAGAACCAGATCACTCATCTGTACAATTGAGATACTACTTCTTCTGAAGTGTTTAATGACTAAATGCTTATGAAGCGTTTAACGTTGTGCTGGATACACAGTGCATGCAGAATAATTATTATTTACTCAGCTTACTATAGGAGCTCCGGTGGCAAAGTGAATATGAGCTCAACTGCTAACCAAAAGATCAGCAGTTCAAATCCACTAAGTGCTCCTTGGAAACCCTAAGGAGTAACCTCTTACTATAAAAAGAAAATGTGAAACCCTAAAGCCATAAAAGGAAAGATAAACATTTCTGAGCACATACACATATAAATTTTTGGTGGCAAAGTGCCCCACCAAACTTACCTGCTCCCCCAGAGCATGCATTAAAGATTGGTAGAGAAGTTTTTGGAACTTATTTCCTGAAGATTATTGTTGATAATTCCCATTGAGTAAGCTCCAGCTCACAGCAATCTTATGTACAACAGAACAAAGATTATCCACTCTTCAGCCATCTTCATGATTTTTGCTGTATTTGAGTTCATTGTTTCAGAATCTGTGTCAATCCATCTCACTAGGGATTTCCCTAGCCTTCACCAACTTTCCACTTTACCAACCATAATGTCTTTTTTCAGTGATTGGCCTTTCCTGATGTCCAAAATCTCACCATTCTTGCTTCCAGGAAACATTCTAGTTGTATTTCTTCTCAGATTCATTTTTCATTCTTCTGAGGTCCATAGCATTCTCCATATCCTTTGCCAATATCTCAATTGAAATACATCAATTCTTCTGAATTCCCTTCTCACTGTCAGGTTTTCGGATGTTTATGAGAGATAGAAAAAGCTATGGGTTGAGTCAGGTTCATTTAAGGCATCAAAGTAATGTATTTGCTTGTCAAAGATTTAAAAAGGTCTTTTGCAGTAGATTTGTCCAGTGCAGTGTACTTCCTTTGATTTCTTAACTGCTGCTTCCATGGACATTGACTGGTGATCCAAATAGAAGAAAATCATTGAGAACTTCAGTTTCTTCTTCATTTATCACAATTTTGATTGATCCATGTCTTCTTCTTCTGTGCTGCTTTAACAGAAATACCACAGTGGATGGCTTTAACAAAGAGAAATTTATTCTCTCACTTTATAGCAAGCTACAAATCAAAATTCAGGTCATCAGCCCCAGATGAAGGCCTTCTCTCTCTGTGGGATCTGGAGGAAGATCTATATCAGCAGTCTTCCGTTAGTCTGGGAGCAACTCAGTGCCAGAACCTCAAGTCCAAAGGACATGCTTCACCGCCCACACATCTTTCGTGGTAGAACGAGGTCCCTTTTCTGCTGGCTTCTTTCCTTTATATACAAGAAATTGCTTCCAAACACAATACGATCTTATGAACTGAGTCCTGCATAACCAAAACAATTGCAGCCCATCTTCCCTCATTACCACCACAGAGGCAGTATTTACAAGGTATAGGAATCAAAGCATACCAGGAATCATGGCCCAGAGAATTTGATGCGCACATTTTTTAGGAGACCCCATTAAATCCATACAATTAGGGTTTATGTCGAATGTATACAGAAGGCTGCAGTATTTGAGCTTCATCAATAATTGTTTAAAGTCTTCATTATCAATGAGCAAAATTGTATCATCTGTCTACTGCGGATTGTTAATGAGTCTTCCTCCAATATCCCAAATTCGTTTTCATATAGTCCAGCTTCTTGAATTATTTTATCTTGAATAAATAAAAGAATAGAATCTTTCCTCATACATTTTCTACTTCTAAACTATGAAATATCCCCTTGTTCTGTACAAATGATCACCTCTTGATCCACATTCAGGTTCCACATGAGCATAATTAACTGTTATGGAAATTCCATTCTTCATAATAGTTTCCATAATTTATTTTGATCCACCCAATCAAGTACCTTCATATACTTGATAAAGCCAAGCCAAGTGCCGTCGAGTCGGATCCGACTCATGATAAAACACACAGGTAAATATTTTTCTGGCATTCTCTGCTTTCAGCCAGGATCCATGAGACACAAACAATAGTTCATGTTCTGTGTCTTCCTCAGAATCCAGGCTGAACATCTGGCAGTTCTATGTCAATGTATAACTAAAGTCATTTTTTTGTGTTATCATCAGCAAAATTTTATGGAAATGTGACATTAGTAATATTTTCTATAATTTCTGCGTTTCATTTAACAGCTTTTCTTTAGAATGGGTGCAGATATGACTCTCTTGCAGTTGGTTGGCCAGGTAGTTGTCTTCCAATTACGCACAATTAGGTACTTGAAGGGGCCTGGTTGTATAGTAGTTAAGTGGTTGGCTGCTAACCAAAAGGTAGTGGTTTGAACCCACCAGTCACGCAGAGGAATAAAGATGCAGCAACCTGCTTCTGTAAAGATTTCAGCCTTGGAAACCCCATGTGGCAGTTCTACTTTGACCTATAGGGTCACTATAGGCTCACTTTAAATCAGAACTGATTCTATGGCAACAGGTTTGTTTTTGGTGTTAGGTACTGTTCCTATGACTTTGCATCATAACAATATCAGTAAGTACTGAAAGGAAGGGAACAGGAACTGGCAGAGAGATAGAGGCCTTGAATTATCCCATAGAGAACTGTAAAGCTGGAATATACCTTCTAATTTGTTCCATGATACACATTGACCATTAATTGGATACAAGCTCCCCTATGAAAAAAATGGTGACCTGGGTGAAATTTAGCTACCTCCAACAAGGGCAATAACTTGAAATGACTTAAAGCTGAAGGCTGTCAACCAGGTGCACTCCCAGATTGAGGAATTAATCCTTTAGTATTGAGTCTGAAGAATATTTTGCTGTGCCCTCAGATGGCAGCTTTTAAGACCCCAGATGCCACTCACCAATGTGGAGTGCAGAGAGCCCTCTTAGCAAAATGCTAGTTGTGCCAATTATGGAGCAGAGAGGAATAGTGTGCTGTCACCCGACAGGGAGAGCAGTGGAAGCTGCATAGAGGTGGGCATGTAACTTTGTACGGGAATGTACATTTTCACTCAGTCATATTAAATAAAAAAAATAAATTAAAAAAAATATTTTGGCAACACATTATATGATCCACTACAGATACATAGATAAATGTCAGATAATAGATGATAAACAGACAGATAGATAAAAACCAAACCAAAACCATTGCTATAAAGTTGATCCTGACTATAGGGACCTTACAGATCAGAGTAAAACTGCCCTATGGGGTTTCCAAGGCTATAAATCTTTATATAATCAGGCTACCACATCTTTCTCCCATGGATCAGCCAAAAACAAGAGAGCAGGAGCTACTGGCAAGGTGAGCAGACCGGCAGTAGGTGGTAGAAGGCGGAGAGATGAGAGCCAAGGAGTGCGGGGGGGGGGCACCACAGGCCCCGCCTTGCCCTTTAATAGAGCAGCTAAACATGGAGTAGCCAAGTTGACACAATCCTGACCACAACGGTATACCCCTTGTCAACTTGGCATCTGCACACATCTTACCTTACCATCCACAGTCTCTGAAGGAATACAAGTACAAAGTCATACTTATGTCTAACATGACATAACTAACACATGTACAACTGAAAATGCATTAGCTGATTTGCATCTTACATTTCATAATTAAACAAAAATATGTAATACACACATATAAAGCAGCAATGTTCATAACAATTACAGTCCTTGTTGCTACAGGTGGTCACGTGGCCATAACTGATATTTAGAACTTTCTTCTTCTACAGCCCATTCTGTATTGCCTTTGCCCTCAGCAAGCACCTCAGCTGGTCATGGTTCCTTGCCTGATCAGGTAACTTGAATCTTCATTCCTGAAGGATCTTTGCTATTAGCAGTCATTATGCAACTGGGTTGCTGAAGTTTTCCATTGACCTTAATCACAGGACATGGTAGTACTAGGAGGAGTCCAAACCGACTCAACGGCACTTGGCTTGGCTTGGCACATTCCAAACATACTCTTCTTTACCTCTGTTATGTAATGTCAGTCCAATTTCATCTTTATAGTCAGGATCAATCATACTAGCCAGTATTGTAACTCCTTTCTTTGTCTGCTGATCCAGAGACACAAGGAGCCCAAAATGGCCCAGTGGCAATTTTAGCTTCCAGTTCAGTGGAATCATTTCTGTGTCTCCAGGTGGCAGCATTCCTCCCTTTGGAAGTAAGACATTCAGGCCTGCAGAGCATAAGATCATGGGGACAGGAAGCAAAAATCTTGCAAGAGGGTCACTAGGGGTAACAGTGAGTGGTGCCACTCCCATTTCCACCCCTTGATTCCTGGACCCATGAATCCTGGCTATGGGAGAAACAGTAGCCAAGTTAACACAGTCTCCCAATTTCAAGAACTTGAAATAATTCAGGCACCAGCAGTGAATCAGCCTCTTTAGGATTATGAAAGTCAGTTGAATTTGAAGTACATCATGGATGCTATAGAATGCAAGGCTGCAGGTGAATCCCTTTCTGACAAGTTACTGCAAGATGAGTTCCCACAAATAACTGTGAAAGCCAGTCTTACCCTTTTTTAACAAGATGTAATCCTTTGATTCTGTTGCTGGTCCCAGGACTTTTGCAAGATACGGAAGAGAGTGAAGTCCTATAACTTTCTCTTCTTCAAGAGATCTTAGAAGCTAGGAGCATTTCCTTAGTCTACGTTAGCATGTCTTCCCAGGTTGTTGTGTTACAACTGAGAAGGAGTTGGGAGGTCTCACTCTATTAAATTCCAAGAATTAGATACACACCCGCACATGCATGCATTCACATGCCTATACACACACACACACACACACAGTTTTTACTTTAAATATTTTATGTATGTTAAAATTTTATTTGCTTCAGAAGAGCCACATATTATTTAAAAGTGTAGCAAATACATTCTTTGAGTGAGTAGAGGCTTAGAAAGAGAAGAAATACATCAAAATATGAAAATCATGATTAAGGTATGTTTTGATTGGCTTTTCATTTTTAAAACAAACTTTGTGCATGTTTATATAGTGATGTACAGTAGGTGGTAGAAGGTGGAGAGATGAGAGCCAAGGAGTGGGGGTGCCACCACTGAAAGATGTTAAAGACAGAGACAAGAGATGAGATAATTTATCAAGTGCTCTCTCAATTAAACAGGATGTTTGAGTTATAGCCCTATTCCAACAATTGACTGTTGACTAGATATTCTATTTTGTTTCCCCTTTCATGGTTGAAAATCTTTAGTTTTCACATACATCTTCATGCCTAAGTATATATTAGTGCAAAATTTCACAAAACATTTGCATAATAGTATTATGTGAAAAATTGGATCTGTGTTCATGCAACTTCAAGAGGATTTTTTTGAACACTGAACTTCTTGGACACTTTGCTATTTTATATGCAAAAGAACTCAGTCTTTCCTGAAATTACTTTACTGTCGAGTCCCTTACTCTATCACAAAGCTTAGTCTATTTAAAGAAGCTACTGTTATTTAATATCAAGATTTTGTCATGTAACAAATATTGGGAAATGGTGTTCATGTTACTAGGATCTTAGTTCTTGTACCAACCACCTATTGTTGCAACAATTTCAGTGGTATAAAATAATAAACACTCATTTTTTCATATTTGCATATCAACAAATCCATTCTGGACTCAGCAACAGGGGACCTCCACTAAATGTTTCTCATCTTCCTCTGGGACAAGTGATGTAACTGAGCCATGTTTTGACCCTTAAGCTAAAGAAAGTACAACTAGGTTTTCTAGCACAATTAAATTACTTGCTTTTCACCATGCCTGCTCACATTTCATTAGCCAAGAAGGGTCACACTAAAAAGTCCAAAGTTAAGGGTCTGTGAAGTATTTAGCCCATTTTGTGAAAGAACTTCAAATTTACATGGAAAAGAGTGAGGCTAAAACACATGAAAGAGTATTGGGACTAGAAATTCAATTTGCTGGTAATCTCAAGATTACCAGTTTCAATGATCACATGCATAGAAGTTAGGACACCTGAGTTTTCAGTGTTCTTCAATCAAAGTGCCATCAACATTTTACATGAGACATTCCTTCCTGGATATTGTCAGTTTCTGGCACTACTGTTCCCACCTACTAGACCCAATAGCACACCAACCAGTTTTGGACAAGAAGACACTGGCTCTTGGCAACCTCATGTGTGTGAGAGTAGAATTGTGTTGCATAGAGTTTTCAATGCATGAATTTTTTGTTGTTGTTGTGATTAAGTGAAAGTATGCAATCTGAATCAATTTTCTGTGCCCACCTATCAGCAGCTCCTTCTGCTCTCCTTGACAGGTGACACTGCACTCCTCCTTTTCACTCTATATGTGCAGTATCCTCTTAACAAACTCCTGTCCACTCCTCTCCACCCTCTTCTATCCCATCTAGAAAGTGAGCAATAGGACAGCAGCCTATAAATGCATAGAACCATAAAATACACACACTATATGGTCACCTTGTATTCCTGAGTTCAGTCCATTTTTATCCAAAGAGTTGACCTCAGTAGTGTTTTCTGGATGGGGTGGGGCAGTGGGTCCAGGGGCCATGCTCCCAGTGGACCCTCCAGTGGACCATTGTGGTCTTTTAGTAGAGTTCTTGAGCTGCACCTTCTTTTTATGTTGTTGCCACAAAGATTCTACATTATGTGCCCCACCACAGCTGTCATTGGTGGTTGCCTGGCACTATCTGGTGCTACTGGTCACCTGTTGATATAGTCACCCATTCAAATGGGTCCTTCTGTCTCCTGAGCTCTTTTTCTCTCATGTCTTTTTTGTTCTCAGTCATCTGTTCTAGATGAGTTGTGACCATTTGATGTACCTCAGATGGTAGCTTGCTAGCTTTTAAAATTCCAGACATCACTCATCAGTACGGAGTGCAGAAGACTCTCTTAGCAATGGGCTAGTTATGTCAGTTGGCCTCAACGTCCCCAGAAAGCATGATACCAGATGCCCTTACCTGCTTTTCTATCCTTGCAATATTGGGTTGAGATTAGAAGAGCTTTTGGTTTATGGTAAAGTCCAGTTAAGTTGATCTAATTTCTACTGGGTGCTGTCATTGCTTTCACATAATCAAATTTCTATCAACTGTCTCATCTATGACCAACCCTCTCCCTCCCCACCCTTGTAGCCATCAAAGAATCTTCTGTACATAAGTCCATTTTAAGTCCTTATAGCAGGAGTCTCATACAATGTTTGTCCTTTTGCCACTGGCTGATTTCACTCAGTATAATATCCTCCAACTGAAACCAGGTTATGAGATGCTTCCTAAAATCATTATTGCTCCTTATAATTGCATAGTGTTGCATTTATCAGTTGATGGGCATCTAAGTTGATTCTATCTTTTTGATATTGTGGGCCATGTGGCAATAACATTCCTGTGCATCTATCTGTTCGTGTGACAGTCTTTATTTCTGTAAGATATATTCTGAGCAGTGGGGTTACTGAATCTGATGGTGTATCTATTTCCAGATTTTTAAGGAAGCGCAAGATTGCTTTCCAAAGAGGTTGTAACATTTTGCAATCCCACCAGGAGTGTAGGAGAGTTCCCATCTCTCCACAGCCTCTCCAGCATTTCTTGTTCTGTGTTCTTTGGATCTCGGCCAACCTTGCTGGGTTGAGATGGTATCTCATTGTGACTTTCATTTGGATTTCTCTAATAGCTATAATCATGAGCATTTCTTCATGTGTCTTTTGGATGCTTAGATGCCCCTTATTGCATTGAGGAATTTCCCCTCTATTCCTATTTTGCTGAGAGTTTTTAGCACGAGTGGGTGTTGGACTCTGTCAAATGCTTTTTCTGCATCAATTGAAAAAACATGTGATTATTATCCTTTGTACCACTTGGCGGTTAATCACATTAATTAGTTTTCTGATGTTGAACCAGCTTTGGATCTCTAGTATGAATCCAATTTGGTCATGATGAATTATTTTTTTGATATGTTGTTGAATGCTATTGGCTAGGATTTTGTTGAAGATTTTTGCATAGAGGTTCATGAGTGATATTGGTCTGTAATTTTCTTTCTTGTGGAACCTTTCCCTGGCTTTGGTATCACGGTTATGCTGGCTTTGTAGAAAGAATTGTGGAATATTCCATCCCTTTCTATGCTGTGAAATCACTGCAGTAGTATTTGAATTAACCCCTCTCTGAAAGTTTGGTAGAATTTTCCACTGAAGCCACCTGAGCCAGGACGTTTTTTGGTTGGTGGTTTTTTGATGATGTTTTCAACCTCTTCCTTTGTGATGTGTTTATTAAGTTGTTCTACTTCTCCTTCTGCTAATTTTGGTAGGTGATAAGAATTTAGAAATCTGTCCATTTCCTCTAGGTTTTGAAATCTGTTAGAGTACCGTCTTTTGTAGTATTCTGTTATGATACCTTTGATTTCAGTTTGGTCTGTTGTGATGTGTCCCATCTCATTTTTCATTCAGGTTGTTTGTTTCCGCTCCTGTTTTTCTTTTGTAAGTTTAGCCAATGGTTTATCAATTTGACTGATCTTTTCAGAAAACCAGCTTTTGGTTTTGTTAATTTTTTCAATTGCTCTTCTATTCTCTAATTCATTTAGATATACTCTAATTTTTATTTGGTTTTTTTCGGGTGCTTGAGGGGTTCCTCTGTTGCTTTCTTTGTACTTATTCAAGCTGTAAGGTTAATTCTTTGCTTTGAGCCCTTTGTTCATTCCAGCTGTGTGCATTTGTAAATTGACCTCAGAGCACTGCTTTTGCTGAATCCTATAGGTTCTGGTAGGATGTGTTTTCATTCTCATTTGATTCCATACATTTCTTTATTTTGCCCTTGATTTCTTCTATAACCCATGGATTTTTGAGCAAGGTGTTCAATCTCCATGAGTTTAGATTTCTACCTATGTTTTTTATGCTATAGTTTTCAATTTTTACAGCTTTATGGTTTGAGAAGATGCATTACAATAATTCAGTGGTTTGGATTTTGTTGAGATTTGCTTTACATCCTAACACATGGTCTGTTCTCAAAAATGCTCCATGTGCATTGTAGAAGAAGGTGCACTTATCTGTTGATGGTAAAAAGTTCAGTATATGTCGATGAGGTCTAGTGGTTCATTGTCATGATAAGATATGCTGTGTCCCTACTGAGTTTTTTCTGTGATCTATCCATTACCGAAAGAGGAGTGTTGAAGTCTCCAACTATTCTTGTGGAGTGATCTATCTCGTTTTTCGATGTTGTCTCTGTTTGTCCAATGTATTTAGATGCTCTGGTATTGGGAGCATAAGTATTCAATATTGTTATGTTCTGCTTATGTATTGAACATTTCAGCAATAAATAATGACCATCCTTGTCCACAATGGTGGATTTTACATTAAAGTCTATTTTATCTGAGATTGATATCTCCCCTCCTGCTCTTCTTTATATGTTGTTAGCTTGGAATACATTTTTCCATCTTTTGATTTTTGGTTTGTTCATATCTTCAAGTCTAAGGTGTGTTTCTTGTAAGCAACATATAAACAAATAGTGTCTTTTGATCCAGGATGTCACTCACTGTCTCTTTATTGGAGTGCTCAGTCTGTTTACATTCAGTGTAATTATTCATATGTATGTGTTTAGTGCTGTCATTTGATATATTTATTTTTGCATTGTTTTCTATGTTTCTCTTAGTATTCTGTTCTGGGTCATTCCTCTTTATGGTTTGACTTTTCATGTTTCTCAGTGTTTTTTTCTTTGTTGTTTGATTGTTTTTTGAGACTCATGAATTATGTTTCTTGTGCTGATATGTTGCAGCACCATTTTCCTTTTTGGCTACCCCTATGGTTGCCCTTACTATTCTAAGTTTAAACCAGACTTTGACTTCTTTAATTTCCTCTCCATCTGAAAGGGTTATACCTAGTGTAATATATCCCACTTTTTAGTGTGGTGATGTCACATTTTTCATGTTAACCTCACTGGTTCCTTTCTATTAATATTGTAGCTTTCACTGAGCTTAGTGACTTCCCTACCTGAGTAGGATTCTGGATGCTGTGTCCTGCCTTGCCTCTGTAACTACACACTTGACATTTTTGCTTTTCTAAACAAACAGCTTCTTCAGTGTTTCTTGTAGTTTTGGTTTGGTTTTTCTGAAGCCTCTAAACTTATGTTTATCTTCCAATGTCTTAATTTCACTGTCATAACTTAGAGATAATTTTGCAGGATATATTTCTTGATTGGTAGTTTTTCTCCTTCGAAGTATTGAATGTGTCATCCCACTGCCTTCTTGCTAACATTGTTTCTGCTGAGAAGTCAGAACAAAGCCTACAGGGTTACCCTTTGTACATTAGTTTTGCTTTACGCCTTGCTGCCCTTAAAAGCCTCTCATTATGATATATTTTATTAAGCTTGATTATAATATGTCTTGTATTTCTTTTGGGGTCTATTTTTTGTGGATTTGTTCTGTGTCTTGGATATCTGTTTTCTCTTGTGTGATTTCAGGGAAGTTTTCTGTCAGTAACTCTACAATACTATTTGTATTTTCAGTTATCCCTCTCTGTTCAGAAACTCCAATTATTCATAGATCATTCCTCTTAATAAAGTCCTGCATGTTTCTTAATGTTTCTTCATTTTTCTTATTTCTTTTGTCTGATTTCTCATCAACGCTGTATCAGCTGCTCTGTCCTCAAGCTCACTAATTCTGCCTTCCATCTCATCAGTTCTGCTTTTTTGGCTTTGGATTGACTTGTCTAATTGTGTAATTTCATTATTCATGTGTAGATTTCCGATCGTTGGTGTTGCATCAGTTTGAATAGCTTACTTAATTTTTCATTTTGTTCTGCTGTATTGTGTTTAATCTCTAGGAGATCTCTATACATAATACTTTTATACTTGACTGCCAATGATTTCAGAAAGGCTTCTTCATCTGGGAATTTTTTTGATTCTTTATCTTTGAGAGTTTTCCAGAGCCATGGTAGACTGCTTCTTTAAATGATTAGCTATTGATTGTTGTCTTCATGTCATTAAGAAGCTGTTGGATTTCTCTAGTTTTTCCTCAACAGGAGCTAAGGCATAGTTCTAAGATGGAAGTAAGGGCACTGCTAGATTTGGTCACCAGCTGCCTCTGTGTACTCTAGTGAGTGGCTCTAGGTGGATTCTTTAGGGTGGCAGGCTCTGCCTCCTTGCTGGCAAAGATGATGCCCTATTTATGGGGTCACTGGGGGGGGCATCAGCTGACACTGTGATGTGGCTCAGTGAACTGTAATGGAGATGCTGCCTCCCCGCTCAGTAGTCAGTTCTCCGGGTGGTTTTATTTTGAAAAGGTTCTTTACTACTGAGCAAGGAGCTGTGCAACCACTGAAGAAATCAAACAGCCCTCAAGTGTGGCAGACCATGACTTCCAGCTGACAACAAAATTACCTCATAGGCCAGCCCCAGATGCTATGACGTGGTTCAAAGAAGGCAGGGGTTAGGGCCTTGCTGTCATCCTCTGCCAGGCCCATGCTTAACTCTAGTCACCATCACCTAACCACAGCTTTTCTGCCAGAGAAACACTATCCAGAGAAAGGCTGCTGTTCAGCATGAGAATTAGCTCCAGCTGAGACCACTACGTGGCTCACTCCACCATACAGCTGACCAAGATGATGTCCTGCCCAAGCTGCCCTTCCTGCAGTGAAACAGCAGATTCTATGATGCAGCTCAGAAAAGAGATGGCAGGGGGGCAGTGGTGCCCTTAATTAGCAGCCAGGCTCCCAATATGTGGCTATCCAAAGCACAGTTTTTCTGCTGCACTACCTGCTATTTACTTAAGCACTGCAGTTCAGCATATCAGCTTGCTCATGCCCAGTCCCCATCTCTCAGATTACAAAGAAAGTGTCAGTACCTTCAGTCCCAGCACATGATGAGTCAGCAGAAGGAGGACTCCATGTGCCACTGCCTTGTCTTTGAGAGAGGTAGTTTCCCCTTTACTTATGCTTAGTCTAATCTGACAACCCTATGCCAGATCCTAGGGCTCCCAGGATGTCCATGCTGCTCCATTCAACTATGGTTCCAGGCCTTATTACTCAGAGGAAATCAAGGAGATGTGTGTCTAGTCTGCCAGCTTGGTCCCACCCCAGTTGTTTTATTTTTGTTTTATTCTTTGAAAAGTTGATTGCCTAGACTTTTTTCCAAGATACCTCAGTGGGTTAAAGCCTTCAGAGTTTTGGTTAGCAGCTGCATGACATAATAATTTGTGGCACACAAGGGCTCCCATAAGTTCTTACAAAGACTCCTAAGTAATCAGTAACACTACTAATTGAAAAATGTTAGTGGATTCTATAATTTACTAATTGTGGGATTTTGAGCACTTAACATCTCAGTTTTTTTCTACTGTAAAAAAGGAGTTAGAATTAATGAACTCTAAATTTGCTTTAAGTGTTAACATTTGATTAATTGAAATATTGTTGATAGAAACAACTAGAATTATTGTATCTGGAAACCAATATGTATGGTTCAGGCCATCTCTTCTACTCTAAAATATTCAGGGAGTGTATGGTTGCATTCTTATGGTTTAAGATCAACGTAACAAGCTAACAAATGTCAGAGGAAGGCAATTAGAATGGTTGTTCAAAACTAAACAAAATGTAACATAAGTGATACTTGATACAACTGTGGTTGTTTAACCTTGAAAAACAAGTAAAAAACTTGCTTATATATGGAAATTGGAAAATGAGAGCCAGATAACAGTTTCTTTTGTTCATTAGACAAGTAATTACTGAGTGCCTGTTACATGCTAGATAAGATGTTGGGCCTTTTAAAGTTTATTTTCTTGTGTAATAAGAATTACTATATATTGCCCAAAACAGCAAAGCCATTGACACTGGGTGACATGGAAGTCAACAGCTTATTGATAACATAAAAGAGGATATAACGGTTGTTGCTGTTGCATTTTATCTAGTCAGTTCTAACTCATAATGTTTGTATAAGACAGAGTAGAACTGTTCCATAGCGAATCCTAGGCTAACATCTTAAGGAGAGTAGATTGCCAGGTCTTTTTTCCCACAGAGCCACTGGTGGGTTTGAATGGTCTACTTTTCAGTTAGCAGCTGAGCACTGAGACTTTGCACCATCAGGGCTTCTTACATAATAATTAAGGTGCCTGAAAACTAGATGAGTGATTTCATGCATTGTATTCATATTTAAGTCTCTGATAACTTGGCACATGGCTGGGCATAACAAACAGATAAAAACATGACCCCTGAGTCAATTCCAACTCATAGCAACACTACAGGGCAGAGTAGAACTGCTCCATAGGGTTTCAAAGGAGCACCTGGTGGATCTGAACCGCTGACCTTTAGGTTTGCAGACATAGCACTAAACCACTATGCCACGAGAGTTTCCAAGCATAATAAGGTAGGTGTTAAACAGGATCTCGTTGAACAAATGAATTCTTAAATTGATGAAAAAATAGTTTAAAGTTAATTCCAACTTAAAATGCAGTGACTTTTTAGAGAACATAGGATTCCGCAATTCACATTCTTTGTTGTTTTTGTTTCTTTCATATGTAAAAGAGAAGCATTTCTTCAAAAGAAATTTGAGGACAGTATGGTGGAGAAAACAAATTTACTCAGAGACATCAAGATGCATGCAGGTTGAAGGAGGTAGAAATAGTTCCAGGCTTTTCATGGTGGTGTGTGGATGGGGCTGAATATATGCATGTGATTCATCATCCCCTTTTGCACTTCGAGACACAGTAAGATAAGTTTTCCAGGAAATTTTCCTAGTACTCTGTATCTCTCACTACTTTTGAAATAATATAGCAGCCTATTCCTTGTATTAGTTTCTGTCAGGCTAACAAAACAAAATAGAGGCATAATTTCAGAGAAAATATACCCTATAGGCTGCAGTTAGTTAACTTTTGATTAACCAAGATTTATTCTACTAAAAATGTAGGTGAGGATATTCTTATTGTCTGGAAGTAAACAGTTGTCAGACTTTAACAACTGAGTGGGAATGTATGTCTGTGTCACCGATGTCTCTCCAAAAAAAAGTCTCAGAACCAGAATAGTCCTTCTTGATACTATTTTATTATTCAAATACAAATTATGTTTCCACAGTGTACAGATTACAGTGCCAAAAGAGGAAATTCAGCCTAAAATATGAACTTTTGAAAAATTAACTGTCTATTACTATCAGAGTTGAGAGCTAAGTCAGATTTGTATTAAAATTAAAAGATAAATTTTGAATGTCTTCAAGTTATTTTGATTTATATACAGTATTCACCACTTACTGCACCACCAGAAAACATGCTAGTTCTGTGGGCAATCAAAAAGCATATGAAATGCACTTATGATTCTGGCTATGATGAAATGACAGTGACTGGATTCATTCTCCCACTGAGTATAATTAGAAAGTTGTACCAAATATATAAAATATATTCACACATTGCACAACAATAAGCACAAGAAAAATAAATGAGGTGAGTCCTATGATCACATTTACTTTCTGCCTGACAGTACGTTTTATACCACAAATCGTCAGGGGAAGCATCCGGAACAGGATTGGTGAGATAGGAAATGAAGTTACAGAAGCTAAGGGGGCTAGAACACATAGGGCAGAGTTGTCAGAAAAGGACACTATCTAGAAAAATAACTTTAGAAATTTATTTAAGGAGCCTTGATGAAAACAGCCATCAGAAAGGAAAGTAAAATCAAAACATTCAAAGAAATTAAAGATGAGAGAATTTTTCATCAGAAGACATGCACTAAAAATGCTGAAAGAATTCAGTTAGGCTAAAGGAGAAAATTGTACTTGACAGAAAATCAGATCTATAGGAAGGAACAATGGGCACCAAAATTTAATATATACATAAATGTAAAAGGGTAATTTGGGTTTCCATTAAAAACCACTGACTTTTTAAAGCAAATTAACATAGTATTCTGATCTTTTGGCCTGTAGAAATAAAATGCATGACAGCAACAACAAAAAGGCAAGAGTGATTTAAAAATATGCTGTTTTCAGTTTCTTGGGTAGTAGGTAAAGTGGTATGACATTAATTCAAGCAATACTGATAAGTAAAATATATATCATGAGATTTTCCAGTCCAACATGTAAAAAGCTTGAAAATTCCTACTCCCATTTTCACAAGAAAAAAAAATTTCTGTAAATTAAAACCTTTTCATAGATCCATCAGAAAATTAAAATCACATGACAAACTGGAGATACAGTTATACATGCAGAAAATAAAAGCTTACTGAGAGGTAAAACTCAACTGAATCCCACATCAGTTCGTAATGCTTAAAGTGAAATTGACTAAATGGAGGAGACTGAACATGGACTAGTTTGAGAAGAAAAAACTCCTGGAGGCCCAGGCACTTTTTTAGCTACAGGTGTCCCACAAGGTTCTCACTATGAAGATTGAAAACAATCACCCTGTGCTTATGGGAGTGGGAGAGGAAATGTAAACATTTGGAAACATGACATCACTCTACTCTCCTTAAAAATGGCATGCCTTCAAAGTAAAATATTTTATCACAGAAAAACCATCACGGATTTTCCAAGACCTTAACCTACCAGGAGAGAAGGAAATACCCAACTCCAGGCCCCTCTTACCTAGCTAGACTGACATCTAACCATAGGATCAGAGAATGCTTCCCCTCTGGTTTTAGAGAGCTAGCGCTGCTTTAACAGAAATACTACAAGTGATGGCTTTAAAAAGAGAAATTGTATTTGTCCCAGTTCAATAATCTAGAAGTCTGAATTCAGGGTGTCATGTCCAGTGGAAGGCTTTCTCTGTTCACTCTGAAGGAAGATCCTTGTCATCAGCACTTGCCTGGACTGGAAGCTTCTGAGTAGGGGTTTGATCTTTTAATAATTTGAATATTTCATTCCGATGGGGCAGAGTCAAGATGGTGGACTAAATGCAAGTCTCCCTAAATCTCTCTGGAAACAAAGACCTGAATGATAGTTAAATGGAGCCGTCTGGACGCCTAGTGAGCCCTGGGATGCGGCATAGGGCTGTTAATTTGGACTTCATACCCCTGAACGCAAAACCTCCTCTTTTTCACTGACCCCAGTCTCCATGAGCACAGGCTTGCACAGACCGAAAGCAACTCACCATTTTGATTTTTTTTTCCTCTGTCTTGGCAGGTGGGCAGAATTGGGACTTGACTAGCTGCTGGTCTCCGATGCACTGCTGGTGGGACCAGCAAGCATAATTGCCAGGTTCTGAGAGTCTGGCTTTGGACTCTGTATACCTTGGATATTCTGGCCTATCGGGAAATGGAGAGACCCAGGCAGAGGCCCCGGCCTGACTTGGTTCCTAGGCTGGGAGGCGCTTCTCACGAGGGGAGAGTGCTTTTCTAGCAGGGAGGTGGTGTTTTGCACAGTGTCACCTGGGGCTGGGGCCAGCGGCGGAGGCTGCAGACTCTGGGCATTTCAGCACTATTGGCCTCTTTTTTGGCTGGAGCCTGGTCCCGGCCAGCTGGCAAGCTTACACTTGACACCACCATGTTTTGCTGGAAGGCGGGGTCATCCATACAGAAGCCTCAGCTGGACCTCATTCCTGGGCTGAGAGGCAATTGCTACACAGAAGAGACTTCTTTTTTAACAGAAAAACAGAGTTCTACACAATATCACCTACAGCTAGAGCCCAACAGCAGAGGCCAGTAGTCCAGTAGCCTTTCTGTATTTTGACCTCATTTATAACATTGGGTTTTCAATATAGAGGTGCTTACTTTGCCAGCTGGGAAGAAGGACGTATATACCTGAAAACCTGAATGACTTTGGAAGATGCCAAATACTTATTACTTCTCATTTTAATATGGCCTAGTGGAACAACTGTGGTACATCTTTATAGCATCTCTCCAAGCCACTATTGACCCACATGATGCCCCAAAAGCAGCAGACGTTGGAGAGGACAGTAACCCAGAAGTCACCAATGGCATCAGAAGGACCCCCCAAAAAACCACCTGAGAACTACCCAGATGAAGAAGCTTTTCTGAAACTATCAGAAGGTGACTACAAAAGGATTACAACAGAGCCCTACTAGACTTTATACAAAATGCAGCAGAGCAAAAGGGAAAATTAAGCAAGCTGTTCAATCTGATGGAACACCAGTACTCTGAAATCCAACAGATCAAGAACAAAATCAAAGACATGGAAACTTCAATTCAAAGCCAAGAAAACAGAGTGGAACAAATGGAAAAGAGAATTACTGATTTGGAAGACAGAGCCACTGACTCCAGCATCTATGAGGAGAAATCAGAAAAAAAAAACAAGAAAAATTAAGAAGCATTAAGAAGAATGTGGGATTCTATTAAGAACAATCTATGATTAATTGAAGTTCTTGAACAAGGCAAGACACCTGAGAACACAAAGAGTATTGTGGCTGAGCTGCAGACAGAAAACTTCCTAGAAATTATGAAAGAAGAGAATACAGATATCCAAGATACATATTGAACACTACTCAATATAGATCTCAATAGAAAGAGTCCAAAACGTATTATAATCAAGCTTACCAAAATGAAACATAAGCAGAAACTCTTAAAAGGCAGCAAGACTCAAAGCAAAGCTAACATTCAGAGGGAAACCCTGTAGGCTTTCATTGGATTTCTCTGCAAAAACGATGCTGGCATGGAGACAGTGGCATGACACATTCAAAGCCTTGAAGGAGAAGAACTTTGAACCAAGAATTATATATCCTACAAAACTATCTTTTAAATATGAAAGTGAAATTAAAACATTTGCAGATAAACAGAAACTCAGAGATTTTGCAGAAACCAAACCAAAGCTACAAGAAATACTGAAAAAAATCTCTTGGCTTGGAAGAACAAAACTACCAACTTTGTGTTTTAGAAGGACACATTATCCAGAATCCTACTCAGTTAGGGAAGGCTCCAAACACAATCAAAGCTATAATAGTCAAGGAAACAATCTAGTGATCATATCATGTAAACGATTATATCATCATATTAAAAAGAGGGATGTACTACAGTTGTTATATTCCTTCCAGATGGAGAGGAAGTTGACAAGACTGGTAGCAATAAAAATTGGGGTTATATATACTTTATTAAGTGGGATCATGGGGCAGCCATAAGGCACAATAAAAAAGCAACATACCATATTAAGAAATGTAGTACAGGAGTCTCAGCAACCATAAAACCAACAATGAAAAAGGGGAAAAGTTAACTCACAAAGAAGGAGGTCACAGAACAGATTACTCAGAACAACAGAGAAAACATCAACTCAAAACTAAACATATCACAATGGCAGCAATGAACCCATACCTATCAATAATTACATTGAATGTGAATGGACTGAATACTTCCATAAAGAGACATCGAGTGACATCTTGGGTCAAAAGACATGACCCATCCATATGTTGCCTACAAGAAGCGCACCTTAGACCTAAATATATAAACAAACTCCCAGGGGAACCTTGAAACTGCTGGACCATCAACTGAGGTCCTTTAGTGAAGATTTCAGGGTGCACCCCTTTTTATTCTTGTGTTGCCAGTGAGACTCAACTTAGTGAGCTCCATCGTGGCTATCACTGGTGATAGCCAAGCACCATCTGGTTCTTTTGGTCCCAAGTCGATGTAGGCACCCACTCATGTGGGTCTCTCTATCTTCTGGGTAGTCTTTACCCCATGTCATTTTGGTCCTTGGTGAGTATCTGTTCCTGCTGAGTTGGGACCATTTGCTGTGCTCTTGAATGGCAGCTTGGCAGCTTTTAAGACCCCAGATGCCACTCACCAATGTGGGGTGCAGAGAGCCCTCTTAGCAAAATGCTAGTTGTGCCAATTGGCCTCAATTTCACCTAAGAGCATTGTCTCCTGCCCCAGTTACTCTGTCCTTGCAATATTGGGTTAAGATGGAAGGAGTATTGAAGTTATGCTGAAGTCCACTTAATATTGTTCTTGTTTCTAATGTGTGCTATCACCAATTTCACCCGACCATATTTCTAGTGACTATCTAATCTACACCCTCCCCCCCTCGCTCTCCCTCCTTCCCCTCCCTTGCAGCTGACAAAGAGTCTTTTCTTCTATACATAAGTCATGGCCCTTGGCCCTGATGCTGCCCTTACTTATAAATCATAACGAAGGTCCACTCTTCAGACACAAATGGATTGGACATGGCGATGCAGAGGGACCGTATATTGGATGTACTTTATGGTTCTATGCATCTATAAGATATCATCCTGCTGACCTCTGGCTGGAGGAAGGACAGTGGGTGGAAAGGAGGGGAAAGGAGACTGTTGGGACGATGAGACACATATGGAGCAGAGAGGAATAGTGTGCTGTCACTAGGCAGGGAGAGCAATGGAAGCTGTATATAGTCAGGCATGTAAATTTATAAGGGAATGTACATTTTCACTCACTCATAATAAAAAAGACAAACAATCTGAAAATCAAAGGATCGAAGAATATGTATCAAGCTAACAATAAACAAAGAAGAGCAGGGGTGGCAAATCTAATCACAAATAAAATCGATTTTAATGTAAAAGCCACCACTGTGGACAAAGATGGACACTATTTATTACTGAAAGGTTCAATACAAAAGCAGGACTTAACAATATTAAATATTTATGCACCTGATAGTAGAGCACCTAAATACGTCCAAGAAACACTGACTACACTCAAAAAGGAGATGACTCCACAATAATAGTAGGAGACTTCAATACTCCACTCTCAATATTGCATAGATCATCTAGAAAAAAGCTCAGCAAAGACACAGAAGACCTTATTGCCTCAATTAACCATCTAGACCACATCAAGACAAACATAACTTCTTGTCCATCAGCAGACAACTACACCTTCTTCCCCTGTGCACACGGAACATTCTCCAGAATAAACTGTGTTAGGACATAAAGCGATTCTCAACAAAATCCATACCATTGAATTGCTGCAAAGCATCTTCTCAGATCATAAAGCCATAAAAAGTGAAATCAATAGCAGAAAAATCATAGGTAGAAAGTGGAACTCATGGAAACTGAACAACACCTTGCTCAAAAAACCATGAGTTATAGAAGAAATCAAGGGTGAAATACAGAAATTCATGGATTCCAATGAGAATGAAAACACTTCCTACCAGCACCTATGGGATACAGCCAAACCAGTGCTCAGAGGTCAATTTATCTCCATGAATGTACACATCTGTAAGGAAGAAAGAAACCAAATCAAAGAACTAATCCTACTGTTTGAACAAGTAGAGAACAACAGATGAACCCCTCAGGCACCAGAAGACAACAGATCATAAAGATCAGAGCAGAACTAAAGGAATTAGAGAATAGAAGAACAATTGAAAAAATTGAGAAGACCAAAAGCTGGTTTTTTTGAAAAGATCAACCAAATTGACAAACCATTGGCTCAAGTTACTAAAGAAAAACAGGAAAAGAAACAAATAACCCAAATCAGAAATGAGAGGGGAGTTGTCACTACAAATCCAGCAGAAATCAAAAATATTAAAGCTGAATACTATGAAAGACTATATTCTAACAAATTTGAAAACCTAGAGGAAATGGACAAATTCATTGGTTCATATCACCTACCCAAATTATCACAAGGTGATGCAGAACAACTTAATAAACCCATCACAAAGGAAGAGATTGAAAATGTGATCGAAAAACTGCCAACCAAAAAAAGCCCGGGCCCCGGTGGCTTCACTGCAGAATTCTAACAAGCTTTTAGAGAAGAGTTGTCTCCAATACTACTGAGACTATTTCACAACATAGAAAGGGATGGAGCACTCCCAAACTCATTCTATGAAGCCAGCATAACCCTGATACCAAAGCCAGGGAAAGACCCAGCAAAAAAAGGAGAACTACAGACCGATATCACTCATGAATCTGGATGCAAAAATCTTCAACAAAATTCTTGCCAATAGAATACAGCACACATATCAAAAAAAATAATCCATCATGACCAAGCTGGATTCATAGCAGAGATGAAAGACTGGTTCAACATCAGAAAAACAATTAATGTGATTAACCACATAAATAACACAAAAGACAAGAATCACCTGATCTTGTCTATTGATGCAGAAAAGGCATTTAATAATGTCCAACACCCATTCTTGCTAAAAACTCTCAGCAAAACAGGAATAGACGGCAAATTCTTCAATACAATAAGGGCCATTTATACAAAGCCAACTGCCTATATTATCCTAATGGAGAGAGAGTGAAACAGTTTCCCTTGAGAACAGGAACTACACAAGGATACCCATTCTCACATCTCCTATTCAATATTGTACTAAAAGTTCTAGCCAGAGCAATTAGACAAGACCAACAAATAAAGGACATCTGCATCGGCAAAGAACTCACAATCTCCCTATTTGCAGATAATATGATTGTACATGCAGAGAATCCCAAAGAATCCGTAAGAAAACTACTCAAGCTGACAAAGGAGTTCAGCAAAGTCTCAGGATACAAGATAAGCATAAGTAAATCAGTAGGATTCCTTTATACCAACAACGAGATTATTAAGGAAGAAATCACCAAGTCTATACAATTTACTATAGCCCCTAAGAAAATACAGTACCTAGGAAGAAATCTAACCAGAGAAATAACAGACCCTTACAAAGAGAACTACAAAAAACCCTACTACAAGGAACTAAGAGAGAGTTACATAGAGAAACCTACCCTGCTCATGGATAGGAAGACTTAACATTGTGAAAATGTCTATTTTACCCAAAGCATTCTACTTATATAATGCAATCCCAATACAAGTTCCAGTGACATTTTTTAATGAGATGGAGGAACAAATTGCCAACCTTGTCTGGAAAAGGAAGAAGCCCTGGATAAGTAAAGAATTACTAAAGAAGAAGAACACACTGGGAGGCCTCTCATTACCCAACCTTAGAACCTATTACACTGCCACAGTAGTCAAAACAGCCTGGTACTGGTGCAAAAACAGACAGATAGATCAGTGGAACAGAATTGAGACCCCAGGGATGACATCATCTGCCTATGAACAGCTGATATTTGACAAAGTCCCTAAGACATTAAACGGGTAAAAACAATCTCTTCAACAAATGGTGCTGGCAAAATTGGATGTCCATCCGCACTAAATGAAAAGAAGACCCATATCTTACACCTTATACAAAAACCAACTCACACTGAATAAAAGACCTAAATATCAAATCTAAAATGATAAAGCTCATCCAAGGAAAAGTAAGAACAAGAGTGGAAGTTTTAATAAACAACGTATACAGACCAAACTCTGTCAAACAAACCACAGACATCAGAAGAGGAAACAGATAAATGGAAACTACTAAGAATCAATCACTTTTGCTCATCCAAGGATTTTATTCATAGAATTAAAAGGCCACCCACAGAATGGGAAAAAATATTTGGCAACTCTATGTCATACCAACACCTGATCTCCGTAATCTATAAGGTACTACAAAATATCAATAAGAAAAAGATAAATCATCCAATTAAGTGATGGGCAAAGGAGATGGATAGATACTTCTCTAAAGAGGAGATCCAGGCAGTCAAAAAACATATGCGGACATGCTCACGATTATTAGCTCTATGAGAAATTCAAATCAAAATGACAATGAGACACCATCTCACCCCAACAATGTTGGTCATGATCCAAAACACTCAGAAACTAAATGCTGGAGACGCTGTGGAGAGATTGGGACTCTCCTACACTGTTGGTAGGATTGCAAACTGGTGCAACCCCTTTGGAAAGCAATCTGGCACTACCTTAAAATAATGGATATAGATATACCATTTGACCCAGTAATTCCACTGCTTGGAATATATCCTACAGAATCCAGGCCATTCACACCAACTGATAGGTGCACACGAATGTTCATCACAGCACAGTCCAGAATAGCAAAAAGATGGAATCAACCCAGATGCCCAACAACAGAAGAATGAATAGGTAAACTACGGTGTATATACTCAATGGAACACTATGTAATGATAAAGAACAATGATGATAGAATGAAACATCTCTTAACCTGGTTTCAACTGGAGGACATTATGTTGAGTGAAAGTAGTCAGCGACAGAATGACAAATATTGTATGAGACCCCGACGATAAGAACTTCAAAGCAGATTCATGTATAACAGAAAAGACTCTTTGACGGCTTCAAGGGTGGGGAGGGCAGGAGAGTGAGGGGGCAGGGTTTAGATTAGCTAGTCGTTAGAAATTTGATTGGGTCAAATTGTTGACAGCACACATTAGTAAGAAGATCAATATTAACGGGACTTCTACACAACTTGTGTACTCCTCCCATCTTAACCCAATATTGCAAGGACAGAGTAGCTGGGGCGGGGGACTGGGGACCATACTCTCAGGGGAAATCGAGGCCAATTGGCACAACTAGCGTTCTGCTAAAGAGGTGTCTCCTCACCCCACATTGGTGAGTGGCGTCTGGGGTCTTAAAAGCTGCAAGCTGCCATCCGAGGGCACAGCAAATGGTTCCAACTCAGCAGGAATGGATCATCACCAAGGTCCATAGCGACATGGGGGAAAGAGAATCCAGAAGACAGAGAGACCCACGTGAGTGGATGTTTACATCGACTTGTGACCAGAAGAATCAGATGGTGCCTGGCTACTACCAGTGATAGCCACGATGGACCTCACAAAGTTGAGTCTCACTGGCAACACAAGTATAAATATGGGTGCACCTGAGATCTCCACTAAAAGACTGCAATTGATGGTCCAGGGGCCTCAGAGTTCTCCTCGGAGTGGGGACCCGAGCCCTGATGCTGCCCCTGTCCGTAAATCATAATGAAGGTCAACTTTTCAGACAGCAATGGATTGGACTTGGTGATGCAGAGTGACCATATTGTGTGGGCACTGTATGGTTCTAGGCATCTATAGGAGGTTGTCCTGTTGACCTCATATTAGAGGAAGGGGAATGGGTGGACAGGAGTAGATGGGAGACTGTTGGGAAGGTAAGACATGTATGCAACAGAGAGGAAGAGTCTGCTGTCACCTTACAGGGAGAGCAGTGGAAGCTGCGTGTAGATCAGCATGCAAATGTATATGGGAATGTTCATTTTCATTTAATCATAATAAAAAAAACTTAAAAGCAGACTCATACATAACAGAAAAGAGTCTTTGACAGCTGCAAGTGTGTGGAGGGCAGGATGGTGAGGGTGAGGGTTTAGATTAGATATTTGTTAGAAATTTGGTTGGGTGAAATTGATGACAGCACACATTCGTAAGAAGAGCAATATTAACAGGACTTCAACACAACTTGTGTACTCCTCCCATCTTAACCCAATATTGCAAGGACAGAGTATGTACATTTTCATTCAATCATAAAAAAAAATTATATATGTATATATTTCATTCCACTGTCTTCTTGTCTGCATGCAGTCTGAGGAGAAATTCTTATTCTTATTCCTGTACAAATACAGTGATTGCTAATGAGTCTTTCTTCAATCCTGATGCCTCATTATTCTTCATAGAGCCCCACTTCTTAGGTTATTTTCACAGCATACACATTGAAAAGATGTGGTGAGGGGATACAAGCCTGACACACACCTTTTCTAACTTGAAACAATTCAGTGTCACCTTGCTCTGTATGTACAATAATTCATGTATAGAGTCCTCATAAGCACCATTAAGAGTCATGGAATCCCCATTGTCCACAATATTATCCATAATTTGTTATGATCCGCACAGTTGAATGCTTTGCATAGTCAGTAAAGCATAAGTAAATATCTTTCTGGTATTCTCTGCTTTTAGCCAAGATCCATCTGATATCAGCAATGATATCCCTGCTTCCATATCTTCTTCTGAATCCAGCTTGAATTTCTGTCAATAAACCGCTGCAGTCACTTCTGAAACATCTTTAGTATAATTTTACTTGCATGTGATATTAATGACATCATTCAATAATTTCCACATTTAGCTGGATTACATTTCTTGGGAATAGGCATAAATATGGATCTTGTCTTCCAATTTTTTTGGCATAGTTGAGTGAGCATTTCCTGTGCTGCATCTGCTTGTTGAAACGTCTCAGGTGGTATTCCATCAACTCCTAGAGCCTTGTTTTTCACCAAGACTTTAATGCATCTTTGAATTCTTCCTTCAGTATCATTGGTTCCTCATCATATGCTGCCTCTTGAAACAGTTGAATGGTGACCAATTCTTTCTGGCGTAATCACTGTGTATTTCCTCTGTCTTTTGATCCTTCACTGGTGCAATTCAAGTTTTGAATTTTTTCCTCAGTTCTTTCAGCTCAAGAAATGCTGAGCGTGTTCTTCCCCATTCAAGAGCAAGTTTCAGTCTCTTCTGACATCAGATTTGGTCTTTGCTTTCTTTCCTGCCTTTTTAATGGCCTTGCTTTCCCCAAATCTTTGATGTCTTTCTGCAACTCATCTGGTCTTTGGTCATTAGTGTTCAGTGCATCAAATCTATATTTGAGATGATCTCTAATTCAGGTGGAATATATTCAAGGTTGTTCTTTTGCTGTTGTAGACTTATTCCAATTTCCTTCAGTTTCAATTTAAACTTGCATATGTGCAATTGATGGTCTGTGCTGCAGTCAGAACCTTGTCTTGTTCTGACTGCTGATACTGAGCTTTTCTATTATTTCTTTCTACAGATGTAGTCTATTTGCTTCCTTTATATCCCATCTGGCAAGGTCCCTGTGTACAGTCGCCATTTGTGTTCATGAAAAAATGTATTTGTAGTGAAAAAGCCACGGGTCTTGCAAAATCCTATCACTTCTATTACAAAAGCTCTATTTTCCAACTATTAACCTTTCTGCCTTGTTTCCAACTTTTGCATTCCGATCACAAGTAATTATCAGTGCATTCTGAATATATGTTCAATCAATTTTGGACTGTAGAAGCTTGTAAAACTCTTTTTGTGCCTCAAGTGGTTGGTATGTAAATTTCAATAATAGTTGTATTAACTAGCCTTCCTTGGAAACATATGGATATTATACTATCACTGACAGCATTGTACTTCAGGACAGATCTTGAAATGATCTGATCCCTCTTCAAGTTTTCATTCCTGGCACAGTAGACCACACAACTGTTTGATTCAAAATGGCCAATATCATTCCATTTCAGCTCACTAATGCCTAGAATATTGATGCTTATCTTTTCCATTTCCTTTTTGTTGATTTTCAGTTTTCCTAGGTTCACACTTCGTACATCCTGTGTTTGATTATTAATGGATGTATGCTGCTGTTTCTTGTCATTTCGGGTCTTGCCATATCAGCAAATGGAGGTCCTGAAAGCTTGACTCCATCCACATCATTATGGTCTACTTTGAGGATGAAGTTCGTCTCCTGTTGTCTTTTGAGTGTCTTCCAACCTGGGGGACTCATTTTCAGACACTATATCTGGCAAGGAATCCCTAGTGGCTTAGTGATTAAGTGCTGTGGCTGCTAAATAAAAGACTGGCAGTTTGAATCCACCAGGTGCTGCTAGAAACTCTGTGGAGCAGTTCTACTTTGTTCTATAAGGCCGTTATGAGTCAGAACTAACTAGATGGCAGTAGGCTTGGACTTGGTATATTTGACAGTGTTCTGCTGTTATTCACTGGCTAATTCTTTCCATAAGTAGACTCCTGGGTCCTTCTTCCTGGTCGGTCTTAGTCTAGAAGCTCAGCTGAAATCTGTCTGCCATGAGTAACATTTCTGATGAGACTGGTGACATAGCTTTCAGCACTGCAGCAACATGCAAGCCTCCACAGTATGATAAACTGACAAAAAAGTGGGAGTCTCACTAATAGTAGGATAGTTCACCATACCACTTTTAGTAAAGGACCAAACATCCTGAAAAAGCTCAGTAAATATATGAAAAATTTAAATGTCATAATCAAAAAACTTAAATTCATAGACACATGCAGAACACTCCACCCAAAACAAGTCAAGTATTCTTTCCTTTCCAACACACATGGAACATTCTCCAAAATAGATCACATGTTAGGTCACAAAGCAAGACTTGACAGAATCCAAATATTACAAATCATCAGAGCATAAATCCATAAAAATAGAAGTCAGGAACACAAACAGCATGGAAAAATATCAAACATATAGAAACTGAACAGAAACTTGCAAAAAAACTACTCAGTTATAGGAGAAATTATGGACAGAATGAGGAAACTCACAGAATCAAATGAGAATGAAAACACATTTTAGCAGAAACTATGACGCACAGCAAAACAATGTACAGAGGTCAATTTATAGCAGTAAATGTAGACACCCTAAAAAAGAAAGAGTCCCAATCAAAGCATTAACCCAATGACTTGAATGAATAGAGAAAAACAAAAGAAGCCCTAAGGTGCCAGACGAAAGCAAAAAAAGAAAAATAAAAATTAGAGCAGAATTAAATAAAATACAGAATAGGAAAACAACTGAAAGAGTTAACAAGACCAAAAGCTGGTTCTTTGAAAAGATCAACAAAATCAATTAACCTTTGGCCAAATCTTCGATAAAAGAAAAACAGGAGAGAAAGCAGTCTCAATAAGAGATGAGACAGGAGATATCACAACACACCCAGCTGAAATTAAAAAAAAAAATTATAACAGAATGCTATGAAAAATTGTACACTAACACATTTGAAAACCTAGAGGAAATGGAAAAATTTTCAGAAACACGCTACCTACTTAAAGTAACACAAACACAGACAGAGCAATTAAATAAGCCAATAACAAAAGAAGAGATTGAAGAGATACTTAAAAATTAACCCCCCCCAAAAAACTTGGCCCTGATATCTTCACTGGAGTATTCTACTGGACTTTCAGAGAAGAGCTAACACCACTACTGCTAAAGTTATTTCCAAGCATAGAAAATGATGAAATACTCCCAAATTCATTCTATGAAGTCTGCATAACTCTCATACCAAAACTAGATAAAGACACCACAAAAAGAAAGTTACATACCAACATCCCTCATGAACATAGATGCAAATATCCACAACAGTATTCTAATCAATAGAATCCAACAACATATCAAAAAACTAATTTCCATGACCAAGCAGGACTTGTACCAAGAATGTAGAAATGGTTCAACATTAGAAAAGCAATCAGTGTAGTCTATTACTTAAGGAAAGCACAAGCTGTTATAAACTGATGTGAGAAAGGCATTTGGCAAAGTCCAACACTCAAAATTCTCAGCAAAATAGAGATAAAAGGAAAATTCTTAGACATTATAAAGAGCATTTATACAAAGCCAACAACCAACATCATCCTAAATGGAGAGAGTCTGAAAGAATTGCCCTTAAAATTGGGAACAACACAGAGAAGCACTTCATTATCACTCCTACTTAACCTTGTACTGAAGGTCCTAACAGAGCAATAAGGCAAGAAAAAGAAATAAAGGACATCCATATTGATAAAGAAGAAGCTAAACTAACCCTGTTTACAAATGATATGATCTTATGCACAGAAAACCCAAAAGAGTCTACAAGGAAACTACTGGAACTAATAGAAGAGTTCAGCAAATTATTGGGATGTAAGCCAAACATACAAAAACCTGTGGATTTCCTCTACACCAACAACAGGAGCTTTGAAGAGGAAATCACCAAATCGATACCTTTTACAACAGCCTCAAAGAAGATGGAAACCCTAGTGGTGTAGTGGTTAAGCGCTGTGGTTGATAACCAAAAGGGTGGCGGTTCAAATCCACCAGGTGCTCCTTGAACACTCCATGGGGCAGTTCTATTCTGTCCATAAAGTCTCTATGAGTTGGAATTGACTCAACAGCAGTGGTTTTGAGGTTTGAGGGAGATTCTACTGAAAGAAACCAAAAGAGAACTACATGTAGTGGAAAAACACACCATGCTGATGGATACTAAGACTCAACATTGTGAAAATAACAGTTCTACCCAAAGTGATCAACATCTACAGTGCAGTCCTGATCCAAATTTCAGTGACATTTTGCAATGATATGGAAAAACAAATCACTAACTTCATTTGGAAAAGGAAGAGGCCCATGATAAGTAAAACATTCCTGAAAAGAACAAAATGGGAGGCTTCACACTACCTGATTATAGAAACTATTATACCATCATGGTAGTCAAAACTTCTTGATACTGGAATAACAATAGACATACAGACTAATGCAACAGAAGTGAGAATCCAAATGTAAATTCATGCATCTACGAATAGCTGATATTTAATAAAGGTCAAAATTACATTAAGTAGGGAAAGAAACACTCTCTTTAACAAATGGTGCTGGTATAACTAGGTATTCATCTGCAATAAAATGAAACAAAACCCATACTTAATACCATGTGCAAAAACTAACCCAAAATGGATCAAAGACCTAAATATAAAATCCAAAATGATAAAGATTATGGAAGAAAAAGTAGGAATAACACTAGGAGCTCTAATACATGGCAAAAACAAAATACAAAATAAAATTAACAATGCATATACAGCAAAAGAGAAACTAGATAACCGGGAGCTTCTAAAAATCAAGTACTTTAGCTCATTCAAAGATTTCAGCAAAAGAGTAAAACAATACCTTCCAGACTGGGAAGAAAAATTTGGCTATGGCATATCCTATCAGGGTCTAAGCTCTAAAGTCTACAATAACGGAAAGATAAATAACTCAATTTAAAAAACGGGCAAATATATGACCAGGCACTTCACCAAAGAATATCTTTAGGCAGCTAACAGATACGTTAAGAAATGCTCACTGTCATTAGCCATTATAGAAACACAAATCACAGCTACAATGAGACCATTTCACCCCAACAAGGATAGCATTAATCAAAAAAGTACAAAATAGTAAATATTGGAGAGGTTGTGGAGTGGAAAACTTATATACTACTGTTGGGAATGTAAAATGAAATATACAACCACTTCAAAAATTGATTTGGTGTTTCCTTAAAAAGTTAGAAATAGAAGTACCATGCAATCCAGCAGTCCCACTCTTTGGAATATATCTTAAAGAAATAAGATGTTTCGTATGAATATATGTATGCACAATCATGTTTACTGCAGTGCTGCTTACACTAGCAAAAACAAAAACAACCTAGGTGTCCATCAACAGACAAATGGACAAATTATGGTATATTCACACAATGGAATACTACACAACAATAAAAATCAGTGATCAATCTGTGGCACATCTCACTACATGGATGAATCTGGAGGGCATTATACTGAATGAAATTAGTCAGTCACAAAAGGACAAATATTTTACAAAATCACTGATATAAGAACTCAAGAAAACATGCAAACACAGGAGAAAACATTCATTGCTCGTGACAGTGAACCTTGTCTGAAAGAGAGGATACCAGAAATACGAGTATGTTTTACCTCATTTTTATTGACTATGCAAGGAAATTTGACTATGTGAATGTCAGTAGATTGTGAATAACCATCTAAAGAATAAGAACTCCAGAACACTTAGCTATGCTCATTTGGAACCTGTACACAGACCAAGAGCCAATCTTTCCAACAGAACAAGGGAGTACTCGGTGGTTTAAAATCAGGAAAGTTGTTCTTCGGAAATGTGTCCTTTTACTACAATAATTCATTCTGTATTCTGAGCAAATAATCTGTGAAACTGGACTATATGAAGAACAATGTGGAATCAGGACTGGTGGAAAACATTAACAACCTGCAACATGTAATGAAGCCAATTTGATTGCCGAAAGTTAGGAGGACTTGAAGTACTTACTGATGAAAATCAAAGACTGTAGTCTTCGGTAGGGTTTGCAACTCAATGTAAAGAAAGCAAAAATCATCACAATTGGAACAAAAAGCAACATCATGATAAATGGAGAAAAGATTGAAGTTGCTAAGAATTTCATTGTATGTAGATCCACACAATCAACGCCCATGGCAGCAGCCGTCAAGAAATAAAAAAAAAATGCCTTCCATTGGGAAAATCTGCTGCAAAGGACCTCTTTAAAGTATTGAAAAGTAAAGACATCACCTTGAAGACTAAGGTGTGTTTGAATCAAACCACATTTTTAAAAGCCTCATATGCATGTGAATGTTGCACGATGAATAAGAAAGACTGAAGAAGAATTGATGTCTTTGAATAACAGTGTTAGCAAAGAATATCAAATATGTCATGGATTGACAAAAGAATGAACAAATGTGTCTTGAAAGAAGTACAGTCAAAGTGCTCCTTAGAAGAGACGATAGAGAGACTTTGTCTCATGTACTGTGGGCATGTTATCATGCAGCACCAGTCCCTGAAGAAGGGCATTACGTTTGGTAAGGTTGAGGGGCAGTGAAAAAGAGGAAGACACTCAATGTGATGGACTGACACAATCACTTCAACAATGGATATAAATATAGTAATAATTATGAGAGCATCACGAGACCAGTCAATGTTTCTCTTATATGTATGGTCCCTATTAGTTGGGACTGAGTCAATAGCAGCTAACAATAACAGCAACACAGGGACAAAGGTTGGTTAATGGCTACCAGGGAATAGGGAAGGGAAGAAAAGGGTATTATTGATTAACAGGTATGAATCTGAATCAACTGGACAGCAATGGGCTTGGGCTTGGATGAGTCCAAACCAACTGTCTGGCAATGAATTTGTTTTTTGTTTTGGAATTTCTGCTTGAGTTAATGAAAAGCTTTTGGATAATTATGATGGTTACAACATATGAACATAATTAATGCTATTGTATTAGACTTTAAAAAAGAAATAAAGGGAAACTTTGTGTTAGGAAGTGAAGAAGAAATGCAAATTTCTGCAGACAATAAAAATTTGAGGAAATTTGTTGACAGCAGTTATGCTCTCAAGAATGTTAAAAAGATGTTCTATAGAGAGACAGAGAAGTTGAAAGTGGATTAAAAAAAACCAAACTATATGTTTAAAAGAAACCCATTTTAAATATAAAGATTCCAGAGAGACTAAAATCCAAGGGATAGAAAAAAGATATATCATGATAATACTAATCAAAAGAGAGCTGATGTATCTATATTAATTTCAAACAAAGCAGATAGCAGAGCAAGGCAAATTATTATGGACAAAGATGGTTACTATATAATGAAGAAGAGATCAGTTCTCTGAGAAAATATAAGATCTTGAAAGACTGTGCACCTAAAAACAGACATGAAAATGTATGAGGCAAAAGCTCATAGAACTGCAAAGAGAAATAGACAAATCCAGTATTATAGCTGGAAACTTCAACACCCTTCTATCAGTAATTGACAGATTCAGCAGGCAAAAATTCGGTAAGAACATAATGAAAGTAAGCAACACCATCAATCAACTGGATCTAATTGACACTTAAAGAGTACTTCATCCAACAACAGCAGAATAAGCCTTTCAACAGGATATGGGACATTTACCAAGTTGGACAACATCCTGGGCCATAAAATTTAAATTTAAAAGACCAGAAATAATAGAAAGTATACTATCAAAGCACAATTAAATTAAACTAGAAATAAACAGAATAAAGATGGCAAGAAATTGTCGAAATATTTGGAGATTTAACAACTCACTTATAAATAATTCACAGGTCAAAGAAGGATATATAGTGTAATAGCAATTTAATTGCTAAAATTTACAAGACATCAATGAAAATGATGGAGTAAGAACTCCCCAAAGCAAAGGAACACTGGCAAAAATTGTTAGAATCAACACTTTCAGGATGCTGGAAATTAACCAACAGCTTTCAGCATCCCAAAGAATATTTTTTCTAGAAAATAAGCTGAATTCCACTGAGAATTAAGTGGCCTGTAACTTTTTAACTCTCTTAATTCCCTTCTGCCCCTCTACAAGCTCTGCACTAACATTGCAGTCCAATAGCCTGAATCCAGATGAAGATGGCAGCATAGACAACAGTACACTCCTGTCCACCTACAAAATACCACCCCAATTATAAAACAATTCAGAAACTATAAGAACTAATTTTGTCAGAACTCTGTAAACCAGTCAACAATTTATACTAAGTGAACACTGAATCAAGAAAACCAGGACATAAATGGTGGGAATGCTTTCATATTCTATTTTCCTGGCATAACACAGCCTCTGGGGATTGGCGTGATTTTCTTAAAACAGCAGAGGCCCACATCTCTGTAGTACGTGTCTGATTTCTAGCTCTAGATGGAGCAGAGCAGACTAGAAGCAAATTATTGTATCTGTCTTATATTATCTGTCTGGGTATTGCCTCAGGAACTGAAGCAAGGCATGTCTCAGAGCTTGCATAGGGCTGAGGGGCACTGGGTTACAGTCTAAGGTTGTAGACACCTGTGGCTAAATAATTCCATCAAAGCACATGACAGGTTCCTAAAGACTAGAAGGAGATGTCAATGGAAGTGTTTCTCAGGAAAGGAAGGCTTTCAAAAAAACTTTGCTTATGGCGAGTAGAAAAAGCCACACATGCTTAGAAATTACCAAATATGATCCCAAATTTTCATTTCTGGCTAATTTCTCTCTGTGTGTACGTGCTTCAGATGAAGGTTTACAGAGCAAATTAGTTTCTCATAAAACAATTAATGAGCATACTCTTTTTACGACATTGGTTACCCTTCTGTACCTTGAGTTCCTCATTATCAACTTTCCAGTACTCTGCTGCCTTTACATACTTGCCCCAGGGCTAGTGTACCTGATTTAGTGTAGTTTCATTTTATGCGCCTCTCTGTCTAATCTTTGGCTTAAGGGTGAACCTCGGGAATGATTTTAGTTCTGAGGCTAAAGGACATTTCAGGGTCATAATTTTGGGGTTCCTCTCTTCTCTGTCACACCAGTAAGTCTGATTTGTGTGAATGTGTGAGACAGAATTTTGTTCTACATTCTTCTCAAGCTCTGTCTGGAAATGTCTATTGTTATTCCTGTCAGAGTATTGGTGGTGGCAGCTGGGTGCCATCTAATTGTGCTGGACTCAGTCTGATAGTGGCTGTGGTACTTGTGGTCTATTAGTCTTTTGGTCTAATCTTTTCTTTGTATGTTTGATTGCTTCCTTCTTCTTTGCTCCAGACACAGTGAGACCAGTGGAGTATCTTAGATGGCTGCTCGCAAGCTTTTAAGATTCCAGACACTACTTACCAAAGTAAAATGTAGAAGAGTTTCTTTCAAAATTATGTTATGCCATTTGAAATAGATGTTCCTGGAGACCATGATCTCTATCCCCCAACCTAGTAATTTAGTCCCTCAGAGAGTTTTGATTGTCTATGGAGTTCCCACGACATTGCTTTGGTCAAGTTGTGCTGGCTTCCCCAGTGTTGTGTACTGTCTGATTGACTCTTTAGCTTAGTGTATGTTGGGCTAAATGTTGAAACAGGGCCTTGGCACAAAGCCAATTTGCAAAGACTGGGATAACGTGTGTGTGTGTGTGTTTGTCTGTGTGTATGTGTTCTGCTGGTATGAAAGGAAATATCTCTAAAAATACTACTTGAACACAAGCTAAGCAACAGACTTTGGTTTCCACACACATCCAAGAAGGTAGGTTTTTTTAAAAAAATATTTAGAAGAAGTCACTAAACAAAGAGATGAAATGTCCTTCAACAATTAAAATTAAAAAAAAGAAGCAAAGAATAACAAATCCTGGGGAAGAAAGAGTCTAATTTCTGGAATTATCACACTATATTCATATATCTGTCAACAAAAAAAGTCATAAGGCAGATGGAGCAAGATGGTAGCATAAGTAGTTGCACATTGCCTTGTCTCACAACAAATTCAGAAGAAAACAAGTAAAAATTGTGAGAATGAACAGTTTCAGAATGCCAGACAACATTCAAAATGTTGGAGCACCAGTACTGAACACTCAGTGGAGAAAAAGATAATATATAAATAGTGGTAGAGTAGTGGTTCTCTATCTGTCCATACCCTAACCCACCTCCCTAGCTCACCATGACCATCCTGTGGCATCTGTATACACAGGCCGTCCTGGTAGGGAGTAATATATTGAGGCAGTATGCCTAGCATCTCTAGTAACCCCAGGCAGGGATGCTATAGGTAAAAGAGTGACTGTTGGTGCTTCTGGGTGGGAAATCTGGTGGTGAAACTCTGCTGGCTGATGTTTCCCAGTGGAATGTTGTATGCTATAACTGCACAGATGGCTCTTCAGGCAGGGAGTCTGGCAGCGAATCGAATCTACAAAAGTTAGTATTCCTAAGTGAAGAGCTTGGGACTGGAACCGCACAGCTGGCACTCCCAGGTAGGGGGTCTTGTGGTGAATCGGTGACACTTGCCACTCTAAGGTGAGGAGTCTGGTGCTGGAGCTCTAGAGCTGACACTCTGTAGTTGAGAATCTGCCAGCATTTATATTACTGCCAGTACTCTTAAGTGGGGAGTCTTTTGCTGGCACAACAGCACTGGCATTCTCAAGTAGGAAGTCTGAGCAAGAATCCACAAAGTGTCATGTTCCCAACTGGGAAGTTTGCCTAAAGCTGTTCCCAGTTGGGAAGCCTGGTGCCATAACACTACAACCTACACTCCTAATCATGTAGTTTCATTAGGTGCTGCATGGACAAAGAGTCTGGTCCTGGAATGGCATATTCAGCCTCTGCATTCTGAGGGCCCAGGGATAAAGCAGTGACAGTGGCACCTCCAAATGGGGAGACCAGTGGTGGAGCAACCACTTCAAATGTACCACAGAAGGAGTCTGGTTTTGAAACAGAAAATTGGTGCATTTGAAAATTTTAAATAATAATAAAGAAGAAAAGCAAACCTTGGGATAGGAGAAGAAGCTGAACTCTAGAGTTAACACAGCATAGTAGTTAAAACAACAATAAAAATAGTCACAAGGCATATAAAGAAACAGGAAAGGATAGTCCACACAAAAGAACAAAATAAAGTAGCATGAACTGTCCCTGAGGAAGGACAGACAACAGATTTAGTAGACAAAGACTTTAAAACAACAGTACTAAATGTGCTCAAAGAGTTAAAGGAAAATACAGATAAAGACTAAAAGGAAATGAGAAAATGATACAAGAACAAACAAAATATTACAATAAAGAGATAGAACAGAAAAGTTTCTGTGGTGGTTTGGATTATTTTTAATCAAATATTTAGTCCCAAGATATCTATACAAAACCAATAACCTACATCATTCTCAACGGAGGCTGAAAACAGGTACAATACAAAGATGATCTTTATCACCACTCCTACTTAACTTTGTGCTGGAGGTCCTAGTCAAAGCAATAAGATAAGAAAAAGAAAAGAAAGGGCATCTAAGGTAGTAAAGAAGAAGTAAAAGTGTGCCTATTTACAAATGATATGATCTTATACACAGAAAACCACCCAAAATTACAAGAAAACTTCTGGAAATAACAGAACAGTTCAGCAAAGTATTAGGATACAAGACAAACATACAAAAATCAGTGGGATTCCTCTACACCAACAAAGAGAACATCAGAAAGGAAGTCACCAAATCAATACCACTTACAATAACCTCTAAGAAGTTAAAGTACTTAGGAATAAATCTAACCAAAGATATAAAAGACCCTCACAAAGAAAACTACAAAACATTACTGCAAGGAACCAAAAGAGACCTATGTAAGTGGAAAAAAAAAATACTCATGGATAAGAAGACTCAACATTCTGAAAATGTCATTTCTCAAAGTAATCTACAGAAACAATGCAATCCCCATCCCAATTTCAACAGTACTTTTTTAACAAGATAGAAAAACTAATCATCAAATTTACATGGAAAGGGAAAGGGCCCCAAATAAGTAAAGCTACTTAACTGTGGAACTTGTTATATCACCAAAGTGATCAAAATATCCTAGTACTGGTACAACATCAGGCATATAGACCAATGGAACAGAACCGAAAACCCAGATGTAAATGTATCCACCAATGAGCTGCTAATATTTGACAAAAATCTGAAGTCTATTAATTGGAGAATACAGTCTCTTTAACAAATGGTGCTGGCATAAATGGATGTTCATCTGTAAAAAAATAAACAGGACTCATACCTCTAATAAGACACAAAAACAGACTCAAAATGGATCAAAGACCTAAATATAAAATTCAGTACAATAGAGATCATGGAAGAAAAACAGGGATGATGCTAGCAGCCCTTATACATGGCATGAAGAGTATACAGATCTATAATTAACAATGTACAAACATCAAAAGAGAAACTTGATGACTGGAGTCCTAAAAATCAAACACTTACACTCATCAGAAAGCTTCACCAAAAGAATAAGCAGAGAACCTACAGACTGGGAGAAAAATTGGCTACAATATATCCAATAAGGGTCTAAATTCTGAAATCTGCAAGACACTACAAAGCCTCGAGAACAAAACGACAAGTGATCCGATTGAAAATGGGCAAAGGATATACTTTACCAAAGAAGTCATGAGGATATGCTCATGATTATTAGCCATTACAGAAATACAAATAGCTGCAGTATGAAACCATGACACCCCAACAAAGCTGGTGCTAATCTAGAAAACACAGAATGACAAATGTTGGAAAGGTTTAGGGGAGATTAGAACTCTTATGCATTTTCATAGCTAATCTCTTATGGATGGCACTCTTATAGTGAGTCTTTTTAATTCCCTTCTTTCCCTTCACACACACACACACACATTCATTGTTAACATGAGGATTATATTTAATCTCTTATATTCATAACAATTTTATTTAAATTGATGCCAACTTAACTTCAGTAAGATAGAAAAACTTTGTTCTTGTACTGCTCCCTGGAAGGAAGCACTCAGAAGCATCTTGTTCAGGAAAAGAGGCAGGGAGGGAGAAGGGGATGAAGTGAAGGAGGGAGGCAGGGGCATAAGGAGGAAGGGGGAAGAGAGCAAAAAAGAGGAAGGAAGGAAGAAAAGAGGGAGGAAGGGAGGAATAAAACACTGGAGTTGCAAAATTTGATAACAAAAGTGAAATATTCACTGGATGTAATCCTTAGCAGATTTGAAGTTGCAAAAGGATCAGCAAACTTGATGAATGGGAAATTTAAATTACTGAGTCTAAGAAAGCAGAGCCTGTCTTAGTCATCTTGTGCTGCTATAACAGAAATGCCACAAGTGGATGGATTTTAAAAGAGAAATTTTATTCTGGAACAGTCCAGTATGCTACAAGTCCAAATTCAGAATATCGGCTCCAGGAGAAGGCTTTCTCTGTTGGCTCTCAGGGAAGACCCATATCATCAAACCTTGCCTGGATAAGATGCTTCCGACTTACAGAGACCCTAGGCCCAAAGGATGTACTCTGCTACCAGCACTGCTTCTTTCCTGATGGTACGAGGCCTCCTAATTCTGTACTTTCCTCCCTTGATATTCCAAGAGATTGCCTCAAGGCACAATAGAAAATTACAAATTGAGCCCTACCCCACCAACACAACTGCTGCCAACCCCCTGCCATTAACATCATAGAGGGAGGGTTTACAACATATAAAAACATTACACAAAAGCAGGAATCATTGCCTATGCAAATTACTTCACATATTTTCTGGAGAACAAAATTCAGCTCATGGCAGAGCCTGAGGATTCTGAGGACATCATCATGTGGACTAACATACACATTGTCAGAATCCCAGAAGAAGAGAGAGAAAGAAGCATAAAGAAAATTAGAAGAAATAATGGCTGAAAAATTCCTAAATACCATAGAACACATGAAACCACATATACAAGAAGCCCAGTGAACTCCAGGTAGGGTAAACTTGAAAGCCACACTGAACCACATTTTGATAAAACTCTCTAAAACCAAAGACAGAGAAATAATTTTGAGAGAAGAAAGAAGTGAATTGTCACATATAAACCAAAGCAAAATCAATCTCATTGCCTTTCAGTTGATTCCAACTAATAGTGACCCTATAGGACAGAGTAGAATTGCTCCATAGAGTTTCCAAGGAGAACATATTAACTTTGAACTGCCAACCTTTGGGTTAGCAGATGTAGCACTTAAACACTAGGGACCTGCAATAAGACGAAGTGCCTGTTTCTCCTCAGAAACCATGTAGGCAAGAAGGCAGTGGGATGATATATTTCAAATGCTGTCAGCCAAGAATACTGTATCTGGCAAAATTGTCTTTCAGGACTGAAGATGAAATTACAACATTCCCAAATAAACAAGTGAAGAAATTTGTGTGGGAATCAACATGATGGTTCACAACAGACCTCTCTTATAGGAAATACTAAAGGCGCCCTTCAGATGAAAAAGACACTAGATAATATCCTGAGGCCATTCATAAAGGAAAAAAAGCCCAAAAGATCTCCATTAAAGGGAATTTCATTATAGGTTTAAGAGTAAGATTTTAGGTATTTTTGGTTGGTAGATACAGATATTATACACTTTATCAGATCCGACTCAACGGCACTTGGGTTGGGTATGCTTTATAATGACAAATTCATAAAATATTTATAAATTTATGTAACAGGAAGTATGATGTATGAAAATATAGTAGATAATAACAACATAAACAGGAGGGAGCAGTATAGGAATAATGTTTTTGTGTGTTACTGAAGTTGGCATCAGTTTAAGTAAGACTGTCATAAATGTAAAAGTCCTCATGGTAACAGTGAAGAAAATACATGTGTGTGTGTGTGTGTATGACGGGAAGGGAATTAAAAAGGCTCAGTATCAAATATCAAGTACACACCAAAGAAGACAATATTAGAGGAAATGAGCAGCAAAGAAGGTCTAAAACAAAAAGCCAAACTTGTTACCATTGAGTTGGTTCTGACTCATAAAATCCAGAAGAAACACTTTAAACCAAAGAACAAAATAGAAGAAAGCCCTAACTTACTGGAAGTTACAATGAATGTAAATTGACTAAATGCTCCAATTAAAAGGCAGATGTTGGCAGAAAAGTTTTTTAAAAAAAGGCCTAAACTCTAAGTCCATTAAGTGCTGAAGAAAATAGTCTCTTTAATAAATGGTACTGGGACATCCATTTAGACTTCCACATGCAAAAGAATGAAGCTAGACACAAAGCTCACACCACATAAAAAATAAAAAATTAATTGAAAATGGACCAACAACCTACATGCTGTCCTTGTTAGATGCTGTCAAGTAAGTTCCAACTTACAGCAACCCCATGCACAACAGAATGAAACACTGTCTGATATCATGCCATGCTGCCGAGGCCCATCACCCACAGAAGCCTCTGTAAGCAAAGTCTTACGCCTATGTGATGGCGGCCAGAGGCATCTCACCCGTGACATATTTTTGGCCTTACTGTCCCTGATAATATTTTGCATCCTAATTAAATATTCCTCAAAAATACCCCCTCATCTCCTGGCATAAGGATTAAGGAAGATGCTTTCTGAGAACTCCCAGCCTGGGAACGCCCAGCCCGGGAATGCCAAGGCCAGCCCAGCCCCGCTGGCTTTCCTCAACTGCACATCCCTCTCCACATGTGAAATGCAAGATTGCAGGAAGGCCCTGGGAAGCTCCCCAGGGAAGACCCCACACACAGTCTTTCCATTCCCTGTACCTCTTGACCTTGAAGCATAGATAGAACTGATTAAGCTCAAGACATAACTTTTGTTTTCACTGTTGATAATAATCACAATATACTTGTCTTGGGCCATTACCTAGAAGGCCCTAATGATTAACATGTAAAGAGACCACTTGTCTCAGGCCATTATCTAGTAGGCCCCAATAATCAACATGAAAAAAAGGCCACAAGGTATCAGTTCTTTGTTAGCCAACAACTTGTGTGGTCAAGGGGGCAGGGTGAAATCACATTACTGATTATATAAAAAATAAAAAAAGGCAGACTGACAGGCCGCCGATCTCTAGATTCCCGGTTGTCTGTGTCTCATCATTTCTTCTTCGCCAACGCCACCCATCTCTTCATGATTCCAGACCCTGCCGAGGCTGGCTCCCGGCACCATGCTCACAATTGTTGTCATGTTTGAGTCCAGTGTTGCAGCCACTGTTTCAATCTATCTTATTGACAGTCTTCCTCTTTTCTGCCGACTTTGTGCTTTACCGAATACGATGTCTTTCTCCAGGGATGATCCCTCTTGAAAACATGTTGAAAGTAGACTTACCCTCCTTGCTTCAGAGGAACATTCTGTTTCTACTTCTTCCCTACAGACTTGTTCTTTCTACTGGCAGTTCAGAAACCCCAGTGGAGTAGTGGTTAAGTGCTATATCTGCTAAGCAAAAGGCTGGCAGTTTGAATTCCCCAAGCACTCCTTGGAAACTCTCTGGAGCAGTTCTACTTTTTTCCTATAGGGTCACTGTGAGTCAGAATCAACTTGACAGCTGTGGGTTTATTGGCAATGCATGGTATATTATTTTTTTGTTACAATGTTGTCATCTTTCATATAATGACATTTCTGTTTCCCTATTTTCAGTGTTTTGTCTTTGATTCATTTTTGTGATTTTCCTCTCTTGGTTGATATGTGGTTGCTCTGAACTGCATTCTAGTTTTTATTAGTACTTAATGTCATTAATTTTCTAACGAAAGGACTCCCTTTAGTATTCTTGTAAATTTGGGTGGTTTTTTTTTTTGCAAATTCCCTAAATTACTTTTTATCTGGAAATTTCCTAATTTCACCATTTTTTTTGATACACAATTTTGATGGATATAACTCTTGGCTGGCTTTTTCCCTTCTTGCCAATGCCTTCTTGCCTACATGGTTTCTGCCAAATAGTCTGAGCTTAGTCTTACTGACTTCTCTTTGTGGATTATCTTTGTTTTATCCCTTGCTGCTCTTAAAATTCTCTCTTTGTCTTTAGTTTTTGCAAATTTAATTATAATATGTCTTGGTGTCTTTCTTTTGGGATCTACTTTGTATGGGATTTGATAAGCATCTCAGCTAGATATCTTCTTATCTTTCATAAACTCAGAGGAGCTTTCTGTCAACAAACTGTTAACAATTCTCTCTGTATTTTCTGCTATCCACTTCCCCACCCCCCAGTTCTATAGTCCAATCACTCATAGACTATTTCTCTTGATAAAACCCCATATAATTCTTATAGTTTCTTCATTTTTATATATTATTTTACCTGATGTTTTTTCTAAAAAATGTTGATGTCAATTGTTTTATCTTCAATCTCACTAATTCTGACTTCTGTTGCCTCACATTGTCTCCTATGACTTTCTATTTAGTCACCTAATTCTGTAATTTTATTATTAATCTTCTGAAATCTGATGGCTGTCCCTCTATGCTTTCTTGCCTGTTTAACTTGTTCATTATGTTCTGCTGCATTTTGCCTGATTTACTTCATGATCTCTTGAAGAGTTCTAAGCATTAACCTTTTTCTATTCTACCTCTGATAATTCCAGGAAGTTATCTTCATCTGGAAAATTTCTTGATTCTTTGTGTTTGGAGTTTTCTGAAACCTTCCTAGTCTGCCTGTCTAAATTATTTGGTTTGAACTGTTGTCTGAAAGCTATCAGTTAGCTGCTGAATTTATTTATTTTATGTTTGCTTACTATGTTCTAGAGTCTTGTTTTATTTTGTTTTAAAATATCCAAATAGGCTGATTATGTTTTCTAGTTTGGGTATTGGTGCCTTTGAAGCTCTAACATCTTATCACCAGGTGGTTAAAGCTATTGCTAGACATGTGAGCCCAGGACTCAGTTTACTTATCTTGTATGGATTCAGCTCACTTGTCAACATAGTCAATCATCAAGTGTGTGGTGCAAGCTGTCTTCTGCTGGGCAGCAGTGATTAGTATAGGCACAGGTATCTGGCTGTGGGCTCTGAGAAACACAGGACACTAACAGCCATCCTTGAATGTCTTTGAGGATGGCAGATCCCCTTATGTCTCAGTATATTTGAAGGAACTTTTTCTTCCTTGACTATCCAGCTCAGTAGAGTCAAAAAATTTTTCTCCCGTACCACCAGTTTATTAAAATTTTCCCTCTCTCAGTCTGTGAGGACGACTCAGGGAAGGCTTAAGGATTCCTACTTCCAGCTCAGTTAAGGCTTCAGATTCCAGTGTCAGGTGCCGTATAGAAAGGGGAGGGGGAAACACTGGTAAATGAGAGATAGATTTATCCCAAAGAAAATAAAAATAAATTTATTTAGAGCAGTGTGTTACGTAGACACAAGCCACTTAGCTTTTGATGGTCAAGTGCCACTTTTTGCTGGTTCTGGAGGCTTCAGTGGACTCTCTGCCACTCTTTTTTTCCCTCTGAAGACTGTGCCCTCTGAAATTCATCACTCTGTTTGCCATGCTGGCTGCAGCAAATTCCAAGTGGATCTAGTCTGGCCAGTCCTAGGTACTTATGGACCTGCTCTCCCTTCTTCTTCACATAGTCCAATTTCTTAACTTTCCCTTTGATGTTCAAGGCTACTAGGACATCATGTGTAATTGATTCATTTGTTCTTTTGGGTCTTTTTTGTTAGAGGGATCACTGGAATTGCCTGACTACTCTGATATCTTGGACCTACCACTGATCTTCTCTTTCCTTAGTTCTGGTGAAAATATACCCAACAAAACATTTTCTAATTAAAAAATTTCTACAGGTACAATTTAGTGACATTACACTCTTCATGTTGTGCAACTTCTATCACTATCTTTTTCCTGATTATTCTACCACTGTTAAGTAGACTTAACGGTCTCCAAGCAAACTCTCCCTTTCCTCCTTCCTTAAACCCCAGTGACCACTAATAATCTTTGGTTTCCACATATTAGCTTATGTCATATAAGTGAAATCATACAATATTTTTCTTTTTGTGACTTAATTATTTTTCTCAGCATGTTTTCAAGTTTCATACATACTGTGGAGTGTGTCAGGACTTCATTTCTCTTATGACTGAATAATATTCCATTATATTTATACACCACATTTTGCTTATCCTTTCATCTGTTCATGGACGTCTTGGCTACTGTAAGCAGGGATTTAAAGAACATTGTTGTACAGGTTTCTGTTTGTGTTCCCATTTTAATTCTTTTGAATATATACCTAAAAGTTGAATTGCTGGGCCACGTGGTAGTTCTGTGTTCAACCTTTTAAGGAACTGTTAAGCTTTTTCACAGCAGCCATACCATCTTGCATTCCCACAGACAGTGTGGGAGGGCTCCAATTTCTGCACATCCTTTTCAAAACCTGTAGTTTTCCATATTTTTAAATCATTACCATTGTAACAGAGATGAAGAAGTGTCTCACTGTGGTTTTTATTTGCATCTCCCCAGTGCTAATGACATTCATTATCTTTTCATATGCTTGTCAGTAGTTTGAATATCTTCCTGGGTGCAATGTCTGGTCAAGTATTTTGCCCCCCCCCCTTTTTTTTGTCTTGTTTGTCTTTTTCTGTTTAGTTGTAGAAGTTATATAATTTGGATAAAAAACTCCTATTGATGGAGTTCCTGGGTAGGAGAAAATGTTAAGCACTTGACCACTACCTGAGAGACTGGTGGATTAAACTCACCCAAAGCTGCCTCAGAAGACAGATCTAGTGATATGTAACTGAAGGATCACAGTCTAAAAATTTCTTGAAGCATAGTTCTTCTACTCTGACACACATGGGTCACCACAAATCAAAATCAACTCCAGAGGAATGAAAGGTCGCAGACTCCTATCAGATATATAGTTTCCAAATATTTTCTTCCAATCTTTAGATTATATCCTTAACTTGTGATAAATTCCTTTGATGAGCAAAAGCATTTTAATTTTATGAGATCCTAATTATGTAATTTGACTTTTTTTATTCTTGCTTTTGTTGTCCTGACAATCCATTGTTAAAAACTGGATTCTGCAGCCACATTCCTTTATTTTCTTTTAAGAATATTATGGTTTTAGTTTTCACATCTGGGTTTTTAATCATTTTCAAATCAGTTTTTGTGTATGGTGTAAGGCAAAGATCCTGTTTTATTCTTCTGTATGTGGATATTCAATTTTACCAGTCAATTATTGAAAAGACTCTTCTTTCTCCATTGAATATACTTAGTTTTCTTTTTGAAAAACAATGATAAATACTTGGATTGATTTTTAGCGTTTCAATTTCTTTCCACTGGTCCATGTCTACCATCATATCAATACCAGCTTAATCTGAAGTCAGAAAATGTCAACTGCCTTACTTTATTATCCTGTTTCAAGATTGCTTTTGTTGTTCAGGGTCCCTTGTAGTTCCTTATAGTTAGGAGGATTTCCTTTGCCATTTCTGAAAAGTGGGCTTTTATGGATTAAAATTTGTTCCCCACATTTTGTGTTGCAAATCTTAACCCTTAAAGCTGAAGATATAGAAATAGGGTTATCTTTGTTACAATAATGAAGCCATTTCAGGGCAGAGTGTTTCTTAAGCAAATCACTTTTGAGATACAAAAGAATCAAATCATGTTAGGCACAGAAGAAAACATTCACAGATGGGGAAAGATATACGCCAGGCCACATAAAGATGACCAAGCAATCAAGGAGCAAAAGGTAAAAAGACACAAGGACATTCCCCCTAAGCCAACAGAGAGATAAAGCTTTCTTTTAGAGGCAGAGCCCTGAATATAGACTTCTGCTCTCCTAAACTTGTAAGAAAAATCTTTTTGTTTGTCAAAGTGACCCACTTGTGATATTTTTGTTATAGCAGCACAAAGAAACTAAGACAAAGTCTTCTGGAAATTTGATGGACATTGCACTGAATTTGGAGATGGCTTTGGGTAGTACTGACACCTTTAACTATAGTAACTCTTCCTATCCATGATCTTGGAATGTCTTTCCATGTATTTAATCTTTAATTTATTACAAGAGCCACAGTGGTGTAGTGGTTAAAGCACTTGAATGTTAGCCAAAAAGTCTGCAGTTCAAAACCACCAGCAGCTCTGTGAGAGAAAGATGTGGGCATCTATTTCTGTAGAGATTTACAGCCTTGTAAAGCTTATAAATCCTATAGAGTCACTATGCGTTAGAATCAATCCAAAAGTAGTGCATTTTACTGTTGGTTGGTTTGTTTATTTTTGTTGTTTGTTTTTAGTTTGGTTTCTCTCAGTAATAGTTTTCTGTATGCAAGTCTTTCACATTCCTAATTAAACTTATCCTTCAGTATTTTATCCTTTTAGTTGCTATTGTAAATGGTAAAATTTCCTTAATTTCCTTTTCAGCTTACTCAACAATGTTGGAAACCCAATGGATTTGTGTGCATTGCTCTCTCGAACAGTAAGCATAGCCAGTGAGTATAGCTAGTATTCTTATTCTAATCCTTCCAAATAGTTTGGTTTTCAATCCTCTGTTTGTGTGTAATTAAGCATATGCATTTGAAAATACTGATGTACTAAACATAAAATGCAGATCTGTAAACGAATCAACTTTTGAAATCCTGCTGACATTTTCCAAAAAATACTACTTGCCAGCATTTCAAGTTTTCTATTTTGAATAAGATAACTACCTGGTAAAAAAAGAATTTTCATACATACCCGTAGAAATTCAGCATGGATTTATACTATTTTCAATAAGGCATCAAACTGTAAAAGTTGTAATGTTTCATATTATCTGGTAATAACTGAATATGAGCTTGACAAAGAGAAAGCCACTTTCTACTTAGGTAAAACATACATTGTCTTCAAGAGAACTTATATAGAATTTTGCCAATAGAAAATTTGCAATCAGTATTTCATAGTCTTTATTTAGAAGAAAGTTTACCTGATATTAATGAATCATTCGGCAATCACATTACCACATTAGATTCTAGCCACGAAAATTGCTGAAGAAAACAGTAAGTTGCCTAGTTTTCACACATGTAAGACTTTCAGTTGATAGCTTAGTAGTTAACCTCTTATTAAAAAATGAATTGTAAAGGGGATTTCACATTATGTTGCTTCTGCCTAGAGTGTGAGACATAGATTATTACTGTAAAACTACATCAAGAGTATCTGAAGGCCAAGAAACTGAATCTGCCACTTCCATTTACGCTTGCCACACCAAAGCCAGGTGCGGTCGAGTTGACTTATGCTTAAGCAAGTGGATATTGCAATCTCAGCCTGAGATTTTGGGCCTAGAATTCCCTTCTGATTTTTACATACTCATATTCTCACCCCCAAGGATTATAAGACAAAACTTGGGTTTTACAGTACACAATTCCTTTACTGTGCTCATATCAAGAAAGCCATCAGGGGGAGGGTCCAGGATGGTAGACTGGACACACATCTCCTTGATTCCCTCTGAGAACTAAGATGTAAAAAAATAATTGAATGGAGCAGAGGGGACATTCTGGGAGCTCCAAGATCTAGCGCAGGGGTGTGAGATTGGACTGGATGACAGGAAGGTGGAAACTACTTCTGACAGAGGCCAGGTAGGGGCACACTGAATCTTGCTTCTGCTGGTGCATCCTTGGAGAGGATTATAAGTATGGACACCTTTTTTGTTAACCAAGAGGCTGGCACTGGGACTGTGAGCTTGTGAGCCTAGCATGAGCCAAATATGCTGAACTGTAGTGCTTAAGTAAACAGCATATCTTGAAGCAGAGTGCTTTGGAAAGTCACATCTAGAGAATCCAGCTGTGGCTGGCACCCAACAGCATCAATTCCCTTCATCCCTCTCTTCTCTGAGCTGTGCCATAGATACTACTGACTCACTGCATGAAAGGCAGCTCAGGCGAGACGGCATCTTCTTAAACTCAGAGGCAGAGTTAGCCATGTCTGAGGTCTCATCTGGGGTTAATTCCCATACTGAGCAGCAGTGCCTGTCTGAATAGCACTTCTCCAGCAGAAAATCTGTTTTTAAGACAATCATACCTAGAGAAAATGGGGAGGGGCTGGTGGCCGAGTATGGCAGCACCTTAATTTCTTCCTTCCTTGAGCCATGTCATGCTGTCTGAGGACAGCCTATAAAGTGACGTTTCTGTCAGCCACGAAGCAGTGCCTGCCACCCCTGAGGGCCTGGCTGCTTTCAGCTATGGCTGGTCAATGCCTCTCTCATTATAAAAGCAGCTTTTATGATAACAGCAGCTAAAGAATGCAGTGGTGACTGGCACCTGAGTGTGGTGGTGCCGTTTCTATCACCCTTCACTGAGCCATATCATAGCTTCTGCTGACAGCCCCCCAGAGACTCTATATGTAGATTGCTGTCTTTTCCAGCAAGGAGGTGACACCTGTGACCTCTAAGGGCCTGGCTTCTTTCAGCAGCTCCTGAACAGAGGCCCTCTTGGCATAAAAGCAGTTTTTAAGACAAATGCATCTACAGAATGCAGCAGTCCCTGGCAGCCTCCCTTCCCTGAGATATACCCATCGTCTTGACTAGCATGATGACAGAGAGTTGGTACAAGTAGCTTGTCACCTTTACCAGCCAGGATGGGGGGCCTGCCACCCCTGTGAGACAAGCTGAGACCAGCCACTAACTCAAAGAGAGCCATGGAGCTTGACAGGGTCTATACTGCCAGAGAAGGTATACATAAGTCAGTTGCACCTAGAGAATGCAGTGCTGACTGGCCACCAAATCTATAAATCCCCTTATTCATTCATTGTTAGAAATCATGCCAGAGCTTGTGTTGGTGTAATACTAGAGAAACTAAACAGCTACTTGATAGTGTGAAGACAGCAATCAGTATCTAACCATTTAAAGAAGCAGACCACCATGGCTCCAGAAAAATCCTAAACTAAAGAATCAAAGAAACTTCCTAGATGAAGAAGCCTTTCAGAAATTATTGGAGATAGGATACAAAAGAATTATGTATACAGCTCTTCTAGAGATTAAACAAAATGCAGAAGAACAAAATGAAAGATTAAGTAAGCCATATGAACTACCAGAATATCAATGATCTGATATCCAGCACATCAATAATAAAAACTGCAGAATTACACAGTTCAATGCAAAGCTAAAAGACTGGGATACAGGGAATGGAATGCAGAATTAGGGAGCTTGAATATAAAGCAATGACATCAATATTTATGAGGAAAAATCAGATAAACGAAACAAAAAAATGAAGAAGCATTAAGAAGCATGTAGGACTCTATCAAGAGGAACAATCTATAAATAAAAGGGCGGGATGGCAAAAATAGAGACTTGTTTAAGAGTCCCTGACAGAAAACTTACCTGAAATCATGAAAGAAGAGGACATGGATATTCAAGATTCTTGTTGAATGCCACAAAAACCAGATGCCAAAAGAAAGACACCAAGACATAGTATACTCAGGCTTAATAAAATGAAACGTAAAGAGAAGCTCTTAAAGGAAACAAGGCTTAAAGCAAAACTGACATACAAAGGGAAGCCATGTAGGCTTTCGTCTGACTTGGAAACAAAAACGGCATTGGCAAGAAGGCAGTGGGATGACACGCACAAAGCCTCAAAGGAGAAAAATTTCAAACCAAGAATTATATATCCTGAAAAACTGTCTCTCAAATTTGACAGTGAAATTAAGACATTTGCAGATAAACAGAAGTTTAGAGACTTTGCAAAAACCAAACTAAAACTATAAAAAATACTGGAAGAAGCTGTATGTTTAGAAAAATAATAACACCAAATGTATACTTAGGGATACAATGCAAGACATAGCATCCAGAAGCCTACTCAGTTTGGGAAGTCACTAAGCTTAAGCAAAGCTAAAATATTAAAAGTAGGGAATCAGTGGTCTTAGCACTATAACAATGACATCATCACACTATAAAGAAAGATATTTTACAGTGGATATTACCCTATCGGACAGAGAGGAAATTAAGAAGATCTACAGAAGTTAAAAACTGATTAAAACTTAGAGCATTAAGGGAGATCAAAGAGGTAACCACAAAGCAAACTAACAATGAAACACATCAAAACAAGAAACATAGGAGTCTCAACAAACACAAAATCAATACTGAAAAAGATAAAATAAACCCACAAATAAAAATGACTCAGAACAGAATATTAAGAGGAACAGAGAAAACATCAACAACACAAAAATAAAGACACCAAAATGACAGCACTAAACATATGCCTATCAATAATTACCCTGAATGTAAATGAATAGAATGCTCCATTAAAGAGGGACAGAATAAAAGCTCAAATCAAAAACACAATTCCTCTATACGTTGTTTGCAAGGAACACACCTTAGACTCAAAGACGTGAGCAAAATGAAAATCGAGGGATGGAAAAATATATACCAACCTAACAACATATAAAGAAGAGCAAGAGTGGCAATACTAATCTCAGAAAAGGAGATTGTAATGTAAAATCCACTATCACGGACAAGGATGGTCACTACTGCTGAAAGTTTCCATACATAAGCAAGATATAGCAATATAAAATATTTATGCATTCAATACTGCCAAGCCAAGTGCCGTCGAGTCAGATCTGACTCTACTAGAGCACCTAAATACATCAAACAAATGTTGCCATCATTGAAAAATGACATGGATAACTCTACAGTAATAGTAGGAGACTTCAACACTCCACTTTCAGTAATGGACAGAACATCCAGAAAAAAAGCAGAGCAAAGATACAGAAGATCTTACTGCAACTTTCAAACAAGTCCTCATTGAAATATACAGAACTTTTTACCCAACAGTGGGTAAGTACACCTTCTTTTCCAAATGCACATTGAACATTCTCCAGAATATTTCACATATTAGGTCATAAAGCGAGTCTCAAAAAAATCCAAACCATTGAATTATTGCAAAGCATCTTCTCAGACCATAAAGCCATAAAAGTTGAAATCAAGAGCAGAAAAATCATAAGTAGAAATTCAAACTCATAGTATCTGAACAATACTTTCCTCAAAAATCCATGGTTTATTGAAGAAATCAAGGTCAAAATAAATAAATTTATGGAATCAAAAGAGAATGAAAACATATCCTACGAGAATCTATGGGATACAGAAAAAGCAGTGCTGAGAGGTCAGTTTATCTCTATAAATGCACATATCCAAAGTGAGGAAAGAGCTCAGACCAAACAACCCTACAACTTGAACAAGCAGAAAGAGAGCAACACGGGAACCCCTCAGGCACCAGAAGATATCAGACAATAAGGACTAGAGAAGAGCTAAATGAATTAGAGAATAGAGGAACCACTGAAAAAATCAACAATACCAAAACCTGGTTTTTTGAAAAGATCAACTAAATTGATAAACCATTGTCTGAACTCTCACAAGGAAAACCAGAGAGGAAGCAAATAACCCAAATAAGAAATGAGAAGAGAGATATCACAACAGACCCAACCAAAATCAAAGTATCATAACAGAATACTGTGAAAAACTGTACTGTAACAGATTTGAAAACCTGGAGGAAATGGACAAATTTCTAGATTCACATCACCTACCAAAATTATCACAAGAAGTAAAACAACTTAATAAATACATCACAAAAGAGGAGATTGTGAAAGTTTAAAAAAACTACCAACCAAAAAAGTCCTTGCCCAGATGACTTCAACAGAAAATTCTACTAAACTTTTAAAAGGACGTTGATTCCAATACTACTGAGGCTATTTCACGGCACAGAAAAGGACAGAATACTCCCAAATTCATTCTGTGAAGGCAACATAACCCGGAGACCAAAGCCAAGGAAAGATTCCACAAAAAATGAAAATTACAGACCAGTATGGCTCATGAACCTGGATGTGAAAATCTTAAACAAAACACTAGCCAATAGAATTCAACAACATATCAGTAATAACTCATCATGACCAAGCTGAATTCATACCAGGATGCAAGTCTGGTTCAATATCAGAAAGACAATGTGATCATACAAATAAACAGCACAAAGGATAAGAATCACCTGATTTTGCCAACTGATGCCAGAAAGTCATTTGACAAAGTCCAACACCGATTCATGTTAAAAACTCTCAGCAAAACAGGAATAGAAGGGAAATTCTTCAACGCAATAGGTGGCATCTGCACAAAGCCAACTGCCTACATCATCCTGAATGGAGAGAGACTGAAAGAGTTCACCTTGAAAATGGGGGCTAGACAACGATACCCACTCTCACTACTTCTATTAAACATGATGTTACAGGTTCTATCCAGAGCAATTAGACAATACAAGGAAATAAAGGACATTGACATAGACAAAGAAGAAGTTAGAATATCCATATTTGCAGAGGATATGATCTTGTACACTAAGAACCCTAAAGAATCCATAAATAAACTACTGGAACTAATAGAAGAGTTCAGTGAACTATCAGGATACAAGATAAACATAAGTAACTCAGTAGGATTCCTTTACACTATCAAAGAGATCATCAGAGAGGAAATCATCAAATCAATACCATTTATTACAGCTCCCAATAAGATAAAATACCTAGGAACAAATCTAACCAAAGAAATAAGAGACCTATACAGAGCAAATTACAAGATCTTACTGCAAGAAAGCAAAAGAGACTTACATAAGTGGATAAACCTACCTTGCTCATGAATAGGATGACTTACCATTATGATAATGTCTATTTTACCCAGAGAAATCTGTATATATAATGCAATCCCAGCATGAATTCCAGAGTAATTTTTTTTAATGAGATGGAGAAACAAATCACCAACTTTATTTAGAAAGAGAGGAAATCCCAGATAAATAAAGCACTACTGGAGAAGAGGAACACAATGGGAGGCCTCACATTACCGGTAGTCGAAGCAGTCTGGTACTGGTATGAAAAGAGACATACAGACCAAGGGAACAGAATTGAGACCTCAGAGATGCCACTATCCTCTTATGAACAGTTGATGTTCAACAAAGGCCCAAAGATAGTAAACTGTGGTAAAAACAATCTCTTTAACAAATGGCGTTGACAAATGATGTTGACAAAATTGAACATCCATCTGCAAAAAAATGAAACAAGACCCATATCTTACACTTCATTAACTCAAAATGGATCAAAGACCCAAATATCAAACTTAAAACAATAAAGATCATGCAAGAAAAACTAGGGTCAACAATGGAAGTTCTCATACATAGCTTAGATAGACTTGAAAATCTGACCAACAATGCATGAACAACAGAAAATAGATAAATGTGAACTACTAAGAATCGAACACTTTTCTCATCCAAAGACTTTATCAAAAGAGTTACAAGACCACCTACAGAATGGGAAAAAATATTTGGCAACTATGTGTCATCTCAAAATCTTATTCCCATTATCTACAAGGTACTGCAAAATGTTGACAAGAAAAAGATAAATAACCCAATTAAGTAATGGGCAAAGGAGATGGACAGACACTTCACTGAAGAAGACATTCAGGCAACCAAAAGGCAGATGAGGAAATGCTCACAATCATTGGCTATTCGAGAAGTCAAAATCAAAATCACAATGAGATACCATCTCACCCCAACAAGATTGGCAATCATCCAAAAGCCACAAAATAGCAAATGCTAGAGTGGCTGCAGGGAGATTGGCACTCTCCTATACTGCTGGTGGGGATGCAAAATGGTGCAATCTTTTTGGAAAGCAATTTGGAACTTCCTTAAAAAGCTAGAGATAGAAATACCATATGACACAGCAATCCCACTGCTTGAAATACATCCTACAGAAATAAAGACGGTCACATGAAAAGATACATGCTCACGAATGTTTTTTGCAGTGTTGTCAATGATAGCAAAAAATGGAATCAACCTAGGTGCCCATCAGCAGACAAAAGAACAAACAAACTATGGTACATATACTGAACAGAACATTATGCAATGCTAAAGAATAATGACGATTTCAGGAAACATCTCATAACCTCGTTTCAACTAGGAGACATCATGCTGAGTGTAATCAGCCAGCAGCAGAAGGACAAGTATTGTATGAGACCTCTGCTATAAGGACTGAAAACAAGACTTATGTGCAGAAGACTCCTTGAAGGGTACAAGGGTAGGGAGGGAGAGAGAGTGTTGGTTACAGATTAGGTAGTAGATAGGAATTTGTTTAGGTGAAAGCAGTGACAACACACAGTAGAGAGCAGATAAACATATTTGGACTATACCATAAACTGAAAGGTTTTCTAAACTCAACCCAATATTTCAAAGGATAGAGTAGCAGTGACAGGGGTCTGGGAAACATGTTTTCAGGGAACACAGGCCAGTTGTCATAACTAGTCTATTGCTAAGAGAGTTTTCTGCATCCCATGTTGGTGAGTGACATCTGGGGTCTTAAAAGCCAACAAGCCTCCATTTGAGGTACATTAAATGGTCCCAACTCATCTGGAACAGATGGTGACCGAGAACCATGAAGACACAATGAAAAAAGAGCCCAGAAAATAGAAGGACTCATATGAATGGGAGACTATATCAACATGCGACCAGAAGAACTAGATGGTGCCTGACCACCACCCAAGGCAGGCATGATGGGGGAAACAACACAGAGTCACCGAAGTAACATGAGAAAAAGAGGAGTACATCCCAAGAACTCTACTAAAGACCAGAACTGATGGTCCGACAGCCTGAAAGGTCTCCTGGGAACATGGCCCCTAGACCTGCTGCTGGTCCTGACCAGAAACCAGTACTGAAATCAACTCTTCAGACAAGAATGGGCCTGGTCAGGGACACAATGTAACCATATGGTATGTGTACTTTATGGTTCTATACATTTATAGGGGGCTGTCCTATTGGTTTCTTTCTACATTGGAGAGAAGAGGATGGAGAGGAGGAGACAGGTGCTTGTTAAGAGGATGCTAGAAATATAGAGTGAGAAGGATTATGTTGTTACTGGGTGAAGACAGCAGATGAAGCTGCAGATAGGTGGGCATGCAAAATTGATTTGGATTGTACGCTTTCACTTCATCACAATTAAAAAAAAAAAAACTACTAGCCTGATTTCTGCCATCTAGGCTACTATATCCTACTTTGTCTGTATGTAGTCATGTGTCTTGACCTTAACCTGTCAAAGCCCATCTAACTGTGGAGTCCTTCTTTTCAATGGAACTGTTCTCTGTCTTATTAAAGCATTTGTCTCTGGTTTTCTAACTACACAGAAAAACAAAAACCACATTGACGTTGTCAAATCAATTCTGGCTCCCAGTGACCCTATAGGATTGGGTTTCCCTTTTGTAAGTGATTAACTGTTTAGGCTGTGTTTTAATCAGCTAGAGCTGTTCCAACAGAAATACCTCAAAGCAGATAGCTTTAACAAAGGAAAGTTTATTCTTACACAGTCTGGTAGGCTACAAGTCTGAATTCAGGATGTCTGCTCCAGGAGAAGGCTTTCCCCCTTGTCGACTCTAGAGGAAAGTCCTTATGTTGCATCAGTCTTTGTTCACGGAGCATCTTGGAGCAGGATCCTCAAGTTTGAAGAATGTGCTCTACTCTTTGTTTTGCTTTCTTGATGGTGTGAAGTTTCCAATTCTTTGTTTGCTTCTCTCGACGGCACTTGGCTTGGCTGGCTCTTTTTATTTCCCGTAGGATAAAAGGATAAAGATTGATGTAAGCCACACTTCAGGGAACCTCCCTTTACAATGGAGCAGGGAGGTGATCTTAGGGAGACAGGTGCTCATCAAGAGGATGCTAGAAATACAGAGTGAGAAGGATTATGCTGTTACTGATTTACAATCCACTGAAATCCTCTCTAGCATAATCAACTCTGTTAACCACAGACAGAGATTAGGATTTACAGCATCAGAAAATCACAAAATGGAGGGCAATTACAGAATGTAGAGAATCCTGGCCCAGCCAAATTACTACACATATTCTGGGGTGGGCACAATTCAATCCATGAGAGGGTGCTAACCAAAAGATTGGCAGTTCAAATCTACTAGATGTTCCTTGGAAGTTTTATGGAGCAGTTCTCACTACACAAACAGCTAATTACTATTGTTTTTCTTGTAGTTCTTGGGTTGTGTCTATGCGCCTAAACCAATAATAGAGAAAACAAAGAATTTGGCTATTTGCTGACCATAGTTACTTAGAACTCTTTGAGGATAGGGAATTTATATTATTCAACTTTTCAGTCTCAGTCTCTAGCATAGTATCTGATGTATGAGTATTTAAGAAATTCATGTTTATCAAGTAAACATATGAATGAAGTCAAACACCTCAACTTTAAGGGTATCTACTGTCATATAACTGTTTCCATGTAGTTTTCCTGGTTCCAAGTCTGTGGGGGAGGAGGGGCTGGTGTATGTGTGTAAGGGACAGAGAGATTTTATAGACAATACTTTAGTCTTAAACCTAGCTATTACCGGAGCTCTGTTCAAAGGCAATGGGACGAAAATAAAACTGATCTTTTCTGCATATTTTATGTCTTTATCTTTGGGAAAGCAATAGTCATTTTTCCTCAAATCAAGCATGCAGTGTCAGGATTATTTCTCACTCATCTCCACACATCCAAAACATAACTCAGTTTATGCCACTGTTTTCTCATTTTCCAAACTCTTGTCCCTGTCACTGAATCTGTAGACACTTTTTATTTTATTGTGATTAAGTGAAAATTCACAGTCCGATTCAACTTGCCATACAAAATCCTGAACACATGCCTCTGTGTAACTTTGTCTGCTCTCCTCACCCTATGACAGCACACTTCTCCTTTCTACCCTATATTCTGGTATCCATTCAACCAACACTTGTCCCCTCCTCTCTACCCTCCACTTTCCCTTTTAGAGAGGAACCAGCCAGACAGCCTCATACACATATTAAGCCAAGAAGTACACACACCACCTGCATCACTCTATGTCCCATAGTCCAGTCCAATCTTTGTAGAGTTGGTTTCAGCTCTGGGCTAGCAGCAAATCCAGCAGACGTGTTCTCAGGGAACCCTCTATGATGTCACACCATCAAGTCTGGTCTTTTAACATAGTCCTAGATCTACACTCCCCTTTTATCATGCTACATCAAGGACTTTACACTATGTTCTCTGTCATGGCAGTCTTTGGTGGTGACCTGGCACCATCTAGTTCTTCTGGTCTGATGCTGGTGTAGTCTCCCAATCATATGGACCCTTCTGTCTCCTGGGCTCATTTTTCATCATGTCTTTGATGTTTCCAGTTGTCATCTTTTCCAGGTGGGTTGGAACCAATTGATACCTTCTCAGATAGCAGCTTGCTGATTTTTATGATCCCCAGTGCCACTCACCAGTATGGGGTGCAGAATACTCTCTAAGAAAAAGACTAGTTATGCCAATCGACCTCAGTGTCCCCTGAAAACATGGTCCCTAGGCCCCTGTCCCTTCTACTCTGTTCTTTGAAATTGTGGGCTGGATTTAGAAAACTTTCAGTTTACAATTGTAATCCAGTTATGCTGACCTGCCTTATACTGCGTGCTGTGACTCCCATCACCTAACTGAATTTCTGTCAACTATCTAATTTTTTTACTTGGGTCCACAACCGATGCCTATGAAAGCAGCAGTCAGGAAATCAAAAGATGTATAGCACTGGGAAAATCTGCTACAAATGACCTCTTTAAAGTATTCAAAAGTAGAGATGTCACCTTGAAGACTAAAATGTGCCTGACCCAAGCCATAGTATTTTCAGTTGTATCATATGCACGCAAAAGCTGGACAATGAGCAAAAGTGACAGACAAAGAATTGATGCCTTTAAGTTGTGGTCTTGGAGAAGAATGTTGAATGTATGATGAACCACCAAAAGAACAAACAGATCTGTTCTGAAAGAAGTTCAACCAGAGTGCTCCTTGGAAGCAAAGATGACAAGACTGTGTCTTACATATTTTGAATATGTTGTCAGAAGAGATCAGTCCCTAGAGAAACATGTCATGCTTGATAGAGTGGAAGGTCAGCAAAACAGAGGAAGTCCCTTGAAGAGATGGATTGATGCAGTGGCCTCAATAATGGGCTTAAGCATAAAAAGGATTGTGGACATGGAGCAAGACCGGGCAGTGTTTTGTTCTGTTGTTCACAGGGTCACTATGAGCTGGAACTGACTCAACAGCACCTAACAACGACGTCTCATCTATGAGTAGCCCTCTCTCACTCCCCAACCTTATAGCATCAATGATTACTTTCTTCTGTGCACAAACCTTTTCCTAAATCCTTATGATAGTGGTCTTATACAATATTTGTCCTTTTGCAACTGACTGATTTCACTCAGCATATTGTCTTCCAGATGATTCCAGGTTATGAGATGTTATGTAAAATCATCATTGCTCTTTATCATTGACCAGTGCTCCATTGTGTAAATTTACCATGGTTTGTTTATCCACTCATCTGTTGATGGGCACCTATGTTGATTCCACTGTTTTGCTACTGTGGACAGGGCTGCAATAAACATTTGTGTGCACTTATCTGCTTGTATGGCATCCCTTATTTCTCTAGGATATATTCCAAGCAGTGGGATTGCTGGATCATGGTTGTTGTTTTTTTTTTCCTCTCCTCTAGCTTTTTAAGGAAGCACCAAATCAATTTCCAGAGGGGTTGTAGCGTCTTTCATTTCCACCAGCAGTGTAGAAGACTTCCAGTGTTTCCACAGCCTCTGCAGCACTTTTTTGTTTTGTGTTATTTGGATTAGTGCTAGCTGTTGGAGCAAGATGATGTCTCCTTGTAGTTCTGACTTGGATCTCTCTAAAGGCTAATGATCATAAGGATTTTGTCATGGGTTTTTGGCTGCCTGTATGTCATCTTTGGAGCAGTGTCTGTCCGTATCCTTTGCTCGCTGTTTAGTTAGGCTATTTGTCTTTTTATTCTTGAGGTTTTTGCAGTACCTTGTAGACTATGGAGATTAGACGTTAATAACAGTTGCCAAATAATTTCTCCCAGTCTATAGGCAGTCTTTTTACTCTTTAGATAAAGCCTTTGAATGAGCATGTTGTTGTTGTTAACTGCTGTTGAGTCAGTTCCAACTCATAGTGACCCTATGAACAACAGAATGAAGCACTACCCAGTCTTGCTATGTGTCCACAATCCTCTTTATGCCTTAGCCCATTGTTGCGGCCACTGTGTCGATCCATCTCATCAAGGGTCTTCCTCTTTTTCACTGACCCTCTGCTCTACTAAGTGTGAGGTCCTTCTCCAGAGACTGATCTTTCCTGACAACATGTCCAAATTATGTAAGACACAGTCTTGCCATCTCTGCTTCCAAGGAGCACTCTGGTTCGACTACTTCCAGAACAGATCTGTTTGTCCTTTTGGTGGTCCATCATACATTCAACATTCTTCTCCAAGACTACAACTTAAAGGCATCTATTCTTTATAGTTCAGCTTTTGCATGCATATGATACAACTGAAAAGACCATGGCTTGGGTCAGGCACGTTTTAGTCTTCAAGGTGAAAGGTCAAAGGACCTTTGAAGAGGTCCTTTGCAGCAGATTTTCCCAGTGAAATGCGTCTTTTGATTTTGGATAAGCATAGGTGTTTGATTTTTAGCAGTTCCCATTTATTTATTTTCTCTTTTGTTAGTAATGTTTTGTAGTTTGTTTGTGCCATGTATTAGGGTTACCAGTGTTGTCCCTATTTTTTCTTCCATAATCTTTATCATTTTAGATTTGATATTTAGGTCTTTGATCTATAGACGTTCTTCATGTTCTGGTTGGAAAATTACTTGTTTATGACCTTTTTTGTTTGTTTTCTTTGCCTTTGTTCCTGTTCTTCCACACAGTTAAATAACCAGTGCTAAAATCAACTTCTTTCTCTCTCTCTTTTTTATTTAACTTCATTATACCTGTCCTCATGTTTGTTTTTTTAATGGTTTCCTATTGTGCTGTAGTATGTTCAGATATATACCTTTTTTATCCTCACTATAAGAAAAGTATAATACAGAGCAAGCCAAGCCATATCTATTTATTTCACTACTAATTAGAAATATTGACCTATTCTGATAGCAGATTAATTTCTTATCTCATACATATGGTTCTTTCATTTTCTTAATCTCGAACTCTTTACTAAAGTTTGAGATATGGATAGTTTGTCTATCTCATAATGAAAAATAGTCTATCGTATTGTAGAGTTTTTTTGTGAATTTGTCTTTTCATTCATTACATGATAAGCATTTGAGAACTGAATCTTTTATATTCTTCTTTGTAGATCCCTGAAAAAAGTGGATGAACCTCAGTGAGATACATTTCCACAATGGTTGCAACAATGGGTTCAAACACAACAATTATTGTGAGAATGGTACAGTATCAGGCAATATTTCTTTCTGTTCTACATAGGGTCACTGTAACTTGAAACCAACTTGACAGCACCTAACAATAACAGCTCCTTAAAGCCTAGAATTCAGGGCCTTGCTCAGGAAATTTTTGATAGAAAGTAGATTAAGTGTCAATGAACAGACTATACATAACACCTGTGTCCTGAGGAATGACAGAATAAAGATGAAATTAGCATTAGTGTACATCAATTACGGAAGTTGTGTAGAGGTAAGTTTGATCCAGTTTAAGTGTTGTGAATCTGTGAAGCTTAGGCCTATGTTCCCTCTTCTATTTAACACACAATCTCTTAAGTTGATGTTTATCAAGGACAATTTTATTGGTATGATTTCTTTTTCATTCTCTAACATCAAGCCTGAACTAATCTTCTATTGTCTTAGTTACTTACTGTTTTCATCATCTAAGGATTTTACATTTTATTTCAATTTCCCTACTAAAAAGGAGCACAAGAATTTGCTGATTATCTTCTCCAAAGACTAAACATTTCTGGAAATCCATCTGAATCATGACTGAAAAATATATAGAAAACAAAATCAAAATTAATTATACATCATATGGACACATTTATCAAACTAATGATAGCACATATTAAGAAACATTTTTAACAAGAGTAACACATTAAGTGTTGGTTTTACCTAAGCTAAGTTGGTATAAGAGTGGTAGCATATAGGAATATTTTAAAAAATGATTTGGAATTACTATAGTTGAATCTGCTATTTCCTGGTTCTATAAGTTGAAAAAATAATGCTTTATCTGGGCTTCACGGTGCTCATATAACAAAATGGGACCATAATAATTTTAATTTCACAAGGTTTCTCTGAGGAAGTAATGAGACAACTAACATGAAAATGTTTTACAGCCATGAAGTACTATATTTATGCAAGGGATTAGTCTTTTCTTGGAAAGTATTCTTGTATAATGTTTGCACTCTTTGGATAAAAAATTGTTTTCCAAAAGTTCCAGTGCAGTCTTTGATGTTTTCCTAGTGAGGTATTTGATTAGCAGTGGCAAAATGCTACAGGAAAGCAACAGATAACATTGGAGTAAAGCTGTGTCCCCTCTGGATACATCTTCCATCTCTGTGCTGTCATCACAGCCTGTGTCTCAGAAGTCATGATCAAATAGTTACATTGCTTTACACTGGTATTCTTGGTTGAACATAAACAATAAAAATGAGGTATCTATGTCTTACACATTTGAGGAAAAAAATTTGTCCACAGGCACATTTTTCTAAGCACTATCTACTTTCAAGGTGAGGTGATGGTGATGATTTCACAGGAAAATAGACAAATCACATATTATCCTGTGTCTACAAGGAAATTTAATACTAAAATATTTAGTATTGTATGTCTTATTATCAAACAATTTGATATTTTATTATAAAGTTTCTATGATTTTCTCTTGTTTCATATATTTATGGTAAACATTTTGTAGGAAATTCAGTAGCTTGGGATTCTAGATTAATCAATATATTCAACAATGCAGCTGTGCTAATTGGGTAAGCCACTATATGACATTAAATTTATCAAATAGGGATGGAGGTATAGAATCTGAAGTGTTGAATCAGTTTCCAAACAGTATTCTTCAGAGTTGTTTTGTCTGGCAATCACTGTGTCAAATATTTTTAAATATCTTTAGGTTGGGGGGGAATATTTCCAGCTCTATGACAAACCAGACGACTCCTTATCATATTATACCAATCATTTCACACATGTATATTCCTGATATGATGCCTAAAGTCATTACAGTTTTTATTTTGTGGACCAAATTATATTCAAATTTTTTCCAGTTCAGTCTATGAATGTGATAAAGTAAAACTTAATCTAGACCTTGAAAACTGGAAATGATTTCCAAAGGGACTTCTGATATGGTCAGCATGTCATCTAAGTTAACAAGACAACCATCACCCTACAAATTATTTTATAATAATGGATAGAATATAAGTAAAAAAAAAAAATCATAATGGAATTTATAAGAAGGAAAAAAAATGATATGTGCCAAGAAGACTAGGATGAGGAGAAGTAGAGTGGAAAATCAGAGCAATAAGCAAATGAGCTAACAATTCTAAGGCTCTGTCCAGAAAAGGACAGTGTGGGAAGATTTAGAGGATTATTGGATGATACTATTGTTTGACTACAGATCCCAAGTAATAAAAGATGGAAAGCCTTTGAACCATGTTAATTGGAAAGTTGGAACTGAGATCTCTGTATAAAGATGGAACCCCCAAATTCTGCACAATGAGTAGAATGTGAAATTCCATAAAACCACAAAAGATAACAGTGTGTTGCCGCCCGTCTGTATAATAAATGCTTTCCTTAGAATTCAGAATTGTGGTCCAATTCTTCACTTTGGGTGACAGTTCAAATTCACAGTAACTGTATAATCTAGGCATCTAAGAATTAAATTTGATTCTGATTCAGTAATTGTTTGGAGGTACCTGATAGAAGTGAATATAAACCCACTCTGTAGGGATACTCCCATGACCATGGTAACGGGTGATTCCAGCAGGAAGAAACCAATCCCACTTAGGATGGACTTTTTTTTATTTTAGCTGCAAATCACACAACAATGTAACCTCTTCTCCCACACATATTTGAGAGTACTTACTCTATTCTGTATCTGTTCAGAATCTGAGATAGAAGGCTAATCTATGAAAGACTGTATAAGAATAATAATTAAAAAAAGACATCAAATAAAGAATTACCAGATGTAATAAAACAAAACAAGGAAAATTCACCTTTTGGTGTGAAACACCTCAAAGGATAGGTTAAACAGTAGCCAAGACTAAAGATAAAATTAGTGAATTGGATATAGAATGCAGCATAAAGTAATAAAGATGCAAACTGTATGAAAGCAAAGTTTGTCAAGAAAGACATAATAAAAAAGTCTCATATGCCTTTTGGAGAAGATCTTGAAGCTCACAATGATTGTAATAAAGGGAATATTTAAAGAAATGTAAGAAAATTTTCCATAATGAACCCTCAGATTCAAGACAAAAGATGACATTCAAAGAAAAAAATTATGTACCTTAGATTAACCATAGTGAAACTGTAAAACATCTAGAAGAGTGTGGGATAGTTATAAAATCAACTGAAAATAAAAGACACATTTCTTACAAAGACTAAAAATTCACTTGACAGTAGACTCATTCAAAAGTGTATACCAGAATTTCTAGAATCACTCAAAATTGCATGATTCTTAAGGAAACCCTGGTGGCTAGTGATGAAGTGTTATGGCTGCTAACCAGGATCCCCACATGACATCTATCTTCCCCTGATGGTGCTTGTCTTTGCCTGTTGTTTTAGTCAGCTAGTGCTGCTCTAACAGAAATACCACAAAGTGGATGGCTTTAACAAAGAAAGTTTATTTTTATGTAGTCTGGTAGGCTACAAGTCCAAATTCAGGATGCCTGCTCCAGGGGAAGGCTTTTCCCCTTGTTGGCTCTGGAGGAAAGTCTGGTATTGCATCACTCTTTGTCCAAGGAGTGTCTTGGTGCAGGAATCTCAGGTCCAAAGGACGCACTCTTCTCCCGGTGTTCCTTTCTTGATGGTGTCAGGCTTCCAATTCTCTGCTTGCTTCTCTTTCCTTTTATCCCTTGCAGAATGAAAGGATTAAAGGTGGTGCAAACCATACTCCAGAGAAAATCCCTTTACAATGGAGCAAGGAGGTGATCCTATGAAGGGATTTACAGTCCCACCCTAATCCTTTAACATACAGTATAGCAAAAGCACAGAATAGAAGACAATCATAGAATATGGGGAATCACAGCCCAGCTACATGTCTGCATATATTTTGGGGGGGAGACACATCCCACCTTTTGGCACCCCAAAAATCATATCTTTGAAACATGAAACACTCATTTCATATGATAGAAGTCTTAAACCAGTTCTAAGTCTGGAATTTAAAAATTCCTTTAAATCTATGAAACCTAGAACACAAATAGGAGAAATTGTAGAGAAAGAAGACATTAACAGGCAAACAGGCAAGTCAGCAGAGCACATTAGGCTAGCCCTCAAAGCTTTTGAAATAATCTTCCATCTTCTGAGACATTTTACACAATGACTCTGCCCTCCAGACTCTAGTATTGGCCATACTCTCTGGATTCTGAGTGGAGAACCCTGGCCTTGTGTTAAAACTCTGCCTTCAAGGCCCACTTGGACAGAAACTCTGCCCCCATTGGCTTTAGGTATATCCTAAGCCCAACTGAGTGGCAATTCCACCCTTACAAACACAGAAAGCCCTGGCTCCATCCTTTCAAACCCCTCAGGTCATGGCCATACCTTTTGAGACTGAGGTAGCTCAGCTTCTCATGCTCTTTGTCTCTTCAACTTCTACTTCTTACGGCCTCATGGCCCGGGCCTCAGCCCTACATCAGCCCTGCCGGGGCCAGTGTTCCAAAGCTCTGTAGCTCCAATGATATAAGTACCCAGAGGCACCCCACTCTTGCTGGAAACTGTCTTGTACAAAGGCACTCAGGTCTCTCACCGTGTGGGTCAGTAAGGCTAACTTCACCAATTCAAGTGCCCAGAGGCACCCAGTTCTGCAAGGAAAATTCTGTATACAGGCACTTAGCTCTCTTTTTCCATGGGTTGGCTCCAGCACTGCCTCTGGTTCTGTTGCTGTTGCTGCTGCTGCCACCAGTCCTCTGTTGTTTCTCTCCATCTGAGCCTTCTTCGTTCCTTCTCAATCTTCTATCCATTCACAGCTTCAAAATGGCTCCCACATTTTAAGCATTTGCTAGAGCAGCACCCCACTCGTGGTACCAAATTCTGTTTCAGTCAGCTAGTGTTGCTCTAACAGAAATACCACAGAGTGCACAGCTTTAACAAAAGAAAGTTTATTTTTACACAGCCCGGTAGGCTACAAGTCCAAATTCAGGATGCCTGATCTAATGGAAACATCAGAGTGGATGACTTTAACAAAAGAAAGTTTATTTTTACACAGCCCAGTAGGCTACAAGTCCAAATTCACGATGTCCACTCCAGAGGAGGGCTTTCCCCCTTGTTGCCTCTACAGAAAAGCCTGGCATTACATTAGTCTTTGTCCAGGGAGTGTCTTGGCACAAGAGCCTCAGATCTGAAGGATGCGCTCTTCTCCTGGTGCTGCTTTCTTGATGGTGTGAGGTTCCCAATTCTCTACTTGCTTCCCTTTCCTTTTATCGCTTGCAAGGTGAAAGGATTAAGGGTGGTGCAAGCCATATTCCAGGGAAACTACCTTTACAATGGAGCACGGAGATAATCCTATGAAGAAATTTACAGTCCTACCCTAATCCTTTAACATACAGTGTAACAAAAGCATAAAATAGAAGACAATCATAAAATACAGGAAATCGTTGCCCAGTCACATGGCTATACATATTTTTGAGGGACACAATTCTACCCATAACACCTAATAAGCTCTTCTCATAGCATGGATGATTAGGTTTAAGGCACATCCAAGACTGATACGGTTCATTAGTGTAACAAAAACCCTATTTCACAACAGGATTACATCCACAGGTATAGGGATTAAGTTTCCAATACACAGTTCAATCCAGAATATGAAGAACTGCATAAAGTTTTCCATAAAATGTCTTTGAAGCACTATATTACAAGGGCTGGTGGAGAATAAGAGGATAAATGTTATAAATTTATTTACGAAAATATTGGAGAAACCTAACAAATTTAGATCATTATGATTGATTAATTTTCCCTTATCCTATATTCCTATAAAGACACAGTTTTGATTTAAACAATGTTGAACACTGAAGTAGTTCTACTTCAGAACTTTACTTGCAAGATTTAAATGTCAAACATTCTTTCCGTTAATACCTACATGAGGCTTAGCTTTCTAGTTTCCAAATGCACTTTTAATTTTTGAGATTTTCTCATAACGTAAAAGGAAAAAGTGTACCATTTGTTTATGTATTGTTTAAATCTACATCATGCACAATTACAGATTAAAACAGTTACTTGAACATATTTAGTTTTAATGTTCCTTCAGTTTTTGCCTTTCTTTCATAGAAATCCAATTAATTTTAAAAGATTAACAATAATGTACTGTCCACATACAGAGGATGAGTGGAAATTAGAAAAAATAAAAATGCCTAAGAATTAATTAATCATGCACAAACTCTCTGTATAATCCCTGTATTCCTCCATCTCATGAAATCAAACTTATTGATAGTGTACCTTGAACCTGGTATATCCTAACATTTTGTGTGTTTTTTTAATCAGTTACTGAAAGAGATTTATGTGTTTGGTTATTATGAATTCGAATTTGGATTCATATTCTTCTGATGCCAGTTCGCATACCTGAGAAATGTAACCAGTCACCTGGAAACCCGTGAATTTAACAGATAAACACTTGAAAGCTAAAAAGGGTCAAGGTAGATGGGAGATTAACACTAAAATTAGAAATTTCAGTTGGCTGGAAATGTAGTATATTTTAAAGAATTCTGTTTTTAAAAAAGATAATGAAAAGGTAGGCAGATGCCTTTTATGGGTCTTTAAAATGGAGTTCAAACTACAGCCTTCATTATGTTTGAGAGTGTCTCCTACAAATATCATTACCTGAAAGTAAAATGGAAATTAGTTCTTTTCTAAGTATCCTTTTTATTTAACAAATCATGTTAATTTTTTCAGAAGCGTGACTATGTTTGTTCCATTGATTTATTGCTTCTATTCTGTTGCGAGATCTGCGGTTAGATTAATTGTAGCTCTTTACTACTTGGATAATTTTGTGACATTGTCTTTGATGTTTCTCAGCCTTATTTTGATGTGATAAGATGCAGAAACACTTTTTTCCTTTTTTAAATTGTGCTTTAATCAAAAGTTTACAATTCAAATCAGTTTGTTATATACAAACTTACACACATACTGTTGTGCGACCCTAGTTACTCTCCCTACAATGTGACAGTACACATCCCCTCTCCACTCTGTATTTCCCTTGTTCATTCAACCAGCTCTTGTCCCACTCTGTCATCTCATCTTCCTCCTGGACAGGTGCTGCCCATGTCTCATGTATCTAATTGAGCCAAGACGCATTCTCTTCAGCAGTATAACTTATGTCTCATAGTTCAGTCTAATCTTTGTGTAAAGAGATGGCTTTGGGAATGGCTGTAGTTTGGGGCTGACAGACATTCTGGGGGCTGTGCCCTCTGACATCACACAGGTCTGTCAGACTATAAAGTCTGGTCTTTTTACTAAAGTTCAACTCTGCACCTCATGTTTCTTCTGTTCCATCAGGCACTGTTGTATTCCCTGCCAGAGCAGTCGTTTCATGGTGATATAGTCTCTGGTTTATGAGATCCTTTCTATCTCTTGGACTTATATTTTCCTTATGTTTTCATTTTCTTCATTCTCCTTTGCTCCAGATGGGTAAGAAACAACAGATGGTTCTTAAATGGCCACTTTCTAGCTTTTAAGAACACCACTCATAAAGTGGGATGCAGAACATTTTCCTAATTGACTTTGTTATGCTAATTGACATACATGTCCCCTGAAATCTTGGTCCTTAGACCCCAGTGCCTGTTACTCTGTCCGTAGAAGTGTTTGATTATATTCGGAAAAATTCTTGTCTTTTGGTTTAGTCCAGTAGTGTTGACTTTTCCTGTATTGTGTGATGTCCTTCTCTTAACTTAAAGTAATTCTTGTCTGCTATCTAGTTAGTGAATACCCCTCTCCCTCCCTCCCCACCCATGTAACCATCCAAGAATATTTTCCTTTGTTTGAACTTTTTCTTGAGTTATTGTAATAGCGGTATCATAAAATATTTGACCTTTCACAACTGACTTAAATTTCATTCGGCATAATGCCTTCTAGATGCCTCCGTGCTGTGTTTCACAAATTCGTTGTTATTCTTTATGGTGAATAGTATTCCATCATGTGAATATACCATAATTTGTTTATCCATTCATTTATTGATAGGCAGCTAGGTTGATTCCATCTCTTGGCTATTGTGGAAAGTGTTACAATGAACATTAGTGTGCATGTGTCTATTCGTGTGACAGATCCTATCACTCTAAGATATATTCCAAGGAGTGGAGTTGTGAGATTGTATGGTATTTCAATTTCTAGCTCTTTAAGGAAGCACTGAAGCAATTTCCAAAGTGGTTGTACCATTTTACCTTCCCACTGGCAATGTATGAGTGTGTTGGTCTCTCCACAGCCTCTCCAACATTTATTATTTTGTGGTTTGAGGACTAATGCTAGCTTTGTCCAGATGAGATGCTGTCTCACTGTAGTTTTGATTTGCATTTTTCTAATGCCTAATGACCATGACTGTTGCCTCATGTATCTGTTAGCCACCTGAATGTCTTGTTTGTTGAAATGCCTGTTCATATCCTTTGCCATTTTCTAAATGGGTTATTTGTCTATTTGATGTTGATGTTTTCCAAAATCTTGTAGATTTTAGAGATTAGACACTGATTGAAATTGTCATAGGCAAAAATTTTTCCCATTCTGTAGGTTGTTGTTTTACTCTTTAGGTAGGTCTTTGGGTGGGTAGATGTGTTTGGTTTTTAAGAGTTCCTAGTTATCTATTTTCTTTTTTGGAATTTGTCCACTGTTAGTAATGTTTTGTGATCTCTTTATGCCACGTATTAGGGCTCCTAGCATTGTTTTTATTTTTTCTTCCATGATCTTTATAATTTTAGGTCTTATATTAAAGTCTTTGTTCCAATGGAGTTAGTTTTTATGAATGATGTGAGATATGGGCCTCATTAAACTTGTTTGGCAGATGGATATGCAGTTATGCTAACTTCATTTGTTAAAGAGACTATTCCCCAAATAATGAGCTTTGGGCCTTTGTCAATTATCGGCTTCTCCTAGGTGGATAATTTTATGTCTAGAGTCTCAATTCTATTTCATTGGTCTATGTACCTGTTGTTCCAATACCAGGCTGGTTTTGCTACCATGGGAGTGTGATAGGTTCTAATGTCAGACAGCATGAAGCCACCCACTTCGTTCTTCTTCAGTAAAGCTTTACTTATCTGGGGCCTCTTCCCTTTCCATATGAAGCTGGTGATTTGTTTCCCCATCTCATTAAAAACTGTCATTGGAAAGTGGATCAGGATTACATTGTATTTATAAATCTCTTTGAAGAGAATAGACATTTTCACAATGTTGAGCCTTCCCATCTATGAGCAAGTTTGGTTTCTTGCAGTAGTGTCCTGAGTTTTCTTTATATAAATCTTGTACAACCCTGGTTAGGGTTATTGTTAATTATTTTATCTTCTTGGGGGCTATTGAAAGTTGCATTGATTTGGTGATTTTCTTTTTGATATTCTCTTTGTGTATAGAAATCCAGCTGATTTTGTATGTTGACCTTGTATTCTGATACATTGCTGAGCACTTACATTACTTTGAGTAGAATTTTTTTTTTTTCCTTTGGTGTATGTGTGTATTCTTTAGTGTTTTCTATGTATCAGGTCATATCATCTACAAATAGAGATACTTTTACATCTTCCTTACCAATTTGGACACCCTTTATTTCTTTTTCTTGACTGATTGCTCTGGCTAGAACCTCTAGCACAATGTTGAATAAAAGTGATGACAAAGGGCATCTTTGGTTCCCATTCTCAAGGGGAATGTTTTCAGGTTCTCTCTATTTAGAATGATGTTGACTGTTGGCTTTGTATAAATGCCCTTATTATGTCAAGGAATTTGCCTTCTATTCCTGTCTTGCGGAGACTTTTTACCATGCGTGGTGTTGAAATTTGTCAAATACCTTTTATTCATCAACTAATAAAATCATGTTTTTTGTTTTATTTATATGATTTATTACCTTGATTGTTTTACTAATGTGGAACCATCCCTGAATTCCTGGTATGAAACTCACTTGGTTGTGATGAAGTATATACATAAGTTGTTGAATTCTATTGGCTAGAATTTTGTTGAGGATTTTGGCATCTAAGTTCATGAGGGTTACTGGTCTGCAATCCTCTTTTTTGCAGTATTTTTACTGGGCATTGGAAACTGGGTTATACTGGATTCACAGAATGAATTTGGGAGTATTTTGTCTTTTTCTGTGCTCTGAAATACCTTTAGTTACAGTTGTATTACTCTTCTCTGAAAGTTTAGTATAATTCTCCAGTGAAGCCATCAGGGTCAGGTCTGTTTTAAGGGAGTTTTTAAATAACATTTTCAATCCCTTCTTTTGTGATGGGTTTATTTAGCTCTTCTACCTCTGTTTGTGCTAGTTTAGGCAGGTACTGTATTTCCAGAAATCTGTCCATTTCCTCTAGGTTTTAAAAATTTATTGGTTACAATTTTTCATAGTATGCTGTTATGACTTTTTAAATCTCAGTTGTGTCTGTTGTGATGTTACCTATCTCATTTCTTATTTGGTTTTTGCTTCCTCTCCTATCTTTCTTTTACCAAAGATTTATCAATTTTGTTAATCTTTTCAAAGGACTAGCTTTAGGTCTTATTAACACTTTTTTTTTTCTATTTTCCATTTCATTTAATTTTGCTTTAATTTTTATCATCTGCTTTCTTCTGGTGCCCAATGGCTTGTTTTGTTGCTATCTTTCTTCTTGTTCAAGTTGTAGGGTTAATGCTTCAATTTTGGCCCTTTCTTCCTTTTGGATATGTCCATTTATTGCTATAAATTGGCCTCTGTGCTTTGCTTTTGCCATGCCCTAAAGGTTCTGGTGGGATATGTTTTCATTCTCATTTACTTCTGTGGATGTCTTTATTCTATCTTTAATTTCTTGTATGATGGAGTAGTTTTTGAGTAAAGTGTTGTTCAGTTTCCATGTGTTTGATTTTTTTTCCCTTGCTTTTTCAGTTATTCGTTTCTACTTTTATGGCTTTATAGTCAGAAAAGATGCTTCTTAGTATTTCAGTGCTTTGGGTTTTATTAAGACTTACTTTATGGTCTAATAGGTGGTCCACTCTGGAGAATGTTCTATGTGCATTGGAAAAGAATTTATACTTGGCTGCTGTTGAGTAGAGTGTTCTGTAAATGTCTACAAGTTCAAGTTGATTGATTATGGCATTTAGATCTTCTGTATCTTTACAGCTTCTTTTGGGATGTTCTGTGTTTCACTGAAAGTAGCATGTAGAAGACTCCTACAATTACTGTGGAGCTGTCTATGTCTCTTTTCAATGCTGTTAGAGTTTGTCTTATGTATTTAGGAGCTTTCTCATTGGACATGTAAATATTTAATATGATTATGCCCTCCTAGTGTGTTGACCCTTTAATTGTTATATAATCTCATTCCTTATCCATTGAGGTAGATTTTATTTTATTTTAAAGTCTATTTTGTGAGAAATTAATGTTTCCACTTCTACTGTTTTTTGAAAGTTGTTAGCTTAACATGTATTTTTCTATCTGTTGAGTTTTGGTTTGTGTCTTTAAGTTTATGGTGTGTCTTTTGTAGGCAGCATATAAATGGATCATACTTTTTTATTCATTCTGCTACTCTTTGTATCTTTATAAAAGCATTTAATCCATTGACATCCAGTGTAATTATTGATAGGTGTAAATTTGTACTTTTATTTGATGGCATTTTTTTGTGTGTTCTTGACAGTTTCTTTTTTCCACTTTGCTATTCTGAGTCATTTTCCTTTATCTATTCATCATTTTCATTGTTGTTGATTTTGTATTTGCTAAGTCTTTATGGTTTTCTTGTTTTTATTTTTATGTGTACGATTGTTAGCTTCCTTTCTTATTACCTTAATATTTACTCCTATTTTCTAAGTTTAAACCAGTCTTTCATATCTTTATACCATCTTGACTTCTTCTCTATCTGAAACATTTATGACTACATTTTTAGTCCCTCTTTTTTGTTTTAATGTTGTCATCTTTTACATAATATTTCTGTTTCCTGATTTGGGGTATTTTATCTTTGATTTATTTTTGTGGTTTTTCTCTCTAGGTTGATATCTAGTTGATCTAGTCTGCATTCTAGTCTTGAGTTGTTATCTGATGTTATTGATTTTCTAACTGAAAGACTTACTTTAATATTTATTTTAAGTTTGATTTGGTTTTTGCAAATTCTCTAAATTTCTATTTTTCTGAAAATACCCTAATTTCACCATCACGTTTAAGAGAAAATTTTCCTTCACATATAGTTCTTGGCTGGCAGGATTTTTTTCCCCCTCAAGGTTTTATATATGCCATCCCACTGCCTTCTGGTCTGCATGGTTTCTGCTGAGTAATTCAAGATTAGTCTTACTGACTTTCCCTTGCAGATTTTTCTCACTTATCCCTAGCTGTTAGTAAAATTTTCTTTTCATCTTTAGTTTTGGCAATTTAGATTGTAGTAACTTTTGGTGACTTTCTTTGTGTAGAGTTCAATGAGCGTCATGGATATATATCTTCTCAAATTTCCTGACATCAGGGAAGTTTTCTGTCAATAAATCAACAATTCTCTCTCTGTTTTCTGTTAATCACTCCTGTTCTGATACTTCAGTCATTCGTAGGTTATTCCCCTTGATAAAGTCCTACATAATCCTTAGAGTTTCTTCAAGTTTTTAAAATTCTTTTACCAGATTTTTCATCATATATGTTGGTGTCGGTTGCTTTATCTTCAGTCTTACTAATTCTGACTCCTGTTGTATCAGTTCTGCTCTTTTGACTTTCTATTGTGTTGTCTAATTCTGAAATTTTATTATTAATCTTATGAATTTCTATTTGCTGTCTCTATGGATTCTTACAGCCTATTCAATTTCTCATTGTTCTCTGCTCTAAACTTCTTAAGTTCTTCGATTACTTTGTCCATGTCATTCTTTACTTGTTCTGCATTTTGCCTGATTTCCTTCCTTATCCCTTGAAGAGAACTTTTTTTTATCTTACATTAATCTTTTTTATTGTATATCCCATAATTCCTGGAAGTTCTTTTTATGGAAAAGATTTCTTGATTCTTAATTTTAGGAGCTTTCTGAAGCCATCATGGTCTGCTGCTTATGTGATTTAGCTTTGATTGTTGTCTCTGAGCCGTTACTAAGTTATTCTATTTATTTATTTTGTGGTTGCTTACTGCGTCCTGGCTACTTGCCTTGTTTCGCTTTGAAATGTCTAAATAGGCTCGTTTTGTGAACTATTTTGAAGTTCTAATGTCTTGTCACCAGCTGCTTAGAGCTATTGTTAGGTATGTGAGCCCAGAAGTCCTTTATCTTTTCTTTTATTGATTTAATTCAGCTACCTAGGTAGCTCATCACTGTGTGTGGTAGTCTTTTACCTACAGTCCCAGATGGGCTGAGGTGATTTGTGCAGGCTCAGGTATCAAGCTGCACACAGTGAGCAAGGCAAGACACTCACAGCCAGTCCTGAGTGTCTGTGAGGAAGACGTGTTCCCAACCTCTAGAGTATGTGGGTGGGTAGGTTTTGCAGCTGGACTATGGATGCCCAGTGCTGTTGGTTGTGAGGATTGGGTGGAACCACTTGGTCTTGAACCCCTATTGCAGGTGGCTAGGTGGCAATGGTGGAGCTGCCAGTCCTCAGGCCCCTGCTGTGGGTAGGTAAGGGCCTTGCCTAATGAGCAGCTTAGTGTCAAATTTCAGGGTCCTGCCTTTCTACCACATAACTAATACAGTAAAATTAGAGTTCAGGTGTATACCCTACTGTATTTTGCTAATGAAGTACAGTGTTGTAGTGGGCTCGCAGAGGTCTATGCAGAGGTCAAAGACACGCAAAGTCTGTGGACCCCTTACACCTTTGTCTATGTGAAGTAATTCTTTCTGCCCTGAGTTCCTGGTTTAAGGGAGCTGGCAGATTATTTTTTCTCTGTTTGTTAACTGTTCCCTCTCCAGGTCCGGGAAAATAGCTCATAGCATACAAAGGATCCTACTTCTGGCACCAGAGATATATTAGTCTCTGGAACCACCTGGGGCCCGGTACAGAGTGAAAGACAGATAAAAAGAAGATGGGTTTATCCCAAAAGAGAGTTTTAAAATACACAATGGTATTTTAGATGTAAAGGACTTATCTTTTGATGATCTAGTATTGTTTTTCATTGATTCTGGAGGTTTAAGTGGACTTTCTGCTGCAAAGTCTCTCCCAATGTGGAAAGTGCATTTAGATCACCACTGCTCCCCTCACCAAGCTGGTGTCAGTGGATCTGGCCTGTGAGGTGCTGATTACCACTGAGTAAAGTCTGGCCATTCCACACTGCTTCTGAAACCTCTTTCCTTCTCCTGCTGCATAGTCTGATTTCTTAACTTTGCTTTAGATGTTGAGAGCTCCTAGAATTTCACATACAGCCAATTGCTCTGTGTTTTCAGGTTTTTGTTGTAACAGGGATCATAAGTAATATCTAACTACTCTGTCATCTTTGTCTGCTTCTTTTCTCATCTTCACAATTCTTTTAGGAGTTTTCTGAAGCCATCAAGATCTTCCTCTTTATTTCATTTGATATTGAATATTGTCTTTGAGCCACCAATAAGTTATTGTATTTATCTGTTTTGTGTTTTCTTACTGTGTTCTGGAAACACTGATGGTGTAGTGGTTTAAGTATTACATCTACTGACCAAAAGGTTGGCAGTTTCAATCTACTAGGCACTCCTTGGAAACTATATGGGGCAGTTCTACTCTGATCTATGGAGTCTCTATAAGTCAAAATCTACTTGATGGAAGTGGGTTTGGTTTGGTGTTGGTACTGTGTCCTAGATTTTTTTCTTATATGACCAAGTAGGCAGGTCATGTAAGCCAGTTTGATTATTGGCACCTTTGAAGCTCTATTGTCCTGTCACCACGTGGTTAAAGCTTGTGCTAGATAAGTGAGCTAAGGAATCTGTTTACTTTTCTTGCATGGTTTCAGGTCAGGCATCCAGGTAGTTGGTCACCAAGTGTGGGATGCAGGCTGTCACCCACATTTCTACACTGGATGGAATGTTTGGTGTAGAAACATGTATCTGGTTGCAGTAGGAGGCCACATGATGAACAAGGCAGGGGGATGACAGTTGACCCTTAATGTCTCTGAAGGGAGAATATCCTTAATTCCCTAGAGCATGTAGGTGGATGCATTTTGAAGCCAGCCTATGGATGTCCAGTGCTTTTGGCTTTAAGGACTGGGAGGCACCACTTGTTTTTGAATCTCTGTTGTAGGTGGCTAGGCGGCATAGGTGGAACCACAAGTTCTCAGGACCCTGTTGGGGTAGGTGAGGACCTTGCCTAACAGGCAGCTCACTGTCAATTGTCGTGAACCTTTCTTGCTGCCGCATAGCTGATACAGAGAAATTAAAGTTCAGGTGTACTATGCTAATGAGGCCTATGTTGTAGTGAGCCCACACAGGTCTATGCAGGGTGAAAGGGATTCAAATTTTATGTACCCCTTACGCCTGTGCCTAGGCAAAGGAAATGTTTCCTTGCTGAGTTCATTGTTTAGGGGAGCCAGCAGAATTTTTTTCCCTGTTTGTTAACTTGTACCCTCTCCAAGGCTGGGAGAATGGCTCAGGGTACTTAAGGGGTCCTTCTTTGGGCCCAAGGGATGTGTCATTCTCTGAAGGCAGCTGGGACCCAGTGCAGAGTGAGAAGAGGGCAGGTAAATGGGGAAGAGGTATATCTCAAAGGAGAGTTTTTTTGTTGTTGTTTGTTTTTTTAAATCTGCACATGGTAGGTTAGACACAAGTTACTTATCTTTTGCTGACTGAGTGCCACATTTTACTGATTCTAGAGGTATGAGTTGACTCTCCACCACATGATCTCTCCTGATGTTGGAAATGTGTCCCTAAAGCCATTGCTTGCCTCACTGATGTTGCATCATTGAATCTGGCTCAACCACCCCATCCAAAACCCAGTGCTGTCGAGTTCATTCCAACTCATAGTGACCCTATAGGTCAGAGGAGAACTGCCCCATAGAGTGTCCAAGTTGCACCTGGTGGATCTGAGCTGCCAGCCTTTTTTGTTAGCAGATGTAGCACTTAATCACTGTGCCACCAGGGTTTCCAAACCTGGCCATGAGGTACCAATTCCTGCCGAGTCAAATCTGGCAACTGCTGCTTCTGAAACTTGTTCTCTCCCTCTACTATTCAGTTCAATTTCTCAACTTTGCCTTTGCTGTTCAGGGCTCTTAGATTGTCACATATAATTGATTCATTTGTTTTTGCAGCTCTTTGTTGTAAGAGAGAGTGTGAAGAGTCTTACATTTCCAGCATTTTGGCCCCACCTCCCAATATGTGGGAATATTTTTAAATTTAGATTGAGAGCATCTTTCTATTTTGTATTTGTTTTCACCAAACACTTAAGAGTATCATAGGCCCAGGATGAATTTTAATGTCAAATTATCAGGCATCTGTGATTCACACAGATACTGCAACATCAAACTCTAAACCTCAAAACAGATAACAAATTGACTAGTATGGCTTCAAAAAATGAAATCACACATTGTCACATAACGATTTAATTGAAGACACATTTTCCTGAAAATCATAGGTAGAATCATAAAATCTGTTTTCTCTGTGAATCAGAATCTACTTAAAGACAATAGGTTAATGTAAAGTGGATTTCTTAAAGTTTCTCAATTTCAGCTTCGGGAAAAGAATGTCTACCCTAACAGTAGAAGTTTCTTTAAATCTAGTTTGCTTCAGAGAAAGACAAGAGGTAAACATAAACAACGAGTCTCATGGAAATGACATGATCTGTGGTGTTGTGCTCTCTGTTGAGAACCACATTCAACTATTTCCTTCAACAAGGAAAAAATAAAAATTAAAAGAACTCCCACATCAAATGCTCAGGAAAAAATACACCTACTACCTTGAAAAAGAGTCCTGTATTCTGTAAGACAAAGACTTCCTAAAAAAAAATCTAGTTCAAAGATAAGCACAAAAATATGCAATAAACATCAAAAAAATACATATATACTATAATGAGTATGGTAGGAGAGGACAGGTCTAAAGCAAAACTAATTTGTTTTAAAAAAAGTTTGTCAGTATACTATCACAAGAGAAGAAATTCAAAATGTGGAAATATAATTCATCATGAAAAAAATCATCAAAGCGCTATCTTCTCTAAAGGGAGGGTAAAAAGGAAAGCTTAAAGAGCTCTTGTAATATATATGGAGTGACAATTTAAAAAAGATTGAAGAGTTTGAATAAAAGATCAAAGGAAACACATCATACAAATGAAGGCAAAATTAGAATTACCATGAGGAAAAATGGATATTACAAGAAAACCATGAGTTAAAAACAGAATGGAAAACAGCAAGCAGAATTTAAGAGGAAAAAAATTTTGCAAAAATTAAAGAGAAAATGATGTGGAAGGAAGAAAAATTCCAATATACACACAATTTGAATTATTGGATGAGATAATAAAAGTAATAGAAGAGAATGAATGTTATGACATAATGGAAGAAAACTTTTTCAGAAATAAATATATAAAACTACAATCCATATATTGAAAGTACACACAGCATCTCCTGGAAAATTGACATGGAACGGCCAAAACTGAGATATTTTCCAGTATAATAACTCAATAAAGACGTGTCTTTTGCACTCTCAGGTAAAAATATCAAGTGACATGCATAGAGAAAATAATGTCAGAAGACAATATAAAACATTTTCATAAAATCTGAAAGAAAATAAAGATAATGTACACTTTAATTACTGAAGACATATCCAGAAAAAGTGCAACAAAATAAACACTGAGTATTGAACCTGTAGGACTGAAAACATACATGTGGTTGTGGCACCAGCATAGAATATAAATGCTACAATTTTGACCACAAAATTTGATGAGATTGAAAAGTGAGAGTCTACGAATTCTGAATTCTTTACTTTTTATATTCCAGGAGAAAATCATATTAATATATAAAGTACGTTATATAGCAGTCTAGAGTTAAACACTAATAAAGATGACATCATCAGCTTTAGTAGAGTGTTGTAGAAAAACATCAGGGAAAGGAGGAAAAGGGAATAAAATAGCTAACATAATAAAGTTAAATTAAAACATCCTGGAGCCAGATCATCTTAGAATGATTTCTGACTCCACTACTTCCTAGCAATATGATCTTTAGCAATTTATTTAACCCCTCTCTGCCTCAGTTTTATAGCAATAAAAAATGAGTATAATAACTGTTCTCACTTTATAGGGTTGTTATTGAGAATTCAGATTCAATTTATGCAAAACATTCAGCAGTATCTTGTCATTCTAACCATTATATTGGTGTTTATGTAACCCATTTATCTGTTGTCATTAGTAATTAATTCTCTATAATGAATATATTTGTGTCTGTCAGTTTAAAGAAATCGCTAGTGTTTTAAGAAGGAAGGATTTTAATACGGGTATTTGTGTTTTATTTTTATTGGCACTGCTACTACAGTATCCTCTGCATTGCACAGAAGAACCATGGAGCTACTTTTTTTTTCCAGAATTCCCTGTGTGGTTCCAAGATTAAAGTATTCCAAAGAAAAGCACTTATGCAAAATCATGAAGACAGAAGAAAACCACATGGTATCTGTGAGTAGCAAAGTAGAATTGTGAGCGGTTTCAAGGAACTGTGGCATAAAGGGGTTTTCAATTACTTTTTTCTGTTGTTGTTTTTTTAATAACAATATTGTGTTTTGGTGAAAGTTTACAAGGTCATTTAAGTTTCCATTTGAAAATTACTACACAAGTTGGTCAGTGACATTGATTACATTTTGATAATACATCAACATTCTCATTAATTCTGTTCTGTTTCCTTTCCAGTACTCTAGTTTCCCTGTCCTCTTACACTTCAATTTTCGCTTTAGAATAATTGTTGACCCTTTGTCTCACAGGAAACCCTGGTGGCATACTGGTTAAGCGCTACAGCTGCTAACCAAAAGGTTGATGGTTCAAATCCACAAGCACTCCTTGGAAACTCTATGTTACAGTTCTACTCTGTCCTATAAGGTCACTATGTGTTAGGAATGATTTGACGACAATGGTTGTTTTTTTTTTTGTTTGGCCTCACATAGATGATTTTTTTAAAGACATGAAGAACTCACAAGTGATAGTCTTTATTTTATGAATCAAATGTCATTTAGCTAAAAGGTGCCTTTAGGAAATAGTTTCAGTTCAAGGTATAACGGTATCTCATGGCCACAGTCTCAGGGAGCCCTCTAGTCTAAACCAGTCCAGTAGGTCTGTACTTTTTAAGAATTTGAGTTCTGTTCCATGTTTTTACTTGGCACTTGGCTGGCTATTAGGATCCATATATTGTGGCCCTGATCAGAACAATGAGGCACATTCTAGTTCTGCTGGTCTCAGGGTAGCTTGAGCTGTGATTCTTGGATACTGTCAGGCCTGTAAATGAGTTTTCTCTATGCGTCTTAGGTCCCATTTTTCTTTTTTGCTCCAAACAAGTAGAGACAGAAAGTTGTATCTTAAATGATTCGTCTCCAACTACCTCTTGAAAAACATTCTTTCAACGCTTCCAGATATGTCAAACTAGCGATGGTGACTTATCTCTGAGTTTCTTCAAGCTTACCAAAGCATCCAGATTAATTCCTATAAATCACTTTCTTTAGTGATACATGCAGCTGGGATAGTCTCTTGGACTTCCATTCAAGCTTACTGCTTCTTGATTATATGGACTCCAACGGAATCTTCCCTGGCCTTCATTTCTCTAGTTTTTTTTAAAGCTATTGAGTCAATTCTGACTCATAGAGACCCTATAGGACAGAGTAGAACTTCCCCATAGAGTTTCCAAGGAGCACTTGGTAGATTTGAACTGCCAACCTTTATGGTTAGCAGATGTAGCACTTAACCACTATGCCACCAGAGTTTACACGTTAAAGCAAGGTAAACCTCTAAATTCTTGTATTAAAACCCTTTCCGGGGAATTCTTCTAGCACATGTCTGTCAGTTTATGGTGTTGTAATGGCTTTCATGTTCCTTGAATGCCGGAAGCTATGCTACCAGTATTTCAGATACTAACAGAGTCACCTACAGTGGACAGTTTTCAGTAAATATTCCAGACTAAGATGGACTAGGAAGAAAGGTCTGGGTCACAACAGAATATACCTACCACTCACTTATCAACTATCCCATTATCCCATATTTTGCATTTATGACTATAGTAAAAATTATATTATCTGTTTTGCACATAAGCAACATACTTCTGGTATTAATGAACACTACGGCACTTGGCTTGGCTAAGATGTGAGGCTAGAGTAATGCTTGCTGTGACAGTCAAGGCCACGTGGCAACCTGACTGGTCATGATTCTCAGAGATTTGGTAGTTATGTAATGATGTAATTGGACAGTTGTGTAATGATGTAGTTATCCTCCATTTTGTGATCTGATGCAATCATCTCATTTTCATATAATGCTGATTTCATATAATGACCTATCGAAACTAACTGTGTCGATAAGTGAAGAATGGGTCCATACAGTGCTGGAAGATGAGCCCCTTATGTGAAAGGCAACCAAAATACACAGTGGCCACAACAGTTGTGTCAAGCATTACATTGCACAGAACTGCTCAATGTTTTGTTCCATTGTACATGGAATAGCTAAGAACTTGAACTGACTTGATGGCTACTAACAGCAGAATTTTTAGAATGGTTTCTATTTTGTTGACCAACCCTGCCTAATACACTCATAGACGTAAATTTAGATGCTCACTATAGAAACAGATAGAAGTATAGTTATTAAATAACATTATAAGTCAAGTAAGTATAAGAATCTATTGTTAAAAACTAGGTTCCAAAGCATTATCCTTACGTTTTGTTCTAAGAGTTTTAAGGCTTACTTGCTAAATTTGGGTCCTTGATACACTTTATGTTAACATTACTATATGGTATGAGGTATGTGTACAGTTTCATTCCTTTTTGTGTGGAAATCCAGGTGTTTCAACACCACCTGTTAGAGACTGTTCTTTCCCCACTGAATAGTCTTAGATTCTTGTCAAAAATTAATTGATCATAGGTGTACATATTTATTTCTGAAGCCAAATTCCATTTCATTAGTTTGTATGTGCATCATTATACAAGCATCAGGCTGTTTTGATTGTCGTAGCTTTATAGTATGATATGCTGTTGGGTAGTGAGTCCTACCACTTTTTTTCTTTTTCTTTTTCAAGATTGCTTTGGCTTTCAGAGCTCATTGACATTTCATACAAATTTGAGGATTGACTTTCACATTTCTGGAAAGCAGTCTGTTGAAATTTTGCTAGAGATTTCCTTGATCTATAGATTTTGGTAATAACGACATTTTAACAATATTAAGTCTTCCAATCCATGAACATAGAATGTCCTTCAATTAATGAAAATTTTCCTTAATTTCTTTCAGTGCTGTTTTATAGTTTTCATCATATATCTTTCATTTCTTTATTAAATTTATTATTAGACATTTTGCTGTTTTAGATGCTATTGTAAATGACTTTTTTCCTTAATCACCATTTCAGAATACTTATTGTCAAATACTTATTGTCAAAAATTAATTGATCATAGGTGTACATATTTATTTCTGAATCCAAATTCCATTTCATTAGTTTGTAGGTTAGTTTGTAGATTTTTATCTGTTAACCTTGTACCCTGCCACTTTGCTGTATTTATTTATTAGCTCTAGTAGCTTTCTTTGAGATTTTTCTGGGGATAGGATCATGTGCATAACTGTGAAAAGAGATAGTTTTACGTCATCTTTCCCAATTTGATTCCGTTTATTTCTTTTTCTTTTCTAATTTCTCTGCCTAGGGCTTCCAGTACAATCAGCAGTGGTGAATGCAGACAGCTTTGTCTTGTTCCCAATCTTAAGGCAGAAAGCTCTGTCTTCCTTGACTTAGTATCATGCTAATTTTTACACACACACACACACACACTTTATGATATTGAATTACTTTTCTTCTATTCTTAGCTTGTTGGGTGTTCTTATCATGAAAGAACGTTGTCTTTTGTGAAATGCCTCCTCTGTGGCAACTGAGATCATGTGGTTCTTTTCCTTTATTTTATTGATGTGATGAATTACATTGATTGATTTTATACTGATAAACCACCTTTAAATTCTTAAAATATGCCTCATTTGAGCAGGGTGAATAATCTTTGTAATATGGTTTTCAATTATCTCTCCTAGTATTTTGTTGAGGATTTTTGTATCCATATCCAAGGGATGTTAGTGTATAGTTTTCTTTTCTTGTAATATATTTATGTGGTTTTGGTAGCAAAGCAATGCTAGCATCGTAGAAAGGGTTAGGAAGTGTTCCCTCTTCTTGTATTGTCTGAAGAGTTTAAGGAAATCAAGGAGATGTAACTGCACAACTCAGAAATACACTATGAATATTAGGTGCCCTGTCAGTTGGAGAGAGAAGGAAATAATTTAAGTTTCAGAATGCTCCCTCTTTGTAAAAGACCACATTAAGTGCAGTAACAGATTTCACACAGTGCTTCTTACATTGCTCTTTGATTCATGAGTTTGGAAAATGCTTTCATACAAAATGGTGAGGGAGAAAGAAATAGACAGAGGTCCTGGAGTGAGTTCTCTACGCTCTGACATGTTGTTGGCTTCCACATAATTTTGAGCAAACCATTTATTCCTTCTTTCATCCAGCCACTTCAACTGCAAAGTTTGAAAAGAGTCTTAAAAGCTCGCTTCTTTCTTTTTGCTTTGTTTTTTATTCAGTCGTTCAACTATATTCTTGCTCTTTTAACAAATATTTTTTGGTATCTACCATGTGCCACTACTCTGGTGATAACATAGAAAGTGAGACAAAATATCTGTCATCATAGAGCTTACATTTTTGTGAAGATAGTAGATAATAGACAGACATATGCTCATGTATATAAATACAAGTGCATACATATATAATAAATATATCCACGCAATTTCAGATGACGTAGATACCCTGTAGTAAATTATTAAAAATTACATTGAATTTCTTTTACGGATGATGAAAAAGTTTTAGAAACAACGATGATGGCTGCGCAGCATATTGAATGCAATTAATGTCACTTAATTTTACACCTAAAATGGTTAAAAGTGAATCTTTTATAATACACATTAGTATAAGTAAAAAAAAATAAGTATGTTCCATGCTTTTATAAGATACCAACTCAATGCTTTTGAGTTGATTCTGACTCATAGCAACTCTGTAGACAGAGTAGAACTGCCCCATAGAGTTTCCAAGGAGCACCTGGCAGATTTAAACTGCTGACCTTCTGATTAGCAGCCAAAGCAAAACCACTATGCCACCACGGTTTCCTTTATAATATAACATAATGCAATATTATTTTTGTAATATTTCTTTGTAAGAATGTCTTTTTTTGCAGCAAAGATATTTCTGATGCCATTGGATAGTACTTTTCTATTGGTCAGCTTCATTGAAATGTGATGTTGTGATTTCTGTTTCTACACCTATTTATAGTCATTCATTATATGGACTCCTTGCTTTGCTTTTTCTGTGTGTTTTTCAAAGCCTAGGAAGATTTTCTCTGTATAGCGACATGCAGTAGTATTGTTCCTTATGAACAGCAGTAGAACATTATTACATATCATTATATAAAGAAAATGATGCTAGATATTGAAAAACACAGAAAAAGACAAAGCAAAGCAGAGTCCACTTAATAGATGATTTAGTAAAAAAAATAGGTGCATAAACAGAGCCAAAGCCAAGTACTGAGTATAAACAGAAACCTCATCAAATTTCAGTGAAGCTGATTGTGGTGGTCAGGATTATGTCAACTTGGCTACTACATATTTGGCTGCTATATTAAGTGGCAGGGCGGGGTTTGTGGTGGCTCCCTGCCCCTCGGCTCTCATTTCACGACTTTTCACTATGGCTGCTGGTCGCTCACGTGGCCAGGAGCTCCTGCGCTCTTCTTCCAGCCTCTGGTTCTGGGACTTGAGTTAGCAGCTGTTGGACTCATCAGTCCTTACAGTCGGCACTTGAGAGTCCTGCTCCCTGACCTGCTGATCCTAGGTTCGCCAGCCTCTGCCCGCTCCTGCTCCCTGATCTGCTGATCCTGGTTTTGCCAGCCTCTGTCGCTTCGTCTCGCCACCAGCTTGGGATCCACTGACCTACACAACTGGTGATCTAGAACTCTGTTCTCTGACTTGCTGACCTTGGGTTCCTCAGCTTCCGTGGCCACGTGAGGCTTGTGCCAGAGCTTGGGACATTCAGCTTCTGTGATTACGTGAGCTGTTTCCTATATTTGTATCTATCTATCTAATCTATCTATCTAATCTCTCTCTCTCTCTCTCTCTCTCTATCTATCTATCATAAATCTTTCCTTGTACCTACACGTATTACTGGTTTTGCTTCCCTAGAAAACCCAGCCTAAGACAATTTGGTACCGGGAGTGGTTCTAGGGAAACAAAATTGTAAAAATGAATCCTTTCAAGTGGTTCTTGAGTCTGGCTAATAGTAACACTGTTGCTAACTCTACTCCTATTGGTAAAAAGTGCTCTGCTAGTCTGTGGGCTGAGGTGGCGGTAGACATCTGCAAAATAGCCCCACCAATAGATCAGATATTGGTGAAAGGTGACCCTCAGAGTGAAAACATGTGTGGTAACTTTTCAAAATTATGTGCGGATGAGCAGTATAAGGAAGTTGGTTGGCTGGTCCTACTTGCATTAGATAAGCTGGTGAAGGAAAAAGATGATCTCAGGGCCTTGGAATCAAAGCTCTCATGTCGTGTAAGAGACCTCAAAGCTTCTGCTTGTGCTTTAAAAGAAAACTTTATTACCTGTAATAGCAGAGCTGAAACTGCTGAAAGCCAAACTCAGATGCTTATTGTTAGAGTGGCAGAATTGCAATGCCAGCTCAATTGCCAATCTCGAGGAGTATCTGAAATTAAAGTGAGGGAATTGATGGGGAAAAAATGGGACCCTGAAACTTGGAATTGTCTCCTGAAGACACAATTATGCTGCCAGCTAGGTGGCACTACCTTGCAGGGTTGGGGAAGTGTTCTCCAGGAGGCTGTGTGTGCTCTAAACCAGCGTCCAATATACGGTGCTGTTTCTCCTATCACCAGGATTCATGGGTCCAGGAATCAAGGGGTGGAAATCAGAGTGGCACTACTCACTGTTACCCCTAGTGACCCCACTTGCAAGATTTTTGCTTCCTGCCCCCATGACTTTATGTTTTACAGGATTAAATGTCTTAGTTCCGAAGGGAGGAATGCTGCCACCTGGAGACACATCAACAATTCCACTGAACTGGAAGCTAAAATCGCCACCAGGCCATTTTGGGCTCCTTGTACCTCTAGATCAACAGACAAAGAAGGGAGTTACAATACTGGCCAGTGTGATTGATCCTGACTATGAAGATGAAATTCGATTGACATTACATAACAGAAGTAAAGAAGAGTATGTTTGGAATGCAGGAGATCCCTTAGGACACCTCCTAGTACTACCATGTCCTGTGATTAAGGTCAATGGAGAACTAGCAACCCAACTCCAAAATGAGTGATAATAGCCCAGACCCTTCAGGAATGAAGGTTTGGGTCACCTCACCATGCAAAGAACCATGACCAGCTGAGGTGCTTGCTGAGGGCAAAGGGAATACAGAATGGGTTATAGAAGAAGGTAGTTCTAAATATCAGTTACGGCCTCGTGACCAGTTGCAGAAACGAGGACTGTAATTGCTATGAGTATTCCTGCTTTGTATGTGTGTATTGGATATTTTATTTACTTATGAAACATAAGATGTAAATGGGTTAATGCATATTCAGTTGTACACGTGTTAGTTATATCATGTTGATATAAGTATGACTTTGTAACTGTACCCCTTCAGAGACTGTGCATGGTAAGGTGAGATGTGTGCAGATGCCAAGTTGACAAGGGGTGGATTGTGGTGTTCAGGATTATGTCAACTTGGCTACTACATATTTGGCTGCTATATTAAGTGGCAGGGCATGGTTTGTGGTGGCTCCCTGCCCCTAGGCTCTCATCTCGCGACCTTTCACTACGGCTGCTGGTTGCTCACGTGGCCAGGAGCTCCTGCTCTCTTCTTCCAGCATCTGGTTCTGGGACTTGAGCTAGCAGCTGTTGGACTCATCAGTCCTTACAGTCGGCACTTGAGAGTCCTGATCCCCGACCTGCTGATCCTGGGTTTGCCAGCCTATGCCCGCTCCTGCTCCCTGACCCGCCAATCCTGGGTTCACCAGCCTCTGCCCGCTCCTGCTCCCTGATCTGCTGATCCTGGTTTTGCCAGCCTCTGTCACTTCGCTTGGGAAACACTGACCTACACAACTGGTGATCTAGAACTCTGTTCTCTGACTTGCTGACCTTGGGTTCCTCAGCTTCCATGGCCACGTGAGGCTTGTGCCAGAGCTTGGGACATTCAGCTTCTGTGATTACATGAGCTGTTTCCTATATTTGTATCTATCTATCTATATATTATAAATCTTTCCTTGTACCTACACGTGTTACTGGTTTTGCTTCCCTAGAAAACCCAGCCTAAGACACTGATCAATTGAAAAGTACCATCCAATGGCATCAGAAATATTTTGCTGCGGGGGCGGAGTCAATATGACGGACTAAGCACACGTCTCCTTATATCCCTCTCGAAACCAAGACCTGAATTGACAATCAAAGCCTTCTGATCACCTAATCAGCCTCAGGGACTTCATACCACTCAGCGAAAAACCTCCTCGCTTTCACTGACTCCCGCTCCTGGCTAGTCGCGGCTCTCACGGAGGGAAGGTAAACGCACCATTTTGACTTTTGTTTTCCTCTGTCTCGGCTGGCGAGTGGAGCTGGGTCTTGCCTGCTGGCTGGACTCAGACACACTGCTGGGGGGATAGGCAGGCGAAATTCCCATATTCTGAGAGCCAGGCCCGGGACTCTGTTAATCTAGCCACGTTGAGCCTTTCCTTTTGTAGCTGCCTCAGCGGGGTTTGTGCGGAGCTCTGCGGTCAGGGTGCAGGACGCCATGTTGGTACCGAGATTTTAGCGGGACATTGTTCTTAGCCTGAGAGCCAGCGCCTGCAAACGGGACAGAACTTCTCCAACAGAAAAGTAGTGATTTTGCACATTACTGCCTACGTTGGGGGCCCTGCAACAGAAGCAGAGGAATCCCTACTTCTCGGCACCTTTAGCCCCTCTGTCTGCTGCCTGTGTGGAGGATGCCATCTGGGATACGGTGGCTGTAGATGGACCTAATTCTAAGCTTGGGAGCCAGAGCCTGCCCACAGGAGAGCGCTTTTCTATCACAAAACCAATACTCGATGCAGTGTTGGATAAGGCTAGGCCCTGTCAGTAGAGGCCAACAGGGCAATAACATTGCTGTATTCTGAACTAGTCTGTTATCATCTGGGGTTGGATATAGTGGCGCTTACTTTGTCAGATGAGAAGAGGGACCTCTACACCTGAAAACCTAACTGACTTGTGAACTGGCCCGATACCAGAAATTCTTTTTTTGCTTTACATTTGAAGACAGCCTAGAGAAACATTTGCAATCCATCCTCTCACCTCTTCCAGCCTCTATATACTCACATGGGACCCGAAAAGGAACAGACAGTTGTGGCATACAAGCAATCACTCATGGCTTTAGAAGGCTTCCAAACAAAGCAACTAAGGAGTTTTCCAGATGAAGAAACTTTTATGAAAGTATCAGGAAGTGAATACAAATTGATGATATATAGAGCCCTTCTAGACCTTACACAAAATGCAGGAGAACAAAGTGAAAAATTAAGCAAGTTGTTCAATCTGATGGAAATCCAACAGATCAAGAAGAAAATCAAAGACATAGAAACTTCCATGCAAAGCCAAGAAAACAGAATGGAACAAATAGAAAAAAAGAATTTCTGACTTGGAAGACAGAGCTATTGAGGCCAGCATCTACGAGCAGAAATCAGAAAAAATAAACAAGAAAAATGAAGAAACATTAAGAAGCATGTGAGACTCTATTAAGAGGAACAACCTTTGATTAATTGGAGTCCCTGAACAGGGTTAGACATCTGAGAACACAGAGAGTATTGTTGCTGAGCTGCTGAAAGAAAACTTCCCAGAAATCGTGAAGGTAGAGAATATAGACATCTCAGATGCATATCGTACGCCACGCAATATAGATCTCAAAAGAAAGACTCCAAGACATATTGTAATCAAGCTTAATAAAATGAAACATAAGCAGCAACTCTTAAAGGCAGCAAGACTCAAGGTAAAGCTAACATTCAGAGGGAAACCCTGTAGGCTCTCATCAGATTTCTCAGCAGAAACCATGCTGGCACGGAGACAGTGGCACGACAAATTCAAAGTCTTGAAGGAGAAAAACTTCCAACCAAGAATTATATATCCTGCAAAACTATCTTTCAAATACGAAAATGAAATTAAGACATTCCCAGATAAACAGAAACTCAGAGACTTTGTAAAAACCAAACCCAAACTACAAGAAATACTGAAAGAAGTTCTTGGCTTTGGCTTAGAAGAACAAAACCACTAACTTCATATTTTAGAACTACACATTACTCAATACTCTACTCATTTAGGGAAGGCTCCAAAGTCAATCACAGCTTTGATATGGAAAGAAGCAATCCAGTGATTATCATGAAATCTATGGTGTCATCATAATAAAAAGAGGGATGTACTACAGTTGTTATAGTCCTTCCAGATGGAGAGGAAGATGACAAGACTGGTAGTAATTAAAATTGGGTTTATAAATAGTTTATTAAGGGGGTTTATAGGGGCAGCTGTAAGCACAACAAAGATGTATCATACCATTTCAAGAAATCTAACACACGAGTCTCAACAACTATAAAACCAGCTCTGGAAAAGGTAAAAAATCAATTCACAAAAAAGAGTGTCCCACAACAGACTAATAAGAACAACAGAGAAAACATCAACATAAAAATAAACATATCACAATGGCAGCAGTGAACACGTACCTATCAATAATTACATTGAATGTGAATGGACTGAATGCTCCAGTAAAGAGACACTGAGTGTCATCTTGGATCAAAAGACACGACCCATCCATATGTTGTCTACAAGAAACTCACTTGAGACCTAAAGACAGGAACAAATTGAAAATTAAAGGATGGAAGAATATATATCAAGCTAATAATGAACAAAGAAGAGCAGGGGTAGCAATACTCATCTCAGACAAAATCAATTTTAATGTCAAATCCACCATCGTGGACAAAGATGGTCACTATTTATTGCTGAAAGGTTCAGTACACAAGCAAGACTTAACTATATTAAATATTTATGCATCTAATGTCAGAGCACCTAAATATGTTGAAGAAACACTGACTACACTCAAAAGAGAGTTAGAGGACTCCACAATAACAGTGGGAGACTTTAACACTCCACTCTCATTACTAGACAGATCATCTAGAAAAAAGCTCATTAAAGATACAGAAGAACTCACTGATACAATTAACCAACTAAATCTCATTGGTATATACAGAGCTTTCCACCCATCAGCAGACAACTACACATTCTTCTCCAGTGCTCGTGGAACATTCTCCTGAATTGACCACGTGATAGACCATAATGCAATGCTCAACAAAATCCATACCATTGAATTATTGCAAAGCATCTTCTCAGATCATAAAGCCATCAAAGTTGAAATCAATAGCACAAAAACGTAAATAGAAAGTGGAACTCTTGGAAACTGAACAACACGTTGCTCAAAAAAATATGGGTTATAGAGGAAATCAAGGTTGAATTAAAGAAATTCATGGATTCCAATGAGAACGAAAACACTTCCTACCAGAACCTATGGGATACAGTCAAAGCAGTGCTCAGAGGTCTGTTTATCTCCATAAATGCACACATCTGGAAGGAAGAAAGAAACCAAATCAAGGAACTAACTCTAACGCTTGAACAAGTAGAAAGACAACAACAGAGGAACCCCTCCGGCACCAGAAGAAAGGAGATGATACAGATTAGAGCAGAGCTAAATGAATTAGAGAATACAAAAACATTTGAAAAAATTGAAAAGACCAAAAGCTGGTTTTTTGAAAAGATCATCAAAATTGATAAACCACTGGCTAAACTTACTAAAGAAAAGCAGGAAAGGAAACAAATAACCCAAATTAGAAATGAGAGGGGAGTTGTCACCACAGATGCAACAGAAAACAAAAATATCATAACAGAATACTATGAAAGACTGTACACTAACAAATTTGAAAACCTAGGGGAAATGGACCAATTCCTTGACTCATACCACCTACCCAAATTATCACAACATGAGGCAGAACAACTTAATAAACCCATCACAAAGGAAAAGATTGAAAAGGTCATCAAAACACTGCCAACCAAAAAAAGTTCAGGCCCAGATGGCTTCACGGCAGAATTCTATCAAGCATTTAGAGAAGAGTTATCCCCAATACTACTGAGACTATCTCACAGTATAGAAAGGGATGGAGTACTCCCAAACTCATTCTATGAGGGCAGCATAACCCTCATACCTAAGCCAGGGAAATACCCAACAAAAAAAGAGAACTACAGACCGATATCACTCATGAACCTAGATGCAAAAATCTTCAACAAAATTCTTGCCAACAGAATACAACAACATTTCAAGAAAATAATCCATCATGACCAAGTGGGATTCATACCAGGGATGCAACGCTGGTTCAACATCAGGAAAACAATTAATGTGATTAACCACATAAATAACACAAAAGACAAGGATCACCTGATTTTGTCTATTGATGCAGAAAAGGCATTTGATAAAGTCCAACACCCGTTCATGCTAAAAACTCTTAGCAAAATAGGTATAGACGACAAATTCCTCAACACAATAAGGGCCATTTATACAAAGCCAGTTGCCCACATCATCCTGAATGGAAAGAGACTGAAAGACTTTCCCTTGAGATCAGGAACTAGACAAGGATGCCCACTCTCACCTTTCCTATTCAACATTGTGCTAGAAGTTCTAGCCAGAGCAATTAGACAAGACGAAGAAATAAAGGACATCTGCATCAGCAAAGAGGAAGTTAAAATCTCCCTGTTTGCAGATGATATGATTGTATATGCAGAGAACCCCAAGGAATCTATAAGTAAGCTACTCAAACTGATAGAAGAGTTCAGCAAAGTCTCAGGATACAAGATAAACATAAGTAAATCAGTAGGATTCCTTTATACCAACAACGAGACTGTTAAGGAGGAAATTATCAAATCAATACCATTTGCGATAGCCCCTAAGAAGATAAAGTACCTAGGAATTAATCTAACCAGAGAAACAACAGACCTTTACAAAGAGAACTACAAGCCCTTACTACAAGAAACTAAGAGAGACTTAAATAAATGGAAAAACCTACCCTGCTCATGGATAGGAAGACTTAACATTGTGAAAATGTCTATTTTACCCAAAGCAATTTATTTATATAATGCAATCCCAATACAAGTTCCGGCATCAATTTTTAATGAGATGGAGAAACAAATCACCAATTTTGTTTGGAAAGGGAAGAAGCCCCGGATAAGTAAGGTACTACTAAAGAAGAAGAACACACTGGGAGGCCTCTCATTACCCGACCTTAGAACATACTACACTGCCACAGTGGTCAAAACAGCCTGGTACTGGTACAAGAACAGACAGATCGATCAATGGAACAGAATTGAGACCCCAGAGATGACACCATCTGCCTATGAACAGTTGATATTCGACAAAGGCCCTAAGACATTAAACTGGGGTCAAAACAGTATCTTCAACAAATGGTGCTGGCAAAATTGGTTATCCATCTGCAATAAACTGAATCAAGATCCATATCTTACACCTTATACAAAAACCAACTCCAACTGGATAAAAGACCTAAATATCAAACCTAAAACAATAAAGCTCATCCAAGAAAAGTTGGGAACAACAACGGAAGTTTTAATACACAATGAAGACAGACTCCAAAATCTGTCACAAAAACCTCAATCAACAGAAGAGAAAGTAGATAAATGGGAACTATTAAGAATCAAACACTTTTGGTCATCTAAAGACTTTATTAATAGAATTAAAAGAACACCCACAGAATGGGAAAAAATATTTGGCAACTGTATGTCAGACCGACGCCTGATCTCCATAATCTATAAGATACTACAAAATATCAATAAGAAGAAGATAAACCATCCAATTAAGCGGTGGGCAAAGGAGATGGACAGACCCTTCACTAAAGAGGAGGAGATCCAGGCAGCCAAAAAACACATGCGGACATGTTCACGATCTTTAGTTATTAAAGAAATTCAAATCAAGACAACAATGAGATACCATCTCACGCCAACAAGATTGGCCATGATCCAGAAAACACAAAACAACTAATGGTGGAGAGGCTGTGGAGAAAGTGGAACCCTCTTACACTGTTGGTCGGGTTGCAAAATCGTCAAGCCTCTTTGGAAGGCAATCTGGCGCTTCCTTAAAAAAATGGATATCGATATATCATTTGACCCAGTAATTACACTACTTGGAATATATCCTATAGATTCAAGGCCTTTCACACCAACGGACACATGCACCAGAATGTTTATCGCAGCACAGTCCACGATAGCAGAAAGATGGAATCAACCCAGATGCCCAACAGTAGAGGAATGGATAGGTAAACTATGATATATATACTCAATGGAGCACTATGCAATGATAAAGAATAACGATGATTCCAGGAAACATCTCCTAACCTGGTTTCAACCGTAAGGCATTATGTTGAGTTAAAGTAGTCAGCAACAAAAGGACAAATACAGTATGAGACCTCTACGATAAGACCTCAAAAACAGACTTGTGTATAGAAGAAAAGACTGTTTGACAGCTGCAAGGGAGGGGAGGGTGGCAGGGTGCGGGGGTAGAGTTTAGTTTAGATAGTTACTAGAAATCTAGTTGGGAGAAAGCGGTGATAGCACACATTAGAAACAAGAACAAAGTTAAGTGGACTTCAGCATAACTTGAGTACTCCTTCCATCTTGACTCAATACTGCAAGGATAGAGTAGCTGGGGCAGGGGGTGGGGGACCATGCTCTTAGGCAAATTCCAAGCCATTTGGCACAACTAGCGTTTTGCTAAGAGAGCTCTCTGCACCCCACATTGATGAGTGGCGTCTGGGGTCTTAAAAACTGCCAAGCTGCCATCCGAGGACACAGCAAATGGTCCCAACTCACCAGGAACGAATGCTTACCGAGGACCAAGATGACATGCGGTAAAGACAACCGAGAAGATAGAGAGACCCACAAGAGTGGGTGCCTACATCGACTTGGGACCGGAAGAACCGGATGGTGTCCGGCCACCACCAGTGATAGCAACGATGGAGCTCACAGAGAGGAGTCTCACTGGCAACACAAGAATAAAAAGGGGTGCATCATGAGGTCTCTACTAAAAGACCTCAATTGATGATCCAGCGGTTTTTGGGTTCCTCTGAGAGCATGGCCCCCGGCCCTGATGCTGCCCTTTCCCATAAATTATAACAAAGGTCCACTCTTTGGACAGGAATGGATTGGACTTGACAATGCAGAGTGACCATGTATTGGAAGCACTTTGTGGTTCTATACATCTACAGGATATCATCTTGCTGACCTCTGGCTGGAGGAAGGGGAGTGGACGGAGAGGAGGGGAAAGGAGGTTGTTGGGAGGAATTAGACAAGTATGGAGCAGAGAAGAATAGTGTGCAGTCACTGGACAGGGAGAGCAGTGGAAGATGCATATAGGTGGGCATGTAAATTTATATGTGAATGTACATTTTCACTCAGTTATGTTAAATAAAAATTAAAAAAAATATTTTTGCTGCAAAAAAGAGATATCCACAACAAAATGGTTAAGTAGTTTGAAAATAAAAGAATGTGCAAAGGTAAGTAAAAATGAAAAAAATCCGATAACCTTACTATTAGACAAGTTTGAATGGTGAGGCCAAAATCATTAAGTGAAATGTAAAAAATAGAGTTAACTAATGCTATAAGACTGAGCTACCAATTAAGTTAAAAGGATTATAAATATCTAGTCAACAAATAACATGGCAGTAGCTTTTATTTAGTCCAAATTATATAAAAGAAATATACAGGCAGACATACATTATTGTCAGCAGATTTATTTATTCACTCAGTCTATGCTAGGCTGATTGGGTAAAAAACAAGCATAGGAAATGTGAAAATGGACTTCTAAATTGGAGTTATTTAGGAGATGTCATACTCAGAAATACAGAATACACTTTTTATTAAAGGACTTCTGGAATATTCTTTTTAAAAATGACTGTATATTTGGCTACAGGAAAAATGCATTGCTTTCCAAAATGTAAGAAAAGCAAAGTAATGCAAACAATGTTTAGTAAGCACAATTTAATACAACTAGAGATTAATAACAACTCTAGAAATAAAAAGTCTTGATTCGCACACTTTCTTTTAAACAACTCAAAGGGGAGATTACTCCAAAATAGTAGAATATCTAACCAATAATGATAATAGAAACATCACACATCAGAACTTATGGAGTTGTTCTAGAGCAGTGCCTAAAGGAAGTTTCAGCCTTAGTAAGAGTTTCAAAAAGAAAATACGTAAATCATCAAACTAAGAAACAAGGGGAAATAAAACCCAGAAAATACACCAAAGGAAATAAAAAAATAGCAATTAAATACATAAAAGCAAAATTTATGAATATTTTTTAAGTAGCTGATTCTTTGGAAAAGAAAAACACAATAAAATTGAAAAGCCCATTAGTTAAACTGATCAAAATAAAATATCAAGTAGAGAATTCAAGAAATCATAGATGATAAAGAAAATAACCACATATGGAGACTCCTGAAAGAATAGGAAGAGACTATTTTGGTCAACTCCATGCAAATAAGCTTTAATGCCAAAAAGAAAAAAATAATGTCTTAATGTATCAAAACTCACTCAAAAACAGAAAATCTACCATAATATAAGCATTAGGGGCTCAACAGTTTTACAACATTTTGACTTCTGGAATTGATCTTGCAGCTATCCTTGCATGTGGGAGAAATGACACATTGACATGGTTGTTTATATTTTAAATTCCATCAGTAGAGAGCTGATTAAAATGAATTACTATACAGCTATATAATAGAGTATAATGCAGCAGAATAAAACATACGAAGAAAAACAAACACATAGAAATTATCTTGGACTAAAAAGAGACAATCTGCAATGTATACTGTAATATAAAAAAGTCGTATTTCCTTTTGCATGTGTGTGTGTGTGTGCGCACACATGCATGCATACATGTACGCATGAATACTTCCAGAAGTAGAGCAAGAAACTTGTAATTAGGTTCTGTGGAAAGGAACTGAACTCCTAGCAAGAAAGGAGTAAGAGTTTTTCGTATTTATCTCCTTGTTATGCATTTTATTTATTTTTTTTATTATGCCCGAGTGAAAATGTACATTCCCTTATATGTTGCCAATTCAAAAATTAATAAAATCTAATTTAAAAACTGATACAGGCAAAGCAGCCACTACAACTTTTTTTTATTAAGAGCTGAGAATTAATTGTCAATTTAGCTATTTGCGCCCCAAACACTACAACATACCCAAAGCAAAACTGAGAGAGCTGATCTTTTTCTATTATTCTGAGAGTTAGCTTGTCTTACAGTTTCCAACTGAAATGAGGTTAACATATGTAGAGTAAAATGGAATATATTTTTAAATCCAAGTTAAACTTTTTTAAATGATTGCAAGTTGTTAGGAATAATAGTAATTTCAAATTTAGTTCACAGAGTGTTCATAGTTTTGTGGGCACAAAGAAAACATTTTTTGTTATCAAGACTCCAATTTGCAGTACATACCAAGGAATAGCTGAATCTTAATTCACACACAAAAATTTAGATCCAGTATGGAAATTTACAGCTCCAGTTCATGTGTCCTACGGAAATGAGAACATTTTAATAGACCTTTCCACCTCAATTATAGCTGGCTTTCAGGAAACAGGAGAGAATTTGTATAACATAGATCAAGGTTTGGTACATCCTGACCTTCCCTGACATTTCATTAACACATCATTATAACAAGTCAGAATCTAATTATTTTGTTTCTGGAAAGGTAATGTAATGAGTACTGTAAGTTACTGTGTTTGCTGGTATGTAGCATAGGTCTCATTTAATTGTTGGAAATGTAATTCATCCAATGCTTAAAATATCTGATTTTTATTTCCAGGCTTGTAAACAGCTTGCTGTGTAACATTAACAGGAGATCTGATTGCACAGTGGTTAAGCACTCGGTTGTTAACTTAAAGGTTGCTGGTTCAAAGCAACCTGCCACTCCTTTGGAGACAGTTGGCGTTACTGTTAAGATTTCAGCCTTGGAAACCCTGTGGGGATGACTCATTATTTCCCCAGTCTGAATCTTTCCAAACTGGGCTGATTGTATCAACAGCGTAAAGCTCTCTGGGTAATGTTCTCAACAAAATAACTTTTAAGTAATGGATAGTCTTGGGTTAGTCCCTTAGGCTTGAACAATACACGTTAAAAAGATTTAATTTGCTGAAGAGAAAATACAAATACAGAGGCAGATTTAACCTATATCAGAGCTACATCTAAGGACAGGAGCTGGTTTCACAGTTTTGCATTGGTAGACGAAAACAGCAGTTAGTCACATGGCTCATTAATAATAGATCGATAACTGCCTAATGAGTGATTAAGGACACATTTAAAGCTATTCAGAGTGTTTTTCTATGAAAAATTTTAGTGAATTTTGATTAAATGAGTGAAACTTGATTACATGATGTTCGATGATTTTTAAGAGATTTTAGGCAATGGAGCCCTTTAGTCAAACAAAATATTCAAATGCTTACTCTCTGTTCCTTTCCCTGGGGCATCCAAAAAGGATATCTCAAAGCAATATATAGTGCCAAATGACTTGAACTATCATCACCCCCAGTTTACTAGTGTTCAGATTTGTAATCTCTGCTTTGGTGTCTCTGACATAAACCATTATTTCAGTCAGTAAAGTCAGTTTAAAAGGTAAAGGCAAAGAATTAAAAACTTGGAGCTACACTTAAAGTTGTTAAATATGCCGTGTAGTTCTACAAGTGCCCTCACAGTTCCTTGGTACCTCAAAGTACCTGGCAAATTCATATTACCCCTTAATCCTCTCAAATTGCCTTGAAATGCATTGCCATCATTTAAAAACTAATTTCAGGCTAATGAACCTTCTATTATCCTCATATTTTAAATCTGAATAACTGGAATCTAAATTACTTGAACATCCAGTCATCCTTCTATGCATGATTTTCCCACAAATACACAAGAGTCACTGCTTAGAAGGTTATGAATATCCCATTGCCCTCTAAGCCAAATCCAAATTCATGAACTTTTTTAAAAAAAATGTTTGAATACAACAGTTACTGAATCAAGTAGATTGAAGAGGCAGCATGTATAATAGTTGAAAAGTATGGACTTCTCATCTAGATTGTTTGGGTTAGAAATTGGTTCTACTACCTAACAAGAATCTCTTGCTTAGCAAGAAGCCCTCTTCACACAATGGCTAAGCACTTGGCTGCTAAAGGAAAAGATCAAGTTGAAATTCACACAGGAGCTCTGCAGGGCATGTACAAGACAACAAAATGTTCTCTGGTCCTGTGCCATCCTCATAGCAGTTGCTGTGTTGCTATGTTTGAGCCCATTTCTACAACCTTGCAGCTACTGTGTCAATCTATCTGTGTTAACGATATTCCTATTTTTTAGTGGTCTTCTATTTTACCAAGCATGATATATCAGGTCTCTTCTGATAACATGTCCAAAGTATGTTAAGACAAAGTCTCACCATCCTTGCTTCTAAGGAGCAGCCTGGCCAAGACAGATTTGTTTATTCTTCTGGTAACCAATAATATATTCAACACGCTTTACCAACCAAAAAAAAAAAAAAGCCACAGCCATCAAATCAACTCCAACTCAAGAAACCCTGTAAGTCAGAGTACAACTGCCTCATAGAGTTTCCAAACAGCACCCAGCATATTTGAACTGCTGACATTTTGATTAGCAGATGTATATCACTATACCACCAGGATTTCCAACACCTTAATTCAAATGTAACAATTCTTATTTGGGGCAGAGTCAAGATGGCAGACTAAGCACACATTTCCCTAAATCCCTCTAGAAACCAAGACCTGAATTGATAATTAAACAGAGCCTTCTGGTCACCTAGTGAGCCCTAAGACATGGCATAGGGCTGATAATTTGGACTTCATACCACTGAGCAGAATACCTCCTCTCTTTAGCTGACTCCTGCTCCTGGCTAGTCCTGGCTTTGATGGACCAAAGGTAACTCACCATTTTGACTTTTTTTTCTCTGTCTTGGCTGGCCACCAGAGCTGGGTCTTGACTAGCGCCTTGCCTCAGACTCACTGCTAGTGGAATTGGTAGGTGAAATTGCTGTATTTTGAGAGCTCAGCTTAGGACTCTGTGCATCTCACCACCTTTGGCCTCTCTTTCCACCTCTGCCATAGTGTAGTTTGTACAGAGGGACCAGGCAGCGAGCTTGTCCGGGAAGCCATGTTGGACACAGGGGCCTCAGCTGCACATAATTCTTAGCCTGAGAGGCAGCTCCTGCCCACAGGAGAGTGCTTTTCTGACAGTATTGTCTACGGCTAGAGTCTGACAATAGAGACTGTGGACTCTGTGTATCTTGGCACCTTTGCCCTCTGTCTCCATCACTGCCATAGCTTAGTTTGTACGGAGGTGCCAGGTGGTGAGCTTGTGTGAGATGTCATCTTGGATAAGAAGGTATCAGTGAGACCTAATTCCTAGGCTCAGAGGCAGCATCTGCCCACAAGAAAGAACTTTGCAGGCAGAAAAGCAGTATTTTACACAGTGTTGCCTACAGCTGGGTTTGTAAGCAGAGGCCAACATGGCTGTCACCTTGGTACATTTTGAACAAGTTCATAACTCCTGGGTGCTTACTTTGCCAGTTAGGAAGAGGGCCCTGTATACCTGAAAATCTGACTCACCTAGGTCAGATACCTTTTACCTTTCATCTTAAGATGGCCTAGAGAAACAACTGCGGTCTATCCTCACAGCATCTCTCTCAGCCTTTATTGACTCACATGAAGCCCAAAAAGTGACAGACTCTGGGGTAAGCCACAACCAGAAAATCACCCATGCCTTCAGAAGGCCCCCAAATGAAACAACCAAAGAGGTATACAGATGAAGAAACTTTTCTGAAATTATCAGTAGGTGAATACAAAAGGATTATATAGCGAGCCCTCCTAGGTCTCATATGAAATGCAGCAGAACAAAATGAAAAATTAAGCATGCTGTTTGATCTGAAGGAACACAAGTACTCTGAAATCCAACAGATCAAGAACAAAGTCAAAGACACAGAAACTTAAATTCAAAGCCAAGAAAACAGAATGAAACAAATGGAAAAGAAAATTACTGACTTGGAAGACTCCAGCATCTATGAGGAGAAATCAGAAAAAAGAAACAAGAAAAATGAAGAAGCATTAAGAAGCATGTGGGACTCTATTAAGAGGAACAACCTACAATTAATTTGAGTCTGAACAGGGTGAGGCACCTGAAAATACAGAGTATTGTTGCTGAGCTGATGACAGAAAACTTCCCAGAAATCATGACGGAAGAGAATTTAGATATCCAAGATGCATATTGAATGCCACTGAATACAGATCTCAAAAGAAAGACTCCAAAAGATATTATAATCAAGCTTAACAAAATGAAACATTACCAGAAACTCTTAAAGGCAGCAAGACTCAAAGCAAATCTAACATTCAGAGTGAAACCCTGTAAGCTTTCTTCGGAATTCTCAACAGAAATGATGCTGGCACAGAGACAGTGGCAAGGCACACTCAAAGCCTTGAAGGAGAAGAACTTCCAAATAAGAATTATATATCCTACAAAACCATCTTTCAGATATGAAAATGAAATTAAGACATTTGCAGATAAATAGAAACTCAGAGACTTTGTAAAACCCAAACCAAATCTATAAGAGATACTGAAAGAATCTCTGGTCTTTTGCTTAGAAGAACAAAACCACTAACTTTATATTTTAGAAGGACACATCATCCAGAATCCTACTCAGTTAAGGGAGGCTCAAACTCTATCAGAGCTATAATAGTGAAAGAAATAATGCAGTGATCGTATCATGAAAACTAGGATGTCATCACATTAAAAAGAGGGATGTACATGGTCATTATAGTCCTTCCAGATGGATAGGAAGTTGACAAGACTGGCAGCAATAAAAACTGGGTTTAATTTATTAAGCAGGATCATAGGGGCAGTCATAACGCACAATAAAAATGCAATGTACCATATCAAGAAATGTAATACAGGAGTCTCAACAACCAAAAAACCAACCCTGAAAAAGGTAGAAAATCAACTCATGAAGAAGAAGGTAGCAGAGCAGATTAATAAGAACAATAGAGAAAACATCAACACAAAAATAAGGTATCACACTGGCAGCACTGAACACATACCTATTAATAATTAAATTGAACATGAATGCACTGAATGCTCCAGTAAAGAGACATCGAGTGACATCTTGGATCAAAAGACATGACCCATCTATATGCTGTATACAAGAAATTCACGTTAGACTTAAAGATATGAACAAACAGAAAATTAAAGGATAGAAGAATATATATCAAGCTAACAATGAACAAAGAAGAGCAAGTGTGGCAATTCTAATCTCAGAGAAAATTGATTTTAATGTAAAATCCACCACCATTGATGAGGGTGGACACTATTTATTGCTGAAAGGTTGAATACACAAGCAGGACTTAACAATATTAAATATTCATGCACATGGGATACTGCAAGACTCCACTCTCAATATTGGACAAATCATCTAGAAAAAAGCTGAATAAAGACACAGAAGACCTTATTGCCACAATTAACCAACTAGACCTCATCGACATACACAGAACTTTCTATCCATCAGTAGACAACTATACCTTCTTCTCCAGTGCACGTGGAACATTCTCTAGAATAGGCCACGTGTTAGGACATAACGCAGTTCTCAATAAAATCCATACCACTGGATTACTGCAAAGCATCTTCTCAGATCATAAAGCCATAAAAGTTGAAATCAATAGCAGACAAAACATAGATAGAAAGTGGAACTCATGGAAACTGAAGAACATCTTGCTCAAAAAGTCATGGGTTATAGAAGAAATCAAGGATGAAATAAAGAAATTCATGGATTCCAATGAGAATGAAAACACTCCTACCAGAACCTATGAGATACAGCCAAAGCAGTGTTCAGAGGTTAGTTTATCTCCATGAATGCACACATCTGGAAGAAAGAAAGAAACCAAACCAAAAGAACTAACCCTACAGAGTGAACAAGTAGAGAGAGAACAACAGAGGAACCCCTCAGGCACCAGAATAAAACACATCATAAAGATTAGAGCAGAACTAAATGAATTAGAGAATGGAAGGACAACTGAAAAAAATCAAAATGATGAAAAGCTGGTATTTGAAAAGATCAACAAAATTGACAAACTATTGGCTACAACTACGAAAGAAAAGTAGGAAACAACTCAAATAAGAAATGAGGGGAGTTGTCACAACAGATCCAACAGAAATAAAAAATATAGTAACAGAATACTATGACAGACTCTAACAAATTTGAAAACCTAGAGGAAATGGACAAATTCCTTGTTTCATATCCGCCAAGCAAGCCAAGTGCCGTCAAGTCAGATCACCTACCCAAATTATCACAAGGTGAAGCAGAACAACTTAATAAACCCATCACAAAGGGAGAGATTGAAAAAAATCACAAAAAAACTGCCAACCAAAAAAAAGCCCGGGCCCAGATAGGTTCACCACAGAATTGTACCAAGCTTTTAGAGAAGAGTTATCTCCAATACTACTGAGGTTATTTCACAGTATAGAAAGGGATGGAATACTTGAAAATACTTTCTATGAAGCCGGAATAACCCTGATACCAAAGCCAGGGAAAGACCCAACCAAAAAGGATAACTACAGACCAATATTACTCATGAATCTAGATGCAAAAATCTTCAACAAAATTCTTGCCAATAGAAAACAACAACATATCCAAAAAATAATCCATCATGACCAAGTTGATTCATACCAGGGATGCGAGGCTGGTTCAACATCAAAAAAACAATTAATGTGATCAACCATATAAATAACACAAAACACAAGAATCACCTGATCTTGTCTATTGATGCAGAAAAGGCATTTGATCAATTCCAACACCTATTCATGCTAAAAACTCTCAGCAAAATTGGAATAGATGGCAAATTCCTCTATGCAATAACGGCCATTTACACAAAGCCAACTGCCTACATCATCCTGAATGGAGAGAGACTGAAGGAGTTTCCTTTGAGAACAGGAACTAGACAAGTATGCCCACTCTCACCTCTCCTGTTTAACATTGCACTAGAAGTTCTAGCCAGAGCAATTAGACAAGACTAAGAAATACAGGGCATCTGTATCGGCAAATAAGAAATAAAAATCTCCCTATTTGCAGATGACCTGATTGCATATGCAGAGAATCCCAAGGAATCCATAAGTAAACTACTTAAACTGATAGAAGAGTTCAAGAAAGTCTCAGGATACGAGATAAACATAAGTAAATCAGTAGGATTCCTTTATACCAAAACTGAGATTGTCAATGAAGAAATCACCAAGCCAGCCAGCCAAGTGCCGTTGAGTCAGATCTAACTCATGGTGATGTTAGAACTGACCCCCAGAATATTCAAGGGGCAACTGGTGGATTTGAACTGCCAACCTTTTGGTTAGCAGTGGCAGCACTTAACCCACTACACCACTGGAGTTTCCCGAAATCACCAAATCAATACCATTTACTATAGGCCCTATGAATATAAAGTACCTAGGAATAAATCTAACGAGAGAAATAACAGACCTTTACAAAGAAAACTATAAACCCTTTCTGCAAGAAACTAAGAGAGACTTAGATAAATGGAGAAACCTACCATGCTCATGGATAGGAAGACTTAAGATTTGGAAAATGTCTATTCCACTCAAAGCAATCTACTTATATAATACAATCCCAATACAAGTTTCAGTGACATTTTTCAATGAGATGGAGAAATAAATTACCAACTTTGTCTGGAAAGGGAAGAAGCCCTGGCTAAGTAAAGAACTACTAAAGAAGACGAACACACTAGGAGGCCTCTCATTACCCAATTTTAGAAACTATTACACTACCACAGTTGTCAAAACAGTCTGGTACTTTTACAAAAATAGACAGATCAATGGAACAGAATTGAGACCCCAGAGATGACCCCATCTGCCTATGAACAGTTGATACTCGACATAGGCCCTAAGACTTTAAACTGGGGTATAAACAATCTCTTCAACAAGGTGCTGGTAAAATTGGATATCCATCTCCAATAAATTGAAATAAGACCCATATCTTACACCTTGTACAAAAACCAACTCAAACTGGATAAAAGATCTAAATATTAAATCTAAAATGATAAAGCTCACCCAAGAAAAAGTAGGAACAACAATGAAAGTTTTAATACACAATGTAGACAGACTTCAAAATCTGTCAAACAAACCGCAATCAACAAAAGAGAAAATAGATAAATGGGAACTATTAAGAATCAAACACTTTTGCTCATCCAAAGACTTTATTAATAGAATTGAAAGGCCACCTACAGAACGAGAAAAAATATTTGGCAACTATACACCAGACAGATGCCTGATCTCCATAATCTATAGCTAAGTGTCGTCGAGTCGGATCTGTCTCATGGTGACCCTAGTTAAGGTACTACACAATATCAATGAGAAAAAGATAAATTATCTAACTAAGTGATGAGCAAAGGAGATGGACAGATACTTCTCTAAAGAAGAGATCCAGGCAGCCAAAAAACACATGCAGACATGCTCACTATCATTAATTACTAAAGAAATTCAAATCTAAACAACAATGTGATACCATCTCACTCCAGCAAGGTTGGCCATAATCCAAAAAATGCAGAACAACAAATACTGAAGAGGCTGTGAGGAGACTGGAACTCTCCTACACTATTGGTGGGATTGCAAAATGGTGCAAACTCTTTGGAAAGCAATCTGGTACTCCCTTAAAAAACTGGATATAGATATACCATTTGACCCAGTAATTCCACTGCTTGAAATATATCCTACAGAATCAAGGCCATTCACACCAACTGATACATGCACACGAATGTTTATCACAGCACAGTCTACAGTATCAAAAAGATGGAATCAACCCAGATGCCCAACAACAGAGGAATGGATAGGTAAACTACGGTATATATACTCAGTGGAACACTATGCAATGATAATGAACAACGATGATTTCCGGAAACATCTCATAACCTGGTTTCAACTGGAGGACATTATGTTGAGTGAAAGTAGTCAGCAACAAAGAACCATAGAACCATAAAGTGCATCCAGTATATGGTCACTCTGCATCGCCAAGTCCAATCTATTCAGATGAGAGTGAGTATTGAGGGGATGAAATGTTCTGAATTCAGGGAAAATAGTAGCCTAAACAAATTAAGCAAGTTTCTTTGCTGCAAGAATGATTGGGCTTTTGGGGATTGACTTAATGGCACACAACAATATTTTGTGCAGCCCTAAGTTAGTGATACACTCTGTGTAGTTTTCCAAACTTGTTGAACATAAAACTGTCTTCTAGGGATAATTAGTAACATCTCTTGGAATCTGTGATTTATGGAGCCTGATAAATGTGTTCATAGGAAAATTAGCAAGGTCATGTGGCTAAAATGAACTAAGTCCATTGTTTTACTTCGGAGACACTGGAGAGAATCATAAGTTTTGTTCAGCTCAACAGTTGATTACCGCATGACTCGGATGTTCTAGGCACTACGCTAAGTACAGAGGAAATAGACAGGAGATTCAGGCTTTTCTCTAGCACTTCCCACAGACAGGAGTAGTGCTTACTGTTGCAAAAATCATCTCTTTCATGATCAGAATCCAAGAGAAGCTTCCTACTTGGGAGTATACCCGGAAGTGATGTCTCCTTGGAGCTGGCTTATTCTTGTTTCTTTGTGGAAAAGTAAGTATTGTCCCTTGTTTCTGACCAGCATTCATAATAGCCCTGGGTTTTAGATCGTAAGATATTGTATTTGGGTAGTACGTTATATTTTTAAAGATTTTAGCATCTATTTTTTATGTCATTTGAAACATACAACTCATATGCTTGTTAGACAGTAGAGAGATCATATTTGCATTAGATCCATGGAGAAAATGAGTTAATAGGAAGATAATATGGAAAGCAGCAGGGTAGAGTGGGAAAACGGACCAAAAGAGGAGAAAACACATCCTCTGATTCCCAGCAGCCACTAACTAATTATATAACTTTTTACAATGATTTATTTGGTTATATTCTTTTTCAGTTGGTGAAAAAATCTGTTATGCACATCTGTCAGGTTGTGGTGAGGTAAAATAATAACACAGATAAAATACTTGTAAAAGTTTAAGTGCTAAACAATCATGAAACCTTATTTTTAACTTACTCATAGTTCAAGAAAGAAGTAAGCATGGGAAAACTAATCCTCATGAAATAACCTAATGCATTTCCATAAGATTAAGGTGTGACTAAGTAATGCAAATAAAGATTTTTCAATATCTTCCTGTTTTTCCTGATTCTGTGCTTGTCCCAGAGTAGCCAGAGCAAATATCTTAAAACGTGAAAATTTTTATAATGTCATTCTGTTAGCTATAGTAGTTAAAATGAAATCCACAGTGTTTTTCAACATTTACAAGGCCAGGGCTAATTTGGCTGATACCTATTTTGCCAGCCTCTATTTACTGTTCCTGACATTTGTTACCCTCTGCACACATTTATTCTCTTGCCTTGAATTCTCCAAGGGCTTTGCTATCTCAGAGGTTTTGCACGTATTAGTGCCTTTGCTTGAAATAACTGTCATCCCTATTCCACCTTCATCTGGATACTGACTGTTCACATTTTGGATACCAAATATTCACTTCTCGTAGAGGCCACATGCACATATTTTAATACATATGGTACTTTTCCTTATTAAAACAAACAAAGTCATTGCTGCCTAGTTGACTCTAACTCAAAGTGACCCTGTAGGACAAAGTAGAACTGCCTCATAGAGTTTCCAAGGAACGCCTGGTGATGTAAACTGCCAACGTTTTGGCTAGCAAACACACGTTCCGTTTTCCCTCATACATTCTGTTTTTTATATGATAGTCTTTACAATATTTAGTCACTTAAAAACAGACTGAAATATTTTTGTGTTATTATTTCTTAATATTTGCTTTCCCAGATGGACTACAAAATTCATGAGAGCAGGAACCTTGTATGTTTTGTTTATACTGTTATATACAGTGTTTATTAGGGTGACTGACACATAGTAGCCACTCAATGAATGCTTGTTGAATTAACAGTTTGGCTGCCCACTGATTTTTTTTTTGTTGTTGTTGTTAGAACATCATATGCCTCCTTTATTTTATTCGGAGACTATTAACAGATACTGACGTTATTGCCCCGACTGTGTGCTTTTATAGCTTTGGGGTCAAAAAATTCACAAAAGTAATTGGGAGACTGGCCAGGCAACCGTTTTCTGTCAGAATCATTGTTACAGAAGTGAATCCATTAAGGCAGAAAAATACCAGATATATTTAACTTGTCTCGTTTGTCAGTTTTTCTGGGCCCATTGATTTTTATCAAAATTGTACCACATTATCTCAGTAGAAGAAAGGAGAAAACTATTCTCTGAAGGCAACAGTGTGGTGGCTAAGCTTTTATTTTGAAAGAATTTTAGATTGCATGATTGTTTGCTGCAATTCATTCTCTCCCCAGACTCATGGGGACCCCATAGTGACACCATGGCTGGCAACAGACAGCGGATCTCCACATGGAAGGAAGAATTCTACCATCAAATCTTTAATGCCTCTTATATTACTAACTTTTAAACCTAAGATCCACATCTGAACCATGCTAGCGTTCCATTATCCCTCATAGCACAGTGGCAGCCACCACCCCGTTCTGCCTTCAACATCCATACTCGCTTGTACAGTTCCATGTAAACTTTGGGAGACAAATAATACAGAACATCCTGAGAAATGTGAATCTCTTCGGAAGAGAATAGAGTCATCTCTACAGGAAGGATATACTAACTGTAGTATATACACAATATGCTATTTTTAAAGACATCATTGTTGTTTGTTTTATTGAATCAGCTCCACCTCGTGGCAGTCTTTTGTATAAATGAACACAACATTGTCCATTCCTATGCCATGTTTAGCATTAAATAAATATTTCTTAATCACATGCCACTTTGATGATTATTTAAAAGTAGTATAAAAGTAAAATGTTGTGTTACATTCATTTTGTAATAAATACTACCAGAAAGAAAAATCGAATTCTGAAACATCAGGTAGAATTTCACTGTACTTTCATTTGTCTCCTAATGCCCTAAAGAACCACTGTGCTCATCAATTGTTGAAACTTGAATTAAACATATAACTCATAGGCCACACTGCTGCTGGGATGTCCTGCAAAGATTTGTATGTTTGTCTTTGAGCCCAACTGTGATCTTCTTGTACGAACTGTAGAAATTCTGTATAAAAAGTTACCATCTTCAATGTCTGAATTTCTACTGATACTCAGATACTGAGCTTTGGCTATAAAACGGTACCTTTTGCAAGAAAAAAGAAATAATGTAAAATAAAGGCTTTTCAACTTTTTTTTGTCTCTTTATATAGACATAGTATTGCCTGTCACAACAGTTCATCATAGTTGCAGGTCCATATTTATTTATTTTTTTCTGTCATTCATTCCTATGCTTCCTGTGATACCTCTTACAACAAAGACCCCCTCAAAAACAAATGAATCAATTATACATGACATTCTAAGAGCCCTGAATATCAAATGCAAAGTTAAGATATCAGACTGAGCAGCAGGAGAGGGAGAAGGTTCAGAAGCAGCAAGGACTGACCACACTGACTCAGCCACATCCACCGGGGCAAGTACGATGAGGTAAACCCCGGGTCTCTGCACCCCACGTTGGTGAGTGGATGGCGTCTGGGGTCTTAAAAACTGCCAAGCTGCCATCTGAGGGCACAGCAAATGGTCCCAACTCAGCAGGAACGGATGCTCACCAAGGACCAAAGTCACATGTGGTAAAGACAACCCAGAAGACAAAGAGACCCATATCAGTGGGTGCCTACATTGACTTGGGACTGGAAGAACTATATGGTGCCCGGCCACCACCAGTGATAGCCGCGATGGAGCTCACTAAGTTGAGTCTCACTGGCAACACAAGAATAAAAAGGGGTGCACCCTGAGATCCCCACTAAAAGACCTCAATTGATGGTCCAGTGGTTTCGGGGTTCCCCTGGGAGCATGGCCCCTCGCCCTGATGCTGCCCTTGACCATAAATCATAACGAAGGTCCATGCTTCAGACAGGAATGGATTGGACTTGGCGATGCAGTGATCGTATATTGGATGCACATTATGGTTCTATACATCCATAGGATGTCATCTTGCTGACCTCTGGCTGGAGGAAGGAGAGTGGATGGAGAGGAGGGAAAAAAGAGACTGTTGGAAGAATGAGACATGTATGGCGCAGAGAGGAATAGTGTGCTGTCACCGGGCAGGGAGAGCAGTGGAAGCTGCATATACGTGGGTATGTAAATTTATACGGGAATGTACATTTTCACTCAGTTATATTAAATAAAAAATTTAAAAAAATGGATTTTCCACATCAGGAGAGAATGTATAACAAAAGTACACTCAAGGCTCCAGAATTAGAGAAAAGTAGCCCTAGACCATCAAAAAATAAGTAACTTGTGTCTAACCTACAGTGTATGGATCCAAAAGCTCTTTTGGGATAAATCTTTCTCATTGTTACCTACTGTCCTCCCAGTCTGCACTTGTCAGTCAAACAAGAGGACATAACCATAATAAATATCCACACATCCAGTGAAAAACTCCAAATACATAAATATACAAAACAACTCTATATAATTCAAAAGAGAAAGAGACAACCCCATATGAATATAGGGAAATTTTGACACACCACTTTCAATGAAAAAAAGAACAGCTAGAAAGAAAATCAACCAAGATGTACAGTATCTAAACAACACAACCAGCCAACTAGACCTCATAGACATATACCAAATATTCAATCCAACAGCAGCACAATAAATATTCTTTTCCAGCTTACATGGATCATTATCCATAATACACCACAGAGCAAGTCTCAACAAATTAAAAAATGAAAAAATAGTGCAAGACATCTTGGATCACACTAAGAATTAGAAATCAGCAAAAGAAAGAACAAGGAGGGGAGAGTCAAATACATGGAAGATGAATGACACCCTGATGTGGGTGGAGAGGAGGGGAAAAGAGACTGTTGGGAGGATGAGACATGTATGGAGCAGAGAGGAATAGTGTGCTGTCACCGGGCAGGGAGACCAGTGGAAGCTGCATATAGGTGGGTATGTAAATTTATACGGGAATGTACATTTTCACTCAGTCATAAAAAAAAAGAAAAGAAACATCATGGGATAATAAAAGAAATTAAAAAATACCCTAGAATTAAATAAGAATAAAAACACAAAATACAAAGCTGTGGTACACAGCAAAAGCACTGCGTGAAGATGATTTATAATGCTAAACACATACAACAAGAAAAGGAAAAAGAAAAAATCAACTTCTTAATCTTACACCTCCAACAAACAGAAAAAGAGCTGCAAAGAGAGCCTACAATCATCAGAGGAAAGCAAAAACTAAACCTCAGAACCAAAATCAATGTAATAGAATACAGAAAAATAATAGAAAGAATCTACAAGACTAGAAGTTGGTTCTTTGAAAGGATTACTAAAATCAAAAAACAATGACCAAACTGACAAAGGAAAAGATGGAGAAGACAAAATTAACACAAGTAAGGACAAAGATGAGTATCCTTACAACAGAAGCAGCTGAAATGAAAAGGGTCACAACAGAATATTATGAAGAACTTTACTTCAACAAGTTTGAAACAGAAGAAATGTGCAACTTTCTAGGAACATACTACCTACCTAGAAACTCTAACAGTGGAATAAAATTTTAATAGATCCACAACAAAAGAAGAAATTGAAGAGATCGTTAAAAAAAAAAAAAAAATCCTCTCGACAATAAAAAAAGCCCTAGCCAGTGAAGGTTGTATCAAACATTCAGAGAAAAAAATGACACCAGTTATATTCAAACTATTGCAGCACACAGAAAATGATGGAATGCATTCAAATTTAGTCTATGAAGCAAGCATAATGCTGATAGCAAAGCCAGAAAAGACATCACTGAGAAGAAAATTCTAAAGCAACATCCCTCATTTTGTTGTACCTGGGGTCTCCGTAAGTTGGGGCCAACTGTACGGCGGCTAACAGTAATGACATCAAGGCTACAGCAGAAGCAACACCAAGAAAGAGAAGACACAGTTAAATAGCAGGGCAAGAAAAACTTATTAGGACTGGGACTTCTAAAATTGACTCCTAAATTTGGCAAACAAGAAAGTTTCTGTACCTGCTGATGATGTAGACAGAAATACTCAGAATGCTTTTTTTTTGAATGGCAGAAAAACTTAAATGTATGAAAAAATGTTTTAGATGCTGTTCTTGATATGAGTACTGGCTGAATGAAATTCACTATCCAAGTGTTGAGTCTCTATTACTGTCAGCTACAATGTATTCATCACTGCCAAGTGCCATACAGCTATATGAAACTTCAGTAAAATTTTGTATCATCCTCAGTTGATATACAAATAATATGGAAAGCACAGAGCATTGGTAATTTATCATTTTGACTTGAAATACAAAGGTGGAAAAAAAAAGACATAGCTGTATTAACTGGTATATACATAGGGGTATTTGAGTCTGGTATTCAAACTTCTGGATAGGGGAACATTAATGGAACATTCCATTTTCTTTTAATATTGAAATAGAATACTCTTTACCTATTCCCCATCTCCTGTTGAATTTCCTGCCTTAATAATCCAGGGGAGACTTCAAGGCACTCATCTTGATTGAAGAGCCATTCTCATTATTCAGAACACTATACGTAAAGGCAGTAGACTGCAGAAACTGAGATGAATGTATGCTGACCCCAGGTTTGATACACTGAATTTTTTTTTTCCTTTTAAAAAATTAACACTGATTTCTTTTCTGGTGGAGTTCTGGTAAGACATTCAATAACTTGAGGTTGCTTGAGTTCTAATTAACAAATATTTCACTATATTTTTACTTATAATCAGAGACAGAAGGCTTACCAAAACTGTGCAAAATATTAAAATTGAAAGGAAGCAAAATAATCTTAATAATCTTAAAAGCTTAACAACTTGTGTAAATAGGAATCTGCCAGTAAGTGTGCTGTTAACAAACTTCTGTTAGCCACATGATAAATGTTCATTTTTGTTTCAGTTAATTTTATTGCAGTGTTGTTAGTAAGGGTTGCCTTCTGAATAAAAGATCTTCCTGCTAGGCATTCATCATAGAAATATATACCAACTCTTACTTGTTACAGATCTATTTTCCTTTCAAAATCTTGTTGATATTAACATCAGTTCTATTCACTTTAGTTTGTTGTTATAGTTAAAAAAAAATATCTGAGGGAATTGAACCAATACAATAGAATTTTGTCTTCAGAAATTCTCCCTAGGCAGTCTTAATGTAGAAGCTCTGCTGAAGCATGTGCAACATCACAGCAACACACAAGTCTTCATTGACAGAGAAGTAGTGGCTATGATTGAGGTACACTGGCTGGAAATCAAACTCAGGTCTCCCATATGGAATGTGAAAATTATGCCATTGAACCACCAATGCCCCCTGTAGCCTAGGTAGACTCTCCTAATGAAAAAAATTTGTCTTTCAGGTTGGCAACGTTCAAACAATTAACAGATATGGAAAATGGAAGAGACAGTAAAAACAAGGAAAAGAGTATGAAACCAAATATCTCTTTGGGAAAACCTATAGCCCATCCTGTACGAGTAAGCAGAGTAACCCCTATTCCTGCAGTTGAGTAAGCCTAAGATATAAAATAATTCTCCATTTACTTTCTTCAAATATTATTATGGACAAAATATTTGCCATGTAATTAGCTTTAAGAATGGCAGTCTTTATTGGACAATAATGAAATAGCTGATTACTGTCAAAATTTTGTTTCAATCCTAGAGATAGGCTAATTTATATGGCAGCAATATTAAGAGCATTAAGACTGTTTCCTTTGTTCATTGTAAGATTTGAAAGCTTGAACAGGATAGATAAAATCAAAATGAAGCTAATGCATGAACTCTGTAGCCTAATGGCATAAGAAAAATAAACTGTATGTTTAGATATCTCCAGGCAAATTTCCAAGTCTTTCAGGAAGTAGCTCTCATAGTGTATAACCAAGAATATTAGCTGAAAAATGTAATTATTTTTTCACCATGGCTCAGTACTGATTCTGTACTCAGTCTAACATATTAAAGTAAGGTAATCATCCTGTGCAAAAGGCAGAACTTCTAAACGAGAAAAAACAAATCAATTCAATAATGTACACAAATGATAAAGTATCAACTGGAGACAAATTGACTACAGTCCCCTAGACTTCATGCTACTGCCCGTAGAACAATATGTTGCATATTAAGGCAGCTATTTGCTCACCAATTGATTCATCATTTGTTTATTCCACAGGCGGTTATGACAGATCTTCAGGTGATGGACACTGCCCCACTCACTCTGATAGCTCTAAAAGGTAAGTACAACCTGGATTGTGCCTTTAGGCATAGCATAGTCTAGCAACACGTACAGTTGCTTTTTTGCAACCAGATAATAACAATAAGTACTATTCTGAAGGAAAAACATTTCCATAATAAAGAAGAGAGTTTATCAGATAGACCCAGATTTGAGTCCCAGATTTGCCACTTAGCTTACCACTTACTTGCTGTGTTACTCTATGTATGTAATGATATTTTGGATTGAATTGTGTCATCCAAACATTTATGTTGAAGTCTCAGTTCCCGGTGCTTGTGACAGTGACATTGTTTGGGTACAGAGTCTTTGAAGAAGATATCAGTTCGGTTAACACGAGGTCATACAGGAGTAGGCTGAATTCTAATCCAGTCTGAGTAGTGTCTTAAACAATAGAGAGACACAGAAAGACAGCAACTAACTAGGGACACATCAGGATGTGTATGCAAGCTAAGGAATGCCTGGAGCTACCAGAAGCTGAAAGAGAAAGAGGGATAGTGAAAGAGAGATAAAGAGGAAAGTATCTTCTCCTAGAACCTTTGGAGAGAACACGGCCTTCTGCTGACACCCTGTGTTTGTACCCCTAGCCTATAGAGGTGCAAAACAATAACTCTGTCTCCCAGTTCATGGTATTTTGTTACAGAAACCCTAGACAATTTGGAAAAGACTTTTCAGCTCTTCCTTGGTGTAGGCTTTCAAAACAGAAGATATTTCATCTAGGTCTTGAAGAACAAGTGAATAGCCATTCCCTAAAAAGAGAGGGGGGACATCTGCATGCATGTGAATACATGATAGAGAGCCAGCATCCACAAAGACACAGAGGCATGAGAGTACAGCATATCCATAGGAACAAAGAGCAATTTTTTTCATTTTCTCTATTGCTGCAAAAACATATACATCACAATCTGTGCCCACCCATGCAGAGAGCAGTTTTATGTGGCTGACATACAAGCAAAACTTGGGAATAGGTGACGATGGGGCTAGACATGTAGGATGTTTGAAATAGATTTTAAGGGCCATAGAAGAGTGTGCTAAGAAAAATTTAGACTATCTTTTGTGTACTGGAGAACCATTAAAAATAAGCAGAGAGGATATACAATGAGACTTCTATGGTGGGTGGATTAGTAGGAAGGACTCCAAGATGAGGAAATTGAACAATAAATATGTTTACCATGTTCTACTTATTTGGATGGGAAAGAACCCTTATTAAGCCTATGGAAGATGATTAAAAACGAGTTAGATGAGTAATGACAAATACATGGGTCATCCTGAAGTCTTACATGAAGTAATTCTACTCGTATAAGGGCTATCCCAGAGACTCAGTTTGTGCCCATTTTATGCAATAAAATATACTGAAATTGGATGTCTATTACAGGAATATAAAATAATTTGATTTAAACAAAGTCATAGGTATTATTTTGTGATGCTGGAGTTAGCTAGTTTAATTTACGTTGAATCCATGAATCAATATATTGCTTTATTTTCACATATTGCAGCTAAGTCCCTGTAGACCATGTTAAATAATGAAAGAAAAACTCTCTGTAAAATTCAAATGAGGTGCTCAGACCATGAAAAATTTGTCTCACACATTTTTTAATATCTTCAAATGTTTAAAGTAGTTATTCCTGAAAAGCAATAATCTGGCAACAGCTGAAAGTGCTTCACACATTTTCTCATTTAAGAACATAAGACATGCACATATTCGTCTCCAGCTTTAAAGTACTAGATCTAAAGAATATTTGTGTCATAGATATCAATAATACTTTTCTTATTCTAGTGGAATACTGCTGAAAAAACTTTTTGTCATTGAAATGTCACCTACTTAAACTCTTTGATGAATGAGAGCAGAAAGTTTCTATTGATTCAGAAATGTCTATATAATTTTTCTATGGCTTGGCGGGCTATCTCTGATCTTTTGTTGTGCAAAAGTAGAATATGATTTATATGCTTTGATGTTACACAAAAATGGGCAAGCAATAAGAAACTTGAAGAAACAGAACAGAGTCACTTTATACCTAGACATTCTAGACCATTTTGTTAAGTAAACATCAGTCCTTCAAAAACACCATTCAAACTTCAGTTACTGTGAGTAACTGAATAAAGTACAGACTTTGTTGCTAATTCGTCAGTCAATAAGTAAACAAAAAACAAACTCAATGCCATCAAGTCAATTCCTACTCAAGGCAACCCCATGTGTTATAAAGAATAGAAGTGCTCAGCGGAGTTTTCTTGGTTCTAATCTTTAAGGAAGCAGATTGCGAGGCCTTTATTTTACGAAGTGACTGGGTGGGTTTGAACTGCTTTCAGGTTAATATTCATGCACAACCCATCTGGGCCACCCAGGGACCCTCTGCTCATAAGTCAGCACATTAATAACAGAAGTACGTCATGATCAGTGACCAATAACGCCACCTCTTTCAAATTTCATAGATGATTGGGCACTGTACATCTATTATTCAATTCATACACAGACAACAAAATATATATTTGTGTTGTCTCATTGTTTCCCAGTGATACATCCACAAGTTGCTTTAGAAAAACAAATGAGGAACACAATGCAATGATAAAGAACAATGATGATTTCAGGAAACATCTCATTACCCAGTTTCAGCTGGAGGACATTATGTTGAGTGAAAGTAGTCAGTGACAGAAGGACAAATATTGTATTAGACCCCTACGAAAAGAACTTGAAATCAGACTCATGCATACAAGAAAAGACTCTTTGAAGGCTGCAAGGGTGGGGAGGGTGGGAAGGTGAGGGGGGAGGGTTTAGATTAGATAGTTGCTAGAAATTTGGTTGGGTGAAATCACACTAATGTGTGACAGCACACATTAGTAAGAAAATTATTACCAACCGGACTTCAACATAGTTTGAGTACTCCTCCCATCTTAACGCAATATTGCAAGAACTGATTAGCTGAGGTGGGGGGACCGGGGACCATGCTCTCAGGGGAAATCGAGGCCAATTGACACAACTAGCATTTTGCTAATAAGGACTCTTCGCACCCCATATTGGTAAGTGACGTCTGGGGTCTTAAAAGCTGCCAAGCTGCCATCTCAGAGTACAGCAACTCGGCAGGAATGGATGATCACTGAGGTCTGTAACGATATGAGGGAAAGAGAATCCAGAAGACAGAGATACCCACGTGAGTGGGTCTCTACATCGACTTGTGAACGAAAGAACCAGATGGTGCCCGTGATGGAGCTCACAAAGTTGAGTCTCACTGGCAACACAAGAATAAATAGGGGTGCACCCTGAGATCTCCATTAATAGACCACAATTGATGGTCTGGGGGCTTTGGAGTTCCCTTGGGAGCGTGGCCCCTGGCCTTGATGCCATCTCTGTCCAGGAATCACAATGTAGGTCAACTCTTCGGACAGCAATGGATTGGACTTGGTGATGCAGAGTGATCATATTTTGTAGGCACTTTGTGATTCTGTGCATCTGTAGGGTGTCGTCCTGCTGACCTCATACTGAGTGGGTGGAGAGGAGGAGATAGGAGACTGTTGGGAGGATAGGACATGTATGGAGCAGAGACAAAAAGCATGCTGTCACTATGCAGGGAGAGCAGTGGAAGCTGCATATAGGTGAGAATGCAAATTTATATGGGAATGTAAATTTTAATTCAATCATAATAAAAAAATGAAAGAGTATTGAGCAACAAGAAAATTGAAAATAAAACAAAGAAATGAAAAAGGATAACATTGGTAACAAATTTCAAATCAACTATAAATGTGTTTATAGAATAAATAGCTGACTACGGGAATGCGCACAGGTACCATTCAAGAAATTCTTGACATGCACCCAGAAGAACTTAGTAGCTGTGAACTTATTGACATAAATTAGGAAAGTGGTTGTGATATAAAAGATGAAGGTGTTCCAGAGGAGGTAGAAACAGAAAAAAAAATTGTTAAAGGAAATTTCAGGAATATCTCATGACATTGCAAACTCAAAAAAGATAAAATGTTGGAAGCTGATGAAAACACAGAAAGAAGAATGAAAATTTGCCAAGACATAGAAAAGGTGTTTGGTTCATTTGACAAGTTATAGGAGCAAGCCCTGTCCAAGCTTCTCTTGGTTAAGTTTTTATAGAGAAATAAACACTTTCTCAGTGTCTCTAACGTTTTAAATTACAGTGTACTGAACAAATGTTATTTTTGTTTTATTTTTTCATTTCCTTATATATTCATAACCAAGAGTAGGAGAGTTTTTAAGGTGTTCACAAAAAAATTTAAAGGTCATGGGGCAATCATAGTTTTCTCATTGATTATTAAAATTGCTTTGCACAGTTTAAACTTGCATGATCAATTTTATGGGGCTGTTGGAGACATTGTGTCACAGTGGGTAAGAACTTGGTTGCTAGCCAAAGATAGACAGTTTCAATCCACCATTCACTCATTGGAAACCCTATGGGGGCAGTTCTGCTTTGTTCTATATGGTCACTGTATTCAGAATCCACTAGATGGCAAAAGGTTTGGTTTTGGTAAAAACAGAACACTGTCTGTATTTATGCAATATGACTCAGGGATTTTAGCACGGACCTGAAGACCCTACTGCCATTCCGAAATCCTCTTTCAGAACATCTGGTGTTTAAGAAATCATTTGAAACAAGTTCTATAAAATGAAATTAAATGCAAGAATTAATGGATAATGTAGCACCCTAAGTTAGGGAATGTAATTAGTCTGTTAAGGGTGGTGACAATTGTAAATTCACTTAACCATGCCCACAAAGACATTATGTTTAAAAAGATGCTATTCAGAGCATGCTGAATAAAGAACTGAGTACTGAAAACGTATCTATTCTCAGTCTCTTCACTTGCTCTAATAGCTAGTGGTTATCTTCTAAGCTTGGAGTTGGTCTTTTTTTTTTTTTTTTTTTTTTTGGTATATGTGTAGTGGGGAGGTGGGATTTGATATCTAATTTCTATGACGCATGTAAAAGTCTTGGCCAGGAGGCCAAGTTAGTTTAATTTCCAGGTTTCTTGTTACTGAATGGTGCCTCATATGCAATATAACTATTTGCCTTACTTCTCATTTCCTGTTGCTCAGTGCCCATTCCAGGGTCTTTGAAGTGCTTTTTCCCATATTTCTTGTTTGTTCTTAGTTTTAAAATACCATTGTCATGAACTTTTTTTTATTGTTTAATATGACTGAGTGAAAATGTACATTCCCGTGTAAATTTACATGCCCCCTATATGCAGCTTCCACTGCTCTCCCTGCCCGGTGACAGCACACTATTCCTCTCTGCTCCATACATGTCTCATCCTCCCAACAGTCTCCTGTCCCCTCCTCTCCACCCACTCTATTTCCTCCAGCCAGAGCTCAGCTACTTTATATAGCTTATGGATCCTACAGATGTTGATTTTTCCCTTGCCTGCTTTTAGTCAAGTTGCTTAGGACCAACACCAGTCCTAAAAATATTAAATGACAGACTAAAGTTTCTTGAGTCTGACAATTGTTTTGATTGCCTGATGTTGTTTAAAATCTGATGTGACATGACAGGGTGAAAAAGAGTAGATGTTGGACAGCAGATTATTAAAAGTTTTGGGTGGTCAGTGTGCAACAATGTCTACTTTTCCCGTAATGCATAGACATCCTGGTACTTGATGGCAAGGTGGAGAGGTAATTCACATTTCTCAAATGCCTCCTAATGTCAGGCACAGCTTACATATGTTATCCTTTATAAATAACACAATGACCAAGGGAGATAGGCATTTCACAGATAGGGATATATGGAAACCAAGGTCCAGCTAATTTAAGTACATTGCCCACAGTCACACATCCAATAATTTCATATACCTTCTACTACTCAGTTGCAGGCCAATTTCCAAAATCCAGAGAAATAGTTTCAGTAGGGGAGTTATAGCAGAGTCCTGCCAGTCCATTTTTTTTTCATGCATAGGTGTGAAATGCCTAGTGAGACTGATCCTGGCACTGGTAAATGAATCCAAGTGAACACTCAGACACTTGAGTTAATATCTGTAAAAACTTGAACACTTCTTTGATTATTACAGGTAGACATAGGATGTGGCAAAATTAGATCCAAGAACTCATCTGGAAGTAGAAACTTTTTATGTAGAAAGACTTAGGTGTGGTGATGTGATTTGGAGGTGGTGGCAGAGGATTTAGGTGGAATTTATATTTAGTGGGGCTTAAAGCATATGTGCACAGTAAGTATGCTGTTTTCATATATAAAATACATTTATTTCTCATAGCTTGGAAAGCTGGAAGGGATTATCTGATAATCCTTTGTACCATTTCTACTTAAAAATATTGCAAGTTATGTACTAAACTCTTGATTGATAGTGGCAAGAGATTTATGTGCATGAATGTGATAGAGTACAGTAAAATAAATGATCCAGCTACTTTGCTTCCATCTAATTGGGTTGTTTTGTCACAGAATTGGCTCAATTCATTAAACATAAATTTTGAATGTGGACTCTTTAGGATTTCTGCTAAACAAAGACTTCAAACAAATATGTTAGATAAAAAGAGGCAAAACAAGTGACTGTGAAGAAAATCAGAATGTATTTTCCAATCCACTTTCTTTCAGAAAGCTTGAGTGAAGGAAAAGAAAAGTACATGTATCTTTTACAGGCAGTCTAAAGGAATATAGCCAAACAGGAGTTACTGGCAGAAATTTTGTCTCCACTCATTAATCTGGACAGAAATAGATTTTAGCAATTGAATTTTACTTGTGCTTCCCCTAATCCTGCAAACACATTTCAAAATGCTGTACTTATATTGTGCTTCTAGAGTTGTTGAAGAGAATATATGCCTGGCCTGCTTTGGAGCTGGCGTTACCAATGTTTTTCAGAAGAGACTAAATCCCTGGCATCTTTCCTAAGCTTATTGAAGTGTTGTATTTGCCTTTCAAGCATCACTTTTTTAACCAAAAATTCCCATAATTTCATCCTAACTCTATGACAGCTCCCATGTTTTAAGACAATCAGAATTTTAATGTTTTGTACAATTATAACAAGGGACTCAATACCCCCCAATGATTTTTTTTTTTTTTACAGGAAAGCTTCATTAGACCTGTCATCATTGTTTTAAACCAGAGAGAAAGAAATTATATTCAAGGTGAGATATGCTTAACTGCTAATGAACCACCACACAAACCCTCATTAACTTCAGGTTAGGGGCCATAGATCTTAAAATTCTTTCCAATAAATCCAGGGGTGAAAAGAAAGTCTAAATGAATTGTTTTAAAGAAGAGCAATTATGTTACAAGAATAAGATAAAAACTGAAAATGAACTGTTAAGATGCTTTTCAGCCAAAATAATGAAATACGGAGTCAAGCCTATTACCATACTTGTGTCTGCAGAAAAGATAGTAGTTACATTAAAGTTATTCCATATGGGAAAGTAAATGAGAGAAAAGACAAATATACAGATTGAGCAAGACAACAGGGTAATGATGTGTGCAATATTGAAGTGCTTTATAATGGAGCTTTACTATGTACCTATGAAATAAAAGATAAGCCAAAACCAAACTCTTTGTCACCAAGTTGATTCTGACTCATAGCTTCCCTATAGAACAGAGTAGAACTGTCCCATAAGATTTCCAAGAAGTGGCTAGTAGATTCAAACTGTTAGACTTCTGGTTGGCAGTCAAGCTTTTAACCACTCTGCCACCAGCATTCCTAATAATAAACAGTGAGGATGAATCTCTCTTTTACGTGGGGGAGCAATATAATAACATGTACTTTCAGAATTGTCATGCACATTAACACTACAAGGAAGAAACAGTACACTGATTTACTCCTAGAATTTTAAGTTTTCTTGGAGTGACTCCGTATGGTGCTTCTTGCTACTCTTTTCCATTACCACTTTTCAGTACTTTAATGCTGTCATATAGATTAATACGATACACTGATAATCTGGTGAAGTCTGAAATGTTCTCTCAGAGTTACCTGTCTTTTAACTAGAGAACATAGAAATGAGTGAAAAATACTAAGAATAAAAATAAACTGTAAACTTGTTATGAGTGTTAGTTTTAGGATCAGGGAGCATCTTTGGACAAGAGATCTCCTAACACCCATGAAATCATAACACCATGCGACTGCATCCACCCCTGAACAAGATCAATTGTTCACACACTGAACAAACAGTTCAACCTTGGGCTACATAAGTGGTGGCTTTGGGAATGAATATGGAAAAAAAAGATGTATCTCAAAAATAAATACCTATATACACTCTGTGTATTCAAAAGGTAAAAACCAAACCATCCTGGAAGTCTTGCCTGATCTTTTGTGGCAGGGATTACACGGACAGTGTTATAGAGTGCTGGGATGTCAAAACTGGAAGGAAACTTGGAGATCATCTAATTCAATCATGTTACTGTTTTTATATATAGATGGAGAAATTGAGGCTTTGCAAGGGACAAGGATTGTATAGGATCACTCTGCTGGTTAGTGATAGAACCTAGACTTCTCTTTTTAGTGCCATTGATGTTAACCATTTTTTATTGCTCCTTAATCCCTATTGGCTTTCCAGTGTCCTACGTTATATTTTTAATGTGTGTCATGCATCTAGCTGCAAAATGAGGAGACTACCAGTGCATCCATAAGTGTCTAAATATTTGGATACAGTTTCTGAATAAGGGGTATCTATCTTGAAATACTAATTAAATGTATTTCTTAAACAAAGAATTTAGAGCCCATTAGAATCATTTTATAGCTCAACTGTTCTATTTGCATGAGCAGATTCTTAGAGGTAAGCAAATTTATTCATAGAAGACCAGTTGTTCCTGGGCCACTATCCGCATCACTTAGAACAGGCATCTATCCTAGGATTTACATTTAAAAATTCACGTTGGCACTTTTTTATACCTTAGTTTACTTTATTCTTTTAGTTTACTTTTATCTTACTATCTTTTGGCTTACTCAGTCATCCTAACATTCTAGACTCTCAGAAAGCTCACCCATGGGTGAAAATAATAATATAAAAAATAAGTTAAATAATATATTATTATATGTATATAATATATAATATAATAATATAAGTTAAATAGTAATATAATATAATAATATAATAACAAATATATAAAAATAAGTTAAAATAATAAAAATTTGCACAGCCCCTTTCAAGACTCTGTTAGGACCCTAGATATGTGTTAATATGGTCATATATTTCTGAAAAATGCGCAAAAAGCACTATAATCATAATCATTTAAGATCACCACCTAGTTCCACTCTGATTTTGCCTCATGGCAGTTTCCACTGGGGATGTCCTAAGTACTTCTACCATCTACAGAGGGGAGCTGACAAGTTATACTGACACTGACAAAGATGATAACATAAAATTCACAATCTGCCACTGGAAATAGTACATCAATGACACATTTGCTAATGAGTGTCAGTCAATTCAAAGAGAATATAAGATTTGGTCACTGCACAAGAAAATTTGAAATGTCAAGACTTCTTTTAGCATACAGATAAAAGAAAGTTGATAGACATTTTACCAAATTTGACAACAATCCAAAAAATCCACATAACATTAGCTGCTGCAACCTTTTCTAAACTACCCATGTTAAAAAATAAATTTCATCACTCTACAGTTAAAAAGAGTGATTTCTTTCTTCTTTCCATCAACATACTCATATATATTGTAAAACAACTCATGGGAAGCGGCAATTAACAAATATGCAGCCAAAATTTGCATGATGAAAAGTATTATAGAGATGTTTCATGCCATGAATTAATAAAAATACACTAGCTTTCTAGACATTGTTACTTTTGTCAGCTTTTTAAAATTTGAATTCTGTTGAGATTCCTTTTCTCATTCTAAATAATTTTTTCATAACTAATTTTGCATTAATAATTTTGTAGCTTTTCTCTTAAAGAGGGCCCCCAAATTACATGAGCTTCAGAATCTACATAACCTAGAATTATCTCTGATCTGGCCACGTCTTACTCTTCTAACTCACTACTTTCCAACATGAACTCTCCACACTAATCAAGCCGGCTTCTATCCATAGTCAGTTTCCTTTCTATCCCTAACATACAGTGTTGATTCTTGTCTTACCTTATTCAGCTTAGTTTGCCATCCATCCTTAGTTCGCCCAACTATGTAAATACTCCTATTCATTCGTGAAGATGTATCTCAAATGCCATTGACTGTAGTAATTTTTTCCTGATCTAACCATCCCTCCCTAGACGCAATTAATATATTGTCTCTGAGTTAGCTTTTACTTTATTTTAACTTTTTTAAGAGTCAAATTCTCATTAGACTGTGAGTGGCTTAAAGAGCAGGAGTAAGTTCCTTTAGCCTAGTATTCCCTAAAATACCCAGTACATTTTTTTGCTCACTACAGACTTTCAGTTTTGTTGTCATTTGAATTATGAGGTGGAAGTCTAGTGAAGTTCTGTATTTAGGACACAGATAAATTCCACTGCTCTAAAACTATTGTTTTTATATTTAAGTGAAAATTATCCCGGTGGTGATGTCTTGCATTCTAAGAGTAGAACTGTGCTCCATTGCACTTTCCATGGCTGATTTTTCAGAAGTAAATTGGCAGGTCATTTTATAAGACCACTTTGGGTAGGCTTAACCGTCTAACCTTTCAGTTAGCAGCAGAGAGTGCAGCACCCATGAACTCCTTTTTCCTCTCTACTCAAGCCCAAACTGATTTCTCTGATTTCCTTTTGCATGTGGCCTGTATCTTCAAAATTTATCATATAACACTATCAATTTTTATATGCTGTCTTCCCATTTTAGTTGGCAGCAGGAATCATGACACTTGTTTTTAAGCTACCTTCAGACTTGTTAATTGAATTGTTGAACTTCATTTTTAAGTACGTTGTATTTATTTCTCCAACACAAAATTCTTTCCACGTACTTTCATTGGTGATGGCATATAAAATGCATAATCTTTGCCATAACTTCCCAACACCAATGCATTCATTTACTTAATACTTTCTCTTATTTGCACAATTTTTAAACTATAATTTTAGTTTAAAAAGAAACATTTTAAATAGAAACCCTGGATTTCTAGTCAAAAAAAAGTAGGCAGAATTTCTAACTGTGTATTTTCATCTGTCAAAGTTCTGACCTCAAGCTTTTTTTTCTCCTTGTTAACAGGAAGGAATAACAAATGTTAGAAAGACATTAAGGACTCATTAGCACCAAATATGGACTTTCTCCCCACATAATCTACTCATTCCTTTATATAACCGAGGTTTTTTACTCCTACTATATGTTCCAGTACTCAAGATTTCTGGTCTCATTCATTAGGATGAGACTGATCTAGGAGAAATGGGGGGTGGGGGATGGGAAGCAAACTATATAATTCATTTAATAAATAAAAGAGTCACATGACAGAGAATGACTGAGAGGGACCTATTTCTGACTGTGTAAAAGATAAACCCAAAGACTTGCAAACAGGGACACAAACAGATACTTGTACACCAATGCTCATTGCACCACTATTCACAATAGTCAAAAGGTGGAAACAACCTGAATGCCCATCATCAGATGAATGGATAAATAAAATGTGGTACATGCACACAATGGAATACTACTCAGCCTGTACAAGAAATGAAGTGTTTATATATGCTACAGTATGAATGGAGCTTGACATCAGGTGAAGTGAAATAAGCCAATCAAAAAAGGACAAATACTGTAAGAACTCACTTATATAAAAAGATCAGAAAAGGCAAATGTACAGAACCGAAGTTTATTAGTGGTTACTAGGGTGGGAATGAGAGGGAAAAGGGAGGTTAACAGTGTTGGAAAAAATTTCATTGAATAAAGGTAGGATTATATAGCCAATTATTGTAATTACTAACAATGACTTCTACACTGTAAAAATTTTAACTGGCAAAAGTAGCTTAACATCAACAGAAGAGAAAACAGAAAGTGGGAACTACTAAGAATCAAACACTTTTGCTCATCCAAAGGCTTTATCAAAAGAATTAAAAGACCACCTACAGAATAAGAAAAAATATTTCACAACTACATGTTGGACCAACATCTCATCTCCATAATGTACAAGGTATTGCAAAATATCAACAGGAAAAAGATGAACAACCCAATTAAGCAATGAGTAAAGAGATGGGCAGACACTTCACTAAAGAAGACATCCAGGCAGCCAAAACACATGTGAGGAAATGCTCACAATCATTAGCTATTAAAGAAACCCAAATCAAATCTACAGTGAGATACCATCTCACACCAACAAGGTTGGCCATGATCCAAAAAACACAAAATAACAAATGCTGCAGAGGCTATGGAGAAACTGGAACTTTCCTACACTGTTGGTGGGGTTGTAAAATGTTACAACCTCTTTGGAAAGCAATCTGATGCTTCCTTAAAAAGCTGGAAGTAGATATACTTTTTGACCCAGTAATCCCACTGCTTAGAATATATCCTACAGAATCAAGGACAGTCACACAAACAGATACACGCACAAGAATGTTTATTGCAGCATAGTCCACAATAGCAAAAACATGAAATCAACTCAGATGCCCAACAACAGATGAATGGATAAACAAACTATGGTACATATACTTAATGGAACACTATGCAATGATACAGAATGATGATGATTTTAGGAAGCATCTCATAACCTGATTTCAACTGATTATGTTGAGTGAAATCAGTCAGTGGTATAAGGACAAATATTGTATGAAACCCCTACTACAAAGACTTAAAAACAGACTCACATACCCAAGAAAAGACCCTTTGATGACTACAAGGGAGGGAAGTGATGGAGGGCGAGGGTTGGTTGTAGATTAGATAGCTGCTAGAAATTTGGTTGGGTGAAAGCAGTGACAGCACACATTACAAAGATCAGTTTGACTGGACTTCAACATAAACTGAAAACTCTTCTAATCTTAATATGGCAAGGATTGTGTAGCTGTGGTGGGGGACCAGGGACCATGCTCTCAGGTGACATCAAGGCCAACTGGCATAACTAGCCTATTGCTAAGAGAGCCTTCTGCACCCCATAATGGTGAGTGGCGTCTGGAGTCTTGAAAGCTAGTAAGCTGCCATCTGAGTACACCAAATGGTCCCAACTCAGCTTATCAGATGATCACCAAAGACAACAAAGACATGAGGGAAAAAAGTGCCGAGAAGACAGAAGGACGCACATGTATGGGTGACGGTATTAACATTTGACCAGAATAACCAGATAGTGTCTGACCACCACCAACGACAGCTGTGATGAGGCACACAATGTTGTGTCCCAGTGGCAACACAAGAAAAAAAGGGGTGCACCTCAGGAACTCCACTAAAAGACCACAATTGATGGTCAGAAGGTCTAGTAATTCCCCTGAGAGCATGACCCTTAGACCTACTGTTGACCTTGATCATAAATCATTACTGAGGTCAACTGTTCAGGTAGGAATGAATTGGACTCGGGGACACAAAGTGACTGTATGTTGTGTCCATTTTATGGTTCTATGCATCTATAAGATGCCATCCTACATGCCTGTTACTAGAAGGGAGAGGAGAGGGTAGAGAGGAGTGGACAGAAGTTTGTTAAAAGGATATGATATGTACAGAATGGAAAGGAAAAGTGTGCAGTCACCAGGCAAGGAGAGCAGAAGGAGCTTCAGATAAGCAAGCATGCAAGTTTAGCTTGGATTGTATACTTTCCCTCAATCACAAAAAAAAAAAAAAAAGTTGTTTAATAGGTATATGCAGAACAATGACAAAAAATGAGTAGCTACTGATGCTGTTTATGTGCAACCAAACACCTCATGAGATTTAGTTCCTTGGTTTGGAGGTTTTGAATTATACTTTCATGGGACATCCCAGTTAATTAGCCTAATTCATTGTCTGGTGCCTTGTTTCTTAAAAGCTTGCAAGTGTCCATCCAATATACAACAATTGGTTTCTATTCACCCAAGGAAGAAGAGTCAAGAATAGCAGAAGGATATGGAATGTCTGGCTTATTACCTCTGTGAACAGCCACCTCCTTCATCATGAAACCAGAAGGACTGGTTGGTGTTGTCATGGATTGCAATTTGACTAACTCATGATTCCCAGTACTTTGTGATATTTCTACATACTGAAAATCCTGCCTCTATAATGTTAATAAGGTAGGGTGAGTAGTAGTTATATTAGTAAAGCATAACTCAGTCTATAAGACTGTATTTTTCTTTGAGGCAATCTCGTAGAATATAAAGGAATATAAAGGAAAGGGAAGTCAGTGCCAAGAGCAGAGGGCATCATTTTGATCTAGGATTCCTGCACCCCAGAAGCTTCCAGTCCAGGGGAGACAGACAACAAGGAGCTTCCTCCAGAGCTGAAAGAGAAAGAATTTCCCTGGAGCTGATGCCCTGACCTTGGACTTTTACCTATTTTTCTGTGAGAAAATAAATAAAAACAAAAATTCTCTCTGTTAAGCCATCCACTTGAAATATTTCTGTCACTATAGCAGCACTAGATGACTCAGACAGGTGCCCAGCTACTATTACTGAATATTCTATCAGAGATTACATATAAGAATCCTGATCAATACATGTATAGAACGGGGAGGAGCAGTGTGCTGTCACCTGGCAGGGAGAGCAGTGGGAGCTGCACATAGGCGGGCATGCAAATTTATACAGCATTGTACATTTTCACCCAATCATAATAAAAAAATTAAAACAAAGAATCCTGATCAAAAGAGGGCAATGGTACAACAGAATCTGAAATTCTCAGGTACTCCAGATATCCTTGTGCCATGGAGGGTGATGAACCACTACAACTATTACTCTGAAATAATGTTTAAACTCAAACCAAAAATATCCCAGGAACTTTCCTTAAAAGTAAACAGTAGTACAGCTTAACTAGTGAAGAAGGTCTGCCTTCAGCATTATGCTCTTTTAAGAACTACCTATATGGGATGGAAGTGACAATAGCAACTCTACAGATTAGATAGGAACCTTAGGAGATAACTGAGTTTATGTTAATGGAGGAGGAACAACTCAGAAAAGAAGACAGAGAATGGCTGCACAAATCAAAAGAATGTAATCAATGGCACTTAATTGTACATATAGAAAGTTGGTTGGAGTGTTTTTCTGTGTGTATTCTCAACAAAAACAACAAAATAGAATAAAAAAGTAAAATTGATAATAGCTGTCTCACTGAGTCCTGTTTAAATGTTGCATCTATAAATGAATATTATGTGAAACAGTGTGCATCTCACACATATATGTCTTACACGTGTCTTATACTTGAGCAAAATATAGACTATGTTTTCATTTTGGAGTCCATTCATCTAGTCTCAGCTCTACCACTTAACAGCTGTGAAATTTGGGATAAGTTACTCTCTCTAAGCCTCAGTTTCCTTGTATTAAAAATAAGGACAATAAAGTAACATCTCATAGATTTCTCTGAAGGTTAAATAAGAAAACAAAGAGTGTCTTCATTACTAATACCTTTTGCCATCTAGTCAGTTCTGATTCAAAGTGACATTACAGGTCCGGGTAGATCTAGGATTTCTGAAGCTGTAATCTTTTTGGAAGCAGAGCACCATATCTTTCTCCATGAAGTGACTGGCAGGTTCACACTGTTGATGGTTTGGTTAGCATCCAAACACTTAAGCAGTACTTCAGCAGACCTCCTCTGATTACTAATAGGATAGCATAACAACACAGAAGCCAATGAAAGTAGCATAAGTGAAAATAGCATAATTAGAAACCAGTGGATGACAGCAGCTAAACTACAAAAATAGACTGAGTTCTGTTTTCTTTCTTAAGCAGTTTTTTTGGAAGTCTTATGATAATTTGACCATTGAGAAACTATCAAGTCCTTTTGGCAAATGAAGGAAACCATTGGTAGTTAGAAGTTGGTGGGTCTATATATTTCATGGAATCCCCGGTGGTTTAGTGGGTAAGGGCTACAACAGCTAACCAAAAGGTCATCAGTTGGAATTCACCAGGCAGTCCTCAGAAACCATATAAGGTAATTTTACTCTATAATATAGTGTCATAGTGAGTCAGAATTGACTCACCTGCAGTGGGTTACACATTTCATTCTCCCAAACTTCACCATCAGGTGATATGCTACATTGAAAGCAATGCTCAGATCAAATTTTATCATGTGTAAGAATATCTATAAGCATAAAAAATTTTTAATTGTGCATTGCTCAGGTTCCTTCCCACTCAGAATAATACTTTGAGGAAAAAACTTATTCCCAGGTAGATGCAATGATATCCCTACAGCAGCAACAGCCAATGAAGAAGTTAAGTGAGACAATAGAGTCCTCTGTGAAGTGGAGGCATATATAATAAAAGGAGTTTTATGTACTGATCTCTGCACAGGGGCTCACAGGTTGTTGGGATTGCCAAATTCTCATTGCTGGTCCTTATAAGGTCAGTGGAGCCTGTATTATCATCCTAGCTAGCCACTTCTCTTAAATATCACTAATGAAAGTTATCTTAAACATCTCTTATTCTAATTATAAACTGTCTGGGGTAAATTTGGATAATATATGAAATGTCAAATAACCATCTCTATTTTGTTGATTCTAACTTAAATTACTTCAAATGTTGATTAACTGTCTCTAACATGTAGTTGTCTTCATTTATAAACATATTTATATCTCACTTTATACACAGAAGTACTTTTAAAGCAAAATACCCCATTGTACAACAACACAATAGTACTAATTATTCTATACAGTATAATAAATGGAATTGGAACCTTTAATGTGTGAAGTAGAATCAGTTTTTTATTACACTTGCTATATGTTGTCAAATTGTTTCCAACTTTAGTTAAAGGAAAACTCATGTATTCTACCATTTTTCCCATTTCTGGTATAAGGTTGCTATGAGTTAGCATCAACTCCACAGCACTGGGTGTTTTTTGTGTGTGTAGTATATAGGATTACTATGAGTTGGCATTGACTGAATATCAATTGAGTTTGCTTTGGTTTTGGTTTTGTCAAAAGTTTTATAGTAAGAATTGTTTTCTTTCTAGTCATTGGTTAACAAATTTTAGCCATCATGGACCTTTAGGCCACGCTGGAGAAAATAGGTATTTAATACGTCTTTACATACAGATATGTGAGAATAGTGCAAAATATTTATCACTACATGAGATGGAGAAACAAACCACCAACTGTGTTTGCAAAGTAAAGAAACCTTGGATAAGCAAACCACTGCTAAAGAAGAGGAACACTGTGGGAGGCCTCACACTGACCTTAGAACCTGTTACACTGCCACAGCAGTCACAAAATCCTGATACTGGTACAAAAAGAGGCATATAGACCAATGGAACAGAGTTGAGACCCCAGAGATGCCACCATCCTCTTATGAACACATGATATTTGACAAAGGCCCTAAGAATGTAAACCAGGGTAAAAGCAGATTATCTAACAAACAGTGTTGGCAAAATTGGATATCCACCTGCAAAAAACTGAAACAAGACCCATCTCTCACACCATACACAAAAACTAAAAATGGATCAAAGATCTAAATATTAAACCTAAAAAGTTAAGGATCATGCCAGAAAAAATAGGGTCAACCAGGGAAGTTTTAATATACAGCTTAGACAGACTTCAAAATCTGACAAAAAAAACATGATTAACAGAAGAGAAAAACAGATAAATGAGAACTACTAAGAATCAAACACTTTTGCTTATCCAGAGATTTTAAAAGACCACCTACAGAATGGGAAAAAACAGTTGGCAACTACACATCAGACTGACATCTGCTCTCTAATGTACATGGTACTCTAAACTATCAACAAGAAAAAGCTAAATAACCCAGTTAAGCAATGGGCAAAGGAAATGGACTAGACAATTCACTGAAGAGGACACCCAGGCAGCCAAAAGGCACATGAGGAAATGTTTATGATCATGAGCTATCAAAGAAATCCAAATCAAAACTACAATAATATTCCATCTCACCCCCAAAAAGTTGGCCATGATCCAAAAAACACAAAACAACAAATACTGGAGAGGCTGTGGAGAGACTGGAACTCACCTACACTGCTGATGGGAATGCAAAATGGTACAACCTTTTGGAAAGCAATTTAGCGCTTCTTTACAAAGCTACAAATAGAAATACCACATGATGCAGAAATCCCACTGCTCAGAATATATCCCACAGAAATTAAGTCAGTCACATGAACAGATACATCCACTGGAATGTTTATTGCAGCATAGTCCACAATAGTTGAAAGATGGAATCAACTCAAGTGCCAAACAACAGATGAATGGATAAACAAACTATTGTACATATACTCAATGGAACATTATGCAATGATACAGAACGATGATGATTTTAGAAAGCATCACATAGCCTCGTTGCAACCAGAAGATACGCTGAGTGAAATCAGTCAGTAGCACAAGGACAAATATTATACGAGATCTCTGCTATAAGAACTGAAAAATAGACTTACGTACAGAAAAAAGACTCTGGTGGCTATATGAGTGTGGCAGGAGGGAGAGAGTTGGTCTTAGATTAGATAGTAGATAGGAATTTGTTTAGGTGACAGCATGTAGTAGAGAGCAAATCAGCATAACTGGACTACACCACAAACTGAAAGGTTTTCTAAACTCAATCCATTATTTCAAAGGATAGAGTAGCAGAGATGGGAGTCTTGAGACCATGTCTTCAGGAAATATTGAGGCCAATCTGCATAACTACTCTTTGGCTAAGACAGTCTTCTGCACCTCATATTGGTGAGTGGAGTCTGGGGTCTTAACAGTTAGCAAGCTGCTGTATGAGGTACACTAAATGGTCCCAACTCATTTAGAACAGGTGATGAACAACAACAAAGACATGAGGAATAAAGAGCCCAGGAGACTGAAAGACCCATATGAATGGGAGACTGTATCAACATGAGGTCAGAAGAACTAGATGGTACCTGGCCACCACCAAGGGCAGCAGTGAGAGGGGATGCATGAATCCCAGAGGCAATATGGTAAAAAGAGGTGTGCAGCTCAAGAATGCTACTAAAAGACCAGAACTCATGGTCCAACAACCTGGAGGCTCCTCTGGAAACATGGCCCCAAGATCCGCTGTTGGCCCCGACTGGAAACTGGTACTAAGGTCAACTCTTCAGACAAGAATGGACTGGACTCGGGGACACAGTGTGACCATATGGTGTGTGTACTTTATGGTTCTATACATTTGTGGGAGGCTGTCCTACTATTTCTTTCTAGATGGGAGAGAAGAGAGTAGAGAAAGGGGACAGATGCTCATTAAGAGGATGCTACAAATATGGAGGGAAAAGGAGGAATGTTCTGTCACTGGGTGAGGAGAGCAGATGGAGCTGCAGATAGGTGGGCAAGCAAAATTGATTCAGATTGTATACTTTCATTTAACAATTAAAAAAAATAAAAAACCACAGCCCATCTATGTGGTACCTAGAAGAGATATACCTTAGACTCAAAGAAGTGAACAAACTACAACTCAAAGGACGGAAAAAATATGAAGCTAGCAACATCAAAAATTATAAGGAGTGGCAATATTAAACTATGATGAAACAGACTTCAAAGTAAAATCCACCACATTGAATAAGGAAGGACACTGTACAATGTTTAAAGGACCAATACTCCAGGAGGACATAAATATACTAAATATATATCCATCCAAAGAGAGCACTTGAAAATACAGAAAACAATCACTAGTGCATTGTAAAGAGAGATAGACAGCACACTATCATAGTAGGAGACTTCAACACACAAGTCTCAGTGAAGGACAGAATGTCTACAAAAGATTAATAAAGACATGAAAAATTTAAATGCCAAAGTGAACCAACTTGATCTCATAGACATATACAGAACACTCCACCGAACAGCAGTGAGGTATACTTTCTTTTCCAATGCACGTGGAACATTCTTCAAAATTGACCATATATCAGCCCACAAAGCAATCCCTAAATAACTTCAAGATATTGAAATAGCACAAAGCATCTTTTCAGGTCATAAAGTCATAAAAGTAGAAATCAAAAACAGAAAAAAAAAGGAAAAAATTCAAACACATGGAAACTGAACAACACTGTGCTCAAAATGACTGAGTTATATCTCTGGTTAGATTAATTCATAGGCACTTTATCTTCTTAGGGGCTATCCTTGAATACTCTGGGGCTCAGTTCTACCCTGGCCCCTAGGGTCGCCATGAGTCGGATCTGACTGGACGGCACTTTGCTTGGCTGATGATTTGTTCATTAACAGTCTCGTTGCTGGTATAAGACCTCTGGCTGGAGGAAGGAGAGTGGGTGGAGAGGAGGGGAAAGTAGACTGTTGGGAGGATGAGACATGCATGGAGCAGAGCGGACTAGTGTGCTGTCACCAGGCAGGGAGAGTACGGGAAGCTGCATATAGGTGGGCATGTAAATTTATACAGGAATGTACCTTTTCACTCACTCATGATAAATAAATGACTGAGCTATAGAAGAAATCAATAATGGAAGAAACAAATTCATACAATTTAAGGAGAATGAAAACACATCCTAGCAGAACCTATAGGACATCCCAAAAGCAAGGCTCAGAGGTCAATTTATCTCAGTAAATAAACACATCAAGAAAAGTAGAAAAGGCCCAAATCAAGTTAACTCTACAACTCAAACAAATGGAAAGAGAGCAACAAAAGTACCATTTGTGCATTAGAAGAAAGCAAATAATAAAAACTTGAGTAGACCTAAATGAACTAGAGAAGAGATAACTGATTGAGTTAACAAGGCCAAAAGCTGATTTTTTCAAAATATCAACAAAATTGATAAACCATTGGCCAAACAGGTGAAAGAAAAGCAAGAGAGAAGGCAAATAAATTGAGTAACAAATGAGACAGGGGATATAACAACATACCTAACTGAAATTAAAAGAATCATAGCAGAATACTATGAAATATTGTACTCTAATAAATTCAAAAACCTAGAGGAAATAGATGACAAGATAAATAAAACAACAGACAAAAACCACCCAATTTCACTAACTGATGCAGAAAAGTCATTTGCCAAAAACCAACACCCATTCATATTAAAAAGTCTCTGCTGAATATGGACAAAAGGGAAATTACTTAACATAATAAAGAGCATCTGTGCAAAGCCAACAACAAACATCATCCTAAATGGAAACTGCCTGAAAGCATTCCCCTTGAGAACAGGAACCAAACAAGGATGCATATTATCTACATTCTTAAATTGTTGTGGAAGTTCTAGCCAGAGCAATCAGATGTGATAAAGAAACAAAGGGTAGCCAAATTCGTAAGGAAGATCAAAGTATCTCTATTTACAGATGATATGACCTTGTTGTTGGTGTTAAGCACCATCAAGTCAGTTCCGACTCATAGCAACCCTATGAACAACAGATCAAACACTGCCCGGTCTTGTGCCATGTCCACAATCATTTTTACACTTAAGCCCATTGTTGCAGCCACTGCGCCAAATCCATCTCATTGAGGGTCTTCCTCTTCTTCACTGATCCTCCACTCTACCAAGTCTGATGTCATTTTCCAGGGACTGATATTTCCTGACATGTCCAAAGTGTGTAAGACGCAGTCTTGTCATCTTTGCTTTCAAGGAGCCTTCTGGTTGTACTTCTTCCAGAGCAGAACTGTTTGTTCTTTTGGTGATCCATGGTACCTTCAACAGTCTGCTCCACCACCACAATTCAAAGGCATCAATTCTTCTTCTGTCTTCTTTGTTCATGGTCCAAATTTCGCATGCACATGATGTGATTGAAAATACCATGGCTTGGGTCGGGTGCATTTTAGTCTTCAAGGTGATATTCTTACTTTTGAATACTTTGAAGAGTTCCTTTGCAACAGATTTTCCCAGTGCAATGTGTCTTTTGATTTCCTGACTGCTGCTTCCAAGGGCATTGCTCATGGACCCAAGTAAAATGAAATCCTTGACAACCTGAATCCTTTCTCCAGTTGTGAGAATGTTCCTTACTGGTCCAGTTGTGAGGATTTTGGTTTTCCTGATGTTGAGGTACAATCCATACTGAAGGCTGTGGTCCTTGATCTTCATCAGTAGGTGTCTCAAATCGTCTTCATTTCCAGCAAGTAAGGTGGTGTCGTCTGCATAAAGCAGGTTAATGAGTCCTCCAATCCTGGTGCTTCATTCTTCTTCATATAATCCAGTTTCTCAGATCATTTGCTCAGCATACAGATTAAAAAGTTATGGTGAAAGGATGCAACCCTGATGCATGCCTTTCCTGACTTTAAACCATGCAGTGTCCCCTTGTTCTGTTCTCACAACTGCCTCTTTATCCATGTACAGATTCCTTAAAGAGCACAATTAGGAGCTCTGGGATTCCCATTCTCCACAATGTTAGCCATAATTTAGTATGACCCACACAGTCGAATTCTTTTGCATAGTCGATGAAACACAAGTAAACATCTTGCTGGTATTCTTTGCTTCCAGTGAAGATCCATCTGACATCAGTGATGATATCCCTGGTTCCACGTCTTCTTACCTAGCTTGAATTTCTGGCAGTTCCTTGTCAATATATTGTTGTAGTAGCTTTTGAATGATCTTGAGCAGAAATTTACTTGTGTGTGATATCAACGATGTTGGTAAGTAATTTTCACATTCAGTTGGATCACCTTCCTTTGGAATGGGCACAAATATGGATCTCTTCCAGTCAGTTGGGCAGGTAGCTGTCCTCCAAATTTCTTGGCACAGACGAGTGAGTACTTCCAGCACTGCATCTGTTTGTTGAAACAGCTCGATTGATATTCCATCAATTCCTGGGGCTCTTGTTTTTTGCCAATGCCTTCAGTGCAGCTTTGACTTCTTACTGCAGTACCATTGTTTCCTGATCATGTGCTACCTCTTCAAATGGCTGAACATCAACCAGTTCCTTCTGGTATAATGACTCTGTATTCCTTCCATGTTGGTTTGATGCTCTTTAAGTTGTTTAATAGTTTCCCTGTAGAATCCTTCACTATTGCAACTTGAGGCTTGAATTTTTTCTTCAGTTCTTTCAGCTTTAGAAATGAAGAATGTGTTCTTCCTTCTGATTTTCCATTTCCAGCTCTTTGCACATGTCATTATAGTACTTTCTTTTGTCTTCTTGAGCTGCTCTCTGAAATCTTCTCTATAGGTCTTTTACTTTGCCATTCCTTCCTTTTGCTTTAGCTGCTCAATGTTCAAGAACAAGTTTCAGAGTCTCTTCCGACATCCAATTTGGTCTTTTCTTTCTTTCCTGCTTTTTTAATGACCTCTTGCTCTCTTCATGGATGATGTCTTTAATATTGTTCCACAATTCGTCTGGTCTTCAGTCATTAGTGATTAACACATGAAATCTGTTTTTGAGATGGTCTTTAAACTCAGGAGGGATATACTTAAGGTCATACTTTGGTTCTTGTGGACTCGTTCTAATGTTATACTAATGTTATACACAGAAAACCTTAAAGGATCAAAAAAAAAAAATCGACTAGAACTAAGAGTTCAGAAAAGTATCAGGCTGGAAGATAAACATACTTCACTCAACTGGATTCCATTACACCAAAAAAGAGACTGTCAAAATGGAAATCAACAAATCATTGCCATTTACAACAGCCCCCATGAAGATAAAATACCTAGGAATAAATCTAACCAGAAAGGTAAAAGATGGACACAAAGAAAATTACAAAACTCTACTTCAAGGAAACAAAAGCAATTCATGTAAGTGGAGAAACCTACCTTGATCATGCATAAGAAGACTTAACATCATGGAAACGCCTTTTCTACTCAAAGCAATATATAAAAGGGGAAAAAAAACCAACCAACAAAACAAAAACACACATACATGCATGAAGCAAGACACCCTGAGTGAAAGCAAGTAGAAAATAGAGTTCAGTAAATTGTTCAGATACGGAAATGACGAGCCACAGAGAGTATTTAAAACTACCAAAAATACTTGATGTTTGAAAAAGAACAAAATATTTTTGTATGTTAAAAGTAAAAATGTGTTGAAATATAAGTCTATAAGTACATTAAGACCAGATAAAGTTATAGTCAAGCCAAGTGCCATCGAGTCGGATCATAGCTGAAGAGAAATTTCTGAACTGTAAGAGATGTCTGAAGAAATTATGTTGAAGGAGCATAGAGAAACATGCAAAGAAGTCAAGTGAGAAGTTTTACTGTGTATCACATGGGATTTCCAGAAGGGTAAATGAGAGAGCATGGAGCAGAAGCATTAAAGAGGAGAGGTCTAAAGCATTTCCAGAATTGAAATGCAAAAATGCACAGATTCAGGAATTCCAGCAACCCTCAAGCATGATAAACCATAATTTAGACGTTTGTGTATAAATACAAAAAGATGTCTGGAGTGTGCTATCACTGGGCAAGGAGAGCAGAAGGAGCTGCAGATAGGTGGGAATGAGCATTTAATTTGGACTGTGTACTTTCACTTAATCACACACACACACAAAGATGTCTGAATGCTTAACTGTCAAAATGGACTTGGAGGGAGGGTGAACTGCCGTTTATGACATCATCAGCAGTGAAATTCTATTTGCAGCTTCCGAGATCTTAGGGAAAACTTCAGCCGGTTTCTGCTGAAGACTGAGACCTGATTCAGCAGGGAAAGTCAAATTTCAGAAAAAGCTGTCTTGACAAGAGTAGATACCAAAAGACAAAGAAATGTCCTGTTGAGCCAGTGAACGAGGAGTGCCAGCAGATCAGCCACAGCTGAGCGATTTCAGGAGTGTCCACGGAGTTCCGGAAATTACTGAGTGCAGGATTTCTCCTATGCTTGCTGGCTGGCTGTTGGAGACCATGGTTTCCTCTTCACCTGCACCTACCTTCGGAAGGGAGGACAAAGAGGAATCTAACCCACAACCAAGGGCAAACGGTGAGTCCTGGCTGAACGACCCGAGGGCTTATCTGCGCAATTTCATCAAAGACTCCATTCCTCCGCCAGTCCTTTTCGTTTTTGAGGTCGTCAGCAAACTAACACAGGACTTCTTCCGCTTCCTGACTCTTCTAATCGAACTAGTCCAATGAAGAACTCACGATTCAACAGAAAGGTGATGATGATGTTGGCTTGGCTGGGTTTCAAGAGAGTAAAAAGGGTGCGATTTGCTTAAGATGGGGAAACATTCATCAGTTCCTATTAAACTGTATCCCACTAAAAAATAAAAAATGAAATACTTATTATCGCTAATATTACTGTGTTTTGCAAGGAAAAAGCAATAATTAATAGCTATCCTTTTGGTTTCACTTTAAAAAATAAAATATTATCAACACTATTACTATATACTATGTTTTGCAAGGAACAAAAACAATAACAATAGCTCTCCTTTTGGTTTTACTTGTTTACAGTGGAAACAACATTGCGTACAACTGAAACACAATAAGCACTAAGCCTTGCTCTATCGCTAATGGCTGTGTGATCACGTACAAGTCACAACTTCTATGCTTCAATTCTTTATAAGATGTAGTTCATACTATCGCTAACTGGCAGAAATGTTGGGGGAAGGAAAGGAAGTTAGACATGAGGACAGGTACTGAAAAATTGAAAGGCATTGTGCTAATATAGACTATTATTATTTTTCAGATTCTCTCTTGGCTTGATTCCTAATAGGGGAGCATAACAACACAGGAACCAGCAACAGAATTAGTGACCACAGTAGAATTAGACATCAGTGAATGGCAGGAGGTAAACTACAAAAATGTATCAGCGTATATAGGTCATTTATTTTTCATAAATGTCACAGAGGAAGAAAGTTCTGTTTTCTTAAGCTTAGAAGCTGATTATATTATTTACAGGACTATAATAACCTATTCACTTGTTTTTCATCCTCCACTCCTTATAAAGGGCTATATTTATGTTCATTACACAAATCTTAGAAATGCATTTTTTTTGACGCTTTTGAGCCTTTTAAGAGTATAGCCATCAGAACCAACCCAGTAAAGGAGGTAGCTGAGTAAAGTCTGAGCTTTGAAAAGCTCCAAAAGGCTCCCCTGCCTCAGATCTCACTGCCAACTTCTTGAAAAGGCCAAGACAGTTTCCATCAACCCTTTAGAGTTTTCTGAAGAAGATTTTGACTAACTTAGGTGTTCTTCTACACTGAATTAGATGTTCATTAGTAACTACACCAGCAGGGATTTGTTTTCCTGTTAACTTAGTGTCAGGATCAATTGCTCTGATACTTCTCACAAAATGAGTGGAAAAACGCAGAGACAGCTCTAAGAATGAGGTTCTGTTATGATCCAATAAGATGCAAGGAAATCAGAGGTGAAGAGGTGTTTGAAAACACCTACAGAAACAATGTGGAGGTTCTGTGAACAGAGGATTAAACTGACATGCTTCACCGTTTGCCTGCAATAAACTCTGAGAGTGAAGAAACCAATTGATCTGAAGAAAACAGACACACACAACTCTCTTCTCCTCCCTTTCGTAAGTGGGGTGCTGTTTTGGAGGGCTTTGGGTATCCAGAAACAGGGAAGATAATTCAGATACAGAGGAAGAAAAAAGTTCCAGACAGACTTTATCCGCTTTACAGTGTGGCCTCTAGTCTTGTAAAGAAGCATTGCACAGAATATGATTTTATTCAAGGATAATTACAAGAAACTAAATATGCTTCAGTTCAACAACAATCTACTAAATGGCTGGGCACAGTGATAAAAAAATTAATTAATTGTTAGCTATGCAACAATGACCAAAAGGAAATATTTAATCTCCAGGGGTCACATGCCTTATAGCTCTTAGTATTGCTCATCTGTAGGCACTGATATCTTCAGACAGCAGGAGCTGCAGGCAATCCTGACCAAGGAAAGCTTTGCATAAGGGGACAAATTCCTTCCACTGGGTGAAGTTTTTAATTAGTCTTCTTACTGTAAATCAAGTATCTGATACCCTTCAACCTCTCTTTCCAGCCATGTTATACTTCCAAACTGCGCTACTAGACTAGGTTTTAACTTCTGATTAGATCTCTGGTTTGTTCCCTGGAATCTCTGCCTTGCCTGTATCCTAGCTGTTGCATACTAGAGCATGTTGGGGACCTGGAAAATCTGCCCATATCTTGCCGGTTATCTCTGTCCATATTTTCCAGCTGCTGGAAGCCTTGCTTACAACAGGATGTATCACCTGCAACCACAGTGCTGCTGAAATATGGCTGACATTACCAATCATCACTTTCTGAAGTCTCCTGTTTCTGTGACTTTTGCACCAAATCAAATTCCCTAGGAAGGACTCAAGCACAAGTAAATTCTGTTGAGTGCTGTAATTTAAATTATTGATTGCCCCACTGAGAAATTAGTATTGCCATTATATAAGTATACCATCTTCATTTTATCCTTTCACTCATTCCTTTCCCTACTAACTTTGACGTTAAACCCACCTGGGTCATAGTAGTCACCTTAACATTCAGTCATTTTCCTATTCCTAGCTGTGATAGGTTCACGAATAGTCTACTATGTTTTGTCTTCTCTCACAATTCAAAGATGTACAATGTTTTAATTTTCTTCAAATTATCAGATCAGAAGATTAATTTATGACGGAACAATGATCCAATAATTTTAGGACAAATCTGCAATGAATTTACTGGTATTTTAAAACGTAAAGAGATTTTTTTATTTTTATTTAATGTGACTGAGTGAAAATGTACATTCCCGTATAAATTTACATGCCCACCTATATGCAGCTTCCACTGCTCTCCCTGTCCAGTGACAGCACACTATTCCTCTCTGCGCCATACATGTCTCATTCTCCCAACAGTCTCCTTTCCCCTCCTCTCCAACCACTCTCCTACCTGCAACCAGAGGTCATCAGGCTGCTATCCTATAGATGTATAGAACCATACAGTGCATACAATGTATGGTCATTCTACATTGCCAAGTCCAATCCATTCGTGTCCAAAGAGTGGATCTTCGTTATGATTTATGGGCAAGGGCAGCATCAGGGCCAGAAGCCATGCTCCCAGGGGAACCCTGAAACTGCTGGACCATCAATAGAGGTCTTTAATGGAGATCTCAGGATGCACACCTTTTTATTGTTGTGTTGCCAGTGAGACTCAACTTAATGAGCTCCATCGCGACTATCACTGGTGGTGGCCGGGCACCATCCGGTTCTTCCGGTCCCAAGCCGATGTAGGCACCCACTCATGTGGGTTTCTCTATTTTCTGGGTTGTCTTTACCCCATGTCATTTTGATCCTCAGTGAGCATCCGTTCCTGCTGAGTTGGGACCCTTTGCTGTGCCCTCGGATGGCAGTTTGGCAGCTTTTAAGACCCCAGATGCCACTCACCAATGTGGGGTGCAGAGAGCCCCCTTAGGAAAATGCTAGTTGTGCCAATGGGCCTCGCTTTTGCCTAAGAGCATGGTCCCCCGCCCCCTGCACCAGCTACTCTATCCTTGCAATACTGAGTTAAGATGGAAGGAGTACTCATGTTATATTTAAGTCCACTTAATATTGTTCTTGTTTCTAATGTGTGCTATCACTGATTTCTCCCAACCAGATTTCTAGCAACTGTCTAATATAAACCCTCCACCCCCCCCCCCACAGTCCCTTCTTCCCCTCCCTTGCAGCTGTCAAAGAGTCTTCGATGGGCAAAGGAGATGGACAGACATTTCACTAAAGATGAGATCCAGGCAGCCAAAAAACACATGCGGTCATGTTCACGATCTTTAGTTATTAAAGAAATTTAAATCAAGACAACAATGAGATACCGTCTTACACCAGCGAGATTGGCTATGATCCAAAAAACACAAAACAACAAATGCTGGAGAGGCTGTGGAGAAAGTGGAACCTTCCTACACTGTTGGTGGGGTTGCAGAATGGTCCAGCCTCTTTGGAAAGCAGTCTAGTGCTTCCTTAAAAAAATGGATATTGATATACCAATTGATATACCATTTGACCCAGTAATGTCACTACTTGGAATATATCCTACAGAATCAAGGCCTTTCACACCAGCGGACACATGCACCAGAATGTTTATTGCAGCATAGTCCACGATAACAAAAACATGGAATCAACTCAGATGCCCAACAACAGAAGAATGGATAGGTAAACTATGGTACATATACTCAATGGAGCACTACGCAATGATAAAGAATAATCATGATTCCAGGAAACACCTCATAACCTGGTTTCAACTGGAAGACATTATGTTGAGTGAAAGTAGTCAGCAACAAAAGGACAAATATTGTATGAGACCTCTACGATTAGATCTCAGAAACAGACTTCAACAAAATAAGGGCCATTTATACAAAGTTAATTGCCCACATCATCCTGAATGGAGAGAGACTGAAAGACTTTCCCTTGAGAACAGGAACTAGACAAGGATGTCAATTCTTACCTCTCCTATTCAACATTGTACTAGAAGTTCTAGCCAGAGCAATTAGACAAGACCAAGAAATAAAGAGCATCTGCATTGGCAAAGAAAAAGTTAAAATCTCCCTGTTTGCAGGTGATATGATTGTATATGCAGAGAATCCCAAGGAATCTATATGTAAACTACTAAAACTAATAGAAGAGTTCATCAAAGTCTCAGGATACAAGATAAACATAAGTAAATCAGTAGGATTCCTTTGTACCAACAACAAGACTGTTAAGGAAGAAATTATCAAATCAATACCATTTACCATAGCCCCTAAGAAGATAAAGTAGTTAGGAATTAATCTAACCAGAGAAATAACAGACCTTTACAAAGAGAACTACAAGCTCTTACTACAGGAAACTAAGAGAGACTTAGATAAATGGAAAAACCTACCCTAATCATGGATAGGAAGACTTAACATTGTGAAAATGTCTATTTTACCCAAAGCACTCTACTTACATAATGGAATCCCAATACAAGTTTCAGTGTCATTTTTTAATGAGATGGAGAAACAAATCACCAACTTTGTTTGGAAAGAGTAGAAGCCCCGGATAAGTAAGGTACTACTAAAGAAAAAGAACACACTGGGAAGCCTCTCATTACCCGACCTTAGAACATACTACACTGCCACAGTGGTTAAAACAGCCTGGTACTTGTACAAGAACAGACAGATCGATCAATGGAACAGAATTGAGACCCCAGAGATGACACCATCTGCCTATGAACAGTTGATATTCAACAAAGGCCCTAAGACATTACACTAGGGTAAAAACAGTCTCTTCAACAAGTGATGCTGGCAAAATTAGATATCCATCTGCAATAAACTGAATCAAGATCCATATCTTACACCTTATACAAAAACAAACTCCAACTGGATAAAAGACCTAAATATCAAACCTAAAACGATAAAGCTCATCCAAGAAAAGGTAGGAACAACAATGGAAGTTTTAATACACAATGTAGACAGACTCCAAAATCTGTCAAACAGACCACAATCATCAGAAGAGAAAATAGATAAATGGGAACTATTAAGAATCAAACACTTTTGCTCATCCAAAGACTTTATTAATAGAATTAAAAGAACACCCACAGAATGGGAAAAGCTATTTGGCATCTCTATGTCAGACCAATGCTTGATCTCCATAATCTATAAGATACTACAAAATATCAATAAGAAGAAGATAAATCATCCAATTAAGCGATGGGCAAAGATCTTTTCTAAAAATACAGAAAGAGAAAGAAAAGAGGGACTATACAAACAGAGGAAGAAAGACACAGAAAATGAAAACAAGTAAGTGACAAAGACCAATAAATCTAATCAAGAATAGTAAAAAGCCAATATTTTAGCTTGTTGGCTTGGATTTTGAAAGTCTGTTTCAAATGGAGCATAAGTGTTCCTTTAGTGACATTAATGTGAAAATCTGTCCCTTGATGCAAGCTCTCTTTGGTATTTGTCAGGTGGAATTGAAAAATACAATGCTCTCTAATTGTTCAATAAATACATTTATTATGCTATCTAAGACAATATAGCAATAAAGGTTGTTAACATTTAATATCTGTATTTGTGAATTACGTTAACTTCCACAGCATGGTACATGGCATTGTATGCTTTTAAGATTAAACTGTCTTAAACATGTTCCCTAGATGGCAGAGCAGAAAAGCCAGCCCAAGTGGACACACAAAGCATGAAGTTTTAACTTGTTTTCAGAGCTCAAGTCTGGAAAAAGAGGTTACAAAACAAATTGAATATTACTGTACGGAATCTAAATTAACATGTAAATTATAAGACAATGAAATTCTTGCATGCTATGTCAACTGTCTCTCCTGACAGCTTTGAAAATTAAAATCTAATGAGATTATCAGCAGCATCAATATTCTTCTACTGTCTGTATGATCTTGCAAGGTCATTATGTAAAATGAGCATTATTATTGGTTTTTGGCTATGCATTCCAGTTATAATGGTTTCTTGAAAAGTTATTGTCTTAGTTATCTAGTGCTGGTATAACAAATACCACAAGTAGATAGTTTTAACACAGATAAGTTCAAATTCAGGACATCAGCTCCAGGTGAAGACTTTCTCTGTTGGCTTTGGAGGAAGGTCCTTGTTGTCAGTTTTCCCTGGCCTGGGAGCTTCTGAGGCACAGGGACCTTGGGTCCAAAGGGCACACTCTGACACAGGCTCTTCTCTCTTGGTGGCATGAGGTACCCAACTCTCTGCTTCTTCCCTTTCCTTTATATCCCAAGAGACTGCCTCAACGAAAAACACAATCTTATAGATTGAGAACTGCCTCACTAACACAGCCACCACTCAGCCTCCCTCAGTAACGTGATAGAGGAAGGATTTACCACATATAGGAATATCACACAATACTGGGAATCATGGCCTAGCCAAACTGCTACACACAGTTTTTTAGAGGACACAGTTCAGTCCACGACGATCCTCTTGGAAACTACTAAACAACACAAATAAAGACAGAAAACACACATGAACAAATGTACAAGTTGCTATTCCCATGTGAAATTGTGGCAAAATGATTTTATGTCACACCAAAAATTTATGGAAATTTCATAATAAAAATGCATCAAGAGGCTAAATAATTCATGGTCTTTTATATTTCACATAGCTACTTTTCTAATATAGCAAATGTAAAGAAATTGAAGCTCCTTAGCAAAAGCCAAAAAAAGGATGTTATTTAAATGCAACAATCGAAGTCTGTGATAACTATTCAAAAATGGTAGCCAAAAAATTTTCTCTATAGACAAAAGAAAAATCAGTTTTGGCCATGTGACAACCAAGCCAGATACTAGTGTGCATTCCAAGAAAGAAAATGGTGCACATTTCAGGTTGATAATAATACATCTTCCTAAAGGGAGACATAAAAAGGGTAAAGCAGACTAAAGTGTGATCGAAAGTAAGGATGTATTTTAACCTCATAATGCAACTCTTGGAAATATCATGCAGATATAAAACAAATAGAATGAAATTAAAAGACTACACTAAGTCTCAACTACACACAGACTAATGCATTTTGATGGGATATAAGTAGAAAAAAGCATAAAATGAAAGCTCATTGTTACTTCTCATATTGGATAGATAAGAACTAAGAAGATAAATGGGCCAAAAGGCATACTGATGAGAATGTAATAGTATCAAGACCACCAAACCAACTACTATGAAGCTAATTTCAGCTCATGGGAGCCCCATGTGTATTACATAATGTTAAAATGACATAGATGCATCAAATTGGTATTTTTTCCAATATGTGAGAACTAGTCTTTGACATGGAAGATAGGAATGAGTACACAATAGGTAATTCAAAAAGAAAAAAGAATAAAATCAAGAAATACAGATCCAAAATCTGGATAACAGGTATGCCTGATGAAGAAGAAATAAAACAAAAGAACAAATATAAGCAACAACAATGAAACATTTATAAGAACAAGAGAAAGAAACATTATCAAAGTCATAGAATGATACAAGACATGAGTTCGCAGATGAAAAGGCTTCACTGTTCCGTGAGAAGTTTATAGTAGCAAAAGACATTGAGATATTTCTCACTGACTTTTGAGATGGAGAAGAAATACTACAGACAGTAAGATAACAGAATAATTTCACTGCAGTATTGATATATTTTTCGCTACAAGATAAAGAATAATTGACTTAAGGTGGTTTAAAAACTGGCATTTTTTTTTAAATTTGCATTTACACCTGTCTTAGGCTGGGTTTTCTAGGGAACCAAAACCAGTAACACGTGTAGGTACAAGGAAAGATTTATAATAGATGATAGATGATAGATAGATGATAGATAGATGATAGATAGATAGACAGATAGACAGACAGATAGACAGACGGATAGACAGACGGATAGACAGACGGATAGACAGACGGATAGACAGACGGATAGACAGACGGATAGACAGACGGATAGACAGACGGATAGACAGACGGATAGACAGACGGATAGACAGACGGATAGACAGACGGATAGACAGACGGATAGACAGACGGATAGACAGACGGATAGACAGACGGATAGACAGACGGATAGACAGACGGATAGACAGACGGATAGACAGACGGATAGACAGACGGATAGACAGACGGATAGACAGACGGATAGACAGACGGATAGACAGACGGATAGACAGACGGATAGACAGATAGATAGACAGATAGACAGACAGATAGACAGACAGATAGATAGATACAAATATAGGAGACGGCTCAGGTAATCACAGAAGCTGAATGTCCCAAGCTCTGGCACAAGCCTCACGTGGCCACGGAAGCTGAGAAACCCAAGGTCAGCAAGTCAGAGAACAGAGTTCTAGATCACCGGTTGTGTAGGTCAGTGGATCCCAAGCTGGTGGCGAGACAAAGCAACAGAGGCTGGCAAGACCAAGATCAGCAGGTCAGGGAGCAGGAGCGGGCAGAGGCTGGCGAACCCAGGATCAGCAGGTCAGGGAGCAGGAGCAGGCAGAGGCTGGCGAACCCAGGATCGGCAGGTCAGGGAGCAGGACTCTCAAGTGCCAACTGTAAGGACTGATGAGTCCAACAGCTGCTAGCTCAAGTCCCGGAACCAGATGCTGGAAGAAGAGTGCAGGAGCTCCTGGCCACGTGAGTGACCAGCTGCCATAGTGAAAGGTCGCGAGATGAGAGCCGAGGGGCAGGGAGCCACCACAAACTCCGCCCTGCCACTTAATACAGCAGCCAAATATGTAGTAGCCAAGTTGACATAATCCTGACCACCACACCACCCATTACAACATACTGTTGCAGCAAACTTTGATTTTCAGCAAAAATTTCCTTGTGTGTGACATTAAAGATATTGTTCAATAATTTCTACATTTGGTTGGATCATCTGTCTTGGGAATAGGCATAAATGTGGATCTCTTTCAGTTAGTTGGTCCTGTAGCTGTCTTCCAAATTTCATGGCATAAATGAGTGGGCACTTTCAGTGCTGCATCTGTTTCCTGAAACATTTCAATTGGTTTTCCACCAATTCCTAGAGCCTTGTTTTTTGCCAGGGCCTTCAGTGCAACTTTTTATCTGTGTGTTGTGTATCTTTTCTCTACTTTCAAGGTTTTATTTTTGATTTTCTGAAGTTGGAATATGATATACTTATGGTTATGCTATTTTTTTATTTTTCTTTTGAATCACATTCCTTGACTTCCTTGATATGTGGTTGATCTCCATTTTAAGGATATGTTGGCCAGTGACTCATTCAATATTTCTTCTCCCATATTAGTTCTCATTTCTTCTCCTAGGATTCCAGTTACTTAGACATTACATCACTTGATATGGTCCTATTGTCTCAAAGCTTTTGGATGTTCTGAGCTTTTTGTGATCAACTTTTTTTAACTTTTTTCTCTTCGTATTTCATTTTGGTGAATTTCTATTGACCTATATTCCTGGTGGCATAGTGGGTTAAATGTTACCTCTGCTAACCAAACGGTCAGCAGTTCAAATTGGCCAACCGCTCCTTGGAAACTCTGTAGGGCAGTTCTACTCTGACCTCTAGGGTCACTGTGAGTCAGACTCAGCTCGACAGCAGTGTTTTTTTTTTTTATACTGAAATTCACTCAATTGTTTCATTAAATTTGTCTAGTCTACTGATATCAATATCTAAGATATTTTTACTTCTGTTGATTATTATTTTACTCCTAGCATTTTCATTTAGTCATAAGTTATATTTTCCATCTCCCTCCTAAAATTACCTAAGTATGTCATCATGTTTTTTGCTAGAATATGAGTCAGGAAAGTATAGCTCACTGTTTATGTAAATAAAGCTTTGTTGGAAAACTGCTATACTCATTTGTTTAAATATTGTCTGCATGTGTTTTTATGCTACAGTGGTAGAGTTGAATATTTGTGAGAGAGACCATATGAGGACTGACAATTATGTTCATGAACTTACCACTGTGTGCTTACATTGGCAGCACTGTACAGACAACTTGGTTAGGTTTTGTAACCTTAGTATATCAGTGTCTCACAGCTGTGTTCATGTTGACATGTAGCAGTGTCTTGCTGGGTGGTGTTCATTACTGTTGTTGTGTGTTTCTGCGTGATGTCACAAGAATGTCAAAACTCGAATTAAAGCAATGAACAAACATTAAATTTCTTGTTAAACTTGGCAAGATTGGAAGTGAAATCAGGGACATGTTAGTACAAGTTTATGGAAATAATGCCATGAAGAAAACGTCAGTGTACAAATGGATTAAATGTTTTTCTGAGAGTAGAGGCAGTGTCACTGATGAAGAGAGGTCAGGGTGGCCAGTAACAAGCAGAACTGATGAAAACATTGCAAAAATTCATCAACTTGTGCATCAAAATCATCAGCTGACTGTGAGAAGCATAGCAGACCAAGTAAACATCAATAAACAGGTAACAAAATCTTTTTTTTATATTTTGATTAAGTGAAAGTGTATAATCCCAATCAATTTTGCATACCTGCCTACTTGCAGCTCCATCTGCTCTCCTCACCCAATGACAGCTCATTTCTCCTTTTTATTCTTCACTTTTAGTATTCCCTTAATTAGCAACTGTCCCCTCCTCTCCATCCCATTCTCTTCCATCTAGAAACCCGTAGGACAGCCTCCTATAAATGTATAAAACCATAAAGTACACACACCATGTTCTCACACTGTGTCTCTGAATCCAGTCCATTCTTGTCTGAAGTGTCGACCTCACTACTGGTTTCAGGTCAGGACCAGCAGTGAGTCTAGGATCCATGTTCCCAGGGAACCCTCTAGGCTATTGGACCATCAGTTCTGGTCTTTTAGTAGAATTATTGAACTGCAGAATTTCTTTTTCTCATGTGGTGTTAGGGACCCTATATTGTATCTGCCATCCTGGCTGCCTTTGGTGGTGGCCAGGCACTATCTGTTTCTTCTGGTCTCATGCTGATAGACTCCCATTCATATGGGTCCTCTGTCTCCTTGGTTCATTTTTCCTCATGTCTTTGATGCTGTCAGTCATCATCTGTTCCAGATGTGTTGAGACCAAGAAAATCTTAACTGAAAATCTTGGCACAAGAAAGATGTGTGCCAAAATGGTCCCAAAGGAACTCACAGATGAAAAAAAGCAAAGGAGAGTCAAAGTTTGTCAAGACCTTTTGGGAAGGCAAGATGATGTTTTGGGCCATGCTATCACTGATGATGAAGCCTGGATATACCAATATGACCCTGAAATAAAGCATCAAAGTGTACAATGAAAGTTAGCCTATTTTCTACCACCAACAAAGTTTTGTCAGTCCAAATCAAGAGTCTAAATTATACTGCTAAAATTTTTTTAATTTCAGAGGTATTGTTCATTATGAATTCGTACTAATTGGGCAAACAGCTAACCAGGTTAACTTTTTGGAAGTGCTGAAAAGGCTGTGTGAGAAAGATGAAAAGGACATGAACTTTTTGCCAACAACTCATGGCTCTTTCATCTTGATAGTACACCAGCTGACACACACTGTCTTTGAGGGAGTTTTCAGCCAGTAATTAAATAACTGTATTGGAACATCCTCCCTGCTCGCCTGACCTGGTCCCCGGTAACTTTTCTCTTTACCCAAAGATAAAGGAAACATTGAAAGGAAGACATTTGATGACATTCAGGACATCAAGAGTAATACAACAGCAGCTCTATTGGACATTCCAGAAAAAGAGTTCCAAAATTGCTTTGAAGGGTGGACTAGGTACTGGTATTGGTGTATAGCTTCGCAAGAGGAATACTTTGAAGGTGACTCTAGTGATATTCAGCAATGGGATATGTAGTACTTTTTCTAGGATGAATTTGAGAACTTAATCTGCAGACCTCAGAAAGCCCACAAAAAGCCTAAAATATTTATCACATGGCTTTTCCGATAAAATGTTTGCTGACAGCTAAAGTATTTCATGTAATAATCATAGATATTTTAAACTTGAATTGTATTTGGATCTGGTTCTGTTGATTGCTTTGTATTTTGGTAGTATGCTTTTGTCTTCTCCTCCCCTGTCCCCCTCCTTCTTCTCCTCTTCCTTTCCCTCCCCCTCAGTTTACTGGAAGCTTTTCCAGTGTTTTTTCACCCTCAATTTTGTATCTCCCAGTCACAGTTTCTCTCTGCTTACTCTTTCTTCCCTACTAGAATTTGATTGCTGTTTCTAGATATCTGCCACTTGGGAGACTGATTGTTATTCTAGTTCATCCACAGTCTTCTGCAGGTAATGTTGTCCTCCTGGATCTTTCCAGTGATCCTGTTCCTTCTGCAATTAGCAGGGATTGTTAATAATTTGGGCCAAAGATGTTTCCCTACCCTATGTGAAAGACGATTTTTATTTATTTATTTATTCTTGCCTATTCTCTTCCCGAAGTTTCGATTGGACTTTGACTAATTGGTCCAACCCTGAGATTCACAGGGTTTTGTTTTGGTGTCTTGAGGCTTTTGTTCCATAGGGGAGACTCAAGAGAAATATCAAGATGGGACTTCACAGCTTCCTTCTGAAGTTGCCATTCCCCATTCTTAAATCTGTACCAAAACTCTGAAATGAAAATACTAAGAGTTTTTCCGTTATTAGGGGAGTCACATTGTAAACACTAAGGGAAGTTTTGCTACTAAAAGACTAGTTGTCCCACTGTGTACGGGAAAAGGGGTATAATTGATATTTGGGGATGTTGTTGTTTTTAGGTGCCATGCAGAAGGTTCTGACTCATAACAAGCCTACGAACAACAGAATGAAACATTACCAGGTCCTTCACCATCTTCACAACTGCTATTATGCTTGAGCCCATTGTTGTAGCCACTGTGCCAATCCATTTCATCAAGGGTCTTCCTTTGTTTCTCTGAACCTCTGCTTTACCAAATACAATGTCTTTCACCAGGGACTGATTCCTCCTGATGGCATGTCCAAAGTATGTGAGACAAAGTCTTGCCATCCTTTCTTCTGAAAAGTATTCTGGTGGTATTTTTCCCAACACAAATTTTCTCATTCTTCTGGCAGTCCATGGCCTAGTCAATATTCTTTTCCAACACCGTAATTTTAAAGGCATCAGTTCCTCTTCAGTATTCTTTATTCATCATCCAGGCTTTGAATGCTTATGAGGCAATTGGAAATACCATGGCTTAGGTAAGGAGTACCTTAGTGCTCAGAATGACATCTTTCCTTTTGAAGACTTTCAAGAGGTCTTTTACAGCAGATTTGATCAATAAAATATGGCATTTGATTTAACTGCTGCGTTCATGGACATTGATCGTGGATCCAAATAAAGTAAAATCCTTGACAACTTCAATATTTTCTCTAATTATCGTGTTGCTTATTGTTCCAGTTGTGAGGATCTTTGTTTCTTTATGTCAAGGTATAAGCCATACTGAAGGCTGTGGTCTTTAATCTTCATCAGTAAGTTTTCAAGTCCTCTTGACTTCTAACCAGCAAGATTGTATAATCTGTGCAGTGTATGCTGTTAATGTGTCGTTTTCCTATCCTGATACAAAGTTCTTCATATAGTCCATCTTCCTGGATTATTTGCTCAGCATACAGATTGGTAAGTGTGGTGTAAGTACATAATCTCAACTTTTAAAATTTTTGATAATTCTAACATTTGAGTAACATTTGAATCTGGTTCCAGTGATCACTTTGTGATGGTCTTTGCTTCTTTAACACCTCTGTCTTTCTTCCTGTAAACTAGTTCCTTGAACACTTTCCCTGGTTTTAAATCATGCAGCGTGTTTTAAACCTTGTTCTGTTCAAATGACTGTCTTTTGTCTGTAAAAAGCTCTGCATGAACATAGCCCAGGTCTCTAGAATTTCCTGTTCTTTGAAATGTTATCCATAAATGGTTATGATCCATGTAGTCTAGTGCATTTTAAAACACAGATAAACATGTTTCTGGTATGCTCTGCTTCCAGCCAAGCTCCATCTGACATCAACAATCGTATTGTACATCCTCTTCTGAATCTGGCTTGAATTTCTGGCAATTACCAATACAGCTACAACCACTTTTTTATTTTTCGTTGTATTTTTTTCTTCATGTAATTCTTAGTTTCCTTGTTTACCTTTATCAAGTTGTGCTGACTTCACTCATTTTGGGATTACCTTTTGCATCACAAAAAGCAACAAGTATCTACTATCTAAAAAGTGATTGTTCTTCTTCCTCCCACCTTGGTAAACATCCAAAAATGTTGCTTTCTGTGTCTATTTCTATTCTTGACTTTTTATAATAGCGGGGCCATACAATATATGTCATTTTGCAACAAGTTTGAATTATCTTCAGCAAATTTCACAAGCCTATCATGTTCAAAATATTGCTTGATAAATTCTGCATTCAGTTGAATCATCTCTCTTCAGAATGGGCAGAAATGTGGCTTTTTTCCATTTGCTCGGTCATCTTGGCAAAGATGAGTGAGTGCTTCCAGTGTTGCATCCATTTATTGAAACATGTCAAGGGATATTCTATCAATTCCTGAAATCTTGTTTTTCACTTATGCCTTCAGTTCAGCTTGGAATTCTTCCCTCAGTTTCATCAGTTCTTGATCATATGTTACTTCCTGAAGTACCTGAACATTCTTCCCTTTTGGTTTTCTTATTCCAAGTCTTTGCACATTTCAATTATGATACTTTGCCTTCTGGAGCTGCCTTTGAAATCTTCTGTTCAGCTCTTTTACTTTATCATTTTTTCCTTCCCCTTTAGCTACTCTACATTCAAGAGCAAGCATCAGAGTCTCTTCTGACACCCATTTTGGGCTATTTGTTTGTTTGTTTGATTAAACTCCATAAACATCTTTTTGTTACCCTCTGCATTCAGCCATAATCTATCTGACATCCATAATGGAAAACGATGGATAGCAGCGGAACATTGCATATAAAAATTAGAAGTTTAGGAAACTCTAGGTCCATTCTATTCCATCCTATGGGGTTACTATAGGTCAAAATTGACTCAATAGCACAACCCTCAAAAAGAGAAGCAACATCTTTTAGTAGTGTATGATGGACTCCTCGGGTGTCACAAGCTATTAAGGGCTCCACTACTAGCCAAAAGTGGTTAGTCTGAATACACCCAAAGGTCCTCAGAAGATAAGCATGGAAGTCTGCTTCTAAAAGGTCACAGTCTGGAAAATCCCATTGAGCAGATCTGTTTTGCACGCACGCTGTTGCCATGAGTCAAAATTGCCTCGACAGCAACTAGCAACAACAATAACAAAATATATGACAGAGATCTTCTGCATTTAATCACAGATGTAAGCATTCCTGGTTTTTAGGAAATTTTGTTTATATTATTATTATTTGATTTTTAAAATATTTTGCTCTTTTCCCTGCCAAGCCAGCCCAGTGCGGTTGAGTAGCATCTGACTCAGTGTGTTTGCTAGAACTCATCGTCTGTGTCCTATTAGCTCTCATAGTCTATAACTTTAAAACTCTTTCTTTTTCATTTCATGTTGTCATTCTCTTTAAGTCATGTACTTAACTATTTTTTTCCACCTGTGTCTGCTGTTCTTTGCTACTTTGTATCAGGCTTTCTTTTTAGTAACAATTTCATTTTCCTCTTTGTCTTCCTCTGCTCTACCAGCTCATAGCTTTAAGTCTTTTTTTCATTTTTTTAATGATTTTCTTTGAGATCTAATTTGAAATAAAATAGCTATTCTTTAAATTGATAGATTGGAAGTATTTGTGTTTGATATATTCTATATCTGGCATAAATCTTCTGTTACGAATTTTTTTCTGCCTTTCATTCTTTTTCTTGCATACAGTTGGTTTCAGTCAGGAAAATAGAGTAGAAGAACCTATGTTTCACTATCTTAAGACATTTGAAAGCCTAAGAACTAACTTACATGACTCCTTAGAATGAATTTTCAAATAAAAGGGGCAATACTTCTGAGTCTATGAAAGCAAACAGGCTGAGCTGACATCATGTTCCTGTGATTTACTGATGCTCTGCATGGTATCTGTGCTCATGAATTTAAGAGCCGAGTATTAAGAGTTGCCAACTTGAAACCCTACATGTGCAGTTTCTTTGGATGAGCTCAGCATTCAGAGAATGAGATTGTCCTTCTATAAAGAACTACAATGGCTCTGCATGTGTTGGGTTGATTAAATGCAAAGTACATACAATAGTTTTTGTTGCATATGGTAAGTGCTCAATTTATGTGAACAATTAAAATAAAGTTACTTTTCTTAAGCCATTGTACAAATAACATCTATTTATACGACCTATCCTACAGATTAACATTTTGTGGTGGAAAAAAGTCAATGGAAGTAATTACCTAACTGTGTTTTGTTTCTTTTCACTAATTTGATTCTTGGAACTAAACTACATAAGGCCCTTGGGTCTCTTGTACATTTTAAAGAAAGGAGATACCCTCAAGAGATGACAGATTTGTTGTTGGCAAAACAGGTAGAATTCAAGTGATTAATTGGATAAACAAAACAGATTTAACTTCATTTATATACAGTTTATGGAGTTTCTATTAGTTACACATATAAAACCAAATATTCTAGAAATACAGTTAAAAAAAACACAGAAATGTAATAATATTTGGGAATTTTAACACCTTTTTTGTTGTTGATAGATGAAGACAACAAAAAAATAGTCAAAGGATCTTAATGAACTAATTACTAAAGTTTAAGACATGTAACTTTAGCTCCCTGTATTTGATACCTATTCATAAATAAAAATTAAGAAATTTATAATAAATTTACACAATAAGTTTAAACAAAATATGAGGAAAATTATTTAATACAATCATACATACACAAAATACATCTTTTTATCAACAAACCATGGGAACTTTACACGAGTTTATCATATATTTAGCCACCAGTAAACCTAAATAAGTTCCATAAAGCTGAATAACATAAATTACCATCAAATTAAGCAACAAAATAAATTGAAAAAATAGACATAAAAAAGTAAACTTGAACAGCAAAAATGAAATCTTTTTTCCATATATACATTCATTCATTACAATTTTAATTGCATAATAATTATAAACTTTTAAGAACAATCCAAAGTAAAAAGACAAAAGGCAATGTCTGAAAAAATTGTAACATTAAAATATTTCCTTATTGAGAGAAAAAGCTCACATACGTCAATCAAGAATCTTAAAAAAATCAATTGTCACTGACTTGATTCTGACTCAGCAACCTACAGGACAGAGTAGAGTAGCCCCATAGAATTTCTAAGGAGCACTTGGTAGATTTGAACTGCAGGCCCTTTTGTTAGCCACAGATCTTTACAAATATGCCACCAGGATTCCCAGTCAAGAATCTAGGTAATAAAAATTAGGAAAAACAAAAGAGCCATAAAAAGAGAATTGAAAAAAAACACTAAAAGTAAAAACATCAAAAATAAGGAACTATACAATTAGACAAAAATAAGTTAGATGTTTTGAAGAAAATATATTTCATTGAGAAAACAGCCATAAACAAAGTTAAGGATATGAAGATAAAATGATCTACAGAGAAAATTAAACAAAGTTTACATATAATCTTTTCCTAAAGATTATATATAACTGGAAACCCTGGTGGCATAGTGGGTTAAGTGCTATGTCTGCTAACCAAAGTTCGGCAGTTCAAGTCTTCCAGGTGCTCCTTCAAAACTCTGTGAGGTAGCTCTACTCTGACATCTACGGTCACTGCTAGCTGAACCCAACTTGAGAGCAGTGGTTTAATAATTAGTTCCTATAAACCATTGAAAGTAATTAATTAGTTCTTATATAAGTGAGTCCTGGTGGTATCAATGGTCAAGCATTCAGCTGCTAACCAAAAGGTATTCGAATCCACCAGGTACTCCTTGGAAACCATATAGGGCAGTTCTACTCTGTCCTACAGGGTTGCTATGAGTTGGTATTGACCTGAAAATAATGAGGTTTTCATGTAAATATATAAATGAAAATTATCACAGTTGATTATGAAAGAGATTGTCAGGCCAACGAAACAATTACCTTGAAACAGATTGAAGAAGGTGTCACAGAAGTATCCCTCACAAAACACTAAGTCAAGTAACTCATAAATGTATTCCTTTAAAATGCTAAGAAGACATAACCCCAACCTTTAAGGTTAATATGATACCATATACAAAAACTTACTATGTAGCATTTTTAAAAAATTAAATGAAGACATACATGTTATTTATGGATAGAAAACTTAAAATCTTACATATTAAAGCAATACAAAAGAAATTTGCAGATACATTTATATTCATTGGAATTTGGCAGCATAATTTTAAAGGTCAACAGGAAGAACTGAAAAAAATGAGAATAAACAAAAAGTTTCCAAATTCCTCTTATATTAGTAATGTATATCAGTGCACAATATGTGCATGCATCAATGGAACAGATTATGAATACCAAAAATTGTGTGTGTGTCTGTGTCTGTGTGTATCTCAAAATTTTGCATTTAGCAAAAGAGACATTTCTAACCAGTGGGAAAATATGGACTTTTTAATGAATGACGGCAAGACTGCTATGTAGTCATCGAAGAAAAACTCAAGTTAGATATATTCCTTATTCCTTAAATAACTATGAATTTCAGGCTGGCTTCTCTACGGAAGGAAAACTAGTGAAGTATATAAACATATCAAGGAAATGGCTTATGCTGTTGTAGAACCTGGAACATCCCGAGTCAGTGGATCAGGGTAGAGTCTTTTCCTAATTCGTATAATCACAGGGATGGTGAACCCAAGATCAGTAGTCCAGGGAGCAGGTCTGTTGCCCATGAACAAATCCCAAAATGGGCAGGAAAACCACAGTTAAACTGCTAGCTAAAGTCACAAGAACAATAGGTCAGATGAGTAAGATCCAGCTGCAGGATTCAGAACAAACAAAAGCCCTCAGGCCCTACCTGAATGTCTACCTACAAGGGATGCAGGCCGTATGCCCAAGGAAATTCCCCTTCAACTGACTGACTGCAGCAGATTGCATCATGGGTGTAATTACATCACCACATGACTGCCCAAACACCAACACTCATAGCCCAGCCAAGCTGATATTCAATCTTAACCATCACAGGTACTCAATTTGAATAAGGTCAATATTTTTATAAATTCTGTAAAAAGGGCCTTTTTAAAGTACGCCACAACATAGTAAAAAAAACACAAAGGGAAAGGTTTAAATATATTAAAATATTCCACAGGGAATAAAGCATACATTGTCTATTTGTGACTCCCTGCCAGTCTGCTCTTCTGCCGTGCTTACATGTAGATCACTTCCTATACATTGTCATATCCTAAAAGAACATAGAAACAAGTACATAGGCATTGATAAATCATGTAGAATCTATGGATTATTCTATGAGGAGACAGTAAACAATGTTGTACTTTAATATATACAGCAATATTTTATCCCCTAATTCATTTTATCATTTTTCTTCCTCCTCTAAGACAGCAACCTAGTTGCCCTGATTCACATGCCTCAGCCTCTCTAAGCACAAAACATACGCAAAACAAATCCTGGCAAAGGTCCATTTTTAGGAAAATGAAAATGATTGGTGTGAATTATGATAGGCATTGTACTTAGAAGTTAAAACGATAGAGGCTACCCAGAATGCCTTATTTCAAATTCCATTGAAGTCATTCAGTGTAGAATTTTTGGAAAGTCAAAAACATTCTTTGCACTTCAGTTTCCTCATCTGAAAACAGGGATAATATTAGCACCTACTTCACAGGGTTATAGACGAGTTTACACAAGCTTAACCATGTAATAAAATAAATACCTGGCACTACTCTTGTTCGTTACCACCAAGCAAGCTGCAACTCATGGCAAACTACGTATAGCAGAATTAAATGTTGCCTAGTCCTGAGTCATTTTAATTATTGTTGCTGTGTTGAATCTAATACTGGCTCTATTAGGTAGTACCTTCCAACCTAGGTGGCTCATCTTCCAGCATTATATTAGGCAGTTTTGCATTGTAATCCATACAAAGGGTTTTCAGTGGCTAATTTTTAGAAGTAGATCAACAGACCTTTCTTTTCAGTGTGTCTTGATCAGGAAGCTGTCCAGGAAGCTGTCCAGAAACCTGTCCACTTTGGATGAGCCTGCTAGTATTTAAAATACTGATGACATAGCTCCGGCATCATAAAGACTATGGCATCAGTTTGATTTGTTTCTAATATCACTGTCTCTCAAGCAAAGTGATTTATAGAAGTGGAAGGAACATTGACAAAGCAAGGAAATACAGGCAATGTTTGTGTCCAACAGTGTTAACAACCTTAGTATAAAGAGTTCATAAATTTACAAGAAAAAAATGTAAGTTTTGATGCATATATGAATGAAGGGCAGGACCAGACAATTAATGAAAAACAAAAAGCACTGTCAATAAATATATGAGAGATCTTTGATTGAAGAATGAAACATGCACAAAAATTTTAAAAAATCAATGATATATCAGTTGTCATGCAAGAGCATGGCAAAGATGAAAAAATAAAAGAGAAAATGACAATATCTAGCATTGATTAGTGTGTAGGAAAATGGACACAATCTTGCTCCTTTAGAGTTTCAAAATAATACAGAACTATAGTGACCAAGCAATTCTACTGGGAACAGATCTTCAGGAAGGGAGAAAACATCTATAAAAAAATAATATTCTTTGCATTGCTTATAAATGCAGAAAAATAGAAGAAGAAAGAAATGACAACATCTTAATGCCCTTCTATACAAATCTGAGTAAACACATCATGATTCAGTCACATAAGAGAACACTAGGGGATATTTTAAAACATCAATGCTTTCATTTATTGAATAAAATATTCATTAACTAGAAAAATGTACACAATAAAATGACGCACAGAAGAAACAGCTCATTAGATAGCATGTAAAATATGGTACTTATATCTGGTTGTGGGATTTCACTGTTAAGAAATCCAAAGCCAAGTGCCATTAAGAGAAACATGCACAATTTTTGTACTATTTGAATTTTTATAAGCATTCATTTTCACAAATTATTAAAAAAAAAACTTAAAGACTACAAAATCAGCTTGGTCTCAAAGTTGTGGCTATAGAATGAATGTAACGTTAAGATTCAAGTAGTAAGATTAAATTAATGTGGGCAAAAGCTCACTTTCATAGCATTATCGTTAGGTGTCCTTGATTCGTTCTGACTCACAGCAACCCTGCGTACAACAGAACAAAATACTGCCCAGTCCTGCACCATCCTTACAATCACTGTTATGCCTGAGCCCGTTGTTGCAGCCACAGTCCATCTCATCGAGGGTCTTTCTCTTTTTCACCTATTGTTTATTTCACCAAGCATGATGACACCTGCAAGGAACTTCCTGCTGGTGTTCAGCTACAAATATACCTGTGTCCTTTGGAAAATTTGAAGATTTACAAATGAAAAAACAACCCACTGCTGGGAAGTCAATTCTATCTCACAAGACTTTATACGACAGAGTAGAACTGCCCCAACAGGATCTCCAAGCAGCAGTTGGTGAGTTTGAGCTGCTGACCTTTCGGTTAGCAGTCATAGCTCTTAACCACTGTACCACCAAGGCTCCTGAAGATATATAGGACTGGTGTAAAACATAAAACATAACTTGGTTATCGATGAGAGCTGGGTTCTATACATCTATAGGATATCATCCTGCTGACCTCTGGCTGGAGGAAGGAGAGTGGGTGGAGAAGAGGGAAAGGAGACTGTTGGGAGGATGAGACATGTATGGAGCAGAGAGGAATGGTGTGCAGTCACCGGACAGGGAGAGCAGTGGAAGCTGCATGTTGGTGGGCATGTAAATTTACACGGGAATGTACATTTTCACTCAGTCATGTTAAATAAAAAAAAAATCCAAAAAAAAGAGAAAAGAATATAAAGAAAATAATCTTCCCCTCTAGAGTCTAGTTTACTGTTGGTTCAGGATATCATCCTTAGTTAGAGACTATCTAAAGGCAAAGGTAGACTTTGAAGTGAATTTAGGGGAAGATGGTGAGAAATAAATGAAGGTAATAATATATTAATATATTTAATCCCAACAACCAACCTATGAGATAGGGAACATTTTTTTCTCATTTTACATAAGAGTAAACTGAGATACAAAAAGGATAAATTCTTCTCCAAGTTCCTACAATTAAAACTTTAGCCCAGAATGTTTAGGATGTTCAGCATGCATCTATATCAATGCTTCTAAAATTTAATTTGAGGCAGACAAAAGAACTGGAAACACTAACAGAAGTCACTAACTGGTGATAAAGAGGCAGATAGATCCAGTTTGTAGATGTGCTTTTGTTCAACTAACAATTTTTCTTTCAGTCTGCTCATTTATTTCATTTTTTAAAAAAATAAAGTAAGAGTGTGTTTTTTTCATGCTGTATTATCTTTAATTACTCAAAGACCTCTTCATTCATGTCACCTAGAGACCATTTTACCCACTTCTCTGGCAGCCAGTCTCTTGTCTTTCTCTTCTGCAACGGCAAGGTGGATACCTCTTCCTCAGGGCAGAGAAACTCATGGTTTGTTATCCTTTGCCAATACTGAAAACATTGGCAAGCCAGGTGACAGAGCTGTTGCCATTGGCACTCTTCACATGAACCACATCAAAAGAGCCAGATGTCTTTTTCTGTTAATGTTTATACCAATTCTTTCCAGGTTAGCACCTCCCATCACCATACACAGGTTGCCAGTGTCACACTTGATGAAATCAGTAATCTTTCCAGTCTCCAGATCACTCTGAATGGTGTTATTTCCCTTGATGAGCTAATTAGGCTAGCAGATGGTGTGAGCACCTTGGGTCATCAGATGAGGAACTTCTTTTGTGGCTACAAGGATGTTTCCTACTTTGCACAATTTGTGCTTTGTCTCCTGAAGTGCAATACAATGAACAGCAAATTGACCCTTGGTGTCAGATAGACAATGCAGAAAATCTCTCCAGGCTTGCCAATGCTGATGACGTCTGTAACACTGGCAGGAGAGATTGTATCACTTGGGACCTTCCCATCAATCTTAATGAACTGCTACATGCGGATGTTTTTAACTTCATCTCCTGTCAGGGCATACTTCTTAAGCCTGTTCATGGAAAATGATAACGGGAAGACATGCTCTCAGCTTATGTGGCTGGGTGGATAAACAAGGAATAAACACGCTGGTCAGTTGTCCAGCATCCAATGTTTTGGAGCTGCCACATGCTTCAGATGCTTCTAGGAACCGTGAACCATGGCTGTGCTGTGCAAGGAAAGATCAGGCATATGCTCTAAATTTTAAAAATATTCACATACAATTTCGAATTATCAGCTTCCCTTGAAAAATTTAGATGTGGCCACACAAAACTTTCATTTCTGTATGGCAGCCATTTACCAGGTGTGGGTTAGGAGCATGCTCTCTCCACTCAGCCATCCTAGCTGCTTGGCTATGTATACATACATCAAAATTATGGCTTCAGCTATAGAACACAGAGGGGAAAAAAATTTTGCTGTTGAGTTGATTCCAACTCACAGTGACCCTATAGCACAGAATAGAATTGTCTCACAGTGTTTCCAAGGTTATAATCTATGGAGGCAGACAGCCAAGGTCTTTTCTCTGAGAGTAGCTGGTGAGTTCAAACTGCTGATCTTTCTTATTATCAACCAAGCACTTAACTGCTGTGCCACCAGTGCTTCTATAGAACATACAAAAACCTTAAAAACAACCCTGATTTATCTTTAAAGGATAAAACACGGCAATTTTTTCTTGTGCAACCAAGGTATGACTGGTGTAGGGTGATAATGCAAACTATTTCAGTTAAACTTAGAATATACCTTGTCATTTTGTTCAGCCTGTCAAAGAAAACCCAGTCCACTAGCATGATTAAGAAAATGATACTTCGCTCATGATTCCTCAGGAAAGTGGAGGTCAGAGTTATACCCCCAAAGCAAAATTAAAATAAAATATTGATGAGGTCCCTCTATTGTCCCTCCACAGTTCTTCATCAAGGTTCTTCATCAACCAGCATCCTCATCCTCTTGACTTTGCATTTACTCAGTTTAACTTCCACCTTCAGCTTCTCAAATTTTGTGTACCTCATCCTCAACATTTCTGTCTTTTCTTAAGCGGACTAATTTAGTACTTTCTTATGCTTTAAGCTTCATAAATATAATGTAACTAGGTACTCACATTAGGATCAAATTTTTAGAAAACTGTAGAGGTATTATAAACAGTAAATTACATATCCTTAGTTATATTTCTTCCTTTGAATTTTAATTCTTCTAAATTGATGTCTGTTCTATGCCATGTAAGCATCTGTTGACCCCAAACAAGGATATATACATTTTAGTCTTGTCTTTGTCATATGCTATTTGAGTTACTTTAAGTAGTTGTTGTGTGCATTTGAGTTGATTCCCACTGTACGTTGGCCTTACATAATAGAGTACAAACGTCCCATAAGGTTTTATTAGCTGTAATTTTTATGGTAGGAGCCCTGATGATGCCTTCCATAAGGATTGCTACCAATAAATCCCTATGTGGCAGTTTAAAACAGTCAATTTTTCTGTTAGCAGCCAAGCACTTAACCATTGCTTTTAGATCTTTCTTTTGATAACAGAAAATAAGAAAACTTCCCATCTAAACAAGTTTATAGTATGGATATCAAATATACTTTGTAAACCTGAGAAACCTTTGAAAATAAAACCTGTAAGCCTTGAAAACAATACATTTTAAAAAATGTTGTGGATAGGTGGAGTCAACAGCTCTATAGAGAGAAGCATCATGCTGTTCCTATGCAGCAAAGACCCAAAAAACTAAGTGAAAAACAGATACAAATGTCAATCCTGGAACTCTAAGCATCAAATGAAGGGATGAAGAAGTTGATGAAGCACCAAATGGATATGAACATGACAGAGAACAAGGACAGTTAAAGAGTAGAGGTTCCCTACTAGCTAACAAGGCATGGATTTACCATCTTGAACCTCAGGCATCTAGAACAGAAAACAGAGAATATAGAAAAGCATCTTCATGGAGCATCCAACTGGAGACAGAGAACCCAGTAACCAGGGATATACGTGTTTCCACTCCCTGTCCTTCTTCTCTCTAACTAGCCTCCATAACTTTCCAAAAGGCCACAGTTGCTTGTGCACAGAGACAGCAGCTCATTGCTGCCTGGGTCCACCTTGGTCTTACCAGCTGACTCCTACAGTGCCATTTTTGTTGTTGTTGCTATTATTTTCTTAGCTTTTTTTTTTATTGTTGTTTCTTCTCTCTCTCCCTTCCTTCCTTTCCTTTTTCCTACTCACCTAACACTGTGTGCACTCCTTACCCCTTCTTGACAGGCTGTGCCATACAGCTTGGCTACATAGGCACTGGCACATGGACTCCCTGACTCTATTCCCCTTCCTCACTGGCGGAATCCCCCAGGTTCACTTATTTTATTATTTGATTTTGTTTGTTTCTGCTTGTTGTCGTTGTTGTTTCTTCTCTCTCCTTCCTTCCTTTCCTTTCCTCCACCCCCCTTCTCAATGTGCTGTGATTTACTGCTTAGCTAGAGAGACTCCAGCACATGGTCTTCCTAGGTCTGTGCCACCCCTACAGACCAGAATCTTCAGTCTCATATTTTTATTTTTGTTGATTTTTCCCATCTCCATTTTTCTTCTCCCTCCCATCTAGGACCTGCGTTGTCTTCATCTCTTCTTGAAAGGCCATTTTGGATTGTCTGGTGAGAGAGGCATCAATTTGACATCACCTAAGTTCTGCCCTGCTCCCAACAGTTGGCTCCCCCATTACTATATTTATTTACTTTTGTTGTTGTGTATTTTTGTTTCTGTATTTGTTGTTTCTTCTTTCCTTTCCTTTGATCTGTCCATCTAGCCCTGTATGCCAGTCACATCTCTTCTTGACAGGTCAACCCACACTGCTGAGTTAGAAAGCTGAGCATATGGCCTAATCCTGCTGAATCCCATCACACCACACTTTTGCTTACTTTTTGTCATTTTCCTTTCATTGCTTTTTTCTTTGTTTCTTTTGTTTTTATCTCTACCTTCTCTCATCCACTTAGTTCCACATATCACAACTTCTCCTTTCCCTCATACTTATCTGCATTGTGCATCAAGCAAGTCAACCTCAAGCATCACTGGCATGGACCACGGGATAGTGCCTTGCAATGTGTACTGGCCCTGCCCTGTTGGCACTAATGTGTGCTGAAAGTGACCCATCTTAGCCTCTCCCACAACAAGACTTACCTAGCTGCACCATACCTGCTAAAATGAAAAGGTGGTAAGACGTATCTTGCCCACAGACCAGCAAACAACAAAGCACAACCATCCCACCTGCCCAGACATAACCAAATAAGTCAAAAAAGCAAGATCAAACAAACAAGTCTCCAAAAAATGAAGAAAAATATCCCAAAGACAGAAAAAAAATCCTAAATGTCCCCAAAGTAGATAATATTAAAACTTATTTAAAAACAAACAAACAGAATAGAACAGAATACCTCCAGAAAGATATGAAGTAAAACACCAGATGACCTTCCAGAACAAGGAAAGGCACTCGAACTACCTGATAGGGAATCTGAAACTCTAATATTCAGCAATCTCTAAGAGATGAAGGAAAACATAAACAAAAATAAGGCAAAAATAAACAGAATCATGGAAAATAGAGACAAAAACAGGGAAACAGCCAAAGCAATGGAAGAATTTAAAATTGAAGACAAATCCTTAGAAATCACTTTTTTTCAGGAAAAATAAGAGAACAGAATGAAGAACTGAAGCAACCCTAAGAAAAAAGTGGGATATGATAAAAGCAAAAAAATGTGTGTAATAAGAGTTTCATACCAGGGAGAAAATGGAAACACAGAGGGGATCATTAGCATTTGCTAAAAACAAATCTTCCCTAAAACATGAAAAGCTGAACATTCAAGAAGCTAACTGAACTCCATATAAGATAGACCATAAAACAAAATCACCAAGATGTATCATAAGCACATTTGCCAAAACAAAGGCAAAGAAAGAATTTGAGAGCAGCTTGAGAAAAAAGAAAAAGTCACATAAAAAGAGGAAACATTAAGACTTAATTCTGACTGCCAAGCCAAGTGCTGTTTACTGGAAGGAAAATATACAGGCAAAAAGACAACAGGATGGCATAAAAAATCCTGAAAGAAACAAACTGCCAATCAAGTTAATACATCCTGCCAAATTCTCTTTCAAATGTTGTTGCTGTTAGGTGACCACAAGTTCATTCTGAGTCATAGCAACCCTGGGTATAACAGAACAAAACACTACCTGATCCCGTGTCGTCCTCACAGTCCTTGTTTTGCTCAATTGTACCACTGTGAGAATCCATCTTGATGAGAGTCTTCTTCCTTTTCATTGACCATCTACTTTACCAAGCATGATGTTCTTCTCCAGGCACTAATTGCACCTGATAACTTGTCCAAAGTATGTGTGACATACTTTATTGTTTGTATGTCTTCTAAGATTTCTTGTTCTTTTGGCAGTCCATAGTATATTCAATATTGGTGACCAATACCACATTTCAAAGGTCTCAGTTCGTCGGTCTTTCTTATTCATCTTGCAGCTTGCCCATGCATACAACACAATTGACAACACTATGTCTTGAATCAGGTGCACCTTTGACTTAAACGTGATGTCTTTGCCTTTCAACACCTTAAAAATGTCTTTTGAAGCAGATTTGCCCAATGTAATAAGTCATCTGATTTCTTGATTAATACTTCCATGGGTGTTAGTTGTGGATCCAAGTGAAATGAGATTTTTGACAACCAAACTCAATCTTTTCTCCATTTATCATGATGCTGCTTGTTGACCTAGTGGTGAGAATTTCTGTTTTTTTTTTTTGTTTGTTTGTTTGTTTTTATGTCAAGACAATCTGTACAGAAGACTATGATCTTTGATCTTTGTCAATAAGTGCTTCTAAAATTGTTCACATTCAACAGGCAAGATTATGTCATTTGCATTACATAGGCTGTTATTGAGTCTTCTTCCAACCCTGATATCACGTTCTTCTTCATATTATTTGCTCAGCATACAGATTGAACAAGTATGGTGAAATGATACAAACCTGATGCACATCTTTCTTGACTTTGAACCACGTAATATCCCCTAGTTCTGTTTGAAAGACTGCCTTTTTGTCTATGTACAGATTCTTTGTAAGCACAATTATGTGTTCTTGAAGTTCTATTCTTCACAGTGTTACCCATATATTTGTTATGATCCACGCAAACTCCTTTGTATACTCAGTAAAATGCAGGTAAAGATCTTTCTGGTATCCTCTGCTTTCAGCCAAGGTCCATTGAACATCAGCAGTGATACCCCTGGCTCCATGATCTCTCTAGAATCTTTCTTGAGTTTCTGGCAGTTCTCTGTCAACATAGTGTTGCATCCACTTTTGAATGGTATTAGCAAAACTTCATTTGCTTGTGATATTAATGATATTGTTTGATAATTTCTGCATCTGGTTAGATCACTCTTCTTGGAAGCTAGCGTAAGTATGGGACTCTTCTAGTCAGTTCAGCAGGTAGCTGTCTTCCAAATTTCTTAGCATACACTTCCAATGCTGCATCCATTTGTTCAACCATCTCAGTTGATATTCTACCAATTCCTAGACTCCTGTTATATGTCAATGCCTTCAATGAAGCTTGGACTTCTTCAGCACCATTGGTTTCTGATCATATGCTACCTCCTGAAAATGCTGAACACTAAGCAATTTTTTGGTGTAGTGACTATGTGTATTTTTTCCATCTTCTTTTGATGATTTCTGCATCATTTAATATTTTCCCTGTTGAATTTCTCACTTTTGTAACATGAGGCTTGAATTTTTCTTCAGTTCTCTGAGTTTGAAAAATATTAAGTATATTCTTCCCGTTTACTTTTTTAACACCAAGCCTTTTCACATGTCACTATACTACTTTGTCTTCTTGAGCTGCCCCTTAAAATATTCTGTTCAGCTCTTTTATTTCACTACTTATTTCTTTTGCTTTAGCTACTTGCTAGTCAAGAGCAAGTTTGAGAGTCATTTCTGACACCCATTATGGTCTTGTCTTTTTAATGACTTTTTGCTTTCTTCATGTTTGATGTCCTAAGGTCATTCCACAATTCATGTGGTTTTGTTATTAGTGTTTAACTCATCAAATCTATCTTTGAGACAGTCTCTAAATTCAAGTGAGACATACTCCATGTTGTGCTTTGGTTTTCATGGGCTTGTTTTAATTTTCTTCAGTTTCAAATTGAACTTGCATGTGTACAATTGATAGTACACAGTGCAGTTGGCTCCTGGCCTTATCTGACTTAAGACACTGAACTTTTACATTGTCTATTCCCCCCTCCACCCAAAGAAAACACTGCTGTAGATTCCAACTCATAGCAACTCTATAAGACAGAGTAGAACTGCTCCTTAGCATTTCCAAAGAACACTTGGTAAATTTGAACAGCTGATATTCTGGATACCAGATGTAGCACTAAACTAGTAATCCCCTAGAGTTTCCAGTTTCATTCCACAGATATTGACAACTTGTTTCCTGTGTATTCTACATCTAGCAAGGTTCATGCACATAGTCACCATTTACGTTGGTGAAAAAAAGTATTTGCAGTGAACAACTCATTGGTCTTCCAAATTCTATCATGTGATCTTGGCACCATTTCTATCACCAAAGCCATATTTCCCAACTACTGATTCTTCTTTATTTCCAACTTTCACATTCCATTCACAGGTATTATCAATGCATCATGGTTGCATTTTTAAACAATTTTGGGCTACAGAAGTTCATAAATATCTTCAATTTCTTCATCTTTGGCTTTGGTGGTTGATGCATATTTGAATAATAGTCCTGTTGATTGGTTTCCATTGCACAGATATGGATATCATCCCATCGCTGACAGCTTGTTGACATAGCGATTAAATGTTATGACTGTTAACCAAATGTTTGTCATACAAATCCACCAGGTGTTCCTTGGAAACTCTATGGGGCAGTTCTACTCTGACCTATAGGGTCATTATGAGCCAGAATCAACTTAGTGGCAACAGATTTTCTGTCTTTTTTTTGACAGCATTTTACTTCAGGATACATCTTGATGTGTTCTGTTTGACAATGACTACAACACCATTCTTCTTCAAGTTATCATTTCTCACATAGTAGATCATATGATTGTCCAATTCAGAATGGCTAATCCCAGTAAATTTAGGGTAACTCGTGCCTAGCCCATCAATATTTATGTGTTCCATTTTATCTTTGGCAAGTTCCAATTTTCCTAGATTCACACTTCATATATCTCATGTTCTAATTATTAATGCATTTATGTAGCTGTTTCTTCGTGCTTTGAGTCATGCCACATCAGAAAATAAAGGTCTCAAACACTTGACCAGCACATGCATCTGTCAGTTTGTCATACTGTGGGGGCTTGCATGTTTCTGTGATACTGGAAGCTGTGTCACCAATGTTCAAATTACAGGAGAGTCATTCATGGTAGATCAGTTTCTGCTGGGCCTCTAGATCAAGACAGACTAGCATGAGGTGGTCTATGTATCAAAAATATTAATCATTGACAATCTTATGAATAGCAGCAGAGCATTGTGTGAAATAGTGTCAAAAAGGTGAGCCTCTCAGGTTGGATGGTACTCAAAATACGACCATGGAAGAGTTGCCTCCTCAAAGTAGAGTAGATTTCATGCAAATATGATGGTGAAATTATGACATTTTGAGATGAGCAGAAATTAAGGGGATATGTAAAAACAAAATAAAGTATACAAGAATCATTAAACAGGGACCTCTGACTGGAGAACCAACAACATCAAACAATGACTTGAATTTAGGACAGCGTATCAAGAAGGTAGCAACCCAGGTAATGAACTCTGAAGGCTAAATAAAATAAAACTAAAAGATTTACAACAGGGAACCAGAGATGCCAATCTGTAAATGACATTATCAGAAGAACCAAAAAAAAAAAAGAGAGAGCATAAATGGTGTAGCATAGAATTTTCATATAAGGGAGCAGTCAAAGAGTTATTAAGTTTTAAAGATTGGTTTAACCTTAGGAAGATGAGACAAATTTAAAGTAAACTAGAAAATTAACAAACCTACTCACTAAAACAAACATAGTTTTAGTAAAAACAAAACCTGCAACAAAAGAACTGAAAAAAAAACCACAAACAAAAAAATTTCAGCACAGGAGAGTAAGGGAAACAAAGAAAATGTTGACACTGCAAATTAAAGCAATACAACATTGCAGCAGTAAATTCACACCTATCAATAACCACACTGAATGTGAGTGGCTTAAATGCAGCCAGAAACAAAGAGTGAAAGAATAGCCAAAAAAAAAAAAAAAAAAGATACGCTATCTCTAAGAGACACACTGTAAAAACAAAGACATAATACATTAAAAATCAAAGAATAGAAAAAAATATATCAAGCAAACGAAAATCAAAAAACAGTGCAGGAGAGGCAATACTAGTCTCAGATAAAAGAGACATTAAGATAAAATCCATTGTAAAAGAAAAGGAAGGACATATAATGATTCAAGGGACTATCCGCAGTCGTAACCATAATAAATATCCAATGACAGGGCTCCAAACTACATAAAACAAACTAACAGCACTAAAAATAAAAATCAACAGTTCTATAATAATAGGAGACTGCAACATACCACTTTTAGCAAAGAACAGAGTATCTCTAGAAAGAAATTCAGCAAAGACATAGATGGCCACAGTCAATCAACTTGACCTCATGGACATATATAGAACAGTCTACCCAAAGTGCCAAAGTACACATTCTTTTCCAATGCACATGGCACGTTCTCCAGAATAGACTTCATCTTAAGACTGCAAAGCAACCCTTAACCAAATCAAAAACACTGAAATAATGTAAAGCATCTTCTCTGATCACAATGTCAAAAAGTAGAAATTAACAGCAGGAAAGGAAATGAGAAAAAATCAAATACATGGAAACTGAATAATGCCTTGCTTAAAAAGCACTGCACAATAAAAGACACCAAATACAGAATAAAAAAAAAATCCTAGAGTGAAATGAGAATGGAAATGCATGATATAAAAACCTTTAGGACATAGCTAAGGTAGTGTACAAAGGTCACTTTATAGCAACAGATGTGCACACCAAAAAAGAAGAAAATAACGAAATCAAAACCTTATCCATACAACTAGAACAGTTAGAAAGAAAATAGCAAAAGAAGCCCACAGCCACCAGAGAAGAAAACAATGAAATATAGTGTAGAAAAAAAGTAAAAGTGTTTCTTTGAAAGGATTGACAAAATATGGGTGAAAATGACAAAAGAAATACAAAAGAGAACATAAATAACTCAAGTGAAAAGTGAAATGGGAGACATTACCACAGATCCAACTGAAATAGAAGGGATCACAACAGAATACTATCAAAAACTGTACTGCAATGAATTTGAAAATCCAGAGGAATTTGTAAAATTTTTGCAAATTTTGCCACTTACCAAAACTAACACAAACTGATTGAAAAGATGATTACAAAAAAAAAAAGATCCAACAATAATAAAAGCATTGGCCCAGATGGCTTCACTGGACATTCAACCAAACATTCAGAGAAGAGTTTACACTAGTGCTTCTCAAATTATTTAAGAATATAGGAAAGAAGGCATATTTCTGAATTTGTCCTATGAAGTCAGAAAACTCTGGTACCAAAACAAGGCAAAGAAATCACAAAAAAGAAAATAACACACTAATGTCTCTCATAAACACATGTGCAAAAATTCTCAACCAAATCCAGCCAACAGAGTTCGGTACCATATCAAAAAAACAATATACCCTAACCAAGTGTGATTCATACCAGATATACAAGGATAGTTCAACATTAGCAAATCAATCAACACAATCCACCTGATAAATAAAATGAAAGAGAATCACGTTGTCTTAGCCATCTAGTACTGCTATAGCAAAACCACAAGTGGCTGGCTTTAGAAAGAGAAATTTTAGTTTGTCACAGTTCAGTAGGTTAGAAGTCCAAATTCAGGGTGTCAGCTCCAGGGCAGGGCTTTCTGTGCCAGCACTGGAGGAAGGTACTCATCCTCAATCTTTCCCTGGACTGGGAGCTTCTGATTGGCAGGGAACCTTGGTCCTTTCTAAAAGACTTCTCAGCTCCTGGCAGTGCTTCTGGTGGTATGAGGTCCCCAAATCTCCACTTGCCTTTCTTTCTTGTATATCTCAAGAGGCTGCCCCCAGGCACAATACAATCCAACACATTGAGTCCTGCCCCACCAACACAACAGCCAACCATCCTTCTTCATTAACATCGTAGAGGCAGGGTTTACATTATAAAGGAATATCACACAATACTGGGAGTCGAGGCCCAGTCAAATTGCTACACACATTTTTGGGGGAACACAGTTCAATACACGACACAGACAGTCATCTCAATTGATGCAGAAAAGGCTTTCAACAAAGTCCAAAGCCTATTCTTGATTTAAAAAAATAAATAAAATAGTAATAGAAAGAAAATTCCACAACATAGTAATGGCCACCTATGGAAAAACAATGGCCAACATAATTTTTAGTGTAGAGAGGCTGAAAACATTCTACCCTAGAACAGGAATGAGACAAGGATGTCCTTTATCACCACTCCTATTAAATATTGTGCTGGAAGTCCTAATGACAGTAGTAAAACAAGAAAAAGAAATAAAGGACATCCAAATTGGTAAGGAAGGAGGAAAACTGATTTTATTTGTGGATGATATAATACTATACATAGAAAACTGAAAAGGTTGCATGAGAAAACTACTTGTACTAATACGAAGATTAAGCAGTGCAGCAGGATACAAGATAAACATACAAAAATCAGCTAGATGATTCCTGTATGCCAGTAAAGATAACAGTGAAATGGAAATCAAGAAAACAATATCATTTATGATAAGCCCTGAATAATAAGACACTTGAGAATAAACTGAATCAGTGATGTAAAGGACCTCTACACAAAGAAAACTACAAAATAGTACTGCAAAAAACCACAAGAAATACACATAAATGGAGAAACATACCATGCTCATGGATAGGTAGACTCAACATTGTAAAAATGACAATTATCCCCGAAGCAATTTACAAATACAATGCAATCTCAATCCAAATACTAACAGCAGTCTTTAAAGAGATAAAAAATTAATCATTAACTTTGTATGGAAAGGGGATATGCCACAGATAAGTAAAACACAACTGCAGAAGAACAAAGTAGAAGGACTCACACTACCTGATCTCAGAACCTACTATACAGCTAAGGCAGTCAAAATGGCCTGATATTGGTAGAATGACAGATACATTAACTAATGAAGTAGAATAAAGAGCCCAGAGGTAAATTCATGCACCTATGGTCACCTGATCTTCAATAAAGGCCAAAAGTCCAATAAATGCTAGAAGGACAGTTTTTAACAAATGGTGCTGGCAAAACTAGATGTCTGTCTGTTAAAAAAAAAAACAAAAAACAAAACAAAACAAGAGTGATACCTCATGCTGTATACAAAAACTAATTCAAAATGGATCAATGACCTAAATATAAAACCCAAACTATAAAGATCACAGAAGAAAAAAACAGGATAAACTCTAGAGGCCCTAATACATGTCATACAAATGACGTAAATCCTAACAATATACAAACACCACAAGATAAGCTAGATAACGCATATCTTCTAAAAATTAAACATGCTCATCAAAAGACTTCACAAACAGAACCCACAGACTAAAAAATTACTTTTAGCAGTGACAAATCCAACAAAGTTCTAATCTCTAAAATGTATTAACAAATCCAACACCCTTAGAACAAGAAGACAAATAATCCCATTTAAAAATGGGCAAAGGATGTGAATATTTATTTTACAAAAAAAAAAAATTAATGTGTCTAATAGACACCTGAGGAAATGCTCGCAATAACTAACCATTAAAAAAAAAAGCAAACCCATTGCCAGTTGAGTTAATTCTGACTCAGTGAACCTACAGGATAGAGAGGAATTGGCAAACAGAGTTTTCAAGGAGTGCCTGGTGGATTTAAACTGCTAACTTTTTTGGTTAGTAGCTGTAGCTCTCAAACAGTGTGCTGTCAGTGTTCCCCACTAGCCATTAGAGCAATGCAAATCAAAACTACAGTGAGATACTGTCTCACCCCAAAATTACTGGCTTGTGATCTAAGGTACTCCACTGGTTCCACTCTGTTTGGAGATGGGAGAAAACCCAAAACACAAGGGAAAATTAGTCCAAAGGAAGAATGGACCACCACTACCACAGCTTCCTTCAGCCTGAGTCGAGCACAAGTAGAGGACACCCAGCTGCCACCACTGACTGCTCTGATAGAGATCACAACAGAGATTCTGATCAGAGATAGAGAAAAATGTGGAACAAAGTTCTAACTCACAAAAAAAAAAAAAAAAAAAAAAAGATTTATGCTCTGACAGAGACTGGAAAAACCCTAAAAATACTGTCCCCACGTATCTTTTTTACTTATTACTGAAGTCACTCCAGGTATTCACCCTTCAGTCAAAAATTAGACAGGTCCGTAAAATAAAGTGAAACTAAATGGGCAAACTATCCTGGGAACAAGAACAAGAAAGCTGGTAATATGAAACCCAACGTCAAAAAGTGGAGAGTACTGACATGTCATGGGGGTGGCAACCAATGTCAAAAAGCAATATGTGAGTTAATTGTTTAATGAGATATTAATTTGCTCTGCAGACCTTCATCTAAAGCATAAACATACAAAAATTGCTCTAAAGCAATGATGGGACTGTAATGAGGGTAGGAAATCAGAGAACTGGACATGAAACCAGAACAAATGAATGAGAATAATGACATTGTGAAAAATATAACCAATAACACTGAATAATTTGTGTACAAATTGTTAAACAGAAATTCAATTTACTGTGCAAACTTTTACCATAAACACAATAAAATATAATCTTAAAGAATAAAAATAATGTTCTGGATAACTGGAAATTTAATTTAATTTAAATAAGTACCATTTCATGAATGCCTACTATGTGTCAAGCACTGTGCTGGAGGTTTTATTATCATTTTCTAGTTTACTTTTCTCTGTCGTCCTCTGAAGTAGCAATGATATGCATTTTCCAGCTAAAGAAACTGAAACTCAGAGAAGTCAAACAACTTGCCAAAGGTCATCTGTCTGATTCAGAAGCCTGTGTTCTTTTGATGACACCGCACTGCTTCTACAGCTCTGCTCTCCCCTTCAAATGCCACACTGTGCCTCCTGCCTGTTAATTTGGAACTCTAGCTGTGTCTAGAGAAGACTACGAAATCATTTAATTCAGCAAAAATATTTTTGGATACTCTTGTATACAGCCTCAGAGTTAAAAACACTAAGTCACCCGAAAATATTTTGTATCTAGGTCTCAGCGTTTTAAGTACGGTATTTAGCAGAAGTATGATATTTACACAGCAATTCATTCTATTTACAAATAGTGTTTTTTCTTTTCAGTCTTACACCTATCAATCAGTGGCAGCTTCTTGCTAACTAGGAAGCAGGCAGAGGAAATGAGGCTTCAGGGAGGTAGAAGCAAACTGTCCGTTATGTTTGATTGTTTAAATATGCTAGAAACATACATTTTGGATTAAAAGCTAATGGAGCTTGCGGCTTTAGTAAAGGTTGAAATGGAACATTTGGAGCCTCTTAGTGACCAACAATACACAAATTCTATCTTGATTTTTTTTGTTTGGTTATGTTTTTAAATGTTCTTTGCTAATGTGGCAATGGCCTCAGAGTGTACGTCTCCTACCATATTCTTCTTTGAAGAGGTTCTTTGCAATGCTCTTTGAGGGGTAACGTTAGAATAGGATGCAGTGATGTAGCCGAAAGAACTGAAAAGTCGTGCTTTTTGGATTTTTCCCGCTTTTACAGAAAAGAGATTTGCAGAAGAAAAGAAAAAGAAAAAATAATGTTCATTTGTACTCATTAAATGAGAACTGAGTTTCCAATTTGCTTGGCAATAATGTGATAACATCATAACATTAAGTTTGCATGCTAATAAGATATATTGCCTATTTTATTCTTCTAGTAACACTTCTAGGGCTTTCATTTCCATTTTGGCTGGAAGTAATAACAAAAGCTAAAAAATAATTTGGTTTTGCCCACTCCCCCACTCACAGTCATCTGTCATATTTTCTAAGGCACTCATCTTTTGGATACAAACTAAAACTCTTTGATCTATAGAAGACTGGAGAGGATAATATCTTTGATCAGCCTGCTGGTACTGTGTATTTGTTTGTATAACGTGGCCCCTCATTCAAGTTGTATCTGGGAAATCTCCCAAACATTAGCTAATTCAGTAGTTAAGGGGCTGGATCGCCCACTGAGGGGCCTGAGAATTTGGCAAACATAATGATGGTAGAAGCAGGTCCAGATTGTTTCTTCTAGCCTGTGTATCATCAGCCACCCCTGGTCTACCTCCCTCAGGCTTAAGGCTGGTATGTAGTCAGAGACAGAAACAAGTGTGATTAGCAGCAGAGACTTCAACTGGTTGAAAATAAGAAATCTAGTAATGCACACGGGCACTATAAATGCATCTAGAGAAACTGAAACTCCTTATATGCCAAGTCTAATAAGAAAAAAACTGGACTGTCCCCTCCAAAACAGGAAGAAAACAAGTTAAAAGGGCTTGTGATGCTTTTATTTTGTCTTGAGAAGATAATGGTAGTTAAAAAGGAAGTATTGTCATGAGGATAATGGTTTCCTTTAGCTATAGCGTTGCTATGAGTCAGAATCAACTTGACAGCAATGTGGTTTTTTGTTTTGTTTTTGTTTTTTATAGCCATGTAAATACCAAGGGGAATAGACATACCTATTTCCTGGAAAAACTGAATGGATGCTTTGTGAAAGTCCAGTGACAAAGATCATTGTTATGCCAAATGATAGCTGTACACTGAGCTATTTTTTCTGATGCATGTAGGCTTGCTTCAATAGTAACTATACCATATTCTATTGGTAACCACCTTTTTCTAGTATAGCAGTGCACATTCATTATCTGTTGTGGGCAGTCAATTAACTCTGGAGAAGAAAACAACAGAATCAGCCCATTTGTCACTATCTGTGATTCAGTGGTAGAATTCCTGTCTTCCATAAAAGAGATCTGGGGTCGATTCCAGCCAGCACACCTTATACATAGCCACCATCTGTCAATGAAAGATTTATGTTGCTATAATGTTGCACAGGTTTCATTGAAGCTGAAAATGACTATGGTAAGATTGACTATAAAAACCATCTAAGATGGACTAGGAAGAAAAGTCTGGTAATTTATTTTTAAAAAATCAACCAATGAAAAACCTATGGATGACAAAGGTCAAATGGACAAATGGTCATGGAGATGGCAGAGGACAGCATTCTGTTTCATTGTACATGGGGTCATCATGAGTCATGAACTAACCACACATAAATAGAAGGTATGACTGTGAAAGAGTAAGACTAGGAGTTAAACAAATACAGAAACATTGTTAAAAGTCAGTGAAACTTTTTCTCTTCAAAGTAATCATCTTAGATGTACACAAGGTAACTATAACTTCCAAACTGACCATCTAGATTTCCTGTAATTTTATTATTCTCAATAAACATAATTCTCTGAAGGTAGAAAAATATTGAATATACCATGTCCTGCCAGAAGAACAAACAAACCTGTATTGGAAGAAACACAGCCAGAATGCTCCTTAGAAGTGAGGATAGCAAGACTTTGTCTTATGGAGAAGGTCATCATGCTTGATAAACAAGAAGGTCAGAGAAGAAGCAGAAGCCTCTCAATGAGATGGATTAACACAGGGGATACAACAATGGGCTCAAGCATCACAAGGACTGCGAGGATAGTACAGGACTGGGTAGGGTTTTGTTCTGTTGTACATAGATTGTTATGAGCTGTAACTGGCTCTATGGTACCTAGCAACAACATCAGCTAAACGTAGAATGGAATATTGCTTAATCTAACTAACTATGTAAGAACTTTCCCACAGACATTTGCAAATAAGAAAAAAGTCCTTATTCAGACTGAGTCATGATTTGGGGGTCAGTAAATATGGCTACCAAAGCCATGTAGTTATTCTAACAATATTTGGAAATCTATTGGCAACTGCAGCCAGAATCTCCTTATGAGTCACACACTGTTACTATTTATCTAATTCTGAGATATATTCCTATAGCTGCTCATAGAAGCATCTCAGTGCTTTATTTGCACAGATTTCCTAAACTGATTTCTGAGCATGGTGTTTCTAGATTAGACTAATACATTAAAATATTGAAAGGAACAGAGCTCCCATGTTTAGATACTTCATTACTAAAATAATGAAAATGTTGTATTTTGAGTATGGAATTATGATGAAGTATAGTATATTGCAGAAACCCTGGTGGCATAGTGGTTAAAAGCCCTATGGCTGCTAACCAAAAGATCAGCAGTTCAAACCTGCCAGGCACTCCTTGGAAATTCTATGGGGCAGTTCTACTCTGTCCTATAGGATCACTATGAGTCAGAATCTGCTCCATGGCAGTGGGTTTAGTCTTTTTTGTTGCTGTTTTATACTATATTACATTAAATACAATTGAAGCTTTTATTCAAGGGATTTAAAATACCTTCATCATTTCCACATTCACTGCCCTATGGATCAATCCATTTCTACAGGTATTAATGAGAGATTTGTTTGCGCTTGGTGCTGTGGAAAGAGCAGCCAACTGGTTTGTGGAAAAGTATCATCAGTTCTAATTTCAATAAAGAAAAGTAGATGAACTAAGAAATTAAATAATTAGCATGAGCTCACATGACACAGTGATAATCCCAGTAGAGGAAACTGCCATCTTTCTTAATCCTGGCTAAGCAATCATTTATGAATAACTTTCTCTTCTCTCTCTCTGTCTCTCTCAGAGCATGCACACACACACCTCTGTAACTTTGTTTTTCTAAAATACCTAAAATCATAACACTTGATGGGTTTTTGTTCTGACCTTGTTGTATCTTTACTTGAGCATGTTTAGAGTGGGGTATGGGAGTGTTCAATGCGTGAAGGTAGGGTGAAATTCTAGCATACTGTATTCTAGAAACTGTCTAAGACTTTAAAAGAACTGCAAACCCTGAAAATGATAATCCTATTGGGCTTACTCTTTTGAAAGCCCAAGGAGAAGAAGTCTCTCTTACCTGATTTTAGGATCGGAGGCTTGAGAGTTATACACAGAAAGAAACTACTCACTGGCCAGGAGTGAAAGTGGAAAAGGTCAGACTCTGAGAATGAACCTTTGCATTTCACCTGCTGTAGCTAGCAAATACCCTAACATCCCTCATGCTCAGATTCTGAAATCCTGCCTGAGTGAGTTATTACTATGTATCACTGAGGAGGACTAGAGAGAAGAGTGGGTAAGTGCTGCAGTCCTGTGGTATTAGCCTAATGAAAAAGCCCACATAAACTTAGGACAGGGCTGGGAAGAATTACAAAACTTTCTGCCACAATGCGGCAGACAACTTTTCACATATTTTCCAATCTACAGCTGTTCTTGTTGTTGTGTTCCTTGGGTCCCAGTGAAGATTTTTATTTATTGGTGATAAACAATCATAATGAACTATATTACCAGCTGAGTTGAGTGCTCTGTATGTGGAGGCATGCTGTCACTTATTTTAAATGCATTCTATCAGTTTATCCTCATAATAGTCTTCTGAGATACTACTATTGTTGTTTTGTAGATGAGGAAACTGAAGCTTAGAGACTTTAAGCAACATGTCCACGATCACATTACAAAATATAATAAAACTAAAGCTCCAAACTAAATTGTTCTACTTTCAGTGCTCATGTCATTGACCATTTCATTTTAAAACCTAAAATTTCCATAATGATTTTAATTTTTTAATTACTTTCATTTACAGCAAGAGCACCAGCACTGTATAAGTGAAGATGGGTCGAATCCTATCCTTAGCATATTATACTTATCTGCACTTTCCTTGGAAACCCCAGTAGCATAGTGGTTAAGTGCTGTAGCTGCTAATCAAAAGGTCAGCAGTTCTAATCCACCACATTGTACTCGGTCCTACAGGGTCACAATGACACAGAATCAACTCAACAGTAGTGGGTTTGGTTTGGGTCTGGGTTTGGGTTTAGGGTAGCCTATAGATTGCTCTCTGAAGAAGTAGTTAAGGTGCAAGCTGAGGAAAGACCAGAAATTTGTTTCTTGATAAATGAAGAGAACACTCCAGGAAAAAGGAAGAGCATATATGAAAGTTCTGAGGTAGGAAAGAACTTGTTATCTTCAAAGAACTAAAAGGTGGCCACTGTCAGAGCAAATTGAACTAGGAGGCAAGTGACTCAGGATTTTATATATGACTAGGGTTTGTAGTGAAGTGTTTTCCAAACAAAGACAATATGCAAATAAGGGAAAATGGATATCCTTTGAGACTGAAGTTATAAAATCAACACATAGTCAATAAGAAAAAGAGATGTTCAGGACTCTCAAAATAAAAAGCTAATGACTCCCAACTTTACAACAAGACTGAAATTATTAACACACTGAAGAAAATAACTGGGAGAGTTGAGCATCCAGAAACTATAAACAAAAGTATAAATTGATAAGTTGGATGTTGTTAAAACTAAAACCCTCTGTTCTGTGAAAAGCATTCTTAAGAAATGGAAAGATAATTCACATTCTAGGAGAAAATGTTTACAAACCACACATGAATGCTTAAAATGAAGAAAGAAAGAAAAGAAACAGCCCAGTAGCATAATGGGCACAAGATCTGAACAGAGACCTCACCAAAGAAGATATACTGTTCATAGGTGCTATAGAGTCAATTTAGAACCACAGCAACTTCATATGACAGACTAGAACTGCCTCATAGAGTTTTCTAGGCTGCAATCCTTAAGGAGGGGAATCACCATGTCTTTCTCCTGTAGATCCACTGGGTCAATCTGAATTGCTAACCTTTTGATTAGAGCCCAGAGCTTAATTATTGAGTCACCAGGGCTCCTTCCAGAAGACATACAATTGTCAGATAAGCATATGAAATTATTTTCAACCTCACATGACATTGTTGTTGTAAGGTGCCATCCAGTCAGTTCTGACTCATGGTAGCCACATGTGCAACAAAATGAAACATGGCCAGGCCCTGCATCATCCTCACAATCATTGTTATGTTTGAGTCAACCAGTGCAACTACTGGGTCAATCTATCTCATTAAGGGACTTCCTTGTTTTCACTGACCCTCATAGCTTACAAAGCATATTGTCCTTCTCCAGGGACATGTCCCTCCTGATAACATGTCCAAAGTACATGAGACGAAGTCTTATCACTCAGGCTTCCAAGGAACATTCTAGCTGTACTTACTCAAAGACAAATTTGTTCATTCTTCTGGCAATCCATGGGATATTCAATATTCTTCACCAACATCGAAATTCAAAAGCGTGAATTCTTCAGTCTTCCTTATTAATTTTCTAGCTTTCCCATGCATATGAGGTGACTGAAAACATCATGGCTTGTATCCGACACATCTTAGTCCTTGAAGTAACATCTTTGCTTTTGAACATTTTAAAGAGGTCTTTTGCAGCAGATTTGCCCAATGTAATAGATTGATCTCTTGACTGCTACATCTGTGGGCATTGATTAAGTGGCTCTGAGTAAAATGAAATCCTTGTCAGCTTCAATCTTTGCTTCACTTTTCATGTTACTTATTGGTCCAGTTATGAGGATTTTTGCTTTCTGTATGTTGAGGTACAATCCATACGGAAGGCTGTAGTCTTTGATCTTCATCCGTGTTTCAAGTCTTCACTTTCAGTAAGCAAAGTTGAGTTGTCTGCATAATGCAAGTTGTTGATGAGTTTTCCTCCAAACCTGACTCCACATTCTTCTTCATATAGCCCAGCTTCTTGGATTATTCGCTCAGCATACAGGTTGAATAGGTATCGTGTAAGGATACAACTGACACACACCTTTCTTAACTTTAAAGAACACAGTACCTCCTTGTTCTGTTCTAATGACTGACTGTTGGCTTGTGTAAAAGTTCCTTACCAGTACAATTAAACATTCTGGAGTTCTCGTTTTTGTAATGTTATCCATAAGTTGTTATGATCCACAGTCAAATGCTTTTGGGTAACCAATATACAGAGGTAAATATCTCTCTACTATTCTCTGCTTTCAAAGAAGTTGGTTTGAAAAAAAAAAAAGAAAACTATTGTTGCAAGTTGATTCTGACACATAGTGACCTTACAGGACAGAGCAGAACTGCCTCATAGAGCTTCCAAGGAGTGACTTGTGGATTTGAACTGCAGACGTCCTTTAATGTCTCCTTTTGGTTAGCCATAGAACACTTAGGAAGTTACAAATTAAAGCAGCAGTGCATCATTACTATATACCTATTAAACCCACTGATGTCAAGTTTGGTCTGACTCATAGCAACCCTAGAGGTCAGAGTAGAACTGGCCCAAAATCCAAAATGTTGACAATACCAAATGGTGGAAGATATGTGGAGCAATGCCAAGCCAGCCAAGCAATAGGACCTCTGGTTTAAGGCTAGTGGGAATATATAATGGGACAGCCACTTTAGAATAGTCTGGCAGTTTCTTACAAAGGTCAACATAATCTTACCATAGATTCAGTGACTGTGTGCTTCTTGGTAGTTATCCAAACTAGCTGAAAAGTTATACTCACATAAAAACCTGCATGTGACATTTCAGTAACATTAGTCATTCAATACATGAATGATAAAACAAACAGTGGTACAATCAAACAATAGACTTTATTCACCCAGTGGAAAACAAATGAGCTATCACAATACATCGGGATGGGCCTGAGATGGCAAAGTAGTCAGATACCTCCTGTGATCCCTTTAACAACAAAGACCCCCCCCAAAATGAATTGATTATATATGAAATTCCACGGCTCTTGAACACCAAAGGGAAAGTTGAGAAATCAGACTGAGAAACGAGGAAGGGACAATAGGTCCAGAAGCTCTTAGGACTGGCCAGACCTCATCCATCAAGAATCAGCACACAGTAGGAGGACTGGAGTAGGAGGAGGTCAGCAGATGGATGGAAGCAGTGGTTTTTGGAAAGCATCTTCCTCAGTGGCAAACACTAAGCAGTGGGAAAACGACTCATGCCTCCAGAATCAGTGCAAAGTAGCAGTCAATCATCAAAATTTAAGTGGCTTTCATCTAATCTGTTGCCTATAGATCTAAAACTTTACATCAAGCTAAACCTCTCTCCCTTTACTCAGTAATTCCCCCTCCTCATTTATCTCCATTGCCCTGGGCTCTATATTCTGATGTACTACCTGGAAGTTAGTAGGACTCTTTACACACACTGAACTATTCTCTCAGCTTTGGAGAGAGAACAAATAACAGAAAAAAATATGCCAGCTCCCCTAAGAAAGAAACCCTTTGCTTAGGTGAAGGTATAATGAGTCCACAGAGCATGAGAGCCTTTCAGCACTGCATACAGCATTCAGCATGTCCTTCATCCTATAGTGAAAGCTATCTACCTACTCGAATTAAGGAACAGGGATAAGCCTTCCTCACAGAACTCATGGATGGTTCTCAGACCACTAACTTTCTCAGCATATGCAGCCAGTTACCTGTGCCTACACCAATTACCCCTGCCAATCTAGGACTCTGTGAGATAGCCTGTAGCACAAACTTGCTGACTAAACTACCTGGGCACCTCAACTGAATACACACAAGAAAAATAAATAAACTCCTTGTTCCACACGCCTGGTGGCAGCTCTGGCCACCTGGTGAAAGGATGTGAAAAGCTCTAATTCACCAGTAATCAATATGGTTTAAATGATGAGCCTATTTGAACATTTCAAACCAACACAAAAAAGGAGTTAGAACACAGCAAGCAAACATAAATAAATACAACAACTTACTAATGACTCAGAGATAAGAGTCAACATTAAATCATTCAAAGTGGCAGACCACAATGGCTTCAGAAAGTTCCCCAAGCAAGGAATCTACACATTTTCCAGATGAAGAGAACTTACTGGAATTATTGGAAGTAAAATTCTAAATATCATTCTTAGAACTCTTCAAGAGATCCGAAAGGAGCTCAAACAAAACCCATCAGAGCATAATGATGAACTGAACAGACTGCAAGAAACCCTTAAGAAACAGCATGCAGAGATTCAGAAGATTAATAGTAAAATTACAGAATTAGACAGCACAACAAAAAGTCAAAGGAGTAGAACTGAGGTAAAGAAATGCAGCGTTACTAAGATGGAAAATAAAGTACTTGACACTAATATATGTGAGAAAAAGTCAGATAAAAAAATTAAAAAACAATAAGAGTTGTGTAAGACTCTATCAAGATGAATAATTTAAGAGTGATTTGGAGTAATAGAATGGGGAGAAAAGAGAAAATACAAAGAGAATTGAAGATGTGTTGACAGAAAACGTCCTTAACATGATGAAAGATGAGAAGATATCTATCAAAGATGTTCGTGAAACTCCACACAAGGTAGATACCAAAAGAAAGACATCAAGCAATATTATCATGAAACATTTCAAAATTAAGGATAAGGAGATAATTTTAAAGGCAGCTTGGGATAAATGAAAAACAGCCTACAAAGGAGAGTCAATAAGACTAAGTTCAGAGTACTCTGCAGAAACCATGCAGGCAAGAAGGCAATGTGATGACATATACAAAGCCTTGAAGAAAAAAAATGACACCCCAAAATTACATATCTAGCAAAACAGTCTCCCAAATATAATGTCTAAATTGGGACATTTCCAGATAAGCAGAAATTTAGTGAATTTTCAAAACCCAAATCAAATTACAAGAAATACTAAAGGTAGTCTTTTCAGTTACAAAAGCAGTAACATCAGATAATAACCATAGACTAGAATTCAGGACAGAAAAAACAGATGTCAACCCTAACAGAGAAATTACAAAAATAAATTAAAGCTAAAACTTTTAAAAACAAGGAAATGGAGATGTCAATATGTAAACAAAAAAGTGGGATTAAAAATGTAGTCATATATCTTTCTTATGGAAATGAAGTGAGAACGACACAAAGAAATTAAAGACTCTTTTTTAGTTATCTAGTGCTGCTTTAACAGAAATACAAGTGTATGAATTTAAAAAGATACATTTTATTTGTCACAGTTCAGTAAGCTAAAAGTCCACATTTGGGATGTCAACTGCAGAGGAAGACTTTTTCTGATAGCCCTGGAGGAAGGGGCTTGTTGTCAGTCTTCTCCCAGACTAGAAGCTTCTGAGGCACAGTGACCCTGATCCTTTCCAAAGGATAGGCTCAGCAGCTGCCATTGCTTTTCGGTGGTATGAGGTCCCAAATCTCAACTTGCCTCTCTTTCCTTTATAGCCAAGGAGGCCACTACAAGCCACAATATGATCTCACACATTAAGTAGTGTGCCCCACTAACTAAACTGCAGCCCATCCACTCTGATTAACATCATAGAGGCAGGCTTTACAATAGGAAGTACATTACACAATACAATCATAGCCCAGCCAAATTGCTACAGATTTTGAGGGGAACATCATTTATTCAATGAAAAGCTGGTTTAAATTTAGAAAAATAGGGGTAAATATTAAGGTAATCACAAAGCATATTAACAATCCTACACATCAAAATAAAAAACAAGAAAAATGTGATGTTTCCACAAATATAAACCAAGAATGATGAAAAAGACGAAAAGAAAACATGTAAACAAAAATGACCCAGCACAGAAAATTAAATGGAACAAAGAAATGCCAACAATTAATTAAAAAGGCATTAATATGACAGCACTAAATTAATACCTATCAATAATTACAATGTATTAAATGCACACACAGAGCGTGGCAGAATGCATTAAAAATACAATCTGTCTATATTCTAGCTACCAGAGAAACATCTTAGATGCCAAGAAACAAAGTAAAACTCAAATAATAGGAAAGGATATACAAAGAAAACATCATTCAAAAAAAAGATATCATCCTGCTGACCTCTGGCTGGAGGAAGGAGAGTGGGTGGAGAGGAGGGGAAAGGAGACTGTTGGGAGGATGAGACATGTATGGAGCAGAGAGGAAGAGTGTGCTGTCACCAACAGGGAGAGCAGTGGAAGTTGCATATAGGTGGGCATGTAAATTTATACGGGAATGTACATTTTCACTCAGTCATATTAAATAAAGAAAATAAAAAAAAAGAGCAGAAGTGGGAATATTAAACAGACTATTATGTAAAACCCACCACAGTGAAAGGACACTATATAATGATTACAGGATCCATATACTGGGAGAACATGACCATATTACATATTACACACCTAATGATAGGGCTCCAAATTACATCAGCCAAACTCTAATAGCATTAAAAGAAAAATAGACAACTCTACAGTAATAGTAGAAGACTTCAATACACTACTTTTAGTGAAGGACAGAACATCCAGAAAAAAGCTTAATAAAGATACAGAAAATGTAAATACCACAATCAAACATTTTGACCTCATAGAAATACATAGAACATTCCATCCAACGGCAGCCAAATGCACCTTCTTTTCCAAGGCACATGGAACATTCTCCAGAATAGACCAAATATTAGGCCATAAAGTAAGCCTTAAGAAAATCCAAAGTATCAAAATATTGCAAAGCAACTTTTTAGACCACAAAGACATAAATGTTGAAATCAACAACAGAAAAATCAAGGGAAAAAAAATCAAACACAAAGAAACTGATCAACACCTTGGTCAAAAACTACTGGGTTATAGAAGAAATCAAGGATGGAATAAAGACATCCAGAGAATAAAATGAGAACGAAAGCACATCCTACCGGAACCTTTGGTACACAGCAAAAGCAATTCTCAGAGGCCAATTTATTACAATAAATGCATATATCCAGTAAAAAGAAAAGGCCAAATCAAAGCATTAGTCCTACAACTCAAACAAGTAGGAAAAAAGGGGTAAAAAAAAAAAAAAAAAGCCCTTGGGTACCAGAATAAATTAAATAATAAAAATTAGAATGGAACTAAGTAAATTAGAGAATAGAAAAATGATTGACTATGTTAACAAGATCAAAAGCTGATTCTTCCAAGAGATTCACAAAATTGATAAACTAACGGACAAACTGACAAAAGAAAAACAGAAGAAACAAATAATTTTAATAAGAAATGAGATGGGCAACAAAACAATAGATCCAACTGAAATTTAAAAATCATAATAGAATACTATGAAAAATTGTACTTTAGCAAAATTACAAACCTAGAGGAAATGGACAAATTTCCGGAAAGAGATAACCTACCGAAACTAACACAAAGAGAGGTAGAACAATTAAATAAACCCATATTGAAACAAGTTATTGACAAGATACTTAACAACAACAAAAAAAAACTCCCAACAATAACAATAAAAATAAAAATTATTGGCCCAAATAGCCTCACAAGACAATTCTACCAAACTGAACTAAAGGTATTTCAGAGCATAGAAAAGTATGGCATACTCTCAAACTCATTCTATAACGCCAGCATAAGCTTGATGCCCAGGCCAGATAAAGACACCACACGAAAAGGAAAATTATAGACCAATGTCTCTCATAGGAAACCGTGGTGGCACAGTGCTTAAGTACTACGTCTGCTAACCAAAAGATCGGCAGTTCGAATCCAACAGGCACTGCTTTGAAGCACTATGGAGCAGTCCTACTCTGCCCTACAGGGTCGCTATGAATCAGAATCGACTAAATGGCACTGGGTTTGGGTTTTTTTTTGTGCTTTGTTTTTTTGTTTTGTTTTGTTTTTATCTCTCATGAACTTAAACGTAAAAAGCCTCAACAAAATTCTAGCTAATAGATTTCAACAATATATCACAAAAAAATAACTCACCATCACAAAGGGGGATTCACAGCAGGGATCTAGGGATGGTTCAATATTAGAAAAACCATCAATACTATCAACCACAAAAATAAAACAAAAGATAAATACCACTTGATTTTATCAATTGATGTAGAAAAGGCATTTGACAAAGCTCAACTCCCATTCATGTTAAAAACTCTCAGCAAAATAGTAATAGAAGGAGAATTCCTCAGCATAATAAAGGGCATCTATGAAAAGCCAACAGCCAATATCATCCTAAACAAAGACAGTCTAAAAGCATTCACCCTGAGAACAGGAACCAGACTAGGATGTCCCCTTTGTCTCCACATTTATTTACCATTGTGCTGGAGGTTCTAATGAGAGCAATCAGGCTAGAAAAAGAAGTAAAGGGCATCCAAATTGATAAGCAAGTAGTAAAAGTATCTCTATTCAAAGATGATATGCTCTTATATACAGAAAGCCCTAAGGAACCTACAAAAAACCCAACTGGAACGAACAGAAGAGTTCAGCAAGGTATCAAGATTCAAGATAAACATGCATAAACCAGTTAGATTCCCCTACAGCAATTAAGAGACCATCAAAGAGGATTCCGAATCAATACCATTTACACTAATCCCCAGGAAGGTGAGATACTTCAGAGTAAATCTAACCAGAGATATAAAGGACCTATATAAAGAACATTACAAGACACCAGTGCAAGAGACCTACCTAAGTGGAGAAACCTACCTTGCTCACGGATAGCTAGACTCAACATTGTGAAATTGTGGATTCTGCCTTAAGCGATCTATGGATATGATGTAATGCCAATCCAAATTTCAATGACATTTTTTAATGAGATGGAGAAACAAATCAGCAACTTCATGTGGAAAGAGAAGCCCTAAATAAGTAAAGCTTTTCTGAAGAAGATCAAAGCCAGAGACCTCATACTACCTGATTTCAGAACCTATTACACTGCCACAGTAGTCAAAACAGTCTGATACTAGTACTGAAACAATCTCTTAGACTGGCCGAACAGATTGAGAATCCAGACACAAAATCTTCCACCTATGAACAGCTGATATTTGACAAAATCTCATAGCCTGTAAATAGGGGAAAGACAGTTTCTTTAACAAATGATGTTGACGTAACTGGATATCCATCTGCAAAAAGATGAAACGAGCCATAACTCTCACCATGCACAAAAACTAGCTCAAAATGTATCAAAGACCTAAATATCAAATCTAAAACAATAAAGATCATGAAAGAAAATATGATAATGTTAGGAGCCCAAACACAAAGCTTAAACAGAATACAAAACTTTACTAACAATGCACTAACAATGGGAACTCCTAAAAATCAAACACTTATGCTAATCCAAAGACTTCAGAAGACTAAAAAGACAGCATACAGATTGGGAAAATATTTTTGAATAGTACAAATCCGATCAATATGTAATCTCCATAATCTACAAGATACTGCAAAACCTCAAGAATAAAAAGATTAATAATACAATTAAAAATGGGGCGATGGATGTGAACACATGTTTCACCAAAGAAGATACTCAAGCAGCTAACAGATGAATCAGAAAATGTCAACAGTCATTAAAAAAATGAAAATCAGAAGTACAATGGGGTACTGTCTCACTGCAAGAAGTCTGGCATTAATCCAAAACACACAAAAATAAATGTTGGTGAGGATGTGGAGACACTGGAACAGTTACGCATTTCTGGTGGCATTGTAAAATGGTGCATCCACTCTGGAAATTGATTTGGCACTTTCTTAAAAAGCTAGAATTATAAATGCCATACAATCCAGCAATCTCACTTCTTGGAATATATCCTGGAGAAATCAGAGCTGCCACACAAATAGATATGTGCACACCAATGTTTATTGCAGCACTGTCCACAGTAGCAAAAAGATGAAAGCATTCTAGGTGCCGACCAACAGACAGAAGGATAAACAAGCTATTGTATATTCACACAACAGACTACTATGCATTGATAAAGAACAAGGATGAATTTGGGAAATATAGCATGAAGGAATATAGAATGCATTGTGCTGTATGAAATTAGCCACTTGCAAAAAGACAAACATAGTATGAAACCACTATTATAAGGACTCAAGAATAGTTTAACAAAGAAGAAAATGTTTTTGATGGTTATGAGAAAGAGTGGAGAGAGAGGGGTTTCACTGAACTGATAATTGACAAGAATTATTTTAGGTGAAGAGAGAGAGGAGAAAGATAGGTCAAGTCAGCACAGATGATCTAAATCTAAAGCTTAGAAGTACTCTAAATAAAACTAAACATTTCAAGGGACAGAGTAGTAAGGTCGAGGGTCTGGAGATCATGGTTTTAGTGGACATTTATGTCAAATGGCATACAGTTTATTAATATGATCTTTATCTCACATTGGTGATTGTTCTTCAAAGGTAGTAAGCAGCCATCTAAAAAGCATCACTTGGTGTCTCCCAACAGAGAAAGAAGAACATCAAAGGCACAAGCTAATATGAGTCCAAGAGGCAGAAAGGGCCAAATATGGCTGACACTATATAGACACGAGACTGGAAGAACTAGAGGGTACCTGGCTACCACCAAAGACTGCCCTTAGAGGGAAGTCAAAGAATCCTTGATGGAGAGGGAGAAATGTGGAGTGTAGAAGTTGAACTCTAGTAAAAAGACAAGACTTGAGGGTCTGACACACTGGAGGGTCCCTGTTAGACAACCCCTAGACTCTCCATTAGCCCAGAACCAAAACCATTCTGGTAGCTAACACCTCAGACAAATACCAAACAATACTTCAAATAACAAATGACAAATGACTTCAAAAGACAAATACTAATACAAGACTTCAAATGTTACTGTTGAAGAGTATGCTTCTTGGTTTGTGTAGATAAAGGTGACTAACTTGGCACCCCCTGTCCAGAGGTGAGATGAGAAGGCAGAGGGAACAGGAGAAGGTTAAATGGACACGGGAAATACGGGGTGAAGGAGAGGAGTGTGCTGTTAGTGTGGGTAAAGTAGCTAGGGTCACATGGCAAAGTATGTATAAGTGTTTGCACGAGAAGCTGATTGGAATTTTAAACTTTCACTTAAAACACAATGAAAATAATAAAAAAGACATGTGCTATCAGGCTGTGGAAAGACATGGAGGAAAAGTATATGCACATCGTTAAGCAAAAGAAATCATTGTGAAAAGACTTCCGGTCAGTTGCCATGGAGTATATTCTGAATTATAGTGAACCTATAGGACAGAACAGAACTGCCCCATAAGGTTTCCAAGGAGGAGCTGCTAGATTCAAACCGCTGTCATTTTGGTTAGTAGCTCTTTACTACCATGACACAAGGGCTTGTCCAAAAAGACCACACACTGTGTAATTCCAACTACAGGCATGCACCACTTAACATTTGTTTGGACAATGCCTGATCACATATGTTTCTGTGGTCCCATGAGGTTATAACAGAGTTGAGAAATTCTGTTCAGAGAGCCAGTTCTTGGGAATTTATTTTGGTAGAGATCCCACCTTTCATTAGCTCTCCAGTCTTGTGGTGACTGGGTTTTTGGGCTTCAGGAAGAAGGCATCCCATTTCCCATGTATGGCTGCCTGTCCCACTAGGCTCTCCTCAGGCTAGAGTAGCGCAGATGTCACAAGAGTCATTCAGTGTGATGTCCCACCGAAGCCAATGCCCCTCTAGGCTTGGGGCCATTCTAGTGACTTCCAGGTCCAAGACCATGAACTAGAGGAGGAGCAGGAAAAAGCTACAGGGGATCAGGCGAGAAAGCAGAAGAGGGTGTGGGCAGGGGTGGAAAGGTTTAAAGCCCATGAAGGGGACAGGGAAAGCAGCAGGGAGAAAAGAAAGGAACAGAGCTGGTAGCTCGGTGGGCAGCCACTGACCACCAGAGCAGGCAGCACAGCTGGCTTGGTTCATGGGGATTAGGTTGGAGACTACACAGGACTCTCAGGGCAGGCGGGGGGACTCAAAATTTTTATGCAGTTCTTCAACACAGCAGCACACCCCACTGGTGACCATACTGCTTGCCTCTCTCCTATGTATCACATGATGTTCACAAAACATTCAAAATATGTAACATCTTATTTCACAGAACCATATGGTAAAATTAAGGGATATATACCTGTATAGCATATTCTGGAAAAGGCAAAACTACAAAGCTCCTAAAGGGACTTTCATAGGGACAGAGGAAGGGAAGGATGAATGTGTGGAGTGTAAGAAATTTTTAGGGCAGTGAAACTATTCTGCATGATACTGTAATGATGGATATATGACATTATCCATTTGTCAAAACCCATATAACTGCATAGCACAAAGAGTGAGCCCTAATGAAAAACTACAGACTTTAGTTAATAACAGTCTATCAATACTGATTCATCAAGCTCCAAAGACACAGCCAAATTCCCTGAGGGACCTAATAACTGGTCTGAGGGCTGTGGGGACCAAAGTCTCAGAGGATATCTAGCTCAATTGACACAACATAGTGTATAATGAGAATGTTCTACATTCTACTTTAGGTAGTAATCTCTGGGGTCTTAAAAGCCTGTGAGCCATCATCTAGGATACTTCACTGGCCTCATCTCTTCAGAAGCATGTAAGAATGAAGAAAACTGAAGATACACAAGGGAGTGATTAGTCCAAAGGATTAATGAACCACATCTACGATGGCCTCCACCAGGCTAACGAGATGGTGCTTGGCTACCATCATTGACTACTCTGACGGGCATCACAATAGGAAGTTCTGGACAGCGCTGGAGAGAAACGTAGGACAATATTCTAACTCAGAAAGAAAGGCCAGGGTTTCTGGCTTGACAGACACTGGAGAACCCCTAGTAATACAGCCCCCAGACATCATTCAGCTCAGTGACGAAGTCACTCCTTAGGTTCACCCTTCAGATAAAGATCAGACAGGCCCGAAAAGCAAAACAAGACTGAAGGGTCATGCCAGCCCAGAGGAAGAACTAGAAGGCAGGAGGGAACAGGAAAGCTGGTAATAGGGAAGTCAAGTTTGCAAAAGGAGCCAGCCAAGGCCAAGTGCCGTTATTAACTAATGTCATAAAATAATATGTATACTGACTGTTTAATGAGAAACTAGTTTATTTTCTGTTAACCTTCACCTAAAGTACAAAAAAATCAGAAACAAAAAATACTGGGTCGTCAGTTGTAACAAGTGTACCACACCAGTGCAAGACGTTAATAATGGGGAAAACTGTAGAGAGGGAGGAGGAGGAGGTATGTGAGAACTCTCTGTACTTTCTGCTCAGAATTTTCTAAGACTGCTCTAAAAAGGTAAGTCTATTAATTAAAATAAATGTTTGAAAGAAATGTCACCGAGGCAAGCAATGATAATACCAAGCAAGCAGTATTCAGAGAACCTTAGCCCAAGGATACAATATTTTGTCACTGTGGCAAGTACATCATTACTGCAGCTAGGCAGTTAAACAGAAAACCTTGTATACTCTTTGTTCTAAGTTCAGAATCACCAATTAAACTTTAGACAATATTTTGGTATTCTGTGTAGCATGAATATTGAAAGAGAATGAACTGGTGAAAGAAACAGAGTCTAGCCCCCCTTGGCAATTCTATTTCCTAATGTCAAATTACTTTAAAATAATGAGTTAAACATAATCACTGCAAGTCTGTTCTGCTGAAAATTTTTGCTATTCATGTTTATAAAGCTATGTGCAGTTTCCTGGTCACCTTCATTGCTATCTGTGCTATTCAATTTCCTATGAAAACGTCTATAGGCTTATTATTCATCACATGTCTCTTCACCTATTTTTCTTCAATTATAGATTTTTTTTTTATCCATCCTCTTTATCTTGGCTGACATTTATTTCACCATATAGATCCTTTTCCCCATGCTGGCTATAAAATATAATTACCATCTCTTCCTCAGACCCAACCATTACTAAAAAAATGGTATGTTATTAAATGATGATGTTACAAGATATTAAAAGGATTCAGAGTGACACACATTCTTCCCAGGTTTGGTTTCTGTCTACTTCCTGTCACCTAGTCCACACTGCTTACTGAAGTGGAGAAGGATAAGATTTACTTTTTCATAATGCCCTTAGGGAGCCCTGGTGGTGCAGTGGTTAAGAGCTGCTAAAGGAAAAGTCTGCAGTTCGAATGCAGCAGCAGCTCCTTGGAAACCCAGTGGGGCAGTTCTAGTCTCTCATACAGGGTCTTTATCGCAGATTGAATTGTGTTCCCCCCCAAAAATGTGTGTGGCAACTTAGATAGACCATGATTCCCAGCATTGTGTGGTTGTTCTCTATTTTGTGGTTTTCCTATGTTGTAAATCCTAATCTCTGTCTGTTACATTTGAGTCCATCATTGTAGCCACCGAGTCAGTCCATCTTGCTGGGAGTCTTTCTCCTATTTGCTGACCCTTTACCAAACTTGATGTCCTTCCCCAAATACTGGCCTCTCCTGATAACATGTCCAAAGTATATGAGACAAAGTCTCTCCTTTTTTGCTTGTAAGGATCATTCTGGCTGTGCCTCTTCCAAGACAGAATTGTTCTTCCTTCTGCCTCCATGGCATATTCACTATTCTCCACCAACACCATGGATCAGAGGCATCAGTTTTTCCTCTGTCTTCCTTACTCACTGTCCAGCTTTTGCATGCACATGAGGTGACTGAAAATATCATGGCTTGTGTAAGACACAGCTTAGTACTCAAAGTGTGATATCTTTGCTTTTGAACACTTGAAAGAGGTCTTTGGCAACAGATTCTCCAAACGCAATACTTTGTTTCATTCCTTGACTGCTGCTTCCATGGGTGTTGATTTGTGGATCCAAGTAAAAGGAAATTCTTGACAACTTCAATCTTTTCTCCATTTTTCATGATGCTGCTTATAGATCTAGTAGTGAGGAGTTTTGTTTTCTCTGTGAGGATTTTTGTTTTCTTTGTGTTGAGGTGAAATCCATTTGAAGGCTGTGGTCTTGGATTTTCATTGGTCAGTGCTTCAAGTCCTCTTCACTTTCAGCAAGCAAGGTTGTGTCATCTGCATCATGTAGGTTGCTAGTGAGTCTTTCGCCAATCCTGTTGCCACAGTCTTCTTCACATAGTCCAGCGTCTCAGGTTATTTTCTCATCATACAGTTTGAATAGCTTTGATGAAAGGATACAACCTTGACACATACTTTTCCTTACTTTAAACCATGCAGTATCAGCTAGTTCTGTTTGAACTGCCTCTTGGTCTATATACAGGTTCCTCATGAGCACAATTAAGTGTTCTGGAATTCCCATTCTTCACAATGTCATCCTTAATTTGTTATGAGCCACACAGCCAAATGCCTATGCATAATCAACACACCACAGACAAACATCCTTTTTTATACTCTCTGCTTTCAGCCAGAATCTGTCTGACATCAGCAATGATATCCTTCATTCCATGTCTGCTTCTGAATCTGGCTTGAACTTCTGGAAGTTCCCTATTGAGTACTGCTGCAACCACTTCTGAATGATCTTCAGCAACATTTTCTTGTGTGTGATATTAATGATACTGTTTGATGATTTCCGTGTTTTGTTGTATCACCTTTCTCCGGAATGGCGCAAATATGAATGCTTTCCACCTGTGTCACCAAGAAGATGTCTTCCAAATTTCTTGACATAGATGGTGAACACCTCCAGAGGTGTGTACATTTGTTGAGATATGTCAAATGGTATTCTGTCAATTCTGGAATCATTATTTTTCACCATTCCCTTCAGTGCAACATTGACTTCATCCTTCAGTACCATTGGTTCTTGATCATATGCTATCTCCAAACTAAGTGACAAATGTCAACATCTAGCACAACTGAGGGTAATATTCTAGGTACTAAGCATCTGATCATAAATTACTAGTGCCATCAGCTCACTGCACACTGCAAGTCTCTACCTCATCATTGTGTGAGGTGCCACCAATTATCATTTTGGATTCTGAAGAGCTCCAGTTTATTTGTGGCACAGTTATAAAGCAGAAGTGATTAAAAAGTGCTAAAGTAATGATTTGTTTACTAGTCCAGGTTACCAGCTATTTCTATTTCTTCTGGCTCTCATGAAATTTACATCCTAATGTGTTCAGAGTAATGATGTTCTGAAATTTGTCACTGATACTTCACATACAAGTACATATACAGCAATTCTCATCATCGTTTTCTACAGCAACATCAAACTATTAGCCTGAAGTAAGTAACCAATCAGACATTTTCAAAGTGCTTAAAGTCATGTAACAGAGCTAGAAATAGAACCTCTAGTTCCTCTTTTCTAAAGATCATGGTGATCTTTAAAACATAACAGGAGACACCCTTAGGAGGTAAGGCAAGAAAAAAAAGATTTTCTTTGGGAAGTTGCAGCACTTATTTGATTCTTATTAGCATGTGAAAATAGAAAAATCAGTATGAGACAACAGAATTAGACGAGGCTGAAAAAATATGTTAGTTCAGCTGTCACCTCTCAAGCATTAAAGAGTGGTATTTTCACCTGAAACAGATGCATCAAACCCTTGGTGATATCTGATCCAACTAAAGACCCATTTATGGTCTTTGTTTAACCAAGATAAGGGCGTCATCATGGAAGTTCTAATAAGCGCTACATAATCCAAATGGCCAGCTTCTTTCTGAAAGGAGAAAATAGCAGCACTGACACACACACAAAAATGAAATTAATTCGGTCTAGCTTTCATTTCAGATCTCTAAGTCATTGCTGATAAAGGAATCTTTAATTTCCAGTGTAGGACAATTCTACCACACACACAACTGAAATCTGTCCACCAAAGCTACATCTTTGGAAAATGTAGTCTTCATAACCTTATTAGCATTCAGGAGAATAGTTTCATACCACCTGCATTATCAGCTCTATTCCCTTTATTACAGAATCTGTCAAAAATACAGTCCTTTAATTATGATTTTAATCTCTCTGATGATTGGAAAAGGGGCATAAACGGTTCTCATTGCAGTCAGAAACGTTTGCTAAAGGTCATTACATTTTTTAGTTCTCATCCTCTTAAACAGAATAAGATTTGATTTTAAAAAAACTATGATCTCAGTATTATTTCTGTAATATCAAAGTAGTCACCTGAATAATCGCCATGCCAAAAGATGAGTACTTTTTTTTGCAACTGCTGGTAAAATGCATACATGTGAAACAACTTTGTTCTGTAAAAGTCACAATAATTTCCACACTCAGTGTTTAAGTATATTTGCATGTGCATATGTAAAATGTGTGCTATGTATAAGGACCCCTGTTTGTGCAACAGTTAAGTGCCCCACTGCTAACTGAAGGGTTGCAAGTTCAAACCCACTCCAAGGTTCTGCAGGAGAAAGACCTGGCAGATCTGCTCCTGTAGACTGTAGCATAGAAAATTTTATAGGGCAACTGTAGTCTGTTCTCTAGGGTCACCATGAGTTGCTATTGATTCAGCAGCTCCTAGCAAAGACAACATACTATACATACTATAGGATGATTGTGTTTACACAAAATGGATCCCCACAGGTAAACTTGTTTCTGAATTAGACTGAATAACAACAAATACGGGAAGTTAGCTGCGGTGCTCAAGGACATAATGACAGCTATGAAAACTAAAGCATTACCAAATGCATAATTATGCATGAAAAAGTTTTATGCCTGCATGAGCTGAATATTTTTGACATGAAAAGGGATGGATTTTCTTTTATGAATTTTATTTTATTGTTGTTTCTGAGGAATAAAAATGTTACATGTTTAGGAATTGAGGTATATACCCCACAAATCTTTTGAGTCATATATCTCTGTAAGTACACACATACACAAGGCTTGGGAAATGATAAAGCAACAAAATTTGAGCAGGTATTGTTTCTGACGTTTCTCGTCTTCCTAGTCTGTTCAGTCCACAGAAAAGTCTCTCTCAGAAGCTCAGTATGAGATTCTTACAGAGATTGGTTTAGCATGCGAATGAAGAAAAAGGAAGAGTGAAATGATAAGGAACTAGAAAAGAATGTGGGCCCAGGTGGTAGAGTAGTTCAGAGCTTGGCTGCTGCCCAAAAGGTTGGTAGTTCAAATACACCAGCTTCTCCTTGGAAACACTAACGGGCAGTTCTACTCTGTTCTATAGGGGCACTATGAGTCAGAACTTAATAGCAGCTGAGTCTGGTTTTATAACAAGAAGAAAAATAAGAATGAGGAGGGGGAAGGAGGAGCTACTTGGCAGTTGGACCCCAATGCCCTCTTAACCACAAGAATAATAGCAATATTGTCTTTGTATATCAGGCCTTTGTTGATACAGGAAAGAAAAAGGAGTCGCTGTCTAGCCAACTTTGACTCACAACAATCTTACAGGATACAACAGAACTTCCCCATAGGGTTTCCAAGGAGCAGCTGCTGGATTTGAACTGCCCATCTTTTTGTTAGCAGGTGAATTCTTAACCACTGTGCCACAGAAAGGCATATTTATTAGGTTCATTAACACTCCTACCAGCCAGCCAAGCCAAGTGCCGTCGAATTGGATCCGACTCATGCCACGCATGTCTAAATACACGACATATGCTTATCATCAATATATATCTTTATGCTTTATTGCTTTAAAAATCAATTTCTTACACACATTTTGTCTTCTACTTGACTAGTTTGTTGAAGGTTTCTCTCATTCAGGTTTTGCTTTAGTTAACTTTTGCCACTTAATCTTATTCTTCTTGAACTCTAGTCCCCAGTCTTCATTTGTCTCCTAAAAGTTTGATGCACTTAATGTGCTCTTTTCTTGTTCTGGAGTTTCAAAAAAGGAGTTAAGTCTGATGTGTTCATTTGAATACTACCATTCTTTGCCATAGGAGATTTTCTTAGTATCTCTGATGCTGATTTCCAGGGCTTAAATCACTATTATAAAGTGCTTTGTGACCTCCTAGAGAACTGTATGTTTATTAAAAATAATAAATATCTCAGTCCTTCTATGATTTTTAACTAATGTTTTACTGATGACTTTAAGAATTAGATGTAGTAGCTACTCTACACGTCTATTCTTTCTAATAACTGTACCCATTTACTCAACTTATTGAATTGTGTTTATCAATTGCGGAAAAGCAATCTGAGACATCAGCTTTATTCATTCTGAAAAGCCTAGAAAGCAATGTTCAGGGAAACAGTGGTGACTGAAAAACTGCATCAGAGTATTTTCAGTACGTGGTTGCCATTAGTTTTCTTATGTATAAAGGAGCCTTGGTAAAATAACAGTTAAGCACTCAGCTGTTAATGAAAGGGTTGATGGTTTAAACTCCTTCAGTGGCTCCTTGGGTAAAAGATCTGACGTTCTGTTTCCAATGGAGCAGTTCGGTCTCTATATCACATGTGGTTTCTGTGAGTTGAAATGGACTTGTTGATACCTAACAACACAATTTTCTTATGTTCTCTAACCAGGAATTTTATACCCTAATGAAGCCACTATGAAACAGCCTCTTCATACTCTGTAGTCTTTGAAATTGTCACACTTACACCCTTATCCAAACTATCTTTGCTGAATAAAACAGTTCTCCTTAAGCATATATATGGACTCAAAGCATGAAGCAATCCTAAAATATTAACTTGACTTCAAATTGCTTAAGCTTGCTTTTTATTGAGGGGTGTGTTCGGAACCCAGAGGGCTATGAGGCCGATGCCAAGTAGAGGCATGCAACCATATCAAACAAGCGTTGAACAAGAAAGAAAATGAAGAAGAGAAGAGGAGACAGACTGAGGAGGCGAGGCTAAGACTATGAGAATACATGAGAAGAAGAAGACATACAAAGGAGTAAAAGATTTAAAAAGAAAGAAAGAAACTGGAGTGTGAGAAGATGTACCAGTAGAAAAGGACTATAACAAGATGAGAAGGGCATAGAGTGACAATAGATTCAGTGATACCCACTTTATTTACTTAATTAGATTCTGTAGAATAGTTATCTGTAATGCACCGCATATATTTGCGTTCAGATTTGACATTCTGAAATCCAGAGTTCCTGATCACCAGAATTTTGAACTTCAACAGTATAAAAAATAACACAATATAAGGTACTATGATGAAAGCAGTTTTGCCTAGGCAATTTGTCACAGTATTGGCAGAAAAAGAGGTAGTCTGAGAGGGCAGATGGAAAGTTGAGTTTGGGAACAGAGTTTATTTGAGGTGGTGACAGTATTTACACAGAGAGATATCCTGTCAGTAGGAGCAAGCCAGCAATTGAATTGCAGTACTGATAGGAACATGTGGCTGGTTAGTAAATTGGAAGGTCATCAGCAGAGACTGGACAGTCAAAACCCAGAAAGTTAGTGTATAATAAAGAGACAGCCTCACAAAATTCTGGGTGTTGTGGGCCTAGAAGAAACTGAAGCCATCAGAGAGACAAAAAGAGCAATCAAACAGCATTATGAACACATACTCTGTACTTCATAAACTGTGCTAAATGCTGGAGATAAAAAGATACCAAAATAAGTTTTCTGGCCTCATGCTCATAATCTAGTCCAGGAAAACAGACATTAGCAACTACTTGCAATAGACTATATTAAACATATGTGACAACGACAGAGTGAGCACAGGAAGAAACCATGAACTCTGGAGAAAGGATAATAAAAACATACACTCATAGAACACTTGATATGTGCTTAGCAATACTGAGAGACTTTGAATGATTATTTATTAGATTTGCACAATACTATGAGGTAGATACTAATACCATGCTCAATTAACAGATGAGGAGACTAAGGCATAGAAGTAACTTCTTCAAGATCACACAGCTACGAAACAGCAGAACTCCCAGACAGTCTGAGCCCTGTGTTTATCCACCACACATCAATGGAAAACAAAAATAAATCATGAGGTGCTCAGCACAATTCTAAAGAATATTAAAAATTGTCAGGTATCTAAGGTTAGAGAAAGGTATTGTAGAGTGAGAAAAAATTGTAGAAGCACAGTCATGCCATTACATGACATATTCTCTATGTAAACTGGTACAGAGTGGCTATTAACACAGCACCTTGACTTGAAACCTGACCTTGATAATCCCTAAGTAAGCGTTGTTTTTAATGGTTTTTATCAGATATTTAAAACTATGTTCTATTCAGTCAGTAGCTCCATTGGTCTCACTTTCAAACAAAACACTATGCAAAATTGCCTTCTCAATTCCAGATATTTTATAACATTAAAAACACACACACACACACCCAAACCCATTGCCGTCTATTCAGTTCTGACTCCCATTATATCACAACGAAATAAAGTAGAAAAGGAGAGAACAGACTAGTACAAAAAATCTAAATAACTCAAAGTAGCATAGCAAATAACATATACTCAAGCCCAAAGAACTTTGTAGTCTGCCAAAACAGGGACAAAAACCTTTTTATTTTAATTCAATACATAGCTGGCATTTCTGCCTTCCCCTGTAACCTTTATGTACCAATTATCACTCCCATCTTTCCTTGTCAAGCCGTCATTTTCCATCCGCCCCTGCTAACCCTGCCACCTTTCCCCCTTTTTCTTGTCATATCTGCCCAATTTCCATTTGTAAAGTAGTTCTGAATTTCGCAGCTCCTTTGCAATGACAACCAAAAGTGCCAACGTTATAAGGCAGAAAATAAAAAACTAGGAGTTTGCTTTTGATGGTGATGCGTGACAGAGCAATTATTACATTTTCCTTAGCTGACTGTTACAGAGATTAGGTGGAGATTGACTGTCACACCAAAGTTTAGGTCCTGAAATATTTTCTATTGTAGGAGTACTTCATCTGATTTTCCCTTTGATCTTTTTTTCCAACATAGAGAAGGCAGTAGAATGAAAATGTCCTGCGGCATCTGTTAAGTTTTTTAAATCCCTTTCTGCTTCACCAGTCTTGTTTCAACAAATTAAATTGAAGATGAACTTGTGGTTGTCTATGGAAAAACAGTCTTTTATAATAGTGACAACTGTCAACAGAGGAAAGGACTTCAAAAATATTTATTATACTTTAAAATGACTCACATGCTAATAAAGCAAATACCTTAGAGCCAGTTGAGAACCTTTTGGAAAGATTAGAAAAAGATTAAGAGCAGCAAGCAATTAAATAACAAGTGAAATGGGAATTTTTCTTGAGGGGATTGTTTTCAGAAAGTGAGTTCCCTTTGCCTATTAAACCAAAACCAAGCTGAATCCACTGAGATCAAGTTGTTTCCAACTCATAGTGACCCTATAGTTTTTAAATACTCAAAATAAACAGAATCCACTGAACATTCAGTTGTCTTTCCCTGTGCTGTATATACACAAGATGTTTGAGTTCAAGAGAGACATTGTTTCTATTCTCAAGATGGTCTCATGGGAAGACTATCACTTTACATTGTAACTTCCTGTACATTTGTTGTTAAACAGCAGCAAGATACAGGGTGTTACTGCAGGATATAAGAAGGCCACTTAAGGTCTTTTGTGTAGGCCAAGGAACTTATCCTAGAGGAAATGATTTCTAAGAGGAAACTCATAGTTAAGGAAAAAGAAATACAGGACAGTGGTTTAAAATGCATGTTTTGGAGGCCGACAGAGTGAGGACTTCAATGAATATATTTCTTCACAAAAGCAACAAAAACACTGGCAAAAAATTATCCAAACTGATTTTTAAAAAAAACAAAACAAAACAAAACTGGAAATTAACCAAAGACTTATAACAATTCAAGGAAAATTTATTCAAGAAAAATTGCTCAATCTTAGTAAGAACAGCAAGGTTTGTGGGACTGTAACAGTCTACTCTTCTCCCCCTCTTTCAAATTTTGTGGTAGCCTTGAAAACTAGTGCACTCAAAAAGATGATAGCTGTGGTAACCAGTGGGTTCAAGCACCAGAGGAACAGACAAGGTAGGTAGCTCCTCAAAAAGTCCCATTCCCAGACTATTTTCATTATTTAATATGACTGGCAGCTCCCTTAGATCCCTGATGACTCTGTAGTTAAGAGCTGGGCTGTTAACCAAATGGTCAGCAATTCAAATCTATCAACAATTCCTTAGAAACTCTATAGGACAGTTCTACTCTTTGTGATAGGTTGTTATGCGTCAGAATCAACTCAAGGGCAAAGGGTATGCTTTGGTTTAGCAGCTCCTTTTGGGGGGGAAAAATCCCAAGGCAAAGCTATGTGACCTGACTTAAACTCTAGCTCACCCCACAGGAAACATATCCTCAGATAATTATTTAACAATTTTGCTGCCCCAGACCTCAGCATAAGTTCGGAAAAGCCAGAGGCTAAAAATAATAATAATAAGCTTAAAAGAATATCTAGGAAACAAGATATCCATAGGAGGCACTGAAAAGTTCTAACAGTTTCCCATAACTCTAGAAGTCTGCTACATGTGCATACGCAAATGCATGCCCAAGAAAGACGAGATTTCAAAGATAAGTGAAAGAAGAATTTTTCTTAAGGAATTATTTTCAGAAGGTATGTGTATTCAATTCATTCCCAGTTAAAAATTTCCACTGTTGTTTTTACCTGTTAGCTTTAAAAATTCAAAATTGAACACTACCCTATTCCTCAGTCCCACTACATTCAGCATATCTTTCCCTCTAGTGGACCTTAAGACCCTGTACAAAAAGGAAGTGAAGACTAAGGCAGTGTTATGAACTGCCTAAGCATTATAATTTTGCCCAATACACAAACCAGAGTTGCTTGGCAAAGGGTGAAAGATTTACCAATCCAACTCATTGTCGGATCCAACTCGACAGCACTTGGCTGGCATACAATCATTAGCTGATGCCTAAACAGAATTCAGTGGCCACAAAATACAGAGAAGACCAACTTTACCAAAGTAGTTCAGAAAAATCACCAAACTAACAAACAGTAACAACAGACATCAACAACCATAAACCTTGGAAAGAAGAGTCTAATTTCCAGACCCGCCATATTGGAAATGTCTGGTTTTCAAGCTCAACAAAAGATGATAAGATATGCAAAGAAACAGAAAAATATGCTTGATACGGAACAAACAAACTCAAATAGTTAATAGAAACTATCTCTGAGGCCACCCAGACTTTTGAGTAGCTAGACAAAGGTTTTAAATCAGCCATTATAAATATGTTGAAAGAACTAGCAAAAAGCCTGACTAAAGAAATATACAGGGAGGTGAGACCAAGATGGGGGACTAGACACACATTTCCTCAATTCCCTCTGAGAACTAAGGCCTGGAATGATAATTGAATGGAGAAGCATGGACATCTGGGGAGACCTAGGATCTAGCATAGGGTTGTCAGATTGGACTGTGTGCCAGTAACAGGGAAACTACCTCTCCGAAAGATGAGACAGTGGCATGCTGAGTCCTGCTTCTGCTGATTCACTATTTGGGAGGACTGCAAGTACCAACACTTTCTTTGTGATCCAGGAAGTGGGAACTGGGCATGAGCCAGCTAACATACTCAACTGCAGCACTTAAGTAAACAGCATATAGCACAACACAGAGATTTGTCATTGGGATGGCCATATATTGAAAATCTGGTTCCTGACTGAAGGTACCACTGCACCTCGACCCTCTCTTTTCTGAGCTGCACCATAGATTCTGCTGTTTCATGGCAGAAAGGGCAGCTCAAGCAGAATGCCATCGTGGTCATGTGGGAGGCAGTGTCACCCACCTGGAGGTCTTAGCTGTGGCTAATTCTCACTTAGAGTAGCATCTCCTGTCTGAAAAGTGCTTCTTCAGCAGAAAAGCCATATTTAGGGTGGTGGTGCCCACAGTTAATTATGTTGGGCTGGCAGAGGATGGCAGCAAGGCCATAACCCCTCACTACTTTGAACCACTTCATAGCATCTGGGGATGGCATATGAGGTGCTTTTGTTGTCAACCAGAAGGCAGGGCCTGCCACATCTGAGGGCCTGACTGATTTCAGCACTGTTGGACAACTTTTGGCTTAGCAACAAAGGATCTTTTTAAAACAAGACCACCTGTAAAACTGACTGCTGAGTGACCCAGCAGCATCTCCTCCAGCCCTCGATAATCCTCGATAATCAGCATTGGCTGATGGCCCCATAGTAACTATACAAGTAGAGTGTCACTTTTACTAGCCAGGAGACAAAACCTGTCACCCCAGAAAGTCCACCTGGGGCCAGTCACTAGAATACACAGAGGCAGCTTATGACCAACTCCCCTCTTTGAACTACAGCTCAGCTCCTGTTGGGGGAACCCAGAGAAAATGAACAGCTTCTAGATGACTCACAGACAACAATCAGTAGCTAGCCATTTAAAGAAGCAGTCCTCCATGGCTCCAGAGAACTCCCAAAATAATCAGAAAACTTCCCAGATGAAGAAGTCTTTCTGAAACTATCAGAGGTTGAGTACAAAGGAATTATGTATGTAACCTTCATAGAGATTAAACAAAATACAGCAGAACAAAATGAAAAATTAAGTAAGCTATATGAACTGATGGAACAACAATTATCTGAAATCCAGCATATCAATAATAAAATTACACAATTAGACAATTCAATCCAAAGGCAAACGAGCAGAATTGAGGTAATAGAAGCCAGAGTTGGTGAGCTTAAGGACAGAGCAACTGACACCAGCATTTGAGGAGAAGTCAGAGAAAAGAAATAAGAAAACTAAAGAAGCGTTAAGAAACATGTGGGACTCTATTAAGAGGAATAATCTATGAATAATTGGAGCTCCTGAATAGGGTGGGATAGATGAAAATGTAGAGGGAATTGTTGCAAAGTTGCTGACAGAAAATTTCCCTGAAATTATAAAACATAACATAGATATCCAAGATGCATATTGAACACCACAAAAACTAGACACCCAAAGAAAGACAAGACATATTATAATCAAGTTTAATACAATGAAACATAAACAGAGGCTCCTAAAGGCAGCAAAACTTAAAACAAAGCTAACATACAGAAGGAAGACCTGTAGGCTTTTGTCTGACTTCTCAGCAGAAATGATGTTGGCAAGAAGACAGTGGGATGACACATTCAAAGCCTTGAAGGAGAAAAACATCCAACCAAGGACAGTATATCCTGCAAAATTATCTCTCAAATATAATGGCGAAATGAAGACATTTGCAGATAAACAGAAGCTTAGAGACTTTATAAAAAACAAACCAAAATTACAAAAATACTGAAAGAAGCTCTTTGCTTATAGAAACAAACACATCAAGTGTATACTTAAGGAGGCAATACAGGACACAGCATCCAGAGTCCTACTCACTTAAGGAAGTCACAAAGCTCAATCAAAGCTACAATATTAAAAGAAGGGAACCAGTGATCACACCACAAAAATTATGACATCATCACACTAGAAAGAGGGATGTATTACAGCAGTTACAACCCTTATAAATAGAGAGGAAATTAGAAAGCTTTGTAGAAGTTAAAGTCTGGTTTAAACTTAGAACAGTGGGGGGAATCATAGAAAACTTACAATGCAACATATCAAAACGAGAACCATAATACAGGAGTCTCAGCAAACACAAAAACAACACTGAAAAAGATGAAAAGTCAACCACTAAAGAACGACTCAGACCAAAATTAAGAGCAACATACAAAAGATCAAGAACACAAAAATAAGTGCATCAAAATCACAGCACTAAACACCTACCTATCAATAACTGCACTCAATACAAATGAACTGAATGCTCCAGTAAAGAGATAGTGACATACTAGATCAAAAGACATGGTCCATCTATTTGTTGTTTATAAGAAATCTTAAGACTCACAGACATGAACAAACTGAAAATCAAGCCAACAACGTACAAAGAAGAGGAGATGTGGCAATACTAATTTCAGATTAAGTAGAAATTCTTCAACAAAATAAGGGGCATCTATGTAAAGCCAAATGCCTGCATCATCCTGAATGGAGAGAGACTGGAAGAATTCCCCTTGAGAAAGGGAACTAAACAAGGATGGCAACTCTCACCACTTCTATTCAACATTGTACTAGAAGTTCTAGACAGAGCAATTAGACAACACAAAGAAATCAAGGGCATCCACATCAGCAAAGTAGTAGTAATAATATCCCATATGCAGATGATATGATTGTATACACAGAGAATTCTAAAGTATCCACAAGCAAACTACTCAAACTAATAGAAGAGTACAGCAACGTATTAGCATATGAGAGAAACGTAAGTAAATCAGTAGGATTCCTTTAAAGTAACAAAGCGATCCTTAGAGAAGAAATCACCACATCAATATCATTTACTATTGCCCCCGAGAAGGTAAAATACTTAGGAATAAATCTAACTAGAGAAACAAGAGATCTATACAAAGAGTACCACAAGACCTTACTACAAGAAACTAAGGGAGACTTACATAAATGGAGAAACATACCCTGCTCATGGAGAGGAAGACTCAACATTGTGAAAATCTCTATTTTACCCAAAGTGATCTACATATACAATGCAATCCCCATACAAATTCCAGGGGCATTTTTTAATGAAATGGAGAAACAGATCACCAGTGTTGTTTGGAAAGGGAAGAAACCCTGGATAAGCAAAGTACTACTGAAGAAGAAGAACAAACTGCAAGGCCTCGCACTACTGGACTTTCAAACATATTACACTGCCATGGTAGTCAAAACTGCCTGGTACTGGTACGAAAAGAGACATATAGACCAATGGATCAAAGTTGAGATCCCAGAGATGCCACCATCCTCTTAAGAACAGTTGATACTTGACAAAGCCCCTAAAATTATAAACTGGAGCAAAAACAGTCTCTTTAACAAATGATGCTGGCAAAATTGAATATCCATCTGCAAAAAAACTGAAACAAGACTCCTATCTCACACCTTACACAAACTAACTCAAATAGGATAAAAGACATAAATGTGAAACCTAAACCAATAAAGATCATGCAAGAAAAAATAGGCTCAACAATGGAAACTTTAATACACAGCTCAGACAGACTTCAGAATCTGACAAAGCATGATCAACAGAAAGAAAAATAGATAAATGGAAACTACTATCAAACACTTTTGTTCATCCAAAGACTTCATCAAAAGGATTAAAAGACCACTTACAGAATGGGAATAAATAATTGGCACTACATGTTGGATAGAAGCCTGATCTCCATAATCTACAAGGTACTGCAAAATACCATGAATAAAAAGGTAAATAACCCAACTAAGCAGTGGGCAAAGGAGATATACAGACACTTCATCAAAGAAGACATCCAGGCAGCAAAAGACACATGAGGAAATGCTCACAATCTTTAGCTACTAAGAAATACAAATCAAAGCAACAATGAAGTACCATCTTACCCCAACAAGATTGGCCATGATACAAAGAAACACAAAACAACAAATGCTGGAGAGGCTGTGGAGAGATTGGAACTCTGCTACACTGCTGGTAGGATTGAAAAATGGTACAACCTCTTTGGAAAACAAGTTGGCACTTCCTTAAAATGCAGGAAATAGATGTACCATTTGATCCAGTAATCCCACTGCTCAAAATATATTCTACAGAGTCAAGGGCAATCACACGAACAGTCCTGCACAAGAATGTTTATTGTAGCACACCCCACGATAGCAAAAAGATGAAATCAACCCAGATGCCCAACAGCAGAAGAATGGACAAACAAACTATGGAACATACTCAATGGAACACTGCAATGATAAAGAACAATGATGATTTTAGGAAGCATCTCTTAATCTGGTTTCAACTGGAATACATTATGCTGAGTGACATCAGTCAGTGGCACAAGGACAAATATTATACAAGATCCTTATTATAAGGACTTAAAAACAGACTTTGTACAGAAGAAAAATGCTACTGAGGCTATTTCATAGCATAGAAATGGATGGAATACTCCCAAATTGATTCTATGAACCCAGCATAACCCTTATACCAAAGCCAGGGAAAGATTCCCCCCCAAAAGAAAATTACAACCCAATATCACTCAGGTACCTGGATGCAAAAATCTTCGACAAAATCCTTGCCAATAGAATTCATCAATATATCAAAAATAATAATAATAATTCCTTTTGACCACATCGTATTCATACCAGGGATGCAAGGTTGGTTAAACATCAGAAAAACAATTAATGTGATCAACCACATAAATAGCAAAAAGGATGAGAATCACCTGATTTTGTCAATTAACAGCTGCAAGCATTGGGGGTGGGGGATGGAGAAGGCTGGTCATAGATTACACAGTTGATAGATATTTGGTTGGGTGAAAGCAGTGACAGCACTCAGTAGAAAGAAGATCAACTTAACTGGACTTCAACATAAACTGAAAGCTCTTCTAATCTTAACCCAATATTTCACGGATAGAGTAGCAGGGAGGGGGTTCTAGGGACCATGCTCCCTGGGACATCAAGGCCAACTGGCATAACTAGCCTATTACTAAGGGAGCCTTCTGCATCACATGATGGTGAGTGGTGTCTGGGGTCTTAAAAGCTACAAGCTGCCATCTGAGGTACACCAAATGGTCCCAACTCATCCAGAACAGATGATCACCAAGAACAACCAAGACATGAGGAAAAAGGAGCTCAAGAGACAGAAGGACCCATCTGAATGGGTGACAGTATCAACATGAGACCAGAAGAACCACAATGTACCCTGCCACTACCAAAGACAGCCGTGATAGGGAACATAATGATAAGTCCCAGTGGCATCACAAGAAAAAGAAGGGTGCACATCAAAAACTCCACTAAAAGACAGCAGCAATTGATGATCTGGAGGCCTGAGGGTTCCACTGCCAGCATGGACCCTAGACTTGCTGTTGTCCCTGACCAGAAAACATCACTGAGGTCAACTCTTCGGACACGAATGGACTGGACTCAGGGATACAGTGTGACCATATGCTGCGTGTACTTTACGGTTCTGTGTGTACTTACGGTGCATCTGTAGGATGCTGTCCCACTGGTTTCTTAGTAGAAAGAAGAGCAGGGAGTAGAGAGGAGGGGACAGGAGATTTCTAAGAGGATACAACATATATAGAAAGAAAATGAAGAGTGTGCTGTCAACAGGCAAGGAGAACAGAAGGAGCTGCAGATAGGCGGGCATGCGAATTTAATTTGGATTGTATAGTCTCATTTAATCACAATAAAAAACCCCAGAAAGTTACAGAATATGATTCAAAAGAAATATCAAAAACAGTAGCATAACTATAAAGACATCATATTCAAACTTTGGATAATCTAAGATAAAATCATGAAAGTAGAGATAAAAGATAACACAGAAAAAAGCTGCACTGAAGGGAATGCAAAAAATAAGGTTTTAGAAATTGACAGAATAGCAACTGAAATGTTTTAGGAAACAGATGCAGTGCTGGAAGTGCTCACTCATCTATGTCGGGAAATGTGAAAGACAGCTACAGGACCAACTAACTGAAAGAGATCCACATTTATGACTATTCCCAAGAAAAATGATCCAACCAAATGTGGCAATAATCGATTAAAATCATACACAGTAGATTTTTGCTGAAAATCACTCAAAATTTGCTGCAATAGTATATAGAAACATGTGGGAATATGAAATTAAAAAAGACATACCAAATTTTAAACCATCTTAAGCCAACATTGGGTTTCTTATAGCCAAAAGTATATCCATACTGCAGTGAAATACTTCTGTTATCTGAATGTCCACACTATTTCTTCTCCAAAGGAGATTCAGTTTCTTTACATTTCCCATATGAGAAAAGTAGCTATGTGAAGTATAAAAGAACATGAATTATTTAGCCTCTTGATGCATTTTTATTATGAAATTTCCCTAACTTTCTGGTGTGACATAAAATTGTTATTTTGTCATGATTTCACATGGGAATAGTAACTTGTACTCTTGTTCATATGTATTTTCTGTTTTTATTTGTGCTGTTTAGTAGTTTCCAAAAGGATCATCATGGACTGAACTGTGTCCTCTGAAAAAATTTGTGTAGTAGTTTGGCTAGACCATGATTGCCAGCATTGTGTGATATTCCTATATGTTGTAAAATCCTTCCTCTATCAGGTTACTGAGGGAGGTTGGGTGGTGGCTGTCAGTAAGGCAGGACTCAATCTATAAGACTGTGTTGTGCCATTAGGCAGTCTCTTGGGATATAAAGGAAAGGGAAGCAAGCAGAGCTGAGGATATCATACCACCAAAAGAGAAGAGCCTACATCAGATTGTATCCTTTGGACCCAGGGTCCCTGTGCCTGAGAAGCTCCCAGGCCAGGGAAAACTTACAACAAGGACCTTCCTCCAAAGCCATCAGAGAAAGCCTTCACATGTAACTGATGCCCGGAATGTGGATCCAGCCTATTTTACAGTGAGAAACTAATTTACCTTTGTTAAAGCTATCCACTTGTGGTATTTCTGTTACAGCAGCACTAGATAACTAAGACAATGACTTTTCAAGAAACCATTATAACTGAAATGCATATCCAAAACAAATAATAATGCTAATTTTATGTAATCACCTTGCAAAACTGTATGGGAACTATAACAATATTGATGTTGCTGATAATCTGGGTAGATTTCAATTTTGGAAGCTGTCAGGAGAGTGCACGACATATCATGCAAGACTTGCATTGTCTTACAATTACACATTAATTTAGATTCCTTACAGTAATACTCAATTTGTTCTGTAATCTCTTTTTCCAGACTTGAGCTCTGAAAGCAAGTTAAAACTTCATGTTTTGTGTTTCCACTGGAGCTAGGCTTTTATCCTTTGCTATCTAGGGCAGTATTTTTAATCTGATGAATAATTTTAATTTTTAATCTTAAAAGCATACAATGCCATGTACCAGGTCGTGGACGTTAATGTAAATCACAAATACAGATGTTTAATGTTAAGAATTTTTGTTGCTATATTAATAGTGTCTTAGATAGCATAATAAATGTGTTTATTGAACAGTTAACTATAGAGCATTGTATTTTCCAGTTCTACCTGACAAACACCAAAGAGAGCTTGCATCAAGGAACAGATTTTCACGTTGTCACTAATGGAACACTTACGCTCCATTTGAAATAGACTTTCAAAATCCAAGCCAACAAGCTAAAATATTGGCTTTTTACTATTCTTGATTAGATTTATTTGTCTTTCTTTGTCACTTACTTGTTTTCATTTTCTGTGTCTCTTGCTCCCTCTGCTTGCATAGCCCCTTTTCTCTTTGTTTCTGTATTTTTAAAAAAATCTCTTTATGTTTTAACATATCAGTAAATTTATTGCAGATTTATCCTAAAATTATCAGGTCACTGTGCCATCATAAATTAATCTTCTGATCTGATAATTTGAAAAAATTGAAACATTGTACATCTTTGAATTGTGAGAGAAGACAGAACATAGTAGACTGTGAACCTATCACAACTAGGAATAGGAAAATGACTGAATGTTAAGGTACCTATTGTGACCCAGTGGGTTTCACTTCAAAGCTAGTGGGAAAAGGAATGAGTAAAAAGATAAAATGAAGATAGTATACTGATAGAATAGTAATACTAATTTCTCAGAGGGGCAAACAACAATTTAAATTACAGCACTCAACAGAATTTACTTGTGCTTGAGTCCTTCCTAGGGAATCTGATTTGGTGTATAAGTCACAGAAGCAGGAGACTTCAGGAAGAGATGACTGACAATGTTGGGTACATTGCAGCAGCACTGTGGTAGAGGATGATACATTCTATTGTAAACAAGGATTCTGGCAGATGGAGAATATATGGACAGAGGTAATTGGCAATATATGGGTAGATTTTCCAGGACCCCAACATGCTCTAGTATGCAACAGCTAGGATTACAGGCAGGGCAGAGATTCAAGGGAACAAACCAGAGATCTAATCAAAAACTAAAACCTAGCCTAGTAGCAGTTTGGAAGCATAACAACAAGACTTGAAAGAGAGGTTGAGGGGTATCAGATAGTTGATTTACTGTAAGAAGACTAATTACAAACTTCACCCAGTCCCGTTATGTAAGGTTTGACTTGGTCAGGATTGCCTACAGCTCCTGCTGTCTGAAGATATCAGTGCCTACCGATGAGCAATACTAAGAGCTATAACGCATGTGATTCCTAGAGATTAAATACTTCCTTTTTGTTGTCGTTGCATATCTAACAGGTTTTTTTGTTTTGTTTTATTTTGTTTTAAAATCACAGTGCCCAGCCATTAGTTAATGGTTGTTGAACTGAAGCATATTTAGTTTTTTGCACTAATGCTTGAATAAAATCATATACTATGCAATGCTTCTTTACAAGACGAACTAGAGGCCACATTGTAAAGGAGATAGTCTGTCTGGAACTCTTTTCTTCCTCTGTATCTGAATTATCTTTCCTATTTCTGGATACCCAAAGCTCTCCAAAACAGCACCCCACTTATGAAAGGAAGGAGAAGGGCGTTGTGTGTGTGTATTTTCTTCGTATCAATTGGTTTCTTCACTCTCAGAGTTTATTGCAGGCAAACGGTGAAGCACGTCAGTTTGATCCTCTGTTCACACAACCTCCCCATCGTTTCTGTCGGTGTTTTCAAACAGCTCTACACCTCTGCTTTCCTTGCCTCTTACTGGATCATAACAGAACCTCATTCTTACATTGTCTCTACAAGTGTCTACAGTTTTCCACTCATTTGGTGAGAAGTAACAGAGCAATTGATCCTGACACTAAGTTAACAGGAAAAGAAATCCCTGCTGGTGTAGTTACTAATGAACATCTAATTCAGTGTAGAAGAACACCTAGCCAGCCACGCCAAGTGCCACCTAAGCTAGTTAAAATCTTCTTCAGAAGACTCTAAAGGGTTGATGGAAACTGTCGGCCTTTTCAAGAAGTTGGGAGTGAGATCTGAGGCAGGGGAGCTTTTGGAGCTTTTCAAAGCTCAGACTTTATTCAGCCACCTCCTTTACTGGGTTGGTTCTGATGGCTATACTCTTAAAAGACTGAAAAACATCAAGAAAATGTATTTACTAGACTGTGTAATGGATATAAATATAGTCCTTTGTAAAGAGTGAAAGATGAAAAACAAATGAATAGCTTATTATAGTCCTGTAAATAATATAATCAGCTTCTAAGCTGAAGAAAACAGAACTTTCTTCCTCTGTGACATTTATGAAAAATGAATGACCTATATACGCTGATACATTTTTATAGTTTACCTGCTGCCATTCACTGATGCCTAATTGTACCACGGTCACTAATTCTGTTACTGATTCCTGTGTTGTTATGCTCCCCTATTAGGAATCAAGCCAAGAGAGAATCTGAATAATAATAGCAGTCTATATTAGCATAATACCTTTGAACATTTCAGTATCTGTCCTCATCTGTAACTTCATTTTCTTTCCCCAACAGTTCCACCAGTTAGCGATAGTGGGTATGATCTACATCTTATAGATAAAGAATTCAAGCATAAAAGTTGTGACTTGTGCATGATCACACAGCCATTAGTGGTACAGCAAGGCTGAGTGCTTTTTACGTTTCCGTTGTACGCCATGCTTTTTCTACTGTAAACAAGCAAAACCAAAAGGAGAGCTATTAATTGTTATTGTTTTTTCCTTGCAAAACATAGTAGTTACAGTAATAGTAGCGATAATAAGTATTTCATTTTTTATTTTTTAGTGGGATACAGTTTAATAGGAACTGATGAATGTTTCCCCATCTTAAGCAAATCGCACCCTTTTTACTCTCTTGAAACCCAGCCAAGCCAACATCATCATCACCGCTCTGTTGAACAGTGAGTTCTTCATTGGACTAGTTCGATTAGAAGAGTCAGGAAGCGGAAGAGGTCCCGTATTAGTTTGCTGACGACCTCAAAAACGAAAAGGACTGGCGGAGGAATGGAGTCTTTGATGAAATCGTGCAGATAAGCCCTCGGGTCGTTCAGCCAGGACTCACCGTTTGCCCTTGGTTGTGGGTTAGATTCCTCTTTGTCCTCCCTTCCGAAGGTAGGTGCAGGTGAAGCGGAAACCATGGTCTCCAACAGCCAGCCAGCAAGCATAGGAGAAATCCTGCACTCAGTAATTTCCGGAACTCCATGGCCACTCCTGAAATCGCCCAGCTGTGGCTGATCTGATCTGCTGGCACTCCTCGTTCACTGGCTCAACAGGACATTTCTTTGTCTTTTGGTATCCACTCTTGTCAAGACAGCTTTTTGTGAAATTTGACTTTCCCTGCTGAATCAGGTCTCAGTCTTCAGCAGAAACTGAAGTCTTCCCTAAGATCTCGGAAGCTGCAAATAGAATTCCACTGCTGATGATGTCATAAACGGCAGTTCACCCTCCCTCCAAGTCCATTTTGACAGTTAAGCATTCAGACATCTTTGTGTGTGTGTGTGATTAAGTGAAAGTACACAGTCCAAATTAAATGCTCATTCCCACCTATCTGCAGCTCCTTCTGCTCTCCTTGCCCAGTGATAGCACACTCCAGACATCTTTTTATATGTATACACAAACGTCTAAATTATGGCTTATCGTGCTTGAGGGTTGCTGGAATTCCTGAATCTGTGCATTTTTGCATTTTAATTCTCGAAATGCTTTAGACCTTTCCTCTTTAATTACTGCTTCTGCTCCATGCTCTCTCATTTATCCTTCTGGAAATCCCATGTGATACACAGTAAAATTTCTCACTCGACTTCTTTGCATGTTTCTGTAAGCTCCTTCAACATAATTTCTTCAGACATCGCTTACAATTCTGAAATTTCTCTTCAGGTGTATCTTTATCTGGTCTTAATGTCATACTCGTAGGTTCCTATTTCAACACACTTTTACTTTTCAGTTACAAGAATATTTAGCTCTTTGTCAAGTGTCAAGTATTTTTGGTGGTTTTAAGTAGTCTCTGTGGCTCATAATTTCAATATCTGAAGAATTTACTGAACTATTTAATGCTTGCTTTCACTCAGGGTGTCTTGCTTCATGTATGTATGTGTGATTTTGTTTTGTTTGTTTCTTTTCTCCCTTGCATATATTGCTTTGGGTAAAAAAGGCACTTTCATGATATTAAGTCTTCTTATCCATGATCAAGGTAGGTTTCTCCACTTACGTGCGTCACTTTTGTTACCTTGAAGTAGAGTTTTGTGATTTTCTTTGTGCACATCTTTTACCTCTCTGGTTAGATTTATTCCTAGGTATTTTATCTTCGTGGGGGCTATTGTAAATGGTAATGATTTGTAGAGTTCCATTTTGACGGTCTCTTTTTTAGTATAATGGAATCCAGCCGAGTATTGTATCTTTAGCTTGCAGCCTGATACTTTTGCGAACTCTTAGTTTTAGTCGTTTTTATTATTATTATTATTATTATTCTTTAGGGTTTTCTGTGTAAAAAATTAGAATAAGTCCACGGGAACCAAATTATGACCTTGAGTATATCCCTCCTGAGTTTAAAGACCATCTCAGAAACAGATTTGATGTGCTAATCGCTAATGACTGAAGATCAGACGAACTGTGGAATGATATTAAAGACATCATCCATGAAAAGAGCAAGATGTCATTAAAAGGCAGGAAAGAAAGAAAAGACCAAATTGGATGTCAGAAGAGATTCTGAAACTTGTTCTTGAACATTGAGCAGCTAAAGCAAAAGGAATGGCAAAGTAAAAGACCTATAGAGAAGATTTCAGAGAGCAGCTCAAGAAGACAAAAGAAAGTACTATAATGACATGTGCAAAGAGCTGGAAATGGAAAACCAAAAGGCAAAAACACATTCTGCATTTCTAAAACTGAAAGAACTGAAGAAAAAATTCAAGCCTCGAGTTGCAATAGTGAGGGATTCTACAGGGAAACTATTAAACGACTTGGAGACCATCAAAACCAGATGGAAGGAATACACAGCCATTGTCCCAGAAAAAACTGGTCAATGTTCAGCCATTTGAGGAGGTATCACATGATCAGGAACCAATGGTACTGCAGGAAGAAGTTGAAGCTGCGCTGAAGGCATTGGCAGAAAACAGGGGCTCCAAGAATTGATGGAATATCAATTGAGCTATTTCAACAAACAGACACAGTGCTGGAAGTGCTCACTTGTCTATACCAAGAAATTTGGAGGACAGCTACCTGGCCAACTGACTGGAAGTGATCCATATTTATGCCCATTCCAAAAAAAGGTGATCCGACTGAATGGAAATTACTTACCAACATCGTTGATATACATACAAGTAAATTTCTGCTCAAGATCATTCAAAAGCGACTACAACAATATATTGACAAGAAATTGCCAGAAATTCAAGCGAGTTAAAAGGACATGGAACCAGGGGTATCATCGCTGATATCAGATGGATCTTCGCTGAAAGCAAAGAATACCAGCAAGATGTTTACTTGTGTTTCATCGACTATGCAAAAGCATTCGACTGTGTGGATCATACTAAATTATGGCTAACATTGTGGAGAATGGGAATCCTAATAAAGCCCATAACAGAAAGTATTGTCTGAAAGTTCTTTGTGACTATTGCGATGAATTACCAAAAACATCAGAGAAGTAGAAAGTGACATGAGAGGGATGGCTGGTGTTAGAGCTGGGAAAAACAACAGAGAAAAAGCATGTCTAATCTCTGCCTCATAGAATTGGCCTTGGGCTGCTGATCTTGATTGCCCTTTCCCTCTGTGAAGGTAGGTCACATATGAGCCCCAAGCCATTTTTGTAATTTACTTAGGGAAGTAACAGGTTATAATTTAAGTTCAAGAACACTTAAACACAGTTCTTCAATCAGGGCAGCCTCTTCCCAGCAATGCCTGGGAAGGCATTGCTCACTATGGCACCTTGGCATCTGCAAAAGAATGGATGTATTCAAACTGTGGTGCTGACAAAGAATACTGAATGTATCATAGACTGCCAGAAGAATGAATAAATCCGTATTAGAATAAACATACACGTAATACTCCTTGGAAACAAGGGTGGTGAGATACTGGTTCACTTACTTTAGACATATCATCAGTATAAACCAACTGTTAGAAAAGAATGTTATGTTTGGTAACATACAGCTTCAGTAAAACTGGAGGAAACCCTTGATGTGGCAAATGGACATAAAAGCTGAAACAGCAGACTCAAAGTTAACAACAATCATGGAGATGGTGCAAGACAGGCAATATTTAATTTTCTTACACATGATTCTCATGAATTGGAGCTGATTTGATGGTAAAAAAAAAACAGACAGAAAATGTGTATGTCTGTAGTTGTGTATATATTCATCTACTAATCATTATGTTGGAAAAACAAATCTCGTGTATTTCATGTTGTAGTTCATATTCTCTGCTGGTTTCTCTTCTTTTGTTTTTTATGCTTCTGTCTTTGCATTTATTTTGCTTTTCTCAAATGGTTGAGTTCTCAATTAAATTCTATGAGCTATTCCATTATGACTGAATTCATTAAATAATCAACAATATACATTTATAATTAACAACCCACAGAGTAAATGTCACATGGTCATAAAACAGAGATTATTACATAATGATCTATAATTATATTACAGCAAATGTGTGCTTATTGTAGTGGGGATTTTCTCAATACATTAATTAAATAACATTAAAATTTAGTAGTGCCACATGTGTGTGCATGTATATATATATATATGTGTACACATACATATACACACATACATATATACATACGTACCAAAAAACCAAACCAAGCCCATCATTGCTGAGTCAATTCTGAATCATAGTGACCTTATAGGACAGAGTGAAACTGCCCAATAGATTTTCCAAAGGTGGCTAGTGGGTTTGAACTGCCGCCTTTTGGGTTAGCAGCCTGAGTTCTTAACCACTGTGCCAACAGGGATCCATATGTGTCTATGGGTGTGCACCTACTTATTTGTTTATGTTATAAAACATAATATGAAATCATAAGCTAATATATCATTTTACCCAGATGTTAGAAAGGAAATTGTCAGCTTCAGAAAACATAGAATATAAAACTATTATAGAAGAATGTAAAAGAGAATTATTTTAATGATTAAATATGAAAAAATATGAAAGAAATGAAATTTTAAAAATATTTCAAAAATTCTAGTCTCAGGTGGATGTTATACAATAAATCACAAATGTGGAGGGGAGTTTACCTCATTCTCCATGGCAACAGTAACTGGATAATTTAAAGTACATTATAACGGAGAAAAAACACCAAACAATTATAAAATCAATGTATTTTCTAACAACTTGAGTTTATGGGTCATATAATTTGAATATTAAACAATGGACACTTGCTGAAAAACAATGTGGTGAAAAGTTTCATGAAATATATTGTACATTACTAATAAAAAAAGCTTCATTTGATTCTGGTTATTTTATTTTACCTCCAATCCTTCTACATTTTGCCTATATTTCAAATACTTTAGGATAGAAAAAAATCAACTAAACTGATGAGCACAAAGATTGACAACAAGGACAAAATGCTTTTTAAGGCTGAAGTGAGATTCACATTAATGAGTAGTCTTTCAGAAACCAAACCCATTGCCATCAAGTCGATTCCAACTCATTCACAACACTATAGGACAATGTAAAATGGCCTCATAGACTTTCCAAGGAGTAACTGGTAGATTCACACAGTTGGCCTTTGGATAAGCAGCAGCACTCGTAACTACCTCATCAGCAGAGCTCCAAAAATAGTGTTAGGTATTCAAATTTTAAATCAAGTTTGGGAGGAAATAAGTGTCATGGTTAAGAACAGAAAAAGATAATAAAAATAAGAAAGGTATTGTCATGCTGTTAGTGAATATATAATTATAAGATTTCTATGTTTTGCAAAATAATACTTAACACTCAGACTAACATTATCTAGGAAACTATGAATGTAATAATGGCAATTTTATTAATTTGGCAGAAACGTTAATGAAATTTGATAATATAATAAACACGCAAACTATAAACAATGGAAACCCTGGTGGTATAGTGGTTAAGAGCTGTGTCTGTTAACCAAAAGTTCAGCAGTTCAAATTTACCAGGTACTCCTTGGGAACTCAATGGATAAGTTCTGCTCTGTCCTGTAAGGTAGCTATGAGTTGGCATTAACTGGATGGCAGTGGGTTTGGGCTTGTTTTGCTTACAAACAGTGGCACCAAATACTGTAAATATATTAGGAGATGAAATTCAAAATCAAACAATAAACTTATGACAAATGTGATGAACAAAATTACTTTGAAAAAGATAAGAAATTCTTTTTTTTTTTTGCCAGCTTCACTAGAGTCTTTTTTTTTCTTTAATATGACTGAGTGAAAATGTACATTCCCGTATAAATTTACATGCCCACCTATATGCAGCTTCCACTGCTATCCCTGCCCAGAGACAGCACACTATTCCTCCCTGCTCCATACATGTCTCATCCTCCCAACAGTTTCCTTTCCCCTCCTCTCCACCCACTCTCCTTACTCCAGCCAGAGGTCAGCAGGATGATATCCTATAGATGTATAGAACCATAAAGTGCATCCAATATATGGTCACTCTGCATCGCCAAGTTCAATCCATTCGTGTCCAAAGAGTGGACCTTCATTATCGGGGCCAGGGGCCATGTTCCCAGGGCAACCCCGAAACCACTGGACCATCAATTGAGGTCTTTTAGTGGAGATCTCAGGGTGCACCCCTTTTTATTCTTGTGTTGCCAGTGAGACTCAGCTCTGTGAGCTCCATGGCAGCTAACACTATTATTTGATCATTTTAGCACAGTAATATGGCTGATGAATAGGGAGACAACACAAATGAAATAAAAATAGAAATAAAAGACCCTAACTGTATTTTGCAAACACCAGTGGCGTAGTGATTAATTGCTATGGCTGCTAACCAAAATGCTGGCAATTCAAATCTGCCAGGAGCTCCTTGGAAACTCTATGGGGGTAGTTCTACTCTGTCTTACAGGGTCACTATGTCAGAACTGGGTCAGTATTCACTCAGTAGCCCTGGGTTTGGTTTGGGTTTTGTAACTACATTTCAAATAAGTAATATAATCGCACTGAACTATCAAAACTAACAAGATAATTTTCATATGCTTATTTGCCATAGGTCTGTGATGAGAAATCTATTTAGATATTTGGTGTATTTTTTTTTAATTTGAATTTTTTTATTGTTGAGTTTTAAGAGTTATTTTTGTTTCTTGACTATGGCCTTTATCAGACATGTGTAATTTTCAAAATATTTTCTCCCTGTTTGTGGTTTGTCTTTTCATTTTCTTTACAGTGTCTTTTGTAGAGCAGAGGCTTTTAATTTTAACGAAGTCCAACTTCTCAAGTTTTACTTTTATCAATTTTGCTTTTGGTGGCATATCTAAAAAATCAGTACCAAACCCAAAGTCAGCTTGATTTTTTTCTCTGTTGTCTTCTAGCTTCATATAGTTTATTGTTTCTCAGACAATTTGAACACTTATTTGCTGATGTACTCTCAGAATAAAGATAACTACATGTGCACACACGATATGGTCACTCTGTGTCCCTGAGTCCAATCCATTCCTGTCCAAAGAACTGGTCTCAGTAAAGATTTATGATCAGGGGCAGCATCAGGTCTAGGGACCATGCTCCCAGGGGAACCCCCAGGCCTTCAGACCATCAGTTGCAGTCTTTTAGTGGGGTTCTCAGGATGTACCCATTTTTTCTCTCATGTTACCATTGGGACTCAACATTGTGAACCCCATGATGGCTGTCATTGGTGGTGGCCGGGCACTGTCTTGTTCTTCTGGTCACATGTTGATGTAGTCACCCATTCACATGGGTCTATCTGTTTTCTGGGTTCTCTTTCCCCCATGTTGTTGTTGTCCTTAGTGATAACTGTTCTATAGGATGTCACCCTACTGACCTCTTACTAGAGGGGAGTGGAGAGGATGGAAAGGAGGGTGCAGGAGATTGTTAAGAGGATATGACATGTATAGAACGGAAAGGAGGAGTGTGCTCTCACAAGGTAAGGAGAGCAGAAGGAGCTGCAGAGAGGCAGGCATGCAAATTTAAACTGGGTTGTACACTTTAACTCAATAAAAAAAAAAGATAACTACGTGTGTGTGTTTGTGTGTGTGTTATAAATAAATATGTACTGTGGCTGGTAAGTTTGTTTTTCTAATAAATTTGATTTTCCAATTCTGAAACTATACCATATGTATTTAAGGACTGATCAAGTAAGTTATTATAGATAGCTAGAATTAAGTTTTTCACTGTTAGATAAGTAAGTTAAAATTATGGTAAGGGGAAAATCAAGAATTAACTCAGTGCTGTTGACTGGATTTGAAGACTACGTAAAATTCAGCATGTTAAAATACAGCAATGCCTTCCCATAAAACAAACCTATTGCCTTTGAGTAGGTTACAACTCTTGGAAACGCCTTACGTTACAGAGCTGGACTGCTTCATAGGGTTTTCACGGTTTTAAAACTTCTGGAAGCAAATTTCCAGGCCTTTCTTCCATAGTGCTTCTGGATGGGTCCTTGGGCAGTATAAAAAGTTAAGTGTTTGACTACTAACCAAAAGGTTGACAATGGAAATCCACTCAGAGGCACCTTGGAAGACAGGTCTGGCAACCTGCTTCTGAAGTGTCACAGCGTTGAAAACCTTATGTGGTAGTTTTACACTGCAGAGATAGGGCCACAATCAATCAGAACTGACTAGATGGCCACTACAACAACAAAACATTGCTTATAGATAAGCAAACATATACACAATGCATATATTTTGTTGTTGTTAGGTGTCAAGGAATTGGTTATGACTCATAATTGAGCTATGTGAAATAAAACACCACCTGGTCCTGCTTGGCCCTCAATATTTTTGTTTATACTTTAGCCAATCATTGCTGTCACTTTGCCATTAATTGCTTATATGTAAGTTCAAGTTGATGCTGAAGAAAAATAGAGCAAATACACAAAAGCTCAAGTACGACCTTGGGTGCATTCCTCTTGAATGTAGAAATCATCTCAAGAACTGATTTGACCCATTGAACTCTTATAATATTAGAACATCTGAGCTGTGGAACGGCATCAACAACATCATCCATAAAGAAAGTAAGAGGCCATTAAAAATACAGGAAAGGGAGAACAGACCTAAATGGAAGTCAGAAGAGACTCTAAAACTTGTTCTAGAGCAGAGAAGCTAAAAGGAAGGAAAGAAATGATGAAGTATAAGAACTGAACAGAATATTTCACAGGGCTGCTTGAGCAGATAAGGCATTATAATGAAATGTGCAAAAGCCTACAGTTAGAAAATCAAAAGGTAAGAATACACTTGGGATTTCTCAAGGTGAGAGAACAAGAAAAAAATGCATGCCTCAAGTTGCACTACTGAAGGATTCTATGGGCAAAATTCTAAACAAAGGTGATGTAACAAAATGCAGAAATTATCAAACAGTATCAGTAGTATCACATCCAAGTACAAAGTTGCTGATGATGATTCAAACAATTGCAGCAGTGAGCTACAAGAAATTCAAGCTGAATCCAGAAGAGAATGTGGAATGATGGATATCATTATTGATGTCAGCGGGATCTTCACTAAAAGCAGAGTACCAGAAAGATGTTTAACAAAGGCTATAAATCATAACAGATAATGGATAACATTACAAAGAATGGAAATTTCTTAACACTTAATTGTGCCCATAAGGAAACTTTACATGGAGTAACAGGCAGTCACTGAACAGAACAATGTGACACTGGGTGGTTTAAATTCGGAAAAGCTGTGTGTAAGGATTGTATCCTTTCGCCATATTTGTTCAATAGGTATTTTGAGAAAATAATCCGAGAAGCTGGACTATGTGAAGAACAACTCTACATCAGGATTGGAGGAAGACTCATTAACAACCTGAAATATGCAGAAAGGGCAATCTTGCTAGCTGAATTTAAGAGGACTTGAATTACTGATGAAAATCAAAGATTAATGCTTTTAGTATATATTACATCTCCATGTAAAGAAAACAAAAATCCTTACAACTGGACCAAAAAACATCATGATAAATGGACAAAACATTGAAGTTGTCAAAGCTTTCATTTAACTTGGATCCACAAGCAATGCCCACTGAAGTAGTGCTCAAGACGTCAAATGACTTATTTATTGCACTGGGTAAATCTGCTGCTGCTGCAAAAACAAAAAAAACTCTTTGAAGGGTTAGAAATCAAAGACGTCACTTTGAGAACCAAGGTGTGGGTACCTCACACAAGTCAATATTTTCAATCACCACATACACAGGAAAAACTTGGACAATGAATAAGGAAGGCCAAAGAGGGGTCAATGCATTTGAATTATGGTGCTAACAAAGAATATTGAATGTATTACGGGCTACCAAAACCAAAAACTAAGCCCACTGCCATGTGGTCAATTCTGACAATGACTGTATAGACAGGATAGAACTGCTCCACAGACTTTCCAAGGAGCACCTGGTAGATTTGAACTAGCAACCTTCTGGTCAGCAGCTGTAGCACTTTCCTACACCACCAGGGTTTCTGTGGGCTACCAGAAGAATGAACAAATCCATCTTGGAAAAAGTATAAACAGAATTCTTCTTAGAAGGGAGGATGGTGAGATTTTGTCTTACTTACTTTGGAAATGTTTATTCTTTATACCCACTATACTCAGTGCTATAAATTCTAACTCATAGCAGCCTAAAGGGTCAGCAAAACAGAGGAAAACCCTCAATTATTTAGATTGACACAGTGGCTGCAACAATGGTCTCAAACTCAGCAGTGATTGTGAAGATGGTACATGCAGGAGGACAGTGTTTTGTTCTGGCCTACATACAGTTTCTGAGTCAGAAATGGACCTGGCAGTAGTCACCTAACAACAATAATAAAATGATGTGAAATGAAAATAAAATCCACCTGTGTTCCTCTCAGCAACTGGTATCCTTTCAACAACTGATATTTTGTCAAGAGATATAAAATATCACTTGATTTTTTTTCTATTCCTATGAAGGACATTAATGAGAAATTTGAGCAGAATTTTTGCTGTTAGTTGCTCATCAAGTTGATTCTGACTCATGACGACACCATGTGTGCAGGGTAGAACTGTGTTATAGGATTTTCATGGTGACCATTCAGAAGCAAATCACCAGGACTGTTTTGCCTGGTGCCTCTGGGTTGGTTCTATCCACCAACCTTTTTAAAAAATAAACAGTAATATTTGTTATAAACTGTGGAGATAGATTAATGAAGTTAGTGACTTCATAACTGAGATTCTAGGACCTGTGTTAGCTATTTCAAGGTTGTCATAGGTTGAGAGACAAAAGGGAAGTGAGTAGGGAGAATATGAAGATGCTACTCTTTGAGGACAGAATCTGTGTCTTACTCAATTTGGTAGACTCAATATGAATTGTCATATTTTCTACCCCCATAAGCAGAGACTCGGTGCTAGCTAAATAAAGATTCCCTTCTTTCTCCTTTACTCCTGCTCCTAGTAACCACCGTTAAACTCTGATCTCTATGCATTTGCCTCTTTTCCTATTAGTGGACTCAAGTATATTTGTCTTTTGTGATTGACTTGCTTAAATCAGTATAATACTTTCAAGATTGTAAAAATATTGTGGGAGCATCAGACCTCCCTGTCTAACTACATAAGCAGAGAGGACAATTATCATCAACATCAGTCCAAAGCTGATCCTGGAGGTCAGACATACTTCTCTCCAATCCTTTTACCAATTCTGACACCAGTCGTGCCTCCCACGGTGCTCTCTCCTTCTCTGCTGGACTCAATCATTTGTTGCAGAGGCCACACAAATCTCCTAGATCATACAGTTATGGAGCTTATTAGGGAAGTAAAATGTGGCATCCTGGGGTCTAGTTAAAGAAGTTTATAAACCAAATCTCCCTCCCTCAGTGCAGATCTCTTACCCTCTCTTGGCCCCCTCAAGACAGGCTCTTCCAGATTCCCTCTTGCCAGGCCTCTTCCCTCTGCCCTCAGCTCCCACTGGGGTCTTGCCTATGTCCTGCTCTTTCAAAGTGTTACAAAGCTCTGTAGTTCCACTAGTAAGTGCCCAGAGGTACCCTACTCCCCCAATAAACTGTGGCCTGGAGGTGCTAAACTCTTTCCCTCTGTGGGTTAGCAAGCCTAGCTCAGGTTTTACCCTCTGTAGATTGACGGCACTTGGCTTGGCTAGATTGGCAAGCCTAGCTCTGCCAAGTGACCAACATGTACTCCACTCTGCCAGCAAGCCTCCTGTCTGAAAGCTCTCAGCCTTCTTCCTCAATAGCACTACATGTGCACCATAGTCATTTTGCTCCTTAGGCTACAAAGACCACTGTGCCATCTTGTGCTGGTCTCCTGATTCTGCTGCTGTGGTTTCTGCCATGCTTGCCACTGCTTTCTACTTTCTCCAGTGTTACAGCTTTCTCTTCTCCTGGGTCTAGGAGTTTCTCAGTGCAAGAATCCTAGGCCCAAAAGACAAGCTCCATTCCTGACTTTTCTTTCTTGATGGCAGTGCAGTCCCTTTCCTTCAGCTCTGCTATGGCTCATTAGGATAGCAAAACTAACAATTTCCCTCAGTAGAGGATGAGTCTGTCACTTTAAGAACTAAGGTGTGGGTACCTGACACAAGTCATATTATTTTCAATCACCTCATATACAGGGAAAACTTGGACAATGAACAAGGAAGGCCAAAGAAGGGTCAATGCATTTGAATTATGGTGCCGGCAAAGAACATTGAATGTATTATGAGCTACCAAAACCAAAAACTATGCCCACTGCCATGTGATCTTTGGGCAAAGAAAAATGGTAATCTTTTCTCCTGCCATAACACCATTCCACCGAAGTACCTGGGTAGCAAAGGGTGAATTTCAGCATCCTCTGGCCCCTGAAGTGCATGCCATTACACACACACACATATGCACACATGCACATGCAAACACACAAGTTCATTCTTTAGTTTAGCTAATGAATCTTACGGTAATGCCAACATGGCCCATCAAATAATTAATTTTTTTTCCCCTTGGTACTGGTAAAATTCCCACTGATATTAGAGTGAATTTTCACGGCACTCAGAAATCAGGATACAGCTGTGTTCTTATAAATGACAAAATTATTTTCAAGGGAACAAGGGGCAATAAGACCTTGACAGACTGACAGGCAAATAAAAATAATGGAACAACTTGGTATGAGTTAGGAGAATTGACATTGTTCTGGACTAAAGAGAGAAAAATTAGTAGCTGATACTACATCTTTATTTTTACATCCAAGATGAAATTGGGAATGTGAATAAATTGAAGTTTTCTTGAAAACAGCAAACAATCAGTATTTTAAACCCTGAAACTATAATCATTAATGTGGAATGATAGGAGAAGTGACTGAATTAGGATCTTTGCTACGCTTTGAAGGTTAAACTATTCCATACATGAGGTATATTCTTGTCTTCTATATCTTCATTCTGCTTAACCATTCTTTGAAGCTCATGACTAAGTAAAAAATAAATAAATAAATGGACTTCACCTTGAAATTTCTTTTTTGGGACAGCACCAAGTTTGATGTGAAAGAAAGGAGAAGTAGCAGAGTAAGCACAGGGCACAAGACCAACATAAAATCTTGATGGCTACTTAGCTTAGTGGACTTAAACAATGAAATAACAAGGTCAATTTATAAACTATATTGAATACCTGCTCTCTGCAAAGCCTGTACTAGGGATTCTGGGAACATAAAGATGATTGAATCAGTATGACCAGGAGATGAGATAACATATGAAAATGCCAGAACAGGTGGTGGGAAGAGGAGTCTTGTATGCAAATATGAAGAGACTCCTTAACCCCAAAAGGCCAACGCTTTTCAACCCCAAATGGATGCCAGCTTTCATCAGCAATCTTATTAAATGCAAAAGATCCTCAGTTTAGGAAGTCACAATTTTCCAACTTTCCCAGGTCATTTTGATTTCAGTCAGGTTTCAGAAACCCTGTCAAAATCACATTATATGTTTTACATCACGGTGCTATGCTTATGAGAAATAAGTCTGGCAATCACACAAAAGTAACTTGTAGTAACATCTGTGTGTAACATGGAAAGTGATTGAAAATGTAAAGACTGTCTGAACTTAGCTCTTCTGTGAGTACCTTAGTTTTCTTCCAGTCTCCAATCACCAATAGCCACCCTAATCTCTGAAATTAACTTCTCCATCAGTGTTTTTGATGACATTGAATAGAAATGTTATGGCTGGATCCGCTCAAAACTATTCCCCTCAGTGGAAAATAATTTCAACATCAGTCTTGGAAAACAAATTTAATACACAATAAACCATAATTTTTTCACACTAATGTCAAACATTTTATGCCATGAGGGCTTCTGATGAAAAGGTAAAGGGAAAGGGGCTTATTAAGACTTTTTCTGAACTCTGGAACAGACTGCAAATTTATAGTGTCTGTGCTCAAAGAGCTACTATTTTCTTTCAGTAAAATCATTTGTTAAACTCCTCCGTATATAGAATACTGTACCAAATACTACTCAAAACACTAGGATTGCAGTCTGCAACATGGGGAAAAAAAGATTAAAGAACATACATAAAATATTTAATAAAAAGCAAAGTAAAATAATCACAGAATGTATAATAAAACAAATAGGCATGTAGATCTTCTGGAGCCCTATTTTTACACTTATATTCTGGTTTCTCTGCTTGGTGGTTCTTGAAGATCAAACAAGCTACATAACCATTCTGTGGCACACTTTATTCATCGGTAAAATGGGAATTACAATGGAATCTATCTCAAATGGTTGCTGAGAGTTTTAAATTAATCAATGCATATGCAGTGTCTAGAAAAACATCTGGCACATAGAAAAACAAACCCACGGCTGTTGAGTCAATTCTGACTGATAGTGAGCCTATAGGACAGAGTAGAACTGCTCCATGGAGTTTCCAATGAACACCTGAAGGACTGTCACTGCTGACCTTTTGGTTAGCAGGTGTAGCACTTGACCATTATGCCACCAGGCTTTCCATCTGGCACATAGTAGGTAGGCTCTTAATAATTAATAGCTGTTATCATTACATGAAACAGAAGATACATGCAGAATATACATGATTTGAGGTAGAGTGGTGTTAGGAGAGAAGACTTTCTAGAGCAGTTAAGTTTTAACTGGAATTTTAAGTAGATGATGGTAACACAGAAGGAGCATCTTCTGTGGACCACAGAGGCATTATGATGTAATTCAAGGAGTACATTAATTAATACTGGAAGATGTATACTCCAATATCAGTGTTGCCACTTACTGTCTGTTTCATTTAACTGAATATATATACATATATTCAGTTTTTATGTGTATATATATAAACCTTTTAAAGAACATATGTAAGGCAGAAACTTCTCAGACAAGGAAAACTAAAATATTCTCCACTAAATGAAGTGGTGACTGCACCCTATCAAAAGTGGAAATTTTGCAAAATCTGGAGAAAAAAAGCAGTCCAGTCAAGTTCCAGCTCTCACAAGTTTCACTGTGTATGTGTGTATACACCCTATATAAATTTACCACTGAATAGGTCACAACTTATGGCAACCCCATGTGTACAGAGTAGAACTGCTTCATAGTGTTTTAGAAAGTTGTGATATTTCAGAAACAGATGGCCCAGCCTGTCTTCTGAGGCAACTCCAGGTAGATTTGAACCATCAACCTTTTAGACAGTAATTGAGTGCTTAACTGTTTTTCGCCACCCAGGAACTCCTATATTTGGTGATAGATAAGACAGACAGACAGATAGATAGATAGGTGTGTGTGGATGGACGGACGGACGGACGGACAGACAGAGAAAATATATATAATTTGAAGACCATACAAGAACTGTTATGTGATTAAATGTAAACTTACAAATTAAACATAAATTTTCATTATGAACATTAATTATATGATGCTCTAGCACTTGTAATAAATGGTCTAGTAATACTGGGGAGACGGTAAGATGGAATGCAAAAGAACATGAGCTTTGGAGGAAAAAGATAAGACCTTCAATTCCACATCTGCCAATTGTGTAAAACACCTTGTAAGTTTGAGAATATTCATCTGTAAAATGGGAAAATAAAATTAATCTTATAGTGCTATTGTGAAGATTAAATGAGAAAATGTAATTACATGACTAGAGACTAGAGTTATGTATGATGTAGTTGTTATGCAGTTAAAATCAATATTTTTTTTCCAAATAATATATACACAACTGAAGACAAAGTTGGAAACAGAAAGAAAAATAAATTATCAGAATTGGAAAGTGCCATAGAGTTTAGCTACTTAACCTTACTTTTTCATTAATTCATTCTCCAAGAGAAAAAACTCTGGCCCTGAATTGGTGGCCAAAGGGAGTACTTTCTTTAGAATATGAGAGTAGGTAGCAGCTTTTTTTCCCCAGCTTTGTGATGTTATCATCAATTTGGCGGTTACGGGAAAAATCAGGCAATTGACAAATACAGTCAATATCCTTGCAAAAGTGTCTCAATTTACATCTATCCCTCTCTCTGTCTGTAATTCTGTCTATGTCTGATTCTAAAATTCACTAGAATGCAAGCTCCACAAGGGAGGGTCTGTATCTGTTTTGTTTATTATTTCAGCCTCAGAACCTGAAACAGCGTCTGACACACAATAAATATTTGTTCAATAAACCAAGAAATTGAAGAGGCAAAGGGATTACACAAGTTCTTTGATCTCTGAAGTTTGCAGAGTGATCAGACGTGTTGAAATGTATACTTTAAGACTTTTGCAGGTATTATTACAGTGTGGTGTCATCTTAGGAATCAGCAAAAGACACCTAACAATGATGTGCTTGAGAGTGTGCTTGTGTGTGCACACGTGTGCGTGTGTGTGCTCGTTGGAGTCTGTGTCCATCTATGTTTGGACTGGCATCTTAAATGTTTCAAATTCTGTGACAATTTTCAATACATCTTGTTCTAATTAAGCTTTAAAATACTGGCCCATAGGAAGAATGGTACAAAAGTGTTCAGAATAAATCAGAATGTAATTGCTACTTTTGATTTTATATACAGTGTGCTGATTTCAGTATTGTGTGTTGGAATCTTGGAAGTTCAAATGAATCAAAGTGTATGAAAATATATCTTAGTAATTAAATGAAAGACTTAACTGAATGCAAGGGGTCTGACAGTTAAGTTTGCAAACTCATCCTAGAAAAAGTGCTACTTACCTCATTGCTGAATATCACTAAGTCACCTTTGAAGTCCTCCCCTTGGGAAGCTGTGCACTGATGCCAGGGCCTAGTCTACCCTTCAAAGCAATTTTGGAATTCTTTTTCTGGAATGGTGATCAGAGATGTTGTGGTATCTCCCTTAAGGTCCTGAATGCCATAAAAATGTCTTCCTTTCAATATTTCCTTTATCTTCTGGTAAAGAAAAAAGTCACTGGAAGCCAGATCAGGTGAGTAGGGAGTGTGTTCCAATATAGTTATTTGTTTACTGGCTAAAAACTCCCTCACATACAGTGCTGTGTGAGCTAATGCATTGTCATGATGTAAGAGCCATGAGTTGTTGGCAAAAATTTCAGGTCATTTTCCTCTTACTTTTTCACGCAGTCTTTTCAGCACTTACAAATGGTAAACTTGGTGAACTGTTTGTCCAGTTGGTACAAATTTTTGCAGTGCTTCCATCAGTTCTGCTCATTACTGGCAACCCTGAGCTGTCTTCATCGGTGACGCTTTCTCTCCCCACCGAAAAACATTTAATCCATTTGTACACTTCTGTTTTCCTCGTGGCATTATCCTCATAAACTTGGATTAACATGTCCCTAATTTCACTCTCACACTTGCCAAGTTTAACGACAGATACAGTGTTTGTTCATTGCTCTAATTCAATCTCCAACATAATCCCGACAGCACACAGAAACATGAAATGACAATAATTAATGCCATGCAGCAAGACAACTCTACACATCAACATGAACACAGCTGTGAGACACTGATATGGGAAGGTTATGAAAACTTACTGAGTTGTTTGTACTGTGTTGCCAACTTAAGTGCACAGTGGCAAGTTTGCAAACTTAATTGTGAAACCTCATATAGCTTTCTGGTTGAGAATGGTACTATTCATTTGTTCACCCTCTCGTGACAAAGTAAAATTAACGATCATCTAGTAACTTTCTGTTAATTATTAAACTTCATATTTGTTATATTTTAACTCAATGAATAAATGTAAGAACATTCAGATTATGTATATTTAATAGAGTATGCAATATATAAATTTTGCAAAAATTAATATAAAAATTAACAGAGCTCTAAGAGTAGAGTGAATAGTATCAAACTTATAATGCACTAACTAATGGCAAAAGGAAATTCAAATCAATTTAACAAAACTCTAAATGAGTAAATGAATCACATCTCAGAACTATCAAGATTTGTTCCATACAACTAGAAATTGACTTTACAATTATTCTCCATAGAATGATTAAAGTCTTATTGATATCTTCTGTTTAAATTTACAGTGCACTACAGGGAAAACAAGAAAAGAATAATTTAAAACTCTAAACTTTTCTCTTTGTAGGAATTAGAGCAATAAAAATTGTTACTCTGTCTTAAATTGTTCATGTAGCAAGCCCACTACCTCAGGAGAACTGAAGTAATATACTGACTTATTGAGTCAACAGAAGTGCCTTATTCCCTATGACATTCAGCTGTTAAACTGCTCTGTAGTTTCAGTAAGCCTAACCATCCACTGGAACACAGAGTTAGGTTTCCCAGTTAGAAATGTTTCAACATGTTAAGACATAATGTATAAGAATTCAAAGGAAAATTAATACATTGGCTATGATCACTCAGTATTTGTAATTCCACTTCACCACTTCACGAGATGATTTCTACCTTCTCCCACAGGCTTTTTCTGAATAATGTCTGAAGATATTTCTTAAAGGATCACATAGCACTCCACTGTATTTTTCACAGAAGGTATCACACTGGTGTTGATTGAGTTTTTGTTTTGTTTTCTCTTCCTACTTATTTGCTCAATATTTGATTCACTAAGGGGCTGTAAGGACTTAAACCATGCCAAGTGCTTAACACCCTGGGACCCAGCATACTTCTTGACCCACAGTAAGTAGTCAAGAAATATTAATTAAAATGAAGTATGTTTCTGTCTTCAAATGTCTTACCAAAACTGAAAAACCAAACTCATTGTCGTCAAGTAGATTCTGACTCATATGGACCATATAGGACAGAGCAGAACTGCCCCACAGATTTTCCAAGAAGCCCCCTATGGATTCTGACTTTTGACCTTTTGGTCAGCAACGTGAGCTCCACTATGCAACCAGTGTTTCTGAACATGTCTCAAGTGTTCTTTAAATAACTTTTTGTAAAGTAAAACCTCTCATGACACCTTGTAACAAATTTAATACTTACAGTGAAATAGAGTACTATTCCATAAAATGGCATGCTTATTATATTGTTTGCATGGTCATTTTTTTTAAATATGTTGTCATAAGCCATGTAATATACAAATGTGCTTAAATAAACTATATTGTGGAAATGCTGCTGGTGTACTGGTTAAGAGCTGTATCTGTTAACCGTACAGTCAGCAGTTTGAATCTGCCAAGCGCTCCTTGGAAACTTTATGGAGAGCTCTACTCTGTCCTATAGGGCTTCTATGAGTTGGAATTGACTCAACAGCAGTCTATGTTGTGACTATTTGCCATTGAGTTAATTCCTACTCATGGTGACTCCATGTGCTGCATAGGGTTTTCAATAACTGATTTTTCAGAAGTAGATAGCCAGGCCTTTTTTCTAAGGCACTTCTGGGTAGACTCAAATCTCCAACATTGGTTTCTAATCCCGGTGTGTTAACTGTTGGCAACATAGGGCTCCAGCTACATCTTAGAACTACGTCTTAATTAGAACTTCATGCTGCAGAAGTAATTCCTTGGCACCTCAAATATTATAGTTGAAATATAAACCACAGGACATCTTAATGAAGCATAAAGGATATTAGAAAAATATTCTCACTTGTGAAATGCATACTGTTCAAAATAAACAACTGGTTATGTACATCTAAATGAGTCCTATTAGCCTTACAAGAACAAGGCGTAAGAATCTGACAAACAAGGCAGTCTAGGACCGTTTGTGCTGTGCTCAAGGTCTAGTACCCACATCCTGTGGTCAGAGCATCACTGTGTCTGCCTTTGAGTTAATCTTTCACGTGAAGTACCATTTGGAAGGCATAGGGAGGAGAGTGGTACTCCTAGCAAAGTTGTAGAGCAGAAGACCTAATGGCTCAACCTGCCTACAACTATAGAATACTATCGTATTTTCCAAAAGAATCCATTTTTTGCTTAACACAAAAAGTGTCTTAGGCCAATACATTTTAACTCCCTACTTATAAAAAAAAATTCATATGGCACTATTCAAAGTAATGGACACATGCCAACTCCATAATCTTTCAAGAACAATAATGAAGCTATTAAAACTGACAACAAGTAATAAAAGTGATAGTGTATAAACTTTATCATTGTTCACAATGTTTATCTGTTCTTGTTTGAGACTAACAGAAATTGTGTGAGACTAATAAGAGATTTTCTTTGCCTCATTTTACAGTGAAATTAAATGACATGACTTCTACTATTTAGCAGTTTTAACTCAGATCTGACTCCAGCCCAACGTGATGCTCTTTTGTTCTTATCTGAAAAAAGTTTAGAGTGGCTATTTTCCTGAACAGCCTAGATTCCCAAGATAGTCTCGGTAGTTTCTGAGGTAAACATTTCTTTCTTCTGGAAGTGATGGGAGTTGAGAAAGTTCAGGGTGCTCATTCTTGGAAAAACTTAAATGAGAATCACTAGTACCTCTCAAAATTGCCAGCAATTTGCTCTGATTCTAAATAATACTTCTCCTTCTTATTCTGCTAAGTGTTTCAGTGATTCTTCCAAAATTTTCTTAAAGAGAATTGTTCACAGTGTTAAGAAGTACTACAGTACAAAATGGAAGACCAATATCAGTTTTCTATTAGGAATTTGTGTATAATATAGTTTTAAAGATCACCAGGCTCCCTTTAATAAGTTATACTTTTTTAACTAACAACCACTGGGAAAAAAGACTCATTCTCTTATAAGTTAAGCTAATTTTATAGTAACATTATAGCAACATGCACTCTATTAAATATCAACATGCATTCTACGAAATATTAAGCAGGTCCATTTCTATGAACCTTCTCCACAAATATTCCAACATATTCCCAGAAAACCTTTTCTAACAGTTTCACCAAAAGTTAGGATACTATTTTCACTTTTCTAATGAACTGCAATGCAATCTAAGTTATGAATCTGCTTGTTAATGTCACTGAGTAGAAACATTTAATTAAATAAAAATCTCCACTTGGTCATTTTTGCAGCCACATTTCTCACATTTTAAATTCTTGGAAAACAGAATCCACTTGACTGAAATGTACCTGAAAGGGAAACTTTACAAGTGCTGTTCTCTTGGGTTAGAAAGATGCTCTGCTTGACGTGGGTTACCTGGGAGGCAAGTAAGCATGATGAAACCTGACAGAAAAGCTATTTCAATTCATTCCATTGTTTTCAAAATTTTAGTTACAGAAAGAAAGAAAACATAGACCTTTAAACCAGAATCAATTGGAGCCAGAGGTGTGAAGTACACTGTCAAAATTGCTTAGAAGTCCTCTTACACAACAAAGCTTTCTATGGTGGAAAGTAATCAATAAAGTAGAATGAGAAAGTGAGATATAAAGAATGAGGAGAAGTGGAAAGGTAGGATGCCAGAGAAACCTCTCCTGAAGCATGCTGTGAACTCAAATCCATTAGCAGCACCTGGAGACCAAGAAGATAAAGTCTCTCTTGTTATTTCACCTCAAAAGAAAGAGAAAGCAAAGAGCTTGGAAGTTGAGAACTGAAAAGGTGAATTTTCTAAAACCAGAATGAAGAATTCTGTTGCTTAAGAGCTTGTCACCCCTACGCATTCCATGCTTTCTTCCTCATGGATCATCCATTAAGTGGCAAGCATTCTGCTTAGTATGTATGCTTTGGAGTTGGGCGTAGGGACAGAGTGACACAGGGTAAACCAGAGAACAATGATACAGGTACAGCCCTTGAGCATTTGTAAGTATTGCAGACAGGAAAAAGTATAACACAATTTGAAAAGAATTCTAATTTAAAAAGGAGCCCTGGTGGCTTGGCTGCTAAGGGAAAGGTTGAAAGTTTGAACCCACAAGTGGCTCCTCATGAGAAAGACGTCACAGTGTGTTTCTGTAGAGATTTGTCATGTTGGAATTCCTATGGAGCTGTTCTCCTCTGCCTACTCTCACCTGTAGTGTTCCTATGAGTTGGAATCAACCCCACAGGGAGGGGTTTGGTTTTTGTGGTTTTGACTCTAATTAGAGATGGCACAGTATCAATAAAAACTAACATTTATCAAGTGTCTACTATCTTCCAGACATGACCTTGGTATTTACCACATATTAACTCATGCAATCCCACTAATAGCCTTAAGAAGTTTAGATTTAGATGTCACAGGGATATTGATGACATGAAGACATAAGAGTAGGTGAGATCAGAAGCCATCTAACCAAAAGCTTTCTTGGAAATAATTCATTATTTGGATATTTACCATTCCATTGTTTTCTATAAAAATACTTTGGCACTACATTCCATTCTTAATAGGACTTACTTTGTTTTATGGCTAATCTGTTCCAAAAAAACCAAACCACTGCCACTGAGTCAATTCAAACTCACAGTGACTGTACAGGACAGAGTAGAACTGCCTCATAGAGTTTCCAAGAAGTGCTTGAAGGATTTGAACTGCAGATCTTTTAGTTAGCAGCCATAGCCCTTAACCACTCCACCACCAGGGTAATTGAAGCCTGATAAAGAATTTATATGTGATCCTTATGTTAATGGTGTATTCTGTTACCTGCAGAATCTCATCCCTCTTACCATCTTCATTTCATTCTCAACAGGAAACTGCTCTGATAATCGATGGTGATTGTAGTTACACAGTTACGTAATCCACAGTCTCTCTTTTTATCTCTTCGTTATTCACAAGGAGTAGCCCCTGTAGTGAAAAATATTTAGTCACTAACTGACATTTCAGCCAGGATAAGCTATCCCAAGTTTTGTCTGGCCCAAATACATTCTCTGGTTTACATCTGGAATTTTTAATATCTGAAGAGAGTAGATCATTACGTATTGGGCATTGAATTTGTAGTATATATGAAGTTAAGGCTGAGATGACAACATTCAAGTGGATCAGAGAAAGTATGAGTGGGGCAAAAAGAGAGATAAAAGAGAAGACTCAAGAGATACTGTGATTAAAGAAGGAGTGGGAACGAAAGAGAAATTGCTTTGTTTCTTAAACGTTCTGAGATTCTTAGTGCTATTTCTCCATAAGTCTTGGTTGTTCCTATATCTGATGCAATAAAAATGGGCCTAAATCTGTCTTCTGTTTAAGAAGCAGTTTTTCCTGTTTTTGTCAGGGGGAGCAGAAGAAATGTTGGATCCAGAGGAAAGATAAGATTTAAATAAGTTTCAGTGTTTAAGAAAATGAGTTCACCTTCTCTGCACTCCATTTTCCATCCAGTCTTTTGTCAGTATTCTAAGATATTCTGTGTCAAGATAAGGGAAAGTGCTATGGGGAAAATGACTGAAGAGTAGATTTTAGACTGCCTCTCATTCAGACCCTTAGTTGGAAGACAACAGGAAACTTTTGAGTTCATATTTAGTCCATGTCACTTTATCAGGATTATATACCAGGCAGACTTTTGACTTCAAAGTCACAGGTAGACATAAATTAAATTTACTAAATGATCCACATCATACTGAATACTTCCCAGGGGGGTTATAATAAGAGAGCTATTATCACTGTAAGATTTAAGAACCTAGCCAAATCTCTTTGTGTCAGAGACTACCTCCTCTGTAGTTACCTATGCTTCACATTGCCTTAATGATACTATACATAGAGGATTGCACATTTGAAAAAGAAAATGGACAAACTAGATTGTCCCCAGAAAAGAAAGCTAAGGATGCTAAAGAGAATATTCACTTTGGTTAAGAGAAAAGGTAGGAAGAATATTACAACTACTATCGTCCATTGCATGGGATAATGTTATAAAAATTCATAGGTAGTGGAACTATAGAGAGAATCTTGTTCTCAAAACATATTGAACAGAAATCATACATTTATTCCAATTGGACTACCTACTAGGCCAATCAGAATGGTCACATGGATGCGGACAGGAAATGAATGTTTGGAAGGCAACCACAACATCCACTAAGGACCACCCTTTTTACTAACTAACATAAATATATATACTCTTCTTTTTTTATAAATATCTTAAACACAGTCACATTTTCCTCCACCAGTGGAAACTACTCAATGCCTCATCTTATCGTTACTAAAATTAGAACTAAGTTTAAGATCTCTGGCTTATATGCTGTCTTTGCTATTAAGCCTAGAGGTTTCTACCTCATACTGTGGGACATTTACATTAATGAGAAAAGACACCAGCTCTCAGCATATGCAATATGCAGTGGTGGGGATAAAGTGTGACAGCTGTGTTAAACATTCCTATTCAGCAAAAAGAATGTGGTGGAGCCAAGATCGCAGACTAGACACATGTCACCTCAATTACCTCTTAAAACTAAGGACTGGATTGATAATTGAACAGAACATTGGATACCCAGGGAACCCTAGGATATGACATAGGGTTGTCAGGTTGGACTACATGCACTAAATGGGAAACTACCTCTCTTTGACAAGGCAGAGTGCACAGAGCTCTGCTCCTTCTGGCTCATCACGTGGGCATAATGCAGGTACTGATGCATTTTACTGTTTATTTTATTTTTATTTTTTTGTTGTTATCCGGGAGTTGGGGATGGCATGAATAGGCAAATACAATGAATTGCAGGGCTAAAGTAAGCAGCATATGGCACAGCAGACAGACAGTGCATAGAACAGTCACGTTTTGAGAGCCCAGCTCCTGACTGAGGACACCAGTGCCCCCCCCATCTCTCTTCTGAACTCTGCTGTACAATCTGCTGTTTCACAGTGGGACAGGCAGCTCGGCCAGGATACCATCTTGCTTGGCTTGGAGGCAGAGTCATGCAACCAGAGGCTTCAGCAAGGGATAATTCCCAAGCTGAGAAGAAGTGCCACTTTGGAAAGGACTTTTCCAACAAAAGGCTGTGTTTAATACAGTGTTACCTTATGGCTAGGCCCTGGCTGAGGATGGAAGCAAGACCACAACCCCTCCTTACTTTGAACTATGTCACAGCATCTGGGAACAGACAAAGAGGTGCTTCTATTGTCAGCCAGAAGGGGGAGCTGACACACCTGATGGCCTGACTGATTTTGGCAGTTGTATGATAGCTCCTGAATTTTTAAAATAAGACTACCTGGAGAAATAACTGTGGTGCAGCCTGGTGGCATCTCTTCAAGCCTTTAGTGACCCACATCATAGGATCAGTTGATGACCACCCCAGTAACTCCATAAGTAGGGTGCCATCTTTGCCAGATAGAAGGCAGAGCCTACCATCCGGGAGAGTCTTCTGGAGCCAGGCACTAGAGTACATAGAGGAGGCTGGTGAACAACTCCCTTCTCAGAACTATGCCTCAGCTCCTGTTGAGGTAACATCAGAGAAACTAAACAGTGTTGAGATAGCCTGAAGCCAACAAACCATCTCTAACCATTTAAAGAAACAGCACACCATGACTCCGGAAAACTCCTCCAAAAATAAAGAATCAAAAAACTTCCCCCACACAGAAGGCTTTCTGAAACTATCAGAAGTTGAGTACAAAAGAATTATACATAGAACCTTCCTAGAGATTAAACAAAATGCAGCAGAGCAAAATGAAAAATTAAGCAAGCTATTTGAACTGATGGAACATCAACAATCTGAAAGAACAAAATCACAGAATCAGACAACTCAACCCAAGACAAAAGAGCAGAGTTGAGGCGATGGAAGTCAGACTTTGGGACCTTGATGATAGAGCAACTGACACCAGCATTTATGAGGAGAAATCAGAGAAAAGACAAAAGAAAATGAAGAAGCATTAACAAACATGTGGGATTCCATTAAGAGGAATGATCTACAACTAACTGAAGTTCTTGAATAGGGAGGGACACCTGAAAATACAAAGAGCATTGTTGTTGAGTTGCTAACAGAAAACTTCCCTGAAATTATGAAAGAAGAGAACATAGATATTCAAGATGCATATCAAACACCAAACAATATAGACCACAAAAGAAAGACACTAAAACATATTATAACGAAGCTTAATAAAATGAAACATAAACAGATTCTCTTAAAGGCAGTGAGGCTCAAGTCAAAGCTAACATTCAGAGGGAAGCCCTGTAGAATTTCGTCTGACTTCTTGGCAGAAACAATGTTGGCAAGGAGGCAGTGAGATGACACACTCAAAGCCTTGAAGAAGAAAAGTTTCCAATCAAGAATTATGTACCCTGATAAACTGTCCTTCAAATATGAAATTTCAATTAAGACATCTGCAGGTGAACAGAAACTTAGAGACTTTGTAAAAACCAAGCCAAAACTACAAGAAATACTGAAAGAAACTCTTTGTTTAGAAAAACAAAACCATTAAGTGTATATTTAAGGAGGGAATGCAGGACACAGCATCCAGAAACCTAGTCACTTAGGGAAATCACAAAACTCAATCAAAGCTACAATATTAAAAGAAGGAAACTAGTGATCCTATCACAGAAACTGTGATACCATCACAGTGAAAAGAGGGATACACTACATTAGTTACACTCCTTTTGTATGCAGAGGAAGTTAAAAAGATATGCAGAAGTTAAAATTGGGTTTAAGCTTAGAATACTAAGGGAGATCATAAGGGTAGCTGCAAAGCACAATAACAATGTAACATATCAAAACAAAAAACATAATACAGGAGTCTCAACAGCCACAAAACCAGCACTGAAAAAGATGAAAAGTCAGCCCATAAAGAGGAATGATCCAGAACAGAATATTAAGAACAATATAGAAAACACTAACACAAAAATAAATACATCAAAATGACAGCAGTAAACACATACTTGTTAATGATTACACGGAATGTAAATGGACTAAAAGCGCCAATGAAGAAATGAGTGATATCCTGGATCAAAAGATATGACCCATCTATATGTTGCTTACAAGAAACATGCCTCAGACTTAAAGATGTGAACAAACTGGAAATTAAAGGATGGAATAAATCAAGCTAACACTATACAAAGAAGAGCAGATGTGGCAATACTAACCTCAGATTAAATATATTTTAATGTAAAATCCACCAACATGGACAAGGGTGGCCACTATTTATTCCTGACAGATTCAATACACAAGCAGGTCTTAAAATTATTAAATATTTATGCACCCAATAGCAGAGCATTTAACATACCAAACAAACACAGACTATATTGAAAAATGAGACAGATCACTTCACAATAATAGTTGGAGACTTCATCACTCCACTTTCAGTAATGGACAGATTATCCAGAAAAAAAGCTCCATAAAGACACAGAAGATGTTATCGTGACAATTAACCAACTAGACCTCATAGACTTACACAGAACTTTTTATCCATCAGCAGATAAATCACCTTCTTCTCCAATGCACTTTGAACATTTTCCAGAAGAGACAGTATGTTAGGACATAAAAAAATCTCAACAAAAGCCAAACCAATGAATTATTGCAAAGCAGCTTCTTGGACTGTAAAGCCATAAAAGTCAAAATCAATAGAAGAAAACATATTAATAGAAATTTGAACTCATTGAAACTGAACCACACCTTGCTCAAAAAGCCATGGGTTATAGAAAAAATCAAAGATGAAGTAAAGAAATTAATGGGATCAAATGAGAATGAAAACACATTCTACCAGAGCCTATGGGGTATAGCCAAAGCAGTCCTCAGAGGTCAGTTTATTTCTATAAATGCACACTGGAAGGAAGAAAGGTCCCAAACTAAAGAATTAACCCTAAAGCTTGAATTAGTAGAAAGAGAGCAACAGAGTAGCCCCTCAGGCATCAGAAGAAAGAATATCATAAATATTAGAGCACAACTAAATGAATTGGAGAATAGAAGAAAAACTGAAAAAATAAACAAAACCAAAACCATTTTTTTTTAAAGATCAACAAAATTGATAAACCATTGGCTAATCTTATCAAAAGAAAAGCAAGAGAGCAAACAAATAACCTGAAAAAGAAATGAGATGGGAGATGTCACAACAGACTCAACTTAAATCAAAATTATCATAACAGAATACTGTGAAAGACTGTACTCTAAGAGATTTGAAAACATAGAGGAAATGGAAAAATTCTAGATTCATAACATCTACCAAAATTACCACACAGAGAAGTAGAACAGCTTAATAAACCCATCATAAAGGAAGACATTGAGAAAGTCATCAAAAAACTAACAACCAAAAAAAGACCTGAACAAGCTGGCTTCACCAGAGAATCCTACCAATCTTTTAGAGAAGAGTTAACTCCAGACTGCTGAGACTGTTTCACTGTATAGAAAGGGATAGAATACTCCCCGGTTCATTCTATTAAGCCAGCAGAACCTTGATACCAAAGCCAAAGAAAGATCCCACAAAAAAGCAAAATTACAGACCAATATCATTCATGAACCTAGATGCAAAAATCATCAACAAAATCCTAGCCAACAGAATTCAACAACATATCCAAAAAAATAATTCACCATGACCAAGTTGTATTCATACCTGGGATGCAAGGTTGGTTCAACTTCAGAAGAACAATTAATGTGATCGGTCATATAAATAGCGCAAAGGATAAAAATCACCTGATTTCGCCAACTGATGCAGAAAAGGCGTTTGACAAAGTGCAACACTGATTCATGCTGAAAACTTTTAGCAAAACAGGAATAGAAGGACAATTCCTCAACGAAATAACAGGCATCTAAGCAAAGCCAACCACCTACATCATCCTCAACGGAGAGGGACTGAAAGAATTTCCCTTGAGAACAGGAACTAGACAAGGATGCTCACTCTCAGCACTTATGTTCAACATTGTAATAGAAGTTCTGGCCAGAACAATTAGACAAGACAAAGAAATAAAGGGCATCTGCATCAGCAAAGAAGAAGTAAAAATCTCCCTATTTGCAGATGATTTGATTGTACACGCAGATAATCCTCTAGAATCTATAAGTAAACCACTGGAACTATTAGAAGAGTTCAGCAAAGTATCAGGATATAAGATAAACATAAATAAATCAGTAGGATTCCTTTATACTCACAACAAGAATGTTAATGAAGAAATCATTAAATCTATACCATTTACTATAGCCCCCAATAAGATAAAATACCTAGGAATAAATCTAACTAGAGAAATAAGAGACATATACAGATAGAACTACAAGATCTTACTGCAAGTAACCAAGAGAGACTCACATAAATGGAGAAACTTACCCTGCTCATGGATAGGAAGATGTAACTGTGAAAATGTCTATTTCACCCAAAGTGATCTACATATACAATACAATCCCAATACAAGTTCCAGTGGCATTTCTTTAATGAGATGAAGAAACAAATCACCAACTTTAGGAAGGGAAGAAAGCATGGATAAGCAAAGCACTGCTGAAGAAGAGGAATACCACCCAACCTTACAACCTATTACACTGACACAGTAGTCAAAACAGCCTGATACTGGTACAAAAAGAGACATACAGGCCAATGGAACAGAGTTGAGACCCCAGAGGTGTTACCATTCTCTTATGAACAGTTGGTATTTGAAAAAGGCCCTAAGATTGTAAACTGCAGCAAAAAGACTCTCTTTAACAAATGATGCTGGCAAAATTGAATATGCATCTGCAAAAAACTGAAGCAAGACTCCTATCTCACACCTTACACAAACTAACTCAGATAGGATGAAAGACATAAATATGAAACCTAAAACAATAAAGATTATGCAAGAAAAAACAGGGTCAACAAGCTTAGACAGACTTCAAAATCTGACAAACAAAGCATGATCAACAGAAGAGGAAATAGATAAACGGGAACTACTAAAAATCAAATACTGTTGCTCATCTAGAGACTTCATCAAAAGAATTAAAAGACCACCTACAGAATGGGAAAAAATATTTGGCAACAGCATGTCAGACTGACATCTAATCTCCATAATCTACAAGGAGCTGTGAAACATCAACAACAAAAAGGTAAATAACCCAATTAAGTGATGGCAAAGAAGAAGGACAGAAACTTGACAAAAGAAGACATCCAGACAGCCAAAAGACAATGAAGAAATGCTCACGATCATTAGCTATTAGAGATATCCAAATCAAAACTAAAATGAGATACTGTCTCACCGCTACAAGGTTGGCTATGATCCAAAATCACAAAACAACAAATGCTGGAGAGGCTGTGGAGAAATTGGAACTCTCCTATACTGCTAGTGGGATTGCAAAATGGTACGATCTCTTTGGAAAGCAAACTGAAGCTTCCTTAGAAACGCTGGAAAGAGATGAGACATTTGATCCAGTAATCCCACTGCTCAGAATGTATCTGTCATGGGTTGAATTGTGTCCTCCCCAAAATATGTGTAACCATGTGGCTGGGACATGATTCCCAGTGTCTTGTGACTGTCCTCCACTTTGTGGTTTCCCTAAACTGTATGTTAAAGGATTAAGGTGCGGCTGCAAATTCCTTCATAGGATTACTTCCCTGCTCTGCTGTAAAGGGAGTTTCCCTGGAGTATGGCTTGTCCCACCCTTAATCCTTTCAGCCTGCCAGAGATAAAAAGAAAGAGAAGCAAGCAGAGAATTGGGAACCTCATACCATCAAACAAGCAGCACCGGGAGAAGAGCTCGTCATTCAGACCTGAGGTTCCTGCACCAAGACACTCCCTGGACAAAGACTGATGCAATACCAGACTTGCCTCCAAAGCCGACAAGGGGAAGGCCTTTCCCTGGAGCAGAGACCCTGAATATGGACTTGCAACCTACCGGACTGTGTAAGAATAAACCTTCCTTTGTTAAAGCCATCCACTCTGGTATTTCTGTTACAGCAGCCCTAGCTGACTAAAACAGAATCCTACAGAACCAAGGGCAGTCACACGAACAGATACATGCACACAAATGTTTATTGCAGCCCAGTCCACAATAACTAAAGATGGAATCAACCCAGTTGCCCAACAACAGATGAATGAATAAACAAACTACGGTACATACACTCAGTGGAACACTATACAGTGATAAAGAACAATAATGATCTTAGGAAGCATCTCATAACCTGGCTTCAACTGGATGACATTATGTTGAGTGAAATCAGTCAGCAGCACAAGGACAGATATTGTATGAGACTCCTACTATAAGAACTTAAAAATAGACTCATGTACAGAAGAGAAGACTCTTTGATGGCTGCAAGGGAGAGGAGGGAGAGAAGAGGACTGATTATAGATTAGGTAGTTGATGGATATTTGTTTGGGTGAAAGCAGTGACAGCACATAGTAGAATGAAAATGAACTTAACTGAACTTCAGCATAAATCGAAAACTCTTCTCATCTTAACCCACTATTGTAAGGATAGAGTGGGAGGGGCCAGAGTCTGGGGACCATGCTCTCAAGGGACATCGAGGCCAACTGGCATAATAAGCCTATTGCTAAGAGGGTCTTCACCCCATGTTGGTGAGTGGTGTCTAGTGTCTTAAAAGTTAGCAAGTTGCCATCTGAGGTACACCAAATGGTGCAAACTCATCCAGAACAGACGATTACCAAGAACAACAAAATTATGCGAGGAAAAGAGTCCAGGAGACAGAAGGATCCATGTGAGTGGGTGACTCTATCAACATTCGACCAGAAGAACCAGGTGCTGCCCAGCTACCACCAAAGACAGCCGTGATAGGGCACACAATGTTGAGTCCCAGTGGCAACACGAGAAAAAGAGGAATGCACCTCAAGAATTAGACTAAAAAGTGCAATTGATGGTCCAAAGGCCTGGGGGTTCCCCTGGAGTATGGCCCCTAGACCTGCTGTTGCCCCTGACCAGAAAACATTACCTAGGTCAACTATTCAGACAGGAATGGACTGGACTTGGGGATACAATGTGACCATATGGTGTGTGTACTTCATGGGTCTATGCGTCTATAGGATGCTGTCCTACTGGCCTCTTACCAGAAGGCAGAGGAGAGAGTGGAGAGGAGGGGATAGCAGACTATTAAGAGGATATGACACATATAGAACAAAAAGGAGGAGTGTGCTGTCATCAGAGAAGGAGAGCAGAAGGAGTTGCAGACAGACAGGCATGTAAATTTAATTTGGATTGTATACTTTCACTTAACCACAATTCAAAAAAAAGAAGGAAAGAAAAGAGAATGGTAACCAATATGTTGCCTCATAGCATATACACGATCCCGTTACATAGGAATATTGAGGTTTTGCTATATTGGCAAATTGAATTATTCCATTCATCATCCAACATTGTACCTGTATTTTTCTATTTTCTCTTGTGATGTCTTCCTTGACTCATGGATATCTTAAAAGTATATTAATTTCAAAATGTATGAGAATTTCCTACATGTCTTACTAATTCATTGTAGTTACAGAATAGACTTGAATGTTTTCAAGTTTTTAAATTTATTGAAACTTATTTTATGAACCAGAATATGGTCTCATTGGTGAATATAACATGTACACTTGAAAAGAATGTGTATATATAATTGTTCATTGTATTGATCTATGTCCAATAGCAGAGTAACAAAATATATGAGCACAATTTGATGAACTTAAATGGAGAAATAGAAAAATGTGAAATTGTATTTAGAAATTTTAACATCCTGTCTCAGCAATAGGCACAACAACCAGGAAAAAAAGTCAGTAAAGACACGTTATGAATCTCATTATTAACCATCTTGACGGAATTAATATTGGCATCTAGATAGTTATTTTATTCTAGTGTTTTAGCAGAGCAAAGCTAACTCTGCTACCCTACTATCTTATATAACAGAGAGAAGCAGTGTGGAGTAAAGCATAAAGAACTAAATATTTAATTGTATTTTTGTAATGTTGTGTTGGCCTTTCCAACTCTTTAAGTTGACCTGAAATTTTATTGTTCTGATGCACCCGATGTAATATTTCATTTAAATTGTTGAAGCTTGGTTTAATCTTAAATGCACAAAGCATATTGGAAGAATGCAAACACAATTTGGATTTATCCCTAACTTTTATGTGTCTTTTTAAGTTTATTTAATTAATCCTTTAGTACTAGATATTTAGCTGCTTCTGATGTTTGTTCTTGCAAACAATTCTGTAAGGAATATTTTTTTATTGATCGCATTGTAGGTATGTCTATAAAATACATTTTTATAAATAAAATTTTTAAGAATAGCATATAGACAAAACACTGTATCTCCCTGTTAGTGTAATTTATGCCCTTAAGTCCTGGTTAAAAATCTAAACCCACTGCTGGCAGTCGATTCGAACTTATATCAACTCTATAGGACAGAGTAGAAATGCCCTCATAGGGAAGCAGATTGCCACATATTTCTCCCATGGAGCAGTTGGTGGGTTTGTTATTTTGATTACCAGTCCAACTTTATAATTGCTACGCCACCAGAGCTCCTTCAAGTCTTGGTTCCAAAAGAACCTAAACCCATTTCCACTGAGTTGATTCTGATGCTCTGGGACCCTGTGTGGCAGAGTAGAACTACCCCATAGAGTTTCCGAGGAGGGCCTGGTAGATTTGAACAGCAGACTTTTGGCTAGCTGCCGTAGCACTTAATTGCTTAGCCACTATGCCACCAGGGTTTCCAAGTCTTAGTTAGGCTATTCCTATTGGTTTCTTATTTTTTCCAATTGTCTGTTAGTGTCCAGTGACCTTTTTTCTATTGTATTGTTTCTTTTTCATTGATTTTTTAAAGTGCCCTGTATTACATTAAGGACCTTATTCCCTCATGGTCTTTTTAGAATGCATCATAATATTTATTCATATATGATTACTGGTAAATAGATAATATTTTAAAAATTTGAATATGGTTGAACAATTTATTAAAATTGTTGACTAAAATTTATCTAGCATGACACTGTGAATTGTTTCATAAGAAAAGTGAACATGACATTCATTGAATGTCTTTTTTTTATTAGAAACTCTGCTACCTTGTGAGGTTTTTATTGTTGTTAGATGCCATCAAGTCCCTTCCATAGTCCCTTCATAGTAACTCTATACACAATAGAATGAAATACTGGCTGGTCCTGTGCCATGCCGACAATCATTTCTATGCTTATGCCCATTGTTGCAACCACTCTGTCAATCTGCCTTGTTGAGGGTCTTCCTCTTTTTCACTGACCCTCTACCCAGCATGATGTCCTTCTTCAGGGATTGATCCCTCCATGTCCAAAATTTACGAGATGCAGTCACAGCATCTTTGCATCCAACAAGTAGTCTGGATGCACTTCTTCCAGAACAGATCTGCTTGTTCTTTAGGCAGTCTATGGAACATTCAGTATTCTTTTCCAGCATCACAGTTCAAGTCGTCAATAATTCTTCCATCTTCCTTATTTATTGTCTAGTTTTCGCATGCATACGATGTATTGAAAATACCATGGGTAGGGTCAGGTGCAGCTTAGTCTTCAAGGTGACATCTTTACTTTTCAGTGCTTTAAAGAGGTCTTCTGCAGCAGGTTTTCCCACTGCAATGCCTCTTTTTACTTCTTGAGTACTGCTGCCACGGGTATTGACTATGGAACTAAGTAAAATGAAATCTTTGACAACCTCAATCCTTTTTCCATTTACCATGATGTTGCTTACTGGTCCAGTTGTGAATATTTTGGGGTTTTTTTGATGCTCAGATACAATCCATACTAAAGACTGTGGTCTTTGATCTTCATCAGTAAGTGTTTCAAATCCTCTTCAGTTCCAGCATGCAGGGTTGAGTCATCTGCATAACGCAGGTTGTCAGTGAGTATTCTTCTGATTCTGAGGCCCTATTCTTCTTCATATAGTCCAGCCTATCAGAGTATTTGCTCAGCATACACAATGAAAAGGTATGGTGAAAGAATACAACCCTGGCACACATTTTTCCTCATTTTAAACCACACAGTATCCCCTTGTTATGTTTGATCTACTGCCTCTTGATTCATGCAGACATTCCTCACGAGCACAATTAAGTGTTCTGGAATTCCCCTTCTCCACAATTTTATCCATAATTTGTTGTGATCCACACAGCTGGATGCTTTTCATAGTCAATAAAACCTTGTGAGGTAGTTATTCTTAATCTACAGTTTTTTAGATGAAAAGAAGTATGGGAGAATTTAGATAAATCAAGCAAGAATAAATAGCAAGCAGAAGAAATGAAAATGTAATCTGAGTCTTTCTCATCCTAAAATTCATGTGCTTCAGGTTGAATCATAATTTATTATTTCAACTATGTCTTGGTTATGGAAGGCAATAAACAAACCTTTGTTGAAAAAGCTGAATGAATGTTAGGAATATTGTCAAGTAGCTCGGCTTGACTGAAAGATTTTTGACTACTTTGAAATTGTTTGCTTCTGTGCATGTAGACCATCTCTAAGATAGAATGTAGGCACTATCAACCACCAGCGTGTATTTCAGGGAGCATTGTGATAGGAGAGTCGAGAGAATCAACGCATACTAAGGGAGTAAAGAAAACCACCACTGACAGTATCTATTTAGAAGCATCACATCAGACATGTGGTTACATTTTAGGGAGCATCTGGCTACATTGCAAGCCCACAGTGGTTCATTCAGTAGTCCAATTACCCTAATTTCTGAGCAAACAGTTGAGCATTGGTAAATAACATAGGCTGTTTTTCTCAACTCTGTTGACAATTCTATCTGCTTATTTTGACATATGGAGGCAGATTTGTTCTTATTTGCTCTATGCAGGGAGTAAAAGGCTATTTTTTTTTAACTTAATGGTTGCCTAGGAAACAGTTTCTCAGCATAAATAATCTTACGGAAAAATGATACATTTTTAATCTGCTAATCAACTAGAGAGCATATACTAACACTTAAGAAAGCACCCAACGTACCTACTCAATCGTTAGTCTTGTCTCTTCATTTGAACACACAAGTGTTACTTTAGGACAGAAGTAGGTGGGAAAATGCAATAGAAAATGCATTCTGTAAACTGACAGAATAGAACACTAAAAGAGATATACTTCTAGGAAACTTGCCAGTCACGAGTAGCTTTGCAAGTCAGTTGTAACACTAAATGAATAATTTTATCATGCTTGAGGAACCTATTGAACATGGATTTTTAACTGAATTTCACACAGAAATATCGTTTATAAATACCTTTTTTTTATTGTGATTGAATGAAAGTGTATAACCCAATATAAATTTGCATACCCGCCTATGTGCAGCTCCCACTGCGCTCCCTGTCCGGTGACAGCACACTCCTCCTGTCTGTTCTATATATGTCACATCCTCCTAAAAATCTCCTGTACCCTCCTCTTCACCGCCCCCCCACCCAGCGAGTGGCCAGCAGGACAAAAACGTATAGAATACCTTGAATATTAATTTGATATAACATAACCATTAAATTGTGCAAAATAGAAGAACTCTTGCATCATCAAGACCTGTGGTTCTCAACTTTGGTTATACAATGGAGTACCTGTCAGTGAGTACTGGTATCTTACTTTCTGAAAAGCGCACCAAAATGTTTTTTTACGTGCAGCCATGGTTGAGAAACATTTGCTAGGTTAATTTAAAACATTTTCCCCAAATAAAATTCTACAGCAAAATAAAAAATGTCACAGTTCCTTGTAATGGCTCCATTTTTAATTTCCGAATAGCGACTGAGCTTTTTGACTTTTAGGTTAGTAAAGCAGCCATTGTTTAAGGTAGGCTTATGGTTTTCACTTGATGGTTCCCTCAGTTACTGCACGAAGACCAAAACTTCCTTAAATTCATGTGATAAATCAGTATATTAGCTTAAAATAAATCAATCTTTTATTAAGTCAATCCCTCAAATTTAATATGTCATAAATGTTTACAGTAAGCATATTTGGGTAAGCAGCAACTAATATACTTCCTTCTCTCCTATGCTTGACATATTACTACTCATTCCTTAAGATTCACTTTCTCCATGTAGCCTTTTTGTATGCTGTCATAGAAGTTTTCACCTATGTTAGAAAAATTGAGTATAAATAACATAATGAATGTATATATATATTTATGTATATATAAAAAATATTTTTCTCATTTATTATAACTTTATTACACGAACTTCCTCTTTATGCCAAGTATGTAACTGCAATGACAAAAATAATAACTATATTAAATAATTATTAAATTATTCATATTGAATGCTTTACATTCATTATATTATTTATGCTCAGTTTTTCTGACATAGGTGAAAACTTCTATGAGATCATATATATATATGTATACATGGAAACCCTGGCTGCATAGTGGTTATAAGTGCTACACCTGCTAACCAAAAGGTTGGCAGTTCAAATCCAGCAGGTGCTCCTTAGAAATTCTATAGGCCAGTTCTACACTGTCCTAGAATTACTTATTAGAACCCAGCCAAGCCAAGTGTCATCAAGTCAGATCCGACTCACATGATACAATTAATTTAATAAACTACATTGAAAAGCTTCTTTTGGGTGGGTATAGAAAGCTAAATTAAATTAAATGACTAGTATACGGCCAGTTACTAACCATTTGCTTTTCAATAATGAGTGACTTGACTGAAGCTTACTGTTCTATTCTTTGTTCAGACTGCCTTGTGTGTACATCAACATGGCTTGATTCAACTCAGTATTTGATTTCAAAAGGCCAAAGCACTTTTTTTTGCTTTGAGAAAGCAAGGATAATGCTTTCCTCATGAGGAGAAAATGATAAACGCATTTTTCTTTCAGCATAATCCAGAACTCTGATTATGTTCAGGAGAGATTAGAAATGAAACAATCTAGTATTTACAATGGTTTGATACAGTATTTTTGAGGAAAATGTTGAATTGAATAGCATAGCCAAAACTTTGGCAATGCCATTGTATTCCTGTTCTCATACTGAAATAGTCTTATTCTCGTTTTTCTGCTCTTTCTGTACTTGACTACATGTATATGCAAATGACACAATATAAGGTCCATTTGTGTCATGCCTCTTGTTCTTCTAAATGAAAAGTCACTGAAGAGTATAATAAGAGACCAAGTGCTACTTGTTGCTATCTTCTGCCTTTATTGTTTGACTCATTGTGTTATCTATCTTTCCTTCAAATTAGCAGTATTTTCTTATGTATCAACACTGCTAAAAAGGCCATTAAAATCATGGTTGTATTGCTTTCTGCTGATGAAAGATTATTCATGTAGCCATTGGCACACAGCAGGTATAATTAAGAAAACACAGGCTATGATTGTGGACCTGTCACAGAGAGGAGGCATTTTTCCAAGATCACAGTACTCCTGTCATTATCCAGACAACCCATTTGGACATATCTTTGCTGAGCAGTGAGTGGTCCCATGGAATCCACGTGTCTTAATGAATGCATAAAATGCCATGCCAATATATGGACAAAAAAGTAGGCAAGCCAAAATTTCACAATAGGACATTTATTTAATAAGGCTGAATTTCAAGCCAGAATTTTCAGTACGATTGCCTATCATGAGATTATTTTTTCTGAATCAGAAGACTGGAAATTGGACACACTCAGAACTCAAAAGTGACTAAAGTTAATGGAAGGGTGTATGTGTCTATCTGGGCACTTACGTTTTTATGGGTATACTTAAAAGCAATCATATAGATGTGTTTCTATGTAGAGGAAACTTTAATCAGAAAAGGAAAGAGTCTAGGGTCACAGAAAAGGAAGAGGGAGCTTATGATGAACAATTTTGCTTCAATTTTAGTATACAGTCAGTGCCTTATACATTTCTGTTTCTGTGAAGCCTGATTTAAGTGTACTGATTAGGTAAAATTCTCCATCCTCTCAGTTCCAAGCTGCAAAGGAAATAGGGCTTTCAAAACACTGTACAACATGAAAAAATAATTATATACAATAAAATGTCATGCAAATGTTTGTAGAAGTAAGCATCTGCAGAAATGAGAAATTCAAGGTTATGATTTTCTTTCAAATCCCTTCTATGTGTGTGGAGAGACATATTTGCTTTACAGATGCAAATTCATATGATTGCCTTTTGGAGCATATTTATAAGCATCAGTTTATTGCTCATCCTTGCTTGAGAAATATAGTCTTTAATACTTCTTATCAATGATACACACACACAGGTGAATTGCATATATACAACTTGCCTGCAAGTTATTTTCTGTCCTAACCAACCAGATTTTTTGATTCATTTATTCCTGAAGAGGTAATTAAATAATTGTTCCCCAGGAACTTGCATCAGTTACATCTTTAGGCTATTCTGATGTACATTGAGGAACACTGCCTAAAAAGATTGAGCTCAATCATTCACAGAATAAAGATAAGGTGTTTTTTGAGGATTTCCTGTTGATCTTTCAGTATTAAATCAAACAGTATTCCATCCTTTTAGAGCAAGCTTCCCAAATTTTATGTGTGCCCTTGCCAAGATTCTCAGAGAAGTCAAGGTTAAAAAAGACAATTTTTATCTCTGATATGTACACACAAAGAAGCTGACCTTAATTGACTACCTTTTTAGAGCAGTTTCAGTTTGTCTTTTCTGGTCTGTATAACTTCAAATAAGTGATACCTTCCAAAATGTTTCCTTTTCGACTGATGGTTTTGTTATGGCCCTAGATTAGCGTTAACAGAGAAAAAGAAGGGTCCACAGATGCCATTTATGCTGCTTGGATAAAAACATGAAGCTCACAATTGGATCTTAGACTCTCCAGAACCATTTAATCTGAAGAATAGATGTGTGTGATTCTTGATTGACAGTCATTATGCAAACTACACAGACATGGCAGAAACAGAACAAATAACAAAAGAATGATTTGGGCACACATGCAACATATTCTATACCACCAATTTAAAACAATTAAAAATTGTTAAATGTTAAATTGTGTATTTCCAAAATCTATTATAGCTCCTTACTGTCATACTGAGAGTTTGCATTATAAAAAAAAGTAAAAGAAAAGTGTAAATTAACTCATCAATCACAAGAGCATGATAATATAATTGCCCTCTCCCCATCATTTCACTGGTAAATGATGATTTAATCAGATATTTTGATTAACAACTTTAGTTATTTTTTTCCTGACTTTTCTACATCAACTCAAGAATTCTTTGAATTTATTTTTATTATTAAGCTCTACATGTACTTCTTGGCATTCAAAATTCATCTGGGAGATATATCTGACAAAGGAAGTACTTGCCAAAGTATAATAAAATATTACACTCCAAAATGACATGAATTAAGCATTTGGAAATAAGAGAATTGGAGAACATTTTTGAAGTCCTTCTGAAAAGAAAGACTTTTCTTGTTTATGTAGATACCATATTCCAAAACCTGGAGGCTAAGATGTATTTAAGTGCTTTTGTTTTTTTGTTTTCCTCTTCAGAGGTTAGACCTCTAACATGTCATTTTCTTTCAGTGCTGCAAGTTTACTTAGTGTCTAATGAATTTTCTCCTTAAGACATTCAAAAACTTAATGTGCTCCTACGCTACCATACAAATATTGTGGCTCTGTAAAATGAACACAGTTCAGAAACAGTGTTAGGTTCTTTGGGGGGAAATACTGAAATTTCATCCTTGAGATGTACAAAACAGAAATGTTCATTATAGTTGTTTTTCCATTTATAAGCATTTCTAGTTTCTTTAGACTTATATTTTCCTCCAGTCATTAATTCCTTCCCTGTCCAGTTTTGTTTGCCTGGAGTATCACTTTATTATCTTAAAATATTCTCAACTCCCTTTCTTTTTTACTTTCTCACTGCATTCACTTGACAGGAAGCCAGCCGTGCCAGGGTCACCAGGTGTCATCGTGCAGATGTTCAAAAGTTGTGTGTGTTAGACGACAATGTGCAAGTTTCTCTCTAAGGCAATAAAATGCGCATTGTGCACAATCACTTGCTGTAGCCCTATGTCTAACACATCCTCTGTTCATTGCTGTCGGGTCCATTCCAACTGATCATCAACTCTATAAGGACTGCCCTATAGCATTTCCAAAGGTATAAATCTTTACAGAAGCAGGCTGCTACATTCTTCTGTGGCAGAAGAGATGGTGCTCTAGAAACAACAATCTTTACAGGTAGCAGCCGAGCACTTTACCCACTGTGCCACCAGAGCTCTTGAATATCCTCTATATTGTTGTCTAATGGCTTAACATGAGAGAAAATCATACCATCACACTAGTTGCTGCCAGTAGAAATTTAGTGTTCAACCTAAACTGAGTCATAAATGCTATCAAACATTCTTGTTTCCATCATCAACTCTCTCTTCAATTCTCCATAGCAGCTTTTCTCTGTTCTCCTCAAATTTCCACTTTACAATTTCCCACCCTTTGAGCAGATAAACATGAATACTTCTTCATAGAAAAAATGTCAGGAACGTGTTGCATTGTTGCCATTAATTACAGAATATTGTCTGTACTTTATTCTCTTCCTGACTTTTTACAATCAGAGCAATATTCTGCCTACTTACTAACAATAATTGCGGTGGTTAGGATTATGTCAACTTGGCTACTCCACATTTGGCAGGGCGGGGCCTGTGGTGGCTTTCCACCCCTCAGCTCTCTTCTCTCCACCTTCCACCACCTACTGACAGTCTGCTCATGTAGCCAGCAGCTCCTGCTCTCTTCTGGTGTCTGGTTCCTGGATTTGAACTAGCAGCTGTTGGATTCATCAACCCTTACAGCTGGTGCTTGAGAATCCTGTTCCGTGACCTGCTGATCCTCAGTTGGCGAGATTCTGAAGCTCCGTCTCACTGCCTGCTTGGGATCTGCCGACTTACACAATCGGTGATCTAGAACTCTGGTCTCTAACCTGCTGACCTTGGGTTCACCAGCTCCCATGGCCACATGAGGCTTGTGCCAGGACTTTGGACATTCAGCTTCTACAATCTGTTTCCTATATCTACGTATACATATATATCTTTCCTTGTACTTTATCCGACTCAAAGGCACTTGGCTTGGCTGTACTTTATATATATAAATCTTTCCTTGTACATACACGCGTTACTGGTTTCACTTCCCTAGAAAACCCAGCCTAAGACAATAATCTTCCCATCTATACTTTGCCTCCCATTCCCCTTCTCACTTCCAGTGACACACCACTACAGGTAGTTTCTGACTTATGCAAGTGAATATCTGAAAAGGGCATAAGAAAATTACAAAAATACATGCTGCAACATTGCATGCATTATATATTACTAACAATAAGATGTATTAAGAAAAAAAAGGAGATTTCTTGGCTGCTGCTTTCACAGGCATTGATTAAGTATCCAAGTAAAATGAAATCTTGGCAACTTCACTAGTTTCTCTGAGTATCATGACATACAAAGGATATTAAATAAGCAAGCTAGGAAGCGGAGATGGGGACAAGAGATACCAACACACATTGAAGCTTGAAGACACAAGGAGTCTTATCAGAGGTCACAAAAGGAGAAAGCCTTCCCCTAGATCCAGCATCCTAAATTTAGACATCTAGCCTTCTAAACTGTGAAAATAACAATTTCGGTTTGTTAAGGCCACCCACTTGTGGTATTTCTGTTATGGAAGCATTAAACAATGAAGACAGCATCCTACTCCACAACCCCTGGCTTCAATTTCCTTTCTAAAATTGTGCAAAGGCATCTAGAACTTCTCCATTGTTGACCTATTGGACACTTCTCTGTATTTACCTTACTTGTCTTCTCCACAGCATTTGTCAGTGTTGACTATTCCCTCATTCTTATAATGCCTATGTAGTCTACAAAACAGTAAAGTCTAAGAAAGTAGAGATCCCTAGTTCCTAGCATGTAAATCGATCAGTTAATGAATAAATGAATAACTGTGGAAGCTGTCTATAAAGTAAGAAAACATTCTCAAAGAGTGACATTCTAACTTCCCCTAGTTTTTAATCCTGCGTCTGCTTAATCACTTTCCTTTGAGGGTTCCTCTTTCTCTCTTAAACCCTTAAATTCTATTGTTTCAGTTTTCTTTCTCTTTAGCACACTTTCTGAACCATCTCATCAGCTTCTACACCTTCAGTAGAATGAGGATGCCCTAATCTTGAACTCTAATCTACATATCTGCCTTCAGTAATGGAGGCAAATACCCATCTCTCAACTAGCCATATTGACTTAAGTGTTACACTGATGCATAACATTCAACATGCCCCAAATTAAATTCACTCACCCTGTACTTCCTCATCCTTCATAATTATTCAATGAACGGTATCTTAAGTCACCCAGTGGCCTCAGTTAGATACCTGTCTTCCTCCTGTTCCTCACTTTTCCGCCACAGTAATTTGCAGAGCAGTCATTCTTCTGCTTTAAATATTTGTATAAGCCATCTTAGGCCTTCATTGTTCCCTCTGCCTGGAACATCACTACCCATTACTTTTTTTCTCATTAGTGCCCAGGTGAGGAATTCTGGCAGTACAATAGTTAAACACTGGGCTGCTAACCAAGAAGTTATCAATACAGCTTTGTAAATGCTATGGGGAAGTTCTAACCTGACCTATGTAAGATCACTATGAGTCAGAATCAACTTGACGGCAACAGGTTTGGGACGGTAGTGCCTAGTCATTTTTCATTCTGGGAGATTACTCTTATTTCCCATAGTACTTATGTCATTTTATGGCAGTTAACACAATAATTTTCAATTCTCTACTTAATGATTTAATTTACTGTACAGCTCTCCCAGATTACATATTGTTTTTGATCTCTGTCTGGCTCTCAAGCCTTTTCACTCACCATTCTCACTATAGTGGTCTATGTTCCAGCCATCCAGACCTTATATTATTTACTGAATCTCTGTGTTCACAACTACCCCCAAACCCTTGCCCATGCTGTTCCTGTGGCTGGAATGTCCTCACACTCAACTTGCCTAGTTAAATCCTATTTATCCTTGGTATGGAACCCTGGTAACACAATGGTACAGTGGCTAAGAGCTTAGCTGCTGAGGGTTTCAGCTGAGATAACAGAGTAGCCAGATACTTCCTATGATTCCTCTAACAAAAAAATTCCAGAAAAACAACTGAATGTACTATACATGACATTCTAGGAGCCTTGAACATAGAAGGTAAAGCTCAGAAATGAGATTGAAGAACTAGGAAAGGAGAGTAGGTCTAGAAGTCTTTAGATCAGCTGGTCTCACCCAGTGGGAATTCACTTTCTGCAGGAGGACTCACTACTGCAAGCAGAGTAGATGAAGCAGTGGCATTTGGAAAGCATCCTCCTCAGTGCAGAAGCTGAGCTTCAGATACTCATGTGCCCAGAATTCCAGAAGAGTTCCATTTGATCAACAAAAGCTAAGTTCTTGCAGACATGCGAGGATATAAAATTTTCCTTCAGGCAAAACCTCTCTCCCTTTACCCAGCACCTCACCCTCCCTTATCTGCATTGTGCCCAACACCAAATTTTGACATTCCTCTTGAGCCAGAAGAAGGATCCCTTATGCTTCCTCTGAGCTATTCTCCTAAAATTAGAGAGAGAACAATTTAACAAATGAGAGGAATAATCTGCTGGCTCCCCTAAGCCAGAAACACAGGGTAGAAATAAGCCCATTGCCTAGAGGTGATGGCTGTCAGCCAGCAACCTGTGCCTACACTATCTACTTTGCCCAGCTAGGTCTGCATAGAAGAGCCAGCATGAGACACTTGGTGATGAACTACCTTGACTCCTGAGCTGAATATGTACAAGACAAGTAAACAAAAACCTGGTCCCATGCACCTAGTAACAGTTCTAACAACCTAGTAACAGGATATAAGATTTTCTAAGATATCAATAATCAAACTAGCTCACACAGCCAGTAAGATTAAGCTCAGACTTCTCAGCAGAAACCATGCAAGGAAGAGAGCAATGATATCACACAGACAAAACCTTAAAGGAAAAAAAAATACAATAATTATATATCCTGTAAAATTTTCTCTCAAATATGATGACAAAATTAGGACATTCTCAGATAAACAGAAGTTTAGAAAATTTGCAAAAACCAAACAGAAATTACAAGAAATACTGAAGGAACTTCTTTGAGTAGAAAATCAACAACATCAGATGAAAACTTAAGGTTGCAATGCAGGACAGAGCAACTATATATTAGTCTAGATAGGGAAACCACAAAAATAAATCAAATCTAAAACACTAAAAATAGAGAAACTGATGCAAATATGTAAAAGAAGACATTATATCAAAAAAAGAGACCACAGAATGCAGTCATGAATCTGTCATGTGGCAAGGAAGTCAAGGTAATCCAAAAAACTAAAGACTTGTTTAAATTTAGAGCAATAGGGGTAAATATGAAGGTAACCACAAAATAAATTAGCAATCTTATACATCGAAATAAGAAACAAAACTGTGAAGTTTCAGGAAATATAAAACCAACAACAATGAAAAACATGAAGAGAACCTGTAAAGAAAAATGAATCAACACAGAAAATTAAGTGAAATAAAGAAATGGTCAACAACATGCAAAAATAGACATAAAAAGTGACAGCACTAAATTCATGTCTATCAGTGATTACACTGAATGTAAACAGATTAAATGCACCACTAAAGAGACAAAGAGTAGCAGAATGGTTAAAAAAATTATCTGTCTATATGCTGACTACAAGAGACAGACTTTAGACTTAAAGATTCAAACAAACTAAAACACAGAGGATAGAAATATGCATACCAAACAAATAGAATTAAAAAAAAAGCAGAAGTACCAATATTAGTTTCAGATAAAGTAGACATGAAAGTAAAATCCACCACAGTGAACAAGAAAGGTCATTATACACTGACTAAAGAGATTCAATACCTCAGAGGCCGTAACCACCTTAAATAATTGCGCATCCAAGACAGAACCCCTGAGTACATCAAAAGAACTCTAAGAGCATGGAAAAGTGAAATAAAAAGCTCCACAATAGTGATAGACGATAGACAGAATAATAGTTATAGACACAACATGAAGAAAGAAGCTCAAAAAAGACACGGCAGATCTAATTGTCACAGTCAACCAACTGGACGTCATAGAAATATACAGAACATTCTACCCAACAGCAGAGAAGTATACTTTCTTTATCAATGCACATGGAACATTCTCCAAAATGGACCACATATTAGGCCATAAAGCAAGCCTTAAGAAAATCCAAAGCACTGAAATATTACAAAGCATCTTTTCACACCAAAAAGCCATAAAAGTCAAAATCAATCACAGAAAAATCAAACATATGGAAACTGCACACCACCAAGCTGAAAAACAGAAGAAATCAAAGACAGAACAAAGACATTCACAAAAATAAATGACAATGAAAGTATGTACTTCCAGAACCTTTGTCACAGAGCAAAAGCAGTGTTCATAGATCAATTTATCTCAGTAAATGCACACATCCAAAAAGAAGGGCATAAATCAAAACATTAACCTTACAGTTTGAACAAGCAGAGAGAATAGCAAAAGAACCCTTCAGGCACCAGAAGAAAGCAAATAATAAAAAGTAGAGCAGAACACATTAGACAATAGAAAAATAACTGAAAGTGTTATGAAGATAAAAAGCTGGTTCCTTGAAAAGACCAACAAAATCAAGAAACCATTGACCAAACTGAAAAAAGAAAAACAAGAGAGGAAGCAACCTGAAAAAGAGAGTAGATGAGCAATATCTCAACAGATAAAGTCAAAATTAAAGAAAATTATAACATAACACTACAAGACATTGCATTCTAGCAAGTTTGAAGACCTAGAGGAAATGGACAAATTTCTATAGACACATCATCTACCTAAACTAACACAAACAGAGGCAGAACAACTAAATAACCTATCACTAGAGAAGAGATTGAAAAGGTAATTAAAAATCTCCCAGCTAGAAATAAATAAACAAACAGTGGATCTGATATCAGCCTTCACTGCAGAATTCTACCAAACTTTTAGAAAAAAGTTAATACCGCTATTTCTAAAAGTATTCTGGAGAACATAAGGATGGAATACTCCCAGACTCATTCTATGAAGCCAGTATAACCCTGATACCAAAACCAGATAAAGACACGGCAAAAAACAAAAATTACACACTAATATCTCTCATGAACTGAGATGCAAAAATCTTCAATGAAATTCTAGCCAATAGAATTCAACAACACATCAAAATATAATCCTCAGTGAACAAATGGTATTCATACCAGTGATGCAGGGATGGTTCAACATTAGAAAAACAATTTATGTAATCAACCACATAAATAAAACAGAAGACAAGAACCACTTGATTTTGTCAACTGATGCAGAAAAGTCCTTTGACAAAGTCCAACAACTAATTCATGTTTAAAACTCTCAACAAAATAGGAATAGAAAGAAAATTCCTCAACATAATAAAGGGCATCAATAAGGAGTCAACAACTAACATAATCCTAAATGGAGAGAGTATGAAAGCATTCTCCTTGAGAACAGAAACCACACAAGGATGCCCTCTGTCATGCCTTCTATTCAACATTGTATTGAGGGTTCTAGCCAAGGTAATCAGGCTAAGAAATAATGAAACCCACTACCATAGCTGATTCTGACTCATAGCGACCCTATAGCGAAGAGCATCTGAATTGGTATGGAAGTAGTTAAAGGAGCTCTATTCACAGATGATAGGATCTTATACACAGAAAACCCTAGAGCATCCACCAAAAAAAAAAAAAACAACTAGAACTAATAACAGAGTTCAGCAAAGTATCGGGATACAAGATAAATGTACATAAGTCAGCTGGACTCTACTACACCAGCAAAAAGGAACATCAAAGAGGAAATCACTGAATCAATATCATTAACAAAAGCCCGCAAGAAGTTAAAATATCTATGAATAAATCTAACCAGAGATGTAAAGCTCTTATAAAAAAAAAATTACAATACTCTGTTGCAAGAAACCAAAAGAAATGTGGATAAGTGGAGAAATCTATCCTGCTGATGGTTAGTAAGGCTCAAAATCATGAAAAGTTCTACTCTACCCAAAACAATCTAAGGATACCATGCAAATACAAATTCCAATGGCATTTTTAATGAGATACAGAAAAAAAATCACTAACTTTATATGGAAAAGGAAGAGGCCTCAAGAAAGTAAAGCATTACTGCAGAAGAATGAAGTGGGAGGCCCCACACTACCTGACTTTAAAACATATTACACTGCCACAGTAGTCAAAACAGCCAGGTACTGGTACAAAAACAGATACATAGATCAGTGGAACAGAACTGAGAATCCAGATATAACATCATCTGCCTATGAGCAGCCAATATTTGACAAAGTGCCAAAGTCCACAAACTAGGGAAAAGACAGTCTCTAATAAATGGTGTTGGCATAACTGGAATTGAAAAAAACTAAAATAAAACAAAACCCATACGACACACCCTGAACAATAACCGACTCAAAATGTACCAGAGGCCTAAATATCAAATCTCAAAAGATAAAGATTATGGATGAAAAAGTAGGGACCATGTTGGTCCAAAACATAAACAACAATGCACAAACACCAGAAAAGGAAACAGATATCTGGAAACTCCTAAAAATCTAACATTTATGCTCATCCATAGACTTCACCAAAAGAGTAAAAACGCAACCTACAGATGGGGAAAAAGTTTTGACTGCCACAAATTAAATTAGCATCTAATCTCTATAACCTACAAGATAGTGGAAAACCTCAGCAACAAAAGGACAAATAATCTAATTAAAAAACGGGCAAAGGATATGAAAAGACACTTCACCAAAGAAGACAGTCAGATGGCTGACTTGTGATACATGAAAGAATTCTCTGATCATTAGCCATCAGAGAAATGTCAATTAAAACTACAACAAGATATCACCTTACCCCAACAAGGCTGGCAGTAATCAAAAAAATGAAAAATAATAAATGCTGAAGAGGCTGTGGAGAGGCTGGAACACTTCTACACTGCTGGTAAGAATGTAAAATGGTACAATCACTTTGGAAATTGTTTTAGCACTTTCTTAAAAACTCTTGAAATAGAAATACTATATGATCCATCAATCCTATTTCTTGGAATTTATCCTAGAGAAACAACCACCACCACACAAATAGATCTATGCACACCAATGTTCATTGCAGCATCATTCACAATAGCAAAAGGTGGAATCAGCCTAGGTGACCACTGACTGAAGAATGTATAAACAAACTATGGTATACTCACACAATGGAATACAAGGTCTGATAATTAAGTTACACAAACTCAAATGTTCTAAGTGCTACATACCTCGTTGCTGAATATAAGCATGATCACCTTTGAAGCACTTCCCTTGGGAAGCTGTGTACAAATTCCAGTGCCTAGTCCACTCTTCAAAGCAATTTTGGAACTCTTTCCTCAATGGCCATTGTACATGGTGGCATGGTGGCTAGTTTGCAAACTTAATTGTATAGTTGTCTGTGAGGGAGTTTTTAGCCAGTAAACAAATAACTATATCGGAATACCCACACACACACATACACCTGATCTGGCCCCCAATGACTTTTTTTACCCAAAAATAAAGGAAATATTAAAAGGAAGACATTTTGATGACATTCAGGACATCAAGGGTAATACAATGACAGCTTTGATGTCCATTCCAGAAAAAGAATTCCAAAATTGTTTTGATGGGTGGACTAGGTGCTGCTGTCAGTGCATAGCTTTCCAAAGGGAGTACTTCATAGGTGACCATAGTGATATTCAGCAATGAGGTATGTAGCACTTTTTCTAGGATGATGCAATGATAAAGAACAATGATGAATTTGGGAAACACTTCACGAAACAGTAGAATCTGGCATGTATTATGCTGAGTGAAAGTAGTCACTTGCAAAAGGGCAAATATTGTATGATACCATTATTATAACAATTCAAGAATTGGTTTAAATATAGAGGAAAACATTCTTTGATGGTCATGAGGGTGGGTGGGAGGGAGAGGGGTGTTCACTAATTAGATAATCAACAAGAACTATTTTAGGTGAAGGGAGAGAGAACACACAGCAGAGGAGAAATCACCACAAATAGACTAAACCCAAAGCTTAGAAGTATTCTAAATAAAACCAAACACTTTCAGGGACAGGGTCACCAAAGTCGAGTGGCATAATAGAGTTTTTTTAAGCAAATGTTCTACGTCCCACTTTGGTGAGTGGTGTCCAGGCTCTTAAAAAGCTGCCAAGTAGCCATCTAAGAAGCAATAATTGGTCTTAATCTACTCGGAGCACAGAAGAGTGTCAATGACAAGAAGAAAATGTGAACCCAAGAGACAGAAAGGTTCATATATATCAGAGGCTACATCATCATGAGACCACAAGAACTAGATGATGCTCAGCCACTATTAAAGATTGCCCTTATAGGGAACTCAAAAAGCATTCCCTGACGGAGCAAGAGAAATACGGGATACAGAACATGAACTCTCATAAAAAACAAAAAACAGGTTTGATGGTCTGGTGGACAAGAGGGCTCCCAAAAGACATGGGCCCTGAACTCTGTTAACAGGATTGAAACCATTCTGGAAGCCAACTCTTCAGACAAAGGCTGAACCAGCATACAAGATATAAAGTGATACTGATGAAGAGTCAGCTTCTTGGCTTGGGCACATACAGAAAACTGACTGGGCAGTTCCAGTTCAGAGGCAAGAAGGAATGACAGAAGGCTATAAGAGTTAAACAAATGTTCACGAGACACATGGCTAGAGGGGAGGAGTGTACTGACACAATGTGGAGAAAGTAGCTAGGGTCACATGAAAAAGTGTATGCAAATTTAGGTATGAGAAACTGACTGTAATTGTAAAATTTCACCTAAACACAAGAAGGGAAAAAAAAGAGCTCAGCTGCTAATCAAAAGGTTAGCAGCTCAAATCCTCCAGCTGCTTCTTGAAAACTCTATGAGGCATTGCTACTCTATCCTGTAGGCTTGCTATGAGTCGGAATGGACTCCGCAACAAACAGTTTTGTCTTTTTATTTTTTTAACCTTTGGTGTATCAAGATATTGTAGTCCTAGTAGTGCGGTTGTTAAGTGTTATGGCTGCTAACACAAACTCAGCAGTTGGAATCTACCAGCCACCCCTTAAAAATGCTATGCAGTATTTCTACTCTGTCCTATAGAATCAATGCCAGTCGGAATCTACCTCAGGGCTACAAGTTTGGTTTTGTTTTTTAACCCTGGTATATCAAGATAAACAATACTTCCCCAGGTAGACCCTCTTGAATACTCCAGTGTAGCACTGGTCACCCTGTTATAAATTCATAGCATTTACCATAGTTTAAAATTATATACTTCTGTGATACTTGATTAATGTCTACACAGTCCACAAAATTGTAAGTTCCATGAGAACAGAAGTTTCTTGTGCATAGTATGTAAATTCATCAATGAGTATATGAATATGTGCTGTCTGTAGAAGCTTTCTGTTCAATAAGGAAATATTCTCCAAGAAGGGTGATGTGTTAACCTTTAATCAAGCATGAATATCTTTGTACAGATAAATTTCCCACTGTTGAAAGATCTACATGTTTCTGAAGGAATAATGCAAAGATGGAAACATTTTAATAAAAGAGAGTACAAGTCATAGATGTGGTATCTGGAGAGCTCACCACTAGGTAGGGCACTGAAGTGGATTTTGTCATGGGGAAAGTGAGAACCATACTACTGTCTGTCTCATAGGGCTGATTATGAGTTGATTAAATGAATACTTAACACAGTAAGTGTAAGCATTCAGTATTAGTATAATTACATGCACTCAATTTCATTCAGTGAATATAAACTTGCAGTGAGTAATAGCAACATAGTGGAATTGGACACTCAAGATAATGGGAGCCAAGCCAAGCCAAGTGCTGTCAAGTCAGATCCGACTCTGAAAACTATGTTGGGAGGATGCCAGATGTGAACTCAAGCATCTCTCTAAATTTGTGTCTCGCACTGAGAAAAATAGATCCTGGGGATGTAGGAATCCCCTTAAAATGATGCTATGCTCCTAGGCTGGTTAAACTGAAAGTTCATTCAAGAAAATCAGGACAGGGTGTGGAATCAAGATGGTGGACAAAACACATGTCTCCCTAAATTCGTCTGGAAACCAAGATCTGAATTGATAATTACACAGACACTTCTGGACACCCAGTGAGCCCTAGGACACGGCATATGGCTGTTAATTTTGACTTCATATCACTGAATGTAAAAGCTTCCTCTCTTTCACTAAACCCCACTCTTGGTGAGAGCCGGCTTTCACAGAGCAAGGGTAACTCATCATTTTAACTTTTTTTCTCTGTCTTGGCCAAAGGGTGGTGACCGGTGGCTGGTCTTGGAGGCACTGCTGGTGGGATTGGCGGGCAACATGACCATATTTTGAGAGCCCGGCTTTGGACTCTGTGCATGTTGGAGCCTTTGGTCTCTCTTTCCACCTCCTCCACTGACAGGCTCGTGGTGTGGCAGGCAGGGAGCTTGTGCTGGATGCCATCTTGTTCCACTGGGAGGTAGATTACCCATATGGAGGCCTCAGTGTGATCTAATTCCTAGGTTGGGAGGCAGTGCCTTTCCAGAGCAGAGCGCTTTTCCGGCCGTAAAGCAGTATTCTACACAGTGCCCTTATGGCTGGGGCTGAAGAGCAGAGGCCAGGAGGGTAGTAGCTTTTCTGTATTTTGAACTAGTTTATAACATCTGAGGTTAGATATAGAGGTTATTGCTCTGCCAACTGGGAAGAAGGACCTGTACACCTAAAATGTTGCTGACTTTGAAAGGTGTCAGATACATTTTACCTTTTTGTGCTCCATACTCACAGTATGATACTCACAGTATCTCTCCTAGACTCTATTGACTCACATGATGCCCCAAAAGCAACAAACTCTGGAGAAAACAGTAGCAAATAAATCAGCCATGGCTTCAGAAGGCCCACAAAGGAAACAACCAAAGAGCATTCCAGATGAAGAAACCTTTCTGAAACTGTTGGAAGGTAAATACAAAAGGATTATATAGAAAGCCCTTCTAGACCTTATACAAAATACAGCAGAGCAAAATGAAAAATGAAGCAAGCTGTTCGATCTGATGGAACACCGGTACTCTGAAATCCAGCAGATCAAGAACAAAATCAAAGACATAGAAACTTCAAAGCCAGGAAAACAGAATGGAACAAATGGAAAATAGGCTTTCTGACGTGGAGACAGAGCTACTGACTCCAGCATCTGTGATGAGAAATCAGAAAAAAGAAACAAGAAAAATGAAGAAGCATTAAGAAGCATGTGGGACTGTATTAAGAGGAACAATCTATGATTAATTGGAGTTCTTGAACAAGGCAAGACACCTGAGAACACAGACAGTATTGTTGCTGAGCTGCTGACAGAAAACTTCCCAGAAATTATGAAAGAAGAGAACATAGATAACCAAGATACATATGAAATGCCTCATAATATAGATCTCCAAAGAAAGACTCCAAGACACACTATAATCAAGCTTAACAAAACGAAACATAAGTCGAAACTCTTAAAGGCAGCAAGACTCAAATCAAAGCTAACATTCAGAGGGCCTGTGGTGTGGCAGGCTTTCAATGGATTTCTCAGCAGAAGCAATGCTGGCAGGGAGACAGTGGCATGACACATTCAAAGGCTTGAAGGAGAAGAACTTCAACGAAGAATTATACATCCGGCAAAACTGTTTGAAATATGAAAAGGAAATTAAGACATTCGCAAATGAACAGAACCTCAAAGACTGTAAAAACCAATGCAAAGTGACAAGAAATACTGAAAGAATCTCTTGGCTTAGAAGAACAAAACCACTAGCTTTATATTTTACGAGGAAATACAGGACACATCATCCAGAAACCCCCTCTTAGGGAAGGTTCCAAATTCAATCAAAGCTATAATAGTGAAAGAAATGATCCAGTAATCATATCATTAAAACTGTGATGTCATCATGCTAAAATGAGGGCAGCATTACAGTCCAGATGGAGAGGAAGTTAATAAGACTTGCAATAGTTAAAGTTGGGTTTATACATAGTTTAAGTGGGATCATAGGGGTAGCCGTAAAGCATAAAAAAGATGCAATGTATCAAATCAAGAAACATACTACAGGAGTCTCAACAACCACAAACCAACCCTGAAAAAGGTGAAAAATCAACTCACAAAAAAGAATGTCTCAGAACAGATTAATAAGAACAGAGAAAACATTAACAAAAAAATAAACATATCACAACGACAGCACTAAACACATACCTATCAATAATTACATTGAATGAGAATGAGCTGAACGCTCCAGTAAGGGGATATCAAGTGACATTTTGGATCAAACGACACGAATCATCCATACATTACCTATAAGAAACTTAAAAGATATGAACAAACTGAAAATTAAAGGATGGAAAAATATATACCAAGCTAACAATGAACAAAACAGAGCAGGTGTGGCAATTCTAATCTCAAATAAAATAGATTTTAATGGAAAATCTGCCATCGTGGACAAGGGTGGACACTATTTATCACTGAAAATTTCAATACACAAGCAGGACATAACAATATTAAATATTTATGCACCTAAGATTAGAGCACCTAAATATATCACGGAAACACTGACTTCATGCAAAAAGGAGATAGATCACTCCACAATAATAGCAGGAGATTTCAGCACTCTACCCTCAGTATTGGACGGGTCGTCTAGAAAAAAGCTCAATAAAGACACAAAAGACCTTATTGCCACAATTAACCAATTAAACCTCATCGACATATACAGACATTTCTATCTGTCAGCCAACAACTACACCTTCTTCTCCAGTGCACATGCAACATTCTCCAGAATTGACCATGTGTTAGAACACAAAGCAGTTCTCAACAAAATCCATACCATTGAATTAATGCAAGGCATCTTCTCAGATCATAAAGCCATAAAAGTCAACATCAATAGAAGAAAAAATGTAGATAGAAAGTGGAACTCATGGAAACTGAAAAACATCTTGCTCAGAAAGCCATGGGTTATAGAAGAAATCAAGGATGAAATAAAGAAATTCATGGATTCCAATGAGAATGAAAACACTTCTGACCAGAACCTATGGGATACAGCCAAAGCAGTGCTCAGAAGTCAGTTTATCTCCATAAATGCACACATCTGGAAGGAAGAAAGAAACCAAATCGAAGAACTAACTCTACAGCATGAACATGTAGAGAGAGAACAACAGATGAACGCCTCAGGCACCACAAGAAAACAGATCATAAAGATTAGAGCAGAAATAAATGAATCAGAGAATAGAAGAACATTTGAAAATATTGAAAAGACCAAAAGCTGTTTTTTTAAAAGATCAATCAAATTGACAAACCACTGGCTAAACTTACTAAAGTAAAACAGGGAAGGAAACAAATAACCCAAATAAGAAATAAGAGGGGAGTTGTCACAACAGATCCAACAAGAATCAAAAATGTCGTAATGGAATATTATGAAAAACTGTACCCTAACAAATTTGAAAACCTACAGGAAATGGACAAATTCCGTGATGCGTATTACCTACCAAAATTATCACAAGGTGAGGCAGAACAACTTAATAAACACATCACAAAGGAAGAGATTGAAAAAGTCATCAGAAAACTAGCAACTCAAAAAAGTCCAGGCCCAGATGGCTTCACCACAGAATTCTACCAAGCTTTACAGAAGAGTCATCTCCAATACTACTGAGATGATTTCACAGTATAGAAAGGGAGGGAGTACTCCCAAATTCAGTCTATGAAGCCAGCATAACCCTGGTACCAAAGCCAGGGAGAAACTCAACCAAAAAAAAGAGAACTACAGATGGATATAACTCATGAATCTAGATGCAAATTCTTCAACAAAATTCTTGCCAATAGAACACAACAGCATATAACAAAAACAATCCATCACAATCAAGTTGGATTCATACCAGGGATGCAAGGCTGGTTTAACATTAGAAGAACAATAACTGTGATCAACACACAAATAACATAAAAGACAAGAATCACCTGACTTTGTCTATTGTTGCGGAAAAGGCGTTTGATCAAGTCCAACACCTATTCATGCTAAAACTCTCAGCAAAATAGGAATAGAGGCCCAATTCCTCAATCCAATAAGGGCCATTTATACAAAGCCAACTGCCTATGTCATCCTGAATGGAGAGAGACCGAAAGAGTTTCCCTTGAGAGCAGGAACTAGACAAGGATGCCCATTCTCACCTCTCCTATTCAACATTGCACTAGAAGTTCTAGCCAGAGCAATGAGACAAGACCAGGAAATAAAGGGCATCTGCATCAGCAAAGAAGTAGTCAAAATCTCCCTGTCTGCTGATGATACAATTGTACATGCAGAAAATCCTAAAGAATCCATTGGTAAACTACTCAAACTGATAGAAGAGTTCAGCAAAGTCTCAGGATACAAGAGAAACATAAGTAAATTCATAGGATTCCTTTATTCCAACAATGAGATTATTAATGAAGAAATCATCAAGTCAATACCATTTACTATAGCCTCTAAGAAGATAAAGTACCTAGGAATAAATCTAACCAGAGAAATAACAGACCTTTACAAAGAGAACTACAAGTCCTTACTACAAGATACTAAGAGAGACTTACATAAATGGAGAAACCCACCCTGTTCATGAACAGGAAGACTTAACATTAGGAAGATGTCTATTTTACCCAGAGCAATCTATTTATATAATGCAATCCCAATACAAATTCCAGTACATTTTTTAATGAGATGGAGAAACATATCACCAACTTTGTCTGGAAAGGGAAGAAGCTCTGGATAAGTCAAGCACCACTGAAGAAGAAGAACACACTAGGAGGCCTCTCATTACCCAACTTTAGAACCTATTACACTGCCTCAGTAGTCAAAATAGCCTGGTACTGGTACAAAAACAGACAGATAAATCAATGGAATAGAACTGAGACCCCAGAGATGATACCATCTTCCTGTGAACAGCTGATATTCCACAAAAGGCCTAAGACATTAAACTGGGGTAAAAACAATCTCTTCAACAAATGATGCTGGCAAAATTGGATATCATCTGCAAAAAAAAACTGAAACAAGACCCATATCTTACACCTTATGGAAAAACCAACTCAAACTGGACAAAAGACCTAAATATCAAATTCAAAACAATAAAGTTCATTCAATAAAAATTAGAGACAATGGAAGTTTTAATACACAGTGTAGACAGACTTCAAAATCTGTCAAACAAACCACAAACAACATAACAGAAAGCAGATAAATATGAACTGTTAAGAATCAAACACTTCGCTCATCCAAAGACTTTATTAATAGAATTAAAAGGCCACCTACAGAACGGGAAAAAAGATTAGGCAACTGTATGTCAGATTGATGTCTGATATCCATAATCTATAAGGCACTACAAAATGTCAGTAAGAAATAGATAAATCACCCAATTAAGTGATGGGCAAAAGAGGTGGACAGACACTTCTCCAAAGCGGAGATCCAAGCAGCCAAAAACCACATGCAAACATGCTCATGATCATTAGCTAGTAAAGAAATTCTAATCAAAACTATAACGAGACACCATCTCACCCCAACGAGGTTGGCCCTGTTCCAAAAAACACAAAACAACAAATTCTGGAGGGGGTGTGGAGAAACTGGAACTCTCCTACACTGTTGGTGGGATTGCAAAATGGTCCAACCTCTTTGGAAAGCAACCTGGCGCTTCCTTAAGAAGCTGGATATAGATATACCATTTGACCTAGTAATTCCACTGCTCAGAACGTATCCTACAGAATCAAGGCCATTCACACCAACTGATATATGCACACAAATGTTTATTGCAGCACAGTCCACAGTAGCAAAAAGATGGAATCAAATCAGATGCCCGACAATAGAGGAATGGATAGGTAAACTATGGTATATATACTCAGTGGAACACTATGAAATGATAAAGAACAAAGATGATTTCCGGAAACATCTCATAACCTGGTTTCAACTGGAGGACATTATGTTGAAAGAACGTAGTTGGCGAAAAAGGACAAATATTGTATGAGACCCCTAAGATAAAAACTTGAAAACTGACTCATACATAGAAGAAAAGACTCTTTGATGGCTGCATGGGGGGGGAGGGAAGGAGAGCGATGGGGGGAGGGTTTAGATTAGATAGTTAGAAATTTGGTTGGGTGAAATAGGTGACAGCACACATTAGAAAGAAGATCAGTATTAACTGGACTTGAACATAACATGACTACTCCTCCCATCTTAACCCAATATTGCAGGATCAGAGTAGCTGGGGCAGGGGGTCCTCTCAGGGGAAATTGAGGCCAATTGGCATAACTAGACTTTTGCTCAGAGACCCTTCTGCCCCCCACATTCATGAGTGGTGTCTGGGGTCTTAAAAGCTGCCAAGATGCCATCTGAGGGTACAGCAAATGGTTCCAATTCAGCAGGAATGGATGATCACAAAGGACCGAAACGACATGGGAGCAAGAGAACCCAGAGGACAGAAAGACCCACGTGAGTTAGTGATTACATGAACTTGTGACTGGAAGAACCGGATGGTGACAGGCCACCACCAGTGATAGTCACGATGGAGCTCACAAAGTTGAGTCTCACTGACAACACAAGAATAAAAAGGGGTGCACCCTGAGATCTCCACTAAAAGACTGCAATTGATGGTCCAGGGGCCTTGGAGTTCCCCTGGAAGCATGGCCCCTGGCCATGATGCTACCCTTGTCCATAAATCATAATGGAGGTCAACTCTTCAGAAAGGAGTGGATTGGACTTGGCGTCACAAAGTGGCCATGTCATGGGTGCACTTCATGGTTCTATGCATCTATAGGATGTCATCCTGCTGAACTCTTACTGGAGGTGGGAGAGTGAGTAGAAAGGAGGGGATAGAAGATTGTTGGAAGGATAAGACATGTATGGAGTGAAGATGAAGAGTGTGCTGTCACCGGGCAGAGAGAGCAGTGGGAGCTGCGTATAAGTGGACATGTAAATTTATATGAGAATGTACATTTTCATTCAATCTTATTAAGAAAAAAAAAGAAAATCAGAACAAATATTATATGTTTAGCTTTATTCTTCTATTTTCAGAGATGGTACAGATGAAAGAAACAAAAAAATGCGTTTTCTTAAAACTAGACTTTGGAGGCTTTAAAGATTTCGTAATCTAATTCATGACTTCTAGCAGCAGGAGACAATCTTAATGAGTGTCTGACACCATATGGTGTTATTTGCATTATAAAAAATATTATTGTGTTGATTGTCTTGCTTTTCAGTTACTTTAGCTTGAATAATGTTCTAAATCAGCTCATAAAACTCTGCTTCATTCTCTGATGGATACATACTATTCCATTGTAGTTGTAGATTTTAATTAGTTTTATGTCACCATCATCAACAGATTATGTAATCTTTTGTTAGGAAACCTCGGTGGCATAGTAGGTAAGTGCTGCAGCTGCTAACCAAAAGACTGGTGGTTCAAATCTGCCAGGTGTTCTTTGAAAAGTCTGGGACAGTTCCACTCTGCCCTGTAGGGTCACTATGAGTTAGAATTGACTCAGTGGCTTATTTTCCTTGTTTATTTCAAACAATCTTGCAAAAAACATAATAGCAATCGTATCTTGTCATTTTTTTGCAATTTGAGAGTAAATTCCAAGAAATGGGTTGGTTCTGTCAAAAAGTGTGTGAATATATTTATACTGAAGTATACTGCCAAACTCTCAACATGTCTGAAAATTTACACAGTATTACAATTTTAAGTTTTATGAGATGGTGTAAAAATATAGGAGAACCTCAAAAAATCCTGGTTTTGTGTCTTTTTCACCCCTTGATAATTGGGAAAGAAATTAAATACTTTGAAACTGCTTGTCAAGTGAATAAATCTGTGAAAGAACAGGTCTCTAAATGCTTATATCAAAAGATTTTCACATGGAAATTGTAGAATTTCTGTATTTGTCCTTTTTCCCTTTTTTTTTTCTTTTTGTATATTTTAGTTCTAAGTCAGTTTTGTGTAAATAAATAACATGTAAACGGCTATGTAGAAACGGTTCAGTTGGATCATTACTTCACAAATCTACTGTTACTGATAAATGTTCCACTCCCTCTAACTTTAATACCCTCCATCCTTTCTGAAGTCTGTTTTTCTAAAAGCAAATGAAAATTCCAGACAAATTTGAACTTAAGCTCAAGTCTTAGTGTTTTCCAAAATTTGTGTTTGAAAGAATACCTGCCCACACACTTCATCCTTACCTTTGCTGACCTCTTCACAACATCTGAGCTTCTCCATTATGCATCTTTACAAAAGACGCTCTTGCATAATTTTCATGTCCCACATTTGCAAAATCAGCACTCTTGACTAAGGACAGTATAATTTGAGTGGAGTTACTGAGCAGAGACAAAGTTATCAAAACTAGCTAACTGTGTTGTTGTTGGGTGCCCTCAAGTTCATTCCAACTCATACTGACCTTAGGTGTAACAGAAGGGAAGACTGCTAGACCCTGTACCATCTTCACAATAGTTCTGTTTGAGCTCATTGTTGCAGCCACTGTGTCAATCCATCTTATTCAGGGTCCTCGTCTTTTTTGCTGCCCCTCTACCTTACCAAGCATGATGCCCTTCTCCAGGGACTGATTTCCCCTAATACTATGTACAAAGTATGTGTGAAAACTTCTGCCGCCCTCAATTCCAAGTAGCACTCTGGCTGTACCTCTTCCAAGGAAGACATGTTTGCTTTTCTGTGAATCCGTGGTATATTCAGTATTCTTAACCAACACCATAATTCAAGGATAACTATTCTTCTTGGGTCTTCTTTATGCAATGTCCAGCTTTCATATGCATCTGAAAACAACTGAAAACACTATGACTTGAGTCAGGTGCAACTTAGTTCTTAAGGTGATGTGTTTGTTAACACTTGAAAGCAGTCTTTTGAATCAAATTTGTCTAGTGCAAGATTTTGTTTAATGTCTTGACTACTGCTTTCATGGGCATTGTTTATGGATCCAAGTAAAATTAAATCTTTCTCAACTTCAATCATTTATCGTTTATCACAATGTCATTTATTGGCCCAGTAGTGAGGATTTTTCTTCTCTTTATATTGAGGTATAATCCACACTGAGAGTTGTAGTCTTTGATCTTCACCAATCAGCAAGTGCTTCAAGTCCTCTTCATCTTCAGCAGGAAAGATTGTGTTATCTGTATATCACGGGTTGTTAACTAGCCTTCTGCCAGTCCTGATTCCACACTTCTATTCATACAGTCCATATCTAACTCTAAGGACCAGTAAATCCAGGCAAGTGGTGAAGACTGTGCTTTCTGAGGAACGTATTTTATTTGACTTGAAATTAAATCAGCTGCCAATAGGGAGAAAAGAGGAAACTTCATAGAGGGTAAATGAAATAATCTGTTATTCATCTGAAAACAATCATCTAGTGAATACCTAGTCTTCAAAAATAAGCAAGTGGGCTATTCTTCCTCTTTCCATACGTAACATTGTGATATCTTTGTGATTTTCTTTACACTCCATGGTTGTCTTTAATATCCATTTGAACTCAATTTCACTATGTGAAATTCAGTATGTGTTTAGGGGATAAGGATAATGAGGTAACATTTGCTGAGAAAGAGCTATGAATTGTTTTTTCTGGCTCTATAGCCCTTTAAGGCAAGCTCTTCTTCGAACTGAACATGTTTACACCCTTTAAAATCATCCTGCCTGTGCCTAGTGAATATTATTGACAATTTGCTTTCTACCATGTAGATTTCTTGCATAAAACACAGCCACTACATATCCTCTTCCTCCAACTGAAGAAGGTATAAGTCTGCAATTTTTCACTTTACCTAATAGATGTAAAATGTGAACAGTAAGCCAAAATAACTGTGCCATTTACAGAACCCACAAACTCTCTGCCTTTGAGTGGATTTCAAGTCATAGCTACCCTATAGGACAGAGTAGAACTGCAATATAGAAAGGGTTGATGGAGTCTCTTAATCACTGCATCACCAGCACACCTTCAGAACCCCCAGGGGTATTCAAATAATTGTAGAATTAAGGTTACTTAAGACATATATTGCAGGAATTTTAAGACATAATCCAATCACCGTATCAGTGAAATAAAGGGTAAATCTAATTCTCTCCAAGTGGAAATCTAGGAAAGACTTGTCAATTTGTTAGTACATTCTTATATACAAACATGTATATTTTTCCGTTGCTTGACAAAAATTTCAATTTCAACATTAAACAATATAATTAGCAGTTTAGACCAAAATCTGTGTAATCGAAAGTGGGTAATGGAGTGTTACCCACAAACAAATGTCTTGTATGTTTCCAGAATCATACTACTGAAATACTTTTGAGATTTAAAATGGGGTTGAACATCTGTCAGACTTCCTTAGCTTATTGGAAAGATACTGTAAGAATGGCACATTTGCAGATACATCTTCTATCTTAAACGGTTATTGCCACATAAAGGAAAAAGATATTACAAACTACTGTTTAAAGTGTTGCAAAATCTTAATATCAGAAATGACTAAGGTGTCTAATAGTTGAGACGAACAGTAAGAAAATGTTGATGCTTCTATGTAACAGAATATTATGCTCCTGTTGAAAATAGCATTCATTAAAATTATATTAAAAACATGAACCATATATATACTGTAAAGAATTTAGAAAACAAGATTTCAAGTGATATGTATGGTACATTTAGTCTAATTAAAAATAAGTATACTTAGAAGACTGACTAAAGGACAATATAGAGAAAATTAGAAATCATCTCTGAGGCACGAGCCCATTAGTAGTTATTTTCTTCTTCTTATTTTCTTTCCCAAATTGTTTCTAATGCTTCCAGTGTGTCATAAGTGTGCACTGGAAACCCTGGTGGCATAGCAGTCAAATGCTGCAGTTAACTGCTACATCTATTAGCCAAAAGGTCAGCAGTTCAAATCCACCAGGTGCTCCCTGAAAACTCTATGGAGCCATTCTACTTTGCCCTATAGGCTCAGTATGAGTCAGAATCGATTCAATGGTGCTAGGTTTAAGCATGTGTTATTTTGTGATCTGACAAATAAATCAAATATAAAAAAAAGCAAACATACCATACAAAGGCAGCTCAGCAGATAGAGGACAAAACCAAAATATCACTGGAGCTGCAGGTTGCCATTTTTCTCTAATGATCCACATTTAGGAGTGATGATTGGAGTGGGGAAAGTGGCATAAGATAAAGGCATCTTGAAATACCTAGCTATAGCACTTACCCAGTATGACACCAGGATTTCCAAGAAGCAGGCATTATCTCCAGACACATATGAGTTTATTTCCAGACAAAACTAAATTAGGATAGAGCAAGAGGTAGAGTATCACCAATCTTTACAGCAATGTTTAATTCTATCTTTAATTGCATGTGGGTGAGCAATTATGTTCATTGTTTACTCTCATTACAGTTTATCCTTCTGATCTCCTTTTATTCATTTGTTCTTTCATTAAATCAAAAATAATTGTCAAGCACCTAAGGCAGGTAATAAAATTTACACTGGCCTTTTTTTTCCCCCAAAAGTGGATTGCCCAGTCCTTCTTCCCAGTCAATCTTAGTCTGCATTCTCCACTGAAACCTGTCCACCAGACATGAATCTGCCAGTATGTGAAATACCAGTGGCAAAGCTTCCAGTATCACAGCAACACACAAGCCACCACAGTATTACAAACTGACAGACACATGGTTTGAACAAACGGATGCAGCACAGAAGTGCTCACTCATAAAGAAAGATGGTCCAGCAGAATGTGAAAATTACCAAACAGTGTCATTAATATCACAAGCAAGTAAAACTTTGCTGAAGATAATTCAAAACTGTTTCCAATAGTACATTCACAGGGAACTGCCAGAAATTCATGGTAGATTTAGAAAAGGACATGGAATCAGGGATACCGCTGCTGATGCCTGATGGATCTTGGCTGAAAGCAGAGAATATCAGCAAGATGTTTGCTTGTCTTTTATGGACTATGTAAAGGCATTTGGCTGTGTGTGTCATAACAAATTATAGATAATGTTGTGAAGACTGAGAATTTTAGAATACTTCATTGTGCTCATGAAGAACATGCAAGCAGTCATTTGAACAGAACAAGGGGATCCTGCATGGTTTACACTAAAAGAAATTATAAGTCAGGGTTCAATTCTTTTGCCATACTCATTCAGAATGTATGCTGAACAAATAATCTGAGAAGCAAGACTATATGAAGAACACAGCATCAAGATTGAAGGAAGACTCATTAACATTCTGTGATATGCAGATGGCACAACTTTGTTTAGTGAAAGTGAAGAAGAAATGAAGTTATTATTGATAAAGGTGAAAGACCACAGCTTCAGTGTGGATTACACCTCAACATAAAGAAATGAAAATCCTCACAAGTGGACCAAAAAGCAACATCATAATAAATGGAGAAAAGATTGAATTGGCCAAGAATTTCACTTTAGTTGGACCAAAAATTAACACCTATGGAAGCATCAGTCAAGAAATCAAATGTATACATTCACTTAATCACAATGAAAGAAAAAAGAAATCAAGCAACACATTGAAACAGGCAAATACGCTGCAAAAGAAGTCTTTAAAGTGTTCAAAAGCAAAGATGTCATTTTAAGAACTGAGGTGAACCTGACCCAAGCCATGATGTTTCCAATGACCTAACATGCATGTGAAAACCCTAGTGGTGTAGTGGTTTAGTGCTACAGCTGCTAACCAAAGGGTCAGCAATTCAAATGCACCAGGTGCTCCTTGGAAACTCTAGGGGCCAGTTCTACTCTGTCCTACAGGGTAGCTATGAGTCAGAATCTATTTGAATTTTTTTTTTGAATGTGCATATGAAAGCTGGACAATGAATGAGGAAGAGAGAATTGATGCCTTTGAATTATAGTGTTGGAGAAGAATATTGAATTTACCAAGAACTGCCAGATGAATGAACAAATCTATTTTGGAAGAAGTACAGTGAGAATGTGCCTTAGAAGCAAGGGTAGACAGACTTCTCACAGACGTTCCACACATTATCAGAAGGGACCAGGGGCTTGGTGAAGTAGAGGAACAGTGAAAAACACAGAGACCATCAAGGAGATGTTGAATAAAATAAATATACAAATAAAATATGCATCTACATGATAGAGTCATAAAAAAAAAGAAAAATATCCACGAATTAATAGAGTAAACTCCAGCATATATCATCATGTGAAAAAAAGCAAGGTGTAAAAGACTACATAACCAAAACCAAACCCAGTGCCGTGGAGTCAGTTCTGACTTGTAGAAACCCTATATGGTACAGTAGAACTGAGTAGAACAGAGTAGAACACAGTGGCTGCAACCATGGGCTCAAACATAGCAACCATTATAAGAATGTCACAGGATGGCGCAGTTTTGTTTCACACAGGATTACTATGAGTTGGAACTGACTCAAATGTACCTAACAACAACAAGGCAGATAAAATATTGTGTTAAGTACTGGGGATACAGTAACAAATAAAATGTATGCTGTGTAGTCTCTTTTTGAAACCCTGGTGGCATAGTAGTTAAATACTAGTCTGTCAACCTAAAGGTCAGCAGTTCAAATCCACCAGACAATCCTTAGGAACTCTTTGGAACAGTTCTACTCTGTCCTTTAGCTTTGCTATGAGTCAGGATCAACTTGATGGTACTGGGTTTGGTTTGGGTTATGTAGACTTTTACATCTTGCTTTTTTCACATAATGATATATGCTGGAAATCAGTCATTATTAAGCCATTGATACTTTTCTTGTTTTTTACAACTCCATGTAGATGCATATTTTATTTGTATATATATTTTGTTTAACTAACGTCATAAGGATGGATATTTAGGTCACTTTAAATATGAGGAGGTCTTAAAAATTGCCACAAGGAATGAATTTGTGCATTTATTATTCTCCCTGATATCATCTCATCAAAAATGCCAATGCTAACAAAGGAAAATATGCTCACAACCAAGAGCTAATTCCCTAATTGATATTGGGATAATTGTGATTCATAGAAACCCTGAAGAACAGAGAAGAACTGCCTCTTAGGGTTTCCAAGGAGTGTGTGATGGATTTGAACTGCCAACCTTTTTTTTGGTTAGTGGCTAAACTCTTAACCACTATGCCACCAGGGCTACTAGAGAAATGCCAATCTAAACTATAATGAAATTTCACCTCACTCCTGAAAAAATGACTGTGACTTAGAAAAACAACCAGAAAACAAAAAATTCTGGCAGTAATGTTGAGGATATTGGAAAACTTATCCACTGTTGGTGGAATTGTAAAATACTACAGACACTATGGAATAAGGTATGATACTTCTTCAAGCCAAGAATAGAAATACCATAAGATCTAGGTGTACCCTAAGATCCCACTCTTGGGTATGCGTGCTAAAGATCTACATTCATTGCAGTATTAGACATAATAGTCAAAAGACGGAAACAAAATTAAGTGCCCATCAATGGATGAATGGATAAACAAATTGTGACACATACGTACAATGGAATACTCCACAACAGTAAAGAATAATGGAGAGTCCTCAAAACATAGCTTGGATAAATCTGGAGGACATTATGGTGAATGAATTAAGTCAGTCACTAAAGGACAAATACTGTATGATCATACTTTCATAAGATGATGAGCCAGCCAAACCAAGTGCCGTAAGATGATGAGAGTAGATGCATATACAGAGACCAGCAGTTATTGGCACTTAACAATGATAGAGAGAGGAAAAGGTGAAGTGGCTTCAAGATAATAGATTCTTGCACTTTTAGTGGTGGCAAAAGTATCATAAATAATGGATGAATGTACAATTGGATCAATGTAAATGATATGAATAAGTATATAAAAGAAAAGGACATTTTTAGCAAAGAATATGACAACTTTGCAACAACACCCACAAGCATAAATACATGTGTGATTACATAAATATGTATATGAGAATATATATGTATGGGTATGAATATTTGGGTGCATATGTGTGCACAGATGTATGTATCTGTAGACATGTGTACATACCGGTACATATGTGAAGGCATGTATATCCATATATATAATAAAGTCACATAGGGGACATAGTTGCAGATACTTCTTAGACATATTCAAACACTTCAAGGATTGGTTTTCTGAGTTTCAAGGCTTAGAACCATAGTCTCATGGGATAACTCAGTGAATTGACATAACACAGTATATAAATTACATGTTCTACATCCTCCAATGTTGCATGTAGTGTCAGTGGTGTTAAAAAGTTGTGAGTGTCCATCTAAGATATAATTATTAGCCTCTATTCACCCAAGGCAAAGAAGGAGGAAACTGAAGACATAGAAAAGAAACTAACCTACAAGACTAATAATTTACATGAACCACTGCCTCATCTACGCTGAGACAAGAAGAATTAGATGTTGCTCAGATACCACTGCCAATCACTCTCATCAAGGCCTCAAAGATGGACCCTGATAGAACAGGAGAAAATTGTGGGGCATAACTTGAATTCTTTTTTTTATTTTTTTATTTAATACGACTGAATGAAAATGTACATTTCCGTATAAATTTATATGCCCACCTATATGCAGCTTCCACTGCTCTCCCTGTCCAGTGACAGCACACTATTCCTCTCTGCTCCATACATGTCTCATCCTCCCAACAGCCTCCTTTCCCCTCCTCTCCACTCACTCTCCTTCCTCCAGCCAGAGGCCAGCAGGATGATATCCTATAGATGTATAGAACCATTGAATTCTTAAAAATTCCATATGCGTTAGATTAATTGAGACTATCTAGACTATCACCCTGAGGTAGTCTTTTTAAACTTTAAACTGAAATTATCTCTTGAGATCACCTTTCAGCTAAATAACAGAGTGCCTCATAAAATAAAGAATATCAACCATACATACGAGCTCCTTTAGAAAAGTCATCTTTATGAGGACAAATGGCTAAAAATTACTCCAAAGCAAAGATGTAAAGACAAGAGGTCAGAGAAACTAGAGTACTGGAAATGGTACAAGAAACGAAATGAATGAGAATGATGACACACTGTAAAAAACATAACCAATATCACCAAATAATTTATGTGCAAATTGCTAAATGAAAACCTAATTTACTGTGTAAACTGTCACCTTAAACATAATATTACTTTTTTTAATGCCTAAAAGTTATTACTGCATGTTTTTAAAGACTTTCTTCACTCAGTGTACCTAAATAAGCCAAAGACATTTTATTCCATTTCAGTCACCTTTCTTATTCATAATGATTAGGGTACGGTTTATGAAGCTTCAAGGAAGATATTCAATAGCATCAACATAGCTTAAATAATTTTCCTTTAAAATATTTAAAGAGGCACTTCCTTGAATTTTTTTAAATGTTTTTCTTAAAGCTTTGCTTGATAATATGATATGTTTGATAGCATGTACATTTTTTTATTATGACTGAGTGAAAATGTACATTCCCATATAAATTCGCATGCTCACCTATATGCAGCTTCCACTGCTCTCCCTGCCCGGTGACAGCACACCCCTCCTCTCTGCTCCATACATGTCTCATCCTCCCAACAGCCTCCTTTCCCCTCCTCTCCACCCACCCCCTTCGTCCAGCCTGAGGTCAGCAGGGTGATATCCTGTAGATGCATAGAACCATAATGTACAAAGAGAACACAAAAATGACTTTGAATGAATTACAGCTCTACAGTCTCCATTCTAAAATCCAAAAGTGCTCTGCAAGCTAAAGGTTCTATCCATAAAGCATTTGGAGGCAAAACCTAATACTAACTAATTTGACCACAAAACCTGACTTGAGCTTATGTAAAACTACTTATGGCTTTCATTTATCCTATCTAGTATGAACAGTCATACATTTTGCTTTAGAAATATTTATGTACTGAATTATGTGATGCTGTCCCAAATCCCCAAAACCCAGGTAGCATAGTGATTAAGAGCTACCTACAGCTGTTGAACAAAAAGTCAGCAGTTGGAATTCACCAGGCACTCCTTGGAAGCCCTGTGAGCAGTTCTACTCTGTCCTAGAGGTTCACTGTAAATTAGAATCGACTCAACAGCAACAGTTTTTTTGTTTGTTTCAGATCCCAGATTCCACGAGTAGTGTTACATGACATATAATATATGCGCCCACTACCTTTCTAACATCCAAAAAGTCTAAACTGTGTAAAACAGCTGTCTTCAAAAGTTTCGGATATGCTATTGAGCACTGTATTAAGGTTTTCTTACATTAAAGTTTTCTTGTCTCTCCACCTCTTAGTTGAGTCATATTACCCAAGTCACAGTATACCAGGGTCAGTAGTTGTTACACACTGGCTTAAATAAAGTACGCAATTCAAAATACTTTTCATATCTTACTGCCACTGAAGTAGATGGAGTAAAGAACTGAAAACAATTTACTCCATTTTTCCCATTATACCTGTTTTTCCTGAAGCCCTAGCTTCTTTGCACTACCTAGCCCCAAGGAGATTACACATTAATTTGTAACCCAGCAAAACTGGGAGGAGGGGAGGTGCTGCGCTAAGTACAGATAGGATAAAATCATTGCAGCTGGTTTGTTTCCAGTTCTCTCCAGATTACCCAACAGGCAGAGGTGCCAGCCATCAACCACTTGACCAGATAACCACCTGAGGAGGACAGCTGGAAGAACTCCAGACAGACCCCCTTAAAGCTCTGAGTGTCCATCTCCAGATCCCCTCCCTGAATTACCTATTTTCTTCCATGATTATTATTCCCCATACCTAAATATTTACATGCAACCACCTAATTTTGTCCACGCTTAGCTACTCAATAAAAACTCTCAGCCCAACTGAAGAAGCCAGACAGGGTTTAGAGGACTCAATTCTCCCATCTCTTGTATATCGATATACAATAAACCTCACCTCTCTTTCAGTAGAGGCTTTGGGGTGGGTAGTGCAGATCTGTGTTTTACAGCAACACCTTGGACAATTAAAGGACAGTAAGATGGTCAGATCCACAGCAGTTACGGAGACAGTGCAAGAGAAGTTAGTGTTGCATTCTACTGTGCATGGAATTGCCATCAGCTGGGGGCTGACTCAACAGCAGCTAACAAAACAAAGATCACAGATAAAGGGCCAGTCCCACAATATAAAAAAGAACCCTTAAAATTGAAGACAGCCACCAAAGAAACGGGGGTGGTGGGGAGGGACACAATAGACTCTCATAGTAAATGTGGAAGCTTGGACTAAAGGCTTGACATCAGTCTAAATAGTGTCTTGGATCTAAGAGGTTTCTTTTCTTTGAAGTTCTTAGGTGACCAGGCTTTCCAAATCCATATACACAAAGCTGGAGATTGCTAGACAACTTCTCAGTCAACCATAAAATTTGAACTATCCTGATTCACTAATAAAGAATTATGTCTTATGTTAGTTAAAGAGCCCTATGCTGAACATTTGGAGCTCTGGTGACAAAGTAGTTAAGAGCCTGGCTGCTATCCAAACAGAAACACTATGTGGCAGTTCTTTTCTGTTCTATAGGATTGCTATGAGTTGAGATAAACTCTGTAGCAATGGATTTTGTGCTATATGTTTATATGGACATATTTGAAGAGCTTGGAGAGTATCTCTGGAATTCTAACTACCCAACATAGGAATGTGAATCTCTGAATTGTCAGTTGCTGTCAAGTAGATTAAACTCGTGCTGATCCCATGAGTCATAGTAGAACTTTGCTTCATGCAGTTTTCAGTGGCTGATTTTTCAGAAGTAGTTCATCAGGCCTTTCTTCTAAGGTGCTTCTCTATAGACTCTAACTGCCAATCTTTTGCTTAGCAGCCTAACACGTTAACCCTTTTCACCCCCAGGAACTCATTTCTGAATTACAGTACTTCAAGTGTTAACTGTACTTGGCGTATAAGTCAATGCTGACTCACACCCGTATATTTGTGACTTTATTTACAAGTATTTACAAAGTATTTTGAATTATAGAAACATAGATAAGCTCAAGATCTTCCTTTCTAAGAATATTTCCATTTGCTATCCTTACTTGTTTATTTATTCATGAACTTTTTCATATATGTATTCACAAATTCACTCATTCATTATTTAGCAAGAATTTCCTGAGAGGTTATTATGTGCTGAGTATTGTGCTATGTGTTAAAGACAATACAAATATAATCAGTTACAATGCTTGCTGTGTCATGGTAATGATAGAGACTGAGATATAATTAATGATGTGCTAAGTTCCATAATGCCTAAGTTCCATAAAGAGTCAGGTAGGTTTCACAATACAGCTCACCTCTCCTCTAATTGTTCAAAAACTAGAAAAATGTTTAACAGTTGGATAAGGAGGGAAAAAGGTATTTCAGTAAAAATAAATTGGATGTGCAAAAGCAAATTGGCAGAAAAGCACATGGCAAAATCAAAAAGAGTAGTTAATAGTCTCATGTGATTGGACCACATGCTGAATGAAAGAAAGTTCTGAAAGAAATTAGGGTCAAATTGTGATGTCTGTTATTAGTGTTATTTTAAAATTTCATAAACATGATGTCATCCTCAATCAAGTGTTTTATAAACATATCTGTTTATGAGAATCATTTGGCACTTGTAGAAAATACAGATTCTTGTGCCCTGCCCATGAAAATTATGCCTCATTAAGTCTTTGTCAAGTGATACTTTTAACAAACTCCGCACACATGGAAAGACTTAATGTAGCAAGGTTAGAAACTAACATTTTATACCAATGGATTTCAAACTTATATTCTGTGAGTGTAGAAATGCTGCCACTGAGAGTGAGAGAAAGCTAAATAGGCCTTGCTCTGGAATCCTTGATACCCTTTGGTAGAGCATTCTTATTTTATCCATTTGATGTACTGGGCCTCCATACCTTACTCAAGAAACAAAAGTCAGTTGATTTTTGTTTTGTTTTATTTATACACGTCATTGCATTAAGCACCAGAAGGAAAAGACAATGTCCACATTCATGTTTTAGAAATATAGACTAGTTCCAACAATATTTTTTATGGATGCTCTAGGATTTTCTTTCTTTTTTTTTTTTTATTTAATATGACTGAGTGAAAATGTACACTCCCATTTAAATTTACATGCCCACCTATATACAGCTTCCACTGCTCTCCCTGCCCAGTGACAGGACACTGTCCCTCTCTGCTCCATACATGTCTCATCCTCCCAACAGTTCCCTTTCCCCTCCCCTCCTCCTCCTCCCCTTACTCCAGCCAGAGGTCAGCAGGACAATATCCTATAGATACATAGAACCGTAAAGTGCATCCAATATACGATCACTCTGTAGTGCCGAGTCCAATCCTTTCGTGTCCAAAGAGTGGACCTTCGTTATGCTTTATGGGCAAGGGCAGCATCAGGGCCAGGGGCCATGCTCCCAGGGGAACCCCGAAGCCGTTGGACCATAAATTGTGGTCTTTTAGTGGAGATCTCAGGGTGCACCCCTTTTTATTCTTATGTTGCCAGTGAGACTCAACTTTGTGAGCTCCACTGCAGCTATCACTGGTGGTGGCAGGGCACCATTTGGTTCTTCCCATCCCAAGTCGATGTAGGCACCCACTCATGTGGGTCTCTCTATCTCTGGGTTGTCTTTCCCCCGTGTCGTTTTGATCCTCGGTGAGCATCCGATCCTGCTGAGTTGGGACCATTTGCTGTGCCCTCGGATGGTGGCTTGGCAGCTTTTAAGACCCCAGACACCACTCACCAATGTGGAGTGCAGAGAACTCTCTTAGCAAAACACTAATTGTGCCAGTTGGCCTCAATTTCACCTAAGAGCATGGTTCCCTGGCCTCAGCCCCCTGCCCAGCAACTCTGTCTTTGCAGTGTTGGGTTAAGATGGGAGGGGTATTCAAGTTAAGTTGAAGTCCACTTAATAATGTTCTTGTTTCTAATATGTGCTATCACCAACTTCACCCAACCAAATTTCTACCAACTATCTAATCTAAACCCTCACCCCCTTGGCCTCCCTCCCTCTCCTCCCTTGCAGCCGACAAAGAGTCTTTTCTTTTATGTATAAGTCTGTTTTTGAGTTCTTATCGTAGGAGTCTCATACAGTATTTGTCCTTTTATTGCTGACTACTTTTACTCAACTTAATGTCTAATGTCTTCCATTTGAAACCAGGTTATGAGATGTTTCCTGGAATCGTGATTATTCTTTATCATTGCATAGTGCTCCATTGAGTATATATACCATAGTTTACCTATCCATTCCTCTGTTCTTGGGCATATGGCTTGATTCCATCCTTTTGCTATCGTGGACTGTGCTGCGATAAAAATATTGTGCATGTGTCTGTTGGTGTGAATGGCCTTGATTCTGTAGGATATATTCCAAGTAGTGGAATTACTGGGTCAAATGGTATATCTATATCTATTTTTTTAAGGAAGTGTCAGAGTGCTTTCCAAAGAGGCTGGACCATTTTGCAACTCCACCAACACTGTAGGAGAGTTCCACTTTCTCAACAACCTCTCCAGCATTTGTTGTTTTGCATTTTCATAGGCAGATGGTGTCATCTCTGGGGTTTCAATTCTGTTCCATTGATCGATCTGTCTGTTCTTCTACCAGTAACAGGCTGTTCGGACCACTGTGGCAGTGTAGTATGTTCTAAGGTCGGGTAATGAGAGGCCTCCCAGTGTGTTCTACTTCTTTAGTAGTACCTCACTTATCCTGGGCTTCTTCCCTTTCCAAATGAAATTGGTGATTTGTTTCTCCATCTGATTAAAAAATGATGCTGGAACTTGTATTGGGATTGCATTATATAACTAGATTGCTTTGGGTAAAATACACATTCTCACAATGTTAAGTCTTCCTATCTGTGAGCAGGGTAGGTTTCTCTTAGTTTCTTGTAGTAAGGGTTTGCAGTTCTCTTTGTAGGGTCTGTTATTTCTCTGGTTAGGTTAATTCCTAGGTACTTTGTCTTCTTAGGGGCTATAGTAAGTGGTATAGATTTCATGATACCTTCATTAACAGTCTCGTTGTTGGTATAGAGGAATCCTACTGATTTACTAATGTTTATCTTGTATCCTAAGACTTTGCTGAACTCTTCTTTCAGTCTGAGTAGTTTATTTATAGATTCTTTGGGATTCTCTACATATACAATCACATCATCAGCAAACAGGGAGATTTTGACTACTTCTTTGCTGATGCCAGCCAAGCCAAGTGCCGTCGAGTCGGATTCTTTGCTGATGCAGATGCCCTTTATTTCTTGGTGTTGCCTAATTGCTCTGGCTAGAACTTCTAGTACTATGTTGAATAGGAGATGTGAGAGTGGGCATCCGTGTCTAGTTCCCGTTCTCGAGGGGAATTGTTTTAGTCTCTTTCCATTCAGGATGATGTAGGCAGTTGGCTTTGTATAAATGGCCCTTACTGCGTTGAGGAATTTTCCATCTATGCCTATTTTGCCAAGAGTTTTTAGCATGAATGTGTGTTGGACTTGATCAATTGCCTTTTCTGTATCAATGGACAAAACCAGGTGATTCTTGTCTTTTGTGATATTTATGTGGTTAATCACGGTAATTGCTTTTCTGGTTTTGAACCAGCCTTGCATCCCTGTTATGAATCCAACTTGGTCATGATGGATTATTTTTTGGATATGTTGTCGTATTTTTTTGGCAAGAATTTTGTTGAAGATTTTTGCATCTAGATTCATGAGTGATATCAGTCTGTAGTTCTCCTTTGTTGTTGAGTCTTGCCCTGGCTTTGGTATCAGGCTTCATAGAATGAGTTTGGGAGTACTCCATCCCTTTCTATACTGTGAAACAGTCTCACTAGTATTGGAGATAACTCTTCTCTTAAAGCTTGGTAGAATTCTGCAGTGAAGCCATCTGGGCCTGGACTTTTTTGGGCTGGCAGTTTTTTTATGACATTTTCAATCTCCTCCTTTGTGATGTGTTTATTAAGTTGTTCTGCTTCACCTTGTGATAATTTTTGTAGGTGATATGCATCACAGAATTTGTCCATTTCCTGTAGGTTTTCAAATTTGTTAGAGTACACTCCTTCATCATATTCTGTTATGATATTTTTTTTATTTCTGTTGGATCTGTGGTGACCACTCCTCTCTCATTTCTAATTTGGGTTATTTGTTTCCTTTCCTGCTTTTCTTTAGCAAGTTTAGCCAGTGGTTTGTCAATTTTGTGGATCTTTTCAAAAAACCAGCTTTTTGTCTTTTCAATTTTTTCAGTTGATCTTCTACTCTCTAATTCTTTTAGCTCTGCTCTAATCTTTATGATCTGGTTTCTTCTGGTGCTTGAGGGCTTCCTCTGTTGTTCTCTCTGTACTCGTTCAAGCTGTGTGGTTAGTTCTTTGATTTGGTTTCTTTCTTACTTCCAGATGAGTTCATTTATAGAGATAAACTGACCTCTGAGCACTGCTTTGGCTGTATCCCATAGGTTCTGGTCACAAGTGTTTTCATTCTCATTGGAATCCATGAATTTGTTTATTTCATCCTTGATTTCTTCTGTATCCCATGTTTTTTTTAGCAAGATGTTATTCAGTTTCCAAGAGTTCCACTTTCTATCTCTGTTTTTTCTGCTATTGATTTTGACTTTTATGGCTTTATGATCTGAGAAGATGCTTTGCAGTAATTCAATGGTATGGATTTTGTTGAGAACTGCATTATGTTCAAGCACATGGTCAATTCTGGAGAATGTTCCACTTGCACTGGTGAAGAAGGTGTAGTTGTCTGCTGATGGGTAGAAATTTCTGTATGTATCGATGAGGTTTAATTTGTTAATTGTGGCAATAAGTTCTTCTGTGTCTTTATTGAGCTTTTTTCTAGACGATCTGTCCAGTATTGAGAGTGGAGTGTTGAAGTCTCCTACTATTACTGTGGAGTAATCTAACTCTTTTTGGAGTGTAGTCAGTGTTTCTTTGACGTGTTTAGGTGCGCTGATATTAGGTACATAAATATTTAATATAGATAAGTCTTGCTTGTACACTGAAACTTTCAGCAGCAAATAGTGTCCATCTTTGTCCACGACGGTGGATTTTACATTAAAATTGATTTTGTCTGAGATTAGAATTGCCACACCTGCTCTTCTTTGTTCATTGTTAGCTTGATATATATTCTCCCATCTTTTAATTTTCAGTTTGTTCCTATCTTTAAGTCTCAAGTGAGTTTCTTGTAGACAACATGTGGATGGGTCGTGTTTTTTGATCCAAGATATTCCTCGATGTCTCTTTACTGGAGCATTCAGTCCATTCACATTCAATGTCATTATTGATAGGTATGTGTTCAGTACTGCCAGTGTGCTATGTTTATTTTTTTGTGTTGATGTTTTCTGTGTTGTTCTTATTAGTCTGTTCTGGGATATTCTTTTTTGGGAGTTGATTTTTCCTCTTTTTCAGAGCTGGTTTAGTAGTTGTTGAGACTCTGATGTTACATTTCTTGATATGGTATGTTACATCTTTGTTGTTCTTTATGGCTGCCCCGAAGATTCCCCTTAATAAACTATATAGAAACTGTATTTTAATTACTACCAGTTTTGTCAACTTCCTCTCCACCTGGAAGGACTATAACAACTGTAGTACATCTCTCTTTGTAATATGATGCCACCATAGTTTTCATGATAATCACTAGATTGTTTCTTTTCATATTAAAGCTGTGGTTTTGTTCTTCTACGCCAAAGTCAAGAACTTTCAGTACTGTAGTTTTGGTTTGTTTTTTACAAAGTCTCTGAGTTTCTGTTTATCTGGGAATGTCTTAATTTCATTTTCATATTTGAAAGATAGTTTTGCAGGATATATAATTCTTGGTTGGAAGTTCTTCTCCTTCAAGGCTTTGAATGTGTCGTGCCACTGTCTCCATGTCAGCAAGGTTTCTGCTGAGAAATCTGATGAGAGCCTACAGGGTTTCCCTCTGAATGTTAGCTTTGCTTTGAGTCTTGCTGCTTTTAAGAGTTGCTGCTTATGTTTCATTTTGTTGAGCTTGATTATAATATATCTTGGAGTCTTTCTTTTGAGATCTATATTGGGTGGCATACTATATGCATCTGGGATATCTATATTCTCTTCCTTCATGATTTCTGGGAAGTTTTCTGTCAGCAGCTCAGCAACGATACTCTGTATGTTCTCAGGGGTATCATCATGTTCCGGGACTCCAATTAATCGAACATTGTTCTCTTAATAGAGTCCCACATGTTTCTTAATGCTTCTTCATTTTTCTTGTTTCTTTTTTTCTGATTTCTTCTCATAGACACTGGCATTAGTAGCTCTGTCTTCAGAGTCAGAAATTCTTTCTTCCATTTATTCCATTCTGTTTTCTTGGCTTTGAATGGAAGTTTCTATGTCTTCGATTTTGTTCTTGATCTGTTGGATTTCGGAGTACTAGTGTTCCATCAGATCGAACAGCTTGCTTAATTTTTCCTTTTGTTCTGCTCCATTTTGTATGAGGTCTAGAAGGGCTCTGTATATAATCCTGTTGTTTTCACCTTCTTATGATTTCAGAAAAGTTTCTTCATCCAGAATACTTCTTGGTTGTGTTGTTTGGGAGCCTTCTGAAGCCATGGGTGATTTCTTGTGTGTCACAAGTGTCTGTTGCTTTTTGGGTTTCATGACAGTAAGTAAAGGCTGGGAGAGACACTGTGAGGATGGACTGCAGATGTTTCTCTGCAAGCCAAGCCAAGTGCCATTGATCAGTCTTAAAATGTAAAACAAAAGATATCTGACCACCTCCCAAGTCAGTCAGGTTTTCAGGTGTAGAGTTCCCTCTTACCAACTGGCAAAGTAAGCTAGTCTATGTCCAACCCCAGATGATATGAACTAGTTCAAAATACAGCAATGCTACTGCCCTGTTGGCCTCTGCTAACAGGGCCCTGCCTTAGGCAACACTCTGTAAACTACTGCTTTTCTGGTAGAAAAGCACTCTCTTGTGGACAGGCTTTGGCTCCCAAGCTAAGAAATAGGTCCAGCTACAGCCACGATATCTAAGATGGTGCCCTCGAAACGGTCAGCAAATAGAGAGGCTAAAAGTGCTGAGAGGTGGTGATTCCTCTGCCTCTGTTGCTAGGCCCCCACCATAGGTGACACTGTGTAAACTACTGCTTTTCTGTCAGAGAAGCACTGTCCTGTTTGCAAGCGCTGGCTCCCAAGCAAAGAATTAGGTCCTGCTAAAATCTCCATATCCAACATGGCGTTCCGCACACTGGCACTGCGGTTCCGTACAAACCACGCTGTGGCAGTGATAAAAAGACAGGCCCAAGGTGGCTAGATGAACAGAGTCCTAAGCCTGGCTCTCAAAATATGGCAGTTTTGCCTGCCTATCCCACCAGCAGTGAGTCTGAGACTAGCTGCTCGGGAAGACCCAGCTCTGCCCATCAGCCAATACAGAGAAAAAAAAGTCAAAATGGTGTGTTACTTACAGTCCATGAGAGCCAGGTCTAGCCAGGAGTGGGAGTCAGCGAAAGAGAGATTTATCATTCAGTGGTGTGAAGTCCAAATTAACAGTGGTGTTCCTTGTCCTGGGGCTCACTAGGTGACCAGAAGGCTCCATTTGATTATCAGTTCAAGCTTTGGTTTCCAGAGAGACATAGGGAGACGTGTGCTTAGTCCTCCATCTTGACTCCGCCTCCTTTAGGATTTTCCATATACAAGTTTCATTTGAGTCCCAGTTTGTCAAGTGGTTCTATCATGAAAATGTGCTGGATTTTTTCAAATGCCTTCCTACATCTATTGAGATGATCATTTGGATTTATTCCTTTATTCTATTTATATAGTATGTTGATATAATTCATTTTTCCAAATCACCTTGAATTTCTCAGGGAAATTAAATTGGGGCAGAGTGTATGGTTACTTTTATCTGTTGTAGGAACATGAGTTGGTAGTATTTTGTGGAGAATTTTTGCATCAATATTTGTTAAAGATATTCATGCTTTCTTGTAGTGTCTTTTTCCAGCTTTGTTGTCTGGCCTCATAGAGTTTCTACACTATGAGTAAACACAGGATCAGCAGAGAAAGGGAGCCTAAGACACCTTAGGTATGCTTGCCTAGACACTGACCTTCCAAAAAATGAAGTTGATGTTATAAAAAGTGTTAGTTTCTTCCAGGGAGAAACTGTAGTCCTAGACTAAGATCTAGGGGGAGAGGGAGCCTTGCACTCTTAGCTGCACTCATCAGGAGAAAAAGAAGATTGGGACTCAAGTGCTATAGACTCTCATTCTTCTTAACAATAGCAGATTTTGTTGGATAAATATTACCGCACTTGCTATAGGGCTTTAGGACAACTTCCATAGACTTGAAATTGTTATTTATTATTATTAGTTATAATTTTCACCACTTACTGTTCTTTCAGGAGTTCTGATAGGACAATAGTTAAAAACTCAGCTGCTAACTGAACTGATGGTGGTTCAAACTCACCCAATAGCTTTGCAAGAGAAAGACCTGGCAATCTGCTTCCATCAAGATTACAGCCTAGAAAATCCATGGGATGGCTTTACTCTATGAGTCAAAATTGACCACCTAGCACCTAGCAACAACACGATTGTTTCACTGGGAAGACAGTTTGTGGATATCCTTATGCTGCCATTCTGAGTCATTTGTTTTTTGACAAATGCACAAAGGCAATTCAGCTGAGAAGAGATACCCTTGTCAATTAATGGTATTGGAAGACTGGAACATCCATATTAAAAATTAAAAAAAAATGAACCTCACACCTTAGAAAAATTAACTTAAAATGGATTGTAATTATAAGCATAAAACTCAGAAACTTGTAGAAGAAACTATAGGATGGTTTCTTTATGACCTTGTATTAGGCAGAAGTTTTAAATATTATAGCAAAAAATATGATCTAATAAAAACAATTAGTCTTTGTCAAAATTAAAAACTTTTGCTCTGCAAGAAGATATAGCTAAGAGGATGAAAAGATAGCAACAGAGAGAAATTGTTTTGAAATCACATATCTCGCAAAGGCCCTTTAAATAGAGTATGCAAAGGTCTTAACAAAACTCAGTACCAAGAAAATAAACAGACTAGCTAAAAAATTTACAGAGCTTGGCTTGAACAGACATTTCACCAAATGAGCTATATATATGACAAACAAGCTCATGACATAATGTTGAACATCAATTGCAATCAGGGAAATGTAAATCAAAACCAAAATAAGATATTACCACACACTATCAGAATGGTAAAAGTAAAGTACCATAAGAATGAGCTGGAAGACTTGTACATTGCTGGTGGGAATGTAAAATGGTACAAGCACTCTGCAAAACAGTTTGTTATGTATTTAAACATGTACTTACCAAATGACTAAGAAGTACCACTCCAAGGCATTTAAATTAGAGAAACAAAATCTTATGTTCACATAAAAACTTATAAATGAATGTTTATAGCAAATTTATTCATAATGATCAAACTGGAAATACCCATACATTCTTTAACAAGTAAAAGGAATGAATGAACAAACTGCAAAGCATCAATAATAAGATAGGAATCACTCATAGATGCAACAGCGTGGATGAATCTCAAATACACTGAGCAAGAAAAAATAGTTTCAAAGGATCAGGAATTTGTATGATTCCACTTTCATGGCATTTTTGGAAAGGAACAAGTATACAGAGAACTGATCAATGGTTGCTAGGCATTAGGCATAAAGGCTAAAAAGGTAACAGAAAGGAAAATAGTTACACTGGGGGACAGAATCTTTTGGCTGAGGACATACTCATTTTGAAAACATGAAACATTCTAAATTATCTTTATTTTAAATTTGAAATTTTCAGGCGAAATTAAATACAGATACAATATTTCTGACAGATTCTGGGGGATTCCTTTGGTAAACAGATTCAAGTATTTATCTTTAATTCTGAACAGTAATAAAATACAAAAGATTAACCCTATAGCATTACAAAATCTGAAGCTCTCAAGGCAACAACAAATATATATGGTCAGCATACTCTCGTTTTCAAAGGTAATAAATAGTTTTAGAAAAATTCATTGAGACAGAGAATTTTTATTGACACATACTGAACCAGGAATTCTGTTAAATAGAAGTTGATTCCCTCAATATTCTAGTTAACAGACTTTTAATTTTATTTGATAATATCAAAGTCTGTAAATGTTCCATAACCTAAGGTAGTGATACCCAAACATTAAGTGCAACAGCGTCACAGAGATGCAGACCACAAAATACAGAGTCCCAGGTTCTTACCCCATAGATGCTGGTTTTTCATTTCTCAGATGGGGCCCGGGGGTGGAATTGTCTAGGAAACTATCTGTTTAAAAAGAATTTCCTATGACTCTGATGATATAGGTGGTATGATGGGGCCTGCAAGAAAAACACACATTAGAGAGTAGTTGCTCATTTTATAAGAAGATTTGTTATTTACAGAGCATTTTTTGAAAGATTCCTTGAATGAACAAACTTTCTGGTAAAGTTTCAAAATTAATTATATATATATATATATATAGTGCTACATATAAATGGTTGTACTTCCTCCTCCCAAAAAGATCCAGTTCAATACAATATTCAAAGTAATGTGGGCTCACTGAAGTTACATGTGCCTGTGTCTTTGGCATTCTTCACAAGTTAGAAACTCTCTGCCTCATTATAAAATCTTGATGATATCATTATTCCACTGAGGCCATTTTAACTTGTGTTGTAGCATTCTCTCCTCCATGTCATTTCTGTCATTGCTGCTCTCTAATCATAAAAATTTTCCTATTGTCATAAACTTGTTTCATAGTTACTGTGGTTTAAGAAAAGAACTGAGAGTCAGGATGTAGAGGATGTACTCTCAGCCCCATTCTGCTCACGACCCTCTGTTCTGCACCAGCTCCCTCTGCCTAGTTCTGCTCATGACCCTCTGCTCTGCACATGACCTCTGGCCATGCTTCGCTCTGCCTCAGCCATGAAAGCCTGTTCCACTTCCCCATCGGGCCAGTCGTTGGAGGTCTGCAAACCCCCACTGGCCCACAGGTGTTACGATAATAAAGGGCTGCTTCCTCTCTCCATGGGTATCAGTTCGTTTCCTATAACTTTTGTTCCCTGACTGGGAAGCCAACTGTACTGGCGCCTTGAGTCGTCTGCCCTCCCCAGCTTGGCTGCATCCGGGCCTGGTTGGAGGCAACAGGACAGCGTCACCCTTTCCCTTTTGATGGGGTGCTTCTCCCTCTCCGATCCCGGGTGCTGCCAAGCACAGGAACGACAGAATCCAACAGGAGAAGTGAACCAGACTGAAAACCCAGTATAAGGTCCCAGGACCCTGAACCCAGTCACGCCTACCCCTATGGGTAGAAGAGCAGACTGATCATCTCCTAGATCCAGTTGGATCTCAGAATAGAGATATCCCAGTTGGGAGAAAGTCTGTTGTGAGAAGTCTGCTGTGAGAGTGCATGTCTGTGTGTGTCTCTGTGATACTCCAAGGCAATAGCCACAGAGCTTGAGTGGGCTCTAACTGCGGTTGCACGGCACTGTCAAAAGGCATAACAGTGTGGGCACTCTGGTCCCCGCTGCCCCGAGGTTTATACAGAGATTCTTTCAGCCAAGATAGTGCCTTAAACCTTCGCGAGAAGGGCAGCCAGCTGAGCACCTGAGTGACAAAGCTTTTGTCTGTCTCGGTACCGTGTCTGTTCAAGTGTCTGTTCTTTTTGCATGTAGAGAACTCAAGCTCTCACCAGGTTGGAGCTCCTGTCTGTCTTGGTACTGTCTGTCTGGTAAGAGGAACATCTGTCCCAATTAAGAAAACTTTCTCTGTACCTGTATACTCTGTAATATTGGAAATATGGCCTCTGTTCCTTAAGAGAGCCCATTAGGGTGAATTCTGTCTGATCAGTTTCAGTATGGGTACCCACTTGTAATGATGTGATTTTGGGGGTGCCAAAGGGTGGGATTTCAGGGATTGACTTGTCTATTTGTCCCAATATGGTGCCATTCCTCCCATGTGTCGTGAATCCTGCCTCCGTGAAATTGATGATGGAGAATGGGCAATAGCTGTGTTAGGGAGGCAAGTCTCAAGCTACAAGCTTGCAGATTACAATGGGAGGGTCAGAACTAAAAAGAATGGCTCTCCTTCAAAGTAGACTGGCCCCCTGAGGGCACCCTAGACGTGACCAGGGTCAGGGCTATGAGGAAGGTGGATATCAGTACCCCAGGACACCCAGACCAGTGGTTAGAAATAGCCCAGACTCTTCTCCCTTAGGTGTGGTCCTGCACCAATATCAGCGCCCACCCGTGTTTCAAGGAGCCCCAGAAGAAGAGCCCCCTCCACATTTCTCATCGCCACCCACGGCCCCAGAACTGGCATGGCCCAGTGTACCTGAAACCCCTCCGCCTTCAGTCTCTCCCGCACCCCCAGAGTCAGAGCAAGGGCCGCCCAAGTCTATTCGGAGAGGCCCCAGGCAACCATGGAGCTCATGGAAACATTCCTCAGCTCCTTTTCAGCCATTTCAACACAGATGAGGGGTGCAGACAGCTGTAAACATACGGGGAAGCCCTCTTGCAGGGAGTCCAGGCAGGAGACCTAGCGAATCCCCCTCTGAGTTTTATGCCATTTAACCCGGAGTCCCCTGAAAGACAGATCTTAGTAAATGCTGCCTTTGTAACCCAGGCCTATGAAGACATCTGAAGAAAGTTACAGAAACCTGAAGGGTTTGCAGGAATGGAAACTGAGACGCTAAGAGAGAGGCCCATCGCAAAGCAAAACAACAAGCCACCCTAATAGCAGCAAACATAGCAGGGAAGCCCCCCACCTTGTCTGTGGCAACACCACGTAGCCAAAGCAAGACCTCCAGACCGCCACTTGGGCCAAACTAATGTGCCTACTGCAAGCAAGAGGGTCATTGGATATGAGATCGGGCGACCCCCAAGGAACACTGACCAAAGTCGAGGTTATGCCAGAAAAGTGGAGGAAAAGCCATCCAAGCCCTCATAGTAGCCGAGCACACATCTGCTGGCCGTGGCGGGTGAGGACTCTGACTGTGGTCGACCAGCTTCCACTGACCTTAGTCTCCAGGAGCCTATGGTCATAATGAACGTGGGAAGCCAACCTGTATCTACCTTTCTGGTAGATACCGGAGCTGAGCATTCAGTGTTGACCATCGGGCCTCTCTCCAACCGACTAGCCCCAAGTCTAGAACCTGCACCCAGGGAGGACACCGCATACAATATGAGTTTCTGTACATTTCTGAGTATCTGGTCCCACTCGTGGGGGAGAGACCTCCTTACCTTTCACCCGAACTAAGAACTCTCTCAAGCTGGGAACCCTTGATCCTCTTGGCTACTGTAAACCGGAAGGAAGAATAACAGGCTCCTTACCCTTGGAGTCCTGGTAAGGTGCCACTCGACCTGAACACACTCTTACTCCCAGTAAATAAGCTGGGGGGAAAGGGATATCGGCCAGTACAAGACCTGGACTAGACTCCCAGAAGGATCTGTTGCTGGCATGCAGAACTGAATATGAGGTACTCAAGGGCTCTGAGACCAGCCCCTTCATCTGGAACCAAGACCAAGAGAGGGTGTTTTAGTCAGCTAGGGCTGCTCTAACAGAAATACCAGAATGGATGGCTTTAACAAAGGAATGTTTATTCTTACACAGTCCGGTAGGCTATGAGTCCAAGTTCAGCACATTCACTCCGGGGAAAGGTTTTCCTCCTTGTCGGTTCTGGAAGAAAGTCCAGTATTGTACAAGTCTTTGTCCAGGGAGCATCTTGGCTCAGGAATCTCAGGTCTGAAGGACCCGCTCTTCTCCCAGTGCTGCTTGCGTGGTGGTGTGAGGTTCCCAATTCTCACCCCGCTTCCCTTTCCTTTTATCTCTTGCAGGATGTAAGGATTAAGGGTGGGTCAAACCATATTCCAAGGAAACGCCCTTTACAGTGGAGCAAGGAGGTGGTCCTATAAAGGGATTTACAATCCCACGCTAATCCTTTAACATACAGCACAGGAAAATCACAAAATGGAGAATAGTCACAAGACACTGGGAATCATGGCCCAGCCATGTGGCTACACCTATTTTTGGGGGGACACAATTCAACCCATGACAGAGGGCATTCCAGGTTAGCCCTCACAAGGGTACCAGCCCTTGGAATACCAAATACAGCCCTGGGGGCTCTGACCCACACAGTGGGGCCGTGGCAAAGACCAGTAGCATATCTATCCAAGCAGTTAGATCTGGTAGCAGCCGGATGGCTGCCTTGCCTCAAAGCCCTGGCAGGTGCTTCAGTCCTACTAAAAGAAAACCAACAAGCTAACTATCGGGCAGCTGGTTAGAGTAAAAGTAACACTTGCATTACTCAGTACCAGGCCCTGCCTGTAAACCCAGCCACTTTCCACCCCTCAGAAGATGGGCCCTCAGACTCCAGCAGACCTGACCTCTCAGATGTGTGGCTCCCTTACCCAGACACAGATGGAAGCAGCTTTATACGAGAAGGGGAGAGAAGAGCCAGATAGCAACTTAGCACAAAGTAGTTGGAAGCAACCGGTTGCCGCCCAGCTGGTCAGCACAGCGGGCGGAACCATGGGCCCTCATAAGAGGCAGAGGGCCATCAGTTAGCCGATCAAGTGGCACGGGCGGGGGCTGAGTCAGAAGCCAATGACACCCAGCTACCTCCTCCTAGCCCCAGAATTGCCCCCAGATCCCGGCTACAGTCTGGCAGAGGACTCAGGGTCAGGTCACCCCAGGACCCCACAAGTTTTCCCCCTTCATTTGGTGGAAAGAAACACTCAGCTTCTTTTGAAACAATGAGTCAGAGGGCCAGTAGGAGGGCTGTGCCGACTCCAGGCAGGAGATTGCTGCATTCAGTGGGTACAGCCAGGCTGTGAGAAGAGTGATACTGTTGCCACGGGAACCTGTATTGAAGCCAGGAAGAGTGAGAAGCAGGTCTGAGTGCTTTAGTGAGGAGCAGACAGTGTCTCCTCTGTCCCAGGGTATTCTGCAGGCAGAGGGTAGCTGAGGTGAATTGTTCAGGTCAGTAGATGGAAACTGGATTACAGGGAAAAGAAACCCGGAGTTTTGATAACTAGAAAAAGGGAGTCCACCGTCAGCCCAGGTCCTGTGAAAAGAGTGATGGCATTTAGATCCAACAACAGTGCAGGACCAGGCAGAGTTCTCTTCCACTGTGCACGGGGTTGCCACGGGAGTGAAGGGGTCAATTCCACAGCAACAAACCAGGGGACAGAGTGTGGGTCAAATGATGGAAGCTCAAGTGGGAGGGCCCACACACAGTTATCCTAATCACCGTCATCACTATTAAAGTTGCAGAACTTCAGCCCTGGATACATCACAGCCGAAAAAATGGACCATCACCAGGCAAGTGGACCAGCCCCTGAAAAGGGCCGAATAACACTCTCCTGTTTTGGACCCTGTATGTTCTGGTTGGTATACTAAGAACAGTTAGTGTGATGCCCCTCCCCCTATGCCCTCAAAGGAGGGAGTATCAAAAGAGAGGTGATGTAAAGGATGTACTCTCCGCCCCGTTCTGCTCAGGACCCTCTGCTTTGCACAGGACCTCTGGACATGACTCGTCCTGCCTCAGCCATAAAAGCCTGTTCCACTTCCCCATCAGGGCCAGTTGTTGGAGGTCTGCAAACCCCCGCTGGCCCGCTAGCTTAACCATAGTAAGCGACTGCTTCCGCTGTCCCTGGGTGTCATTTGATTTCCTGTAACAAGGACATCTAAGTTTTGTCTTGACTGTAGTCTAACGATTAGCTATGTGACCTCAGTTAAGTCATGTGCCTTCTCTGGTATCTAGTTTCAATAAACCTTCACTTTGGTATATGTAACTTTTGACTTACTTGCCTTGTCCAAAATTCTGATTCTTTGATTTATTCTGGAAAATGTTCAACTGGCCCCTTAAAAGGTTTTCTTCGAAGTATTATTGAAAAGCTGTTTAAAATATATATTTATTGGATTGGACTTGGTGACGCAGAGTGACCATGTTGTGTGGGTACTTTATGGTTCTAGGCATCTATAGGAGGTCATCCTGTTGACCTCATACTGGAGGAAGGGGAACGGGTGGAGAGGAGAAGATAGGAAACTGTTGGGAAGATAAGACATGTATGGAGCAGAGAGGAAGAGTGTGCTGTCACTGTGCAGGGAGAGCAGTGGGAGCTGCATGTAGGTCAGCATGCAAATTTATATGGGAATGTACATTTTCATTCAATCATAGTTAAAAAAATAAAAATAAAATATATATATTTTTCGTACAAAAGCCATTCTAACTCTCTGAAATTATAATCTACCATCTTAAATAGCCAAGAAAAATAAGGACTCAAATTTTATAAAACTTTATATTATGGCTAATACTTGATTATATCTTAAAAGTTCCAATCTACAGTCTGAAACAGCCAAAGAAAAATAAGGGCTCAACTCATATTATGACTAATATCTAATCATATCCTTAAAAAGTTCCATTTCCCTTGTCTTGTAAATTTATTTAGCCTCAACAAATATTTTCTAGAATCAGCCAAGTGAGAAATAATGCTATTTTGTTATAAGTTTGCACCAAGGCTGAATCATTTATTAATTTTCTTTACAATAAATAATAATTCCTTTTATTGTCATCAAAAGCCTTATTTAAGCACAGAATATGAGATGTGGATTTCAAGTTGTCATGGGTTGACTTGTGTCCCCCCCCAAAAATGTATGTAACAATTTGGCTGGGACATCATTCTCAATATTTTGTGATTTCCTGTGCTATAAATCCTAGACTCTGCCTGTGGCTAATAGATAGAATGATTATTTTAAAAGAGGATTAGGATGAGACTACAACACCCTTACTAAGGGAGTTTTCCTGGAGTGTGGTTTGCACCACCTTTTATCCTTTTGTCCTACAACAAATGAAAGGGAAGCAAACAGAGAGTTGGGAATATCATACCATCAAGAAAGCAGCAACAGGAGTAGAGCTTATCCTTCAGACCTGTGATTCCTGCACCAAGATGCTCCCTGACCAAAGACAGATGCAACACAGGACCTTCCTCCAGAGCCCACAGAAAGGGAAAGCCTTCCCCTGGAGCCAACACCCTGAATTCATACTTGTAGCCTACTGGAATGTGTAAGAATCGACTTTTCTTTGTTAAAGTCATCCACTCATGCTATTTATGTTAGTGCAGCACTAGCTGACTAAAACACAAATTATCAACTGTAACTCAAGGAATTTATTATAATCTCGAGGTTTCTATAGACCATTCCCTAAAGATAATGCCCCAAAGTGTTGATGTGGTTATCAAGGCAAGAAAAATTTGGGCTACTGTCAGGAAATTCTGTAGAAACTAATTGTATATTTCTTTTGAGTGTTTAAACTTACCAAAAATACTGTTTAAAATGCTCATCATCATACCTAAAGATGCCAGAGCTGGAGGTGATCCGGAGAAGGGCTTCTAAAATGATAAAGGGTATGGAGAGATATCATATACAATTAGACTAAAACAAATATGTCTCTTACAAGATGATAGCTGAGAAGAGACTAAGATCTATTTTAAAACAGATTAAAAAATTATGAGATCTCTTAAAGCAGGGAGCAATTCTTTAAGGCTGAAAGAAGCAAAAATTAATAACCAGTGTTATTGAGTACTTACTGTGGGTCATGGCGACCCTCAACTCGACGACACTTGGCTTGGCTGACTGTGGGTCAGGTGCTGTTCTATCAATTTTATATGAATCTTTATAATTAATCTTCAGAAAAATTATGAAATGAACTCTGCTACTATAGTCATTTAAAAACTTAAGGACCTAAAGTACAGTGGTTTAAGAGCTGCTAACCAAAAGGCCCATAGTTCAAATCCACCAGCAGCTCCTTGGAAAACCTAATGGGACAGTTCTACTCTGTCCCCTAGGGTCCTTATGAGTTGTAATCAACTCCACAACAACAGAGTTGATTTGATTTTTAAAGCACAGGTAAATTTTAGTAAATTGTCTGATGTTACATCACAGGTAGCAAAGCCAAAGTTTAACTCAGAAATTCTGATTCCAGAGAATGAATGTTTAAACACAACGTCACATTTTGCACTGTTAATAAAACACTGTATTACCCATTACTGATCTGTTCACTCAGTAAAGAGTTATGAACTCATACTATGCAATAAGAACTGTATTTGGCATTGGGGATATCAAGGTAGATAAACTATATATTACAGAGGAATAAAATATTTGGGAAATTTTTTTTATGGTCTTATACATAATATGGAAACAAGAGAGACTATGGCTTGCTCCTAGAACTGAAATTTGTTGTTGTTATTAGGTGCTGTCGAGTTGGTTATGACTCATAACAATCCTATGCACGACAGAAGGAAACACTGCCAGTCTTACTCCATGTCGACAATCGTTTTTATGCTTAAGCCTACTGTTGCGGCCACTGTGCCAATCCATCTTGTCAAGGGTCATCCTCTTTTTCGCTGACCCCCTACTCTACCAAACATGATGTCCTTCTCCAGGGACTCTGAAAATTGAAGAAAAAAAAAGAAAATGTGCCAATGGAGAAGAAAGCCAAAACAAAAAACAAAAAAACCCGTGGCCATCAAACCAACTCTGACAACTCACAGTAACCCTATTGAAAAAAAAACCAAACTCACTGCCATCAAGTCTATTCGGATTCACAGTGACCTTCTAGGACAGAGTAGAACTGCCCCAGTCCTAGGACAGACTAAATCTACCTCACAGAGTTTCCAAGGAGCACCTGGTGGATTTGAACTATTGAAATTTTTTTTTTTTTTTTTGGTTAGCAGCCATAGCACTTAGCCACTATGCCTTGAGGGTTTCCAATGGAGAGGACAAAGAGTGCTAAGAGAATGATTAGCAAGACAAATGGTGACCAGACCATGAAAAGTGGTATGCTAGTCTAATAAATACAGACTTTTATCTTGAGGACTTTAGAGGACCAACAATGTTTTAAGTAAAGACTTTACATGATGGCGTTTATATTTCAGGATAATTACTAATACCGGAGTTTGGAGAAATGTTTGGAGACAGGAAGAAAAAGACAAGGAAACCAGTAAATAAGATATTTCATGTTATTTAACAAGAGACAGTACTGGTCTTTACCAAGACAGAGGCAGTAAGAATCAGGAGACAGGCAGACGAATTCAATATGGATACACAAGGCCTGACAACTAAGTTCGTGAACTCATCCTAGAAAAAGCGCTACATACCTTATTGCTGAATATCACTACAACCACCTTCGATGTACTCCCTTTGAGAAGCTATGAACCAACACCAGAGCCGAGTTCATCCTTCAAAGCAATGTTGGAACTCTTTTTCTGGAATGGCCATCAGAGATGTCACAGTATCACACTCGATACCCTGAATGTCATCAAAATGTCTTCCTTTCAATATTTCCATTATCTTCAAGTAAAGAAAGAAGTCATTGGGAGCCAGATCAGGTGAGCAGGGAGGATGTTCCAATACAATTATTTGTTTACTTGCTAAAAACTACCTCACAGACAGGTAGACAATTAAGTTCCTGAACTTGCCACAGTGCTACTGTGCACAATGGCCATTCCAGAAAGAGTTCCCAAATTGTTTTGAAGGGTGGACTAGGCACTGGCATTGGTGCATAGCTTCCCAAGGGAAGTACTTCAAAGGTGACTGTAGTGATATTCAGCAGTGAGGTATGTAGCACTTAGAACAATTAAATTTGTGAGCCCCTGGACGGCCTTTGGCTTGGCATATATATGAGAGTTGATAAGTCACGGTGATTAAGTGGATGGAATTGGCATAATGTTATAGTGACTGGGGGTGTTAAGGTTCAAGATAACTATCAAGGGTCACAGGAAAAAGGGAGAAGTGTATGCGTGCAGGTGTGCATCGGTGAAAAGGTAAAGACATGGCTTTTTTTACATAATGTCATGGTTTTCTGAGGTAGTTATATATATAGGACTGATTTTTACTACAGCCATAGCTTTTCAAGTAATCAGCATATCAACATGAGTACAGGAGCTTTCTTAAGAAAGAATCCATAGATGATCTTACTAAAACCTTTTCCCTTAAAACAGTGGTTCTCAAACTCTACTGTGTCTAAAAATACCTTGGAGTTTGGCAAAATGTAGATGCACAGACCTACACCTAGAGTTTCTGATTTTTTCTGTCTGGATAAGAACCTAGGAACATTCATTTTAATTGATATCTTATTAAGTCTAATGCAAGTGAATTAAAAAAAATTTAAGAGGCACTAAGTAAAAGACGGAAACTCTGGTCGTGTGGTAGGTAAGTGCTATATGCCAGGTAACCAAAATGTGAGCAGTTCAGACCCTCCAGGTGCTCCTTGAAGACTCCATGGGGCAGTTCTACTCTGTCCTGCAGGGTACTATGAGTCAGAGTCAATTCAAAAGCTATGTGTTTGGGGTTAAGTAAAAGGCAAAACCCTGTTGGAGCAGTGATTAAACAGTATAGCTGCTAACAGGTTGGTAGTTCAAATCTACCAGCCATTCCCTGGAAACACTATTGAGCAGTTCTACTCTATTCTATAGAGTTGCTATGAGTCAAAACCCACTCAGTGGTTTCGAACAAAAGGCTAAACATGTAAAAGAAATAAGGGAATCATCTAGGGTCGCCTTGAGTCAGATCTGACTCTATGGCACTTGGCTTTGGCTATCTAGGATGATAAACAAGAAATATTTTGCTTATTTATATTCATATTGTGCTGCCTATGACCATTTATTGGAAAAACTACAAATACATCATTATAAATGACTGACATTTAGGATTCTAGCTAACCCTTAAAAAGAAAAGGTAATTAATATTGATATTGCAGAATTAATTCCAGTGATCACTCTTTGATACCAAGTAATTAAATTCAGAAGTAATCTGTTGTCAGGGCAAATAAGCCGTAGAAGGGTCTGTTTGATTTTAAATTACTGTTTTCATGCACTGACAATATTAACAACAGCAATAAAACAATCTTTCCCTCTACTGAAAAAAGCACCACATAAATCTGCTTCATATTAGCTCTGTACTTTTCCAAACTAGAATTAAATTTTAAGAAGGCCACCTTTACAACAGTTTATCAGCTTGGCCACATATTGTCATTAACCAAATAAATACTGTTACTTCAACTTTATTAGCAAAATTAACCATGTCATAAGAAACCAAGCCAAACCAAAGCCAAAGCCATCAAGCTGCGTCCAACTCATAGTGATGCCATAGGACAGAGTACAGCTGCCCCATGGAGTTACCAAGGAGTGACTGGTGGTTTCAAACTGCTGACTTTTTGGTTAGCAGATAAACTCGTAGCAGCTGAACAACCAGAGCTTTGTATGATAATAAGTTATCATTATTGATGAAATTTAATCCAGCATACTTTCTAATCATGGACAATTGTGAAAAATTTTTTTTTTATCTATACACGATGACTTATTATTTCTTTTGTACATCCTTGAAGCTCTAAATGTGTAACAGAAATATAGTGAAGTTAACAGGCTCTCATGCCTTTTCTATGCATAATGTGTATTAGTTTATGTTCCAGAGCTTGGAGAGGGTGTCCACAAATCAGCAGTAGGCAAGTAGCACGAAGTAATGCAATCATACACAGGACAGGAGGACTCTATCACTCTAAGACTATCACTAACACATATGGAGCTCTGACATTACATGGCAATTGTTGGTAGGTGGCAACTAGTCAGCTCCAGCTCATCAAGATTGTATGTACAACAGAACTAAGCCTGGATGTGGGCGATCTTCACAACTGTTGCTATGTTTGAGCCCACTATTGCTGCTGCTATATCAATTCATTGAGAATCTTCCTCTTTTTCACTTGCAGTCTATTTTACCAAGCACTGTGTCTGTCTCCTGACACTAGTCTTTCCTGATGGAAAAGTTATGTGAGACAAAGCCTCACCATGCACACTTTTAAGGGGCATTCTGGTTGTACCTCCTTCAAGAAAGATCATTTGTCCTTCTGGCAGTCCATGGTTGTCATGGATTGAATTGTGTCCCCCCAAACTGTATACAGTAATTTGGCTGGGCCATGATTCCCAACACTGTGTGATTACCCTCAATTCTGTGATTTTCCTGTGCTGCAAATCTTAATCCCTGCCTGTGGTTAATAGACTGGATTACGTTAAAGAGGATTAGGGTAGTATCATAACACACTTCCTAAGGTCACCTCCCTGCTCCAATGTAAAGGGAGTTTCCCTGGAGTGTGGCTTGTACCACCTTTTATCCTTTTGTCCTACAAGAGATTAAAGGAAAGGGAAGTAAGCAGAGTGGTGACTCCATACCATCAAGATAGCAGCACCGAGAGCAGAGCATAAACTTTTCTTTGTTAAAGCCATCCACTTGTGATATTTCTCACAGGGTCCAGCATGATAGAAGCCTGCATTCAGGATACTAGATTCAGAGGAATGCACTTTCCCTCTCTGTTGGCTCTGGAGGAAAGTCTTTGTGTTTCACCAGTCTTTGGTATGAGAGCACCTTAGTGGAGTCACCTCAGGTCTGAAGGACATGCTCTGCTCTCAGTGTTGCTATCTTGATGGTATGGAGTCAACACAATGGTGGAAACCCTGGTGGCGTAGTGGGCTAAGTGCTATGTCTGCTAACCGAAAGGTCGACAGTTCAAATCCACCAGGCACTCCTTGGAAGCTCTATGAGGCAGTTCTATTCTGACCTCTAGGGTCACTTTGAGTCGTGCCCGACTCGACTGCAGTGGGGGCAGGACAATGGTGTATATTCAGTATACTTCAAGAGCACCATAATTCAAAGACAGCAGTAGTTCTTGGGTCTTCCTGATTCATTGTTCAGCTTTCACATAAATATGAAGCAATTGAAAATACCATAGTACACCTTAGTTGTCCAATTGACATCTTTGCTTTTAAACACTTTAAAGAGATCTTTTGCAGCAGATTTGTCTGATGCAAGAAGTCATTAGATTTCTGACTGCTGTGTCCATGGACATTGATTGTGGATCTAAGTAAAATGAAATCCTTTACAAATTCAGCATTTTGTCTGTTTATCATGAAGCTACTTATTGGCCCAGCTGTAAGTATTCTTGTTTCATTTTGAGGTATAATCCATACTGAAGGCTTTAGTCTTCAATCTTCTTCAGTAAGTGCTCAGCAAGATTGTATCGTCTGCATATTGGAGGTTGTTAACCAATCCTAATGTCAAGCTAGTCTTAACATATTCTAGCTTCTCTGATTATTTACTCAGCATACAGATTGAAAAGGTATGATGAAAGGATACAACCCTGACAAAAATCTTTCCTGATTTTAAGCCATGCAATATCCCCTTGTTTTCTTGGAAAGATTGCCTCATGGTGTATCTACAGGCCCCTCATAAGCACAACTAAGGGTCCTGGAATACTCATTCTTTACAATGTTATCCATAATTAAGTATGATTGACTGAGTCAAATGCTTTATGTAGTCAATAAAACACAGATAAACATCTTTCTGGGATTTTCTGCATTAAGTCAAGATCCATCTAACATCAGCAGTGATATCCCTGGTCCCATGTCTTCTTCTGAATCCAGCTTGAATTTCTGGAAGTTCCTCGTAGGTGTGCTGCTGCAGCTTCGTTACCAAATTTTACTTGCATTGTGATATTAATGATATTGTGGGATAATTTCCACAATTTTTTGGATCAGCTTTGTTTGGAATGTGCACAAATACGTATCTCTGCCAGTTGGTTGACCAGGTAACTGTCTTCCAATTTTCTTGGGATAGAAGAGTGAACAACTCTGGTATGCATTCGTTACCTCAATTCATGTTCCATCAATTCTCCATCAATTCCCAGAGCCTTGTTTTTTGTTTGTTTTTCTGCAAATGTCTTCAGTGCAGCCTGGACTTCTTTCTTAGATACTTTTGGTTCTTGATCACTAGCTACCTCCTGCAATGGTTCAATGTTAACCAATACCTTTCGGATCCTATTCGACAGCACTTGGCTTGGCTTTGGTACAGTGACTGTATTCCATTCATCTTCTTTTGATACTTCCAGTGTCGTTCAATATTTTCCTGTAGAGCCCTTCAATATTGTAACTAAAGGCTTGATTTTATTTCTCCATTGTTTCAGCTTGAGAAATGCAGAGTATGTTCTTCCCTTTTCATTTTCTAATACGAGGGCTCTGTGTGCTTCATTATAATATTTCATCTTCTCCAGCTGTGTTTTGAAATCTTCTGTTCAGCTTTTTTGCTTCATAATTTCTTCCCCTTTCTTTAGCTACTCTACATTGAAGAGTGAATTTTCGAGTTTCTTCTGACATCTATTTTGGTCTTTTCTTTCTTTCTTGTCTTTTAAATGACCTGTTGCTTTCTTCACACATGATGTCTTTCATGTTATTCCACAGGTTATCTGCTCTTAGGTCATTAGTGTTCAATGAGTCACATCTATTCTTTGAATGGTCTCTAAATTTAGGTGGAGTGTACTCAAGGTCATATTTTGGTTCTCATGTAATTTTCTTCATTTCCTTTGTTTCAACTTGAACTGCATATGAACAGTTGATAGTCTGTTCTGCAGTCAACTCCTGGCCATGTTGAGATGGATAACACTGATCTTCTCCATCATCTTTTTCTATAGATGTAATCAACTTGATTCCTGTGCATTCCATCTGGCAAGATCATCATGTATAGTCATTATTTATGTTATTGAAAAAAGATATTTGCAATAAATAAGTCACCAGTCTTGTAAAATTCCATGGTGCAATCTCTGGCTTCATTTCTATTACCAACCATATTTTTCAACTACTGATCCTTCCTTGTGTCCAGCTTTGGCATTCAAATCACTAGTAATTATCAGTGCATCTTGGTTACACGTTTGATCCATAAAAGGATAAAAGCCTGACATTTTAAATCTGAGTAATCTAGTTGTATTATAATATTGCAGAATATATCACAGGTAGATTTAAAGGTTCATGACATGTATTCAATTTATTCTTTTTTCCTTAGTTCCCCTATGGAAACAGTTCTTTCCCCTCTTTGGCTTTACAAACCTGGGAAGCTGACACACAAGTTGGACAATTCCCAACTCATCCTAGCAAAAGTGCTACATACCTCATTGCTGAATATCACTACAGTCACCTTAAAAGTACTCCCCCTTGGGAAGCTATACATCAATACCAGCACCTAGGCCACATCTCAAAGCATTTTTTTCTATGATGAGTTCACAAAACCTGATTGTCAGACCTCATGTTGTAACAGCTCTGATGGCCATTCCACAGAAAAAGAGTTCCTAAACTGCTCTGAAGGGTGAACTTGGTGCTGGCATTGGTGCATAGCTTCCCAAAGGGAGTACTTCGAAGGAGACTGTAGTGATATTCAGCAACGAGGTGTGTAGCACTTTTTCTAGGATGAGATCACAAACTTAAATGTCAGACCTCATATATTGACACTTACTGGGTTTAACCTCTAAATTATATTTAGTGAGGTAGCATTTATCACATGACCTGTTGAAACAACAGAATACAATATTTTGAATTAAGTAAATGCATGTTTTTGTTTCTGTTAGTTGCCACCAAGTCATCAAAAAACAAAACCAAACTCACTGATGCTGAGTCAATTCTGACTCTTAACTATCCTCTAGTACTGAGTAGAAGTACCCCACAGAGTTTCCAAGGAGCACCTGGTGGATTTGAACTGCTGAGTTCACGGTTAGCAGAAATAGCACTTAACCACTTGGCCACCAGGGTTTCCCATCAAATCACAGACGATTACAGAGATAGCACGTTGGAATTTCTTCCCCTTGAATGATTCATCACACTGTCCTAGGTGGAGTTGTAACCCTGAAACTTTATAACATGTTTTCCCCTTTTCAAACTGTGTAATTGAGAGCTTCACATAACTAATGCCATAATGATACTCTAAATAATCTGTTAAGTGTTCTTCACTTCAGCAACTATTCTGGCTTCTACACTGGTATAGCCTCTTTCAAAAGAGGTGCAGAATGCCTTAAGCTCCTGTGACCTTGGTCTCCCTCCTCTTCCCAGGTCTTCTAAGAAACAACCTTCAGCCTGGAAAACAGCAGCTAGGAAGGCTGCCTGGTTTTTTTTATATCCCTAATTTTCTTGCTCCTTATCTCAGTCAGAGTGGACCTGACAGACAACTTTCACTAGTTGAGGAATTTTTCATAAGTTTTGCCTTGGCCTGCTATAAACAAACTGAGTAGAGTTCAATAGAGGATCTTTTGTGACTATTTTGTAATGTATACAGTTATCTGTGGGCTACATGCGTAAAAACATGAAATGTTTCTTGTTGAAACGATATATGAACTTTCATGTAAAAATTGTCTTTTTGAGCCTCCATGGAGAACATCCTGCATTGCTGTCAATTCTCTGGTGGTATCATACCTCCCAATAAACCTTCTTCCTCCTTCTAACTTGGAGTACATTTTATTGGCTCGACTGTTTCAGGGCACGGACCCAAATCAGAAAACAGGTTTAAGGCAATATCATTAAAGTAGGAGATTAGAAAAGAATACTACGGAGAAGAAGAGCAACAAGTGTGTGTTTCAGCAGTAAGCTACATGGCATAATGTTTAGTCATTTTCCTTATAAAATGAAACATTTTTTAAATCATGATAAAATAGATTTAACAAAACTTTTACCATTTTAACCATTTTTACATTCATAATTCAGTGACTTTAAGTGCATACACCATGTTGTCACCACTATGCATTTTGATTCTTTTTTCATTATCATTAACAGAAACTCAGTACCCATAAACTTTTTAAAGGACTGTTGCAAAGACATTTGCTGTCTGAGTAAACAAAAAATCTAGATAACCATGGTGCTCGAGTGAATCTTAGGTAGCTAGCTGAATCATTTAATTGTGTTAACTTAATTAACTAGTTACAAAAAGAATAAATGAGCTAAGGAGTAGGAATCTGACTGACAGATAAGAGTGGAAAAGAGGTGAGTAAGAATTGAGTTGATGGTGAGGGACAGTGCTGTGTGCCCACAGAAACTTTCGTTGTGTTCAATATAGCAGCTTCTATTGATTTTGGGATTCTCTTATTTTTCATGACTAGAAAAAAAGAGCTAAAAACAACTATTCAGTGATACAAACAGAGAATGTAACCTAGGAAACATGAAAAGATTTTGCGGCAGACTGGAATCAGTTGGATACAGCAGTGTTAGGTTAAAAGAGGATACAAAACCTTACATTCTAAGTGACAAAAAAATAGCATGCACGTAATAAGGGCAATGAGAAACATATAAACACACACCTGTATAAATGCAAATAATCATATGAATGAGTGAAGATATTTTAACAGAGCACTTCTTTAGAGCTTAAAAAATGAAAACAAGGAGATGTTAAGAAGTAACAATATTCAAGGTTTCTTCTTGTCTTTTATAGGTCAACCTCAGCCAGCAAAGGTTGATTATGCTTGTGAAGTATAACAGCAAGCATATTTGCATGTCTTCTGTTTCACAACATGTTTTAAGTCAAGGTTATCCTTTTGCAGCTCTCAGAACTTATTAATAATTTTGATAGACTAAGCCTCTTCAAAAACTCCTTGAAAGAGGACAAATGACAAAATACTAGGAAGTTTGATCAGTATGATTAATCACATATACCACACAATGAAAACCATATGATCGTATTGACAGACGCTATAATCCTACCTGGTAAAATTCAAAATCCATTGTCAGTTGAAAAAACTTAAATTTTTATCAAATTAGCAATAAGGAATCATTACTGATGTAGTCAAGAATATGTAGTCTAAACAAAAGCAGCAAATAATAACATACTTAAGAACTACTGGAATCATTTTCAGTAGATCAAAATAAAAAAGTGTTGGGTTCTAATAGCACTTTTATAACTGTATAATGTGTTGAAGATTCTTGTCAGTGCAATAAGGCCAAATATATAAGTAAACTAGAGTAATAACAGTCAATGGTCCCTAACTGCAGATATGCTTACATACCATGAAAACACAAGACCATCAATTAAAAAGCTACTTTGATTAATTTATGTAAGGATCTTGGACAAAGTAAAAAGGAAAATTCCACAGCTTTTCTGTATGTCAGCAATAATTTTTCTAAGATTAATGAAGATCAGTTACAGATATTAAAAGTATGCTGCATGAAGAACACGCTTCCTAGCTCAGTCAGACATATATGACCAAATGAGTAACTCCTGCTCAAAAACGAGGCAAGAGGGAAGTAAGGGGCAGGAGCTGGACTGAATGGTCATGGGGAACCTGGGGTGGAACAGGGGAGATTTCTGTTACTCTACTTTGTGTCCCCTATCAGGGCTGTCTTTGGTGGAGGCCAGGCACCATCTGGTTCTTCTAGTCTCACGCTGATGTAGTCTTCCAATCACATGGGCCCTTCTCTCTTCCCTGAGCTCATTTTTCCTCATACATTTGATGTTCTCAACTGTTATCTGTTCCAAGTGGACTGGGACCAACTGATGCTCCTCAGATGGCAGCCTACTAGCCTCTAAGACCCAGATGCCCCTCAGAAGACTCCGTAAGTGCAGAAGACTCTCTAAGGGAAAGACTAGTTATGCCAATTAATCTAGATGTCCCTCAAGAACATGTTGTCCAGACTCCTGTCCCTGCTACTCTCTCCTCTCAAATGTTGGCTTAAATTTAGGAAACCTTTCGCTTATGGTGTATTCCACTTATACTGACCTGCTGTCTACTATGTGCTGTCACTCCCTTCACCTAACCAAATCCCTTTAACAGTCTAATCTGTGAACAATCCCCTCCCTCCCTCCCCACCATTGTAGCCACCAAAGAGTCTTTTCTTCTGTGCATAAGTCCTTTTTTAAGTCTTTACAATAGTAGTCTCATAAGTAACTTGTCCTTTTGCAGCTGACTCATTTCATTCAGCATAATGTCTTCTAGTTGATATCAGGTTATGAGATGCTTCCTAAAGTCATCATTGTTCTTTATCGTTGCATAGTGTTCCGTCATGTATATGTACCATAGTTTGTTTATCCATTTACCTGTTGATGGGCACCTAGGTTGATTCCATCTTTTTACTATTGTGGGCAGTGCTGCAATAAGTATTTGAGTGCATGTATCAGTTCATGTATCTGTAGGATATATTTCAAACAGTGGCATTGTTGGATTATATGCATTTCTAGCTTTTTAAGAAAGCACCAAATTGCTTTCCAAGGAGGTTGTACCATTTTGCATTCCCACCAGCAGAAAGCACAATACTTTTTTTTTTTAATATTATATATTTTTAATTGAATTGTGTCTCCCCAAGAAGTTAAGTTAAAGTCCTAATACCAGGCACCTGTGAACATGATCTTGTTTGGAAATTGACTCTTTGAGATGAGACCTATTAGGCTGACATGAGGTCATAATGAGAGTAGGGTGTGGCCTAATCTTATTTTAATGGTTTCTTATAGAAGGAAAGAACAAACACGGAGAGTTAGACAAGCCAAAGCTAACATGCGAAGGCTTAGATTGAAGCCAATGAATGCCAAGGATTGCTAGGAACCATCAGAAGCTAGAAGAGATAGATGAAAGAATCTCTCTCAGAGACTTCAGAAGCATCAACATGGTTGATACTCTGATTTGGACTTCCAGCCTCAAGAACTGTGAGACAATACATTTCTATTTTTTGAAGTCATCCACTCTGTGCTATTCCATTGTGGCAGACCTAGGAAAAGTAGATATTATAAAAGATAAAAGAAAAAAGACATTTAAAACAAAATCTTGTTCATGCAAGAACAGTATTCTGTAATAAAGTACAACTACCAGAAAGACACTCAAGAGCATATGCTAAATGTAATATTAAAATCAGTTGAGGAAAGAAAGGACCATTTAGTAAGTTGTGCTGGCAAAAATAATTAATTACTTGACAAAAAGTTAAATTCCTTCCTCATATCATATATCCATATCATATATCCATATATTGTTGATGAATATTTATATAATTGATGAGGTCAAGGGGTTTTATAATGATTTTCAAGGCAGAGATCATTAAGAAAAAAAACTGATGAACTTTATTTTATGAACATGTTAAGCACCTGTAAGTTCAAAAAATCAAATAGACAGGATTCAAATGCTAATGAATTAACCAGGAAATATTTGCATATTACAAGGCTATTGCGTATTGCATATATAAAAACTTCTTATATATTGTGAATCAGAGAGAAAATTAATGAAAAGAAAAAATGGAGAAAGGACATATTTAAAAAAGAGAGAGAATAGAAATTACCAGAAAAGTATATAAATTTTATTAACTCCATTACTATTAAACAAATTAAATGAGAATGAGATAATAATTTTGACCTATCATATTAGTTAAAAGGTAGAGGAATAGGCAATTTCACACACTGCTGGTTAGAGTATAAACCAGTGTAAATTTACTGTGGAAAAGTTTGACAATATGAATAAAAATTATATATGCATTTGTATACATTTATACATACACATATAGAAACTGTGGCATAGTGATTAAGAGCTATGGCACCTAACTAAAAGGTCAGCAGTTTGAATCCACCAGGTATTCCTTGGAAACACTGTGGGGTGGTTCTACTCTGTCCTGTAGGGTTGTTATGAGTTGGGATTGACTAGACGGCAGTGGGTTTGGTTTTTCTGGTTCATGCACATACTTATATATGGAAACCCTGAGAGCAAGGTGGTTAAGAGCTCAGGGAGCCAATGGAAAGTTCAGCAGTTCAAACCCACCAGCTGTTTCTTGCAAACTTTGTGATCAATTTCAACTCTGTCCTACAGGGTTGCTATGAGTCAGAACCTATTTGATGTCATGTAGCAACAACTCATGTCCATCCTAACAACATGTCCAGAGAACATGAGATGAAGTCTCTACAATCCTTACTTCCAAACAGCACTCTGGCTGTACTTTTTCCAAGACAGATTTGTTTGTTCTTCTGGAAGTTTGCACATATTCAATATTCTCTGAGAACACCATAATTCAAAGGCATCAATTCTTCCTGAGTCTTCTTTATTCATTACCGGCTTTCCAATGCATATGACACAATTAAAAATACCATGGCTTGTGTCAGAGACCTCAAAGTGACATTTTGCTTTTTAAAATTTGAAAGAGGTTGTTTGCAGCAGATATGTCCAAGGCAACGCATCTCTTGTTTTATTGACTGCTGCTTACATGAATATTGATTGTGGATCTAAGTAAAATGAAATCCATGACAAATTCAATCTTTTCTCAGTTTATTATGATGTTGCTCATTGGTCCAACTGAAAGGATTTTTGTTTTCTTAATGTTAAGGTGCAGTCCATACTGAAGATTGTGATCTTTGATCTTCATCAGTGTTTCAAGTCCTCTTTGCTTTTAGAAAACAAGATTGTGTCATATGCACATTGCAAATTATTAATAAGTCTTCCTCCAATCCTGTTGGCACATTCTTTTGTATATGTCCAGCTTCTCTGCTCACTTACCCAGCATTCATATTAAATAAGTGTAGTGATAGATGACAACCCTGGTGCACACATTTTCTGATTATAAACCATGTAATGAGCTTATGAACATAGTGGCCATAGTGGATGGAATGGAGGTTATGCATGGGCTCAGCAACATGGACTTTCACTTACCAAGGCTAATTTGGCTTCAGCCGCTAATGAGTACCCAATCTGCCAACACTGAGTCCCCAGTATGGTACCATTCCTAGGGTCAATCAACCAGCAATGTGCTGTCAACTTGATTACATTGGACTACTTCCATCATGGAAGAGGCAGCATTTTGTCCTTACTGGTTCAGACCGTTACTCTAGATATGAATTTGCCTTTCCTGCATGCAATACTTCCACCAAAACTACCATCCATGGACTTACAGAATACATTGGCCATTATCATAGTATCCCATACAGCATTGCCTCAGATCAAGACACTCACTTCACAACAAATGAAGTGTGACAATGGGCCCATGCTCAGGGAATTCACTGATTTAACCATGATCCCCATCATCCCAAAGTAGCTTGCTGTCAGAATAACGGTGGCCTTCTAAAGACACAATTATGATACTACCTAGTTGGAAAAACCTTGCAGGGCTGAAGCAATGTTCTCCAGGAGGTTGTATACATACGCTCTAAGCCAGTATCCAATATGTGGTACTATTTCTCCCATAGCTAAGATTCATAGATCAGGGAACAAAGGGGTAGAAATGAGAGTGCCATCACTCACTGTTAACCCTGCTGACTCACTGGTAATATGTGTGTGTGTGTATGTGTGTGTGTGTGTCTGTGTATACACATATAGATATATGTATACATATATATATGTATACATGTATGTGTATGTATATGTTTTCTGTCCCTGTGACCCTATTCTCTGTGAATCTAGAGGTCTTTAGTTCCAAAAGGAGGAATGCTCCCAGTAGGAGACTTAATACTGATTCTATTGAACTGGAAACTGAGAATGTCACCCAGACATTTTAGGTTCTTCATGTCTCTGGATCAACAGGCAAAGAAAGACAATACCATAGTGGCTGATATAACTGATCCTGATTACCAAGGGGAAATTGGGTTGATGTTGTACAATGGAGTTAAAGAAGAGTATATCTGGAATACAGAAGAGCCCTGAAGACATTTCCTAGTACTATCATGCCCTGTATTTAAAGTCAATAGAAAACTCCAGTAACCCAATTCTGACATAAGTACTGATGGCCCAGACCCTTCAGGAATGAAAGTTTGGGTCACTTAACCAGGTAAAGAACCATGGCCAGCTGAGGTACTTTCTGAGGCCAGAGGGAATATTGAAAGGGTAGTGGAAGAAGGTAGTTCTAAAATGAGGACTGTAATTGTTGAGTACTTCTTCCTTGTTTAATTACACATGGGTGTGCATAAGTGTGTGTGTGTATATGTTTTACATACACTTAGACTATTAGAGCTGTTAACAAATTTCCACAACCCTAGTGGCTTAAAACAATTATTATCTTGCAGTTCTGGAGGTTGGAAATCTGAAATGTCTCAGTTGGGCAAATATCAAGATTTCACAAGACTGTAGTTCTAGAGTCACTAGAGAAGAATCTATTTCCTTGGCTTTTCCAGTTTCTAGAGACTTCTGATATCCTGTTTTCTTCTCTCTCTTATTTTGTCACTTATTATAAAATGTAACCGGGCTAGTGTATTTTTATTTGTATGCATGTTAGTTGTATCATGTTAGATGCAAGCATGAATTTATAATGGTGTTTATTTAGAGATTATGTATGGTTTAAGGAGATGTGGACAGAAGCCAAGTTGACAAGGGGTGGACTATGATGGTCAATGTTATGAGTCAACATTACTAGGTCATGATTCGCCATTCTGAATTCACATTTCGTGATCTGTGGCAAGCAGTAAAATCAGTTGGAAGGGGAATTTCTTTGGGAGTGTATCCTGCATCCAACAGATACGGATATTCTGGCAAAACTTGCTCTGTCTTGATTCTGTACCCAATGTGTTGTCCTCTGACCTCTGACTTCTGGTTCTTGGGACATAAGCCAGAAACCTGATGCCTCATCTGTGGATTTTGGGATGTAAAAGCACCCCACAGCTCTACAAAATAGCCTGTGTCTGACTTTCTAATTTTATGTTCATCAGTGCCTGAAATGACATGAATCAGGGAAGCCTCTAGACTGTACCTGACCCACAGATTCAGGACTTATCACAACAGCATGAGTCATTTCCTTGAAATAAATCTCTTTATATACGTATTTGGACTCCTGGTATTCTCATGATTAAGAATTTGACTACTAATCAAAATGTTGGTAGTTCGTATTCATTAATCACTCTTTGGAAACACTACGGGGCAGTTCTACTCTGTCCTACAGGTTTAGTATGAGTCAGAATGGGCTCAACAGCAATGAGGTTTTTTTTTTTGGTATATACACATGCACATACATACTTAACTGGTTTTGCTCCTCTTGATAATCCAGCCTAAGATGCATATGCAATGCAAAGCTTACATATAGACATGGATATAACAACACAACATATGCTAATTAACCAGCTTTATAAATCCAAACTCAGTGCCATCAAGCCGATTCCAAATCATAGCTACCACATAGGACATAGAAGAACTAGCCCATAATGTTTTCAAGGAGCACCTGGTGGATTCAAACTGTAGTCCTTTTGGTTGGCAGCTGCAGTACCTAACCACTACACTACCAGAGTTTCCTTGAGTAGCTTTATAGAAGTGTAAATTACATAAAATTAAATTAGTCAGTTATAAATGAACATTTCAATGACTTTTAACAAATGGGCACAGTTATATAATCATTGTCACAACCAAGATGTAAAATATTTCTATCACCTAAAGTTCACTTGTGCCCCCTTTGTGTCACGTTGCTTCCCCTATCTCTGGCCTCAGACCATCACTGACTGCCTTTCTGTCAATAGAGATTAGATATGCTTTTTCTAGAACTTCCTGTGAATTAAACATTTCATTCTGTAATATTTTGTGCCTAGATTCTTTTAATTAACAAAATGATTTTGAGATATATCCATGTAATACATGCAGATAGTGGTTAAGAGTTCTACTGCTAACCAAAACATTGGCAGTTCACATCTACCACGTGTGCACCTTAGAAACCCAATTCTACTTTGTCCTATAAGGTTTCTATTAGTCAGAATAAACTCGATGGCAATACGTTTGGTTTTGATTCTGCTGGCAATATTTGTTTCCTTTTTATTACTGAGCAGCGTTTCTCTGTTGCATAGTTCCTCTTTCTATGCAGCTATCAACAGTCATGAGGTATTATGGGATTATATTTTCATTTCTCTTAGGTAAGTACCTGAAAGTAGTAACTGTGGGCCATATAATATCTGTTTACTTTTACTAAAGTAGTATAAATTCATTTCCAAAGTTGATGTACCATTTTGCATTCTTACCTCCAGTTAGTGAGAGTGACAACTGCTCCACTTATTTTTACTGGCTTTTTGGTAATAATACATGTACCCTTTTGGTACTGGCTTTTTATTATTATTATTATTATTCAGCAAAATGCTTTTAAGATTCATCCAAGTTGTTGTATGAATCAACAGTTCATTCATTCCATGGTAGGGATGTACTGCAGTTTGATTAACCATTCACATCTTAAAGGATGTGGAGTTTGTGTGACAGGCAGAATTACAGCCTCCCAAATGTATCCACATCCTAATTATTGGAAATAGTGAGCACGGTATATGACATAGCGAAGAGTAATTAAGACAGTGGGTAGAATTAAGTTTGCTAATCATCGTACTTTAAAAGAGTATCCTAGATTATCAGGAAGAGATCAGTATAATCACAATGGTTCTTAAATGTGGAAGAGGGAGGCAAAAGAGTAGTGTTACAGTGACACAATTTGAGAAAACTTGACAGGCAATTACTGGATCTGAAGGCTGAAAAAGGCCAGAAGCTAAAGATGTCAGAAGCCTCTAGAAACTGCAAAGACAAGGGAATGGATTCTTCCCTAGTGACTCCAGAAGAACTGCAGCCTTGTGAAATCTTGATATTAGCCCAGTGAGACTCATTTCAGATTTCTACCCTCCGGAACTGCAGATAATAAATTTGTATTGTTTAAGAGTTGTGGCAATTTGCTAACAGCAATAATAGTAAACAAATACAGGCTATTTCTAGTCTTTGGTTATTACTAACTTCTATGAACATTTATTTTCAGGTTTTCATGTCTCATTTATCAGGGACAAATGTCCAAGAAGGCATTTACTGGGTCATATTGGAAAGTCAGATTTGACTCAACAGCAATGGGTTTAGTTTGGGTTTTATTGACAAGTCTGTTTTTAGTTTTAAAAAGCTGCATTTTTGCACAAATAACTCATGACTTCTACATTTATTTACCAACATCTCCCTTCCTCCACAAGGTATTTTCAGCAACATTTCCATGCCAATTATTTTTTTATATGTTACTGTAAAAAATGAGCATAACATAAAAAAGTACTTCAGGAAGGGAGAGAACTGTTGGCAAACAAACATAAAGGGTGCATATTTTTAAGCATGTGGTCCCCAAATAACTTTCTCCCAAACTGTAGCTTGTCTTTTCATCCTCTTACGAGTTTTCTATGACGCAAAACTTTTAATTTTTGATGCAGAACAATTTATCGATTTTTCCTTTAATGTATTTTGAATTTGATATCAAGTCTAAGGACTTCACCTAACCACAGGTCTCAAATATGTCTTCTACTTTTCAAAAATAATTTTACTCATTTTTATAACAGATCAATAAAATTTCTAACATCTATAAACTATCTAATCTATGATAAATGCTCACTCCCCAGCCCATATAGCCATCAGAGTTTTTTCTTCTGTACATGAGTCTATTTTTAAGTCTTTCTAGCAGGAGTCTCATAAAATACTTGTCCTTTTGCTGCTGATTTAACTCAGCATAGTGTCTTCGAATTGAAACCATGCTATGAGTTATTTTACAGAAATCATCATTGATTTTCATGATAGCATAGTGTTCCATTGAGTGATGCACTATAGTTTGTTTATCTATTCATCTGTTCATGGGCATCTAGGATGATTCCATCTTTTTTGCTATTGTGGACTGTGCTGCAATAAACATTCTTGTACATGTGTCTTTTGTGTGACAGCATTGTTTCTGAAGGATAAATCCCAAGCAATGGGATTACTGGATCAAACGATGTATCTATTTCCGGCTTTTTAAGGAAACACCAGATTGTTGCCAAAGAGGCTATTCCATTTTGCCATCCCACCAGCAGTGTAGGAAAGTTCCAATCTCTCCACGGCCTCTCCAGCATTTGTTGTTTTGTGTTTTTTGGATCATGGCCAACCGTGAGGTGGTATCTCACTGTGGATTTCTCTGATAGCTAACGATCATGAGCATTTCCTCATGTGTCTTTTGGCTGCCTGGATGCCTCCTTCGCTTAAATGTCTTTTTTTTTTTAAACTTAATGGCTTTGCAGTTCATATTTAACTACATCATACATTTTCAGTTAACTTTAGTATATTATGTGAGTTTTATGTGGATATTCTTTTTTTGTTTTGATTTTTGGTTTTGTTTTCATTTTTGTTTTACCTATGGTTGTTCAACTTCTCCAGCACCATTTGTCAAAAAGATGGGATTCCTTCATTGAATTTCTTTTGCAAATTTGAAAAAACTAAGTTAATCATACTTGTATAGGTGTGTTTCTCAGGTTTTCTATTCTGTTCTACTGATCTATACAACTGCCTCTCCACCAATACAATGCCACAATTCTTTTTTATTTATTTATTTATTTTTATTATGACTGAGTGAAAATGTACATTCCCACATAAATTTACATGCTCACCTATATGCAGCTTCCACTGCTCTCCCTGCCTGGTGACAGCACACTATTCCTCTCTGCTCCATACATGTCTCATCCTCCCAACAGTCTCCTTTCCCCTCCTCTCCACCCACTCTCCTTCCTCCAGCCAGAGGTCAGCAGGATGACATCCTATAGATGTATAGAACCATAAAGTGCATCCAATATACGGTCACTCTGCATCACCAAGTCCAATCCACTTGTGTCCCAAGAGTGGACCTTTGTTATGATTTATGGGCAAGGGCAACATCAGGGCCAGGGGCCATGCTCCCAGGGGAACCCCGAAACCACTGGACCATCAGTTGAGGTCTTTTAGTGGAGATCTCAGGGTGTACCCCTTTTTATTCTTGTGTTGCCAGTGAGACTCAACTTAGTGAGCTCCATCACGGCTATCACTGGTGGTGGCCGGGCACCATTCGGTTCTTCTGGTCCCAAGACAATGTAGGCACCCACTCATGTGGGTCTATCTTCTGAGTTGTCTTTACCCCATGTCATTTTGGTCCTCGGTGATCATCCGTTCCTGCTGAGTTGGGACCATTTGCCGTGCCCTCGGATGGCAGCTTAATATAGCTAAACAGAAAACTTCAGCATTGGGTAGAATGAGTCCTCCTACTTACTCTTCTTCAATTTGGGGGTGTTTAACTTTATTATGGAGCCCTGGTAGCACAGTGGTTTAGAACCTAGGTGTGCTAAGCAAAATGTCAACATTTCTACTCTTTTAACAGCTGCTCCTTGGAAGTTCTACGGGACAGTTTTACTCTGCCCTGTAATTGTATGTATCCTTATGCCAGTGCCAAATTGTCCTGATTATTGTAGCCTTATACTAAATTTTCAAATAGCCAAGTGTGAGTTTTCCAGCTTGGCTTTTCTTTTTCAGGATTGATTTGACTATTCTAGACCCATTCTGTCTCCATGTGAATTACAAGAACAGATTTTAAATTTTGCAAAAAGGTAGCTGGGATTCAGATAGGAGTTAAATTGTATCTGTATATAAATTTGGAGAATGTTTCTTGCTAACAATATTAAGTGTCCTAGTCCATGAACTTGGGATATCTTTCTTATTCTTCATGTATTTTTTAAAAAAAATTCCAGTGATGTTTTATAATGTATAATTTAGAAGTATTGCATTTCCCTGTGTGTATTTGTTACTAAGCACTATATTTTTTGTATTATTGTGAAAGGAACATCCTGATTTCTTAGTAAAAGTGTTCATTTGCTAGTGTGTAGAACCACAATTGGTTTTTGTATATTGATCTTGTATTCTTCAGCATTGCTGCATGTCTTTATTAGTTTTGATTGTTTTCAGGTAGATGTTTAAATACTTTCTGTATAAGAACATGTTATCTGCAAATACAGTTTTTTCTGTTCCAATTTTGGTGCCTTTTTCTTCTCCCTTGTGTAATTTCCTGGTTAGAATGCTAATATTGAATAGAAGTGGCAAAATCACACATCCTTGCCTTATTCCCTATCTTGGGGATACAGCAGTCAGCCTTTCACCATAAGATATACTAACTCTGAGTTTTATCAAAATGCCCTTTATCAGATTAAGTCTTGGTATATTCCTTGCTTGTTGAGTGTTCTTTTTTAATTTGTGAAAAGATGTTGGATTTTGGTCACATGATTTTTTGACATTTGGGGGATGAGTATGCATTTTTTGTTTTTATTCCTTTTAATGTGGTGTATTACAGAATTTCATTTTCATGTATTGAACCAGTCTTGTATTCCTGGGTTAATTCAGACTTATTCACAGTCTATAATCCTTTTTATATGCTGCTGGATTCAGGTTGCTAAAATATTGTTGGTAACTATTATTTCTGTACTTGTAAAACCAAACCCACAGCCTTTGTGTCAATTCTGACTCATAGTGACCCTGTAGGATGGAGTAGAACTGCTCCATAGAATTTCCAAGTAGTGACTGGCAGATTTGTACTGCTGACCTTTTGGTTACTAGACATAGCCCTTAACTGCTACATCACCAAGAGTTTCCATACTTATAAATTATATTGATAATACAATTTTTATCAAAAAATTACATAACCTAGATGAAACTGATAAATTCCTAGATATCCACAAACTACTGAAACTTCTTTAAAATGAAATTAGAACATCTGAATAGATTCATAGCTCGTAAAGTGGTTGAGTTCGTAACGTGTGTGTATGAGTGAGTGCACACATACGCCCTGGTGTCCCAACAGTTAAGAGCTTGGTTACTAACCAAAAAAGGTCAATAGTTCAAACCCACTAGCCTCTATTCTATCCTATAGGGTCACTATGAGTCAGAAACCACTCGATGACAACCAACCTGGTACATACATATACATATATATACGAAACCCAATCGGATCCTACTCGATGGCACTTGGCAAACCAAACCCAGTGCTGTCAAGTCGATTCTGACTCATAGAGACCCTGTAGAACAGAGTAAAGCTGCCCCATAGAGTTTCCAAGGAGTGCCTGGTGGATTTCAGCTGCCTACCTTCTGGTTATCAGACATAACACTTAACCCCTAAGCCACAAGGGTTTCCACATGTATAGACAGATAGATACGAAGCTGTTCAAAAGGATTTTCCATCAAAGGCAAATTCAGGCCTAAATGGATTTGCTAGTGTATTTTATCTAAAGATTAAAGAATAAGTTCATGAACTCTTCCAGAAAAAAAACAAATACAGAATGAACACTTTCTAACTTATATGAAGTCAGCATTACTGTGATAAGTAGTAGAAAATGAACTACATTAAACTGCATACTTATAAAGGATATTGACTAAGGTGTACTTGCCCCAAGCCATGGTATTTTCAATAGCATCACATGCGTGTAAACGTTAGACAATGAATAAGGAAGACAGAAGAATGGATGGTGCAAGACACTGAATGTACCATGAACTGCCAAAAGGACAAACAGATCTGTTCTGGAAGAAGTACAACCAGAGTGCTTCTTGGAAGCAAAAATAGTGAGATTGTGTCTCACATACTTTGTACATGTTGTCAGGAGGTATCAATCCCTGTAGAATGGAATTATGCTTGGTAGAGTGGAGGGTCAGTGAAAAAGAAGATCCTCAACAAGATGGATTGACACAGTGGCTGCAACAATGGACTTAAGGATAAAAAAATGGTTGTGGGCACGGTGAAAGACTGGGCAGTCATTTGTTGTGCATAGGGTTACTGAGTCAAAACTGACTCAATGGCACTTAACAATAGTAACAGCTTAATAGTAACTAACAGTTGGTTTCTAAAAAGAAGGAGAAAAGATACACGATACATCACAATAAACTTCTGGAGACAAAAGCCAAAGACAGAGAAGAAAAGTTCCATAAAGACGTGTCTAGAATGGATTGAAAGTGCCTAGAAATCGATTAGAAAGGGCAAACTCTAACAAAAGAGAATATTCACATATATGGTAAATGTATGAAATGATGTGATCTTAATCTAATCATCAGGCAAATGCAAATTAAAGTCATAAAGTACACAGCACCCACAATGACTACAATTATAAATCCTGCCATTACCAAGTGTTATACCGTGTACTGTAAGAATAACCATCATATACTGCAGGTGAAAGACAAAATTGGTACACCTACTGTTTGCAGTATTTACTAAAGCTGAATGCAGATGGCTAATAACTTCTGGGTATCTACTCAACAGAAACATACATATACATGAAAAGAAATGAGTAAGAATATTCATAGCCATATTTTTTTTTTATATTTTATTTTTGCTGTTGAGAATATACACAAAAGAACATAAACATTCTTTGAGTTGGGCGTCTATTCTCACCCTCCTTTTCTGAGTTGTTCGTCTTCTATTAGTGTAAACTCACTGACCCCTAAAGTTCCTATCTAACATTTCATGCTGCTATTGTCAATGTGATCCCACATAGATAAATCTTATAGGAGCACAATAGTCAAAGCAGACTTTTTTTACTAGTTAAGTTAAATTATTACTGGTATTAAAAAAGAATTCAGGAGATAACTTTTTCTTTAAAACGTAAAGATTGTCTCAGGGCAACAGTTTCTGGGACTCATTCAGCCTCTAGAAAATCTGGAATCCATGAAAACTTGAAACTTTATTCTGCATTTCCTACCTTTGGATGAAGATTCTTCTATAGAATCTTTGATATAAAATATTTAGCAACTGTAGCTGGGTACCTCCAGGTCTTCTGGTCTCATAGTGAACATGGTAGTAGTTCACGGAGGCAATTAGCCACACACTGTATTTCCTACTTATTCTGGACTCTTTTTTCCTCTGTCATTTCAGATGAATAGGGACCAACTGGTGTGCCCTAAACGGCGTCTTGCAAGCTTTTAGGATCCCAGGCACTACACAACGAACTAGGAGGTAGAATAGCAGCACTACACATTATTAAACCAATCAACTGATAAACGTCCTATAAAACCACAACCTTAAACCTCCAAACCAAGGAACCAAATCTCATGAGGTTTTTGGTTGTACTTATAACCAGTCTCAGCCATGAACCTTCCTTATTTTTTTTTTTTTTACCATTGTTGTAAATACACAAAAACTTGAAGAAGTTAAGTATCCTATCAGCAGTAAATTGGGTAAATTATAAATTATGGCTCTACATATATTTGAATACTTAAATATCAGTAAAAAATGAACTTGCAGTAACACGGATAGATCCTACAATCACTCTATGAATTGTGGAAGTAATACGTGTGATAAAATTATATATACTATTATATATATAAAATTATATACATACTATTATATATATATAGGGTTGCTATGAACTGAACTCAACTCGATGGCAGTGGGTTTTTTTTTTGGTTTGAAACACAGACACATGCAAACAAGTACAGTAGAACTAGGGAAATTTAAATAAGATCAGTGGTTTGTATTAATGTCAACCTCCTGGCTATATACTTTATTTTTGTAAGATGTTATCACCAGGTGATACTAGATAAATGATACATAGAATTTCTTTGTACTGTTTCTTATTGAATGATTGAATCTTCAATCATCTCACACACAAAAAAATCATTTCAAATAGAAAATAAAAAATACCACATTATAAAAAGTCATTATATTTAATGGTAATTATGATCCCAGCAAAAGAATATTATCATGGAGTGATTATTTTTATGTATTTAACTTCACTGTCCACAAGAAATCCTAGTGGAGGTAGTGGTTAAGTGCTACAGCTGTGAATCAAAAAGGTCAGCAATTCAAATCCACCAGCATTGGAAGCTGTATGAGGCAGTTTTACTCTGTCCTATAGGGTCGCTGTGTGTCAGAATCAACTTGATGGATATGAGTTTGGTTTGCTTTTAGTATCCACAGTTAGGAGCCCTCGTTACACAGTGGTTAAGAGCTCTACTGCTAACCGAAAGGTCAGCAGTTAAATCTACCAGCCACTCCTTGGAAGCCTATGGAGCCGTTTTATGGTGTCCTATAGAGTCTTTGTAAGTCAATCAACTTAATGGCAATGGTTTGTTGTTTTTTTTTTTATAATACACAGATAATAGTGTCATTGATAACTAGATACAATATTTTTGTTAGGATATTACTCAGATACTTCGGAAATTAATCAGGATGGGGTAGAATATTCGGTTTTGACCTAGCTAATTATGACTGTTCCTTTGGTAGGCATTATATTCTTAAAATGAATATAGATTTGAGAACTTTTAGCTAGATCCTATTTTAGCTACTGCTGGATACATGCCACCCACAGTCTGGTTTCCAAAACAGAAATCTTACGGAAGCCACAGTGCTAACCACAACAATTAAGAGTCTTTTTTTTCTCCCTTGAAACTTCTTGATATGTAAAATTCTCCTTTGCTAAAAAAGATTAGGAAGGAGATAAATGAGACTAAACGTGACAAAGGCATTATTTTGGTCCTAAAATGTATATATCTGCTAAAGAGTATAGTTCAAAATCATGTAAGGAAAGAAGAAAAATGCACAGCATTTATTTTGGATCTATGAAACCTGTTTTTACCTTTCCAGAAAAGAAGCAAAGAAGTATTTTATATATTTTTTTAATTTTCTTGTTGCAGTTGCCATGAGTCGGATCTGACTCGACGGCACTTGGCTTGGCTGTTGCAGTTGAGAATATACACAGCACCACATTCACCAATTCAACCATTTCTACAGGCACAATTTAGTGACATTGATTACAGTCTTCAAAGTGTGCAACCATTCTTACCCTGCTGTCTAATGTTTTGAGTTGATATCGTCACTTTTATTTTGTTTATTTTCCCATGGAAACACTTATTGAAAGAACATAATGCTCAAGGCATACTTTTTTTTTTAGTAGTTAAGCTAACCTCTTATTTGAGATTAAGAAGACTTCAGGCAGTATTTTCGGTTTCCCAAAAACCCAGTGCTGTAGTATCAATGATGACTCATAGCGACCCTATAAGGCAAAGTAGAATTGCCCCACAGAGTTTCCAAGGAGTGCCTGGTGGATTTGAACTGCTGACCTTTTGGTTAACAGCAGTATTTCAAAATCTATAAATTGTCTCATAGCAATAGTTTTGGGGATTCATCAAGCATCTATGGCTCTAGAAAGTCTGGAGTCTTTGAGAATTTAAAATTCTGTTATGCATTTTCCCCATTTTGATCAGAATTCTTCTATAGGATCTTTGATCTAAAGGTTCAGTAAAGGTAGCTGGGCATCATCCAGTTTTTCTGGTCAAATGCCAAAGAAGGGTGTTGTTCATGGAGGTAGTTAGCCACACGTTCCCTTTCCTCCTCCTTTTCCTAATTCTTCTTCTTTCTCTTTTGCTCCAGGTAAATAGGCACCAGTTGGTATGCTATGGATAGTCTCTTGCAAGCTTTTAGGACCTCAAGTACTAAGCAACAAACTAGAAAGTAGAACAGTAGTACTATCCACATTATTAAGCCAATTAACTGGAATGTCCCATGAAACTGTGACTCTAGACCACGGCACAGAATCCTCAACAACTACTCTGTTTTTGTTATGGTGGTTGTCAATATCTCTATCACACAACATTTGCCAATTCAACTTTTAGCAGGGATAAAACTTAGTCACATCAGTTGTAATAATCAGCTGTGCAACTCTAGCTTTCATCAGTGTAATTGTTCTGTCACTTTTAACCTTCCTTTTCCCGCTCTCTGCCATCCCTGGTAACTACTAGTAAGCTTTGGTATCTATATATTTGCTTTTGCTTGTCTTTTGATATAAGTGGATTTGTTTTGTGATTGACTTATTTCACTAGGCATAATGTCTTCAACCTCCATCGATCCATAGTGTATCATATATCAAGACAATGTTTCTCCTACTGGCTGTATAGTATTCCATTGTTTGTATGCACCCTATTTTATTTATTTACCTGTTGATAGGCATTTTCATTGTTTCTAACTTTCAGCTCTGTGAATAGTGCTTCCATGAACATTGGTGTACAAGTCTCAGTTCGAGTCTTTGCTTTCAAGCTTTTTGGGTATATGATAAGGAGTGGAATTGCTAAACCATATGATAGGTCTATTTTTCAGTATTTTGAGAAGACACCATGCAAGCAAAAATCAGTTAGGCTTCTATATACCAGTAATGAGAAACATGAAAGGTAAAACAGCATACATAGGAATAAATCTAACCAGGGACATGAAAGACTTATGCAATGAATGTTATAAGACACCACTGAAAGAAATTAAGATGGACTTAAATATATGGAAAAATGTTCCATGTTCATGGATTAGAAGACTTAATGCTGTTAAAATGTCAATACTACCAAAAGCAATATAAATTTGAAACATACAGATTGTCATGGATTGAATTGTGTCCCCTCAAAAATATGTGTAATAATTTGGCTGGGCCAGGACTCCCTATATTCTGTAACTGCCCTCCATTTTGTGATTTTCTGATGCTGTAAATCCTAATCTCTGCGTTTTGTTAATAGATAAAATGATTATATTCAAAGAGGATTAAGATGAGACTGCAATACCCTTGCTAAGGTAGTTTCTCTGTAGTGCAGCTTGCACCATCCTTTATCCTATCGTCCTACAGGAGAGAAAAAGAGAGGGAAGCAAGCAAAGAATTGGGAACCTCGTACCATCAAGAAAGAAGCATTGGGAGAAGAGCACATCATTCAGACCTGAGGTTCCTGCACCAAGATGCTCCCTGACCAGAGACTGATGCAACACAATGAATTTCCTCCAGAGCCAACAAGGGGGAGAAGCCCTCCCCTAGAGCAGATACACTGCATTCAGACATGTAACCAACAAGACTGTGTAAGAACCAACTTTTCATTGCTAAAGTCACTCACTTTATGGTATTTCTGTTAGAGCAGCACTAGATGACTAAAACATAGATACACTAATCAAAACAATCTGTTACTGATACAGCAATAAGCACACAGGGCAATGTAATAGAACTGAAAGAGTCCAGAAGTAAAAGCACACATCTATGGCTAACTGACTTTTGACAAGGGTACTAAGTCCACTTGACAGACAAATTATTTGATAGACAAATAATTGTTGTTGGGAAAACTAAATTTTCACATGCAGAAAAAGTTAAGCAAAACTCATGCCTCACAGCATACCAAAAAAAAAAATTCAAAATGGATTAAGCACCTAAATGTAAAAACTAAAACCATCAAATTTTTAGAAGAAAATGGAGAGGCAGTCTGTCAGGCCTAGCTTTCAATAATGGATCATCCAGTATAGTAGCAAAGACACAAACAGCAGAAGATACAATAAATGAGACTTCAGAAAAATGAAAAAGGTTTACCCGTCAAAAGACTATACCAAAAAGTGAGAAGACAACCTAGCAACTCGGAGAATATCCTTAGAATTCGTATACCCAGTAAGAATGTAATAACCAATATATATATATATATATACAAAACTTTGACAACTTAACGACAAATAACCTAATCATAAAATGAACAAAGGAGTTGAACAGACATTTCAGAAAAGACAATATTCAAATGGCTACCAAATGCATGAAGAGATGTTCAGTGGCATTAACTACAAAAGATGCAAATCAAAACTACAATAAGGGAGAAGCAGAGCTGCCAGCTGGTTCAAATGTCTGAGCCTGAGGTGTCCTTCCAATCCCTCCTCCTCCAGGCGCTTCAAACAGCAGACCGTTACATTAAACATTTTGCATCCACAGGCCCAAAATTTGTTACTAAGATGATGAATGCCAACATGGACAGAGTTGATGCTGTAAACCAGGCAGAACAGGAGGAAAAAGCAAGTCTTACTAATGAAGTGTTAGCACACTCCAACATACACCTGAAGATTTCTTTGTGAGAGTTGTTGAGGTTAAGGAAAAACATCTGAAGCTAGGATCAGAAATCCAAGCTTTGGGGCAATATATAAAAAATCTCATGTCATCTCCAAGTGTTTTCCAAACAACTGACACACACAAAAAAAAAGAAAAGAAAAGAAAAGAAAGGGTTGATAAACTATGTATTTTTTGGAATTGCTGCTTTTTTTTTTCTTTAAAACCTGGGTAGATTCCAAAAGTTACAGTACGTTTATTCATGACTACATTCAATGTTTATGAAGATAATGGCAGATCTAGGCAAAATTAACAGCATAACAGGAGACTTCTCTGAATTTGTGTATTATGTTAGTTTATGAAAACCTACAAATGTGTTGTAGGGAATTTAGGATTGTATTTATTTATGAAAACTTGAAAATGAATGCTTTATTAAACTTTCTTTAGTTCTTAGGTTTAGCAGTGTCTTTTATTATAGGCATAGTAAAAGATGATACAAAGGAATAACAATCATGCTTTGAAAATGGATCAAAAACATGTATTGAATGTAGAGCTTTATGTGTAGCCTGTCCAAAACTCTTTTTTTCCATTTGTCTCTTTCTTCCCATTTCGATTTCCCTTGGGAAGAAAAAAGTTGGTTCCATGTTTGTAAGAGTAATTTTTATAATCATTTATTAGTAACCTGAACTCATTGTTGAAACTTAATCAAAATAACTTTTTCAGCTAGGGCCTGTCATTTGCTATATTTAGCAATTACATAAGATTTTTAAATTTTCTTTTTGTGAATTGAAAACCAAAACAAAAAGCCAAACCTCTTGCTGTCAGCTCAGTCCTGACTCACAGTGACTCTACAGGACAGAGAAGTACTGCCCTATAGTTTCCGTGGAACACCTGAGCTGAACAACTGACCCTTCAGTTAGCAGCTATAACAGAGACTATAAAAATGAGGATTTTACCCTTGAAACCATAAATTTTCAAATTGGGAAGAATTTATTCTTCAATACTTCCTTCTTGATATCTTAAAAAAAAAAAGAAGTCTGATTATGTGTGCTTAGAACAGAAAATCTTGGGAAAAATAGGGTGGAAAAAATCTTTGGATAACAGTTGTCACCAACTCCAAATGTTTTCCTTCCAAATTTGTGCTGTTATCTCCACAGATCAGGTCTTTTGGATTAATGTGTAAGAAAATGAATTAAGTCTGATTATCTTAGTATAGATTACATCTGAAAGAGAACAGAGTTTGGTGTCTTAAGGTTTATTTATAACACCCAGAAGATCATCTTTTGGAAACACCCTTAAGAGTTCATTAGCATCAGAATCATGAAGAAAATGGGAGTTTTCTCCATGTGTACTAATTGATCATCTTCCCCAGTATTTTGCTCACTATTTCTCCCAAAATTTTCTGTAAATACAGCTATTTGTAGAGTTTTAAGAATCATTATTTTTAATGCAGGTAATTTTTTTTTTAATGCAGCTGTAGATTCCATTTCAAAAGGGAATATGCTAATTATAATAGGAAGATAAATCTACTAAATGCAGCTCATGGTTATCAGATCTGGGATACTTCTAATCATAGACTAATCTTATGATTGTATTGATGTAAGTACAATTTGTTAAATGACTTTACCTGTATCGATACAAAAAACGTCATGCTGCAAACACTTTGTATTCCCCTGTAACCAAATTTGCAATTAAAAATTGCATTGTAATTCTGCTTTGCTCTTTAATAAATTGCCATTTCAGGGGGAAAAAGTTATAATGAGATACCATTTCACTTCCAGTAGAATGGCTAAGATAAAATCAAAACAAACAAACAAAAAAACCCAGCATATCAAATGTTGGCAAGAATGTGGAGAAATTGGAACCCTTATCCCTTGCTGTTGGGAATGCAAAATGATACAGCTGTTGTAGAAAACAGTGTAGCGGTTCCTTAAAAATTAATGTTTTCAAACTGCCAACCTTTCAGTTACAGCTCTTAACCTTTGTGCTACCAGGTCTCCTAAAATAGCATAGGACTTAGTTATCTTAGTGTATCATTCTTATCTATCTACATATCAGGTGCTTTTCAGTTATTGAGTAAATGAACTTGTATTGACTATGTAAGGCTAGTGATATGAAAAGGAAGAGGAAGATATTATAGGTGTATAGTAAATGTTTTGTACATTTTTTCAGAATGGAACTTGGCTAAATTGCAGAACAGTTCTCATGTACAGGAAAAATACAAAGCAAGTCTATGTAGGAGTCCCTGACTGATGCAAACAACTAATGCACTTGGCCACTAACCAAAAAACTGGAGGTTCAAGTCTACTCAGAAGTGCCTTGTAAGAAAGGTCTGGAGATCTGCTTCTGTAAAATGAGTAACTGAAAGTGCTATGGAGAATAGTTCTTCACTGAGACACACAGGGTCTCCACAAGTCTAGATTGTCTTGGCAGCAACTATTATGGTTTGTTTTAAGTCTAGGAAGCTGGAGGTCACTGAATATCACATTTGAAAGTTGAAATTTTTTCTGATAGGTCCTGCAGAGCCCCAATTAGTTAAGTAAAAATAAGATCATTTTTCAATTAGGTAAAGTATCTGATGTAAAGAAACTTCTTTACATGTGAATCCATTTGGCAGATGGATAGATCAGTTAATTTTCACACATATTCTTTCCCCATGTGTACCATTAGCCTTCAATAATGTTGTATAAATATGGGACACATTCAGGGGGGATTTAGTTCCTGAAAATAGTGACAGCTTGGTAGACAGGCTTCCATCTGTCACACTATTTACAGCTCGACTCAATCCAAAGGCAGTACAGATATGGACTATAGTGATCATGGATTCTGGTCTATGAAGAAAGTTATAATCAGTTTCTGTTTGGTTGGTTTTTGTTTTACTATTTTTTTTCTTAAATAGCAGTGATTTTTCAAACGAGCTAAAGCATTTCTCAGCATTCACATCCATGTATGTACACACATACATGTATATATGCTTTTGAATACTTAAGGAGCATATAATGCCACAAATTACAAAGACACATCTTACTGAAAATGAGATTTTGAATGATCAAAGAATCAAGGTAAAAGCTATAGGAATTTCTGGTATAATAAACAATATCCAAACAATGTGTAATTCTAGTTTGATTATTTATAATAGTGTTTGCTAAACGGATGTTGAGAAAGCTAGCTACAGAGCAGAGTTATCTTGTGTATTATCTGCTAATCACTGATAGCAATGATTTTACGGAAGGAGTGCCGTTAAGTGCAGGCAACGTATGCACATGGTAATATTTAACATTTTAATTCTGAAATCATGTTGAAATGTTCATCTTTTACTCTGCTCTACCCATTGATCACTGATGATTGTGTTCTGACAATTACGTGGCAACTGTAGTGACTTGTTTGTCACAGAGTATAAAATTCTGTTAGGCAGTGGTACTGGCCAAAAGAAGAGTAGACAAATAAGCCCAAGACGCATCATAATTACCAAGGGTTTAAGGTGAAACTTAAAACTCAGTGTGAAAAAACTGATGCCAAGTCTAATCTATCATTATGATTTAGGTTTATTGACAACTTAGGGGATAAGTATGTTTTTATGTTTTTGTCCTCTTATAAATATTGAAATTCTGCTAAATTTCTGTTTGCCATATTAGGTTTTACACAGCACAGATTAGGGAAAGCAAATTAAGAAAAGGCCCATTGTGAAGGAAAAAATAATGCTAACAACAAAATTACCACAGTTACCACTGATTTCAACTACAACTGGAAGTAACTTAAGGTTCTAAACAAAGGCCATGTGCCCAATATGTCGCTTTAACTGCATTCTTGTTCCTGTGCTCCTTTCCTCAGTATTTAATACATTACCAAGTCCCATTCATTCTACATGTATAATGAGAAAATAGTTTTCAGGATGTATTTTTAATCCATCCTTTTTATTTCTTATTCTACTAGGAAACTACTGAAGATCATCTCTTGTTTGGATTATTGAAAAAACTTCTTCATTATCTTCCCCACTTCCTGTTTTGCTCAACTTCAAACAATTCTCACCAATTAAGCCAAAATTATCTTTAAAATAGGTAACACATATTTAACACACACATATAACTCTCCTCTTAAACCCTTTTATTACTTCCAATCATACTTAGTGGGTAATAAAGAACTTTGGTGCTACAGTCTGTCCACTTGAGTTTAAATCTGTCTGTCCCTGAAAGATGGGCCATGGACAAGTCACTCAACCTCTCTGATCCTTGCTTTCTTATGTTTAGAATGAGAATATTGATAGCACCTACCTCATAGGGTCTTCATGAGGATTCAAAGTAACGATACAAGTAAAGCACATAGGACAATTTCTGACAAGCTTATGATCTTACTAATGACCAAAACCTTTACTATGACATAGGCTGGTGACTTGACAATTGCCCATCTCTTAAAACTAAACATGTGCTCCAGTCACATTGGTCTTTGACTGTCTTCCAAATTTATTGAGCACATTCCTGTCTCAGGAAGTTTGAACAGGCTTTTTCCATCTGCCTAAATATTCTTCCTCTACATTTCACTTGGCAGACCCCTACTTATCATTCTGGTATCAGCTTAAATGTTACTTGCCAAGGGGCAAGGCCAAGATGGCAGAGAAGTTGGACATTTCTGTGACCCTTCTAACAACAAAGACCCAAAAAACAAACAAAATCAGTAGATATGACATTTGAGGATCCCTGAGCATCAAAGGGAGTGTTGAGAAACTGAAGTGAGCAATGGAGAAGAGAAAGTAGTGCCAGAAGTAGATAGTATTCCACAGATCTGGCCTGCAGGAAAACAGCCACAGCCAGTGTGTGCTGGATTGAACAGTAGAGGTTGCTGGGCATCCTGATCAGAAGGAGTCATTGTCTGGAGAATCCACTCACACTAGCAGAACCAATGAGAAACAGCAGAAGACCATCAAAAATTTGTGTGTAACCTACCACACACAGATCTAAATCTTTCCTTCAGATAGGCCTGTCTCCCTTCTCCCAGTGATCCACTCTCCCTTCTCCACTCTGTGACAGCTGCTGGAATCTGCTGCCATTAACTGAACCAGAAGTAGGCCTCTTCCAGCCTTCCCTGAGCCATTCTCCCCCTCACTTCTCTGCACTGTGCCCAGCTCTTGAGTCTGATGCCATTGATAGAGCCAGAAGTAGGACTCTGTCAGCCCTGTCTGAGCCATTCTTCAAGGTTCAAAAAGGGAAAATATTAACAAACACGGGGGAGGGGGGTGGGAGATTCTGCTGACTCCCCTAAGCTGGAAAATCAGGATAGAAACTGTTCCTTCACCTAGATTCAGACATGAGGTGATACATCATCCGTACAGACACTCAGGGATGGCAGGTAGCCCCTTGTCTTTTTCAGAGGCTTCAGCAAGAGCTTGGTGACTGACTACCTGGATACCTGAACTGAATCCATATAAGAAAATTAAACAGATTCTTGGCTCCCATGTCTAGTAGTATCTCTAACCACCTAGTGAAAGGACATTAGAGCTTCAATGATAATGATTACCAAACAGTCACACATGAACAGCCTATTTGTACATTTCAAAACAAGAAGCTAGAATACAGTAGGCAAACAAAATAAATGCAATTTACTGATGGCTTAGAAACAACAGTTCCTATCAAAGCATTTGAAGAAGCAGACCATGATTTCTTCAGAAAGCTCCCAAAACAGAGATTCAAATTTTCCAGAGGAAAAGAACTACCTGGAGTTATCAGAAGTGGAAGGCAAAAGATTAATAATTTAGAACTCTTCAAGAGATGAAGAAGTAGAAAAGACAAAATGTAGCAGAGAATAATGACAAACTGAACAGGCTTCATGAAAGCACAGGATGGCAAGAAATAGAAATTCAGAAAGTTGATAATAAAATTTTAGAATTAGGCAATTCAAAAGAAAAATCAAAGGAGTAGAATTGAGGCAATGAAAGTTTGAATTAGTGAGACTGAAGATAAAGCACACGACAACAACATATTTGAGGGAAAATTAGATAAAGGAATTTTAAAAAATCAAGGAACATGTAAGAATTATGTAAAACTCCATGTAAGAAATATAATCTATGAGTTACTGGAATACCAAAACTGGGGGATAGGGGGATAACAGAAAATACAGAGAGACCTGTCAAAGACTTGCTGACAGAAAACTTACCCAATATCATCAAATTTGAGACGATATCCATCCAAGATGCTCGTCAAACTCTATACAAGGTAAGTCTCAAAAGAAAGACACCAAATTATATTGTAACAAAAATTGACAAAACTAAACACAGGGAGGTACTTTTTAAAGTGATTAGGGATAAATGAAAAATAATCTGCAAAGAAGAATCAGTGAGACTAACCTTGGACTATTCAGCAAAAACATGCAGGCAAGAAGTCAATGGGATCAAATACCAAAGTCTTGAAGGATTAATAAATGCCAGATAAGAATTATATATCCACCAAGATTGTCTCTCAAATATGGTGGCAAATTAGAACATCTCCAGATAAACAGAAATTTAGAGAATTTGCCAAAACCAAATGAAATTTAGAAGAAATACTAAGGGGAGTCCTTGGGTTAGAAAAATCAGCCACACCAGGTAACACCCCAAGACTAGAACATAGAACAGAGCAAATGGATGCAACCCTATTAAGGGAATTACAAGTATAAATGATAGGCAAAACACTGAAAATAAGGAAACAGAGGTGTCATTATATAAACATTATAACAGAAAAGAGGAACTCAATAAAAAATATAGTCATAGATCTTTCATATAGAGAGGAAGTCAAGGCAAAATAAAGAAATTAAAGATTGGTTTAAATTTAGAAAAACCGGTGTAAATATTAAGGTAGAAGGGAAAAAACTCCAGATAAGTAAAGATTTACTTAAGAAGAACAAAGTGGGAGAACTCATGCTATTTGACTTTAGAAGTTATTACACTGCCCCAATAGTCGAAACAGCATAGTACTGATACAAAAACAGATACAAGGATCAGTGGAACAGAAGTGAGAATCCAGATGTAATATAATCCACCTATGAGTAGTTGACTTTTGACAAAGGTCCAATGTTTGTTAACTGGGGGAAAGACAGTCTCTTTAACAAGTGGTGTTGGCATAACTGGATATCAATCTGCAAAAAAGTGAAACAAGACCTATATCTCACACCAGGTACAAAAACTAACTCAAAATGGATCAAAGACTTACATACAAAATCTGAAAAAATAAAGATCACAGAATAAAAAATAATGGGAATGCTGGAAGAACTAGTATACAACACAAACAGACTACAAAATATTGCTAACAATGAACAAACTTGAGAAGAGAAAATAGATGACTGGAAACTCCTAAAAATCAAATGCTTATGCTCATCCAAAGATTTCAGCAAAAGACTACAAAGACTACTTACAGACTGGGCAAGAATTTGTGGATACAATGAAACCAGTCTGCATCTAATCTCCATAATAAACAAGATACTGCAAAATCTCAACAAGTAAAAGACAAATAACACACTTTAAAAATGCGCAAAGGATGTGAATAGGAAGTTAATCAAAGAAGGCATCCATGCCAGATAACAGATACATGAGGAAAAGCTCAGAATCACCAGCCATTGGAGAAATCCAAATCAAAACTTCAATGAGATATCATGTCACCCCAACAAAGCTCACATTAATACAAAAAACACAAAACAATAAATGATGAAGAGGTGGTGGAGAGACTGGAATTCATCTATGCTGCTGATGGGAATGTAACATGGTACAACCACTTTGGAAATCAATTTGGTGCTTTGTTTAAAAGTTGGAAATAGAAATACCACATGATCCAGCAACCCCATTGCTTGGAATTTACCCTAAAGAAATAAGGCCCATCACACATGTAGAGACATGCACACAAAAGGTTATTGCAGCACAATAGCGAAAAGATGGAATCCACCCAGATGCTCATCAGTAGATGAATGGATAAACAAACTATGGTGTATTCACACAATGGGATACCATGCAATGATAAAGAACAATGATGATCTTAGGAAACATAACATGGAATCATCTGGAAGACATTATGCTGAGTGAAGTTAGTTGCAAAAGGACAAATATTATATGAGACCACTATTGTAAGGACTTAACAAAAGGCTTAAATACAGAAGAAAATAATCTTTGATAGTTACAAGGGTCAAGTGGGAGGGAGAAAAGTATTCATGGATTAGACAGTAGAAAGGAACTAGGTTAGCTGCAGGGAGTGACAGCATGCAGTAGAAGGGAGGTTAGCACGAGTAGACTATACCAAAAACTAAAAGGTTTTCTAAATACATCCAGACATTTTGAAGGACAGAGTAGCAGGGGCAGGGGTCTGGGGACTATGGTTTCAGGTCAATTGGCATAACTAAGTTTTTTAAGAAAATGTTGTGCATGCCACTTTGGTGATTAGCATGTAGAATCTTAAAAGATAGCTAGTATCCATCTAAGGTAAATGAATTGGTCCCAATCTACCTGGAGCAGAAGAGAATGAAAGACATGAGGAAAATATGAGCCCAGGAGACAGAAGAGTCCATATGATTGGTAGACTGCATCAACATGAGACCAGAAGAACAAGATAGTGCTGGGCCACAACAACTGCCCTGATAGGGAACACAACATAAAATCCCTGAAGCAGTGAGAGAAAAATAGACATGCAGAACTGAGCTCTATTAAAAGACCTGACTTGATGGTCCTATAGACTGGAGGGTCCCCTGAGAACACAGTCCCCCAGACTCTGTTAGCCCAGAGCTGTAACTTGTACAAAAGCCAACTCTTCAGACAAAGATTGGACTCAACTATAAGAAGCAGCTCGCTACTGGTGAAGAATGTACATCTTAACTTAAATATATACATAAGCTGCTGGAGCAGCTCTGGTCCAGAGGAGAGATGAGAGGGTGAAGAAGGTCAGGAGTCAGCTGAATGGACATGGGAAGTAAAGGGTGGAAAGAAGAAGTGTGCTGTTAGGTAGGGGGTAGTTAGAGTTGCATTAGCAGTATGTGTGCAGGGTTTTTCATGGCAGATTGATTTGGATTGTAATCTTTCACTTAAAGTACAATAAAATATTTAAAAATAAAAAATAGAAGTTGTTTTTCCAAATGGACTTCTTACAACCATCTAGTCTAAAGCAGGTCATATCATTTTCCTCTCACTTTACATATAATGATTTTCCTTTCTGCAAAGTATGTACATTTTTTGGCATGTATATTTGTTTAATGTCAATCTCCTGAACTAGACTGTAAGCACTATGAGAGTATAAACCTCTTTTTTTTTTTTTTTTTAGTGTATCCTCAGAAACTTGGAAATTATCTGGTAAAAAGTAGGTTCTCGATAAATGTTTGTTTTTGATCAGCTCATGTGCATGTGAAAGCTGGATGATGAATAAGGAAGACCAAAGAGGAATCTATGCCTTTGAACTATGTTGTTGGCAAGAATACTGAACATATCACAGAATGCCAAAAGAATGAACAAAGCTGTCTTGGAAGAAGTATAGCAAGAATGCTCCTTGGAAGTGAGGATAGAGAGCTTAGATTCACATACTTTGGACAAGTTATCAGCAGGGACCAGTCCCCGGAGAAGGACATCAGGTTTGGTGAAGCAGAAGATCAGTGAAAAAGAGAAAGACCCTCAGTGAAATGAATTGATATAATGACTGCAACAACGAGCTGAAATGTAGCAATGATTTTGAAGATGGTGCAGGAACAGGCAGCGTTTCATTCTGTTGTACATATAAGGTCCCTATGAATTTGAACCAACCCAACAGCACCTAACAACATAATGGAAAAGTATTCTTCAAAAAAGTGAACATATCACTATTTACATAATCAACTGAGTGAGTATACTTACCAAGAACAATCTTAGAGGCACAAGTTAATTTTTTAATTGTAGGATTTGGTCTGATCCTAATTTAATCCTATCAGAACCTCAACTAACAGTTGGAGCATCTAGGTTATGCAACACCAGATTCAACCTTGACTCCACAGAAAATTGTAGTAGGAGAAAGGAGAAGCAAAGGGGAAAATAAAGGAAACCGAAGATACCTAAAGACATCAGTATTTCCGTCCTTCATCTTGGATATCTGGCTACATTCATCATTACTGACTGCCAAGAGAGCTGGCTTAAGCCCAAGAACAAGCTCACCACTGTGCAAGTGTGACCAGAGAGAACTGGTAGGGGAAAAGATGATGTTTGTTGAGACAATAAGAAGCTTAATATGTCTACACTATTTAAAAATCATTTCTTTCACATTTCCAGCCCTCTATATTTTAATGCCTTTAGATAATTCCTGGTTACCTTACCTAAATTGCAATTCTGTAACTGAAACTCATTTCCAAACCCTAAAGATAGAGGGCTATGAGTTATCACATGATATGCAGTCTGGCAACTGGCACTTTGAAGAAAAAGTTCTAGGAATAGGAATTTTTAAACATAAAAATAGAGAGTTTAGGGATTAATGTGGAAGTTGATATTGCTGACAATACGATATTAACTATACCAGAAAACAGAAGGAAAAGAAAAAGAAATTATTAAACACTAAAATTTCCTTTGCCCCAGTTATAAGTCAGTCAGTTTGGTTCTGGTAATTTCTCTATAGCCTATGTAGTTTTACAGACAGCATGACACTCTCCTTAATAATCTTTGTGAGTTCTTGTAGCTCTGTTTGCCCTTTAAATATTGTTGTTTCTCAAAATTCTGTTATTGATTATTACTCTGTACCCTTTTGTCTCTCCTAGTCTGGATTCACAAACTTCAGTGGCTTCATTTACCACCCATATGGTTGTGATTCCTACTTCTGTCTCTAACTCAGACCTTTCTTGAGATCCAAATCCAAATATAAAACTTCCTACCCAACAATGGCATTTTACCTGAAGTTCAAACTACAATGCAGAATTTGTGATGGCTCACAAACCAGTTCCTCCTCTCCTATGTAGTTAACGAACCTACCATATACTCCTAATTCTGAAGCCACTTATACTTGACTTGTCCTTTGTTGTTTTTGAAATGTAGTATAACTAAGATTTTTTTAATGATTGAATGGACATGTACATTCCCATATAAATTTGCATACCCACCTATATGCAGCTCCCACTGCTCTCCCTGCCCAGTGACATCACACTCTTCCTCTCCTCTCCATACATATCTTACACTCCAACAATCTCCTATCCCTTCCTGTCTAGCCACTCCCCCTCCTCTAGTAAGAGGTCAGCATGACGACATCCTATAGAAACTGCGCACATGATATGATCACTCTGTGACGCCAAATACAAGCCATTCCTGTCCGAGAATTGACCTTTCTTATGATTTATGGACAGAGGCAGCATCAGGGCCAGAGGCCATGCTCCCAGGGGAACTCCGAGGCCTCTATACCATCAACTGCAGTCTTTTAGTGGAGACATCAGGGTGCACCCCTTTTTATTCTTGTGTTGCCAGTGAGACTCAACTTTGTGAGCTCCATCACATCTATGACTGGTGATGGCTGGGCACCATCCAGTTCTTCTGGTCACAATTCAATGTAGTCACCTGCTCACGTGGGTCTCTCTGTCTACTGGCTTCTCTTGCTCCCATATTGTTTTGGTCCTTGGTGATCATCCATTCCTGATGAGTTGGGACCATTTGCTATACCCTGACATGACAGCTTGGCAGCTTTTAAGGCCCCAGATACAACTCACCAATGTGGCATGCAGAAGGCTACCTTAGCAAAATGCTAGTTGTGCCAATTGGCCTCGATTTCCCCTGAGAGCATGGTCCCCAGCCCTCACCCCAGCTATTGTGTCCTTGCAATATTGGGTTAAGATGGGAGGAGTAATCATGTTATGTTGAAGTCCAATTAATACTGATCTTCTTTCTAATGTGTGCTGTCACTGATTTCACCCAACCAAATTTCTATCAGCTATTTAATCTAGACACCCCCCACCCTCCTTCCCTCCCCACCCTTGCAGCCGTCAAAGAGTCTTTTCTTCTATGCATGAGTCTGTTTTTAAGTTCTTATCATAGAAGTCTCATACAATATTTGTCCTTTGGCTGAGTACTTTCACTCAGCACAATGTCCAATTGAAACCAGGTTATGAGTTGTTTCCTAAAATCATCAGTGTTGTTTATCACTGTATAGTGCTCCTTTAAGTATATATACCATAGTTTACCTATCCATTCCTCTGTTCTTCAGCATCTGGGTTAATTCCATTTTTTTGCTATTGTGAACTGTGGTGCAATAAACAGTCGTGTGCATGTATCAGTTAGTGTGAATGGCCTTGATTCTGTAGGATATCTACCGAGCAGTGGAATTACTAGGTCAAATGATATATCTATATCCAGCTTTTTAGGGAAGCACCAGATTGATTTCCAAAGAGGCTGGACCATTTTGCAATCCCACCAACAGTGTAGGGCAGTTCAATTTTCCCCACAGCCTCTCAAACGTTTGTTGTTTTGCATTCTTGGATCATGGCCAACCTTATTGGGGTAAGATGGTATCTCATGGTAGCTTTGATTAGAATTTCTATAATAGCTAATTATCGTGAGCATGTCTGCATGTGTTTTTTGGCTGCCTAGATCTCCTCTTCAGAGAAGTGTCTGTCCACCTCTTTTACATATTACTTCATTGGATGATTTACCTTTTCCTTATTGATATTTTGTAGTACCTTATAGATTATGGAGATCAGGTGCCAGTCTGACGTGGAGTTGCCAAATCTTTTTTCCCATTTTGTAGGTGGCCTTTTAATTCTATTAATAAAGTCTTTGGATGAGCAAAAGTGTTTGATTCTTAACAGTTCCCATTTATCTATTTTCTCTTCTGTTGTTTTTGGTTTGTTTGACAGATTTTGAAGTCTGTCTACATTGTGTATTAAAACTTCCATTGTTGTTCCTGCTTTTCCTTCGATGAGCTTTATTGTTTCAATTTTAATATTTTAGTTCTTTTATCCAGTTTGAGTTGGTTTCTGTATAAGGTGTAGGATATGGGTCTTGCTTCAGTTTATTGCAGATGGATATCCAATTTTGCCACAATTTGTAGAAGAAATTGTTTTTACCTCAGTTTAATGTGTGAGAGCCTGTGTCTAATATCAGCTGTTCATAGAAAGATGGTGTCATGTCTGGGATCTAAATTCTATTCCATTGATCAATCTGTCTCTCTTTGTACTAGTACCAGGCTGTTTTGACTGCTGTGGCAGTGTACTAGGTTCTAAAGTTGAGTAGTGAGAGGCTTCCCAGTGTGTTCTTCTTCAGCAGCACTTTACTTATCCAGGGATTCTTCCCTTTCCAAACAAAATTGGTGATATGATTCTCCATCTCATTTAAAATGTCACTGGAATTTGTATTGGGATTGCATTCTATAAGTAGATTGCTTTGGGTAAAATAGACATTTTCCCAACGTTAAGTCTTCCTATCTATGAGCAGAGTAGGTTTCTACATTTATGTAAGTTTCTCTTAGTTTCTTGTAGTAAGGATTTGTACTTCTCTTTGTAAAGGTCTGTTATTTCTCTGATTAGATTTATTCCTAAGTACTTTATCTTCTTAGGGGTTGTAGTAAATGGTATTGATTTGGTGATTTGTTCCTTAACAACCTTGTTGTTGGTATAAAGGAATCCTACTGATTTACTTATGTTTATCCTGTATCCAGAGACTTTGCTGAACTCTTCTATTGGTTTGAGTAGTTTACTTATGGATTCTTTAGGATTCTCTGCATACAGTGAGATTTTTACTTCTTCTTTGCCATTGCAGATGCACTTTAATTCTTGGCCTTGTCTAATTTCTCGGGCTAGAACTTCTAGTACAATGTCAAACAGGAGAGGTGAGAGTAGGCATCCTTGTCTAGTTCCCGTTCTCCGGGGAAGTTGTTTGACCCTCTCTCCGTTCAGGATGACTTACGCAGTTGGTGTTGTATAAGTGGCCCTTATTGCAGTGAGGAATTTGCTGTCTATTCCTATTTTGCTGAGAGTTTTTAGCATGTATGGGTGTTAGACTTGATCAATTGCCTTTTTTGCACCAATAGACAAAGTCAGGGGATTCTTATCTTTTACGTTATTTATGTAGTTAATCAAATGTATTGCTTTTGTGATGCTGAACAAGTGTTGAATCCCTGGTATGAATCCAACTTGGTAATGATGGATTATTTTTTTCATATGTTGTTGCATTCTACTGGCAAGAATTTTGTGGAAAATTTTTGCATCTAGTTTCATTAGTGATATCGGTCTGTAGTTTTCCTTTTTGGTTGGGTCTTTCCCTGGCTTTGGTACCAGGATTTTGCTGGCTTCGCAGAATGAATTTGGGAGTATTCCATCCCTTTCTATACTGTGAAATACTCTCAGTAGTGTTGGAAATAACTCTTCTCTAAAAGCTTGGTAGAATTCTGCAGTGAAGCCATGTGAGCCTGGATTGTTTTGGCTTGCTAGTTTTGGGACATTTTCAATCTCTTCCTTTGTGATGGGTTTATTAAGTTGTTCTGCTTCACCTTGTGATAATTTTCATAGGTGATATGAATCAAGGAATTGGTCCATTTCCTCTAGGTTTTCAAGTTTGTTAGAGTACAGACTTTCATAGTATTCTGTTATGATATTTTTGATTTCTGTTGGATCTGTGATGACCACTCCCCTCTCATTACTAATTTGGGTTATTTGTTTCCTTTCCTGTTTTTCTTTAATAAGTGAAGCCAAAGGTTTGTCAACTTGGTTGATCTTTTCAAAAAACCAGCTTTTGGTCTTTTCAATTGTTTCAGTTGTTCTTCTATACTTTTGCTCTAATCTTTACGATCTGTTTTCTTCTGGTGCCTAAGGGGTTCCTCTGTTGTTCTCTCTCTACTTGTTCAAGCTGTAGGATTAGTTCTTTGGTTTGATTTCTTTCTTCTTTCCAGATGTGTGCATTTATGGAGATAAACTGACTTCTGAGCACTGCTTTGGCTGTATCCCATAGATTCTGGTAGGAAGTGTTTTTGTTCTCATTGGAATCCATGAATTTCTTTATTTCATCCTTGATTTCTTCTTTAACCTATGTTTTTTTGAGCAAGATGTTGTTCAGTTTCCATGGGTTCCACTTTCTATCTATGTTTTTTCTGCTATTGATTTTGACTTTTATGGCTTTATGATCTGAGAAGATGCTTTGCAGTAATTCAATGTTACGGATTTTGTTGAGAATTGCATTACGTCCTAACACATGGTCAATTCTGGAGAATGTTCCATGTGCACTGGAGAAGAAGGTGTAGTTGTCTGCTAATAGAAAATTCTTCATATGTTGATGAGTTCTAGTTGGTTAATTGTGGCCATAATGTCCTCTTGTCTTTATTGAGCTTTTTTCCAGACGATCTGTTCAATATTGATAGTAGAGTGGAAGTTTCCTGCTATTATTGTGGAGTGATGTATCTCCTTTTTGAGTGTAGTCAGTGTTTCTTCAGTGTATTTAGGTGCTCTAATCTTAGGGGCATAAACATTTAATATTGTTAAGTCCTATTTGTGTATTGAACCTTTCGGCAATAAATAGTGTCCATTCTTGTCCATGATAGTGGATTTTCCATTAAAATCTATTTTGTCTGACATTAGAACTGCCACACCTGCTTTTTGTCAGCTTGAAATATATTCTTCCATCCCTTAATTTTCAGTTTGTTGTAATTCTGTAATTCTAAGATGAGTTTCTTGTAGACAACAAATGGATGGTCATTTCTTTTGGTCTAAGACATTACTTAGTGTCTCTTTACTGGAGCATTCAGTCCATTCACATTTAATGTAATTATTGATAGGTATGTGTTTAGTGCTGTCGTTGTGATATGTTTATTTTTGTGTTGATGTTTTCTCTGTTGTTCTTAGTAATCTGTTCTGGGACATTTTTCTTTGTGAGTTGATTTTTCACCTTTTTCAGGGTTGGTTTTGCGGTTGTTGAGACTCCTGTAGTACATTTCTTGATTTGATATGTTGTATCTTTATTGTGCTTTACAGCTTCCCCTATGATCCCCTTTAATAAACTATATGTAAACCCAATTTTAATTACTACCAGTCGTATTAACTTCCTCTCCATCTGGAAAGACTGTAATGACTGTAGTACATCCCTCTTTTTAAGATGATGACATCATAGTTTTCATGATATACTTACTGGATCATTTCTTTCACTACTATAGCTTTGATTGAATTTGGAGCCTTCCCTAACTGAGTAGGCTTCTGGATGGTGTGTCCTGTATTTGCTTTTAAAATATAAAGTTAATGGTTTTGTTCTTCTAAGCCAAGAGATTCTTTCAGTATTTCATGGAGCTCTGGTTTGGTTTTTATGAAGTATCTGAGTTTCTGTTTATCTGCAGATGTCTTGATTTCATTTTCATATTTGAAAGATAATTTTGCAGGATATGTAATTCTTCGTTGGAAGTTCTCCTTCAAGGCTTTGAATGTGTCATGCCACTGTCTCCATGCCAGCATTGTTTCTGCTGAGAAATCTGACGAAAGCCTAGAGGGTTTCCCGCTGAATGTTAGCTTTGCTTTGAATCTTGCTGCCTTTAAGAGTTTCTGCTTCACTTTGTTAAACTTGATTATAATATGTCTTGGAGTCTTTCTTTTGAGATCTATATGGAGGCATTTGATATGTATCTTGTATATCTATATTCTCTTCTTTCCTAATTTCTGGGAAGTTTTCTGTCAGCAGCTCAGCAATGATAATCTCTGTGTTCTCAGGTGTCTTGCCCTGTTCAGGAACTCCAATTAGTCATAGATCGTTCTCTTAATAGAATCCCACATGTTTCTTAATGCTTCTTCGTTTTTCTTGTTTCTTTTTTCTGATTTCTATTTATAGGTGCTGGAGTTGGTAGCTCTGCTTTGCAAGTCAGAAAGTCTCTTTTCCATTTGTTCTATTCTGTTTTCTTGGCTTTGAATTGAAGTTTCTATCTCTTTGGTTTTGTTCTTGATCTCTTGGATTTCAGAGTACTAGTGTTACTTCCGATTGAACAGCTTGCTTATTTTTCATTTTGCTCTGCTGCTGCATTTTGTATAAGGTCTAGGAGGTCTCCATGTAATACTTTTGTATTTACCTTCCGATGGTTTCAGAAAGGTTTCTTCATCTGGGAAGTTCCATGGTGATTTCTTTTGGGGGCCTTCTGAAGCCATGGGTGATTTCTTGGTTATGCTTTTCTCCAGAGTTTGTTGCTTTTGGGGTCATATGAGTCAATAGAGTCTGGGAGAGATTCTGTGAGGATGGACCGCAGTTGTTTCCTAGGCCATCTTAAAATGAAAGTTAAAGTCAGTCAGGTTTTCAAGTGTACAGTTCGCTCATCCCAACTGGCAAAGTAAGCACCTTTATATCCAACTCCAGATGTTATAAACTAGTTCAAAATACAGAAAGGCTACTGTCCTGCTGGCCTCTGCTGTTGGGCCCCAGCCATAGGCAACACTGTGTAGAATACTGCTTTTCTGCCAGACAAGTGCTCTCTTCCAGGCAGGCGCTGCCTCCCAGCCTAGGAATTGGGTCCAGCTGAGGCCTCCTTAAGGGTAATATGCCTCCCAGTGGAACAAGATGGCGTCCCATAGAAGTTCCCCACCTGCCTCAGTACTAGCTACTCAACAGCAGAAGAGGGAAGAGAGGCCAAAGGTGCCGAGATGCACAGAGTCCAAAGCTGGGCTCTCAAAATACAGCAATTTCACCTGCCGATCCCACCAGCAGTGTGTCTGAGATTAGCTGCTAGTCAAGTCCCAGTTCTGCCCACCAACAAAGGCAGAGAAAAAAAAGTTAAAATGGCGAGTTACCTTTGGACCACAAAAGCCAGCACTGACCAAGCTTGGGGGTCAGCAAAAGAGAGGAAGTTTTCCACTCAGTCATATGAAGTCCAAATTAACAGCCCTATGCCACATCTTAGGGCTCACTAGATGTCCAGAGGGCTCCATGTAATTATCAATTGATGTCTTGGTTTCCAGAGGGCTTTAGGGAGATGTGTGTTTAGTCCACTGTCCTGATTTCTCCTCCATCCTTCACTGAATCTTGACATCCAAACACCAAGTTTACTTTTCATGCATCTCTCATATCTGCCCACTTCTTTTTATTTATGCTCCCATTAGCTTAGTCTAAGCCACTATCATCTGTCAAGCACATCACTGCAATAAACTCCTAAGCAACTATCATTCATGTCCATTATATTGTTCTTTCCAATCTTCTGATCCTTTTTCTATAGTGCACCCAGGGTAATTAAAAACAAAGAAACAAACAAAAAAAATCTTCCTATTCTTTTACAGAAAGATTTTCATTTGTTCTCAGTGATAAAGTTCAATTCTTTTTTTAAACATAGTTTCAAAAGAACTTCAATATCTGACGCTCTCTTGACTTCTTAATCAGCTTTATTTCTTTCTCCTCTACTTCTCCCTTTCATCTTCCACTGTCACTATTCATTATCACAAATGCACAGTGTGCTCTCACATATCCAGTCTCACATACTTTCTTGGCTAATTCATATATATCTTCAAGGTTTTATTTTTATGTTGCTTTCTGTAGGTAGCCTTTCCTGACATCCCAAGGCCTGGCTAGGTGGTCATACTATGTGCTGCTATTTGTTGATATTGTTAGCTGACATTATATTAAATTTGACTCATGAGGACCTTATAAATATAATGGAATGAACAGTTTGTGGGTCCTGTGCCATTTTACATGTTACCACCATTATGTTGATTCATCTTCATAGATGGTATCTTTCATTTTTGCTGACCTTCTACCAGCTGTATTGTCCTTTTCTAGCAATTGGTCTTTCCTGATGAAGTATCTAAAATAAACAAGCCAAAGTCTTGACATCCTACTTTCTAAGGAATATTCTGGTTGTATTTATTTGAAGACTGATTTATTCATTCTTCTGGAAGTCTATAATATATTCAATATTCTTCAGCAACACCACAGTTGACATTGCACTGAAATGTAATTATGTTCATATCTATGTTCCCCCCTCCACTGTATATCCATGAAGATGGATATCTATCTTGTCTTTAGTTGTATTCTCGAAACCTAGCCTAGTACCTGTCAAATCATGGGCAGGTCGATATTTACTCCACTAAAGAAATATATTTATTTAATCTCCATTGAAAACACCATGACCAATTTGTTTTATTATAAGAATAAATATAAACAAAAGAGCTACATTCTTAATTGAAAAAGGAAGTTTGGAAATCAGACTACCCTAGTGTGGGTCCTGGTTTTGTTACTTACTAGTTATGAACCTTGAGCAACTCATTTAGTGCATAGGAGTCTGAATTTCATCATCTGTTAGTTTAAGAGATAATTTTCCCTAGTGACATTACATGGTTTTTCTAGTAATTGATAGAAAGAATTTATGTGAAATAAATTTTTATGAAGTATAATGGAAATGGAAATATAACACTTAAGATTTTCCAGTTAAAATTGACTTCAAAATAATATAAAGGAGTTGATGATTATTGAATGTGAGTATTGGATATATAGAAGTTTATCATACTCTTCTGTTTCTATTTATATATATTTAAAACTCTGTATTGTTATTTTAAAATGTTGTCATGCTTTTTCTACTTGGAAAGCCAATTATCAGTGTATGCATAATATTACATTGTTCAACATATTAATTTGAAATTCAATTATCATATACAAATATATCATATATTTACACATTTTTATAGCCATATAATTTCAAATTTATGTGCCAATAGGAATATAGCTCAATATCTCTGTGCTCATGTACGGCATTATATACACAGAAATAGTTTTACAGCATGCTCAAATCTTATATAACAAATTATTGAGAAAAAATTTAAACTTAACCATCCCACTTGGCTTGGCTTTTATCCCATTTTAAGACATATGGATCCACCATATTCATAAAACTTACATAATGATAGAGAATATAACATAAAACAGAACTATACATATGATTGTTAGAATCATTACACCAAAGATATCAACTTAGTTGAACGATCTCAATTTTATTACCATCACTTTTATCCAGTCTAAAATATGTAAAATTCTTGGTTTAGGAAAAAAAAATCACCTTCAGAATATAAAATTAAACTATTTTTGGTAACTGCCACAGCACTTACTGTCTAATCTTTATATATCAACCAATAGATTTTCAGAGTTGATTCAGCTAATTTGAAAGGCTGGAAAAATATCTTTCGCCACATGAAAATGTAGTTACCCTGTCGACAAGAAAGAAAAACCTTAATGAATTAGAGGGAACTAGTCTGGCTGGCAGTATTGTACACCTGATGGTGCAGTGGTTAAGAGCTCAGTTGCTAACCAAAAGGTTGAGAGTCCAAATCCATCAGCTGCTCCTTGGAAACTCTAGAGGGAAGTTCTACTTTGTCCTGTGGGGTCACTATGACTTGGAATCGACTCAATGGCAACAGGTTAGCATTGTACCCTAGATACAAGATACAAACAAACTTTTAAAATAGCATTTGTCTAACTCCTTCTGGCAGTCCTATTTGGAAACAAAGACAAACCACATGAAAACAGGCTATAAACTATTAGTACCTCAATAGCCTACACTGACTACTCATTTTTCTCTTATATGTGTCTCAGGTCACTCTGTTAGGAAATGATTTATATTTTTATTTCTCCCTAGAATGCCTTTCCCTCTAATTTTTGTTGAACTTGACAAACGAAACCCACTTGCCAGGATCTGATTCTAATGTCACTTCTGTGATGCTTTCCATGGTCCCTATAGTCTAAAGATCACCCAGTACTGTGGAGTATCACAACATTTTGTTTCTACCATGGTGTTAGCTCTTTTGACAGTGTACTCTAATGAATTACTTCACTCTGTGGAATACAGCAACACTCAGTCATTTATGTATTGCCCATAGATGCTTTCATGCTGCAACAGCCAAGGTGAACAGTTGCATCAGAGAGCATATGGGTCACAAAGCCTAAGATATTTATACCTGGCCCTTTGCATAAAGTTTGCCAACCTGTTATTTATATCTAACTTGATTCATTCTGTGGAACTGAGAAAACTTTATTATCTGAATAAAGTTGGACTTCCATTAAGCAAGTAGGATGAGATAAATGTCTATTGGTAAGATACAACATACTGCCTCTGTAGGCGGGGAAGTGGAATGGAATCCCCAGAAGGTACAAATGTTTAAGAAGCTCAACTGTTAACTGATGGTTTGGAGGATTGAGTTCACTACAGGTCACCTCAGAAGAAAAGTCTGGTGACCTACTTTCAAAAAATCAATCAGTGGCACCTGCTTTTACTGATAAGGAGTGGTGGAAAGGCAGAAAGAGAATGATAATCAAAGAGAGTTTTCTCGATAAATTTTCAATTCACAATTCCTGTTAAAGTTTTTGGTTTTTTATTTTTATTTTTTGCTCTGTTTGTGGGCTCCAAATGTGCCGTAACACCAAGAGGAATTAATTTGCTGGGGATAGTGAAGAACTCCTTTGGACTGAAATCATGAGAAAACTGGTGAATTTCCCTCAAAGTTAATCTTTGATGTTTATTGTGCAACTTTTATTCTTGATAAGACAATGCTGAGCTGGATACCACTTACGGCTAATGCCCTTGGCCTTACTGAGCTTTGCCATTTAGGAGACATAATCCCCACATCTAATTTCAAACAGAAGATTTACTTTGTTTGAAATAAAAATTGGAAAAAATTCTATTTCTTTTTCATATAAAGTTTTAATGCTTGTTCTATTTCAGAAGCCCATGATATTGTTATTATATTACTATATTATTCTGTTAGCATAAATGTTAATGACAGACATATACAAGTTTGTTTTAAATTTAATAAGAATAATATTTAGATGGATCTAACTTCTTGCCCTACCTGTGAGCAAAATTAAAATATTTTATAATGTCTCATCATGTTTTCAAACGAAGTTGATAATCTATTTAATCAGTTGCCAATATGCAATCATGAAAAGGCCCTACAAAGACTTACCTACACTAAGACACTACTTCATTCCCCCTAAATGGAAGAAAAGCCCACAATTCCTTGTTCTGAGTTCAAAACATTTAATTCTAGTATAGCTCTACCAACTTACTAACCCTGTGATCCTATTGAATTTTTTAAAGATTTTCTAATTTCAATTTCTTCATGTGCAACTTAGAAATAATAATATACCTTCCTTCTCTACTGTATGTATAAAATAAGTGATAGACATGAAAGTATTTTTAAAATTCAAATAAATTTACAAATATGGCTTTACATTAAGTTACAATATATCTTTAAGTGATTGCTATTGCATATAGTTTACATAATTTAGGAAATTAGCTTGTATGACCTTTTAGCTTGATATCTAACATAGAACAAGAAACAGAAAAGATAATTTTATAGGGAAAAATTAGAAAGTAACAAATAAAACTCTGAATCAGCTTTAACTGACTTCCAATGCTGTGAGAGGGATAGTGAAATGGGATAATCTGGGAACTCAAAGAAGTGAATTACTACTAGCTTTCCTGTAGAGGAGAAACAAAAAGATAAAAAATATATCTCTAAGGGAAAGTGGAAAAACATCAATTAAAATTTTTGACTTATAATAGCGTCCAAATCTCACACTGCTTTAAAATCCTAAGCATTTTAAATTAACTATGTATATATTAGGCTCCCATTTGGTACATTTGGTACTAGACTGCTAACTTAAATGTTGGCAATTCTAATACACCTAGTGGTACCTTAGAGGAAGAGGCCTGGCTATCTATTTCTATAAAAACTCTGTGTAACACACAGGGTCACTATGAATCAGACTCAACACAGCAGAAACTGACAACATATATTTAGTATATAAAGGATAAGTAAGGACCGTGTAAAAGGTGTTGAAATAATTTTGGAAAATATGTTGAGAAGGAAATATGAACAAAAGCACAAAGGTAGGAGGCATAGGACATGTAATAGATAGTTCACCATTCTGGCTAAAACAGGGAGCATAAGAATGCATATAGTAGCATACAAGATTGAAGTGTCAACTGAGACCAGATCAGGGGAGAATTTGAAGAAATCTTTCTTGCATGCATAAGTGCACAGATGTATCATAAAATATGTACAATCTGCAGACACAATACGATATACACATAGGATGATTGTTAAAGTTTAGACACCAAATTTTCCATCACAACATTTAATATTTGTCTTAGTCATCTAGTTCTGCTTCAACAGAAACACACAAATGGATGGCTTTAAAAAGAGAAATTTTATTTTGTCATAGTTTGTTAGGCTACAAGACCAAACTGAGGGAGTCATCTCCAGAGAAGGCTTTCTCTGTCAGCTCTGGAAGAAGGTCCTTGTCATCAATCTTCCTCTGGACTGGAAGCTTCTGAGGGGCAGGGATCCAGATCCTTTCCAAAGGACCCGCTCTACTCCCAACACTGTTTCTTGGTGGTATGAGGTTCCCAACTCTCTCTGCTACCTTCTTTCCTTCGTGCCTTACACACTGAGTACTGCTCATCTCAACTGCTTCCCATCCTCCTTCATTAACATTACAGAGGTAGATTTTACAACATGGAGCACTATCACATAATACTGGGAGTTACGACCTAGCCAAATTGCTACACACATTTTTGGGGGAACACAACTCAATCCACGATATGTTCCATTTTCCACTTACCTATTTAAATCATCCATTTCTAGATAATCTTTAGTGAGTTGTTCACTTTTGAAAATTCCACTTGAAAACGTTTTCATCAACAGAAGCTCAGTAAGAATGAAAACATGATGTTTTATAAATTCACTTGGCTATAAATGGATTTTGAGATTTTTCACAGCAGACCTACATGAAATGACTTTCTGGCTCATGTTGATTTCAAGGGTTGACTCTCTGAAGATGAGCAGCCTGAGTTTCCTTCTTTAGAGATTTCTATTTTGAAGGAAATATGGGCAACCTTACCAGTTTCATATGGAAGTATGTTGTTCTACATCATTAAAATAATGTAGAAAGTAGTGTAAATGTTTTATGCTGATATTTCTAGGTATGCTATGTTTATTCTGTGTCCTTTGAGCATAATATATTAAAGAAGGCTGCTGCTAGAAGAGACCTGGAGAGTTCAGTCAGCTACCAACTCTCCAAAGCAAGAGAGCACCAACCAGGAGTTACCTGTTCTATTATTAAACACTACAAGGGAAGGGAATACTTGTCATTTTCAGTTTTGTGCTTTAGGAAGAATATATATGTGATTATCGGAACTTCAGGAAAAGGCAGAATATGGTTCCCTTTCTGCATATTTTTTAGTAAATGAGCTTTATTCCACTCAGAAATTTTACAAACATATCTCTTTCCAGGTTACTTCCCTATGCTTTATTCCATTTGTTTCCCTAATGGATAACCAGGACCCACTACAACAATAACTTCCTATGCCATTTCCATGCCTTATACTCCCATATTTTTACCTCCTTTGGTATTTTCACATCTGGTATCTCCTTCTGTTATATATCTGTTGTCCACCAACAAATGGATGGATAATAATGAGGTGGACAAACAAAAAAATCCTGGCTCATGCTTTGGGCAGCTAACATATTGTCTTTCTTTCTTTTTTTCCTCTCATCATGCGCAGTCAAACTGCTTCAAGACTGACTAAAGCAGAGCACTGGTGGTGCAGTGGTTAAATTCTCAGCTACTAACTGAGAAGGTCAGTACTTCAAATTAACAGAAGAAGGATGGGGCAGTATGCTTCTGCAAAGAAGCCTTAAAAAATAAACAGTAAACTAATACCATCAATAATGTAAAACCTTGTAGGGTAAAATTACAGCCAATAGAACCTCTTATTGCTTTTCATATTATCCCCACATACATTTAGAGATTTCCTAAAGAGAATATTTTCATATTGAATTTCATAATTAAAAAAAGACAATACTGCTATCAGGGAAACTTTTCAACTATATTTCATTTCATTTAAGAAATGTTAAATTGTTCTTAGTTAGAAATAATATCGAATTTGTCCTACATTTAAATAATTTTTCAAAGTTTGGTTTTTTTCATACCCCCATAATTTTATTGGGATGATGGCAGGAATCAGTGGTCAATAACAACAGTATAATATTATGTATTTTCCAAGTTTTATTGATTATTTTTCGGTGATCTTGGAACCATACTTTTTGGCTATAGTTCAAAACGATTTTTTAAATAATGGATAATTTAAAAACTTTTACCTCTGCTTCCACCCTGTGTTATAATTTTCCTGGGAAACATTTTATTATGCCAAATATATGTTTATAATCGACGGCACTTGGAGACTTGGCACAACCTTTGAAAATAGCCAATAAATTAACTTTTTTTGTTTTACTCCTGGACATTAATTAACATTGTTACCACTGAAAGAAACCTTAAGAACCTAGTTTCAGGTGCTATTCTTACTATAAAATTCATGGTGACTCTCAATCAACCTCTCCCCATTATGTACTCCATGACTCCTCCTCAAGTCGTATAGGAAATTGTGTTTGCATATGAGTAACGTATTTTCCTAAAGAGAAGAATCACAGCCCTTCAAATCCCTGAATCTAGAGATAACGAAACTGTGTTTTAACACTTTTTACCAATATGTGTTATTGGGGTTGCCTATTTGGGAAACCCTGGTGGTGTAGTGGGTTAAGTCTCACCACTGCTAACCACAAGGTCAGCAGTTCAAATCCACCAGGCGCTCCTTGAATACTCTGGGGGTCAGTTCTACCCTGTCCCCTAGGGTCGCCATGAGTCAGATCTGACTCGACGGCACTTGGCTTGGCTATACCAGAACCTATGAAGTTAGTAAATCCAGTGCTCTTTTTGTGAATCCCTGATGCCTCCAGTTTATTTACTTTGTATTTTGTTGCTTTATTTCAAATCCATGGCTCTGGCTTTAGTTTCATTCATTTGAAACATACTGAAACTCTCATTTGCTTCTGGTAGGAGTATAAATTACTACACTTCGAAAACTGGTAGTATTTACTAAAAGTGAACATGTTATTGTTGTTGCTTGATGCCATTCAGTTGATTCCTGCTTCACAGCAATGCCACCTAAAATAGAATGCAAAGTTTCTCAGTCTTGTGCCATCCTCACAATAATCGATACATTTGCACCCATTGTTACAGCCACTATGTCGATACATTTCGTTGAAAGCCTTTTTTTTTTCCTTCCTTTTTTGCTGATCATCTTCTTCACCAAGTATGATGTTCTTCTCCAGAGGCTGGTCCCTCCTAACAACATAGTAAGCAATGTTTAGCAAGATGAAGTCTCAGCATCATTGCTCTCTGGCTGTACTTCTTTCAAGACAGATTGAAGTACAGTTCTGGTAAAGAATATCAAATACACTAATAAACTGCCAGAGGAATAGACAAAACTGTCTTGGATGCTGTAGGTTTGTTTGTTCTTTTTGGAAGTTTATGGTATATTCAATATCCTTCACCAAAACCGTAGTTCAAAGGCATCAATTTTTCTTCAGTCTTTCTTATTCATTGTCCAGTTTTCACACACATGTGAGGTGATTGAAAACATTATGGCTTGGATCAGGTGCATCTTAGTCCTCAAAGTGACATCTTTGGTTTTCAGTGCTTTAAAGAGATGTTTTGCAACAGATCAGCCCACTGCAATATTTCCTTTGATATTTTGGCTTCTGCTTCCATGGGAATTGATGGTGGATCTAGGTAAAATCAAATCTTTGACAACATCAATATTTTTTCCATTTATGATTATGTTGTTTATTGGTCCATTTGTGAGGATTTTTGTTTCATTTATGTTGAGATACAATCTACACTGATGGCTGTAACCTTAAATCTTCATCAGTACTTCAAATTCTCATTGCTTTCAGCAAGCAGGGTTGTATTATCTGCATATTACAGATTCTTAATGGGTTTTCCTCCAGTGCTGATGTCAAATTCTTCTTCACACAGTCCAGCTTCTCTGATTATTTACTTAGCATACATACTGACTAAGAATAGTGAAAGAATACAGTCCTGGTACACACCTAGCCTGATTTAAAGCCACACAATAACCCCTCGTTCTGTTCAAAAGACTGCCTCTTGATCTATGTTCAGGTTTCTCATGATGACAATTAAGTGGTGTGGAATTCACATGACTTGCATGTTACTCACAGTTTTTTAAGCTCTGTACAGTCAAATGTCTTTGCATAATTAATAAAAACACAGGTAAAAATTTGTTTGGTATTCTCTGCTTTCAGCCAAGATCCATCTGACGTAAACAATGATATCCCTTGTTACAAGCTCTTTTCTGAATCTGGCTTGAATTCCCGGCAGTTCCCTATCAATGTACGACTGCAGCTGCTTTTAAACTATTTTCAGCAAATTTCGCTGTCATGAATTGTTAATGATATTGTTTGGTAATTTACTTATTCCGTAGGATCTCACTTCTTTGGAATGTGCGGTAATATGGATCTCTTCCAGGCAGTTGGCCAGGTAGCTGACTTCCAAATTTCTTGGTATAGTGAGGGAGCAGTCCTTCCAGCATTGCATTAGTTTGTTGTGGCATCTTAATTGGTATTCTGTTAATACCCGGAGCCTTGACTTTCACCATTGCCTTCAGTGAAGTCTGGCCTCCTTCCTTCATTACCATAGGCTCTTGTTCATAGGCTACCCCTTGAAATGATTGAACATTTATTATTTCATTTTGGTAAAGTGAATCTATGTATTTCTTCCATCTTCCTTTGATGCTTCCTGAGTCTTTCCATTTTTTTGCCCATAAAAAACAAGCAAACGAATATTGACACTGAGTTAATTCCAACTGATAGTGACCCTATATGACAGAGCATAACTGCCCCATATTGTTTTCAAGACTGCAATCTTTACGGAAGCAGACTGTCACATCTTCGTCCCAGGGAGCAACTAATGGTGTTAAAACCATTCATGATTTGGTTAGCAGCAGATTGCTTAATCACTACACCACCAGGGTTCAAGATTGCCACTTGAAGTTTGAATTTTTTCTTCAGTACTTTCAGCTGGAGAAATGACAGTATGTTCTTTCTTTTTGTTTTCTAAGTCTAGGACTTTGCAAATATCATTATAATACTTTACCATGTCTTCTCTAGCTTCCCTGAGTAAATATAAATATACCCTATGAGCCCAGAATCCCTCTACTGAGTATAATCTAACATAAATATGTGTGTGTGTGTGTATCCATCAAAAGATATGTGCACAAAGTTCACTGCAGAATGCTTCCTTATGGCCACAAACTGGGAACCATCTAAAAGCCCATCAAACTACAATGCAGAAATAAACCATAGCATAGTCACATAAGATAATACTATACAATAACGGTAATGACTGCACTAAAACTACAATCACATAGAGGTATCTTACAAACTTAAGATTGAGTCACCAGAGTCACCCACAGAAGACTACATACTACATAATTTACATAAAATAATGCTGGTGAATGGTGAACAGAAAGGCATATGAGGCAAGGGCTGACTTCCGGAGTTGTGGTAACTTTTAGTATTTACCGAGCAAACTAGCTTCTTATTGAGTAATTAGTACACTTAATGTTTAATGACATTGCTTAATAACCCTACAACAGGTCAATCCTCTCCCTCTCAACTTTTGATTCTTTGTTACCAGATTTCTGGTCCCGTCCTACCTTCTAGTCATTGACCCTGGGCAGGCATGCCCCTTTAGCCTTGTTTTGTTTAATGGGCCTGTCTAACCTTTGGCTGAAGGTTGAGCCTCAGGAGTGGCTTCATTATTGAGCTAAAAGGGAGTCCAGAGGCCATACTCCCAGGGTTTATCCATTCTCTGTCAGTAACCTTCTATTTTCCAACTTGGGTTAAGCATTGAGCCTGAAACTAGTTATACCAGTAATAAAACTAATTGCAATACCATAAACTTATATTTTGAGAATTTACATTTACAAAATGGATTTTTTATCAAATGATCAGAGAAAAGGAGGATTGGGTTTTAAACATACAAACAAGACCTATTTTCACCTTTGTGCTGGTCATGCAGATTCCTATAAACAAAATGTCTAGAGGTAATTAAAATGGATTTTATAATTACAAAATTAAAGTCTACAATGTGAATTGATTAACAGGCCAAGTCACTCCATCTTCTAACTGTAACATCATTCTGTCCTTTCATTTAGTCACTCACAGAGAGGGGCTCTGGTGGCTCAGTGACTAAGTTTCAGCTGTTAGCCAAAAGACTGGTACATCAAATCTACTAGCTGCTCCTTGGAAACACTATGGGGCAGTTCCACTCTGTCCTATAGGGTCTCTATTTACAGGGACCTTTTCCTTTCAGCTTTCTTCTGATTTAATGACTCAGAAGTCAAGAACATTAACATAGAACCTTTCCCTTATTGTGAAATTTCCCTGATTTAATCTGATAAGTTATCATTAGAAAAAGACTTTATTGCTATGATACTGCTATGAAAAGATTGAGCCTAAATATTTCTAATTGGTAGACGTTTTTGTGACTCTTCAGGTACATGTTTTCTCTTAACATATCTTTTTATCTTAAGGCTTTTTCACAGGTGAGAAAAGAGTTTACAAAAGCCTGTGAAGTTATACATCAGATTATGGTGTGGTGTTTATTACATTCTTTGTCTAGAAGTTGTTAAAATTCATTTTATTCCTCTATGTCAATTTCATCACTAACACTGTAGCATTTAATTACCTCATCCCAAAATTCCCTGGTTGGAGCTCCAGTTGAAATTTTCTTCTCTGGTGGTGAGGATAATAAGCGTTGTTAAGATGCCTTGAAGTTTCATAGACATGCTGATTTGATTATAAAATGGAAAATGTTTTTATTTCCTATAAAAGCATAATGAAAACATTTTGGAAATTAGAAAAATCCAATTAAAATTGATCACTTACAGTATAACTGGATTCAAACAACAGTAGGGGAACTCACCTATTGTTAATAAAACATCAGGAAATTCTTACAACTGATAAAGAAATATTTTACATCCTTGTAGCTAAAGTAATTTACTGCATACTTGGAAATCAGTGTCTATGGCTTTGATTTCAGCCAGTATTCTGTTATTCAAATGTACATTCATCCTTAGAGATGAGACAGAATAATTTACTTATGCCAGCTGGAACAATAGATAGATTTAGTGCCCCAAATTAAGACCAACAATTTCACAAAATACTCATCCCTTGCTCTTTGAGACCTGGACCAAGAATGTTAATGTTTAACAAGAACTAGCTCCTTGTGGGAATGAAGAGTGGGGGAAAAAAAAATCCAGAAATGAAAGAAAAAAAAAAGAAATTGTAATGGATTGCAAAAATTAAATTCTAATCAATAACTTACATGTGCATTTAGATTTATTCTTGCTTTTTCCTACATCTAAGTTAATTAGATAAGTGCCTATGATGTAAAAGCAAAGAGACAAAGTATGTTAGAGATGGGGATAGTCAGAAAAGCTTGAAAACACTGGATGACATTTAAATCAGCACATCCTAATGATAAGCAACTGAAGATTAAAGGTAATGGTGCATGTTATTGCAAAGCTCTTAGCTGTTACTTTGAGGAAGTTGCTCAGAAGTGTCAGAGTCTAAAATAGAGTTCAGTGTCCAGTTTTACTAAAAGGATTATCCTGGAAAATTGTAGACTTGTTAGCTTAACTTCAGTACCTGGAGTCATCACACTGTCAATTTGAAAATGCCTACAGCGCCACAAAATGTTAAAAAATAAGCAACATGGCTTCACAAAGAGCAAACACCAGGCCCATTTCATTTCCCTCTCTACCGAGTTGGTATCATTTTCAGAGAGGAAGGAAAGAATTATCATAAACCCAATAAATGCTTGCAAATACCATTTTAATGTTTCTTTTCCTTGACTTTTTGTTATTAAATGGATTTTTATCATTCATGTTTCCCTGCCAACTCAAGTCTTAATGTTTCCTATAATTTCTCTAAGGCTAGGCTTAAGAGAAGATAGTCAATTTTTTTGGTGTCATTTTAGAGACTCTAGCAAGAATTCACTGCTCTCCAAACCAGCTATTAATATTTAGGACTTTATATCTTTATGTTAGGCCCTTTGATACTACAAACAAGCTGCATGACCTTGAGGAAGTTATTAAACCTTGAGCCTGTTTCAGTATCCATAAAAGTTGAAGTTCTCTTCCAGTCCTCTCAATCTATTACTGGAAATAGGGAGAAAATTCAAAGCAATGTTTTGAGTCACCTCAGTAAAAGCCAGAAGTTTGTTAAAGGAGCCTATAAAGTAGAAATACTAGAAGTACTGTAATGCAAACACAAATGAAAGGAAGTAGAAATTATGTTAGAAAACTACTTCAGATGAAGACGATAATGAGGTTGATAAAAATAACTAATATGAAAGCAGCGTACGTTATGTGTCAGCCATTTATCAGAATATATATATGATAGCACTAAAAAGACAAAATTAGAAAAAAATGATTTAAGAGTAAAGAATGTGAAAGCTACAACATTTAAGAATGATAGAGCAAAATGACTGAAGTAAGCAGTGTGTAAAGTTCAATAATTTTCTCTCTGTACTTAGTATTCACTAAGTCCTTACCAAGGAAAGTAGAATCGCATCTGCTTTAGGATTCCGTATTTGAAAAGTAATGTAGGTTTTATAAAGTTGTTATAGAAGAGTTCAAAGAAAAACAAAGAAGATTAAACAAACCTAAGAAGTTTAAGAGACCTTTTTACCTTGAGGGGGGTTTGAGTTAATGATAGAAGAGGTAAGCAAGTTGTGGACTTGCTTTGGAAAAATAACTTAAGGCTGAATGAAGAGGAAAAATGTTGAATAATTAATTCAGTAAATGAATGCAGTAAACACTTACTGCTTACCTATTACTACTTGTAATTGTGATAGGAAAAACTACATGACGTCTCTATAAGGAATTTAAATTTTGACTGGGAAAACAAAATTAACATAGACATTCCCAACCAACATTTTCTATAGCAATCCTATAGGAAAGAGTAGAATTACCCCATAGTGTTTCCAAGGGGTAACTCGTGGATTTGAACTGCCGACTTTTTGGTTAGTAACTGAACTGTTTACCACTGCATGACTGGGGATCCAAGGCTTTATAATGTTTATTATAATCCAGTGTGAAATGAGTAGTTCAGACAATAAATAAGACCAGTATTTAGAGAGGAGAGACAAAGGTAGTCCAGGGTACATACACTGTTCTTAAAGCTTGCATCCCCCTTACTCTCCCTCTGATCACTTAGCCTGACTCATAGATCTCTGCACTGATGGAAAACAAAAAGTCTTCTATGAACTATGCCCTCTCCACCCCCTACAACAGTACAAATATACAAATTAGCAAGGTGCTCTTTCTTTGTTACAGCTTACATTTGCCTATAACTCAGTTCTTTTCACTCTGTGTTATTACCTGTTTGCTTATCTGTTCCCTTTAGTAGAATGTAAGTTCTTTGAAATTAGGAGTGGCACATTATTTATTATTGTATCTATCATCTAGTGCATGCCTTAGCATATATTAGGAAGTTAATATTTGAAGAATAAAGGATCAAACAAATGAGTGCTCTATCAATATCAAAGGAATTCCTCCCTGTCTGACCCTTGTAGTCTTGCTGTAACAGAAGTACCATAAGTGGATAGCTTTGGCAAACATGAATTTATTTTTCCACAGTTTAGAAGGCTAGAAGTCTGATTTCAGAGCACCTGTACTGAAACCCTGGTGGTGTAGTGGTTAAGAGCTACAGCTGCTAACCAAAATTATCAAAAAAAGAATAGAAATTATTTAAAAAAGTAGTAAATCTAGAACCTAATAATAATAATAGTATATCATGGGAGAAGCTTAACATGTGGTTGAAGACTACCTATCAAAGTCTTGGCAAAACTGATGTTAATTTCCTTCGTGTTGACTCGTACTCACAGGGACCTTATTATGAAAGAACAAAATGATGCCTGATCCTGCACCATCTTCAAGATCACTGGTATGTTTGAGTCCATTGTTGTGGCTATTATATCAATCTATCTCACTGAGGGTTTCCCTCACTTTCATTGACTCCCTACCTAACATAATGTCCTTTTGTAGTAATAGGTCTTTTCTGAAAACAATGTCCAAAGTAAGCAAGTTGAAGTCTTGTCATTTTTGCCTCTAAGGAGCATTCTGGTTGTATTTCTTCTAAGATTGATTTGTTTATTCTTCTATAAGTCCATGGTATAGCCAACGTTCTTCCCCAGCACCACAATTTGAATGTACCCATTCTTCTCCTGTCTTCCTTTCTCATTGTCCAGCTTTTGCATGCATATCATGTGACTGAAAAGACCATGGCTTGGGCCAGGCACACCTTAGTCACGAAAATGATGCCTTTGCCTTTTAAGACTTTAAAGGGGCTTTTTGCAGCATATTTGCCCAATGCAATATGTTCATTGATTTCTTGATTTCTGCTTCCATGGATGCTGACTGTTGACACAAGCAGAATACAAATGCTTAACCTGCTTGGTTACTAAACCTAGTCTACCCAGAAGTGCCGCAAAAGAAAGGCCTACTTCTGAATAGTCAACCATTGAAAACCCTGTGGAATACCATTCTACCATGACACACAATCAAGTCACCATGAGACTGAATCACCTCAACAGCAGCTGGAATATTAGTCAAATCAAAACTACAGTGAGATACCACTTTACACCCAATAGGATGGCTATTATCAAGAAAATGGAAAATTCCATGTGTTGGTGAGTATACAGTGAAACTGGAATCTTCCTGCATTACTGGTGGTAATGTAAAATTGGCCAGTTCCTACAAATAAAAAAAGAATTAATGTATGGACCAACAATTTCACCTGTAGGTATATATACAAAAGATTTGAAAACGGGAATTCAAATGGATATCTGTATATTAATGTTCATTGCAGATGATTCACAACAGCCAAAAGGTAAGGAATGCACAAAAATGTAATATATGTATATGCATATATATACACAATGGAATATTATTTAGCCAACAAATGGAGTGAAGTTTCAATACATGTGATAATAAAAATGACCCCAAACGCATTTTTCTAAGTTATATAAGCCAGCCATAAGGACAAATAAAATAGGCAAATGTGTAGAGACAGAAATTAGATTAGTGGTTACCATGAGCTAGTTAAGGAGGTTTACAATTAATTCTTACTGGGTATAGAGTTTGTTGGCGGGGGTGATGAAAAAAATTTGAAACAAACAGTGGTGCTGGTTGCACAGTATGGTGAATACAATTAATACCATTCAAAAATGGTTAAAATTAAAAAATTATACATTTTGTCCACTCAGAAACAGGAACTTAGTGACTTAAAACAACAGCTACTTACTATTGTTTGCTCATGAGTAAACTAGGTAGTTGTCATCATCTGGATCAAGTTTGGCTGATTTTATCTGGCATTCCTCACACATTCTTGCCACCTGGCAGGCCAGCAGGAAACTAGATAATCCTAAAATAATTTTGAATAAGACTCATTGACTCTACTCTAAAAGGTCTCTCATTCTTCAGTACACCAGTTTGGGCTGGTTGTCTCAGTGGAAAATAGGTTCCATGAGGATGCCTATTGATGTAGAAGTAGAAGCACTCAAATCCTATTGAGGCTTAGGTTTAGAATTGACACAATGTTGCTTCTTTTGAGGTCTACTGAGCAAAGTCAGAAGACCAGTACAGAATCCAAATGGTTAAGGACAACAACAATACAGGTAAAATGGTAGGGAGTCAGGGGTGACATTAACTGAGGCCATCAGTGAAAATAATCAGTATCATTTATTGTTAATTACCACCATAACAGATTGAAAGATAAAAATCTCATGAACTAGTCAATAGATGAGGGAAATTAAGTATCCATTTATTTAAAAGCTTGGCGGACGGAGTCAAGATGGCAGACTAAACACACATCTCCCTAAATCCCACTGGAAACCAAGACCTGAACTGATTAAACTAATTAAACAGAGCCTTCTGGACACCTAGTGAGACCTAAGACATGGCACATGGCTGTTAATTTGAATTTCATACCACTGAATGGAAAACCTCCTCTTTTTGCTGACCCTGCTTTTCGCGAGAGCTGACTTTCACATACTGAAGGTAACTCACCATTTTATTTTTTTTTTTCTCTGTCTTGGCCAGTGGGAGGAGCTGGGACATGACTGGCAGCTAGCCTCGGACTCACTGCTGGTGGGATTGCCAGGCAAAATTTCCATGTTTTGAGAGCCCAAGTTTGGACTCTGTGCATCTTGGCACCTTTGGCTTCTCTTTCCACGTAGCTTGAATGGAGGCAGGCGCTGAGGTTGTGTGGGATGCCATCTTGTTCCATTGGGTATGGAAGCCCCAGCTGGACCTAGTTCCTAGGCTGAGAGGCAGCGCTTGCCCGGAAGAGAGCACTTTTCCAGCAGAAAAGAAGTATTTTACACACTGTGGCCTACAGCTGGAACCAGGCAACAGAGGCTGTGGACTCTGTGCATCTTGAAACCTTTGGCCTCTCTATCTACCTCTAACACAGAGTAGCCTGGACACAGGCAGGCAGTGAGCTTGTGTGGAACACTGTCTTGTTCCACTGAGAGGCGGAAATACCCTTATCGAGGCCTCAGCTGGACTTAATTCCTGGGCTGGGAGGCAGCACCTACCCAGAGCAGAGCATCTTTCTGTCAGAAAAGCTTGATTCTACACAGTGTTGCCTACACCTGGGGCCTGACAGCAGAGCCCAGCAGAGCAGTAGACTTTCTGTATTTTGAGCTCGTTTATTGCATCTGGGGTTTGATATAGAGGTGCTTACTTTGCAACCTGGGAAGAGGGACCTATACACCTGAAAACCTGACTGATTTTGGAAGTTGTCAGATACCTTTTACCTTTCATTTTAGGACAGCATAGAGAAACAACTGCAGTCGATCCTCACAGCATCTCTCCCAGACTCTATTGACTCACAGGATGGGCAAAAAGCAACAAACTCTGGAGAAAACCATAACCAAGAAATGACCCATGGTTCTGAAATCCCCAAAAAGAAGTCACAAAAAACTTCCCAGACAAAGAAACCTTTCTGAAACTATCAGAAGGTGAATACAAAAGGATTATATACGGAGCCCTCCTACACCTTATAAAAAATGCAACAGAACAAAATGGAAAATTAAGCAAGCTGTTTGAATCTGAGGGAGCACCAGTACTCTGAAATCCAATAGATCAAGAACAAAATCAAAGGTGTAGAAATTTCAACTCACAGCCAAGAAAACAGAATGGAACGAATGGAAAATAGACTTTCTGATTTGGAAGACAGAGCTACTGACTCCAACATCTATGAGGAGAAATCAGAAAAAAGAAACAAGAAAAATGAAGAAGCATGTGGGACTCTATTAAGAGGAACAACCTATGATTAATTGGAGTTCCTGAACAGGGTGAGACACCTTAGAACACAGACAGTATGGTGGCTGAGCTGCTGACAGAAAACTTCCCAGAAATCAGGAAAGAAGAAAATATAGACACCCAAGATGCATATCGAACACCATTCAATATAAATCTCAAAACAAAGACTCCAAGACATATTATAATCAAGCTTAACAAAAGGAAATATAAGCATAGACTCTTAAAGGCAACAAGACTCAAAGAAAGCTAACATTCAGACAGAAACCCTCAAGTCTTTCATCAGATTTCTCAGCAGAAACAAGGCTGACATGGAGACAGTGGCATGACACATTCAAGGCTTGAAGGAGTAGAACTTCCAATCAAGAATTATATATTCTGCAAAGCTATCTTTCAAATATGAAAATGAAATTAAGACATTCACAGATAAACAGAAACTCAGAGACTCTGTAAAAACCAAACGAAAGCTACAAGAAATACTGAAAGAATCTCTTGGCTTAGAAGAACAAAACCATTAACTTCATATATTAGAAGCAAATACAGACACATAACCCAGAATCCTACTCACTTTGGGAAGGCTCCAAACTCAATCAAAGCTATAATAGTTCAAGAAATGATCCAGTGATCACGTGATGAAAACTATGATACCATCATACTAAAAACAGGGATGTACTACAGTTGTTATAGTCCTTCTAGATGGAGAGGAAGTTGATAAGAATGGTAGCAATTAAAATTCTGTTTACACTAGTTTATTAAGGGGGATCAAAGGGATAGCCGTAAGCACAATAAAGAAGCAACATATTAAATCAAGATACGTACTACAGGAATCTCAACAACCACAAAACCAGCGCTGAAAAAGGTGAAAAATCAACTCAAAAAGAAGAATGTCTCAGAACAGATTAATAGGAAGAACAGAGAAAACATCAACACAAAAATAAACATATCACAGTGGCAGCACTGAACACATACCTATGAATAATTACACTGAATGTAAATGGACTGAATGCTCCAGTAGAGAGACATTGAGTGACTTCCAGGATCAAAAGACATGACCCATCTATATATTGCCTACAATAAGTTCACTTTAGACTTAAACATATGAACAAACTGAAAATTAAAGGATAGAAAACTATATATCAATCTAACAATGAAAAAACAAGAGCAGATGTTGCAATTCTAATCTCAGATAAAATCGATTTTAATGGAAAATCCACCACCATGGACAAGGATGGACACTACTTATCGTTGAAAGGTTTAATACACAAGCAGGACTTAACAATATTAAATATTTATGCATCTAAGATTAGAGCACCTAAATACATTGAAGAAACACTGACTAGACTAAAAAGGACATAAATCAATCCACGATAATAGTGGGAAACTTTGACACTCCACCCTCAATATTGGACACATCATCTAGAAAGAAGCTCAATAAAGACACAGAAGACTTATGACGGTAATTAACCAGCTATATCTCATCAACAGACACAAAAGTTTCTGTCCATCAGCAGACAACTACACCTTCTTCTCCAGTGCACATGGAACATTGTCCAGAATTGACCATGTGTTAGGACATAAAGCAATTCTCAACAAAATCCATACCACTGAATTACTGCAAAGCATCCTCTCAGATCCTAAAGCCATAAAAGTCAAAATCAATAGCAGAAAAAACATAGATAGAAAGTGGAACTCATGGAAACTGAACAACATCTTGCTTAAAAAACCGGGGGTTATGGAAGAAATCAGGGATGAAACGAAGAAATTTATGGATTCCAATAAGACCTAAAACACTTTCTACCAGAACCTATGGGATACAGCCAAAGCAGTGCTCAGAGATCAGTTTATCTCCATAAATGCACACATCTGGAAGGAAGAAACCAAATCAAAGAATTAACCCTACAGCTTGATCAAGTAGAGAGAGAATGACAGAGGAAACCCTCAGGCACTACAAGAAAACAGATCATAATGATTAGAGCAGAACTAAACCAATTAGAGAATAGAAGAACAGTGAAAAAATTGAAAAGATCAAAAGCTGGTTTTTTGAAAACATCAACCAAATTGGCAAACCATTGGCTAAACTTACTAAAGAAAACAGGAAAGAAAACAAATAGCCCAAATAAGAAATGAGAGGGGAGTTGTTACAACAGATCCAACAGAAATAAAAAATATCATAACAGAATACTATGAAAGACTGTACTCTAACAAATTTGAAAACCTAGAGGAAATGGACAAATTCCTTGATTCATATCACGTACCCAAATTATCACAAGGTGAAGCAGAACAACTTAATAAACCCATCACAAAGGAAGAGATTAGAAAAGTCATCAAAAAACTACCAACCGAAAAAAATCCGAGACCCAGATGGCTTCACCGCAGAATTCTACCAAGTTTTTAGAGAAGAGTTATCTCCAATACTACCGAGACTACTTCGCAGTATAGAAAGAGATGGAATACTCCCAAATTCATTCTATGAAGCCAGCGTAACCCTGGTACCAAAGCCAGGGAAAGATCCAACAAAAAAAGGAGAACTACAGACTAGATATCATTCATGAATCTAGATGCAAAAGTCTTCAACAAAATTCTTGCCAATAGAATACAACAACGTGTAACAAAAGCAATCCATCGCGATCAAGTTGGATTCATACTAAGGACGCAAGGCTGGTTTAACATCACAAAAACAATAACTGTGATCAACCACACAAATAACATAAAAGACAAGAGTCACCTGATATTGTCTATTGATGCAAAAAAGGCATTTGATCAAGTCCAACACCCATTCACACTAAAAACTCTCAGCAAAATAAGAACAAATGTCAAATTCCTCAATGCAATAAGGGTCATTTCTACAAAGCCAACTTCCTCCGTCATCCTGAATGGAGAGAGACTGAAACAGTTTCCCTTGAGAACAGGAACTAGACAAGGATGCCTACTCTCACCTCTCCTATTCAACATTGTACTAGAAGTTCTAGCTAGAGCAATTAGACCAGACCAAGAAATAATGGCCAGCTACATCGGCAAAGAAGAAGTCAAAATCTCCCTATTTGCAGATGATACAATTGTCTATGCAGAGAATCCTAAAGAATCCGTAAGTAAGCTACTAAAACTGACAGAAGAGTCCAGCAAAATCTCAGGACACAAGATAAACGTAAGTAAATCAGTAGTATTCCTTTACACCAACAACGAGATTATTGAGGAAGAAATCACCAAGTCAATACCATTTACTATAGCCCCTAAGAAGATAAAGTACCTAGGAATAAATCTAACCAGAGAAATAACAGACCTTTACAAAGAGAACTACAAGCCCTTACTACAAGAAACTCAGAGAGGCTTACATAAATGGAGAAACCTACTCTGCTCGTGGATAGGAAGACTTAACATTGGGAAAATGTCTATTTTACCCAAAGCAATCTACTTATAGAGTGCAATCTCAATACAAATTCCAGTGACATTTTTAATGAGATGGAATAACAAATCACCAACTTGTTTGGAAAGGGAAGAAGCCCCAGATAAGTAAAGCACTACTGAAGAAGTAGAACACACTGGGATACTCTAATTACCTGATTTTAGAACCTTTTATGCTGCCACCATTGTCAAAATAGCCTGGTTCTAGTACAAAAAGAGACAGATAGATCAACGGAACAGTACTGAAACCCCAGAGATGACACCCTCTTCCTATGAACAGTTGATATTAGACAAAGGTCCTAAACATTAAACTGGGGTAAAAACAATCTCTTCAACAAATGATGCTGGCAATATTGGATATCCATCTGCAGTAAACTGAAACAAGACCCATATCTTATACCTGATACAAAAACCAACTCAAATGGATAAAAGACCTAAACATCATGTCTAAAATGATAAAGCTCATCCAAGAGAAAGTAGGAACAACAATGGACGTTTTAATACATAAGGTAGACAGACTTCGAAATCTGTCAAACAAACCACAAACAACAGAAAACAGATAAAATGGGAAATATTAAGAACCACTTTTACTCATCCAAAGACTTTATTAATAGAATTAAAAGGCCACCTACAAAATGGGTAAAAAGATTTGGCAACTATATGTCAGACTGACTCCTGATCCCCATAATCTATAAGGTACTACAGAATATCAATAAGAAAAAATAAATCATCTAATTAAGCAATAGGCAAAGGAAATGTACAAACACTTCTCTAAAGAGGAGATCCAGGCAGCCAAAAAACACATGCAGACATGCTCTTGATCATTAGCTATTAAAGAAATTCTAACCAAAACTACAAAGAAATACCATCTCACCCCAAGAAGATTGGCCATGATCCAAAAAATGCAAAACAACAAATGCTGGAGATGATATAGAGAGAGGGGAACTGTCCTACACTGTTGGTGGGCTTGCAAAATGGTGCAACCTCTTTGGAAAGCAAACTGGCACTTCCTTAAAAAGCTGGATATAGATATACCATTCGACCCAGTAATTCCACTGCTCAGAAGATATCATACAGAATCAAGGCCATTCACACCAACTGATACATGCACATGAATGTTTATCGCATCACTGTTCACAATAGGAAAAAGATGGAATCAACACAGATGCCCAAGAACAGAGAAATGGATAGGTAAACTATGGTATATATACTCAATGGAACACTACACAGTGATAAAGAACAACGATGATAGCAGGTAACATCTCTTAACCTGGTTTCTACTGGAGGACATTATGCTGAGTGAAAGTAGTCAGCAACAGAAGGACAAATATTGTATGAGACCCCCACGATGAGAACTTAGAAGCAGACTCATGCATAACAGAAAAGACTTTGATTGCTGCAAGGGTGGGGAAGGAGGGAGGGTGAGAGGGGGAGGGTTTAGATTAGATAGCTGATAGAAATTTGGTTGGGTGAAATCTGTGACAGTACACATTTGAAAGAAGATTAGTATTAACTAGACTTCAACATAACATGATTGCTCCTCCTATTTTAACCCAATATTGCAAGGATAGAGTAGCTGGAGCAGAGTGCCGGGGACCATGCTCTCAGGGGAAATTGACACCAACTGGCACAACTAGCATTTTGCTGAGAGCCCTCTGCACCCCACATTGGTGAGTGAAGTCTGGGGTCTTAAAAGCTGCCAAGCTGCAATCTGAGGGTACAGCAAATGGTCCCAATTCAGCAGGAATGGATGATCACCAAGGACCAAAACAACATGGGGGAAAGAGAGTTCAGAAGATAGAGGACCCACATTGAGTGGGTGTCTACATCAACTTGTGACCAGAAGAACCAGATGGTGCCCAGCCACCACTGTGATGGAGCTCACAAAGTTGAGTTTCACTGGCAACACAAGAATAAAAAGGGGTAGATCCTGAGATCTCCACTAGAAAACCTCAATTGATGGTTCAGGGCCTTCAGAGTTCCCCTGAGAGCATGGTCCCTGATGCTGCCTCTGTCCATAAATCCTAATGGAGGTCAACTCTTTGGACAGGAATGGATTGGATTTGGTGACAAAGAGTGACTGTATCATGTGTGCACTTTATGGTTTTATGCATCTATAGGATGTCATCCTGCTGACTTCTTGCTGGAGGAAGGGGAGTAGGTGGAGAGGCTGGGATAGGAGATTGCTGGGAGGATAGGACATGTATGGAACAGAGAGGAAAGTTGTGCTGCCACTGGGCAGGGAGACCAGTGGGAGCTGCATATAGGTGGGCATGCAAATATATATTGGAATGTACATTTTAATTCAATCATAATAAAAAACAATTCTTAACAAGCTAAGACTAGCCAAGCCAAGTGCCGTCGAGTCGGATCCGACTCATGGCGACCCTAGGGGCCTGTGTAGAACTGACCCCCAGAGTATTCAAGGAATGCCAGGCTAAGACTAAATAAAAACTTTTTATCTGATGAAGGATATCTACCAAAGACTCACAGCAAGCATTATACCTGGCAATGCAACATGGAGCCATTTTCCTCTGAAATAAGGAAGAAGATGGCAGATCTTCACTATTATCACTTCTATTAAAAGTTGCACAGAAGGTCTTTAGAGATTATATAGGATAGATAGAACTCCTCTCCAATAAACTATGAAAATAGAAAAGAAAGATATTTAACTGCCATTGTTTTCATATTATATGATTATCCACATTAAAAGCCCCCGAATTATCAGAATTAGCAAGAGTTGAGTAAATATATTGGGTGAAGCTAACAATATATAAAAAGTTGAATTCATGTACACTATCAGAATGCAGAAAATATAATTTCTTGGACAGACGTCATTTTAAATGGAATCAAAATATAAAGTTCTGGAAGAAATACCAAAAAAGATGTACATGGAGAAAATTATAAAATTTTGTTGAAAAAACAGTAAGAAAAGCCTCAATAAATGAAGAGGTGATATCAGCTTTTATTGAACTAAAAAATTCAGTATTACAAAGACATCAGTTCTCTCAAATTAATCCACAAGCTCAATGTCATATGAAATTATGTTTTGTTGTCGTTGCTTTCGTGTAGAAATTGACAAGCTAGTTCTAATGTATGCAATGAGTAATGGTCTAACAATAGCTAAGACACTGCTGAAGAACAATACATCAAGAATTATTACAAATGTACAATGAAGTTTAGAGATGTTAGTGTAGCAATAGATAATTTAATCAACATAATAGACCAGAAATCCTAGAAAAAGACTCATCCAAGAATGAAAATATTTTTATGACATGTATGATGTTAAGCCTAGTGGGAAATAAGAAACCAGGATTCACACACAAAAATAAGTTGGGACCATTAATTAACCATAATGGAAAAAGTGAATTGGACCTCAACATCATATGATATACCAAAATTAATTCTGAAATATAAAATATACATGATTCTTAACTGTGAAACATCTAAAAGACAATACAGAATATTTTATTACCAAATAATGATTTCTTAAACAGAAAACAAAATTTGAATATCATAAGGTGAAAGAAATAATAATTGATCAAATTACCATTAAGGACATTTGTTCAAACCACAAAGGAAAAAAGAGACAAGGCATAAAATTGGACAAGATATGGACTATATATATACATATATATATATATATATATATATATATATATATATATATATATATATATATACAAAACCAAAAGACTGAGGTTGTGAAGGTTGGTGGTTCCACAATCAACACCCATGGAGGTAGCAGTCTGGAAGTCAAAAGATGTACTGCATTGGGCAAATCTGCTACAAAAGACCTCTTTAAAGTGTTGAAAAGCAAAGACACCACCTTGAGGACTAAGGTGCACTTGACTCAAGCCATGGTATTTTCAAACAGATCATATGCATTCAAAAGCTGGACAATGAATAAGGAAGACAGAAGAAGAATTAATGCCTTTGAATTATAGTGTTGGAGAAGAATACTGAATACATGGACTACCAGGAAAATGAAAAAATCTCTATTGGAAGAAGTAACAGCCAGAGTGCTCCTTAGGTGCAAGGATGGCAAGACTACTTCTTACATATTTTGGACACGTTTTCTGGAGAATCAGTTCCTGGAGAAGGACATCATGCTTGGTAGAGGGTTGTAAAAATAGAAGAAGATTCTCAGTGAAATAGATTGACACAGTGGCTATAACGGTGGCCTAAAACATAATAACAATTATGAGCATGGCTCAAAACCAGACACTGTTTCATTCTGTTTTGCATAGAGTTGCTATGAGTTAGAACTGACTCAGTAGCATCTCACAACAACATACAACCAACAGAGGACTAATGCACAGAATATAGATAAATAACTCTCCTGAATCAAGAAAAAAGCAAACCTAAGAAATAAAAATGTGGCTAAAATACTTTAACTGGCTTGTCATAAAGAAGGAACATGAACTGCCTGTTGCTGTTGTTAGTGGCTATTGAAATAGACAACAAAAATTGCTCAGTCTCATCAGTAGTATAACGAATGTTAAATATAAAGATTATGAAAAAAATGTTCATACCCTTTGGAATGAGAAAATTAATAAATCTGTTCATACCAAGTGCTGATGAAGATATCGAAAAATAGGAATTCTAACACTGCAGATGAGATTATACATTGGCAAAACAGCATTGGCAACCTACTTAGATATTCCTACTGCAAAATAAGACAATTTCTATTTTAAGAATAAATATGAGTTCCTACCCTGGGATCGATGGATAGAACTTAAGGGCTACGTGGACAAACTCAAATGGAAAAAAAGAATACTGCTTTATTTCTTGTAGTCCCTAAATGAACTGTAGCATTTCCTTTATTTATGAACACACGTAATAAAGCACAGTAGTACACATGACTTTGATGTCAACAGAAATTGAAGGTATTTTCATATCAAATTACTGTTATCTCGTAACCAAGTGTAAATATCCTTTACATTCATCCAAAAACCAGAAAGCCAAGCCTGTTTCCATTGAGTCCATTTTAATTCATAGCAAACCTCTAGGATAGAGCAGAACTGCCCCATAGAATTTTCAAGGAGTGTCTAGTGGATTCAAACTGCCAATATTCTGGTTAGCAGACATAGGCCAACTGGTTATTATATCTACACTAAGATATTATCATTTAATGCATTCGTAAAGAAGGATTTTAGTATGAAGCAACAAATTTTTAACACTTTTATATAACTGTGCATCAGTATAATTAGTTTCTTTTTTAATTCTGTAATTCTAGTTTGTGGATTTAAAACTTACTCAAAGGAGTCAAGTAGACCTGACCAGACTGCCAAAAGAGTTCATGACACAGTTTAAAGTCTTTCACAAAACAAAGTCTTACAACATATATATGTAAGAATGCAATAGTAGGTCTATTCAGAATAGAAAGGAAAGGCCAATCACTCAAATATCCGTCAACAGAAGAATGAATGAATACACGTTGGTATATTTACAGTGTGCATGAAATGTTGCTGCAGTGACAATGAATGATTTACAGCTATACACAAAACATGAACAAATTGCAGGTGAATACATATCGTAGAAGAATGTATAGTGTATATATGTGTATAAATAAAAAGCAATGTACAAACTGAACAATGTTCTGTTTGGGACCACAAGTATGTGCTAAAACTATAAAAACATGAAAGAAGAAGCATTTCTTTCTCCATGCTGTAGTTGCTGGAAGCCCTGTTGGCATAGTGGTTAAGTGTTTCACTGCTAACTAGAAGGTGGGAAGTTTGAATTCACCAGCCACTCTTGAAAAACTCTCTTGGGCACCTCTACTCTGTCTTATGGAGTCTCTGTGAAAAGTCTCTACAGTAACAGATTATAGTTGTTTTGAAAACACTCTCAGAAAGAAAGTTTTAATTGAAAAAAAAATGCTGCCCAAACTACTCCCACATACCTCAGGTGGCCTGAGTTTAAGTAGTGTTTTGAGTGGCTATTTGGGGTGGAAATTAGAAGACTTTCCTTTTGGGCATTATGTTTTACTCTGGTGTTTTAAGTTTTGGTTTCATAATGAATGTGTATTACTTCTGTGATAAAACAAAAAGCAATATATGATCATTTAAGAACATTTTAAGCTGTAAAGTTTATTGGAGAATTTTGCAGAAAGTATCTGGTCAGGAATTTCATTTTGTAATTGCTGAATGTAAAAGAATAAACTGAAAGTTACTAGATTTGAAATACCATAATTGCTTTAACTGTGTGATATGAATATTACAATTCACTGACTGATTGCTGTGGTTTTATGCTAATTTAATCAGATAGTCTTAGAAAAATTCAGGCCCACAAATCCTTAATGATGCACTTTGAGACAAATGTAGTCTTTGAAATGCACAAAAATGAATGCTATAAAGATTTTATGGAACATATTTCTGCCAGCAATTTGGTTATTATTTGGTCTACTCTTAAATTTAATAATCATCAGAAGGATACCCATGCTTAAAATACTCTTTGGTACATATATGCTAGAAAATGAATAGCCAATATATACCTAGTGTGCTAAGTTTTCAGTTCTAAAACTTTTGTATTCAGCTCCTTGGATCAATATTTGATTCATGCTGTTTCAAACCTGGGTAGAAATGTAGGAGCTGAAGTCTAGTCTCCAGTGCCGTTTGAAAACACAAGAAAACAAAAGCATGGCCATTAGGGAATCCCTTCAGTGTGGTAGAAGAGTGGAGAATAGACAGTGAATACCTGGCTAGAGGAAGAAAAATGCCTTAGAGAAGAAGTAGCATTTCCAAGATTGGAAAAAAGTGTTTTAGGTCTCTTGTTCTTTATCAGTTCTGTCTTTATTTTTTAACAAAATACTCATAACATCTCCATTGCACGCATTTTTAAATTTATTTGGGGGCTACGGTGTTTCGAGGGAAAGGGGGTGGGAACAGACCCTTAAACTATATGGTTGATTTTTAAAAAAAGGTAGTCACTTTCTCTTACATACTGCCCCTAAACAACTATAAGGCAACTTAAAATTACAAATTAAATTATGCTTTTTTTAAAAGCTTATGATTTCTCGGTTATCTGATAAAAGCACAACTTCCGCAATAAACAATTTTTGTACAAACCCATAATCTTTATTTCTTGCAATTCATGAACTGGAGGATCTTCTACTATGAAGGCCTGCACGAATGCCCAAGAACAGTACACAGCAGAATTCTGTAAGCACAGAGACACAGAAACAAGGAAGCTATACTGGTAAAATTTCAGATTAGCTAGTGTTTTGTTGTTGTTGTTGTTTTTCCTTTATATGAGATTAAAAGAAAATTTTCAACTAGATCAAACTGAGCAGGCAAGTCCTATCAGTAAGCTTAGGTTTTTGTTTCCAAGTGAGTCGATCGGTTAATTTGGATATTAGCTTCTGTGGAGGTTAGGCAATTACAAGAAATAGAAACTTAGGTTTCAGTTTGCTCAAAGTGCAGAAACAGAGATTATTTTGATCCGACCAGAAATACATAGACAGTGGTGGCAAAACAAAAAATTCTCCATAATCGCATAACTGATAAAGAAAAGGAACTTGATAAGGACTTTTGCAATTTGACAAATTTACTACAAGCCTATGATATAACAACTTGTGGAGTCTGAAGAGGATTCATTATCAATAATAAAAACAAATGTTGAGCAACCACACCAAAGGAGAAGAAGGTAAAGACAGACAAATAAGTTGGACAATATTAGAATAAATTCTCCACTTTATTTTTTACATTACATGAGACTGAAGAATGTAACATTTGTGTAATATACACTGTGACTCCCACTCATAATGACCATGTTGGGCAGAGGAAAACCACACTGTAGAGTTTCCAGGACGTGGCTGGTGGATTCCAACTGCTGACCTTTTGGTTAATAGCCAATTTCTTAACCTCTGTCCCACCAGGAGTCCAATGTTAATACTGTTTTCAAATACTTACCCACCTTAGTTAAAGAAAAAGCAAGCATTTTAAGTCTATAACCATAGGTATCACATTCTAATGCATCCTAAAAAGTCTCAAAGCAAATAAAAAAATCTGTAAAGATAATTATGATTGTATCTTTATATTTGTTTCTTTTAGGGGTGGTAGGGACAAAAAATTGCAAATAGATTTATTCAGGACAATGTTCTTTTTAAAACTACATATTTTATTGTATTTTAAGTGAAACTTTACAATCCAAGTCAATTTGTCATGCTCGTATAAACCCTGCCCCTACACTGCTATGTAACTCTAGCCCTTCTCCCCACCACGTGACAGCACACTCTTCCTTTCCAACCTGTATTTCCTGTGTCCATTCAACCAGCTTCTGTTCCCCTTTGCCGTCTCATCTCAACTCTGGGAAGGAGCTGCTCGGTTACCCTCCTGTATCTACTTAAGTCAAGAAGCACACTCTTCATCAGCATCATTTTATGTCTTACAGTCTAGTCCAATCTTTGTCTAAAGCTTTGGCTTTGGGAATGGTTTCAGTTCTGGGCTAACAGAAGGTCTGGGGACCATGCCCTGAGATGACCCTCAACTCTTGTCGGACCATCAAGCCTAGTCTTTTCAATAGAATTTGAGTTCCCTACATCATTTTTTTTTTTCCCTGCTATGTCAGGGTCTTTATGTTGTAGTCTTGTCAGGGCGGTCACTGAGGGCAGTGTTCTTGAACTGTAGTCATAAAAAGATATTTTGAGATTTCTTGCATTTGAGACCAAGAGCTTTTAGCTGGAATTTCAGTATACGACAATATTAGGATTGCAGCAGAATGGATTTTTATTATTCTGAGCTGAAATATTCAAGAAAAGGAATAAACCATGTATATATCTCTGGAAAACATTTTATCTTGCTTCTGGAGAATGAAAGGTTTATCATAAATTATATTTTTTCCCAGGGCAGAATACTTGTCTTGGCTTTGGTGACAACTGTATACCTTAGAACCTATGGACTTTTTTTAGTAATACAAACAACTGTAGTTTTTTTTCAAGGTGATATTATTTGTTGCTTTTTTTTGATGGAATGTAAACTGTGAAGTATTTTACATACTCAAAGTACTGTTAGAAAAAGTTATCATTAGCATTTTGAATGTTTTTTAAAAATCCTACTGAGTCGGATGGCATATGTTTGGGATGATAATGAAGTAAAAGGAATAATTTAACGAATGAATAAAGCCTTTCTATTCACAGGTACTATATCTACAGTGACAACTACAGGTAGGTAAATGGTCATGGAATAGTTTTATTCAAGAAGGCAGAACAGCTGTGTGTGGAATTTGAAGAACAAATTATAATTATAACTAGAATATCTCCAACATTGTTTCAGATATAAAAGGTGACACTATAGGTTGAGAAGGCCTTACTGGAGAATTTCAATTTTTATTCCAACTGTGCAAAGTAAATGCTCTTTACTCATTATAGAAAGAAATTTGAGATATCGCACTGTTTAAAAAGAGATGAAGAGAAAAAAAATCCCTTTAAAGTTAAATTCAAAGTTTGTTACTCAAAATGTATAAATGCAAGCAGGACAGAAAACAGTTTAATATTATCTTGCTACTGAATCAGTGTAGGTCTCTCACCAGGCTAAAAAGTAATAAAGTCAAAATGAAGAGGTAGAATTTAATCATCTCAGAGATATGTAAGAATATTTCCTTACTATGGCCAGGGAATATCTTGGTAAAAATACAAACTGTCATCAAAATCTAAATGTTTTAAAGAACGGGAGTATTATCTTGGGATACTTACCTCAAGGAGTAATATCACTGCTGTCATTTTCTTAGGTAAAAGAGCTATTTCCTATACTACTATCATTTTTTTTTTAAGTAAGGGAATGGAGTGAACACAATGACAGCAACCACTTCAAGAACACTGTAAATGCTCTTCTTTTCCTGTCTTCTGTTATTTTATTGGCAATTTTAATTAAATGCTAATCTTAAACTTCATCATTCTTCCATTGGCTTTAACCACTTTGCTTTTAAGAGCAGATTTTAGAGTCTCTTCTGACATCCATTTTGGTCTTTTCCTTCTCTCCCGCCTATTGAATAGCCTTCTGTTTAATTTATTCATGATAGCTTTGATGTTATCCCACAACTAGTCTGGTCTTCAGTCATTAGTATTCAATGCATCAAAATTCTTCTTCGGATGGTCTCTATATTCAAGTAGGATATACTCAAAGACATACTTGCAAAGGTTGGCATGTAACCTTATTCTGACTGATGGTATTAAGCTTCTCCATCATCTATTTCCACAAATGCAGTCATTTTGATTCCTGTGTATGCCATCTGTTGAGGCCTACATATGCATTTGTTGTTGATTTTGTTGAAAGAGGGTATTTGCAATAAGTCACTGGTCTTAAAAAATTCATCATGTGATCTCTCTATCACCAAATCCATATTTTACAGATATGAAAACTTCTTTGTTTCCAACTTTTGCATTCTAGTCGCCAGTAATCATTAACTCATCTTCACTGTATGTTTGACTATTTTCAGACTGCAGAAGTCAGTATAATCTTCAATTTCTTGATCTTTGTCATAAGTTATTGCTCTGTAACTTTGAGTAATAATTGTATTAACTGTTTTTCCTTGTAGGCTTATGAATGTTATCTTATCAATAATAGCATTGTACTTCTGGATAGATCTTGAAATGGTTTTGACAATGAATGACACTATCCCCCTTCCATTTTTCATTTCCTGCATAGTAGACATAGTTGTCAAGATTGTGTCAACTTGGCAACTCCATGTTTGGCGGCTGTATCAGGTGATGGGGTGGGGCCTGTGGTGGACTCTCTCCCCTCAGTTCTCCTCTCTCCACCCTCAGCCACCTACTTCCTGTCTGCTAACATGGGAGCAGCTCCTGTTCTCTTTTCTTGCTTCTGGTTTTGAGACCTGAACTAACAGCTGTTGGATTGATCAACCCTTACAGCCGGCACTTGAGAGTCTTATTCCCTGACCTACTGATCCTGGGTTCACCAGCCTCTGCAGCTCTGTGCGTCATCAGAGAACTCACAGTCCAGTTTGGGATCTTCTGACCTACACAGCCAGTGATCTAGAACTCTGGTCTCTGACCTGTTCACCTTGTGTTCACCAGCTCCCGTGGCCACATGAGGCTTGTGTCAGGACTTGGGACTTTCAGCTTCTACAATTGTGTGAGCTGTTTCCTTTATATATAAATTTTTCCTTATACTTTGCATATAAATCTTTCCTTGTACATATACGTGTTACTGGTTTTGCTTTCCTAGAAAAGCCAGCCTAAGACATAGACCATATGATTGCCTAATTCAAAATAATTCAGCTCACTAATGCCTATTATGAACAAAACAAATGATGAAGTAAAAGATCTGAACAGATTTCAAGGATCTGCTCAAAAAGTAAAATGTTAAAATGAAATGTGCGGAGACCTGGACTTAGAAAACCAAAAGGAATAAACAGAGTTGCCATTTCTGGAGCGGAAAGATCTAAAGAAAAAAATTCAAGTCTCCAATTACAATAGCCAAGTCAAGTGCCAGTTACAATATGTGAACAAAATATTACTGAACAACTCAGGAGCCATCAAAAAAATGGAAGAAATTCACATAGTCACTGTATCAAACAGAATTGGTCAACATTCAGCCATTTTAGGAGGAAGCATAAGACCAAGAACCAATAATAACAAAGAAGTTCAGGCTTCCATGAAGGAATTGGTGACAGACAAGACTCCAGGAATTGACAGAATACCAAGTGAGACGTTTTGACAAATGGACACAGTGCTGAAGGTGCTTACTTGTCTATGTCAAGAAATCTGGAAGATAGCTACCTGGCCAACCAACTGGAAAAGATCCGTATTTGCACCCATTCCAAAGAAAGGTGATTCAATGGCATGTGGAAATAATCAAACAATATCAACATAACATTCAAGTAAAATTTTGCTAAAGACAATTCAAAATTGGTTGCAGTAGTGCGTTGACAAGGAACTGCCAGAAATTCAAGTAGGATTTGGAAGACTAAGAGGTCCAGCAGTTAAGTCCACAAGCTTAATTGTTCTAAGTGCTACATACTTCATTGCTGAGTATCACTATGATCACCTTTGAAGTACTCTACTTGGGAGGTTATACACGGACACCAGTGCCTACTCCACTCTTCAAAGCAATTTTGGAACTCTTTCTTGAATGGCCATTGCTCACATTGGTAAGGTGGCAAGTTCACAAACTAAAGTGCATGGTTGTCTGTGAGGGGGTTTTTAGCCAGTAGACAAATAACTGTATTGGAACACCTATCCTACTCCTCTGTTCTGGACCTAGTGAGATTTTTCTTTACCTGAAGAGAAAGGAAATATTGAAAGGAAGACATTTCGATGACATTCAGGATGTCAAGGGTAATACGATGACAGCTCTGATGGTCATTCCAGAAAGAGAGTTCCAAAATTGCTTTGAATGATGGACTAGGCACTGGCATTGGTACATAGCTTCCCAAGGGTAGTATTTCAAATGTGACAATAGTGATATTCAGAAATGAGGTATGTAGCACTTTTTCTAGGATGAATTCACAAAAACTTAATTGGCAGTCCTCCTACATGGAAGGAGGCATATCATTGCTGATGACAAGTGAATCTTGACTGAAAGCATCAAATACCAAGAAAGATGTTTACTTGTGCCTTATTCAGTATGCAAAGGCATTTGACTCTGCAAATCACAGAAAACTTTGGAAGACATTACCAAGAAAGGAAATTTCAGAATGCTTTAATGTGCTCATGTGGAATTTATACACAGGTCAAGTGACAGTCATTTGAACAGAACAGAAACATTGCACGGTTTAAAATTAGGAAAATTGTGTGACAGGACTGTATGCTTTCACCATACCTAATCAATCTGTATGCTGGGCAAATAATCAGAGGATTTGAATTATTTGAAGTAATTGGAATCCAGATTGTGAGACTTATCAACAACTTGTGTTATGCAGACAACACAGCTTTGCTTGCTGAAACTGAGGAAGAATGGAATAAATGAAAGACTACAGCCTACAGTATGAATTATACTTCAACATAAAGAAAACAAACATATTCACAACTGAATCAGTAACATCATGATAAATGGAGAAAAGACTGAATTTGTCAAGTATTTCATTTACTTGGATTTGCAATCAATGCCCATGGAAACAGCAGCCAAGAAATAAAAAGACATATTGACTGGGCAAACCTGATGGAGCAGAAAGGAATAGTGTGCTGTCCCGGACAGGGAGAGCAGTGGAAGCGGCATATAGGTGGGCATGTACATTTATACGGGAATGTACATTTTCACTCAGTCATAATAAAAAAAAATGTTCAAAAACAAGATGTCACTTTGATGACCCAAGCCATGATATTTTCAATTGTTTATGTGCATGCAAATGGGGGACAATGGATAAAGAAGACCAAAGAGAAAATGATGCCTTTGAGTTATAGTGTTGGAGGAGACTACTGAGGATACCATAGACTGCCAGAAGAATGAACAATTCTGTCTTGGAAGAAACACAGCAGAATGCTTTTTAGAAGGAAGGGTGCTTGGTACAGGAGAGAATCATTGAAAAAAAAGGAAGACCCTCAACACAGTGGGAGTGGCTGCAGTGATGGATTCAAACAGCAATGATTATGAGGAGTCACGTATTGAATTACATACCCCCAACAATGTCTGTAGCAATTTGACTGAACCGTGATTCCCACTATTGTGTGGTTGTCCTCCATTTTGTGATTTTCCTATGTCGTAAATCTTAATCTCTGCCTGTGATTAATAAGGCAATGTGGGATTATATTAAAGAGGATTAGGGTGGGACTATAACACTCTTACCAAGATCTTCCCTGATCCAATGTAAAGAGAGTTTCCCTGGAGCACAGTTTGCACCACCTTTCATTCTACAAGAGATAAAACGAAAGGGAAGCAAGCAGAGAGTTAGGACCCTCATACCACCAAGAAAGTAGTTCTGGGAGTAGAGCACATCCTTCGGACCTGAGGTTTCCCTGCTGAGATGCTCCCAGACCAAAGCAAGACCGATGACAAGGATATCCTCCAGAACTGACAGAAAGAGAAAGCCCTCAAATGGAGTGGATGACCTGAATTTGGACTTGTAGCCTAGTAGGTTGTGAGAGAATACACTTCTCTTTATTAATGCTATCCACTTATGGTATTTCTGTTATAGCAGCACTAGGATGACTAAGACAGTGCAGGACCAGGTAGTATGTCATTCTGTTATACATAAGGTCACCATGAGTTGGAACCAACTCAGTGATACCTAACAACAATAATCTTGAAAGGAATGTAAACATTGTGTCACATTTTAGTAACAGACATTACAGGCTGTGTTAGTGGATATTATGATTGATTGTAAGATTCCTCATATTGATTATATGTTTAGTTTTTATTACACAATTAAAATGGCTACACTTTTTTTATTATGGTTGAGCGAAAATGTACATTCCTGTATAAATTTGCATGCTTACCTATATGCACCTTCCACTGCTCTCCCTGCATGGTGACAGCATACTCTTCCTCTCTGCTCCATACATGTCCTATCCTCCCAGCAGTCTCCTATTGTCTTCTCTCCACTCATTCCCCTTCCTTAAGTATCAGATCAACGAGACAACATCCTATAGATGCCTAGAACCTTAAAGTGCCCACAAAATATGGTCACTCTGAGTTGCCAAGTCCAATCCATTGATGTCCAAAAAGTTGACCTTCATTATGATTTACGGACAGGGGCAGTATCAGGGCCAGGGGCCGTGTTCCCAGGGGAACCCTGAAGCCCCTGGACCATCAATTATGGTCTTTTAGTGGAGATCTCAGGGTACATTCCTATTTATTCTTGTATTGCCAGTGAGACTCAACTTTGTGAGCTCCATCATGGCTATCACTGGTGGTGGCCAGGCACCATCTGGTTCTTCCAGTCACAAGTCAATGCTGACACCCACTCATGTGGGTCTCTCTGTCTTGTGGATTCTCTTTCCCCCATGTCGTTATGGACTTCAGTGATCATCTGCTAAATTGGGACCATTTTCTGTACCCTCAGGTGGCAGCTTGGCAGCTTTTAAGACCCCAGGCACCACTCACCAATGTGGGGTGTGCAGAGTCCTCATTAGCAAAACACTAGTTGTGCCAATTGGCCTCCATTTCCCCTGAGAGCATGGCCCCTGGCACCCCACCCCAGCTACTCTGTCCTTGCAAAACTGAGTTAGATGGAAGGAGTACACTAGTTGTCTTGAAGTCCAGTTAATATTGATCTTCTTACTAATGTGTGCTGTCACCAATTTCACCCAACCAAATTTCTAACAACTGTCTAATCTAAACATTGCCCCCTCACCCTTCCGCCCTCTCCACCCTTGCAGCCATCAAAGAGTCTTTTCTGTTATGCATGAGTCTGCTTTTAAGTTCTTATTGTAGGAGTCTCATACAATATTTGCCCTTCTGTTGCTGACTACTTTCACTCAACATAATGTCCTCCAGTTGAAACCAGGTTATGTTTCCTGCAATCATCACTGTTCTTTATCATTGCATAGTGTTCCATTGAGTATATGTACCATAGTTTGCCTAAATGACTACACTTTTGTATATTGTAGTTGAGAAAGACATGTAGTACATTTATCTACTGTGATATTATATTCTCCTCTCAAACCCTTAAATGTTGAGTAAATAACAGTGCTTTTCTTTGTCAGTTTAAGTTTACTTCCTGTTTCATAAATGTGATATCGACTTCTCTTGCAAAGAAGATAAATTAAAAATTTAACACTAAGAAATTATTTGTATTTATGTTAAATACATCCCTCAGTCAGGCAGTTAACTTTTTAATTAAAATATAATGTTTTACCTAAAAAAAAAATAGTTAAAGGCACATAATAAGTATCAACCTACTAGGGTCGCCATGAGTTGGATCTTCCACTCGACGACACTTGGCTTCTTTGGCTACTAGCTGCTAGTATAACAGACTTGACAGCACTGTGTTATCCTGAAGAAAAATATGGCAGTTATTACAACTAGATAATTTATATTTTCTAGAACTGACATACATATTTTAGGCAATAGCATAATTTATTTTGTTTTTCAATCGTAGCAACAAAGTTGGTACCCACTGCTATCAATGCCGACAGAAAAAGGAAAAATCAAAGAGCATGTTAGGGCACCAGTATTTTAACATGTCTATGCTTTATCTTACCATTGTGGATTTCCTTCTATGAAAATGCAGAATATATTTATCTTTGCATCTGATTGCTTGTGTTTTCATCTACGTTGAAACACTGAATTCCTATAGAGCTATTTCATAACATCACTGGTTGAGGCTTAGATTTGATTATGCCATTGTTCCTCTAAATTTAATTATACAGTAGAAAAGTTTGCTATGGTATTACTCACAGCTGTGTCAAATGCAATTCACTTTTCTTGACATCAGCATGTCAGAAATATATCACTTTTTCTGATTTATTTATGTGTGACCTGTCTGTTTACTTGCAGGACATTGTGCAAGCCAGGAGAGAAATTAAATTTCATTTATTCTCCATACATGAGCATACAGTTTTGACAGTGGACAGTGGCAAGGTTCCAGAACAAGTGAACCTCCTTAACATTATAACTTTACAGAGAAGTTCCTCAAAACAATGTGTTTTCCCTTCCTTATGAATCTGACAAAGTAGAGTTTTTCAAAAGTTAAAGACATAATTCATACAAACATAAAATTAACACATTTACTCCGGTATTCACTGAAACACCATTCACAATATACAAAAGGTGGCAACAACTAAACTATCCATCAGTTTATGGACAAACCAAATGTCATATACATGTAATGTGATATTACACAGTCATTAAGAGACATGACATCCTGGCACATGCCACAAAGTGGATGAACCTAAATAATGTTATGCTGAGCAAATGAAGTCAGTCACTAAAAAACAAATACTGTGTGATCTCACTTATAAAAAATAAGTAAATATATAGAAAGCAAAAATTATTAATGCCCAAGCCAAGTGCCATCGAGTCGGATCCGACTCATTATTAATAGTTACAAGATATATGCACACTAATGTGTATTGCAGCACTGTTCCCAATAGCAAAAACATAGAATCAACCTAGCTGCCCATCAACAGATGAATGATTAAACAAACTATGGTATATATACACAATGGAACACTATGCCATCATGATGAAGAACAATGATGGTTTTATATAATATCTCGTAACCTGGAATCAACTGGAAGACATTATGCTGAGTGAAATCAGTCAGCAGCAAAAAGACAAATATTGTATGAGACCATTGTTATAAGGACTTAAGAAAAGACTTATTTGCAGAAGAAAATACTCTTTAATGGCTACAAGGGTGGAGAGGGATGGAGAGGGTTATTCATAGATTCATAGATTTTTCATAGATAGTTGATAGGAGTTCAGTTAGGTGAAGGGAGTGACAGCACACAGTAGAAGGCAGATTAGCATCACTGGAATATACAAGTTAAACAATTTTCTAAATTCAATCCAACACTTCAAAGCTTAGAGAAGCAAGGACAGGGATATAGGGACCGTGTTTTCAGGGGATATCGAAGTCAACTGGCATAACTAGTCTTTTTCCAAGAGAATCTTCTGCACCCCTATTGGTGAGTGGAGTTTGGGGTCTTAAGAGCTAGCAAACTGACATCTGAGGAAGATCAATTTGTCCATACCCATCTGGAACAAATAACAACTGAGAACATCAAAGGCACTAGGCAAAATGAGCCCAGGAGACAGAAGGATCGATATGATTGGAAGAGTACATAAACAAGAGATCAGAAGAACAGATGATACCCACCACCACCATAGACACAATGTAGACTCCCTGACAGCAGCCAGAGAAAAAAGAGTATGTAGATCAGGAACTCTATTAAGACACCAGCCTTGGTGGTCCAACAACCTGGAGGATCCCCTGGGAACACAACCACTGGACTTGCTGCTAGGCCAGAGCTGAGACCAGTACTGAAGCCAACACTTCAAAGATTGGACTGGACTTGGAGACACAGAGTGATGCATGTGGCGTGTGTGATTTATGGCTCAATATACATAGGAGACTGTCCTATCAGCTTCATTTTAGAGAGGAAAGGAGAGGATGGAGAGGAAGACACAAGTGTTGGCTGAGTGGATACTTGTGAATTAAAGAGTGAAAATAGAGTGTGCTGTCACAGGGTGAGGAGAGCAGATAGAGTTGCAGAGGCAGGTATTCAGGGTTTTATATGGAAAATTGATGAATTATAAACTTTCACTTAATCACAATTAGAAAATTAAGAAAAAAGAAAGAAAGAAAGAAATATTTTCTTCCATACTGGAAGAAAATGTACAATTAAATCACACAGAAAATTTTAAGAAATACAGGTCTCTGACCCCATATTGGTGAGTGGTGTCTGGGTTCTTAAAAGCTAGCCAGCTGCCATCTGAAGTACACCATCTGAGGTCCCAACTCATCCAGAACAGATGATCACCAAGAACAACAAATGCATAAGGAAAAACGAGCTCAGGAGACAGAAGAACAAGTGTCAAAGGGAGACTGTATCAACGTGTGACCAGAAGAACCAGATGGCGCCTGGTCACCACCAAAGACAGCTATGATGGAGCACACAATGTTGAGGCCCTGTGGCAACATGAGAAAAGAGGGGTACAGCTCAAGAACTCTCCTTAAGGACTACAATTAGTGGTCTGACGGCCTGGGGGATCCCCTGGGAGCACGGGCCCTAGACCCACTGCTGCCCCAACCAGAAAACAGTACTGAGGTCAACTCTTCAAACTAAAATGGACTGGAATCAGGGACACAATGTAACCGTATTGTGTGTATACTTTATGGTTCTATGCGTTTATAGGGTGCTGTCCTACTGATCTCTTTCTAGATGGGAGAAAAGTGGGTGGAGAGGAAGGGACAGGAGCTTGTTAAGAGGATATAACAAGTGTAGAATGAAAAGGAGAAGTGTGCTGTCACTGGCCAAGGAGAGCAGAAGGAGCGGCATGCAAAATTGTTTTGGATTGTATACTTTCACTGAATCACAAGGGGGAAAAAGAAAAACAGGTCCCCCAAAAGAAACATATTTAACAACAACAACAAAAAAAAAAAACTAAATATTTACCAGATATATGAAGAGGGGGAGGAAGGGAGTTTTTGCTTAGGGCACATTGAACATATATTCCTGTTGATGGGGATAATTTGAGAAAAAAAAAGTACTGAGAATGTACAATCTGAGGAAAACAAATTCACTGAATTATAAATGTAGAAATTGTTGAATTGCTGTATGTTTTCTTGTGAATATCTCTACCACAACAAAAATATACATAAGGAAATAAAGAAAGCATTAGCTTAAAAGTGTAAAAAAAATAACTCATGAGTCGGCTCCGACTCAATGGCACTTGGCTGGCATGACAAAGATTTTCCTCAACTGTTAATTGATGTGGGAACCACTGGGGCAGTAGACAGAAGAGAATCTGAAGAGGTAGATATTTCTTAAAAAGTTAATAAACGAATACTGGGGAATGTTTGTTAGAAACAAAACTGGTTAATGTTCTGCTAAATTAATAATAATAATAAACTTTGGAGGTTTATTTTCTATCAGAAATTGCTTGTTTCTCTGCCAGACCCCTCCCCCACACACAAAAATACATATTAACACGTAACTTCACTAAATCTGAGACTTTGAGTCAAACAAAGTACGTAATGCTAAGTAATCCTTGTATGGACCTGAAAGACATTACTTTCATATGCCATTAAAAGGCACATTGTGCCTCTTTCTTATTGTCTTACTTCCAAGTAATGGCTAATTTTTTCTACACAATTCTCTTCACATGCATAGCTTGAGCAAAGATATTAGAAGACCAAGTTTACACATTTGAAACACGTTTGATTTTCAAAATGTTTGAAAGTCTTTCAGTCTAATCTTCGCTTTCTAAAGAATTAATTTGTTCCAATAAATGGGTAGGTACAGCCTCTTTGAAAGAAGCATAAATGAAATGGGCAAATGACATGATGCCTAGTAATCTGAGCAAAAAGTCAAGTTAAGAAAAGTGTGTTGTCTTTTAAATTTCAATATACTTTGCGGTTTTCTTGACTGTATACACATGTGGTTGACTGCAAAAATGTAAGTCTATAAAAGCAGAATTCAGACATACTTTCAATAGAAAAATAACCTCTGACAAGGTTTAGGTAGAACTGAGTAATAATACTTTTACTAGAAAGTTACTAGAAAAGTTGAATCTTTTCACACAGACTTCAAGGGTGTATTAACCATAGCCTCAAATTCTTTGACAATATTTCATGGCCTCAAATTCTTCCTCAGTATTTCAAACACATGCTTCTTTAATATTTAACATGCCTCACGCCATGAGTCGGATCCGACTCGACGGCACTTGGCTGGCTGGCACCTTTTACAACAGAGAAATGTAGGAATTTGTGTAGGTGAGGGTTTTGTCTTCATTTATGTGTTACCAGGACCTAGCACAAATGCTTGATCCAATAACAAAAATAAAAAATAAATTAAAAGAAAAACACGGACAAACAAATCTATTACCGTCAAATCAATTCCAATGCATAGTGACCCTACAAGACAGAGTAGAACTGTCCCGTAGAGTTTCTAAGGAGCGCCTGGTAGATTTGAATTGCCAACGTTTTAGTAAGCAGCTGTAGTATTTAATCAATGTCTGTGAAATAAGAGTCGCAGACATTGATTGCTCTGCTCTGTACGGAGTCGGCTTTTTCTTCTCTGAGTCCCTAACAGTGAGAACCCTGTTCCTTTTCTCACTGTAAGTAGCTGTAAACCCAACCTACTGCTATAGGGATAATTCCAACTCATAGCGATCCTATAGGACAGAGAAGAACTGCCCCCATAGAGTTTACAAGGATTGCCTGGTGGATTTGAACACCCAGTCTTTCGGTTGGCAGCCACAGCACTTAACCACCACACCACTAGGGTTTCCCAAGTAGCTGTATTAAGTATAAACAGTATAATCATGTTCATGCATTCGCAGTTGTCTTTTAAACCCTTCCTCCTATCCTCTCTTTATCCTTTCCTTCCTTCTCACTTCTCATTTTTCTTCCTTTTTTTTCTTTGTTTTTAACACTAAGTCTTTACTCCTAAGAAATAATTAGTCTGACCCAAAACGTTAAGTATTGTAACACCAAGCTGCCTTTAGATGAAGAAGACATAACAGACCAAAGAATGCAGATACCAGAAGTCAAAAACGCAGTTAAAGAAAATATTTCTCTAACTGTGCTAAGAATGGCACTAAAAATCCAGGTAGAGGAGTTCTGATGATAAAAGAAATTTCATAAAGGATGACATTGACCGTCAACGTCACATTAATTTTTTGAGGAAATTCGTTTTAAATTGCTATTGTTAGTACATTATATCCAGAAAAATGTAACCACGTATTTTATTTGAGAGACTTTAAACACACTGAACTTGCAACTTTTCCTCAAAAATTCTGATACTTGGGACTGCAGATATAAAAAGCAGGAGAGCCAAAGTAAAAGATTATCACTAGCTTTACGATTTTTTTTCTTTATTATGATTAAGTGAAAGTATACAATCCAAATTAAATTTCCCTGCCCGCCTATCTGCAGCTCCTTCTAATCTCCTTCACCAGTGACAGCACACTCCTGCTTTTCATTATATATATGTCATATCCTCTTAACAGTCTCCTGTCTCCTCCTCTCCACTCTCTCATGTCCCTTCTAATAAGAGACCAGTAGGACAGCACCCTATAGATGCGTAGAAACATAAAGTACACACACCACATGGTAACTTTGTGTCCCCAAGTCCAGTTCATTCCTGTCCAACGAGTTGACCTCAGTAATATTTTCTAGTTGGGGCAGCAGCAGGTCTAGGCACCATACTCCCAGGGGAACCCCCAGGCTGCCAGAGTATGAATTATGGTCTTTTAGTGGAGTTCTTGAGGTGCACCCCTCTTTTCCTGGTGTTGCCACTGGGACTCAACATTGTGTGCCCCCACATAGCTGTCTTTAGCAGTGGCTGGGTACCATACAGTTCTTCTGGTCACATGTTGATACAGTCTCCCATTCACATGGGTCCTTCTGTGTCCTGAGCTGTTTTTCCCTCATGTCTTTGTTGTTCTTGGTGATCCTCTGTTTCGGCTGAGTTGGGACCATTTGGTGTACCTCAGATGGCAGCTTGCTAGCTTTTAAGACTCCAGATGCCACTCACCAATACGGGATGCAGAAGGCTGTCTTAGCAATAGGCTAGTTATGCCAGTTGGCCTTGATGTCCCTTGGGGGCACTATTGGGTTAAAATTAGAAGAGTTTTCAGTTCATGTTGAAGTCCAGTTAAGTTCACCTTCTTTCTACTGAGTCCTGTCACCTTGCTTTCACCTAACCAAATTTCTATCAGCTATCTGAACTATGATCAGCACTCTTCCTCCATGCCCTCCCTTGCAGCCATCAAAGAGTCGTTTCTTCTGTACATGAGTCTGTTTTTAAGTCTTTACAGTAGTGGTCTCGTACAATATTTGTCCTTGTACCACTAAATGATTTCACTCAGCATAATGTCTTCCAATTGAAAACAGGTTATGAGATGCTTTCTAAAATCATCATTGTTCTTTATCACTGCATAGTGTTCTGTTGAATATATGTACCGTGGTTTGTTTATTGAGTCATCTGTTGTTGGCCATCTGGATAGATTCCATCATTTTGCAATTGTGGACTGTGCTGCAATAAATATTCAGGTGCATGTATCTATTCAGGTGACTGCCCTTGATTATGCAGGATATATTTCAAGCAGTGGGATTACTAGGTTAAGAGGTATATCTATTTCGAACTTTTTAAGGAGGCGGTAGATTGTTTTCCAAAGAGGTTGTACCATTTTGCAATCACATCAGCAGTTTAAGAGTGTTCCAATATCTCCACAGCGCCTCCAGCATTTATTGTTTTTTGGATCATGGCCAACCTCGTTGTGGTGAGATGATATCTCATTGTAGTTTTGATTTGGTTTTCTCTAACAGGTGATGATCATGACCATTTCCTCATGTGTCTTTTGGCTGCCTGGATTTCCTCTTTAGTGAAGTGTCTGTCCATTTCCTTTGCCCATCCCTTAATAGGGTCATTAAACTCTTTCTTGTTGATATTTTGTAGTACCTTGTAGACAATAGAGACCAGACGTTGGCCTGACATGTAGTTGCCAAATAATTTTACCCACTCTGTAGGTGGTCTTTAATTCTTTTGATAAAGTCTTTGGATGAGCAAAAATGTTAGATCATGCTTTGTCAGATTTTGAAGTCTGTCTAAGCTGTGTATTAAAGCTTCCATTGTTGACTGTATTTTTTCTTGTATGATCATTATTGTTTTAGGTTTCATATTTAGGTCTTTTATCCAGTTGAGTTAGTTTTGGTGTAAGGTGTGAGATAGGTCTTGTTTCAATTTTTTGCAAATGGATTTTTAATTTTGCCAGCACCATTTGTTACAGAGACTGTTTTTACCCCAGTTTACAATCTTAGGGCCTTTGTCAAATTTCAACTGTTCACAGGAGGATGGTGGCATCTCTGGGGTCTCAACTCTGTACCATTGGTCTATATGTCTCTTTTTGTGCCGGTACCAAGCTATTTAGTCTGCTGTGGCAGTGTAATAGGTCTCAAGGTCAGGTAGTGTGAGGCCTCCCACTGTGTTCCTCTTCTTCAGTAGTGCTTTACTTATCTTTGATTTCTTCCCTTTCCAAACAAAGTTGGTGGGTTTTTTTTCTCCATCTCATTAAAAAATGTCACAGGAATTTGTACTGGGATTGCAGTGCATATGTAGGTCGTTTTAAGTAAAATAAACACACAATATTAAGTCTTCCCACCCATGAGCAGGGTAGGTTTCTCCGTTTATGTGAGTCTCTCTTGTTCTTTTGCAGTAAGGTCTTGTAGTTTTGCTGTATAGTTTTCTTATTTCTCTATTTAGATTTATTCCTGGGTATTTCATCTTCTTGGGGCTATAGTAAATGGTATTGATTTGGTGATTTCTTCTTTGATGAACTCTTAATTGATAAAAAGTAATCCTACTGCTTTGCTTATGTTTATCTTATATCCTGATACTTTGCTGAGCTCTTCTATTAGTTCGAATAGTTTGCTTATGTCAGATTCTTAGTAGTTCCCATTTATCTATTTTCCCTTCTGTTGATTGTGCTTTGTCGGATTTTGAAGTCTGTCTAAGCTGTGTATGAAAGCTTCCATTGTTGACTGTATTTTTTCTTGTATGATCGTTATTGTTTCAGGTTTCATATTTAGGTCTTATATCAGGGTCGCCATGAGTCAGATCCAACTCGACGGCACTTGGCTGGCATCCAATTGAGTTAGTTTAGGATTCTCTGCATATACAATCATATCATCTGCAAATAGGAAGATTTTACTTCTTCGTTATCTTGCCTAATTGCTCTGGGCAGAACTTCTAGAATAATGTTGAATAGAAGTGGGGAGAGTGGGCATCCTTGTCTAGTTCCCATTCTCAAGGGGAATACTTTCAGTCTCTCTCCATTCAGGATGATGAGGGTAGCTGGCTTTGCCTACATGCCCCTTATTGCTTTGAGGAATTTCTCTTCTATTTCTGTTTTGCTGATAGACCTAGCATGAATGGGTGTTGGACGTTGTCAAATGACTTTCCTGCATCAACTGACAAACTCAGGTGATTCTTATCTTTTGTGTTATTTATGTGGTTGCTCATGTTAATTGTTTTTCTGGTGTTGAACCAGCCTTGCATCCCTGGTATCAATCCCACTTGCTCAAGATAAATTATTTTTTGATATGTTGTTGAATTCTATTGGCAAGGATTTTGTTAAAAATTTTTGCATCTAGGTTCATGAATGATACTGGTCTGTAATTTTCCTTTTTTGCTGATCTCTTTCTGGCATTGATATCAGGGTTATGCTGGCTTAGTAAAATGAATTTGGAGTATTCCATCCCTTTCTATACTGTGAATAGTCTCGGTAGTATTGCAGTTAACTCTTCTCTAAAAGTTTGGTAGAATTCTCCAGTGAAACCATCTGGGCCAAGACTTTTTTTGGTTGGTAGTTTCTAGATGACATTTTCAGTCTCTTCCTTAGTGATGGGTTTATTAAGTTGTTCTACTTCTCCTTGTGATAATTTTGATAGGTGATATGAATCTAGAAATCTGACCATTTCCTCTAGGTTTTGAAATCTGTTAGAGTACAGTCTTTCATAGTAGGGATTCTGTTAGTATCTGTTAGGATACTTTGATTTCAGTTAGATCTGTTGTGACATTTTCCATCCCAATTCTTATTTGGGTTATTTGTTTCCTCTCCTGTTTTTCTTTTGTAAGTCTGGCCAGTGATTTATCAATTTGGGTGATCTTTTCAAAAAACCAGATTTTAGTTTTAGTTTTTGTTTTTTCTATTTGTTCTTCTATTCTCTGTTTCATTTAGTTCTGCTTTAATCTTTATTATCTATTTTCTGGTGCCTGAGGGTTTCCTCTGCTACTCTCTATTTGTATAAGCTGTAGGGTTAATTCTTTGGTTTGAGTCCTTTCTTGTTTCTAAATATGTGCATTTATAGAGATAAATTGATCTCTGAGCACTGCCTTGGATGTATCCCATAGGTTCTGGTAAGATATGTTTTCATTCTCTTTTGCTTCCATAAATTCCTTTATTTCATCCTTGATTTCTTGTATAACCCATGGATTTTTGAGCAAAGTGTTACTCAGTTTCCATGAGCTCCAATCTCTATGTTCTTTCTGCTATTGATTTTGACTTTTATGGCTTTGTGGTTTGAAAAGGTGCTTTGCAATTATTCAGTGGTTTGGATCTTGTTGAGATTTGCGTTATGTCCTAACACATGGTCTATTCTCGACAATGTTCCATGTGCATTGGAGAACAAGTTGTACTTATCTGTTGTTGGATAAAAAGTTTTGTATATTTCAGTGAAGTCTAGTTGGTTAATTGTTGCAATAAGATCTTCTGTGTCTTTACCAAGCTTTTTTCTGGATGCTCTGTCAGTTAATAACAGTGAAGTGTTGAATTCTTCAACTAATATTGTAGAGTGGTCTGTTTCATTTTTCACTGTACTCACTGTTTGTTTAATGTATTTAGATACTCTGGCATTAGGTGAAAAATATTTAATATTTTAAAGTCCTGCTATTGCATTGAACCATTCAGCAATAAATAGTGACAATCCTCATCCACGATGGTGGAGTTTACATTAAAATTTATTTTATCTGAGATTAGTATTGCCACACCTGCTCTTCTTTGTACATTGTTAGCTTGGTATATGTTATTCCATCTTTTAATTTTCAGTTTGTTCATATCTTTTAGTCTAAGAGGTATATCTTGTAAGCAACACATGCATGGGTTATGTCTTTTGATCCAAGATTTCACTCGTTGTCTCTTTACAGGAGCATTCAGTCCATTTACATTCAGTGTAGATATTGATAGATATGTGTTTAGTGCTGTTATTTTGATGTATTTATTTTTGTGTTGGTGTTTTCTATGTCACTCTTAATATTCTCCTCTGGGTCATACTTCTTTATGGGTTGACTATTCATCTTTTTCAGTGTTGGTTTTGTGGTTGTTGAGACTCTTGTATTATGTTTCTTGTTGTGATATGTTGTATTGTTATTGTACTTTGTGGCTACCTCTACGATCCCCCTTAATATTCTAAGTTTAAACCCAACTTTAACTTCTGCATATCATTTTAAATTTCTCTCCATTGGAAAGGATGTATCTGCTATAGTATATCCCTCTTTTTAGTTTGATAGTGTCATAGTTTTCATGATATGATCACTGGTTCCCTTCTTTTAATATTGTAGCTGTGATTAAGTTTTGTGACTTCTCTAACTGAGTAGATTTCTGGATGCTGTTCCCTGCATTGCCTTCTTAAATATACACTTAGTGGTTTTGTTTTTCTAAGCAAAGAGATTCTTTCAGTATTTCTTGTAGTTTTGGTTTGATTTTTACAAAGTCTTTAACTTTCTGTTTACCTGCAAATATCTTGATTTTGTCTTCATATATGTGAGACAGTTTTGCAGGATATATAGTTCTTGGTTGGCAGAATTTTTGTCCTTCAAGGTTTTGAATGTGTCATCCCACTGCCTCCTTGCCAACATCTTTTCTGTCAAGAAGTCAAAAGCCTACAGAGTTCCCTCTGAATGTGAGCTTTTCTCTGAACCTTGCTGCCTTTAAAAGAATCTGTTTATGTTTCATTTCATTAAGCTTGATTATATTATGTCTTGGGGTCTTGTTTTTGTGGCATTTGATACAAATCTTAGATATTTGTGTTGTCTTCTTTCATAATTTCAGGGAACTTTTCTGTCAGCAACTCAACAACACTCTCTGTGTTTTCAGCTATCCCTCCCTGTTCAGGAATCCCAATTAATCATAGATTATTCCTCTTAGTAAAGTCCCATGTGTTTCTGAATGCTTCTTTTTTTTTTTTTTCTTTTCTCTGATTTTTTCTCATAAATACTGGTGTCATTTGCTCTGTCTTCAGTGTCACTAAGTCTGACTTCTATCTCCTCAATTCTGCTCTTTTGGTTTTGGGTTGAATTGTCTCATTCTGTAATTTTGTTATTGATCTGCTGGATTTCAGATCATTGATGTTTCATCAGTTCAAATAACTTGCTTTACTTTGCATTTTGTGTTGCTGCATTTTGTTTAATATCTAGGAGGGTTCTATATATAATTATATTGTATTTGACCTCCAATAGTTTCAGAAAGCCATCTTCATCTGGAAAGTTTTTTTGGTTCCTTATTTGGGGAGTTTCCAGAGCCATGGTTTGCTATTTCTTTAAGTGGTTAGAGATGGATTGTTGCCTTTGGGCCATCTAGAGGCTGTTTAGTTTCTCTGGTGTTACCTCAACAGGAGCGGAGACATAGTTCTGAGAAGGGAATTGGTCACTAGTCACCTCTGTGTACCGTAGTGACTGGCCCCAGTGAACTCTCTGGAATGCAGCCTCCACCTCCCATCTGGAAAAGACAGTGCCCTACTTATGGAGGCAGTGAGGGGCTGTCAACCAACCCTATTCTGTGGTGATTCAAGGCTTGATGAGATTTCGCTGGGCCTCTCAGCAGTTATTTCTCTAGGCAGTCTTATTTTAAAAATTTAGGAGCTATACAACGTCTGCCAAAATCAGTCAGGCCATCAGGTGTGGCAGGGCCCACCTTCCAACTGACAACAGAAGCTACCTCTTTGGCCATCCCCAGATACTATGACATAGTTCAAAGTAAGAAGGGGTTATGGCCTTGCTGCCATCCCCAGCCAGGGCCTACCCATAAGGTAACACTGTGATAAACACAGACTTTCTCCTGGAAAGGCACTTTGCTGAGTGGCACTGCTGCTCACCATGGGAATTTTCCCCTGCTAAGGTGACTCCACCTCCCAGCTGACCAAGATGGTGGCCTGACCAAGCTGCCCTTCCCTCTGTGAAACAGCAGAATCTGTGCCAGAGCTCAGAAAAGAGAGGGTGCAGGCACAATGTTGCCCTCTGTCAGGAGCTGGGCTCCCAAAATGTGGCTATCCCACACACTGTGTCTGTGCTGCTCTATACATTGTTTACTTTAGCACTGCACTTCGGCATATTTGCTGGCTCATGCCATTCCCCTCCTCCTGGATAAGAAGAAAAAAGATAAAAGCATCATACCTTAGTCTTCTCATGCAGCGAGTCAGCAGAAGGGGGGATCAGTGCACTCTGCCCCATCAGAGACAGATAGTTTCCCATTTAGTGGCATGCAGTCTAGTCTGAGAACCCTACAGTGTATCCTAGGGCTCTCTGAGTGTTCAAGGTGTTCCATTCAATTATCAATCCAGGCCTTAGTTTTCAGAGGAAATTGAGTAGACATATGTCTAGTCCTCCATCTTGGCTCTGCCCTCCATCTTTATGATTTACATTGATAATGGATTCATGTATGGTTTTCCTACTAGCATTAGTAGAGTGGTGGTGGTGGTGTGCCACTGAATTGATTCTAACTCTTAATGATCCATCTAATAGAAGAGAATTTCCCTATAGACTTTCCTAGGCTAAAGTCTTTATAGGAGCAGATTCCTGAGGTCTTTTCTCCTGCCATGCCACCAGTGAATCAGAACTCCTGATCTTTCAAATGCTTAACCATGGTGCCATCAATACTCTTTGGCAAAGAGTGCTAGACATGGCCGATCTTACTGATAAATGGTTCTTCTTCACTTTTGAGTATGCTAAGGATTATATTTACAAGCACCCTTAAAATGAGATGTTGCTATGTATCTAATTCTGCCCAATGAAAACATGATTGAAAATGTCCTGTCATCCTTAACCAAGAGTATTTCCATCATTCTCATTCAATGGAATCTTAGATACAAATGTAGATAAAGACATGTCCTAATACCGAAGCAGTGTGGAATAATAAGCTCCCCACATTCAAAGATCTACCTTGTTGAGTTTTCCAAACCAACAGTTGGCTTCATGTGATTGGGAAATAAACTGTGTTAAACTATTGAGATTTTTGAAGTGGACTGCTACCACAGCAATACCTTAACCAAAACTAATACAAAGAGCATCTTAAAAAAAAAAAAAAAAAAAAGAAAAGAAAAAAAGCCGTGAAGAAAATTTTGCTCAGCTAGCTGGTTAGAAGCATCTAACACACCCTTTGTTTATGTAAAATCAAGGTAATATGCCTATGTTTTCTATCAAAAGGATTTTCTCAAGTATTTCCTTGCAAAAATGTGTTTGGAGAACACTGCCCAGTGTAGGTCTGCAATTTTTTCTTTTTTTTTTTAGTTATTGTGATTAAGTGAAAGTATACAATCCAAATCAATTTAGCATGCATGCCTATCTATAGCTCTTCTGCTCTCCTTGCTCCATGACAGTACACTCCTCCTTTTCATTGGCATATCCTTTTAACATTCTCCTGCCCCCCTCCTCTCTGCCCTCTTCTCTCTCATCTAGAAAGAGACCAGTAGAACAGCCTCCTGTTCCATTACTGAGTAACTTTGGAGAGGTCATGACTTCTGCTTAGAAGAGCAAAATAATGTCACCTGTTCTCTCCCTACCAAAAGTGATTCCAAGTCAGCACTGTAAGTGAATTATCACAGTTTTTTAATTCAATTGGAAAGTATTAATGAAGTATTTTTCATGTGCCATTAACCAGGGTAGAAAATGTGATATCCAAGTGCTGAATTACTTTGTGAGGCAATGGATAATTATTCTTCAAAACAATATTTTAAGTTCACTAAGATACATTTAAGAGGGAACAACAATCTGTCTTGGTTATATAGCTCTATAACATTTGATAAAGATATATAGTCATGTAGCCACCGCCACAATATTCAGAATATTTTCATCACTCAACAAATTTCCTTATGCCTCTTTGCAATCAACACCCTCCTTTGCCCACCTGCAGCCCCTGGCAATCCCTGATATCTGTTCTTTCCCTATCATTTTGCCTTTTAAGTAATATAGTTGGCATTATATGGTATGCAGACTTTAGAATCTATCTTCTTTCCACACAACATAATACTTTTTAGTTTTAATCATGTTGTTTCATGTGACAATAAGTTGTCCTTTTTGTTGTTGAGGAATATTCCAATGTATAAATACACTGAAGTTTGTTTATCCATCCACCTGTGGAGGTATATTGGATTGTTTTTAATTTTGGTAATCATAAACAAATGAAACTTCAATAAACATCTCAATATAAGGTTCTGTGTTGTCTTACGTTTTCACTTCTCTTTTGACTTGGCTTTTGGCTGAGTAAATATCTAAGAGCAGGATTGCTTAATCCTATCATTATCATCTGTTTCGTTTTATAAGGAACTGCCAAACTCTCTTCCAAAACAATTTCCTATTTTCCATTCATACCAGCAATGTGTGAGAAATCCATTTTTTCCCACATACATCAAAACTTGGCATTGTAGTTTTTAAAAAATTGTTTATTGATGTTCCTATACATCTAAAGAGTTGTACAGTTGAATCTTTAGGTATAATTAATTTACAGTTTCCTAGGATTAATAATGATTTGCCATTATTATCTGTACTTTGGAAAAGTGTCTGGTCACATCTTTTGCTAATCTTTTGATAACAAATGTATTAAGTTATAGTTCACTCACCCAAGAAACTGTATTTTACTTGAGGTGGGTGTTATAAGGGTAGATACCCTTGTTGTCTTCATCATCTAGTCCTGCTATAACAGAAACACCACAAGTGGATGCCCTTAACAAGTAGAAATTTATTTTCTCACAGTAAAGTAGGCTAGCGAGCCAAATGCCTTCGAGTCGGATTCGACTCATGGCTAGGAGTCAAAATTCAGGGTATCAGCTCCAGGGGGAGGCTTTCTCTATCGGCATCAGAGGAAGATCCCTGCCATTAATCTTCCCCTGGAATAAAAGCTTCTGAGGCACAGGGACCCGGAGTCCTTTCCACAGGACATTTTGTTCCTGGCACTGCTTCTTTCCTGATGGCATGAGGTCCCCAGATCTCCACTTGCCTCCCTTTCCTTTACATAGCCCAAAGGATTGTCTCAAGGCACAATACAATCTTATACATTGAGTCCTGCCCCACCAACATAAATGCTTCCCATTCTCCCTCATTATAATCACACAGTCAGGATTTACAGCATACTGAAACCTCAAATAATACTAGGAATCATCACCCAGCCAAATGGATACACACTTTTATTTTGGGAGGGTGAAAATTCAAACCATGACTCCTGCCATTTACCCAGTTGTAGGTGGCATAGGGATAGAATCTTTCTCTTCTTCTTTTTTTTTATTTTTTTGCTTCTGTATGTCCCCTAACCACAATGGAAAAAGTTTCCTACCTCTTAGCCAGTAGTCTGAAGTGTTTGCTCCAGTTAAGAATGGGGTTGTGAAAAGAAACAATAGAGTAATGTCCTCTGAAAAAACTCTCTCCTTTAAGGCAAAGAAAAGTGGCAAAATCAAACTAAAGACTTCTAGCCACTGGAGAGTAGTTTTCTTCAAGAAAAATGACTGCATCTCAGTAAGAAGAGTGATCTGGGCACTAAGTACAATGAAATATTTTCACTGATGATACGAAGTCCTCATTAACGAGGCCTTATCTTCTTCAGAAAATAAGTGGCTTGTACTTGACTATGTAACATCTATTGGGAATATTCTACAAACAAGGGCTCTAAGAGTAAAAATTAGAGCATTCATGGCTTACCAAAGAGAAAGGTAAGTGTTAACTCTACGGACCTTGAGGAGCCCTGATGGTACAATGGCTTATTGCTCAGCTGTTAACAGAAATGTCAGAAGGTCCTCTGCAGGAGAAAGATGTGACCTTCTGTTCTAGTAAAGATTATAGCCTTGAAAACACCACAGGGAAGTTCTACTCTGTCCTATAGGATAGCTATGAATTGGAACTGACTCAGTGGTCTTCAGGTTATTACGTTATTACTACTATCCCAGTTCATTAGAAAGCACAGCAATTACACAAATGGTGTCCTCAAGTGACCAGGTGAATTAAAACACTTGGATACACAAGTTGTGGCATTTTCGCTGCTTTTCTATGGCAATTAAGCTGATTTGCACAACAAAACAAAACAAAAATCCTACTTGAAGAGTTTAATATGAGTACATTAGGTCCTGCTAAGCTGCTTCAAATTCTGTCACATATTTCTATAGATCTACACTCTAGGAGGCTTGCATTAATAGGTTTCTTAAAAATATTGCCAAGCTTTCTCAATATTAATTTTAAGATAGTTATTTCAGTTTCCTTCAACATCAGCTCAGTCACAGTTCTTCTTTTATTTCCAAACAACTTCAAAGTTAATTATCTTATTACCTTTTTTCTTTTTTTTTAACTGTGAAACCTTGGCAAGAATATATAGCAATGAGAGAAGAGAGATTTTAGTTTATATGCTGATCATCCTGAAAGATCCTTCCATTTTTTTTCTTTCCTTCTTTTCTCTTTTTTCAGTCTTTGCTTTTTGGAAGACTAGGTTCCTTGGAGTCCTTTTGTCAAATAAAATCTAAAACTTTTAAAATTAGCAGAGGTAAAAGGACATTATGACCCTGGAGGACAGTGGTAAGACTGTGCAATCAGACTGTAATAAGGTGAAAGTTGGAACTGGGACTGCTGAGGTCCTGTAACTGACTGGACTGCGGGTGACCTGATTCGGTTCCGGAGATAGAACAGCAAGCTCGGTCTCCTAGCAGGTGGCAAACTGGGCTTCCCCTCCACAAAAGCACACAAGGATATATCCTTTTGGGTAGCAAAAACAACAACAAAGTTTATTAAGGGAAAGTACATTCCAAAGGGGGAACGGGTTAGTCTCCATTAGTGGAAAAATACGCAGTATAGTTTGAGGGGCCCATTTATAAACTGGCAAAGGAGGGAGTAGTGGCGTTGTTCCTGGTTCTGGTGATGATGTAGTTCCAGGATAGAGCTTTGGGTCTTATGTCAGCAATTGCATGATAGGTCCCCTCCCAAAGAGTATGATAATGATATACAGAAAGGATGGAAATAAGGGCTAGATCATTTCTTTTCTTTGTATTTTATTTTATTTTTATTTTTACATAATTTACCTTTGAAGGTGAGTTAAGAACAATTGTACAGTCAATATCATGCTGCCATATAACATCCAGCACTTTCACCTCTATTCTGTTTTAGCTGCCTTCCTCCCACACACACACTCACTGACAGCACACTTTCCCTTTTGTTGGAACTTCCTATGACCTTTTGATAAAGGTCTGGCCCTCCTCACCCAATGAACTTGGCTCCAGCAAAGTGTCCCTCAGACAACCCCCACATTTTTAAGTTTGTTGGGCTCCAGTATCACTCTGTGTTTTGCATGGTCCAGGTGAGTCTTTGTCTGGGGAGCTAGCCCTGGTGCGGGATGTAGTTTGGGGTTAGAATCTGGAGGCCAAGCTCCCAGGGGGGATTCCTTTCAGAAAGACCATCAACTGTGGTCTTTTGATAGAGTTCTAGCTCTGCCCTCTACTCCATCACCTGCTATGTCAGAAACTCCATTCCACACACCCCATCCAGGCTGTCATTGGTAGTGACCAGGCACCATCTAGTTCTTCTGGTGGTTAGGTCATTTCTAGGTCATCCTTCGCAGGTGGCTGCAGGTGACTATGTCTCAACTGCCTGGAAAATGGTTATATGTGCATCACAACTGTCAGAAAAAAACTGCTATATTTACATCAAAAAAACTGCCAGGAACAAACTACTGTATCTGTAGCTATCCTTCTCCAGTGGCAGTTATCAGGCTCAGTAGCTAACCTTAACAGGGACTGTTAGATGTTTAGGTACCTACACTTCTGGTAAAATCTAGAGGTGAAGAAGCTATCTGATTCAAGAAGAAGAAAGGGCAGGGCTCCTGACCAGTTTAAGTGCTGAAGATCTGGGAGGCTCTTGTTGGGGGATAACCAAAACCCGGTGCCATCTAGTCAGGGCTGACTCATAGCGACTCTATAGACACTGTAGAACTGCTCTTTAGAGTTTCCATGGTACACCTGGTGGATTGGAACTACTGACCTCTTGTTAGCAGCTGGAGCTTTTAACCACTGTGAAACCAGGGTTTCCTGGGGAATAACTAGGACTCCTTTTTAATTTTTTTCTCTCTTCTTTCTCTTCCATTCTTTCATTTCCTCTCCTCTCTTCATTCATCTTGCTACCCTCACTTATCTCATTCTATCCAAAGCCAAGTGCCATTGAGGCAATTCTGATACATAGTGATCCTGTAGGACACAGAACTGCCCCATAGAGTTTCAAGGCTGACATGCTTTTGGAAGCCGATTGCAGCTTCTTTCTCCCTTGGAGTGAATGATGGGTTCCAACCACATTATGAAATCTTAATTCTCCACTCTGAATTTGGGAGGCAATTTGGGAAAGATGGGACCTACGAAAGGGAAATTCCTTGAATGAATTCATTTTATGCATTGTCATACATTGAAATTGACAATACAAATTTTAAGTGAAAAAGACCATGATGCTTTATTTACAAAGTCAAACTTTCAGACAGTACTTTGAGAACTAGTTCTTTTTGTCTTGTTGATTTGGCTTTCATTTGAATTCCTAAAGCTTTAGCATAGTCACTGGACAGAATGAAATTAAAATTTATATTAGCTATGCACATTTTGAATGCACATTAAATACAAATGTTGAAAAGATTTATTAAAATTTAAGCAGCACAGAAAAATGATTACAAGGTGCACTGAAAGAGTGAGGGTCATTTTTTCACTCACAAGAATCAGGGTTTTCCAGTGTAAACTTTGATGTTCTGCCATTTGGCTCATACCTAGTCAAGAAAACTGTGGCTAGCTGGGAATTTACCCATTTCTGTGGTTACTAGCAACTTTTACTTCTCTTATTTCTCTCTATTTTAGGAGCTTTTACGTTTGTCTCCCTTGGAAATGATTTCCATTTGCATTGTGTTATTTGCTTTATGCAAATATATCCATCTATTCTTTTTTTCTTCTAAGAGAAAAGATTGCATAAAACCCAGTCTTCTATTTATGCATGTTAAGACGCATAGTAGAAATTGTAAGGCACCTCAAATGCTGTTTTGAATCTACATACGATTCACCCATTCTTGCCACTGAGCCTAACTTAAGCTTTCATTTTATTCATCTCTTGTGAGATAAGATATTGAAGCAACTGCATGGGGTAGAAATGTTATGGACTTTTTCAAATAATTGTCATTATCATATCCTTGGTACCTCAGTTTCAAGAGTAGCTTGTTTCCAGGGTATCCTATTTCAGTAACCCAATGGGACTTAAAGGGAAATGAGTCCAGTTGAAAAGAAAAGCTCTAGAAAGCAACTGCAAAAAGAAAGTGTTAGTGAAAATTCCTCTCTTCATCCATGTAATCCTATTACTCCAGAATTAAAGTAGGTATTCTTTCTGTAATTAAAACTTTTGCAGTACTAAGCTGGCATCAGTGGCTACCTCCCTCCTTCTGCATGAACATTGATAACAACTTCTTTCCCTATTTTTATCCTCCATCCAGGTGTCACATAAACGTTAAGTTACCCCAACAGTATACAATAAAAATTTATTGTAAAAACACTTAAATTGAATTTGCGAAAAGGAATATAAAGAAGAGGACTATGATCTCTATGTATTTGCCTAGTCTTGTCATTCTATATAAGTGAGATCATGCAATATTTGTCTTTTGTGTCTGATTTATTTCATTCAGCATAATGTCCTTAAGGTTTATCCACGTTGTAGCACATAAAGGAGATGACCTTGAAAATGAAGACAGCATGAGATAAGACAATCTCATTAGGAGGAAAAAGTAAGGCACGTGTGGTGGGTACATCCTGTTTCTTGGTAAGTCAACTTGGAGTTGCAAATGAAAACCTTTATCCTCAGTAAGAAATGGATGGAAATGAGTTGGAACTTGTGGGGAGGAGACCTCCATCCAGAAAGGATCCCAGTGGTGATGGTTTCAGTGTGATACAGAGAAAAGATATAGCTTGATCAAAACAGAGTGGTAGACTTTTCAGAGAAGAGAGAAGCAGAGAAAAAAAGATAATTATAGAGAGGAAGTCAAGATGGCGCACTAAGCACATGTCTCCTTATATCCCTCTGGAAATAAAGACCTGAACTGTTAATCAAATAGAGCCTTCTGATCACCTAGTGAGCCCTCAGGACATGGCACAGGGCTGTCAAATTGGACTTTATACCACTGAATGAAAAACCTCCTCTCTTTCACTGACTCCAGCTCCTGGCTAGCCCTGGTTCTCATGAACTGAAAGTAAGTGCAACACTTTGACTTTTTGTTCCTCTGTCTTGGCCGGCAGGCAGCACTGGGTCTTGCCTAGAGGCTGCACTCAGATGCACTGCTGGTGAGATAGGCAAGCGAAATTGCCATATTTGGAGAGCCAGGCTTAGGATTCTGTTCACCTAGCCACTTTGGGCCTGTCTTTTTATCTCTGCCACAGTGCGGTTCATATGGAACCACAGTGCCTGTGTGTGGGACGCCATGTTGGATACAGAGATTTTAGCAGGACCTAATTCTTAGCCTGGGAGCCAGCACCTGGAAACAGGACAGTGCTTCTCTGACAGAAAAGCAGTAGCTTACACAGTGTCGCCTACGGTGGGGGTCCAACAAAAGAGGCAGTGGACTCACTACCTCTCGGCACCTTCAGCCCTTCTAACTGCCGAATGTCTGAAGGGTGCCATCTTAGATACGGTGGTCACAGCTGGACCTAATTCTTAGCTTGGGAGCCAGAACCTGCCCACAGGAGAGCGTTTTTCTACCAGAAAAGTAGTAATTGACACACTGTCGCCTAAGGCTGGGCCCTGCCACCAGAGGACAACAGGGCAGTAGCATTGCTGTTTTTGGACTAGTTCATATCATCTGAAGTTGGATATAGAGGTGCTTACTTTGCCAGTTGGGAAGAGGGACCTCTACACCTGAAAACCTGACAGACTTGGGAAGTGGTCAGATATCCTTTGTTTTACATTTTAAGACAGCCTAGAGAAACATCTGCGGTCCATCCTCATAGTATCTCTCCCAGCCTGTACTTATTCACATTGGACCCAAAAACCAACAGACACTTGTGGCAAACAAGAGATCACCCATGGCTTCAGAAGGCTCACAAACACAACAACTAAGGAGTTTTCTGGATGAAGAAACCTTTCTGAAATCATTGGAAGATAAATGTAAAAGGATTATATACAGAGAGCTTTTAGACCTTATACAAAATGCAGCACAACAAAATGAAGAATTAAGCAAGCTGTTTGATCTGATGGAACACCAGTACTCTAAAATCCAACAGATTTTAGAATAAAATCAAAGACATAGAAACTTCCATTGAAAGTTAAGAAAACAGAATGCAACAAATAGAAGAAAGACTTTCCGACTTGGAAGATATGACTATTGACACCAGCATCTATCAGGACAAATCAGAAAAAAGAAACAAGAAAAACAAAGACGCATTAAGAAGCATATGGGACTCTATTAAGAGGAAAAACCTTCGATTAATTGGATTCCCTGAACAGGATGAAAAACCTGAGAACACAGAGAGTATTGTTGCTGAGCTGCTGACAGAAAACTTCCCAGAAATCATGAAGGAAGAGAATATAGATATCTCAGATGCATATCATATGCCACCCAATATAGATCTCAAAAGAAAGACTCCAAGACATATTATAATCAAGCTGAACAAAATGAAACATAAGCAACAATTCTTAAAGGCAGCAAGACTCAAAGCAAAGCTAACATTCAGAAGGAAACCCTATATACTTTCATCAGATTTCTCAGCAGAAACCATGCTGCCACGGAGACAGTGGCATGACACATTCAAAGCCTTGAAGATGAAGAACTTCCAACCAAGAATTATACATCCTGCAAAACTATCTTTCAAATATGAAAATGAAATTAAGACATTCTCAGATAAACAGAAACTTAGAGACTGCATAAAAACCAAACCAAATCTACAAGAAATACTGAAAGAAGTTCTTGGCTTTGGCTTAGAAGAACAAAACCACTATGTTTGTATTTTAGTACAATTGATCATCCACAATTCTAATCAGTTAGGGAATGCTCCAGACTCAATGACAGCTTTAATACTGAAAGAAACATTCCAGTGATTATCACGAAAACTATGGCACCATCATATGAAAAACAGGGAAGTACTACAGTCATTATAGTCCTTCAAGATGGAGAGGAATTCGACAAGACTGGTAGCAATTAAAATGGGGTTTATATCTAGTTTATTAAGGGGGATCTTAGGGGCAGCTGTAAAGCACAACAAAGATGCAACATACCACATCAAGAAATATAACACAGGAGTCTCAAAAACTACAAAACCAGCTCTGAAAAAGGTGAAAAATCAACTCACAGAAAAGAATGTCCCAGAACAGACTAATAAGAACAACAGAGATAATATCAACACAAAAATAAACATATCACAATGGCAGCAGTGAACACATACCTATCAATAATTACATTGAATGTGAATGGACTGAATGTTCCAGTACAAAGACATCGAGTGACATCTTGGATCAAAAGACATGACCTATCTATATGTTGTCTACAGGAAATTTACTTGAGATTTAAAGATAGAAACAAACTGAAAATTAAAGGATGGAAGACTATCTATCAAGCTAACAATGAACAAAGAAGAGCAGGTGTGGCAATTCTAATCTCAGACAAAATCAATTTTAATGTAAAACCTACCATTGTGGACAAAGATGGACACTATTTACTGCTGAAAGCTTCAATACACAATGAAGACTTAACTATATTAAATATCTATGCACCTAATATCAGAGCACCTAAATACATCGAAGAAACACTGACTACTCTCAAAAAAGAGTTAGATCACTCCACAGTAATAGTGGAACACTTCAACACTTCACTCTCAATACTGGACAGATCATCTAGAAAAAAACTCAGTAAAGATGCAGAAGACCTCATTGCCACAATTAACCAACTAAACCTCATCAATATATACAGAAGTTTCTACCCATCAGCAGACAACTACACCTTCTTCTCCAGTGCACATGGAACATTCTCCAGAATTGACCATGTGCTGCGACAGAATGCAACTCTCAACAAAATCCATACCAACGAATTAATGCAAACTATATTCTCAGATCATAAGGCCATAAAAGTCGAAATCTATAGTAGAAAAAACACAGATAGAAAGTGGAACTCTCAGAAACTGAACAACATCTTGCTCAAAAACCCATGGGTTATAGAAAAAAATCAAGGATGAAATAAAGACGTTCGTGGATTCCAATGAGAATGAAAACACTTCCTACTAGAACCTATGGGATACAGCCAAAGCAGTCCTCAGAGGTCTGTTTATCTCCATAAATGCACTCATCTGGAAGGAAGAAAGAAATCAAATCAAAGAAGTAACCCTACAGCTTGAACAAATAGAGAGAGAACAACAGAGGAATACCTCAGGCAACAGAAGAAAACAGATCATAAAGATCAGAGAAGAACTAAACCAGTTAGAGAATAAAAGAACAATTGAAAAAATTGAAAAGACCAAAAGCTGGTTTTTTGAAAAGACTAACCAAATTGACAAACCACTGGGAAAACTTACTAAAGAAAAACAGGAAAGGAAACAAATAACCCAAATTAGAAATGAGAGGGGAGTGGTCCAACAGATCCAAAAGAAATTAAAAATATCATAACAGAATACAATGAAAGAGCGTACTCTAACAAATTTGAAAACCTAGAGGAAATGGACAAATTCTTTGATTTATATCACCTACCCAAATTATCACAAGGTGAACCGAACAACTTAATAAACGCATCACAATGGAAGAGATTGCAAATATCGTCAAAAAACTGCCAACCAAAAAGAGCCCGGGCCCAGATGGCTTCACTGCAGAATTCTATCACGCTTTTAGAGAATAGTTTTCTCCAATACTACTGAGACTATTTCACAGTATAGAAAGGGATGGAGTACTCCCAAACTCATTCTATGAAGCCAGCATAACCCTGATACCAAAAACAGGGAAAGACCCAACCAAAAAGGAGAACTACACACCGATATCACTCATGAACCTAGATGCAAAAACCTTCAACAAAATTCTTGCCAATAGAATACAACAACAGATCAAAAAAATAATCCATCATGACCCAGTTAGATTCATACCATGGATGCAAGGCTGCTTCAACATGAGAAAAACAGTTAATGTGATTAACCACATAAATAGCACAAAGGCAAGAATCACCTGATTTTGTCCACTGATGCAGAAAAGGCATTTGATAAAGTCCAACACCCATTCTTGCTAAAAACTTTTAGAAAAATAGGCATAGACGGAAAATTCCTCAACACGGTAATGGCTATTTATAGAAAACCAACTGCCTACATCATCCTGAATGGAGAGAGACTGAAGAAGTTTCCTTTCAGAACGGGAACTAGACAAGGATGTCCACTCTCACCTCCCCTATTCAACATAGTACTAGAAGTTCTAGCCAGAGGAATTAGACAAGACCAAGAAATAAAGGGCATCTGCATCAGCAAAGAAGTCAAAATCTCCCTGTTTGCTGATTATATGACTGTACATGCAGAGAATCCCAAAGAATCTATAAGTAAACTACTCAAACTGATTCAAGAGCTCAGCAAAGTCTCAGGATACAAGATAAACATAGGTAAATCAGTAGAATTTCTTTATACCAACAGCGAGACTGCTAACGAAGAAATCATCATAACAATACCCTTTACTATAGCCCCCAAGAACATAAAGTACCTAGGAATTAATCTAACCAGAGAAATAACAGACCTTTACAAAGAGAACTACAAGCCCTTACTACAAGAAACTGAGTGAGGCTTACATAAATGGAGAAACCTACCCTGCTCATGGATAGGAAGACTTAACATTGTGAAAATGTCTATTTTACCCAAAGCAATCTACTTATATAATGCAATCCCAATACAAGTTCCAATGTCATTTTTTAATGAGATGGGGACACAAATCACCAATTTTGTTTGGAAAGGGAAGAAACCCCGGATAAGTAAAGTACTACTAAAGAAGAATAACACACTAAGAAGTATCTCATTAACCGACTTCAGAACTTATTACTCTGCCACACTGATCAAAATAGCCTGGTACTGGTACAAGAACAGACAGATCGATCAATGGAACAGAATCGAGACCCCAGAGATGAAACCATCTGCCTATGAACAGTTGATATTCAACAAAGGCCCTAAGACATTAAACAGGGGTAAAAAAAGTATCTTCAACAAATGATGCTGGTAAAACTGGATATCCATCTGCAATAAATTGTAACAAGATCCATGTCTTATCCCTTATACAAAAACCAACTCAAATTGGATAAAAGACCTAAATATCAAATCTAAAACAATAAACCTCATCCAAGAAAAAGTAGGAACAACAATGGAAGTTTTAATACACAATGTAGACAGACTTCAAAATCTGTCAAACAAACCACACTCATCAGAAGAGAAAATAGATAAATCGGAACTACTAAGAATCAAAGACTTTTGCTCATCCAAAGACTTCATCACAAGAGTTTAAAGGCCACCTAGAGAATGGGAAAAAATATTTGGCAACTCTATGTCAGACCAACGCCTGATCTCCATGATCTATAAGGTACTACAAAATATTAATAAGAAAATAAACCATCCAATTAAGCAATGGGCAAAGGAGATGGATAGACATTTCTCTAAAGAGGAGATCCAGGCAGCCAAAAAACACATGAGGACATGTTCGTGATCTTTAGTTATTAAAGAAATTCAAATCAAAACTACAATGAGATACCATCTCACCCCAACAAGGTTGGCCAGGATTCAAAAATCACAAACAACAAATGCTGGAGAGGCTGTGGAGAAAGTGGAACTCTCCTACACTATTGATGGGGTTGCAAAATGGTCCAGCCTCTTTAAAAAGCAATCTGGCGCTTCCTTAAAAAAATAGAACTAGATATACCATTTGACCCAGTAATGTCACTACTTGGAATACATCCTACAGAATCAAGGCCACTCACACCAACAGATACATCCACAAGAATGTTTATCGCAGCACTGTCCTCGATAGCAAAAAGATGGAATCAGCCCAGATGCCCAACAACAGAGGAATGGATAGGTAAACTGTGATATATATACTCAATGGAGCACTATGCAATGATAAAGAGCAATGATGATTCCAGGAAACATCTCGCAACCTGATTTCACCTGGAAGACATTATGTTGAGGGAAAGTAGTCAGAGACAAAAGGACAAATATTGTATGAGACCCTTACAATAAAAACTCAAAAACAGACTCATGCATAGTAGAAAAGACTTTTGACGGCTGCAAGGGAGAGGAGAGAGGTGGGGGAGGCGTGAGGGTTTAGATTAGATAGCTGGTAGAAATTTGGTTGGGTGAAATCGGTGACAGTACACATTACAAACAAGAACAATATTAAGTGGACTTCAACATAACTTGAATACTCCTTCCATCTTAACCCAACATTGCAAGATCAGAGTAGCCGGGGCGAGGGGCAGGGGACCATGCTCTTAGGTGAAATCGAGGCCAAATGACACAACTAGAGTATTGCTAAGAGGGCTCTCTGCACCCCACATTGGTGAGTGGCATCTGGGGTCTTAACAGCTGCCTAGCTGCCATCCGAGGGCACATCAAACAGTCCTAAGTCAGCAGGAACGGATGCTCTCTAAGGACCGAAACGACATGGGGGAAAGACAACCCAGAATACCGACAGATCCACATGAGGGGGTGCCTACATTGACTTGAGACTGGAAGAACCAGATGGTGCCCAGCCACCACCTGTGACAGCTGCGATGGAACTCACAAAGTTGAGTCTCACTGGCAACACAAGAATAAAAAGGGGTGCACCTCAGATCTCCACTAAAAGATCACAATTGATGGTCCATTGGCTTCGGGGTTCCCCTGGGAGTGTGGCCTCTGGCCCTGATGCTGCCCTTGCTCATAAAGCATAATGAAGTTTCACTCTTCAGACACGAATGGATTGGACTTGGCGATGCAGAATGACCATATATTGGATGCACTTTATGGTTCTATGCATCTGTAGGATATCATCCTGCAGACCTCTGGCTGGAGGAAGGGGGATGGGTGGAGAGGAGGGGAAAGGAAACTGTTGGGAAGATGAGACATGTATGGAGCAGAGAGGAATAATGTGCTGTCACTGGGCAGGGAGAGCAGTGGAAGCTGCATATAGGTGGGCATGTAGATTTATATGGGAATGTACATTTTCACTCAGTCATAATAAAAAAAGATAATTATAGGGAACAAATCCATATACCTCACTGAATCATAAGGAATGAGGACTGGAAGGGGAACACAGTGGTAGAAAGCACAAAAATCGCTGCATACAATTTTATTAGAATAGGAAGACAAATACATAATGCAGTCAATTTATTTTAAAAAGCAATTGATGAAAAGAACTTTGGCAACACTGAAGAAAATTGTAGAGTAAAAAGTTCACATCCTAACTCTAATTCTGCATAAGCATGCCTTTCTTAAAAAGCCTTGTGCACCTAGGATCCATCCATTAATGGCCTGTTACATGGTGAGTGATTGAACAAAATGATCCATCTGTTTTTACAGCTAAGAAAAATAGCATTTATCAATAATCATAGGATTTAATCACTAGTGATATTTACCAGAAATTATTTATGTCTGCTAAGCTTCAGAGCCAAGCACACAGGAGAACACAAGAACACAAAGGAGAAAATACAAAAAAAATCATTTAGCGGTTGACAGAAGTACCACTAATAACTACCAGAAAACTGTTCTGCACATAAAGTTTAACACATTTAAAAGTAAAAACCATTGTTATCAGGAGAGATACATTATGTCACACTGCAACCAAAATACTTTAGTGGCTCCTCATACAGGGCTGTGCACAACTTGGTCCTTAACTACCTCTCTAAATCTCATTTGTTGCTTGCTCCCCGGTTCTACACTCGTGCCAAGCTGAACATCAGAATCTTTGCACAGGCTGCTCACTCCTTTTGCTTTTCTTCCTCTTCTTCTCCAAAGCTATGTAAAAAGTATTGCCTTCGAGTCAGTTCTAACTCGTAGTGACCTTATAGGACAGAGCACAACTGCCTCACAGAGTTTCCAATGAACTGCTAGATTCGAACCACAGACTTTTTGTTTCACAGCCACGTGCTTAATAACTTCCACACCGGGGCTCCCAATACTAGTTAACATTTATTTTTTCATCACAGCTCAGTTAATAACAGGCTTGGGTTCAATTCACCTCCAATTACACCATCAGAGTGGATGGATAGCTATTCCGTTGTCATGGAGTTGGATCCAACTCATAGCAACCCTAGAAGTCAGAGTAGAATTGCCCTATAAAGTTTCCAAGGAGCGCCTGGAGAATTTGAACTGTTGACCTTCTGGTTAGCATACATAACACTTAACCCATAGCTAGATTGTTAAAACGAATACTGTTGCCTTTGGGTTGACTCTCACACATAGTGACCCTAGAGCACAGTGTAGAACTGCCCTCATAGAGTTTCCAAGGAGCAGCTTCTGTTGTTTTTGTTAGGCGCCATTGAGTCTGTTCTAACTCATACTGACCCTGCGCACAACAGAACGAAACATTGTGCAGTCTTGCTCCTTTGTCCACAATATTTTTTATGATTAAGCTCATTGTGGCGGCCACTGTGTCAATCCATCTAGTCAAGAATCTTCCTCTTTTTCTCTGACCCTACACTCTACCAAACATGATGTACTTCTCCAGGGACTGATCCTTCCTGACAACATATCCAAAGTATGTAAGATGCCATCTTTGCTTCCAAGGAGCACTCTGGTTGTACTTCTCCAGAACAGATCTGTTTGTTCTCTTGGCAATCCATGATACGTTCAACATTCTTTTCCAACACCACGATTCAAAGGTATCAATTCTTCTTCTGTCTTCTTTGTTCTTTGTCCAACTTTCACATGCATATGATGTAAATTAGAATATCATGGCTTAGGTCAGTCACACTTAGTCTTTAAGGTGACATCTTTACTTTTCAGTATTTGAAAGAGATCCTTTGCAGCAGATTTTCCCAGTGCAATGCGTCCTTTGATTTCTTGACTGCTGCTTCCATTGGTGTTGATTGTGGACCCAAGTAAAATGAAATCCTTGAACACCTCAATCTGTTCTCCATTTATAATGATGTTGCTTACTGGTCTAGTTGTGAGGATTTTTGTTTTCTTGATGTTGAGGAGAAATCCAAACTGAAGGCTGTGGTCTTTGATCTTCATCAATAAGTGTTTCAGATCTCATTCACTTCCAGCAAGTATGGTGGCATCATCTGCATGATGTAGGTTGTTAATGCATCGTTCAACAATCCTGATCCTCATCCTTCTTTGTATTACCCAGCTTCTCCAATTATTTGCTCAGTATATAGATTAAAAAGGTATGGTGAAAGGATACAACCCTGCCGCACATCTTTCCTGACTTTAAACCATGCAGTGATCCCTTGCTCTGTTTGCATGACTGCCTGTTGATCCATATACAGACTCCTTAAAAGTACAATTAAGTGTTCTGAAATGTTAGCCATAATTTGTTGTGATCCACACAGTCGAATGCCTTTACGTAACACAGGTAAACACCTTTCTGGTATTCCCTGTTTTCAGCCAAGGTCCATCTGACATCAGCAAAAATATCCCTGGATATCAGAGCAACGCTACAGCATAGAGTAGAACTGCCCCATAGAATTTCCAAGGAGCATCTGTTGGATTTGAACTACTGACCTCTTGATTAGCAGCTATAGAACATAACCACTATACCTCCAGACTTTCCACTAACCAGATATCAGGTATAAATTAACATGTAGGACATCTGCTCAAAGAAAAACTTATTTTCTAAAAAGCAACCTCTTTCTGACAATATGATGGGAAAGTCCAGTGTCATGGATTGAATTGTGTGCCCCCAAAATTATCTGTCAACTTGACTATACCATCATTCCCCGTAGTGTGTGATCGTCCACTATTTTGTCATCTGATGTGATTTTCCCATGTGTTGTAAATCTTATCTCTGCAATGTTATTGAGACAGAATTAGAGGCAGTTACATTGATGAGGCAGGACTCAATTAACAAAGTTAATTGTGTCTTCAGTCAATCTCCTTTGAGATATAAAAGAGAGAAGCCAACAGTGAGTCATGCAACTTTACACCACCAAGAAACAAGAACTAGAAGAATAGAATGTGTCCTTTGGAGCTGGGATCCCTTCCCTGAGAAGCTCCTCAGCCAGGACAGACTGATAACAAGGATGTTCCTTCAGAGCTGATACAGGAAAAAAGCCTTTCCCTGAAACTGGCACCCTGGCACACTGAATTTGGACTTCTACCCTCCTAAGCTGTGAGAGAATAAACTTCTTTTTGCTAATACTAGCCACTTGTGGCATTTCAGTTATAGCAGCACTAGATAACGAAGACAGCCCACTGGGAAGAAGACACAAAAGGGAATATATATATATACACACACACATATATGTTCATATAGACATATATATACATATGTCACATGTTCATTTCCTGGAATTTCTTTGTCCTCAAGTACTCTTGTTATCTCCTCAAAAAACATTTTAGTTATTTAGAGGTTTTGGGGGGGGAGGTAGATATGGCCCCATGCTGTAGCTTTCCTACAAAATGCATAATAAAGTTGTAGCTGGTTAAAATGCTTTGGTAGTGACCATTGTTGAACAGGCAACAGAAGAATATATGCAATGCAACTTCTTTTTTGGATGTTTATTTTTGTCTGCTGAAAACAAGCAATTCAGATGCAAACAGGTGATTTCAATCTCTTTATAAATAACTGGTCTAGTAGGTTTGTCACCACTTCCAGTTGGAGGCAAATAGTTTAATAAGAAGAAATCCACTTCCCGAATAGTTAATCACCTAATACTTTTCGTCTGCATTTCCCCATTGTATGTCATATAGCAGCATTCCAATAATACTTATTAAATTAATGAATGAAGAGTGACTTATTGCTATTGTACAGAAATCAGTAACCTACCAATTTAAAAACTGGCCCAAGATCACACAGCTAGCAAGTGGTAGTTGGAAATCATAACTGGTTCTCAAAAATGTTCCTTTTTGTTTTGTTTTGTTTTGTTTTAACTGAAAGCATTTTCTTATATTGCCTGACTATTATGTGGTCATTAGGTTACAAATAATAACAAACTGGTTTACTGTCTTAATTATATATAAACCCTTTTGTTTAAAGCATTTTGTGTGTCTTTAAACTGACAAATCTGCTTTGCATACTATCAATTTATAATAATAATTCCTTGAAGTAGATGGCATAGGGTGCGTCATAATTTACCATTCAGGAGACAGATCAAATGAATCACAATACAAGCTTTCACTTGACCCTGAAAGCACTTTTGTCACCAAAAGTGTGTTCATGAGCTTATGATTGGAATCAGTGGTCCTGTGTATAAACAGAATAATTATTACTTGCTTCTTCACTCCTTCTACACAAGAAAAACTAATCTCGTGCACAGTGAATAAACATATCATTCAATAAATCATATATTCTATTATTGTTTTACTTGAATTATTTGCACTGTGGAAATCAAGATTAAACAGTTGCACGAACCACCATTGTTTTCAACAACAGAATGAAATTCACCAAACAACTAATGAGCACTTCTTCTGTATTGCCAGTTATTGACTCTGTTTGGCACTCTTGGCATCCCTCAGCTCTTTTAATTTTAATAGTAGTTCTAAACAAACACTGTTATTATCTCTATCTTACACATTAGGACATTCAAGCACTCAAAGAGGTTAACTAACTTTCTCAAGGTCCTACAACAAAATTGTAGAATAAGACACAACAAAACGGTAGAATCAGATATTATTGCTGGCATGTGCCCTCCAGTCAGTTCCCACTCATAGTGACCCCATGTACAACAGAATTAACTACTGCCTGGTCCTACACCATCCTCCCAGTTGTTCCCACGTTTAAGCCCATTGCTGAAGCTGATGTATCAACCCATCTTGTTGAGGGCCTGCCTCGTTTTTGCTGACCCTCTAACTTAACCAAGCATGATGTCCTTCTCCATGGGCCGTTCCCTCCTGACAATATGCCCAAAGCACATGAGAAAAAGTCTCACCTTCCTTGCTTCCAAGGTGCACTTTGGCTGTACTTCTTCCAACACAGACTTGTTCCTCCTTGGGTAATCCCTGGTATATACAATATTTGTCTTCAACACCTTAATTCAAAGGCATCAGTTCTTCTTCATCCTTCTTTATCAATCGCCCAGCTATCCAGTGCATATGAGGCAAATGACAATACCATGGGTTACTTAGGTCAGGAACACTTTTATACCTCAAAGTGACGACTTTGCTTTTGTACAACTTGAAGAGGTTTTTTCCAGCAGATTTGCCCAGTGTAGTAAGGTGTTTGATTTCCTCGCTGTTGCTTCTATGGATGTAGATTATGAATCCAGGTAAAATGAAATCCTTGAAAACTTCAACATTTTCTTGGTTTATCATGATGTTGCTTGTTGGTCCAGTTGTAAAGATTTTTTGTTTTCTTTACGTTGAAGTATCATCTTCCATACTGCAGGCTGTTGTATTTGATCTTCATCAGTGTTTCAAGTCCCCTTTGCTTATCAAGGGTTGTTGATGAGTCCTCCAGCAATCCCGATGCCATGTTCTTTTACATATAGTCCAGCTTCTCAGATTATTTGACATACAGATTGAGAAAGTATGGTGAAAAGATACAACCCTAGTGCATTCTTTTCCTAACTTTAAACTAAAGTATTCCCTTGATCTGTTTCAACAACTGACTCTTGGTCGATGCAGTTTTCTCATTAGCAAAATTAAGTGTTATGTAATTGCCATTCTTCCCAATTTTATCTATATATTTTTATGACCCACATAACAAACTGTGATAACTTGTTGTTGTGTTATCGATAAAACAAAGGTAAGCATATTTCTAGTATTCTCTGCTTTCAGCTAAGATTTATTTGACATTAGCAATGATATCCATTTTTTTAATATCCTTTTCTGGATCTGGCTTGAATTTCTGGCAGGTCCCTGTCAATGTACTGCTGCAACTGCTTCTGAGTTATCCTCAGCAAAATTTCACTTGCATGTGATATTAATGACATTGTTCAATAATTTCCACATTCTGTTGTATAATCTTACATTTAAATCTGCACCAATGTGAATGTCTTCCAGTCAGCTGGAAGATAACTGTCTTCCAAATTTCTTGGCATAGACAAGGGAGCACCTCCAGCACTTGTAACTATTTGTTGAAAAAATCTCAGTTGGTATTCTGTCAGTTCCTGGAGGCTTGTTTTTTGCCAATGCCTTTAGTGAAGCTTGGCCTTCTTCCTTAAATACCATCATTCCTGATCATATGCTACCTCCTGGAATTATTAAATGTTGACCAATTTTTTGGTACAGTCACTGTGTATTCTTTCCATCATCTTTTGATACTTCCTGAGTCATTCAGCATTTTGACTTAAATCCTTCACTATTGCATCTTGACGGCACTTGGCTTTGGCATTGCATCTTAGGGCTTGATTTTTTTTTTCTTCAGTTCTTTCAGCTTGAAAAATGCTGGCAGTGTTCTTCCCTTTTGGTTTTCCAACTCCAGGACTCTGCACATTTCATTATGGTACTTCACAGTGTCTTCCTGAGCCACCCTTCAAAATCTGTTCAGCTTTTCTACTGCATCATTTCTTCCACCCACTTAAGCTACTCTACATTGAAATCAAGTCTCCGAGTCTCTTCTGACATCCGTTTTGATCTTCTCCTCCCTGTCTTTTTAAGAACCACTTGCTGTCTTCATAAATGATGTCCTTGATGTCATCCCACAACTCATCTGGTCTCCCATCATTAGTGTACATTCAGTGAGTCAAATCTAATGTTGGGATGGTCTTCAAATACAGGTGGGATATACTCAAGGTCATATTTTTGCTCTTATGTAATTGTTTTAAAATCTGAATTAGAATCAAATTAGAATTTAGTACAATCATTTAGACTTGCATTGTTTTCTTTTGTTGTTGTTGTTGCTTCAAATAGCCACTACTTACATGTGAAATTGAGTAAAAGTTATAAAGTTGGCTTTGATGTCTTAATACTATTTGCTGAATTTCTGTCATAGTTACTTTTATTATTTAAAATAATCTTCTAATGAAAAGCTTAAAAGTTAATTACTCCATAATTTATTTGTTTTCCTTGCTAATTGCAGGAGTATTTTTGTTGGTTTTGTTTTGTTTCTTAAGGGTTGTGTGATCTGCCTAACTGGGAGAAAGTTTCTGATACATTTTTTAACTTAGCCAATAGACAAATACATGTTTTAAATATAAAAATAATATACTTAAAAGCTAAAACCAAACCCACTGCAGTCAAGGTCAAGTCAATTCTAAATTATAGCAACCCTAAGATCCTCAACAAGATGGACTGGCACAGTGGCTGAAACAATGGACTTAAGCATAAAAATAATTGTGAGCGTGGTATAAGACCAGTGTTTTGTTGTGCATATGGTCACAATGAATTGGAACTGACTCCGAGGCACCTAACAACAACATAGAATACAGTAGAACTGCCCCACTGGGTTTCTAAGATTGTAATCTTTACAGAAGCAGACTGCTACATGTGTCTCCCACAGTGACTAGTGGATTTGGTTAGCAGTGGGACACTTAACTGCTGCACCACTGGGGCTCTTACAAATACTATAATTACCACCTATTTTTAGAATAACACAGAAATTGTACTAAACTCCTATATGTAGAGTAAAACTGACCTTAATGTCTTACAATAGAAGATAAAGTCCACATTTTGACACAGATGCTACAAAAAAAAAAAGAAGAAAAAGCCTTTCTACTGATGACCGGATTCTGACCTTTTGCTGAAGACTGAATTGTCACTTATGCCTAAAATTGATTCTGGACTGTAGGAGATGTTTTTAATTGAGTGTGTTTTATTGAGAGATTTATTTAAATCAAGGCACACTGTGTTCACTGAAGAGCTACGTTACTAAAAATTATAATGGAAGAAAATAAAGTGATTACACTGAACTGAAAATGCTCTTAGTTTTCAGATTTCCATAGCTAGCAGAGTCCTTTAGAGTCTAATAAACGTGGAGGTAGATCCAGTTCAGATTCTACATGTCTGTGCAACTTTAGTCAAATTAGTTCTACTCATTAAGCCTCAGTTGCCCTATTTCCGTAACTGTGAATAATGAACAAATTATAATGCACAGCAGTATTGATGAGTAGTGATTATGCATAGAGCCCAGTACAAGCGCTTCACCCACTTTACACAGGCTGTAAATTGTAGCTGTTCCTATTAGATTTTCTCCACAAGGTCTCCAAGGATACTATTCCCTTTGTGTGAGTTTGTGTGTGTGTGTGTGTGTGTGTGTGTGTATGTATGTTCAGTGACATTTGTCAGGCTCCTTAAGCAGAAGTTTATTTATTTCTATTTTACATAACTATTTAATAACATCATCTATGTATCGTTTAGCTTTTGATGTGCAACAAACAATCTGAAGACCCCAGTGGAAGACAACAGCAAGAAGGTATTGTTCTCATATCTGACGTTGGGCACATCAGCTCTGCTTGTCTTGCGTGGGTTTACTCATATGCCTGTTGGTTAGTTAGCTCTTCAGCTATTACATATGGTTCTTCAGTACTGCTTCACATGTGCTTTATCCTCAGATACAGGGGTCAGCAAAGTTATAACTGAACCAACTGACTATTTTTACAACTCAGTTTTTTTTTTGTTTTTTGGAACAATGCCCCACGCGTTCACTTACTTCCTGTCTATGATGGTTTTGGGCTACAGCAGCAAAGACAATGAGTTGCAACAGACATCACGTGGCACACAAAGTCTAAAACATTTACTGTACAGCAGTTTGCAGAAAAACGTTGCAGACCTCTCAGCTTTTAAAGGTAAGCTCAGGAGTGTTCTCATGGTAATGATCAAGTTAGAAGAGAGCAAGCCACAGGCCATAGATCATTTCAAACCTCTACTTGTGTTACATATGCCCCTACCCCACTGGCCAAAACAAATCCCATGTCTGATCCTTGGGCAGGTTACCCTCTCTGTGTCAGGGAGTTACTGCAGAGTTGCACGGTAAAGGATAGAGGCTCCCATACCAAAAACCGGACCCACTGCCACCCAGTCAGTTCCGACTCACAGCAACCCTATATGGACAGAGTAGTACTGCCCCATAGAGTTTCCAAAGAACACCTAGAAATTTGAATTGCCAGCCTTTTGGTTATCAGTCATAGCATTCAAACATCAGGGACACAGGATGGGTCAAATGATTGGGACCCGAAATGCAACATACCACCATTAACTTTCCAATTTTTCTTTTGGAGGAATGTTCACATTTGGCCACTTGTTTGAAATTTGTTACTTTCACTTCCAGCAATACTCAGAGGTATACAGGAAACTGAAGCTCTGCCTCACAAGGGGACAAACGTATTATGAAAAGGGCTAAATATTAAGTATTATAGATTTTGTTGGCCACATGATCTCTGCGACAACCACTCAACTCAATTGTAGCATGACAGGTGCAACAGAAAATACTTAAAGAAATTGGTGTGAATGTTTGTGGAAAAAAAAATACTCACAAAATCAAGCAGCAGGGTAATTTTACCCATGGGCCATAGTTTGCCTACCTCTGATTTTCTAATGGAAAATAAGGAAGTATCACATAATTTTCCAAAATGATTGTACAATTTTGCCATAGTTTGTCCACCTTCTCATTCTCTAACGGAAAAGAAGAAAGCTGGGGCATAAGGACTTTAGATGACTTCACCAGGATCATAACACTAAATGGTGAGAAAACAACATCAAGAGTTGTGGCCATACAGTGACCAACACAGGAGATGGATTTCTTTTTCTTTTGGGGGGGAGGGGGATCCACACAAAATCACAAGAAGATCTGTCAACATTTAAAAATTGGGAGAAGTCACATAGAAAACCAGGTTTTCTTTAAAATTGATGTGTATGGAAACATTAATCAGATTCTCCCAAGGCAACAACTGGTTGGAGCCAAGTAACTGCCATCCTGTCAGATGTAGTCTCAGCTCCACAACTTATTGTGATGCTAGATTCGGCCCTGCTTGCTCATTTACACAGTTTTATTGGCCCCTACAGGCATGTAATTTATCACCAGGTATTCAGAGCCTAAACCAAACTCATGGCTGTGGAATGGAATCCAACCCATAACAACTCTATACATGGAGTAGAATTGTGCAGACCTGTTGGTTAGTGAAAACTGTGATGGCGTAGTGGTTAAGAGCTACATCTGCTAACCAAAAGGCTGGCAATTCAAATCTGCTAGGCGCTCCTTGGAAATTCTATGGGGCAGCTCCACCCTGACCTATAGGGTCACTGTGAGCCAGAACTGACTCAACAGCAGTGGCTTTTTTGGCTAGCAGCTGAGTTTTTAGCCAGCCTGCCTCTTGGCCTCTAGTTAAAGCCTAGTTCTCCTGAATCCCCAGTCCTACATAATTTCCACTTGATTACTTTATCTGGTCAAGCACTCTGATATGAAAAGTGTTAGATTTAAAACTACTTCATTGTTGAAGAAATTTTTCCATTCTCTATAGATTCTAGAGATGATAAGACTTTCTGACTTAATTAATTAATTTATAATTCATAAAAATGTTTTTCAGAGAAGTGATATGTGACCAGTTCTCTCCTTTATTACAGTTGTGGGTATAAATCACAACCTCTACTTAACTGATTTCAAAATATAAACTATCTTTAATAAATATTTCTCAGTACCTGAGCTAGTGATATTGGAAGAGTAAGTGAAAAAATAAAAGAATGATTCAGGAGAAAACAATCTTCTGAGTATATCATATTATGTTTAATTATTATTTAATGAATTTTAGTATTGAGACTTATGTGGCCTCACAGTAGTTGACAGATTTACATTCAGGGAAAGTTTTTGTCTTCATTTGAAAATAGATGAAAGCAATGACGTAAAATTCCACCTCATGTATAGAGGTTTACACGTGAATGATACATATGTTTCTGGTAATTAGCTTCCCTTGCTCAGAAGTTCTCCAAAAGTCCCTGAATATGATTAAAGGTAGTCTTAGTTTGAGTAACAAACACACAAGGAAATGCTCACAATCACTAGCCATTAGAGAAATGCAAATTAAACAAAAACTACACTGAGTACCATATCATCCCTTACATTACTGACAGTAATAAAAAAAATTAAAAATAAAAGAAAAACAGAAAATAATCAATGTTGAAGAAATGACAAGGAGATTGAAACTGTTATGCACTGCTAGTGGGAATGTAAAAATTGTACAATCATTTTGGAAAATTACGTGACACTCCCTTAAAAAAATAGAAATAGCAATATTGTGCAACCCAGCAATCCCAATCCTAGAAATCGATTCTAGAGAAATAAGAACTATCACATGAATGGACTTATGCATGTCCATGTTCGTTTCAACATTATTCACATCAGCAAAAAGACAGAAGCAACCTAAGTGCTCATCAACAGCTGAATGAATGAAGAAACTATGGCTCATACACACAATGGAATGTGACGCAAGGAAAAAGAACAATGATAAATGGAACATTTCACAACATGGATGAACCTGGATGGCCTTATCCTGAGTGAACTAAGTCAATCACAAAAGGTTAAATTCTGTATTAGACTACTATTATAAAAACTCATGAAAAGTTTACTCACAGAAACAATCTTTGATGGTTACTAGGGAGGGTAGGAGTAGGGAGGATAAAACACTAACTCGACAAAAGATAAGTGGTAACTTTAGTGAAGGGTAAGACAATACACAATGCTGGAGAAGCCGACACAACTTGACCAAGGCAAAGTCATGGAAGCCTCATAGACACATCCAAAGTCCCTGAGGGACCAAAGTAATGGCTGAGGACTGTGAATCATGGTCTGACAGGAAAACACGTAGATCTATTGGCATAATGCAGGTTATAAGAAACATGTTTTATATTCTACTTTGGTGAGTAGTATTAGGATCTTAAAAGCTTATGGACAGCCAACTAAGGTATGCCTACCGGTCCCAGCTTGTCTGGACCAAGGAAAAATGAAGGAAATTAAAGATGCAAGGGAAAGATTAGTACAAAGGACAAATAGACCACAACTACCACCAGACTGAGTGCATCACAAACTCTCAGAATAAATAAATAAATAAGCAAACAAACAAGACTTACTGATCCGACAGCCACTGGAGGAACTCTGAGAGTATTACCCATGGACATCCTTTTAACTCAGCACTGTGGTTACTCCTGAAGTTCACCCTTCAACCAAAAATTAGACAGATCTATAAAACAGATAATAATACATGCAGCTCAACCATACATACAACACTAAATGAGTACACCAGCCCAGGGGCAAGGATGAGAAGGCAGGCAGGAGAAGACAGGAAAGCGGGGTGAATGGAAATGGGGAACCCAGAGTTGAGAAGACTTGCAACAAGCCACAAAACAACATATGTATTAAGTGATTAAAGAAATTAATTTGTTCGGTAAACCTTTACCTAAAGCACAGTTTAAAATAAAAAGAAGAGAAACTAAAAACAAAAACAAAAACAAAAACTTCTAAATAGGTGCTTTTATTATTTCTGTTTCACAGCAGGGGGAAAATGATACTCAGCACACATAATAGTAATCAACCCAAAACCAAACAGTTATATAGCAAAAGTTAGATTTTTAAGGCAGATCTGTCAGACTCCTGTGTAGATAGCTGTGTGGGGATACAATGGAGGATAGCAGTAATGGATGTGTTTGATAGAGAGGAAAACTAAAGAATATGGTAATAGCTTTCTATTCAGCTCGCTAGCTCAACTAGCTCAGAGCAAAGCCCAATCAGGGCTAAACGCTAGGATGAAAGATTACATAAGCCAAACTACTACACAGCTTTCAAATTATCAAAAGATAATCGCTCTGTGACTACACGCAGAATGAGGCTAGTGCTGTTGGGCTTACTATGGAGTCAAATGAAAAACTCTTACTTTGGGAGCTTTGCTCACAGAGTGTTCCCAATTTGAAGAATTCTAATAGAAGCCTTTCAAACCCTCACCAATCCATTCTGACCTATTACGGCATTCTTTTTGTCAGGGATTTTGAGGGAGTTTATTTGCCTGTGATTACTAAGGCTCTTGAAGTGGCATAAAAAGTAAGCTTTTCTGAAAAAGAATTTAACTCATTAGCTTCTGTTTTGCCTAATTTGTACACTTTCTCCCCTTGAAGGAAATTAATGAATATTCCCCTTGTCTGGCAAGCTACCGGCACTTTTTCTGAGCTGAAATGTCCAAGAATGCCTCTCGGCACGATACACAGAAATCTTGTTGTTGTTATTGTGGTTAGGTGCCATTGAGTCAGTTCCAACTCTTAGCAACCCTATGTACGGCAGAACGAAACGCTGCTGCATCCTGGGCCACCCTGGCAATCATCATTACGCCTGAGGCTGTTGTTGCAGCCACTGTGTCAGTCCATCTTGTCGAGGTTCCTGTTCTCTTTCGCTGACCTTTTGCCTAACCAAGCATGAAGTCTTTCTCTAGGGACTGGTCCCTCCTGGTAAGACAGGAAATCTTGCCATCCTTGTTTCAAAAGATGTATTGCTTCAAAGGAATATTTTGGTTGTACTTCTTCCATGAAAGATCTGTTTGTTCTTCTGATAGCCGTGGTATATTCAATATTCTTTGCCAACACCATAATTCAAAGGTATGAATTCTGCTTCTGTCTTCCTTATTTGTTGTCCAGCTTTCACACACATACGTACCACAGCAACACACAAGCTACCACACATAGGACAAACAAAAAGACACGTGATCAAAAGTGAAATCTTAAATGAGAATAAATGCAAAGATTTCAAAAGAGCTATTTAACCAGTTGAGCACAATTTGCAACAGGGTTTTTATACACTGTTGCATGTTTAATTGAGCGTGAAATTGCATGTGCAAGATACCAGATACTCAAAATATTTTGCGAAAAGACTTGACATTCTCGTCACTGCCCTCTTTATCGTTGATGTGAATAGTCCGAAAGCATACATTTGCTTTAAGTAAGTAGCTTGTTGCTGTAAACTCTTCTTCACTATTTAAAAGAATTATTTTGTGAAATAAGTAGGAGGTCACCTGACACACACAAAAAAACTAACCCATTGCCATTCAGTTGATTCCAACTCATAGGCCACCTGATAGGCTACCCATAGCCAAATGGTGATTATCACCTAATTGTTTATTTTTTCTTCCTTTCTCTACCTCTTTCATTGCATACTGATTGTTATGGATCAAATTGTGTACTTTTAAAATATATGTTGGAATCCTAACCCCTAGACTTGTGGAAGTAATCCTGTTTGAAAATACAATCTCCTTTGTTACATTAATTAGATCGTATCCAAGCATATTGGGTTCTAAATCAAATCACTGCTGAGTTATTTTAAAAAGCAGATTAGACACCAACAAACTGAGAAGTGCCTAGAACTACCAGTGAAGAATAAATTAAAGTGGCCAACACTCTAGCTTCGACTTGTAGCTTCTAGCAATGCAGAAAATAAATCTCTCTATGTTCTTTAAAGCCATAGACTTGTAGTATTTTTGTTATAGTAACACCTGGAAACTAAAACACTGATAACTTTTAATATTTTTTATAATTCATTTTCTATTTTCCCTAATCCTTTCCAGGATGCACCTATTGCATTAATAATACTAAATTAGTTAACAATTAGCAAGGCAATAGCCAAAGCCAAGTGCCGTCAAGCAAGGCAATGAGACTTAAGTAAAATATGGTTTTACATGTGTAAGTTCTCACGCAACATATTTAAAGCCATCCTAGCTAACTGATAAAATTGTTTTGAAAAACTAATTTGTTCAGTTTTAAATGGAAAAATCCACTTCTTATTGATACAGTGAAATTAGGATGCTTTAACATTTTAGTATATGTGGTATAATTCATTATGTAGAACTTTGGAAATGAGTGTGGGAGTCCCCTTCTCTAAAATAAACCTCTTCATTTTTTGGTTTTTTTTTAAAGAGGAAGCGATTTATGTTACAGGAAATTTTAAGCTTTAAAAACCATTAGAAGGGCTGGAGGAGCAAGATTTAGGCTGGGGAACAGGAATTTCTCTGGACAACACACAACTGTCTTTGCATGGGAGATGCTATCTGCGCCAAAACAGAAATCAAATAAACTAAAAAGCTATTGTAAGAGTACTGGAGTCAAGATAGCTCCACACTTCTTGTTGCTGTTAGGTGCCATCAAATGTGTTCCCACTCATAGTGACCCTATGTACTACAGAACAAAATATCACCTGGTCCTACACTATGCCCACGATCATTTTTGTGCTTGAGCCCACTGTTGCAGCCACTGTGTCAATCCATCTTGTCGATGATATTCCTCTTTTTTGCTGACCCTCCTCCACTTTACCAAGCATGATGTCCTTCTTCAGGGATAGATCCTCCCCAACAACATGTCCAAAGTATGTAAGATGCAGTTTGGCCATCCTTACTTCTAAGGAACACTCTAGTTGTACTTTTTCGAGGGCAGATCTGTTTGTTTTCATGATCCTTGGTATGTTCAATATTCTTCTCCAACACCACAATTCAAAGATGCCTGTTCTTCTGTCATCCTTATTCATTGTCCACCTTGCACGTTCATATGATTCAATAAAAAATGCCATGGCTTCAGTCAGACACACCTTACTCTCCAAGGTGACATCTTTGCTTTTCAACCCTTTAAAGAGTTATTTTGCAGATTTTCACAATGCAATGCATCTTTTGATTTCTTGACTGCTGGTTCCATGGGTACTGATTGTGGAAATAAGTAAAATGAAATCCTTGACAACTTAAATCTTTTTTACATTTATCACGACATTGCTTGTTGGTCTAATTGTGAAAGTTCTTGTTTTCTTTATGTTGAAGTGTAGTCCGTACTGAAGGCTGTGGTCTTTGATCTTCATCAGTGTTTCAAGTTTTCTTTGCTTTCAGCAAGCAAGGTTGTGTCATCTACATAATACAGTTATTAGTGAGTCATCCTCCAATCCTGATGCCCCGTTCTTCTTCATATAGTCCAACTTCCTGGATTAATTGCTAGGCATACAGGTCGAAGAGGTATAGTGAAAGGATACAACCCTGACACACACCTTTCCTCACTCAGACCATGCAGTGTCCCCTTGGACATGGATCCTCTGGATCCATGTCTAGGTTACTTTGAGCACAATGAAGTGTTCTGCAGTTTCTATTCTCTGCAACGTTATCCGTAATTTGTCATGATCCTTGCAGGCAAAGGACTTTCCATAGTCAATAAAAAGCAGGTAAACATCTTTCTGTCATTCTGTGTTTCAGTCAAGATCCGTCTGACATCAGCAATGATATCCCTGGTTCTGTGTCCTCTTCTGAATCTGGTTTGAATTTCTGGCAGTTCCCTGTCAATATACGGCTGCAGCCACTTTTGAATGATCTTAGCAAAATCTTCCTTGTGTGTGATATTAATGATAATGTTCTATAATTCCCACATCAGTTGGATCACCTTGCTTAGGAATAGACACAAACATGGATCTCTTTCAGTCAGTTGACCAGGTAGCTATTCTCCAAATTTCTTGGCATAGGCGAGTAAGCACTTTCAGCACTGCATCCATTTGTTGAAACATCTCAGTTGATATTCCTTCAATTCCTGGAGCCTTGTTTTTCACCAGTGCCTTCAAGTGCAGCTTCAACTTCTTCCTTCAGTACCATTGGTTCCTGATCTAATGCCAACTCTTGAATTGGTTGAACATCAACTAGTTCTTTGCGGTATTATGACTCTGTGCATTCCTTCTATCTTCTTTGATGCTTCCCTGTATTTTTTCCCTGTAAAATCCATTATGGCAACCTGAGGCTTAAACTTTTTTCTTCTCCTTCAGCTTCAGAAATGCAGAGTGTGTTCTTCCCTTTTGTTTTCTGTCTCCAGCTCTTTGCACATATCATTATAATACTTCACCTTTTCTTCTGAAGCTATCCTTTGAAATCTTCTGTTCAGTTCTTCTACTTCATCATGTCTTTCTTTTGTTTTAGCTACTCAGTGTTCAAGAGCAAGTGTCAGAGTCTCATTTCATATTCAGCTGTGTCTTTTCTTTCTTTCCTGACTTTTTTTAAAATTATGATTAAGTAAGGGGATACAATCCAAGTCAGTTTTGCATGCCCACCTCTCTACAACTCTATCTGCTCTCCCTATTATGGTACACTCCTCCTTTTCACTCTTTACATCTAGTATCCTCTTAATGATCACCTGTCTGCTCCTCTCCACCCTCTCCTCTCCCCTCTAGAAAGAAACCAGTACTTCTTTCTCTCTTAATGTATGATGTGTTTGATGTCATTCCACAACTCATCTGGTCTTCAGTCATTAATGGTTAATGCATCAGATCTACTCTTGAAATCGTCCCTAAACTCAGGTGGGATACATTCAAGGTCATAGTTTTGCTCTTGTGGACCTGTTCAAATTTTTGGCAGATTCAATATGAACTTGCATGTGAGCAATTGATGGTCTCTGCTGCCATTAACATCTGGCCTTGATTTGACTGATGAAATTGAGCTTTTCCATCACCTCTTTCTACAGATACAGCCTATTGGAATCCTGTGTATTTCATCTGATGAGGTCCATGTGTATAGTTGTCACTTGTATTGGTGTAAAAAGGTATCTGTGATGAAGTTGCTGGTCTTGCAAAATTCTGTCATGCAATCTCCAGCATCGTTTCTATCACTAAGACCATATTTTCCAACTACAAATCCTTCTTCTGTTTCCAACTTCTGCATTTCAATAACTGTAAGTATCAATGCATCCTGACTGCATGTTTGATCTATTTTGGACTAGAGAAGCTGGTAAAAAAAAAAAAAAAAAAAAAAAAAAACTTCAGTTTCTTCACCTTTGGCCTTAGTGGTCGATGTGTAAATGTGAATGATAGTCATATTAACTGACTTCCTTGTAAGTATATGTATATTATCCTATCACTGACAGCAATGTACTTCAACTTGAACTTGCATGTGTGTAATTGAAGGTCTGTTCTACAATTGCCTCTGGTCTTGTTCTTTTTGATGATATCAAGCTTTTCCATCATCTCCTTCCACAGACGTAGTTGATTTGATTCTTGTGTATTCCATCTAGTTAGGTCCACCTGTACCAACCCCAATTATGTAGTTAAAAAACAGTATTGGCAGTGAAGAAATCATTGGTCTTGCAAAATTATATCACATGATCTCCAGCATTAATTCTGTCACCAAGGCCATATTTTCCAACTACTAATCCTTCTTCTCATTTCCAACTTTCACATTTCAATCATTGGTAGTTATCAATGCACCCTAAATGCATGTTTGATCAATTTCAGACGACAGATGGTGGTAAAAATCTTCAATTTCCTCACTTTAGCCTTAGTTCTTGGTGTATAAGTTGCTGGCATATTGATATTAGCCTGTCACTGACAGAGCTGCACTTCAGGATAGACCTTATAATGTTCTTTTTGATGGTGATTGCAATATCATTTCTCTGGTACTGGCCATTTTAAATCAGATAACCATATGTTCCTCTATGTGTAGGATCATAAGTTCTTTTTGTTCTTTTTGATGATATCAAGCTTTTCCATCATCTCCTTCCACAGACGTAGTTGATTTGATTCTTGTGTATTCCATCTAGTTAGGTCCACCTGTGGACTTAACTAGAGAAATGGAGAAGGATTAGTAGTTGGAAAATATGGCCTTGGTGGCAGAACTAGTGCTGGAGATCATGTGGTAGAATTTTGCAAGACCAATGATTTCTTCACTGCCAATACTGTTTTTTAACTACATAATTGGGGTTGGCACAGGTGGACCTAACTAGATGGAATACACAAGAATCAAATCAAATACGTCTGTGGAAGGAGATGATGGAAAAGCTTGATATCATCAAAAAGAACAAAAAGAACTTATGATCCTACACATAGCGGAACATATGGTTACCTGATTCAAAATGGCCAGCACCAGACCCTTTCAGCCCATTAATGCCCAGGATATCAATGTTTATGTGTTCCATTTCATTTTGGATGACCTCTAATTTTTCTAGGTTCATACTTCATACATTCTATGTTCCAATTATTAATGAATGTCTGCAGCTCTCATTTCGTGTCATGCCACAAAAGCAATTGCAGGTTCTGGAAGCTTGACTCTGCCAGCATCATTAATCCAACTCTACTTTGAGGAGATAGCTCTTCCCCAGTCCTATTCTGAGTACTTCCCAACCCGAGGGGCTCATCTTCCAGCACTAGACAAAGTTCTGTTGCTATTCATAAAGTTTTCACTGGTCAATTTTTCAAAAGTAGACTGCCAGGTCTTTCTCCCTAGTCTGTGTTCTACTGGGAGCTCTGCTGAAACTTGTCCACCAAGAGTGAGCCTGTTGGTAATTGAAATACCTGTGAAAAAGCTTTTGGTAACATGCAAGCCACCACTGTATGACAAACTAATGGACACATGATGGAGAGCTATTATATGACCCAGCAATTCCACTCCTAAGTATATACCCTAGGGACCTAAAAGTAATCTCTCAAATAGACATAGCCACACAGTTTTCATTGAACAAGTATTCACAACTGCAAAAAAGTGTAAACAACCAAAGTGCCCATCATCAGACAAATTAATAAAAAAAATACGGTACATACACACTAAGGAATGCTAATTGGTCTTAAACAAAGTGAAGTCTTGATACATGCCTCAACACGTAGGGACACTGATGATACTATAGTGAGTGAAATGAATCAATCACAAAAGAATAACTGTCATATGGCCTCACTTACATGAAACTTTAAGAATAGTTAAATATTTAAAAATCAGTGGTTGCTAGGTGTAGGCAGGCTAAGAGGAGGAATCATTCTTTGAAAATTAACATTGGTATAAAGATTATTATACATCAGAGACTGCAAGCAACTTAGTTTGACTACATTGCAAAAGCACAAAGAAAGTAGAGTGACTAGAGAGCAAAGATGGGTTATGGCCAGACAGGAGATGATTGTGTATGTCAGGCAAAAGTGTATATAGGCAATAGGTGTCCAATCCCTTTTTTAGAAAGACATGGTTACAGTAGTGAATTATAAAAGCCATGCATCAATCTGTAGAACAGAAAAGCAGTATGAACGAGACCAGAGACTAGAATATGGGAAAATAAAGAACTTTTAATTGCTTAGATGAGAGCAATGAGGGTGTAAATTAGCCTGGTAGAACTATGAATCAAGTGTTCTAGCAATATGATTAACTAGATATCCTGACCCACCCTAACACCATGCAGAAGTGGTGGAGAATTTCTAATAAATAACTTCAAATCAATACATAGCTGAACTTGCAGGAAAGTAAGAAAAATCACCTGAATTTTGTGAAAAGAGAGTTGAAAAATGCAGTGGAAAATGGAAGCTAAACCTACTATAGTACTGGAGGTATTTGCCAATATCTTTAACTAAGAGGACTGCATTTTTATAATCTACCACCTCAGTGTAAATAACATACATTTGGGCCCAAACCTCATCCCCTTCCCTCACCAAAAAAAAAAAAAAAAAACAAAAAAAAAAACCCTCTGAAATGGCTAAATGCTTCATCAGTGGGTAACTCTATGGGGTACACAGAAAGAAAAAAAAAATCCACCTAATGGTGAAGGGTTACAACAAGAAAATAAGATCAGCTTTGAGTGCACAAAAACTTCCTGAAAGTAGTATTTTTATCAACATACCTGTCTGTATCTGGGCTTGTGGTTTTTATTTATAATAGATGCATAGTACAGGGAAGCATAAACTGATAATTTCATTTCATTTAATCCCCAGGTGGTCGTAAACTGATGTGCCTGTCAGAATCAAACAGACATTTCTGGAGGTAAGATCCTCAAAGTAGGTTTCCCAAGATTTTCACAGATACAGTCACCCTAATCTTGAATTCACAAACCAAAATGATTACATGTATGTTATGAACAAATGTCAGTAAAACCCCAAAAAAGAGAATTAAGCACAAAACAGCTCCAGATGTTATGAAATAGACAACATATATGTTGCAAATACTTAAATAAATAAAAATAGAATTCAAATAATAAGAAAGAAGACCATCACAAAAAATGACCCAGCAAGTGATGTCAAAAATAGTGGCAGTAGTGCAGACAGTGGTAGCAGTATGAATTTTTTCTCTGCCCAAATTTCCTCACTAACACAAAGCAAAACAACTAACAACAACTTTCACCATTGGGCAGCGTCTTTACCAAGCAAGTGATAACATTTTCCCACAACTCTGTAATACAAGAGAATGGAGACAAATCATCTAACCCAGCAAAACCCACGGAGGAAAAATAACTGCATCAGAGTATTCAGAGCAACAATAGATGGGATATGTGACAATTCCAAGACCTGGGAAACAGAGAAATCTACACACACACACACACACACACACACAAATCCTAACCCTCAAAAAGGAGGCTTCTTTGTTCCAGTTGAAGTGCTGTGAAGGTAGCTCCAAGAACAGGTGAAACCAGAGGGGCCACTGAGGACTCCACTGGGCCAGAAGCTGAGACGGCTGTGGTGATCTCCCGAGTCTTCAGAGCTTGGAAATGCCCATGAAAACTCATTTTCAGAAGATCATGACACTATGCCAGGAAAAAAATTTCAGGGAGTAGAAAACAAATGTATTGGGGTGCACAGTACTATATACTTCTCTAGGGACAGATTCCTCTTGATAACATGTATAAAGTATGCGAGACAAAGTAGAAAACAAACTCATTGAGGTGCATAGTACTAAAGGTGTATGTACACTGAGAGGGCATATTTTTACTGTTTTACAATAATACAGATTAGGAAGCCCTAGAGCAAAGAAGTTAAGAAAGCTATCATGGCTCATGCCCAGCCCCTACAGGGCATCGCACTTAGGCAAGAGCATAAGAAAAGTAGGTGTTTCAACCTCAAAAGATACTGTAAGGAAAGATGAGGATAATGATCTAAATAAAATGACAAAAGCTAACATCACATCAAATTTTTACAAATAAAAACATCATAAATAGAGACAACAAAACAAGGAATACAAAAGGGAATGGAAGAAAATACAGTGAGGTAAATAAATATACAACAGAAGGGGAAATTACAGAACTGAATATATATGAAGAAAGTTTTTTTAAGTTTTGAGGAGAAAATGATAAATATAAAAAGCAAACAATAAAAATCTAACATATATACAAAAGAAGTCCTGTAAGAAAACAAAAGTGCAACACTACAAATGTTAAAAACTATGATTATGAAAAGTTTCTTGAAATTTAAGATTTGAAAGTTTCATGTGTCTGAAAAAATGAAACATCTTTTATGAACACAAGTAAAAACACTAAATGATAGTTTTAAAAGTCACACTCACATCAGAGTGATCATTGTGATGTTTTAAGCCAGAAGTCACTTTAGTGATATTTTTTAAATATTCAAAGAAAGAAAATGAGCTACAAGGAGGCAACAAATTACTGTGAATATGCAAGAATTCAGGGACTATTATACCTATGAGCTTTTCCTGAATAATCTACTTACTTAAGTATTGACTTCAGATTTCCGAGAAGTTTTTGGAGAAGTGTTGCCTTAAGAAACCTTAAGACCGTCGCTTTGAGACTAAATGATAGGCATAAGGGTGACTTAATATGTGAACATACTACAGGCTCTTCCAACTTAGCTATATTACACCTGTCAAAAATGATAGGAAGAAGGAGGATTAAACGTGAGCAAAATAAGCTGGTGTGGTCATCTTAGGTAAATTTATTGGGAGAGAGCAGGGACGTAACTTTAATTTAGGTGCTAAGCATAATGAAGGGAAGAGATGTTTTTAGATAATTTTACTATTGCACACAGTAAAGATATCTTTAAATCTAAATTCAGTATTACTCATGATAGAAAGTACCTTTTTTAAGAAGGAGAGAGTAAAAACACTATATAAAGGAAATCAAATTCTGTTAAGACTTCTGCTAACAGCGACGAAAAACTCTTGGAAATGGATGGTTCTGATGCTCGCACAACATAGTGCATGTAGTTAACGTCACTGAACTGTATACATAGAAATGGTTACAACGACATTTTAATACATATTTTACTATCATAAAATTAAAATTAAAATTAAAATCCTCATATAACGTAAGCAACTAGTAACAGGAATGTAAATTCTTTGTCTTTAACATAAGCATAAAAAAATATTTCTATTTAAGAAAAATTGATTTGGAAGAAATGTTAATTTTAAGTAAAGTTGTGACATTGGTGTTACTATGCAACAGCTTTAAATTGACTATATTCGTCCTGTGTCTGGGAAACCCTGGTTGCTTAGTGGGTAACTGCCACGTCTGCTTACCAAAAGGCTGGCGGTTCGAATCTGCCAGGTGCTCCTTGAAAACTCTATATAGTTCTATTTTGTCATATAGGGTCACTATGAGTCGGAATCCTCCGTGCTATGGCAGTGTGTTTGGTTTTTGGTTTTAACCTGTCTCTGATAGCTTCTGATAGACTGACGGACTCTGCGGTCTGAGAGCTTTTTAAGTTTCTTACCACTAGATGGCAATGCTGAGGAGCAAGGACTTCATTGAGGTCTCTGAAAACACTCACTTTCCATCAAATGATTTTAGTCTGGTTGTAAATTGCTTAACGCTATTACAGCAGATACCAGTGTGAATTAAGTGGCCGATAACTAAATAGCCATGTCTAACAAGACTGAATATAAAAACAACAACACAAGAGAAGAGTTAAAAAGAATCATCTGTTGGTAATGATATACTTCATACCTCATTAAACATGCTTTCAGAATTACTATTTCTGAGAAAGACAAATGCATATATTTGAAACTTTAAGTGATGGCTTATTTAGAAGTCACAGTGAAATTTTCACAGCTCCCAATTTAAACCAGTGTTCCAGGGCTACAGCCTGTATCTACCAGAAGCCACTCATCATTAAGCCATCCAAGTTAGGTTAGAGTACGAGCCTTTTAGACATGCATCTAAACATTATTGTTGTTCTTAGCTTCCATCACATCACTTCAAAGACATGGTGACAGAATGCACAACAAAACAAGACATTGCTCAGTTCTGCTTCATCCTCACAATCACGAGCAAGCTTGAGTCATCATGGCAGTTGTTGTGCCTATCCATTCAAATGACAATCTCTCTTGCCCTCACTGGCCCTCAGCGTCACCACGTGTAATGCCGTCGTCTAGTGACTGATTTCCCCTGATGATGTGTCTAAAACAAGTGACTTGGACAATCTTCTATTTTGGTGGATTTTTACTGGCTGATTTTCAGGGGGTAGATCGTCAAGTCTTTCTTCCTAGTCGGTCTTAGTCTGGAAGCTTAGCTAAAACCTGTCTCTCATGGACAACTCTGATGGTGTTTGAAATAATGGTGGCATAGCCTCCAGCATCACAGCAACACACAAGCCCCCACAGTAAGTCAAACAAATAGACCTGTAGTAGTATAATACATTATGTCCTCCTTCAACTTGGCTGAAACTGAAAAGCATAAGTAAAACAGAAAATGGACATAGTCCATTCCTTTTAAGTTCTCACAAATCCTTTTGATCTACAGAAAGAAAATTACAATGTTCAGGAAATTATGAGTCCAACTTTAGGACTGCTTAGTGGCTTTTTATTTCTTAAGATTTAGCCCACTCAGTTGTAAAGATTTCCACATATGAGTTTCCATCCATCTTGCTGTAGCTTTCTTGACTGACCTAAATTTTTTAAATGATTTTCATATTGTGTACTGTTTAGTAGACTGTGGCAGTCACGATTATGTCAACTTGGCTACTACCTATTTGGCTGCTGTATTAAGTGGCAGGGCGGGGTTTGTGGTGGCTCCCTGCCCCTCGGCTCTCATCTCCCGACCTTGTACTACGGCTGCTGATCGCTCACGTGGCCAGGAGCTCCTGCTCTCTTCTCCCAGCATCTGGTTCTAGGATTTGAGCTAGCAGCTGTTGGGCTCATTAGTCCTTACAGTCGGCACTTGAGAGTCCTGCTCCCTGACCTGCCGATCCTGGGTTTGCCAGCCTCTGTCACTTCGTCTCTCCACCAGCTTGGGATCCACTGACCTATACAACCGGTGATCTGCAACTCTGGTCTCTGACTTGCTGACCTTGGGTTCCTCAGCTTCCGTGGACACGTGAGGCTTGTGCCAGAGCTTGGGACATTCAGCTTCTGTGATTACGTGAGCTGTTTCCTATATTTGTATCTATCTATCTATCTATTATAAATCTTTCCTTGTACCTACATGTGTTACTGGTTTTGCTTCCCTAGAAAACTCAGCCTAAGACATAGACCTTATAAAAATATTCCAAATATAACATGTTTGCAACAGCAAAATAATACATCCTCCTCCACAGATACATTAGGATGCCTTAAGTGAGGCACTCCTCAGCACTGTAATTTATATTTACCAATAATAGAAGCTGCTAACCAGAAGGCTGGCAGTTCAAATCCACAGGTGCTCCTTGGAAACTCTATGGGGCGGTTCGACTTTATTTATAAAGTCACTTGAATAAGAGTTGACTCGACAGCAGTGAGGTTTTTTTGTTTTGTTTTAATGATAGACAACGTGTTGGTATTGTTTTTGTTTTTTGTAAATTGGAAATATTTATTCTTGCAACTAAACACAATTTGCATCCATTAGATTTAAATGATATATATACACATTAGTATTTTGTTGTGCTTGAAGTGAAAGTTTGCAATCCAAATCAATTTGCTATACAAAACCCCTGAACAAACACCACTATGAAACTCTAGCTCCTTTCCCTACACTGTGACAGCATACTCCTCCTTTCCACCTTGTACTTCCCGTAACCGTTTAACCAACTCCCATCCTTCTGCACCATCTCATCCCGCCTCTGGGTGAGAGCTGCTCAGGCATTTAAGCCAAGAAGCACATTCTTCACCAGTGTCACTCTATGTCTTATAGTCCAGTCTAATCATTTAAAAGTTGACTTCGGTACAGTTTTAAACTCTGGGCTAACAGAGAGTCTGAAGGTCATGTCCTCAGGGGACTCTCCAGGATGTCGGACCACCAAGTTTGGTATTTTAATAGAGCTCTAATTCTGTACACCATTTTTCTCCCACTACATCAGAGATTTTACATTGTGTTCACTGTCAGAGCAGTCTTTGGTGGTGGCCAGGTTCCATCTAGTTCTTCAGGTCTCATGCTGATGTAGTCTCTGGATTATATGGCACCTTCTGTCTCCTGGGCTCATATTTTCCTAATATTTTTGATGTCCTTCATTCTTTCCTGCTACAAGTGTATTAGGACCAACTGGTGCTACTTAGAGGACCACTTACTAGCGTTTAAGACATAGATGCCACTCACCAAAGTGGGATGCAGAACATTTTCTTTAAAAAAAAAAAAACTTAGTCGTACCAATTAGCCTAGATATTCCCAGAAACCATTGTCCCCAGACCCCTGTCCATGTTACTCTGCCCTTCAAAATGTTGGTTGCATTTAGAAAACCCTTTAGTTTTTGGTGTAGTCCAGTTGTGCTAACCTCCCGTCTGCTGTATGATGTCACTCCCTTCACCTAACCCAATTCTAATCTGCTGTTTTATGTATGGAAACTCTGGTGGCGTAGTGGTTAAGTGCTACAGCTGCTAACCAAAAGGTCAGCAGTTCAAGTCTTCCATGAGCTCCTTGGAAACTCTATGGGGCAGTTCTATGCTGTCCTATGGGGTTGCTATGAGTCGGCATCAACTCTGCGGCAATGGGTCTATCTTATCTACAAGTACCACTCTCCCTCCATCCCTCCCTCCCTCCACTTGTAACCATCCAAGGTTATTTCTGCTGTGCTTACAATTTTTCTTAAGTTCTTATAATAGCAGTCTCATGCAATATTTGTCCTTTTAAAACCAATTTCACTCAGCATAATGTCTTCCAGTTGATTCCAAGTTATGAGATGTTTTATAAAATCATCACTGTTCTTTATCATTGCATAGTATTTCATTGTATGAATATACCATAGTTTGTTTATTCATTCATTTGTTGATAGGCACCTAGGTGGATTCCATCTTTTTGTTATTGTGGACAATGTTGGAATAGGCATTGGTGTGCACATATCTGTTCATGTGACATCCCTCATTTCTCTGGGATATATTCCAAGAAGTGGAACTGCTGGATCATATCATTCTATTTCCAGCTTTTAAGGAATGTGCCAAATTGATTTCCAAAGTGGTTGATTCATTTTATATTCTCATGATCAGTGTAGAAGGGATCCAGTCTCATCACAACCTCTCCAACATTTATTATTTTGTGTTCTGGGAGTAATGCCGGACTTGCAGGGGTGAGATGGTGTCTCACTGTAGTTCGGATTTGGATTCCTGTGATGAACAATGATGGTAAGAATTTCTTTATTCATTTGTTAGTGTCCTCGATGTCTGCTTTGGTGAAGTGCCTTGCCATATCCGTGGCCCATTGTTTACCAAATGGTAGTTTTAAGCTAACACTAAACTGTTGTGGAAGTTTTGACAAGATCATCTGTGACAGACCTCACCTTCTCTTAAAACAAATTCTGTATGACTAGTGTTAAACTTTATAAAGTGTTGTACTAGTAGAATAGCATACTTTCCAGTGCAATATATGAAGCAATGAAAACATACAGCTATTCGGGACTGAAGTGAGGGTTATTTGAACACTTACATATCAAGAAATCTGGTGATAATTTAAGCACCAGTAATTTAACTTGTTATGAAATTAAATTCAACCTGCAGATCTGATGATGGTATTGCTTATGTAACCTAGATCCGTGTTGTACTATGCTGTATTGTCTTTTGAAGTTGGTTTGCTTTAATATATATATATGTTGTACTTTAAGTGACAATTCACAATCAAAATCAATTTGCCATATAAAACCCCTGCACACACACCACTGTGCCACTCTAGTTTCTCTCCCTACCCTGGGACAGCAAACTCTTGCTTTCCACCGTGTACTTCCCATAACCTGTCAACCAGTTTCTGCCCCTGTACACACTCTCATCTCGCCTCTGGACAAGAGCTGCTCACACAGCCTCACGTATCTATTTAAGCCAAGAAACACATTCTTTGCCAGCATCACACCGGCATCAATCCAATCTTCATCTGAAGAATTGGGTTTGGTACTGTTTTAAGCTCTGGGCCAACAAAGAGTCCAGGGGGCATGTCCTTAGGGAAGTTTGGTCTGACAGACCATCAGATGTGGTTTTTTGATAGAGTTCTAATTCTGCACATGTATTTTAATTCTGTCACATCAGGGACTGTACGTTGTGTTCCCTATCAGGACAGTCTTTAGTGGTGGTGGAGCACCCTCTAGTTCTTCTGGTCCTATCCTGATGGGGTCTCAGATCATAGGGCACCTTCTGTCTCTTGGGCTCATATTTTCCTCATGTCTTTGATGTCCTTCATTCTCCTCTGCTCCAGGTGGATCGGGATCAACTGATGCTACTTAGATGGCTGCTTGCTAGCTTTTAAGACCACAGACATGAAATTGGCTTTATTTTTAATGTTTTTGGTTTCATTTAGTAAATAGTTGAAGCTTCACTTCTAAAATTAATCTAATACTAACTGTCAAAGGAATACAGTTATTTTCTGGCTTTCTACTTTCTGAGAAGAATCTAACTGTGTTCTATCGGCTGCTAGGAAATTCTAGGGACTGGTATGGATGTGGAACAAGATTATTTTATCCTTTCCTTACCATAAAGGGGATCTTCAGACAATGCTTTGGGAATACTGTTTCCTCAACTAACATTTTAAATAAATAGATACCAACAGCCTTCCCCTTAGCATCGTCAAGGTAATGTTATTTCTATCTTCTGAAAAGTAGAAAATACAAAACAATGGCTTTACTTTGCTAAATATACAAATCTCCTCAAGCCTAAGAAAAAACAGTTCTTGCCTTCGTGTTACCCCTTTGGAAACTGCGGTGGTGTAGTGGTTAAGTGCTACAGCTGCTAACCAAAAGTTTGACACTTCAAATCCAACAGATGCTTCTTGAAAACTCTAGGGGGCAGTTCTACTCTGACCTATGGAGTCACTGTGAGTCGGAATCTACTCGACAGCAGTGGCTTTTTGGTTGTCACCCCTTCAAGGTATGTCTTATTCTTCTCAGCTAAGCTTGGCAGCTAATGCCAGGTGTCAACAGTAACTGAAATACCAGGACTGAGTGACTAAAGGAATGGCAGGACCCAATTAGCTGAAATAGTGAAGCTGGTTTAGAAGAGAAGATGAATTCAGTTTTGTACATATGGAGTCTGAGGTATGTCTGGTGATTGGTATATCCTAGAGAATGTAGCTGGCTGAAAGAAGATGAAGCTCTCCCCATACAAAAATACTATTCCGTATTTCTGATATCAATTTGTTAATATTCGCTATTGGCAGAGGGCAGGTAAAAAACAAATAAATTTTCAATTACTTCTTAAATGAAATGAATAATGCTTCTTCAGAACTTTCTGTCCACAAGATCTCAAACTAGGTGATTAGACCATTAAAAATAGCCATAAATACTTTTTTTAAAAACTTGCATGCCTTTGGTGGAAAACGAGCTTCTGAATTACATCAAATTGTGGATGCTTAAAAAGAAGACTACTTTTATTTTTTTAATCATACAATTTATTTTTGTCTTCTACAACGGTGTGGTACATTAACTTTCATTTCCTAAAATAACTAAGAATGTCATTGCCTGAGTATAGTTTCCACACACATAAAAGAGTTTCTTCCGCTTACTAAACGCAATGCATAAAGTTTGGAGTGTTTGTTAAAGCAATGTTTACAAAGTTCCAGACTAGTATTCCTCAAAATCAAAAATTTATAGCTATGATTTAAAATTTCTTTCTGCAACATAATATTCTTCTTGAGACTTTAACAGAATACCACCTTCGGGGGAAGAAAACTCTGCAGAGATACTGATTTCCAAAACTGAGAGTTAAAGACAGCCGTGATGGGACACACAGTTTTGAGTCCCTGAGGAAATGCGAGAAAAAGAGAGGTGCATCTCAGGAACTCTACTGAAGACCACAACTGATGTTCCAATGGCCCAGGGGTGTCCCCTGGGAGCATGGCCCCTAGACCTGCTGCTTCCTCTGTCTCATGGATTGAATTGTGTCCCCCCAGAAATACATGCAGCCATGTGGCTGGGCCATGATTCCCAATATTTTATGTGTGTCTTCTGTTTTGTGATTTTCCTGTGCTGTCTGTTGAAGGATTAGGGTGGGGCTGTAAATCCCTCCATAGGATCACCTCCCTGCTCCACTGTAAAGGGAGTTTCCCTGGAGGATGGCTTGTACCACCCTTAATCCTTTCATCTTAGAAGAGATAACAGGAAAGAGAAATAGGCAAAAGATTGGGAACCTTACACCATCAAGAAAGCAGCACCAGGAGAAGAGCGTGTCCTTGAGACCTGAGATTTCTGCACCAAGGCACTGCTTAGACAAAGACTGATACAATATAAGACTTTCCTCCAGAGCTGACAAAGGGGAAAGCCTTCCCCTGGAGGGGACATCTTGAATTTGGACTCGTAGCCTAATGGACTGTATAGAAATAAACTTTCCTTTGTTAAAGCCATCCAATTCTACGGTATTTTCTGTTAGAGCAGCACTAGCTGACTAAAACACCCTGTCTAGGACACACTACTGAAGTCAACTCTTTGGACAAAAATGGATCAGGCTCAGGGACACAGTATGACCATATGTTGTCTGTACTTTACAGTAGTATGCATTTATAGGAGGCAGTCCTACTGGTCTGTTTCTAGATGGGAGAGAAGAGGGAAGAGACAAGGGGGCAGGAGCTTCTTAAGAGGCTATGACAAGTATAAAATGAAAAGGAGGTACGTGCTGTCACGGGGCAAGGAGAACAGAAGACGCTACAGGTAAGCAGGCATGCAAAACTGATTTGGACTGTATGCTTTCCAAATTCACAATAACAAAGAAAAGATACATACTTTGTCTTTTTTAAAAATGTAAAATCTCTCAACCATGACTCAAGTAAAGTGGAATTTGTCTTCGCTTAGTTAGATTGAATTTGAAAGCTGAGCCAATGTAGGTTACTAATTTTCCTAGAGTTGTGCTTATCGGTAATTGCAGTAACTGACACCAGGCAATACATGGCACTCAACTGAGGAAACATAAACAGCGAGACAAAGTCTATATCTCCATGTTTTTCTACTACAAACTCAGTAATGATGATGGTGATATTGGTGAGTACAATGATGATATGAACAGCTGTCATTTGTTATTCATATTATTAGTGTACCAGACACTGTAAGAAGTGTTTTACATCTGATATATCATGTATCTGGGTGCTCTGTCTCACTTCACAGTAGTACTTCTGCCAGAATTTTGTTCTCATTTGTACTAGGAAATTTTTAATGCATTCTGTATGCCCACACTGTTCATGTCAGCACTGTTGATATAAGGTGGATCTATGCTATATTCCAAGAGCCCTGGTAGCACAGTGTTTAAAGCAATTGACTACTAGCAGAAAGGTAGGTGGTTAAAACCGCCAATGGCTCTATCGGAAAAAGATGTGGCAGTCTTCTTCCATAGAGATTTACTACCTTGGAAACCCAAGGAGGTCACTTGGAGAATTCACTTAATGGTAGTGAACGTGGTCTTATAGTTTATGCAAGCAGGTTGTCTTGTAAGAAAAAAACTCAGTCTACCCATTTATGTAATACAGAATACATTTTTTAAACAGCTTTATAATATAATCCGTATACAATAAAGCTCATCCATTTAAAGTGTGTGTTGGGATGTTTTTTAGTATATTTATGAAGCTATGATGCCATCATTAAAATCTAATTTTTATCATGCCCTCCAAAGAGCAAAGTCTCATTTGTACCCATTAACAGTCACTTTCCATTCTTCTCCACCCACTCCCAGCCCTAATCTGCTTTATGCATAAATTTGTCGTTTGTGGACATTTTATATAAGCAGAATCAGACAGCCATTTTTGTGTGTGTGTGTCTGATCAGCTTCTTTCACTTAAAATAGTATTTCTAGGTTCATCAGTATTAGAGCATTATCACTATTTCGTTTCTTTTTATTACCAAACAATATTTCATTGTATGGCTCTACCACATTTCATTTAAGTCAACACTACATTTTGTTTTCTCAAATTTATCTGTGTGACTTTTCTCAAATTCAAGTGAAATGAGGACAATTTTTCTAAACACTGAAATAGAAGAATTTTGGTTAAACTCAGAAGTGATAACATTAGTTAATGTTCATGTCACTGGTCAAGCTGTAACAAAAAATACAACTGGAAGGTAGTTTGAGATTAAAATACTAAACATTTTAATTAATTGACCCATCTTCTATTTCTTTTCTAGACTGCATGGATTAATACTATTTATATATGCAATTAACTTACTGATGAGTATCAAAGACCACAGTCTTCAGTATGGATTGTGCCTCAACATCAAGAAAACAAAAATCCTCATAACTGGACCAACAAGCAACATCACGATAAATGTAGAAAGGATTTGAGGTTGTCAAGGATTTCATTTTACTTGGATCTACAATCAACACATATTGAAGCAGCAGTCAAGAAATCGAGAGATGTATTGCATTGGTAAAATCTACTGCAAAAGACCTCTTGAAATTGTTGAAAAGCAAAAATGTCACCTTGAAGACTAAAGTACACCCAATGCAAGCCATGGAATTTTCAATCACATCTTATGTATGCAGAAGCTGGACAATGAATAAGGAAGAAGAAGAAGAATGGATGCCTTTGAATTGTGGTATTGGAGAAGAATATTGAATAAACCACGGACTGCCAAAAGAAAGAACAGATCTGTCTTGGAAAAGGCACAACCACAACATTCCTTAAAAGCAAGGATGGCAGGACTGTGTCTTACATAATTTAGACATGTTGTAGGGAGAGATCAGTCCCTGGAGAAGGAAAGCATGCTTTGTAAAGTGGAGGGTCAGCAAAAAAGAGGAAGACCCTCAACAAGATGGACTGACACAGTGTTTGCAACAATGGGCTCAAGCACAACAAAGATTGTTGACATGGTACAGGACCGGGCAGTGCTTTGTTCTGTTGTACATACAGTCCCTATGAGTTGGCGACAAGCTTATGGCACCTAACAACTAGTAATTGACATGTATGAAAGGGCTCATAATTTATGCATTACATGTTCCAATTGTTAATAAATGTTTGCATCTGTTTTGTTTCATCTTGTCATACCATATTAACAAATAAAGGTCCAGAAAGCTTGACACCATCTACATCATTAAGAACAACTATACTTTGAGGAGGTAGCTCTTTCTCAGCCATCTTCTGAGTGTCTTCTAACCTGAGGAGCTCATCTTCTGACACTGTATCAATGTTCCACTGCTATTCATAAAGTTTTTGCTGGCTAATTCCTTTTCAGAAGGAGACCACCAGGTTCTTCTTCCTAGTTAAGTCTGGAAGCTCAGCTGAAATCAGTCCACCATGGGTCACCCGGCTGATATTTGAATATCAGTGACACACAGCAATACAAAAGCCCCACAGTACAACAAACTGACAGATAAGAAGTGATAACATGTAATATATAAATATGATAAATCAGCACATGAACGTATAAACCTGTCAGAATATGTTTCACAAGAATGAGACTTATTTGCATGCTTGGAAATTAGGTTTCTATTTTCTAGCTGCTATTAAACTCAGTCTTAAGTAAAAGTTTTCATAGGTGATTGTATCCTTTGATGCATCTTCTAATCTAAATGTGAATAACATTTTAATTATGTGTAAATTATGTGTAAATAATATATATAATCCACTGCCATCAAATGGATTGCTACTCACAGTGACCCTATACAACACAGTAGAACTGCCCCACAGAGTTGCCAAAGCTGGAGATATTTATGGAAGCAGACTGTCACCTCTCTCCTACAGGGCACGATACAAACACATGTACATAATATGTGTTACAGATGAATATATATAACAGGTGCGAAACATACAGCATAAGTTGGAACAAAAATTCTGTCATTTTGTTTTCTGCTTAGGCTGTGGGGTCCTAAAAAAGGATAATGAGAACATGCAGAAGCAAGAATAAAAAGTAGTTTTATTTATTTATTTATCTATCTGTCTATTTGGGTTGTTGATGTAATCAACAGCCCTGTTGTTTTTATATCAATCTCTAAAGCCAACTAGAAAAGAATATATTAGAAAAGTAAGTGGTAATTCTTTTAAAGCTTTTATAAAAAACTTAAAAAAGATTTTAAATTGTATAAATTTTAGGCCAAAAATTACACACAAAGGAATACATGGAACAATACATTAGGGAAAAGGTATAAGTGAATAAATTAACATTCTAATAATGCTTTTGAGGAAATATGATGTAAAAAGTACTTCCTTTTCTCTATGATGTTTATTTCTGTCTTTGTTTATGAGGAAGGCTTGTGCTCAGTTTGGCAATTCCATTCAAAAGTTATTTCTTTAATTACAATAGGTGAAAATTAGAATAACTAAATTCATTATTCCTGTAAAAAGAGTTTAGTTTCTCCTATTTGTGTTAAACAGTTGATGCCATTCATGTAAGTTGGGCTGTATATTGGGTTTTAGGACTAAATGACCAAAACAACTTCGAAAATGTCATTAGACCTAACTGTCACAAAAAGTGTTGGTTTTTACCTTGTTTTATATTTTAATACACTACCACAGTATGTATCAGCCTCTTAATTTTTCACTTGGTCCACTTAGAAAAATCATGACCTAGTTGATTTGCTCACAACATGTTTTTCATATTTTTTTTTAACTTTAAACACTTTTTCATTGTTATTCTTAGGTGCCAACAATTTGGTTCCAGTTCATAGGGACCCTGTGTACAACAGAACAAAACATCATCTTGTCCTGCTCATCTTCCCAGTCATTGCCGTATTTGAACCCATTGTTGCAGCCACGGTGTCACTCCACTCCCATGTAAATTTAGTTAAGATGCTTCAGTCACACTCCCAGAAAGTCTGATATAATTTGTGCAGACTGTGGCCTGGCATCAGGATTTTGCAGGACAACTGAGGTGGTACTAATCCACAACCAAGACTCAGAACCACAGCTCTTAGGGTTTACATAAAACAGAAGGAAGTCCCTGCAGCAACTTCATGATTAAGTAGATACATATGACTTAACAATATTCTCCAATTAGCTCCTATATGAAAACCCCAGTGGTGCAGTGGTTAAGAACTACAGCTGCCAACCAAAAGCTCAACAGTTTCAATGTACCAGGTACTCCTTAGGAACTCTAGGGGGGCAGTGCTACTCTGTCCTATAGGGTCACTACGAGTCAGAATTAACTTAATGGCAGTGGGTATTTAGCTCTTATGTTTTGTGGAACCACTAAAACAGAAATTGAAGTTGGGAGGGTGAATCTTGTCCACATGGAATGTGGTTGTCCCGCTACAGTTTTAGTGAGGTGTTACCAAGTACTGGTAAAGAGTGCTCTTGCTGTTTTTATTGATTAGCTGTAATTAAAATTCTTCTCAAAAGGCAACATATTCTGCATCGCCATTCAGCAATATGAAGCTGTTTACAAGTACTTTCTTGGTTTGCATTTATAGGGTAAAATTCAAGAGGTTTATTACTTCCTATGAGCCATCTGGAGATGTGCCACCAGATGGCATGTGGGTGGTAGTAATCATATGGCTTGGAAAATTTCAAGATTTTAGGTAACTAAATCAAAGAGAGGATAACATGTTTTCCCAGAGACTCATGATCCTCCTATTGAAATAGAACTATATAAGTCAAGCCCAATAATAAATAAACTGCCAAGCCAAGTGCCGTCGAGTCAGATCCGACTCATGGCTAAGCTGTAGTAATTACATGTTAAAGAGTGGCACATAGTTTTGATTAAGATTTAATTTTATTTATTTATTTTTTAAAAATGCTCTGTCAGAGTATTGAAGTGTTTAGTACATTTGCTAATGTGGAAAAAAGCTTATTAAAACATACACAAATATCCTTGCACCCCAGGGTGCAGCGCTTTTAATTGTACTTCAGTTGGTGACTTACATGCCTTACCTTTGTCTAACTTATAGATGAGGACTTAGACTATTCTGAAAGAAAAGCAAGCATATATGTAGAAATTAGGAAAAATAAAAAAATAAAAAACTTTAATTGCTGGAAATAGTGACTACTTCTAGTACTATGTCTAGAGAAGAACTCATCCTGATTTCATATTGGTTTTGCAGTAACATAACTTTACTTCTCAACACCTGATTCTATCAGTTTGTGAAACTGAAAGCAATACAACTTTTCATCAGCACCAGTACTTACAGTAAACTTTTTATTACCACAGTCTTTTCATTTTCTGCCAACTGGTGCTTAGCTCTTACCTCATAATTAACTTTAAAAGAAAAAAAAAAGAACTGATGCTGTCGAGTCAGTTCAACTCATAGCAACCTTATAGGACAGACTAGAACCCTCCCTTGGGGTTTCCAAGGAGTGGCTGGCAGATTTAAACCGCAGACCATTTGGTTAGCTATGGAATGCTTAACCACTACACTATCAGGGTCCCATAATGAACGAAATATCATCTATTTATTTAGATAATACAGAAGCTGATTTTTGTGTTCCATGTAATTTACCAAAATTGAGGGGAGCAAGAGATAGAGGCTCACCATGCAGCGGTGGTCATTTTCTGTTCAGTAAGGGAATAGTTTTACTTTTCAAAATTTATGTAACGGTAGAAGATTGGGTGTGCAGAGCTAGAACTCTATTAAAAGACCACACTCGATGGTCTTTCCAGACTTGAAGGTCCCCGGAGGACATGACCTCCCAACTCTATTAGTTAGCTTACAGCTTAAAACAGTACCGAAGCCAATTCTTCAGACAAAGATTGGACTTGACTATAAGACACAGTGTGAAGCTGGTGAAGAATATGCTTCTTGACTTAAATATATACATGAGGCTACCTGAGCAACTCCTCTCTAGAGGCCAGATGGAGAGGGTGGGAGGGGACAGTAGTTGGTTGAATGGATACAGGAAGCATAGAGTGGAAAGAAAGAGTGTGCTGGGGGAAATGGGGCAGTTAGGAGTTAGGGTAGCATAGTGGTGTGTGATTGAGGTTTTACATGGCAAATTGATTTGGATTGTAAACTTTTATTTAAGGCACAGTAAAATGTTGGTTTTGTTTGTTTTAAAGGGACAAGTAAAAAAGGGGGTGAATTTGTTATTCTCGTCCCACAAAATACTGCTACTAGGTGTTTCATATTTAATAATTTAATCCACATAGAAAAGTCAACCTCTCAACAACTGTCTTATAAAACTTAAGCTCATTTCCATACTTCCCTTTAGCATAACTTTCTAAATTCGTTATTTTATTGGGCTCTTGATCCATTGTAATTGTGTGATGTACATGTCTGGCTTAATTGTTTCACTTCACACCGTGTGTGTGTGTGTGTGTGTGTGTGTGTAATTTTCCATAGAAATCAAAATATTTTAAAATCCATTATTCTAGAACCTCTCCAGGTGGCACACAGGAAACAATAAATATCTACAGTGCTATAAATACAAACCAGGAAAATGTTGACACGCTTGTGAAAAACTTCACATTGCCAAAAGGTGACACAAAATATTCTTATAGGAAAGATTTTAATTACAGTTAATCAAAAAAATAATAATAAGACAACTACAATACACTTCACCTGTACTAGCTGTCATCAGATTGAAATTGCATCTTTTAGCAAAATGACAAGAATCTATGTAGAGAAGATTCACTCTCCTGACTTTAATATCTATTTTGGTAGTTCCACAAAATATAATATTGCTATATTGTACCTAGTTAGTCATGAAAAACAAATATTAAAAAATAAAAATGGGGAAGGGACTTGAATAGTCTTTTCACCAAGTAGGATATAAAAACGGCCAACAAGCACATGAAAAAATAACCATCATCATTATTCATTAAGGAAAAATCCAAATTACAATGAGATGTCCTTTCACCCCCGTTAAGATAAGTATGATAAAAAGGAGAAGGAAATAAACAGATGTTGGTGAGGATATAGCTGCTGTGAAAAACAGTTTGGAAATTCTTCAGAAAGTTAAAGATAGAACTACTCTATCTACTACTTCCATCCCTGAGTATATAGGCAAAAGAACGCAAAACAGGAGCTCAAACAGATAAATGTACACCCATGTTCATGGCACCACTGTTCACAATAGCCAAAAGATGGATGCAATCTAATTATCCATCAACAGATGAATGTATAAACAAAATGCGGCACAAACATGAAATGGAATATTACTTTGTCATAAAGAAAAATGAGATCCTGATACAGGATGTAACACAAAAACCATTGCCATCAACTCAGTTCAATCCGTTAGGACTGAGTAGAGCTGCACTATAGGATCTTTAAAGAGCAGCTGTTGAATTCAAATTGGTAACCTTTGGGTTAGCAACTGATCTCTCAGCCACTGCGACATCAGGACTCCAACCACTATCTAGTTGTGCCTAATTCTCTCAGCCTGTATTTGTCTGAGAATGTCTTAATTTCTCCATTTTGGAACAATAGTTTGCTACATATAGATAGAAAGAGCAATCATTCTTAAATTCTTTCAAAAAAAATTAAAAAGTGCGGAACACTTACTAACTCATTCTATGAGACCACAATTACCCTGTACTACAACCAGACAAAGAAATCACAAGAAAAGAATGGTGCTTGTAAAGGCCAGTTTCCTCCATTTCTTATATATGCCATGTTTAGTCCCTATTTTACAGAGTTCATTTCCCCAACCTCTTATATCATCCCACTCTCCACTTTTCCTTTTAGCTAAACTCTACCTATCTTGATATTCGTGTTAATATCAAAAAATTATATGCATATTAATAATCTTTATAATCAGTTTCCTAATATAACAACAACAGAAAGGTACATTGGAACTTTATCACTAAAGGGTACAATCATTTGAAAACACAGTTTTCTAGGATTATGTCAGGACCCAGACCCAAGTCATTCTTTTTCAGAGACTCAGGAAAATTATACCAGGCTATCTATCACTCACTCCACAGGTGTTAACCAGTTTAGCTACTCTAAGGAGATAAACCTTCTAACAAAAGGAGGAGAATAATGCTGTAAATCGTTGCTTGTATTGACAATTGATTGTAGCTGAGTTGTTGCTGACTCATAGTGACCCTATAGAACCAAGTAGAACTGCTGGTTGCACAGTAGTTAGGATCTCACCTGTTAACCAAAAGATTGGCGGTTAGAATCCAATAAGTGCTCCTTGGAAACCCTATGGGGCAGTTCTACCCTGTCCTACCAGGTCACTTAGAGTTCAAATCAACTCAGTGCCAATTGGGTTTCATTTAGCTTTTGGTTTTGTGTTGAAAATGCCAAGCAGTGTGGAGCCAAATTACACAGAATTCTATTTTGAACACTTTACTGGAGAAAAATGTAAATTTACCTTAATGAAGTTTGTATTTTTGACTAAGAACATTTATAAAGACCTTAATCTTTCTCTCTGTCATGACCCGAGGTAGTAGGAATTCTAGTTGAAATATTAGGGAATAAAACAACCTAGTCTTTTCATTTGAAGCTACTGATTCTTCCAGAGTGTTTGGAACTTTCTTGAAGAGTCTGAGTCACTCAAGTCATAGTACCACAATGCAAGTGTCTGCATTGTGCAGCAATGGATGATGAGTGAAGTCCCCCAGATACTATAATTCTGGAAAAAAAAAAAAAGACCTCGTTAGAGGTATAGGAGTAGAATGCTAAGGAAGGCCAAAATCTTGGACAGATACTGTAAGATAAGGCCCCAAATGGTATGAACAGAATACAAGGAGAAAGTGCTTCTGCTGTTCCTAAGTATATAAAGGATATAACACTCATTAGTGATTGCTATTAGGGTAAAAAAAAAAATCCTGTGTTATTGATGAAACAAGGACAAATCAAAAAATAAAAAACTACTGCCATTGAGTCAATTTGGACTCATTGTGACTCCATAGGATTTCCAGGGTTCTAAATCTCTGTGGAAGTGAACTGCCACGTCTTTCTCCCACAAGGCCACTGGTGGTTTGGAACTGCTGACCTTTTGATTCGCAACCGATTGTTTTACCACTGTGCAACCAGGGTTCCTTAAAACCAGGACAGAACCAGCTATAGAATCATTAACAATTACCAAAAAAAAAAAAAAAACCACTGATCTTTTTATAAGAGAAAGAAAAAAAATGACAATGTGTTTGTGAAAAAAATCACAAAATGTCGGCAAAGAACTGAAGAGTTAAATACATCTCTTTCTCTCAGAAAGCAATACAAACTTACACATACTTTGAGAACTCTCAACAAGTCAGTCTCGATAACACAGCTATTTAGTAACTTCTGTAAGGATTCATATTATCATGTGCTTTGTCATCTCTAGTCGATGTTCTCCATTTTGCAACTGAAATTGAAATTCTGTAGTACAGTGTGAAAGATTTATCAAGTTATAAAAATGAACGTTTAAAGAAATGTTTAGCAAAACTTTAGACTGGTTCCAGACTGAGCAGATGCACATCCACTCAGTAGGTTCTCAGTTCCTGGGTACATTGAGTTATTCTGTTGTAAAATTAAGTGAGCTTTTTGGTCTCATGTATCTAATATAAACACGCTTCCTATAGTCAGAAGTCCATGATAAGATGAAAATTCCTCCTCTTCCAAAGACAATAAATTTTCCAATATGCAATTCATCCTAAGCAAGGTTGTTGAATCTGAGAAATTGACTGTCAATCAATGTATCTGCTTTTTGTATTTCACATCTAAACTTATTCCTTTATAACAACAGTGTGAAGGAGTTCAAAAAAGTCTTGCAGGATTTTATAATTGTTTAATACTACTTTAAACAACACATGACAGAATTAACAGATGCAGCACAGGTCATTTTGAAGGAAGTGAAAATATTGTCTATGATATTATAATGGTAGACTTTGGGCATTATGCACTTGTCAAAACACATAGGACTGTACAATACAAATTGTGAACCCTAATGTAAACTAGGAACTTTAATTAACAATAGTGTACAAAGATCAGTTAATTTATTGTAACAAATGCAACACAGGAATGTAAAATGTTAATAACAAGAAGAACAGTGTCCATAGGGTGGGAAGTTTATGAGAACTTTATACTCTCTGTCTAATTTTTTCACAAACCTAAAATTACTCTACAATAGACAGTCTATATATCAAAGAGAGTGCTAGGAGCTCAGCTGCCAACCCAAAGTTTGGCAGTTCAAATCCTCAGTCACTTCTTGGAAACCCAAAGGAGCATTTGTACTAGGTCCTATAGAGTTGCTGTGCATCTGAATTGACTCAATAGCAGCAGGCTTGGTTTTGGGTGGTGCACATGGTTTAGCAGTGGACTACTAACCAAAAGCCTGGCTGTTCAGAGTCACTCAGAGGTGCCTTAGAAAACAGGACAAGTGATCTGCCTCTGAAAAGTCACAGCTTTAAAAATCCTGTGAAGCAATTCTACTTTGCACACATGGGGTGTCTTTGCATCTGGTGTTGATGTGACACAAATTCCACAACTGGACTGAATTAACAAAAGCCAAAAGCCAAAAGCCAAGTGCCGTCAAGTCGGATCCAAAAGTTCATTTTCTCATAGTCGAGTAGGCTAAAAGTCCAAAGTCAAGGTGCTGGCTCCAGGGAGAAGGGTTTCTTTCCTTCCCTGCTCCAGAGGAAGCTCCTTCTCATCAGTCTTCTTTTGCTTTGGGAGCAACCTCAGCACAGGAAGCTCAGGCCCAAAGGACACATTCTGCTCTTATCACTGCTTTTTTCCTGGTATGAAGTCCCATATCTCTCTGCTTGTTTCTCTCTGTTATATCTCAGATGAGACTGGCTTAAGACACTGTCTAATCTTCTAGATCTCATCTATAACTGCCACTAATCCAAGTCATTTCATCATAGTGATAGGGTTTATAACATATAGGGAAATCACAGATGATGAAATGGTAGACAATCATACAACACTGGGAATCATGCCCTAGCCAAGTTGACAGATATTTTAGGGTGAACACAAATCAATCCGTGACATGATGTCTATGAGTTGGAATTAACTTGACAGTGACTAAGCACATAACAACAGCAATAACCATACATAAGAAGAACAGGGTATTGGGTTTGGAAAAAGAATCATTAAAACCAGCATTATGCCGAAGACACTACCTTGCTTGCCGAAAGGAAGACAATTTGAAGCACTTATAGATGAAAAATGAACACCTTCACTATGGATTGCACCTCAACATCAACAAAACTCCTCACAATTGAGCCAATAAACAACATCATAATAAATGGTGAAAATAGTGAAGTTGTTCAAAGATTTCATTTTATTTGAATCCACAATTAACACGCATGGAATCAGCAGTCAAGTAATCAAAAGACACATTGCAGTGAAAAAATCTGCTGCAAGATACTTCTTTCAAGAGTTGAAAAGCAGGGGGCAGAGTCAAGATTGCGGACTAAATGCATGTTTCCCTAAATCCCTCTGGAAACCAAGACCTAAAATGATAATTAAACAGAGCCTTCTGGACACCTAGTGAGCCCTGGGATGTGGCATGGGGCTGTTAATTCGGACTTCATACCACTGGATGCAAAACCTCCTGTTTTCACTGATCCCACTCTTGACAAGCAGAAGCTTGCACAGACTGAAAGTAACTCACCATTTTGATTTTTTTTTCCTCTGTCTTGGTCAGCAGGCAGAGCTGGGACTTGACTGGTTGCTGGTCTCAGACACACTGCTGGTGGGACCAGCAAGCATAATTGCCAGGTTCTGAGAGCCTGGCTTTGGACTCTATACACCTCGGCTCCCCTGGCCTATCTTTCTGCCTCTGCCATGTGGTAGCCATACAGATGCACTTGTGTGAGATGCCATCTTGACCTACGGGAAAATGGAGAAGCCCAGGCAGAGGCCCTGGCTGGTCTTGGTTCCTAGGCTGGGAGGTGGTACCTGCTGGAGGGAGAGTGTTTATCTGGAAGGGAGGCAGTGTTTTCTACAGTGTCGCCTGGGGCTAGGGGTCAGTGGCAGAGGCTGTGGACTCTAGGCATTTTGGCACTCTTGGTCTCTCTTGCCACCTGGAACCTGGTCCCAGCAAGATGGCGAGTTTGTGTGGGACGCCATCTTGTTTCACTGGGAGGCAGAGTCATCCATATGGAAGCCTCAGCTGGACCTAATTCCTGGGCTAGGAGGCAGTGCCTACCCAGAAGAGACTGCTTTTCAACAGAAAAGCAGAATTCTACACAGTATGACCTACAGCTGGATCCCAACAGCAGAAGGCAGCAGCAGGCATAGCCTTTCTGTATTTTGAGCTAGTTATAACATCTGGGGTTCAATATAGAGGTGCTTACTTTGCCAACAGGGAAGAGAGACATATACACCTGAAAATCTGACTGACTTTGGAAGTTGTCAAATACTTTTTAGTTCTGATTATAAGATGACCTAGAGAAACAACTGTGGTCTGTCTTCACAGCATCTCTCCCATCCTCTATAGAGCCCCATGAAGCCCAAAAAGTAGCAAACTTTGGAAAAGATGGTAAACCAGAAATCACCATGGCACCAGAAGGCCCCCAAAAGAAATCACCCCAGAACTTCCCAGATGAAGAAGCTTTTCTGAAACTGTCAGAAGGTGAATACAAAAGGATTATATAGAGAGCCCTCCTAGACCTTATACAAAATTCAGCAGAGCAAAATGAAAAATTAAGCAAGCTGTACGATCTGATGGAACATCAGTACTCAGAAATCCAACAGATCAAGAACAAAATCAAAAACATAGAAACTTCAATGCAGAGCCAAGAAAACAGAATGGAACAAGTGGTAAAGAGAATTTCTGCTTTGGAAGACAGAGCTACTGAGTCCAGCATCTACGAGGGGAAATCAGAAAAAGAAACAAGAAAAATGAAGAAGCATGTGAGAGTCTATTAATAAGAACAATTTATGAATGACTGGAGTTCCTGAACAGGGCGAGACACCTGAGAGCACAGAGATTATTGTTGCTGAGCTTCAGACAGAAAACTTCCAGAAATTAGGAAAGAAGAGATACATATAGAACACCAATCAATACAGATCTCAATAGAAAGACTCCAAGATATATTAAAATCAACTTTAACAAGATGAAACATAAGCAGAAACTCTTAAAGGCAGCAAGACTCAAAGCAAAGCTAACATTCAGAGGGAAATCCTGTAGGCATTTGTCAGATTTCTCAGTGCAAACGATGCTGGCACAGAGACAATGGCATGGCATATTCAAAGCCTTGAAGGAGAAGAACTTCCAACCAAGAATTATATATCCTGCAAAACTATCTTTCAAATACGAAAATGAAATTAGGACATCAGCAGATAAACAGAAACTCAGAGACTTTGTAAAAAACAAACCAAAGCTACAAGAAATACTTGGCTTGGAGGAACAAAACCGCTGACTTTATATTTTAGCTTGGCTTTTTATATATTATAAGGACGCGTTATCCAGAATCCTACCCAGTTAGGGAAGGTTCCAAACACAATCAAACCTATAATAGTGAAAGAAACGATCTAGTGATCATATCACATAAACTATGATATCATCATATTAAAAAGAGGGATATACTACAGTCGTTATAGTTCTTCCAGATGGAGAGGAAGTTCACAAGACTGGTAGCAATCAAACTGGATTTATATATGGTTTATTAAATGGGATAATGGGGAAGCTGTAAAGTATAATAACAAAACAACATGGCATATCAAGAAATGTAATACAGGAATCTCAACAACCACAAAACCAACCCTGTAAAAAGTGAAAAATCAACTCACAAAGAAGGTAGCAGAACGGACAAATAAGGACAACAGAGAAAACATCAACACAAAAATAAACATATCACGATGCAGCACTGAGCACGTGCCTATCAATAATTGCATTGAATGTGAGTGGACTGAATGCTCCAGTAAAGACACATCAAGTGATATCTTGGAACAAAAGACATGACCCATCCATATGTTGCCGACAAGAAACGCACCTTAGACTTAAAGATAGGAACAAACTAAAAATTAAAAGATGGAAGAATATATATCAAGCTAACAATGAACAAAGAAGAGCAGGTGTGGCAATTCTAATCTCAGACAAAATCAATTTTAATGTAAAATCCACAGTCGTGGAAAAGGATGGACATTATTGCTGAAAGGTTCAATACACAGGCAGGACTTAACAATATTAAATATTTATGCACCTAATATTAAAGCACCTAAATATGTCAAAGAAATAGTGACTACACTCAAAAAGGAGATAGATCACTCCACAATAATAGTAAGAGACTTCAACACTCCACTCTCAATGTTGGACAGATCATTTAGAAAAAAGCTCAATAAAGGCACAGAAGCCCTTATTGCCACAATTAACCAACTAGACCTCATCAACATATACAGAGCTTTCTATCCATCAGTAGGCAACTACACCTTCTTCTCCAGTGCACATGGAACATTCTCCAGAATAGACAATGTGTTAGGACATAAAGCAGTTCTCAACAAAATCCATACCATTGAATTAATGCAAAGCATCTTGAGAGATCATAAAGCCATAAAACTTGAAATCAATAGCAGAAAAAACATAGATAGAAAGTGGAACTCATGGAAACTGAACAACGTCTTGCTCAAAAAACCATGGGTTATAGAAGAAATCAACGATGAAATAAAGAAATTCATGGATTCAAATGAGAATGAAAACACTTCCTACCAGAACCTATTGGATACAGCAGAAACAGTGCCCAGAGGTCAGTTTATCTCCATACATGCACACATCTGGAAGTAAGAAAGAAACAAAGTCAAGGAACTGACCCTACAGCTTGAACAAGTAGAGAGAAAACAACAGAGGAACCTCCCATGCATGAGAAGAAATCAGATCATAAAGATTAGAGCAGAATTAAACCAATTAGAGAATAGAAAAGACCAAAAGCTGGTTTTTTGAAAAGATTAACTAAATTGACAAACCACTGGCTAAACTTACTAAAGAAAAACAGGAAAGTAAACGAATAACCCAAATAAGAAGTGAGAGGGGAGTTGTCACAACAGATCCAACAGAAATCAAAAATATCATAGCTGAATACTATGAAAGACTGTATTCTACCAAGTTTGAAAAACTACAGGAAATGGACAAATTCTTTGATTCATATCACCTACCCAAATTATCACAACATGAAGCAGAACTTAATAAAGCCATCACAAAGGAAGAGATTGAAAAAGTCATCAAAAAACTGCCAACCAAAAAAAAAAAGCCCAGACCCAGATGGCTTTGCCACAGAATTTTACCAAGCTTTTAGAGAAAAGTTCTCTCCAATACTATTGACACTATTTCACAGTATAGAAAGGGATAGAATACTCCCAAATTCATTCTATGAAGCCAGCATAACCCTGATACCAAAGCGAAGGAAAGACTCAACAAAAATGGAGAACTACAGACCAATATCCCTTATGAATCTAGATGCAAAAATCTTCAACAAAACTCTTGTCAGTAGAATACAAGAACATATCCAAAAAATAATCCATCATGACCAAGTTGGATTCATACCAGGGATACAAGGCTGGTTCAACATCAGAAAAACAATGTGATCAAACACATAAATACCACAAAAGACAAGAATCACCTGATCTTCTCTATTGATACAGAAAAGTCATTTGATAAAGTCCAACACCCACTCATGCTAAAAACTGTCAAAAAATAGGAATAGACGGCCAATTCCTCAATGCAATAAGGGCCATTTATACAAAACCAACTGCCTACATCATCCTGAATGGAGAGAGACTGAAGGGGTTTCCCTTGAGAACGGGAACTAGACAAGGATGCCCACTTTCACCTCTCCTATTCAACATGGTACTAGAAGTTCTAGCCAGAGCAACTAGATAAGACAAAGAAAGAAAGGGCATTGGCACTGGCAAAGAAGAAATCAAAATCTCCCTGTTTGCAGATGATATGATTGCATATGCAGAGAATCCCAAAGAATCCATAAGGAAACTACTCAAGCTGATAGAGGAGTTTGGCAAAATCTCAGGATACAAGATAAACATAAGTAAATCAGTAGAATTCCTTTACACAAACAATGAGATTATTAAGGAAGAATTAACCAAGTCAATACTATTTACTATAGCCCCTAAGAAGATAAAGTACCTTGGAATAAATCTAACCAGAGAAATAACAGACCTTTACAAAGAGAACTACAAACCTTTACTACAAGAAACTAAGAGAGACTTAGATAAATGGAGAAACCTACCCTGCTCATGGATAGGAAGACTTAACATTGTGAAAATATCTATGTTACCCAAAGCAATCTACTTATATAATGCAATCCCAATACAAGTTCCAGTAACATTTTTTAATGAGATGGAGGAACAAATCACCAACTGTGTCTGGAAAGAGAAGAAGCCCCGGATAAACAAAGCAGTGCTAAAGGAGAAGAACACACTGGGAGGCCTCTCACTACTCGACTTAGAACCTGTTACACTGCCTCATTGGTCAGAACAGCCTGGTACTGGTACAAGAACAGACAGATGGATCAGTGGTACAGAACTGAGACCCCAGAGATGACACCATCTGCCTATGAACAGTTGATATTCAACAAAGGCCCTAAGACATTAAACTGGGGTAAAAACCATCTCTTCAACAAATGGTGCTGACAAAATTGGATATCCATCTGCAATAAATTAAAACGAGACCCATATCTTACACCTTATACAAAAACCAACTGAAACTGCATGCCAGCCAGCCAAGTGCCTTCTAAAAGACCTAAATGTCAAATCTAAAATGATAAAGCTCATTCAAGAGAAAGTAGGAACAACAGCGGAAGGTTTAATGCACAACGTAGACGGACTTCAAAATCTGTCAAACCAACCACAATCATCAGAAAAGAAAATAGATAAATGGGAACTACTAAGAATCAATCACTTTTGCTCATCCAAAGACTTTATTGATAGAATTAAAAGGCCACCTACAGAATGGGAAACAAATATTTGGCAACTCTATGTCAGACTGACACCTGATCTCCATAATCTATAAGGTATTACAAAATACCAATAAGAAGATAAGTCATACAGTTAAGCGATGGGCAAAGGATATGGACAGACAGTTCTCTAAAGAAGAGACCCAGGCAGCCAAAAAACACATGCGGACATGCTCACAATTATTAGCTATTAAAGACATTCAAATCAAAATGACAATGAGATACCATCTTACCCCAACAAGGTTGGCCGTGATCCAAAAAACACAAGACAACAAATGCTGGAGAGGCTGCAGGGCAATTGGAACTCTCCTACACTGTTGGTGGGATTGCAAAATGGTGCAACCTCTTTGGAAAGTAATCTGGTGCTCCCTTAAAAAAATGGGTACAGATATACCATTTGACCCAGTAATTCCACTGCTTGGAATATATTCTACAGAATCAAGGCCATTCACACCAATTGATACATGTACACGAATGTTCATCACAGCACTGTCCACAATAGCAAAAAGATGAAATCAACCCAGATTCCCAACCACAGAGGAATGTGTAGGTAAACTATGGTATGTATACTCAATGGAATACTATGCAACGATGGAGAACAACGATGATAGCAGGAAACGTCTCTTAACCTGGTTTCAGCTGGAGGACATTATGTTGCGTGAAAGTAGTCAGTGACAGAAGGACAAATATTGTACAACACCCCTTTGATAAGAACTTAAAAACAGACACATGCATAGAAGAAAAGACTCTTTGATGGCTGCAAGGGTGGGGAGGAAGGGGGGAGGAGGGGAGGGTTTAGATTATATAGTTAATAGAAATTTGGTTGGGTGAAACCAGTGACAGCACGCATTAGGAAGAAGATTAATAATAACTGGTCTTCAACACAACTTGAGTACTCCTCTCATCTTAACCCAATATTGCAAGGACAGAGTAGCTGAGTGGGGAGCCAGAGACAGTGCTCTCAGGTTTAATCGAGGCCAATTGGCATAGCTAGCATTTTGCTAATGAGGACTCTCTGTACCCCACATCAGTGAGTGCCATCTGGGGTCTTAAATGCTTCAAAGCTGCCATTTGAGAGTACAGCAAATGGTCCAACTCAACAGGAATGGATTATCACCAAGGACAAAAACAACATGGGGAAAAGAGAGCCCAGAAGACAGAGACCTACATGAGTGGGTCTCTACATCGACTTGGGACCAGAAGAACAGAATGGTGCCCAGCCACTACCAGTGGTAGCCAGGATGGAGCTCACAAAGAATAAATAGGAGTTTACCCTGAGATCTCCAATAAAAGACCGCAATTGATGGTCCAGGGCTTCGGGGTTTCCCTGGGAGTATGGCCCCTGGTCCTGATGCTACCCCTGTCCATAAATCATAATGAAGGTCAACTTTTCCTACAGCAAGGGATTGGACTTGGCAACGCATGATCATATCTTTTGGGAATTTTATGGTTCTATGCATCTGTAGGATATCATCCTGCTGACCTCTTGCTGGAGGAAGGGGAGTGGGTGGAGAGGAGAGGATAGAAAACCGTTGGCAGGATCAGACGTGTATGTAGCAGAGAAGAGTGGTGTGCTGTCACCAGGGAGGGAGAACAATGAGAGCTGCATATAGGTGAGCATGCAAATTCATATGGAAATGTACACTTTCATTCAATCATAATAAAAAAATAAAGAGTTGAAAAGCAAATCACCGTGAAGAATAAGGTGCACCTGACCCAAGCTATGGTGTTTTCAATAGCTTCATATGCTTGCAAAAGCTGGACAATATCTAAGGAAGAACACAGAAGAACTGACACCTTTGAACTGTGGTGTTGGAGAAGAATATTGCTTATACCATGAACTGTCAAAAGACAGAACAAATCTGTCTTGTAATGAGTGCAACCAGAATGTTCCTTAGAAACAAGAATTTAAAGACTATGTCTCACATACTTTGGACACGTTATCTGGAAATGACCAATTCCCGGAGAAGGACTATGGGCTTGGTAAACTAAAGGATCAGAGAAGAAAAGGAAGATTCTCAAAGAGGCGAAATGACACAGTAGTTGCAACAATGGGCTCAAGCATGATTGTGAGGATGGCACAGGAACAGACAGTTGTATGTGTGGTTGCTATGAGTCAGAAGGGACTTGGAGGCACCTAACAACAACAGGACAGATATAATATTCTAAATATACAATAAACAATATTCCCCAATCTATGCAGTTTTAGAGTTTAGAGATCTGGCTCTCTTATTTTCCAAATCAGAACCTCAGGTTCTGAATAGAGAAGTCACTGGCTCAGGATCACAAAGCTAGTTGATGAAAACCGACAGGTAGAATTTTGAGATATGTAATCTATACTTAGAATATTATGAATATTCTAGTTTCTAAATCTTTTGTGATACAGTATTTAAGAGCATAAGTATCAAGAGACACCTAAAATATATTGTTATGAAAATTGATAAAAGGAAGAGATTGCCGTCAACTGGTAAGACTGTTAAACGTGTCATGGATTGAATTGTGATCCCCAAAAAATCTGTAGCAGTTTGGCTGGGCTATAGTTTCTGTTTGTGTGATGTTGCTCCATGTTGGAATTCCTGCCTTTACGATGTTAATGATGGTGGATGGGCAGCAGTTGTGTTGCTAGAACAAAATTCAAGGTGTAAGTTGTTTTGTGCCTTGAGGCATCCTCTTGGAATATAAAGGATAGAAGCCAACAGAGACATCTGGGTACCTCGTACCACCAAAAAGAGGTGCTGTGAGCTGAGTGAGACCTTTGGAAAGGAACAGGGTCCCTGCACCTCAAAAGCTTCCAGTCCAGGGGAAGACTGAGGACAAGGACCTTAACGACAAGAAGCTTCCTTCAGTGCCAGCAGAGACAGCCTTCCCCTGCAGCTGACACCCTGAATTTGGACTTTTAGATTACTGGACTGTGACAAATAAAATTTCTCTTTTTAAAGCCATGTACTCATGGTATTTCTATTAGAACAGTACCAGATAGCTAAAACAGATGGCATGTGAGCTGGGCCTTAAATGACTCATATGTCATAAAAATGGAGAAGGCAGAGAAATCTAGTTAAATAGAGGGAGACTTGTAGAAAACTACATAATCTTCATGGAATGTAGTCGACTATAGTATTTTTAAACAGTTATGACAGTAATAAACTGAGGCAAGGACAGCAGTTTTTCTGTTTGTTTAGTGTGTAGAAATAACAGTTTTCACTTTGTAGATTCTTACAGCTTCCCTACAAGCATAGTCAATTATCCTGGACACTTCTAAGTTAGTTTTTTCTTTATTTATGTGTATTTCTCTATATTATTAAAACCAAACTGTTTGAGATGAATACATTTATTATTATAAATCAGACAGACTGGGAATAAATGTTTTGGCTATGACATATTCAATAAGGGTCTAGTCTCCAAAATCTATGGAAACTTCAACACCTCAACAACAAAAAGACAAACAATCCAATTGAAGAATAGGCAAAGAACACGAATAGACACTTCATTGGAGGAGATATTCATGTGGCTAGCAAAAGTGGGAAGTGAGGCTAGTGATCACCAGCTATCAGAGAAAAGCAAACCAAAACTACAATGAGACAACATCTAACCCACCAAGAATAGAACCGATCCAAAAGTATGAAAACAACAAATGCTGGCAAGGTTGTAGGGAGCTTAGAACTCTAATACACTTCTAACGGAGATATAAAATGGGACAACTGCTGTGGGAAACAGTATACAGCTTCCTTTAAAAAGGTAGAAATAGAAATACCATATGCTTTAACAATTCCACTCCTGGGTATATATCCTAGACAAACAAGATCTGTGACAAAAGTAAACATATGCACAACCATGTTCATTGTAGCATTCACAATAGCATAAAAAGTACCTTAAAGGCCTATCAGTGGATGACTTGGTATAAAGTAATAATAATAATAATAATGCAATACTGCATAAAGATAAATAATAATGACGAATCCAAGAAGCATCTGACTATGTGGATGAGTCTGGAAGATACGATGCTGAGTAAAACAGTCAGTCACAAAAGGATAATACTTTATGAGACCATTGTCAGTCATCTAGTGCTGCTTTAACAGAAATACCAAAAGTGGATGGCTTTAAAAAGAGAAACTTTGTTTTGTCACAATCCAGTAGGCTAAAATTCCAAAATCAAGGTGTCAGTTTCAGGGAAAGGCTTTATCTGCTGGCTGTCCATGAGCACCCAGAATATGTCAGTGGTTGGTAATAAGCTTTATTTGATCAGACCATGCATTTACAAGTAAGCAGGGGGAAGGGAGGTACTAGCTCAGGACATAAAACTCTCTTATTTGCATTACTTAAGAACTCTTCTCTACGTTTGTAATAGTTGGGAACTCTCATTTACGTTAGTTAAGACCCCTACAGGTTCAACGGGGTCCCACTGCAGGGACTGCAGTGGTCAAGTCATAACATTAGTATGTCAACATACTCCTCTAAAAGCAGGGTTCAATCTAAGGAATTTAAGGATTGACTGCACTTTGACCTCAGGAGAATTCAAAGTAGAATTTTATGATGACAGGACATCTCCGAAATGACGCAGGCAGGAACACAACACCAGGCTCAGACACTAACAGAAGACTTGTCACTGTCATTCAAAGCAGGCCGTTAGACATCAGGAGAATGATCAGGCATCTGGGAGGTACATCTGCCAAGAGAGTCAGCACGTGAAACTCAAGCAGCAGCAGAAAAAGAGTCAAAGCCCCTCGACCCAACTTTTGATGGCAAGCGGATGAGGTCTCAGGGTCAGGCCACAGCACAGCAAATCAGCGGACACAGACTCAGGAGGAGGCTCTGCCCCAGGCCCTTGAAAGTGATGCACAGTAAGAGACTGTGGGCACAGATTCTTAGATGGAGAGCATGCCCCCAGGCTTCAAAGATGAGGCAAAAGAGGTCAGGGCAGCAGACCGTGGGCACAGACCCTCAGAGGGGACTCCTGCACCCTGAGTCCAGAGTGCTGGGTTTTTAATAACAGTTGTTTGCTTGGTTCCGGTTGCTATTGGTCAGTCCATAAGGCTTATCTTCTGCTATCTCAAGTTGTTGACTTCTTTCTGGTTGGTCATAATCTCTGACTATCTGCAGCCGTGTCCATCTGGCAGTTGTTTTTCTCACTTTCATTTCATTAATATGACCTGGTATTTTCTCACCATCTTACTTGGCTCAAACACAGCTTTTTTGTGTTTTAATAGTTTAGCCAATTTTAACTTATGTTTATGACAAGACTCCACTTTACTATATATTTTATTTTCATATATACACACACATGTATCTACATTCACGTATATGCATATATACATACAGTTACATATTCTGATTTCACTGGCTCAGGACGAAATTCTTTCTTGTCAGTCTTCCCCTGGACTAGCAGCTTCTGAGGCACAGGGACACCGGTCCTTTCCAAATGATGAGCTCAGCTCACAGCACTGCTTTCTTTCTTGGGGATATGAGATCCCCAAATCTTTGCTTGCCTGTCTTTCTTTTATATCCCCAGAGACTGCCCCAAGCCACTATACAGTGACACACTTTAAGTCCTGCCCCACCAACCCAACTGCTCCCCATCTTCCCTCTAACATCACAGAAGCAGGTTTTACAGCATGCAGGAACCTCACAGGATACTAGGAAACATGGCTCAACCAAAATTCTACATACATTTTTTTGGGGGAACACTATTCGACCCATGACACCACTATTATAAGAAGTTACTATTATTATTATTTTTAATGTTTACACACATGAAGTAGCATTCTTTGATGGTTACCAGGAATGTGAAAGGAAGAGAGGGAAAGCCACTAACTAGATGGTAACACTGATGAAGGGAAAAGTGATAGACAATACAGGAGAAGTCAGTAAGACATGACCAAGACAAAGAAAGACACTCAGATGTAAACAAGAATAAAGGCAACTACGCAAAATGCTAAGGCATATATAACCCTGCAGCAACAGTAATGAAAAACAATAATTTATGAGTGGATACACAAGCAGATACGTGTGCTGAACATATATGGGAGGGTGTACAGGAGTACACCCATGTGCATATATAGTTCAAGTTGTGAATATTTCTATATACACATTCATATGTGCTCCATATATAGTCATATACACAATGCACTCCACAGGGAGAAGTTAGGGAAACTTCTTAGACAAAACCAAACACTTTGAGTGACTGAGTTATTGGGCTTGAGGTCTGGGGACCATAATTTCTGGAGACATCTAGGTCAATTGGTATAACACAGCCCATAACGTCTACTCACTTTGATGAATAGAATATGGGGACTTAAAAGCTTGTGCCTCTCCCCCACTTTTTTTTCAGTTTGTCATACTGTGGGGGATTGCATGTTTCTGTGCTTCTGGAAGCTGTGCCAGATACCAAAAGGGCCACTCACAGTGGACAGGTTTCAGCTGAGCTTCCAGACTAAGACAGACTAGGCAGAAGGACCCACCAGTGTACTTCTGAAAAGAATTAGCCAGTGTAAACCTTATGAAGAGCAGCAAAACATTGTCTGATATACTGCCAGGAGATGAGCCCCCCACATTGGAAGCTACTCAACATACAAGTGGGGAAGAGCTGCCTCTTGACAGTGGAGCTGGATCTTAACAATATGAATAGAGTCAAGCTTTTGGGACCCTCATTTGCTGATGTGCCATGACTCAAAATGAAAAGAAACAACTGCAAACATCCATTTTTAATTGGAACATAGAATGTACAAAGTATGAAGCTAAGAAAACTGGAAATCTTCAAAACTGAAATGGAATGCATAACCATCGATATCCTAGGCATTTGTGACCTCAAATGGATTGTCATTGTCCATTTTGAATTGGACAATCACATGGTCTATTATGCTGGGAATGATAACTTGAAGTGGTGTTACATTCAGTGTAAAAAAGAATATTTCAAGATCTATCCTGAAGTGCAGTGCTTCATGGATTTGGTAATATCCATATGCCTGCAAGGAAGACCAGTTAATACAACTATTATTCAAATTTATGCACCAAACCCTAAAGCCAAAGAAGGAATTGAAGATTTTTACCAGCTTCTGCAGTCCAAAATACACTGAACATGCAATCAGGGTGCATTGAAAATTACAGGTAATTGGAATGCAAAAATTGGAAACAAAGAAGAAGGATCTACTGTTGGAAATTGGTCTTGGTGATAGAAACAATGCAAGAGGTTGCATCATAGGATTTTGCAAGACTAGAAACTTTGTGATTCAAATACCTTTTTCACCAGCATCAGCACTGACTATACACACGAACCTCATCAGCTACAATACACAGGAATCAAATTGATTACATCTGTGTGAAGAGATGTTGGTCAAACTCAGTATCATCAGTCAAAACAAGGCCAGATGCCAGTTGCAGCACAGACTATCAATTCTTCACATGCAAATTCAAACTGAAACTGAAGAAAATTAGAACAAGTCCACAAGAGCCAAAGTGCAAAACTGAGAGTATCCCACATGAGTTTAGAGACCATTCAAGAAGAGATTTGATGCGTTGACCACTAATGACTGAAGACCAGACAAGCTGTGGAACGACATCAAAGACAGCATACATAAAGAAAACAAGAGGTCTTTAAAAAGACAGGTAAGAAAGAACAGACCAAACTAAATGTCAGAAGAGACTTTGAAAATTGCTCTTGACCATCAAGTAGCTAAAGCAAAAGGAAGACAGCATGAAGTAAAAGAAATGAACAGATTTCAAAAGGCAGCTTGAGAAGACAAAGTAAAGTGTTCTGGGGGCGGAATCAAGATGGCGGACTAAGCACACATCACCTTATATCCTTCTGGAAACAAAGACCTGAAATGATAATCAAACGGAGCCTTCTGGCCATCTAGTGAGCCCCAGGACACAACACAGTGCTGTTAATTTCGACTTCATACCACTGAACAAAAGACCACCTCTCTTTCGGTGACTCCCGCTCCTGGCTAGCCCTGGCTCTCACGGACTGAAGAGTGGTTTGTACAGAACCATGGGGCCTATGTGCGGGACACATGTTGGATATGGAGATTTTAGCGGGACCTAATTCTTAACCTGGGAGCCAGCACCTAGAAACAGGACAGCAATTTGCCAACAGAAAAGCAGTAGTTTACACAGTGTCGCCTATGGTGGGCCCCAGCAACAGAGGTGGAGGACTCACTACGTCTTGGCACCTTTAGCCTCTCTATCTGCTGACCGTGTGGAGGGTGCCAGCTTAGATACCATGGCCACAGCTGGACCTAATTCTTACCTTAGGAGCCAGAGCCTGCCCACAGGAGAGCGCTTTTCTATCAGAAAAGCAGTAATTTACACAGTGCCGCCTAAGGCTGGGCCCTGTCAGCAGAAGCAAACAGTGCAGTAGCATTGCTGTACTCTGAACTAGTTCATATCATCTGGGTTTGGATATAGAGGTGCTTACTTTGCCAGTTGGCAAGAGAGACCTCTACATCTGAAAACCTGGCTGAATTGAGAAGTGGTCAGATACCTTTGTTTTACATTTTAAGACAGCCTAGAGAAACATCTGCAGTCCATCCTTACAGTAACTCTTCCAGCTTCTACTTACTCACATGGGACCCAAAAGCAACAGACACTTGTGGCAACCAAGAAATCACTCATGGCTTCAGAAGGCTCCCAAACAAAACAAACAAGAAGTTTTCTGGATGAAAAATCTTATATGAAATCATCAGAAGGTTAATACAAAAGAACTATGTACAGAGCCCTTCTAAACCTTATACAAAATGCAGCAGAACAAAATGAAAAATTAAGCAAGCTGTTCGATCTGATGGAACACCAGTACTCTGAAATCCAAAAGATCAAGAACAAAATCAAAGCCCTAGAAACTTCCATTGAAACCCATGAAAACAGAATGCAACAAATGGAAAAAAGAATTTCTGACTTAGAAGATAGAGCTACTGATGTCGGCATCTATGAGGAGAAATCAGAAAAAAGAAACAACAAAAATGAAGAAGCATTAAGAAGCATGTGGGACTCTATTAAGAGGAACAACCTTCGATTAATTGGAATCCCTGAACAGGATGAAACACCTGAGAACACAGAGAGTATCGTTGCTGAGCTGCTGACAGAAAACTTCCCAGAAATCATGAAGGAAGAGAATATAGATACACAGGAGTCTCAACAATGACAAAAACAGCTCTGAAAAAGATGAAAAATCAACTCACAAAAAAAGAATGTCTCAGAACAGACTAAATAAAAATAAACACATCACAATGTCAGCAGTGAACACATACCTATCAATAACTACATTGAATGTGAATGGACTGAATGCTCCAGTAAAGAGACATCAAGGGACATCTTGGATCAAAAGACACAACCCATCCACATGTTGTCTGCAAGAAACTCACTTGAGACTTAAAGATAGGAACAAACTGAAAATTAAAGGACGGGAGACTATATATCAAGCTAACAATGAACAAAGAAGAGCAGGTGTGGCAATTCTAAACCCAGCCATGAAACTCAGACAAAATCAATTTTAATGTAAAATCCACCATCATGGACAAAGATGGACACTATTTATTGCTGAAAGTTTCAGAACACAAGCAAGACTTAACTATATTAAATATTTATGATCCAAGTTGGACGGCACTTGGCTAATATCAGAGCACCTAAATATGTCAAAGAAACACTGACTACACTCAAAGAAGAGTTAGACCATTCCACAATATTAGTGGGATACTTCAACACTCCACTCTCAATGCTGGACAGATCACCCAGAAAAAAGCTCAGTAGAGATACAGAAGATGTCATTGCCACAATTAACCAACTAGACCTGATCAACACACACAGAACTTTCTACCCATCAGCAGACAACTACAACTTCTTCGCCAGTGTACATGGAACATTCTCCAGAATTAACCAAGTGTTAGGAAATAATGCAATTTTCAACAAAATCAATGCCATTGAAATAATGCAAAGTATCATCTCAGATCATAGAGCCATAAAAGTCAAAATCAATAGCAGAAAAAACATAGATAGAAAGTGGAACACTTGGAAACTGGCCATCATCTTGCTCAAAAAACCATGGGTTATACAAGAAATCAAGGATGAAATAAAGAAATTCACGGATTCCAATGAGAATGAAAACACTTCCCACCAGCACCTATGGGGTACAGCCAAAGCAGTGCTCAGAGGTCTGTTTATCTCCATAAACGCACACATCTGGAAGGAAGAAAGAAACCGAATCAAGGAACTAACCCTACAGCTTGAACAAGTAGAGAGAAAACAACACAAGAACCCCTCAGGCAACAGAAGAAAACAGATCATGAAGATCAGAGAAGAACTAAATGAATTAGAGAATAGAAAAACAATTGAAAAGACCAAAAGCTGGTTTTTTTAAAAGATCAACAAAATTGACAAACCATTGCCTAAACTTCCTAAAGAAAAACAGGAAAGGAAATAAATAACCCAAGTTGGAAACAAGAGTGGAGTGGTTACAACAGATCCAACAGAAATTAAAAATATCATAACAGAATACTATGAAAGACTGTACTCTAACAAATTTGAAAACCTAGAAGAAATGGACAAATTCCTTGATTCACATCACCTACCCACATTCTCACAACGTGAAGCAGAACAACATAATAAAGTCATCACAAAGGAAGAGATTGAAAAAGTCATCAAAAAACTGCCAACCCAAAAAAGCCCAGGCCCAGATGACTTCACTGCAGAATTCTACCAAGCTTTTAGAGAAGAGTTATCTCCAATACTATTTCATAGTATAAAAAGGGATGGAGTACTCCCAAACTCATTCTATGAAGTCAGCATAACCCTGATACCAAAGTGAGGGAAAGATTCAACAAAAAAGTAGAACTACAGACCAATATCACTCATGGATCTAGATGCAAAAATCTTCAAAAAGTTCTTGTTGATAGAATACAACATATCCAAAAAATAACCCATCATGATCAAGTTGGATTCATATCAGGGATGCAAAGCTGGTTCAACATCAGAAAAACAGTCTATGTGATTAACCACATAAATATCACAAAAGACTAAAATCACCTGATTGTGTCCATTGATGCAGAAAAGGCATTTGATAAAGTCCAACACCCATTCATGCTAAAAAACTCTTAGCAAAATAGGCACAGATGGAAAATTCCTGAATGCAATAAGGGCCATTTATACAAAACCAGCTGCCTACGTCATCCTGAATGGAGACTGAAGGAGTTTCCCTGGAGAACAGGAACTAGACAAGGAGGCCCACTCTCACATCCTCTATTCAACATAGTACTGGAAGTTCTAGCCAGAGGAATTAGACAAGCCTAAGAAATAAAGGGCATCTGCATCAGCAAAGAAGTCAAAATCTCCCTGTTTGCTGATTATATGATTGTATATACAGGGAATCCCAAAGAATCTATAAGTAAACTACTCAAACTGATAGAAGAGTTCAGCAAAGTCTCAGGATACAAGATAAACATAAGTAAATCAGTAGGATTCCTTTATCCCAACAGCGAGACTGCTAACGAAGAAGTCATCAAAACAATACCATTTACTATAGCCCCCAAGAAGATAAAGTACCTAGGAATTAATCTAACCAGAGAAATAACAGACCTCTACAAAGAGAACTACAAACCCTTACTACAAGAAACTGAGGGAGGCTTACATAAATGTAGAAACCTACCCTGTTCACAGATAGGAAGACTTAACAGTGTGAAAATGTCTATTTTACCCAAAGCAACCTACTTATATAATGCAATCCCAATACAAGTACCAGCGTCATTTTTTAATGAGATGGAGAAACAAATGACCAATTTTGTTTGGAAAGGGAAGAAGCCCCAGATAAGTAAGGTACTACTGAAGAAGAAGAACCCACTGGAAGACCTCTCATTACCCAACTTCAGAACCTATTACACTGCCACAGTGGTGAAAACAGCCTGGTACTGGTACAAGAACAGACAGATCTGTCAATGGAACAGACTTGAGACCCCAGAGATGACACCATCTGTTTAGGAACAGTTGATATTTGACAAAAGCCCTAAGACATTAAACAGGGGTAAAAGCAATCTCCTCAATAAATAGTGCTGGCAAAATTGGATATCCATCTGCAATAAATTGAAACAAGATCCATATCTTACGCCTTATACAAAAATCAGCACCAACTGGATAAAAGACCTAAATATCAAATCTAAAATGATAAAGCTCATCCAAGAAAAAGTAGGAACAACCACGGAAGTTTTAATACACAACGTAGACAGACTTCAAAATCTGTCAAACAAACCACAATCAACAGAAGAGAAAATAGATAAATGGGAACTATTAAGAATCAAACACTTTTGCTCATCCAAAGACTTTATTAATAGAATTAAAAGGCCACCTACAGAATGGGAAAAAATATTTGGCAACTGTATGTCAGACCGATGCCTGATCTCCATAATCTATAAGGTACTACAAAATATCAGTAAGAAGATAAACCATCCAATTAAGCGATGGGCAAGGAGATGGACAGACATTTCTCTAAAGAGAAGATTCACGCAGCCAAAAAACACATGTGAACATGTTCACAATCTTTAGTTATTGAAGAAATTCAAAACAAAACTACAATGAGATTCCATCTCACCCCAACAAGTTTGGCCATGATCCAAAAAACCCAAAACAACAAATGCTGGAGAGGCTGTGGGGAAAGCAGAACTCTCCTACAGTGTTGATGGGGTTGCAAAATTGTCCAGCCTCTTTGGAAAGCAATCTGGTGCTTCCTTAAAAAATAGATACAGAGGTACCATTTGACCCAGTAATTCCACTACTTGGAATGTATCCTACAGAATCAAGGCCATTCACACCAATGGACACAACACAAGAATGTTTATCACAGCACAGTCCACAATAGCAAAAAGATGGAACCAACCCAGATGTCCAACAACAGAGGAATGGATAGGTAAACTATGGTATACGTACTCAGTGGAACACTATGCAATGATAAAGAATAATGATGATTCCAGGAAACATAACCTGGTTTCACCTAGAAGACGTTATGTTGAGTGAAAGTAGTCAGGGACAAAAGGACAAATATTGTATGAAACCCCTATGATAAGAACAATATTAAATGGACTTCAACATAACTTGAGTACTCCTCCCATCTTCACCCAATAATCCATGGGCAGAGTAGCTGGGGCGGAGGGCAGGAGATCATGCTCTTAGGTGAAATCAAGCCCAACTGGCAAAACTAGCATTTTGCTAAGAGGGCTCTCTGCACCCCACATTGGTGAGTGGTGTCTGGGGTCTTAAAAACTTCCAAACTGCCATCCAAGGGCACAGCAAATGGTCCCAACTCAGCAGTAGTAGATGCTCACTGAGGACCAAAATGACAAACCAGAAGACAGAGAGACCTACATGCATGGGTGCCTACATCGACTTGGGACCAGAAGAACTGGATGGTGCCCGATCACCACCAGTGATAGCCATGGTGGAGCTCACAAAGTTGAGTCTCACTGGCAACACAAGAATAAAAAGGTGTGCACCCTGAGATTTCCACTGAAATACCACAATTGATGGTCCAGCGACTTCAGGGTTCCTCTGGGAGCAATGCCCCTGGCTCTGAAGCTGCCCTTGCCCATGAATCATAATGAAGGTCCACTCTTCGGACAGCAAGGGATTGGACTTGGCGATGCAGAGTGACTATATACTGGGTGCAGTTTATTGTTCTATGCTTGTATATGATATCATCCTGCTGACCTCTCACTGGAGGAAGGGGAGTGGGTGGAGAGCAGGGGAAAAGAGACTGTTAGGAGGATCAGACATGTATGGAGCAGAGAGGAATAGTGTGCTGTCTCCAGGCAGGGAGAGCAGCAGAAGCTGCACATAGGTGGGCATGGAAATTCATATCGGAATGCATATTTTCACTCAATCATAATTTAAAAAAAGTAAAGTGTTCTAATGCCATGTACGAAGTATGAATCTAGGGGGGAAAAAAAACCAAAAGGGAAGAACATGGTCTGCATTTCTCAAGCTAAATGAACTGAAGAAAAAAACTCAGCCTTGAGATGCAACAATGTATTCTATAGGGAAAATAGTAAACAACACAGGAAGTATTAAAAGCAGATGGAAGGAATACACAGAGTTATTATATCAAAGAGAATTGGTCAAAGTTTAACTGTTTTAAGAGGTAGCATACGATGATGAAACCTATGGTACTAAAGGAGTAAGTTGAACCTGCACTGAAAGCGTTGGCAAAAAACAAGCCTCTAGGAACTGATGGAGTATCAGTTGAAATGTTTCAACAAATGGATGCAGCCCTAAAAGTGCTCACCTGTCTAAGCCAGGAAATTTGGAGAACAGCTACCTGCCCAACACACTGGAAGATACCCATTTTTATGCCTATTCCAGGAAAGGTAATCCAGCCAAATGTGGAAATTATAGAACAATATCAATAATATCAAACACAAGTAAAATTTTGCTGAATATCTTTCAAAAGCAGCTGCAGCAGTATACTGACAGAGAACTGCCAGAAAATTCAGGCTGGATTCAGAAGAGAAACTGTAACTAAGGGATATCAGATAGATCTTGGCTGAAAGCTGAGAATACTAGAAAGATATTTACTTACATTATATGGACTATTTGACTATGTGGATTATAACAAATTATGGATAAAATTGTAAAGAATGGGAATACCAGAACACTTAATTGTACTCATGAGGAATCTGTACATGGGTCAAGAGGTAGTTATGCAAGGGAATGTTTTATGGTTTAAAGTCAGGAAAGGTGTGTATCCAGTTGTATCCTTTCACCATAATTATTCAGACTCTATGATGAGCAAGTAATCTGAGAAGCTGGACTATATGAAGAAGAATGGGGCATCCTGGAGGAAGAATCATTAATAATGTGTATTAATGCACATGACACAACATTGCTTGCCAGAAGTGAAGAGAATTTGAAACTCTTACTGATGAAGATCAAAGATCATAGCCTTCAGTATGGATTACACCTCAACATCAAATAAACAAAAATCTTCACAACTGGACCAATTAAAAAATATTATGATAAATGGAGGAAAGTTTGAGGTAGTCAAGAATTTCAGTTTACTTGATTCCACAATCAACACCCATGGAAACCACAGTCAAAAAATCTAAAGATGCATTGCACTGGGAAAATGCCTCTTTAAAGTGTCAAAACGTAAAGATATCACCTTGAAGACTAAGGTGTGCCTGACCCAGGCTGTGGCATTTTCAATCACATCTTATGCATGCAAAAGTTGGGCAATGAATAAGGAATACAGAAGAAGAATAAGACAGCTTTGAATTGTGATGTCGGAGAAGAATATTGAATGTACCATGGACTGCCAAAAGAACAAATGGATCTATTCTGGAAGAGGTGCAATCAGAGTGCTCCCTGGAAGCAAGGATGATGAGATTGCACATGTTGTCAGGAGGGATCAGTCCCTAGAGAAGGACATCACCCTTGGAAGAGTGGAGGGTCAGTGAAGAAGTGGAAGACTCTCGACAAGATGGATTGACACAGTAGCTGCAACAATGGGTTTAAGTAGAAAAATGATTGTGGGCATGGCACAGGACTGGGCAGTGTTTTGTTCTGTTGTGCACAGGGTCACTATGAGTGGCAACCAACTCAATTGCACTTAACAGCAACAACAGACAGGCTCAACAGTTGGTTTGAGCTGGCAGAAAAATCAATCTAGGAACTTCAGGAAAGATGGAAAAAGTTTATGTCATCTAAACACCAGAGGGAAAAAGAATGAAATACACACAAACATGCATACATACATACATACATGTATGCATGTATGCAGTCAAGTCTGTTCTGACTCAACAACCCCATAGGACAGAGCTGCACTGCCCCATAGAGTTTCCAAGGAGTGCTTGGTGGATTTGTACTGTCAACTTTCTGGGCAACAGTTGTAGGCATTTAACAAATAAGTCACCAGGGTTTCCATATATATGTACATATACATATATGAAAATTAGAGCCCTGGAGAAGTGTGAGACACTATTAAACAAACCAACATAAATGTAAAGGGAATTCTGGAAGGATAGAGGAGAGAAAATGAAACAGATAAAATATCTGATCTGAAGAAATAATTGCTGATAACATCCATATTTAATAAGAACTTTAAGCTACATATCCTTTAAGCTCAATAAAATTCAGAAAAGAGATATGTTTCACAGAATAAAAGATACATTTTATAATTAAGAAATTGATTGAAAAAAAGAAAGACAAGCAGTCTAATCAAACAATGGGCAAAGGACATAAGAGACAGTTCACCAAGAAAGAAATTCAAATGGCTAACAAGAATGTGTGAACATGCTCAACGTAATTAGCCATTTAAAAAAAAAGAAAGACGGAAAGTTCACTGCCATTGAGTCAACTCCAACTCATAGCAACCCTATGGGACAGAGTAGAACTTGCCCATAGAGTTTCCAAGCCTGCAAGTCTTTACAGAAGCAGACTGCCACATCTTTCTCCCAGAAAGCTCAGAGTGCCTAGTGCATTAGAACTGTCGACCTCTTGGTTAACGGCCAAGCAGATTTAACCACTTTACCACCAGGAAGGCTCCTTAGGTAGCCATTAACTAAAAACCAATGACATTGCTACTTAGTTGATTCTGACTCATAGTGATCACGTAGGATAGAATAGAACTGCCTCATGGAGTTTGCAAGGAAAGACTGATGGATTCAAACTGCCGACCATTTGTTAGTAGCCATAGTTCCTGGCCACGAGGCCACCAAGCCTCCAAGGCAGCCATTAGAGGGATGCAAATCAAAACCATATGATATATGACCTCACTTCTATGAGAGTGACAATGATTTCAAAAAAAGAAAGTAATTATTAGGTGTTTGTGAGATTGTAAAGAAATGAGAACTCTCATGCATTGTAGGTGAAAATGTAAAATGATAGAACTACTATAGAAAACAGTTTCTCAAAAAGTTGAACATAGAATTACTTTCTGGCCCAGCAATCCCAATCATAGGTGTCTACCCAGAAACACTAGTGGCTTAGTGTTTAAGTGCTTTGGCTGCTAACCAAAAAGTCAGCAGTTCAAATCCACCGGGCACTCCTTAGAAATGCTATGGGGCAGTTCTACTCTGTCTTACAGGGTCACTGTGAGTTACAATTGGCTTGAAGGCAATGGGTTTAGGGTTGTTTTTTTTTTTTTTTTTTTTTTTTTTTGATCCAGAAGTGAAAGCAGAAATGCAAGCAGAAAATCTGTACACCAATGTTCATTCCAATACTCTTCACAATAGCCAAAATATGAGAACAACAAAAATGTCCCTGAACAGTTGCATGAATAAATAAAATATGGTATATGCAATTTAATGGAATATTACTCAGTAATAAAGAGAAATGAAATCCTAATGTAAATCCTATGGATGAATCTTGAAAACATCATACTGAGTGTCATGGTTAAGACCATGTGTCAACTTGGCTAGGCCGTGATTCTCAGTGGTTTGGCAGTTGTATGATAGTGTGATCACTCCTATGATGGGATCAGCATGTTGTAAGGAGCCAATCAGTTGAAAGGGAGTTTCCTTAGGTGTGTGGCCTGCATTGAATATAACTAAACATTCTGGTCAAGTTTCTGGCTTCTTACTTGCTATGGATCCTGCACCTGGCTCCTGTTCTGACACCAGTTCTTGGGACTTGAACTAGCAGTTTACTTGTGGTCTTGTCTGCCAATCTTGGGATTCATCAATCTTCACATCCTGTAACAGCCTTGCTCCATGACCTGACAATCCTGGGTTCCCCCATCCCTGTAGCTATGTGAATCAGAGGAAGCCTCCATCCTGATCCGTAGGCTTGTGATGTTCCAGTCTTTACAACCACATGAGATATTTCCTTGATATAAATCTCTCTCTTTGTGTGTATATGTATATACATATATAGTAAACTGATGGATTTTCCTTCTTTAGAGAACCCAGTCTAAGACACTGAGCAAAATAAGTCAGTCACAAAAGAATATTGAACAGGTTGGGAGAGAGCAGGAGAGGGAGAGTTTTAACTTGGAAAGCATTAAGTCTAGTTGTGTTTGAAGATTTGAAAAAAGATAGTGAGACTGGTTACACAACTTGAAGAATGTATTACACAAATTGAAGAATGAATTGTGCATATGGAAATTGTTTAGCAGCTGTATGTTTTGCTGTGTATATTTTCACCACAATAAAATGAAAAGAAAAAAAAAGCTCACAGTATATTTGGAAAAGTTTAGGCCCAGTCACTGCTGGGAGCAGTCCAGGCCACCAAGGTATTTACTAAGCCCTATTTTTGTGTCTTATTGCCTGCTTCTAGGGTCATACTTTCCACCTTCAGCTAAAGAACGTTGATTTTTATGTTTTGAACTACCTAAGCCTGACAGACACAACAGCATGGCAGAAACATATTTCAAGGTGATGATGTACTTTGGGAGAAAGCCATGGAGACATACCTTATTTGTCTCAGTCAGCACACCACTTTAAGAGTATTAATTATGGGTCCTCCATGTTGAAAAAAATATGAAATTTTCAGTTTAGAGATACCCTGGTTTTATTTATTTCAGACTTGAACAAGATTGGTTTCTCTTGTACTGCGTCTAGCACTTATGTTGTAATTCTTAGGAAAAAAGAAAAGTTTATCACAGTCATCTCTACATATATTCTCCACTAAAGGGCCAAAGGGAAGCACTAGTGACATGGTGGTTAAAAGCTTCGGCTGCTAACCGAAAGGCTAGCAGTCCGAATATACCAGGTGCTTCTTGGAAACCCTATGGGGAAGTTCTACTCTGTTCCGTAAGGTCGCTATGAATTGGAATCAGCTAGAAGGCAACGGAGTTTGGTTTGAAGAGTCAGATGTTGCTAAAAGTTAGAAAACTATGGCTCTTCCCCTTAACAATGTTAAACATTTTTCCTGCCTAGTGTCCTCGCCTGTGTTATTCTCAGGACTAATTCTCCCATAAGTACCTATCTTCTTTCAGTCCCCAGATACACTGAAATGCTCAAAGGTTACCTGAGCTACAGCATCATCTACCCTGAGATCAGAAGAACTAGAAGATGCCCAACTACTACTATCAACCTTTCTGATGAGGGCTACCATAAACAGATTGTGATAGAATGGGAGAAAAATGTGAGACAGACCCTCAAATTCTTTGAAAAAATCCAGATTTATTGACCGGTTGAGGCTGGAAGACTGCCCAAGACTATTGCTCTGATGCGTTCTTTAAACCTTCTACCAAAAACAAGTTCCCGTGGCTACCTTTTAGCTAAGAAAAAAAAAAATACTGATTCATAAAGTAAAGAATATTAACCTTGGGTACACGCTGTTTAAAAAAAAAAAATCATGTATATGCTCTCAGGGGAAATAGAGGTCGATTGGCACAATTAGTGTTTTGCTAAGAAAGCCTTCTGCATCTCACATTGCTGTGTGGTGTCTGGGGTCTTAAAAGCTGCCAAGCTGCCATCTGAGGGTACAGCAAATGGTCCCAACTCAGCAGGAACGGATGATCACCAAGGACCAAAACGACATGGGGAAAAGAAAACCCAGAACACAGACAGACCCACATGAGTGGGTGACTACATAGACTTGTGACCAGAAGAACTGGGTGGTGACCGGCCACAGCCAGTGATAGCCGTGATGGAGCGCACAAAGTTGAGTCTCACTGGCAACACAAGAATAAAAGGGGGTGCACCCTGAGATCTCCACTAAAAGACCACAGGTGATGGTCCAGGGGCCTTGGGGTTCCCCAGGGAGCATGGCTCCTGGCCCTCATGCTGCTCCTGTCCATAAATCATAATGGAGGTCAACTCTTTGGACAGGAATGGATTGGACTTGGAGACACACAGTGGCCATATCATGTGTGCACTTTATGATTCTATGTATCTGCAGGATGTCGTCCGGCTGACCTCTTACTGGAGGACGTGGAGTGGGTGGAGAGGAGGGGATATGAGATTGTTGGGGGGATAAGACACATACGGAGCAGAGAGGAAGACTGTGCTATCACTGGGCAGGGAGTGCAGCAGGAGCTGCATATAGGTGGGCATGCAAATTTATATGGGAATGTACATTTTCACTCAATCACATACACAAAAAAATCATGTATATGAGACCAAACTGTCAACAATTACTCTAAAACAAAGATAAGATATGAGGATAGGGAAGCTAGATTGATGAAAAGAAAACAACCAAGATGGAAATATGAAGAATATTCACACAATGTGAAGAATGTAACCAAAGTGACTGAACAATATGCATAGAAATTGTTGAATGGGAGGCCTCTCACTACCTGACTTTAAAACCTATTACACTGCCACAGTAGTCAAAAAAGCCTGGTGTTGGTACAAAAAGAGACATATAGACCAATGGAACAAAGTAGAGACCCCAGAGATGTCACCATCCTCTTACGAACAGCTGATATTTGACAAAGGTCCTACGATTTTGAACTGGGGTAAGAACAGTCTCTTTAACAAATGGTGCTGGCATAATTGGATATCTATCTGCAAAAAATTGAAACAAGGCCCATATCTCACACCTTATACAAAAATCAACTCAAATTGGATGAAAGACCTGAATATAAAAGCTAAAACGATAAAGCTCATCCAAGATAAGATAGTGTCAACAATGAACATTTTAATACACAATATACACAGACTTCAAAATCTGACAAACAAAACACATTCATCAGAAGAGAAAATAGATAAATGGGAGTTAATAAGAATCAAACACTTCTACTTATCCAAAGACTTCATTAAAAGAATTAAAAGACCACTTACAGAATGGGAAAAAATATTTGGCAACTCTATGTCAGACGATGCCTGATCTCCATAATCTATAAGGTTCTACAAAATATAAATAAGAAAAAGACAAATCATCCAGTTAAGCAATGGGTAACGGAGATGGACAGACACTTCTCTAAAGAGGAGATCCAGGCAGCCAAAAAACACACGCAGGCATGTTCACGATCATTAATTATTAAAGAAATTCAAATCAAAATGACAATGAGATACCACCTCACCCCAACAAGATTGGCCATGATCCAAAAAATGCAAAACAATAAATGTTGGAAAGGCTGTGAAGAGATTGGAACTGTCCTACACTGTTGGTGGGATCGCAGAATGGTGCAACTTCTTTGGAAAGCAATTTGGTGTTACCTTAAAATAATGGAAATAAATATACCACTTGACCCAGTAATTCCTCTGTTCAGAATATATCCTACAAAATCAAGGCCATTCGCATCAACTGCTACATGTACACGAATGTTCATTGCAGCACAGTCCACGATAGCAAAAAGTTGGAATCAACCCAGATGCCCAACAACAGAAGAATGGATGGGTAAACTTTGGTATATGTACTCCATGGAGTACTATACACTGATAAAGAACAACGATGATAGCAGGAAACATCTCTCAATTTGGTCTCAACTGGAGGACATTATATTGAGTGAAACTAGTCAGCAACAGAAGGACAATTATTATATGAGACCCCTATGATAAAAACTTAAAAGCATACTCATACCCTAGGGTCATGAGTCAGATCCGACTCGGCACTCGGCTGGCTTTTTCCATACATAATAGAAAAGACTCTTTGACGGCTACAAGGGTGGGAAAAGTGGGAGGGCGGGAAGGCAAGGGGGAGGGTTTAGATTAGATAGTTCTTAGAAATTTGGTTGGGTGAAATTGGTGACAATACACATTAGTAAGAAGATCAATATTAACGGGTCTTCAACACAACTTGTGTACTCCTCCTCTCTTAACCCAGTATTGTAAGCACAGAGTATGTACACTTTCATTTTTTTTATTTAATAAAAAAAAGAAAGAAAGAAATTGTTGAAGGGGAAACTAAAGTGCTGGGTAACCATTCACGAAAATTACAACAAAAATCATTCTTTTAATGCCAAAAGGTAAAGAAAAGCATATTAAAATATACAACGTTACATTTTTTATTTCATTTTTCTTTAAAATTAAGTTTCTGAATATTTAACAGCAGATACTACAGGTCAAAACACACTGTGGATGTTAAGATTGATTATTCAATTACGATTACATGTATAAAATGCCTGCACCTACACAGAAAGACAGGCATTACGTCCTTACCTCTTCACTAAAAACAAAGAATAAATCTTTAAAAATCCCTATCTTTGTATTTATATACCTATTGTCAATATGGCATCTAAGAAATGCCACTTCCCTTCTTATTAATGTAATGAAACACATAGAGTTTTGAAATCTTATTATCCAACAGCTTCCTTTAAGAAAAACCAACTGATCTTTCTAAGGTTTTAGAGACAAACTGAGTCCTTTCATTCCTATGTTAGGGCTCATTTCATTACACTATTGTCCATTACAAAACACTGAGAACTTAGTAACTTAGAATTCATGAAATTTTCAATATTTGTATTATTCCATTAACAGCTCTCAGTCTGCCTTTTCTCAAACTACTTAAGTGAAATCATTTGCCAATTTTCTCATTTGTTCACACATTCATGCAACAAATATTCACTAAGCCACAGTTGATGAGACAGTCCTTTTTGTCCATTTCCTCTAGGCTTTCAAGTTTGTTAGAGTACAGTCTTTCATAGTATTCTGTTGTGATATTTTTGATACCTGTTGGATCTGTTGTGAAAATTCCCTCTCATTTCTTATTTGGGTTATTTGTTTACTTTCCTGTTTTTCTTTAGTAAGTCTAGCCAATGGTTTGTCAATTTGGTTGATCTTTTCAAAAAACCAGCTTTTGGGCTTTTCAATTTTTTCAATTGTTCTTCTATTCTCTAACTGGTTTAGTTCTTCTCTGATCTTTATGATCTGTTTTCTTCTGTTGCCTGAGGGGTTCCTGTGTTGTTCTCTCTCTACTTGTTCAAGCTGTAGAGTCAGTTCTTTGACTTGGTTTCTTTCTTCCTTACAGATGTGTGCATTTATGGAGATAAACTGACTCTCTGAGCACTGCTTTGGCTGTATCCCATAGGTTCTCGTAAGAAGTGTTTTCATTCTCATTGGAATCCATGAATTTCTTTATTCCATCATTGATTTATTCTATAACTCATGGTTTTTTGAGCAAGATGTTGTTCAGTTTCCATGAGTTCCACTTTCTATCTATGTTTTTTCTGCTATTGATTTCAACTTTTATGGCTTTATGATCTGAGAAGATACTTTGCATTAATTCAATGGTATGGATTTTGTTGAGAACTGCTTTATGTCTTAAAACAGGGTCTATTATGGGGAATGGTCCGTGTGCACTGGAGAAGAAGGTGCAGTTGTCTGCTGATGGGTAGAAAGGTCTGTATATGTTGATGAGGTCTAGTTGGTTAATTGTGGCAATAAGGTCTTCTGTGTCTTTATTGAGCTTTTTTCTAGATGATCTGTCCAATATTTTTTCTTTTTTTTTATTATGACTGAGTGAAAATGTACATTCTCATATAAATTTACATGCCCACCTATATGCAGCTTCCACCGCTCTCCCTGCCCGGTGACAGCACACTATTCCTCTCTGCTCCATACATGTCTCATCCTCCCAACAGTCTCCTTTCCCCTCCCATCCACGCACTCCCTCCAGCCAGAGGTGATATCCAGCCAGCAGGATGATATCCTATAGATGCATAGAACCATAAAGTGCATCCAACATATGGTCATTTTGCATTGCCAAGTCCAATCCCTTCATTGATATTGAGTGCCAGGGGCCAGCCTTGACAGGGTCTGGGATCACGAAGGGATGGGTGGTGTCAGCGAAGGAAAGAGACTCAGACAACCAGGAATCTGGAGGTCAGCAGCCCGTTAAGGCCTGTCTTTCTTTATTTTTTATACAATCAATGAGGTAACGTGATTTCATCCTGCTCTTTGACCATATAAGCTGTTGGCTAGTAAGAAACTGATACCTTGTGGTCTTTTTTCATGTTAATCATTAGGGCCTTCTAGGTAATGGCCCGAGACAAGTATATTGTGATTATAATCAATAGTGAAAACAAAGCTATGCGTTGAGCTCAATCAGCTCTATCTATGCCTCGAGGTTAAAGTTGCAAGAGTGGTAAACTCATCTAAAGGTTATTATCTGGCTGTCTCTATTTGTTTCTTCTTTGCTCTTATTTTATCTCTTCCTGTGGGGACAGTAAGCGCCTACCATCCCCCACCCTATGCCTCTCTTAAGCTGTTCTAAGAAGGGTATTTCTTTAGTATTTACCCATTTGCCATACCAATTATAATAAACTTGGGAGCCTATCCATCTTCCTGATGCAGGGAGTGGGATGTCTGTATCTAAGGGCTGTGTGGAGGGTCGTCCCTGGGGAGCTTCCCAGGGCCTTCCTGCAATCCTGTATTTCACATGTGGAGGGGGATGTGTGGTTGGGGGAAGCCAGAAGGGCCTGGCCGTCCTCTGAGTTCCAGGGCTGGGAGTGCTGTGTCAGGATTCATTCCTCCGAGCTCTTTTCTCTAGGAACTCCCCTTCAGGTTTCCTCAGTGTTATTTCATGAGCCGAGGGGGTTGTAAAGCCCCTCTTAGAAGGCATCTTCCTTAATCCTTGTGCCGGGAGATGAGAGGGTACTTTTGAGAAAGGTTTAATTAGGATGCAAAATATTATCAGGGAGAGTACAGCCAAAAATATTCCAAGGGTGAGATGCCTCTGCTTGCCATCACACAGGCATGTAGCTATGCTACAGGGACTTCTGTGGGTGACGGGCCTTGGCAATTGAGAGTGGAGTGTTGAAGTCTCCCACTATTATTGTGGAGTGATCTACCTCCTTTTTCAGTGTAGTCAGTGTTTATTCAATGTATTTAGGTGCTCTAATATTAGGTGCATAAATATTTAATATTGTAAGTCCTGCTTGTGCACTGAACCTTTCAGCAATAGTGTCCATCCTTGTCACGATGGTGGATTTTACATTAAAATAGATTTTATCTGATATTAGAATTGCTACACCTGCTCTTTGTTGTTCATTGTTGGCTTGATATTTGTTTTTCCATTCTTTAATTTTCAGCTTGTTCATATCTTTAAGTCTAAGGTGAGTTTCTTGTGGGCAATATATGGATGGATCATGTCTTTTGATCCAAGATGTCACTTGCTGTCTCTTTACTGGAGCATTCAGTCAATTCACATTCAAAGCAATTATTGACAGGTATGTGTTCATTGCTGCCACTGTGATATTTTTGTGTTGATGTTTTCTCTATTTTTCTTATTAGTCTGTTCTGCTACATTCTTATTTCTGAGTTGAATTTTCACCTTCTTCAGGGTTGGTTTTGTGGTTGTTGAGACTCCTGTATTACAATTCTTGGTATGGTATGTTGCTTCTTTGTTGTGCTTTACAGCTGCCCCCATGATTCCAATTAATAAACTATGTATAAACCGAATTTTAATTACTACCAGTTTTGTCAACTTCCTCTCCATCTGGAAGGAGTATAATGACTGTAGTACATCCCTCTTTTTAATATGATGACATCACAGTTTTCATAATATGATCACTGGGTTATTTCTTTCACTATTATAGCTTTCATTGAATTTAGAGCCTTCCGTAACTGAGTAGGGTTCTTGATGGTGTGTCCTTCTGAAACATAAAGTTAGTGGTTTTGTTCTTCTAAGCAAAAGCCAAGAGATTCTTTTAGTATTTCTTGTAGCTTTGGTTTGGTTTTTACAATGTCTCTGAGTTTCTGTTTATCTGAAAATGTCTTAATTTCATTTTCATATTTGAAAGATGGTTTTGCAGAATATATAATTCTTGGTTGGAAGTTCTTCTCCTTCAAGGCTTTGAATATGTCATGCCACTGTGTCTGTGCCAGCATCATTTCTGCTGAGAAATCTGATGAAAGCCTACAGGGTTTCCCTCTAGATGTTAGCTTTGCTTTGAGTCTTGCTGTCTTTAAGAGTTTCTGCTTATGTTTCATTTTGTTAAACTTGATTATAATATGTCTTGTAGTCTTTCTTCTGAGATCTATGTTGAGTGGTGTTTGATATATATCTTGGATATCTATATTCTCTTCCTTCATGATTTCTGGGAAGTTCTCTGTCAGCAGTTGAGCAACAATGCTCTCTGTGTTCTCAAGTGTCTCACCCTGTTCAGGGACTCCAATTAATTGTAGGTTGTTCCTCTTTAATAGTGTCCCACATGCTTCTTCATTTTTCTTGCTTGTTTTTTCTGATTTCTCCTCATAGATGCTGGAGTCAGTAGCTCTGTCTTCCAAGTCAGAAAGTCTATTTTCCTTTTGTTCCATTCTGTTTTCTTGAATTGAATTGAATTGAATTTCTTTGAATTGAAGTTTCTAGGTCTTTGATTTTGTTCTTGATCTGTTGGATTTCAGAGTACTGGTGTTCCATCAGGTCGAACAGTTTGCTTAACTTTTGATTTTCCTCTGCTGCATTTTCTACAAGGTCTAGAAGGGCTCTTTATATAATCCTTTTGCATTCACCTTCCGATAATTTCAGAAAAGCTTCTTCGTCTGGAAAACTCTTTGGTTGTTTCACTTAGGGGCCTTCTGAAGCCATTGGTGATTTTCTCCTTACCATTTTCTCCAGAGTCTGTTACTTCCTGGGCTTCATGTGAGTCAATAAAGGCTAAGAGAGATGTTGTGAGGATAGATTGTGTTGTTTCTCTATGCCACCCTAAAATGAAAGGTGAAAGGTAAAAGGCATCTGACCACTTGCCAGACCAGTCAGGTTTTCAGGTGCACAGGGCCCACTTCCCAACTAGCAAAGTGAGCCCCTCTATATCCAACCCAGATGTTAGTAACTAGTTTAAAATGCAGCAAGGCTACTGCCCTGTTGGCCTCTGCTGACAGGCCTCAACCATAGGCAACACTGTGTAAAATACTGCTTTTCTGCTGGCAAAGCGTTCTCCTGCAGGCAAGCACTGCCTCTGAGGCTAGGAATTAGGTCTGATTGGAGCCTCCATATCCAAGACAGCATCCTGCATAAGCTCGCCACCCAGAACCTCCGTACAATTACACTGTGGCTGACAGAGAGGCCAAAGGTGCAGAGATGCACAGAGTCCACAATCTCTGTTGCCGGGCCCCAGCTGTAGGCAATACTGTGTAAACTCCTGCTTTTCTGTGGCAAAAGCACTCTCCAGCATGCAGGTGCTGCCTCCCAGGATAAGAATTAGGTCCAGCTTAGGGCTCTGTACCCAAGATGGTGTCCCATACAAGCTCGTTGCCCAGTGACTCTGTACAAACTGTGCTATGGCAGAGGTAGAAAGAGAGGCCAAAAGTGGTGAGAGGCACAGAGTCCTAAGCTGGGCTCTATGACACAGTCCTAACAGTTCATAGTAAATGAAATGGTTCCTTTTTTGTTTTTTCCCTGCTAGTATTTTAAGCAGGTTAAGAAAAATAATGTTGTAGAAATTCTACAAATAATAAGTTGAGGTGTTTGGCTTCTGCTATGTTAGAGTAAAAAAAAAAAAAAAAAAAAAAATTCAAACATGCTGCCATCTAATCGATTCCAAGCCAAAACAATCCTATAGGGCAGAGTAGAACTGCCCTATGGTGTTTCCAAGACTGTAAATCTTTATGAAATCAGACTGTCATATCTTTCTCCCATTGACTGGCTGGTGGGTTCAAACCACCAACCTTCTGGTTAGCAACCAAGTGCTTTAACCACTGTTCTGCCACAGAGCTCTATGTTAGAGTAAGTAATACTAAACTCATGCTTTTGCTAAGAAATACAATGAAGATAGAATAAAAAATATAAATGAATCAACAGCTGTTTGAAGACTTCAGAGAAAAAGAAAGCTAATAATTGAGAGTTAGCATCTTAGAGAGAAGATAAAAAAAAAACAGTAGCTATCAATTCCATTCTGACTCATAGCGAGCCTGTACAACTGAGTAGAACTGCACCAAAAGCTTTCAAAGGAGCACCTGGTGGATTCCAACTGCCAGCCCCTTGGTTAGCAGCTGTAGCTCTTAACCACTCCATCATACATTAGGGGGCTCCTGCAATCTCAGTGAATATTTTCTTCATGATATCTTCTGATTAATTGCATAATGTGTAAACTCATCTCGATAAAGTTGTTTCCATCTCATAGTGACTCTATAGGACAAAGTAGAACTGCCTCACAGGATTTCCAAGGAGTGGCTAGTGGATTAAAACTGCTAGCCTCCTGGTTGGAAGCCATATCTTGCCAATAGCTCTTACCAACTCTGCCACCAGGGTTTCAAGTGATGTATAGAGGTTAATAATAATTAAAGAAACAAACCGAAAAAAACACTGTAGATTATGTGACAATCTAACAGACACATGGAGACTAAAAAAGAACTCAAAGAAATAACGAATAAAATTTCCTAGGGCCTGGCAAAAGAACATAAACTTAATAAATTCAAGAAGCTGAGTAAACCCCTACAGGGTAATTACATACAAATAGATAGCAAGATGCACATAGTAAGATTTCTGAAAACTAAAGAAAACACAATTCAAAAGTAGAGAGAAACAACACCTTACTATAAAAGGAAAAAAATTAAGGAAGTAAAGTTCTCATTAAAAACCTTGGAGACCAAAAAGAAATGTCACAGTGCATTTTAAATGCTGATAGTAGAGAACTGGCAACCCAAAATCCTACATCCAGTGAAAATATGTTTCAAGCATAAACAAAGACTAAGCAATTATCAAATGAAGGAAACTAAAGAGAATTTGTTAGCAGTATATAAATCAATAAATAAAACCAAACCCATTGTCAGTGAATCTATTCTAACTAATAGTGACCTTATAGGACAGAGTAGAACTGCCCTCTAGGAGCACCTATTGGATTTGAACTGACTACCTTTGGGTTAGCAGCCCAGATCGTAACTACTACTCCACCAAGGTTTCAGTCAGCAGTATACTTACACTAAAAGAATGGTTTAAAGGATAATCTCTAAAAAGAAATGATCAAATGTAGGCCCTTGGAACATAGAGAAGGAAAAAAGGAACACAACAAGCAAAAATAATGGTGAAATTGAATAGACTTCCTTTGCTACTTATGGTTTTTAAATTGTTTGAGCATTGAAGCAAAACTTCTATCATTTGATGTGGTTCTAAATGTACTTTGAGAATATATTCAAGACAACTGCATTATCAAACCCAAACCAAACCCACTGCTGTCAAGTCAGGTCTGACTCATAGTGACCCTATAGTTCAGAGTAGAACTGCCCCATAGTGTTTCCAAGGAGCACCTGACAGATTTGAACCTCCCTGCTTCACTATAAAGGGAGTTTCCCTGGAGCATGGCTTGCACCACCCTTAATCCTTTCACCCTACAAGCGACAAAAGGAAAAGGAAACCAGCAGAGAATTGGGAACCTCACATCATCAGGAAAGCAGCACCGGGAGAAGAGCACGTCCTTCAGACCTGCGGTTCCTGCACCAAGATGCTCCCTGGACAATGACCGAAGGAATACGGGACTTTCCTCCTGAGCCAAGGAAGGGAAAAGACTTCCCCTGGGAGCAGGCACCCTGAATTTGGACTTGTAGCCTACCTGTGTAAGAGTCAACCTTCCTTTGTTAAAGCCATCCACACTGTAGTATTTCTGTTAGAGCAGCACTAGCTGACTGAAACACAATGTCATTGAATTGTAAATATGGAAGTTGTATTGGTGAATATTTTGTTGTGTGTTTTTTCATTACAATAAAATAACTTAGTAAAATGATGAGAACACTGAAGTTTCATGTTTTGGATCCCAAATAAATCTTGGCCAAGTTTCTAAAATTGTATCCAAAGATGTTCCAAAGCACAGAAAACCACAAATGCCAAGTAGTAGTTTAGGAATACAACAAAACAAGTAAGGTACATGTACAGAAAAGACAAAAAAAATCTTGAGGTGAAAGACTCGTTAAAAAAAAAACTTATTTATACTGGAGTTGTAGAAAAAGTCAAGGAAGCTTGATAAATACATTGCTAGTAATACCAAGTCTGTTGTCACTTTACTGTTGACAATGACTATTATATGATGATAGATCAGTTCCTAAAAGAGACAAAGGGTGAGAGAACTAATTTCTTCATGCTTTTCAAAATGCCATCATACATTCATTTAATAATATCTTCACCAATCAAGTATTTTTTTTTTTTTTTTTTAGCAAGTTTGGAAAAAAGAAACTAAGGTAATTAAATTGCTTGCCTAAAGTCCTATTGCTACAGGAAATAGCAGTAAAGCCATAAGTGGAACAAATGTCCTGTGCTTCCTACTGTACCCAGTACCTAAATGACAGTTTTCAAAAAAATAAATCCAAACCGACTGCTGCTAAGACTATTTAGACTCATAGAAACCCTATAGGGCAGAGTAGAATTGCTCCATGGGCTTTCCAAAGAAAGCATACTGGATTTGAACTGCCAGCCTTTAGTTAGCAGACATAGCACTTAACCATTATACCACCAGGGTTTCCCGTAAAGGACACAGAAGTAACCAAAGTGACTCCACTGCAAAGAGAGTTCCTGCAACATGTATTTCTGTCTGCCCCAAAAGGAGCAGATCTTTTTTAACATACAGCATTTAGTCTTTTCAACTGTAAGTATGCTATCTATGACCTAATACATAGTTTGTATAAATTTAAAGTAGAAAAAAAATCCTGAACAGGAATCTCAATATGAAATGAAGAAATTTAGACTTGACTATAAATAGATGTCATTTATTAAACTATTCAAAGACATTAAGAGAGGTTGTCAGAGTTTTTATTGAACACATAAAGTATTTTCAAACCCATTAAAGAGATTTGAAGAGTTTTCCGATTCAGATGTTAAGAGTGTTTGAGCATCTCTCAGATGGTTTTAAAACTTTTAAATACATCCTGACATCTAAACTGTGACAAAAGTAATCGTATTGTAGAGCATTTAGGAGTCTTAATTCATCTCAGTCACTTTCAATTTATGCATTAAAGCTCCTAGCAGATAATCTGCAAAAGCATCTTGTTATTGCAACATGCAAAAGAGGATTATTACTTCCCAAGAGATGCTTAAAATATTTTTAACTCTGCTAAGTGGAATTTATATCTTTGGAATCCCCATTGCTCTTAATTGAAAACTCCAGTTTATTAGAATGGTTTTAGTATGCTAAACCCCAAGCATGGTTAAGTTTGATAAATCCATTTCCTGAGAAGGTAAGATTTAAATTTTCTGTTTTCTACTGAATTCTTCATTTATTTGGCTTAGGATGTAATGGTTTGAAATAATTGGCAATTCAATGACCTTAGTGCTCATCTGTTTCAGTCTCTAAGATCCTTAACTACCGACAATACGTCACGTTGTCCTGCCTAGTTGAAAATGAGCATCTGGAAATGCTTTAAACAAAATGAGCCTGTATCAAAGCAGTAAATAAGAAACTGAAGTCGAGTTTTGGTTCAAGGCCCACTGAGAATAACTTACCTTTACGTAATTCCCAAAATTTGAGGATTTGTATGTCTTATGCAGCTAAATGAATTTCTTTACCTGAATGTGTTATAATAGTAATTCATATATATGCATTCAAATTTGGTGTGCCATCCATCCAAGAATTATACCATTTGGGTTCCAGTGAGTAAAACTAAAGCAGAAAAATAAATTAGGCAAAAGCAAGAGACACAGAAGAAAGAAGAAACAAAATCAGATCACAAGGTGGTTGGTTACACACCCGAATGACATAAGAGCAAGTAGACAATGCTTGTCAAAAAAAATACAAGTTATCCACATATGTGTGTATTTATTAATATGCATGTTTTAAATATCATATAACAATGTTCCCAATATCAAGACCTTTGCAATCACAGTCATTCCCAAATGGTAATCTATGAACTGAGTGTTTTCTATTAATGGTGATTTTTTGTTCATTTAACTAATCCATTGACATCAAGTCAAATTCTAACACATAGGAACGTACTGGACACAGCAGAGCTGTCCCACAGGATTCCAAAGCTGTAAATCTTTAAAGAAGCAGACTGCTGTATCTTTCTCCCACAGAGTGGCTGGTGAGTTGGAACAGCTGACTTTCCTGTTAGCAGCTGAGAACTTAAGCACTGGACCAGCAGAACTCCTTAACTAACACACACCATTTATTAATAGTAATTTTATCAGTTTAGTAATTAGAGAAACTGAAGCCCACTGGTGTCAATTTGTGTGCAAAAGTCATGTGACTGGTGAGTTAGGTCTTCTGGTTTTTAGTTTCCTGCTCTTTCTGCTTTCTGTTGTTGTTAGGTGCTATCTGGTTGGTTCTGACTCATAGTGGCCCTATACACAAAAGAAAGAAACACAGGCTGGTCCCGCACCACTGTCAAAATTGTTGCTATGTTGCAGCCCATTGCAGTAGCCACTGTATCCACTCATCTTGTTGAGGGTGTTCCTCTTTTTCACTAAACCTCTACTTGACCAAGCGTGGTGCAGAAGGACATCTGCTATTCTACTCACACCATATCTTGCATTGTTGTCAAATGACTTACAAACACAGCCCATTCATTTGAGTAATTGTTACTAATGACAGCTGTGTGTTACTTGACTATGGCTAAATAATGGAAAATTATTTTCCATGAGTGTAATTACTTCCTTTAAAATGATGTACTTACCATTCACTATAAAAATTCAAGTCACATTGATTGAATTGGATAGGCTTGAAGTATGATTAATCAGAAAAGATTAAAAAAGTAATCCCAGGCTATCACTGGTGGTGGCTGGGCACCATCCAATTCCTCTGGTCACGGGTCGATATAGAGACCCACTCACGTGGGTCTCTCTGTCTTCTGGGTTCTCTTTCCCCCATGTCATTTTGGTCCTCAGTGATCATCCGTTCCTGCTGAGTTGGGAACATTTGCTGTACCCTCAGATGGCAGCATGACAGCTTTTAAGACCCCAGACACCACTCACCAGTGTGGGATGCAGAGAGCCCTTATTAGCAAAATGCTAGTTGTGCCAATTGGCCTCAATTTCGGCAGAGAGTATGGTCCCCGACCCCCCACCCCAGCTACTCTGTCTTTGCAATATTGGGTTAGGATGGAAGGAGTACTCAAGTTGTGCTGAAGTGCAGTTAATGTTGATCTTCTTTCTAATGTGTGTTGTCACTCATTTCACCCAACCAAATTTTTAACAACTATCTACTCTAAACCCTCCCCCCTCCACTTCCCGCCCTCCCCAACCTTGCAGCCATTAAAGTCTTTTCTTCTATGCTTGAGTCTGTTTTAAGTTCTTATTGTAGGGGTCTGATACAATATTTGTCCTGCCGCTGACTACTTTCACTCAACATAATGTCCTCCAGTTGAAACCAGGTTATGAGATGTTTCCTGCAATAATCGTTGTTCTTTATCATTGCATAGTGTTTCACTGAGTATATATGCCATAGTTTATGTCCTCTGTTGTTGGACATCTGGGTTGATTCCATCTTTTTGCTATTGTGGACTGTGCTGCAATGAACATTCGTGTGCATGTATCAGTTGGTGTGAATGGCCTTGAATCTGCAGGATATATTCCAAGCAGTGGAATTACTTGGTCAAATGGTATATCTATATCCAGTTTTTTAAGGGAGAGCCAGATTGCTTTCCAAAGGGGTTGCACAATTTTGCAATCCCACCAACAGCGCAGGAGAGTCTCACTGGCAACACAAGAATAAAAAGGGGTACACTCTGAGATCTCCACTAAAAGACCATAATTGACAGTCCAGGGTCTTCAGGGTTCCCCTGGGAGCATGGCCCCTGGCCCTGATCATAAACCACAATTAAGGTCAACTCTTCAGACAGCAATGGATTGGACTTGGTAATGCAGAGTGACCATATCTTGTGAGCACTTTATGGTTCTGTGAATCTGTAGGATGTCATCCTGCTGACCACTTACTGGAGGAAGGGGAGTGTGTATAGAGGAAGGGATAGGAGACTGTTGGGAGGATAGGACATGTATGGAGCAGAGAGGGAGAGTACGCTGTGACCTGGCAGGGAGAGCAGTGGGAGCTACATATAGGTGAGTATGCAAATTTATATGGGAACATACATTTTCATTCAATCATGATAAAAAAAAGAAGAAATTAAGTTTAAACAAAAGAAAAAAAAGTAATCCATAGAAATTCATAAGAGAAAGTTTGTACACATCTGTTAAACTCCATTTTGTCTTTGCTTTCGACCTTTCTGGAGATGAATTAGTTTATGCAGACTCATTGTTACGTAGATTTCTTAGTTTATGTATATCAGCTTACACAGATTCGTTGGCAGAGCACATATGTGCCCATAGGAAAGCCTGTGACCCACCCATGCTGAGTTTTGAAATGTTAACAGGTTTGCCCTTAATTTTGAGTAAACAAAAAGCTGAACAAGTGAATTAAAAGTACCACACACTAGAAATGCAGGCACCAAGTTTGACTAGCTGTGATAGAGCCAAAATTACTTAAACAGAATGTATTTAATAGGGTTCTTGGCTAAGGAAGAAAAACATTATGCCAATTTTTTTTAATTATATAAATTGGCAGGCAGCACTACCACGTGCTGCCATGCAAACAGTAGACAGCATTCAACATTCCTATGGTGTTCTTAGTGGCAGATTTTAAAACTGGGTAACTTTGTTTTACTGATAATGGCAGCCTAATAGTTAACATTGAAACAGCTTTCACTTGGACCTCTTAACTGGGGCACGTAGCACCATTAAGTCGATAATATTAATACCCAGATATAGCTAACGTTCATCCTAGAAGATTTTGGCATACTATGTGTTATATTTTCAAAGAATATTTTTCAAATGTCTTATGACTTCTTAGGGAATTGCTTACTTTCAGTGTCTCACTTTAAGAAATAAATGAATGTATATGGTAAATTCCAATTTCCTCTGCAATGAACAAGAATGGTTAACTGCTCCTAAATCAGCTGCCTAATATTTTATTTTATCTAGATACAATAGGTAATATGAAACTGTTACCCCTTCAAGGAAAATTCAGTATTAACAGTTTTAAATATATAATCAGAAATCAAATGCAGAAATTCTCCCACAAAACTTTATGCTCTATTCAGATGAATAGCTCAAAAGTGTCACCTGATATGGGGCATTCATAGACCAAGTCATGTTCACATTCTTCAATATTTTGTTTTTACTATAGGAAAACAAACCTTAATGAGAGAGAAAATTAGTTAAACCAGATAAAATAATTTTGTTCGGAATTGTTGACTTCATGTGGAAAATGTACTTCTTGATTTTGAAAACATTGCTTGGGATTATTGCACGGTTAATTTAGGCAAAATTGTGAAATGTCTTTATTTTGTTGTTGAGAATATGCACAGAAAAATATATACCAAGTCAGTTGTTTTTTCTTGTAAATTTCAATGACACTGACTACATTCTTCGAGTTGTGTAACCATTCTCACTCCTCTTTTTCTGAGTCGTTCATCCCCCATTAGTATAAACTTACTGCCCCCTAAGGTTCCTATCTAACCTTTTGGTTGTTGTTGTCAATTTGATCACATACACATAGTTCTTTAAAAAGCATAATTCTCAAGGCAGACATTTTTTACTAGTTAAGCTAAACTATTATTTAGCTTTCAGAAGACTTCAGGGGATAGTTTTAGTTTAAGTATTAAATATTACCTCAGGGTAATAGTTTCAGGGGTTCATCCAACCTTCATGGCTCCAGGAAGCCTGCTTTACATGAGGATTTGAAACTTTGCCCTGATTTTCCCCCTTTGATAAGGATACTCTTACAGAATCTTTGATCAAAATGTTCAGTAATGATAGCTGGGAACTATCTAGTTTTTATGGTCTCATGGCAAAGGAGGCAACTGTTCATGGAGGTAATTAGCCACACATTACATATTCTTCTTTTATTCTTGATGTTTCTTCTTCCTTTGTTGTTCCAGGTGAATAAGCAACAATTGTTGTGCCTAGGATGCATGCTTGTAAAATTTTAAGACCCCAGGTACTGCTAATGAACCAGGAGATAGAACAAAAACACTAAATCTGTTATTAGATCAATTAACTGGAATATCCCATGAAAAAAAATGACTTGAAACCTCCAAACCAAGAAACCAAATCCCGTGAAGATTTTGGTTGTATGCAAACACCCTAAGCAGCTACTTTTTTTTTCTTTATTGTTGTAAATGTATCTACCATACAACTTTTGCCAATACAACTTGTACAGGTGTACAATTTACTGACAGCAATTACAATAACTGGCTGTACAACCCTCACCTTAATCAATGTGATACTTTCATCATCATTAACCTCTCCTTCCCTCCTCCAAGTCCCTGGTAACCACTAATAAACTTTGCATTTTCTTTTCTTTTTAATATAAGTGAGGTCATACAACATTAGTCCCTTTGTGATTAAGTTATTTCACTCTGCATAAAGTCTTTCAGCTGCATCAATATTGTAGTATGTATCAAGACATCATTTCATGAGTGGACCACAACTACTGCAGTCTCACCAGACTGAGTCCATTATAACTAGCTGGTGTCCAGCTACCACCACTGACTGCTCTGATGGGGTCACAATAGTATCCTGGACAGAGCTGTAGAAAAATGTAGAACAAAATTCTAACTCATAAAAAAGACCCGACTTACTGACCCGGCAGAGATTGGAGAAACTCCAAGAGTATGGCTTTCAGACACCCTTTCAGCTCGGTAATGAAGTTACCCCTAGGTTCACCGTTCAGTCAAAGATTATATAGGTCCACTAAACAAAAGGAGATTTAAAAAAAAAAATTTTTTATTGTGATTGAGTGAAAATATACAATCCCATACAAATTTGCATGCCCGCCTATGTGCAGCTCCCCCTGGTCTCTCTATTCGGTGACAGCACACTCCCCCTCTCTGTTCTATCCATGTCATATCCTCCTAACAATCTCCTATCCGCTACTCACCACCATCTCCTCCACTTCTAGTAAGAGGTCAGCAGGATGACATCCTGCGGATGCATGAAACCATAAAACTTGCTAGAAAGTCTGGAAGCCTTCACAAAGTTTTCAAAATCATTAATCTACAATTGCTTTCAATTTATTAATCAATATATACATTTTTTTATTTAATATTTTTAATAAGTTAAAGTTGCCAGAATCTCCTTGTACATGATGGCAAAATTGAGAGTAACTCTTGCCAGTGTTTTCATATATATGTTTGACTATTGATACTGTGGGCTCACAATAGGATTATGTCACATACTGGGCTGGATACTGTCTCCAAGTACAGTAGGTATTGCTCACAGAAGAATTTGTAGTTGTCAGCAGTGTGTGAGAGAATGAGTCTTTTTCAGGTTTTAACATATCAGTATATCTCGTGGTTTGACTGATGATTTAAATTGTGATGTGAAGATTTCCTTTCTCTTTTAGATCCTTGATCACAAATTATCCTTAGTCAAGTTGATACAAATGTCACAATTACTAGAAACAAGTATGTCAATTCAATTTCCTCTGACAAGACTTGAAAAGTCACCTAAATCATTAGTTTGTCTTTTTGTATTTAGTAAATGAAGACAAGAATTAATCCATGGAGAATGTGATAAGCACACGTGAGATGGCAAAGAGAAATTTGAGGATTTGCATATATAAAATCACCTTTGAAGTAAGAACAGCAAATAAACTGTATTCCACCTTCAGACAAAAAATATGTATGTAATACATTGATATTTGTTGGAGAAAAAGTAAACAGTGAAAGTTTATTACAAAAGAAATTCAGTCAACTTCCTGACTGCATGTGAGAATCAGAACTTGATAGAGTTCTTTTTTCTATATATACCGAAAAACACATAAAGTGAGGAAACAGTAGTTGATTCCAGGTCAAAATTAGTCTCTTTATTTAGACAGGCCAAAATTTAGACAGGCCAAATGGAATCTCTTTATTTGCTTACCACAGTGCCTAAAATTCCAGCCTTAACACCGGTTCAGTATTGTGGAAAATGTACTAGACTTCATAAAAACTACTTATACGTCCATATTTACAATTTGTGAGTCACATGCAAGTTATTTAATCTCTCTCCACATTAAATTTCCTTATTTATTGTGAAAACTAAAAGTTGATATCATATGGTATTATTTTTCCGAAAGTGAAAAATGCAGTAAAAAAAGTAAGTCTATTTTCATTATTTGAGTTAACACATTAACTCCTAAAATTTTAAATTGTAGGAAAAATATTACATTGTATAATTACAGTTGATTAATAATTGCTGCCATTATCAACTTCTCCTTTTTCTTTAAATGTCGAAATCTACACTATTATATTTAATCTATTTAATTCTAAACCAAACTGCCATTTTATAAATAAAGACACCAAGACTTGGAAACACCCAGCTGACTGTTGTTAGTTGTCATCAACTCACAATGTCCTTACGTATAACAGAAGGAAATACTGCCCAATCTTGTGCCCTTTTCACAATGTTAATATGTTGAGTCCATTGTTGTGGCTATTGTGTCAGTCCGCTTCATTGAGGGTTTTCCTCCTTTGGGCTGACCCTCTACTTGAACAAGTATGATGTCCTTTTCCAGCAATTGGTATTTCTTAATGCCATATCCAAAGGATATGAGGATTATTTGGTTGTATTTCTTTGAAAACCGATTTCTTCTCTTGGAAGTCTGTGGTACACAGTCAATGCTATTCACCAACACCACAGTTCTAATATGTTCATTCTTCTTCTGTCTTCCTTTTTCACTGTCCAGCTTTCACATGAACATGAAGTTATCAAAACGATCATGGCTCAGGTCATGTACATGTTAGTCATCAAATGACATCTTTGCTTTTAAATCTTTAAAGAGATCTTTTAAACAGACTGGTGCAATGCAGTATGTCATTTAATTTCTTGACGGCTACTTCAATGGACACTGAGAGATTCTTCAAGTTGGATGAAATCCTTGACAAATTCAACTTTTTCTCCATTTATTATGTTGTCATTTATTGGTCCAGTTATGAAGATTTTGTTTTCTTCACTTTCAGGAATAATTCATACTGAGTACTGCAGACTTTGACCGTCATCAGTAACCACTTCAAGTCATCATCGTTTTCAGTAAACAAGGTATGTCAGCTGCATATCAAGATTGTTAATGGCCTTCCTTCAATCCTGATGCTGACCTCTTCTTCATCATTATGGGTTAAATTATGTCCCCAAAAAGTACATGTTGTAGATCTTAGTCTCTAGTCCTGTGGTTAGAATCCATTTGGGAATGGGTTATTTTTGTTATTCTAATGAGATAGGATTAGTATAGCATATATCTTGAGTCACTGTCTTCTGAAACATAAAAGCAATGACATGGGGATATTAAACAAGTAAAGATGGAGGAAGAGAGATAACAAACCTCATGTAAATTGCCCAAGAGTAAAATCTCAGAAGAGACAAGATTCTTCCTCTGGGGCTGACAGAGAGAGAAAGCTTTCCCTTAGAGCCTTGCTAAATTTGCACTTCTCCTCTTACAGTGTGAAAAAATAAATTTGTTAAAGCCATCAACTTGGGGCATTTCTGTTGTAGTAGCCAAGGACAACTAAGAATTAGGTGTGGAAAGTGGAGTGCTGCTCTAACACATACCAAAAATATGGGAACAGTTTTGGAATTGGGCAGTGGATAAAGGTTGGAAGAGTTTTAACGTGCCCAACGGTGAAAGTCCAGATTGTCTTGAAGACACTATTGGTAGAATTATCGACACCACAGACAATTTTGTTGAGGGCTCAGAAGGAAGTAAGGAGAGCTATAAAGAAAGTCTCTATCATCTTATAGAATACATATGGTGCCAGCAACAGAACATTGCTTAAAATGTGGAAATCACATGATATTCTGATAAGACTTTAAAAGAAAATGATGAACATGTGGTTGGACGTAAGAAAAAAGGGATACTTTTTATGCAGTGGCAAAGAATTCTTTAAATTATATTTAAATATTTGGTGGAAGGCCGAACTTGTAAATGATGATCTTTGATATATGTCTGAGGAGATTGCTAAGCAAGACTTTACAGTAGCTGTGCAGTTTTTCCTGGATGTTTAAAGTTAAATAAATGCAAGAAGAAAAGAATAGGCTTGTAAATGAACTGTTCAAAATGAGGACAGGACCTAAATATTAGGAAAGTTCTATTGTTCAAACTAAGGACACATGTTCTAAAACTCTCATGAAAGATTTGGTAACTCAATCTTTTCTTAAAGACATAAAGCCCATGACTGATGGATCTAAGCAACTACCACAGCAGAAAATCCATCAGGTACGACCGAAAGGGTTGGAGACATGGTAAAAGGAAATAAAACAGCCTCTTGGAATTTTACAGGCAGAAAGTAGGCCAAAGAAACTATATAGGTTGTCCTCCATGAAAAGAAAAAGATCAGTTGTAGAGTAAGTTGGAGACCAGCAGAACTGTTGGAAGAAGTACAGAAAGCAGAGACATCTTGGTTTCAAAATGTGGGGCCACAGTCTCCAGTGTTGCAATGAGTGGGATAGTCTCCAAGTCGGTTCCAGAGTGTGGGACTGTTGTCAAGGTGTACCAGTGGGATGGGACCACCACTCAAACCTCTAGGGATGGGGCTGTCATGCCCAAGGGGCAGGAGAATGTACCCTACTGGGCTGAATGGGATGGGGTTGTCACTCAGCTGCACTAGAATGGGACTGTCCAAAGTCAAGGAGTAGTTACTGTACCAGTGGTTCTGGAAGGCACAGCTAAAGTTCAGGGTTCAGTGACCTCCACCCAAAATCTGGAAAGCACGGCCAATACCCAAAGCCCGTTAGGGAAGGGCCACTGCCAACATGGTCTCAGAAAATAAAGGATTATTTTCAAGCCTTGAGAGTAAACGTAACTTGTCCTGTTGGATTTTGGACTTGCTTGGTGACATTTTCCTTTTTTCCCCTCCACTTTTTCCTAATTGTAATGGAAATGTCTTCCATGCCTATTATACCACTGTACGTTAGAAGCAGGTCACGTGTATTCTAGATTTCAGCTTCATAGATGAGAAGAAGCCCTAGTGGCACATTGGTTAGACAGTTGGTTGCTAACCAAAAGGTCAGCAGTTCTAATCCACCAGTTGCTCCCTGAAAACCCTATGAGGCAGCTCCACTCTGTCCTATAGGGTTATGTCATGGGTTGAACTGTGTTCCCTGAAAAATATGTGTCAATTTGGTGAGGCCATGATTCCCAGTATTGTGTGGCTATTCTTAATTTTGTGATTGTAATTATATGTTAAAGAGGATTGGGGTGCAATTATACCACTCTTACTGAGGTCACATCCCTCATGTAACATAAAGGGAGTTGTCCTGGGATGTGGTCTGTACCACCTTTTATCTTACAAGAGATAAAAGAAAAAGTAAGCAAGCAGAGAGTTGGGGACCTCATGCCACCAAAAAAGCAGTTCTGGGAGCAGAGTGCACCCTTTAGATCCAGGATCCCTGTGACGGGAAGCTCCTAGTCTGAGGGAAGACTGATAAGAAGGTCAACAAGGATCCTTGCCCTGGAGCTGATGCCCTGAATTTGGACTCATAGCCTACTTCACTGTGAAGAAATGAATGTCTCTTTGCTGAAGCCTGTGGTGTTTCTATTACAGCAGTACAAAAGGACTAAGGCAGATCACTATTAGTCAGTATAGACTTGATGAAAATAGATTTGGTTTTGCTTTTTATAGATTAAGAGGAACTTTTCCTCAGAATGGAATACACCCAAAGTAGTCTCACCCATATTTGATTTAGGAGCTTCAAAAGATGACATTTTGGACCTGAAGTTGATTTAACACTTCAGGGATGACGTGATGGGGTGAACGTGTTTTGCATGTGCCGAGGACAGAATTTTGAGGGGACCAAAGGGCAGAATGTTAAGGATTGAATAATTTTCCCAAAAAATATGTTTTGTAAATCCTACTATGTCTGTGATGATAATCCCATTTGAGAAGGGATTTTCCCTGTTATCTTAATGAAGGAAAATTGTTGTAAGGTATATCTTGAGTCAATCTCTTTTAAGATATAAAAGAGAATAAGCAAAAAGAATAAAGAAGCATAGATGGAAGAAGAGAGATGCCAAACCACGTGAAAACTGCCCAGGAGTGTAAGCTCGGAAGGGACAAAGACTTTTCTCCAGAGCTAACATAGAGAGAAAGCCTCTAAGAACAACTTCTAGTCTCTTAATCTGGGAGAAAATCAATTTCTGTTTTTTAAAGTCATTTACATGTAGAATTGCTGTTACAGCAGCTCTAGATAACCAAGACATTCATAATCCTAATTCTCTGATTATTTATCCAGCATGCAGAATGAATGAATAAACAAAGTAAAATGATGCAACCTTGCCAATCTTGGACCATGAAGCATCCCCTTGTTCTGTCTGAATAACTGGCTTTTGATACATGCACAGGTTCTGTAGGAAAACAAGTAAGTGTTCTGAAATTCCCGGTCTACATGTTTTCCACAATTTGTTACAAATCAGTTGAACATGTTCACAGAGTTGACAGAACACAGGTTAGTATCTTTCTGATATTCTCTGCTTTTAACATCACTAATGATATTCCTCATTCCACATCATGTTCTCAATACAGCTTGAATTTCTGGCAGCTCCCTGTTGATACGCGGTTGTAACAATTTTTGAATTATATTCAGTAAAATTTTGCTAGCATGTGATATTAATGATATCATTCAATAATTATTACATTTTGTTGCTTTCACTTTTTTGAGGCTCTAACCATGAATACAATCTCTTCCAGTCAGTTGGTTAGGGTGGCAGCTGTCTTCCAAATTTCTTGACATAGATGAATAAGCACTTCAGAGTTGCATTCATTGGTTGAAACAACTCAGTAGATATTGTGCCAATTCCTAGAGCCCTGTTTTTCACCAATGCCTTCAGTATGGCTTGAACTGCCTCCTTCAGTACCAGTGACTCTTGATTATGTGCTACTTTCTGAAATAATTGAATGCCAACCAATTCTTCTTGGAAAAGGGACTTCAGGTATTCCTGCCTTTTTTTTTTTTTTTATGTTCCTATGGCATTCAGTGTTTTGCCTATGGAATACAGTTTGAAGGTTGAATTTCTGCTTTGATTCATTCAGCTTGAAAAAGGCCAAACACATTTTTCCCCTTTTTGTTTTCTAATTCCAGGCCTTTGCACATTTTTTTTTATAATACTTGAGCTTGTCTTCTCAAGTTACACTTTGAAATCCTTTCTTCAGCTGTTTTGCTTTGTCATTCCTTCCATTTCCTTTAGCTACTCTACTTATGAGCAAGTTTCAGAATTTATTCTGATACTCATTTTGGTCTTTTCCTCCTTTTCTATCTTTTTAATGACCTTTTGCTTTCTTCAGTATGATCTTTCCATCTTTTATCATTAGTATTCAATGTGTTGATCCATTCTTGAGAAGATGGCTAAATTCAGGTGGGATGTCTTCAAGTTTGTACTTTGGCTCTTGTGGACTTGCTTTGATTTCTTTCAGTTTCAGCTTGAATTTGCATACAAAACAGGTGATAGCCTGTTCTGTATTCAGTCCCTGGCTTTGTCTTGATTGATGACACTGAGCTTCTTGGACATTGTCCATTTGATTCCTATGTATTCCATCCAGTGAGGCCTATGAGTATAGTCATTGATTAAGTTGCCAAAAAAAGTATTTATTATAAATAAGCCATTGACCTTGCAAAATTCTATCATGCAATCTGCTGTAGCATATCTACCACCAAGGCCATATTTCCAAATTCTGATTCTTTTTCTTTTCACATGTTTGCGTTTGTATTACCAGTGTATAGGAATGCATCATGATTGTACATTCAACCGGTTTCAGATTGCAGCAGCTCATAAAACTCCTGAATTTCTTCATTTTTGATGTCTGTGGTTAATGTGCAAATTTGAATAACAGTCATATTAATTGGTCTTCCTTGTAGATGTATCAATATTAACCTATCATTAACTATGAAGTATTTAAGAATGGCTCTCAAAATGTTCTAGTTTAATGATGAACTCAAAGCTGTTTCTCTTCAATTTGTTATTGCCAGTTGTCATGGATTGAGCTGTGTACAGCAATTTGGCTAAGCCATGATTCCTGGTATTGCCTGATGTTCCTGTATGTTGGCAAGTCTGCCTCTTAATGTCAATGATGATTCCTCTATGTTGTTAATGAGTGATGATGGCAGTGGTTGTATTAGTGAGGTAAGACTCAGTCTATAAGAGTATGTTGTGCCTTGAGTCAGTCTCTTGGTATATAAAGGAAATGGAAGCAAGCAGAGAGTTGGGGACCTGATATCATCATGAAAAAGGTAGTGCCAGGAACAAAGTGTATCCTTTGGATCCGGGGTCCCTGTGCCTCAGAAGCTGTCAGTTCAGGGAAAGATTGAGGACAAAAATCTTCTTTCAAAGCCAACACAGAAAGACTTTCCCTGGAACAGATGCCCTGAATTTGGACTTTCAGCCTACTTTTCTGTGAGAAAATAAATTTCTCTTTGTTAAAGCCATCTACTTGTGATATTTCTGTTATAGCAGCACTAGATGACTAAGATGCCAGTACGGTAAACCATACGATTATCAGGTTCCAAATGGCCAATACCAGTCCATTTCCAGTAAAATATATTTATCTTCAAGTATTCCATTTCATTTTTTATGACTTTCAGTTTTCCTTGATTCATACTTACACATTCTAGGTTCTGATTACCAATAAATATTGGTAGATGATACTTCTCATTTTGAAGAATCATCGGCAAATGGGGGTCCTGAAAGTTTTACTCCATCTGCATCATTAAGATCACCTCTGCTGAAGAAGGTGGAGAGGAGCAGACAGGAGCTTTCTAAGAGGATACGACAAGTATAAAATGAAAAGGAGGAGTGTGCTGCCATGGGGCAAGGAGAGTAGAAGGAGCTGCAGATAGGTGAGCACACAAAGTTGATTTTGATTGTATACTTCTACTTAATCACAATAAGAAAAAAGGTCATTTGTCCTTTGAGGAGGCACTCTTAACCATTAATGTTTTAAATGCTTCCCAAACTGGGGGGCTCATCTTCCCACACTGTAGCAAATAATATTCTGTTGTCCATATGGTTTTCATAGTAGCTACATGGCTGGATTTTGGAAGTAATCTCCACATCTTTGTAGTCTGCCTGAGTTTGGACACTCTGCTGAAACAAGTTCAGCGTGGGTGATCTGATAGTGTTTGAAATATTGATGGTATAGTTTCCAGAATCATAGCAACATACAAGCCACCATGGTAGGAGAAACTGGTAGAGGGGTGGTGGTTTCTTGCCTGCTAGAGACCTGCATTTGAATTCTAATTTCATGAAGGCATTTGGCTCCAAACAGAATTTTGAAAGCCCTGGTGACACACTGGTGACTGGCCACAGCTGCTAACCAAAAGGCTGGCAGTTAGAGTCTACCAGTAGCTCTTTGAGAACTCCATGGGGCAGTTCTACTGTGTCCTCTAGGGTCACTGTAAGTCTGAATCAACTCAATGGCAGTGGGTTTTGATTTTGTCTTAAACAGTTGTTTAACTTTCCTCAGTGTTAAAATAGATTTGCTAGTACCAGCACTATAAGGTTGCCGTAAGAATTAGAAGTAAAGGCATCTAGTAGTTTTGAAAACCTGTAAGAGAACAACAGCATTACAGCTTAACAGCAGTCGTTTGGACAAAGACTAACTTCACAGATACCTCCTCTCTCTGCATCCCCCTAAAGGATCTAGAACAACATTGTTCATGATATTTTCTGCTATGATAGAAATGGTCTGTATATATTCTTTTGAATACAGTAACCATTAGGCAAATATGACTATTAAGTCCTTGCAATGCAGTCAATGCGACTGGGAAACTTAAATTGTAGTCAATTTTCATTTTATTTTTAATAGCCATATGCAACAGGTAGTTAAAATATTGGATAGCACAGATGTAGATTACAGTTGACTCGTTATTTCAGAAACAAAAAAAATTAACTCAGTTTTGTAATAACATTTTTGAGAGGACCTGAGTATACTTCAGACACTTACAATAACTAACACGTTATACTTGTGTTCTTTAAAATTGCCCAGTTAATGAAAATACCAAAATATAATGAAAAGGGCAGAAGACTGGAAGGAAAGTGTATGGTTTCTACTCCAGATGTCTCAGGAAGTAACTATGTGACCTTGAACAAGTAGTGTCACTTTCTCATGCTTCAGCTTTCCTTTCGTACTTTTCTAAGTAAATGGAGATCCTTCCAAGGTCAAATTTTAAACAGGTTTTTGGACTAATTTTATAAGTATTGGGTTTTCTTTAACAAAATACTGACACACATTTACTTCTTTATTAGCCAAACCAAAATAAAGCCTTAATACTCAAGAAAAACTTAATATACAAAAACAAATTTGTTTTATTTTTTGACATCTGCAATAACTGCACTATTATAAATTCTAAGTGAAGTTGTATAGAAATTTATTATTTCTAAATGGACATTAACTCTAATTTATACATATATTACTTAATGGGGCTTCATTATTTATATCTTTACAAGGACAATACTGTGCAAAATATTCTAGGAAAATACAACAGTCCTTAAGTTACTAATATGTCAGTTCTGTACTGGCTATTTTCTCAAAGTGAGTAACCTGGTGAAATAGAAAATTTGGCACTAAACAACACCACTACCACAACCACAGCCATAAATATACAAGGCTTGCCAACTAAAGTCACAAACTCATCCTAGAAAAAATGCTGCATACCTCCTTGCTGAATATCACCATGGCCACCTCCAAAGTACTCCCCTTGGGAAGCTAAACACCGACACCAGTGTCTAGTCCACCCTTCAAAGCAATTTGGGAACTCTTTTTCTGGAATGGCAATCAGAGCTGTAGTTCTATTACCCTTGATGTCCTGGATATCATTCAAATGTCTTCCTTTCTACATTTCCTTTATCTTCTGGTAAATAAAAAAGTCACTGGGGGCCAGTTCAGGTGAGTAGAGAGGGTGTTTCAATACAGTTATTTGTTTACCAGCTAAAAACTTCCTCATTGACAACTATAAAATTAAGTCAGAGATCCCAATACAAGTTCCAGTGTCATTTCTCAATGAGATGGAGAAACAAATCACCAATTCTGTTTGGAAAGGGAAGAAGTCCTGGATAAGTAAGGTACTACTAAAGAAGAAGAACACACTGGAAGGCCTCTCATTACCTGACCTCAGAACATACTACACTGCCACAGTGGTCAAAACAGCCTGGTACTGGTACAAGAACAGACAGATGGATCAATGGAACAGAACTGAGATCCCAGAGATGACACCATCTGCCTATGAACAGTTGATATTCAACAAAGGCCCTAAGACATTAAACAGGGGTAAAAACAGTATCTTCAACAAATGGTGCTGGCAAAATTGGTTATCCACCTGCAATAAACTGAATCAACATCCATACCTTACACCTTATGCAAAAACTAACTGGATAAAAGACCTAAATATCAAACCTAAAATGATAAAGCTCATCCAAGAAAAGGTAGGAACAACAATGGAAGTTTTAATACACAATATGGACAGACTCCAAAATCTGTCAAAGAAACCACAATCAACAGAAAAGAAAATAGATAAATGGGAACTGTTAAGAATCAAACATTTCTACTCATCCAAAGACTTTATTAATAGAATTAAAAGAATACCCACAAGATGGGAAAAATATTTGGCAACTGTATGTCAGACTGACGCCTGATCTCCATAATCTATAAGATACTACAAAATATCAATGAAAAGAAGATAAATCATCCAATTAAGTGCTGGGCAAAGGAGATGGACAGACATTTCACTAAAGAGGAGATCCAGGCAGCCAAAAAACACATGCGGACATGTTCACGATCTCTATTTATTAAAGAAATTCAAATCAAGATGACAATGAGATACCATCTCACCCCAACAAGATTGGCCATGATCCAGAAAACACAAAACAACAAATGCTGGAGAGGCTGTGGAGAAAGTGGAACCCTCCTACACTGTTGGTGGGGTTGCAAAATGGTCCAGCCTCTTTGGAAAGTGATCTGGGGCTTCCTTAAAAAAATAGATATTGATATACCATTTGACCCAGTAATTCCACTACTTGGAATATATCCTACAGAATCAAGGCCTTTCACACCAACAGACACATGCACCAGAATGTTTATTGCAGCACAATCCACGATAGCAAAAAGATGGAATCAACCCAGATGCCCAACAACAGAAGAATAGATAGGTAAACTATGGTACATATACTCAGTGGAGCACTACGCAATGATAAAGAATAACGATGATTCCAGGAAACATCTCATAACCTGGTTTCAACTGGAAGGCATTATGTTGAGTGAAAGTAGTCAGCGACTAAAGGACAAATATTGTATGAGACCTCTACAATAAGATCTTAAAAACAGACTTGTGTATAGAAGACAAGACTCTTTGACAGCTGCAAGGGAGGGGAGGGATGGAGGGAGGGGGGAGGGTGTAGATTAGATAGTTGCTAGAAATCTGGTTGGGAGAAATCGGTGATAGCACACATTAGAAACAAGAACAACATTAAGTGGACTTCAGCATAACTTGAGTACTCCTTCCATCTTAACCGAATATTGCAAGGATAGAGTAGCTGGGGTAGGGGGCGGGAGACCATGCTCTTAGGCGAAATCGAGGCCAATTGGCACAACTAGCATTTTACTAAGAGGGCTCTCTGCACCCCACGTTGGTGAGTGGCATCTGGGGTCTTAAAAGCTGCCAAGCTGCCATCCGAGGACACAGCAAATGGTCCCAACTCAGCAGGAACGGATGCTCACCGAAGACCAAAATGACATGCGGTAAAGACAACCTAGAAGATAGAGAGACCCACACGAGTGGGTGCCTACATCGACCTGGGACCGGAAGAACCGGATGGTGCCCGGCCACCACCAGTGATAGTCGCGATGGAGCTCACTAGGTTGAGTCTCACTGGCAACACAAGAATAAAAAGGGGTGCATCCTGAGATCTCCACTGAAAGACCGCAGCTGATGGTCCAGCGGCTTCGGGATACCCCTGGGAGCCTGGCCCCTGGCCCTGATGATGCCCTTGCCCATAAATTATAAGGAAGGTCCACTCTTTGGACACGAATGGATTGGACTTGGCAATGCAGAGTGACCATATACTGGATGCACTTTATGGTTCTATACATCTATAGGATGTCATCCTGCTGACCTCTGGCTGGAGAAAGGGGAGTGGGTAGAGAGGAGGGGAAAGGAGACTGTTGGAGGATGAGACATGTATGAAGCAGAAAGGAATAGCGTGCTGTCAGCGGACAGGGAGAGCAGTGGAAGCTGCATATAGGTGGGCATGTAAATTTATACGGGAATGTACATTTTCACTCAGTCAAATAAAAAAATTAAGTCAGAGAACTTGCCACTGTGTCGCTGTGTACAATGGCCATCAGAAAGAGTTAAAAGTTGCTTTGTAGGGTGGACTAGGCACTGGCATTGGTGCATAGCTTCCTAAGGGGAGTGCTTCAAAGGTGACCATCGTAATACCCAGCAACGAGACACGTAGCATTTTGAAAAATTATGTTTGAGGACTTAATTGTTGGACCTCATATTTGTGTATTATTTCCTGCATAATATATCTAACGGCAAGTGTCTAGACTAATTTATCAAAAACACTGGACTCTGCATACAAATCTGTTGTGTTTTACTTTAGTTGACAAAAGAAATGAGAAGCAGAAAGTGACATTACAGCTAGTCAGTATTATCTGTCCACTCCATGTCACAGTTGTAACACTGTTTTTAATCTCTAAACAACATCCTGTGAATACTAATGTCTTGGTGAAGTTCAAGTTTGAGACATTTGTTTCTAATCTTGGGGAAAAAGTGTGTTTAATTGCAGGTGAAAAATATTCTGTTCTTATTTCTGATGATAGTATTCTATTGTACTTTGTTATATTCTAATTTATAAGCACACTTAGAAACTTTTTTCCTTATCTGTGTGACAAATGTACAAAACATACATTGTTGTGATTGTTAGTGTCATCGAGTCTGTTCTAACTCATAGTGACCCTACATACAATGGATCTAAACACTGTAGTCTTGCACAATCCTCACAATCATTGCTATATTTGACTCTTCTGTTGTAGCCACTGTATCAGTCCATCTCATTGACTGCCTTCCTCCTCTTTTTTGCTGACTGTCAATCTTATCAAGCATGATATCCTTCTCTAGAAACTGGTCCCTCCTGATAATATGACTAAGGTATGTAAGAAGCCTCATCATTCTCACTTCCAAGGAGCACTCTGGCTGGACTTCTAAGACAGACTTGTTTGTTCTTCTGGAAGGCCATGGTGTACTAAATATTCTCTGCAGACACCATAATTCAATGTCATCTATTTTTCTTTGGTCTTCTTTATTCATTGCCCAGTGTTTGTATGCACATGAAGTGATTAAAACTACCATGTCTTGGGTAAAATGCACCTTGGTTCTTGAAGTGACGTCTTTGCTTTTTAGCACTTTAAATTGGTCTTGTTCAGCAGATTTTCCCAATGCAATATGTAGTTTCATTTCTTGACTGCTGCTTCCATGACATTGATTTGGATCTAAGCAAAATGAAATTCTTGACAATATCAATCATTTTTCTCCATTTATTACAATGTTTCTTAAAGTTGTGATGATTTTTTTCTTTATATTGAGGTGAAACCCATAATGAGGGCTTTGGTCTTTCATCTTCATCACTCAGTACTTCAAGTTCTCTTTCAGCAAGCAAGGTTGTGTTATCTGTATATTGCAGATTGTTAATAAGTCTTCCTCCAGACCTAATGCCTCTTCTTCAGATAGTCTATCTTCTCAGATTGTTTGCTCAGCATATGGATTGAATAAGTACGGTGAAAGGATACAACCCTAATGCACACCACTTCTGATTTTAAACCATTTTAAACCCTTGTTCAGTTCGAAAAACTGTCTCTTTTTCTATGTAGAGATTCCTCACGAACCCAATTAAGTGCTCTAAATTTTCCATTCTTCAAAATGTTACCCACGATTTGTTCATACTCTAGCCTGCACAATTGCTTTCATAGACAAAGCAAAGTTGAAGAAGGATTGTTTTAGTTTTCTGGTACTGCTCTAACAGAAAATACCATGAATGGATGGTTTCATGAAGAGAAACTTTATTGACACAGTGCAGTAAGCCACAAATCCATTTATGAGTTACAAGTCCACTCAGTAAGAGAAATTATCACAGTCTGATAGATCGAGTCCATATCTAGTGAGAGCTGCTTCTTGGTGGTATGAGGTTCCCAACTCTCTATGATCGCTTCTCTCCTTTGGATCCTGCCTCACCAGCACAACTGCTGCCCATTCTCTGTCATCAATATCACAGAGGCAGGATTCACAGCACATGAGAGGAACTGCACCATATTGGGACTCATAGCCAAGTCAAGTCAATACCTACAGTTTTGGGGGGACACAATGCAGTCTATGACAAAGATGTAGTTTGAAATAGAGACACCACTATTGTCTCAAACTCTGAAGTTGACTAATGCTATCCTGAGTAGTAATTTCCTAGAATAAATTCACTTCACCAGAATGGTTGTTATTAGTTATGACTCAAAACTTGACGAGTAATATATTTATGTTTCTGGGTATGCTGGGTTTTCTAAAGACACTTTCAATTATCATTTATTGATCATGAAATGTTAAGGATGACTCTGGTATAAGAAGAGGCTAGGGTATGTATAGTACAAAACATTACATGAAAATATGGTTATTGTGTATTGTATCTTGAGGTTTATATAATTTAGAATGTACTGCTGGTTTGCCTTATAGCTTTTTCTGTATTTTATATCCATATGTAGCTATGTGGTCTTCTAAGTGAAAGATTCTGATTTTAAAAGTCATTATTGGATCCAGTATTTCCTGACTCTTGCTGTAAGGTATGGAAGAAGAGGAGGAACAAGCAAAAATACAGAGTTGTAACACTGCTCTACAATTTTGTCTCAGTCCAAAGTTATATATTAAAATACTCTTCTTGTGTACTTTTTTGCATTTTTGTGTGAAATGAATTATTGATGTCTGGAAGGAGAATGATCTTCAGCCATAGTCATTGTGGTATCCAGAAGAGAAGATATAGTTATTGGGACAGTTTCTGTTTTTTCTTGTACCATAGGAACACCCTTACAAACTACACCACATCATGAAAATGCAGTGGGTGTAAATACGCTGTGAAGCTAGGAAAACTCCCGCTGATTCAGTGGGGGTTTGTATGCTGACAGAAAATTGATTGAGGAAAACAAAAAAAGATACACTTTACTGAGCAACTTTGTATCAAGGAAACTAGGTGATGCAGAAAATAAGAATTTTATATTCACTGGCTATGTGGGTACAAATGAAGGTGTCAACCTTATCTTTTGATAATGTAAATTCACTCTATAGGAAAATAAACAATAGTAATATCAACAGACTCACATAAACTGAAGACAATTGCCTTCCTAGAGTCATATATGCCAAGACTGATTCAGAACAAAGCACACTGCCTTGAAATTGTTTTTATCTTGGTGTCCTTCACTCATAAAGGTTACTTGCATGTGAGTTTATAGCTACTCTTCAATGGTGAAGGTAAAATTGATGATGTAACAGGAAGCATGATTTATGGAACAAGTCAAATAACTTCATTTTACTAGAATGCTAAGAAAATAGGGTGCTCAAAATTTATTTGTCATTAAGAGAAGATTGAATAAAATCTGTGTTGTGCAAACCTTACATCTGTAAAGCTTATTGAAACACACTGATTCATATTCCCATCTATCAGGCACATGTTGAGGATCTTCCATGGTTTTCTGATTTCCATCAGTGATTTGAGAATTTGCCAAGCACCCCTTCTATACTAAGATTCTCTTCCAGGACTGTAACATATGTTAACTTATTCAATATTCATAAGAACTTTATGAGATGGCCCTATCATAAACCACACTCTACAGTTGAGGATAATGAAGCAGGGGGAGGATGAACTTAGGCACTTTAAACTGAGAGTCCACTTTCTTAAACACTATGCCATGCTGCCTTTCAAAATAATGGTATGCAATCACTTCTAAAAAATTTGTTGCCATCAAAGTCAATTCCAACTCATAGCAACCGTGTGAGAATGAAAACATCCCATGAGGTTTCCAAGGAACAGCTGGTGTATTTTAACTGCTGATCCTTTGGTTAGCAGCTGAGCTTTCAATGACTGCACCACTTACACTTCAAGTTTTCCATATCTTATCTCCCTTGGTTCCCAGAACCAGCGGTAAAGTCACAAGCAAGTCTATGCTGTTGCTTTAGGTTTGCTGAGTCGATTCTGATCCATGATGACCCCATGTGTGCAGTGCAGAACTATTCCATAGGGTTTTTAAGGCTGTGAGTCAATCTCATGCCAGCTTTTACACTGCCTTTGCTTCCTACTACCTAATCCCTGCACATTTTCACATGTTGCCAGAACAAACAGAATATTCTATATATTTGTCATCCCATTGTCTTTTTGACTGCATTATTTCCACTGGATAGTCAAAGTTTAGTCTTATTGACCCTTTCGTAAGCAACTTTTTGTTTATCTCTGGCCACTCTTAAACTTTTTTGTTTCTTTGGTTTTGGCAAGTTTCATTATATGTCTTAGTGACTTTCTTTTAAGCTCTACCTTGTATAGAGTTCAATGAGCATCTTGGATATATACCTTCTCATTTTTCATGATATCAGGGAAGTTTTCTGTCAACAAATATTCAACATTTTTCTCTGTGTTTATTGTTATCCCCTCCCTGTTCTGATGTTCCAGTCACCTACAAGCTATTCCTCTTGATAGAGTCCTACATGATTTTTAGGATTTCTTCATTTTTAAAAATTCTTTAATCTGATTTTTCCTTAAATAAATTGATGTCAAGTGCTTAATATTCAATCTCACTAACTGACTTCTTTTGCCCCACTTCTGTTGTGATGACTTTCTATTGAGTTATGTAACTCTGAAATTTTATGGTTAACCTTTTGGATTTCTGTTTGTTGTCTGCCTATGGATGCTTGCAGGCTGTTATATTTGTCATTTTGCTCTTGTACAATCTTCTTAATGTCTTCTATTGCTTTGTGCATTCCTTGGATTGGTCTGCATTTTGCCTGATTTCTTGAAGAGTTCTATATATTAATCTTTGTAATTTCAAACCCTTTTCTTCTTCCGATAGGTTTCTTGGTTTTTTGTTATGATCACTTGCTGAAACTCTAACAGATTGCCTCTTTATGTGATTTGATATTGACTGTTTTCTCCAAGCCAACAGTTAGTTATTATATTTATTTTATGTCTGTTTACCATGTCTTAGCTTCTTGTTTTGCTTTACTTTTTAATATGCCTTAAATAGACTGGTTGTGTGGACTACTTTGAGTATCAACATCTTAGAATATTTCACCACCTGTTACCAGGTCATTAGAATTGCTACTATATATGTGAGCCTAGGAGTTCAGTTACTTTTCTTGTGTGGATTCACCTCCAGTGTCCAGATCATCCAAAACTGAGTGCAAACACAGAATGTTTCTGGTTGACTTGCCTTCACTTTTCACCTCAAGTTCATTGTATACAATTCTGCAAGGGTAAGTTTTCCAGTGTACAACCAGATTTATGTACCCCCAAACATATTCTTGCTCTAATATAAGAATCCTTTGCTCAAGCCAACTGTATAACCTAATTCTATCTTTGTGTCTTGGTCAATCAGCTCTTGTTTGTGCCATTACATTTGATTGGAATATCTTTCCCTTCTCTGTCTATCTACTGGAAATCAGTACTTATATTGCAGGTCATATCTTAAAGCTTTCTGATCTCCATTTAAAAAAAAAAAACTGAACAATCTTAATCATTAACTACACCAAACATTTGTCAAACATGCAGCTTAAGAACTGGCTTTCTTCCTTAACTTTGCAGGTAAATGTTAAATTTAGAATTGATGATACAGTTCTATGGCAGCACATTTAAATGATGCTGAATTGAACATAAATTGACCTGAAAATGTTCAGCAATATTTTCTCCTTTACCTAAGTTCCTTCTGTGAGAGAGAACAGAAAATTCAGGTTAATTTACAATTCTTATTTCAAATTTTGTTAAAAGAAGGATTACAAACTCACTCATCCAGAGTTCACCTCTCTATTGCATACATACTATATAGTACTAGAACTGTTTATGTTTAACACCTCTCTATTTTAGAACATTTAACTGGGACCCACTCCTGATAAAAATTCTCAACAAAATGGGTATAGAACAGAAAATACTCAAAGTAATAAAGAGCATCTGCACAAAACCAACAGCCAATATCTTTCTTAATGGAGAGAGAGTAAAAACATTCTCTTTAAGAATAAGAATAAGATAAGGATGCCCTTTATCAACATCCATATTTAATATTGTGCTAGATGTTCTAGCTAGAGAAATAAAGTGAGAAAAAGAAGGAAATGACATCCAAATTAATAATGAAGAAGTAAAGCTGTGCCTGTTTCATGGATGATATGATACTATACATAGAAAACCCAACACCATGAGAAGACTACAGAAACCAAAAGATCCAGTAGAATCGCATGATATAAAATAAACATACAAAAATTAGTTGGATTCCTATTCACCAATAAAGAGAATGATAAAAAGGAAATCAGGAAAACAATACCATTTATAAAAGCCCCTACAAAAAAAGAAAGAAAAGAATACTTAGGAATAAATCCAGCCAGGGATGTAAAAGATTTATACAATGAAAGCTACAAAACACTACTGCAAGAAATCGAAAGAGATCTACATAAATGGAAAAGCATACTTTGCTCACAGATAAGTAGACTCAACGTTATGAAAATGTCAATAATACTCAATGTAATCTAAAAATACAATGCAATTTCTACCCAAATGGAGCATTCTTAAAAGAGATAGAAAAACTGATCACTAGTTTCACGTGGAAAGGGAAGAGGCCCAGATAAGTAAAGCACTATTTAAAAAGAAGAAGATATGGGAACTCATACTAATTGACCTAAGATGCCACTATACGACTATGGTAATCAAAACAGCCTGGTACTAGCACAGTGACAGATACACTGGCCTATGCAAGAGAGTTGAGAATCCAGATGTAAATCCATCCACCTACAGTTACCTGATCTTCAACAAATTCCAAAATCAATAAAATTGGGGCAGGGGACATTCTTTTTAACAAGTACTGTTGGCAAAATTGGATGTACATCTGCAAAAAAAAAAAAAAATCAACATGACTCACACCTTGTACTGTGCACAAAAACTAATTCAAAAAGGAGCAAATCCCTTAATAAAAAAACATGACGATCATAGAATAAAAACAGGATCAATTCTAGAGGTCTCAATGCATAGTATTAGCAGAATACAAACCATAAACTAACAACATACAAACTCAAGAAGATTAAACAGAAAACTAGACTCTTCTAAAAATTAAGCACTTATAATACTCATCAAAAGAATTCACCAAAAAGGATAAGAAGAAATCTTTCAGACTAGGAAGAACAATTTGGCTATGTCAAATCCAACAAAGGGCTAATCTCTAAAATCTACAGGAAAATTCAACACTTCTATAAGAAAAAGACAAATAACTAGTTTAAAAAGTGGGCAAAGCAAAGGAACAGACGCTTCACCAAAAGAGACTTCAAGAGGCTAGCAGACATATGGGGAAATGCTTGTGATCGCTAGTTATTAGAGAAATGCAAATCAAAGCCACCAAAAGATATCATCTCATACCAGCACTACTGGCATGAATCAGGAAAAAACAAAACAAATAACAAGTCTTGGAGAGGCCGCCAGGAGAATGGGACTCATGTATTGCTGGTGAGGATGCACAATTATACAGCTGTTTGAAAATGATATGGTTCTTCCTTGAAAAGTTGGAAAGAGAAATACCGTATGATGCAGCAATCTCACTCCCAGGAATATATCATAGAGAAATAAGAGTTATCACATGAATAAACATATGCACATTGATGTTTACTGCAGCGTTGTTCTCAATAGCTAAATGACAGAAACCACCCAGGTGCCTATCAACAGATGGAACGATAAACAAACTCTTATGCATACACGCAGTGGAGTACTACACAGTGATAAAGAATAAGGATGAATCTGAGAAGCATCTCACAGCATAGATGAAATCTGGAGGGAATTATGCTGATTGAAAGAAGTCAATAACAGAAGGACAAATATGGTGTGAGATCACTGCTATGAAAACTTGTGAAAAGTTCTACACACAAAACAAAACAATCTTTGGTGGTTACAAGGGAAGGGAGAGATGGGAATGGAAAAAACACTAAATAGACAAGTGGTAACTTTAGTGAAGGGTAAGACGGTGTGTAATAGTGGGGAAGCCAGCACAGCTTGTCCAAGGTAAGGTTATGGAAGCTCAATAGACAGATTCAAACTCCATACGGGACTGAATTACTGGGCTGAGGGCTGTGGGGATCATGGTCTCATGGAACACCTAGCTTAACCGGCATAAAGTAGTTTATTAAGATAAAATGTTCTACATTCTACTTTGGTGAGTAGAGTCTTAGGTCTTAAAAGCTTGAGAGCAGAATGTAAGACACTCCACTGGTCTAACCCCATCGGGAGCCAAGAAGAATGAATAAAACCAAAGACACAAACCAAAGGACTAATGGACCACAACTACCACAGCCTCCACCAGACAGAATCCAGCACAACTAGATGGTGCCCAGGTTCCACCAGTGACTGTTCTGACAGGAATCACAATAGATGGTCCCAGAGAGAGCTAGAGAAAAATGTACAACAAAATTCTCACTCACAAAACAAGACCTGACAGAGACTGGAGAAACCCTGCAAATCTGGCTCCCAGACCCACTTTTAGCTCAGTAATGAAGTCATCTCCGAGATTCACCTTTCAGCCAAAGATTAGACAGTTCCCATAAAACAAAATGAAACTTAAAGCAGCACACCAACCCAGTGGCAAGAACTAGAAAGCAAGAAGGAACAGGAAAGCTGGTAATAGAGAATGCAAAGTTGAGAAGGGGAGAGTGCTGACATGTCGTGGGATTGGTAACTAATGTCAGAAACCAATATGTGTACTAATGGTTTAATGAGGAGCTAGTTTGTTCTGTAAACCTTCATCTAAAGCAAATATCTTTTAAATGAGGAAAAAAGAAATCTAACTGGGTGATTTAATGTTTTAAAATTACTAGCTGTAAATTCACCCTGTGCCATGAAAAATATGCATTACATAGAGAATGTAAAATCTGGAAATATTAACACTTGTAGATTTGGAAATGATCATATAATCATGGGCATTTCGTTGCGTGTTTAGGAGAATGGGTGGGAATTGGGAGAAGTGGTAAAAGATGGAATGTTTGAGAAACCAAAACATAACTAGTATTTATTTCTAACCTGTACTAACAAAGAAAAACTACTTTTCTGGCTTCTGTATGTAGCCATTATTTACCAGGCTCCTTCCATTTATAAGCAAGGTATCCACAAACTTATAAAACCAGTTCATGAAAATCAACAACGTGGAAATCAGGATAACGTTTATTATCACAAAGTAATTCACTGGAACATGCTTTGGTCTTGTGATTAGGGTAGGTAAACTTCACAAACATTTGGGGGAAAAATCATCACGATGAAACTCCATTTTCAATGAAAGACTGAAATGTAATTGCAGAAGTTTTCTGAGTTAGAATTCTCATAGAGGAAGCATTAACTTACAATAAACATATGCAGCTAATAAACCTCAATTATTTGATGTGAGAGGTTATCATAGAAACAGTGACAGGAGATTGAAATATCACAAAAAGCACCACCATTATCTAATGAGGTCTTCACATTCGGTGATAAAAAGAAGTGATAATTAAAGTTACACATTGTCAAAATCATCTGTCACTCCCACAGGTTAACAGTTTTCCTGTGTAGCTGAAAATGGCTGTGATAAACATATTTGTCACATGTCAATTAAAGAACAAGAAAGATAAAAGCCCTTCAGTAATGTGCTCAAAAAAGTAACATGTTTTGATATTTTAGCATTACCAGTGTTCGAATTCCATTTCAGAACTGCCACGAAAATAATGAAAAATGCCTTGTGAAAAACAGTTTTAATTTCAGTTTCCCACTGATGTGCTAATGAACTCGGGAAAAATCAAAGTATAATGTAAAAGGCAAGAGGCATGTTAACAATAAGGCAAGAGAATTTTAATAACATATATTGCAATAAAAAGTACACCTTATTCTTTTGATATGCTCATTACTGAAATTTTTACAGATTTTCAATTAACAGAAAATCTGCCTTCTCTTCTATATTCTTTGAATTTAGCAAAGTTTATCCAGATTATAAATAAAGTCAACAATAATCAAATAAACAGGCTTTTTTTTGCATAAGCAGAAACCTCATACAGGTATTCCCTGCTTTGTGTAATAAATGTGTACCAAAAACGTAGATGTATAAAAAAATTTTTCCTGTTAAAGAAAGCATGTAATAAACTGTTTTGTAAAGCAAGTCAGCAAACATTCAGCTACCTTTTTTCTAGTCGGTCCAGCTTTTCATGTAAAACATCTCTGTTAACCTGTAAGAGTGTTTCCTGAGTAAAATTTTGCTCCAAACTGTCAAAATAGAAATAATATAAGAAGCACAAATATTCACAGCACATTTTCTGTGCTTGATGCAAATCATAGACAGTATAAGTTTAAAATTATTGTTCATGTAGAAATACGGTTCTACTTAAGGACTAAACTGCCTCATGCCCATTATTTTCATCCTAGAGGGCTACCTTTTTATCTAGTTTTAAGGAAGGAAGCGAAAACCTTTTCCTCCTAATAATACTTCTTTATGTTGTAGTTATCTGGGTATGGTTATTGGACATTTAAAGTCTTCTTTGCTTTTCTTAAGCTTCTGTACTACTTTGCAGGTTGTTGTTACCACATTTGGAAAGTTTTTACAAGCGTTAACTCAGCAGGAAATCTTCAAAAACTGTTTTAAAATATCTTGAATGTTAGTAAAGTGGAGGTGGAGTTCAAGTAAGAGTATGAAGTTTTAAAGTGAGCTTATGAAACAGATTAAAACAGTCAGAACTTGCAACAGTGGAAATTAATTAGTTTCAGATTTAAGAAAAAATGCTGAAAGAAAGTGTAAAAGAACTTCAAATAGGAACTAAGCGAAAGTGACCCATATTCCGTACATAAATCATGTTGCATTTAGACGTTTGTTCTAAGAAATTCACACAATTACTTTCAATTAAAGCAAAAATGTGCTTCAGTTTCGTAAATGTAGCATACAGATCATGAGCCACAACAACTTCATAACAAGATAGATCACATCTAAAGCTGTATGTAATTAATGGACCATAGTTTACATACAAGTATTTCCAGAGGCAGGCAACCAATACACTGAGACAGCTTGAATTCCCACAGTGTGTAAACCTAAGAAATAAACTGAGGGGAGACTTGATATCCAAGAAAAATGTGAATTCGTTGGGAGGTAACAGCTTAGGAAGGTCAGAAATGTAAATGAAGGAGGAGGCTGCCTCATAACGTAGCCAGCAATTCAGCATTGACCATGAACCAGCAGAACCTGAAAGACAAGTCATGAAAGACACAATGATCTAATAAGACTGTTCTAATTGCTGCTTTAACTAAAAAAATTTATAGGACTGTCTATGGGGTTGTTACAAAAAAGGTCCACATAATTGTGTATAAAATTCCAAAATCCCTTACTTATTAACAACAAGTGACAACGCATTTTGTGGAAGTGAGATTATTTGAAAAATTACATCCCATTGCAAAGTACTTTTTAAAAAAATTCTATCATAATTTATACCTTGGTAAAATCAGCCTTTTTACAAATTAATGAATTTCTTTTATAGGGCATGGGTCATTGGTAGAAGGACAAACTAATCATATTTAGTTTGTATTAAAAAATTGAGTTCAAAATTAAATGTACTCATCTGTACAGCTTTAAGAAACTTTAATTCTCTAGCTGTTCTCAAACTTTTTTAACTTAGAATTTTTAACAAGTTTTTCCAGGAAAAAATTCAATGCTCAGCTTGCTAGAGATAAACTAGTCTTCAGAGAATCATGTCTAATACTAAAGCTAAGCACTGTGTGGGGGAATCTAGCATGATTTACAGCCTAGCTTCTAGAATTATAGCTACAACTGGGCCAATTTGTTCTCCAACTTGACTATTTTGACAAGGGTAAATATTAAAATGAAACTTAGAGAATGTTGAGAAACTATGTAAATTCCAGCATATATGATGTTTAGGTCCCTCCAACTTTGAACAAAATCTATCTGTCCAATACAATCTTAATAAACACATTAAACAAAATTATATGCCAAACTCTACCTAGGCACTGGAGACATAAAACGAAAAAGACACTGGCTGACACTATGCCCCCATATAGTTCAGTCCAGTATTTAAGATAGACAACTGATAATGGCAGTGTGATGCAATATTTACCAAAGGCCATGGAAATACAGTAAAAGGAGGAATGACAGAAGGTGTTAGTCAGAGGTTATATTTGACAAGGATTAATAACTGCATGGTGCCTGGCCACCACTAGTGATAGCCATGGTGGAGCTCACTAAGTTGAGTCTCACTGGCAACACAAGACTAAAAAGGGGTGCACCCTGAGATCTCCACTAAAAGACCGCAATTGATGGTCTAGTGGTTTCGGGGTTCCCCTGGGAGCATGGCCCCGGCCCTGATGCTGCCCTTGCCCATAAATCATAACGAAGGTCCACTCTTCGGACGCTAGTGGATTGGACTTGGTGATGTAGAGTGACCATATATTGGATGCACTTTATGGTTCTATACATCTATAGGATGTCATCCTGCTGACCTCTGGCTGGAGGAAGGAGAGTGGGTGGAGTGGAGGGGAATGGAGGCTGTTGGGAGGATGAGACATGTGTGGAGCAGAGAGGAATAGTGTGCTGTCACCGGGCAGGGAGAGCAGTGGAAGCTGCACATAGGTGGGCATGTAAATTTATCCAGGAATGTACATTTTCACTCAGTCATAAAAAAATAAGAAGAAGAAGAATTTTTTTTAAAAAATGGACACAAAATTAACAGGATTCCAGACAGAAAGGATAGAATATAAACCACCAGAACACTTGAAAGGACATCAGTTGTTCTTAGATGGCACATATAGAGAATTGTTGAGAGATGAGGCAAGAGATACAGTGAAAGGCCAAATCAAGACGGGACTTCTAAAATCTCATAACCAAATTTCTTAACCTTATCTTATGAATGATAATGAACTCTAATGCCAGATTATAAGCAGCAAAGTTACATAAAGAAATCCACAGATTTAATAAATCATTTAAAGCAATACAGAAAATTAGCTTGAAGAGATTTAGACCAGAGGCAGGGAGAGGTGCTTGAAAAGCAATCCAATACCCTCTAGTGAAATAAACCATACTGCTGAACCCTGGTAGCATAGTGGGTTAAGTACTACAGCTGCTAATCAAAAGGTCGACAGTTCAAATCCTCCAGGCACTCCTTGGAAACTCCATGGGGTAGTTCTACTCTGTCCTATAGGGTCGCTATGAGCCAGAATCAACTCAACAGTGCTGGGTTTGGTTTCTTTTGTTGTTGTTGTTGTTGAAGTAAATTGGTGGCACTATAGATAAAGCAGAAGAGATTCATTTAATAGACTTGTGAGGCAGAATTTATAAAATTACTGAAAATTTGGAATGAGCATGAGGGAAAGGATGCCATGTATGACTTACGTTTGTCTCTTTAGTAACAACTCAAAAGAACTCATTTGAGTGTATTACATACACCAGTCTTGAGCTTGAAAGGCTTAAGGTGCCTATGAAAAATACATACTTCCAAGTAGAAGTGTCTAGTAAGAAGTCAGAATTATAGATCTATAGTTTAAAATTTCTTCCTCACAGTAGTTTCTTAATTATGCAGTGTTGGTGAATTCAATAGTTCTATGGTTTAATGCATTTACTCTTTTGAAATACATTTCCCACTTCTGATGATGGCATACTACAATTGAGCAAAATATTTGTTATAATAAAACATGCGTAAAAATATAAGACCCAAATCACTACAATCTCTTTGTTTTAAGATGCAAACTGCATCTAATGCATTCCCAGAAATACCAATGACTTCTTCAAAATCTGTGATATAGATGATCAACAATTCCCTTGATGAAATGTTCCATTATCTCACTAAGATGGTAGAAAGATATTGCTCATGTTAACTTATATCTTTCATGTTGCAAGTCTAGTTCCTTCTTTTTGGTCTAGTCCATAGTAGAAACAGAGAGCCAGCCACAGCTGCTTAATACTAATGGCAAAATCAGCAACTTTAAAATTGTTGAATACACACTTTCAATCTTAGCTGAATTATAATCTTGGCAATATTTATGATTTCAAAACATGAAAATATGAACAACATTCATAGTTATACCTTTCCAGCTGTATGAGAAGTGTGATAAAACAGTATTCAGAATTTTGAACAATAAAGGCAAATTGTAAATATTTGGGGGTAAAATATATGGAGACATTTTTAATCTCTACAGATCTCCTATGAAAAGAGCAATCCTTAAAAATGAAATAAATCACTATTTGCATTTCTAGCTGCAATATCAGCCATCCACAATCTTAGGAACTTCCAATATTTGATTCAAGAACAAAATTTATTTGTGCTAAAAATTTATGTGATTCATAAACGAAATATTAACAAATTGTCATCCATCCCGAAGTGTAAATATAACAATTTTTTTGTGATCCTATAAGCTGTCTCTACTTCTTCTTACATGTCTTCATAGACACTGATTTTAGGGGTGAGTAGTAAAGAAAGTTAGAAATGAATAATGAAAAAAAGATGATCTCTTGACTTAAATGTAATTTATTCCCTCTTGCTAACCCTGACTAGTGAATAGAGTCTCAGTAAAAATACTCATCACCTGTGCATGCACAAGGCAAGATGTATGCTCACAAATTGCCAAAAAACATTCTATATTTCCCCAATAGGCTGATTCCTAGGCTCAGTGTAAGTCTGGATATGTGCTGAAGCAGGGCCCAGAACAGACTCAATTTTTCAAATAATGATTTTCTCCCCTTCTGGCATCCAAGAGTTTCTATCCAACACTAAAAAGAAAACCAAAACCACTGCTGTAGAGTCAATTCCAACTCACCGCAACTCTGTAAGATAGAGAAGAACTACCCAACAGACTTTCCAAGGAACACCTGTCAGATTAGAACTGCAACCTTTTGGTTAGCAGACATAGGGCTTAACCACTAAGCCACTAGATGACCACAAACAGGAAGACAAGACTATAGTGTTTAAACACATTAAAGAAGTCAGTCTTTGTAAAGAAAAACTCAGAGAAGTTACATAACAAATGGAATCATACAGCAGTCAACAATTAAAAACAAACAAACAAACAAACCCCACAAATCAGCAACTCTAAAGAAGAGGAATAATTTGATTGGTAGTAACACTTTAATAAGCAAATGTTCTATTTTCAGCAAAGCACCAGAAGAAATTCAATGAAACAGGAAAGGACAACTCATTCAAAAGAACAAAACAAAGGGACAGAAACCATCCCTGAAAAGCCCAGACAGCAAACTAACCTGGAAAAGAATTTTAAATAACAGTATTGCATATGTTCAGAGTTAAAGGAAAACACGAACAAAGAGATGTCAATAAAACAATACAAGAACAAAGCAAAAACATCAATGAAGAGATACTGTTGTTAGGTGCCTTGAGTCAGCTCTGGCACTGCGAATCTATGCACAACAGAATGAAACACTGCTCAGTCCTGTATTGCCCTCACAGTTGCTGCTATGCTTGAGCCCATGATGGCAGCCATGCTGTCAATCCATCTCATCGAGGGTCTTCGTCTTTTTTGTTGACCCTCTACTTTACCAAGCATGATGTCCTTCTCCAGGGACTAATCCCTCCTGGCAACATGTCCGAAGTGTGTGAAATGTAGTCTTGTCATCCTAGTCTCTAGGAAGCACTCTGGTTGTACTTCCAAGACAGATGTTTTTCCTTCTTTTGGCAGACTGTAGTGTATTCAATATTCTTTGCAAACATCACAATTCAAATGAATCATTTCTTCTTTGGTCTTCCTAATTCATTGTCCAGCTTTCAGATGCATATGAAGTGATTGACAGTACCGTGAATTGGATCAGGCACACCTTCGTCCGTAACGTGACATTTTTGCTTTTCAATGCTTTGAAGCAGTCTTTTGCAGCAGATTTTCCTAATGAAAGGTGTCTTTTGATTTCTTAACTGCTGCTTCCATGGATGTTGATTGTGGATCCAAGAGACAGACCTTACAAAAGGGAAACAAACAATGCCCCTGGGTAGATCAGGTTGTACCCAGCTGGTAACCAAAATGTTGGAGATTCAAACACACCTAATAAAAAGCAGAAAAAACAGTCCTAGCAATCTGCTTCCATAAAGATTACAGCCATGAAAACTTGCTGAAGCAGTTCTACTTTGTAAGACATGAGGTCTCCAAAGTAACAAAACCAACAACAGACAATAAATCAATAAATCATAAAATGAAGAGGAATCAAATAGAATTACAGCAGCTGAAAAATATATAAGAAATGAAAAAAATTCATTGGATGGTTCAAAAGCAAATCTGAGCTGGCAGAAAAAGAATCAGCAACTTTAAAAATAGAGCAATTGAAACAATTGAGTCTGAGGAGCAAAAAGAAAATATAATGAAGAAAGTAAACAGAGCCTAAGGGATTTGGAGACTTGTGGCATACCGTCCGGCCAACCAGCATATATATTATGGAAGTGATAGATGGATATGAGAGAGAGAAAGGGGCAGAAACATTAGAAAGATTTCCAAATTTGATGAAAGACATGAATCTACACATCCCAGAAGCTCAATGAACTCCAAGTAGGGTAAACTCAAAGAGATCCACACTGCAACACATTAATATCAGACTCTCTAAATACAAAAATATAGAATCCTGAAACATCAAGAGAGAAGAAAATTGTCACACACAGGGGATCTTCAATAGGGTTAAGTGACAATGTCAGTTCAAGAACAATGGAGGCCAGAAGGCAGTAGAACGTCATATTTAAAGAGCTTAAAGAAAATAACTGTCAACCAAGAATTCTGTATCCTGCAAAACTGTCTTTCAAAATGAGGGCAAAATAAGACAGTCCCACAAGAAATCCCACTGGCATAGTTTTTAATAGCCACAGCTGCCAACCAAAGGTCAATAGTTTCAATCCAATAGGCACTCCTTGGAAACCCTATGGAGCAACTCTCCTCTGTCCCGTAGGGTCATTGAGTCAGAATCGACTCGAAGGCAACAGGTTTGTGTTTTCTGGTTTCACATAATCTAAAGTAGAAGGAGTTTGTTGTTACAGGATCTACCCTACAAGAAATGCACAAAGGAGTCTTTCAGGTTAAAAGGCACTAGGCGGTAACTCAGAGTCAAATGAAGAAAAATATACCTCCAGTAAAGGTACTTTCAAGGGTGTGTATAAAGGCCAGTTTTGTGGTACTTTTCATTTATAAGCCTACTTGCTGTGTCCTAAATGATTTGAGATCAATGCATACAAGTATTTATACATTTATATTATTAGGCACACAAGGCATAGAGATGCACTTTGTGACAACATAAAAGGCATAAGAGTGACATTTGTGTATGCTAATAAAATTAAGATGATAGCAGTTTGAACCAGACTGCTACAAATTTATGATGTTAGATGTGATTCACATGAAGGCCGGAAGGAAATACAGAAATATAATGTGAAATATAATAATGATATGATAGCCACAAAGGAAAAGTATTTTTCAAGAAACAAGAAGGGAATCAAAAAGGCTTGTCATGGATTGAACTGTATCCCCCCCCAAAAATGTGGGCAGCCATTTGTGATTTTCCTATGCTATGCATCCTAATCTCTGCCTGTGGCTAATAGGATGATTATGTTAAAAGTGGATTTAAAAATGAGACTGCAGCACCCTTGCTAAAGGATTTTCTCTGGAGTGTGGCTTGTACCACCTTTTATCTTTTCATCCTATGGGAGATAAAAAGAGAGGGAAGCAAGCAGAGAATTGGGAACCTCATGCCATCAAGAAAGTAGCACCAGAGTTCGTCCTTCAGATCCGAGGTTCTTGTGGCAAAATGCTCCCTAACCAGATACTGATGCAATACAAGGATTTTCTTCCAGAGCCAACAGAGGGAAAGTCTTCTCCTGGGGGAAAATCCTGAATTTGGACTTGTATGCTACCAAATTGTGTAAGAATAAACTTTTCTATGCTAAAGCCATCCACTCATGGTGTATCTGTTAGGGCCGCACTAGCTGACCAAGACAAGACTCAATACAGGTAAACAACTAAATTAAAAGTAGGCAGTATTGTTGTTAGGTGCCATCAAGTCAGTTCTGATTCACAGTAATCCCATGTACAACAGAAGGAAACAGTGCCCCATCCTGTGCCATACCCACAATCGCCGTGCTTGAGTTTGTTGGCACAGCCACTGAGTAAAATACATATTGTTAAGGGTCTTCCTCTTTTTCTCTGACCTTTACTTTACCAAGCATTATATCTTCCTCAGCTATTAATCCCTCCTAACAGTATATCCAAAGACATGGTCTTGCCATCCTAGCTTCTATTGAGCATTCTCGTTGCACTTCTTCTATAATTTGTTATGATCCACACAGTTGAATGCTATACATAGTAGATAAAACAAGGCAAACATCTTTCTTACATTCTGTGCTTTCAGCCAAGATCCATCTGACATCAGCAGTGATATTCCTAGTTCCACATCCTCTGAACCTGGCTTGAATTTCTGGAAGTTTTCTGTCATATACTTCCGCTGCTGCTTCTGAAAAATCTTTGGGAAAATTTTACTTGTGTGTGATATTAATGATATTGTTTGATAATTTCCACATCTGGCTGGATCATGTTTCTTGGGAATAGGCATAAATACTGATCTCTTCTAGTTGGGTGGCCAGGTAGCCATCCTCTAAATTTCTTGGCATAGATGACTGAGCACTTCAGTGCTGCATCCATCTGTGAAATATCTCAGTTGATGTTCTGTTAATTCCTGGATCCTTGTTTTTCACCATTGTCTTCAGTGCAACTTTGACTTCTTCTTTCAGTACCATTGGTTCCTGATCATGTGCTACTTCTTGAATTGGTTGAACATGGACCAACTCTTTCTGGTATAATGACTGTCTACTCCTTCCATTTTCTTTTGATTCTTCCTGAGTCATCTAATATCTTCCGTGTAGAACACTCCACTATTGCAACCAAGGCTTGAATTTCTTCCTCAGTTCTTTCAGCTTAAGAATGTTAAATGTAGTTTTCTCTTTTGTTTTTCTATCTCCAGCTCTTTGTACATGGTATTATAACACTTTGTCTTCTCAAGCCACCCTCTGAAATTTTCTATTGCGTTCTTAATCAATTCTCCTTTTTCCTTTAGCTACTCAATGTTTAATAATGAGTTTCAGAGTCTCTTCTGACATCCAATTTGGTATTTTCTTTCTTTCCTGTGTTTTTAATGACCTCTTCCTTTCTTCATGTATGAAATCTTTGATGTCATTCCACAACTCATCTGGTATTTAGTCATTACTGTTCAACTCATCAAATCTCTTCTTGAGATGGTCTCTAAACTCAGATGGGATATACTCAAGGTCATACTTTGGCTCTCGTGGACTTAGTGGTTGGTGTGTTAATTTGAATAACAGTCATATTAACTGGCCTTCTTTGTAGGCATGTGTATATTATCCTATCCCTGACAGTATTGTACCTCAAATAGATCTTGAAATGTTCTTCGTGACAATGAATGCAATGTCATTCATCTTCAAGTTGTCATTCATGGTATAGTAGACCATATGACTGTCTGATTCAAAATGTCCAATACCAGTTCATTTCACATCTCTAGTGTCAGGGATATTAATGTTTATGCATTCCACTTCAATTTTGATGATTCCAGTTTTCCCAGGTTCATACTTTATGTGTTCCACATTCTGACTTTTGATGAAAGCTTGCAGGTGTTTCTCTCATTGTGAGTCGTGCCACATCAGCAAATTAGGGTCTCACAAACTTGACTCCCATCCATGTCATTAAGGTCAACTCTACATTGAGGAGGGAGCTCTTTCCGAGTCATCTTTTGAGTGTCTGCCAACCTGGGGGCTCATTTTCTGGCACTATATCAGACAATGTTCCACTGCTATTCATAAAGTTTTCACTGGCTAATACTTTCCAGAAGCAGACTACCAGGTCCTTCTTCCTAGTCTTTCTCAGTCTGAAAGCTCAGCTAAAACCTGTCTGCCATGGGTGACCCTACTGGTACCTGAGTATCGTTAGCATAACTTCTGGCATCACAGCAACATGCAAGCCCACATGATATGACAAACTGCCACACAACTGTGGTAGGTAGTGTTGGAAGGAAATAAACAATAAAAATGTGTAAGACTCACAAAAAAATACCAATTAGGGGATAACTTCTTTGTTATTTACAATAATTTTTAAAGTAAATAGATTAAAACCTTCAATCAAAAGTCAGAGATGGGAAAAATTAATAAATCTCCTGATCCACTTACGTAGTGTTTGTAAAAGACTAACTTTAGATCCAAAGACACAAACGGCTTCAAAGTGAAAACACAGAAAAAAATTTCCATGAAAATAGTAGGCAAAAGAAAGTTGGAGTCCACATATTAATATCAGATGAAATAGATTTTTAAGTCTAAACCTATTGTAAGAGAAAAATGATATCATATAATGATAAAAGGTCAATTCACCAAGAAATTATGGCAATTATAAACACACATGCACTTGGAAACTTCGTTGGCATAGTGGTCAAGTGCTACAGCTGCTAACCAAAGAGTCAACATTTTGAATCTGCCACGTGCTGGCTTAAAACCCTATGCGGCAGTTTTGCTCTGTCGCTATGAGATAGAATCGACTTGACAGCATGCATTTGGCTTCAGTTAATATCAGACCCAAAAATATGTGATTGGCATAACTGAAGGGAGAAACAGTTTTACAGCAATATTGGGAGACTTCAATCCACTATTTTCAATAATGGACAGAACACTTAAAAAGGAGATCATTAAGAAATAAAGGACTTCTATGACAGTACAAACCAACTAGACATAACAGACATGTAGAACACTCCACTCAACAACATCACAAACCATATTCTTCTTCAGTGCACAAGAATCATTTTCCAGGATAGATCATTTATTAGGTCTCAGAAAAAGTCTCAGTAAGTCTAAAAATATTGAAATCATACAAAGTATATTTTCTTACCACAATGGAGTAAAATTAGAAATTAGTAACAGAAGAAAATTGGAAAATACACACATATGTGGAAATTAAATAACAAACTATGAGTCGGATCCGACTTGACAGTACTTGGCTTGGCTGGCTAAAGAACCAACACATCAAGAAAGAAATCAGAAAATACTTAGTCAAATGGAAATTAAGGCACAATAAACCAAGATTTATGGGACACAGTGAGCAATTGTTCAGATGGAAATTCATAGCTATAAACGTCTCTATTAAAAAAAGAATGATCTAAAATCAACAACTTAACTCTACACTTTGGGGTAAGAAAAAAACCTGGTGATCTACCGCTGAAAAATTAGCCAATGAAAACACTATGGATCACAACAATCCAATTCCATTGCATAGGGACCTGACTCCACAGCAGCAGGAGTGGGTTCAGTGGAAGCTAACAACAACAATAACAATGCCTTGAGTAACTAGAAGCAAAAGAGAAAACCAAGCCCAAAGTTACCAGAAGAAGGGAAATAACAAAGGTCAGAGCACATCTGCATATCCAACACTCAACTTAAAAAATCAAACTATCAATAATGTTGAAGTCTGCTTTGTCCTTTCCCTCATCCTATTCCCCATTTGCCACAGAATCATGCTCCTTAAAGTGATACTTATTGGTCCCTTTTAGTAGCATTCCCGCATACATTTGCCAGTATTCTTCCCTTCAGTGGTTATTTCTAGATAAAAGAAGAAAGACATTTAAATTGTATATCCCAAAGTATAAACTTCAAAGTGATCAAACTCCAGGATTGCTCTTAGGTTACAGAAACTATTATAAAAGGAGTGACTACTGACTCTGTGAACCTCTTTCTACACTGTCCTCTAAATCTGTAGTACTTATTAAAGACTGGAAGCTTAAATCTACTGATTCTATTAAGTCTGGGTTGCTGGGAACAATGAAATAAGCTCAGTGTCATTTCAGAGGAAACAAAAATGGCATGTCACAAGTAGGACTAGATACAAACTATTGAGTAAAGCAGATAATTGCGTACTGTATTTGCTTGAGTGCTTTTATTCCTATTCATTTCCCAATATGCATTGTATTTCTAGGCACCAAGGGCAAGTTCTGCAATAAATAAATATTCTTAAAGATTGTACTAAATTCTAATATTCTGAAGTCCAGTGTGCCTCCCCATGTGCAACTGTTGCTAATATTAGGCACCTTCAAGTTGGTTCTAACTCACAGTAGTCCTATGTACAACAGAATAAAACACTACCCAGTCCTTTGTCATCCTCACAAATGTTATGCTTGGGCCCAAAGTTGTAGCCACTGTCTTAATCCGTTTTGTTGAGGGTCTACCCCATTTTGATGATCCCCTACTTTGCCAAGCATGATGTCTTTCTCCAGAAACTGATCCCTGGAGATAACATGTCAGAGTATGTGAGATATAATCTGGCCATCCTTGCTTCAAGGTTATATGTTGGCTTTTTAACACATTAAAGAGATCTTTCACAGAAAATTTGTCCAATGCAATGTGTCATTTCATTTCTTGACTGTTACTTTCATGGCTGTTGATTGTGAATCTAAGTAAAATGAAATCCTTGACAACTTCAGTCCTTTCTATGTGTATCATGATATTGCTTATCGGTCCAATTATTACAATTTTTGTTTTCTTTATGTTGAGGTGTAATCCATATTGAAGGTTCTAGTCATTGATCTTCATCAGTGTTTCAAGCCCCTTCCACTTTCAGCAAGCAAAGTTGGGTCATCTGCATAGTGCAGGTTATTACAGACTTCCTCCAGTCCTAATTCCTGCTCTTCTTTGTACAACACAGTTTTCCCAATTATCTGCTCAGCATACAAATTAAATAAGTATGGTGAAAGGATACAACTTTGAAACATACTTTTCCTGACTTACACTTATGAAGCATCCTCTTGTTCTTTTCAAAAGACTGCCTCTTGGTCTATGTACTGGTTCTTAATGAGCACAATTAAGTGTTCCAGAACTCTCATTTTTTGCAATGTTAAGCATAATTTGTTATGATCCACAAAGTCAAATGCCTTGCCAGTCAACAAGACAATGGTAAACATCCATTTTTGAATGAAGGAAGAAAGAACTAGTGGTCTACTTCTGAAAAGAATTAAGCAGTGAAAACCAAGTTTGATAGACTATACCATAATTTGTGCAATTTCAAGTTACTAACTATAACCCAATGGTTTAAGGTGACTAATGTAAGAGTTGAAAACCTTGGTAGTGTAGTGGGTTAAGTGCTACGTCTGCTAACCAAAAAGTCGGCAGTCCAAATTCACCAGGTGCTCCTTGGAAACTCTATGGGCAGTTCTACTCTGACTTACAGGATCACTATGAGTAAGACCTGACTCAGTGGCAGTGGGTTTTAATGTTGTAAGAGAGCCCAAAATGTGGGCAGTTTGAATCTACCAACCACTCCATGGAAGTCCTATGGGTCTGGCTCTACTCTATCTTAAAGGGTTGCTATGAGTCTAAATCTACTCAAAGGCAACAGGTGAAGTTTAAAGATGAGGAAGGGTCTTTGGCTACACCTCATCCTCACATGCCTGTGATTTCATTCAGCCTGAACAGCCTATCCACACAGAAATGAGCTGCCCATGTTCCTAGGGCAGACCGGTTGTGCTCTTAGGTGTAGGAGGTATCCATGGCAGCATCCCATTACTTCCTCTTCCACTTTGAGATTCTACTTATTTTGTTTTTGTTTTAATTGATGTCTGTTTCATACACAACGATTCCTGGCTGCATAGCTGCTAAGTGCTCAGCTACTAACTGAAAGTTTGACATTTTGAACTCAGTAGTCACTCCATGGGAGAAAGATGTGCAATTCTACTCTGTCCTGCAGGGTCATTATGTGTTGGAATCAGTTGCATGACAGTGAATTTGGTTTGGAGTAGCAGTATAAAAAGAAGAAACTATTACAAGAATAAGCTGCAGTCTTTAAGAAGCCATCTAACTTTTACACCCCCTGTAAATGGGTTTTAAAATTTAGAAACCAAAATTTGATATTGCTGATGACTATGCAACTATTCGAATACACTAAAAACCATGGAATTGTACAGTTCACTCTAACAGAATGAATTTTATAGTGTGTGAATTACATCACAATAAAACTTCTATGAAAAAAGTAGAAACCAAGAGGAGAGCAGATCTCGAACTCTATTAAAAGACCAGATTTGATGGTTCAATACCCTAAAGGGTCCCCTGAGAATATGACCCCTGGACTTGCTGCTAGCTCAGCCCTGCAACAAGTCCTGAAGCCAGCTCTTTGAAGATTGGACTGGATTATGAGACACAGAGTGATGTAAGTGGTGTGTGTACTTCTTGGCTTAACATATATATGAGGCTGTCCAGCTGGATCCTCTCTAGAAGGAAGAGGGGAGAATGGAGAAGAGAGGAGAAGTGTTGGTTGAGTGGATACCAGAAGTACAGGATACAAAGAAGGAGTGTGCTGTCACAGGGTGAGGAGAGCAGGTAGAGTTGCAGAGAGGCATGTGTTAATGGTTTTATGTGGCAAATTGACTTGTAAACTTTCAGTTAATTGCAATTCAAAAAATAGGAACTATTTTTGAGACTAATAGGAAAAAAAGTTCCATTTTAATATGTTTTCCCTGATAGGACTAAAAAGAATAGTGGTTTACAAAGATAATTAATATTACCAGCTGAGTTTTATACATTTAAAGATACAAGATAATTACAACAAACTTGTCAAGCACGTCAAAGGCATTTTTCCTGTATAAAATCTAGGGGAATTGTAAATGACCTATGTCCACTTGTTAGTGTGTGTAAAATTATATAGAAGATAACGGCCAGGAGGCAGGGCCAAGATGATGCAGTCAGACATTTCCCGTGACCCTTCTAACAACAAAGACCCCAAAGAACAAATGAATCCATTACCCATCAAGTCCTAGGAGCCCTTAATATCAAAAGAAAGTTGTAAAGTCAAACTGAGCAGTGGACAAGGGACAGTAGCTCCAAAAACGCATAGTATCGCACTGACCTGATCCACCGGAAAATGGCTGTAGCCAGTGTGGCGAGTGAAGCAGGAGCAACTGACTGGAAAATCCAGTCACAGCTCCAGAACCAGTGAAAAACAGCACTAGACTGCAAAACGTTAAGTCTTTGTACACAATCTACCGTGGGCAGACCTAAATCTTTCCGTCGGGATAAGCCTCTCTCACCTCTCCCAGCACTTCACCCTCCCTTCACTGTACTGCACCCGACTGTGGGATCTGATGCCATTAACCGAGTTGTAAGTAGGGCTCCTTAAGCCTGCTGTGAGCCAGTCTCCAAAGCTCAGAGACGGAACAATTTAACAAACTGAGGGAGAAGAGGGGAAAAAAAGCTGGCAACTCCCCTGAGCCAGAAATTCAGGACAGACACTGTTGCTTCACTTAGACTCAGACATCAGGGAATACACTACCCTCACAGACACTCAGGGACAGTTATAAGCATTCTGACTTTCTCAGCACTTGCAGGCACATACCAGTGCCTACACCAATCACACCCGTCTGTCTATAACTGTAGGTGAGAGACTGCACCACACACTTGGTAACTGACTACCTGGACACATGACCAGAACCCATACTAGAAAATTAAATGGACTCTTAGACTTGCATGTCTAGTAACAGCCCTAACCACCTAGTGACAGGACACTAGAGCTTCAAAGGCAACAGTGACCAAACTATCACACACAAGCAGACTGTTTGAACATTTCTAAACAAAATAAAACAAGACGCTAGAACACATTAGGCAAACATAAAATAAATAAATACAATTTACTGATGGCGCAGAGATAACAGTCAATATCAGATCACGTAAAGAGGCAGACCACGATGTCTTCAAAAACTTCCCAAAACGAAGAATCAAATTTTGCAGAGGAAGAGAAATTCCTGGAATTATCAGAGGTGGGATAAAAAAGATTAATGTTGACAACTCGTCAAGAGATCAGGAAGAAGATGAGGCAAGATACAGCAGAGCATAATGACAAAATGAACGAGCTGCAAGAAAACATAAAGCAGCAAGAATTAGAAATTTTAAAAATCAGTCATAAAATTACAGAATTACACAACTCAATAGAAAGTCAAAGGAGCAAAACTGAGGCAATGAAAGGCTAAATTAGTGAGAAGGAAGGTAAAGTATGTAACATTAACAGATTTGAGGAAAAATCAGATGAAATCATTTTTAAAAAACCAAAAAACACTAAGAATTATGTAGAACTCTATCAAAAGGGATAATCAAAAAATGATTGGAGTACCAGAATAGGGGGGAGCGAATAACAGAAAATACAGACAGAATTGATGAAGATTTGTTGACAAAAAAATTTCTCTCATATCATGAAAAATGAGAAGGTATCTATTCATGACACTCATTGAACTCCACACAGGGCAGATCCATAAAGAAAGACATTCAGACATATTATAATCAAACTTGCCAAAGCTAAGGATAAGGAGACACTCTTAAAAGTGGCTAGGGATAACTAAAAATTAACCTACAAAGGAAAATCAGTAAGGTTGAGATCATACTACTCAGTGGAAACCATGCAGGCAAGAAGACAATGGGATGATATATACAAAATCTTGAAGGAAAAAAATTCCCATCCAAGAATTATATAGCCATAAAAATTATCTCTCAAATATGACGGCAAAATTGGGGCATTTTCAGCTAAACAGAAATTTAGGGAATTTGCAAAAAACAAACAAAAATGACAAGAAAAACTAAAGGAACTCCTTGGGTTATAAAGTCAATAACATTAAGCAACAACTTAAGACTATAACACAGAACAGAGCAACTGGATATCAATCCAAAAGGGGTATTACAAAATGAATCATCGGTGAAGCACTAAAAATAGGGAAATAGAGGTGTCATTACATAAACGTTATAACAAAAAGAGGGATTTAAAACAAAATGTAGTCATAGATCATTCATATGGAGAAAAGTTAAGGTGATACAAAGAAACAAAAGACTGGTTTAAATTTAGAAAAATAGGGGTAAATATCAAGGTAACCACAAAGGAAACTGTCAAACTTATGCATCCAAAGAAGAAAGAAGAAAAATATGAAGTCTCAGCAAGTACAAAACTACCAACACTGAAAAAGATGAAAGAGAACACATAAAGCAAAATGACTCAACTCTGAAAATTAAATGGAACAAAGGAATTGTCTACAGTGCACAAAAAACACATCAAAAAGACAGCACTAAGCTCACACAAAGCAATAATCACACTGAATGTAGAAGGATTAAATGCACAAATAAAGAGACGGAGAGCAGATGGGATAAAAAAAAAAAAACTGTAACCTATCTATACGCTGCCTGTAAGAGACTCACCTTTGGCTCAAAGACACAAATAAACTAAAATTCAAAAGACGGAAAAAATTTAACAAGCTAACAATACTCAAAAAAGAGCGGGAGTGGCACTATTAATCTCTGATAAAAACAGGCTCTAAAACAAAACCTACAACATTGGATATGGAAGGGCACTATATAATGTTTAAAGGATAAAGACATGAAAGCTCTAAATGCCATAATCAACCAAGTTGATCTCATAGACATATACAGAACACTCCTCCCAACAGTGACTAAGTATACTTTCTTTTCGAATGCACATGGAACATTCTCCAGATCTGATCACATACTAGGCCACTGAACAATCCTCAACAAATTCAATGTATTGAAACATTACAAAGCACCTTTTGAGACCATAAAGTCATAGAAGTAGAAAACAATAACAGAAAAAGAAAGGCAAAAAAATCGAACACATGGAAATTGGACAACATATTGCTAAAAACTACTGGGTTATAGAAGAAATCAAGGACAGAATAAAGAAATTCAGAGAATCAAATGAGAATGAAAACACATTCTACCAGAACCTATGGGACACAGCAAATGTAGTGCTCAGAGGTCAGTTTATTTCAATAAACGTGAACATTCATAAAGTAGAACAGTCTCAAATCAAAGTACCATCCTCATCACTCAAAGAAGTAGAAAGAGTGCAGCAGAACAGCCTGGACACCAGAAGAAAGTAAACTATAAAAATTAGGGCAGAACTAAATTAAAGAATAGAAAAACGATTGAAAAAGTAACAAGACCAAAAACTGTCTTTTTGAAAAGGGCAACACAATTGACAAACTGACAAAATAAAAATAGACCAGGAAAGAAATGAGACAGGCAGTATCACAACAGACCCAATTTAAATTAAAAGAATTGTAACAGAATGCAATGAAAAACTGTACTCTTAACAAATTTGAAAATCTAGAGGATATGGGCAAATTCCTAAAACACAGTACCTATCAAAATTAACACAAACAAAAGTAGAACTAAATAAACCCATTACAAAGGAACAAATTGAAAAGGTAATTTAAAAACTCCCAACCAAAAAAGTCCTGGCCCTGACGACCTAACTGGAGAAGTCTACCAAACTTTTAGAGAAAATTTAACACCATTATTACTAAAGGAATTTAAGAGCATAGAAAAGGATGGGATACTCCCAAATTTATTCTATGAAGCCAGGATAACCCTGATACCAAAACCAGGTAAAGATAGCCGATAGCCCTAAAAAGGAAAATTACAGACCAGTATCTCTTATGAACTTAGATGCAAAACTTCTCAACAAAATTCTAGCTGATGAATTCAACAATATGTCAAGAAAATTATTCACCACGGCCAAGTGGGATTCATACCAGGGATGCAGGGATGCTTCAAGCAGTCAATCTAATCAGTCACATAAATAAAACAAAAGACAAGAAACCACTTAACTTTATTAATGATGTAGAAAGTGTATTTGACAGTCCAACATCCATTCATGTTAAAACTCAGCAAAATAAGATTGGAAGGAAAATTCCTCAACATAGTAAAGGGCATTTAAAAAAAAAAAAACAGTAGCCAACATCATCCTAAGAGAGTCTGACTGCATTCTCCTTGAGAACAGTAACCAGACAAAGATGCCCATTGTCATCACTTTAAACCAACACTGTGCTGGAGGTTCTAGCCAGTGCAGTCAAGAAAGATAAGCAAATAAAGGGCATCCAAATTGTTAAGGAGAAGTAAAAGTGATCTCCTATTTGGAGAGCATATTATCTTATACACAGAAAGCGCTAAAGAATGCACAAAAAATTCCTGGAACTAATAAAAGAATTTAACAAAATATCAGGAAACAAGATAAGTGTACAAAAATCAGCTGGATTCCTCTACACCAATGAAGAGATCATCAAAGAGGAAAACGCTAAATTAATACCATTCACAATAGCCCCCAAGAAGAGAAAATCCTGAAAAATAAATTGAACTAGAGATGTAAAAGACCCATACAAAAACTTACACTACTTCAAGGAAACAAACGAGACCTACATAAGTGAAGAAACCTACTTTGCTCACAGATAGGAAGACTCAACATCGTGAAAATGTCTATTCTACCCAAAGTGATGTATAGATACAATGCAATCCCAATACAAATTCTATTGGCATTTTTAACGAGATGGAGAAACAAATCACCAGCTGTTTTAGTCAGCTAGTGCTACTCTAACAGAAATACTACGAATGAATAGCTTTAACAAAGGAAGGTTTTTCTTACACAGTCTGGCGGGCTACAAGCCCAAAGTCAGGCTGTCCACTTCAGGAGAAGGGTTTCCCCCTTGTTGTCTCTGGAGGAAATTCCTTGTGTTGTATCAGTCTCTGTTCATGGAGCATCTTGGTGCAGGAACCTCAGGTCTGAACAACACGCTTTTCTCTCGGTGCTCCTTTCTTGATGGTGTGAGGTTCCCAAATTTCTCTGCCAAATTTTTCCCTTTATAGCTCAGGAGACTGCCTCAAGGCACAAAACAAACTTACACATTGAATCTTACTCTATCAACACAACTGCTGCTCATCCACCCTTATTAACATCTTAGAGGCAGGAATTCTAGCATGGAGGAACATCACACAATACTGGGAATTATGACACAGGCAAATTCTTACAGATTTCTTAGGGAACACATTTAATCCATGACACCAACTTCATATAGAAAGGGAAGATACCCAGATAAGTAAAACGTTACTGAAGAAGAAGAACAAAGTGGGAGGTCTCTCACTGCCTGCCTTTAGATACTATTACATTTACACAGTTATCAAAACAGCCTGGCACTGATACAAAAGCAGATACATAGACCAATGGAACAAAATTGAGAATTCAGATATAATAACAACATCTGCCTATGAGCAATGGATATTTGACAAATGTCCAAAGTCCATAAACTGGGGCAAAGATAGTCTGTTTAACTAATGGTATTGGCATAACTGGGTATCCGTTCTCCAAAAAGTGAAACAAAATCCATATCTCACAGCATGAATAAAAACCAACTCAAAATGAATCAAAGACCTAAATATAAAACCTAAAACAATAAAGATCATGGAAGAAACAATAGGGACAACACCAGGAGTCCTAGTACATGGCATAACCGAATACAAAATATTACTAACAATACACAAACACCAGAAGAGAAATAGATAAATGGAAACTCCTGAAAATCAAACATCTATGCTGATCCAAAGAATGTACCAAAAGAGCAAAAAGATAACCTACAGATAGCAGGAAAAAAACTGTCTACCACAAATCCAGTAAGTGTCTAATGTCCAAAATCTACAAGGTACTGCAAAAGCTTAACAAGAAAGATAAAACTAACCCAATTAAAAATTGGCAAAGGATAAAAACAAGCACTTCTCCAAAGAAGACATCCAGGGTGCTAACAGATACCTAGAGAAGTGCTCATGATCATTAGCCATTAGAGAAATCCAAAGCAAAACTACACTGGGATACCATCTCACCCCAACAAACATGGCATTATTCAAAAAAAAAAAAAAAAACACACACACACACACATCAAAAAATAAATGTTGGAGAGCTTGTGGAGAGACTGGAACTCTTCTGCACTGCTGGTGGGAATGTAAAATGGTACAACCACTTTGCAAATAGATTTGGCACTTTCTTAAAAAGCTAGAAATAGACATACCATATGATCTAGCAATCCCACTTCTTAAAATATATCCTAGAAACATAAAGGCTGTCACACAAATAGACACACACACGAATGTTTCTTGCAGCACTGTCCACAACAGCAAAAAGATGGAATCAACCTAGGTGCCCATCAACAGATGAATAGATAAACAAATTATGGTATATTCACACAATGGAATACTGTGCACCAATAAAGAACAACAATGATCTTAGGAAATATCTCATAACCTGGAGTAATCTGTAACAAATTATGCTGATTGAAATTAGTCTGTTGCAAAAGGCAAATATTGTATGAGACCATTATTATAAAGACTCAAGAAAAGGTTTAATCACAGGAAAAAATAGTCTTTGATAGTTACAAGGGTGGGGAGATAGAGATTCATTGCTTAGATAGTAGATATCTATGAAGGGAGTGACAGCACTCAGTAGAAGAGGGGTCAGCACAGCTGGACTATACCAAAATTTAAGAGGTTTCCTAAATATAATCCAGGGTCAGGAGTCTGGGGACAATGGTTTCACTGGACATCTAGGTCAACTGGCATAATAAAGTTTTGTTTAAGAAAATGTTCTATACACCACTTTGGTGAGTGGCATCTGGGATCTTAAGAGGTAGCAAAACGGCATCTAAGCAGCATCAATTTTTCCCAACCCACCTGAAGCAGAGGATAACGGAGGACATTAAGGACAGGAGGAAAATATAAGCCCAGGAGACAGGAAGGCCCATATGATTGGAAGACTACATCAGCATGAGACCAGAATAATTAGATGGTGCCCAGCCACCACCAATGTCTGCCTTGACAGGGAACACAGTGTAGCGTCCCTGAAGTAGCAGGGGAAAAAAAAAATGGGTGTGCAGAAGTAGAATTCAATTAAAAGGCTAGACTTGATAATCCAGCAGACTGTAGGGTTCCCTGGGAACATAAAACCCAGACTCTTTATTAGCCCAAAGCTGAAACCAGTACTGAAGCCAACTCTTTAGACAAAGATTGGACTAGACATTAAGACATAGAGTGACTCTGGCAAACAGTATGCTTCTTGGTTTAAATATACACATTAGACCATCAGCACAGCTCCTCTCTAGAGGTGAGATGGGAGAGTGAAGGGGGACCGGAGCTAGCTAAATGGACACTGGAAGGACAGGGTGGAAAGGAGGAGTGTGCTGTCACAGGGTGAGGAGAGTAGCTAGAGTTGCATATTGGCGTATGCACTGTGTTTTATATGGTAAATTGACTTAGATTTGCAAACTTTCACTTAAAGCACAATAAAATATTTAAAATAAATACAGGAATAAAGGCCAGCTGCTTTACTGTATTTCCCTGTCATCCTTTAAAGATAGTGGGAACTCCAGAGGAGAGAAGAAATTGGAGGAAATGATGGACTGTAGTGAACCATACTTTTACAAACTGAAAACGAATTAACACTGCCCCATTGGGATCTCCAGAGTTGTTATCACTTACGTCATTCATTCTGAGTTTAAATCTGAAGCTCTGGGGAAGAAATAAAAATGGATGTGACATCCTTAAAGGACCATGTAGAACTAAAGAGGGCAAAAAGTTTAGGAAAGTGAACAGTAATGGCTAATAAATGGAAGTCTGCATCAACAGAAACCATTTCTAATTCAAAATGAAATTTCGCTTCCTGAGATCAATCTCAAATTAAGGCCCTATGAACAGTCACATACTTCTCACTTGAAAATACAGAAAAGGTATTCAAGATTCGCTACCCTTTCTTAGAGGAGTTTAAATGTGATTGGCACTGGCTATGTAGACATGGAAATTTGGCCTCATCTTTCTTTAAGTTACCAGACTGATTTATCCGGTGATTTTTAAATTTACTGGCAGAGTCATTCATTAGTAAACTCAGTCAGCTTTCACTTCTGCCACATTCATTGGATGGAGAGTTTATTTTGGTGGATATCAGAAATAATAAGTTTTTATAGCTTTTAGGAGGAAATTTGCCATTTACATTTTTGTTATGGATTTAATTATGTCCCTCAAGAATAAATGTTATAAATCGTAACCCCTACCTCCAGCCCCAGTGGTACAGTGAGTGATTAAGTAGTCAGCTACTGATCAAAGGTGAGCAATTCAAATCCCCCAGTTGCTCCATGGGAGAAAGATATGACAGTCTGTTTCCATAAAGATCATCACCTTGAAAACCCTATGCAGCACTTCTACTCTGTCTGGTGGGGTCGCTATAAGTCAGAACCCACTCAATGACAAAGAGTTTGGTTTGGTATACTTGTGAATGTAATCCCATTTGAGAATAGAGTTTGCGAATGAGGCCACATCAATGTAGGATATGTCTTAAGGCAATCATTTTTGAAATATGAGGAGAGCAGATTAGGCACTGAAGCAAGGAAGCATAGATTGGAGAAGATATGTACCACCACATGAAGATCAGCAAACCAAACCATTGCCCTTGAGTCGATTCTGGCTCACAATGACCCTATAGAACAGAGTAAAACTTCCCCATAAGATTTCCAAGGGTTGGCTGGTGAATTCAAACTGCCAACCTTTTGGTTAGCAACTAAGTCCTTAATCATCGAGCAACTTGGATTTCAAAGATTGCCCACTCACAAACCTATTCCCGCTGAGTCGATTCTGAATCATATCAGCGCTACAGAAGATCTCCCAGAAGTTGAAAAGAGACAAGGACCTCCCCCAGAACCTGACAAGGCCATGCTTTTGGACTCCTATTCTCCCAAATTGTGGGACAATAAACCTTTATTTATTAAAGAAAACCACTTGTGGTACTTTTGTTATAGCTGCACTAGAAAAATCAATATAATTTTGTATAATTATTTTCTAGTAAATATACTATAGCTGAGAATTTTCACTAAGTTGTAATAAGAATCTTTTTTTCTCTTTAATTTTATTTATTTTGTTGTTTAGAATACACACAGCAAAACAGACACCAATTCAACAGTTTCTAAGAATCATCATGAATGTCTAATTCTTTTGAGAAAAAATCCTAAGTAAATATAAACTTACCAGTGCCCCATACTTTCTTATCCTTTTGGTATGGAAATATAATGTTAATGTAAAGTCTGGTTATTACATAGATTGATTCTGATGTCATAATACCTTTGTTATTAAATTTTGGAAAATTAATTGTATATTTCATGCACTAGTGAATGGAACACAAATGAAACATTGCTGCTGTTACTTGCATTGTGTTGACTTTAAGGGATAGGAAGATCTATAGCTCTATAACTAGCTGTAGACGAACAGCAAATGAATCAGTTAGTGGACTCCGGTCAGGTGAATATTGTCAAGCCTAGTAGTGCTAACTTGAAAGTTAAATTATCTTCAAAAGTAAAGAAAAAAACTCACAAAACTTTCACTTCTCAACTGATGAGCATATTCTAATAAGGTCTTCTATTGCCAAGAATTATTATATTTATGAAGCATTTCACAATCCAATTCCTAGTGTAGCAAGAAACCTTACAAAACCAGTAGGGCCAAGATCTATACCAGTAGTCATTAGTATAGCTATCAAAATAAAATGAAGAAGAGTTATTTGATAACGTAGTGTTCTTTATTTCAGGCACTTTTAAAATCCATACTTCTTTTAAAAAGTAATAGATTGCTTTCCATCTATAATAAGGCTAGGCCTACTTTGATTTTCATTTTAATCTTTTACTTCATCAAACTGTCTCTCAGTAGCCATAATTTTTTTGTACTGCATGATGTATATTATAGCTTCCTTAGATAACCAGGCAGAACTCATAATTTGTGGCAAAGTAAGAAGTTAAGAACTTAAAACTTTTAAAGGCAGAGATGACTGAATTGTGCCGTACTATCTGCAGGATTACAGAGGTGACTTTTGCAAGAAAGAAAAAGACCTCTTTCATAAATCCAATATTTTACTTTGACTCTAAGCATCTTTTATATTCTGCTTGTAACCAATAAATGAACCAGCATAGTCTAGATCAGAACAGTGGGTCGGTTTGCATATTAATTTTGGATTTGGTCACTAAATCACCTAGTACTAAGTAGAGCATTCTTAATAAACTTTATTGTGTTTATCAAATACACATGTTATTTATCCCTATAAATATTTATAAGCCATATATACATATACACATTTACACAACTCCAAAGGATTTCTGTTCACAGTTATACTGTGAAGTGATAACTATTTCAGAATGTATCACATGTTACTTAATGCAGATAGGGATCAGTATCGCTAATTTAAGTTATTAATTCACCCATTCTTCTGAAAGATCCAGTCTCTTTTGGAGGAAACTCTTCATTCCAGTCTTACTATGCTAATTCATTTAACACTTAGACTAGAGAGGTGTATTTTTCTGTGGGAATATTATTTCTCTTCACACAATTTATGAAACATTGTCCAACATACTTTCTTTGTTGAACCAAAAAAATGCCAGGCAAACTTACATGTTGAGTTTCTGTTAGAAAAGACATACTGTGGGAGAGGACAAATAGAAGAAAATTCTCTCCTACTATTGGATAAACTGTCGCAATTTACATAAGCAGTTACATAAGCAAGACACTCTCTTTTTTTTGTTCCTTCCAGTCGGATCCAACTTGATGGCACTTGGCTTTGGCCAGTAGATTGTAGGGCCACGAGCCCACACTTGATTTGACAGACTATTAAGATCATAAAACTTTAATGGCCAGACACATCTTTGAATGACTCCTTACTGTTTCCCAAAACTCTAAGGAAAGTGGCATAGATACTGAAGGCAATTTCAGAAGAGATATTAAAAAATGTATTAAATGCCACCTGATGAGTGGCAACTAGGGTCTTAAAAGCTAGCAAGCTGCCATCTAAATAGCATCAGATGGTCCCAATCCACCTGAACCTGAGGCAAATGGACGACATTGAAGACAGGATAAAAATACAAGATCACCAGATGGAAGTGGCCACTTGAGCCATAGCCTGCTTCAGCATGGGACCAAAAGAACTAGATGGTGCCCTACCACCACCAATGGCAGCCCAGATGAGGTACACAGAACAGAGCTCTGGACACAGAGGGTGATGGGGGGCAGAGTTACAACTCTACCAAAAGACCACACTTGATGGTCCTTCTGAACTGACAGACCACTGGGAGAGCAGCCCCCAGACTCCCCACACTGCTTCCAGAACCAGGGCCAGCTCCCCAGACAAAGACTCAGCTGGAGCATACAAAACAGAGTGATACTGGAGGCCAACAAACTTTTAAAAAAAAAAAAAGTACACTGGGTTGTCTGAGGGACACTTTGCTGGAGCCAAGTTGATTGGGTAAGGAGAGCAAGACCTTGGTCAAAAGGTCACAGGAAGTTCTGAACAAAAGGGGAAGCAGGCTGTCATGTGGGGGATGACAGGGCAGTTAAAATAGAATGTAGGTGAAAGTTCTGGGTGTTACATGGCAATGTGATATAGACTGTAAAATTGTTCTTAATTCACAATAAAAAGAAAAAAAGAAATATGTTGATGAATTGTTATTTGGTGGTTGGGGTTGCCTTCAAGTAGATTTTGAGTCCTGCCCCTCTTGTGTACACAGCAAAACTGTGCTCCAAGGGATTTTCATGACTGTCACTTTTCAGAAGCGGATCAGCAAACCTAACTTGCAAGGTGCTACTGGGTGAGTTTGAACTGGGAACCTTTTGGTTAGCAGTTCAGCACTTAACCATTTATGGCACCCAGGGACACTTTTTGATAAATGGCAACATTAATAAGTAGGTATCTAGACTTTGAAAGGAAAACTACCGTTTTTGATGAATTTGTTCTTTTTTGGTATCATGTAACTTAATATTCAAAACTTTTAAAAAAATTAGCCTGTCACGACAATTGATATAACCTAGCCACTATGTTTTATAATCAAACCAGCAATAACAATGTAACATTCCAATGTAACTTGGCAGAAATAAGACAATGGTCAGAAAGTACTTCTCAATATTTTTAACTTCCTTCTTTGTATCTACTGAACTGTACATCTTTAACTTCTTTCCTTGCATTTGAACTTCAGTAAAGTAATATTGGCAAAAAAAAAAAATGTTTTAGATATCTTGATGCCAGAAATGCACAGATAAAATTAACATTGATAGATTAAACCAGCTAGTTCTCGATTTAGCAGTGCTTTTCTTGGTTATTTTGATTAATACTCTAAAGTTCAAAGGCTTTTTTTAAAGCATGTCTTAGAAGATGAAGGTTGCTGGCCAAACAGAAGGCTAACAAACTTGGCATTTTCAAAAAAATTGCACCCCTCAGTTCTGTTCTACCTCCAACGTAAGGACTCATAGCTCTGTATTAAAAGATCACCTAGGGCTGTGCAATGATAAAGAACAATAATGATTTCAGGAAGTATCTCATAACCTGGTTTCAACCGGAAGACATTATGTTCAGTGAAATCAGTTGGCGGCACAAGGACAAATACTATATGAGACCCCTACTATAACGACTTAAAAACAGACTCATGTACAGAAGAAGACTCTTTTGACAGCTACAAGGGAGGGGAAAGGGAGGGAGAGAGAGAGTTAGGTATAGATTAGATAGCTGATAGAAATTTGGTTGGGTGAAAGCAGTGACAACACACACTAGAAAGGAGATCAAATTAACTGTACTTCAACATAAACTGAAAATTCTTCTAGTCTTAGCCTAACATCACAAGAACAGAGTAGCATGGACAGGGGTCCAGGGACCATGCTCACAGGGGACATCAAGGCCAATTGGCATAACTAGACTATTGCTAAGAGAGTCTTCTGCACTCCGTTTTGGTGAGTGGTCTGGAATCCTAAAAGCTAATGAGCTGCCATCTGAGGTACACCAAATGATCCCATCTCAGCTGGGTCAGATGATCACCAAGGACAAAAAAGACATAAGGAAAAAAGAGCCCAGAAGACAGAAGGATCCACATGTATTGGTGACTGTACCAACATGTGATCTGAAGAACCAGATGTGCCTGGCCACCACCAATTATAGCTGTGATGGGGCACACAATGTCACTTCCCAATGACAACAAGAAAAAAAGAGGGGTACACCTCATGAACTCCACTAAAATAGTGCAGTTGGTGGTCCAATGGCCCAAGACTTCCCCTGGGAGCATGGCCCCTACACTTGCTGCTGCCCCTGATCATTAATCATTACTGAGGTCAACTCTTCGGACAAGAATTGATTGGACTCAGGGACATAAAGTGGCCATATGGCGTGTCCACTGTATGGTTCTATGTATCTACAGGATGCCATCCTACTGACCTCTTACTAGAAGGGAGAGGAGAGGGTGGAGAGGACGGGCGAGATTGTTAGCAAGATATGACATGTATAGAATGGAAAGGAAGAGTGTGCTGTCACCAGGCAAGGAGACCAGAGGGAACTGCAGATAAGCAGGCACACAAATTTAACTTGAATTGTATATTGCTTTCACTCAATCACAATTAAAAAAAAAAAAAGATCACCTAATAAAAAATTCAGGAAGTCTGGTAGTGTAGTGGTTAAGTTATGGCTGGTAACCATGAGGTCAGCAATTCAAATCCACCAGGCACTCTTGGAAACTTTGTAGGGCAATTCTACTCTGTCCTATAGGGTCACTATGAGTCAGAATGAACTCTATGGCAGTGGGTTTAGTAAAAAACTTACTGTCATTTTTCCTACTAATGACCAGAAGACAAACAGTAAAACAATGTTAGCTTGAAAATAAAGTCACTACTGAAGTCTTCTTAGAACCAAAGAATTAGTTTAGCTTAACCAATAATGAATGTCTGCATTGAACATTGTGCTCCTTTAAGTATTATCATATGGGATCACACTGAAAACAGCAACTTGAAAGATTAAATAGGAAACATAGGGGGCAGTAAATTTATATTGATGAGGGTTTTTTCCCAGTGGGTAGGGAAAGAACAAGTTGGAAAAGGAGGGTGAGTATGGTTGTACAACTAGAGGAATGTAATCAATGTTGCTGAACTGTACATGCAGAAACTGTTGAATTTATGTGTGTTCTGTTGTGTATATTCTCAACAATAAAAAGAAAATATAGAATCAACTATAAAACAAATAAAATACCAGAAAATAAATTGACTGAGCTCTACTCCAGTATTTTCATCAGATGATAATAGGCATCCAGTCATTGGTGTATTGACTTTTGCTTCAAATTAAGGTCTACTTGGACAGGATAAAGGATCTATACATTTTATACAAATATACTATACATGCACTTTTTGTTGGTAAGAGAGTATTTTAAGACAGCTTCTTTTTCTTTCATCTTGAAGGACAGGGAATTTGCTATTACTTGCATTCAAAGCTTTGCCTTCAGTGGTCTTGTATTGCTTTTAGCCTTTGAGTTGTGTGAAGACTTTGCCCTTCAAATTTTTTGATGAAAAGGAAAAAAAATCCTCATTTCTTTGTAATATTATCATCTGTGACAGCATTGGCTTTATCATATTATCAGCACAGCCTGAGACATTTTATAACATGAGTAAAGTTAATTGGTTATTGATAGTAACATAGACAGGAAAGCATTCTTTATCTGCTCTGTTTCCATTAACTTGCCAGAAGTTAACAAACTGACAATAGGGAAAGGGCTCTGGTGGGCAATAGTTAAGAGCTCTGGGTTAAGCTAATCAAAAGGTAGGCAGTTTGAATTCGCCAGTTGCTCCTTAGACACCTTATGGGGCTGTTCTACTCTGTCCTGTAGGGTTGCTATGAGTTGGAATCGACACAAAGGCAATTAGTTTGGGGAAGGAGAATGATGCAGCTCTTAATTCTATATAAATATGCCACAGTGAGAAGAGACAGAAGCAGATTCTAGTAAAGAGAATAAAGTTCCTATCAACCAAGCAAATGATCAGTGTTTATTAACCAGCTACACATTTCTTGCTGGCCAGGTTATCTGGCGCTGATGCTAGTGGTGGTAGTGGTAGTGAACTTTTAATAGATACTTGGTTCTGTTATGTTTAAATTGGTAATCTCCAATCTCATTTTTAAGAGATGACAGATGTTAAGGGTTCATCAAAATCTCTACCACAGATTTGACACCATAGAGGAATTAGAATGTGAAATATGGAGTTTAGAGACTATGTGATCCAAATGGATGAGTTGAATTGAGTTGATTTTATCATATAGTGGGGGAACCACGGATGTTGAAACTGCACTCAGTAACCAAATAGCCGGAGGTTCAAAGTCCATCCAGACATGCCTTAAAAGAAAAGCCTACTTCTCTACTTCTGAAAAGTCAACCATTGAAAGCCCTATGGAGCATAATTAAACTCTGACAAATGTGAGGTCTCGATGAGTCAGAACTGAATCAAAGGTAACTAGTGAAAACAGATTGGGAAGAAACACCTGGCAGTCTACTTACGAAAATTTGCCAGTGAAAATCAGAAAGACCCTAATGGCACAATCCACAACCCATCAAAGGGATGGCATAGGAGCAGGCAGTGTTTAGTACCACTGTGCATGGGATCACCACGTATCCAGGGCCTACCAGACGATAGCTAACAATGACAACAGCATAGATATCAATCAAAGCAAAAATAATATAGCAGTGTGAGTCCTGCGATGAAACTTATTGTTACTTTTAACATTATATACACCACTTACCCTGCGCCCCACCCCATCAGGTAGCATTTTACAATAAAACAAGGCTTTCATTATTCATATTCTTATCTAACGACTGTATTGTTTGGTACTGTTCAGTCACTCATGTAATGGAGTAGAAATGCCCTATAGGATTTTCTAGGCTATAATCTTTACAGACGCAGATTGTCAGCTGGTGGGTGGATTGGAACTGCCAACCTTTTGGTGAGCAGCCGAGTGCTTAGCCTTTACCTCAACAGAACAACTATTGTGCTACCAGGGTAACAAAGGGGGAAAACTTACCTTTAAAAAAAATAAGCAACCATAAAACTAGAAGTTCCAACAGAGGATATTTTGGGAGGACATTTAGTGAAGAACTAAATCCTTTTTTATCTTTGTTTTCCCATCTGTAAAGCAACTATTAATAATATTCAGTGAGAATTTATAAACACACAGCTTTTTTTCTTGAACTACAAATGGTAGTTTAAATAACTCTTTCTCACCTTTGAGACGGTTTTTGGCTCCCATGTGCATTTGGAGCACTGTATGTGCCTACTTAATATGCGATGTGCTCACTGTAGCCTCAGGGAAATCAAGAAACAACTCTGAGCTAAGCTTAACTTCACATAGTAGTGAACAAGTGGCCTCACTTGTAAGGCAGCTTTATGTGATGCTAAGTATGTAGTTTGGTCATGGTATCAGAAGGGACCAGTCCTTGAAGCAGGACATCATGCTTGATCAAGTAGAGGGTTATTGAAAAAGAGGAAGACTCTCAACAAGGTGGATTGATATAGTGGCTGCAACAATGAGCTCAAACATGGCATTGGTGGGGAGAATGGCACAGGACTGGACAGTGCTTCATTCTCTTGTGCATATATATGGTTACAATGAGTCAAAACTGGTTTGACGGCACCTAACAACAACAAAATTATTTATCAAGTTCCAGGAATTATTTGGCACATTTATTTAAATTCTACATTTAAAATTTTGGCAGCATTTAGCTCATACTAACTTATTAATAATAATAACTCTTAGGACAAGGATAATAGAGTCAGTTAAAAAACAAGTCACTCAGTTTATACAAAGACTGGGTATTAAGATGCGTACCTTCTAAACTCCGTAACTCTTAAGCTTAGTCTTTAATCTTCATCTGAACATGTTCTACAATTTTTCCTTCAGTTCCATTTTGCCATATCTTTGGGAATTATACCACTTCTGGCATAAACAAAAGTATAGTCAGAATTTAATTCAAAGACCTCTTTAGTGTGGTAGCTAGCCTGAAACTGTCCTCAACTTGTAAAGTCACATAAAATGATTAATAGAGAACAAAAGAAGCTGTCCAAAACATTATTTCCTGGTGTGACTCACTTTGTTCTCTACGCAAATTCTTAGTTTAAAAAAAAAAAAAAAAAAAAAAAAAGCCTTTGTGCAGATCTCAGGAGTCTTAGGCAAAGTTCTTACTGGAGAATATTGCAGTCCATGCACACATATTATATAGGTTAATATTTCGAGCTTACATTCATTTTGTGTTCATGCAAGCCTGATAGTATCAATTTATACCTTTTGTTATATCCTGATACCCTTAATTCAATCATTTTAGTATAGGAGTCTAAACTTAAAAAACTAGAGCGTCCTACCAGGATAATGTTGTTTTCCTGATAATAAGCATTTCATAGCTCATTTTGCATGTAAATGACTGGACAATAAATCTACAAGGCTCACCAAACATGCCTTGTGGACTTGGTAGGAAGTTGCTTCTTTTCTGTGTAAAATAGAATCCATAGCCAGTCTTCAGTGCATAACTTCCTTGGTCTTTTCAGAATGCTTGATAGTCATTTTTTTCTCTAAAACTAGACTGAGATCGCATTTTTGAATTCTGCAGGACTCAGAATTGAAAAAATATTAAAATATCATTCATTGGCCACCTGTTTCTCCCCTTCCCTCACATATGACTCTCCCTTGCAGCATCCCTATTTAGAGAATATCACCCTTAATTCGATCAGCTCAACATTAGAAAACTCACTACTCCTATAAGCAGTTCATTTCACCTGTGGCCAGCTCTGATAGTTATAAAATCTGCCTAAGCCAGAATCCGTAGGTTCTACCACTTGTACCTTCGGTTCACAAATATTTATTGAATGAGTACTTTGTGTCAGTGACTGTGCTAGGCATTGAGGGAACAAATATAAATAAAGTAAGAATGGTCACCTTGGGGTAACAAATGAAATTTCTCCTTCATAATGAAATCCTTCAAATATTTGAAGTCTGCTACCATGTGTCTCAAGAATCTTGTCTTCCAGAGGATGCAAGACCATAGTTCCTCATATATCATGATTCCAGCACTCCCAATGACCTACAACATTTTTCTGGATGAACTCCAAATTACTGATCTCATTTTTAAAGGATAGTGCCTGGAAACACCAAGAGTCCTATTACATCCCCGTTCTTCCCTTGAAAGTTGCAGAAGCCTGCGTCACACTGAGAACTTGTTGATTTTGGTGCGAACTAAAATGCCTAAGTGTTTTTACAATAAATACATCTAGCCAAGCTAAGTGCCGTCAAGTCGGATCCGAGCTTCTGTTATATTAATTTGTACACAGGAGTTTGGTACCTAATTTCAGTATTTCACATTTATTCACATTAAGTTTCATCTTGGTCAGCTCACACTGTCATGATCTCTTTACACTCTCATTTATGTAATCCAGTTCTTCATGATGGACCAATTTGGTAAAATACCTTCTGTATTCGTATTCAAGTCATTAAGAAATTCAGGTTTTAGCATTTTTGTCCTACTTGACCTTTCACCCTAACCTCTTTTGTGTCAACAATTAGTAGTCACCATTTTTGTTGATATTCTTCGTGCCAAGTATTAGGAGAGATGAAGACTAGAGGAGTCAAAGATAAGTATATGGCTCAATCTTTGCCCCTAAGATGCTTATAATTTTGTTCAGAAGACATTTATCACACAAAAAAGAAACAATTACATAGCAATGCAGGATGGTGTGCTTTTGAAATAATGTTGTGAGATGGATTTACAGACCAGTACTCAAGTCCATTACTTTATAGATGACTCTCAAGCAATCAAATAGCTTATTGGCTTAGTAAAAGCTTTAATCACTACAGGGATAGGGAGTAGAGATCAACGTGGTTTGAAAGTCAGCATAAGATATCATAGAGGTAGCAAGACTGCAAAGCCATAGAGACCTAGTTTTCTTAGGCTAGGACTAAAAGAGAAATCAGTATTGCCCTGGACTTTACATCTTAGTTAAGTTCTTAAAAGTCCTAACTGAAGTCTTTCTTATCCCAAACTGGAAGAGTGAGATGTCTGATTCATAACATAAAATGTATACATACTAACATGAATACAATTTATGAAAATATATGTTTTTCTAAAGAACAGACATCGAAGTAGCTCCTAGCTTCTCCTAGGTGAGAGTGTTAGATTCCATCCCTATACCCTACCTAAACTTGGAGCTATATTTGATTGTTTTTCAAAATGCATATTTGAATACTAGAAGCCACAATTACAAAAATGTCAGATAACATTAATTTAATAAGGTTTGTTGCAAAAAAAAAAAAAAAGCACAGAATTTTTATCTTGATATACTCCCCCCCTTTTTTTGCAGAAAAGTAGCATAAATATGTGGACAGGACCTTCCAACTCCTCCCAAAAGACCTTGTGATTCTTCTTTCTCCCATCCATGAAAGTATCATAGGCTCAGAATTTGATTGTTGTTTTTCCCTAAACAAAGGAATCTCTTGAAAAAGAAGCAGCACTCAGTGAAAGACTGACATGATCAGAGACTGCCCCCTGCCTTCCTACACAGCACATAGAGTTCAACACCTTTTTTCATTGAAAATCCTACCAACTTTGAGAAAGACTTCGTATATAACGTGCCACCCATAACTAACATTTTTTTTTCCAAGTCAGTGCCCCTGCTTGAGGAACATTAAGAGCAAAAATCTGCTGTGTAAAACTCTATAGAAAATGTTGAAGCATGCATGCCGTACCTCAATAATGGATATTATATATGTGATGATAGTTTTTTTCTTGCTTAAACACAGATATGAAATGCTGAAAATACAATCTCACACAATTGTATAAGTATTTAAAAAAAAAACCCTCTATCAGGATTTCTTCTATATCTGACAAAATATGGATAGAAAGAGTATCAAAATGCTTTGCAATTTATGTCCTGTGGCAAGTAACACGGGGGGAGATCTCCTGCTAGAATTTTTGTGCAGCTTCTATTGGTCTTCACAAATACCCTGCCTTGGAAGTTTTTAATAATCCAGTCACTTATTTTCAAATCTACCTCAGACTATAATCTTTTATGTGTGTTAAAATAGAGATCTCTGGTCAAGAGAGGAAATAATAATGATTAAAGAGCTAAAGTTTTCTGGTCAGTTACTGGTTGTTAACAAGAAAGTTTCCAAAGTCTTAGCTGATGAGGAACTTTGTTTCTACTTAGAATCAATTTTCTCTAATTTCTTCCTGAATTTTTAAATCTGTCACTTTGGAAAAATAAGTATTTGAGGTGAGACGAAAGCTCCCTAGCATAAAAGTTTTAAAGACAGGTCTACATAGCCTAAGAAACGCCGGCAAATTTCTGGAAGCCATACTCCGGAAAGCACTAGGGATTTGCATCAAACCCGAGGATTTCAGGATAAAGGATTCCACTTTCCAGAAACGACTTCCATAGACCCGAGGAAGGGAAGGAAAAAGAAATGAAAACCCTCCACTGATCTCCAGGATGCATTAGGCAGGGGTTCGAGAAAACCTCTCTGGCAACGACCGAGAGCGCCAGCTTGTACTTGTTCAAATTTGCTTTCCAGAAAAAAAGAGAGAGAGAGAGAGAGAGAAGAAAAAAATTGCTTCCTAAGTTTCTTCTGACACTGTATTCTATGGGATGGGCCGTTGTTGCCAAGACCGCCTATAAGCTCCATAGGGTCCGCCAGAACTCAGCCTAGTCGCCTCCCAAAGAACCGGAGAAGGCGGTACGCGCGGCTACTGCAGGGGTAGCAAAGCCTGCGCTCCCGGCCGAACCTGGCACCCGGATGCCGGCTCTGTCTCCGGCTCCCGCACAGCATTCCAGGTTCCGGGCCTCTCCACGAGAGCCGCTCAAAGGCAAACTTGTCCGTTCGTGCCTACCTAAACTGGGAAGCCCAGAGCGCGCTGCCCTACTAGCCAACTTTCCATCCGCTGCATAGTGAACCTTCAGACCCCTGCGTGGGTCTCACCCTTAGTCCCGTCTCAGCCTTTTTGCCTTTCCGGGGTAGGAGGACAAGACAGCTTAAAGAGCGAGACAGGTGATTTCTATCATCATTCACTCCATGCCGGTTCATCCGGGAGCTAGGAAAAGAGCACAGGTGCCCGCTCCGGCTTCGCATGCTGTCTGCCGCTCTCTGCTTGGCAGTCCATTTTGCCTTTGCAAATATATCACAGAGATTCATATTTACATTTTTAAAAGTAATACAGATGCTCCGGTCTCTGACAAAATAAACATAGTTCCCTCCAGAAAATCCAAAAGAAAGCATCCCTCACTCACGGTCATAAAGAGAATACTTGGAAAGTTTTAAAAGACGAGCGCTTAATTTTTCTTTTTAAGAGACGACATACGTTTTCTCCTCTGTATTTATACATTACTGTTCGCTAACGAAGCATTTTGAAAGACACTATAGTTATGCAGTCCGTGGAGTTGGCAGCTCTGTTGCCACCACCTGTGCGACATCGTGACAGTAGCATTCAACAGATGCTTAAAAAAAAACTGTGATGAAACAAAACTTTGTGTGGACAGTATGACCATTGACAAATTAGATTTTAGAGCCGCGAGAAGTATCTACTATAATTAGTGGAAATGAAGGGAATCAGAGGATTTCTAAATGCCCTGTGTATCCTTTCACAAATTGGGAAACTGAGGCACAGGGAGTAGTGACTGGTTTTCAGGGCACCCAGAATAGGAAAGAGACTCGACTCTTTATCATTGTCCACCACTCCTCGTTGATCCCTAACTTTTGGAGTTAATGTCTCCCCAAGCGGACCCGGCTCTCCATTCTTTCAGAGCTCTGCCAAGCTCAGCGGTTCTCCGAGCCATGACATGTCTCCCTATTAACTTATTCTATATAATCTCCTCTTGGCGATTCACGTCCTGTCCCAAAGCAACCAAACCCGAGTCTCTCTCTCCTTTTTTGGTCCAACTACTTTCGACCTGTGAGAGGCCAGTAACCACCTTTCCCACCCGCGGTCCACAGTGCCTTGCAGCGGAGCCTCTGCGGAGACCGGACCATTCCCTCACCCCGGAGTGCCCTGTTTTCCTCTTAGAAGAAATCGGCTCTGCCCAGCTCCCAGGTGGAAGTATCTCCTCTGTCAATCTGGGCCTGGTTGCCTCCAAGGCATCTTTGCCAAGGTAGCCCTAACTGCCCTTCTCTGCACTGCAGCCGGGACACCGCAGGCACCTGCCCGGTGCCTAGGGACCGGTAGACCAGAACTCTGCCTGCCGGCTTGCAGCTCAACATCCCAGCAGTTGCCCAAAAGGTGCTTTTGTGGTTCACCCCTTGCCTTGCAGCCTTGACCGTCCCTTGACAGCTCTTAAGGGGCCTGGACAACCAGCTGGCCCTGGGATCCGGGCTCCTTGCGTGAGAGAGAGGTCTAGTCCCTCTTGGAAGATCTGAAAGAACTCCTGCCCTTACTGTATCTATTTAAACACTTTTCCGGGACTCTGAGACCAGGAAAGGAATTATGACCTCCAGGGACACGAAGGCCGAGGACGTTTTTTCTTCTTTCTCCCTTTCCTGCATTTGGGACTGAGGATAAGGGTGAGGAAGCTGGCCTTAGAACCTGGCAGTAGCCTTTGAGCTCTAAATCTGTGAGTAAGTGCCTTAGTTGTAAAAAGAGGACGTGTTCGGAACTGGAGACCCTGGAAGTAAGTTTCAAAACTTGGAGGAACTTGCAAGACTCCTAGGAAGTTTGTTTGCTAAGCTAAAATGTACAGGACTGTGTGTGTGTGTGCGTGTGTGTGTGTGTGTGTGTGTGTGTGTGTGTGTGTGTGTGTGTGTGTGTGTTGGAAGGGGTGTTCTTTGAATCTTTAAGAATACATTTTTGAGAGCCCTTCCTGTCATGACTGACTCAGCTTCCCCCCTACCCCTATTCCCACCCCCCCTCCACGCCTCAGGAATGGTTAATCATTCCCCCGCTTCCAGTTATGGGGTCTCAGGCCCCCTGCCAACAGGCTCCAGATGCACTAAAAGACCGGTCCAAAGTGGCGGGGGGGGGGGGGGGGGGGAGGCAGTGTAACGCCAAGCGTTGATTGGCTATATTTGGCTCCACCCCTCATCCCGTGTTGGGCACAAGAGCGCGGTGCAGCTTCTCCATCGCGGGGTAGGCGCTCTGGTGCCCGCCGAGGACACTTCTTTCCTTGGCTGCACTTTCCGAATCTGCCTTTGGAGCGGTTAGACTGCCAGCCTTGGCCGCTCCATCGGCCCCACTCCCCCTTACCTGCCTAGCGCATAAGAACTTTTCCTCCTTCTGTTTGGACATTGTTGTCGTCGGAGTCTTCGAGATCGTCGTGGTGCTCGCGTGATGGCCTTCGTCCGCTTAGAATAGTGTAGTTAGTTAGGGGCCATCGGAGAAGAAAGAAGACGCGAATAGTGCAGAGATGCTGGAGGTGGTCAGTTACTAAGCTAAGGCAAGATAGTGGATAGAGCCAAGCCAAACCTAGCCGGGGGGCGCACGGTCGCCCAGAGGAGGTCGACTTGCCGGCGTTTCCCATCTCGCTGAGCTCCCTCCGTCCCTCCCTCCCTCCGCCGAGGCGCGAGGTTGCGGCGCGCAGCGCAGCGTAGCGCACCGACTGCCGCGGGCTCCGCTGGGCGATTGCAGCCGAGTCCGTTTTCCGTCTAGCTGCCGCCGCGGCGACCGCTGCCTTGTCTGCCTCCCGGACGTTAGTGGTAAGTTGGAGCCCTAGGCGGCATTGTATTCGGAGACCCTGACGGTTTGGGGGGGGGGGGGTGGGAGCGGGGATAGGTCCCGGATGGTTGCAGCCTCCAAGACCGCACTGGCTAGGGCGGGGGGGAGGGAAGCAGACGAGAGGGGATGCTGAACGCATACATCGAGGGGAGATCGGTGTCTCCTGGAGGAGAGAGGGGCTTAGGTTCCACGGGCGGGGCATCAGAGTCTCGAAGGAAGATGGAAAGCGGGGGCTCGAGATGAAGGGCGAAGACGCGGGTTTCGCCCGGGTGTGGGGGAAACGCAGACAGACACAGAAGAAAACGCAGGTGCGGTCTCAAGAGGAGGGGAGCGGTGGAAAGGAGAGAGACTGAAAATAGGGGTGTCACTGGACAAGTGGCGGGGAATGCGGAAGCTGCAACTGAGTTGGGGCTAAGGGTTAAATTCCTAAGAAATCGGACTTTGGGTGGGTGGGAGGGGTTTCAAGGCTAGGAATTCTGGAAGGAGGGGTGAGGGACGAAGGGTCCTTTATTATGCTCTCATTCAAAACGGACCCTAATTTCCTGAGACGCTCAGTGAGCACCAATGACTGAGAGATCCACACTGCGGCTCTGTGTCTTGGTGTACCAGCTCTAGGCTGCCTTTAAACAACGCTGCTGATTTTCACGTAAGTTTAAGACAGGAGTCTAAGGACATCCAGTGAGCCTTTTAATTACTTTACCTAAGTCACTTGGTGACAGTTTTATATCGGTCTTGAAGAGGGTTGCAGAAAAGTCTCCCGTGCTGCCTCTTATCATTCCCATTCTTTCACTCAGTTTAAGCTGACAAGCAATTTTGACAGCGCACTCAGAACTGCTAAACATGAGAACAGGTTGCCGTTCCTGACGCCATAAAGTTCGTCATTGCAAAAAAAAAAAAGTGTCTGTGTGTCTGTTTATTTTCTGCGCCGTGCCTTTTGGTTTCCTGTTGGCTAGTGTGTGATCCAAGGTGACAAACATTTTGCATTGTATTCAAGACCCCATTATTTAAGCGACAGCCCTCTCTCACTCAAATTCGGAAGGCGACGTTCAGCATTGAAAGAATATTTAATTCGGTCGAGAATCACTGCCAGTACCTCACAGCTTCATTAATATTTACCAGCACAAGTCCCATCCAGGGAAGCGTCTGATTGCCAGCCGCTGAGTGCACGTGCCCCTCACCACGTAGATTTTAGGCAAGCTAAATGAAGGAAGCTCACTCAAGAGACAACTAAAACTGACCTAAAATGCCTGGGGTTGGGGAAGACTATGCAAAGAAGCAACCCCCTGAACTCCCCAGTTAGCAGAAAATCGTGACCTCACACACACAGTGATTAAAAAGGGCGGGGGGGGGAATCTGGGTTCTAAAGTTTAAATTTTGCAATAGGAAGTTCATCTACATATCATCGTCACAATCAAAATAGAAGCACGGTTGAAGGAAGATATGTCTAGATACGTGTACATATGCGTAGACACAGTGAAAAAAGGCCAATTCTTTGTAACCTAGTCATTTCTTCTGCAGTGTTTCAAACATGCTGGATATTGCCATTTCAGAAGAGTATATCATTTCCCTTGCACCTTGCTGCTCAGGAATCATGCCCTGGCCCCGCCATCCAGGAATAGGGGCAATTATATTTTTTCCCCTGTATTTCAGGGGATGTAGGTTACAGAATAAGTGAGCCTTGATGACGCAGTGATGAAATGCTTGGCTACTAACCATGAGGTCACTGGTTCAAATCCACCAGCAGCTCTGCTGCGGGAGAAAGATGTAGCAGTCTGCTTCTATAAAGATTTACAAGAAAAAGCTGTGGTAGTCTGTTTCTATAAAGATTTATAAACTTGGAAGCTCTGTGGGGTGGTTCTGCTTTGTCTTGTAGGGTTTCTATGAGTTACAATAGACTCAATGACCATGGGTTTTAGGTTATAGAATATTTAATCATATTTTTCATTCCCTGAGTATGTTCTTTTGATCCTCCTGGGAAGGAAATAAAATACTTGTTTGTTTCACTCCCATAATTTCTTTCTTAATAGACAGCTTTTATCACCTACAGCAACAAGCTCCACACAAGTCCTGACACTCGGAAGGTGGATAAGGCTAGTGGTTGCAATGCCAAGGTAGGATTTCGGATGTTTAAACCAATGCTGGCAATGTTTTTTCTATCTGTAGAATCTAGGCAGGGTTCTTAACCCTTATTATGCTTTGTTGAGGGATTAATCTCATTCTAGAACTCTCATGGATGAGAAAGATGACTGTACAGATTATAACAAGGCAGGCTTTGGCGCAGTATAAATTCATGGGAAGATCAGTGAGAGCTGATATCTAAAAAAATAAAGCAAAAAAATACTGGATTGCAGGCATAGAGTCAGGAGCGATCACGCACATGTATTATTTCATGTAGTCTTCATCGCAACCCTCTAAATGAGGAAGAAATATTTTCCTCATTTTCATGGATACCTTTGAATTTTTCCCCTTTTATTTTTCAAGGTAGTCTTGGAGATTGATTTAAGGCAATGGAACAAGAAGTATTTCTTGGTGCTTTCAAAGCTACCTAGGAAAAATGTACTTATTTCTTTAACAATAAAAGTAAAGCCTATGATTTCTGACCTAATATTGGGTTAACCCATGAAGGGTTTAGGCAAGCTCAGCTTCTGATCCAGAGCACTGTAGTAGTATTAGACCTCTCCTCTGAAAAAGAAATTAGAAAGTCCTATTATATTTTTCAGGTTTACGACTATATTTTCAAACTTAATTATTTAGGAACATTTTTTTACACTTAGCTGGAAAATAACTAAATATATGGAATGTTATGGAGCCAAGGACAAATTTCAATTATTTCACTGTTCATTGATTTCTTCCAAGTAAAAGCTATCCTTCCTCCAACTAAGAGAAACACAAAACAAAATTTTTGGTAGAGGTTACTAGTAACCAACATGAAGTATTCTCAGCTGTTCAAGGCCTGAGATTGAAGAAGACTGCTGCTTGCTGAGCCCACTAGAAAATAATTGAGTTCACAGTTATAATGGCTCTTAAAGCTCTAGATTATTTGGTCAGTGTCATCAAAGAACCTCTTAACTACCTCTACTTTTACAGCGCCTCCCATTGTAAGCATGTACAGTACATGTATTAAGATTGTTTGCAGAGAACATCTAGTGCAGCTTAAGGTTGTCTACTGGCAGAAATGACATAAGATGTCCCACTAACTGCCTGGATAGTTGTGAATAAACTAGGGAAGTACGGGCATAAACTGGGGTTAATAATGTACCTCACAATTTAGCCCTCCTGAGTGTTCTAAAACACATGGCTATTATTTAACACATGGAAAATTTTAAATTATTACACAAAACATTACTTATTTTTATTCTTACTAATTATGTGTCACTGTTTGAGGATGCCTATGTTATTTTGTCTACAACTTGTGCATTCCATTGAAGCTTGTAATGCAATCTCTAATCACCAGCCCAGTGAGCATTTGATCAATTGATCACTCCATCACCACTGTTCTTCAAAACATTTTAAGGATGCTTCCCCAAATCCTGAGAACGTTGCTGCAATACAGACAAACAACATAAGCTGCACCATTCTTTAGCCAGTCACTAGCATATTTAATACTAATGCTCACCTATGACAGCCCTTTGGCAGTCACTTCTGACACTTTAATGTACTGTGATATAGGGAAAGCAGGATTTCAAAGATCAGTGTGAACCAAAATCTGAGTTCCGTTTGAATTTTCCTCTGTGAAGCATCTGTACTCCATCCTGCCTGTTCATTCATCTTCTCGGCTATGGCTAACACTGTGCTATCTGCAATTTACATAGATACTTGCTTGTTTGAGAGCTGTTCATAAGCTGATGTTTGATATAGTCAGTCTTGCTAATTAGGGCTAACCTTATTTATAGATGACCATTTACATAGTCTAGTCTGAGAAGCACTAGACAAACCCTTTGTTCTCCAAACTAGTAAATCATGGATTTTCATGGCACTTGAAAGCTCAATATTCAGAGATTCCATTCTTTAATTTTAAATATTGCCTTCTTTAAATACAAATACTCGAGGGGTATTGCATTATTAATAACTGGATATGTTTATTGACAGCTATCAGAAGGTCTTTGGAACTATGTTGTTCAATATAATAGCCACCAGCTATATGTGGCTATTTATGATTAAATTTAAATTAATTAAGATTAAGTAAAATTAGAGATTCAGTCCTTCAGCCTCACTGGTCACATTTCAGCTGCTTAATAGCCCCATGTGGCTAGGGGCTACCTATTGGACAGTGCAGACACAAACCATCTCTATCAATGAAGACAATTCTATTGGGCAGGAATGTTCTAGAAAGTGGGGATCCTTAGTTTTACCACTTCCTCCATCTCTTTACCATAATGGAAACACATGCCTTCCTCCAGAGAGAGACTTCCTTATATCCAGACATCTTTCAAGTTCATTAATTCTCATCCTCTACCCCACTCCTCTTCATGAGTTGTATCAACCTTCTCTGTGTGTAATGGCTTTAGGTTATGATTGAAATTCTCCTGGTCCCTTTTTTTTTTAATTTCCAGGATGCCAGAACATGTCTCTTCTACCTTTGTCCAAAATAAGCCTGTACTGAGGCTTGGTATTTTATGACATTTCTTGTCTCTATTATTTACATGTCAATTGCATTTTTTTTTTGGCACCTGGCTCCTTCTCACTGTTTATTCTTCACCTTGCCATTCTCTGGGAACTTCAGGATCTATGAAATTTTCCAAATAGCACTCTAGTCTCCTTGCCATTCTCCTCAGCTTCAGGCCCATGGCCACACCATCTGTCAGTCCTGTAAGTGTGTCTCACCATCTCCTGGAATGCAGATGCATACTCCTCAGTGCCCTTTCATTGCACCACCTCACATTTTATACTCTGATTGTGGAGCATTAATAGAGAAACAGCTAACAATGCTGCTATTCCTAGTCTCCCATCTCAGCTCGGCTCTTACCACCTGGTTATGAGTCCTTGTACGTGCCCTTAGTCAACGCACTCTGCTATATCCCAAGTGTTCCACATCTTCACTCTTCTCAATTTCTCTATTGCATTCCCAAGTCCTTTTACTCACAGCGACCTTACTCTGACATTTCTGAGAGAATTACCGAGCTAATGAAGAGTATGGAAACCGTGGTGGTTTATAAGTTCTACATCCTCATTCATTGCCTAGCTTTCACATGTACATGAGGCAATTGAAAATATCATGGCTTAGGTCAGGGGTACCTTAGTCCTCAAAGTGACATCCTTTCAGTACTTTAAAGCAGTGTTTGCAGTAGATTTGCCCAATGCAAAATACATATCATATTTCATAATTAGGCTCCCTACAGTGCAGGGATCATGTCTTATTTATCATCCATCTCTCTCTTGTACTACATTGCCTAACATTAAAGGGTGCATAACACATCGTTGTTGAATGAATATATGAATAAGAATAGGTATAGAAAATTGGACATGTTATTTTTAGTTTGGGGAGGATGGTGATAAAAGAGCCATAGAAAAGGATGTTGATGGAAAATGGGAGCTTATGCATAGCTCTTGAGTCCTGAAAAGGGGCAGGAAGGAGATAAATTTCTCTGTGTTAATTATACCAAAGGCACTTGATTGCTTGAGTTTGAGACTGGAGGAATTTATAGTCACATCCTGAGTTATTGACACTCCATTTAGTATTTGTATATCTTTATGTGGGAAGTTATCTTCTTTGGGCCTTTGAGAGAAGAGAAAAAGCAATCCACTGTTACGATTTAATCAAAATTTTTGTTATGTCATTACAAGGAGATATGTGTTAGGAATTCATTCTTAAATGTTCCCTTAAAGACATTTGTATTCATTTTGACCACAAAACTAGCAATCATTGGGAAGTTGGATAAAAGAGCCAATGCCACCATTCCTGTTTTTCTAATACTCCAGTTGTAACTGTGACTGCATAATCAGAAGGTGTATAACCAATTCTATATGGAAGAAATGAGATTTTGACTTCATAGTTTTGCAAGTGATGGTTTTTTTATTTTAAACTAGTTATCAAAATTGTAAAGGCTTTCTATTCTCATCCCCAAACAAATTCCTCCCACAATTTCAGAGTTTCTTTTGGTAGGGAGAAAAACTTTTAAATTATCTTAAAGTGATCACAAATGGCTATATCCTCTGCCATAAGTTTCATGGTTGTTTTCATTAGTCATATCCAATGACTATAAAAATGAGAGTTCTTCTGATGGACAAGAGAGAGAATAGATCTGTGATAAAAGGGTGAGCAACAGGGAAAGCAGAGCTTGGAGGGCCAGTGAAAGGGACCTCTTGGGCAGCCTAAACTACTATATAAGATAGTCAGCAGAGCCTGAGAAGAGTGAAGGTGAGTACCTGAATGTCGTCTTTTAAAGAAAATGAAGCATCTTGATTAGGAGTGAGGAAGAAAGGGTGACCATTCAGAGTTGAAACAGCATTATGTATAAGTATACAAATGGGAGAAAATGTGAAAGCTAAATGCCACTGAAATGAAAGGAAATGACAACTAATGTCTGGAAAAGAATAGTGATGAACAAACTAACTTTCTGTTTCTATAAACATGGGTTGTCTTCTTAAAAATCTTCAATAAATATGTATGATTAATGTCGTAATGTTCAGATATCTTTTATAAATGTGTTTTAAGCTACAGTTCTCCCATTGTATCTCAGGAATCTAGATTCACTCAATACTACAACTTTTTAAAAGCAAGGTAGGAAGTCTTGCCCAACTTAACAAGGAATTATTTTTAATAAGAAAGACGTGATTTATTACATACTATGTAGTGATCCAAAAGCTGGCAGTTTGAATCCACCAGCTGCTCCTTGGGGGCAGTTCTACTCTATTCTGTAACACTGCTATGAGTTGGAATTGACTTGGCAGCAACAGGTTTGTGTTCACGTTTTATGAGCTAACATATTTCTAAAACAATAACGTGCACTCACTAATATAAGCCTCACAACTGTTCCGTGAGAAGGTACTAGTATTATCCCTAGTTTGCAGATGGGAAAACTGAAGGAAACAAAGGTTAAATAACCTACCTACAAACTAAATGACCAAAACTAAGCTGTGAAACCAGGCAATTGTGATTGCAGAGGTCATGCCTTTAAGCAGTAAACTCTACTTCTTCTAGGCAGGAATTTGCTGTTTTTCCTTTGATACTGTGACTCCGAGTTTTTGAAAAAAACAGATTTTCACATCAACTTGAGTGTATTATTACTGACAGAAACTCTTGTGATGTAGTGGTTAAGTTCTACAGCTGCTACTCAAAAGGTCAGCATTTCAAGTCTGCCAAGCACTCTTTGGAAACTATGAGGCAGTTCTGCTCTGTCCTATAGGGTCTCTATGAGTCAGAACTGACTTGACAGCAGTGGGCTTGGGTTTTTTGGTTTATAGACCTAGTAGTATGTTAGCTTGTGGAGAAGTAATACACATGTTACATAATGCTTCCTGAAGGAGGCTTAGTTATGTTACACAGAAAAGTTGATTTTCATGTAAAAACGTAGTTCTCTAATTATGATACAGGAAACACTGATTTCATTCTTTCCCAGCCTCCCATTAAGAATGAAGGAAGGGAAAATGGGCCAGTCAGTTGCTCAGTTTGGGCCTTAGTGACTACAACTTTAAAACAAGAGAGTAGTACTAGATGATAGACCTGTGAGGATTGTTCAAACTAACTTTATTACAAATAAGAACATAGAAATCACTGAGGTTAAATGACTAACTTCCCTAAGGTCACAAAGCTAGAGACAAACTATACAAATACATAAAGTAGGGGACAAGAGTCTGTAGAAAAGTCTCACAAATTTCAGCACTGAAATGAGAAGTCAAAATCTAAAAAATAAAAACATTAAAAACATAAGATAATAGATGTCATAAAGCAATTTGATTTTTCTTTGAATCTTGAATTTGTACTTTAAGTGAATACCATTTTCAGAAGAGCAGACAAATCTGTTCATATCCCTAGTGGAAATTCTAAGTTTCTTGATTCAGCGTGAAACAACAAGATCAACTAAATATTTATTTCTGTAGCCAGCCAAGTGCCGTCGAGTCGGATCCGACTCACAAAATATATAGGATAAAAATGTAGAGCTAAATTCAAATTCATGAAAAAAAAAAGACCAGGCTTACTGGTCTGACAGAGACTGGGGTAACCCACCCCCCCAAACTACGACCCCCAGAAACCCTGCTAACCGGAACTGAAACCATTTCCGAAGTCCTCTTTGCAGACAAAGACTAGACAGGCCTATAAAACAAAAAAATAACACCCATGAGGAATGTGCTGCTTAGCTCAATCAAATATAGGAGACCAAATGGGTAGCTCCTGTCCAAAAACAGGACAAGAAAGCAGGAAGTGACAGGAACAGGATGAATGTATACAGAACCCAGGGTGGAGTGGGCTGTCACACCGTGGGGATTGCAGCCAGTGTTACAAAACAATATGTGCATAAATTTTTGAATGAGAAATTAACTTGTATACTTTCACCTAAAACAATAATTTAAAAAAAATACATTTATGACAGCACTTATATTGTTAAACATTTTTAAAGATTATCTGTACTCTCAAATTTCTTTGCATATATCTTTCTTTGTGTGGTAATTGAAATAGTGTTTGTTCCTTTTGCCCTGGAGTCATTCTTGGTTACTTTTTTCCGTTAATTCTCAATTCAATCTATCAATACAGCTTCTGGATTATTTTTATAAAATGTTGCTCTCATGTGTCCTTTTTTTCATTTCCATTGTGATTGCAGAATCTAATGATTAGTACTTTGTAGCAACCCTAGACAACTCCCCAGCCCATGCTTGGACTCTTCATATCTCACATTCCTACCATAAGGGCACAAAATAATGCTGTCCAACTCCTGGGCAGAGCATATGTAGAATTATTAGTTATAGGATGCCAGAGTAGCTGCCAAAAGTTAAAGTCAAGGTCATGAAGAAATAAGCCTTAGGTAACAGGGAACACTAGGAAAGGCTGCAGACCAGTTCTCAGGCTAAATTCAGAGAAAGATATACAGTAGTTTTATTTTGCGGAGGGGGGAAGAAACTGTTATGCAGACTACAAAAGCAGGAAGCAATGCTTAAAATTCAAATGTGTTTTGATTCTGTATGCACAATGTAGAAAAGACTACCGACCTATGAAAAAATTAGCCAGATTATTCACTCACTCATAAGAACACAGAATTTAAATTTCAAATTTAAAAGAAACAGAATTTATTGCTTGTGCCACTTAGTACATTGTATTACATTTTGTTATTTGTTTTAAGGCTATACTTTAAATGTCAGTGCCTTCTATGTGCCATGAAAAGAGTTAAATATTTGCTGTGCATTCTCCCACTTTTGAATCTGAGTCTTGTCTTTACTATTGCATTATAAAGTCACATAGGACAAAGATTATACTTTATTTATGTTTGCCCCTTCCTCAATTATCTTTTTCATGTATCATTACATATTATGAGTTCTTTAAACACATGCTTGCTGAATAACTAATATATAAGTACACACTGACATTGTGATGGAAAGGTTTTCAGAGTGAAAATGTGGGGCTAAATGCCCCGGGTTCTAGTCCTTTATGAATCTCTGTGTCTATTTATGTTAAAAGAGTAAAATCAGACTAGATGATTGTCTGTTTCAGAGATCTGGTAGCACAGTGCTTAAGAGCTGGGCCAGTAACCAAAAGGTCAGCAGTTAAAATGTACCAGCTGCTCTATGGAGCAGTTCTGTAGGGTTGCTATGAGTCAGAATCGACTCTAAAGCAACAAGTTAGGTCTTGGCTTTTTTAAAGGATTATTTCAAATTATGCAAATGTATGAAAACAGTAGTTGCTTTCTAGTTTTGAAAAACCACTTGGAATGTTAATTCCCAGGTAGTTGATTTTTATAGTCCAGAAAGTAATGGCCATAACTGTTCAACTGCATAAGAAAATTTCAAAGTAAAGTCAATCTTCACTTGGTATCTTGAGCTCGTCATTTTCCATTCACTCTAGTACTCTACATTTAAATAATTTATATTTTAAAGATTATCAAATAAGCAAAAATTGTCTCCTTTAATTTTTTTTTTAAGTGCATTTAAAAGAGCATAGAATATCAATGACAAACATAAGCTTTCTTTTTTCCGTGGGTTCTGTGTGCTCGTTCAGTATGCCTTCAAGATCTAGCCAGCCAGTTTACAGTTCAGCCTTTTCACAACTTGCTTGCACAGAAAGTCAAGCAAGAGGTGAGATCTAAGCTTAGGATCTTCTCAGATGTTGTCTGAGCATATACACATCTACTGGATAGATTCTGAATTAATTCAAATAAATACAGCCTTGTTAGTGGAGTCTTAGAGGGAAGTACTAGATAGGTCAAATAATCCCTGTTCTCTGGGAATGAAACTTGAAGCTAAGCTGTGTGCAGCTGTAAATCCTATATGAGATATTATTTAATGACTTCATAGAGTGGATAACATACCCTGTGTCTTTTTCAGAAGCCATTAAGTTGTATCATATAATCATCCTAGTAAATCACAAACTAAGTTCCTTAGTAGAAAGAATTGTTGCTAAAGAATAAATGCCACTGGTCTTTGGGCTTTTTGTTCTCAGTACAGTTGTTATATAACTAGATTTCTAAGTCATCTTGTATGGTGAATCATAATATGACAGATATTCTACCATTTAGGGGAAAGAAGTAAGGGCTTAAAACAAGTTTTTAAATTATAAAATGTTTCATAAATCTAAAAAAGTTAAAGAAATGTCAAAACATGTTTGCAAGTCTTTTCAACATGAAAGCAATGTAGGAATACAAACATTCCCGTGTTTCACATTTTCAGGCTTTGATTATCCAAAATTTAAAAATGGGGGGAATATTTATGCTTTCTAGTTAAGAACTTTCCATTACTTTAACTCTTATAAAAGATTCAGGAAGAGTGAATACAAATCGCACATACAGAACTCAAAATTTATTGATATTGTTGCTAATGTAGATATCTATGTTTTTAATAGCTTAATGTCTGTTTATATATTCTAACTCTGATATATTTGTTATTTATCTATGTCTTTTAATATTTTATACTTGCTATTGTGGAATTATTTTTCAGTCTAGGAGTTATTCTTATGTTCTTTACCTTATTCTTTCTCCCTTTATTATTTATCTCACTTTCTAACAAAGGCAATATATTATCCAAAACTGTTTAATGATGGGATCACAAAAGGGTGGTATTATTCATATATTTTCCACAACATAATGAATTTTATATCTGTAGATGTTTTGTAGTTTCTCTTTGTCATTCTCATATATTCTTTCATTTGAGTTCCAACATAACTTGGAGGAAATTAGGACCAGTATTAGTATACATATTATAAAATAATGGGTACAAAAAGGTTAAATTGCGTATCCAAGGTCATACAGACTTAATTGTAGAGCCAGAATTCAAATAAACCCAAGAGTTCTCATTCAAATTCCACTCTATTTCCAGTATACCTTCCTTACCCCCATGCCATGGACATTTTGTTCCAGAGGACTTTAGATGCTGAAAAATAAGTGTTACAGTTAAGCAATTACAATAGAGTTTTTTTAGTGAATACTATATATTTGTGTGTGCGTGTATATATATGTACACACACCATAGTCATGTTACATTGAAATAATTAAACAGCATGTGGCGAATGTTTGCTTTTGCAAAACAGAAGCTAACATTCATTTGCATATAGTCAGGGTTTTAGGAAATACTGGCTAATGGATGAGCAATATGACTTTGATGAAAACAAGGAAACAAAATTCCAAATCACTTTAAGGACAGTAAATTGGAAGGCGAGCTACCAGTTTGTACTTTAGCTAAGCATTTTTCTTGAGAATTAGTCAATCATTCTTAATATTCCCTTAAACTATTCAAAGTTATTCATCACCTAGTGGTTCTTAGTTTTAAACTTAAGCACTGGTGGCACAGTGGTTAACAGCTTGGCTTCTACTCAAAAAGATCAGCAATTAAAATCCACCAGCCACTCCTTGGAAAGCCAATAAGGCAATTCTGCTCTGGCCTATAGGGTCGCTATGAGTCAGAATAGACTTGATGGCAAGGAGTTTGTTTCTGTTTTTTATTCACATTTCCTATGCTGCCCAGAACCCTAATAACAGAGTATACCTTGTATGGTTCAAAATAGCATTTCCAAAATTAGTGTTTTAAAACTGATTTATTGAAGTGTTCAAATAGGCAGAACTATCACGCTTTCATTGTTAGTGATACATTTAATTGGTTTAAAGGTTTTAGTCTAGAAAATATTTTATCAAATATTCATCAGTGTATTTTCCCCATAAAATATACTGTGTATCTGTGTAAGATAGCAATGTCTGCATTAAATACCAGTAATAGAAAATATTTCTTTTTCATTAGAAAAGTTTGATGAGAATTAAATGATCTCACTAGTTCTGCACAGAAAAAGTATGAAAAATTTAAATTATTTTCAACAAACTCAGGTTTTATGGAGAATTTTTAATGGCAGTTCATTATAATCTTGCTTAGCATTAGTGTTGTCAATGTTTAGCTTCAATGGAGACGCACAATGTTATCTGCCAGAATAAGCCAAGGGGCTGACTGTAGAACAGTCCATCAACTGCTCATGTGCAAGTCCAAGCTGAAGATGAAGAAAATTAAAACAAGTCTATGAAAGCCAAAGTATGACTTGAATATATGTCATTGATTAAATTGTCTTCTCCAAAAAATGTGTGTAGCAATTTGGCTGGGCCATTAGTCCCCCTGTTGTGTGATTGCCCTCCGTTTTTCTTTATTTTCCTATGTTGTAAATCCTAATCTTTGCCTGCAATTAATAGGGCAAGATTGGACTATGTTAAAGAGGATTAGGGTTGGCTCTTAACAATCTTGCCCAATTCACTTCCCTGATTCAATGTAAAGGGAGTTTCTCTGGGGTGGGGCTTGCACACCCTTTTATCCTTTTGTCTTACAAGAGATAAAGGAAAGGGAAGCAGGTAGAGATTCGAGGACCTCATACCATCAAGGTAACAGTGTCCTTAGTAGTGTGTGTCTTTCAGATCTGAGGTTCCTGTGGTGAGAATTATCCACACCAAAGAAAAACTGATGCAATACAAGTACTTTCTTCCAGAACTGACAGAGAGAATGCATTTCCCTGGAACCACACCTGGAATTGAGATTTCTGTCCTACTGGACTGTGTGGATCTTAACAAATTATGGCTAACATTGCATAAAACAGGAATTTCAGAGCATTTAATTGTGCTCTTAAGGAATCTGTACATGGATCAAGAGAAAGTCATGTGAACAGAACAAGGGGACATTGCATGACTTAAGGTCAAGAAAGGTGTGTGTCAGTGTTGTGTATTCTCACCATACCTCTTCGATCTGTATGCCAACTAAATAACCCCATAAAATGGATTATATGAAGGAGAATGAGCCATCATGTTTGGAGGAAGACTCATTAACCACCTTCATTATGCAGATGATACCACCTTAGTTGCTGAAACACTTACTGGTGAAGATCAAAGACCACAGCCTTCAACATGGATTGCCCCTCAACATCAAGGAAACAAAAAGCCTCACAACTGGACCGAGCAACATCATAATAAGTGGAGAAAGGACTGAGGTTGTCAAGGATGTCATTTTACTTGGTTCTACAATCAACATCCATGAAGCAGCAGTTAAAAAATGAAAAGATGCGTTGCATTGGGAAAATCAGCTGCAAGGGACCTCTTTATAGTATTGAAAAGCAAAGATGTCACCTTGAAGACTAAAGTGCACCTGAGCCAAACCTTGGTATTTTCATTGGCATCATATGCATGCAAAAGCTGGACCATGAACAAGGAAGACAGAAGTGATATCTTTGAATTGTGGCACTGAAGAAGAATGTTGAATATACCATAGACTACCAAAAGGACGAACAGATCTGTTTTGGAAGAAGTACAACAAGAGTGTTCCTTGGAAGCAAAGATGGAGAGACTACATCTTATGTACTTTGGACATGTTGTCAGGAAAGATCAGTCCCTGGAGTAGGAGATCATGCTTGGTAGAGTGGAGGGTCAGCAAAAAAGAGGAAGACACTTGATGAGATGGATTAACACAATGGCCACAGTGATGTGCTTAAGCATAAAAATGATTATGAACATGGCGTAAGACTGGGCAGTGTTTCTTTTTGTTGTGCACAGGATCACTATGAGTTGGAACCGACTCGATGGCACTGAGCAACAACAACAACAGCTTACTGGACTGTGAGAGTATAAACTTTTATTTGTTAAAACCATCCACTCTTAGTATTTACGTTATAGCAGCACAAGATGACTGAGGCAGTACATGCCACCTGAATTTCAAGACCATCTCAAGAATAGATTCAATGCATTAAACACTAATGACTGAAGTCCAGAAGAATTGTGGAATAACATCAAGGATATCATACGTGAAGAAAGTAAAAGGTCACTTAAAAACAAAAAAACAGGAAAGAAAAGCCCAAATGGATGTCAGAAAAGACTCTGAAACTGTCTCCAGAATGTAGAATAGCTATAGTGAAAGGAAGATATGATGGCTTAAAAAAGCTGAAAAGACAATTTGAAAGGGAAGCTCAAGGAGAAAAAGTGTTAAAACGACATGTGCAAAGACTTAGAAAACCAAAAAGGAAGAACACATTTGGCATTTCAAGAAATGATGAAAAAATTTGTTTCTCAAGTTGCAGTACTGAAAGATTCTATAGGCAAAATAATGAACAACACAGAAAGCATCAAATGAAGATATAAGGAATGCACGGTCACTGTACTGTAAACAACTGGTGGAGGTTCAACCATGTGAAGAGTCAGTACATCATCAGGACTGTTGGTACTGAAGGAAAAAGTCTAAGCTGCACTGAAGACGTTGTCAGAATACCAACACAATACCAATTTAGATGTTTCAACACACAGCTGCCGCAATGCAAGTGCTCCCTCATCTATGCCAAGACATTTGGAAGACAGCTACTTAGCCAACCAACTCAGAAAGAGATTTCCAAGAAAGGTAATCCAACTGAATGTGAAAACTAGCAACCAACATTATTAACATGACAAGCAAGTTAAATTCTGCTGAAAATCATTGAAATGTTGCATCAGTACATTGACAGGGAACTTGCAGGAATTACAGCTGGAGTTGGAAGAAGAAATGGAAAGAGACAAGTCATTGCTGATGTCAGATGAATCTTGGCTGAAAATAGAGAATATCAGAAAGATGTTTACCTATGTTTTATTGACTATACAAAGACATTTGACTGTGGAACATAGCAAATGATGGATAACACTGCACAGAATGGGCATTCTAGAACACTAAATTGTGTTCATGTGGAGCCTGTACACAGACCAAGACGCAGTTGGTCGAACAGAACAAGGGGATATTTGAGTTGTTTAAAATCAGAAAAGACATATATCAGTGTTGTATTCTTTCACCATACTTATTCAGTCTATGTGCTGGCAAAAAAAAAATCCGAAACTCCAGACTGTGTGAAGAAGAACATGGCATCAGGATTGGACGAAGTCTCGTTAACAATCTGTAATGTGCAGATCTCGCTTCCTGAAAGCTAAGAAGCTAAGAAGACTCAACGCACTTGCTGATGAAGATCAAGTACTGTAGCCTTCAGTATGGGTTACACCTCAGCGTAAGGCAGACAGAACTCCTCACGACTGGACCACAAAGCAATATCACGATAAATGGAAAAAATATTGAAGTTGTCAATGATTTCATTTTACTTGGATCCACAATCAATGCCCATGGAATTAGCAGGCAAAAAATTAAACAATTTATTTGCATTGTGAAATCTGCTACGGAAGACCTCTTCAAAGTGTTACGAACCAGAGATGTCACCTTGAGGACTAAGGTGGACCTGACCCAAGTCATGGTATTTTTAATAACCTCATTTGTGTGTGAAAGCTGAAGAGCGAATTGAGAGGACTGACGAGGAATTAATGCCTTTGAATTATGGTGTTGGTGAGGAGTATTGAACATGTCATAGAATGCCAGAAGAATGAACAAATCTGCCTTGGAAGAAGTACAGTTAGAATGCTCCTTAGAAGCAAGGATGGCAAGACATACTCGAGCATGTTATTGGGAGGGATCAGTCCTGGAGAAGCACATCATGCTTGGTAGGGGTCAGCAAAGAACAGGAAGCACCTCAATGAGATGAATTGACAACAGTAGCTGCAATGATGGGCTCAAACACAGAAGGAACTGTAAGAGGGTGACACAGGACAGAGTAGTGTTTCTGTTGTACATATGGTAGCTATAAGTCAGAGCTCACTTGACGGTACCTAGTAACAACAATGTCAGCTTATGATTGACTATCATGATTAGACAGTGTTGTATTCCTGTATAGATTATGTTCGATGGGATATGGAGGCTATTACTTTATGAAGGGCTTCAGAAGAAAAAAATATGTGGAGAGATACTCATCTAGAGGTCTTTTCCCCCTTTGTATTGAAACTTTTCTTGTATTAAAACAAAAAATCAAGCCCATTGCGACTAGGTTGATTCTAACTTATAGTGACCCTGTAGGACAGAGTAGAACTAATGCACAGGGTTTCCAAAGAGCAGCCGGTGGATTCAAACTGCCAACCTTTTGGTTAGCACTCATAGCTCTTAACCACAGTGGCACCAGAGCTCCTTTCTTGGGTATTAAACCCCGAACCAAACCCACTGTCATTGAGTCAGTTCCAACTCATAGTGACCCTACATTAAGATTATTCAATTCCCTCTAGTTGTATTTGAACTCCTTTGAGCCTTTGGGGCAATCCTGAGAGTCAAAAGGAAAAAAGGAAATATTATTTAATGTTTTTTCATGATTTCTATGAATGTATTTTTTACATCTAATTATTTTCTCATTAAAAAAATCTGGTTTCTTCATCACTGTCTTTAATTTGTACAAAGCTATATTGCTGTTGTTATCGAATAATTTCAAAAGAATTTTTCAAACTTTTGCCATCAATCAGATCTTAACCTGTGACTCCCTAGACTACTCGTCAACTGAGTAGTCATGAATGTTTCCCTCACTGTTATCACTTATGAAATGGTTTTGAAACTTAATTATATCTGACATATGGCAGAAAATATGGCTTTTTTGTTATATGGTTGTTACATCTGAGGAACTTCTATTTTATTTGGGAAGATAAAGTACATTCACATACAACAAAAACCAAGACATTATCTAATGAAGTACTAAATTATGTACCGAGTACAAAGAGAGAAATAATGAATAAAATGTTGTATGAAGACATAGGGCCTGAATTGCACGATGAAACATAATTAAGATTTGAACTGTTAGTGAAGAAGGGGACAATTATAAAAGGACATCGGACATTCATGTTCCACAGTGTGGGAAAAAATAAATTGGGAACCAGTCAATGGGAATAAGATGGTGACCTCTGATTTGAGTATATTTAGGATAATGGTGAGATACGTACCATTAGGCCATCTTTGAAGATACTTGTGAGGTACTGGATCTCTGGAGACAGACAAGCCCAGAACATAAAAGAATTAGGAGTACTTCATATTAAACTAGTTCAGCTGAATTTTTAAACCTTCCAGGGGATAGAATGCTGTAGAGAAAACAGAGGGCCAATGATTAAGCACTGGGGAGTATTGAAGGATCATATTTATCTTGGAATATTTCAAACCAAACCCTCTCCCAGCTTTTTCACAGCTATCTGCATTACTATGTTCAATGATTAAAGTTCTGCTCTGTGCAAGACACTGGACTGAGTACTTCATGGTCTCCCAGAGAGGACACAGTACTTAGTTCTGATCTTTAGTAGCTGGCAGTCTACTTGGAGGTACCGTATATAAGCTTCCCATAAATGATTTGTCTGAAGGTCACTATTAACTTTAGAGCAATTTCTGGGTGTGGTATAGATAAAAATGAGGTTAGAATTAAAATGCTGATACTGTAAAAAGCTGTTTGTTTCAAAGCCCCACAAAAGAATATGAATTTGGGTCCCGTCCCCCATGTGCCATTTTCACCATCCCCTAAACATGTATTGACCAAATAAATCTCTATTATACTGACTCACAGCAGCTTTCAAAGGGGTTACTCAAAAACAAATCAGCAAATAGAAGTTGAGTATCTACTTTGTGTCCAGCAATAGGATAGGTCAGTTGAACAATGCAAAAGGAAATAGTAAGGGCCTCACAAATGGGAGTCATGTGAATTAGAATTTTTTAGCAAGCTCTTAGATATCCAAATCATACCTTGTGGTGTAGTGGGTAAGAGCTACAGCTGATTATCAAAAGCTCAGCAGTTCAAATCCACCAGGCCCTCCTTGGGAACCCTACCGGGCAGTTCTCCTCTGTCCTATAGGGTCACTATGAATCAGAATCCACTCAACAGCAACTAGTTTCATTTTTTTTCTGTTTTGTTTTTGATAATGAGGTATAGATTACATTGTCCAAATATCAAGCAACTGTTAGTTCTCAACAACAAGAAATCATTTGTTCTTAGCAGATTATGGGGTTTGGTGTTTCTAGGAATTTTAGCAAAGTACTTTGTATTGCCTCAATGCACAGATAAGGTTATGAAAACAGCAACATATTAAGTGCTAAACATTTTAATAAAATGACAGAACTAATGGAGGGCAATTAAAATCAGTAATGGACTCAGTGATTCCTATGTTTGAATTAAGGCTTAGAGAAGGTTCCTGATGTGGCTAGGTCACACAGCTGACTGGCAAAATGACGGAGAGAATCCAAATTTCCTAACTCTGAGATCAGGTTTTTATCCTCCATGGTTCGTTGTCTCTTGAAGTCAGTGTGGCATATTCCAGTCTTTACAAATTTGCATGCATTCTACTGTCCTTGAGAATCAAGTCATGCTCAATAAACTCAGAATGAACAAAGAGCATTTGCACAGTTGGCTTCAATAATTGGAAAGTTAGCACAAGTATGTGACTATTTGCAATATTATGATTTTTATTCTTAGAAATATATATGTAAAAGATATATCTAATGCCTATGTATGTGTGAATATGCACACATACATACACATATATATTTACAAAGAGAGTAAAACATGGGAAAGGTAAATTAGAGTCATTTTTGAGGTTTAAATGAGGCTGCTAACCAGGTCATGTGCACTTATTCATAATGAGGACTGCCAGTTAAGTTTGCAAACTCATCATAGAAAAATTGTTACATATCTCATTGCTGTGTATCACTATGTCACCTTCAAAGTACTCCCCATGGGAAGCTGTGCACTGACGCCAGTGCCTAGTGCAGCGTTCAAAGCAATTCTGAAGCTCTTTCTGGAATGGCCGTTGTGCACAGTCGCATGGTGGCAAGTTCTCAAACTTAATTGTCTAGTTGTCTCTGAGGGAGTTTTTAGCCAGTAAACAAATAAGTGTATTGGGACACCCTCCCTACTCACCTGATCTGCCCCCAATGATTTTTTCTTTACCTGAGGATAAAGGAAATATTGAAAGGAAGACACTTTGATGACATTCAGGACATCAAGGGTAATATGATGACAGCTCTTATGGCCCCTCCAGGTAAAGAGTTACAAAATTGCTTTGAAGGATAAACTAGGCCCTGGCTTCAGTGCATAGCTTCTCAAGGGGAGTACTTCGAAGGGGGCCGTAGTGATATTCAGCAATGAGGTATGTAGTATTTAGAACAATTAAGTTCACAGACTTATCAGACCTTGTATTACCTTTTATTTCTTAATTTGTTAGATCAATTGAAGTCTGAAAGAGCTCAAGACTGGATGCTTCTTTTCTATAAATGACATCTCTTATAAATGTAGCATTGCCAGCATGAGTCACTAGCTACAGTGTTCCAGCCCTAATCCATTATGTCATTTATAAGGAAGCAAACCGGTAACCTTCATGTGGTTTTAAGGACAATGACTCTGAACTACAGAGTATGTGAAAGATGAAATCATGACATGAACAATCAAATGAGTTCAGTGTCATGATCTAAAAGATTTAAAAAGTCCCTTTTATAAAAAATGGTCTGCTTACTTGTGATTCTTTATTCACTTGCATATGCACTTGGCATAAATTGGATTGATTTGCAAACTTGAACCCAAATCAAAACAGCCACAAATCCTGTGGGGAAATTTTACAAAGTGCTTTCAATTTTCTTATTTCAACCTTTCAAAATATAGAATTATTTAAACTGTTATTTATATTTACCGTTTCATCTAGTAAATACACAGCAGAATTTATGAGTTCAGGGAAAGTTCAAGGATGGAATGATGGTCATCTTTAATAAAAAAGAGAGAAAAGGAAATAGAAATGAACAAATATTGAACCTCTACCATGTCCAGTCAGTGACTTTTCACAGTAAATATATTATGTAATTCACTCAGCCATCATAGGAATACAAAACGGATTTATAGAGAGGTGTTGCTGTGTGCCCAGACTCACACAACTCATAAGGGGTAGAGCCAAGGTCTTTCTGACTTCAAAGATTGTGTGTACTTTTTCCATGACACTTTGATCAACAGCCTTAAGTTTTAAAAATATGCACATATGCACAAAATATACTCAAGTATAATATTTACTCGGCACTGCCAATGTTTTCAAAGAACTAAATGGAAGACAAGTCAGGAACAGTCATATATATCAGTTTGTAAAAAGCAGGAATGTGTGCATTTTCAAAAATCTTAGTTCATTGTTAAAGGTTAAGGAATAGAATTTGTTAAAAGACATAAAGATGACAAAATTGTGCAAAACGTTATCTAACAATAGCTACTGACAATAAATACAAAATGGTAGAAGTGAGTCATAATATTATAAAATGACCAGAGCCGCACCTTTAGTCCTCTGAAATTACATTTAGAATGAAAAGAAAAGCAGTCACTATAACACAAATGGAGCCCTTGGTGGCACAATGATAAAGAACAAGGCTGCTAATCAAAAGTTCAGCAGTTCAAATACACCAGCCACTCCTTGGAAACCCTATAGAACAGTTCTACTCTGTCAGACTCTATAGCAATTATTTGGTTTGTTTTTTTATAGCAAGAAATAGTCCGACTTCATATTCCACAAAATTCCTTCCTGCCTTTATTTGTTTATACTATGATATAAACAATTCTATTTTAATCAAATTTCATATATAATGGTTCCTTATATTTTCATGGAAACCCTGGTGGTGTAGTGGTTAAGTGCTACTTTTGCTAACCAAAAGGATGGCAGTTCGAATCCACCAGGCACTCCTTGGAAGGTCTACGGAGTAGTTCTATTTTGACCTATCGGGTCACTATGAGTTGGAACTGACTCAATAGTAGTGGGTTTGGTTACTTTATATATATTCATAATTCTATAAGCTTAACTGTAAGTATGGACCCTTGCATTAAAAAATAACAGTAGAGTCAAATTTTAATACCTAACATTTTGTTTTCCTATAACATTAAATGTTTTCTTCTGTCATATAGCCTCAGAATGATAACACATTTTGTACTGAGTTTGTCTTGTGATTTTAAAAGGAAGCTTCCCTCTTCAAGTTTAGTAAATATTATGACTAGAAATTTTTAGTAATAATAAAACATCCCAAACAAATCCACTTGCTATCTAAGAGTATTTTATGAGTCAAATTCCAAATAGTATTCAGAGGAAAAAACTATGGATTACTCAAAACTATCACTGATTGTTAATTCCCAAAACACTGACTTTTAAAAATGTTTTTTTTAAAAAAAATCACTAGTGGTATGTTTTAAAAGACCAAACCCATTACCATCTAGTTAATTCCAACTCATGGCAACCTCCTGTGTTACAGATTAAAACTTCTCCATAAGGTTTCCTGGACTGTAATCTTTATATAAACAGAATGTCCAGTCTTTCCTCCCTGGTGCCACTGGACATGTTAGAACTACCAAACTATTTGCACCACCCAGAGGCCTAGTTGTCTATGCACCTGTGCGATTTAAACACAGAGACAGCTGAAAATAAGAGACAAACGTCTATAGCAATGAACAGGATTCCTACCACCAAATAACCTTTAATAAACATCAGTTGTGAATAGAGAAGTTAATATTAAGCACCAAACTCAATTCTTGCCCATAACAATGAAAGCATGAAGTAGTTTCTTCTGCTTGGCCATTTAGACTTGACATTTCTCTCATCATAGTCACCATAAAGATCCCTAGAACATATGGTTCATTGTCGAGATACATGCTTAAAAAGAGTCATCCCAAATAGACAAGTTCGCATCATTTTGATTTCCACACGAATGCTGAATATCGGTTGATGTGAGAGATGAGAAAGAGTGAAGTTGAACTTTGAATGTATTCCCTTCTATTAGAAAATTTCTTTATACTTTGGTTGTTTTGCCATAGTTTTAAGTTTTTCTTTTCAATTTTCCTTCTCAGCTTTCACATCACTACAAGTTGTCCAACCATTTTGTTTAGACATACAGAGCTTCAGATACAAGATATATTATTTTTAAGTTAAAAATCTCACCTTTCCCAACTCTGAGATGTATAAAATGTTTATACTTTTATTATATGAAATGAATGTATTTTCTCCAATATGTTTTTATAAGTATAATCACTGTTTTAAAGTTATTTTAAGTTCCAATTATTTTTTATTTAAAGTAATGGATTCAACCAATAAACATTTGTTGAAAGGTTTATTAAGATATAATTCACATGCTATACATTTCACTCATTTTAAAGTGTACAATTCAGTGGTCTTTGTAATAGTAATAGACTTCTGCAACCATCACAACCCATTTGCATTTTCATCACCACCCCCACACCCGGCCCCACCAGAAGAAACTCTGTATCCATGAGCATTTCCAAACCCAAGCCAAGTCCACTGCCATCGAGTCGGTCCGACTCATAGCGGATGCTATAGGTTAGAGCAGAAGTGCCTCACAGAGTTTCCAAGAAGAGCCTGGTAGATTTGAAGTGCCGATTTTTGGTTACCACACATAGCACTTAACCCACTAGGCTACCAGGGTTTCCCACGAGCAGTCAAGAACCCCGCAAATGTTACTCCTGTCTGCCTTGTGTCTCTGCTAACTCTGGGCAACCAGAAACCCTCTTTAAGTTTTTATTTGCTTAAACCTGTACTTAACAGATGTACTTGCTGGAGTTGGAGGAACTGTTTAGATTAACAGGTTGACAAAGGGGACACACACACAAAGAAAATTGTGATTAGATTCACAAAAATAAGTCTTACTTTATCCAACTAAATCCTAAATTCTTTCACTCTTCTAAAAACAGTAAAAATTTATGCCTGACCTTCTATCATTATTTTTATGTCTAGATTTTATTTTACTACTATGAATCAATAAAAATGAAAGCATCCTCAAAAGACTTCTGTTCAGAATCCATTAATTCTGAAAACCTAAGCTTCAACTTCATGGAAGTTAAATTTCTAGCCCATTTCTTTCATTTTCTCCATTCTGACTAATCAAGATTTGCCAAACAATGACGATCCATTTTGGAGATGAGGCATTTACCTTCAAAAACTTTTGTCTCATGCTATTTGAAATTGAATCCCATAAAAAGCAGTTCATTCAAGCTTACCATCTGTTTCTTTTCTAAATGTCTAATATGAAACATATGTCCTTAGGTCACACCTATTCAGAGGATTTCTGTAAAGTAAAAATTGCCTTATTCTGGTTGTCATTGCGTTATTTTTTTCACTGTTACTACAGCATAGCACATTAGTAGGAGCTTGCAGTTGGCATACATTTTAGTTGCCAATGTCAGTGATTTTGTTTAAAGTACAAAAAACTCACATATAAAAACTGGAATTTTCTACCTAAACATGATGTCTGTTATTTAATTATTCTTTCCATTAAACAATAAGGCTCCAAATGTACAAAAAAAAAAAAAAAGTATCAAATAGATCCTATCCATAACATCCCCAAATACAGTTCTTAAGCCTTATTTGCTAAAATATGAGAGACATACGGGCCATACACAATAGAATATAGCTTGTCTGTGCTTTTATCAGGAGAGCTTGTTACAAATTGTACTAATATATCTATCTGCACTGTAATAGATTTGAGGAAGTTACAGACAACCTATTTTTTTTATTATTTGACAATTTTTCTGGGTGTTTTTCTCTTCTGTATTTTGTTGTTTAGTTTGTCGTGTGCTGTTGGACTTCTGATTCATTATTCAGGCGTCACTCACAGTCTACTCCTTTGCTCTCTTCAACATGACACACAGTAAGTTTAAAAAGCAGTATAGTGTTAGAGGAAATCCTGGTGACATAGTGGCTAAGTGCTGTGGCTGCTCACCCCAAGATCAGCAGTTCAGACCCACCAGGAGCTCCTGGGAATCTACAAGACAGTTCTACCTTGTTCTATAGCGTCGCTAAGAGTCACAATAGACTCGATGGCAGTGGATTATCTTGTTAGAAAACGAGCCTCGATGGTGAAAACAGTTACATGTTGTTACGAGTCAAAATCAATGCGATAGCACCTAACATGGTATTAGGTGAAGAGTGAGGTCTTAAACAGTCTTGTAAGGAAAGTTATGAACATTTAAATGGTAAATCAACGGATAAGGCAACAGGATGTGTGTGCTTGAAACACTCAGCAAATAAGACTCAGTAAAATGCATTGAAAAATGGACAAATGAAATATAAAAGAAGTGCATCCTGTATGATTCATTTATACGAACTTCTAGAATTGGCCAAATAATCTATAGTGATAAAAGTTAAAAAGTGGTTACCTGAAGTGAGGAAGGAGGAGGATGCAAAGGAACGGGGAGATGGATATATTCTATACCTTCCTTGGGGACATGAGTGCACAGGTGGTATACGCATTGATAAAAACTGGTCAAACTCTACAATTAAAATACGTACATTTTCGTGTATGTAAATTACACTGTATTCAAAAAGGTTTTTAAAAAGCCAAGCAGGCAGTAAAGGGTACCATTTGTTCTGTGTGTGGCCTTGTTTTAATCTTAATGGAAGTTACCTCCTTTCTTTTTAAAATGCGTATGAATACCCATGTCACTCCAAAGTGCTTCAAGTTCTTTTGTAACATTAGCTTTTACTCCTTCTGCTTGGTACTGGTATTTTAATGATGACTGTTAGCCACAGTAACACAGGCATTTCTTGGATAGACATTTCACTTTAAATGCATGTTTCTTCATTATTATTTCCGCTGAGGAGAAATAAAGCTGCAAAATTATGCATTAAATCTCCACAGGGTTCTTATGACTTTTAAAGTACAATTTTAAGTTGAAAGTAATATTTTATAATATCCCAGCTCAGGGAAAGCTGAAAACAAAAACAGTTTTGTACAAACAATAGGAGAAAATCATTCTGGAACAGCCATACAGTTATCCTTAATTTCATTTTATAAATCAGTCATGCTGTCAGAGGTAATAGGAGCTTGTATGTCAAATTAAAAAAAAAAATTCTCTCCACACTGTCTTTGCAGCGGGTAGTTACACAGTGTTCAGATTCATGTTTAGAGTGGCGTTATGGTTAGGAGAGTCTTTGTTTTCTATTTAAAGTTACTAGCTGACAAAAAAGAAAAATTACTGGAAGTCCATGTAGGAATTTAAAGAAATAATAACAATAGTTCAATGAGATAGAGAAGTCGAATAAAACTTGAAGTGACGAAGTCTGATAAAATATCTCTATTTCCTCTGCTCCCCGAAAACCCACAATAAAAAAATCCTTCATGAATAAATGATATACGAGGATTGCTAATTAAGTTCACAAACTCATCCTAGAAAAAGTGTTACACACTTCATTGTTCCAATTTTGGAGCTCTTCTCTGGAATGGCCTTCAGAGCTGTGGTAGTATTGCCCTTGATGTCCTGAATGTCATCCAAATGCCTTCCTTTCAATATTTCCTTTGTCTTCGGATAAAATAAAATGCCATTGGGGGCCAGATCAAGTGAATAGGGAAGGTGTTTCCAATACAATCATTTATTTACTGGCTAAAAAAATCCATCTCAGACAACTCGACAATTAAGTTCGCGAACTTACCACTTGCCAACATGCACTATGTCTACTCCAGAAAAGAGTTGCAAAATTGTTTTGAAGGGTGGGCTAGGCACGGGAGTCAGTGCATAGCATCCCATGGGGAGAGTACTTCGGAAATGACCGTAGTGATTCAGCACCGAGAACACCGAGAACAACGACGTTCAACGTTTGCAGATGTTATTGTCAGACCGTTTGTAAACTCAGTCGGCTTGTTAAGGTTCTGATTGCAATAGTCACCGTTGACCACTAGGGGGCCGGAATTCTTTTGGCAGCAGTTCTGTGATCACCACTATGCTTTTTCCCTCAAAGGGTACTTAATTGCTTTAACCACGTAAAATTAAAGGGAGCTTACAACTGGTGAAGCAGATCGTGCTTTACTGCAGTGTTATATGCAGTTTTTTATTGAACAGATTAATAACTTGGCCACTGACTTCTTCACCACACACAGAATCTCCTAGTTGCTCTAAGATTGCTATTAATTTTGAACCTCTGCTTCTGGAAACATATGAAACATACCACTTAGGATCAGTTTTACAATCCTTTTCCCCAATAAATTATTTTTACTTACTAGATCCTCTATGATCTCTTTCAAAAAAAAAAAGAGAGAGAGAAAGAAATGTAATGCAATCAAGTGTGTTCCACAGTTTATTTCAATAAATCTTTGCACTATTTGGAGTGTTAAAAGAGGCAACAAAATAATGGTTCACATTATATGTTAAATGTACTTTCTGATATTCAGATGGAAACAACAAAGCTTTTACTCATTTTATTTCTCACTAATAGGAGTTTTTCTAACTATTTTTTACTGTCATAGGAAATGAAAACCGTAATAATTTGTGGTTGAACTGTGCTGCATCTTCAGTGATTAAAAAAGTAGTCACATTATTTAGATATGGTGATTTCAAAATTATTATATAAATATTTTATACCATGCTTCAAATATGTTACCCTGTGTTAATAAGCTTATGAGCCAATGAAAATTTTAGTGTCATCAAATACTGTGATCATCAATTCCTGTATCTTTCTTAAATTCTAATGTTCTTTACATGACTCCACTTTACTTACGTGGATGAGTGAAATAGTCAGCTTTATGTTAATAGAAAATTCCATGTGTAAAAAGTTTTGTTCATGTTTTGTGGGTTTGGGGGAAAATTTGTATTCTCAAAATGTATTAAATTATTCACATTGCTATACCAAATGTACTTGTCTTGCTACAGAAATATACCTTGCCATTATTTGCTTGTGTCAGTTTTGTTTTTGCATAAAAAAATCAAAATAGGCAATTGACACATTGACAATAGTTGGTGTTAAAATGGTGGTCTCCAAATGTTGTCTACCTTTCCAGCTTCTAGAATTATTTTAATACCTAGCGATAATACCTACCTGCAGTTTAATCATGCCTAGTTTGTAATTATTTTATGTGAAATAATGTTATAATTTAACATTTGACTTAGAAAATTTTGCTAATTCATTTATATCACTTGACTGATATTTAATTCTTTCTTTAACTGAAGGACAGACTGTGACATACCTGTGATGCTAATGTTATTTCTCAATTCTATTTACAGTAAATAAGACTGACTTTCTTCTGGAGCTTATGGATGTCAGCCTCACTATGTTGCAGTTATATTGTATATGTGAATAGTGTAAATCATCATTTATACTGTTGACACTTTACCCTAATGGCATCTTCTAGAGTTCTCATTGCATTTTTCTAAATCCTTGCTTTTAGGGTTATCAGCTAATACCCGCGAACATCTGTAGCATAGGCCAAACCATGCTGTCCTTCAAAAATTATTGTAAGTATGCTCATAAGCATGTCTTGGGATGTGTGTTTTGCAATAGCGTTGAATTACTGTATTTAAGCTGTTCTTTTATTTTGTTAGCATAGACCTACCTCTGAGAAGTAAAATGTATGCTTCTAAAGGCTTACCATTTCTAAAGAATATTATGTTATTGGAAAATGACATTTTAATGCAGCCTGAAAAGAAACTCAGCCTATTTTATTAGCAATTAATGTGTGATACAGATATCCTTTCCAAATCATTAACTCCCACTCCAACTTTATATTGAAGACATATAAAATAATGATGACATAAATATAAACAATTAGATTAGTGAAGAAGAAACACAAATGTTTGATCTCCTTCAAAAACAAACTCTTACATCCAGGTATGAGAGGAAAATCCACTTATTTTCCTCTTATACATTACAGAAAGCTAAGCTCTTCAAACTAGTCTAGATGGATGGGCCTAAGAACCTCAGAAGGAAGAGGAAGTGAGACTGAGATAATTATCTCTCAAAAGGGAGCATAATGCTTAAACACTGAATCCAGACAACGAGCAGAGCCCTAGTGGCACAGTGGTTAAGTGTAATCAAAAGGTCAGCAGTTTAAATACACCAACCGCTCCTTGGAAACCCTGCAGGGCAGTTCTTTCTTGCCCTATAGGGTAACCGTAAGTTGCAATTGACTTGTCTGGCAATGGATTTGCCTTTTTAGAGAACGAACAACTCTACATTCTATTCTATAGGTTTCTTGATCATGATTGTTTGAGCAAATATATTTCAAAATAGGCAATGTAGGCCAAAATTTGATCCCTTTATTTTAAGTTCCAGACTTAACAGGAAATGCTCAATTAAATTTTTGATTGTTCGCACAATCATATCCATATTTATGACAGCACAAAATACTTTGAGAATCATAGCTTTGGAGGAAAAATTGTTACCATGGTAAAGCCTAATTCTATTTTTAAATAAGCGCTACTTTTATTGTTATGAATATACCTCAAACTACTAAACACGATATTAAGGCAATTAACAAGGATATCTCATGAAAGCATGACCCTAGACCTCCAAACCAAGGAAGAAAATCCATGAGGATATTGGTTGTGCATAAGCAGCCTCCGCACCTTCTTTTTTTGTGGGTTTTTTTTTTTTTTTTTTGGTCACTGTAAATATGTCTATTATACAACTTTCGGCAATTCAACCTTTCACAGGTATACAACTTACTGATAGAAGTTACTGCTGTCAAGTCGATTCTGACTCATGGCCACCCCGTAGCACAGAGCAGGATCCTTGCCCTTGGTAAACACTAATAAATGTTGATCTCTATACATTTGCCTTTTATATTCCTTTTATATAAGTGAAGTCATACAATATTTGTCCTTTTAGAGACTCATTTTTAATAGACAGCAAAATTTTAACAGACACTTTTAGTAAAAAATTAATACTCATTATATAAAATAATTAAAATGCAAAAATAAAGTGGAAAGTGGAACTTTAACAAAACTGAGGAGAATTTAAGGATGGAATAGGGTTGGGAATATCTTCTGCACTGTATTGGTCATCAGAAAATAAAAACCAAAACAATTTTACATGAAGATGGTTGAATAAAAAATGGCTGCATTAAAATATACCCATATTCAGAGTGGCCAAAATCAGGTTATTCTGCTTTGTTATTTAAAGACTCACCATTTAAGATTTTGGCATAGTTTACACTTCCTGTGTTTAATAAGCATTGAAAAGTTCTTGATGCTCTAAGCAGTTTTCCTGGGTAAAGGGGAGGCGGCGGCGAAATTCAAACAGCGTAAATTTTAAAGAGCTCCAGGAGCTGTCCCGAGAGTGCACAGGAAGTCACTTATAAGTTTGAGAAGACCCAAGTTTGCTAGTAAATGTTTTCCTTGAGTTAGAGAAATAGGTTAATGTGGGCAAGCGGGTAAGTTTATGCCTTCAAGCGTTAATCAATGCTCACACAAAGGCTTCCCTCATGTAGCAGTAGCACTGTAAGCCTTGCCTGGTGGTCAAAACCACAGTCGACCTTAGGAGAAGGTGCAGTAAGACAGTTTCATTTCTCCCTTTCAGCTCTCTCTTGTCTTTGCCAAGTTATCCCTCTGCTACAATGGCCTAAATATTCACAGTTTCATAATGAGTGCTTGTCGCTTCCCTCTCAGTCCTGCGTATCTCTCTTTGTACACACACCTGTTGAAACTTTTCTCTTAGCCACCTGAAGATTTGATACACAGATTCATCCTAAGGTGTCAAATCCTACCTCTTCAGAGTCACACTTTAACATTGTGACTCTAACAACTGAATTCCTTGATGCACTGAGAGAGTAAACACGCCTCAAATCTCATCCTGAAAATGTGTAAGGTGGCTGCCTACTTCTCTTCTTCAGAAGGCTGGCTTTTTTTATAGGGCAGGTCAATGATGTGACAAAGAGTGATAATACATGGTGAAAATTGTAACCAATGTCACAGAATAATTTGTGTAAAAAATAAGTGGGAACCTAATTTGTTGCATAAACTTTCCCCTAAACCACAATAAAATATATATATATATATTTTTTTTTAATGTAAAGATGATGGAAGAGAAATAAACAATTTGGAAATAAAAAGAGAGAGGCAGATGTACAACACAGTTAATACGAATGTTTGGACTGGCTACTTGTGGTAATAATTGTGCTAATCTTAATCGTGCTAACTAACTATACATGGAAGAATGCCAAGAGTTTTATTTTAGTGTATATCCACAGAGTGATATTCTTCAGGTTTTTGAAATGTGGGTTCCTGATGATGTCTGTGGCTATCTTAAGCTATATAAGATTCAGTTATTAATCCTAACAAAAAGTCAGTTGACCTGCTTTGTCTCGAACTGTCATTCAAACTTAGTGATACCTTCCCTAATGTCCTATTTGTACTACTTTTCTACAGTAGCTTAAGTTGTATTAAGAGGGATATACATATATTACAGTCAACATAAAACGTTATGCAATTTATTTAATGTCTCGTGTGAAAAATGATGATTTGGATCACTGTGCTTATCCTGATGTAGATAGGCTTGCAATATCAGTAAACATTAATGGTAATTTTTTTCTCATAAAACCATGAGCATTTAAAGTTTCTTCAGAAGAAAGAGCTAATATAAGAAAGAAATAATGCACGTACTTGGGCTCTACAGTGACATGACAGCATTTACACTTGTAACTCTACAAAATCTATATTCATAAATCAAGTTTATTTTTATTATGACTGAGTGAAAATGTATATTCCTGTGTAAACTTACATGGCCACCTATATGCAGCTTCGACTGTTTTCCCTGCCTGGTGACAGCACACTATTCCTCTCTGCTCCATATATGTCTCATCCTCCCAACAGTCTCCTTTCCTCCCAACAGTCTCCTTTCCCCTCCTCTCCACCCACTCCCCTTCCTCCAGCCAGAGGTCAGCAGGATGATATCCTATAGATGCATAGAACCATAAAGTACATCCCATATATGGTCACTCTGCATCGCCAAGTCTAATCTATTCATGTCTCAAGAGTGGACCTTCATTATGATTTATGGGCAAGGACAGCATCAGGGCCAGGGGCCATGCTCCCAGGGGAACCCCGAAGCCGCTGGACCATCAACTGAGGTCTTTTAGTGGAGATTTCAGGGTACACCCCTTTTTATTCTTGTGTTGCCAGTGAGTCTCAACTTAGTGAGCTCCATCGCGGCTATCACTGGTGGTGGCCGGGCACCATCTGGTTCTTCTGGTCCCAAGTCGATGTAGGGACCCACTCATGTGTGTCTCTCTATCTTCTGGGTTGTCTTTACCCCATGTCATTTTGGTCCTCGGTGATCATCCGTTCCTGCTGAGTTGGGACCATTTGCTGTGTCCTCGGATGGCAGCTTGGCAGCTTTTAAGACTCCAGACGAGACTCACCGATGTGGGGTGCAGAGAGCCCTCTTAGCAAAACGCTAGTTGTGGTAATTGGCCTCTATTTCTCCTGAGAGCATGGTCTCCTGCTCTCTGTCCAAGCTACTCTGTCCTTGCAATATTGGGTTAAGATGGAAGGAGTATTCAAGTTATGCTGAAGTCCACTTAATATTGTTCTTGTTTCTAATGTGTGCTATCACCGATTTCACCCAACCAAATTTCTACAAACTGTCTAAAATAAACCCTCCCCCCATCGCTCTCCCTCTGTGCCCTCCCTTGCAGCCATCAAAGACTCTTTTCTTCTATACATAAGTCTGTTCATCAGATCTTATCGTAAGGGTATCATACAATATATGTCCTTTTGTTGCTGACTACGTTCACTCAACATAATGTCTTCCAGTTGAAATCAGGTTAAGAGATGTTTCCTGGAATCATCACTGTTCTTTATCATTGCGTAGTGCTCCATTGAGTATAAATATCATAGTTTACCTATCCATTCCTCTGTTGTTGGGCGTCTGGGTTGATTCCATCTTTTTGCTATCATGGACTGCGCTGCAATAAACATTCTTGTGCATGTGTCCTTTGGTGTGAAAGGCCTTGATTCTGTAGGGTATATTCCAAGTAGTGGAATTACTGGGTCAAATGGTACATCTATATCCATTTTTTTAAGGAAGCGCTAGATTGCTTTCCAAAAAGGCTGGACAATTTTGCAATCCCATGAACAGTGCAGGAGAGTTCCACTTTCTCCACAGCCTCTCCAGCATTTGTTGTTTTGTGTTTTTTGGATCATGGCCAACTTTGTTGGGGTGAGATGGTATCTCACTGTCGTCTTGATTTGAATTTCTTTACTAGCTAAAGATCATGAACATGTCCACATGTATTTTTTGAATGCCTGGATCCTCTCTTTAGAGAAATGTCTGTCCATCTCCTTTGCCCATCGCTTAATTGGATGATTTACCTTCTTCTTATTGATATTTTGTGATATCTTATAGATTATGGAGATCAGGCATCGATCTGACATAGAGTTGCCAAATATTTTTTCCCATTCTGTAGGTGGCCTTTTAATTCTATTCATAAAGTCTTTACTTGGCTTGGCAAAGTCTTTAGATGAGCAAAAGTGTTTGATTATTAATAGTTCCCACTTTTCTATTTTCTTTGCTGTTGACTATGATTTGTTTGACAGATTTTGAAGTCTGTCTACATTGTGTGTTAAAATTTCTACTGTTGTTCCTACCTTTTCTTGGATCAGCTTTATCGTTTTAGGTTTGATAGTTAGGTCTTTTATCCAGTTGGAGTTGGTTTTTGCATAAGGTGTAAGTGTAAGATGTGGATCTTGTTTCAATTTATTGTAGACAGATGTCCAATTTTACCAGCACCATTTGTTGGAGATACTGTTTTTACCCCAGTTTAATGTCTTGGGGCCTTTGTTGAATATCAACTGTTAATAGGCAGATGGTGTCATCTCTGAGGAGTCAATTCTGTTCCATTGATCGATCTGTCCTTCTATCAGTACCAGGCTGTTTTGACCACTGTGGCAGTGTAGTATGTTCTAAGGTCAGGTAATGAGAGGCCTTCCAGTGTGATCTTCTTTAGTAGTACCTTATTTATCCGGGGCTTCTTCCCATTCTAAACAAAATTGGTGATTTGTTTCTCCATCTCATGAAAAAATGGTGCTGGAATTTGTATTCAGATTGCATTATATAAGTAGATTGCTTTGGGTAAAATAGACATTTTCACAATGTTAAGTCTTCCTATCCATGAGCAGGGTAGGTTTTTCCATTTATCTAAGTCTCTCTTAGTTTCTTGTAGTAAGGGCTTGTAGTTCTCTTTGTAAAGGTCTGTGATTTCTCTGGTTAGATTAATTCCTAGGTATTTTATCTTCATAGAGGCTATAGTAAATGGTATTGATTTGATGATTTCTTCATTAACAGTCTCGTTGTTGGTATAAAGGAATTTTACTGATTCACTTATGTTTATCTTGTATCCTTAGACTTTGTTGAACTCTTCTAAATCAGGTAGAGTAGTTTACTTATAGATTCTTTGGGATTCCCTGCATATACAATCATATCATCTGCAAACAGGGAGATTTTGACTTCTTCCTTGCCGATGCAGATGTCCTTTATTTCTTGGTCTTGTCTAATTGCTCTGGCTAGAACTTCTAGTACAATGTTGAATAGGAGGGGTGAGAGTTGGCATCCTTGTCTAGATCCTGTTCTCAAGGGAAAGTCTTTCAGTCACTCTCCATTCAGGATGACGTAGGCAGTTGGCTTTGTATAAATGGCCCTTACTGCATTGAGGAATTTTCCATCTATGCCTATTTTGCTAAGAGTTTTTAGCATGAATGGGGGTTGGACTTTTTCAAATACCTTTTCTGCATCAGTGGACAAAATCAGGTGATTCTTGTCTTTTGTGATATTTATCTGATTAATCACATTAATTGTTTTTCTGATGTTGAACCAGCCTTGCATCCTTGGTATGAATCCAATTTGGTCATGATGGATTATTTTTTCAATATGTTGTTGTATTCTACTGGCAAGAATTTTGTTGAAGATTTTTGCATCTAGATTTATGAGTGATATCAGTGTGTAGTTCTCCGTTTTGGTTGGGTCTTTCCCTGGCTTTGGTATCAGGGTTATGCTGGCTTCATAGAATGAGTTTGGGAGTACTCCATCTCTTTCTATACTGTGAAATAGTCTCAGTAGTACTGGAGATAACTCTTCTCTAAAAGCTTGGTAGAATTCTGCAGTGAAGCCACCTGGGCCCAGGCTTTTTTTGGTTGGCAGTGTTTTGATGACATTTTCAATCTCTTCCTTTGTGATGGGTTTATTAAGTTGTTCTGCTACACGTTGTGATAATTTGGGTAACTGGTATGAGTCAAGGAATTTGTCCATTTCCTCTAGGTTTTCAAATTTGTTAGAGTACAGTCTTTCATAGGATTCTGCTATAATATTTTTGATTTCTGTTGAATCTGTTGTGACAACTCCCCTCTCATTTCTAATTTGGGTTATTTGTATCCTTTCCTGTTTTTCTTCAGTAAGTTTAGCCAGTGGTTTGTTAATTTTGTTGATCTTTTCAAAAAACCACCTTTTGGTCTTTTCAATTGTTTTTCTATTCTCTAATTCATTTAGCTCTGCTCTAATCTTTATGTTCTGGTTTCTTCTGTTGCCTGAGGGGTTCCTCTGTTTTCTCTCTACTTGTAGGATTAATTCATTGATTTGGTTTCTTTCTTCCTTGCAGATGTGTACATTTATGGAGACAAACAGACCTCTGAGCACTGCTTTGGCTGTATCCCATTCTCATTGGAATCCATGAATTTCTTTACTTCATCCTTGATTTCTTCTATAATCCATGGCTTTTTGAGCAAGATGTTGTTCAGTTTCCAAGAGTTCCACTTTCTGTCTGTGTTTTTCTGCTATTCATTTTGACTTTTATGGCTTTGTGGTCTGAGAAGATGCTTTGCAGTAATTCAATGTTATGGATTTTGTTGAGAATTGCATCATGTCCTAACACATGGTCAATTCTGGAGAATGTTCCATGTGCACTGGAGAAGAAGGTGTAATTGTCCGCTGATGGATAGAAAGTTCTGTATATATTGATGAAGTTTAGTTGGTTAATTGCGGCAATGAGGTCTTCTGTATCTTCACTGAGCTTTTTTCTGGATGATCTGTCCAGTATTGATAGTGAAGTGTTGAAGTCTCCCACTATTACTATGGAGTGGTCTAACTCTTTTTTGAGTGTAGTCAGTGTTTCTTTGATGTATTTAGGTGCTCTGATATTAGGTGCATAAATATTTATTATAGTTAAGTCATGCTTGTGTAATGAACCTTTCAGCAATAAATAGTGTCCATCTTTGTCCATGATGGTCGATTTTACATTAAAATTGATTTTGTCTGAGATTAGAATTGCCACACCTGCTCTTCTTTATTCATTGTTAGCTTGATAGATATTCTTCCATCCTTTAATTTTCAGTTGTTCCTATCTTTAAGTCTCCAGTCAGTTTCTTTTAGACAACATGTGGATGGGTCGTGTCTTTTGATCCAAGATGTCCCTCGATGTGTCTTCACTGGAGCATTTAGTCCATTCACATTCAATGCAATTATTAGTAGCTATGTGCTCACTGCTGCCATTGTGATATGTTTATTTTTATGTTGATGTTTTCTCTGTTGTTCTTATTAGTCTGTTCTGGGACGTTCTTTTTTGTGAGTTGATTTTTCACCTTTTTCACAGCTGTTTTTGTAGTTGTTGAGACTCCTGTGTTACATGTCTTGAAACAGTGTGGTATATCTTTGTTGTGCTTTACAGCTGCCCTTATGATCTCCCTCAATAAACTATATATAAGTGCAGTTTTAATTACTACCAGTTTTGTCCTCTTCCTCTCCATCTGGAAGGACTATAACGACTGTAGTACATCCCCCTTTTTAATGTGATGGCATCGTAGTTTTCATGATAATCTCTGGATTGTTTCTTTACATATTAAAGCTGTGATTCAATTTGGAGCCTTCCCTTACTGAGTAGAATTCTGAATAATGTGTAGTTCTAATTTATAAAGTTAGTGGTTTTGTTCTTCTAAGTCAAAGACAAGAACTTCTTTCAGCATTTCTTGTAATTTTGGTTTGGTTTTTACAAAGTCTCTGAGTTTCGGTTTATCTGGGAATGTCTTAATTTAATTTTCATATTTGAAAGATAGTTTTGCAGGATATATAATTCTTGGTTGGAAGTTCTTCTCTTTCAAGGCTTTGAATGTGTCATGCCACTGTCTCCATTCCAGCATGGTTTCTGCTAAGAAATCTGATGAAATCCTGCAGGGTTTCCCTCTGAATGTTAGCTTTGCTTTGACTCTTGCTTCCTTTAAGAGTTGCTGCTTATGTTTCATTTTGTTAAGCTTGATTATAATATGTCTTGGAGTCTTTCTTTTGAGATCTATATTGAGTGGCATTCAGTATGTATCTGGGATATCTGTATTCTCTTTCTTCGTGATTTCTGGGAAGTTTTCTATCAGCAGCTCAGCAATGATACTCTATGTTCTCAGGTGTCTTGTCCTGTTAAGGGTCTCCAATTAATCCAAGGTTGTTCCTCTTCATAGAGTCCCACATGCTTCTGAATGCTTCTTCATTTTTCTTGTTTCTTTTTTCTGATTTCTGCTCATAGACACTGGCTTCAGTAGCTCTGTCTTCCAAGTCAGAAATTCTTTTTTCCATTTGTTCCATTCTGTTTTCTTGGCTTTGAATGGAAGTTTCTATGTCTTTGATTTTGTTCTTGATCTGTTGGATTTCATAGTACTGGTGTTCCATCAGATCGAAAAGCTTGCTTAATTTTTCCTTTTGTTCTGCTGCATTTTGTATAAGATCTAAAAGGACTCTGTATATAATCCTTTTGTATTCACCTTCTGATGATTTCAGAAAAGTTTCTTCATCCGGAAAACTCCTTGGTTGTTTTGTTTGGGAGACTTCTGAAGCCATGAGTGATTTCTTGTTTGCTGCAAGCATCTATTGCTTTTTGGGTTTCATGTGAGTAACTAAAGGCTGGGAGAAATACTGTGAGGATGGACTGCAGATGTTTCTCTAGGCTGTCTTAAAATGTAAAGCAAAAGATATCTGACCACTTCCCAAGTCTGTCAGGTTTTCAGGTGTAGAGGTCCCTCATCCCAACTGGCAAAGTAAGCACCTCTATATCCAACCCCAGATGATACAAATTAGTTCAAAATACAGCAATGCTACTGCCTTGTTGGCCTTTGCTGACAGGGCCCAGCCTTAGGTGACGCTGTGTAAACTACTGCTTTTCTGTTGGAAAAGAACTATCCTGTTTGCAGTTGCTGGCTCCCAGGCTAAGAATGAAGTCCTGCTAGAATCTCCATGTCCAACATGGCGTCCCGCACATAGACACTGTGGTTCCATATAAACTACGCTGTGGCAGTGATAAAAAGATAGGCCCAAAGTGGTTAGATGAACAGAGTCCTAAGCCTCATTCTCAAAATGTGGCAATTTCGCCTGCCTATCCCACCAGCAGTGCATCTGAGTCTAGCAGCTAGACAAGACTGTGCTCTGCCCACCAGCTAAGACAGAGAAGAAAAAAGTCAAAATGATGCATTTACCTTCAGTCCTTGAGAGCCAGGGCTAGCCAGGAGTGGGAGTCATCAAAAGAGAGGCGGTTTTTCACTCAGTGGTATGAAGTCCAAATTAACAGCCCTGTGCCGTGTCCTGGGGGCTCACTAGGTGACCAGAAGGCTCCGTTTGATTATCAGCTCAAGTCTTGGTTTCCAGAGGGATATAAGGAGATGTGTGCTTAGTCCGCCATCTTGACTCCATCCCCTAAATCAAGATTTTTCATCTTTAGTTTTGTTTATCTTTTATTTATGTGGGAATGTTCAAAAAGGCCTTGTGTTGCTACAAATAAATGCAAACTCACTTAAGAGAACATTTTTTCAACATGAATTCTCAGGTGTATAACTAAGTATGGCAGAGATCTTGTCTATAAGTTACTAAATGAATTAAACCATGAATAGACTGTAACAAAATCAACTATTGAATAAATTGACAGGCATTTTCACTAATTCACTTTCCAGTTTATTGTACTTATTTCTTTTAATTTCTTGGATTTGAAGAAATAACTAAACACGTTTTAAAATCCCAAGTCTTCATTTGGTTAAACTGAATAATATATAATCAAAGCTCATGAAAGGTGAATGGGATTGAGTGCGAAAAGTGTTGGAATATAGTGTGTCCTAAGTAGAGTATACGTGTTTTGTATCACATACAGGAAACTTAGGTATCTTGTGCATAGTCCATGTTCAATAAAATACTCAATAATTACTTCAATAATAATTATTAAACTAATAAGGATAGATGGGAGTCCTGGTGGCGTAGTAGTTAAGAGCTGGGCTGTTAACCAAAAGGCTGTCAGCTTGAATCTACCAACTGCTCCTCAGAAAGCTTATAGGGCAATTCTGTCTGTCCTATAGGGTTGCTGTGAGTCAGAATCAACTTGAAGGCAACAGTTTTTATTAATGGTGTTTGTTTTTTGTAATACTGATACAAATTGGATATATGTACCATGTTTTATGCAAATAATATGAACCTTCTATATTTGTTTACCAATAGCCCCTTCCACCTACTAATTTTTCTAAGCACTCTGACAGCAATTTTTTTTTTTTCAGTAAAATACCTTGTGGAAGAAGGGAGCGGTTGGTAAACAAGTGCAGAGAATGTGTGTTATTTCTGTAAAAATATAAAATGAAAATATAGGAATCCCTCGGTGATATAAATACCCCTGGGTGCTAACTGAAAGGCTGGAGGTTTGAGTCCAGCCGGAAATGCCTCGAAAGAGAGCTCTCAATCTACTTCTGAAAAATCTGCCACTGGAAACCTGCTGTAACATGATTCTACTCTGACACATGTGAAGTCCCCTCTCCCTCATTAATGCTTCAGCTACACTGATATATTGTCAGTTCTCTGTGGCCTCGTGGCCATATGACTTGAATGCAATTGGTAATGAAAGCATAGGAAACCTTGAACTGTTATAACTTCATAGTCTGCATAGTTTTTTTTTATTACTGATCTAAATTTTAAGTGAGGTAGTCCTTTGTAATAATTAATTGAAGTCACAAAACTTGAGAATAACTAAGTACTTACATTTTTATTATACTTTATAATCTTGTTGGACCAATTGATAATTGGAAAGACTTTAAATCATATACATTTTCATTCTGAGTAGACTGCCTGTCCCATTTCCAGCAAGTCTGATGACATAGTTTAGAATGCATATGTTCTAAGATATTTCAACTTTTTCAAAATAAGTGAAAATTAATTTACATTAAACAGGCAAATAGCAAAACAATTTCAAATTATAGTTACATATCCAGCCATACAGGTGTTAATAGTAAAATAATATTTTATGTTCTTCTCTGGTTTTCAATATACCCATTCAAAAAAATATGTTTGGACATTCAATTATGTATTTTCAATGCATTCTGTGTCTTTTAAATACAAAGTATAGGGCCCTGGTAGCTCTGTGCTTGAAAGCTCGGCAGCTAACCAAAAAGTTGGCATTTGCAATCCACCACCTGTTCCTTTGGAAACTCGTGGGACAAATTTCCTCTACCCTGTAGGGTCACTATAACTTAAAATCAACGGAATGTTTATGGGTTTGGTTTTTTTTTTTGTATGACTTGGAAAACCTGGTAATGTAGTGCTTAAATGCTACATCTGCTAAGCAAAAGGTTGAAAGTTTGAATTAACCAGGTGCTCCTTGAAAACTCCAGTTCTAGTGTTTCCTATGGGGTTGCTATGAGTCGGAATTGACTTGACATCAGTGGAATTGGGTAGGTAACTGTAACAAGCAAGCGTATACCTCATGTCATATAAGAGATCATGATTCAAGGATTTAGGACATAAACACTGTTGATTTTCATTTCACAACATTAAAAAATATGTTAGTCTTAACCTCAGAACATATCACTTTAACAAAAAATACAGCAGATATGTTTCAAATAAAAAATTTTAATGGTGTGGAAATGTTTATGTATGTTGTATGAAGTGAATATTCACATACTGAATGGCACTTCCATTATATTTTACTCTCATTTCAAAAGTATCCTTCCTCACTAAAATTATGCAAGTAGCCCAGACAAGTAAAATAATTATATTCAAAAGTATTCCCTCTTTGAAAATATAGGTAGTGTTGGCCATTTAGTTATCTCAAATTTTTTTCAGAGATACTAAGAAACTGGAAAGCCAAGCCATATGTTTAAAGTATAAACCAAAAAACCACTGCTGTCACGTTGATTCCAACTCACAGTGACTCTTTAGACAGAGTAGGACTGCTCCATAGAGTTTCCAAAGAATGCTTCGTAGTTTCGAACTGCCAACTTTCTGGTTAGCAGCCTAGCAGTTAACCACTACACTACCAGGATTTCCATGTTTAAAGTACAGTCATTTAAAATTATAAATTAGAATCTACGTGTAATCAATTGCCATTTCATTGAGTAGTCTCACTGATTTAACAGAACTTCAGTTACGTAAGAAAGTATTTTCATTGTTTTTCAAATTTCTTAGCATCAGAGGGAATGACACCATCAATCGCATAGTTGCATTAGGCAAGAAGCTGTGAGTCATACTTGAAAACCTACCTCTCCCTTCTCCTCAAGATCAACTTCATCAACTCCTGTCAGTTTTAGCTTTTAAATATCTTCACTCCACTTCCATTTTTCATACCAGTTTGGCTTACCTTTATCCCTTGTCATAATATTGGAAGGGATTTCTAAGTAATCATACCAATTACACATTTGCTCTCTTTAATTCCTTCTCCTGATTCTTATTGCTCTTAGGATAAATACTAAAATCATTATTATGGTTTATAAGAGAAAACCTGATCTGGCCCTGTCTGTATTATATTTTTTAATTTTATCTAGTCTCCACTTCTTCATTAATGTTTCAGCTACACCAATCTACTTTCAGTTCCTTGAATACATGATGTTCTCTATGGCCTTATGGTCCTGTGATAAATTATTCTCTCTGTTGTGAGTACTTCCTTCCATTTCCTACCTCTCTGAACACTCAATCACCAGTTAACTCCTATTAAGCCCTGAAAGCTTAATTTAAACCTTTCATGACCTAATTACCTTTCCTTTTTACTTTTTGTTAATATTATGTGTTTTTAGTAATGGAGGGCATGCTGAATCATTGAGTGTGTTTGAATTGGGGGCAGGTAATGTGGCATAGTGGTAAGTGCTATGGCTGCTAACCGATAGGATGGCAGTTCAAATCCACCAAGTGATCCTTGGAAACACTATGGGGCAGTTCTACTCTACCCTATGGGGTCACTATGAGTTGGAATCTACTCGAAAGCCCTTGGTTTGGTTTAGTCTGGCTTTTGCTTTATACCTTATTCCATGAATCTTACCCTCAGAGTCCAGAGGTACATATGTGCACCAAATAAAGATGTTCAAAATTTGTGTTTTTCCTACCCAAAATTTAGTAATTCAGTGCTACCTTGTACAGTACCCTGTAAAAACAGCAATTTTCAGCACACGTCTATTTTTTTCCATTTTAAACTGCTGTATAGGGCACATGCTGTCAGTGGGACAACAGCTGCTTTATGAACAACACAGGTACAGAAAGTGGAAGCTATGTGTACTGCCAGCTCTTAAAAGACATTCCATCGGGGAATAGGAAAGCCTTCCTGCCCTAAGACTAGGTCAGGTTCCTCTGTTATACACCTGCATAGATAACAGTGGCAACTTTCCTTCATAGCGTTTATCACACTTTATAATTAAACATGTATTATTGCAGACAGTTTAGGATTTCTATTTCCTCCACTAGATATAAATTTCATGAGATCAGGGACAGTCTTGGGTTTTGCTCAGTATCATATTCTTTGCATCTGGCATATAACAATGATTCAGTAAATCCCCTGTGACTGAATGAACAAACAGAAATTACCATTTGCAAACCTATTTATATAACTTTTGGGGATGGTTAGTCTGTGTGTGTTCAACTGCAAAGGCTGTTTTTCAACTTTTCCCCCAGTGGCAGCTGGATATATTCGGCCTAGTGAAAATTAGAAGCATCAGTAACTCAGGCCTTTGTATAGGATTGCAGATGTAAGTTATCAATTGAAGCTGTGACAAGGCAGCTAAATATTACTATGCTTTCAAAAGTGACATTAGCTGTGCAGGCACCCAACATTTACAAATACCTAGTACCACATTTCAATCTTTTAAGTAGTCTGGCATAGATTTCAAATAGGTCTCCCTTGCCCTGTTTCATGTACCAAGAGTTTTGCATTCATATTTTAAGACACCAGACAATTTCATGTCACCACTATGGTTTATTCCATAAACTCAAATTTATGAAAAATTATAGCATAACCTGTAAAAGAGGAGAGGAGTGCTGGTTGAACAGCACTTATCAACTCAGCTGCCAAACAAAAGGCTAGAAGTGGCAGTCTCAATCCACCAGGAGCTCCTTAGAAACCCTATGGAACAGTTCAACTCTGTCCTATAGGGTTGCCATGAGGCAGAGTCAATGTGGGTTGTTTGTAAAAGACTAAGGATTACTGCTATTAATGCACACACACACACACACACACACACACGAACTGAAATGTGATTTACTTAGTTCCTTCTGGCTAACAAAGCTCTCTTATTTCCACTTTCATTTCACGGTGTAGTTTATTTTCATTCTACAGCATTATATGTTGGCGTTTTTTAGAGAAGTGAATTTTGTCTTAAATTACATGTATCTGCCATAAGTCATACATTTTATTACCTTGGTCGTGTTTTCATTTTTTCATCTGTTCAAATGTTGCCAAAGTGTTTTTATGAGTGTTAGAGCAGTGTTTTTTAGACCTTACTGTGAATAGAATCACTTGAGGATTCTGCTGAAATGCTGATGCTGATTCAGTGGATCTGGTTAGGGGCCTGAATTTTGGCATTTCTAGCAGATTCTCAAGCAGTGTTACTGCTGCTGGAACACAGACTAAACTGGGAGTAACATGGTCATAGTGTAGCTGCTGGCAAACTTTTTCTATAAAGGGCCAAATGGTAAGTATTTTTCTCTTTATGAGCTATACAGGTTCTGTCACAACTATTCAGTCTACCATTGTAGAGTGAAGGCAGTCAAAGATAATAGGCAAATTGAATGGTCATGGTTGGGTTCCAATAAAACGCTGTTGATGAACACTGAAATTTCAATTTTAGACAGTTTTCACGTATATTGATAGGTAATCTATCTTTCGATTTTCTCCAACTATATAAAAATGTCAGCAGTTCGAATCTACCAGATGCTACCTGGAAACTTCATGGAGTAGTCCTTCTCTGTCCTATAGGGTCGTTATGAGTTGGAATCAACTTAACAGCAGTTGATTCGGTTTTTGGTATAAAAGGGTGCCTAGGGTCCACACTCTCAGGACTTCTAAAGTTTGTCAGACCAATAAGTCTGGTCTTTTTTATTGAGCCAAAGTTTTGTTCTACATTTTTCTCCAGCTCTGTCCAAGACCTTCTATTGTGATCCCTGCCAGAGTTTTCAGTGATGGCCAAATGAATAAAAACCATGGCATATACAAACAATGGAGCATTACACAATGATGAATAACAATTATAAAGCTACAAAACACCTCAGAACATGGATGAACCCCAAAGGGCATTGTGCTGAATGAAATAAGTCAAGCACAAAAGGACAAGTATTGTATGAGACCACTACTGTAAAAACTCATGAGAAGTTTTAAACACAAAAAGAAACAATCTTTGTTGATTATGAGGGAGGGGGAAGGTGGGAGTAGGAAAACACTAACTAGATTACACATAAGTGGTAAGACAGTACACAGTGCTGGAGAAGCCAGCACAACTTGCACAAGGCAGGATTATAAAAGCTCCATAGACACATCCAAACTCCCTGAGGGACTGAATTGCTGGGCTGTGGGCTGTGGGGACCATGCTCTTGGGGGGATACCTAGCTCAATTGGCATAACATAGTTTATAAAGTAAATGTTCTACATCCTACTTTGGTGAGTAGTATCTGGGATCTTAAAAGCTTGTAAGGGATTACCTAAGATGCTCCACTGGTCTCACTGTGTCTGGAACAAGGGAGAAAGAAGAAGACCAAAGACACAAAGGAAGGTTAGCCCAAAGAACTAATGGATTGTAACTATCATGGCTACCACCAGACTGAGTCTAGTATAACTAGATGGTGCCTGGCTGTTTTAGTAGTTTTAAACTTTCACTGGGTAGTGGTATCAGGTGAGCAACTGAATGAAAAGTCAGAGATGCTATTAATTTCCACGTTTTAGAATTTCAGGTGAGGACTGGGCTGATGGGAGGGAGAAAGATTGAGGAAACCTGGAATGGAAAAACTACACTCGAAGAGTTAGGACTCTGTTCTCAACAGAAAACTTTGTAGTAGCATTGATACAAATGATCAGGGTTTGCAAACTTGTTGATAACACTAAAATAAGTATCATACAGCAAGGCAGAGAAAGTCAGTCAAACTATCTGTTCATTGTTACAAAGCACCCAAGCAAATTACAAAGCAAAGTTAAACACTGAGGATTGAAGATTAAAAAGATGATCTCTACAATTGGTTCAGCACCTGGCTGACTTTGCTGATGAGTTTAAGAGTAGGCATGCCTGCTGAGAGGCAAAATTAGAAGATAGGTCTTGCCAAAGATGTTTCTACTGTTTCTCTGGAGTGAGCTAATTGGATATTACCAAAAAGAGAGAGAGGGAGAGAGTTGGAAATTATGAAAGATGGATATCAGGTACAAAATTAACACAATCCCCAAATTTCATAACTCTCTTCCTTCAGTTCTCCAATTCCATTTCCCATCTTGATCACTGCAGAAGGAGCTTGTCTAGTTGTTTTGGATGTATATTTCATTGAAATGCTAAAACTGAATTAACATCTACTTAGAACTTATTACATCCAAAGCACTTCATAAAGTCTTTTAAAATTCTCTCAATTTAAAAAGTAGTTTTTGTTGATTTGCTTTTACCACCCTAAAAGAGATGAGTAAGGAGAGGTTTGGAAGCCTGATTTATTTGCATACTTTGCCTCCAAAATACTGAGTCAGTCTACCAGTGGCAATGGTCTAGTTGTAACCTCAGGGTCAAAAAAAATAAAATAAAATAAAATAAATGGGGTCCAGAACAAAGGGAGAGTTTTTACTCTTCCAGAATAGTAAGGGATGCTGGCTTATCATCTCAATGTATGGGAAAGATCTGTTTCTGGATTTTGTTCAAATTGAAAACATTTATCTATAAATTTTGGTCAGGAAACTTTAGACTCTTTTAAATCCTGATTAGCCATGAGAGGAAAGACAGCAAGAATTTATTAACTAAAATTAGGAAAAGTAGCAAATGTAGTCATAGTAAATTTTCTGATAGGTTATTTTTTTCAAACATTCAAAGAATCAGATTTTCTACCAAATAGTAATTTTTAAAAACAAGATATCAAGGGAGATACATACACACACACAAAACCTACTGCCCTCGAAACATTTCCAACTCATAGCAACCCTAAAGAACAGAGTAGAACGGCCCCATAGAGTTTCCAAGCAGTGCCTGGCGAATTCAAACAGCTGACCTTTAAATTAACAGTTGCAGCACACAACCACTACACCACACATACATAAATACACACACATGTATTTGGAGGTGAAAGATGGAATTGCCATAGACTCGAGAAATGTTGTATACACTTATAATACACATCTATTGAACATCTAGTCAGTGTCAAAATGCCAAGCATTACACTGGACACTACACAAATTGTTTCTTTTATTTTTCGCAAAGTCCAAAGCCAAGCCAAGTGCCATCGATTCGGATCCAAAAGAAAGTGGTTATTATCCACCCTTAACGTATAAGGTTTAGACAGCTCAAGTTTTCCAAGGTCCCCTGAGCCCTATAGACCTAAGAAAAACTGTTCCTGTGTAAATATAATAATGTTAAGTACCTAATGGATATCAGGGAAAACCTGGTGGTATAGTGGTTAAGTGCTACTGTTACTAACCAAAACTGTGGTGGTTTGAATCTACCAAGTGCTCCTGGAAACTCTATGGGACAGTTCTACTCTGTCCTATAGGGTTATTATGAGTCAGAGTCAACTTGATGACAATGGGTTTAGCACATACCATAGGAGTACCTGTGTGGCCCAAATGGTTAAGTGCTTTGCTACTAACTAAAAAATGGGTAGTTGAAAGCTACCTCGTGATGCCTTGAAAGCAAGAGCTGTTGAAGTGCTTCTGAAAGGCAGTGGACTGGAAAACCCTATGGAATGCAGTTCTACTTTGACACACATGGCAGACAGTTGGATTCAGCTCATTGGCAACTGGTATTGGTAACATATACTAGATGCTAAACAGATGTTAGCTACTGTTGTTTTCTTGCTGTTATTACTGTTACTGTTATTGCTATTTATTTAACACCTCTAGACCCTCAACCATAGCACAGACGTCAGTATAGTAAAAGCTTCTCAGAGTGATTGCATGAAACAACCCACTCCAAGTTTCTAGAGTATAAAAACTACTTACTCGATGTTAAAGCTCTACACATTTTCTCTTGAAGAATGCTCTTTATTTTTAAATAAGGCTAAACAAGACAACGGGCATTGTCAATTTCAACTATTTGATGGAATTCTTCTGGCTACTCAAGCTATGTGAAAAGTGTCTTTGACAACGCTTACCTTCCGAAAACAATATTCGACTAGAAAATGTCTTTGATTTGTGTGATTGGCATTAGGAAGTTAGGAGAGATCATGGCTTCAAAGTTTATGACTTTTTCCTGACTTGCACATTACTTCTTTTGCTATCTTCTATTGATTGCCTTTAAAAGGGCTTAGATCCTTCTGAAGTAATTTGTGTACTTAACAAAACAGTATTATTGAAAATATCATTAAAATAGTCTAATTACGACTGATTCGTACCCCAGTTCAAAAGTTGTCTTTTAATAGCTGAAACTGTGTTTATCGATAGTACAGAATTTCTCAAAAATATGTTCAATAAATGTCCGATGAAAAAGTGAATGAATGACTCATTTCCATTACTATTCACTTATTATTTTCCTGTCTATAGCTGACTCGACAGCACTTGGCTTTGGCTTGGCTGTAGCTTTCTGCAAAGAAAGCATCATTGAAATTGAATATATGCTTCTCTTTGCAAATTCATTTTGACAACACATGTTCCTGGACATAAAAGCTCAAATGAATTAGTCTCTATTGCATTTTTATTTTAAAAGTTATATTTAAAATTGATTTTAGTACTTGATGTACTAATATTAGATGCAACACACCTTCCCTACATTGTTTGCTCCTTGGTGCTTTTCTTCATTTAATATTCATTTTGATGCATCTGGCACTCTTTCGGCCTCCTAAGACTGAGCCAGGGTTTCAGTTTACAAACATCTTTATGTTACTGTCTATCAGTAAAAGGGGAAAAAAGTGGCCAAGTATCTCTAATATGCTAAAGAAACATGATTTTTCAGGGTCTTCTCTGGATATGTCAAATAAGGGCAGAACTAAGAAGCATTTTTTTTTTTTTAAGAGAGAGAATTTTCTAGAACTTTTTTTTTCTTTAATGTTTGTCATTTAAAAAACAGCTTAGAGAAAGCTATAAGACCACTGAGTGTTGAATATGGCAGCACTGATGGGCGCTGTGACCTTCTGGGTTATATTCAATGATAGGGAAAAAGATTGGATATGTCAACTGAGAGTCACATGGAGAAGCTATGTTTATAGTAGCTCTTCCAAAGAAAAACTCCTGTAGTTATTTAGAAAGGTAGGACTAGATCTATCTTGTTTGTCACAGCCAGCCAACAGAGATTTGATATTTTTGTTTTGTACTTTCATCCTTAGGCCTGCAACAAGCAGCCCACACCACCAGGTGGCTACAGAGTCAGGTCATGGTACAGCAGTTTTCAGGTGTTTGGGACTCTGGGGTGGTCACAGTTTTGTCCGTGTTACAAATTTGAAAAAAGAATAGTCTATTTAATGAAGTGTGGTGGGTTAAGTGCTACCACTGCTAACCAACAGGTCAGCAGTTCAAATCCACCAGGGGCTCCTTGAATACTCTGGGGGTCAGTTCTACTCTGGCCTCTAGCGTCGCCGGGAATCGGATCTGACTCGACGGCACTCGGTTTTTGGGGGTTATTCGGATCCGACTGAACGGCACTAGGCAGATCTCTTTAGACAACCTTTTAGGAAAGGTTGAATTGAGTTAATCTCTTCTAAGGGGAATGATTTATATGTTGGACTTCCAAGAAAGGTGCCAAAACAAATGAAATAAAAGGGGGGGGGGAAGCTTTGTATTTGGTTTCTGTGTATCCACATTAAAGTCCACAGACTGTTCCCACGCAGCTTCCTTTGGTGTCACTGCTATCCAGCATTGAAGTGTTCCGTCAAAAAAAATCACTCATTTTTCTGCTGGTTAAGGATCCCTGTGGCACAGTTATAACCGTGAGAAGGAATATTCAATGAAGTACGTGAAGAGAAAAAGGGTAGGTTTTCTACAGCCTTTGGGGAAGGTCAGTGACAATTTGGATAGTAGCTGTTGGCAGAACACAGATTCAGTGGCTCTGCCTTCATTAGACTTTATGATCTGCCCCAGAGAACATTAAGTTCTCAATTTATTTTTTGGAGAAAATTATGTAACTCTAAGATCATTATTTTGGCCCTTCATATTACTAAGTGATGCATTAAGTTTGCATCAAAAAAGAAAAGGCATGTAAACTAGCATTTAAAAAGCAAAACACTACAATTAACATATCGAAATAGCTCTGTCACAGGAAAAATATGCTGTTTATAAATTATTCAGAAGTTTTCACACAATTGGCTGTAAACAACAAACTGATAGAAGACTCCAGAACTCATAGTTAGTGGTGTTCACATTGAATTTCATCTTTTTTTCCCCTTCTTCTATTTGTGTCTGCAGAGGTGATAGTAAAGAATGAGTGGGCTAAGCTATCTGGCTAATACTCCTGTGAAGACTAAACTAATTAGTCAAAATAATTATGGAGAGCTATTATGTGACCAGAACTGTGCTATATATTATGACAGTTACAGGTAACTGTTGGCAAAGATCTCTGACCTCTCAGACTGCTTACTATCTTTTTTTCTTTTATTGTGCTTTAAGTAAAACTTTACAATTCAAGTCAATTCATCATACAAAAACTTGCACACACATTACAATGTGACCTTAACTTCTCTCCCCACATTGTGACAACACACTCCTCCTTTTCGCCCTGTATTTCTCATGTCCATTCATTCAGCTCCTGTCCACCTCTGCCGTCTCATCTCGCATCTGGACAGGAGCTGCCCAGTCAGCCTCTTGTAAATACTTAAACCAAGAAGCACACTCTTCATCAATATCATTTTATGTCATTTAATCCAGTCCAATCTTTGTCTGAAGAGTTGGATTTGGTACTAGTTTCAGCTCTGTGCTAACAGAGAGTCGGGGGGCCATGTCAGATTGCTCATTGGTGCAATAAGATTAATTGACATAAAGCAATGAAAAAGACTCAATATTAGAAAATGCCAAATAGTATGCTCTGAGGAATAAGGATCTACAAAGAAGGAAGAATCAACAAAGCCTGTATTTCAGAGGGGAAGCTTTCAGGAAGTAAGCTTACAAACTGGGATACGTTATATACATATTTGCTATTATTATGTCTTCTGTTTCTTTAAACAGTCTATTTCTCTTTTTATCTCTCATCCAGGCCCTAACATATAATAGGCACTCCATAAGTACTGTTCACAGAATTAGCTTCACTACAATATTGTATTTTGAGGTGCATACATATTGAAACTATTATTATGTAGGATTATGCTTTTTGAATCATATTTACACATAAAACAACTACTCTGGGCAACAGCAATTGCTTTTCAAAACTGTGTCATAATAAACATATGTTTTTCTAAATAGTAAATTAGATGAGACCACAACTTCCTAAAAATGAATGGTCTTCTAAAGGAAATGTAAAATATGAAGCCTGTAATTACTAGCTACATGAGATTTTTCTGTCTTTTTGTGTTTTTATCTATCAAATATTCTGCACATTGAAGGGAACATCTGTATTCTAGATGTTAACCAACAGTTTGGAAATAGGCTTTCTCTCATTGGAAATACAAAAACAAGGGATAATTTTAATGTTTAACCAAGTTTCTTACAAATAGTTGTTTGAAAAAAATGAAGCATTGCCATTGGCTTGTGAGGAAATTTTTTTTTTTATTACTGAGTGAAAACATAAATTTTCATATAAATTTGCATGCCCACGTATATACAGCTTCCACTGCTCTCCCGGCCCTGCGACAGCACACTATTCCTCTCTGCTCCATACGTGTCTCATCCTCCCAGCAGTCTCCTTTCTCCTCCTCGCCACCCACTCCCCTCCCTCCAGTCGGAGGTCAGCAGGATGATATCCTATAGATGCACAGAACCATAAAGTGCACCCAGTATATAGTCACTCTTCATTGCCAACTCCAATCTCTTGCTGTCCGAAGAGTGGACCTTCATTATGATCCATGGGCAAGGGCAGCATCAGGGCCAGAGGCCACGCTCCCAGGGGAATCTCGAAGCCTCTGGACCGTCAATTGTGGTCTTTTAGTGGAGATCTCAGGGTGCATCCCTTTTTATTTTTGTGTTTCCAGTGAGTCTCAACTTAGTGAACTTCATCGTGGCTATCACCGGTGGTGGCCGGGCACCATCCGTTTCTTCTGGTCCCAAGTCTATGTAGGCATGCACTCATGTGGGTCTCTCTATCTTCTGGGTCTCTCTATGTTCTGAGTTGTCTTTATCCCATGTCATTTTGGTCCTTGGTTAGCATCCGTTCCTGGTGAGTTGGGACCATTTGCTGTGTCCTAGGATGGCAGCTTGGCAGCTTTTAAGACCCCAGACGCCACTCACCAATGTGGGGTGCAGAGAGCCCTCTTAGCAAAATGCTAGTTGTGCCAATTGGCCTCGATGTCGCCTAAGAGCATGGTCTCCTGCCCCCTGCCCCAGCTACTCTGTCCTTGCAATATTGGGTTAAGATGGAAGGAGTATTCAAGTTATGCTGAAGTCCACTTAATATTGTTCTTGTTTCTAATGTGTGCTATCACCAATTTCACCCAACCAAATTTCTACCAACTGTCTAATCTAAACCGTCCCCCGCTCCCCCTCCTTCCTCCCCTCCCTTGCAGCTGTCAAAGAGTCTTTTCTTCTTTAGGTAAGTCTGTTTTTGAGACCTTATCGTAGGGGTCTCATGTAATATTTATCCTTTTGTCACTGATTACTTTCACTCAGGGTAATGTCTTCCAGTTGAAACCAGGTTATGAGATGTTTCCTGGAATCATCATTATTCTTTATCATTGCATAGTGCTCCATTGAGTATATATACTGTAGTTTACATATCCGTTCCTCTGTTGTTGGGCATCTGGGTTGATTCCATCTTTTTGCTATCATGGACTGTGCTGTGATAAACATTCTTGTGCATGTCTCTGTTGGTGTGAAAGACCTTGATTCTGTAGGATGTATTCCAAGTAGTGGAATTACTGGGTCAAATGGTATACCTGTATCCATTTTTCTAAGGACGCACCAGATTGGTTTCCAAAGAGGCTGGACCATTTTGCAACCCACCAACAGTGTAGGAGTGTTCCACTTTCTCCACAGCCTCTCCAGCATTTGTTGTTTTCTGTGTTTTTCTATCATGCCCAGCCTTGTTGGTGTGAGATGGTATCTCATTGTAGTCTTGATTTGAATTTCTTTAATAACTAAAGATTGTAAACATGTCTGCATGTGTTTTTTGGCTGCCTGGATCCCCTCTTTAGAGAAATGTCTGTCCATCTCCTTTGCCCATCGTTTAATTGGATGATTTATCTTCTTCTTATTCATATTTTGTAGTACCTTATAGATTATGGAGATCAGGCATCAGTCTGACATAGAGTTGCCAGAAGATTTTTAATTATGACAAGAACTATCATTTATTGAGCACAAACTGATGTCAGGTTCTGGACTAGACTCTGCAAGTGACTTGTAATTATTACAACAGTCAGTGAGATAGTTATTATTGATCTCATTTAACATATGAGGAAACAGAGGCCATAAGTGAATTTTTCAAGACCCCAAAGTAAGTAACAGTTGGGACTCTGAACCCACACATGCCAGATTTAAAAATTGCATTTTCTTCTCCTGTTCAAATCTGCCAGGTGTTCCTTGGAAACTATGCAGCAGTTCTACTCTGACCTATAGGGTCACTATGAGTCAGACCCGACTCAGTGGCAGAGGTTTTTTTTTTGTTTGTTTTCTCCTGAAGTTGACCGATGTGTGAGGCAATTGTGCTGAATGAATAAAGTAGTGGATCCATCACTTCCTCCAAGATGTTTACTCTGCCTAGAGCATAGGGTCGCAACCCTGGGTCTGCACTATACAGCACTAGCGAGTGACCCGTTGGGCTCCCGCTTGACCAACTGGGCATCAAGCAGTGCAAAAGGAAATCCCACTGTAAAGCTGGGAAAGCCACACTGTGGGCTACTCCTGCATGCAGGTGGGTACATATGTCCTGGGTTCTGTGACCCTCTGCCTTAGAAAACTGAGGGTATGAAGAGACAAATCAAGCAGCCCAATACCATTACTTTTAGATAAAAGTGAGTATATCCAGACCGAGCTGAAAAACAGCTGCTCGATAAACACTGTCATTATTCACATTATTATCTATAACCCTGTTACTCATAGCAGTTTATATTAACCTCTCTTAGATTCAGTATTCCATAAGATAAAGTTGATACTCCTGAAATTTTTTAAGGTTGTTTTGTGGTTTCCTTAACAAAATAAACACATCCAAATTCCCTGGCAAATCAAAACTCAAACCTGCTGCCATCGAGTTCATTCCAACTCGTAGCAACCCTGTAAGACAAAGTAGAACTGCCCCCATAGAGTCTTGAAGGAGCACCTGATCGATTCAGCTGACAACCTTTTGGTTAGCAGCCATAATACCTGTTCATTAAATGCTAGTAGGACAAGAGAAATAAATTGTTTCCTCCTTCTGATATAATTATCTTGCAGCTGTTAGCCCCTGGGTATTTTATTTACCCAACATTCCTCCTAGCTTTCTGGCAGCGTAGCCTCCCCCAGCCTCTTCATTTCCTCTGCCTAACAGTCTACTTAGACCTAATGTTGACAAAACTCCCTTTCTAATTCAATTTTATAACACAGAGCTACAATTTCAAGACTTATTCCTGATCCGTACTTTCTTCCATGTTACCTTTCTTGAATATTTCAGTCCCTAGTAAACGCTTCTTATACTATACTGCTTGGCAATTTCACACTTTTTGGTATTCATTTATTCTATTATCTTCTTAGCTGATTTGTAACCTCTTTGAAGGCAGAGACTGTGTCTTCTCACACATTTTAAGTATTCACTGCAGCACCTGGCCCAGTCCTTGCATAAGGAAGAAGCTCAATAAATGATCATTTATAGAGAAATTAATGTAAATTACTCATGAAGTCAATCATCCGTTTTTTAAACAGCAGAACTAGAGGAAAGCCCTAAAAAAATTGAACTCAGTTTTAACATCACATAAAATGAAGCACTATTGCAAATGGAAAATAAAATACAGGCTTAAAAAATTATCTTAAATTGAGAGACTATTAGTTAGTGAAACATGAATCCATGATAAATTATTAAATACAAATAATTACTTTGAAGGAAGGCTTCAAAATGTTTGTGTTTATGTTATGTATGATAAACTTGCCCACTCAGGGAACCTTTAGGATTGTCTTCAGAGAGGACATTGGGCTCCTAGGTCTGACTCCAGGTCACACTTGTGCTCTAATAGTTACATCAACATTGTCAAATAATAAACACAATTTGCAACTCCTTATAGTGTTTTTAGAGTATTGAGATGAACTCAATTGATGAAAAATATTTAACCTATCATTGTTGATGAAACACAAAACTCAGTTTAAAAAATTACATTTTTCCTCACCTTTGAGAAGAATAAACTAGAAAACCTTGTTCACATTCTGTAATATTTCAGTATATTTGATTTAAGTTATTGTTCTTTCAGCTGTCACTTTTACCAGCACTATTGAACCAAGGATGAAAGAAATTTCAGTGCTAAGTACATGAATGAAATAAGATGAGAGTAGGAAAAACAGAGGCCTTGTGTCTTTCTGGAGCCCTAGTGGCAAAGTGGTTAAGTGGTTTGTTGAGTTAACAGAAAGTTCTGCAGTTTGAATCCACCAACCACTCCTTGGAAGCGATTCCATGGCAGAATGTTTGGTTTGGGGTATGTCTTTCTATATACCTCCTTGCCTTTAGGTTCCCCAAATTTGCCTTATTTAAAAAAATGAAAAAACTTCTATAGAAGTATGGCAAAACAGAGTGCTGACATAACCCACTGAGCCTTGTGAATGAAAGTGTTGTAAGGATGAGGAGTTTCTTATTTTTTCCTTGCATTAGGTCAATACAGAATAAATGGTATTTGAAAGTCTCACACAGTACCAGATAGCCACAGACACAAATATTCCACCTACAACAAGATGTGGAAAGGCAGTCTTTTAAACAGACTTGTAAAACTTAGTTTCTTATAATACAGTCTTGGGGCTTGTCTTAGCGGTCCATGTGGGTAGGGGAGAATCTGTCAGCGTAATGTCTTTTCTCAGCATTTATCGTGAGGGCAACGTGCTATTTTATTTCCCTTGTAATTATTTTTGTTTGTTTTTTCCTTTGCTGGTGCACTTCAGTTTCATTTGGAGCTCTGAGGTTAGAAAAGCATGATTAGAATTTCTCCTAAAGGAAATCCTGGTGGCAGAGAGGTTAAGTGCTATGGCTGCTAACCCGAGGGCTGGCAGTTTGAATCCACCAGGAGCTCCTCAGAAACTCTATGGGACAGTTGTACTTTTTCCTACAGGCTTGTTATTCGTTGGAATTAACTCAATGGCAATGGGTTTGTTTTTTCTGGTTTCATAATATTAAACAGTTTTGTAATAAGGAGTATGAATCTTACATGATTAACACCTTCATATAGTTGAATGAAACCCTGGTGGTGCAGTGGTTAAGTGTTATAGCTGTTAACCAAAATATAGCTGTTAACCAGAGCTCTGTACATGCACCCCATCTGGACAGTCATTGGGGGTGGCCAGGCACCATCTAGTTCTTCTGGTCCCATTCTGAAGCAGATTCTGGGTCATGTGGTCCCTTCCACCTGGTGGGCTCATATTTTCTTCCTGTACTCAATGCCCACCGTTTACCTTTGGTCCAGGTAAACTGGGCTCATTTGATGCTATTTGGATGTCAGCTTGCTAGCTTTTAAGACCCCAGATGCCACTGACCCAGATGGTACACAGAGAAGTTTCTTAAGACAGAAAGAGAAAAATAAAGCTTGGTTATGCCAATTAATCTGTATTCCCCTGAGAGCATGGCCCCTTGATCTCAGACCGTGTTACTCCATCCTTCCAAACAGTTGATCTGCATTTAGGCAACAGTTCACTTTTGAAATGGATTAGTTGTGGGTGCCTCTCTAAAATATATTATTTATAACACAAAAAAGAAGCTTATTTGCTTATTTCATTACAGAAATCAGAGTAAAGTTGTATTTCATTAAGTAAATATGTTCAAAGTGATATATTTGTAGTTTGATGGTAGGTAAATGCTATCAAATTTTAGTTGATAATTCGTTTTACATGATTTCATCATGCATTTTACTTGTCTCCATTATTAATTGACATGTTATCAGGAAGGATCAGCCCCTGCAGAAGGGCATCACACTTGGTAAAGTAGAGGGTCAGCGAAAAAGAGGAAGGTCCTTAATGAGACGGACCGACACAGTAGCTGCAACAACAGGTTCAAGCATAACAAAGATGGTGAGGATGGTGCTGAACTGGACAGTGTTTTGTTCTGTTGTCCAGAGGGTCAAGAGGAGTCAGAAGTAAATCAATGGCACCTAACAGCAACCGTTACTAATGCCTCCATAATTTCTCCCAAAAGAAATTAAAAATCATGAAGCATGCCTTGACACTTTTTGAATAAACAAACAAGCAAAAAAAGCCACTGTGTTTGAGTCAATTCTAATTTATAGCAACCCTAAAGGACAGAGTAGAATTGCCCCATAGTGTTTCCAAGGCTGTAAATCTTTACAGAAGCAGAATGCCACATCTTTCTTCTGCAGAGTGTCTGATGAGTTTGAACTGCCACTTTTTCATTGGCAGCTGAGCACTTTACCTGCTCACCACCAGGATATTTAAACTGAAATATTTTTAAACTTGAAATTTGAGACCTAACAGCACCCCACTTCACTTACCCCATATATAAAGCTATTAGCCTTCACATTTTATTACCTGGAGGAAATTGGAAACAATGACACTTTTTCCACTCTCAACATAATTTCAGCATTGGAGTGGTTAATAACGGACCAACAAAAGTTTTGCATGACATTTATCCTTTCAGCTTTAAAAAGTAACGCAACAAATGAGTACTTGTGGAAATATTTCTGCTAAATTTTAAACAAATAACACATACTTAAAGTATTCTTTAAACAGAATTCTATAACTTTCTGTGGTTATTCCAGTGATTGCTTTAAAAATAATTCCAGTCAGTATAATAGAGTAAAATGTAAACAATATTCCATAGTTAGACATTTGAACAAAACAAACAAATTTGTCTTGGAAGAAGCATAGCCAGAATGCTCCTTAGAAAGGAGAATGGTGAGGCTTTGTCTCACAGACTATGGGCGTGTTATCAGGAGGGACCACTCCCTGGAGAATGACATCATGCCTGGGAAGGTAGAGGGTTATTGAAACAGACGGAGACTCTCAATGAGATGGACTGACTCAGTGGCGACTGCAAGAATGGACTGAAACATGGCAAGAATTGTGAGGATAGAGAGGACCAGGCAGTACTGTCTTCTATTGTACATAGGGTCGCAATGAGTTGGAAATGACTTCAGGGCACCTTACAACAACAACAACAGATATCTGTACAATTAGCAGTAGAAAGATTCAAACTGAACAGATATTGAGCAAGCCATTTACTACTAGGGTGACCACACGTTCCAGTATGTCAGAAACAGTCCCAGTTTATACTTATTGCAAAAAAATTAACAATGCCTTCTTTGACTGTCCAAAGTGTGCCGATTTGAATTACATGCTCACTTTATCACTTACACACTTATTTGAGCCTAAGTATTAGCCTACATGTTATACACTGGTATATAAAAGCACTACGGGTAAGGTTCCTTACCCTGAGCATCATACCAACTTATTAATAAAATAATATATATACATGAAATCACTGTGAAATAACCCACAAGTCTGTGTGATTGTAAGTCTACACTATGGGTCATTCGGTAAGCACTGGGAATTCAGAGAAGAGATAGATGGATGTGTACTAGAGTTGTGAAGGATGGCCTCATGGCATTGCTCTTCCTTGTTAGGTGGTAGGGATTTGGGCTAAAGGAAGAAAGTACACTGGAACACTGAAGGTGTGTGTCTCATGAACAAAGTCGTAAGGATGGGTATGAAGACAATTCATAACTCATTATTCAACAGTGGAAACCTTGAAACAGAAAGAAAGTTACTGAAAGAAAAATGGATAAAGACACCAAAATTCTGGTCTCTACACCTGGCTATGCCACTGGCTAAATTTATGTCATTGAATATATAAATTATTTATTCCCTTTGGTTTAAGTTTCTTCATCTGGAAAAAGAGGAATTGAACTCAATTCATCTTTTCATTGATTTTTTTTTTTTGAGACTGTCTTGTGTAAGGCATTCCACTAAGTGTGGTGCAAATAGTCTTTAAAACTCCTTTCCTGCTCTAACTTCCATGTCAATCATTTCTGTCACCAATGTGACACAGAAGTGTCAAAGACAAAAATTTCTTGCAGGTAAGTGATGCCAAGCCAAAAACATAAAGAATTCTTGCATTAAATCAAATGAAAATTTTCCTAGCAAGTGCCCTTTATTTCCTAATTGAATTAGAACCGTATTTTTATTCCTTGTGATAGAGCTGCAATCACAGAATGGTAGGGGATTCTGCCAGGAGAAGCTGGTGTTGCATATTTTCAGAGACTGAACACTGTCATTCTGCTGTAGGAAACGGAGGCTACAGCCAACTCAGCTGGAATGTAGGAATGCTGAGCACTGGTTACCTTTGTCGCTTCTCATGACAACGGAGGCCTGTTCCCCAATTTCTTTAGCACCTCCATATCAGGAATCTTGCGTCTGTTCTCAGTGTTAATCATCTAATAATAAAGATCTTGCTCTCTGGGGTGGAATTGCAGCAATTAGACAGCAAGGTACTTTACCAACGCAAAGAAGCCGAGATGTCTTCTGTGAATCCAGCTGGTTCAAGGCTGCAGGCCCACTTCCCTTGGCAGGTTTCCTATTGCAGGGAGTGGAGAAAGTGGCCCTAAACCATCATAATGGATTGTACATCACCTTAAATAAAATACATGGATGTTCCTCTCCATTAACCAGGGAAGCTGAAGACGGAGGTAGCATCAAAGGAATCTGTGGAACAAGAGAAAATGGTTTTTTGGTTTGCTTTTTATTTTGTCTAATATTTATTCAGTACTTTAAAAATTGTGAAATGATAAAAGTAGTTATATGTTTACCCATAAACCCAGGGCCTGCTGGATATAACAGATGTAAAATACAAACATTGCTTAAGTTGATATTTAGTTCTTTTACCTATGTGGCTTATCAAAAATACAATCAGAATTTTCATTTTAGAAATGTCAGAGTGTATTTAAATCCAGCTGAACATCTATCTCTGGTTTATGTTTCCCTGCAGTGTTGATATTGGCAGTCATACTAAACGTGGGAGATGAGGTGGAGAGAACTCAGGAAAAGGGGAAGTAACAAAAACACAAAACTTACAATACATGCTCAATCATAAGTGAGTGCTACAAGGAAAGCGAATTCTTGTAACTGAGAACTGAGGGTATTTTCTTTTTCCATATTGTATTGTGCTCAAAACACTTACAAAACATAAATGAGATATATTTCTCCCTTACTTCTGTTGCGTTTGGGTATAAGCGAGGAATCTGGAGGCATTTTAGGAAAATCCTCTTAGTACCTTTGACTAACAAAAATAGTGAATTCCAGGTGCTAAGAAACTACTGGAAACCCTGGTGGCACACTGGTTAAGAGATACAGTTTCTAACCAAAAGTCTGTGGTTCAAATTCACCACTCGCAGCTTGGAAACTCTATGGGGTAGTTTTACTCTGTTGTATAGGGTCACTTGGAGTCGGAATCGCCTTGACAGCAATGGGAAGAAACTGCCACAAACCTTCCACATAGACCCACTGAAAATGTTAAGCTTTCAGAGTTGTTTTCTTTTTCTTTTTTTTTCAGAAGTACATATTCTTGTACATTTAAGGAGCCCTGGCAACACAGTGGAAATCCTGGTGGTGTCGTGGTTAAGTGCCATGTCTGCTAATCAAAAGGCTGGCAGTTTGAATCTACCAGGCGCTCCTTGGAAACTCTATAGGGCAGTTATACTCTATCCTATAGGGTGACACAAGTTGTAATCGACTCCACAGCAGTGAGTTTGGTTTGGGGTTTTGGTGACAAAACGGCTAAGAGCTCTGCTGCTAACCAAAAGATCAGCAGTTTGAATTCACCAGTGGCTCCTTGAAAACCCTGTGGGTTAGTTCTACTCTGTCTTACAGGGTCACTGTGAGTCAGAGTAGACTCAATGGCAGCAAGTTTCGGGGGGGGTACATTTATATCTGTAAATGTACTGAGGCAACTATAAAGTGCATTCAATCAGAGATGGGAAGCTGAAAACTAACCTCGTAAACTGAAAATACATTTGCAAGTAAATCACTGTGAACACGTCTTCCCGAATACATTGCACGTGAATGATGATTAAATCTGCTTTATTCTGCCAGTGATTAGACTACTGTACCCCCTCAATCTATAAAACACTTACACTTTCTAAAACTTCTTAACTAAAATCTGGGGAGGAAGGAAGCAAAAAAGCAAAAGGGCATATGGAATCCCTTGACAATGTGCTGAAATGTGCTGCAGACATCTCTGACTAAGTGTGTGTTTTAAATAAAGACCAAATTAGAAAATGGATTATTTCTTTTGAAGATGAACTCAAGCATTTCAGGATTTGGGAGCAAGGAGCAAGATATAGGAGTAAGTAGCCATAGAAAATCCAAAAAAGAAAGAAAGAAAGTAGTAACAGGGCTACATTTTTTTGCCAATGAAGAAATTTGGGACTGGCTAAGGGAGGGTGAATTTAAGAAGAAAAAGGAAGGAAGGTGAGTTGAGACCAACAGGATGATGGGATATTCTTTTCCTGATGACATTTGAAACACATTTCTGAGAAAGAAAGAATAGTTAAGAAGACAGATCCTGTGGTTTTTCCAGGCAATTGACAGGATTCTTATCAAAGACACAGAGAGGAAAGTGATTGTGATAAAATGGAATGCTTCACTGATTTTCCCAAAATCAACTAACTTGTGATAGATTTTCAGAAATAGGTAGCACCTTCTCAGGGAAACTAATACAAATCAATTCATGTCCTGAAACACATGATTAGAACATGTTGAATAGGTGGAGAGCTCAGTACAACATAGAAACTCAAAATTTAAATATAAAACCCACCCTTATTTTTCAAACAAGGATTTAACATCAATCTGTCTCTGCCCATTTTTGAAAAGCAGAAGTATGCAGTGTTAACTCTCTTCAAGTTAATAATCCCAGGACTTTTAGAAAATCCTAGTGGCATAGTGGTTAAGAGCTATGGCTGCTAACAAAAAGGTCTGTACTTCGTATCCACTAGGCACTTTTTGGAAACCCCGTGGGGCAGTTCTACCCTGTCGTATAGGGTTGCTATGAGTTGGAATTGACTTCACACCAACGGATTTGCTTTTATTTTACTTTTTTTAGTAAATCTATATATCAATACGATGCAAATGAAATAGTTGCGCAACTTTATTCCTTTTACAGGAGAATTTGTAATATGTTTTTGATCAAATATGCAATATTTTCTTTGTGAACTGTTTAACTTTCTGAGGGAAATATTAATGTGCTCATTGATCTTTAATATTTGTGGTTTGGGTTTTGCTTTTGCTTCAGCAGCCCCATTAATGAAGATTCATTTGGTGTATTATATTTTCTTATGAAAAGAAAAATAAATGGCTTCAGTTGTTTAAAAAAAAATCGTTCTATAAATATTTTGATGAAATTTTTATTGATTTCTGCTTACATGATAAAGTGCTGTGAAATAAGTATAACAAATGCAATTTACGACTAATGTGCAAATATTGTAAATCTCCATTTACAAATTCTTTGAGGGATTTGTTTCAGAGTATGGACACATTCTTTAGAGGACACACAGCCTTTTTCAGAAGGTTGCATCTGCCATTGTCTAAAGAATCCTGTTTTGTTCGGCTAATATTTACAACGGAAAATCTAGGAGACAGGTGCTCACTTGTCCTCCTCCATGATTGGAAAATACAGGGAGGAGGCCATAGTGGCAACTGTCACCATGATTGATTTCATTGGGATAGAAGAATGACCAGCTGATGGCAATCAATGCATTCGGGACACTCTCAGAACAGTGAATAATGAAGCTATTACGTTTAAACTTCACAAGGTAGAGCAAAGCAATAATGTTTTGAAATTGAAAGATTTTGAAATGCAAGACACTTCTTTTTCATGTCATTTTTTTCTTCTAAACATCATGATGCAATCTTTAAGTTATATGTTGTTTTCAGATTTTAATGTTGTAATCATTAAATGTCTACCAAGAAGGTGAAAATAGTAGTGATAAAAGGATGGAGATGCTTTATTTCAGTTTGGTATTCAACACTGTGTAATGCTTTCCTGGGAAAATTTTGGAGAATTATAAGTAGATGCAGAAAGATTCAAAGATGATCAGTATATTTCAGAATCTTCCTGTCATTGAATCTGAAGCGTATTGTGGGTTAATCCAAAAACAGGAAATAAAATAGTTTTGTAGAACATTGCTACTCTCAAAACTGAGGGCTGAAAAGACTGTGGTATAACGTAATAGTAGAACAATACTACTAATATATTAATTATAATCATAATCAAAATATAAGTTCATCATTCATTTTTACATTCAAGAAATATTTATATATCTAATCTATGCAAGGATTTTCCATTCATAATCCATTCTTAACGATAATCATCTCAGCAACTTGGTAATGGAGGCAGTGTTGTCTTCAATTGCCTCTTCATAATGCATCCCAGAACCATGAAAACCAGATTGGATGTCACCACTATCTAAATCTATAATTAAATGTATTTACACTCTCCTTAAATGAAAAGAGGAAACACATATCATCAGTAGTGATTTTTGAGTAGAAGTAATCAAGGGAGTTGTTTTAGAGGTCAAGGATCTTTAACTAGAGCAAAGCACACGGATAGGCCAATTAGTATATGGTCTTCATTTAGGCATTTTTTAAGCTGCATTAATTTCTGTACATCTTTGTAAATATCAAGCCTACATCATCATAATTTCATTCTTATTGCCATAATTTGCATTAAAAAAGCATGCAGTTCACACAGAGAGAATTGAGTTACTATAGATTTTAACATTGGGTTTTTCACTAGTATTATGTGATTGCTTCTGTATCAAAAGTTTTAAAGAACCTGAGTGAATGTCTTATTTTGAAAGTATTGTAGGAATATAAAAATTTTTTTATGTAACATGGAAAAATGCAATTCAGATTAATGAATGGGACAGATTCATTTATGTATGAATTTGTATATTTAGTTTTTACATATTTCCATATCTTTTCATTACAGTTGTTTATGTTTAGTTTGTAGAGTTGTACTTGAGTAATAATATTTTCCTAGTTTTTGAGTTTCTGTAGAAAAGCGTATGATGTTCTTATTTGGGGTATTGAACTTTAATGGTTTCTACAGAAATTAGATTTTAAAAACTAATTTGTATAGAAAGATTTCTTGTACTGCTCATTAATTTTCAGTTTATTACAGACATACACATTTGTTATCCTCTTAGCAAGAAGTTTCTGTATCCAAACAATAATTTATTTACTCACAACCTTGTCCACATTGGTTTTATTGGTGAGTAAATTAGCAAAATAATTCACTGATCTATTTTGTAAACTAGACTTTGTTTTCCAAAAAACAATTTAAAACTGTTGCTGCTGTTGAGTGTTGTCTAGTTGTTTTTCATTCTCTGACACCATATGGCAGAGTAGAACTGCATCATATGATTTTCTTGGCTGTAATCTTTTTGTAAAGAAATGTTTTATTGTGCTTTAAGTGAAAGTTTATAATCCAAATCAATTTGCCGTATAAAATCCTGGACACCACACACCACTATGCAACTCTCTCTGCTCCCATCTACCCCATGACAGGACACTCCTCTTTTCTACTCTATACTTTCCTCACTTATTCAACCAACTCTTGTCCACCTCCACTCACTCATCTCTCTAGACAAGAGCCTCTCAGACTCATGTATATATTTAAGCCAAGAAGAATATTCCTCACCGGGATCACTTTAAGTCTCACACTCCAGTTAAACCTTTGTCTGCAAAATTGACTTTGATATTGTTGTCCGTTCTGGGCTAACAGAGAGTTCGGGGGCCATGTCCACAAGAGATGCTCCAGTTTGGACAATCATCAAGTCTAGTAACAGAGTTCTAGTTCTGTACATCCATTTTATTTCCCACAACCTCAGCGATTTTACTTTGTGTTCCCTGTTAGGGCAGTCATTGGTGGTGGCCAGGCACCATCTAGTTCTTCTGGTCTCATGCTGATGTAGTCTGGATCATATGGCACCTACTGTCTTCTGGGTTCATATTTTCCTCATGTCTTTGATGCCCTTCATTGTCTTCTGCTCCTGATAGCTTGGGACCAATTGATGCTAGCTATTAAGACCTCAAACTTCACTCATCAAAATGGTATGCAGAACATTATCTTAACAAAAAATTTAATTATGCCAATTAGCATAGGTGTCTTCTGAAATCACGGTCTCTAGAACTCTGTCCCTGCTACTTGATCCTTCAAAATGCTGGGTTGCTCTTAGAAAATCTGTTAGCTTTTGGTGTAGTCCACTTGTGCTAACCTCCCCTCTACTGAGTGCTGTCACTGCCTTCATCTAACTCAATTCCTATCTACTATATAATCTATGGGAAACTCTGGTGGCATAGCAGTTAAGTGCTGTGACTGCTAACCAAAAACTCAGCAGTTCAAATCTGCCAGGCATTCCTTGGAAACTCTATGGGGAAGTTCCACTCTGTCTATAGGGTCCCTATAAGTCAGAATCAACTCAACATCACTGGATTTGGTTTTGGTTTTTTGATCTACAAATACCTATCTCACTCCCTCTCTCCCCTTGAAACCATCAAAGATTATTCTCTATTTAAACCTTTTCTTAAGTCCTCATAATAGTGGTCTCATACAATATTTGTCTTTTTGCAACTGACTAATTTCACTCAGCATAATGTCTTCCAGATTCTTCCATGTTACATTTTCTAGGACTGTCATTGTTCTTTATCATTGCATAGTATTCCATTGTGTGAATGTATCATAGTTTGTTTATCCATTCATCTGTTGATGTGCGCCTTGTTTGATTCCATCTTTTTGCTATTGTGGACAGTGCTTCAATAAACATTGGTATGCATGTATCTGTTAATATGGTAACTCTTATTTCTCTGGGATATACTCCAATCAGTGGGATTGCTAGATCACATGGTAGTCCTATTTCTAGCTTTCTAAGAAGGGATTTTCAAGTAGTTGTACCATTTTACCTTCCCACTAGTAGTGTAGGAGAGTTCCAATCTCTCCACAACCTCTCTAGCATTTATTATTTTGTGTTTCTTGCACTATGTCAGCCTTGTTGGCACATGATGGTATCTCATTGAACTTAGGATTTGGATTTCTCTAGTGGCTAATGATCATGAACATTTCCTCCTTTATCTGTTGGTGTCCTGGATGTCTCCTTTAGTAAGGTGCTTGTTCATGTCTTTTGCCCATTTTTAATTGTTTTTCCCTCCCATGTTGAGGTTTTGTAGTACATTGTAGACTATGGAGATTAGACACCAGCTGGATTCATGCTAGTCAATTTTTTTTTCCCAATCTGTAAGTAGTCCTTTTACTCTCTTGGTGGAGTCTTTGGATGAGCATAAATGTTTGATTTTTAGGAGTTTCCAGTTATCTATTTTATCTTCTGGTGTTTGTGCATTGTTAGTAATACTTTTCAGTCTCTTTATGGCCCATGTTAGGGCTCCCAGCATTATCCCTGTTTTTTTCTCCCATGATCTTTATTGTTTTAGATTTTATATTTAGTTCTTTGATAGATTTTGACTTTGTTTTTGTGCCTGGTGTGAGATATGGATCTCATTTCTCTTCTTTTCTTTTTTGCAGTTGGATATTCAGTTATGCCAACACCTTTTGTTAAAAAGCCTGTCTCTCCTCCACTTTACAGACTTTGGAATTTTGTCAAATATCAGCTGCTCATGGATGGATGATGCTATATTGGGACTCTCTATTCTGTTCCATTGATCTATATCTGTTTTTGTTTTTATACCAGTACCAGGCTGTTTTGACTACCATGGTAGTATAATAGGTTCTAAAGTTAGGTAGAGTGAGGCCTCCCACTTTGTTCTTCTACAGTAATGCTTTACTGATCTGGGGCTTCTTCCCTTTACATACATAGTTGGGGATTTGTTTCTCCATCTCATTAAAAAATTCCATTGGAATTTGTATTGGGATTGCATTGTGTCTATTGACCACTTTGGGCAGCATAGACCTTTTCACGATGTTAAATCTTCATACCCATGAGCAAGGTAGGTTTTCCCACTTATATAGGTCTCTTGTTTCCTGGCAGTACAGTCTTGGAATTTTCTTTGTATAAGTCTTTTTAATCTTTGTTTAGATTTATTCCTGGGCACTTTATCTTCTTGGGGGCTATTGTAAATGGTTTTGATCTGGTGATTTCCTCTGCAATGTTTTCTTTGTTGCCATAAAGGAATCCAACTGGTTTGTGTGTGTTTATCTTGTATCCTCATACTCTGCTGAACTCTTTTATCAGTGCCAGCATTTTTCTGTGTGTGTATTCTTTAGGGTTTTCTGTGTATAAGATCATATAATCTGCAAATAGAGACAGATGCTTTTACTGATTCCTTGCCAGTTTGGATGTCCTTTCTTTATCTTGCCTGACTGTGTCTAGAAACTCCAAAACAATGTTGAATAAGAGTGGTGACAATGGGTATCTTTGGTTTCTGATCTAAAGGGGAATGCTTTCAGACTCTTGTCCTTTAGGATGATGTTGGATGTTGGCTTTTCATAGATGCCACTTATCTTATTGAGGAATTTGACTTTTATTCCGATTTTGCTGAGAGCCTTTAACATAAACAGGTGTTGGACTTTGTCAAATGCCTTTTCTGTGTGAATTGATAAAATTCAGTGTTTCTCATCTTTTATTTTATTTATGTCATTGATTACATTAATTGCTTTTCTAACATTAAATCATCCCTGGACCCTTAGTATGAATCCCACTTGGTCATTGTGAATTATTTTTTTAATATGTTGTTGAATTCTATTGGCTAGAATTTTGTTGAGGATTTTTGCATCTAAGTTCATGTGGTTATGGTATCAGGGTGATACTGATTTTGAAGAATGGATTTGGCAGTATTCCATCCGTCTACATGCTCCAAAATACCTTTAGTAACAGTGGTATCAACCCTTCTCTGAAAGTTTGGTAGAATTTTCCAGTTGAGGCGTCAGGGCCAGGGCTTTTTTTAGTTGGGAGGTTTTTAATTACCTTTACCATCTCTCTTTTTGTGATGGATTTATTACGTTGTTCTACGTCTGTTGGTGCTAGTATTGTTAGGAAATGTGTTTCTAGAAATTTCTGCATTTCTTCTAGGTTTTTGAATTTACTAGAGCATAGTTTTTCATAGCATTCTGTTATGATTCTTTTAATTTCAGTTGGATCTCCTACAATATCGCCTATCACATTTCTTTTTTGAGTTATCTGGTTCCTTTCCTGTTTTTCTTTTGTCAGTTGGCCAGTGGCGTATCAATTTTGTTGATCTCTTCAAAAAACCAGCTTTTGGTCTTATTAACTCTTTCAATCATTTTTCTGTTCTCTGTTTCATTTAGTTCTCACCTAATTTTTATTATTTGCTTTCTTCTAGTGCCTGAGGGGTTCTTTTGCTACTCTCTTTCTACTTGTTGGAACTGTAGAGTTAAATCTTTGATTTAGGCCCTTTACTCTTTTTGAATGTGTGCATTTATTGAGATGAACTGATCTCTGAGCAATGCTTTCACTGTGTCCCTTAGATTCTTATAGGATGTGCTTTCAATCTTATTTGATTCTATGAATTTCTTTGTTCCAGCCTTGATATCTTCCAGAACCCATTAGTTTTTGAGCAAGGTGTTATTCACTTTCATTGTGTTGGATTTTCTTTTTTTCTTTCTTTTTTCTGTTATTGATTTCTACTTATACAGTTTTATGGTCTGAAAAGATGCTTTGTAATATTTCAATATTTTGAACTTTGTTAAGAATAGTTTTGTGGCCTAATATGTGGTCAATTCTGAAGAACGCTCCATGTGCATTGGAAAAGAAAGTATACTTGGGTGCTGTTGGGTGGAGTGTTCTGTATATGAAAACTGCCAATTAAGTTCATGAGTTCATCCTAGAAAAGTGCTACATACCGCATTGCTGAATATCACCAGGTTACCTTTGAAATATTCCCCTTAGGAGTCTATGTAACTGATGCCAATGCTTAGTCCACCCTTCAAAGCAATTTTGGACCTTTTGTCTTGGCATGACCATCAGTGTTGTCATCGTATTGCCCTTGATGTTCTGAATGTCATCAAAATGTCTTCCTTTCAATATTTCCTTTATCTTCAGGTAAAGAACTGGGACTGAATCAGGAGAGTAGGGAGGGTGTTCCAATACAGTTATTTGTTTATTGGCTAAAAACTCACAGGCAACTATACAACTAAGTTTGCAAATTTGCCACGGTGCCACCACACGCAGTTCCAAAATCACTTTGAAGGGTGGACTAGGCACTGGCATCAGTGCATGGCTTCCCAAGGGGAGCACCTGCAGGGTAACCATACTGATATTTAGCAATGAAGCATGTAGCACTTAGAACAATTAAGTTCTCAGACTTAACTGTCAGACTTTGTATATCTGAGATCAAGTTGTTTGATTGTGGCATTTAGATCTTCCATGTATTTACTGAACTTTTTGAAAGATTTTCTGCCTTTTGCTGGGAGTGGTATGTTGAAGTCTTTTGGAGCTATTTCTCTTTTCACTGCAGTTGGTGTTTGTTTTATGCATTTTGCAGCCCTGTCATTGTGTGCATAGATATTTAATATGGTTATATTCTCAGAGTATTATTGATCATTTAATCATTATGTAATGTCCTTCCTTATCCAATATGGTAGATTTTACTGTAAGGTCTATTTTATCACAGATTAATATTGATATTCCTGCTCTATTTTTTTTTCTTATATTTTCAGCATAATATATTCTTTACCACTCTTTGAGTTGTAGGAGGTTTTTTTGTACCTTTGAATCTAAGGAGTATCTCCGGTGGACAGCATGTGGAGGGGTCATGTGTTTGTTTTTGGGTTGTTTGCTCATTTGTTTTTAATCCAATCTGCCACTGTCTGCCTCTTTTAGGGAGCATTTAGTTGATTTATATTAAGTGTGATTATTGATAGGTATGAGCTTGCTGCTGTCATTTTGATGTCTTTTTGTGTGTGTTGTAGAGAATTCTTTTTTTCTCTTTAATAATCTGTGCTAAGTCCTTTTTATTTCTATGTTTTCTTTTCATCTTGTTCAATGTTGGTGGCTTTGTATTTGCTGAGACTTCATGTTTCTCTTGTTTTTTATTTTGATGTGCAAGATTGATAGTTGCCTTTGTGGTTACCTTAATACTTAACCTTATTTTTCTAAATTTAAACCAGTCTTTAATTTCTTTATATTGCCTTCACTTCCTCTCCATGTGAAAGACATATGACTAGATTTTCTTTGGGGTCTCCCTATTTTGTCATAATGTTTATGTAAGGGCATCTCTGTTTTCCTATTTTCAGTGTTTTGCCTAAGATTCACTTATGTGAGTCCCCTATTTGGGTTGATATTCAGTTGCTGAGTTCTGTGTTCTGGTCTAGAGTTGTTACCTCGTGTTACTGGTTTTCTAATCAAATGACTCCCTTAGTATTTCTTGTAGTTTTGGTTTAGTTTTTGAAAATTCCCTAAATTTCTGTGTATCTGGAAATGTCTTAGTTTCATCATCATATTTGAGAGACAATTTTTCTGGATATATAATTCTTGCCAGGCAATTATTTTCTTTCAAGGCTTTGTATATAGCATCCCATTGCTTTCTTGTCTGCCTGATTTTGGCTGAGTAGTCAGAGCTTAGCTTTACAGATTTTTCTTTTTAAGTTATTTTTTTGTTTATCTATAGCCACTTTTAAAAGTGTTTCCTTATCTTTAGTTTTGGCAAATATGATTATAATATGCCTTGGTGTCTTTCTTTTGGAATCTACCTTGTGTGGATTTTGATGACTTTCTTGGATAAGTATCTTCTTGTCTTTCATACTGTCAGGGACATTTTCCATCAGCAAATCTTCAGCAATTCTGTCTGTATTTTCTGTTGCCCCATTGCTGTTCTTTTACTCCAATTGCTCATAGATTATTTCTTTTCAGAGTCCCACATAATTCTTAGTATTTTTTAAAATTTTTCTTGAAATTATTTTATCTGATTTCTCCTCAAATATGTTGATATCATGTGCTTTATCTTCGCTCTCATTAATTCAGCCTTCCATTGTCTCAATTCTGTTACTTTGACTTCTTACTGTGTTAATTCTGTAATTTTATTATTATTATTTTGAATTTATAATTCTTGCTGCTCAGTGCTTTCTTGCATCTTGTTAAATTTGTCATTATGCTCTGCCGCATTTTTTCTCATCTCCTTCCTCATCTTGTGAAGAGTTCTAAACATTATTTGCAGTCTACCTCTGATAATTCCACGAATTTCTCTTCCTCTGGAAAATTTGATTCTCTGTTTAGGGAGTTTTCTGAAGAGGTCATGGTCCATCCTTTTAAGTGCTTTGATGCAAATTGCTGTTTCCAAGCCATCAGTAAGTTTTAGTTGTTTACGTTTGCCGATTGTGTTCTAGTTTCTTGTTTTAAAAGGTACAGTTTATTTCCTTTACATGGTTTCAGCTCAGGTGTCCACGTTGAAAGTCACCAAATGTGTGGTGTGGGCTCCTGCCTACAGTCTTAGATGGGCAGAGGTGATTCATATTGGCACAAGTTGTCTTGGTGTAGCTGCTGAGAAAGGCAGAGGGCTAAGAGCCTTCCCTTAGTGTCTGTGAGGATGGTGTATCACCTTATGTCTGCATCTAGGTTAAGGAACTATTTCTGCCTTGATTTGCTTGCTCAGGGGAGTCAGTCAAATACCACTCTGCCTCTCCCTCCTGCTTCCTTGAGTTTGTTAAATTGTTCACCCTCTGAGTCTTGGAGAATGGTCAGGGCAGACTGAAGGAGTCCTACTTTTGGCTCAGTTAATGGTGTCAGACTCCAGAGCCAGGCATAGTGCAGAGATGAGAGATGGAGAATGGCTCAGGGTAGGCCTGAGGAGTCCTTCTTCCAGCCTAGTTTATGGCATCAGACACTACTTCTGGGAACAATGCAGAGAATGGAGTGGGAAGCACAGGGAGAAGGGAGACAGGCCTATCTTGTTGAAAAGATTCAGATCTGTGTGTGGTAGGTTACACGCAAAGAGTTAGTTTTCGACAACCTGGTACTGTCTCTTACACATTCCAGAGGCACAAATGGATTCTCCATAAAATTACTCCTGCTGAAGAGGGTGCCCACCAATTTCCAGGCTCAGCTCACCACACAGTGGCTGCAGCCAACTCCTAGCAGGTCAGGCTTATAGAGTCCTATGCATTTCTGGTGCTATTATCCCTTCCTCATTGCTCAATTCGGTTCCTTAAATTTCGCTTAGATGGTCAGCGCTCCTAGGATGTCATATATACTGGATTCATTTGTTCTTTTGGGTCTTTGTTATTAGAGGGGTCATCAGAAGGGCATGTCTACTTCCCTATCTTGGTCCCACCTTTTGGCTGTAATCTCTAAGGAAGCAGATCTCCAGGTCTCTTTCCTATTGAGTCTCTGGGTGGGTTAGAACCACCTACCTTTTGGTCAAACACTTAACCATTTGCACCATTAGTACTAATTAATTTAAAAGTAGTACACTCAAAATTTAAAGGAAAAAGCAATGTTATTACTAGTGAACTAGATGCAAACTTTGTAATATCAAATTACTTTTTGCTCCATTGTTGGTTTATAGCTTTGTTCTACATAAGTGAAGTTCTTGGATAAATAAGTTTCTGTAGTTTATAGGGGATTTAAAAGTATCACTTTCCATGTTTGCAAGAGCCTTATGAGCTAGTTTACAGGTTGAGCCTTAGGAGAAATACATATAGTAATAGTAATTATTTTGTAGTCTTTATCTTCTTTCATGTATGTATTGGTATTTTTTATGCCAGCTTTTTACTGTCATAATGCATTGTCAGCTCTCATGTATTGTATATTAACATCATGATTTTTTTTTTTCCAAATGAAAAGATGAACCATAGAAAAAGTGGATGATTTAACTGGGCAATATAGGTTGGGAATTTAATGGCAAGCTTAGACTTTCTGTCCTCTCTGCAAAACGAAAATTAAGCAGGTCTAACAGGATAAAGCTCTTGGTGTGAATATACTTTGCTAGGAAATTTTAAAAACACAAGTTAATTAGAATACAGAGCTAGTTGCATGAGCTGACAGTTATTAATTACATGTTCTTGGGCTAGCTCAGTGTCAGGAAATTTACTACTATACAAAACAAAAAAAAATTCTGTTAGTTTTTGGTTTGACAGAAAATTGCAAAAAAGCAGTCCCTCAAATCAACTGAGAAATAACTGTTGTGTAAGGTGAAAAAGGAATATATTTTAGATTTCTGTTTTTAAGCCAGTGATTTTGATTTTATTCTCCTCACTTATATAGTCCTTTTCCAATTATGGTTAATGGCACAGTTTGTTAGCTACTGTGCTTGCCTCAGTGACTAAATAGCAGAGGTTTTTCAAAGATCTTTTCAGGTAGTGGGAGATAAGTGTGACTTTGTCTTATTTTAGGATGTGCTTCTGTGAAGTTGCATGTAACTGAACTTTTACAAAGTTTGTCATATTTTAAGTGTATGGAATACTATTTAAAACCTTCACAGGTCTTATGCATTCACATAGGATTACTAGAGCTATTGAGTTGTTCCCTTTATTTTTTTCCCCTTACGCTGTAATCAGATCAACATCTTGTTCTTAAAAATTAGACATGTCACTTCTATTAAATGATTTCTTTAGCTGTCGTGGAAACTCTGATGGCATGGTGATTAATTCCTGTGTCTGCTCACCAAAGGTCGACAGTTTGAATCCAGCAGGTGCTCTCTGGAAACTCTATGGAGCAGTTCTAATCTGACCTACAGGGTTGCTATGAGTTGGAATTGACTCAACGACAGTGAATTTGGCTTGGTTTTAGCTGCATATTATTTATGTATGGGATCTAAGCAGTCTGATGTTTGAGTGTGTTAATAATAGTCATATGCCTCTGTTAATAAAACAAGTAATGCTTGAGGCTTTGAGATAAATTATTTTCTTGAAAGTATTAAAGATTGGTGGCAACATACTGTGGAAATAAATGCAAAATAAGAGCATAACAATTAATGTTGAGCTTCTTAACTGTGTTTATTTCATAGCCCTGATCTAAGTGGTCAAAGCTTCCAGATATGGGCTAGGCATATGGCAAGGAGATGATGATGAATCAAGAGAGAATGGCAGCTCGAGAACTTGATGAAGTGTATTTTTCAGGAAAAGTATTTCAGATGAAAAGAAAGTGTTCTCTTGATACCTTGTTCTTCAGGAATTGACCCGGGGTAACTGAGGGAAATGACACATGAAAGCAGCCTACAAGAAAAGGATAATAAAAAGGCAATCCCTCCTACCTCTATTGTTTCTGGGAGCAAATGGAATTTCTGAGCTAGTAAGAATAGTTCTTGGTGTGTTCAGTGTGAAGAAGCATTTTGTTGCAGTCACAAAAGAGAGAATATAGTACGAGGAATCTCAAAAACAAATAGAGGAAAAGGAATGTAAGCATCATACAGAAACAGGAAGAGAAATTATGGAAAGAAAATATATAGATTCAGGCCCAAGGAAGGGAAAAAGTGCCTCAAGGAAACAGCATGTTGGGGACAGCTTAATAGAGAATTAATGAACATAAGAAAAAGCAATGGAAAGCATGAAAAAAAAACCACTTCCTTCAGCAAAGTGGTGAGCAGTGGGGTGGGACGAGGTGGAAGAGAAAAAAAATGAGTGAATGACAAGAAAATAAAAGAATAAGCTGCCTTAGCTGAAAATTAACTTCTAAATATACTGGGCAGATACAAAGTGGGAAGAAAGAAGAGCTTAAGGGAATCTTGAACTAATTAAAAGCATAGAGCAACAAAGTTGAAAGCAGGTACATGAATGGTGAGTAGTACAAAAATACAAAATGCAGTGTTGTAAAAATGCAAATGGTTTTATGAAAATCCAGAGCAATAAATCAAATTTAATGCAATAAGGAAGACTTTTCTTTTTTTGGTAAAAAGGAGCAGCATATGCATCATTTCAGTGTGACCTTTATCAGTCACTAGATAGGATTCATTTTTCTAAAAGAAACATAAAAGAATTATTTAAAACAGGAAAGGAAGGAATGATAAATGATTGTGGATGAGACAGAAAAATAGGAAAAAATAAAACTAGATTTGTCAATATTATACACTAAAAAAGAGAAATTGCCTCTTTTCTGTGTACAAGCCAAAGGCCTAAGTATTTTTATATTTGTTTTAAAAACATAATTACAGAAAACAGAAATTGAGATGATTCTCAGATTAACTGTAGCTCATCTTCATATTATTAATGGAGATAAATACTTGTAAATAGCTAAAATTTTATTTCAGTTAAAATTTTGTTTTAGTTAAAATTTTACTTCATTTTGGAACAGTACTTTAAAAGTCTAGTTCATTGACAAACTTTTGAAATTGTTAGAATTGGCTATGTCATTAAAATTACTTACAACATTTTTTGATCTTCATGATATTCATAGAGACATCTTAGATGACCATATGTTTAAACATATGTTTTATTTTTAGTGCACACCAGAAATTTGCTAATGAAGGGTAAGTTGTCTTTAAGTTTAGGTTCCAATTTCTGTTTTACTGAGCTGTCATAAATTAACTTTACATTTTTTTTTCTGAAATTCGTGCAATATATTTTAAATTATTTTAGAAATACTTTATTTAGTTGCCCTTGACATATTTACCTTTTGGTCCAGAAGTTCTACTTTTCTAAGGTGTAGGCACTAACCACCTATCTCTGTGGTGCAAATGGTTAGCGGATTAAGCCACTAACGGCAAGGTTTGTGATTCTAGCCGACCCAGGGGCAATGCTGAATGTTTGCAACTCCTAGGCTACGCAAACTGTTTGTGCCAGACTAGTTCCTAGGCAGAGACCTGCTAGTGCAGTGACTAACAGCACGGCTGCTACCTGAAAAGTCGAGAATTTGCACCTATGGTGCTTTATGGAAACCCTGTGGGCAGCTCTGCTCCATCCTGGTCAGCATGAGTCAGTATCGACTGCATGGCAACAGGAAAAAGTTTCCAGGTGAGTAAATGGCTTGCGCCTAACTGCATTGCACCTTAAAAAGAGCCCCTGGTGGCGCAGTGGTTAAAAGCACTCAGTTGCTAACCAAAACGTTGGCAGTTTGAACCCACCGGCCTCTCTGCAGGAGAAAGGTGGGGCAGTCAGCTACCGTAAAGATTTACAGCTTTGGAAACTCTACGTGAGAGTTCTACTCTGTCCTACAGGATTGATACAAGATAGAATTAACTCACCTGCAGTGGTTTGGATTTTTGTGGTTTGCTATCTTAAAGCTGGCAGTTTGAAGCCACCCATTGGTACCACAGAAGAAAGGCCTGGCAATCGGCTTCCATTAAGATTACAGCCAAGAAAACCTTATGGGTTCTACTCTATAACATATAAGGTCACCATGAGTTACAATAGACTCAGTGGGCAATGGATTTTAGGCACTATTCAATAGGATGCCCTTGTAGCTTTAGGATCTCGTTTGTACGAAAAAAAAAAAGTTGGACAACATACTTTGATTCAAAATTTCCATAGGAAAAAAAGTCATTCCATAGTCATTTTAAAATCACCATTTCCATTTTCCCCAACTTCAAGTATCTATAAGTAGTTTCCTGGCACTATTCAATCTATAACAATTTACTAAATGCTTACTGGGTGTCAGACACTGACAGGTGTTGGGAACCTAAAAATGAATAAAATTGTAGTTTCTGTTTGTTAATTGCTCCCGGTTTCATGGAGGAGACAGATGTGTAGAATGATAATTAAATGGGATGAGTGCAATAATAGAAATAAGTAGAAGGTACACAAGTAATATAGAAAAAGGAATAGTTGGCACTTTCAGGGCAGCCTTCAAAGGTAAATCAGACAGAGGAAATAGCATGTGCCAAGACATGGATGTATTTAAAAAAGCATAATTATTTTATTATTTTTCTAGTATTCAAGTGGAGTCCCTGGGTGTCACAAATTATTAAGTGTTCAACTACTAACTACAAGGTTGGTGGTTCCACCCCACCCAGAACCACCTTGGAAGAAACATCTGGCAATCTGCTTCAGAAAGGTCATAACCTTTGAAAACCTTGCAGAGCACAGTTCTTTCCTGAAACACAGAGTTGCTGCAAGTTGGAATCAACTCAGTAACAACTGGTTTGTTTGTTTGTTTCAATTGTTAGTACTACAACCAGGGAAGCTGGCTTATAGAACATTTCCTTTGCCTTTATAAGGTATACAAACAGATTGTTGTTGTTACAATTATTATTGTTTAGTTTATGTTGTGGTGCATGGAATATAGTATTTTAAGTAGTTTTTCCCAGAAATCTCATTTTTTAGTTTGAAGCTAATTTTCAGAGCCCTACATGTTATGTTAGGGAGGCATCAGGAGCTCTGTAATTATTAATTATCAGAAGCTCTGTGAAGTTTTAGAGTTCTCATTCAATAGATTTTACCCTAAGAGAATAATATTTCAGAATCCTGTCTTATTAAGATATGGAAACTAATGGGTGCCAGGAAGATGACCTTCATAGTAATCTAGTGACTGCCTAAGGTTTCAGATACTTTAATAGTCCTGGACTGACAGGAAAAAGTGATACATCAATTCAGATGTAGGTATAATAGCCATCAATTTTTTCCAATTATTTCATTACATATTTTCTATATGTGATCATGATGATTACAGTAACAAATCTATAGTGTCTAAGAATACAAGCAATTAGGATAATATTTTATTTTCACTTATCAAACTCATGCTTTTTTCAAAACTGTCTAAATGTACAGAAAAATCTTAACAGTTGGGAGCACAGTTTTCAACTGACTGACAAGGCAAACAGTAGTTTTTATTCCTGTGTTGCTTTCTCTTCACAATTAATTTATTTTGACAATTTCTGATACACTATGGTAAAGCAGGCTTTATTTTAGTACAAGGCAATGTAGCCAATATTTATTCTATTGTTGTTTGCATTTGTCTCTGATAGACTATTTTATCAGACAAAGTGTGCTATGGGGGAGATATCAGTCAAGTTTTCAGCTGTAAGAATGTGATGGCAAGAGAAATGCTTGTGGTCCAAGAACAAAGGTGGAGTTTGGAGCTTTCTTTTGGGTTTTAAAGAAAATCCATCTGTATAATACCATCCACTGAATCAGGTCCTAATTGAATGACAGGTAAAAAGAAGGAAACATGGCTTTATTCATATACAGAATGGCTCTATAAATTATTCATGGCTTCCTATGAAATACAAATAGCATAAGGTTGACATGTGAGTTTTCGCAAGTCTGGAGAAAGACCACAAAATAGCATAAATCTGTTAAGTTTATTTATTGACTAGTTCAGTGTCAGTTACTACTCTCTTGCAAAGCACCATAAAAAACAGTTAATTGATGCTTACTAAACAGACATGAAAGGGAAATCCAGAAGTCTACTTTGAAGACCATTAAGTGGTACTCAGATACTTGTATTCGATGGATTCAGAAATCATTAAATTTGAATGTTTGGTGTTGTTCATTTTAATTCATAGAAAACCCTCCAAAGCCTTCTTATCTCAGCTCTTTATCATGGTTTCACTAGTAACCAGTTGCCATTATGTTGATTCTGATTCATGGTGGCCTTATATGTGTCAAAATAAAACTGTACTTCACCAACAGCTTCAGTGGCTGATTTTTTGAAAGTAGAGCACCAGGTCTTTCCTCTGAGGCACCTCTGGGTGGACTTGAAACCTCAACCACTCAGTTATCAACTGAGGGTGTTAACCATTTGTACCACCCAAAGACCTTATACAATTCATTCATTATAATTTATACAGCATATTCATACCCACTTTAAGTCATATGCACTTGCTGTTCTCTCTGTAACATTCTTCACCCAAGCTTTCAAATGACTGTGTCCTTCTCATTCTTCAAGTCTCAGGTCATATGTCACTGCCTGGAAACGTTCTATCTTGATCACCCCATCCAAGCTACTCATGCTTTTCTCGTCTTTATCTGTCTTGTTTTCACTGCATTGTTATCCTGTAAAATTCTCTTGTTTGCTCACTTCTTTATTGATCCTGTCCCTGCCTCTATAATGTAAACTCCATGACACTGAGGGCCTCATCTGTCTTGTCAAAAGCTGTATCACAAGCACACAGTTTCCTTGTTTGTCAATGTAAGCATGATAGCTAATAGATACAGTCCTCAACCCGTTCCTCCATTAAGTCTTAGGTCTAGTTCAAGAGTATGGAATTGAATAATGACATAGAAGCCCTTGGAAAGATTTCAGAGAAAACATACAAAGGTGATTAAAGATTGGAAAACAGACTTATGAAAAGGAGAAAATGGTCATAGAGGTTGGTGAATTAATTACTCCCAAGTAAGAATCCACTATATTTACTTTAGAGCTTGCAGAGCAAACTTGCATCTATAAATTCCTGTAATCTTTTACACAGCAAACACATAAATTTGTTATCATCCTCTTCTTTTACAGGCCTAGAAACTTACTAAGGCACACAGAATTTAACTGACTTGTCCAACTGCATAAGAGGACTACTTCTGTTTTCTCACTTCCACGTCTGATACTTTTTTCTATGACATCATCTCTGGTTCAGTTGAGTTTGAGGGAGGAGTTTAATTTGGATATTATAAACAAAGACTTTTTTTTTAGTGTGACTCTATACATTCTGATAAGACTTATCCCAGGTTGTTCTTAGACATCTTTAGGATTAAGGTAGATGGGTATCCATCTATCTGCTGTGCTTTGGTAGTATTTCAGTTAGAGGGCATGATGTTACTTAGCTATGGTATCTCCTAGCTCTAAGATTTTAGAATACAGGGCCAAGTTTTCAGCTTTCAAAATTAATCATTCAAAATTTATTTAACATTTAAAATTTGACCAGTTTTTTATCTTTATATTACAAGTGGACTTGGCTCTAGGATGTGCTCATTGCATGGGCTGTGTATCTTTTCATTTAATACCCAGAGCATGCAGTGTGAACATAATAGAGATTGAAAGACAGCCAGAAGGGTAAAAAATAAATTCTTTAAGAAGTATCTTTGTTCTTCATGTAGATTTACTGACACTACATTTAAAGTTCTTTGCAAAACCTGCCTCTGAACTGTCAGTTCCACAACTGAGATTGAATTTTCACATTGCTTCTATTTTTATAACAGATTTTTTATTCCTCTTTTATTTAGATTACAAATTTGTTAAAATTTCACATGGATAGTCAAAGTCAGCTTTCAGGAGCAGTTAGAAGCATTCTATTAATAGAACTATAAAAAACACACGTGGAAAACCTATAATCATGATTTTTCATGGCTGTGTTAAAATTTCTTTCAATGACACACCAGACCGTTTCTACTTTACTGTTGACAATTGAAATCTCCATTACATTATTTTATTCCATAACGATATTGGTGGACATATCAACCTGTGATCATCTACCTGTATGTTTCTTTAGCCTGCTTCTGTAAAACTTTACATAATTTTCTATTTTTTGCAATGAAAAAATGTTACATCAATAATTGGAAATAGCTCTCATAATTTTCTGTTTTAACTGCATAATAGATCATGTGTCTTTCAGTTGAAACAGGAAAATAGTTTTCTTAGAGTACTGGAAGAAATTAGTTTGGTTTGAAAGCTGTGCAATCTTTGCAAAAACTTTCAAATACAAAATGCATTTGCCTCAGTGATGACTATATTCCCTATAACTAAGCAATTGTTTTTATTATTATTATGGTGTTGTCTTGCTTATATCAGAAACCAAAAGATCAGCTTAAATATCTATAGCAAAATAAAAATATTAAAAGTTCTTGTTAAAAGACCTAGAAACCCTGGTGGCATAGTGGTTAAGAGCTGTAGCTGCTAACCAAAGGGCTGGTAGTTCAGATCCACCAGGCACTCCTTGGAAACTCTATACAGCAGCTCTACTCTGTCTTATATGGTCACTATGAGTCGGAATTTACTTGACAGCAATGGATATTAAGAGACATACTTCAGAATATGAATTTAAAAAATGTTATAGTCCAAATAAAATTAGCAGAGATGAATTTTGATGGAAATATAAATAAAATAAACATGGAAATGTATTTATTGCAAAATGAATGTTTTATTAAACATATTATGAAAATTACTGGAACATTTTCTATTATATTATGAAACTAACAATTTTGGTCTAAAAATTGTAAAGAAAATGTCAGAATATATTCAACACACTGCATTTCTTCATGCCTGCATATAGCAGGTCCTCAATAAGTATTTGTTGAAAGAATAAATCAACCAACAAGTCTTATTTGAGCACCTGTTATGTGTAGGATAAAAAACTGCGACCCAGACATACCTTTTCCTCTAACATGAGAGAGAAGGAATTTAAGGAGACTGACCACTACTTAAGAATGTGTGTGTTAAGAATAAACATATCCTGAAAGGTCAGAGGAAAGCCAGATCATTTCCCATCTGAGGTTTTAGAGAGAAGAGACTCAAACCTGAGACTTTGTACAAATGATGTAAGCAAAATTATTTATTGTAGAAATTGAAACAATCATATAGAGATTAAAAACAAAAAATTAGATCAAGAAATATTTTTTACAATCATCCACAGTTTAAAAATTGATTTTTATATTAATGTAATATGATATAGTCTAGATTCTTGCAAACTGCCTCTTTGTCTTGTAATATTTTTTATTTACAAATAATATCATTTTTATATCTGAATTAACATAACATCAGTTATTTCTAATCAGAAAATACCTATTAAGGATATAGTATATTATTCATTATCGTGATTTTTTTCTTCCTGAGATGATTAATGTCCTTAATTTTTTTTGTACCTCTCTAGACATCCTTGTGGAAGTACTATGTTTATACACAATTCCCGTTCTGCATTTGTTTGCTAGTTGCTTTCCCTTTTCAAGGCACCCTCACAAAAGCAGCCGTGGCCATTCTTCTCTACATGCTACTGTACAAAAAAAAAAAATTAGCCTAGAGTGCCTAAAAAAAAAAAATATCTGGTGATGTGTGGGGCAACCAGCAAACACAAAAGGTGGCCATTATTTCCCTAAAAGTACAGTAGCTGGTACTGGGGAATGCTGATTTTTTTCATGGTATAGAGAGGTTTTAGGAGAAAAGCAAGCTGATTGCCTCTTCCCAGGATATTTGTGTCCATCTGGTGAATGATTTGAGGTTAAGTTTGATTCTAATCCACTTTTTTCAATTTTTTGTGTGCAATTTGCCCTTAATTCACTTCTCCATTTATTAGAGTCTGTTTGTACTCATTCTCCTCTTCTTATTTCTCTTCCTCTTCTTGTTTCTTCTTCTTTTGTTTTGTCTTCTTAATTAAGAAAACACGGACCATGCAGATCTTGGTCACCGTTCTGTGTCCAACTGCTAACATTACCAGAAAAAACTCAATTGCAGACTTGTGCTGCCTGTCACAACTAAACCAACGCATAGAGACAGGGGTTGAATCTCTTAACTGCGCTTTATTCAGATTGGCACAACCTCATAAGGTGGTGGGTTAGCACCTTAAAAACCATCTTAACACCTCAGTCCGGGCTGACAAGTTTTATAGACAGGTTTAGGGCAAGGAAAGGGAGCAAAAGAAGGGTGCAGGCAGGCGAGGTTTGAGAATGCATAACTTCTTTCTCTCCAGGCAAGTTGGCCTTGATGTCTGTAGGCTGGTTACTTTTCTCACAAACAGTGGACTACAAATTGAAGTCACTCTGCTTGGTGATTGGTCAAGAATAACTGGGGAAAACAAACTCTAAATCTTTGTGAGTACTAGTCAGAAGGCAGTGTTACAATTTTCTGTATGTGTCAGCATTCCTGAGGGAGAACGGGGTTTTTGAATTAAGAAAGAAGCTAACTAAAATTTTTTCGACAGCTATTAATGCTATCATTAACACAGTCCATGGGTTGGAAGGACATCCACATACCTGTTGAGTAAATTAATGACCACCTCTTCTGGAAAAATTTAAATATACCAGTCTGAGAAAAAAGCAGTATAGGAAGATAAATCTGACTCCTGAATATACACAGTGCATACAAAAATAAAATGTAAATGACTCTTATTTTATTAACTGTTTTGAAATTTTTGCTTGCATGCTATTAACCCTGTATAAGAGAACAGAAGACTTTGGGCCTATCTCCCCAGCTTCATTACTTACTAGCTGTGTAACCTTGGGCCAGGGAATTAACCTTGCTGAATTTCAGGCTTTCTCAATATAAAATGTGTCTAATAACATCTTACCTATCTGGAGGCTGTAGGTTGGACAAAATAAATTATTGACACAGCTTTAAGATGCTATTTTAGTCAGCTAGGGCTGTTCTAACAGAAATACCACAGAGTGGATAGCTTTAATAAAGGAAAGTTTATTCTTACACAGTCTGGTAGGCTGAAAGTCCATATTCAGGGTGTCCGCTCCAGGGCAAGGCTTTCCCCTTGTCGGATCTGGAGGAAAGTCCCGTATTGCATCAGTCTTTGTCCAGGAAGCGTCTTGGAGCAGGAACCTCAGGTCTGAAGGACACACTCTTCTCCCGGTGCTGCTCTCCTGATGGTACAAGGTTCCCAATTCTCTGCCTACTTCCCTGTCCTTTTATCTCTTGTAAGATGAAAGGATCAAGGGTGGGGCAAGCCATACTCCAGGGAAACTCCCCTTACAGTGGAACAGGGAGGTGATCCTATGGAGGGATTTACAGCCCCACCCTAATCCTTTAACATACAGCACAGGAAAATCACAAAATAGAGGACTGTCACAAGATACTGGGAATCATGGCCCAGCCACATGGCTACACATATTTTGGGGGGACACAATTCAATCCATGACAGATGGATAAAGTAGTGTAACATCATGTAAAATTCCAAAAAAGGTGTTAAATGCATATATCAGCCAAGTGCCGTCGAGTCATAGCCGACTCATGGTGACCCTATATGTTTGAATAAAAGATCTTAGAAAATTTACCTAGTAATGCTCATTAATTTGTCATTTAGATGGGTGTAATCTAAGGGATTTGTGAACACAAATTAAGGTAAAAATCTCTGACATACATGATTGCATCCCCAGATGTTTCCTTATGTATTTTTGAAGGCTTAAACGTTAAAGAACCACCACTAATGCACTTTCAATTTACATAATTGTAGAATACTTTATCTTGATAAACTTTTTTATAAAACTTATTTGCACTGAAAATTCACTGCATGTTGTTCTTTTTATTCATTCAGTAAACTTGTACTAAATGCCTGTACCTGTGCTTGAAGACACAGCTACAGCAACGAACAAGACACCATCCCTAACCTCATAAAGATCAGATTTTACTGAGGGAGGCACACAAGTAAGCAGACAGTTAAAACACAGTGTTTTAAGTGTTACAGCAAGTGGGGATCAGGATGCTTTGAGAGCACATGGAAACTCTATCAACAATAGAGATAGGGAATCAATCACAGATGGCTTCCCAGAGAAAATTGTATCACTGTTGCTGTTCTCCTGCCTATTCTTCTCTAAATGTGTAACATCTAAGTGAAAGATATAGTTAAGAATTTGTTGTTTGGTTATACTAGTTGCTTTGAGTTTTATACTAAAAGGAAGTACAATTTTTTTATTTTGTCTTGTTTTTTGCTAGGACCAGGGGTGGGGATAAAGGGAAAAAATAAAAATAAAAAACCCTTGGGGAGGGCAGACCGCCGAATGACAAAGAGGCAGTTTTCATGAACCTAGTAGGTAAGGAATGAGGTATGATTAGGAACCAGATGCTCATGATTAGAATTCCTGAATATTGAGAATTAAAAGGTTGTATATAATATGGTTGGTGATAACGGTGGAGAGTTTTTCTGAAAGAGTGGTATATACAGATTGTTAAATAACAAACAATTTGTTTTGAGCCCATTAAGATGGTCATAGATCTGTGCACTGGTATTAAAGCAAGTTGCCATTGTACTACTTCTTTAGATGTGTTGAATGATCTGGCAAACTGACTGTCCAGTCTGTTACCCAAAATGTGTTGATATGTTATAACAGTTACTTAACTATATATTTTTGATTACACTTCTACAATATCTTGTCATCAACCCATATTAGAGTATTGCTAATGATTTGTGTTAATGCTGTTTTGCTGCATATATTCATTTCTCATTTGTCAGTTACATTTTTTGTTATTGTTCCTTGGGGCATAATGCATTTCTGGCATGTCATCAACTAATTTTACATTTGTTAACTTTCTCAAGTGATTTTTACCACTACCTCATGTACAAGCCCCAAATGTTATCTTGCCTGACTACAACCCTGGATGACATATAGCTTTATCTGCCATTTGAAGGTACTGATGAAACTAGATGTTATAGAGTTCTTCTCTACCTTTTAAATTCCATTGGCTCATTTGATTGGATTAATTTTGGAAGACAGTGTACCTTCTCAAGTTTTAATAGTGTGAATTCTACTCATTTGAAGTGACCTGTTAATTAAGGTTGCAAAAAGTGACTTGCTGAATCATGCCACATTGATTTTGATTGTTCCTATCCTGGCTTTCTTCATATTTTCACTATCATTTCAAATACACATTTAAGTTTTGTTTGCATGGTAGTTTCAGCCAACTTACCATCATTTAGGTCACTTTGTACAAAAAAATGAATTATCTCATCATTTCATCTGCTTGATTGATGTTGCTTCTGTATATTATCTTGAGCTGCCCCAGATCCTTTCTGAGCTTGCCTATTTTCTGGACTTCTTTTATCATATATTATCACTTATCATCTTTTTATATACTCATTTGTTTGCTCCTAAATGATTTATCATCCTGCTAGTTATTATTTAATTAAGGAAATTCAAAGTGTGGAGAGAGATGAAGAGGTCAGTTTAATTTAATTCTCCAACTTCTCATTCTTTTTGACCTTACACAATATTTTCCTAGGGTATTGCTTCAACATAAAATGAACATACATTTAATCATTCTCATATTCATTTATTCTGTGTCTATTATTAATACAATACTTCATGCCCAGTTGGTTACAAATAAATGAATAAATTTATTGAAAAAAGTCCACTCCCACAGTCATGTTCATTGCTTATCTATAATTTATCTATAATTCCCTATAGTCTTAAAAGAAAGAATATGTATGTGTGTGTCTAAGTGTCTGTGTACACATACATATTCAGTGTTTGTTTGTAAAGAGTTTGGTAAGGTAGACACAATCTAAGACTCAGTTAATTTTCTTTCTGGAATCGATTTTATCTTGAAAAACATTATCTATAGTAAAAATATTCCATGCTTGAAAACTTTCTTTGAAATTTTCAGACTCTACCCCAAAACCTTTTCATAGAAGATAAATAAATTTTTCTTAAGTCATTTTTACATATATATCCATATTTTAAAACTTGTAATTGTATAGATTCTGAGTCACAGAGACTCTAATAGGGCAGAGTAGAATTGCCGCATAGAGTCTCCAAGGAGCACCTGGTGGATTCCAACTGCCAACCTCTTGGTCAGCAGCCATATCTCTTAGCCACTATGCTGCCAGGATTTCTTTTTAAAAATAGCCAATTTATATCAGGTCGTATAACATAAAACTTAACATACGGATCATTTCATTTTAATTTTGGTGGAAAGACATCTTCATCTAAAAAAGGGCATGTGTGGAAAAAAATGAAATTGCTTCTGTTGTGTTTCACTTGGTAGAGAAAAAGCTATAATGTATCTGAAGAAATAAATATTACACAGTTCTGATCAGGGACACAACAGAAGTTTCTGGATAGGATGGGAGGAAAACATCTAACAAAACTTAAATACCTAAAAAACAGGCTAGAGTTACTGGGTGGACAGAAACTAGAGGAACTCCCAAGATTAGCACCTTTTACATCCTTTTAACTTGGAACTCAAGGCACTCCCACAGGTGTTCTTTCAGACAAATAAAAAATTGATCTATAAAATAAACAATATCACCTGTTAGGAATGTTCTCCCTGAGACAATCAACTATAGGAGACCAAACTGTCAGCATTTACAAAAGATGAGAAGGCAAGCAGGGGCAGGGAAGCTAGATAAATGAAATCAGAACAAACAAAATGGAAATAATGAGAAAGCTGAAACATTGTAAAAATTGTAACCAATTTCACAAAACCACTTGCACAAAAATTTTAAAAGAGAATCTAATTTTCTGGGTAAATTTTGACATAAGATACATAAAATGTTTTTTAAAAAAGAAATTTACATAATAATAAAATAATAAATATTTGCAGTAGGAAGTAGCTAATCTTTCCTCTAAAAATAATTTTAAGTTCATTATGAAACAGTCATGTAAATAAATAGCTGCAACTCAATGAAATTTAGAGACATGTGCCTTTAACATAATTTGTTCCTATGCCTTTTTTTGATATTCAAGATATTTTAAGATAGAAATATTTCCATATATTTCACATAACCTGATTGCTCTGTCATTCCAAAATAATAATGAAATTAAACCACAAATCATCCTCCAGAAAGTATTCATTCATGTGATATTTTTGTATTTTTAAAGATCATTGATATTTTAGGATATTTAACAAATTACTCTGTATTTCTAATTGACCGACTTTTATTATGAAAGTATGATTGTTTTTCTATTTTTTGGCAATCAAATAGCTGGCTACTTGCATGCAATCCTTAAGAATACATTCAGAAATTTGACACTTTATAAATAATTCATGCAAGTTCAGCAGTACACTTCAAAAATATATTTTTATATCTTACATAAATAAATTCATATGATTATCTCCATAGGTGACCAAAATACCTTTGACAAAATTTAGCCCCCACTCATAAAATCAGGAATAAAGCAAGGATGCTCACTTTTTCCCCCACTGTTTTACATTTGCTAGAGGTATTAGGCAATGCAATCAGACAAGATAAATCAGATTGAAATAGGAAGAGAAAGAGATCCTATAGCTATTTGCAGATGACATGAAAGCATTCCTAGAAAACTCCAGAGCAGCAATGATAAAATTAACCTGAAGGATAAATCAATTCAGTAAAGTGGTAGGATTTAAAATTAGCATCTAAAAATCAATAGTCTTCATATGCACAAACAATATACAGTTACAGAACATAACAGTAGAAAAATTCCATTTATGATAGCAACAATGAAGATTAAATATGTCAGGATAAATTTAACATAAATGTACAAAACATATATGAAGAGTCTACCATGAAGACAGACCTCCTATAATACCAATACCTTCATCAAGGATAATAATCGCACTATTGTTTGTACTTGCAATATTTGGAAATGAGTTAAATTCCCATGAAGGTAAGTGGTTGAATAAATTATGGTATATTCATACTGTTAAAAAAAAAGGATACTGCTTCTGTGTTATAGTTGCCCTATGATAATAATATTAAATCCAACCAAAAGAAGGATGGGTAATTGGAAAACATGGCCTGGTTATAGAAATAAATGCCAGAGATCACATGATTGAATTTTGCAAGACCAATGACATCTTCATTGAAAATACCTTCTTTTCACCAACATAAACTGTGACTATACAAGTGAACTCCACCAGATGAAATAGCCAGAAATTAAGTCAACTACACCTGTGGAAAGAGAGGATGGGAAAGCTCTAGTATCAGTCAGAAATAGGCCAGGGTCCCACTGCAAACCAGACCTTTAATTGCTCATATGCAAGTTTGAGTTGAAATAGAAGAAAAGTAGAACAAGTCCACAAGAGCCAAAGTACAATCTTGAGTGTATCTCACCCGAATTTAGAGACCATATGAAGAATAGTTCTGATGTGTTGAACACTAACGACCAAAGGTCAGAGAAGTTGTGAAATGACATCATGTATATCATACATGAAGTAAGCAAGAAGTCATGAAAAAGACAGGAGAGAAACAAAACACCAAAATAGACGTCAGAGGTGACTTTGAAACTTGCTCTTTAACAAAGTAGCTAAAGCAAAAGAAAGAAATGATGAAGTGAAAGAGCTGAACAGAAGATTTCAAAGGGCAGCTCAAGAAGACACAGTAAATTATTATAATGACATATACAAAGAGCTGGAAACAAAAGGGAAGAAACCTGCTCAGCATTTCTCTTACTGAAAGAAATGAGGAAAAAAATTCAAGACTCGAGTTGTAATCGTGAACGATTCTGTGGGGAAAATATTAATGAAGCATCAAAAGAAAATAGAAGGAATACAGAGAGTAACTATACTGAAATGAACTGGTCAGTGCTCAAACACTCCGGGAGGTAGTCTATGATTAGGAATGAATGGTACTAAAGGAAGATGTCCAAGCTGTACTGCAGGCATTGATAAAAACACTTCAGAAATTGATAGAATATCAAATGAAGTGTTTCAACAAACAGATTCAGCACTAGAAAGTCTCATTTGTCTATGCCAAGAAGTTTGGAAGACAGCTACCTGGGCATCTGACTAGAAGAGATCCATATTTATGCCTGTTCCCAAGAAAGGTTATCCAACAGAATGCAGTAATTATTGAGCAATATCATTAATATCACATGCAAGTGAATTTTTACTGAAGGTCTTTTAAAAGTGGATGCAACAGTATATAGACAAGGAATTGTCAGAAATTCAAGCTGGATTCAGAAAAGGCTGTGGAAAAGGGGATATCAGATGGATTCTGGTTGAAGGCAGAAAATACCAGAAATATGTTTACCTGTCTTTTATTGACTATGCAAAGGCAATCAACTCTTTGGATGATAACAAGTTGTGGATAACATTGCCAAGAATGGGAATTCCAGCATACTTAATTGTGCTCATGAGGAACTTGTGCATAGATCAAGAGACAGTCATTAGAACAGAACGTAGGAATACTACATGGCTTAAAGCCAGGAAAGAAGAGGATCAGGTCGTATCCTTTCACCATACCTGTTCAATCTGTATGCTGAGCAAATAATCCAAGATGATGGACTCTATGAAGAAGAATGGGGCATTAAGATTGGAATAAATCTCTAACAATCTGTGGTATGCTGATGACACAACCTTGCTTGATGAAAGCGATGAGGACTTAAAAGAATTTACTGATAAAGATATAAAACTATGGCCTTCGGTATGGATTATAACTCAACATAAAGAAAACAAAAATCCTCATAAATGGGCCAATAAGCAACATCATGATGAACAAAGAAAAGATAGGACTTGTCAGTGATTTCATTATACTTGTATCCACGGTCAACACTCATGGAAGCAACAGTCAAGAAATCAAGAGATAACACTGCAGTGGACCAATCTGCTGCAAAAGACCCCTTTAAAGATTTAAAAGCAAACACGTCAGTTAAGGATTAACATGCACCTGATGCAAGTCATGGTGTTTTCAATGGTGTTCTATGTATATGAAAGTTGGGCAATGAATAAGGAAGACCAAAGAAGAACTGACACCTTTGAATGGTGGTGTTGGTGAGGAACACTCAGTATACCATGTACTGCTAAAATAACAGGAAAATCTGTCTTAAAAAATGTACAGCCAGAATGTTGCTTAGAAGCAAGGATGGTGAGACTTCTCACATACTTTGCACATGTTACCAGGATGAATTAGTCCCTGGAGATGGGTATCATGCTTGGTAGAGTATCAGGGAAAAAGAGGATGATCCTCAATGACATGGATTGACATAGAGGCTGGGACAATGGGTGGGAGCATAACAATGATTGTCAGGTTGGTCCAGAACCACATAGTATTTTGTTCAGTTGTACATAGGGTCACTATGAATTTGAACCAACTCAGTGGCTCCTAACAGCAACAACAAACCAAATCTTGCTGCTATCAATTTAGTTCTGACTCACAGCAATTCTATAAGAGAGTAGAATCATAAGTTTTTCAAAGAGTGGCTGGTGAATTCTAGTTGTTGACTTTATGGTCAGTAGCCGAGCTCTTAATCGCTGTGCCACCAGAATCCTGATAATAAATTCTAACAAACTATATTGAGAACTTCTACAAAATAACTTATAAGTACTCATCAAAAAATATCAAGATCATCAAATACAAGGAAAGACTGAGAAACTGTCAAAGATTGGAAGAGATAAAGGAGACACAACAGCTAACTGTAATGTAGGATCCTAGACTGAATCATAGAACAGAAAACGTAAATTAGTGGAAAAACTGGTAAAACTTAGTTAACAGTTTACTTAAATGTATTTTGCCCGTGTTAATTTCCTAGCTTTGGTAACTGTTCCAGGCTTATATAAGATGTTACCATTAGGGGAAACTGAATGAAAGGACTATGGCAACTCTCCATTATTTTTGCAGTTTGTCTGTATGCCTAATATTACATCAAAATAAAAAGTTAGCAAACAAGCAAAAGCCAGAAATACTGTCACCTCTGATCATACCAGGGGTTTATGTCAAATGTTTTCAGTCAAATGTTAAGATGAACTCGAGGAGTTATACAAATGTGAGGTGAAATTACATGTTGTTTTAGGTGTTACATAGTTGGTTCTAACTCATAGCAACACTGTATGCAGTGGAACAGTAGATTACCTGCTCCTGCATCTTCCTGATGATCTTTGTTGTGTTTGAGTCCACTGTTGCAGCCGCTATGTCAGTCCATCCTGTTAAGAGCCTTCCTGTTTTTCAGTGACTGTCTACTTCATCAAGCATGATGTCCTTCTCCAGACACTGGTTCCTCCTAATAATGTGTACAAAGTAAGGGAGACCAAGTTTCACCATCTTCCCTTCTAAGGTGGCATTCTAGCTATAAATGAAACTGCATAGGTAGGGAAATCAGTATTTGTATTTAATGAACTATTTATCACTTCTGTTCCGAATACTGCCAGTGTCTTTAGACACAGCTGCACAGCCAAATGATAATAATAGCCTTGTGTCCACTTCAAAAATAGGAACATAACTTTATTTGCTAAAATTCTAATTATTATTCATGTTTTTTGAAGCAAATTGATGTTGGGTTTAGAGCTCCAGACTTGTCAGATTATATATTCCCTCAGTCATATCTATTTTCACAACAAAACCTTCTAATGACCTATCATTTCACTTCTAGGAGAAACAAGCATCCTGACAAAAAGACTTTCCTGTACACTCAGCATTAAACATATTACATTTCACCTTGAATTTGTCCATTATTTTATTGAAATGCATCTGTAAGATGTTAAATTTTGACTTCTCCAAAATTACTAATTGGAACTCAACACCCCTATTTACATTGATAAAGACTTCGGAAGTACATCATTGCATTTCCATAGCAATATTTCCACTGAGTAGTATTTTATTGGTGATTTTCCAATACATATTTTATTAATTCATTCTGTGCACAAGACGGCCTTTGATTTTTTTTTATTATCATTAAAATATTTTACACAATTTTATGCTTAATCTTAATTACAAACTGGCAATACCTACAATGGATTTTAAATGAAATGCAATTTTTAGAATTTCTACATGAGTTTGGAATATCATACATCGGTGAGTAAGATATACCTTCAAATACAATAAAAAAGTTGCCATCAAGTCAATTCTGACTCAGTGAGACCCTGTAGGACAGAGTAGAAATGCCCTATAGAGTTTCCTAGGAGTGCTTGGTGGATTCAAATTGCTGACCTTTTTTTTTTTGGTTAGCAGCCAGAGCACTTAACCACTACACCACCAGGGCTCCCAGGTTGCCTAAAAAAACCCAAAGAATACTCTGTTACTGTCAAGTCAATTCCAATTCATAGTGACCCTATAGGACAGAATAGAACTGCCCCGTAGAATTTCCAAGGAATGCCTGGTAGATTCCAGCTGCTGACCTTTTGGTTAACAAGGTAGCATTTAACCACTGTACCACCAGAGTTTCCCAGGTTGCCTTAGGAGGCCATTAACATTTCCAAATTTCCCTGGGTTGTGGCAGAGTTGGCTGGAGGTGGGGCAAAGTAAATTAAAATATTGTGTTTAAACAACTTACAGAAGTGACTGCAACTAAAGTATTACAAAACAAAAGTTTTCCTTAAAGTATGTTTAGCACAAAACAGTATCTTGGAGACTCTGTATCTTTTATGTAACCTTTTCTGACAAGGATCTTGACTTATTCAGCTTTGAATTCCCAGTGTCAACAGCAGGACGTAATTATTTCCTGTTAAATGACTATTGATTAATGTCTTAGTTTTCATTTTTAAAATATATTGTTTTTTGAGCCTGCTTACTTTCTAAGATTAGAAGGCAATACGTGTGCATTTTATTTTATTTTTTATGATGTAATGTTTCCCTTTTTTTCTTTATTTGCCAAAGAAGTTGCAATAATTTAAAAACAATGCATCTATTTAGTGTATGGACTTTACGTATATTTCAACTACTCAGTGTCAAGATTAGAGATCTAGAGAATAAGTTTTACGCATTTAAACCTAGGGGACTTCATGGCACCTATGAGCTCCTTAGATAGACAGCGTGTGACTCAGTTAAGTATATATGCTTCTTCATCAGCAGCAACAAAAGATTTACTTAACCCTTTAATTCTGTTCAAATCAGTCAGTTTTCTACACTTTTCAGGAAATCTAACGATAAATTACTATTTATTTTGCACCCATCTATCCATATTCTGACCTCCTTTTGACATCCAGTGCTCTCAAATCGCTTAGCTACTCAGGGGCCAACACCTAGCTGTGGTTTTTCTCCTAACATTTACTTATACCTCCCATGCAAATATACACAATAATCAAGTCTTACATTTCTTAGTTTGCATGCTTTCAAGGCTTAATTCACAAGTTAGTTTTCCATGCTCTATTAGCCAACACATTAATCCTTTCAGACTGAACTTTACTGAAAACTAGTTAGCCATTTCAATGTGTTTAAACCTCTACAATGAATTTGTACTGTTGCTCAGCCACTATGTTATTTCATTCTTTTGAAATCTCTGTATCAGGAAATACCTTACTATTCAGGGTGAAACAAATGCTAAACTGAACTAGTGGCAGTACATTGCAACAGTCTGTGAGAATCGACTCGACCGCACTGGTCTTGGTTTTTGGTTCGGGAACAAGAGTCGATGAGGTTGTATTTTTTAAATAATCAGGTACCTAAATACCTCATGCAATACTTTTTAATTTCACAGTTACCATGTTCACAATAGATATGCTGACTAGGATATCCAAAGTGATACCAGACCTATTACCTCTGAGTCACTTCCAACTCATAGCGTTTGTCCCATAGGGTTTCCAATGCTGTAAATCCTTAAGGAAATAAACTGCCACATCTTTCTTCCACACAGTGGCCGGGTGGTTAAACCACTAACCTTTTGATTAGTAGCCAGGCTCTATAACCACTGTGCAACCAAGACTCCTTCCAAATTCATTAAGAGAATCTAACTCCAGTGGTGGTGCCCTCAGTTCTCTGTAACAAAAGTGACGCGCTGATCATAGTATCTTAGTTTCCTAGTAACTAAGTATAGTAACTAATTATAACAGAAATATCATGAGTGGGTGGCTTTAATAAACAGAAATTTATTTTGTCACAGTTTAAGAGACTAGAAATCTGAATTCATGGCACTGGCTCTAGAGGAAAGCTTTTTCTTTCTGTCATCCCTGAGGAAGGTTCTTATCTCCCTTCAGCTTCTGTTCTTCAGTTGCTAGGCAATCTGCATGTGGCGTGGCATCTCCACTGTCCCCTCTGTGATTCCTTGCTTACTGACTTGCTTCTGTGCTTAATCTACTCTTTTTGCATATCTTAGAATTGACTGGCTTAAAACACATCCTACATATAAGATCTTATATGAAAACTACACTTCCGTGATCATATATGAAAACAGCAAACAAAATCTTAAATGGAATTACATTCACAGATATAGGGGTTAGGATTTATAATATGAATTTGGGGGACACAATTCAATTTATAATGTATTCCACAGACCTTACCTTAGTTCTATGTTTTCAGCCTTGCCTTCTCAATTAGATTGTGGACTTTCCTTCCTTCCCTCCCTTCCCTCCTTCTCCCCTTTTCTTTATCTCTCATTGTAGCTAGGACTAAATTGGATTTTTAATAGGTCAATGATAGCCTTAGAAGCTAATGAAATAATTACTGTATTTATTCCAGTAATGTGCTTGGCTTAATGTGCCCAGCCCCCTTTATTGGGGTTAGATAGTAAATAGTATTCTGTGATAGTAAAGATACATTGACACTGCTTTTTAAATAAAAGATGGAAAAATCATTAAAATAATAAAATAGCTACACTGGATATCTGATCACATTCCTAATGAAGCTTTGAGTAAAGATATGGCAAGAAGGAGTTATAAACAACTGACATTTATGCTTGCAATCTTCATCCAAAGCTCTCAGACAATTAGAGAAAAAAAAAAGTACATTTTAAAAAATTCTGTACACCTTTCTAGACAGATCTTTGGTTAATTGATTTTACATGATGTAAAATCTCTGAAACAGCAGAGCTATTCTCCTAATTTAACCACCACTGAGTGAAGGAAAAGCATTTCCAATAACCTTGTGTTTGTTATGAATTATTTACCAGATTGGCCTTTCTCCAGAAGATCAGCATGAAGGATAAATAATCATCTTACCTCCTATGAATTTTTACCTCTTGAGCCATAAGAATTGGTCAAATCTTTGTCTCAGCAGGTAGACCTCTCTATCATCACCACCACCAGCTGTCACAGTCAACTGTGACTCATGTTGACCCTATGGGTGTCAAAGTAGAAATGTGCTCAATGGGATTTTCAGTGTCTGATTTGCTTAGATCACCAGGCCTTTCTTCCGAGACACCTCTGGGTTGACTGAAATCGCCAACCTTTCAGTTAACAGTTAAGCACATTAACCACCAGCACTACCCAGGGATTTAAAGTATTTCCAGAGAAAAGAAGTAGGAGAATAGACCAGGACCAGCAGGTAATCTACTAAGATGCTACTGCTGTTGTTTTTAGTTACCATAGAGTTGACTCTGACTCATGGCCACCTTATGCATAACATTGCCCAGTCCCATATCATATCCATGATCTTTGATATGTTTAAGCCCATTGTAAGGGTTATTATGTCAATTCATAAAGCCTCCCAAGCTGAGGGGCTTGTTTTCCAATACTTTGTCAGACAGTGTTCTGTTCTGAGTCATAAGGTTTTCATTTGCTGATTTACAGAAGGAGATCACCAGGCCTTTCTTCCTAGTCTGTCTTGGTCTGGAAGCTCCACAGCAACCTATCCACCTTGAGTGACCCCGCTGGTATCTGAAACACCATAATAATCAGTACAAAACATTGTAATCAGGCAGGTGGACTATGAAGAAGTGTGACAACAGTGAGGATCTGCGGAAGGAGGAAGCATTTTTTCAGAAAGATCAATCCATGGCAGGAGGTAGAAATCCTAGCAAGCAGGCAAACCATGGCATCAGGAGACTAGATTATTAATCTTGCCATCTTGATTCAGCAATAATGCTTTTCTTCTCTAGCCTCAAACATGGCACCTTATTTTTCCCAGTGCCTCAACTTGCTTTGTAGTTTAATGTCAATTCTCCACAAAGTTCAATAGTTCACTTTTCTGCTGTTGATTTTCAGGTGAATTTTCTATTCATTTTTAAGAGTTTTAATGAGGCATAATTTAAATACCTGGTTTGTTTTTTGATATATCTTTCTCCTTGGCACATCTACTCTGTACACAGTTAAACTCCTTTTCCTCTGTTTTTATCCAGAATATATTATTTTCTGCTTTACTTCCAGATTTTTTTTCTTCAAATTTATTTTTTCACTCTCTTCCAGTGCACTGGGGTTTTTTTTTGTTTTGTTTTCTGTTTTTTGTTTTTACCCAGCCCTATCATTTACAATGTAATAATTTCTGAAACTAGAGCCTGTTTATAAAAAAGATGGGTCCACGTTTCATGCTGCTCACAAAATATTCATTGTAAGAGTAAGAAAAGTAACTAGTAGCTATCAGTAAAGTATAATAAGGCAGAGGAAACATATTAGTAATAGGAAGATACATAGCTTCCTGGTTAAACATCCAGCTGAAAACATGCACCTTGAACTGGTTCTGAGCTTGCTCCCTTTGCTTCATCTGTCTCTGTATCAAGTGGAAATTGTAACACTAACCAACTTTCAGGTATAGTTTTGAGGAATGCTGCACAAAATAATATGGCTCAATAATATCAATAATAATTTTCTGGGCAACTTTTAATGAAATTCAACCTGAGTACCTAAGACATAGTTTTTGTCTGTTTGTTTTTAGAGTTTACTCAGAGAGCCAAGAATACAACTCTTTTTCTGAAACAGTAAATTAATTACCTTATTTCTCTTTAGACTGATCTGATTTTGTCATATTAGTGTTACTATGGTGATGGACATGTTATGCCTGATGGGTAGCAAAAGTTACATTTTCAATTTTCAATTTTGCAATAATATTGAGAATATTCATGATATGAGCTTTTTGTTCAATTATTTACACCTATTATTGAACATCTATTTTTTTCCTTTTAACAGACTTGATTTTTAAGGAAGTAACCTCAAGATCATTTATATTAGATCCTTCTTTTCCAACTTATGTGCACAAATACTGTTTATCTCTTAAAAGATTCACTGTAAAATCAATTTAAAACATGCAAAAGTGGTTTGAAAAGAAACTGAAAAATCTTAAATTTAATAAATAGTAATGTTTGGATATTAAAATGCAATAGGTATATTAATTGCAATAGAGTTTTATTAAGGCATAGTTCATATTTCAGAAAATGTACTGTAACTAAATGAATTGCCTTAATCTTTACTTTCTTATTTTACTTTAAAAAGTTACTTAGTTACCAGCGACATAAGTAACAGAGCTGCCTTACAATAAACTTGCAATACATCATTTTCTGCTATATTCTATAATTTATAGATTATTTTAATAATCAACCATAATCATTAGTTTCCTGAATTTTAAGTGACTCCTGAAACAAATAAAAAACCAGTGCCACTGAGTCAATTCAAACTCATAATGATTCTATAGGACAGACTACAGTTTCTAAGGAGGACCTGGTGGATTTGAACTGCTGACCATTTGGTTAACAGCCATAGCTCTTAACCACTACACCACAAGGGTGAATCCTAGGACCTACCAAATGCAGAATAACATAATGCTACATTGCAGGGAGCTTAATATATACAAACCTGTAAGAAACAAATGTAAGTAACAGCACATGAGCTAAAATGAGAATAAAACAATTGTTTAGATAATCAGTTATACAGAACAAGAAACAAAAAAGGCCTAGAGAATAACGATAGATAACAAAAGATAACGGCTTTACACATGGCTCTAATTCTGCTCTTAGGAGGAAATACTTAGTTTCTGTCCTTAATTTTCCTAGGACATTGAGAAGAGGATTTAAACAATTTTAGAGAAGGGAATGTCTTCAGTTTTGTCCCATTGTTTAGCAGTAGTTACTACCTACTTACCATATAATCACATAAGCAATTACAATATAAATAACTTATTTCATCTTAGCTATTGCCAATCCAATACTCAAAGCTTACTCTTTCCCTCTGGTATCCTATAAAATACATACTGAATTGTATATTGAGAAACCTCAAATAAATAACTTTGAACTTCGGGAGGTATGCAGAAACATGTAAGTTATTTACTGAATGCTGAAGATACTGAAGTTTAGATGCATAGAAATAGATGTCACAGATGTCACATCCCACACTGATATACAGGAAGCCAAGGAACCAAATTGGGCCCAGTTAGATTTTCTTGGTTTTTTGAACATGGATTGCACACAATACCTCTTTTAAAGATGTATCATCAGTTACATATACACAAAGCAGCTATAGAAGAAGTCAGTGTGTGTCCTGACTATGAGTTAGAAAGATTGCCTTTACTGACTAAAAATAGAAAATGAAACCCATTCCCAATGAATGGATTCCAACTCAGAGTGACCCGGTAGGATTGAGTAGAACTGTTCTATAAGGGTTTCTAAGGAGCAGCCGGTTGTTTTAAACTACCAGTCTTTTAGTTAGCACCCAGGCACTTAACCACTGTACCACAAGGGCTGCGCCTTTACTGACTCCATAAACATGTTGGTCTCCAGTCAGTTCCAACTCATAGCAATCCTATAGAACAGAGTAGAACTGCCCCATAGAGATTCCAAGGAGCACCTGGCAGACCTGAACTGCTGAATTTTGGTTAGCAGACATGGAACTTAACCACTACGCCACTAGGGTTTCCATACAGGTAGATAGGTATGATAAAGAGGTGTGCAAGTGTGTAAAGGAGCACACCCACCTGCAAATAGAATTACCCAACTTTTACACCTTGAAGAACCAGAAAAGGAAGAGCAAACTAAGCCTAAGCTACCAGAAAAAAGGAAATATGACAGATCAGAACATAAATGAATGAAATATTAAAAAAAAAAAAAAAAAAAACTGCCATCCAGTTGATTTCAACTCATGGTGACCCTATAGGACAGAATAGGATGGCTCTATAGGGTTTTCAAAGAGTGTCTGGTGAATTTGAACTGCTAACCAAAAGGCTTTAGCACTTACTCACTATCCCATTAGGGTTTCCTTTATTGCCTATCTGTATTAGCTATTTAAACAGTTCGAGAAATCCATGCACTTTTTAAATACTTGATTAAAATAATTTTAGCAGAAATCATTCACACACTTTTCTCTTATGAATGTTCAAAATTTCTTTCCTCTAAACATGAGGAAAATTATCTCCTGTATATGCCCATGTGTTGGAAGAGAAATAGTATATTTAAAAAATGTTTACTTGATACTGAAGAGCAATATATATAGAATACAAATTTACCTTGAATTTGCTAAGCATAGTAAATAACGAAAGTGTTTTGACATAAAAGACTTCTCAGTGACATGTTCCATGACTTTTTCTTTTTTAACACTATTCCTTCGTAGAATATATTGCCTTGTATTTCTAAAGTGAGACTGTTAATGAGTTTATCTTCGTATTACCCTTGATGTCCTGAATGTCATCACAATGTCGAGGTCAACACAGTTAAGTCCGTGAACTTAATTGTTCTAAATACTACATACCTCATTGCTGAGTATCACTACCATCACCTTCGAAGTACTCTCCATGAGAAACTATGCACTGATGCCAGCGCCTAGTTCACCCTTGAAAGCAATTTTGGAACTCTTTCTGGAACAGCCACTGTGTGTGGTGGCACGGTGGCAAGCTCACAAACTTAGTTGTCTGGTTGTTTGTAAGGGAGTTTTTAGTCAGTAAACAAATAACTGTATTGGAACACCCTCCCCACTCACCTGATTCAGTCCCCGTTCAGGACATCAAGGGTAATGCAACAACAGCTCTGATGGCCATTCCAGAAAAAGAGTTCCAAAATTGCTTTGAAGGGTGGACTAGGCACTGGTGTTGGGGCATATCTTCCCAAGGGGAGTACTTCAAAGGTGACCGTAGTGATATACAGCAACGTGGTATGGAGCACTTTTTCTAGGATGAGTTCATGAACTTTATTGTCAGACCTTTCTGTACTCCTGATCTGTGCTCCTTTTAGCTTAAAATAAATCCTCCCCATCCCTACACAGTAGGTTTGGAGGTACTTTGAGAAGACATTTCAAGACTATCTGAAATTAATGACTAATCACCCTAATTCAAAATGAGAGTGTTTGAATCTGCTTTTGTACCTCATCCACACACTTTTACTTTAAATTGCTTATTTAGCCCTCATAGGGGCTGTGAGGGCAGCCATTCTCTGAAAGACAAAAATTCTATAATTATTTTATAGATGTGTATTTATGTCTGGATTTAAATATAAGATAGGTGGATGCAGAACCTGTTAAGGCATAGCTAGAGAAAGTAAAAATAGGTTTTACTCTATGTGCCCTAAAGTAAATTCCAGCCCATGTTTTTCCTTCTTGCAAATACTCTGAATCTGGTATTGCTTTACTGTGTGATTGCAATTTACATTTCTTATAACTATCAAGCCAATAACATCATCACAAAAATTGGTACGGAGAAGTACTTGGATTGACTAGAGTATTTCATTAGGAGAAAAGACACAGCAATCTGCTCCTGTAAGGATTACAGACTATGGAACTCAATCCTGCCTTACAGAGATCCTATGAGTCACAATTGACTCAGTGGTAATGGGTGAGTTTATAGTTATTTCATAAGGATGTTCTCAATATAATCTTTCTGCTTTGTATCTGTACCCCAGTACAGAAGGCATATTATACAGCCATAATTTCTTCTTAAATTTATTCAGGTATTTCAAGTCATGTTATATAACTTTGAGCCAAATATTAACTTCTACTTCAGTTAAAATACAGTAACACATACATAGTTCGGGTTGTTTTTAAAATAGTGATTTTTGAAGGGAGAGGTATTATTGCTCACTTATCAGGGTTCTGAAACTACATTTGCTTTCAGATGATTTACACAGGTCAAAGTAAAGATATATGTGATGTATAACACTATCTAAATTTATTATGTATTTTCTATAGTCATGTCCATTTTTTCTATGGAAAGAAGAATAGGACTAATTTGCCTTTTTGATTCCATTGTTTACCAATAGATTCCTTTATGAAGTACATTCTTCTACGTAAAAAGCCGTTTTAAAAATTAATGAATATTGCATGAATCATAGACTGGCATTTATCCTACAAATTAGTGTAAGAACTATATTTGCACATCAGTAAATGGCCAGTAATAAGTTAGAATTTTCCTAGCATGTGCAGTATTACTTTGAATGGATGTTCATATTTGGACTTTGGAGTTCTTTCATTGGAGAGAAAAACTTCTTATAGCCTAATTCCTTGATGATTTAGGTAATAGTACCTAGCCCTTATTGGGTTTTCTTTGACTATTAATAAGGATTTTGATGATCAGATGTATGGCAAATTATTCAATTGAGAAAAAAAAAAAGTCATCAGGTAAGCCAGTCTGAACCAGGCCATTGAATAAACTCAGCTTATTACCATTGAGAACACTGATTTCAACTTTTCCCTTGAAAACTTTCTTTAAAGAGAAGAAAAAAATAAAATAAATAAAGGATAACTTTGGCAGACCAAAATTGGTTATTTGCAGACCTTCCTGACCTGAAGACCATCAATCAATTGAACCTCTAACCAAACAAATTCCCCTACGATGTTTTTATCTTCCCTGTGTACTGCTTGCTGCACCAAATAGTTCTTTAGGTAGATTTTTAGATAGAATTTCCCCTTAAATAGCAGCAGAAAATATATACTGCCTACTTAATGGCATGAATACATAAATTTCTCTCTTTTTTTAAGCACTGGATTGACAGAATACCATTGTGCAATAGCATACGAGCATTTTGCACTAAAAAAAGTCATATTTATTGAAAACTTACTATGTACCCAGTGTGATTCAAAGAGCATTGCATGCATTTGCCTCTGTCTTCTAAAAACAATGTTTTAGGAGACGTTTGTTAGTATCCTCATTTAAAAGACAAGGAAACAATAGCAAAGAGGTTAAGAACTTGGCCCAAGATCACATAGTTTGTAAGTGACAAAATTGGGAAGACTTCTTTAGCAATTTACTCCATGAAGTTTCTTATTTGTATGCTTGAAAAAATCATCCTTTTGTGTTAAGTTTTTATTGCATATTTAAGTAAGATTTTGGCCTTTGACCAAAAGAAGCACATTTTTGACCTGACATAAGCAGTTGTGTAAGTGAAAGGGGAGTGATTGTTTTCTTTTGAGCCTAGTATACAACACCTCTTATGGCATATGCTAGTCCAATAGTGCAGGTTCACTGTACATAATGAATATGTATTATCAGAACTCAAATATATGCAAGATATTAAATGTCTCATTTAAGGTATAAATTTGTGGCAGATAGGTAATTAATATCCCCTGCAAGCAAACTCATAAAATGTTATTATGAATTGGCCTTGTATTTGCTTGTAGGCAGTTTGCCTGGACAAAATGTACTCCAGAGCAAAATGTTCTCTTTCACAAAAGTAGTGTGTTTTTGTAATTAATATTTGAGTTTAGCTAGAGAACAGATTTAAATGAAGACTGGACTTAAAATTCATTCCTGTAAAAAAGTATTGTCATATTCAATGAATTTTCTATTCTTGGTTTTATAAATATGTATAGTGGCATGTCATGTAATTATGCACTGGCCTTATCATCAGGCCTCTGTGGTTTACTTGATCTTTTGAAACAATATTTGTCAGTGTTTGCAATTATGATGCATCTAATACGTTTCGGCTTTTTTTCTTTTTACTGTGAATTAAGAACAATTTTACAGTCTATATTATGTTGCCATGTAGCACTCAGAACTTTCGCCTCTATTCTATTCTAGCTGCTCCACCCATCTCCCTCTACTCTCCCCCACCCCCCACCCCATGTGACAGCACACTTCCTCTTCTTTTTGGAACTTCCTGTGACCTTTTGATAAAGGTCTGGTCCTCCTCACCCAATCAACTTGACTCCAGCAACATGTCCCTCAGACAACCCCATGTACAGTTTTAAAAGTTTGTGGGCCTCCAGTACCACTCTACCTATTGTATGGTTTGGCTCAGTCTTTGTCTAGGGAGCTGGCCCAGGTGCTGGATGCAGTTGGGGGTTGGAGAGTCCGGGGACCAGCCACACTTCTACTTTCCCGAACTGTTTCTGGACAGTTTTTAACACTGATTTGATTGGGAGGGAAATAAAACTGAAATTGACATTTAGATTTCCACCTAAGCCCATTGGTATACACCAATAGAAGGAAAATGTCCCAGAATACTTTTTTTACAAAAATTTGTGGCTTATTCTTCACAAATGAATTTTGATAGTTTCAAATACACTTAGATAAATACCTAATTAAGATGGCAAAAATGATCACATATGTAGTTCAATGCTTTGTTTTTAGATCCCAGATGCCTGATACCACAATTACATAAAAATTATTATTAATCTCAAGAACTAATATTAAAATGAGCACTTTGTTACAGTACTAGTAGGGTGCACTTTTCAATTGATAGACTAAAAATTCAAAGGACTTGAGTTGTAGTGTTTGGACTGCTCAGAAATTGATGTTTACTTCAACAGTTTTTCTTTCAATTGTTACGCTGCTCCATGATGGCTTTGTAAAAACATGAAACTCCATACTGTGTAAATCTTTAGAAGTTCATAAAACTTCCCAAATATTTCTTTGGCCATTGGAATTATCACACTATAGTCACTGACATTATTGACGTGAACTATATTTTTAAGAAACTGGCATATATAGTAACAGGCTGAGGCTTTCCCATTATGCACAGCTGGCAGGTCAGCCCCTCAAAACCCCATTGTCATTGAGTTGGGTCCAACTCATAGTGACCCTACCAAAAAAAAAAACGAACCCAGTATTGTCTAGTCAATTCCAACTCATAGCAATCTTACAAGACAGAGTAGAACTGTCCCATATAGTTTCCAAGGAGCACCTGTCAGATTCAAACTGCCAACCTTGTGGTTAGCAGCCTAGCACTTAATCCCTACATCACCAGGGTTTCCAGTCATTGGACAGGAAAAATAAAATATTCAGATACCATTACTATCTCTTCTTTAAAAAGAGAATTAGTTGTATTCTGCTGCAATATGCTGGAGAATGAGTCTAATATGCATTTGTTGTAGAGCATGTTCGTAGAGAATAAACAATAATCAAAAATTGATCATCTCTTTAAAAATCACAGAGATGGAAAAGGTCACTAGCGAATTATGAAAATATATGTTAACTGTCAAGATACTGCCAGCCATATCACCCAGAAATAAGCAAAGAAGGAGAAAAAAAGAAAAGACCATTGGGAGACTTGCCTTTTATAAAAGACAAATGTTAAATCTGGAAAGTGAGCTAACTTGGGCTACAGAATCAACATTTATGTGAAATGAGTTATATAATTATGCTTCATGCTACCTGGATAAAGTCACATTAACATTTCAATCCCATATTAAATCCTGGACTAAGTAAAATCATATGTAAGAATTTACTTATGCAAAAGGATTTTTAAAAAGAATAAGCTAGATATATGACCCTGCACAATTTACTTAGCTTGTTTATAAAATGGGGATCCAGAGTGGCTATAAAGATAAATGAAATAATGTAATTATTATTACATCATTCCAGAATAGCTACAGCTAATATCTCCATGAAGAACATTTATATCATGTAGAAGTCCGTAAAAATAACCAAGACTTTAAAGATGTGAACACTTATTCAGCAGAATTTCAAATACAACTCGGGGGAAAAATGCAGCCATATATACATACAGAAGTTGGTAGGCAGAAATGGAGATTACTAGATGTTACAATTTGCTGTTCTTAACCAGTTTTTCAGTCGGTGTTTTTTGCTTTATATATTCATTGTCTGATAACATAGGAGCAGCTTAGCCACAAGAAGGTTGTCTTAACTGAACTACAGCAAGTCTAAAATGGATCAGAAGGCCTCTTTGATCACATCTTTAAGATCAGCAGAAGTTAAAGTGTTGCTTTCTTGTGTGTAGCTGGACTAGAAAAAATTGTGATTCTCCATTACTCAGTCAGATTTGCTGAAGGCAAAACTGTTCCCTGATTGTCAAGTAGACAATCTTGAAAACTATTTAATACTTAAGGTCACCAAAAGAACTCTCGTTGGCCTAAAGCAGTAACACTGAATCTCACTTTAGTGGCCTGAATTAACAAGAAATTAACTTCAGTTTGGGGTGAACTTTATACTGAATAATTAATTGAAGACAAAAAATCAATGAGTGGTAAATTATTTCACGAACTTATTGAATTATTTTCTTTTAACCTTCACTTACATCTTTATGTTCTTCTGACTGTTTATAGTAGGTTTGGAGGTAATTATGAAAATGCCTGGAGCCATGGTGGCGCAGTGCTTAAGGACTTGGCTACTAATCGAAAGATCAGGAGTTTGAATGCCCGGGGTTTTCCTTGGAAACCCTAAAGGCCATTTCTGCTGTGTCCTACAGGGTCACTATGAGTTAGAATTGACTTGATAGCAACAGGACATGGAGATTAATATGTGATAATAAGCTAAACAAACCTAGATTTTGAAACAAAGATTAAAAAAGCTCAAGTCACAATTCAATTTTTCCTTCCTATAAACTTTCAGCAAGCCCTTGACTACTACCTCTTTTCAGCACCTCAATCCCTGAGAGAGATGCACAGACATCCAAAAAGGAAGAAAGAGATAAGCATTTGGCATTGAATACTGAATCCTACTATTCTTATTAATGAATATCTAGCATCTTGTAGCAAGTAAGATCTTGCTTTAAATAAAATACTTAGATATAAAACAGGAAAAAAACAAACAATTCCACTGCTGTAGAGTCAGATCCAACTCACAGCGACCCTATAGGTCAGAGTAGAACTGCCACATAGAGCTTCCAAGGAGTGCCTGGTGGATTTGAACAGCTGACCTTTTGGTTAGCAGATGTAGTACTTACTATGCTACCAGGGTTTATAGAAATATATACTTGATTTTAGTTATGTAAAAATATATATAAGCTCTAACAGTAGTTATATATGGGTATTAGAACCTGGTATTTTTTTACATGCTTTTTTCTTTTTCAAATGTTAGACAGTAAGCATGTGCATTATTTATAAGCAGTGAAAATAATAAAATATATTTTAAAACTTTAGAAACTTCTTTATTATGAAACTAAAAGAATCCTCAAAAATTTCTACTTCTATATCTAAAATTTGGTACTGCTAAATCAATTTCTCAAAATGTGGTAATAATATATTCCATAAGAAAAGCTCTTTAGCCACTGACTGCTTCAAGACTATCTTTGACGAGTCTTTAAACTTCCAGTTTGTTATGAACAGTAGAGAAAACAGCTTTATTCTCAGCAATTGTGGTTTTCCAAAGACAGAGTGCTCCAGGCCAGCCTAGGAGCACCTTTTAACACATGAACAAAAGTGTTTGCTGGTGAAACAAGGCCCAGACTCTGCAATCACAACCCAGCAAAGAGCTTTGTAACGTATCTTTCCACTTGTTTCAGAATCAATAAAAATGAGTGACATGTCGTTCATTCTATCCCGCATTGAAAGCTGTTGTTTCTATGGCAACAACAACAGCCTAAAGGTTAGAATTTGAAAACTCCATGACTACAATGTCTTATGTTAAGCAATAACTTTTTAATGGATACTGCTGACCTGGTTCTAATGACTTTATCAGTGAGTGAATTTCAAGAATTGGAAACCCTAGTGGTGCAGTGGTAAAGGCATACCTCTGCTAACCAAAAGGCTGGCAGTTCAAATCCGCCAGGCGTTCTTTGGAAGCTATATGAGGCAGTTTCATTCTGTCCAATGGGTAGCTATGAGTCGAAATGGATTGGGCAGCAGTGGGTTTGGTTTTCAGTTTGCAAGATTTTTTTTTTCTAAGTCTGAAATAGGCAGGGAAACAAAAGTAAATATGTCTTCTGTCACGTCTTTTCCTTATCTGCTTCCCCATTTCAGATATCTTTCTCATTCTGTTTCTGTTCATATTTTCCCGAATCATAAATGTGGAAATTTGAATGATACATTTGTGATATGTTTTTGAGGCTGATCAGTGCTCTTCAGTGAAAATGGCACAGCTTAGTAAGAGATGATACTTTGTATGGACTAATGGACTAATGTCTGTATCTTAAAAAAAATTATAAAATCGTTTATTTCATTGAAACCTCTCAAGCCTTTCCAATACATAGGATAGTTATTATATCCACTTAACATGTGGGCTATTAAGTTATGAGAGGGTATTTTGCCCCAGGTCACACACATGTTAACAGAGGAGCTGGTTCAAGAACCCTTGTTTTCTGATTTTAACTCTTTGCTGTCTGCCAGACAAGCATCTTGATATTGCATACATTACTAATGTCTAAGGAGAGTGACAGATATTGTATCCCATTTAACAAGTTCATGTTGTCTTTACAATGAATCCTGAATTCAAAACTATATTTATCTAAACTTCAAAAAAATATGGAGCTATATTTAGTTTTGATTAAATATGGCAGGCACTGTGCCAGTTGCTGTTTGTTGCTCCTACATTGTGTCAACAAAGCAAGCAAACTAGAGGCTTTGTAAATATTACATTAACATTTTCCTCAACATAGATGTATTATAAATAATCTAGTATATATTTATGATTAAGGCTTGCATATTCAGCAGCAAATGTTTTACATTATTTAATACATATGTGGTTAGCCAGCCTAAAGTGTTGTAGAAATGTGATATAGGTGAAAATACAGTCATCGCATAAAAATTATACTAGAAAAACACAACACTATCCAATGTTGGCTAATTGAAACACTCTAGTTATAGGAGTTCAAGTTATATCTTTTCTGTTTTTTAATTTTAACACTTACAGTTATCCATGCTTCTAAAATCTCTGAGTCTTCTGTTGTTTTTTTTTAAAGTTCTAATCTATCATTTATTTCAATGAATGAGTTCCAGAGGATTCAAAAAATGTAACCAATCTATATTCATAGGCTTTTAAGAATAGAAAAAGACCTTAGCAATGGTGAAGTCCGATTTTCCTTGATGTGTTGTACTTAGTCTAAGGTGTGCTTGTTGAAAGGTTATTTTATGTTCTCCCCTTGATAGTTCCAAATTAGATAACTTTGGCATTTACATGATCTCTTTTACTTCCCTGTGGTCTGTTGTAGTATACTGAGATAATGACTCATCAACTAATATGCAGTATGACATGAAACAGCTGCTATAGCTTCCCAAGGTGCCAAAGATAGAAATAGTGTAAGTCCCGACATCTCAATCATTTCATTAAACAAAAATTCAAAGGCAAAGAATGAAATTTGCCAAAAAAAATCAAGAATTATTTTAATGTTAAGAAATTTTTAAGGAATATTTTTGGTAACCATATCTAATATTACATATGTAGATATCATCCTTGAAAATTATTTGCTTGTAATCATAAAGTTTGTGGGTGCCTAACACTTATACCAAAAAAAGCTTAAGTGAAATAGAGCAATCTACAAAAATGACTAAGCAAAAAAGATCCCTTTCCAACCTTTAAAATTCTCCCTATCTTGTGATATAATCACCTTGTATTGCCCAGAGTGATTATTCCATGCTGAAAAAGGAATATGTTCCACTGTAGCGTTCTGAGTTAAGAGCCACTTTTTGAACGGGAATGTGAAAAATCATTTGAGATGCAAAATGTTTCTATTTCTGTTTATTTTGAGAAAAAAAAAAACTATTGGTAAGATACCACTTCAGAAAGAATAAAACATAACTTGCAGGAATAATAATTTTTAAATTGCAATATACATATATATTGCTTTCATAAAGATTTGTTAATTGCTGGAAGAATTACTCAAGAGAGATTTTATGTAGGAATGTGAAGGTTGCTTCTAAGAAAAAACAAGCTTATTTAATTTTCTATTATGGCCTTCTGATTCTCTGAGGAGTCCCCGGGTGGCGATAATACGTAAGTGTTGGAATACTAGCTGAAAGACTGGCAGTTTGAACCCACCCAGGGACAGCTTGGAAGACAGGTGTGGTGATCTGCTTCTGGAAAGTCTAATTCATTGCCATTGAGTTGATTCCAACTTATAGCAACCCTATAGGACAGAGTAGAACTGCCCCATAGAGTTTCTAAGGAGCAGCTGGTGGATATGAACTGCCAACCTTTTGGTTAGCTGCCAAACTCTTAACCACTGCACCAGCTTTGCTCTGGTTCCGACAGGTCACACAGCCTTGAAAATACTGTGGAGTAGTTCTGCTCTGGTGCCAACTAACAACAACATGGATACTGTAGCTTGTTTGCTTCTCTTTCTTTTAGATCAGAATGAATATGCTCTGTACCGAGGTTTTATTTATTTATTTTTTTAATCCTTGGAAAATATCAAAAGGCTCCTCTGGAGTTGTCTGTTTCCAAGCTAAGAAAATGTTCTTTAGATAACAGATGGCCTGAGTGGGTGGGTGTGAAATTCACGGGAATAGAAAAAGAGGGAGATTTGCTTACTTAAAATCCTTTTCCAGTTCAGTGTTTGAATGCCTTAGTTTATTTCAAATTCCAAGCAATTACATTTGATTTCCTTTCTGCAGGAATAAAGGTATAAAAATGAATGACCTATTCTAGGAACATAACGTGTGTGTGTGTGTGTATCTATGTGTACACATTTGTTCTGTGCTGACAGAAGCAGTGTTGAAGAGGGAAATGAGAACTAGATTGTGGGGATTTTGCAAAAGGCTGAAGAGTTGAGACTTTACATACTACAGAGCCCTGGTGGCATGATGGTTAAAAAGTTGTCTGCTAACCCGAAAATCAGAAGTTCAAATTTACCAGCTGCTCATTGGAAGTGCTGTGGAACAGTGCTACTCTGTCATTTAAGGTTGCTATAAGTTGGAATCAACTCTATGGCAGTGGATTTTTTTTTCAGCCGATGGATGATACTGCTATGTCACATGGAAAGTAAACCATGTTGGAAGTGTTGAGAAGAATCAGAGGAGACAGAGTCCAGAGGCAGAGAAAACTAGATGGAGTCTGATTGTCCAGACAGAAGTTCATGAGGGCCTAAATGGATATTATGGGAGTGATTCAGAAACATTGTGATGTGCCAGTACCAAGCCAAGTGCCGTAGAGTCGGATGAGCCAGTGCTTAAGCTTAAATTGTCTGGGGACATCACCGATATGTAACATCTCGGTGAGGTACAGCTCTCATTTTCTCCTTGAAAGACAAACCTAAGTTAACTACAGAAAGCTGTTTAGCATTAGAGGATTATGAAGCTTATACTGGCAACTTAGATGGGACACAAATGAAACAGTATGCTGCACAGAGTTCAAAATGCTATTTTTCAATCAGCTGTTTCTTTGATAAAATAAGGCCTTGTATTTCAAAGTGAATTAAGAGCTGACTGCTTTCAGCATTGAAGATCTCAGAAGGTAATTTCCTCATTAATAACGAATCACACTGACCTTTATGGTAGGTGAACAGTAGAGGAAAAAGGAATAATAAATGCAGAAGACTAAATGTTTTGCAATAATTGTCTACCTTCTCAAACAGAAAAAAAAGGAGCTCAATCCCATGCATCCAGGATCAAGAAAAAATGACAAGGGCTATATCTATTTCTAGCGCCATCACTTTTCTGCAGATTGTCTTATTGTTGAAATAATCCTCTAGGCCATCTTTAAAAGAGTAAGTGTCCTAGAGTACACCTTCCTCCTGATTTCTGGGGTTTTTGTGAGACATAAGGTGATTCAGTATTGCTTTGAAATAGTGCCCTTTTACAATGTTTACTTTTGAATCAGAAGATCTGGCCAATCTACTCTTCTTTTTCCTGTTCTTTGAATTACTTTTGAACCCTAGAACAGTTCAAGGTAAATAGACTCTGTGACTAAAGTACAACCAGAGTGATTCTTCCTCTAAACATACAGTAAATATTTTTTTAAGACTCCATATTTGGTCACATATGCAGATTAATACTAAACTGACTTAAAATAATCGACAGAACACCCCTGAAGTCCTGCTGACCTTTTCACTTATATTCTTCCCTCCGTGTTCCAAACCCAAATGGAGAAAAAATAGTTAAAAGCACCAAAGGCTGGTGTTGATTTGGTCGTGAGTGTGGGGGCATAATGGAGTTCTAATGGCACAGTGGTTAAGAGTTTGGCTGCAAACTAACAGGCCAGTAGTTCAAATCAACAAACCACTCCTTGGAAACCCTATGCGGCAGTTCTACTCTGTCCTATGGGGTCACTATGAGTTAGAATTGATTCCATGGCAACCGGTAGGAACAAGAGAGAAAAAGTAAAACTTTGGTATTGCAGTGGAGTTGGAGATTACCAGCAGCAGCCCAGTCACTCATTGGAACCAGTAGAATTTCTGTGCTGCTTACTGAATACAAAAGATAGCATTTACTTTGTTTTTTTACCCCTATGTTTCAGATTCTGGTGATCTTAGTCTCATGAGGCTCAGATAAAATCCGAATTTAAAAGTGCTTTGTAAAGTCTAAAGTGCCACATAAATATTTAGTGACATTATGCATTTCACCCTAGGTAACAACAGCACAAAAGATACAGAAATTTTCATCTCTTCTGAGCAGTTTTAGTTTCTCAGCTATCCATGCATCACTTTGAAAATGTTAGCCTTGAGAAGTTTATCATTATGTAACTTGTTACTAGAGCTATGATCTTAGCTAATAAAGTTTTCTTGCAGTCTAAGTAATTCCCTGGTGGCATAGTGGGTTAAGTGCTACATCTGCTAACTAAAAATTCAGTGGTTCAAATCCACCAGGCGCTCCTCGGAAACGCTACGGGACAGTTATACTCTGATCTCTAGGGTCACTATGAGTCAGATTTAACTCAATGGCAGTGGGTTTGGTTTTTGGTTTTAAGTAGTTCAACAATAAAATGGCCTGTTTTTCACCCAAGGAACTTCTGGCTGGACAGCAGTTAAGTACTCAGAAAGGACAGTGGTTCCAACCCACCTGCTGTTCCAAGGGAGAAAGATGTGGCAGACTGCTTCTGTAAAGACTGACAGCCTTGAAATCCTAACTGAGCAGGTCTCCTTCACGCTGTAGGGTCCCTATGAGTTAGAATCAACTTAATGGCAATGGCTTTGGTGTGGTTTGGGTATTTTTCACCCACAAGACGTCCTCTTAAACTTCCAAAAGATTTTCCTTAAACTAGATGTAAATAAAGAAATATAAAATGCTGGGGGGGGGGAGGGGGCGGAACCTAAACCACAAATCAGAGACGCATAGCTAGACTATTATTTTAGTGAAATGATCATGTGAACAATTAGGAATTAACTCTTTTCTATGGGGTTGATGGAAACCCTGCTGGAAGAGTGGTTAAATGCTATGATTGCTAACCAAAAGATCAGTAGCTTGAATCCACCAGGCGCTCCTTGGAAACTCTCTAGAGGCAGCTCTACTCTGTCTGTTAGGGTCACTACAAGTTGGAATTGACTTGAATGGCAACAGGTTTATATGGTTACTATGAGTCAGAATTGACTTGATGTCATTTTTTTCTTTAATGGATATGGACATGGTAATTTCTCTTTTTCTGTCATTCTGTACTTGAGAGTTCTTATGTATTATTTCTATTACTACACTGTCATGCTAGCTTATACTTGGCTATCTAAAGAACATGAGCATTAGAATTTTAAAAGTGAAGCTAACTTTAGATATTGTCCAGTGAGAAAAAGCATACCCAAGTAGACTGTGAGCTTTTTGGAAGCAAGGGTTATTTCAAACTCAGCATTGTACTGCTTTCAGTAACTAAACCTAATAGCTCGTATGGAAACTGCATATGGATAATAGATGCTTATAGGTGGTGAAACTGAGTCATAGAAAAGATTACGAGATTTGTCCAAATTCACAAAACTAGAATCTAGATCATTACTCCTAGCTCAGTGGTTTTTCCACCCGGACACATTGAGCCTCCCTAAGGACTTAATGGCGTCTCCAAATCGGTAACATCTACTTTCTAGAATAATGTTTTCTTGGTTATTAATATATAATTAATGTTAAATTCGTAATGTTTAAATCTGATTATATCGACATAAACTGGCAAGTTAAAAGACTATTGACCAGCTTCATTCGGTTTTACAATTAGAAAACTTAGAATGTGTACATGGCACTAGAATATAATTACTTTTCATGCAAAGAAGAGATCTAATAAGGAAATTTATTTTATAGATTTAATTTTTTTCTTTCAAATAAATAAAATAAGAAACTGATGCCTAGAACCATGAATAAGCAAATCTTAAAAATATTACTGGAAGATACAGAAATGAATATATTTACAATACTGTGACTGAGATTTATTTTGCGTAAGTTCAAATTTGTCATTCTTCCTTGAATAACAATTTTTAAAATATATTTTTAAGGCTGGTCATATCAAGGAGAAACTGAATCTTTTATGACACTGAACTACTTAGTATCCATGATTAGTGAGCCATAACTCATTTATCTTGAAATTTGCAGATGACATTTCCATATGTAAATGTGCTTTTTTAAAATATTGTTTAATATGCTGCTGGGTTTTTTTTAATTTCCAAGTTCAAAGAAATAAAGTTACCCTAAAAAATAAATAAGTGAAAAAGCTGGTTGCTGTCGAGTGAATTCCAACTCATAGTGACCCTATAGGACAGAGTAGAACTGCTCCATAGCGTTTCTGAGGAGTGCCTGGTGGATTTGAACTGCTCATCTTTTGGTTAGCAGCCATAACTTTCAGCCACTATGCCACCAGGGTTTCTGATGTTACCTCAGAAGTGAGATTTATGTTTTGAGTCCAACTTGACAGCACTTGGCTTGGCTTGGCTCTCTTAAAAGAACACTTCAGTAGCTGTCTGCTGCTCATTAGGTTTTATAGTAAAGGCTCATAAGAGTTCTATCTTCATTGAAATAAAAACATCTTCTTTTTGGCCTATACAGAAAAAAAAAATAGAAATCTGCAATTCAGTTAATGAGATATGGCCTCTTCTTTTTCCCTGTTTCTTTCTCTACTTCTGTCACTCTCCTTCCACCTCCCACCAGTATATTTTCTTCAGGGGTCTGAAACCCTATAACACAGTTGTGTGTAATAAGCTGCATCCTAACCTCCTTAGCTTCTTTTTATTATTAAGAAATGGAGTAGTCTAATTAATGCATCTCACTATTAAAAAAGAGCAATATTCCCTTACCATTTCTTTCAAAGGTTGACCAATAACATTATTTGAATAAAATTAGATGCTTCTCTTTTTGCCAAATTTGAATGTGCCTGTACTTATGACTTGAGGCAAGCAGAGCTGGCTACATCTCTTACTGATGTACTAGCAGAATGACATCACTATTATAGTCATAATATAAACAGGCCAAGCATGATGGAGATGTCACAATTTTGTGTCACTTCTTGCAATCTGATAAAACAGTTCAGCTTTTGAAACATAAGTTGAGTTTTTAACTTTTTTTTCTCCTAACACCTCATGGTTGTGACAGGAAACACTGGTGGCATGGTGGTTCAGTTATAGTTGTTAACCAAAAGATCTGCAGTTCAAATCCACCTGGTACTCCTTGGCAACTCAGTGGAGCAGTTCTACTTTGCCCTATAGGGTTGCTGTGAGTTGGACTCAACAGTAGTGTTTTTTATGCTTGTGACATATACTACATTATATAAATATTCTCTATGTAATGTTCTTTATAATTTGTGTTGAAATATAAATGAATATAATAGATTGAGGATGTAGATTAATTGTTATGCTATTAATCTATGCTAGTATATCATTTAGTCATATAAAACAAACTTTCTTACTCAAATGTCTCGAATATTGTAGTTGCACTTCTAAATCTTTTTCTTCTGCATCTTTTTATCTCTAGGAAGTGTAAGTCCAGGTTTCACCCTTGAATGGGGGCAGGGGAAGCCTGGGAGGAGTAAGTAGGGGCAGAACTCATCATCTATCAAACTTGTGCACTGGAAAAGAAGAGTAAGAGAATCCATGGCCTTTTAGAATTTCAGAAAATGGTGACAGCAAAATAATCACTCTGTGTTCAAAATACTTAACTTCTGAGAATTATCTTTTGAAATAATAGTGTTCCCTACCCAAGTTAATGTACCGGCTAAGGCACATTCCATTCTCTAAAGGAAGAAATAAGAAAAGACACACAACACTGAAAATACATTTAATTAATGTAAATTGTATTTTCATGGCATGGAAATACTGGTGGTGAAGTGGGTTAAGTGCTATGTCTGCTAACCAAAAGGTCAACAGTTCAAATCAGCCAGGGGCTCCTTGGAAACTCTATGGGGCAGTTCTACTCTGACCTCTAGGGTTGCTATGAGTCAGACTCGACTTGATGGCAGTGCATTTGGGTTTGGGTATATGAGCAAATTTCAAAAGCTACTTGGTAATTATTAACTATCTATGTATTTAGCATATTTATTTTTTTTCATTTTGTGCATAAATTTTACCTTAGAGTTTCACTGAATTATAATATTTTCATAGCATCATTGCTCTTCACCTTTTGTAAAATGGTCTGTCTTGCAACATCCTGAAGAATTTGGTAAAACAGATAGTATTCAGAGACATTAAATATATTGCTGTAAGAATTTCTGGCTGAGAACTGTACATGGTTAGACAGAAGTCTAAAAGATTTACTTATTTGAAAAGAGGCATTAACTATACTGAAATTAAGAGTTTTGTTTTGTTTTACAAAGAAGAGGTATGTTTTAGAATATGCTTTCATTTTTTTCTTCGACACCAAGTAGATAATAACAGAAAATACCTCTCTTGTTTCACAGTCTTAAAATATATAAAGTTACATTTACTTAGTAGTTACCCTGGATCTCTCAGTTGTTTCATGAAAGAGGGAAATATTTTTCTAAAGGGAAAACAGGTAATTTCCACTTTCATGAGAGACTATTTTAAAACACACCAAGAGTAAGTACAAACTTTGTTTTGCATATAAAGTATTGCACCTTTTTTTCAAAAACACAAAATTTACAAAAATGGGAACAGAAGTGGGAGGACTGTATTTTTCTTCACTATCCAAAACCCAATGCCATCGAGTCAATTCTGACTCATAATGACCCTACAGGACAGAACAGAACTGCCCCATAGAGTTTCCAAGGAGCACCTGGTAGATTTGAACTGCCAACCTCTTGGTCAGTATCCTTAGCACTTAACCACTGCACCACCAGGGTTAGTCACCTGTTATTTCTAGTGCTAGGAGAGGCAACATCCAACACAGGAAAGTCAGGATAACTTGACCAAGGTAAATGAAGACACAGAGATACACAATAAAAGACAGTCACAGTAGATGTTACAGCATATACAACTTTGTAACAACAGCAGTAACAACAAAAAACAATATGTGTGTGGTTACAGATTTAGGAATGTATGCTGTATGTGTATAGGTGAACTCACCCTAGAAAAAGTGCTACATACTTCACTGCTAAATATCACTACAGTCACCTTTAAAATACTCCCTTTGGGAAGCTAGGTGCCAATGCCAGCACCTATTCCACTGTTCCAAGCAATTTTGCAACTCTTTTTCTGGAATGGTCATCACAGCTGTCATCATATTACCCTTGATGTCCTGAATGTCATCAAAATGTCTTCCTTTCAATATTTCCTTTATTTTCAGGTAAAGAAAAAGGTCATTGGGGGCCAAATCAGGTGAGCAGGGGGGGTGTTCCAATACAGTTATTTGTTTACTGGCTAAAAATTCCCTCAAAGACAGTGTCATGTGAGCTGGTACACTGTCGTGATGCAAGACTCATTAGTTGCTGGCAAAACCCTCAGGTTGTTTTCATCAAACTTTTTCATGCAGCCTTTGTAGCACTTCCAAATAGTAAACTTGGTTGGCTGTTTGCCCAGTTGGTAAAAGTTCATAATGAACAATCTCTCTTATATCAAAAAAAGTTGTCAAAATCGTTATCACTCTTGATTTGGCCTGACGGAATGTTTTTGGTTGTGGAGAAATGGCTGACTTCCATTGTGCACTGCTTTGACACTTTGACTCAGCATTCTATTGGCACATCTGTGTTTTATCACCTGTGAGAACATGGCCCAAAACATCATCATCTTCCCTCTCCAAAAGGTCTTGGCAAACTTCAACTCTCCTTTGCTTTTCTTCATCAGTGATCTCCTTTAGGACCATGTTTGCACATACTTTTCTCATGCCAAGGTTTTCAGTTAAGATTTTCCTGTTTCTCTATCAGTGTTTACTCGCTTTGCTATGCTTCTCACAGTCAGCTGACGATTCTGATGCACAATGAGACAAATTTTTGGAACGTTTTCATCATTTGTGTTTGTTACTGGCCACCTTGATCTCACTTCATCAGTGACACTTTCTCTCCCCTCAGAAAAACATTTAATCCATTTGCACATTGCCATTTTCTTCACGGCATTATCTCCATAAACTTGGACTAACATGTCCCTGATTTCACTTCCACTGTTTTCAAGTGTAACAAGAAATTTAATGTTTCTTGCTCTAAATCAATTTCTGACATTCTCGCGACAGCACACAAAAACATGCAACAATAATGAACACCATTCAGCAAGACACTGCTACATGCTGACACAAACATACCCGTGAGACCCTGGTATACCAAGGATATGAAATCTGACTGTATTGTTTGTACAGTGCTGCCAATGTAAGCACACAGTGGCAAGTTCGCAAACTTAGTTGTCAGACCTAGTATGTGTTTACAGGTATGTTTGTAGACGTAAGTATATCCACATGTGGATGTGCTACATATATATTCATACATATAATAAGCACATATGAGGCACAGTTATGGAGTCCTTCTAGACATATCCAAACACCTTGTGAGATTGATTTACTGGGTGAAAGGGCTTGGAATTATAACCTCGTGGGACAACTTAGTCAATTGGCGTAACAGTTGACAAAGACAGTGTTCTATATCCTAGTTTGGTAATAATGTCTAGGGTCTTAAAAGCTGGCAAATAGCCTTCTAAGATACTGCTATTGATGTCTTCCCTTCTGAGGCAAAAGACAATGAAGGAAACCAAAAGTTCAAAGAAGAAACTAGTCCAGAGGACTAATAGCTCCCATAAGCCACAGCTCTTCTGGATTGAGATCAGAAGTCAGTGGTGCCAGGCTACCACTACCAACTGTTCTGACCAGGGATTCAACAGAAGGTACTGAATAGAATGGGGGGGAAATGTGGAACAAGGGTCAAAATCCAAAAAACAAAAGACCAGAATTACTGAACTGATAGACACTAGAGGAACCCCAAGACTGTTGCTCTGATAACCCTTTTAACTTTGACTGTAGCCACTCCTGGAGGTTTCCTTGCAGCCAAATAATTAATTGCCTTATAAAATAAACAATATCATCCAGAGGATGTATTCCCTTAAGCACTCAGCTGTAGGAGACCGAAAGTCAACATTTACCCAAAAGCAAAGATGAGAAGGCAGAGAGGCAGGGAAGCTAGATAAATGGAAACAGACCAAACAGAAAGGGAATAATGAGAACATTGGCACATTGCAAAAACTGTAACCAGTATCACAGAAAAGTCTTTACAAAAATTGTTTGAATGAACACCTATTTCCCGTGTCAATTTTCACTTAAAACACAAGAATATATTCAAAAATAAGTAAATAAATAAAAGTAAGCAAAGATATGAAGGAAGGAAAAGTTTATCCATATTCCTTTTATCAACTATGTTATTTTGCTTTACTAAAACAATGTTTAAAAATTAGTTTTAAACAAGGTTATAAAAATAGTTTTATGACATATCAAAAAACCTAACTGTACAAAAATATAGATTTTGTACAGTTACATATATTATGACCTTTTGAGGCCCTGGTGGCACAGTAGACAAGAACTTGGTTGCTAACCAAAAGGTAGGAGTCATTGAAGCCACCAGTCACTCCTTGGAAACCCTGTGGAAATCAACTTGTGGCAACAGATGTGTGTGTGTGTGCGTGTGTGTGCATTACTTTAATAAAAAGACCAGTACTTGCATTATATAATGTTTTAGATAAGAACAAAATAAATTGATATGCATAATAATAGTAAAATCTCATGAGTCATTTTATTTTGTTTTTGAAAAGTGGAAAACTTAAAATTACTTTATTTGAATATTTAGTGTATCTACTGTAGTTTAAGCTTTTCTTAGGTGAAATAAAACTTAGCGGTAAAGTCAATGACTTAAACATCTTTTGGAAAATCACAGCCATAGTGAAAATGTTTCTAGAAAAATCCTGTTGCTGACTCGTGCTGCCTGTCACTACCAAGCCAAAGTGCAGAGACAGGGATTGAAATTTTAAAAGTGCTTGGTTCAGACTGCCAGCAACCTGAGAAGATGATGGATTAGTACCCTAAAAACCATCTTAACATTTCAGTCCAGGCTAGCAAGTTCTATAGACAAGTTTAGGAAAGGGAAATGGAGCAGGGGGAGAGTATAGGCATGGTGTTCAGAGGAGATGAGGTTAGAGAAGACACAACGTCTTTGTCTCAGGGAGAATTGCCTTTGACATCTGCAGACTGGTCACTTTTCCCAGAGACACTGGGCTAAAAATTGGCATTACTCTGTTACTTTTCTCGGAGATAGTAGATTGAGAAATGGAATTACTCTGGTTATTGGTCAAGAATAGCCTGGGAAAACAAACTCAAAAATCTTTGTGAGTATGGTCAGAAGGGAACATTACAGTATCTTTTATGTGTCAGCATACCAAGAGGAGGAAACGGGCTTAAGGATTAGGAAAGAAGCTAGCTAAGAATTTTTCTACAGCTGTTAATGCTGTCAGTCCCTGCTGTCGGTATTTAACATCTCATATCTATGAGACTAGTTTGCTGTGAAAGTAATTGTCCCGGTCTTTTGCACGGTACTTACACAGAGTATTCTGTCTACTTCAACTTACCACCAAATGATTTCATACTCATAATTTTTATGGGAACATGGATGGAGGTCTCTTCTTCTGAATCTGCTTCATGTTGAATATGGATGCTGGCCTGCCTTTCTGAGTAGAAATCCCTCACCGATGGTGCTAGTGATCTATAAGAGCCAGGGTGACCATTACTAGGTATCAATTAGGACCCACAGAACATTTTAATTTTACATAGAACTGCTGTAACCTGGAAGATACAAATCTTAATTTATTTTACCATAAATGTGGTTATTGAGAAAGACTATGTGGAGTCACAGGATAGGACCAAACTTTCAGAAGGTGGTACAGAGTCAGGTATTTACAGGATTCTAAAACCTGATTAGTAAAAGAATACATTAATATATGTACATTTAGATTTAATGTAAACCTAAATGTGGAAAACCTGGGCGATGTGGGCTGGAGCTACCTAGTCTTTTGTCTTCTGTCTCCTATTTCTACTTCCTCTTTACTTTCAATTTCTTAGTCTTTCGTCCTTTCTTTTTGTTTTTCTCCTTGCTATTCTACCTTTTTCCTGTTTTTTTTTCTTCTGCCCTTTTCTGTTTTCCTTCTCCATTTTTCTCTCTCCTTTTCCCCTCTCTCCTCTATTTTTTTCCTCTTTCCTTTAAAATAGCTGCGCGTGAATGAAGGATAAACATTCCTAAGGGGAGAGCTCATGTTGAAGTAATCAGCCTACAGGTAATATTTTAGCTTTAGTGATATTATTCTGGTTTACAGTAGCATATATTTTTCTGGTATGCAAACATCCTAAACTTCTGCTGTAACCTGACTGAGACTTTTGGTATATGTCCTTTGGGCTCTTTAGTTTTTAGTAGATAACCAACAATATAAGCAATTTTAAGTCCTCATTTCTTATGTTTAGTTGAGTCCTTAAATGTATTTGTGTTCCCAATTTACCTAGTAATTCTTGTCTGGGCAACACAACAGAGCTGTTGAGGACATACAGAAAGGAATGTTTTACCAATTGTGACCCCATCAGACATAAGAGTAAACTTTTTTACCTTGGATTTTTAATCCAAGCCAGTAATTACACAATCCTGCCTGGAGAGCGGGCTCAGGGGGATGAGGCAGTGGCTCTCATATCAAAGACAATTCAAATTCCTTACTTTCCACGTTGAGTGTAACCCTGGGTTCCTTCATGGAGATGCTGATGGTGTGGCTAAGAGCTAGGCAGCTCTTAGGGCCCTGTCACTGGTCAGTCTTTTCAGACCCCTCTCCTGAGAGAGTTGTCATCCCTCCAGGAGGGCCTCTCCATCTACGCCTTCAGGAAAATCAAGTGTGCATGCTGTTTGAGGGTGCTCACGACGCTCCACCTTTCAGTGCCCTCATTTCTGACAGCACCCACATTGATTGAGGTTCATACTTACTGGTGATCTTCAGGGGCCAGCTAACTGGGTTATCTCGCAGTTGGCCTCAGAAATCTACAGCTAACAACTGGGTCTTTATTTTCTTTGATCTTTTTCCTCTGCCACCAAATTTATGTTATTAAACACTTTAACCTTAAAGGTCTCTTCAACCAATTGGGAGAGTGGGGTCTGAGGTTTTGCCTTGAGCTTTTATAATTTTTGTCCTATGTCTGATGCAGACTGGAATATAAAATGTATGTCTATGATGGCTCCCCCCCTTTTTTAACCCTCTGACTTGGTTTTTGGCTCAAAAATCTTACTCTAGTGAGAGGCCAAACCATTCGTCCTTGAGGCAGATTACACAAAGAACAAATTAACCCTTAACTCAGGAATCAAAAATAATTTTGTTATGTAAACAGTGAAAAATAAGCCCCATTTTTTGTTTTAGCTAACATTAAAGTTCTTCAAAAATTCATAAATTAATTAAACTTTTGTCAGTCAAAACTTTTGACCATATCAAAAACATGTTTTACCCATAAACTTCTTTTCATTAACCCATCCAGTGCACAAGATGACTAGCTGTTTAGTAAGTATCCCAAAGGTGAATCCTTGGGGATGTTAGGTCTTACACCCAGGGCCCAACGTTTTGGGGCTCACATAAACAATATACATTTTGTCTACATGTCTGACAGTATTTTTGTAAACCTTCTATTAAAAATTACAGACTTGGGATCCCCAGAAGTGGGGGCACAAGAAGGAAAAATAGTGAGAGGTCAAGAAGGTGCATATGGAGCAAACAAGCCCTTCAGCCTAACAGATGGGACAATTAGTCCCCTGATACTGATTCTCTTGTTATTAGAGCAGCTCTCCAGGGTTCCTCAACAGACAGGTGACAAGAAACCCTTCTCTCCATATATGATGACACAGTGCAAGATGTCACACCAGACAGGAGAGAGTGTGGAAAAGACTCCTAGAATAGAAGTCAGGGTCTAGAAAATAGGTTCACTGGCAGAAACACTTGGCTTGGCTTGGCTGGCAGAAACAGGGACAGCTGCGGGGGGGGGTGCTGGGGGGGCTGGGGGGGCTGGGGGGGTGGGACTTCTATGCAGAGAAAGATATCTGTTTTAGAAATGAGTAGGAGGGCCCAGGGAATAGTTGGTTAACAGCATTTGAAAAATAGGAATTTTTAACATAAGCAGTACAGAGTAATTTGTCGACCCCCACCAGTCAGCCTCCAGAACAGAACATAAGTCACTCATCCTGTGGGTGACCAGAGCCTAGAAGTTACTGAACATTTCCCTAGAATTTACGAGAATGACCAGCAGGTCTCCATTCCACAGAACTACTGATGTCAAAAAGATGGAGCCACTGACTGCCAGGATAGGAGTTAAACTGGGATAACTGGATGGAATGGTGCAAGTATAACGGGAAGCCAAGGAAGTCAAAGGGCAGAGGTAGAGCGGACAGGAGAGCGCTGCACAGCTCCACAACGAGATTACTAGAACTGAAAGAGAACTCTCACAAAGTGAAACAAAATCACTAATAATCAAGATATAGGACACTTTAAGGGAAAGAGAAAAAGAAAAGCTAACAAAGGCACACCTCCACCTGGCTGAGTAGCAGTGAGTCCACTTACCCCAGAAGTAGGCTGGGAGAACTCTCTCTTTCTGGTGATCACTTTGCCTGGTCCTGAAGAAGGGGTGTCTGCTCTGCCAGATCATTTGAGCCAAGGTCGAATCTAATCAGATGTGTCTCCTGGCTTGTTAAAACCTGTTACTGGATAACTTCACGTTCTTAACTATGACTAGAAAAGAAATTTCGAGAGCAAGTAACAAGAGAATATAAAAGAGAAGCGTCTTCACCGGGAGAGGGAGAAGCTCTGTACAGAGAGGTATTGTGCAGCAGGCAAGCCACCTGGGCACAGACTCCAGACACATAAGAAATTCACAGGCAAACATTGCTTTACAAAAACTGAGATAGTGGAGTCACAGAGAGTGCAACCGAAATAGCGCTTCATTCAGTCTCTTTAGCGAGAAAACGAAGAATGCCGGAAACTGAAACTAAAACACTCTTCCCAGCGAAAAGGGCTCAGCAGCTGCTTAGAGTGGTCAGGTTTGACCCCTGGGGCTCCCCGGTCAGATCTCCGAACTTACTAGAGGGCCTCTAGAGTGCCCTGATGTGGTCCTGCCACAGCTGCCAAAAATGTTACTGGATAAACCTGGTTATAGATTCATGCTGCCTGTCACTAAGCCAGTTATGCAAAAGTAGGGGTTAAATTTTTTAAAGTGCTTTATTCAGATTGCCGGCAACCTGAGAAGATGGTGCGGTAGCATCCTAAAAACGATCTCAACGTTTCCATCCAAGTTGGCAAGTTTTATAGAAGTGTTTAGAGAAGGGCAGTGGATGGGAGCAGACAAGGGGTGTTCAGAGGAAGCGATTATTGTAGTAGACACAGCTTCTTTGTCTCAAGGTGTGTTGTCCTTGTTGTCTGCAGGCTGGTTAGTTTTCTCAGAGACAGTGGACTGTCCAGTCAGTGTTCAAGAACAGCCTAGGAAGACAACCTCAAAATCTTTATGAGTACAACAAATCAGCAGGGACTATTACAGTTTTCTTTATGTGCCAGCATTCCAAGTGGGGAATGAAGGTTTAAGTATTAATAAAGAAGTTAGCTAAGAATTTTTCTACAGCTATTAACCCCATCAGAATCATAGCATTGACTTTATTACACAGAGGTTCAGAAGAGATTTTTTGAATTAAAAAGATTAATCCTGTCATTTACACCAGCTCTATTTTCTTACAACAAGAGTTTAAACAAACCGTGGTGATGTCGTGGTTAACAGCTACAGCTGCTAACCAGAAGTCATCACATTGAATTCACCAGGTGCTCTTTGGAAACTCTGTGAGGCAGGTCTACTCTGTCCTATAGGGTTGCACTGAGTCAGAATCGACTTGATGACACTGGATGGGTTTTAAGGGTTTAAAATTTGATTGGGAAAATATGCAGAACAGTTACCCAGTATGTATTGCAAAAGATAACGTAGAAAACACGGATAAAAACAATATTTTTAAACTTAAATTGTTTACAAAGCAACAAGTCTAGTACTGGTTCACACATGGTTATATTGTACTTTCCCAAATAATTTTTTTTTTACTGTTCATTTACACTTGTTTAATATCTTTTATGTACTTCTATTGATGTGAAAATTTAAACATCTATTATCATCATCTAAAGGTATCCAGACCTTAGCATTTAATAGTACATTGCTTAGAAACCCTGGAAGCATGGTACTTAAGTGCTAAGTCTGCTAACCAAAAAAGTGGGCAGTTCAAATCCAGCAGATTCTCCTTAGAAACTCTTTGGAGTAGTTCTACTCTCTCCTATACGGTCACTATGAGTCAGAATCAACTCAGTGGCAGTGGGTTTTTAGTAGTACATTGTTTATAACAAACAACACTTTGGTCATATTTAAAAAAGATTGTAATGCCTTTGTCAGAGAATAGATAAGTGCACAAAATTTGTTTCTACTTTATCATGAATTTTATATTGCTACCTGGCAGCTAACAAGAAAAATGAAGTTTGAGTATATCCAAGCTCAAGGCCAACCTAGCATACTCTACAGTTTAGTGCCCTAATTTCAGAACAATTTAGTTGTGAAAAGTTACTGCTTTTTTTTTTAGTCTAATTGACTAATGGGAGAGCCAATTCATATATAAGGGTAAATTGCAACTGAGATTCTTAAATTTATACTTTCTGAATACACTGTTTTATTTAATTCTTTTATATATATCTACTCCATTCTTTGGATAATTTTAATGTCTCAAGATCTTCCCACATAACATGCCCCTGATTTTCATTAACGTCCACGGTGGGATTGTTATAAATGTTAAATTGGCCATAAATATTCAATTATTTCCTAATTGCTTCATGAGGCACAGCACTTTGTTTTTTAATAACCATAAACCGATAATTCATATTAACATTTGGGAAAAGTACTACACCAATGAAGAGGTAACTGGCCCACAATGTATGAAGCAAGCTAATGAACCATTATTAGCAATTAGTGATTAATATACAAAACTAACTATAACATAATGAAGAAAATATCATTTAAAAGTCATATTTAATAAGTAGTGTACCTGATTTGGTGGTGCAGTGGCTAAGAGCTACAGCTGCTAACCAAAGGACTGACAGTTTGAATCCACTAGCAGATCCCTGGAAACCCTACAGAGCAGGTCTACTCTGTCCTATAGGGTCACCGTGAGTCAGAATCAACATAGCTGCAACTAGTTCAATTTTTTTTTTAATACTGAATTCAGAGCCCTGGTAGTGCAATGGTTAAACATTCAGCTGCCAAGCAAAAGATTGGCAGTTCAAATCCACAAGGCGCTCTTTGGAAACCTTATGGGACACATCTACTCTGTCCTTAGAGGGTCTCTATGAATCAGAATAGGCGAAGTGCTAAGAGGTTTATGCTTGATGCAGCCAATATATGCAGGTAGTGGGGTTAGAAAACAATTTTAACATTCTTTTTTTAATGCTATGACTTCATTGAAATTGGGAAATTATATAGCTTAGCCCAGTAGAGTTTTTAAAAAAAAAAGAAAGAAAAAACTACTGTTAGGTTGATTTCAATTCATAGCAACCCTCCAAGACAGAGTAGAACTGCCTTATAGAGTTTCCAGAAAGCACCTGGTGGATTCGAACTGCCAACCTTTGATTAGCAGCCATAGCTCTTAACCCCTGTGCCACCAGGGTTTCCTATAATAGATTAGGAGAATTCTAATTTTAGCAGATTTTTTAATTTCTGACCATGGAGGTGTGGATGAGAATTTCATCTTTGTACCTACATATTATACAGAAAGATACAGTACTTGAAGGGCAGAAAAATTTAAAAAGGACCAAATTTTCAGATAGCATTGTTTTTACTCATCATAAATCCTCTTTTTAACCCACTGTTTTTTTAATCTTTCGAAATGAATCTACTATAACCCACGGCCATAGAGGTGATTGTCATTCACAGCGACCCTATAGGACAGAGTAAAACTGCCCCATAGAGTTTCCAAGTAGCACCTGTCAGGTTTGAACTGCTGACCTTTTGGTTAGAAGCCGTAGCACTTAACCTCTATGCCAGCAGACTTTCCACAGGAAGCTTTGTTTTATTCTCAAGTCTCAGTAAGATGTGTTTCCTCTTTGCTCTCATAATACCTTGTACTGCCATCATAGTACTTATGTCACTGATGAGCAATTGCCCCTTCTTTTAGTTTACTAGACATTTCTCTGAAAAGGGTATCATTTAGTGTTGTATCAAAGTTTTACGTCTGAAAGCACTCACAAAAATTAGTAAATAAATAATAATTTCCAGTAACTGAGTTTTATTGTGCAAAGCTGTAAAACCATCAAATAGGGCTTAAATAATAGCCCTTATTGATGTATTGTGTAGCACAGTACTGTCCTCACTAATCATGACTGCTGAACTTGCCTTGTTTTCCTTATCTTTAGAGGATGGTGCTTTTTCTTTTAATTTTGGTCTATGTACTTCGTGAACGTCTAAATACTTCATAGAATGTCATTATCTGCGCCCGTTTTGTTTCACCACCATGGATTTAAACTCACTATCCTCTAGACTTCTCATCTGTGATTTAGAGTCTCTGTTGACAACTTGATCTCATACAAACAATTCTTTAGAAGAGTGCAGTGTTTATGGCCAACATTCTTGACTAATTTAGCTAAACAGTTGTTTAGTTTCAGGATGAATTCAGGGGACAATTTAAGTTTATGGTTTGAAGATTTTCTCACAGCAATAGTTTCAAGGGTTCTTCTAGTCTCAGTAGGTCATGCAGTGCTTTTTGGCAAAATAGTGTAGAGTCTTCAAAGGAGCTGCGGCTGAGTTAAGATTACATCAATCGCTAGATCTTTCAATCAGGTTTTCTTCTGAAGCAATGAAGCTTTCCCTCAAGTGACTGGAAGTAGAAAAAGCATCATAGTTTTGTTTTCTGCCATGATACTAATTCGCAATAACCCGACGCCGATGAGTCGGATCCGAGGAAAGCTATTTACTGGAGAGAAGATCACAGGCCTGTGAAATCAAAGCAACCCTGGCAGCATTTCATTTGTACCAGGCAGGGCTCCTTTGTGTCGGAGTACTTCCCTGTCTCTAAATCAGAGGCAAATGGTATATCTGAGAACTGTTTTTCAATGAGTTTAGAGCAGAAAATTCTACACTTTCTAAACAGACATAAAAACTCAAGCAACTACACTTTTCTACACTTTTAGAAACTTCCAGCCCAACTCTTTAAGAGAAAGAGAAAGAAACAGGGCAGGGAGGGAGAGGAAGAGATTTAGAATATAAAACAACATAATTTTTAGTGGCAATTGTCCTTTAATACTCAGTGATAGCTTATTTTACATATATACACATATATATATGTATATATATGTATATTCCCTAGAGTATAAGAACCTGATCCAAGAAGAGTCTATTTAATCTGGATAGAAAGCTTACCTTGAGGCCATCATGACATCATTCTGACTCTAGTTTAACTAGTCTTGCATTTGTTTTCCAAAATGACATATACTCAGTTTCTTAAAAATAGGGGTATGTAAGTCTATTTCCTTACTCTAAATTAGTAAGTAAGTAGGTTTTTTATTTGACCTATCAGACTCAAAGGAGTTCATTAGTACAGTTTTCCTGGCCTAGCTAGGCCTTATCAATAAAGGGAAAACATTTATGACTCTGGTGTTCCAAGTGACCATTCCTGTGTGACTGCAAAGACAGCTTCATCTCTCCCAATGGAAGTAAGCATTGGATTTGTAATATATAAAATGATTCATTATAACTAAAACAACTAGTATTTATTGTAGTTTTAATACAGAGATGGTCCTGATACTAGTCAGTGCTGAGTTCTGCGGCTCTGTATTGCCCGCGGCTAATTGGTGCAGATGAAGAATGCCAAACAGGAAAACCTGCTGGTACGGCGGAGAGCTGGTAACTCTGATGCCCCAACTCTGGCTTTGGCATTGAGTACTTCATTTTTATTTAGTGAGAAAAACATATATACACAGCTTTGAATCGAATAGGGCTTGAGAAGTCCCTCACAAAGCAAACTTGTGTCTTCTTAGCTAAACAGCATAACAAAGGCCACTTCCTCAGGTGAGTTCACCTCAAGACAAGGAAAGAGGAGGAGAGCACGTAGGCCTGCACGTGGGTACAAAGATCACATTCAGTGGGCCAGACCCATCGTTTGCGAGGGTCTGATGTCATGCATTCCAGCTGTTTGCAGCTGTTTACATTCATTCATTCACAGGCACACAAGCCCCACACCCAGGCCATAACGCTTGTCCTAACTGTGGCCGTGTTCCCTGCAGCTCTAGCTGTGACCATGTTGCCCACAGTCAGTAACTCAACAGTTAAATTAGAACTACAGCATAATATGATAGATTAAGTTTGGTTTGTGATGCAGGAATTTTTTTCTTTTTTAAGTAAAACTAACTTTGCAGTTATGGTTAGGAACTTTGCCTGTCATCTGTGAAATAAATCATTTCTCATTTTAAAAAAATCAGTACTTATAAAAGGTATCCATTTGACAGCTCTAGAAACACACTTCGTATGTTTTTTTTTTTCCTTCAAATAATAGAAACAGCAGTGATGCAATTTTCTGCATAATCTTCAACTAAAGCATCTGTCATGTCTATCACTCTTCTGAAAAGTCTGTTTTGGGGGTGAGGAATTATTTTGGTCAACACATCCTGGTAACACCCTATAAAGGCAGGCTTTTTTTGAGAGTACTAAAGATGATCATGGTATTTCTTGACTCTTGCCAGATGCAGATAAATATCTGCTTAAGAACTTTTAACTTCCAACCCTGCCATGTCCACCTCAGCAAATTAGGGATGAGACTGAAATACATTAATATGGAAGTTCCTACCTGGAGCAGTGACTGCTATTCAATACATGCTGGTTTTCCTTTTCTCTTTCTCCTTCTTAGTGAAGAAACCAAAACTAGCATTATATGATTTGGGTTGTTTAAACTGTTCCACCTGCTTCTATATGCTTCAAAATGTGTCTCTTTCTTCAGTCAAAAGGGAAGTAAAACATTTAAAAACCCACTGCCCTCGAGTCGCGTACGACTCATAGTGACCCTAGAGGTCAGAGTAGAACTGCACTATAGAGTTTCCAAGGAGCACCTGGTGGATTTGAACTGCTGACCTTTTGGTTAGCAGACTTAATCCGCTATACCACCAGAGTTACCAAAACATTTTAGAGATACTTCTTTCTACCCACTCATTTAATAGTATGAGTTCAAACAATCCCCTATGTATTTTAAGACAATTGGTGAGTTCTACAGTCAACTGGAGAAACCCTGGTAGTGTAGTGAGTTAAATGCTACGTCTGCTAACCAAACAGTCAGCAGTTCAAATCTGCCAAGAGCTCCTTGGAAACTCTATGGGGCAGTTCTACTCTGACTTACAGGATCACTATAAGTCAGACCTGACTCAACAGCAGTGAGCTTTTTTATACTCAACTGGAAAACTCTGGTGGTATAGAAGTTTAAGTGCTATGGGTGCTAACCAAAAGATTGGCAGTTCTAATCCACCAGATGTGCCTTGGAAACTGTATAGGATAATTCTACTCTGTGTTATAGGGTTGCTATGGGTTGACATTAACTCAATGGCAAAGGGGTTTTTGTTTTGTTTTCTTATTTTTTAAAAATAGTCAACTGGAGCCCTGGTGGCACAGTAGTTAAGAGCTCAAGTTAATAACAAAAGGGTTGACAGTTGTTTGAATCTACCAACCACTCCTTAAAAACCCTATGGAGCAGATCAACTCTGTGCTATAAGGTTGCTAGGAGTAGAAATTGACTCAATGGCTATGGAGTTGGTTTTGGTATAGTCAACTATGGAGCCCTGGTGGGCCAGTGGTTAACAGCTCAGCTACTAAGCAAAAAGCCAGCAGTTCTAATCCATCAGCTGCTCCTTGGAAACCCTATGGGGAGTTCTACTCTGTCTCATAGGGTCACTAATGAGTTGGAATCGACTTGATGGCAACTGGTATAGTCAACTGGGTAAATTTTAAAAATGCTAGCTCTTATGAACACATCCAAAAGAGATAATCATGCTTAATTTTTCTTTAAAAAATTAAGTAGATTTAGCTTATCACATTTAGTTGAGATTTAGTTTAAGTATTTAATGTAAGGGCTTTGGTATGTATATATTTATTAACTAGAAGCACGTGGCTTAGACATGGTGAACAGAGCTAATACTTCAATATATCCTTTAAACTTTCTGCCTCTGTTTTTTTTCACTTCTTTTGTCACTGGTATTGTTAACAATGCCAGTAATATTTTGTACTTTAAGAAGTTATTTTAACATTGAAGGGAAAGTTTTACTGAAAGTTTATGGCATAGGCAAAACAGCTCATAGCTTAAAAGGTCACTGGGTAATTAGGTTGTTGTGCTGTTAGTTGCTGTCAACTTGATTCCAACTCTGGTTAAAAGAATCCATTAAAAGAAAGCCAGCAGAAGCAGCAGTATTGCCTAGAAGATTAACATTGGAACATGAATGAGCCCACAAAACCTTATTCTTAAGCCTATTTCCATCTCAAAATACATAGTTTGCCTTTTTTTTTGAAAGCCAAAGGCTCAAAACAAAACTTGTTCAGTGCCTACTGTGTACAAAGAACTGCACTGGGATTTCACAGCTTAAAAATAGTGTAATACAAAGGAAAATATGAAAAGAACCATGTGAAGAAGTCTAAAATGAATCAGAGGTGGGACAGATCATTTCTTGTGATCAGTGGTCATATAATTAGAAAGCAATTTGTTTTATGGTTCTCGTGGACTGAATTGTGCCACCACCACCCCGCCTTCCTCACCCCCTCACTTCCCCTCACCCTTCCACCCCTACTACTCCACCGCATTTCCTCACTCCCTCACCCCCCCACCCCCACTGTCAAATGAGTATAGCAATTAGGCTGGATGTGTGATTCTTGGTATTGTGATGTTACTATACCCTATAAATCCTACCTCTGTGATGTTAATGTGGGAGGAAGACCAGCAGTTGTGTTGGTGGGGCAGGACTCCATGTGTAAGATTGTATTGTGCCTTGAGGCAATCTCTTGGGAAATAAAGGGAAGGGAAGCAAGCAGATAATTGGGGACCTCCTATCACCAAGAAAGCAATGACAGGAGTAAAAGGAGTGTTTTGGATTCGAGGTCCCTGCACCTCAGAAGCTCCCAGTCCAGAGGAAGATTGAAGGACCTTCCTCCAGAGCCAGCAGAGAGAGCCTTTCCCTGGAGCTGGTGCCCTGAATTTGAATTTTTAGCCTGCTTTTTTTTGTGAGAAAATAAATTTCTTTGTTAAAGCTATCCACTTGCAGTATTTCTGTTATGGCAGGAGTAGATAACTAAGAACGACTTTTATAGATAAATAAGACAATGTTTCATCAATTAACTTTTAAATGAGGAACAAAGAATAGAACGTTTCAGTACTCATCCCAAATAAACTAAAAAACATGTTTAAGGCTTTCGGGTTTTGTTGTTATTTTGGATAGATAATAGAGATATAGAGTAAGGACCAGAGATATGGAAGTAAAAAGGATGAATAGATAGAAGAGACATACTGGAGGTAAAGGAAATATAGAAAACCACAACTGTTGCCATCAAGTAGCACAGAGTGTAACTTCCCCACAGAGTTTCCAAGGAGTGTCTGTTGGATTTGAACTGCCAACCTTTTGGTTAGCAGCTGCAGGACTTAATCACTATGTCACCACCAGGATTTCCAGGAAATATAGAGAGATACTGAAAACATTGTATAAAAAATAAAAAATGATTATTATTAAAAGTTAATAAATAAAAATTTTTGTTAATATAGCAGGCATTTATGAATCATATAATTAAAATTTGAAAACCTTATGGACCTCAAATTTTGTAAGTTTCACTTTCTGTAATTCTAATCCAAATGTCCAAATTAAAAATTTCCAAAGCTCATGACTGTAAAAAAATTATTTTTATTCAACCCATGCTATGTTCACTTGTTTAGTGAATTAACTTTCCAAAAAACTCATTGCCTTTGAGTTGATTCTGACTCACAGTGACCATATAGGACACAGTAGAACTGCCCCTGGTGGATTTAAGTTGCCGACCTTTTGATTTGCAGCTGCAGCATTTAGCTAGTACCCTCGGGTCAGTGCCAACTCATAGTAATCCTATGCACAACAGAATGAAACACTGCTTGATCCTGTCTCATGCCCACAATATCGTCTGTTTTTTGTTTTTTGTTTTTGCCTAAGCTGATTGTTGCAGCCACTGTGTCACTACATCTTGTTGAGCATCTTCCACTTTTTTGCTGACTCCCTGCTCTAACAATCATGATGCCCTTCTCCAAGGACTGATCTCTGAATCTGACAACATGTCCAAAGTATGTGAGATGCAGTCATGCTATCTTCAGTTTCTTCATCTTTGGCCTTAGTGGGTGGTGCATAAACTTGAACAGTAGTTATATTAACTACTGTAGGTGTGTGGATATTATTCTGTCAATGACAGCATTGTGTTTCAGGATAGATCTTCAGAAGTACACTGTTGGGTCCATCTTCCTAATCCACCTTAGTCTGGAAGCTCAGCTGAAATCTGTTTGCCATGGGTGACCCTTTTGATATCTGAATACCAGTGGCCTTACTTCCAGTATCATAGCAACACACAAGCCCCCATAGTACAGCAAACTGACTGACAACTAGGGGCCAGGTCTATATAGGTTATGCTATTATTCAAACTATTTGCTGTCCCCTCCCTGCAGCTCCCACCTCTGAAGAGGATTATATATTCCTGTTTGTTAAGGAACCCTAGTGGCAGAGTTGTTAAGCACTCAGCTGCTAACCAGCAAAGTTAGTGGTTTGAATCCACTAGTAGCACCGTAGAAGACATGAAGTCAGCTTTCATAAAGATTTACAGCCTTGGAAACTACATGGGGCAGTTCTACTCTGTCTTACAGTGTCACTATGACTGCTAATAGACTCCACAGCAGTGGATGAAGTTTTGACTTTGGTCCTGTTTGTTGACTGTGTGGCTTGCTCTGTGCCTTGAAATGTTTTTTTTTCCCAGAAAAGGTTATGGCCTTGGAAACCCTATATGTCCATGGGGTTGTTATGAGTTGAAATCAACTTGATGGCAATGGGTTTTGCTTTTTGGTGATGAAATGAGAAGCATTTAAAACAATTTTGCTGCATATTGAATGAATTATAAGGATTCTCTTAAGGAAAAGCACTTTTGTTATTGACTTGTAAACTGAACTACTACTTTTTTCATGGAATACCATTTTTTATTTGAAAGGCTGACAAACTATGATTATTCAGACTTGGTTATTCAGCATATATATATGTTTTACAAAGAAAATACAGATTTTGTTCTACAAAAACTTACAATGTCAATTTTTAAAAAAACATGAAAGGCAGAAAATGAAGGAAATTTGCAACAGATATTTGATTCCCACTTATATTGACCCTATAGGTGGGCATGTATTTAAAAAAAATAGATAAATGAATTAAGCCTATCACTTCAAAGAAAATTTCTAACAGTGTTTATTGCCAATGAAGAAATTTGAGCTTTCAAGTAAAACTCCAAATTTTTGAAAACTGCCATCCAGCACTGTAAGACTGACAGCTTCCCAGACAACTAGGGGCCAGGTCTACATAGGTTGTACTATTGTTCCAACTATTTACTGCCCTCTCCTGCAGCTCCCACCTCCCAAGAGGATTAAAGAGTTTCCTGATGAGACTGCTGGTGATGTTAACAAATCTGATTTTTGGTTCTTGTCTAATAAATGTGAACTGTTAGTTTCCAAATGATCAATGAGTGGTGTGCTGTTAGGGAGTACAACAAGTTCACTGATAGGATTTTAGATTCCATGTAGTAACCAAAATTTAAGAAGCTTTCATTTCCACTTCTGAGTTTTCATGTAGTAGTAAAGAACAATAGCCACAATTATCTGAAAGGCTATTAAAATTCTCCATTTTCCATCTGTGTATGCATGAAGATGTATTTTCTTCACATATTTCAACCTAAACAACATACTGGAACCAACTGAAGCCAGAAGCCAACACAAGAATCCATCCATCTGCTAGTCTCAGAATTTAAAGAGAATTGCAAAATGTCAAATAATGACAATCTTTCCTACAATTTTTTTGAAAATAGAATTATTTTTATAAAACATTTGTATCAATATGTAATGGCTTTATTATTATTTTATGTCAATTTTTTTTTGGTAAAAAGAAGAAAGTCAAAGGCCAAAACATATTTATGGATGACTGAGGTGATGGTACACAGAAGAGTACTTTTAGAACGAAGTTCAAAGAGATATGCATGTGTTTTCACTTTATATTTTTCTTTCTAGTGAGGAAACTTTCTGAGAGATCACCAAACTGAAAACCAAACCCACTGCTATTCAGTCGATTCCATCTCATAGTGACCCCATAGGATAAGGTAGAATCATGCCATAGAGTTTCCAAGAAGTGCCTGGTGTATTCGAACTCCTAACATTTGGGTTACTAGCCATAGTACTTAACCACTATGTCACCGGGATTTGGTGAGACAAATTTGCTAAACTCCGCCCCTCAGATCCTTAGTCACGAGGTGATTGGCTGGTAAAATTGGTCAGAACACCCACGGAGTGCATAGATGGCACGACATTCGGTCACGTTCAGAGTAAGGCACAGTCACACTGAGGAGGGGTGACTGCACTCTCAACCCTAAAACTTTCTAGCAAAGTGCTGACTGACCCCCAAATTAGCAGAAAGATGGTTTTGCTAGGTATGTACCTGCCTTGAGCAGCCCACAACAGGCCACAGGATGGGTGGGCTAGAAGTGCCACTATGAGTGACACACTACCCACACACCACAGGGCAGAGAAGCTTCGAGTGCTGAGAACTCTGGCCGTGGTTCTCAGTCACCTTACCACCCCTTTCTGCTCCCGTTTTCCCTCACCTCCAGTTGTCTCCCTTTATATGAGAAACTCTGACAGAAATCTGACAGAAACGTGTGGTGAGTAATGATTTCAGGGAGCGGCTGGGTGTAGGTAATAAAAGAACAGCTGTTTCAATATATTTTAATCTCCCATGAATTAAGACGAACCGATCCGCCCCCTTAATAAAGCAGGGGTACATGATCTGCGCTGATCTGTTACAAGGGCCTTATGCAATCCTGAATGTATGTTGGGAACCCTGGTGGAGATGGGGTTAAGTCTATGGCTGCTAACCAATCCACCAGGCGCTTCTTGAAAAATCTAGGGGGCAGTTATGAGTCAGAATTCACTAAATGGCAGTGGGTTGGAATAGTATAGGATAAAAACACAGAAGGAAAATGAAGTCATTTTTAAAAAATATGATTGAATTATGAATTATAATAATTTCCCAAAGTAAAGTGTGGTTTATAGTACGTAAAGGCCTTTATTCTTTCTACTAAACACTAAATGGTAAAGAAAATTAGGTTCATTGAATGTATAACTAGGTATCAAGGTATCAACCCATTTTTGTTTTCCAAAAACAGGGTTTGTTCTTACACCTTCAAAGCCATGGTTCTCTAAGACAGGATTAGCAAGGGGACAGTGTCCTAGCTCATATCACTGGCATAACTGATAGACTTAGCATGTTAGACTTTAGATGAAACTGTACCTCATAATATTTAATTTGAACAGTAACAACTTAAAGGAAATTTTAGTTATTATCCATTGCAATGTGCCTTCCAGGCCCTCAGATTACTTAATGAGTCACTAACATAATAATATGAGCCGTGAAAGGAAGGAGTATATTCATAGTAAAGATTATAAAATAGTTTCAGATAACTAGTATGGAACCTCTATGTAGAATGTCCCAAGGCTTTCTGCCTTTTAAAAGATGAAAATGGAAATAGATTTCAAGGAGCTGTTGTGTGTGTGCATGAGTGCATTTGTGTAGTTTCATACAGAAACCTAGAACTTCTCGGTGAAGAATTACGCTAAATAAAAAGTCATTAAGTCAGGGACATGGTATACCTAGACCAGGGTTTCTCAACCTTGGTGCTACTGATGTTTGGAGCCAAATAATTGTTTACTGTGAAGGGTTTTCTTGTGTATTGCAGGTTGTTTTTGCAGTATCCGTTGCCTTTGCCCACTAGAAGCCAGCAATAGTGCCCTCCCCATTGTGACAATAAAAAATAACTCCAAAATTGCCAACTACTGCTGAGGGAACAAAATCACATCCCACTGAGAAACAGTAACCTAGGCCCTAAATATTTGAATTAGCATGAAGGAGAAATTTAGAAAAGGAAGGACAATAACTGTACCCAAAAGATATCCACAAAATGAATGCCATAGGAAGAGCAGAATCACTACCTCATTTAGAAATATTACACAAGTCTCCTATGTTTAAGACAATGTTCACTGATTATTGAAACACGTGCTGTTGGACTTGCTTGATCTTGCTTTTTCCTGAAGAAAATAGTTTTGTGTGTGTGTGTATCTGAGAGTAATAAAGAAAGAACAGAAGCCTGCAAAGCTAACGACAACCTTCCATTCTTTCTAGCCCCAAGTTAAATGCTTCATTAGTGCCTGCCTGATCTTTGATCAGGGTAGAAGTGCCAGAAAAAATTGGGATGAACTTATCAGCGTATTCAGTTATAACTTAACAAGCTGAAATACTTCAATGTTTTGGTTATTCAGCATTATCAATTAATCATTTTCCCAAGCCGTGAGAGACTAAGATGAATGTTTAAGGGTAGAAGGTGTTACAATTAAAAATAAGAACAAGGAGAAAAAAGAACCGTAATGAGCATAGTAAGAACTCATTTTTATTTTGTGCAACTTGCAGAGTTTTACATCTAAAGCTTAGTGGTTTGGTATTTTTTTTTTTTTTTTTTGGCCTACGAAAAATAGACAAATATGACCAAGGAAAACATTAGAAAAGAAGAAAATTTTCTTTTATGCCAAAACATTATTATAATTAGCCACCAAACTTTGCCACATTTTTTCTCCAATTCTAAAATTTTAGCAAGTGGTATCTTTTGTACCTGTCTCTGAATTTAGAATAGCCCCACCTACCTTTTCCTTGGCAAACTCATGTTGCTAAGCTAAAGAAAAAAAATTCAATAAGGTAATGAATGACATTATTTCTTTTCCTTCCATCTCAAAAACTTGAGGAATAATTAATTTTATTCTTTTGTGTGTGTGTCTTGGCTTTCATTTATTGGCAATTTCCATATGAGGAAAGACAGATATCCTACATAGATTTCTTTTTTTCTCAATTTTAGTATTATGAACAGCCAAAGTAAATTTGGGCTTTATAAAAGGAGTCCTGGTGGCTTGGTGGATTAAGAGCTCAGCTGCTAACTGAAAGATTAGAGGTTCCAACCTGTCAACCACCCTGTGGGACAAGGATGTGGTAGTCTACTTTCATAAAGATTTACAGTTTTGGAAACTTTGCAGAGCAGTTTCACTCTGCCCTACAGGGTCACTATGAGTCAAAACAGACTTAAAGGCAATATGTTTAGTTTGATCTGGGAGAACTTTATAAATCAGGGATTTTGTATATTCCAACCCTGATCATGTTATTCTACAACTAAACATTTATTAGACAGTTATAATGCAGAAATGTTCAAGAAAATATATACAGACAAATCACAGGGATACGTTGTCTATCACTGAACACCATTTTGCATTCTTAACTACATCATCCATTTTGTTGTTTCATAAAACTACTGTAGCCCAAATCATTCTAATTTTTTTTCATTTTTCTCTCTTTTCACATCATCTCCCGAATTATTTTTGTGAACATAGCCAACCACAGATAGCCAAGCCAAGTGCCGTCAGGTAGTTTATGTCAAATACACAAATTAGGAATAATGTAGTCAGCAAGGTGACTGATATTGAGATATAATATTGTGCTGCTTATTGAAAGAATTCATTTTCTCAGCAAATGTAGCTTTCTCTGTCAGTTTTGATTCATTTCCACATGTTTCTTCCATGTTTACCAGTGATCTAGTTTTTTTTATTATGAGATAAAATCACAGTTGTTTGGATTGTGGATGTGACTTTGGAAGATTTGATTTATGTAAGTTGTCTTCTTTACACCTGGAAACAATATGCATATATATAGAAAATACATATATACCCAAGTGCTGTCGAGTCGGATCCGACTTTAAATATATATAACATATATGGTGGTGTAGTGGGTTAAGTGCTACCACTGCTAACCATAAGGTCGGCAGTTCAAATCCACCAGGCACTCCTTGAATACTCTGTGGTTTAGTTCTACCCTGGCTCCTAGGGTCGCCATGAGTCGGATCCGACTCGACGGCACTTGGCTATATAGAAAATACATACATAAATATATATAATGTATGTATATTTAGTCATATATATATACATATATAACTCCATATATATATGGAGTTATGAACACTTTCATAACTCCATTATAACTCCATATATATATGTATATATATATATATATATATGACTAAATAAACACAATCTCTTTCCTTTATCCAGGTATGTCGGTAGCTATATGTACACAATGTATATTTTCAGATTTTTTGCTTTAACTCAACATTTATGAAGTCTTAAAAATTTATAAAAATGCCCCTTACACAAGTGATAATCTTGTTTCAGTTTGCTTCTGATTGACACTGGAAAGAATGCTTTGAAGTTTCTACAGTGAAATTGATGAGTATATTTGATGTTAATTAAAGGTTCAATGCTTTAACTGAGGATCTAAATTAAAGTTGCACCTTGTAATTTCCTCTAAGATGTAGTTGAGAGACCTTCTCCCTAATAAAATAGTATTGTTCCCTAGCACTTTCTCCAACTAAGGTTACTAGAATCCCAATTCAGCTAGAAAAATAAGCTTACTTTACAGAATAATCAAAACATACGTATCATGTTAGCTCTGGTGTCAGCATTAAACTTAGGAGAATTTTTTTGTATGCAAGTGTATTAGTTTCCTAAGCCTTCTGTAAAAGAATGCCATAAAGCTGGTGGCTTATACAAGCAGAAATTTATTGTCTCAGAGCTCAGGAAGCTAGTAGTCCAAATTCTGGGTGTTGGCAGAGCTGTAGTGCTCTCCAAGGACTCTAGGCAAAGACCCTTTCTTGTCTCTTTCAGCGTCTAGTAGCTGTAGGCAGTCTTTGGCTTGCAGCAGCATTGTAACTCCTCATCACACGGCTGTCTTCCCTCTGTCTGTCTCTCTGTCTGTCTCTTTTACAAGAACACGACTCAGGTTGATGAACCACCCTACTTTGATATGACCTCATGTTAACTGATAATAGCTTCCAAGACCCTTTTTCCAAGCAAGGTCAGATTCATAGATATTGAGAGCTGTGATTTCATCATAAATTTTTAGAAGACACACTTCAGTCTTTTCAATCCATAAGAGCAGGCACACAAATAAATGAAAAGACCAGAATATTCTTTTCCTAGTACAAAAAGTGGAAACCCCAGCAACGTAGTAATTAAGTGCTACATCTACTAACCTACATCTGCAACCTATAGGGTCTCTGTGAGTTGGAATAGACTCGATGGCACTGAGCTTGGTTTTCAGGGTTAACACAAAAAAGTTATATTTTAATTTTTATGTGACATTTTATGACACTAACCATCAGAATAATCTCATTTTATGAACTTTTTATCTTTGTCTGGAAAGTAATACATTAGAAATTACACCTGTGATTTATGCACATCATTGCCTATTTTCAGATATCTTGGTGCATTCAACTGGTCACAGGGTTAATTTTATGCTATAAATAAAATATTCTTCACAGAGAACTATTCTTTTCATAGAAAGAAATGAAAGAAACAGTACACATATTCTTGTAGCTGTACTTGGTTCTTTTAAGCAGACATTTCTTATCTCTCAATGTTGAGTCCTTAGGTTACTGGCAAAGTCAAATAGTTGGACACAACTGGAGTTTAACACAAAGTCCTACATTGTTCATGCTCTCCTCTTTTATTTCAGTCAGCCAAAGCCAAGTGCCGAGAGTGATAATTGTCCCCTCACACTGAATTTTTTCAATTTTATTTTGTTATGGTGGTCAAGAATACGGGCAACAAAACATACACCAATTCAACTGTATCTATATGTACAATTAAGTAACAATGATTATATTAGTAGTTCAAGTTGTGCAACCATACTCATCCTCATTTTCTGACTTGTTCCTCCCCCCATTAACTTTAACTCACTGCCCCTTAACATTCTTGTCTAATCTTTTGAATTACTATTATCACATTCATTCCTTAAATGTATGTATGTGTACACGTATATATATATATATATATATATATTTGTTAAAATTGCATAATGTTCAAGGTAGACTTTTTTACTAGTTTATGTAAACTATTGTTTGGTTTTAAGAAAAATCCAAGGAGTATTTTTCTCACAAGGTTTAAAGATTATCTCATAGCAGTAGTTTCAGGGGTTCATCCAGCCTCCATGGTTCTAAAAAGTCTAGAGTTCATGAAAATTTAAAATTCTTTTCTGCATTTTCCCCCTTTTGATCAGGATTCTTCTATGGAATCTTTGATCAAAATACCCAGTAATGGTAGCTGGACATCATCGAGCTCTGGTCTCATGGCAAAGGAGGCAAGTTGTTCATGAAAGCAATTAGCTACACATTAAATTTCCCCTCTCTATTCTTGACTCCCCTTATTCTGTTGCTCCAGCAAACAGAGACCAATTTTCATTCCTTGGATGGCCATTTGCAAACTTTTAAGACTCCTTGCACTATGCAAAGAACTAGGAGGTAGAGCAGATGCACTGAACACATTATTAGACTAAATTCCTGTGACGTCCCATGAAACCATGACCCTAATCTACCAAACCAAAGAACTAAATCCTGTGATGTGTTTGGTTGTATATAAGCAGTCTCAAGAATTACTCTTCCTTCCTTCCTTCCTTCATCCCTCCCTCCCTCCCTCCTTCCTTTTTTTCCTTGTCCTTGTAAATATATCTATTGCATGACTTTTCCCAATTCAACTTTTTATGGGTAGTACATGTTGTAATGTGGATGGAACTTGATATTATGCTGAGTGAAAGAAATCAATCACAAAAAATACAAATGTTGTTTGACCTCATTTATATAAGAAGGCAATAACAGGCAAATATACAAAGACCAAAGTTTTTGACTAGCTAACACAGTTGAGGGTAGGGAGGGAAGTTAATGGTAGAAAAATTACATTGATTAAGGGTGGCATTGCATAGCTGATTATTGTAACTGCTATTAATAAGTTCTATACCTATAAAAAGTTAAATTGGCAAGAATTGTATAACAGATATATTTACAACAATAGCAACAACAAAAAGAAGCTGCTTAGGCTGCTTATGACAAGCAACCAAACAACTCGTAGGATTTTGTTTCTTGGTTTGCAGCTTTAGGGTCATGGTTTCAAGGGATGTTTCAGTTAATTGGCCTAATAACTTTTTTTCAGCACTACTCTCTTATGCCCTAGTATATCATCTAGTGTCTGGGGTCTTAAAAACTTTCAAGTGGCCCTCCAAGGCACAACAATTGCTCTTTACTTGCCTGGATGAATAGAAGGAGAGTCAAGAATAAGAGGAGGATATGGAATGTGTGGCTAACACCTCAATGAAGAACTACCTCCTTTGCCAGGAGACCAGAATAAACTGATGGTGCCCAGGTACCATTACTGACTATTTTAATCAAAGATTCCAATAGAAAATACTGATTAGAAGGGAGAAAATACAGAACAGAAGCTCAAATTCTCATGGAATCCAGACTTGCCGGGCCATGGAAGCTAGATGAATCCCTGAAACTATTGCTGTGAGGTATCTTTAAACCTCAAGAGAAAAATATCTCCTGGAATCATCTTAAAACCAAGCAAGAGTTTAGCTAAACATAAAAAAATCAAACAATATCATTACTATCACATGCAAGTAAAATTTTGCTGAAGCTCGTTCAAAATTGGCTGCAACAGTACATCAGCAGAGAACTGTCAGAAATGCAATCTGGATTCAGAAGAGCTTATGAAACAAGGGATCTCATTACTAATGTCAGATGGATCCTAGCTAGAAACAGAGATATCTGGAAGATGTTTATTTGTGTTTTATTGACTATGAAAAGGCATTTGACTGTGTGGATCATAACAAATTATGAATAACATTATGAAAAATGAGAATTCCAGAACACTTAAGAACTATTTATATGAGATGAAAGTGACAATAGCAGCTGAAAAGGTTAGATAAGAACCTTAGTGAGCAGTGAATTTATGTTAAAGGGAAGGAACAACTCAGAATAAGACGATGAGAAAGGTTGCACAACTTGAAGAATATAATCAGTGTCACCAAATTTAACATGTAGAAGTGACTTAATTGGTGTATGTTTTGCTGTATAAATTCTCAAGAACAACAACAACTAAAATTTAGGGAAAGAAACAAAAAAGTACATTGCCATATTTTTGAGAACCACATCTGTTATAAGAACCCTGGCAGGGGCTTTGTCTGTTACTTCTTTACTTTGTCAGCCCCATTCTAATCAGCTTAGCAATGAGAAATAACATATTTTGAACACAGAACATCTTCTAAGCAGAAAACCAGTGATACATCCCTCACCCTCAACCTATTTTTCTCTAGTATATTCAACATTCTCTTCTGAAGACACTCTCAAACAGCCCTTAATTTATGGAGAAAGTAATTCAAGTCAGCAAATGGGTAACAGCAATCCCCATCATGAGTTTTTTGCACTTGATTGTGCACCCCTTCTTAGTAGGGACTGTGTTTTATCTGTAATTGTTGATTCCCAGAAACCTGTCTGTCAGTGTCTGGCACACAGTGAACACGGAATGCGCAAGCTTGTTCACATGGATATTTTTGTGAATAACTTGTTCTGCAAAATTATTTATTATTTTATCCAGTATTAAGAATTCTCATTTATGAAGTTGGAAATAACTCACAAGACTGTTTTCCCACCTCTTTATCTTTGGACAGAATAGATATTATCTATATTTTATATATTGGGCAAATCAAGGCACTTGCTACACTTTACATAGATTGCGGTAAGGTAAGATCATTTCTATACCATTGAATATATCATTGAATACTTACACATTTTTGTACCATTATACCATTGAATACTTCTGTGGTGTTCTTCTCTAAAACCCCGGTGCTGTCAAGTCAATTCCTGCTCATAGCAACCACATACGATAGAACAGAAGTGCCCCATAGGGTTTCCAAGGAGCATCTGATGGATTCCAACTGCTGACCTTTGGATTAGCAGCTGAGCTCTTAACCACTGCACCACCAGGGCTCCAATATCCTTTTAACATTCCTTTTATCACATCAGATGTGTCCCTGTGCAAAGGAATAGAAACACTTCAACTTCTAAAAAATATATTTTCAGCTGATTTCAGTTTGTCATTGAATTTTAAGGGATACGAGTTTTTGATGCTGTGCCTCCCTTGAAATTTGTTCTTTACGAGATTATACCTTCTGGCCTTTGAAGAGCGTGCTGACTGCAGTGTCATCCTAAAGTGAAATTTATCATACAAAGCAATTATTTCATTTATCAAAATGTAAAGATTATTTTTTGCATTTTTTAAAATCATGAAAAAGACTATATAATGGGTAAATATTAAATAGAAATTCATCTTCATTTGCATTTAAAAAAAACTCCTAAAATAAGCCTGGAAAAAGCAGATATGCCATTTTTGTATGATAGAAATATAAGCCTAGTTCTGGGTTTTTATTGTTTGTTACTTTGCTTTATGAAACTCCTCCCCTAGGGTCGTCATGAGTCGGATCCGACTCGACGGCACTTGGCTCTTGGCTAGTCGCCATGAGTCAGACCCGACTCCACGGCACTGGGCTTTTTTAGATGAGAATGCAATCATGAAGTCGTGTTGTATTCATTGTATTCATTGACGTATTCATAGTTGTATTCATAGTAGGGACCAAAAGCCAAAGCCACTGATGTTGGATCGATTCTGACTTATAGCGACTCTACAGGGCAGAGTAGAACTGCCCCACGGAGTTTCCGAGGAGCACTTGGTGGATTTGAACTGCCGACCTTTTGGTTAGCAGCTGTAGCATTAACCACTACGCCCCCAGGGTTTCCAATAGCAGAAAGCTCCTTGACATTCCAGTTTTTAACAGCTCCTTTTCTTAATTATCTCACAGTCTTGTCACTCTGTCTCAAATTCAACTTCAATCTCATAATGTTTGTCTTCTTTTAACCTTTACAAATTAACCCTAATAAACAAAAGAAATTTATTTTCAACAAAGTGTATTATGTAATTTCTAGCAACAGGATCTGAAACATTTTGAAATCATGAACTTTTAAAGAGCAGAAATACAAATTCGAATTTCATTCTTTTCCCACCCGGTAACAGGCATTCACATGGAACCACCAGCCCTGTGGAAATGATAGATACAGTGAATAATCCCTGTGAAATTTCATAAACATTTCACTTGGCTAATTAAACAATAGAGTTATGTGCCCACCTTGACTCTTTAAACTCAGTAGGAGTGTTAATATGAGGTCATTTGTCTGGCACATTGCAAATATGCAATGTCATATAAAGAAAAGCTGGTGGTGTAATGCTTAAGTGCTATGGCTGCTAACCAAAAGATTGGCAGTTTGAATCTGCCAGGCACTGCTTAGAAACTCTGGCAGTTTTGCTCTGTCTATAGGGTCATTATGTGTCAGAATTGACTTGATGGCCATGGGATTTTATGGGTTAATGCATGAATGCACCAAAATAATATTAATAATGACTTTCAGTGAAGCTTAATGCCATACTCTCCATTTAATTAAATCTTAAAATTACATTTGGCAAACTTACCCCTTGTCATTCACATCAGGAATCATATATTCACACTAGGAAACCAGTGAATATCACTGATGCAACAATTTTAAGTAGGATGCTTTCAATACGTAAGTCAATTCTTCAAAGTCTTATGAAAGAGTGTGGTTAATACAGTGTTGAACAGGATGCTATAGGCATTAGTCTTGCTCCTTGCCTTCAAACAAAACCACATCTTAAGCACAACAGAAAAAAATACAAGTATATTCATTTTTAAAGACAGAGATTTTTTTATTTTTTTATTGTGATTAAGTGAAAGCTTACAATCTAAGTCAATTTGCCAGATAAAACCTCAAGCACACACCTCTGCAAGTCTGTCTACTTTCACCTTGTGACAGCACACTCTTCTTTTCCACCCTTCCATTACCCACTCAAGCAACACTTGTTCCCTCCTCTCCACCCTCCCCTCTTTCCTCTAAAAAGAAACCAGTAGGACAGCCTCAAATATATATATATATATATAAACATATCAAACCATAAAATATACACACCACCTGTATCACTCTGTATCCCCTGGTCCAGTCCGTTCTTTGTCTGAAGTGTTAGCTTCAGTACTAGTTTAAGCTCTCGGCTAGCAGCAAGTCCAGGGGCCATGTTCTCGGGGAACCTTAAGGTTGTTGGACCACCAAGTCTGGTCCTTTAATAGAGTTCTTGATCTGCACACCCCTTTTATTCATGCTACATCAGGGACTCAACACTGTGTTTCCTGTCAGGGCTGTCTTTGCTAGTGGCCTGGCACCATCTAGTTCTTCTGTTCTCCTGCTGATGTAGTCTCCCAGTCATATGGGTCCTTCTGCCTCCTGGGCTCATTTTTCCTTGTGTCTTTGATGTTCTTGATTGTCATCTCTTCCAGATCGGTTGGGACCAATAGATGTTCCTTAGATGGCGGCTTTCTGGCTTTTAAGACTCCCGGCGCCGTGCACTAATATGGGGTGCAGAACACTAAGAGGGATAAAATTTGATTCACTGATGTATCAGTAATCTCAGCAGTCGGCTGACTCATCAATCTTTGCATACAGTGGCTTTTAAGGCCTTTCTCCTCTACTTGCAAACAGACTCAATAGCTAATCAATAGCACCTCCTAAAATGGGTCTTTAAATTTCTTGAGCAATTAATAACTATTTGCTAAAGGAAAGAGCAAAGTCTTGTGTGTGCTATTTAAACTCTTGAAATTAAGCATAAACATTTACTATTTGGGTGTGGAAAAGAAGCTTAGATACTCTGACAACAATGTTCATATTCAGCCAAAAAAGCCTAAAAAGATGGACAGTAACAGAAATGCTAGGAGGAACCGTGGTTTCATGGTGGTTAAGTGCTATAGCGGCTAACCAGAAGCTCAGCAGTTCAAACCTACCAGGCACTCCTTGGAAATGGTATAGGGCAGTTCTACTCTGTCTACAGAGTCACTATGAGTCAGAATCAACTGGATGTCAATGGGTTTTTTTATTTTATTTTTTCCTTCATATACAGATCATAGGTTTTTATCATTATTGTGTTTTCATTTAACTCAAGTTTAAATTGAAAGTGATTTTATTTTCATTGGTTTTGGACCATCGAAGATTTACAGCAGGGCCGTTGATGTGCCAGTGGTAGAACTCTCACCTTCTGTGTTGGAGACCTGGGTGAGATTCCCGGCTAATTCACCTCATGCTCAGGCACCATCCCTCTGTCAGTGGAGTCATAGATATTGCTATGATGCTGAACAGGTTTCAATGGAGGTTCCAGACAAAGATGGACAAGGAAGAAAGGCCTGGTGATCTACTTCTAAAAATCAGTGAAAACCCTATGGATCACAAAACTCCAGTAGCAACAGGATGGGGATGGAGCAGGACCATGCAGAGTTTCTTTCAGTTGTCCATGGGATTGCCGTGAGTTGGGAAAGGAAGGTTACTTAACAGTAGCTAACAACAGGGTCATTTTGAGTCAAAAGCGACTCAACAGCAATGGGTTTGAACCCCTGGTGGCATTGTGGTTAAGAGCTATGGCTTCTAACCAATAGATCGGCAGTTGAAATCTACCAGGTGCTCCTTAGAAACCACATGATCAGTTCTACTCTGTCCTAACGTGTTGCTAGAAGTCACAATTGATTCAGTGGCAGTGAGTTTGCTTTGGTTTAACAGCAACAAGGATTTACAATACAGTGAGAGGAAAAGTATTTCATGATTATTGACACAGTTGTACAACGTTGATGATTGTCCTCCCTCATCTTCTGTTTCCTTAAATTACTGGTTTTCTCTGGCTGTAGCATTCACCCTCTTGTTATACAAACTTTAAAGAGCAGAAAATAATGTCTTGTTCATGGTAGTTGTTTATTAATGGTTTTCTATGAAGCTACACTGCAGGGAAAGGATTTAAAAACTTAATAATCCCTTTTAGTCCTTTGAGCAGTTTAGAGCACTGCTATTTAAAGTTTTATGGCGTTCTCCTAGGAAGCCATCATCGCCTTGCCTTTCTTCACGGATTTTAATTGCCTCAGTGTTTCAATAACAATTACAGCCTATTCAGAAATTTCCTTTTCAAGATCTGACACCTCTAGGTTTTAGTTTTTGAGAATCTTTCTTTAAGTAGGTATAGTTGTTATTCCAAGTCACGCAGGAATACACATCTGTGCAACGTGGAATAAATTTCCCTTGTATTTGCCTTGGATCCATCAGTGTTTTACCTAATTCTGTCTGTTAAGCGAGCAGAACTTTCCGTATTTCCATTTTCTTCTGCCACCAGTCTAACAATGTACTGACCCAACTGCTTGGTTCATTAATCTGCATCAATTCACATAAAGTGTCTTTCATTTTTTGGCATAGGTTTAATTCAATCTATATTCTTGTTTGTTCAAATCCAATAAAGCTTTTCTATTAAGATGGATTGGAGCTGGGTGCAGCTTCTCTTTCTTTCACAAACTTGTTTCTTCTTTAGAACATTTTCAGCTTAATTTTCCCATTTCCGTTTTGGAGAACACTGCCAAGCAACCAACCTGTTGCCTTTTTAGTCGGTTCCAATTCATGGCAACCCCATGTGTTTCAAAATGGAACTGCAATCCCTAGGGTTTTCAGGACTGTAAACTTTTGGAAGCACATGCTAGGCCTTTCTTCTAAGGCACTTCTGAGTGGGTTCAAACTGTCAGTTTTTCTGTTTGTAGCAATGGGCTTAACCATTTGCACCACACAGGGACTTCTCAGAGAATACCAGAAAAAAACAAACTTCACACCCATTCTCTTTGATAGGGAAGAAATAAGTTGACTTAACGAAAAGGACAAACCCACACCTGCTATATTCTGTAGTACTTCTGTTCTTCACCTGTTCTCTTTTTGCTGAAACTATTTTTCCTCATGCCATTGTTAAAATTCACTTAAGTTTTTTGAAAACTCACAGTTATCCCTAATCCTCTGCCTTGATCATCTAGTGCTACTATAACAGCAATACCACAAGTAAGTGGCCTCAACAAAGAGAAATTTATTCTCTCACAGTCTAGTAGGCTAGAAGTCCAAATTCAGTGTGTCAGCTTCAGAAGAAGGCTTTCTTTCTCTGTTGACTCTGAAGGAAGGTCCTTGCCGTCATTCTTCCCTTGGTCTCAGAACTTCTTCGGCTCAGGGTCCCCAGGTCCAAAGAGCATGCTCTTCTCCTGGTGCTGCTATCTTGGTGGTATGAGATCCCCAACTCTCTGCTCACCTCCTTTTGTCCCCCTAAAATGTATACCAACTTGGTTAGGCCATGATTCCCAGTATTATGTGGTTATCCTCCATTTTGTGATTGATATAATTTTCCTATGTATTTTACATCCTAATCTATGCCTGTGGTTAATAGGGCAAAATTAAAGTGTGTTGCAAAGTGTTACGGTGAGATGTAAGACCCTTGACTCAAGTCACTTCCCTGATCCAATGTAAAGGAGTTTCCTGGGGGTGTGGCCTGCACAACATACACACACCTATACATCTGCAATAAACATCTTAGAAAAGAATATTTCTCATTTCTGTATATATTAAATGCTGGTATTTTCTGTTCTCATCTATTTCATAAAATGAAAAGCTTTAATTTGATGTGCTACATTAATTTCCAAGCCAATGGGGAAGAGAAAAAAGAAAAACTCAAAAACCAAACTCTTTGTTGTCAAGTCAATTCTGACTCATAGCAATCCTATAAGACAGAGTAGAACCACCCCATACGGCTTCTGAGGAGCACCTGGTGCATTTGAACTGCTGACCTTCCAGTTAGCAGCTATAGCTCTTAACTAGTACACCACCAGGGTTTCCATGGGGAAGGTAGGCACATTTTTTTCCCCTGCTTTTTGGAAACCCGTTTGTAACTCTGATCTACCAGAATTGGGGTGTGAACACCTTAGTAGTGAGCTATCACTTATTTTTAATGGTAACTTATCTTATTCTCCTCAGAAGTTCAATTTATGCTCACACTGAATGCTACATTTAGATAGGAGCATTTTATTGTGTAAAAATCGGAGACTGTTGGGAGGATGAGACATGTATGGAGCAGAGAGGAATAGTGTGCTGTCACCGGGCAGGGCGAGCAGTGGGAGCCACGTATAGGTGGGCATGTAAATTTATATGGGAATGTACATTTTCACTCAGTCATAATGAAAAAGAAAAAAAAGATCACCCTGAAAACAAACAAAAAACCTGTCGAGTCAATTCTGACTCACAGTGACCCTATATGAAAAGTCATCGTAGTGCTAGCATTTATGGTAGTTATTGTGGTAGATGGCAGCTCTAAAATGGGTATTGCCCTAGATGAAAGGTGCCCACCTTAGGAGAGTCTCTACTAAGTATTAGAATTCTACTGGAGACCTTCTATGTATTCTTGAAATTTCTCAACAATAATGTAAACTTTAATAATGTAGTGTAGTTTCCAGGTTTTAATGTTGACAGTTTTCCTTTAGGAATATTCATAATAATTTTGCTTTGTTTTTTTATTTTAAGCTATGGCATTTTTTAATCTAGACATCACACAACACTAGCACTGTAAGTGGCTTGGATCTGCTTGACTTGAAACTGAGATACAGTTCTCTTCCAATAGCTCTGCAGCCTGATGAGAAATTGGCATAATGAATGCTTCAGGTCCTAGTTAACTATAAAGAAGCCAACTTGAACCATCCAATCTGAATTAAACTCTCCACTAGCACTGAGTCCTTTCCCTCTTTACTGCTGCTCGCAATCTCTAACATATAGAATTACTCTGATTATCTATACAGGTTTATTATACACACTAGACTCTATTCTCCACACATACCAGAATCATGGCTATTTTGCTTACCATCACCAGCACATAGCAGTACCTGATTCCCAGCAGTCCCTCAATTAAAGTTTATTTAATAAAAAATTATTATGAGTAAGAAGATGTTCTTTTCTTTTATCACTCATTGAATGTCTTTCTTAGTGGAGACCATGCTAGTATTAAGAAACCCTGAATATACAGTGGTTAAGCACTTGATTGTTAACTAAAAGTTCTGTGATTTGAACCCACCAGCCATTCTGCAGTAGAAAGATGGGACAGTCTGGTTCCATCAAGATTACAGCCTTGGAAACCCTATGGGGCAGTCTACTTTGTCCTCTAGGGTTGCTAGGAGTTGGAATCTACTCAACAGCACTGGGAATTTTATGGGTGCTAATGTTTAGGTATATGTGACTTTTTTCTTGAGGCTACCAAGATTAAAGTGAATCACCTTTGTCATTCAGTTTACTGTCAGTGCAATCAATGAGAGGCAGTGACACGTAGGTATACTTTAAAAGGCCATCTCTAACACTTTTGAATGAAAATGCTCGTTTGACAAAATCTTTTCATACCTGTAATTTGCGTGAAGGAAGATAAATATTAAGCTGATTGCTAATGTGTTTTCTTGCAACTGTATTTTCAGTGATCCATCTGATTTCATGTGACTGCCAGTTCCTTTATTAACATCAAAGGTTGCTGCCACAGATATTGCTTTATTGCATTTTGTATGATTTTGTATGAATTTCTTGGCAAGAAAGCATGAGTTTACACAATTGAAACATACACAATATCAACATAAGTGTATCTCTTCGTTTGTGTCTAGCAGCTATTATTGTCAGGTTTGTTTTGTAGTCATCCATATCTTTTTTCTTTTATAAAAACCTACATATAGCAATGAGGTACTGAATTATTACTTGAAGTGAATTATGAATTATGCCTAAGTATAAACAGGACTGGCATATTACTCTCAATCACTATAAATAAATGTAAAGGTATCAATAAAAAAATCATTCTATCATGTTTTAAAGTTTGGGGACCATAATACATCCACCCTAATTCATTGGCTTTTTAAATTATTGTTACTTTATTTGAATAAGCACTCTCCCATTGAAATAACATTTCAAAGGTGTTTTAATAATGGGCTTTGAATGAATAAGAGCTTTCAATGAACTGGACTTGCTTTATGCTACCACATTTTTGTGTTGTGAATTTTCTGAATATAGAAGTAAAAATGAGACATTTTAACTTGAAACGAGTGTTAAGAAATCAAGATCTATAAAATCAGTTTACACATCCCTTTTGTAAAATTTTCACAGTTCTGTAAAATAAAAATTTTAAATAGGAATTGTCTTAGTGATCTAGTACTGCTATAACAGACATACTACAAGTGGGTGACGTTAACAAAGAGAAATTTGTTTCTATTTTCTTATAGAAAAGTAGGCTAAAAGTTCAAATTCAGGGCATCAGCACCAGGGGAGGACTTTCCTTCTCTCTTGGCTCTGGAGCAATGCCCTTGGCTTCAGTCTTCCTCTAGTACCTGAGCTTCTCTGTGTAGAGACAAAGGCAAGCACTCTGCTCCCAGCACTGCTTTCTTGGTAGTATGAGTTCTCCCTGCCCGACTGCTGACTTCTCTCTTTTGTACTCCAGGAGACTGCTTCAAGAACAATACAGTCTTCCACACTGAGTCCTGCCCCCCCTACACAACTGCTGCCCATCCTCATCTTTAACATCATAAAGGCAGAATTTACAATACATAGGAACATCACACAACACCAGGAAATCATGGCCCAGCCAAATCGATACACGTATTTTGAGGGAAACATAATTTAATCTGTGACAGTAATATATTAGATTTCATCAATACCCACTGCCATCGAGTCGGATCCGACTCATAGTGACCCTAGAGGTCCGAGTAGAACTGCCTCATAGAGTTTCCAAGTAGCACCTTGCAGATTTGAACTACCGATCTTTTGATCAGCAGCCATAGCACTTAACCCACTATATCACCAGGGTTTCCAGATTTCATCAGTAGTTGTAAAATATTAAGACTTTAGAATTTATCAAGGCTGTTTTTCCTAGTTTATTAAAAACAAACAAAACGAAAACATTTCAATGACGATTGCATAGAGAGAGAACATATAAACTGTCAGTGACTACTAGCCAATCATTCTATTTCAAAATTCAAAAAAAATTCTAAGAACTATTTATTCTGAAAACTTCAACCTAAAAAACTCAATAATTAATTTTTGAATTCTGACTATGCATCACTGGAAACCCTGGTGACATGGTGGTTAAGTGCTACAGCTGATAACCAAAATGTTGACAGTTCAAATCCACAGGGTGCCCCTTGGAAACTCTATAGAGCAGTTTTGCTCTTTCTATAAGGTCGCTATGAGTTGGAATCGACTCGATGCCATGGGAGTTGCTTTTTACTATGCATCATGTATAGCTAAATACAACATTTGCTATTGATCTGCTTAGAAAATGCTAACGTGATAAGAACTGCTGAAAGAAATTCTGACTCAACTTATTGCTGTAGTCATTTACACAGAAAACAAGAAGATGTATTAAAACAAAATTGCTTCCTTTAAAATTTTGCTCTAGTCATGGAATGTTAATTGCACTCAAAAATCACTTTGTTCGGCTGCTATTGTTTTGGGTAACTCAAAGGATCAAGAATGCAACTGTGATATTTAACAGAGTTTTTGCATAAACAACTTATGTTTGAGAACAGCCCTGCCAACATATTCCTGCCAGAGTTAGTCCCTGGAACAGCATGCATTACATAACCATGTGGGGCTTCCAGACATCTAGGAATTAATGCAGATTTGAGGACACCAATTTTCTTTCCCTTCCTTCCTTACTCTCCTTCTTTGTTCCTTTCTTTCTGCTGCCTTTCAGTCCTGAGCCATCTATTCAGGAATGTAGTCTGAGGTAGCTTTCTACTGCATTTAATTTTGTCGTCTATGACTTGTGCTTCATTTTCTTTCAGTTAAAGAGACGATTTTACTAAAAGTTATACATAAACTAGTGTGACTTGACTCTTTCTGATTCTTATGGTCTCCCTGCTTTTGGTAAGGCTTAGAATCAAAGGACTGAAATCAGACTAGAATACCTGGTTGCTAATCTTTACACCAAAGACAAAAAAGACTATTAGATAAGTCATGCATCTCTTCTGGATCAAAATCTTTAGATTCCTCCTGGATCAAAAAAGTTGGATGGTCTTCAAGTGCCCTTTCACTAACTTCCCTGGAAATGCACTTATAAAATTTAATTCTTTTCCAACTATCTACTAATATCAGGTTTCTGAGAAGAAAATCAGTTGTTACCGCTTTGCTTGTTATTGCAAGAAAGATTGCTTGAGTTATCAAATCTTGTTTTAAATTACTAAAATTTATTGAAACAGAGGTTGATGGGGACAAAGTTCAGTTCTTTTAAGAATCAAAGACTCATTGTGGTCTTGAGTCATAGAGACTAGAAAGAGTGTAGACACTGGAGTGAAGTAAATCAGAAATTGAATCCTGCTCTATCACTTCCTAGCTGTATGATTTTGCATAAATAATTTAACACTTCAGCAACTGCAGGTATTTTGTTTAATTTTTTAATGTGAAAAGATATGCTAATAGAATTTTTCTTATGTGTTTATAGTAAAGATTAAATGACAAAATTTATGTAAAATATTCCCCACCATGGCTGCCACATAATAATAAATTAGTAAATGGAAACTACTCTCAGGAATCCTATTTTTTGTATTCGTTTTGTTGTTGAGCAATTTCTACAGGAATAACTCAATCAAGAATATTCTTTATTCTTCTCCTGACATCGTTTTTTACATAAACAAAGAAAACTCTGTTCTTATAGTCAGTAGTCTGGAAATGCGAATTCAGGCTGTCAGCTCCTGGAGGCTTCTAGTGGCTCTGGAGGAAAGTCCTACTGTTGCATCAGCCTTTCTTTGTTCTGGGATCTTCTGAAGCAGAGGGGGCCTCAGGTCCAAAGAATGCTGCGCTTGTGGCACTGTCTCTCTGCTGCTATGCTAGTCGGAGTTTCTCCACTCTCTGCCTGCTTCCCTACCCTATCCATCCTGAGACTGCCCCAATACACAAAACAGTCTTACTCCGTGGTGTACCTCCACAACCTGCCTCCCCGTGACCTTAGTAAGTCACTGTTTCCTTCCCTACGAAACTATGAACTATCTCAATCGAATTCTAACTGGTTTCAACTAACGATCTATGTCTACTATCAACCCCTTCTCTTCAATCATCACAAACAATAGGTGAAAGGCCGTAAAAAGTATCTAGGATTACCAGCTCTGGGCTGTTGATGCAGATAATGATTCTCCTTCCCCTCAAGAAATTAAGAGGAGCCCAGCCCTTGGCCAAGCTATTTTCCAGTTGGCACCACCGTCCTTACATAAAACTTTTAAACAAAATATTAACTGTGACTTAAAAAGAAAAAAATAATTCTACAAGTTACAACAGTAAGGCCTAGAGAAGTTTACAGAGGGGGACTGCAGTTTGACAAATATGATAGCTTTTACCCGCTTACAGCAAGACAGAGGTACCAGAGCTCTGATCCTTAAAAACACTATGCTGACCAGTATGAATTCCATGTTTTTGTAGGTACAACAAAGATAACAGTAATTTAACTTACAAAATGACACTTCATATGGTTCAACTTAATATTAGCTGAGAAGCTTCTATATATTGAAAGAGTTTGGACTGTTGATACTAACGTGCCTAAATGAAGTTGAGCTGGCAAGAACATAAAATCAATACAATTAGCCACAAACCAAAGTAGTCATTACATAAATTAACCCCTTTATTATAGGCTAGACAGTTTTCAAACAGTAGAGCCTCTAGTGGTTTTTGAAGTCCTTCCGCCTCCTGATGGCGCACTTCACTGTGACTGCAGAGGTGGTGGTGTAGGTCCGGGCAGCATCAGCTACTGTTTTCAAGAAGGAACCACAGTGTCAGATCCCCACAGTTCGTCTCTTCATTTTGGTTTTGCCGCAGAAGGAGCAAGTATACTTGGCATGTTGGCTGATTTCAATTTTCCTCACCATTGTCCCGAGGGAAGCGCCAAAGCAGGTCCCATACTTACAGACCATCCCCACCTTCTTGGTGCATTTGGCCATGTAGCCGCAAACTAGCTGCGAGCCCAGAGAGCTGACTTATCTTAAGTTGGCAAACTGACTTTGTAACGTTGCCCAGGATATAGCAGCATGACAACTTCTCTACTGTCAGAATGCAAGTTATCAAATCAAAAGGTATATGATAGGTTAATGAATGTTTCCACAAATACTGGCATGAGCTCGCTTGCTCAGCAGTTGTTTCATAAGTGTAACTTTCCAGTTTCTGGCTAGTTAGTTGCAATAACCATTTGGAAAGAATTTGGGGCATAGCTGGCATTTTGTGAAATCTGCATAATTTTTCAGAGCTTAGTCTTAATCAATGTATATTTTTAATGCAGTGCGATTGGCTATGGAGACACTATATTACCGTCTCTTCTCTCTAATTTTTATTTTATTTTTATTTGCTTCTGTATGCACATGGCTTTAATTTTCACCGAAATATTTTAGTACTTTAAAATAAGATTTTATAACTCAAGCAATCTTTCTTGCAATAACAAGTAAAGCAGTAACAACTGATTTTCTTTTTAGAAACCTGATACCAGCAGATGGTGGGAAAAAAATTAAGCTTAAATGGAGAAGAGTAGTGAATACATTTTTAAAATATGTTAAGCAATAACTTTTAGGATTGAAGTCATTTGCCAAAAGTAGCTTGCACAACTTTCATTCACTTACTCATAGAATGAATGAGTAAAATTTGGAAAACATTTAGAAATCACACTGATATTTTAGAATAAACTCTGAACTGACAAAAGTTGATGAATGAATGAAAAGAACAAGAATTTCAGTTCTACATCACGGGAGCTTTATATGCTTTATTCACAGATGGACCCCAAGTATCTAGAACATTTCCAGGCACAAAGCAGGCAGTGAATAAATGAGCAATATCCTGTTGACTAAACTCTTTGCCTATCTTGTCATCCTAAATGTGCTGGAGTTTGTTTTAATCCTCAAAATATTCTTTTAGAATCTTGTCCTGTCACTTATAGGACAAATTGCTTAACCTCTGTCTTAGTCATCTTGTGCTGCTATAACAGAAATACCACAAGTAGATGGCTTTAACAAAGAGGAAATTATTTTCTCATAGTCCGGTAGCCTAGAAGTCCAAATTCAGAGCATTAGCTCTAGGGGAAGGCTTTTTTCTCTATCGGCTCCGGAGGAAAATCATTCTCATCAATCTCCCCTGGATTATGAGCTTCTCTACACAGGAATCCCAGGTCAAACGTGGCATTCTGCTGCCAATGCTTCTTTCTTGGTGGTATGAGTACCATATCTCTGTTCATTTCCCTTTCCTTTTATTTCTTCTAAGATAAAAGATGGTGCTGGTCACACCATGGGGAAAATTGTTACATTGAATCAGGGAAGCAAACTTAGCAAAGATGTTATAATCCCACCCTAACCCTCTTTAACATAAAATTACAGTCACAAAATGAAGAATAACCACACAATAGTGAGAATTGTTCCCTAATCAGTTGACTTCTATTTTTGGGTGCCGCAGTTCAACCCATGAGAACCTCTTTGCACCTCACAACTTCTTTTTTTGGTAAAATGAGTGGGGAGCTTAATAAGATGAAAAAAAAATTTATCAAAGAAGTGCCTTGCACATAGTAGGTATTCATTAAATGCCTGTAGCTTTTGTTGTATTAGAACAATACCTGAAGCTTTAAAAACAGGGCTCTCAAACTTTAACCTACAAAATGTGATTTATAAAATAACAAAATATGGCTCCTGACTCACTTTAAAATGTAATAAAAGAAACAGCAGTGTTCCCTATGATTTACTACTTAAAGAAGAAAAATGTTTTTGCCAAAGCATGTAACACATTTTTATTAAATGTATGCATAATTTAGTCAGTATTATATTCAGTTAGGAAACCCTGGTGGAATAGTGGCTAAGTACTGTGTCTGCTAACCAAAAAGTTGACAGTCCAAGTCCACCAGGCACTCCTTGGAAACTCTATGGAGCAGCACTACTCTGACCTATGCGATCTCTATAAGTCAGAATTCACTCAACGCCGTGGATTTAGTTTTGGTTTACATGCTGTTACAGAAACCTTTGTGGCATAGTGATTAAGAACTACAGCTGCTAACCAAAAGATTGGCAGTTAAAATCTATGGGGCAGTTCCACTCTGTGCTGCAGGTTTGCTACTGGTTTGGGGATTTTGCTTTATTTTGTTTGTTTTGTTTTATATGCTATTTGGAAAAATAAACCAGAAAACTAAACCAACTGCCATCAAGTCGATTCCAAGTCATAGCAATCTTAGTGAAAAGAGTAGAACTGCCCCACAGAGTTTCCAAGGAACGCCTGGTGGATTTGAACTGCCGACATTTTCACTGGCAGCCACAGCATTTCACCACTACACCACCAGGATTTCCTGGAAAAATAAAGAATTACGTAAATACCATTTCTGTGTTACCATGCAATATGTAGCCCTGAAATGAGAGAAAAGAATAAAATACTCTTGTTATCTATTTAACTGTGCAGTTGAGAAGGTCTACAAAATCATATCATACCTCAGTGGTGATTTTTACTGAACACATTTTTCTTTTATAAATTTCTTGATCTGAAAGGCTTTATAATATGAAACTAATATATTTAATTAATGGCAAATTTTCAAAGTATTTAGTCACTGATATTGAAAAGTATGCCCACTGATGCATATGGAACCAATTTTCAACTTACAGCCACTACAGAAATTCACAAGAGCTTGGGACACACAAGCAGTTTAAAATCAGCTGCTGACTTGAAGGTCTGTGGCATGAACTCACCTAGCGGCTCCTCAGAAGAAAGGCCAGGTGAACTGCTTCTGTAAAGTTACAGCCAAGAAAATCCTATGGAGCAGTTATACTCTGCAACACATGGGTCACAATGAATCTAGGACTGACTCAGTGAAGCTAACAATAAGAACAAAAATTCAGAACAGATTTAAAAATGCATATTGTATGTGTAGCTCTCAGAAATTCTTATTTAAAATCAGTCATTAATACCTTGGCTTCTTCTAAACAATCACATATTATCCTGAAAGATTTTTAGACCTCTGCCAAATTAAAACTATGCTCTATACATAGTGAATCACTGTTATTTCATCTCTCTCAAGGTCTTCAATGAGAGAACTTAAGTTATTGTGAGCAAATGTTATGTGGAAAGAGTGATACTTATAAAAAGACTTTAATAAATTGTTATTGGAAATGTGGTTCACTCAAGGATCATTTCTCTCAAAATATATTATCACGGCTTCTACTGGGGAGAAAACCATCAAAGAGAAAAAAATGCATGTATAATTTTATGTTATCTAGACAGATCCATTCTTTACTAGGGAAAATGTATCATCATCATTTTAGGAGATGATCAAAACAGTGCTTTTTATTTTTAATAGATGGACTGATGGCACATTAAGGAGTTGAAAAATAAACAACAGATGGGGTATAAATAATGAGATCCACTATCTTGTGCATACTGTATAACTTCTAATCACATCTAATTTGTAGTTACAAATCCTTTTTTAAAAAATTTCACATGTGAGGCAGGGTCAAGATGGCAGACTAGACACATGTCTCCTCAATTCCCTTTGAGGACTAAGGCCTGGAATGATAACTAAATGGAGCAGTGGACACCTGGCGAGCCCTAGGACCTGGCCTAGTAATGTCAGATTTGACTAGGCACCAGTAATGGACTAAACTACCCCTCACAAAGACAAGCCAGTGGGCACTGACCCCCACTCCTGTTGACTCACCGTATCAGAGAACTCCAGGTACCAATGCCTTCTTTGTTATCCAGGAGGCGGGAACTGGATATGAGCTGACAAATATGCCAAATGTGGCACTTAGGTGAACAGTGTATAGTGCAGCAGAGAAAGTCCGCAAGATAGCCATATATTGAGACCCTGACTGCTGTCTGAAGGCACCACTGCCTCTCTACCTTCCCTTTTCTGAGCTTCATTATAGACTGCTATTTCACAGCAGGAAGGGGAGCTCAGCCAAGACACCATCTTGGTCTGCTGGGAGGCAGAGTCACCCAGCCAGAGGGCTTAGCTGTGGCTGATTCCCAAGTGGAGCAATGGCCCGTCTGGCAAGCCTTTCCCAGTAGAAAAGTGGCATTTGAGACAACTGTGCCTAGATTTATGGGTGTGCCTTAGCATCTGGGGATGGTCTATAAGGTAATTTTGTGGTCAGCTGGAAGGCAGGGCCTGCCACACCTGAAGACCTGAGTGTTTTGTTAGCAGTTGGAGAGCTTCTTGCTTATAAATAAGACCTAGAGATCTGACTGTTGAGAGACCCAGCAACTTCTCCCCCACCCTTCACTTACCCACATTGTAGGGTCAGCGGACAGTCCCCTAGTGACCCTACAAGTAGGGTATAGTCTTTGCTGGCCAAGAGGCAGAGACTGCCACCCAAGAGAGGCTACCTGCAGCCAGTTATAGAGTACATAGAGAAGACTGGTGATCAATTGCTCTCTTAGAACTATGCCTCAGTTTCTGTCGAGGTAACACCAGAGAAATCACACAACTTCTAGATGGCATGCAGACAACAGAACCTAGCTAACCATTTAAAGAAGCGTCCACCATGGCTCTGGAAAACTCCCAAAGTAGAGAATCAAGAAACGTCCCAGAAGAAGAAGCCTTTCTGCAACTATCGGAGGTCAAGTATGTAAGAATTATATAGAGAGCCCTCCTAGAGATTAAACAACATACAACAGAATAAAATGAAAACTTAAGTCAGCTATTAGATCTGATGGAACATCAATGATCTGAAATCCAGCATATGAATAACAAAATTACAGAATTAAACAATTCAATCCAGAGCCAAAAGAGCAGAATTGAGGAAATGGAAGTCAGACTCAGTGACCTTGAAGATAGAGCAACTGACACCAGCATTTATAAGGAGGAATCAGAGGAAAGAAATAATAAAAATGAAAAAGTATTAAGAAACATGTGGAACTCTGTTAAGAGGAATAATCTATGAACAACTGGAATTCCTGATCAAGGAGGGACAGATGAAAATATAAAGCATTGCTGTACAGTGGTTGACAGAAAACTTCCCTGAAATTAGGAAAGAAGAGAACATAGATATACAAGATGTGTATCAAACACCACAAAAATCGGACCCCAAAAGAAAGACATGAAGACATATTATAATCAAGCTTAACAAAATGAAACATAAACAGATGCTCTTAAAGGCAGCAAGGCTCAAAGTAAAACTAACATTAAGAGGCCTGTAGGCTTTCTTCTGACTTCTCCACAGAAACAGTTTTGGCAGTAAAGCAGTGAGATGACACATTCAAGGCCCTGAAGGAGAATTATATATCCTCAAAATTGTCTCTCAAATATGTCCATGAAATAGAGACATTTACAGATAAATAGAAGCTTAGAGACTTTGTAGAAACCAAACCAAAACTACAAGAAATACTGAAAGTAGTTCATTACTTAGAAAAACAGAACTATTAAATGTACCCCTAAGGAGGCAAAATATGACACAGCATCTGGAATCCTACTCACTTAGGGAAGTCAATAAGCTCAATCAAAATGACATTATTAAAAGAAGGGAACTAGTGATCTAACATGAAGACTATGACATCACCACTCTAAAAAGAAGGATATATTACAGTAGGTATAACTCTTTCAGACAGAGGGTAAATTAAAAAGATACACAGAAGTTAAAGTCTGGTATAAACTTAGAATAGTAAGAGGGATCTTAAGGGGAACCAGAAAGCAAAATAACAACACAGTATATCAAAACAAGAAGCATAATACAAATAGCAAAATCTCTTTCTTTTTTCAGTGTTGGGAAATACAAAACCAACACTGAAAAAAGAAGATACATCAATGCATAAAGAAGAATGACCCAGAACAGAATATTAGGAAAACGTAGAAAACATCAACAATGCAAAAATGAATGCATCAAAATGACAGCATTAAACACATACCTATCAATAGTTACATTGAATTTAAATGGGTTGAATGCTCCAATAAAGAGACAACAAGTGATATCATGGATCAAAAGACGTGACCTGTGTATATGTTGCTTACAGGAAACACACCTAAGACCAGAGATACAAACAAACTGAAAATCAAAGGATGGCATAATCTATAAGAGGCCAACAACATACCAAGAAGAGCAGTAGTGGCAACACTAATCTCAGATAAAATAGTCTTTCATGTAAGTCCCAGCTCTGTAGACAAGGATGGTCACTATTTATTGCTGAAAGGTTCAAAACACAAGCAAGACATAACAATATTAAATATTTTTGCACTCAATACCAGAGTATCTAAATACATTGAACAAACACTGACAACACTGAAAAATGATATCGATCTCTCCACAACACTCCACTTTCAATAACAGACAGATTGTCTAGAAAAAAAGCTCAGTATAGACACAGAAGATCTTATTGTAACAGTCACCATACTAGACCTTATGGACATATAGAGAACTTTTTAGCCATCAACAGATAAGTACACCTTCTTCTCCAATGCACATTGAGCATTCTCCAGAATAGACCGTGTGTTAGGACACAAAGCATGTCTCAAAAAATCCAGACCACTGAATTATTCCAAAGCATCTTCTCAGACCATAAAGTCATAAAAGTTGAAATCATAGCTAGAAATAGGAATTTGTGGAAACTGAACAATACCTTGCTCAAATATCCATGGGTTATAGAATAAATCAAGGATGGAATAAAGAAATTCATGGAATCAAATGAGAATGAAAACACATCCTACCATAACTTATTGAATACAGCCAAGGCAGTGCTCAGAGGTCAATTTATCTCTATAAACACACACATCCAGAAGGAAGAAAGGTCCCAAACTAAAGAGTTAACCCTATAGCTTGAACAAATACAAAGAGAGCAACAGAGGAACCCCTCAGTCACCAGAGGAAATCACATCATAAAGATTAGAGCAGAACTAAATGAATTAGAGAATAGATGAACAATCGAAAAAATAACCAAACCAAAAGCTGGTTCTCTGAAAAGATCAATAAAATTGATAAACTATTGGCTAAACTTACAAAAGAAAAGCAGGAGAGTAAACAAATAACCTGAATGAGAAATGAGATGGGAGATCTCACAACACACCCAATGGAAATGAAAAGTATCATAACACAATATTATGAAAGACTGTGCTCTAACAGATTTGAAAACCTAGAGGAAATGGACAAATTTCTAGATTCATGTCACCTACCAAAGTTATCACAAGGAAAAGTAGAACAACTTAATAAGCCCATCACAAAGGAAAAGATTGTTCTACCAGTGAATTCTACTGTAAGAAGAGTTAATTACAATAATACTGAGGCTATATCACAACATACAAAGGGATGGAATACTCCCAAACTAGTTCTATGAAGCCAGCATAACCCTGATACTAAAGCCAGGCAAAGATCCCACAAAACAAGAAAACTACAGACCAATATCCCTCATGAACCTAGATGCAAAAATTTTCGGAAAAATCCTAGCCAACAGAATTCAACTGCATATCAAAAGATAATTCACCATGACCAAGCTGGATTCATTCTAGAGACGCAAGGCTGATTCAACATCAGAAAAACAATTAATGTGATCAACCATGAAAGATAAAAATCACCTGATTTTGTCGACTGATGCAGAAAAGGCACTGGACAAAGCCTAACACCCATTCATGCTAAAAATTCTCAGCAAAATAGGAATAGAAGGCAAATTCCTCAACTCATTAAGGGGTGTCTATGCAAAGCCAACAGCCTACATCATCCTAAATGGTGAGAGACTGAGATAATTCCCTTTGAGAACAGGAACTAGACAAAGATGCCCACTCTCACCACTTCTGTTCAGTAATGTGCTAGACGTTCTAGCCAGAGCAATTAGACAAGACAAAGAAATAAAGGGCATCCGCAACAATGAAGAACAAGTAAAACTCTCCCTATTTGCGGATGATGATTGTATATGCAGAGAATCCTAAAGAATCCATAAGTAAACTACTGAAACTAGTAGAAGAGTTCAATAAAGTATCACGATGTAAGATAAAAATGAGTAAATCAGTAAGATTCCTTTATACCAACAGAGATCATCAAAGAAGAAATCACCAAATCAATGCCATTTACGGTAGATTCCAAGAAGATAAAGCCAAGTCAAGTGCCAGACCCACGAATAAATCTAAGGAAATAGGAGACCTAGACTCGACGGCACTTGGCTCACTTGGCTTGGCTATACAGAGATAACTACAAGACCTTAGTGCAAGAAACCAGAAGAGATTTACAAAAATTGAGAAACCTACCCTGCTCATGGATAGGAAGACTTAACATTGTGAAAATGTCTACTTTACCTAAAGCGATCTACACATATAATGCAATCCCAATACAAATTCCGTTGTCATTTTTTAATAAGATAGAGAAACAAACCACCAACTTTGTTTGGAAAGGGAAGAAATCCTGGATAAGTAAAGTACTACTGAACAAGAGTAACACAGCTGGAGGCCTCACACTGCCTGACCTTAGAATCTATTACAGTGCCACAGTGGTCAAAACAGCCTGGTACTGGTACAAAAAGAGACATACAGACCAGTCGAACAGAATTGAGACCCCAAAGTTGCTACCATTCTAGTATGAACAGATGATATTTGACAAAGGCCCTAAGATTGTAAACTGGGATAAAAACAGTCTTTTTAACAAATAGTGTTGGCAAAATTAGATATCCATCTGCAAAAAAACTGATACAAGAGCCATATCTCACACCTTACACAAAAACTAACTCAAAATTGATCAAATACCTAAATATCAAACCTAAAATAATAAAGATCATACAAGAAAAAATAGGTCAGCAATGAATGTTCTAATACACGGCTTAGACAGACTGCAAAATCTGACAAAGCACGATCACCAGAAAAGAAAATACATAAATGCAAACTACTAAGAATCAAACACTTTTGTTCACCCAAAGACTTTATGAGAAGAGTTAAAAGACCACCTACAGAATGGGAAAAAAATATTTGGCAGCTATGCGTCGGACTGACCTCTGATCGCCATAACCTGCAAGGTACTGCAAAATATCAATAAGACAAAGGTAAATAACCCAATTAAGTGATGGGCAAAGGAGATGGGCAGGCACTTCACTAGAGAGAACATCCAGGTTGCCAAAAGACACATGAGGAAATTCTCATGGTCGTTAGCTATCAGAGAAATCTGAATCAAAACTACAATGAGATACCATCTCACTCCAACAAGATGGGCAATAATCCAAAAACCACAAAACAACAAATGCTGGAGAGCTGTGAAGAGATTGGAACTCTCCTACACTGCTGGTGAAATCGCAAAATGATACATCTTTGGAAAGCAATCTGGCGCTCCCTTAAAAACATGTGAATAGACATACCATGTGATCTAAATAGACTGTAAATAGGCGTACCAAGTGATCCAGTAATCACACTGCTTGTAATTTCTCCTACAGAAACAAAGGCTGTCACAGGAACAGACACATGTGCATGAATGTTTATTGCAGCACAGTAGCAGAAAGATGGAATTAACCTAGATTCCCATCTACAGATGAATGGATAAATAAATTATAGCACATATACTCAATGGAACACTATGCAATGATAAAAAAAACAAGGATGATTTTAGGAAACATCTCATAACCTGGTTTCAACTGGAAAACATTATGCCAAGTGAAATCGGTAAGCTGCAAAAGGACAAATGTTGTATGAGACCCCTGCTATACAGACTTAAAAATAGTGTCATGTACAGAAGAAAAGACTTTGATGGCTACAAGATAAGGGGGGGTTGATCATAGATTACGTAGTTGATAGAAATTTGATTAGGTGAAAGCAGTGACAGCACACAGTAGAAACAAGATCAACTTGACTGGACTTCACCATAAACTGAAAGCTCTTCCAACCTCAACCCAATATTGCAAGGTTAGAGTAGCTGGGGTGGGGTATGAGGACCATGCTGTCAGGGAACATTGCGATCAGTTGGCATAATTAGCCTATTGCTAAGAGAGTCTTCTGTACCCTAAATTGGTGAGTAACATCTGGGGTCTTAAAAGCTAGCAAGCTGCCACCTGAGGTACACCAAATCATCCCAACTCAGCCGGAACAGATGATCACTGAGAACAGCAAAGACATGAGGGAAAAAGAGCCTAGGAGACAGAAGGAATCATATGAATGGGAGACTGTATCAACATGTGACCAGAAGAACCATATGGTGCCCAGCCACCAAGAAAGATAACCATGATGGGACACACAATGTTGAGTCCCTGTGGCAATATGAGGAAGGAGGGTGGAGTTCAAGAACTCTGCTAAAAGACCACAATCAATTGTCCAACGGCCTGGAGGATCCCCTGGGAGCATGGCCCCTAGACCTGTCGCTGCCCCTGTCCAGAAAATACTATTGAGGTCAACTGTTAGGACAAAATGGACTGGACTCAGGGACACAGTGAGAAAGTATGGTGTGTGTACTTTATGGCTGTGTGGACTTATAGGAGGTTGTCCTACTAGTCTATTTCTAGATGGGAGAGAAGAGGGTGGAGAGGAGGGAGCAGCAGCTTGTTAAGAGGATACGAGAGGTATAAAATGAAAAGGAGGACTTTGCTTTCACAGGACAAGGAGAGCAGGAAAGCTATAGATAGGTGGGTATGCAAAATTCATTTGGATTGTATACTTTCACTTAATCACAATATTAAAAAAATGCACATGTGCACAATAGCAGAAATAATAGTACAGTGAGCCTCCACACGTCAATTACTCAGATTCAGTAACTTAAGATTTTGCCACATTTGATGCATCTGTCCCTTTTTCTTTCTCCCTCTCTCCTTGTTGAATGATTCTGAGACGTTATCTTTCACTTTGTTAAGCACTGTCAATGTTTTCACTATATTCTTACATAATGATGATGCAGCTACCACACCCAACAATGAAGAATTCTTTCATGTACTCTGATGCCCAATTCTATATTCAGATCCTCTCAATTACCCTCAAAGTGGCTTTTTATTGTGTTCATTTTAAGTTACTTATCTTTCGATGAACTAGAGAGCAACATTTAATATTTTAACAAAATTGCTTATAATGGGTCTATATTATACTGTGAGTTTTAGATAAAAGAAAACTCTCTGCCACTGCTTAATTGAATGGAACAGTCGTGATTGTGTACGTGTGTAGAAAGGAGCCCTGGTGACTCAGTGGTTAAGAGTTTAGCTGCTCACCAAAAGGTCAGCACTTCAAATCCACCAGCCACTCCTTGGAAGCCATATGAGGCAGCTCTGCTGTCTGCTATAGGGTCACTATGAGTTGGAATCTAATCAACAGCAATAGGCTGTTACATATGTATATATATATATATATATATATATAGGAGAGAGAGAGAGAGAGATGATACAGATACAGATACTGATACTGATATAGATATAGATATAGGAGCCCTGTGGGCCATAGGGGAATTCAGCACAACTTGGCCAAGGCAAAGTCATTGAAGCTTCCTAGACACACTGAGTCACCTTGAGGGACCAAGTTGCTTGGGCTTAGGGCTGAGGACCATGATCTCAGGAGACATCTAGATCCACTGGCATAACATAATACATAAAGAAAATATTCTATATCCTATTTTGTTGAGTAATGTCTGGAGCCTTAAAAGCTTGACAGCAACCATCTAAGATACATCTCTTTGTCCCATGCTGTTCAGAGCAAGGGAGAGTGAAAAAAAAAAAAAGATATGGGAGAATATCAGCCCAGTGGACTAAAGGATCACAGAAACCACAGCCTCAAACAACCTGAGCCCAGAAGAACTATATAGAGCCCAGCTACCACCACTGTCCTCTCTGACAGTGATCTCAGTAGACAGTCCTGGACAGAGTGGGAGATAAATGTTGAACAATGTTCAAATTCACAAAAAAAGACCAAACTTGCCAGTCTAACAAACTCTGGGAGAATCCCTGAGACTATGGTCCTGGACACCCTGCTAACTCAGAACTGAAGCCCTCCAGAAGCCCACACTATTCAGCCAAAGATTAGACAGATCTATAAAACAAACAATAACACATGCAAGGAACATGCTCCTTAGTTCAATCAAGTATACGAGATTAAATGGGCAACTCCTGTGCAAAGGCAAGAAGAGAAGGCAAGAAGGGACAAGAAAACTAGATGAATGAACATGGGAAACTGGGATGGAAACAGGGAGAGTGCTGACACAATGTGGGAAAGACAATCAGTGTCACAAAAAATTGTGTATACATTTTGAATGAGAAACTATGCTGTAAACTTTCACCCAAAGCACAATAAAGTTTAAACAATATTATAAAATCTCAGTGAATTAATTTTGTTTTATTTTGAGTCTGATTACTTATTCTAGATATTTAAGAATAAGACATATCTTTAGAATTCATTTAAGGAAGTAAATAAAAAAGGTGAAACAAAATACATCCAGAGTAATTCTAAAAATATTGCCTAATAGTTGATTCCAACTCATGGTGACCCTATGTTTGTCAGAGGAGAATTGCAAACTATAGAGTTTTCAAGGGCTGATTTTTCAAAAGTAGACCACTAAGCTTTTCTGCTGAGGTGCCTCTGATTGGATTTGAACCTCCAGCCTTTTGTAGCCTTAACCATTTGCACCATCCAGGGACTCCACTGAGAGAATAACCTAGAACCCAGTGCTGTCAAGTCAATTCTGACTCATAGCGACCCTGTAGGTCAGAGTAGAACTGCCCCCTAGATGTTCCAAGGAGCACCTGCTGAACTTGAACTGCCTACCTTGAGAGAATACGCATGTTAAAAGAATCACTTTCACGCTCCTTTCAAATCAAAAGGTTTTCATACATAAATGCTGTGTTCTATATTTAATCGACAGTAATGAGGTAAAATCTAATTGTAACCAAACTGAACTGTTTAGAAGCACCGTATTTGTAAAACAGGAAAGATTGCTTAAATGATGAGTGGAAATAGGGATAAAACCTGAATCACAGCATTTCAGATCCGTATAAGATAGAAGTCCTCTATCATAATCCCTCCACGTCGTGTTAGAAACGAACTGAGGCTCAAAGAGGTTCAGTGACTTATTCCAAGTCATCCAGAAAATGGTTGAATGAGAATTACAAACCAAGTCCTCTACCTCCCAGCCCAGTGTTCTTCACACGGTACCACATATATTTTACATTTGGGATTCTGAAGGATATGGGAATGAATTATGTTGTTGTTGATTTAGTAGCTGTCAAGTTTGTTCCAACTCATGGCGACCTTGTATATAACAGAAGGAAATGTTTCACAGTCCTGTGCAGTGTTATAAAATCCTGTAATTTTGATTTTGACTCATTTTCTGTATTTGTTGTACTTTGAGTTTCGCGTTATTATTAGTATGTTATTTATAGCTACTTCTGAAACTCAGTGGCTTAGGTACAGTTTTTAGCAATATGTTATAAAACAAACAATAGCAGGAGTTGCTTAATTTTCAGATGGGAAAGTAGAGGGAGAAATATAATGACCTTTCAACTTCAAAGTGGTTCTGCTCCTCTTCCTCTTGTACAGGAGATTCTGGAGTTATGAAAGGAAGAGATGAGGAGTTAAGAGTTCATTCAGCTGTCCAGGTGTATCCAAGTACCCCGTTATTTGGCAATAAATGCATCCGGGCAACTGATTGAACTTTTCGCTTTTCATGACTCAACTGGGACCTTCTACACTCGGAAGTATTGGCTATTCAGCCAGTGTTTGTGATCACTTAACCTGATAAAATGATAAGTGGGAGTTGCCTGTGTGGATGAGGAGACAGCATTATAATTACTAATCAGGAATGCATTTTAGTGTACAGCTAACATGAATTTCAAGAATTTTAGCAAAAGATAAAGAAGGTTTTTGTTTTGTTTTGTTTTCCTAGCTTCCAAAATTAAAATCAAACTGAAGGAAAACTTGAACACATTTTGAACTGATCCCATTAGTGATGCTTGTGCTATTCTTAACTCAGCAGTAAAAAAGAACTGCATTTTTAAAATTGAAATTGAGTTTAGCCAGCAAATGCTGGCTGATATTTTTCTATTATAATATTTTTAAATATGTAACTTGTGCCTTCATGTAAGTGTTGTTGCTGTTAGATGCCATCAAATCGGCTCTGATTCATAGCAATGCCATGTACAACAGAATGGAACTCTGCCCGGTTGTGTGCCATCCTGAAGACTGTTGTCATGCTTGAGCCCATTGTTACACCCACTGCGTCAGTCCATCTCGTTGAGTTTTCCTCTTCTTCTCTAACCCCTACTTTTCCAAGCATGATATCCTTCCTGAGGGACTGATCCCTCCTGATAACATGTCCCAAATATGTGAGATATAGTCTGATCATCCTCACTTCTAAGGAGCATTCTGGCAGTACTTCTTCCAAGACAGATTTGTTGGTTCTTTTGGCAATCCATGATATATTCCATAATCTTTGCCAGCGCCATAATTAAAGACATGAATTTTTCTTCAGTCTTCCTTAGTCCTCCTCTAGCTTTTATGTGCTCATATCAATTGGTTATATACTAGTTCAAATTGAAGCTGAATAAAATTAGAACAAGTTCATGAGAGCCAAAGTGTGGCCTTCAGTATATCCCACCTGAATTTAGAACCTAATGGTTTCCAAAGAACAGATTTAACATGTTGAACACTAATGACCAAAGACCAGATGCATTGTTGAATGATATCCAGGATGTCATACATGAAAAAACCGAAAGATCATTAATATGAGAAAAAAGAAAGAAAAGACCAAAACGGATACTAGAAGAGACTATGAAACTTGCTCTTGACCACAGAGTAGCTAAAGCAAATGGAAGAAATAATGAAGTAAAAGAGCTGAACAGAAGATTTCAGAAGACAGCTTGAGAAAACAAAGTAAAGTAGCATAGTAACATGTGCAAAGTCCTAGAGTTAGAAAATTAAAAGGGAAGAACATGCTTGGCATTTCTGTAGCTGGAAGAAGTGAAAAAAATGTCAAGCCTCAAGTTGCAATATTGAAGGATCCTATGGGGAGAGTATTAAATGATGCAGGAAGTATAAAAGGAATATACAGATTCACTCTACCAAAAAATTTGGTCAAAGTTCAACCATTTCAGGAGATAGCATATGATCATGAACAAATAGTACTGAAAGAAGTCCAAGCTGCACACAAAGCATTGGCAAAAACAAGGCTATAGGAACTCACAGAATACCAACTGAGACATTTCAACAAACAGATGAAGCTATGGACGTGCTCACTTGTCTATGCCAAGAAACTTGGAAGACAACTACCTGGTTTACCGGCTGCAGGAGATCCATATTTACACCTCTTCTCAAGAAAAGTGATCCAGCTAAATGCAAAAGTTACTGAGCAGTATCAGTAACATCACAGGCATAAATATCACAGATAGAATTTTGCTTAAGACAATTCAAAAGCGATTGCAGCAGGATGTTGACAGGGAAAGCACAGAAATTCAACTTGGATTCAGAAGGTGACATGGAATGATATGGTCACATGTATGGGCTCACCTAAACATCTGAGCCACTTCCTCCAAGTCATTGTACTCCATTATGCTACTTCATTGTATTCATAGAAATTATCACCATCAGAAGTGATTGTATTTGTTCATTTGAAATGTTTATTGTCTATTTCTCCCACAAAAATGCAAGCTCCAAAAGAGCAAGACCTTAGCTATTTGCTTACAACGACAAGTCCAGAAGCTGGCAGTTCCAATCACATACTAGACATTCAGTAAGTATTTGGATACATAAACATTTAGATACATGAAAGAACTCTTAGACAAGGAGTTTTCAACCCAGTAAATCAACTGGAGTTGGTTTCCAACACTGAGACTGAGCCTACGGCTTGCTCTGCTAGGATCTACTTAAAAGCCTTCAGTGTACTCTGTTACATGGATACTTATGCTAATTCAGGGGTAGTTCAGCCACCACCATGGAGAAAATTGCTGGCCACTCTGACAGATTCTCTCTATGTCTGTTACTAACGTCATAGAGTAATTTGTGGTGGTAGCTACACAACTTGGAAGCTGTTTTGTTTTCGAAGTATTGTTTTAGGTAAATAGAATAGCTCCAACTGTGAAATGGATCTCCTATCAATGTCCTTAGAAACTGCAGTTGAGCTGCCCTTGCCCATAAATCATAATGAAGGTCCTCTCTTCGGACACGAATGGATTGGACTTGGTGATGCAGAGTGACCATATATTGGATGCACTTTATGGTTCTATGCATCTATATCATCCTGCTGACCTCTGGCTGGAGGAAGCAGAGTGGGTGGAGAGGAGGGGAAAGGAGATTGTTGGGAGGATGAGACATGTGTGGAGCAGAGAGGAATAGTGTGCTGTCACCAGGCAGGGAGAGCAGTGGAAGCTGCATATAGGTGGGCATGTAAATTTATATGGGAATGTACATTTTCACTCAGTCATAATAAAAAAAAAGAAACTGCAGTTGAGAAATCAAATGAAATATTGCATTAGGCAAATTTATTGCAAAAGACTTTTATAAAGTGTTCAAAAGCAAAGATGTCACTTTAACAACTAAGATGTACCTGACTCAAGGAATGGTATTTTCAATTCCTATTATAAGCATTGGAAAGCTGAAGAATGAGTAAGGAAGACAGCAAGATTAATGCCTTTGGATTGTGATGTTGGTGAAGAAGACTGAATATACCATTGACTGCCTGAAGAACAAATGAATCGGTCTTAAAACAAGTACACCCAGAATGCTCCTTCAAAGCAAGGATAGCAAGACTTCATTTCATGGAGTTCAGGCATGTTATCAGGAGAAATCAGTCCCTGGAGAAGGATGTCATGCTTGATAGAGGGTGAGTGAAAGAGAGGAAGATCCTTGGGGAGACGGATTGATAGTGGCTGCAACAATGGTCTCAAGTTCAATAATTAGGACAATAGCACAGGCAGTGTTTTGTTCTGTTGTATTTGGGGTGCTGTAAGTCATAACTGACTCGAAGGTACCTAACAACAACTAACAGCAGTAAAAATAAATTAAGATGTACTATCACAATGTAGGATTTTAGGACTTAACTGTCTTGTGAAGTCTCACTGATTTTAACAGTAATCACTCTTATGAAATATGTAAAACTCAAGAAGCACTTAAGCAAATGCAAGTAAGATTAAAATATTTCATGTTTCAGTTAAACTCCAAGTACAGGAGGAACGGTTAAATCTGTTTAAACAACTACTTATTCTGGGAGTGCTGGAGGTAGGGGTGGAAACTCTGGTGGCATAATGGTTAAGTGCTACAGCTGGTAACCAAAAGGTCAGCAGTTCCAATCCACCAGGTGCTCCTCAGAAACTCTATGGGACAGTTTTGCTCTGTCTACAGTGCTGCTATGAGTGAGAATCTACTCGAGGCAATAGGTTCAGGATTTGTTTTGGTTTGGAGGTAGGGATGGAGGGGAGCAGGAAGTAACAGTATTACCAATACATCCACATTCAAATAAAATAATCAACTTACCGGCAGGTTTAATGAGATGGGTAGGAGAACCTCAGAGCTACAGAAGTGTCTGTATTTGGAGGAGAAACTGTACAATCATACATAACATAACCAAAGAAATCAAACCCAGTGCAGTTGAGTTGATTCTGACTCATAGCGACCCTATAGGACAGAGTAAGACTGCCCCACAGAGTTTCCAAGGAGCAGACTTCAATTGCTGATCTTTTGGCTAACCATTATGCCACCATATATAATATGCATGATTATATATAATTGCATATTCAGAACTGTTAGATTCTTTTCTGAAATGCTATAGAGAAGTCTCCAGTTCAGAACTGCACTGCAATCTGGGGCAAGCCAAGGACACTTAATAAAACCAAAACCAAATCTGTTGCCTACAAGTCAATTCTGATTCGTAATGACCCTGTAAGACAAAGATGAACTACCTCATAGGGTTTCCAAGGCTGTAAATCTGTACAATGGCAGGCTGCCACATCTTTTTCCTGTGGAGTGGCTGGTAGGTTCGAACCACTAACCTTCCAGGTAGCAGCCAGAACTGAACCACTGAGCCACCAGGGATCTTTCCTTAAGAAGGTGCTAATCATTTCCATTGAAGTCTATCAGCTTAAGGCTTTTTACCTAATATAAAAGTAGATTTTGGATACAGTAGATTGCTAAACTTTGGAAAGCTATGAAACTGCTCCTCCTAGAGGCCAGTTCTCAAATTTTCTAAAGTGGCTTAAAAATAGACCTCAGAAGGCAAGACACTAAATTATTTGATCACTCATAGTTTTTCATGAGTTGGATCCGACTCGACGGCACTTGGCTTGGCTGGCATAATTTTTCAGCTCTAAGAGCTCTGTGAACTGATGCCTGTAAAACAAATTAAAACTGCACAATTGAAGACAGAGCTCTGACTTAACTTCATAGAATCAATTTCCAAATGAATTTAACACACATGAAGATTTTGTGTTGACTGGTGGAAGAGAAATCATTAATTGCATTGCGATATTCAATTGTACAGTATTAATTCATTTTATCATGATGAATTCAGAGATAGTACTGCTAAAAAGTTATGAGTGATTAAATAATCCAATCTCTTGCCTTCAGAGATCTGTATTTAAGCTACTTCAAGAAATTAAGGACAAATGATTGTGCTCAGCTGCTAATCAAAAGATTAGCTGTTCAAGCCTACTTAGAGGTACCTCAGAAGAAAGATCTGGCAACATGCTTCCCAAGAGTCACAGCCATGAAAACTCTATGGGGTGTAGTTCTACTCTGCAACACATAGGGTCAACACGAGTCAGAATTAACTTGATGGCAACTGGTAGGGAGTGGGCTAGGCCCTTTTTGTCTCCTTTCACCAAATTCTCTGTCTGTTTTTTCCACATCCCCCAGAAAAGGGACTTATATTTTTGGCCGGCAAGACTTATGGGGCAGAAACGGCCTGACTAATCATTTGGCTAATCTAACTCCTGCCTGCACAACGTATTGTGTGATCATACTGTATGTAGTACTGTCATAAAGGGATGATTCTGAGAGAAATTTTCCTCGGAGTCACACTGACAGGACTGACAAATGAGGGTTAATAGATGAAGAAGAGTGGAAAAAGAATTTAGCTTCAGCAGCTAGAAGAGTGCTATAAAATGAGATGGGAAATAAGGAGGTGTACTTTGTTTTAGTGAAATTTTACTAACAAATTTCTTGAAGGTGCTAGAAACAGTAAGCCAGCCAGCCAAGTGCTTTTGAGTCGGATCCGACTCATGGTGACCCCAGGGGCCAGGATAGAACTGACCTCGCAGAGTATTCAAGGACCACCTGGTGGAAAAGAAAGATTATTAAGAGATTTTATTACCATATCCTTAAAAATATTTACAAGTTAGATTTTTAAAAAAAATCTTTATTAGTCTGTTTTCTGAAGCTATTCAAACGAACCTTGTCACCCCTTCCACTTCCAAAAAAAAAGCAACTATTTTTTTCTCATTGAAAAACCAGTACATGTGAACTTAACAGCTTCATGGTCCTGACTCACATAATAGCATGTATGGGTGCGTGTGTGTGTGTGTGTGTGTGTGTGTGTGCTTTAAGTGAAAGTTTACAATCCAACTCAATTTGTCATACAAAAACTTGCACACGCAGTGCTTTGTAACTATCTGCTCTCCCTCCGCCTCCCCCGAGACAGCACACTTCTCTTTTCCACTCTGTATTTCCTATGTCCATCCAGCTGGCTTCTGTCCCTCTCTGTGCTCTCATCTCACCTCCAGACAGGAGCTGCCCAGTTAGCTTCATGTATCTACTTAAGCCAAGAACCACCCTCCTCACCAGTATCGTTGTATGTCTTATACTCCAGTCCAGTCTTTGTCTGGGAAGTCCTCTTTGGGAATGGCTTCTGTTCTGGGCTAACAGACAGTCTGGGTGCCATGTCTTTCAGGGACCCTCCAGTACGTTGGACCATAAAGTCTGCTTCTTTTAATTTTTTTATTTTTACTAGAGTTAGAGTTCTGCACCCCTATTTTTCTCCTGCTAGGTCAGGGACACTGTTGTGTTCCCTGACAGAGCAGTCATTGGTGGTGGCCGGTCACCATCTAGTTCGTCTCCTCTCATGCTGGTATAGTCTGTGGATTACGTGGCCATTTCTGTCTCTTGGGCTGATATTTTCCTTAACACATAATAGCTTTTGGATCCCAGAAAAGACCACCGTTATATATCTGGTCTGAGAAAAATGCATAATCAAACTCAGCAGAAGATACAGAGAAGGCAAGACGGTAAGTAGAGAAGTTTACCCACTGTATTTCCAGCTAGAAATTTCTAGGTAGAAAAATCAAAGAGTTTCTTTGTTAGTTACTCGATTTTACACTGAGTATTTTTTCAGTGTCAATGTATACATTAACACTGACATGTTCCACTCTGTAAAGATGCCCTTTCCACAAGGAGAAAGCAGAAATTCTCAGCAAATATGTACCTAGTCTACTTTTGGTCAATATTTTAACATACTGAATACAGTGAGTGCTAAGTGGTGAAGAATCCACTATGTAAATACTTGGTGGGGTTTTATGATACAGCAAACTACGCCTTGAAAAATAGCCAACAGATATTAAATATATATATATGTTCTGTATTACTTTGACAAATCATTCAAGATTACTCATTCTTCTTTCCTAATAACTTAGAAGACATACTGCTGCTTCTTAAATCACAAAAATCTAAAGATGTGTATTTCAACCATTGAGTATAACTATTTGTTTCCAATTTTTGGCATCCCATATGCCCTGACTGTAACATACTACCATGGCACCGTTGCTGTATTTGAATGCATTAAACTGACCAAGTAATTTATTTAGGCATACACCTGTTGCTGCCCTCTGGAGAATATTGTTGGTTAATGAAAAAGTATTAATTAAGCTATCTATAAAAGTACAGATTGCTTCAATTTGAAAAGAAAAACTAGTATGTTGTGCAAAATATGTTCACTTTATAAAAATGCTTAAAGGTTTAGTTTTTCCATATCTCCATAAGATGAAACCTTTTTTTCTTTAACCCCACTGTAACAAATTGTTCCCCCATGTGTCTGTCACTTTGTCATACTGTGGGGGCCTGCACATTGCTTCGATGCTAGAAGCTATGCTATTGGTATTCAGATACTAGCATGGGCACTCGTGGTGAACAGGTTTCAGCTGAGTTTCCAGATTAAGACAGACTAGGAAGAAAGACCTAGCAGTCTATTTGCGAAAAGTGTTAGCCAGTGAAAACCCTATGAATAACAATGGAACATTGTCTGATACAGTGCTTAAAGATGATCCCCACCCTGAGGTTGGAAGGCACTCAGAAGACACTGGAAAAGAGCTGCTTGCTCAAAGTAGAGTTGACCTTAATGATGTGGATGGGTTCAAGCTTTCTGGACCTTTACTTGCTAAACTGGCACAATTCAAAATGAGAATAACACCTACTACAAACCATCCATTAATAATCAGAAAGTGAAATGTAAAATTGGAAAACTGGAAGTTGTCAAAAATCATATGGTCTGCTATGCTGGGGATGACAGCCTGTAAAGGAATGGCATTTCACTTATCAAAAAGAACATTTGAAGATCTCTCTTGAAGTACAGTGCTGTCAGTGACAGCATAATATCCTTATGGCTACGAAGAAAACTAGTTTATACGACTACTATTCAAATTTATACACCAACCACTAAGGCCAAAGATAAATTAAGGCTCTTACCAATTTTTGCAGTCTGAAATTGATTGAAAATGTCATCAGAATACATTAATAATTACTGGTGAGTGGAACGTGAAAGTAGGAAACCAGAAGGATTGGTAGTTTGAAAATATGACCTTGGTGGTAGAAATTATTCCTGAGATCACATGACGCAATTTTACAAGAACAACTTCTTCACTGAAAATACCTATGCACATGGACCTCTCCAGATAGACTACACAGGAATCAAACTGATTACACCTGTGGAAAGAGACTATGGGAAGCTCAATATTATCAGTCAGAACAGGACTGGGTGCTGACTGTGGAACATACTGTCAATTGCTCATCTGCAAGCTCAAGTTGAAATTGAAGGAAAGTTAGAAACAATTGACAAGAGCCAAAGTGAGCACATGCCACCTGGCTATCTCAAGAACAGATTCGATACATTGAACACTAATGACTGAAGATCAGAAGAGTTGTGGAATGACAGCAAGGACATTACATACGAAGAAAGCAAGAGATCTTTAAAAGACAGAAAAAAAAGAAAATACCAAAATGAGTGTCAAAGAGACTCTGAAACTTGCTCTTAAACATCAAGCAGCTAAAGCAAAAGGAAGAATTGATGAAGTAAAAGAACTGAACAGAAAACTTCAAAGGGCAGCTCGAGATGACAAAGTATGTATAAAAAGCTGGAGATAGAAAATAAGTAGGGAAGAAAACACTGCATTTCTCGAGCTGAAAGAACTGGAGAAAAAATTCAATCTTCAAATTGCAGCGGTGAAGGATTCTGCACGGAAAATATTAAACGATACAGGAAGCATCAAAAGAAGACAGGAGGAATACACAAAGTCATTATACCAAAAAGAGTTGGTCAACATTCAATCATTTTGAGAGGCAGCATATGATCAGGAACTGAGGGTACTGAAGGAAGAAGTCAAAATTGTATTGAAGGCACTTACAAAAAACAAGAATCCAAGAATTCTTGGGATAGCAACTGACATGTTTTAACAAATAGATGCAGCACCAGAAGTGCTTATTCATCTATACCAAGAAATTTGGAAGATAGCTACCTGGCCAACCATTTGGAAAATATCCATATTTATGCCTCTTCCCAAGAAAGATGATCCAACTGAATGGAAAAATTATCAAACAATATCATTAATGTCACACACAAGTAAAATTTTGCTAAAGATCACTCAAAAGTGACTGTAACAGTATAACGCCAGGGGACTGCCAGAAATTCAGGCCAGATTCAGAAAAGGACGTAGAACCAGGACTATCAGTGCTGATGTCAGATGGATCTTGGCTGAAAGCCAAGATCACCTGTGTCCCATTGACTCTGCAAAGGCATTCAATTGTGTGGGTCATAACCAACTATGGCTAACATTGTGAAGAATGGGAATTCCAGAACACTTAACTGTGCTCATGAGGAACTTGTACATAAATCAAGAGACAGTTGTTCAGACAGAATAAGGGAATACTAAGTGTTTTGCATAAAGTCAGGAAAGGTGTGCATCACAATTGTATCCTTTCACCATATCTATTCAATCTTTATACTGAGAAATAATCTGAGAATGTGCACTATATGAAGAAGAGCAGGTCATCGGTATTGGAGGAAGACTCGTTTACAACCTGCCTTATGCAGATGACACAACCTTGCTTATTGAAGGTAAAAACTTGAAGCACTTACTGATGAAGATCAAAGAACACAGCTTTCAGTACAGATTACACTTCCACATCAAAACAAACAAAAATCCTCACAGCAAAACAAAAAAACAACATTACGATAAAGGGAGAAAAGACTGAAGTTGTCAAGGATTTCCTTTTACTTGGATTAACAGTCAACACCCATGGAAGCAGCAGTCAAGAAATCAACAGATACACTGCACGGGGAATATCTGCCTCAAAAGACCTCTTTAAAGAGCTGAAAAGCAAAAATGTCACTTTGAAGACTAAGCCTGACACAAGACATAATATTTTCAGTCATATCACATGCATGCAAAAGCTGGACAATGAATAAGGAAAACAGAAGAATTGATGCCTTTGAATGGTGGTGTTGGCAAAGAATATTGAATAGGCTATAGACTGACAAAAGAATGAAATTTTGCAGTGGCTGCAACAATGGACTCAAGCATAATACCGATCAGGAGGATGGCGCAGGACTGTGTAGTGTTTTGTTCTGTAGTACGTAAGGTTGCTACAAGTTGGAACTGAATCAACAACACTTAACAACAACAAACTAAATTATTACGTCACAAACTTTCCAAATAAAAATTATACTAGTAATTTTAGAAAAACTTCGATGATTGTATATTGGTAAATAAGTGGAAAACCTTTTGGACATTTTCTTAATCAGTTACTCAGTATAGCATTCTTGCCTGTTTCCTCAGTTAGGTACTTACTGCTTCTTAGTAAAAAATAAATTTGTTTAATTTGTTGTTATGTAAGTTGTGTGAACTTTTGAATATTAATTTTCTGTTTCTTTCTTTTTTCTCTCCCCAGAAAGGACAACATGATAAATCCAATCTCTTAATTTGCTTCTCTCAATTTTGAACTCTGGTTTCTTAAGTCAGAAGAAACCATGGTGACCCTGAAGAATGTGGTGCATTCATTCCTGTAAGGAAGTTTTTTTTATTACTTATCCTTTTAATAATAAGATCATTTTTACTTTGGTTAGATCAAAAATGTTTAAAAGAATTCTTTTATATGACCAGAAGGGTACCAATGTAGGGGGAGGGGCAGAAAGGTGAATCCCAAGGTGATGTCACACAAGACATGGAGTGACATCCCTAGGCACCACAAATGTGAAAGGGCCTGACTGAGGTAGCAGAATAATAGAAGTGAAGGTGTTTCTGCTTATAAGTCACTGCTATCAACATTTACTGATTTTGAAATTAGTGAGGGGAAAGGTGCAATTTGGAGATTGCCCCTGGGCAGTTGTCACACCTTGTTAAGACCTTGTATGTGACCATTTAGCTATATTTGCCTCAATCTACATAAATGGAGTTGATCCCAAAGACTCATATTGTGTTTCCTATTTAAAAACAGTAAATGAAGAAACATACACACATCAACCTAGAATTTAATTAAACACATAGCTAGTGTACTCAAACAAGCAATATGGTGACAATGCTCTCAATTCAAATAAGCTCATTGCTCATGATTGCTTTCTCCATGAGTGAAATGTCAAAAGGAGAAACATACGGCTTTTCCTTTTTTCACCCTGCATGAACTGAGCAGTCAAGACAATGAAATGTCTTTATAGTGAGCCTTTGGTTTCATGGAGAATAGTTGAGGTTGAAAAAGTGTGGAAAGAAGGTAGGGAGTAGGACTAGGGAGAGATGTAACCAGAAGGAAGAAAATAATGTCATCTTTGGAAGTCTTGCTACTGAATTTCAAGACTTGGTGTAGTTTTCTGTTATAATAACAGATTCATTAAAAGAATGCAACACAAAATGGGTAGGTAAGAAACAAGATTCAGTAACTAATTCCAATTCTGATTGAATCCAAGCATATCTTCTTTTTAACATCTTAAAATGTTGGATTAAGTTTCTTTCAAAGCCTACTCTTTGAGCACTGGGTTGTAGAAAAAGGCATCCAGGACTGTGTAAACTCTCTGATCACTGTTTTTGAGAAGTTCTGAATCTTTTCACTACTATATGTAGACACCTTAGTAATTCCTAAAAATAAATAAATAAATAAAACTTACACTTGAAATCCCTTAGAATACAAAGTTCTTCAGTATTAGGTTCTCTATAATATACTTCACTGTGAAAATCTAGGTGTCATTATAGTGATTATAGTCTCATCTATTCATGATTATATTAAAGGAGAGGGCAATAGGGAAGGAGAGCAATATATAAGGTAAGAGTCAGGTATAGGAAGCTGCAAGGGCAAATGACCTAATTCCATAGGCTGTACCAACTCAGCATACAGCTGTTGGCTCGTATGCCAAAATACAGAGCTACTTAAAAGGCACCAAATTGTTCTGGCATGAAATTAAGCAATCTATACACAATTTTTTCCATTTGATTAGAAGAAACAAGGGACCATTTGATCTCTTCCAATAGTGCTCATTGTCATATGCCCTGCAGAACCTCAATAGCTTTAAAATGTATTCAGACTTATAAACTAAGTTATCACTTTGTTTCCCTATTGAGAATTTTAAATTACATTTTTCATCAGAAATTTAATAGCAGTGACAAAATCATTTGCATTGCTGACAGAGAAATTATGACCTCCTATGTATGTATTTTATGAAACTACTGTGAACTTAGTAATAATTAATACAGGCTTTAAGATCACAACTCTTCTTTTTTTAAAAGGATGTTAGATATTTCTCTGAGCACTTAAGTGTTAAAAACCACATTTCATTACCGTAGAACCAATTCTTGATTAACAAATGGTAGAAAATGGGACAGAACCACAATGAGATCATAAAACTTTGTCCATACAAGTTGTTTAATGAGAATTCATTTAATGGAATTGAAACCAGGAAACTATAGTAAATAACTTTTCAGGATTTACCCTGGCACCATGACTTGATTTTATAAATTCACATCAGATTTATTGAGATTCTATGGGCTTCTTCAGTGATCTAATACTTGTGTCACAGACACTTTAAATAAAAATAGAATTAATTTCTGGACAGTAGCTATGGATGACTATGTTAACTCTATGATATTGAAATTATAAAATTTATAATTAGAAAGTGTTGCATGTGAATATTTTTTCTATTATGTAGAATTCTATTCTGCACTCCTTTGCCATTTATGGAGCAATATGAAAGGTTTTAGGCAATTTTGCAATTTACTGAGGAAATCTGAAGTTGGAACACACATTCTCCTAGGACCTTGTTCTCTAGTTTTAAAGATTTGTGATTCTTTGACAAATAACTGAAGATGCAGCATATTACTGCAAGCATAAAACATTATGGTATTACATGAGATGATCATAAACTAACTGAAACCTGAAAGGGAAAAAGAGGCATGGAAGAAAGATGTGCTTTTCATCAACTAGAATAAAAAGATCTTGGTTTTAAAACTTACTACCTGACACAGTTGTTCTCCATAGATAGATCTCTTCTTCAAATAAATTGGGTCTTAAATTCTTGTCAAATTCTGAAACACATGAGTTGGAATCTACATATCATGAATTTTCTTTGTCCAAATTTGAATACAGAAAGAGGATAAGCTCCAGTTTGCTGTAATTTTATTGATAAGGAGTAACCCTGGTTGCACAGTGGTAAAAGCGCTCAGTTGCTAACCAAAAGCTTGATGGTTCAAAACCAGTGGCAGCCCCATAGGAGAATGACAAGCAGTCTGCATCTGTAAAAGGTTTACAAACTTGGAAACTCCATGGGGCAGTTCTACTCTGTCTTATAGGATCTCTCTAAGCTGGAATTGACTTGATGGCACTTGGATTTTTTTTTTTAATTTATTTATAAACAAAGGAAAAGAAGAATCAGGTGTTACAAAATGAAAGAGCAAATGTGCCTACTCCATCACAAAACCAAAAAACAAATCAGTTGCCATCAAAATCGGTCCTACTCACAGCGCCTCTATAGCACAAAGTAGAACTTACTTACAGAGTTTCTTTCCCAAGAGTGGCTGGTGGATTCAAACTGCTGGCCTTTCAGTAATCAGCCGTTGTCATTAACCGCTGAGCCATAACGGCTCCATATATTAAGTATATAAAGAAAGCATAAATAAAGGCTTTACATACATTACATAATTTAAGTTTAATAATAGCCGTGTGATAGAGATCATTCTTTTTGTGCAAATGAGGAAATTGACGTTCTGAGAAGTTAAATGACTGGTTAAATAATCCTTGAGGTCATATAGCCAAGATATCGGCAACATGATGTATCCTACAAATGCAATGAAAGAATCATCAAAGCCAAGAGCGAATAGCTTGTTTCTATTTATTTGAATTACTGCCACTCACATTAAGCGCAGATCAATTATGATATAAAGAAAACCCAAACCCATTGCCATCGAGTTGATTCCAACTCATAATGACCCTATAGGAAAGAGAAGAACTGCTCCATATAGTTTCCAAGATGCTCTTGTGGATTTCAACTGCTGATCTTTTGGTTAGCAGCCTTTGGACTTAACCACTATGTCACCTCGCTTTCCAATTATGATACAGATTATTGAATTACATATTATTTTAGCTTGTTGTTTTGTTTTAGGAAAATAGTACAGCCAGCATTTTAAAAATTTTAATGATTAGTTTTCATTATTTGACAAAAATTGCTACATATTATCTCCCTTCCATTAACCGCTGAGCCATCACGGCTCTGTATATTAAGTATATAAAGAAAGCATAAATAAAGGCTTTACATATGTTACATAATTTAAGTTTAATAATAGCTGTGTGATAGAGATCATTCTTTTTGTGCAAATAAGGAAATTGACATTCTGAGCTATCTGCTATTCTAAGGACTTAAGGAGTATTTTAAGCTAAAGACTAAAGTGTTAGTTTTCTGTTTCTTGTGGAATGAGAAATTTATAATGTTTTCATGGTTTAATCAATGTCTTTTAAGACAAAATAGTATTAACAAGCTATTAAGAGAAATCAATAAAAATTAATAAATATACTGGAAAATTATGACAATATTTTGGCTTCAGTTTAAAAAATGCCAATAATTATTATCATATTTAGTGTTCCAATTATAGAATAGATATGCTTTTACTATGACAATAACAATCGTCTCATCTAACCACTCCACATTTCTCTGATGATTGCCAATAAGTAATGATATATTGTTAACCAGACTGCCAAGCCAAGTGCTGTCCAGTCGGACCCAACTCATGGCAACCCTAGGGGCCAGGGTAGAACTGATCCCCAGAGTATTCAAAAAGCGCCTGGTGCATTTGAACTGCCAACCTTGTGATTAGCAGTGGTAGCACTTATGTTAACCAGACTACACATATATTTTCTCTGGATAGAGAGAATATTTTCAGTTCAACGAGGAGGTCAGTAAGATAACGACATCAAAATATATACATGGGGAACTCATAGATTTGAGACGTTGTAATGTTATATGCTCCAGCTCATTGATTTCAGAAAGAAATTTGCTAAGTTTATATTTTGCCAACAAACGAAATTTTCCTGCTACCTACAGAAAATGTATTCTCATGTTGTTACTTAATATTGATTAAATAACTATTATTGCACATGGAATACACATAAAGCTGCCATTCACAGATAATATTTCTTGCTTTGAAGCAGAAAATATTGAGCATGCTTGTCTGTGTTCTCTGCTTTCTTAAAGAAAATAAATGTGTTCATTTTATTACACATCTTAGCAGCATAAACTTGAAGGGAACACTTGAGAATTTAACCTAAGTAAATCTCAAGTCACCACTGAAGGAAACTATTTTGTGATGTGCAAAACACAACCACATTAATGTCTCTTGGATTAGCCTATCAAGAGGCACCTGATAGTGTTTCCTTCTGTTGTACACAAGGTGGCTGTGAGTCAGAACTAACTCAGTGGCATCTAACAACAGCAGTAGAATCTGACCTCAAGGATCCTTGTCAGACCTGTGAGAAAGAATTCCTCAGGGAGAGTTGCCAGCCCCCCAGAGAAAAATCTTGACTGCAAAATGAAAGCTCTTCAAAGTTGGGCAGCAGCAGAGTGCACCACTGAGTTCAGGGTTGGGCTTTTATAGCCTGTTTACCCCCTGGGTATCGTTGGGGACAACAAATCAGGGATGGAGATCTAAACATTTCTTTCTTTGGCCAGCAGGCAGCTGCTTGCCCCTTGATTGCGCACGTGCATGAGACTTCAAGATGGTTCCTGCCACAGTCTTCTGAGACTGATAGTAGGACTTATTTTGGGGTGTCCCACCTGCGCAGTTTCTTGTTTCCTTGGTTCAGTTCCTCCGTCCTGATGGCAGCTCTCTGGTGCCCACGTTGGAAGGACCCTGGAGGTCAAAGCCGAATTTTCCGCTGGTGTCGGGGAAAGCTGGTTTCATCTGGTTCCTTCTGAAAAACTACTCTGAGGAAGTTTACACAGTCATGTGTGACTTATTTCAGCATCCCAAAACCGAAAACCAAACTTGGTGCCGTGGAGTCAATTCCGACTCATAGGGACCCTGTGAACAGAGGAGAACTGCCCCATAGAGTTTCCAAGGCCACCTGGCAAATTTGAACTGCTGATCTTTTGGTTATCAGACATAGCACTTAACCACTAGTCACCAGAGGTTCCCTCCATGTCCCAGCTTGTGGTTAAGCTTTGTGTATTTTTATCCTATGCTGTTTATATCTTTGGTCACACTGTTTACTTGAAAGCTGTCGACAGAGGCCTCTGGGCTCCTAGTATCATCATGACAAACGTAGATTTTAAATGACTTAAGGGATTTAGTTCTTAACCTTCATAAGTATGAAACATAAGCACAAATTGTTTTGTAGCCTACAACAAAGCCAGAAAACATAGGTTGGAAATAGGGAGAGTTAGCAGGTAGAAAGAAAGTTTATAGCACAAGGCATTAAGGAACTGTGGGCCAGTTTAAAGTGACTCTGGAACTGTGAGAATGTAGGAGATGCTCTAAAAAGAAATAAATGTTTATTGGTGCTAATACCCAGCTGTGCCTCTTCCAAAATCTTGCCTGATGTTTGCCTGAAAGAAACTTACTCTTTCCTAGCTTTGAATCAAAAGAAAGGAACTTACAGTTTTCTAGTCAGGGTGCTGGATTAAAAAAAAATTTTTTCTTTCTGCTGTCAGGTGCCTCAAATAATAATGAGAAGAAACTGATATTTAAAAATTGTAATAAACAGACCATTACAGAATACCAAATAATATTGTAATTTATAATGGCTTGTATAAGATAAAAGTTTAAAACGCAGGTTTGGAATCAGGGTCACGTGAGCATGGAACTTGGTCTTGCCACTTGCTGACTGTGTTGGCTTGAGAATGTTACTTAGTCTTTAAACCTCAGTTGTCCAGTCTACACAGTGGGTACAAATCGGTAAAGACTTCATGAGGCTGTTGCATGAGATCAAATGAGATTATACATCAAATGATATGTATATATACATATATATATTTCAGTAGGCAAAGTACTTGACTCATAATAAGCACTTAAGTTAATATTCTCTGATTAAAAAAATAAAATAAAATACTGAGAATTTGACAGTTGAAATGATGATGATGATGATTGAAGGAGAAGCAATAGCTTTGTAAAAGCAATATAATACATGTTTGACTTTATTTTTTTCTCCTTTATTTTCAGTGTGCACCTAATTGGCCTATTGGTTTGGCAATGCGATATTTCTGTGAGCCCAGTTTCAGCTCTAGTAACTGACATTTTTAATACCTCCGATGGTGGACGCTTCAAATTCCCAGACGGGGTACAAAACTGGCCAGCACTTTCAATTGTTGTAATAATAATCATGACAATAGGTGGCAACATCCTTGTTATCATGGCAGTAAGCTTGGAAAAGAAACTGCATAATGCCACCAATTACTTCCTAATGTCCCTAGCCATCGCTGATATGTTGGTGGGACTACTTGTCATGCCACTGTCTCTGCTTGCCATCCTTTATGGTAAGTACAATTCCATTTGTTTTTCTGTCTAGATGTATGTCAGGTATCATGGAAATTATTGTTTCTGTAGTATTTGGAAAATGAAGAAAGACGAAAAATAATTGGATATGCTTGTTAAATAATTAGTAACAAGCTCTTCAAAAACTGAAACACAATTTGTAAAATATTAAAATCTTACATAGATGCTTTATTGCTCAATGTCATTTGCAAATAATGAATGAACATTGCATTAGAATACACAGGAGGGGATAGGGAAAATGCATCACTCATAGCTGAGTTCTGGGAAATACACATACGTGGTACCATATCAAATATAAGGAATGAAAAATAGGCTTATCATCTTTAATAAATATATGTAAAGTAATCCTTTTGTGTTTCTAAACTAAGTGCTTGGTACTTAATAATCCATAAACAACAAGTATTATCCTTCCTTAAGCAGTCTATACTTTTTGTTTTCACAAGCAGACAGGGATAACAAAATTAATTACTAACCATATAACTGCAAGTTCACGTCATCACTATAAAAAGTAAGAAAATGAAACACAATATATTGATGTGAGGAGATATATATATGTCTATGAGAGGTTTTTAATTTTTCTTTTGGTATGCTGCCATCTTTTTGTTGTATTCATTTTAACCTGAAGCTTTTCTCCAGTAAATATTTATGACTAAAAATCTTATGCAAAGCTGAGAGTGTTTTTAATACAAAGCTGGAGAGCCCCGTTTAAGTTTGATTGCTGATATGTTCATCTGACAACGGAATGAAAATAGTTTCTTTGTTTCTTCTAGTGTATAATGGAACCGTGCTAGATGGAATAACACTGAGAGTGTATCAAATTTTTAAATCCTAAAGAAGATCAATGCATCTAGAAAACAATCTCTTACGGGAGTTAATAGTTAATTGCCAGCCAAGGCAAATGCCGTCGAGACTAAATAATACAGGGACAATAGATTATTTTAATAGATATTTTATAAACAGTGTTTTCAGAAATATTCTTATATTCGCTGAATTTTAGTGATGCATTAATCTCAAATTGTCAGTATTTTACCTGCTCAGTATTTTCTCACTTTATACCTCCAAAATTATGTAAGCAAAGCTTACTGAAATAAGGTGAAAGAAACTGTGATTTAGAAGTTTATCTTGTGGTATAGGTTTCATTTTGCTAGTTTCATCCTTTAAAAAACGTGTGTGGTCAAATAATGACATCAGGGTGGCTCCAAATCTCCTAGCACATCTGTTACCCTCCTGAACAATAAAGGAAACAAAAACAGCTAGGTAATACATGCACACTACCATCGAGTTGATTCCGACTCACAGTGACCCTGCAGTACAGAGCAGAGCTGCCCCACAGAGTTTCCAACGAGCCGCTGATGGATTTGAACGGCGGACCTTTTTACTAACAGCCATAGCACTTAATCATTACGCCACGAGTGTTTTCAACAGAAGGAGGTAAAAAGGAAGGGAGGGATGATTTGGTAAAAGTGTAGTGAAAGGCAAAAGAGACAGGCGGGGAGAATTTATCATTTTACAAGATTAAAACACACACACACACACACAATCTAAAGACATCACTCCTGCTATTGCCCTCAAAATGTCCTAAAAGCCCTCTACTAAAGAGATCATAATTGCTTACACTGAGAGAAGAGGGCGCTCCGGAACTTAGAATATTGGAAACCATTGCTTTCTAGTTGATTCCAGCTCATAGCAACCCTGAAGGACAGAGTAGAACTGCGCCATAGGGTTTCCAAGGAGATGCTGGTGGATTCATACCACCAGTCTTTTGGTTAGCAGCAGGACACTTAACCACTGTGCCATCAGGGTCCTAGAATTTTGGAAACCATCCCCAAAGTGTCAGCCATAGCCGTAGAAACTCAGAGATACAAGCAATGTTCATATTTACCAGTCAAGTATAAAAAGAAAATTAAACATGAAAATCAAAACAAGGAAATTAATGAAAAATCTCGCTGAAAAACAAGAACGGTCAAACAGATGAAAACTATGTAACACAACACTTCAAACCAAACTGAGTATCCCCAAACAAGCATTTGAAGCTATGATAAAAATGCCTCGATGTTAAAATCTAGAAAATAATAGAACAGCATAAATATTTAAAATTATAATCCAAGAAAATTTTCCAGAAGTAAAAGAATGTCTGAATCAACACATTAGTTAGGCCAATCCAGCGCCAGAAAAACTACAACAAAGAAAAGACTGAACTGTAACGACCAACTCTGAAATAAATAGGAAACAGTAGATTTTAAATAAAGAGAAAATGTCCTCAGTAATTCCAGGCAAAAAGGAGAAATAATTTATAAGGGTGAGAGAATTAGACTGACTTCATGCTTCACAAAAATCAAAAAGCAAAGCAACAATGAAGCAATATTTTTACAACACTAAACAATTTATGGACCATTCTTTCAAAGGCAATCTATTGGATAAACAGAGCAGTGGTTCCCAAAGGCTTCAGGTAAGTGAGCAATTCCAAGTGAGCATCTTTTATTTATTTATTTTTTTCATGAAATTGTTATGCATGTTGATTCTGGTGGTGGTTATACAGATATATGTGTTTGTCAAAACTTGAGCTATATACTTTAATGTATGGTTTTAAAAGAGTGAATTACACTGTATGTAAATTATATCTTAAATATTAAAAAACGCTCAAATAATGACAGTCTTAAACAATGATTTTATATCCACAAGATCTTAAAAAATATAAGGGTGGGTGAGATTCGTTAGCAAAGAGCTGACTGGAAAACTTCATCAAAAAGACTGATTCTAAGCATTTAATATGCAGGTAGTCTCTTATGACACATTCAAGTTGTCATGAATCACACTTATACATGTATTTTTTTACATCTTTTCTTTATTAAAATACACTACATGAACGTTGCAGACCGTAATTTGCTGATATTATCATTCTCACACCGACTCCCACAAACAAGTAAAGATCAGGTTTATAAAGATACCAATAATAAAAGGCGATGATAATGAAAACAAAAGAAATACAATGAGATATTCTACTTACATCAGAACTACCTTACCATGGAGTTGTCAGAATGGAACACCATCTTAAGTAGGTGACCTATCTGTGCTCAGATTTACAGTTAGGGCAAAAACAAGGGCAGATGAATTCTGTATTATGTGTTATATCAAGCCCAAGCGAAGCCCACTGCTGTCGAGTCGTGTCCAACTCATAGCGACCCTAGAGGTCAGAGTAGAAATGCCCCAGAGAGTTTCCAAGGAGCGCATGGTAGATTTGAACTGCTGACCTTTTGGTTAGCAGAGGTGGCACTTAACCAACTACAGCCACCAGGATTTCCCTATGTGTTACATGGTACATAGTGAACGTTATGTGTTCTAACCAAATAGGAACAATATAACTAAAAACTGAAACGAGAAGAGAAATGGAAAAGGCAAGAGGAAAATAGAAAAATCATTAAGTTTTCTAAAGGCAAGAGATTAGGGTTAAATAATACCATAAAAAAAAAAAGTCAACCAGATAGTAATAGACTTAATGAGACAACAAGGGTATAAGTCCATTAAATGCGATAAAAATATAAAGGTAACCACTAGAATAAAAATATAAACCTTTCTAAATATCAAATAACATAACAAATAGAAGATGTCTCCCTCTCAAAAAATTTTACTAGAGGAAGACACGCAATCAAACATCATACATCCAACATTATGCCATAATATAATGTGGCAGAATTTAAACCAAATTTATCAGCAATATCAATAAATTTGAATCAACCTAAATCGTTAAAAGATTTCTAATTTGGCTTTAGAAAGAAAGACCCAACTATACGGTATATATAAGAACAACACTTAAAACAAAGTGATTTGAAAAGGCTGAAAATAAAAACGTAGGTAAAGGTGTCTAGGCAAACGGAGACAGTGAGAAAGTAGAAGCTATAATCCTGCTCAAAACACAGAACCAAACTGGTTGCCGTCACGTTGATTCTGACTCACGGCGACCTTACAGGACAGAGCCGAACTGCCTCACAGGGTTTCCAAAGAACAGCCGGTAGATTGAAACTGCTTTTGGTTTGTTTAGCAGCTGAGCTCTTAAGCACTGCACCACCAGGGCTCCTTGATCTTGATAGCTGACAAAATAAATTTGAAGTAAAAGAAAGCTGTAAAAGTAGGAAAGAAAGACGCTTGTTAATGATAAAAGCCACTATTAGCAACAAAGATACAGCAGTTACAAATATCTATACATGTAATAAACAACGTGGCAACTGCTTTTATAAAGTACAAAGTAAAAAAATAATCTGCAAGGATACATTAATGCATACATTCTAGTAATAGGAGTTTTAACAAACCACATTCTGTACAAAAAAGATTTGACAACAAAATAAGAAAGTATATAGATTTTCAGAGATGTGGACTGAAACTTAGTGCCTGTAATAAAGAATGTACCTTCTCAAATGTACGTGGGACATTCACAAAAGTTAATCGCTTCTTAGGTCAGAAATAAACCAATAGAAACTTCTATAAAGTAGAAATATTAAAAAGCCCTTTCTGATAACAATGCAGTAAAACTAGAGAATACTGAAAGTGAAATACTCAAGGCTCTCTCATCTCAAAGTTAACGTATCTCTTTGGAAACTACTGACAACAAGACTAAGTGTTCCAGTCTCTGAACACAGGAGGCCTTTCCAGCTGCTTAGATTTTCTTCAATTTCTTTCAGCCACATTCTGTACTTTTTGGTGTATGAGTCTCCCATGTTCCTAGTTAAATTTCTTCCTAGGTATTTTATTCTTTTAGATGCTATTGTAAATAGAATTCCATATCAGCTTGTTCATTACTGGTGTATAGAGGAGGCTCATCTTCTTTAAAAAAAAAATCTTAAATATGTAACCCCCAGAAAGCCCAGTGCCATCGAGTGAGGTCCAACTCATATTTGATAATTACACAAAAAAAATGAACAGTTCTAAGAGAGGATGATATAGATATACTACTTCCCTGCTCTTCCCGCTTAAATACAAATAAATACTGTGTAAATGATTTAGCAGGATGTGGACTGGCTGGGGAAATAAGAACTGAAGCTCAACAATGAAGTGAATTACTTTGGTTTTCTTTTTATCTCCTACATAATACCCTGGACTAGGCAATTGAGAGGCCTGAAACTCAGGACCACCAACAGACATAGACAGACAAATAAAACAAGAAAAGTTAACTTTCTTTGGGGGGGGGGCAGGGTGCGGAAAAGAGAGGCCTAGCAAGAAATTAGCAAGGATACTCATACCCAGTGACAGAGTGGACAGTGGAACTCAGGTGTAAGACTGGATCTTTTCTGTCTGAGATCAAAAAACAAGGTCAGGAAGTCTGCTGTTACCACTCTTATTCAACATTGAACTGAAAATTCTAGCCACTGCAATAAGACAAATACATACAAATGTCTGGACATATGAATCATAAAGGGAGAGTAAAACTATCCCCATTTGAAGACAACAATCTGATTATGTAGAAAATTCTAAAGAACACACGAAAACCCTTCTGGTACTAAGTGAGTCAGACAAGGTCATAGAATAAAAGATCAACAAGTAGAAATCAAACACATTTTTATACTAACAATGAGCATATAGAAACTAGAATTAAAAATACAGTATCACTTATTATCGCTCTGAAGAAAGCACTCTACTCAGGTATAATTGTAATAAAACATACACTGAATTTGAATCCTAAAAATTACAAAATGCTGATGAAATAAAGACTTAAATTAATGGGATTGCATACTGTGTATGCTTGTGGATTGTAAACTCAACATCCCCCCAAAACCAAGCCCACTGCTATTGAGTCAATTCCAACTCGTAGCAATCCTATAAAACAGAGTAGAACTGCTTCATAGAGTTTCCAAAGAGTGCCTGATGGATTCCAACTGCCAACCATTTGGTTAGCAGACATAGCACTTACCCACTATACTACTAGGGTTTCCAAGACTCAAAATAGTATGGATCCCAAACCCAAACCCACTGCCGTCAAGTCGATTCCAACTCATAGCAACCCTATAGATCAGAGTAGAACTGTCCCAAGAATTTCCAAGGAGGGCCTGATGGATTCAAACTGCTGACCTCTTGGTTAGCAGCCATAGCAGTTAACCACTAAGCAAACCAGGGTTTCCAAAGTACAGATGAATTCTCCTCAAACTGATCTATAGATGTAATACAATTCCTGTCAAAATTCCAGCAAGGTTCATTTTAGACATAAGCTGATTCTAAAATTTATACTGAAAGGCACAGATCCTTGAACAGCTAAAACGATCTTGAAAAAGAAGATTAAAGTGGGAGGAACTACTCTACGTGGTGTTGTCGAACCGAGCTCCATAGAGTTTTCTGTCTGTAATCTTTACAGGAGCGTATTGTCAGCTCTTTTCTTCAGCAGTGACACCGGGTGGGCTCAAACCACCAACCTTTCAGTTACTAGCCCAGCGCACATCATTTATACCACACTGGAAACTATTACTTGATATTAAGGAAGTTCACATCCCCCAGGTACTCCTTGAAAACCATACTGGGGACAGTTCTGCTTTGTCTTAAAAGTTCTCCTTTGTCTTACAAGTTCTCTACGAGTCAGAATCAAATGGATGGCAACAGTTTGGCTTGTTTTTATACAGCTGTAATGGAGTCCTGGTGGTTCAGCGGTTAAGAGTTATATCTGCTAACCAAAAGGTCAGCCATTTGAATCTGCTAGCTGCTCCTTGGAATCCATAGCAGGCAATTATACTCTGTCCTGTAGAGTCACCATGAGCCAGAATCAAATGGACAAACAAGGCTTTGATTTAGTTTTTGGACATAGCTGTAATAATTGAGACACTGTCTTACTGGTGGGGGAACAAACACAAGGATTAGTAGAACAGAGCAGAGAAAGTGGAAATAAACCCTCACAAATATGTCCAACTGATTTTTGACAAGGAGAAAAACAATTCAATGGTGGAAGAATGGGATTTTCAACAAGTGGTGGCAAAACAATTGGAATGTCATTGAAAAGAAGTGAATCTTGACCTATACTTCACTCCCTATATAAAGATTAATTCAAAGTAGACTACAGACTTCACTGCCAAATGTAAAACTATAAAAAAAGAAAAAAAAAAAAGGAGAAAATCTTCAGCATATAGGACTAGGCAGAAGGAAATTTGACACCAAAAGGATGAGTCATAAAAAGAAACATGATAAATTGGACTTCATCGAAATTAAAAGCTTTTGCTCTGTAAGACACCCTGTTAAAAACATAAAAGCATAATCTACAGAGTGAGATAAATTTTTGCAAACTGCATATCTGACAAAAGACTGGTGTATTAGTTTCATATGACCGCTATACCAAATTACTGCAAACTAGGGGGCTTAAAACAAGAGAAATTTACTATCTCACAGTTTTGGCAGCTGGAAGTCTAAAATAGGTCTCACAGCACTAGAATCAAGGTTTCAACAGGGCATCCTTCCATCCATAGGTTCTGGCCAGTCCATTCCTTGCTTCTCCCATCTGGTAGTTGGAGTCCCTGCTTGTGGCTTCAACACTCCAGTCTCTGCCTTGGTGGTCACATTGCCTTTCCCTGTTCTTTCTGAAATGCCATACTGCTTCTGTCTTGCAAAGATACATGTGATGACATTTAGAACCCACATAGATAGTCCAGGATAATCTTTCCGTCTCAAAATTTTTAACCTACATTCATCTGCAAAGATCTCCCCTTTATTGACCATTGAAGATAATATTCACAGGTTCTATAGTTTGGGTACTGAATATCTTTTGGAGGGCTATCTTTCATCCTATGTAACTAGTATTTACATCATATAAAGAACTCTCAAAATAATTTTTTTAAAAAAAGTAGTAATCTAATCAGGCAATGGGGGTGTGGGTACACGTATTTCACCAAAAAAAAAAAAACTCATAGGTGTCCAGTAGTAAGCACCTGAAAAGACTTTCATCATCATTAACCATTAGGGAAGCACAACTTAAAACCACAATGAGATATCACTACACACCTATTAGAATAACTAAGTAAAAATAGTGACAACATGAAATGCTGACAAGGATTCCAAGAAACTTGATCAGTCATACATTACTGAAAGGAATGCAAAATGTTACAATCACTTCGGAAAACAGTTTGGCAGTTTCTTAAAACCTAAACATGGGATTACCATGCAGCCCAGCAGTTGCGTTCCTGGGCAGTTATCCCAGAGAAATGAAGACTTAGTTGGGACAAAAATCAGTACCCAAATGTTCATAGCAGGTTTATTCATAATAGTCCCAAATTGTGAACAACAATCCTTCAATGTGTGAATAGTTAACAAGCTATGATACATCCATACCATGGAATACTATTTAGCAATAAAAAGGAATGAAATACTGATTCATGCAAGAACATGGATGAATCTTTAGAGATTAATGTTGAGGGAAAAATACCAGTGCCAAAGTGTCACATATTATATGCTTCTAATTATGTAACATACTTTAAATGACAAAATTACAGAAATGAATAACAGATTAATGAGCAGCAGGGTTCAAGGATGGGATTACACGGATAGGACGTAAGAGTGATTATGTAGGGACAAAAGGAATAATTCATATTAAGTTTTAGATAGTCATACAAGTGTTCTATAATTTCACTGTATCAGTGGTAATATTCTAATTGTAACATAATAGTATAGTTTTGAAAGATAATGGGGCCTTGATCACTCTGGAGGAATAGCATATATATCCATTGTCACTGAGTTGATTTTGATTCATAGTAACCCTATAGGACAGACTAGAACTGCCTCATAGAGTTTCCAAAGCAGTAAGTCTTTACAGAAGCAGACTGCCACTAAGCCATCAGGGTTGCTTAATTTAAAAAAAACAAAAAGCTATTGTCCTCAAGTTGATTTTGACAGTAGTGACCCTATAGGACAGAGTAAAGCTGCTCCTGTAGGGTTTCCAAAGAGAGGCTGGTGAATTTGAACAACCAACCCTTTGATTAGCAGCTGTAGCTCTTAACCACTATGCCACATTTATATTTCCATTTTACTTTATTATGTATATATTATACCCAGGTGGCTTAGCGGTTAAAAGCTGTGACTGCTAACCAAAAGACTGGCCATTCAAGCCCACCAGCCACTCCTTGAAAACCCTACAGGAGCAGTTCTACTCCATCCTATATTATTGTTATGAATTGACTCTATAACAATAGATTTGGATTTGGAAATATAAATGTAGATTAAAGAAAGCAGAGATCTATATACAAAATTATTTGAGAAATTACATAATTTGCTGAGAATGGTTTTCACCTCAGAGTTAATGAAAAATTAAAAAGCAATTACAGTAAATTGTCCTTGGCATCATTTGAGTATAAATTTATACAGATTTCAGTTAAATGCCTAACTGAAAATCATATTTTCTCTAAATAATACTCCAGAGGAGGTGAGTTTTCTAGACCTCTGTCAGCCCCAAATCTATATTTCAATCACATCTCAGACATTTTCAATACAATTATGATTTTTTTCCAGCCACCACTTCATAATCTTCAAAAACATTATGAAGCCAAAATAAGAAAGTATAAAAATGAGTGCTATGAAGCCTTTACTTTTCCATCATGAATTCTCCTGCAATTGCACAAATACCGATTGATTTAGGCGAATAAGATACCCTGCCTGCAAACCCAACTTTGATGTTCCATGGTGATGGCATTCAAAAGAGCTGTCTAAAAAAAAGCAAAATCTCTCAATATTTACATTCACCAACAGAAACGTTTTCCTCCTCACCTGCTTAAAGTCACCATTATATAGGCATCACATATAGTATAAATGTATCCAGTTGTAATTTTGCTAACAGAATTGTATTCCACAATTTTAATTTACAAACATCATTTTATTATCCAACAGAAAATAATTCCTAGTCAAAATCACAATGTTTTGGGAAACCAGTTCTCTCTCCCTTTCTTATCTCCTGCCAAGATTCCCAGAAGGAGTTAGATGTTTCCGCTGCTGTAGGCTATAGAGGAATAAAAGCTTAGAACACACATACATGTTTACACATACACACACTTAAAAGACTAATAAACAGCTACCCACCATGTATGATCTAAAGTCTCTTTTCATGCACATAAATCTTCTTCACAAAGTATTAATAATGATAAACAACTTCATACATAGTGAAATTATATCACCTTATTCTAAACAATATTAGTGATAATTCAACTTAAAGAAAATTGTTCTGTTATTAAAATTCCTATAAATTCCTATTTTATCTTTCCAGAAGGATGGTTATTCTGAAATAATCAAGTATACAGACCTCTCTGTCAGATACAGCTATCCATAAACAAACAGAAGAAACACTAAATTACTACCAGGACAAATTAACATCTGGTTCACAAGTAACTATTAATAGAGAAAAAAGAACACATGCAAATTGAAATAAATATAACTACATAAGCAAATATTACACTTGGAAACAAATAAGCATACTTCTTTACTCATATAAAAAATTTCATTAAAAAGTTTGCAATAAATATTGAATCTTCTGTTTGAATCATTTCCCTTCTTTTGCATGGCATGGGTACTTTGATCTTGGGAAAAAAAACTGTGTGGGAAAACTCAGATTAATAATTTTCAGCATTCCCATAATGGTGACAATTTTATTCTACCTTCTTGTGTAAATATAATTTTTTTCCATAAAATTGCACCCTTCATTTTTCAATGGTAGGAAGAAAAAAATATTCAAGGCCAGGTTTGCAGATATTTACAAATTTGAACATAGCAATCATAATTTCCTAGTGCCTACAGTTCAAGTTTTGTGTACTCTGATTCTATATTTTGAGGTCTTATCCTGTTGCATGGCAGGCCTTTCAGGTCACCTGGCTGGTTGCCATTTACTAGCTTTCAATGGGAATCAATTTAGCATCAATTATTCCTTCATCAGTTTTGACTACTCACTACGCATTTGGGGCCGTACTAGACACTGGGAACATTGCAGGAAGACACAATGAATATGGCCCCTGTCTTCATGAAATCCACAGTCTAGTTGAGGAGACAGAGGCAGAAATGAAGCAAAGATCTGGGTGGCATTCTCATTTTAGAATCTGACATTCATTCACAAAGTATTTTCTATCTAAGCGATCCCTGCTATCAGCAACTTGAGCTTGATTTGTTGATATCCATCCTACCATCGAGTATATTTACACACTAGAGCGTCTGGTTTACTAAGTCTTCGTTTATTCTTTCTAACTTGGTATTCTCCTTCCTAGTAGTACATTCTAATGTTTAGATTCAATGTCCTCCATACTTATTTAAAATTAAGAAATATATATACGTATACTTATTAAGGAAACCGTAATAGCATACTGATTAGGAGCTATGGCTGCCAACCAAACGATCAGCTGTTCAAATCCACCACACACTCCTTGGAAATTCTACTGGGGCAATTCTACTCTGTCCTATGGGGTCACAAAGTCAGAACCTACTTAACAGTAATGGGCGGGGTCATGTATATTAAAATTGCGTCTTTAAAATGTGACTACTTTGGCATAAAAAGTATATCCTTTAAAATACTAAATGAACAACATTTGGTTTAAAACTTAACCAATCTGGCAAATTTAATCCAACCCTTTCCTTTGATTTTCTTTACTAAATTCGCAAATCTCTAAGTCGTACTTAACTTTACACAGTGGTCCTCAAGCTTGTACTTTCCAGTGTATTTATCTCAACTCCTTGGGTTGTTTTTGGACTTTTGGTGCTTTATATAGTCTCATTGTTGAGCGAAATAGAGCCTAGTTTTCTGCCATCTTGCATGCTCTCAGGTCTGATCCTTCTGCCTTACTCTTTATGGAGTAACCACTTCTCAGCAGAGCTTAGTGAGCCTTAGAAATCACTGTTTCACTCCCCACCCATGACTGTCCTCAACCAACTTCATTGCCATTTGCTAGCTTTTGGTGGGAATCAATTTAGCATCAATTATTCCATCATCAGTTGTGACTACTCACTACGCATTTGGGGCCGTACTAGAGACTGGGAACATTGCAGGAAGATACAATGAATATGGCCCCTGTCTTAATGAAACCCACAATGTAGTTGAGGAGATAGAGGTAAAATAGAAACAAAGATCTGGGTGGCATTCTCATTTTAGAATCTGACATTCATTCACAAAGTAGGTGTATTGGACTAAGAAGCAGATGGGAATGACTGGGGAAAACAGCCTTCCAAGTAATAAACAAAATGAAAAATGTAACTATTGAAAACTTGTCCTTCAATATAGATAGATTTGCATCATTAAACTGCAGTTCTTTATTGCATTATTATTATACATTTCTGTAGGGTTTTGGAAACCCTGGTGGCGTAGAGGTTAAGAGCTACAGCTGCTAACCAAAAAGGTCAGCAATTTGAATCCACCAGGTACTCCTTGGAACCACTGTGTGGCAGTTCTACTCTGAGTGCTATCAGTCGGAATCGGCTTGATGGCAGTGGGTTTGGTTCAGTTTGGTTTTTAAAGGGTTTAGAAACAGATGCCTACTAAAGGGAGCATCCTCCAGCCAATTGTCTATAACCCTTTTCTTGGGTAACTTCCCCCTACCAATATTTGGGGAAACTAGAAAATTTCTTTTGCAAAGTCATTGAATTAATTTATTCAGGTCCAGGAAGTTCATTCTCGGACTTCCAATTCTATATCCAGATATTATCACACAGTACTTACCACTGAGTACTCACAATGCTTTCACATATATTATTAAATTTACCTCAGCGCAACTACACTGTTCCAAGTCCACGTTGTGCTGACCACATTTCTTTTCATACATTTATAAAACACATGAAAGTTCACAACCAAATTAGACACCCAAGGGCCTTGGAGGTGTTCCTCATCATCGCTAGTACGCAGTTCGTGTATTATCACCCATCTGTGTACAAAAGTACATACTAGGTTTTCTGGTAAGGAAATCTGTTACCTCTTCCAGTTAGCATTGCTTTTTTTTCCTTTAAAGGGCTTTCAAACATTGTAAACTACATATTTCACATTTAGCCTAGTTTAAAAGAATACCAACAAAGTAATTTTTTTAAGATTTAAAAAGTTTCTTACAATTTTGTTTTCTGTCAAAATTAGGACTGGTTGTAATAATTACCTACTCAATTATTTTGAAAAAGATACGTGTATTGAACTTGATTTTCTAATCACTGGAGTACAGAAATCTGTTGATCATAAATAGGTCTGATAGCTGCAATTTCTATAAAAGTAGCAAAAAGTTTAGTGTACCATAATGTACCATAGGATTGCCAATGCTATAAAGCAAACTAACTGTTTAAGTATGTTGATAGAAATTTGGAAGGATGTGAAGATTTAAAATGGAGAAGACTAACGTTGTTGGCTAGTTACAGAACAAGGTACTGGTCTACACACCATTGCATTTACTCTTCACATTTACAATCAGTAGCATTAATTGAAGACAGTGCTTCCCAGGCATTCTATAGGAAAAAAAAAAGGATATAATAATTAATTTTATGCTTACAAAAATAATACCTCTGATATATTTATTATTGTTTCATATTTTAAATATGAAGAAACTGATGTTGAGGGCCATTAAGTAATATGCTCAAAACGTCAAAACTAATCAGTGGCAAAACTAAATATTAAGCACAGACCTCAAAAAACTCCAAAGTGCTAGTTCTTAATAATTGTTTCATGTTACATGTTGCTAAAACATCTTGTCCAAGAATAACTACATTAGAAATAAGGAACTGCTAAATTAATCCCCTCATGTCCTACAAAATTACTGTATGTCATACATATTGATCATGGTGAATTGTCTGGAATTTTATCATTCCTTTACAATGGAATTCACGTTTAGAAGATAAGCCTTCCTCCATTTTTATAATTTTGTCTTTCCATCTTTTAAAGAATTCGTTAAACTGTTACTCTTTTACTATAGATTTGTGCTTTTTAGTAAAAGATAGTTACTTTCAAATCCAGGTTCCAGAAGCAAAATTAACAGAAAGGGCTTGGGAATATATCTAGAAAGTATACATCCTTCCTCATGTTTTTCATTGTCACATCTGGGGATTTTCAGGGGTCCTACCAATGCTCAATCAGTGGAGCCCAACTTGTCCTAAATGTTTCGGAAAACCCATAGTTCTTGGGAACAATATGTGATAAATAGAATCCCCCTGATCTTTGGTTGGTTAACAAATGACAGGAAATAATCTTCTCAAATATATTAAATATCTCTCAAGGTTTGTATGTTTTGAGGTCATTCTCAATGTGAAAATAAATTCTTATTTGTCTATAAGAGGTATTACATTTCTGGATAAATGACCTATTAAGTTCTAGGACAGCGATTCTTAATATTTACATAAACCAGAGGTCATGAACTGCTGGTCACGAAATTGGCTGACTTCTGCCAGCAGGTGAGTTTTGTTTTGGCCTAGCCAGTGATATTTGTCCTTTGTAATTTGAATACCTTTTAAGGATATGAGGGTTTCCAGCTTTGATATGTTTTCTGTCACTCCCCTTTGTCTTATACCGAGCTGTTGTGCTCACTGATATCATCTACCTGGTCCATAAAAGGATGTAAGTTTGTGACAACTTGATAAACATTTTATAACCAAGATTTTCCCACATCTCAAGGCTGATGGGCGCAAGTAAGGTTACCTTGATTTTGATACCCTGAATTCACTGGCTGATTATTCCAGGTACCTACATATATCGTCTTCTTGTTGCTGCTTTGTGGGCGTCGAGTGATTCTGACTGATAGCAACCCTATAGGTCAGAGTAGAACTGTTGTATAGCGTTTCGAAGGAGGAGCTCGTAGATTCAAACTGCTGGCCTTTTGGTTAACAGCCTCAGCCCTTTACCACTGTGTCATCAGGGTTCTTCATATATCCTCTAGCAGCCGGCAAAGGCCATTCCCTTTCCCAAAGTACTTCTGGGAGTCCAGAAGGGTTGTTTCACTTGTGATCGCGAACAAGTCAACTAACATCAGGCACTGCTGAAAATTTTTGGACTTTTTATCAAGCATGTATGTATCCACTATTACCTGCCAGCATTCACTGTATCTGTTGTCACATCATTTCCCATTGGCATTCATCATCTGCCACTGGGCAGTCATCATCTATCATTGAGCATGCATCATCATTCGCTGGGCATCTGCTGAGTACCGCCATGCCTGTTGGGCATCCACAATCTCCCACCAGGCATTTTGGTCTCTGCTGATGCTCTGCCATTCCTCCATCAGCACCGTCCATGAGAATGCTGCCTGTCTGCCCAGGGTGCTGTCACCTGGTCCTGCCAAACCTACACACCCTCAAGATACCACGTAATGCTGCATTTCCTCCAGTTTTCATTACACTCAGCTATGATCCATGCAAAAAGTAGCCAAATGTCCATCTGTAACTGTGGCATTGTTTGTCATCTAAATATTGAAAAACAATGGCAGTGTCCCCTTCACAAATACCCATCTAGAAAATAGCTTTCTCTAACTTATTCTCTCCCAAAAGGTAACTCGTTCTGTAGGGCTAGTCTAGAAACCTACCACTGCCTAAGTCCTGTCCTTGGGTATCCACAAAAAGACTTACTACTGAAAGCTAAGCAGTGATCCTGTCAATCTTGTGTTTTTGCCTAGCATTTATTTCAGTATCTGATATCTTCTTGAATGAGTAAATGAGGGCATCAATTCATAAGGATAAATACTTGGGATTTCCCAGTCCCAAATATCTACAACCATCAGTCTTCACTTTTTTGCTACAATGTTTCTTCCTAACACCCTCTTTCCCTCTATTAATACATTTAATCTTTTCACTGCTGGCTCTTTCACCACTTAAGTTTTAAATCTAAGTGTAAAAAGGAAGACTGGTACCCCACATACTCACGGAAAATTACAACATGTATTGAAAAATACAGTTCAGAAGGCCTGATACGCATTCTTGTCCCTAAAGTGTGTTGCCTTTAGCCTTTCATTATGCTTTTTCTCTCTTCTTTCGTCCTGATACACAACTTTTACAGAATTATTATTGGTTTCAATTTCTATTAAATTTTAAAAATAATTTTATAAAGTTCTGTTTGCAAGGCTTATTTCATCAAGGCAGACGTGCAGTGCCATACAAGCTAAATAATAAAAACTAACATAGGATGACATCCTATGGATGCATAGAACCATAAAATTCCGACAAGATAAGGTCACTGCTTTGCCAAGTCCAATCCACTGCTGTCCGAAAAGTTGACCTTCGTTACAATTTATGGACAGGGGCAGCGTCAGGGCCGGGGCCATGCTCTCATGGGAATCCCGAAGCCCCTGGACCATCGATTGTGGTCTTTTATTGGGGAGCTCAGGGTGCACCCCTATTTATTCTCTTGTCGTCAGTGAGACTCAACTTTGTGAGCTCCATCATGGCTATCACTGGTGGTGGCCAGGGACCATCCAGTTTTTCTGGTCACGAGTCGATGTAGAGACCCACCTAAGTCTTCTGGGTTCTTTGTTCCCCATCTCGTTCTTGTCCTCGATGATCATCTGTTCCTGTTGAGTTGGGACCATTTGTTGTACCCTCAGATGGCAGCTTGGCAGCTTTTAAGGTCCCAGATGCCACTCACTGATGTGGGGTGCAGAGAGTCCTCGTTAGCAAAATGCTAGCTGTGCCAATTGCCCTCGATTTCGCCTGAGAGCATGGTCCCCGGCCCCCCGCCCCAGCTACTATATCCTTGCAATACTGGGTTAGGATGAGGGGAATACTCAAATTGTGTTGAAGTCCAGTTATTATTGATTTTCTTTCTAATGTGTGCTGTCAACGATTTCATGCAACCAAATTTCTATTAACTAATTAACTTAAACCCTCCCCCTCCTGCCCTCCCTCCCTCCCCACCCTCGCAGCCGTGAAACAGTCTTTTCTTCTATGCATGAGTCTGTTTTTAAGTTCTTATCGTAGTGGTCTCATACAATATTTGCCCTTCTGTTGCTGACTACTTTCACTCAGCATAATGTCCTCCAGTAGAAACCAGGTTAAGAGGTGTTTCTTGCAATCATCGTTGTTCTTTATCATTGCATAGTGTTCCATTGAGTATATATACCATAGTTTACCTATCCATTCCTCTGTTGTTGGGCATCTAGATTGATTTCATCTTTTTGCTCTTGTGGACTGTGCTGCAATGGACATTCGTGTGCATGTATCAGTTGGTGGGAATGGCCTTGATTCTGTAGGATATATTTCAAGCAGTGGAATTACTGGGTCAAATGGTATATCTAAAATCCATTTTTTTAAAGGAGAGCCAGATTACTTTCCAAAGAGGTTGCACAGTTTTGCGATCCCAACAACAGTGTAGGAGAGTTCCAACCTCCCCACAGCCTCTCCAGCATTTGTTGTTTTGTGTTTTTTGGATCATGGCCAACCTTGTTGGGATGAGATGGTATCTCTTTGTCTTTTTGATTTGAATTTCTTGAATAGCTAATGATCGTGAGCATGTTCACATGTTCACATGTGTTTTTGGCTGCGTGATCTCCTCTTTAGAGTAGTGTCTGTTCATCTCCCTTGCCCATTGCTTAATTGAATGATTTATCTTCTTCTTATTGATATTTTGTAGTATCTTATAGATTATGCAGATGAGGAGTCAGTCTGACATAGAGTTGCCAAATATTTTTTCCCATTCTGTAGGTCGCCTTTTAATTCTATTAATAAAGTCTTTGGATGAGCAAAAGTGATTGATTCTTAGTGGTCCTCATTTATCTATTTTCTCTTCTGATGACTGTGGTTTGTTTGACAGATTTTGAAGTCTGTCTACATTGTGTATTAAACCTTCCATTGTTGTTCCTACTTTTTCTTGGATAAGCTTTATCATTTTAGATTTGATATTTAGGTCTTTTATCCAGTTTGAGTTGGTTTCTGTATAAGGTGTAAGATACGGGTCTTGTTTCAATTTTTTGCAGTTGGATATCCCATTTTGCCAGCACCATTTGTTGAAGAGATTGTTTTTACCCCAGTTTAAATGCCTTAGGGCCTTTGTTGAACATCAACTGTTCATAGGCAGATGATGTCATCTCTGTGGTCTCGATTCTGTTCCATTGATCTGTCTGTTTTTGTACCAGTACCAGGCTGTTCTGAGTACTGTGGCAGTATAGTAGGCTCTAAGGTCTGGTAGTGAGAGGCTTCACAGTGTGTTCTTCTTTAGTAATGCTTTACTTATCTGGGGCTTCTCCCCTTTCCAGACAAAGTTGGTAATTTGTTCCTCCATTTCATTAAAAAATGTCGCTGAAACACGTATTGGGATTGCATTATGTAAGTAGATGGCTTTTGATAAAATAGACGTTTTCACAATGTTAAGTTTTCCTATCCATGATCAGTGTAGGTTTTTCTATTTATGTAAGGCTCTCCTAGTTTCTTGTAGTAAGGGTTTGTAATTCTCTTTGTAAAGGTGTGTTATTTCTCTGGTTTAGTTTATTCTTAGGTATTTTATCTTCTTAGGGGCTATGGTAAATGGCATTGATTTGGTGATTTACAAGAAGGCTCTTCTTATCTGTCTCTTTCCCTAGTTCTCTTTGCTAAGCTTCTACCTACATTGTGATTTAGATTATTACTACCATAAAGCTACCAGGGCAGAGTTGTGAGTTGATTGCCCTGACTGGGTATCTTGCCTTGTTGGACACTATTCTGCCCTGTAGAATTCTGGGCTGATTGCATTGATTGTCTTGGATGTAGGAGACTGTTCTGCCTGCAGAGTTATGCACTGATTGTGCTAACTGGATGTCTTACTTGGTGGGAGACGTTTCCACCTTACAGAATTCTAGGCTGACTGCATTGATTGGGCGTTTTGGCTGATAGAGATGGAGTAAAGGTAGAGTGAGCAGCCCCCACTTGTCTGTCAGTGGAGGCTTGCTTGTTTGTGTGATACTGGGAGCTATAGCATTGCTATATAGGTACCAGCATGGTCACCCATAGTAAACAGGCTTCAGCTAAGCTTCCAGACTAAGGTAGATGAGGAAGAAGGATCTGGCAGTCTACGTATGAAAAGAGTTAGCGAGGAAAACCTTCTGAGTAGCAGTGGAACATTGTCAGATATGGTGCCAGAAAGTGAAACTTCCCCCCAGGTTGGAAGGCACTCAGAAGATGACTGAGGAAGAGCTGCCTCCTCAAAGCAGAGTCAACCTTTAAAGACATGGATGGAGTAGGGCCTTTGGAATCTTCATTTGCTGATATGGCACTACTCAAAATGAGAAGAAACAGCTGCAAACGTCCATTAATAGTCAAAAAATGGAATAAACGAAGTTTGAGTCTAGGAAAATCGGAAATTGTCAAAAATGAAATGGAACACATAAACATCAATATTGTAGATATTAATGAGCTGAAATGGACCAGAACTGACCAGTTTGAATCCAACAATCATATGGTCTACTATGCTGGGAACAAAAACTTGAAGAAAAACAGTGTTGCATTCATCATTAAAAAGAACACTTCAAGATCTGTACAATGCTGTCAGTGATAAGATAGTATCCACATGCCTACAAGAAAGGCCAATTAATACTATTGTGTAAATTTATTCACCAACCACTAAGGCCAAAGGTGAGGAGACTGAGGTTTTTACCAGCTTCTGTAGTCTGAAATTGATCGAACATGCAATCAGGATGCATTGATAATTGCTGGTGACTGGAACGCGAAAGTTGGAAACAAAGCAGTAGGATCAGTAGTTGGAAAATATGGCCTTGGTGATAGAAATAATGCTGGAAATCACATGACAGAATTTGGCAAGACTAATGACTTCCTCATTACAAATACCTTTTTAACCAACATAAATGGTGACTGTACAGATGGATCTCACCGGATGGAATGCGCAGGAGCCAAATCGACTACATCTGTGGCAAAAGATGATGGAAAAGCTCCACATCAGCAGTCAGAACAAGACCTGGTGCTGACTGCAGCACAGATCATCAATTGCTCATGTGCTTATTCAAATTTCAACTGAGGAAAATTAAAACAAGTCCACAAGAGCCAAAGTATGGTCTTGAGTTTAAAGATCATCTCAAGAACAGATCTGATGTGTTCACCATTAATGACCAAAGACCATATGAACTGTGGAATGACATCAAAGACATCATCCATGAAGAGAGCAAGAGGTCATTAAAAACACAACAAAGAAAGAAAGAAAAGCCCAAACTAGATGTCAGAAGAGACTCTGAAACTTGCTCTCAAATGTAAAGTGACTAAAGCAAAAGGAAGGAATGGCAAAGTAAAATACCTAAACAGACGATTTCAAAGTGCAGCTTGAGAAGACAAAATAAAGTATTATAGTGGCATGTGCAAAGAGCTGGAAATGGAAATGCAGAAAGGAAGAACACATTCTGCACTTATGAAGCTGAAAGAACTGAAGAAAAACTTCAAGCCTCAAGTTCCAATAGTGAAGGACTCTACAGGGAAACTGTTTCAGTCACCCAATGCTGCTCTAACAGAAATACCACAAAGTGAATGGCTTTAACAAAGGAAAGTTTATTGTTACACAGTCTGGTAGGCTACAAGTCCAAATTTAGGATGTCCACTCCAGGGGAAGTCTTTACCCCTTGTTGGCTCTGGAGGAAAGTCCGGTATTGCATCAGTCTTTGTCCAGGGAACATCTTGGCACAGGAACCTCAGGTCTGAAGGACGCGCTCTTCTCCTGGTGCTCTTTTCTTGATAGTGTGAGGTTCCCAATTCTCTGCTTGCTTCCTTTTGCTTTTATCTCTTGTGGGATGAAAGGATTAAAGGTGGTACAAGCCATACTCCAGGGAAATTTCCTTTACAGTGGAACAAGGAGGAGGTCCTATGGAGGGATTTACAGGCCCACCCTAATCCTTTAACACAAAGCATAGGAAAATCACAAAATGGAGGACAATCACAAAATATAGGAAATCCTGGCCCAGGCAAATTACTACACATATTTTGGGAGGACACAATTCAATCCATGACAGAAACTGTTAAAAGACTCAGGGAGCATCCAAAGAAGATGGAAGGAATACACAGAGTCATTATACCCGAAAAAAGTGATCAATATTCAGCCGTTTGAAGAGGTAGCATATGATCAGGAACCAATGATACTGAAGGAGGGAGTCAAAGGTTCATTGAAGGCACTGGCAACAAACAAGTCTCCAGGAGTAGATAGAATATCAATTGAGATATTTCAACAAACAGATGCAGCGTTGGAAGTGCTCACTCATCTGTGTCAGGAAATTAGGAGGATAGCTGCCTGGCCAACTGAGTGGAAGAGATCCATATTTATGCCCATTCCAAAAAAACGTGATTCAACTGAATGTGTAAATTACCGAAGAATATCATTGATATCACATGCAAGTAAAATTTTATTCAAGATCATTCAAAAGTGAATGCAACAATATATTGACAAAGAACTGCCAACAATTCAAGCTGGATTCAGAAGAAGACATGGAACTAGGGATATCATCGCTGAAGTCAGATAGATCTTGGCTGAAAGCAAAGAATACCAGAAAGTTGTTTATTTGTGTTTCAGTGACTATGCAAAAGCATTCGACTGTGTAGATCATACTAAATTATGGCTAATGTTATGGAGACTGAGAATTCCAGAACACTTAATTGTGCTCTTAAGGAATCTGTATGCGAATCAAGAGGCAGTCAGGCAAACAGAGCAAGTGATCACTGCACACTTTAAAGACAGGAAAGGTGTGCTTCAGTGTTGTATCCTTTCACCATACCTTTTTAATTTGTATGCCGAACAAATAATCCGAGAAGCTGGGTTATATGAAGATGAACGAGGCATCAGGACTGGAGGATGACTCACTAACAACCTGCATTATGCAGATGACACCACCTTACTTGCTGGAAGTGAAGAAGATTTGAGACACTTACTGATGAAGATCAAGTACCACAGCCTTCAGTATGGATTGCCCCTCAACATCAGGAAAACAAAAATCCTCACAACTGGACCAGTAAGCAATATTGTGATAATTGGGGAAAGACTGAGGTTGTCAAGGATTTGATTTTACTTGGGTCCACAATCAAAGCCCATGGAAGCAGCAGTCAAACAATCAAAAGATGCATTGCATTGGGAAAATCTTCTGCAAAGGACCTCTTTAAAGTATTCAAAAGTAAGGATGTGACCTTGAAGACTAAAACACGCCTGACCAAAGCCACGGTATTTTCAATCACATCATATGCGTGTGAAAGCTGGGCCGTGAACAAAGAAGACAGAAGAAGAATTGATGTCTTTGAATTGTGGTGTTAGAGAAGAATGTTGAACATACCATGGACTGCCAAAAGAACAAACAGATCTGTTCTGGAAGAAGCACAACCAGAGTGCTCCTTGGAAGCAAAGATGGCAAGACTGTGTCTTACATACTTCAGACATGTTGTCAGGAAGGATCAGTCTCTGGAGAAGGATATTCTTCTTGGTAGAGTGGAGGGTCAACAAAAAAGAGGAAGAGCCTTGAAGAGATGGATTGACACAGTGGCCACAACAGTGTGCTTAAGCATAAACACGATTGAGGACATGGGGCAAGACTGTTCAGTGTTTCATTCTGTTGTTAACAGGGTTTCTACGAGTGGGAACCAACTTGTCAGCACGTAACAACAACAGCATTTCATACAACAGTATCACATTTCACATGAGTTTATGAGTGCCTATGATCTTTATAATCAGTTTGCTTAGTCCCAACAAGAGATCCTAGATGAAAATCCTTCCCGTAAATTATTTAATAGTTCGCAAGACATCTTTTGTTGCCATTTAAGTGAATGCAAAAGAAAATTTTCTTAGAATGGATGGCCAAAAAAAACACTAAACGCGTTGCCCTTGGGTCAATGTCAACTCATGGAAACCCTGCGGGGCAAGATACGACTGTCCCATAGTATTTCTAAGAAGTGGCTGCTGGATTCAAACTGCTGAACTTTTGGTTAGTAGTTGAGCCCTTAACTTCTGTGCCAGCAGGGCTCCCCAAACCAATTGCTGTCCAGTCAATTCCAACTCATGAACTATGTGCTCACATCCCTCATTCTTAGACATTATGAAACAAACAAGCATAACCTATAGGGTTGTGATGAGTCAGGAAAGGGTTAAGTCTGCTTTTTGTATTTAAACTTTATATAACCTAACAACCAAATCTGTTGCTATCCAGTGGATTCTGACTCACAGCAACCTTATAGGACAGAGTAGAATTGCCCCATTGAGTTCCAAGTAGGGGCCAGTGTATTCCAACTGCTGACCTTCTGTTTAGCAGCCGTAGCTTTCAAGCACTGCTCTACTAGGGCTCCAGCCTTTATCTGAAAGGCACTCATTGAAAGCTGCCTTTCATCCACTGAATCAAATCTCTTACAACTATGAGTCTTACATTTTCACATTTACCTGTATGTACTCCAAATATAACATTGGCACTGCACAGTATCAGTGTTCTTGAAGTAATAGCTAAAAGTAAGTTTCTTTCTCTTCCTCCTTGGTTAAATTTCTATATTCCTCTAGTGCTGGTATTTGTTTTGTGCTCCAAATAAAACATGTAAATAATATAAAATTTTCATACTCTAATTTTTTTGCATTCAGAATACAGCAGAGGCTAGCTCTTTACACATGTTTACATAACATCCCAAAACAAACAATAAATTATGTTTTTCCATGACTTGATGCCATTGCTTCTTTCAGAATAAGAGTATCAACCAAACCATCTCTAGCACTGAGTAAGATTTGTTTTTCAATGTGGTTTTTCTCACTGAGAAAAGCTTATAAAATATGGAGAAGAATTTACAGCCTATTATCTCCATTTTATTCTTATGTTACGGGATATTTGGAGGCCTTACATAGAAATATGTACAATTGCAAATTAACCTAGACCTTTGTACGTTCCGTACTGTTGCTTCCTATGTACTTGTAAGATCACAGGACTTGTGGAGTTCAGCCTATTCAGAATGAAGGAGAAAGAAAGTATTCTGAGTTAGTACCATGGGAAAGATGGACAAAGCTATTTCTGTAGAGCAAGATCTTCATTTTACATCAAGAGAATTCTTGGAACCCAAGAGAATAGCACTAGGTTATAAAAACAAAATAAAAACTTTTTCTCCTCAAAATTCTGTAGAAAGAAACTTCAAGGAAATTAAAAGAAGGGTAATAATATTTATTAAGCACTTGCTCACTCCTTTCTTTTATTTTAACCCCATCTCTTCTCTCTCAAATATTCTTCATATTTATAAGAAGAAAGAACATTTCTAGATTTCGTCTTTTAGGAACAAGTACAGACAAAGAAGTTGAGTATGTGCTATTGAACTAATAGCTGAAACTAACTTTCATATTTTTAATTTCAAATGGAAAAGTATATATTTTTTTTAAATGTCAGGCAGATAAATAAATAATGATGGCTCAGTGATTACGAGCTTGTCTACTAACTAAAAGATTGTAAGTGAGAGTCCACCAGCTGCTCCTTGGAAACTCTGTGAGGTGGTTCTACTCTGTCCAACAGCCAGCCAAGATGACTGTAAGTCAGAGTCCACTCAATGACAACAGGTTTTAGTGTTCCTTTGCAGTTTTGTTTCCCAGACATTGGTTAGGATCCTTTGAAAGAGAAATAATTAAATTAACAGTACATTAAAGTGATAGTCAGTAGAAAGGATAAATAAAAGTATACAAGCCAGAAAAGTACAAGGATAACAAAAATAAACTTACCTTACTTTCTTATCTATTGCTTTTCAAAAAAAAAATTTAGTGCCTACTAGAGCAGAGCTATGACCTTTAGAAAACTATTATATACTACAAAGGACATATAAATAACAATAATAAGGCTAATAATAGTAATAGCTATGATTTACTGTAGTTTAGGTATTTTCCAGACAGCTTTTCTCAAATGTTATATTTAAACATCACTTAATCACTTCAGGTAGGTGTTATCATTCATATTGTACAGTTGAGGAAACCTAGACACAGTTTGTACAACTAGGAAAGTTTAGATTCAACTTAAAAACCTGTGTTCCTTCCAGTCTACTTTGCTCTGTCAGATACTCACTTGTTTCTGGGCTTTACTATTTTTACATAAGAAAAACTCATCAACATAGATGCAAAAAATACTGACAAAAAATAGGAAAGGTATATATCTACAGAAAAATACATTAGGACATATTTAAGCTTATCCTAAGGTTGATTTAATATCACAAAATAAATTAATATGTTTCATAACCTTAACAGATTTGAGGGCAAAAAACAAGTGATGACAGTGCAGATGAAGAAAAACATTTGGTAAAATACAGCATCCTCTTACAGTTAAATATTTTTGAAAATTAGAAATGAAAGGTAACCTCAGATCATCTGATAAAACCAAACCAACTACCATCAAGTCAATAGCAACTCATAGGGTCCCTAAAGGACACAGTAAACCTGCTCCATAGTGTTTCTAGGCACCCCTGGTGGACGTGAATTTCTGACCTTTTTGGTTAGCAGTTATAGCACTTAACAACCAGGCCATCAGGGCTTCCAATCTAATAAAGGGTACTTTCAAATCCTGTAAGTGTTATAACTAATGGGAAAATATTGAAAGGTTTTCCTTTCAGATTGGTAACCAGACAAGAATGCTGGCCATGATCGCTTCTATTCAATATCATCCTCATGGTCTTAGCCAATGGAGTTAGCTAAAAAAGTCAGATAAATAGATGGATATAATGTAGATCTATCTAATCTTAGAAAAGCCTAAATTGGTCTTTATGATTTCTCCATTTTACTAACATTTGTTAGAATTTTTTGCACGCATCTCAGTGACTGAGGATTTCTTATATATATTTTTCTCATCAGTGTCAGCTTATACTAGTTTTGTGAAATTGAGAATGATATTGTCTTCATTTCTCCTTAATACAGATGGGAACCCCAATAGAAGCCGTAGTAGGTAGTGGTTAAGAGCTTGGCTGCTTACAAAAGGTTGGCAGTTCAAATCCACTAGCCACTCCTGGAAACCTTATGGGACACTTCTCTGTCTCATAAAGTTGCTATGAGTCAGAACTGACTTGAAAGCATCTAAAAGGAACTTTGGTAGTGTGGTGGTTGAGTGCTTGGCTCTGTTCTGCAGTTGTCCCCTCGCCCTTTTTCTGACTAATGATATTGAACTTTTCCATTGTCTCTTTCCACAGATGTACAAATTTTGATTCTTGTGTGTTCCATCCAGTGTATACAGTTTATGCTTATGTTGTTGAAAAAATGTATTTCCAGTGAATAGGTTGTTGGTCTTGCAAAATTCCATCATGCAGTCTCTGGCATCATTTCTATCACCAAAGTCATATAGTCCATATATTCCAACTGTTGATCCTTCTTTATTTCCAACTTTTGCATTCCAGTCACCAGTAATTATAAATACATCTTGATTACATGTTTTATCAAAATGTTCACAGGTTAGTTAACAATTATTTGGTGTATGTTTGAGTCATCTAGTGCTGTTCTAACACAAATACGACAAAGTAGATGGTTTTAACAAAGGAAAGTTTATTCTTACACAGTCTAGTAGGTTACAAGTCTACCATCAGGGTGTCCACTCCAAGGGAAGAGCTTTCCCTCTATCAGCTGTGGAGGAAAGTCCTTGTGTTGCATCAGTCTTTGGTCAGGGAGCATTTTAGTGCAGGAACCTCAGGTCTGAAGGATGTGCTCTGCTCCTGGTGCAGCTTGCTTGATGGTGGGAAGTTCCCAACTCTGATTGCTTCCCTTTCCTTTTATCCCTGGTAGAATAAAAGATGGTGCAAGCCACACTTCAGAGAAACTCCAGTGGAGCAGGGAGGTGACTTTAGGAGGGGATTTACAGTCCCACTCTAATCATCTCTAATCCACTCTGTTAACCACAGGCAGAGACTAGGATTTACAACATAAGAAAATCACAAAATGGAGGGCAATCACAGAATTCAGGGAATCCTGGTCTGGCCACATTTCTACACATATTTTTGGAGAGACACAATTCAATCCATGACAGTGGATATGGAATAAATGAATTAAAAGTTTACAAATACTTGAGAGTCATCTTCTTGAATATAAGACTGGATTAAATTAAATAACGTAGAAAAACAAAAAGGTGTAAAATGGCCATGCAACTTGGCTTAAGTGACGTACATTTTTTTTTAATAGTTCAAAGCTACGGTTTTATTTTCAGGAAGAAACAAACACAACAAAGCTAAATTAGAAAGCCCCAAAATGTTGCCTGGAATAATGAGGCAAGTTCCTCTTTCTATATGTTTCAAATTTATACAAGGTTTGGAGGATGAGAAAATTCTGTTAAAGTTCAGAGAATCAGTTCAATATAAGAATTGACATTTTCACCCCACTGTATTAATTAAACTGAGAAACAACTACACAGTCCCAACCCCTCCCGCTCCATCTTCTCCCCTCTACCTCCAGATCAGCTATAGATCTTTAACCACATTAATACAGATTCCGAGGAGGTTTTTACCCTCCCTCACTTTTAATTTCCCAATTCAGATGAAATAACTAGGGCATATTCATATTTCTTTAAAAATACTGCTGTTATACATTAAATTCAAGTTTTCACTTTCCTATTTCAACTTACTTTGGGGGGAAGAAATGAGTTTATCACTTCAAGTATTCTCAAAGTATACATGCTACTGTCTGTTCTTAGAAGAGTCATTAGAAAAATTACAGTTCTCAAGAAAGCTGAGACCTCCTAAGTGACAGCTTCTCAAGAAACAAATTTATTTGCTTCAGACTTTTGGCCCAGAGAAAGTTTTGTAAGAAAGATTTTGAAACAGTTTAATTATCTGTGCCACACATTGCCAAATGTTTTAGTGTAGTTTTTACTTTGTTGGTGTATGAGATTTGTGATTAATATGTTTTGTTGTGCTTTACACTTACAAAGATCAAAATATTCCAATGTTTCTTATTAACCTTAGGCATATATCCTATAGAACATTGATTCAGATGTCCCAGTGTCTCATCTGCTCATTGGGAATCGTCATTCATTCTTTTTTAGCTGGTTACTGAAGGAAGGCAAACCTATTCCAGGCCTTTCTCAGAAAAAAGAGGAAACAATTACCAGTAATTACAAGTGATCTTAAGTGGTAGGTAACAAACAAAAACAATAAAACAATAACCTCTGAAAACTTGAAAAGTGAGCTCTGAACTTAGAAATTATAGTATGGAGGTTCTGCAGTTCTTCTCAAGAAGAACTTCAGACCCACAACCAAGATAAGAAGGAAGGAAGACAGAAATAACCTTTTTTTAAAGAGTGGTTCAGATACACTCCAGATGCCTCATCTTGAAAATGGGATGTTTTAGTCAGCTAGTGCTGCTCTAACAGAAATACCACAGAGTGGATGGCTTTAAAAAAGGAAGGTTTATTCTTACACAGTCCAGTAGGCTACAAGTCCAAGTTCAGGATGTCTGCTCGAGGGGAACGCTTTCCCCCTTGTCGGTTCTGGAGGAAAGTCCTTGTGTTCAGTTAGTCTTTGTTTGGGGAGCATCTTGGCACAGGAACCTCAGGTCTGAAGGATGCGCTCGTCTCCCGGTACTGCTTTCTTGACAGTGGTATGGAGGTTCCCAACTCTCTGCTTGCTTCTCTTTCCTTTTATTTCTTGTAGGATGAAAGAATAAAGGGTGGTGCAAGGCATACTCCGGGGAAACTCCCTTTACAGTGGAGCAGGGAGGTGATCTTCTGAGGGGATTTATAGTCCCACCCTAATCCTTTAACATACAGCATAAGAAAATCACAAAATGGAGGACAATCATAAAATATTGAAAATATTGAGAATCATGGCCCAACCACTTAGCTACACATATTTCTGGGAGGACACAATTCAATCCATGACATGAGGATTGTCTTAGTCATCTGGTACTTCTCTAATAGAAACACTACAAGTGGGTGTCTTTAACAAAAGTTTATTCTCCCACAGTCCAGTAGGATAGAAGGACAAATCTGGGATGCTGGCTCCAGAGAACACACTCTCTCTGTTGGCTCTGGAGGAAAAGTCCTTATGTGGCATCAATCTTTCTGTGGTCTGAGAACATCTCAGCACAAGAACCTCAAGTCAGAAGGATGCACTCTGCTCTCGGTGGTGCTTTCTTGATGGTGTGAGTTCTGCAACTCTCTGCTTGCTTCCCTTTCCTTTTATCTCTTGTAGGATAAAAGGTGGTGCAAGCCACATTCCAGGGGAGCTCCTTAGTAAGATTTTACAGTCCTACCCTAATTTTCTTTAAACATAACTCTATTTATTACCCATAGGCACAGGTTAGGGTTTACAGCGTAAGAAAGTCACAAATGGGAGGCAATCATACAATGGGGTAATCATGCCCCAGTCAAATTACTGCACACTTTTTGGGTGGAACGCAATTCAACCCATGATAAAGATGATAATGATACTTAACTTCATTTGATGTAAGTGCTAAAGCAACCTAATAAGTACAGTACGTGGAATAGTACCTGGCATATAGTAAGCACCACGTAACTATTACCTACTATTGTTGTCCTGAAACAGATGATAAGTGATTGAGTGGTCTATGAGAGACATGACTGCATTTCCTTGTTAGGACTTAAATGTATCAGTAGATAGACACATAGATATTCCATGTAATTAGAAAACTACTCCTTTCTTCAAGATATCTGGGGACAATTTACTGCTATTTTTTGAGGGTAATCAAAAGCCTTGGAGTTTTTAAAAATCCCTAACAGTTCTAAATGTGACTATTCGCTTCTTATATTGTCTTAGTAATGAGTCTGAAATGCAGTTGTTTCCTATCTTATAAACATGGCTATTTGCATGAATCTCCCTCAGCACTGAACTAAATGTAAAGGAAATAAAGTCCAAAAATACAATTACAATAAATCGTTTCCCATATTCAGAGGATGTACAGATCACAATCAATGAACCATTGAGATTGAGCAACATTTAAGTCAACAGCAAAAAATAAATTTCCGTTTTATAGAAATTCATTTTAATAGAGTAGGTGATGAATGGATGGATGGGTGGATAAATAGATATTTCAATATTTAAATTTTTATTTTGGAACTTACATTGACAAATAAGCACTCAAACCAATACATATTAGAGATATGAAGTAGAAAGTAAAAATATGTTTTCTATCATTCATTTAGAATATGACAGTGTTTATCCTCCCATAAATTTATTCAATAGACTATGGCCCTTGTTTTGTCTGCACACAAGTTGAATACATGAAGCTGTAATCACCGACAAAAAAAAGAGCATTGTGCCATTTTGCTATAATACATGTCTCTTCAAATCAGAAACTTTATTGTATAAACAGTATCATATAAATATCCCTGATGTTCAAGATTATTCAGTTCATCACTCTGTAGTAGTGTTAAACCATTCAGACATTAACATGAAATTCAGAGGATCTAGTCAGCATGAAAGAATCATTTGAATGGGGAATTACCAGCTCACACAAGTGAAAATCAGTGGATGTCAGTGAAACTGTCTCAAGCAAGCACAGATATAGGGCTAAAGCAAGAAGTTGCAACAAGAAATCACTGATTGGCTAATTTTCAATTTATATCACAAAAGGGAGGGTTAAAATAAGTGGGGAAGGGGCTTCCATTAGATACATATGTATAGGTGAGCTACAAGGTTTTGTTACAGGGATCAACTGCGGAAGTTTTTACAGACAGAGAGATAACAATCATAGTCACAGACACTTAAAAAATATATTTTCCAGAATGGATTGTAAATACATCTTTTTTGATGTAAAACATTTCTTGTGGATGACTAATACTGGGACTTCAGCATTGGCACCAAGACCCCTTAGAAAAGCAACACCTTTCTAGTTGCCTGGTAGATTCAGATAATAGGTAGGTGCCAAAGTGTTTTACCTAAGATGTTATTTCTACGTCCTTGTCGTGGAAGAAATATTTCTTGAGGCCATCTTACCCAAATACATTTGCATCAAGACCCCCACTTAGGGTACATTCCCTCCATGTCCTGGCTTTGTTGCAAAGAAAATATCTCCTTTACTACTTCATTGCTGGCAAAATAAAGAGCCCAAAGGTCATGCATTATAAAGGTTTCAATCTAGTTTTGTAGAATGTAGCAAGGGCCAGGGTTAATTTAGTTACTTTTACCTTGGTCAAGGGGGCTGCATGAGTTTCTCCTTTACAGCAGTAATGTTGAGTATTTTTAATATGAACAAAGGAAATGCTTATTTTCTAGCAGTAGTAATAAAGGGAAACTCCCAAGATGCTTTTAAAATCAGAACAGATATGACTTTCTGACAACGCCAGTCAACAGCACAAGCAGCACATCAATCAAACTTATAAACAATAAATCTATTACAGTACAGATGTGATCATGAGATGGACAGAAAATAAGTGGCAAACACATTTGTCATGTCCTAACACATTAATCTGAACATGCTCATGAATATTTATATATGGGCATATTCATAAGTGTGAGAATGCATACTTATAAAAAACAAATGCACACACACATCAAAAGCTGACAAAGCCGTCTACAAAATTTTTCTCAATCCCTTCTTCAATTCACAGGAGGCCAAAGGAGAATTATATTATAAATAGCTAATCCATTGAATAGGAATATGATAATGGCTAATTGACCTAATCTCTATGTCTTCAATTATGGAAGCTATGCTTCATTAACTTCTCACTGTCCCTTGGACTTACAACAATTATTTTTTTAAGACTATACAATCATTAGCGTATTTAATTTTTTATTGCACTTTAGATGAAGATTTACAGAACAAGCTAAGTTCTCATTAAACAATTATTACATTTATTTACTTTATTTTTATTTGTTTGTTTTTGTCTATGTAACATTGGTTACCAAGCCACAGCATGTCAAAACTCTCCTTTCTCTATCTTGAATTCCATTTTACCAGCTTTCCTGTCCCATCCTGCTTTCTAATCCTTGCCTTGGGCTGGTATGCTCCTTTAGTTTCGTTTTGTTTTATGGGCCTGTTTCATCTTTTGCTGAAGGGTGAACCTCAGAGGTGACTTCATTACTGAGCTAAAAGGATGTCTGGGAACCATGCTATCAGAGTTTCCTCAGTATTATTCAGGTCAGTAAATCTGGTCATTTTGTGTAAGTGAAAATTTTGTTCTACATTGTTCTCCAGCTCTGTCCAGGACCCTCTGTTGTGATCCCTGTGAGAGCAGTCAGTGGTGGTAGTCAGGCACCACCTAGTTGTAGAGGACTCAGTGTGGTGGAAGCCATCGTAGTTGTGGTCCATTAGTCCTTTGGACTAATATTTCCCTTGTATCTTTGGTTTTCTTCTTTCTCCCTTGCTCCCAAAGCAGTGACATCAGTGTAGTATCTTAGATGTCCCCTTATAGGTTTTTAAGATCTCAGATACTACTTATCCACCAAAGTAGAATGTAGAACATTTTATTTATACACTATGCTATGTCAATTGAGGAAGCCCTAATGGCATTGTAAAGTGCTATGGATACTAACCAGAAAGTCAGCAGCTTAAATCCACCGGGTACTCCTTGGACACTCCATGGGGCAGTTATACCTTGTCCTACAGAGTTGCTATGAGTCAGAATCTACTTGATGGCAATGGTTTATACCAGTTGAGCTAGATATTCCCCAAGCCCTTAGTCCCCACAGTGCTCTGCCCAGCAATTTGGTCTGTCAGGGAGTTTGGATGTCTATAGAGCTTCCATGACATTGCCTTGTACAGGTTATGCTGGCTTCCCCAGTATTGTGTACTGCCTTACCCTTCACCCAAGTTACTACTTATCATGGATTGAATTGTGTTCCCTAAAAAATGTGCAGCAGTTTGGCTGGGCCATAATTTCTGGTAGTGTGTAATGTTCCTCCATGTTGGAATTCCTGCCTCTGTGATGTTAATGAGGGTGGATGAGTGTTGTTGTTTTGGTAGAGCAAGATTCAATGTGTAAGACTGTTTTGTGCCTTGAGGCAGCTTCTTATGATATATAAGGGAAAGGGAGGCAGGCTGGGATTTGGGGACCTTATACCAACAAAAAGCAGTGTGCGGAGCTGAGTGTGTCCTTTATAAAGGACCCGAGTCCTTGTGCTTCAGAAGCTTCCAGTCCAGGGGAAGACTGATGACAAAGACTTAATTCCAGTGCAAGCAGAGAAAGCCTTCCCCTGGAGCTGACACACTGAATTTGGACTTTTAGCTTACAAGACTGTGACAAATAAAATTTCTCTTTTTAAAGTCATCAACTTGTGATATTTCTGTTAAAGCAGCAATAGATAACTAAAACGTCACTTACCTGTTGTCTATTTAGTGTTTTTCTGCCCTTACCCCTCTTCTCCGTGGTACCCATCAAAGATTGTTTCTTTTTATGTGTAAATATTTTAATGAATTTTTATAGTAGTGGTCTCACACAATATTTGTCCCTTGGAACTGATTTGTTTCACTCAGAATTATGCCCTCCAGAACTATCCACGTTGTGAAATGCTTCACAGATTCCTCATTGTTTTTTCAGCTTTGCACCATATTCCATTGTGTGTATGTACCACAGTTTATCCATTCACCTGTTGATGGGCATCTAGGTTATTTCCATTTTTTTACTATTTTGAGCAACGCTGCAATGAACATGGTGTGCATATGTCTATTCTGTGAGACAATTCTTATTTCTCTGGGATATACTTCTAGGAAAGGAATTGCTGGATCGTATGGTATTTCTGTTTCTAGCTTTCTAAGGGAACACCGTATCAATTCCCAAAATGGTTGCATCCTTTTGCATTCAGCAGTGCATAAGGGTTCCAATCTCACCACAGCCTCTCCAACATTTATTTTCTATTAGAACAAGTAGCTTTTGATAAGAAAAGTTCTAATATAAATAAAAATTAAATAGTCTGTAAGAATGACATTTTCATTGCATGCTCTATCTGTATTACCCCACTTTTATTCTCCTTTGCAAAGAAAGAGAGTAGAAGATTAAATTCAAATTTTGGTTCTAGGGCTGGTTCTATTACTAAATGATGTATGTAAGAACAGGAAAATCCTCCCTAGGTGTTGGTTTCTTTCTTTATTAATTTATCCTTCTATCCACCCATCCATTCATTCAGTCAACGAGTACATATTAAGCACCTACTTTGTGACAGGCACTGTTCTAATCACAGTGGCTACATCAGTAAATAAAATGCATGAAGCTTATATTCACAGAAGGAGATACACAGTAAATGAAATAAATTATTAAACTGTAAGTCAGATGATAGTAAGTGCTATGAAATAAAATAAAACAGGGGAAGAAGAGGAACTATCACTGTGTGTGTATGCCTGTTACACACATGTGCCACGAAGACCTCTCTGAGATGACATTTGGGTAAAGTCTGGGAGAAAGAAAATTCATCTAAAAGTTGGCATAAAATACTTCTCTCAGATTTCCATGATGCTGTAAAGTTTAAGTGAGACAGACATGAAAGCATTTTGAAAAGTTGAAGTCATCATACATGTAGAGAAACCTGATATAAAACACATGTACAGTGTTTTGTTAATGATACTGAGACAAGGTAATTTATCACTTGATCATGGTCAGTGATTTTAGCATTTGCTTTGTGTTTGTGACAGTTTCAACCTCTGCCATAGGCCTTCTTTCTTAAATCAGAAAACAACATGAAAATAGAGAGAGTGCTGACAGGCTAAATAGGGTTATTGGATTTGAAAGAGCTCATTTGTTTCATAAATGTTCTCATTTGGGAATTTGGCAGAGCATTTAATCAAGCAAAACAAATTCTGCCAAGACAGACAGTGTATGACTGAAGCGCTACTAGTACTGTTAGTCACAGGTCTATCCTCATACATACAGCATCTGGCTATAGGACAGAGCTACATTATGTAGTGGTTAGGTGCTATAGCTGCTAACCAAAAGGTCGGCAGTTCAAATCCACCAGGCACTCTTTGGAAACTTTATCAGACAGTTCTACTCTGCCCTGTAGGATCACTATAAGTCAAAATCAATTCAACAGTAGTGGAATGTGTTATGAAAAAGCATACTTCTTAGGATACAGGACTGAACAGTCAGCAATTAGACCAAGAGGACAAGGAAAACACATTGTTCCATTGGGACACAGTAGTAAAATCAGCTTTATACTGATTGCCTAAACCAGATGTTTATGGTATGCATATGCTGAAATAAGGACCTTTAGAAACGCCATACTGAAATGTTTAGCCAAATTTTGGTAAGAAGCCTTGACTCTTCCATGAAGATTTCCAACAATTCTCTTGTTGTATATTAGTATTTTCTGACAAATGATTAATGTTGCTCTAGTATATAAATAAATAAATATAAATTTGGTGAGCCTGTAATAGTTTAGGCATCTCTATATATTCCTTGGATAATTAGCAAGAAAACTACCACTTTATACTCAAGTCTGAGAGCCCAGAAGAAACCTTAAAAATTAAACATCTCAGATCATACATTTCACAGATTTGGAAACTAAGATTTGCTGAAGTGAAGTGATTTGTCTAATGACACAGAACGAAGTAGTATGTGAGCCGGGAGCAGGTGTGCATGTTGACATGGGCCTCAGTGTCTAAAGCCTTCAGCTGTATGTATTTTTTATGTAGTGTTTTTAAAAATACGGATATAAATGGAAAGATTCACAACTTAAGGGAGTCAACTGATGCCTTTGGCTAATAGTTATGTTGCCTTGAAAAAGAGAAATCTCAACTGGTGTTTATGTTCTTCAGACTATAATTCATTGAAAAGCCATTGTGTTTTCCACACAAAGTTAAATAGGCTATGGCATCGGTTGTCACATAAAATTCTATTTAAACATAAAATGCCATTTTGGATTGTACGAAACAGTGCATTATCTTAACACTGGGGAAATATTTTTCTTTTATTCTATACAAACTTATGTGTATTTCTAAGTACTTGACTCCTAAAATAGTGATAAGCGTTTCCTATGAGACTTAACTAGTTAATTATGGAATAGAACATTTGATAAAGTCATTTCCATAAAATTAAACAGTCAGTAAAATTATAGCATTGCTTAAATCTTCTATACAATGTAGCAGTGATTCAATTATATTTCCAATAATCTCTTCTTTCAACTATACTGTTATCTATCCAATTTACAATTTACTAAATCTCTGACCATGCCAGTTTAATTACTACATCTTTGCTATAAGAAAAATGAGAAAGAGAAAAGGAAAAAGAGAGAATATGCTTATCTTTCTCCCCATCAAATATTTTAGGTACCAGTGTGGGGCAGTTCTTCTCTGTCCTACTGGGTCGCTATGAGTTGCAATAGACTCAGTGGCAACAGGTTTAGGCACAAGTGACACAGAGATATAATATTATCCTACCTTTGATGTTTTACAGAAATCCTGGTTGTGTAGGATTTGGGAATTTGGCAGAGTATTTAATCAAGCAAAACAAATACTGCCAAGACAGACAGTGTATGACCGAAGCGCTACTAGTACTGCTACAGTTGCTAACCAGAGGGCTGACAGTTCGAATCCGCCAGGTGCTCCTTGAAAACGTTGTGGGGTAGTTCTCTTCCATCCAGTAGGTTAGCTGTGAGTCGGAATCAACTCAAAGACAGTGGATTTCAATTGATTTGATGTTTACAGAAATAAAAAATGCAGTCACTTAGAACAAGTTACAAATACACAGTAAGTGTAATCATGGTAAGATACGAAGAGTTAGTGACATTTTAGTGGTCACATTGAGATAATGTCAAACTTGAATAATAAAAGCTTGAAGCTCAGAGTTGCCATTAGTGAATTTCAAAGGATAGAAAACTGTTAACTTTCTTTTTCTTGTCTTCTGTTTTTTCAAATTTAACTGCCAGCCTGCCCCTGAACTGGTGACCAAGCCTTGGTGGCAACACACCTGCTTGTTCTCTTGCCTCATTCCTTGCCCTGCTAACCTTTCTACATTTCCTTGGCTTCCTTGTCATTCTGCCTTACGTATCTGGTGGGAAGGCCACTGGCTTGTCACACTGACTCCTTTAGCTATACCTGAGTGATCCAAAGAAAGAGACATTGAGCCTATCGTATTTTCCCTCCTGGGAATTTTGTGTGTGTGCATATCTGTTGGTCCCTGTTTGTAGTAACCCTGTAGACTAGAACTGCCTCATAGGGCTTCCTTGGCTGTAATTTTTTTTTATTTTTATTTTTCTCAGTCCCCACCTCTTCTCTCCCTGGTAACCACCAAAGATAGTTTCTCTCTACATATTAACCTTTTCATGAGTTTTCGTAGTAGGGGCCTCACACAGTGCTTGTCCCTCTGTGACTGACTCATTTCACTCAGCATAGTGCCTTCCAGTTTGCTCCATGTTATGAGATGACATTCAGTTTTGCCAGTACTATCTGCTAAAAGGCCTGTCCTCCTCTCATTTGATGGGCTTTGGGCCCTCATTCAATGATCAGGTGACCCTAAGTGGATGGATTTACATCTAGTTCTCAGTTTTGTTCCATTGGTCAGTGTATCTCTCTTTGTACTGGCACCAGGAATCTCTGTTTCTAAAGTATGTCTCTTACAAACAGCATATTGATGAATCCTGTTTTTCTGTTTTTGTTTTTATCCATTCTGTCACTTTCTGTTTCTTTATAGGTGTATTTAGGTCATTTACATTCAGTGTAATTGTTGGTAGGTGTGAGTTTATTGCTGTCATTTTGTAAGGGGTTTTTTTTGTTTCTTTGTGGTGCTGAAATTTTCTTTGTTCCTCCTACACTCCTGTGTTGAGTTCCTTTGGTTTGTGATTTTCATTTGGCTTTGTGGAAACTCTGGTGGGGTAGTTGTTAGGAGCTATCTCCGCTAACTAAAAGGTCAGCAATTCAGATCTTCCAGGCACTGCTTTGGAAACTCTACGGAGCGCTTCTTCCCTGTCCTATGGGATCGCTGTTGGTGATGATCCCCTGGATGAAAGTGGGGTTTTGTTGTTGTTGTTCATTTGTTTTTGTAGATTTTGTTTTCACTGAGACTTTGTTTTCCCTGAGACTTTGTTTTCCATCTTTATTTTGATGAGTAAGTTTACTAACTATTTTTGTGGTTACTTTGAAATTTTCCCTTGTCTTCCTAGGTTCGAATCAGTCTATTGTTACTTGGTAGTGCCTTGCCTTTGACTCCATTAGAAAGTTCTATCACCACACTCTTCATTCCCTCTTCTATTGTTCTGTTGTTGTCATTTACAGATGAACCTCTACAGTTCCTTGTTGTAAGTATTTTGGTTTTTGATTGTCCTTGAGAGTTCATTTTCTAGGTTGGTATGCATTTTCTAGCCTTGTGTCCTAGATTCATACATGGTCTGATACTATTTATTCTCAGACCAAAGGGCTCTAACAAGTCTTGTAAGTTTGGTTTGGTTTTTACATATTCCCTCTACATTCTATTTATCTGGAAATGTTCTAATTTCATCATGGTTGAACGGGAGTTTTTCAGGATATATTATTGTTGACTGGCATTTGCTTTTCTTTCAAGATTTTGTATATATCCTCCCACTGCTTTCTTGCCTGCATGGTTTCTTGCCAATAATCAGAGCTTAGTCTGTTTTTTCAAACTTATTATTTTCCCTCTGCATATGACTTTTTGATTTTCTTGACCTGCTCTCAGAATCTTTCCTATCTTTGATTTTAGTGGGTGTAATTATGATATGTGTTGGTGGTTTTCTTTTAGAGTCTATCCTGTGTGGAGTTTGTTGAGCTTCTTGGATGGTCAACTTTTCATCTTTTTAATGTTAGGAAAGTTTTCTGTCAGCAGTTCTTCAATAATCCTCTCTGTTATGGAACTCCAATTATTCACAGATTTTTTTTTTTTTTTGCTTCTGTGTGTATCCCACATAATTCTCAGGGTTTCTTCATTTTCCTTGGTTCCTTTTTCTGATTTTTCCCCAAACACAGGTGTATCCAATTATTTATCTTCAACTTCACTGATCCTGTGTTTCATCATTTCAAGCCCAATCCTCAACTCTTTTATGACATTGTCCATTTCTGAAAACTTGTTGTTTATCTTTTGATTTTTAATTGTTTTTCTATGATTTCTAGTTGTGGACTTGTTTTGACATTTTTTTCTGTATTATTTTCATAAATTCTTCCATGAATTTGTCTGCCTTTTCCATGAATTTGTCTATTTTTTATCACTAATTTTTGTCTACTTTTTACTTCAACTCTTGAATATCTCTAAATATTAGAGATTTGGATTCCCTGTCAGGTAATTCTAGTGCCTTTTCTTCTGTTGAAAAGTCAGCTGGTGTGTTATTTTAGACACCTACTGGAAGCTTCCTGTCCCATTTTTAAATATCAGCTGTTGTGCTCGGGCCGTTCGGTAGTTATTTAGTTTGTTTGTTGATTAATAAATCTGATTTTTCTTTTTCTTTTTTGATTTATTTAGTTATGACAGAGCAGGTAGGCTGTATGCTCATTGTTGCTCGATTGTCTGTGGTCATGGTATTTTTTACCTCCTTGTCCAATGGACAGGGACAGTTGTTCAGCTATGGTGCAACAGGGCAGGTCCAGCAGATGATCTATGTCCTACTGGGAGTTCCCCAAGGTGCTTTCTCATAGTCCCCAGGTGCCAAATACCAGTGTGGGTCTTATTTTGAATCCAAGCAGTAAGGACACTACACTTCCTGACCAGGCTAGTCAGGAGGCACTGTAGGCAGAGCAAAGGTGAGAAGACAAGGGTTGGTAAAGAGTGCCTTGCTTGACACCAGATATTTCGTCCTCCTCTGATACCTCTATAAATCTGCTCTCTCATGCTTCCTGTCTGCCAGTCTCCAATAGGTGACAAAGATGGTGAATCCGTGCTGGGTCAGCTGATAGAGAACTTTGGCTCCCACCTCTTTTCATTCTCTGTTTTCTGTCAGTTTCTTATTCCATTCAGTTTTGAGCTGAGATCATTATCACCTCATTTGACACTTCTTCTTCTAGGATTGACATTTGTCTCTGTTTTACTCAGTTTGGGGGGTATTTGCTTTGGGGGACAGCATGGTGTTTCTGTCTATGGCACAATGTTGACCAGAAGTCTTGACCTTACTTTCAAAGTGGTAGTTTCTCCGTCAAGATGATATTCTGTAGGCAAACAGTTTTTTTTGACTTCTAACTAAATGAATAATGAATGCCACTCAAAAGAATAAAATAACTATAAGATAAATCACAGCATTATGAACCCCTTGGCCTTTCTTAACATAATTTACATCACTTCATGTGAATTTGAAATGGCTGGTATGAGCCATAAGCTCAGTTATCCCTCATAATAAGCCATTATGGGGAAGAAAAGGATTATTTTAATTACATAGATTATTTTTTTAGCAATATTTGAAAAATTTTAGTAATTTTTTCCTACTCCAATACATAGAAATTGAAACACTTTTTAATGTCTAAAGAACAGGTTATACGTGATTTGTAAATTGGAAAGAAATAAGTATTGTAGACTTGAATTTAGTAGTGGATGTAATCATTCAACAAGTCAGCGTTAGGTAGCACATTTACTTTGCATTAAAGAATTTACTAGGTTCTAGAAACCAAAAGTGCATAAACCGAGGTCAGTGCTTTCAAGGAATCACGCCCAGCAGGGTAGGTACATTGATATATGATATATATTGTTGTTGTTAGGTTTCCTCAAACTGGTTCTGACTCATAGCAGTCCTATAGGCCAGAGGAGAATTGCCCCATAGGGTTTACAAGGAGAGGCTGGTAGATTTGAACCAGTGACCTTTTGGTTAACAGTTGAGCTCTTAACCACCATGCCACCAGGGGTCCTCATAGGATACATATGAGATATCCCATATATTTCATGTATTATCTCATATAGCATATATGTATGAGATACTATCATCGTGGGATATTCCACTATGACAGTATCTCATACATCCTCAGCTAGAGACATACACAGTCTGACAATTGTGTTTGTGAACCATCGTAGAAAAAGTGCTATATACCTCATTGATAACTATCACTACAGTCACCTTCAAAGCACTCCCCTTGGGAAGCTATGCACCGATGCCAACACCTAGTTCATCCTTCAAAGCAATTTGGGAACTCCTTTTCTAAAATGGACTTCAGAGCTGTCATCATATTACCCTTGATATCCTGAATGTCTTCAAAAGGACTTCCTTGCAATATTTCTTTTATCTTCAGGTAAAGGAAAAAATCACTGGGGGCCAAATCAGGTGAGTAGGGAGGGTGTTCCAATACAGTTATTTGTTTATTAGCTAAAAACTCCCTCACAGACAGCTATACAATTAAGTTCATGAACTTGCCAGCATGTTCAATGGCCATCCTGGAAAGAATTCCAAAATTTCCTAGAAGGGTAGACTAAGAACTAGCATCAGTGCATAATTTCCCAAGGAGAGTACTTTGAAGGTAAACATAGTTGATATTCAGCAACTAAGCATATAGATCTTAGAAAAACAAAGTTCACAAACTTGTCAAACTTCGTATATCAACTTGTGAGTGCACTCAGAAACCTCATTCACTTATTTATTCAAATAGTATTATTATAGGATTTACTGTGAATGTTATGAATCAAAACTGACTAAACAGTAACAAGTTTTGTTTGTTTGGTGCATGATATAATCAGAGAAATTAAACCTGTGGGTTGAGAATGCTGAGTGTATCAATATTAGAGGAAAGTAGAAAAGGTAGAGATCATCAAGTTACAATGTATCTTGAATTTCAGATGAAATTAAAATAAATTTGGAGTCTATTGTACAGACAGCAGAATATCATTGTTTTCCCATTGTGAAAGAAATAACAAGCTTTATAGAATTGTGAAGATTAGATTTAAGTGGAGAAAGATTAGGGGTACTCGTCTTTTATACACACTCATTTTCTACACGTTGCCGCAAGAATTCTCCAGTCAGTATCCTACCTGGAGAACTTTTTAAACTCTAGTAGTAGCCTTAGACTGACCCTGACTACAGTTCTGATTGATGAGAAATTTGGGCATTACCATTTATTTACATTTTCTTCTTTTGTGGCTATATATATATATGTATATATATAGGTTAAGTGCTATGGCTGCTAACCAGATGGTTGGCAGTTTGAATCCACTGAGTGTTCCTTGGAAACTGTGAGGGGCAGTTCCACTCTGTCCTATAGGGTCGCTATGAGTCAGAATGAACTCAATGGCAGTGGTTTTTTTCCTTTTTCTTTTTTTCTTTGGTTATTCTTATTTTTCTCGTACATTACACCAAAGAACAAATATGAATCTCAGACATCACTAGTTGGTAATAAACTTAAAGTGCTTCATGCGTTATTGCAATGTTAGTAAAAATACATGTTACTAGTAGAACTTTTTTCTTTGGACACATCTTCAAGAAAGACCAGTTACTAGAAAAGTGTGTCATGTTTGGTAAAGTGAGCAAGAACGAGGAAAGCCCCAGTGAGATGGATTGACACAGCAGCTGCTGCAGTGTTTTTAGAAATACCAATGATTACATGGATGGCACAGGACTGGGCAATATTTTCCTCTGTGTACATAAGGTAAGGAACCCTAGTGGTACAATGGTTAAGTGCTAGACTGCTAACTGAAAGGTCAGTGGTTCTAACTCAACCAGAGCCCGTCTGCTTCCATAAGGATTACAGACCTAAAGATGCTATGGGTTTGCTCTGTGTCAAAATCGACTAAATGTCCCTGAACAGCAACATACGTAAGGTTGCTAGATGTTGGAGCCAACTCAATGGGTGTCCAACAACAACAACAAAGCAGTATACTTATGGCCTTCATGATGAAGGCAGACACCAATCTAACTTTGAAATTAAGCCCAAGTTTTACTGAGCACATATTACATATTGGCCCATCCCATAGGGAGCAACTTTTTACAGCAGTCTATTAGCCCCCTTATTGCCAAAGCAGAAGCCTTGGTGGTACAGCGGTTCAGTGCTATGGCTGCTAAGTAAAAGACTGACAGTTTGAATCCACCAGGTGCACCTTGGAAACTCTATCAGGCAGTTCTACTCTGTCCTATAGGATCACTATGAGACAGAATTGACTCGATGGCAGTGGGTTTGATTTATTTTATCACTGAAATAGCACATATCTCATAGCAAGAAATGATTCAGTGGCCTCCTTTGTGTGTGTATCTGTGAGCTCATATTAGTCACAGAGGGACTGAAGGCTCCCTATCAAGCAGAGAGGTCAAAAGACCAAACAGATTGCCTTCAAGTCGATTCCAATTCCTAGAGACTCCATCAGGGTTACAATTTGCCCCAACAGGGACTCTATAACACAGCTACTATGAACTAATTCAGAAGGTTTTTTTCTTCAAGAATGCTTTCCCGTGTTATTATTTATCTTCTGGCATTTCTAGCTTGGCTAGGCATTAACCAATCAAGCATTTGAAAACACCCATCCAAATCTAGGCAGAGACTCTCACTCAGAATCAAACACGTTGTGTCCAAAGCTCATTATCACCACATCCAATGAAAAGCAAGCAATAATACACCTGAGGAAAACCTGGTGAGGTTGTGGTTAAATTCTACAGCTGCTAACCAAAAGGCCAGGAGTTGAAACCAAAAACCACTCCTTGGAAACCTATGGGGCACATCTACTCTGTCCAATAGGGTTGCTATGAATCAGAATTGACTTGATGGCAACAGGTTTGATTTGGTTTAATATACATGGAAGAACCACCAGCCACTCCTTGGAAATCTATGGGGCACACCTAGTCTGTCCAGTAGGGTTGCTATGAGTCAGAATTGACTTCATGGCAACGGGTTTGGTTTGGTTTAATATACTCTGGACTCTAAAGGCAAAAAATAATGCAAGATACATTTGTTGCTATAGATAGATGTGCTGTCTATAGGAGGTAATACAAGCACCAATCAGGAGTAGCTTCCATGCCTTACTGTTGGGTCATTGGGGTGCCTTATCTCTCTACTTGATAGCTAGGCACAGTTTACTTAGATACTCTCATTTTACTATTTAGGTCTTAACCAAGGTAAATATTGACTTCATGATGGAAGTTGAGCATCCAGGGACAGCTAAAACCAATTTGACAAGATCTTACCATGCAAAGAATCCCCTTGCCTGGAAAACCTGGTTAAATATATATAGAATGAATTTACTTAACTGAATAATTTTAATTTTAACACACTGCTGAAGCTTTCCTAAATTTCAATATAATCTTCTAAGTCAAAAATACACAATGTTGTAGAAGACCCATAGTTACATCCAAACTCCCTGCAAGACTGAATTATTGGACCAAAGACTGTGGAGACCATGAGAAAGTCTAGCACAATTGGTGTAACACAGTTGGTGAAGAAAATGTTCTCCATTCTATTTTGATGAGTAGCATCTGGAGTCTTAAAAGCTTGAGAGTGGGCATTTCAGATACTCCACCAGTCTCAACCCATCTGGAGGAAGAGAGAATGAAGTAAACCAAACACACAGAGGAAAGATTAGTCCAACGGAATCATGAACCACAAGTACTACAGCCTCCACCAGGATAAGCACAACTAGATGGTGCACAGTTACAACCACTGAGTGATCTGACAAGGATCAAAATAGAGGGTCCTGGACAGAGGTGGAGAAAAATGTAGAACACGATTCTAACTCATCAAAAAAGACCAGACTTATGGGCCTAGCTGAGAATGGAGAAATACTGAATGTATGGCCCTCAGACACACTTTTAACTTAGTAATGAAGTCACTCTTGAGGTTCAACATTCAGCCAAAGATTAGAGAGGCCCATAAGACAAAATGAGACTAAAGGGGCACACCAGCCCAGGGACAAGGACTAGGAGGCAAGAGGGGATGGGAAAGCTCATAACAGGGAACTAGAGAGAGCGTTGATAGGTCTTGGGTAGGTAAGCAATGCTACAAAACCATATGTGTACTAATTGTTTAATGAGAAACTAATTTTCATAACAATTTTTAAAATAGTAAGAGCTTCTCCAAATAGGAAACTTGGGTCCCAAAGATATCCTGTATTATTGCACTGATTTCTTGGTGGTATGAGTTCCCCAACTCTAGATTCCTTCTATTTCCTTTTATCTTTGGATGATAAAAGACAGTAACTGCTACACTCCAGGGAAACTCCCTTTACATTGGATCAGGGATGTGACCTAGGGAAGACGTTCCAGTCCTCCCTAATCCTCTTTAACCGCAGACAATATGATTATAAAACAGGAAAATCACAGAAAGGAGGTACTGGGAATCATGGCCTAACCAAGTTCACACATATTTTGGAGGAACACAATTCAATCGCTGACATCCAAAAATGAAAATTTGGAAAAGCAAAACTCACTTAAGTCCAAAATGTATTTCATGGTCCCCTTTCTTAATCCACGTGAGCACTTAAGACTATGACCTTGATGCTTAAATAAGTCAGAAACAATGTCAAGAAATAAGGCCTTGAAAATTTTTGTCAAGAAGTTCACAGAGGAGGGCTGTTGATACTTTCATAAACGTCTTCCAGGGCAAGATAAAACAGCTGAGCAGAAAGTGCTATCCCCATCTTAGAAAGCTGTTCAGAAACTGAAACCCAAATCCACAAGTCCAAGGTCCCAAACTGCAGTTCAGTCTTGACATATACAGTTGGTCCGAGGCATCGGCTTATCACTTCACATCAGGAGTTTCTGGTACTTTTGGTATTCAGTCTTGACAGAAGAAGTAACACAGGAAAAGATGTTCATGTAGAAGAGTCTAGAACTGAGGTAAGAATCAAAGATAGAAAGTAGATATTATCCTTCCAGATGGAATGAAAGTTAGGTCTCTAGTCAGCCAAAGATCTTTATCTCTAAAAGGAGGAAGGAAAAGCTAAATAGCAGATCCTGTGTAGTGAAGTCAGCTGCCAAGCACTGTGACTACAGAAGCCACGGAGGCCCTCAGGCGGTTGTGAGGGTTTACTTATATGTGGCTAGTCTGTCTCCTGTTGGTCCAGAATCTGGGCCAGGCTGATTATGTCAATAATCAAGTGAATTGTGACATCATATGGCAGGTAGGAAGTGCTATTTCTGTTATTAACTGACCTATGGGATACACTACAGAGTACTAAGGCTGGCCATAACCTCAGGAAGTTCACAGGATAATTAGAATACTGCAATACAGCATGCAATCTATGATATAGATATACTCAGGACAATGTGGAAACACATACTAAGTGACTAGCTCCATACGCAAACTATGGGAAGGGTTTTGCAAGTGAATCTTCTTAAGTGGGTCCTAAATTATAAGTAGTTATTTCTTTAGTGGACCCGGAAGGGGGTCTGGAGAATAGCGTACATTCACAGATGTCACTGTAGACACAAGAAACAAAATTATACAAAGTATGAAAAGTGAAAGGCAAAAAGTTGCTACAAATGAGGCTGAAGAAGAAAACATGTAATCTTAGGTACTTTTCCTATGAAGTTGTGAAACCCGAAACAATACCTACAACTCCTCTGATCAGTGATGACAATTTGTAGGAGACCATTTTACATGATCCATTAGTAGAAAGTGAAAGTATGACTTGAGTAATACTGGCAATACACAATGCTATTAGGTAATCAACAGCTATAATGTTATGGACCTACTAACCCAAATCCAATCCCACTGCCTTCGAGTCAATTCCAACTCACAGTGACCATATAGGACAGAAGAAAACTACCCCATAGAGTTTCCAAGAAGCGCCTGGCAGATTTGAACTTTTGGTTAACAGAAGTAGCACTTCACCACTATGCCACCATGGTTTCTGCAGTTGTTACCAGAATGACAAAATAGTAATAAAATATCAGTTGCCCTGATCCAAACAGGAGCCATATATTGGTCAAGTTATTGGTTGGAAGAAAACCTCTGCCAAGGTCCACAGAGTAGATAATGTAATAGACTCTGTTTTATTTTATAAGCTTCTCTCTCCTTCACTAAAATAAAATTTTACTCAACAATGGCATGTATTTTAAAAAATATTAAGTAGTACACTCATTTTTATGAGCACCTTTCACTTCTGTCTGCATCCACTTGACAACACTGCCTTGCATCATCATGTTTGGCCATACATTCTTTTTATATCTCCTCTCAAAATCAATCTTTTCTTTTTAGAGGAGCTAAAGAAGTATTTGGATAGTAATTAGAATATGATATTGCTACCTTAGGCAATTAAGCAAATGTCATGCCACAGCGAAAATGATACCCTTTAGATTTCTTTAAAGTATCAGAGTATGTAAAACAGCTGGAAACTGTACTTACAGTTTAATACAAGTCCTATAAAATCAGACAGAAAGAAATCTAAAAGCCTACAGAGAATTTAGAAAGAGCAGTCAATGCATAATTGAACTTTGAAGTGTTTCTGAAACTCACAATGGTGGCAGTAGAATTGAAAAAAGTACTATCATTCAATGTAAGTACTAGCTCCTCAGACAGAATAGGAAAGTGATAAGAAGTGGAGACAATAAATAAAACTCTAATTGACAGGACAAGTGAAACCAGGATCTCCATTAACCTAAGAAACTGGCAGTAGAGAGAGCAGATCCTACCACACAGTTGGAGTATATGCCAACTAGTGTAGCAATAAACATTTTAAAAAGAATGATCTCCTTGCAGATTCACAGAACTGCATGATTTTTATGGCCTCTCTTAAAATTTGTCAAAAATTAAGACTGATCTACCTATACAATCAATTTCCTACTTTTGTACATACAGTCTTTCCTCCCACCTCTTTAACTCCTTCATTCACAATAATAGTGCTCTATGACGTAACTTCTGATCTCCTCTGAATTTTCTCCAAATATATTGCTTCCTGCAAAATTGGCTTTCTTTCCTGTCCTACCTTCTCTGAGAAGCCTCATCTGATGAACTCAGGGAGCTTAAATGTACCACGTTCAATATTCTCAGAACATCACCTGCACTATCTCCATTAAAATGTTGAACTCAACATCTGGAAATTTTTGTTTGCATCTTTGTCTCTTCACTCTAATATACAAAAACTTCAAATGAAATATAGTACAAATTGAAAAATAGAGTAAAAACATGAATTTAGAGTAGTACTGATGAGTTCATATCTTAGATCTACAAACTATCAACTGTATCACTTAGATGATTAACATAAATAACACTTATTTTATTTTCTTTTTTAATGTATACCTAATTTATAGTATTGTGAGGAGTAAATGAGATAATCTATGTCAAGTTTCCGGGAAAAATATTGTCAACTCTTGCTAGTTTCTTTTAAATCTCAGGAATTCAAAGATGGTTCAATAAATTATGAAATATATGAATATGTTACTGCAGTAGGTTAAAGAAGACCAACTCTAGATGATCCTATTAGAAGCTGGAAATACCTTGACAAAATTTCAATCTCTACCTCTGCTAAATAGTTTTGCAACATAGCAATATATTTCAAATGAACAGCTATTATAATAATAACATGCTTATGCAAAAATATAAACAGAAAGAAAAAAGTACAGGAATAGGTCATAATACTTCCAATGATTTGATATGTGATAAAACACACCTCAAAATCAATGATAAAAGAAAATATGCTAGACAAATTTACATTCTCATCTCCTACTACACAAAAAATGTTAACTCTAGGAAGATGAAAATATTTACTATTTAAAACAAATCTGAATAAAATCAATAGGAAATTTATCTAATAGCTAGGATAAAGAAGCCACAGATGATAACACAAGTGAAAACTAAAATATTAAATGACACATGACAAATGTCACTTTTAACTGTGACAATGAAAAAAATCTAAGGTTGACATACTATAATTACAACAAAAGTTAAATATAAGCAAAGTCAAATGATACAGAAAAACCCGGAATGAAATGTTGAGATAGTTATTAGTAAGTAAATAGTAGTACACTATAAAATATATATTTACTTTACTTGAAATAACAGTCTGTAATGCACCACTTTGATACTGAAAAATGAATCTGAACAAGATGCTTCCATATTCTGTTTATATCTGTATTGAAAATCACCCTTTTCATCCTCTGTATTAGTAACATGGCTTCCTTGCACACAATTTTGCACAAATGTATTTCTAGACACTGAAATATATAATTTTGAGATCTCCTTTTAGTACAAATTTACATTTTGTTTCTGATGATATCTCCCAGGAGGTAGCTTATCTTTTCAATTTTTTGGTACAGTCTGTTGATGAACAAAACTTTTTAATTTTTTGTGAGACCCCATTTATTTATTTTGTCTTTGCTTTTTTTTCTTCTATTAGATAAGCCATTGTAAAACCTAGACGAGACAGAGTAGCCCCTGCATTTTCTTCTAATAATTTTATGGGTTTTGATTTCACATTTAGGTCCCTAACACATTTCCAATTTGTTTTTTGTGTTTTGTGAGGCATAGATCCTGTTACATTTTTCTGCATGTGGAAATCCAATTTTTCCACCTTCATTTTCCCACCACCATCAAGAAGACGCTCTTCTTTCCCTCACTGAATGGACTTAGTACTTTTTTAAAAAAATCAGTTGGTTGTAGACATTTCAGTTTACTTTACAGTCTCAATTCTATTCCATTGATCTGTCAGTCTTGTTATACCACTACCAGGCTGTTTTCATTGAGGTAGCTGGATCTGTTTTAAAATCAGGTAATGTGAATCCTAACTTTTTCTTCTTTTCTGACATTATTTTAGATATTCAGGGTCTCTATCTAGTCTTGATGATTGGTTTTTCCATTTTTATAAAGAAGGAAGCTGGAGTTTATGTTCAGGATTGCATTGAATGTATAGATCACTTTGCATAATGTATCTTAAGAATATTAAGTCTTCCAATCCATGAATGAAAACTGAACACATTTCCATTCATTTAAGTTTTCTTTAATCTCATTCATCAGGGTTTTATATGCTTCATTTTATAAATCCTTCATGTCCTGGTTACATTTATTCTTAGGCGTTTTAATCTCTTAGATAGCATTGTAAATAGAATCAGATCCCCAATTGTCGTTTCATATTTCTCAAAGCCCAACTGATTTTTGTTCATTGATGTTATACCTTGCAAATTTTCAAACTCCTTTGTTAGCTGTGAAGGCTTCTTATAAATTATTTGCAATTTTCTTTATTTATGATCATGTCATCCATAAATAGAGACAATTTTACTGCTTTATTTTCTGATCAAAGTATCTTTTCCTTCTTTTTCTTGTTGTATTGCTCCAGCTATGAATTCTAATACCCTACTGAATAAAAGTAATAAGAGAGACAACTTTGTCTTATTCCTGATTTCAAGGGAAAAGTTCTCAACTTTTCTCCATTAAGCATAATGTTGGTTGTTGGTTTTCCATATATGCCCCAAATCATATTGAGGAGCTTTGCTTCTATTCCAATCTTTTTGAAAGTTTTCGCTAACAAAAACAAAACATAACCCACTGCCATTGAGTCAATTCCAACTCATAGTGACCCTATAGTGATCCTACAGTTCACTAAGAAAGGGTGACGAATTTTATTGAATGCTTTTTCTGCATCCATAGAGATTATCATGTGGTTATTTCCAATAATAATGTGATACATATATAATATAATATATAATTATATATATATTTATATATATATAAAACATCAACAACCTGAAAGACAACCCAATCAAAAAATAAGCAAAGGATTTGAATACATGTTTCACCAAAGAGGACATCCAAGTGGCCACCAAACACATGAGAAGAAGGTAAACATCATTAGCCATCAAAGAAATGTAATTTAAAACCACAATAGGAAACAATTTCACTCCTACTAGGATGATTAAGGTGCTCTGGTGGACAGTAGGAACCCTGGTGGTGTAGTGGGCTAAGTACTATCTCTGCTAACCAAAAGACTGGCAGTTCAAATCCACCAGGTGCTTCTTGAAAACTCTGCAGGGCAATTCTACTCTGAACTGCAGGGCTGCTATGAGTTGGACCCAACTTGATGACAGTGGGTTTGGTTTGGGTTTTTTGGTGGCACAGTGGTTAAGGACTCAGCTGCTAACCAAAAGTTTGGCAGTTTGAATCTACCAGCTGTTCCATGGAAAACTTATGGGGCAGTTCTACTCTGTCCTATGGGGTCGCTATGAATCAGAATTAATTCTGTGGCAGTGGACCTGGTTCAGTTTCTTTTGGAGATGGCTAAAAAGCCCCGAAAACCTGATGGTATAGTGGTTAAGTGCTACGGCTGCTAACTAAAAGATCACCAGTTTGAATCCACCAGGTGCTCCTGGGAAATTCCATGAGGCAGTTCTACTCTGTACTACAATGTTGCTATGAGTTGGGATCCTTTCCAAGGCAGTGGAGTGTTTTGTTAGGGGCCATGGTATGCAGTAGTTAAGCATTAAGCTACTTACTAAAAGGAAAGTGGTTTGACACCAGCCACTCCTTTAAATGGTTAAGATAAAAATAAAAAAAATAAATAACAAATGCTAACAAATTTGCGAGGAAATCGAAACATTTATCTGTTGCTGGTGAGAATCTAAAATCCTACAGCCATTATAGAAACAGTGTAGCAGTTCCTCAAAATTACTAAAAATGAAACTATCGTATGACCCAGTAATTCCACTTCAAAAGCAGAGAATCAAACACATGGTTATATGACAATATTCATTGCAGCACTATTCATGGTAGCTAAAAGTTGGGAACAACCTAAATGCCCATTTATAGAGGAATGCATAAACAAAATGTGATACACACATGCAGTAGGATACCACCCAGCCAGTGGGAGAAATAAAGTCTTAATTTGAGCTGTAACATATATGTAGCTGAGATATTATTCTGAGTGAAATAAGTCAATCATGAAAGGACAAATATTGTATGACCTCACTTACATAAAAAGATAAGAGCAGGCAAATGCACTGGCATCAGAGTTCACTAGTGGTTACGAGGATTGGGATGTAGGGGAAAAAGGAGGGTATATCTTATGGAGTAGAGTCTTAGTTTACAATAATGAAAATATTGCTTTGACTAAGGGTAGGGCTGCACAGCCAATTAATGTCATTAGGATCAGTAAGTTGTGCACCTGTAAAAGTTGAACTGGGTGAACTGGCAAAAGTTGTGTGAAAACAATAAACTGAAACTCAGTGCTCCATGAGTAATAACCTTGCCCTTTTCCTCCTGCCCCTGGAAACCACAAATAAATTTTTATCTCTATGCATTTGCCTATTCTTGCCTTCTGCTACAAGTGAGATCATACAATACTTATCTTTTCTGATTGATGTACTTTCCTCAGCATAACATCTTCAATCTCCACAGCATGTATCTATCACCTGTACAAAGAGGAATTGCCGTAAGATGTGTTATAGATATATTTACAACAATGACCCAAAACAAGAAGAGCTGCTGAGACTGATTATGTACCAAAAAAAAAAAAAGAAAGAAAGAAAAACCTCATGGGATTCAGTTTTTTGGTTTGGAGGCTTAGGGTCATGGTTTCATGGCAGATCCCAGTTAATTGGCCTAATAATGTTTTTTGATTGTGCCTGGAGTCTTAAAATCTTCTGACTGGCCATCCAATGTACAATAATTGGTCTCGATTTGCCTGGAGCAACCGAAGAAGGAGAATCAGAAATAGAGGAGGATATGAAATGTGTGGCTAATTGCCTCTGTGAACAACTACCTCCTTTGCCATGAGACCAGAACTTGATGGTGCCTAGCTACCATTACTGAACATTTTGATAAAAAAAATTCTATGGAAGGATCACTATTTAAAAAAGAGTATCTTAGTTATTCAATGATACTATAACAGAAATATAACACGTGGATGACTTTAACAAATAAAAGTTTATTCTCTCACGGTGCAGGCAAACATAATTCTGAATTCAGGGCACCAGCTCCCAGGAAAAGCTTTCTCTGTCAGTTCTTATGGAAGGTCCTTGTCGTCAATCTCCCCCTGATCTAAGAGCTCCTCAGCACAAGGACCTCAGATCCAAATGTCTCTGATCCTGATACTTCTTTCATGGTGGTAGGAGATCTCTCTCTTCTCTACTCATTTTTCACATTTCTGTCTCAAAACATTGATTCAAATAACAGTCTAATCCTGTAGATTGCATCCTGCTTGTTAACTGCCTCTAATCCTGCCTCATTAACATGATAGGGGTTAGGATTGACAACACAGAATAAATGCATCAGACTATAGCAAGTAGGACAACCACAAAATACTGGGAATTATGGCCCAGCTAAGTGGACACATTTTTTAGGGGAACACAATTTAATCCATAACAGATGGAAATTGGGGAACACAATTTCAAAATCTCATGGACTCCAGACTTCCTGAAGCCATGGAGGCTGGATATTAGCTCTGAAACTATTGTACTGAGATAACCTTTAAACCTTAAACCAAAAATATTCCCTGATGTTTTCTCAAAACCAGACAGTAGGTTTATTTTATTAGTGAAGAATGCTGCCTTACAGTTTGACCTCTTTAAGATCTATCTTAGTCTCATTTCCAAGAATTTTTGTTATTTGTCCTGTCTGGTGGTTAGCTGGAAGACTCTATTTACACAACTGTCGTTATACAATGTAAATTAAGACTGCAAGTGAGAATAGTTTTCCCAGGGGCATTATTCAAAAACAATTAAAGACCACTGTCAACATCACTGCTGCTTCAGAGGAGGCAGTAGATAACATTTTGGGGGGAGAATACACTAAGCAAAAAGCTGGAGGAAGAGACAATGATAGAGGCTTAAAAAAAGCACTGACGTATTCCTGGAAATTCTGAAAGTCATGCTGATGTGCAAAGGAAGCTCTAAGCTGTCACCTTTGGCTAACCTTGAGTCTCTGTGCAAGCAGGAAGAGACGGTTTAGAAACAATTGACAACTGCTGGTTAACTGTAGAAGGATTTCTCCAACACAAATACAGAGCCTTTTGGTAAAAAAGAAAGAAAGAAAGAAAAAGCAACTCTTTGCCATGCAATCAATTAGGACTGATAGCGCCTAACACAGAGTAAAATTGACACATTGTTTCCAAGGAAAAGCTGATGGTTTCAAACTGCTGACCCTTAGCAGCCAAGCTGTCAACCTGTCCGGTGGTTAAGTGTTCATCTACTAATCAAAATGTTAGCAGTTTGAATCCATCAGCTACTCCTTAGAAACCTTAGTGGGCATTTCTTCTATCTCCTATGTGGTCCCTAGTCAGAATCCACTCAGTGGCAACAGATTTTTGACAAAGGCATGGAGAATTTTCTTTCCATTCATTAAAGGACATCTCTGCTCATTCCTTAGCTTATCAGAGAGATTTCAGTAGCTGCCATTTCAAAGAATATAAACTTTACATAGCTAGTTCATAAAAGTCACAAACCAAAGAATTAACAGCAAGAAAAACAAATTGTGCAGGACAGGGAGAATCTGATTCTTGGCTTGCCTTAGTATTAATGTTATCATTTTTAATATATTATTGTGCTTTAAGTTTAAGTGTACAATACAAATGAATTTGTCATACAAAAACATGAACACACTGCTGTGTAGCTCTAGCTGCGTTCCCCACCCTGTGACCACACACTCCTCCAATCCACCCAGTATTTCCCATGTCCATTCATTATGGGCAGAAGCTGTCCAGTTAGCCTTATGAACATACACAAGTCAAGAAGCACACTCTTCACCAGTGTCATTTGAATCTTGCATTCCAGTTCAACATCTGTCTAAGGACTTTACTTAAGAAATAGTCCCAGGTCTCGGACTTTATTAGACATAAAGAATTTGGGGGCCGTGTCTTCCGAGGACCCTCCAGTCTGTGAGACCGTCAAGTCTGGTTCTGCACACCTGCCCTGTCAAGGCAGTCACTGGTGATGGCCGGGCACCATCTAGTTCTTCTGGCCTCATGCTGATGTAGTCTCTGTATTATGTGGCCCTTTCTGTCTCATGGCTCTTATTTTTGTTATGTTTTTGGTGGGTTGGGAACAACTGGTGCTACTCAGACAGCTGCTTGCTAGTTTTTAAGATCCCAGGAAGCGCTCACCAAGGTAGGATGCAGAACATTTTCTTTAAAACAATTTGTTATGTTCAGGGACACCTAGGCTAATTGGCATAAGTAAGTTTCTTAAAAAATACGTTCTGCGTACCACTTTGGTGAAGGACATAAAAACATAAGGAAATATGAGTCCAGCAGGCAGAAGTATATTTGATCCAGAGACTACATCAGCATGAGACCAGAAGGACTACATGGTGCTCAGCCACCACCAATGACCACCCTGATGTAAAGTCCCCGATGTAGCAGGAGTAAAATGGGTGTGCAGAACTAAAACTCTATTAAAAGGACACAAGTGATGGTCCATCAGATTGGAGGGTTCCCTGAGAACGTGTTCCCCAGACTCTCTGTTAACCCAGAGCTTAAACCAGTACCATAGCCAACTCTTTAGACAAAGATTGGACTGGACTGTAAGACATAGAGTAATGCTGGTGAAGAATATGCTTCTTGGCTTAAACATGTACGTGAAGCTGTCTGAGTAGCTCCTCTCTAGAGGGGAGATGAGAAGTTGGAGAGCAACAGGAGTTGTTTGAATGGATGTGGGAAGTACAAGGTAGAAAGCAGTGTACTGTCACAGCACGGAAGGGGAGAGCAGTTAGAGTTGAATCATGATGCGTGTTCAGGGTTTTACGGCAAATTGATTTGGAATATAAATTTTTACTTAAAGCACAATATAGCATTTTAAAAAAACTTTGTCATGCAAATTGGCCCAGATGTCTACTGATGCCGTGGTCCTCGAACTCCTTGCCCCTGTTACTCTGTCCTTCAGAATGCTGAGTTACACTTAAGAAACATCTTAGCTTTTGGTGTAGTCCAGCTGTGCTGACCTCCCTTCTACTGCATCCTGTCACTTCCTTCACCTAACTCAATTCCTATCTACTGTCTAATTAGTCAATACTCCTCTCCCTCCCTCCCTACTTCCCTACCCTTGAAACCATCAAAGACTGCTTTCTTCTGGGTTTAAACCTTTTCTTGAGTCCTTATAATACTGGTTTCATACAGAATGAATTTCACTCAACATTATGTCTTCCAGACGACTCCATGTTATGAGATGCTTCCCAAGATTATCATTGTTGTTTATCATTGCATAGTATTCCATTTTGTCAACATACCATGGTTTGTCTATCCATTCATCTGTTGACGAGCATCTAGGTCGATTTCATCTTTTTGCTATTGTGGAAAATGCTTCAATAAACATTGGTGTGCTTATATCTGTGTGACAGTCCTTATTTCTCTAGTATATAATGCAAAAAATAGAATTGCAGGATGGTATTTCTATTTCCTGCTTTTTAAGAAAGCAACCTATCCACTTCCAACATGGTTGTACCATTTTATGCTCCCATCAGCAGTGTATAAGCTTCCCAGTCTCTCTACAGCCTCTACAACATTTATTATTTTGTGGTTTTTTTGGATTAATGTTATCTTCATTGGGGTGAGATGGCATCTCATTGTAGTTTTGATTTGGATTTCCCTAATGTGACTGTGAGCATTTCCCCATGTGTCTGTTAGCATACTGCATGTCTTCTTTGGTGAAGAGCCTGATCCTATCCTTTGCCCATTTTTTACTTAGATTGTCTTATCTTGTTGAGGTTTTGCAGTAACTTATGGATTATGGAAGTTAGATGCCAATCAGATTCATGGTAGACACATATTCTTTCCCAGTCTGTAGCCAGTCTTTTTACTCTTGGTGAAGTCTTTGGATAAGCATAAATTGTTTGATTTTTAGTGTTCCTGTTATCTATTTTCTCTCCTAGTGTTTATGCATTGTTAATAATATTTTGTAGTCTGTTTATGCCATGTATTAAGGCTCCCAGTGTTGGTCTCATATTTTATTCCATGATCTTTATCATTTTATATTTAGGTCTTTGATCCATTTTGAGTTACATTCTTTATGCATGGTGTGCAATGTGGGTGTTTTTTCATTTATTTGCAGATGGATATCTGGTTATGCCAACACTGTTTGTTAAACAGACTCAATGTCCCCTTGTTTGTGGAATTTAACCTTTTTCAAATATCAGCTACTCCTAGGTAGATGATGTCGTATCTGGATTGTCAGTTCTATTCCATAGATATATGTATCTGTTTTTGTACCATACCAGACTGTTTTGACTACTGTGGCAGTGTAATAGATTCTAAAGTCAGGTAGTATGAGGCCACTTCCTTTTTCCTTCTTCTTCAGCAATGCTTTACTGATCCAGGGCTTCTTCCCTTTCTGTATCAAGTTAGTAATTTTTTTCCTCCATCTCATTAAAAAATGAGAATTGGGATTGGGATTGGGATCCTGTTGTATCTATAGATCATTTTGGATAGAATACATGTACATATTTTCACAATGTGAAGTCTTCCTATCCATGAGCAAGGTAGGTTTCTCCACACATGTAGGTCTAACTTGGTTTCTGATACTAACCAAAACAAAAAAAACCCCAGTGCCATCAGGTTGATTCCAACTCATAGTGACCCTGGTGTCTTGTAATTTTCTTTGTACAGGTCTTTTACATCTCTAGTTAAATTTTGTCCTAGGTATCTTAACTTTGGTGGCCTACTATAAATGATATTATTTTGATGGTTTCCAGTTTCATGCCTTCTTTCATAGTGTAAAGGAATCAAACTGATTAATGTATGTTTATCTTGTATCCTGATATTTTGCCAAACTGTTAGTGGTGGTGTAGTGGTTAAGTGCTACAGTTGCTAACCACAAGGTTAGCAGTTCAAATCTGCCAGGCACTCCCTGGAAACTTTATGGGGCATTTCTGTTCTGTTAATAGGGTCACTATGAGTTGGAATTGACTCAGTGGCAGTGGATTTTCTTGGTTCTGTGAGTTCAGGAAACCCTGGTGGCATAGTTTTTAAATGCTACTTCTGCTAACAAAAAGTTGGCAGTCAGAATCTTCCAGGCAGTCTTTGCAAACTGTGGAGCAGTTCTACTCTATCCGATAGGGTTGCTATGAGTCAGAATCAGCTTGAAGACAGTGAGTTTGATTTGTGTGTGTGCTTCTGTTTGGTTCTATTTTTTCCAGTAGCTTTATTGGGAGGGAGGGGATTTTTTAGTGTTTTCTGGGTATAGGATCGTATCATCTGCAAATAGAGATACATTTATTTCTTTCTTGAAACTTTGAATGCCTGTATTTCTTTATCTTGCCTGATCTAGCTAGAACCTCCAGGATAATGTTGAATAACACTGGTGACAGTGGACATCCTTGTCTGATTCCTGTTCTCAGGGGGAATGCTTTCAGACTCTCCATTTTAGGTGACTTTGGCTGTTGGCTTTCCATAGTTGTGTTTTATTATGTTAAGGAATTTCCCTTCTATTACTATTTTGATGAGAGCTTTTAACTTGCATGTGCATTGGTCCTTGTCAAATGTCTTTTCTGCGTCAATTGATAAAATCAAATGATTCTTGTCTTTTGTTTTATTTATGTGGTTGATTACATTAATTGTTTTTCTAATGATGAACCATCCCTGAATTCCTGGTATGAACTCCACTTGGTCATGGTGAATTATTGTTTTTATACGTTGTTGAATTCTATTAACTGGAATTTTGTTGAGGATTTTTGCATCTGATTTAATGAGAGATAATGGTCTGTAGTTTTCATTTTTTGTGTTGTCTTTACCTGGTTGTTGACAATGACACCCAAATCAAAAATCCAGGCCACAAGCTTTGCTCACACTTTTAGATCTTTCTCTTCAGATTGTATGAATTTTTCTATGCCGAGAGGAGGGCTTATCTGTGAAAAAGCCACACCAAAGAAAAAAGAAGCTGACTAGAGTCCAGGGAAAAAATATAAAGGTTGAGAGTGAGGCATATTGCCAAGTAGTTCACTAATCTGGAGGAAATAGGAAGGACAGGAACAAGAGTACATCAAAGGTACAAGTGCGTTAAGTGAGGCTTTTTCTCGTTGTATCCATTTGTGTGTCCCATAAATCACCATATTCCCTACACGCACCCACCTTTTTTTTTTTGGTCTTGATTTCCAATCTGCTTGATTCCCAAACTTTAGCATAAGATTAGCCTATTTATTAACCTCCAGACAAATAGCTTCATTCCCAAATTGAAACTTGGTTACTCTCTACTTTCATGGTATCTTTGCCAGTCGTTGCTTCAAGTAGCTGATTCCTTGGTGAACACTCAGGCACTGTTTGTGAGACATAATTCTGTATTAATCTTATTTTTGCAAGCTGAAATTTCCCTCAACAACATTATTTGTCTTCTTGCATCTGATTTATTTTACTTAGCATGTTTCATCCATGTTGTAGCGTGCATCATGATATTAGTCTATGGCTGAATAATATTCCATTGTATATATGTACCACCTTTTTTTTATATACATGTTGATAGACACTTGAGTTGTCTCCAACTTTTGGATACTGTCACTAATGCTGTACAAGTATCTTTTCTTGTACTTGATTTCAGTATTTTAGAGTATGTACCAAGGAGTAGAATTGCTGAGTCATATAATACCTCAGTGTTTCATCATTTAAAGAACTGACAGACTGTCTTTCACCATAGCTACCTGATTTTGTCTTTCCACCAGCTCGGGATGACAGTTCAGATTTCTCTGTATTCTTGCAAACACTTGTAGCTATTTTCCATTTTAGTATCTCCACCCTAGTTGGTATGAAGTCGTATCTCATTGTGATTTTGATTTACATTTTCTTAATGACTAATGAAGTTGAGAATTGCATCATGTGTTTAATGGTCATCTATTTGTCTTCTTCAGAGAGATGTCCATTCAAATGCTTTACCTATTTTTTAATGAGTTTTTCCTGAGTTGTAAGAGTTCTTTGCCAAAGCCAAGTGCCGTCGAGTCGGAGTTCTTTACTAAACCTTTATTATATACAAAGCTCTCAAATATTTTCTTCTCTTCTGTGCATTGTCTCTTCCCTTTTTTGAAGTTTTTCATGCACATTTTTATGAAATCCAAATTATCTAATTTTTTCTTTGTTATTCATGCTTTTGGTATCATATCTAAGAATCAATTGTCAAAAACAAGGTCTTGATGCTTTACCCTTATGATTTTTCTTAAGCATTTTATGGTGTTATTTGCTGTATTTAAATCAATGACCCATTTTGAGTTAATTTTCTAATATGGAATCAAGTGTGGGTCCAACTTCACTCTTTTGGGTGTAGAACTCTAGTTGTCCCAGCACCATGTGTTAAAGGGTCCATTATTTCCTCATTGAATAAATTTTGTACCTTTGTCAAAAATCAATTGCCCATGAAAGTAAAGTTTAGTTCTGGATTCTTAAATCTGTTTCATTGATCTTTGTTTATATTCCTATGCCAATATCATACTTTTTTAATCACTCTGGCTTTGTAGTCAAAGATGTGACAACAACAAGTGTGAATCCTCCTACTTTGCTTTTTTTCAGGGTTTTCTTGTGTATTAGACATAAATTTGAGTATTGAGCTTTTAAATTTATGCAGAAAAAGCTGTTGGAATTTTGATAAGGACTACCGTATATAGTATTAGCTAGAACAGACATCATAACAATATTAAATTTTCAAATCTATTAACACAGAATGTCTTTCATTTATTTAGACCATTTAGGACTATTGTATATAGTATTGGCTAAAACAGACATCATAACAGCCTTAAGTTTTCAAATCTATTAACACAGGATGTCTTCCATTAGATCATTTTTAGTTTCTTTCAATAATATTTTATAGTTTTCAGTGTACAAATATTTAACTTCCCTGTTTAAATTTATTCCTAAGTATTTTTATTCTTTTAGGTGCTATTGTAGGTGGAATGATTTTCTTAATTTCCTTTTCACATTGCTCACTGCTGGTGTATATCAACCAATTATTTTTGTGTGTTGACCTCATATCTTACAACATTGATGACATTCACTTACTAGTTGTAGTACCTTTCTGAGGATGCTTTGAGATTTTTATGTTGTTGTTAGATGCAGTGGAGTCAGTTCCTCTTCATAGCAGCACTATGCACAACAGAATGAAACACTGCCTGGTCTTGTGCCTTGTCCACAATCATTTTTATGCTTAAGCCTGTTGTTGCAGTCACTGTGTCATTCCATCTCATCGAAGGTCTTCCTCTTTTTGGTTGACCCTCCACTTTACCAAGCATGATATCTGTTTTAGTCAGCTAGGGCTGCTCTAATAGAAATACCACTGAGTGGATGGCTTTAAGAAAGGAAGGTTTATTCTTACACAGTCTGGTAGGTTGCAAGTCCATATTCAGGGTGTCCACTCCAGGGAAGGCTTTCCCATTGTCGGCTGGGGAGGAAAGTCCAGTATTGCATCAGTCTTTGTCCAGGGAGCGTCTTGGCGCAGGAACCTCAGATCTGAAGGACATGCTCTTCTCCTGGTGCTGCGATGGTACGAGGTTCCCAATTCTCTGCTTGCTTCTCTTCCTTTTATCTCCTGCAGGCTGAAAGGATTAAGGGTGGGGCAAGCTATACTCCAGAGAAACTCCTTTTACAGCAGAGCAGGGAAGTAATCCTATGAGGGGATTTACAGCCCCACCCTAATCCTTTATCATACAGTTTAGGGAAACCACAAAATGGAGGACAGTCACAAGATACTGGGAATCATGTCCCAGCCACATGGCTACACATATTTGGAGGAGGACACATTCAACCCATGACAATGTCCTTCTCCAAGGAGTGAGCCTTCTTGACAACATGTCCAAAGGATGTAAGACTCAGTCTTGCCATATTTGCTCCCAAGGAGCATTCTGGTTGTACTTCTTTCAGAACAGATCTGTGTGTTCTTTTGGCAGTTCACGGTGCATTCTACATTCTTCTCCAACACTGTGATTCAAAGGCATCAATTCTTCTTCTGTCTTCTTTGTTCATTGTCCAGTTTTCACATACGTGTGATGTGATGGCTTGGGTCAAGTTCACTTTAGTCTTCAAGGTAACATCTTTACTTTTCAGTACTTTAAAAAGATCCTTTTCAGCAGATTTCCCCAATGCAATGAGTCTTTTGATTTCTTGACTGCTGCTTCCATGGGTATTGATTGTGCACTCAAGTAAAATGAAATCCTTGACAACCTCAATTCTTTCTCTACTTATAATGATGTTGCTAACTGGTCCAGTTGTGAGGAATTTTGTTTTCACGATGTTGAGGTGCAATCCATAGCAAAGGCTATGGTATTTGATCTTCATCAGTAAGTGTTTCAAATCCTCTTCACTTCCAGCAAGTAAGGTGGCGTAGTCTGTGTAACATAGGTTGTTAATGAGTCGTCCTCCAATCCTGATGCCTCATTCTTCTTCCTATAATCTGACTGATTATTTGCTCGGCATATACATTGAAGAGGTATGGTGAAAAGATGTAACACTGATGCACACCTTTCCTGACTTTTAAGGCTTGCAATGTCCCCTTGTTCTATTTGTACAACTGCCTCTTGATCCATATACAGATTCCTTAAGAGCACAATTAAATGTTCTGGAATTTCCACTTTATAGAGAGAATCACATCATTGGTGAATAGAAATCATTTAATTCCTCCTTTCTGATTTGGATGCCTTTTATTTCTTTGTCTTGACTATTTGATCTGGCTAGAACTTCCAATCCAGTGTTCAATAGCAGTGGTAAAACAAATCATTGTCTTCTTCCTGACACTACTGGGGAAACTTTTACTTTTTCACTACTTAGTATGGTATTAGTTGTATATTTTTCATAAATGCCTTTTATCATTGTCTTAGGCTGAGTTTTCTAGGGAAGCAAAACCAGTAACACGTGTAGGTACAAGGAAAGATTTATAATATATATATAGACAGATAGATAGATACAAATATAGGAAACAGCTCATGTAATCACAGAAGCTGAATGTCCCAAGCTCTGGCACAAGCCTCACGTGTCCACGGAAGCTGAGGAACCCAAAGTCAGCAAGTCAGAGACCAGAGTTGCAGTTCACCGGTTGTGTAGGTCAGTGAATCCCAAGCTGGTGGCGAGACAAAGCGACAGAGGCTGGTGAACGCAGGATCGGCAGGTCAGGGAGCAGGACTCTCAAGTGCGGACTGTAAGGACTGATGAGCCCAACAGCTGCTAGCTCAAGTCCCGGAATCAGATGCTGGAAGAAGACAGCAGGAGCTCCTGGCCACGTGAGCGATCAGCAGCCGTAGTCCAAGGTCATGAGATGAGAGCCGAGGGGCAGGGAGCCACCACAAACCCCGCCCTGCCACTTAATACAGCAGCCAAATAGGTAGTAGCCAAGTTGACATAATCCTGACCACCACAATCATGTTGAGGATGTTCCCTCTATTCCTACTTTGCCAAGAGTTGTTATCATTAAAAGGTGTTAGATGTAGTGAAATGCCTTGCTGCATTAACTGGGCTAATCATGTGGTTCTTTTCCTTTTGTTCTATACTATGATGTAAATATCTACATTATAATGTTCTATAACCAGTAATGTAAACTTGATTGATTTTCTGTTGAACCACCCTTGCATTCCTGGGAGAAATTCAATTTGGTCATGGTCTATAATCTTGTTAATTTTCTATTGGATTTGATTTGCAAGTTAAGGATTCTTGTATCTATATTCATAAGGGATTCCAGTCTCCTCTTTTCTTGTGGTGTCTTTATCTGACTTTGGTATCACTGTTATATTGCCCAAAATGGATAAGTAGAATATGTTCTCTCCTGTTCTTTTTTTTCTTTTATGTGTTTAAGGACTGGTGTTAATTCTTTAAATGTTTGGTAAAATCTGTCAGTGCAGCTATCTTGTCCTAGAATTTTCTTTGTAATTGGATGTTTTTATTTACTGATTCAAGTTCTTCCCACATTAATGGTCTATTGAGATTTCCTAGTCCTTTAGCCAATTTAGATAATTTGTATGTTTCTAGGAATGTGTCCATTTTATCTAGACTATCTAATTTGTTGGAATGTAATCATTTATGGTATTCTCTCATCTTTTGTATTTCTCTTCATTTTGGCAGTATCCTATCAAAATTCATTTCTGATTTTCACTTCTTGCATCTTCTGCCTCTCTCTCTTTTTTATTCCTTGTCAGTACAGCTAAAGTTTTATTAATCTTATTGATCTTAAAGAAACCAACTTCGTTTTTGTAATTCTAACTCTTGTTTAACTACTCTCTATCTACCTCTGTTTTAATATTTCTTATTTATTTTTCTTCTGCTAAGTTTGGGTTTAACTTGCTCTTCTTTTTCTAACTTCTCAAGGTACAATTAGTTTATTGACTGAAGACATTTCTTTTTCCTATAGTGTGGGTTTTATAGCTGTAAATTTTTTTTCTGACTACTGCCTGTGCTGCATGCCATAAATTTTGGTATGTTGTGCTTTTCCTTTGTCTCTAAGTATTCTCAAATTCATCTTGTGATTTATTTTTTACTCATTATGTGTTTAATAATATGTTCCATATATTTGCAAATTTCTTAGCTTTTCTGAGAATAATATGTGTTCTGCTGTTATTGCCTGGAGTGTGCTATATATGTCTATTAAATCTACTCAATGTATAGTGTTGTTCACAGTCTCTATTTCTTTGTTGATCTTCTGTCTAAATGTTCTACTCATTATTAAAAGTAATGCATTAAAGTTTTCAGCTATTACTGTAGAACTGTCTTTTTTTCCCTTCACTTATATCTATTTAGCTTCTTATATTTTCGCACTCTGTTATTTGAAAATATATGTTTATAACTATTAAATATTTTTATTAAATATTTCTAATGAATTGACCCTTCTAATATTATATAATATCCTTCTTTGTCTTGTATAACAATTTTTTTATTTAAAATCAGTTTTGTTGGCTGTTAATATAGACACACAGCTCTCTTTTGCTTACTATTTACATGGAATATCTTCTATCATCCTTTCATTTACAGGCAATTTGTCTCTGGATCATATATGACTCACTCAGACAGAAAATAGTTGTATAGTGTTTATTTTAATCAATTCTGCCAATCTCTGCCTTTTCATTGAAAATTTTAAACCATTTACATTTAGAACAACTTAACTATAAAAAGTTAAAGTATGTACATCTGTCATTTTTCTATTTCCTTCCTGTATACATATCTTACACCTTTTTCCTCCTTTATTTCTCCACTACCACTTCTTTTTACACTAAGTTTATATTTTGCTGTGAACCACTTTTATTCCCTCCTCATTTCCTTTTGTGTATACTTTTTACACATTTTCTTTGTTATTATCTTGGAGATTGTATTAGATATATCGATAATAATCTGGTTTGAATTGTTACCAAAACTAAAAAGCATGTTCAAAAGTGTTTTTGTATAACTCTCTCTCCTGCCTTTAGGTTGTTGCATCACATACTATTTCTTCATCCACTTTGTACTCATTAACGTAATATATGATTTTTATATATGTGTCTTTAAACCTATAGATGCTACAGATGCAATAATATTTTTATATTTTTTCACGTTGTTACCAATGCTGATGAACTTTCTTTCTTTTATGCTGTTTCCAGTTACCTTTTGCAGTTCTATTTCTAATTTAAGAGCCCTCTGTAGTATTTCTTGAAGGGAACATTTAGTGGTATTCAACTCCTTCAGATTTGTCCTATCTGAGAATATCTTAATTTTGGTTTCATTTTTCTGAGAGACAGTTTTGCTGGTTATATACTTCTTGATTGACACTTATTTTTCTTTCAGTACTGTAAACCTGTCACCCCAACACTTTCAGATGAGAAATATGCTGTTAATCTTATCGAGGATAATCTGTACATGATAATTCCCTCCTTTCTTGTGTTTAAAAGATTGTATTTGTCTTTCAACAAACTGATTATGATGTGTCTTGCTGTGAATCTTTTTTAACTTATCTTACCTGAAGTTTCTTGAGCTTCTTGAATATATAGATTTAGGTCTTCCATCAAATTCAGGAAGTTTTTGATCATTATTTTTTTAAAAATACACCTTCTCTCAGTTTTATACTTCTCACACTCCCATAATGTGTATGTTGGTTTCGTTGAAGGTGTCCTACAGATTGCTTAGGCAATTTTCACTTTTCTTCATTTTCTTTTCTTTCTATTCATCAGACTGGATAACTTCAAATTCTTTACCTCATGTCCTTTAATTCTTGTTTTCTCCTGCTTAAATCAGCTATTGGACATGCAAACAAATTTTCCATTTCAGCTATTGTATTTTTTAACTTGTCAGCCTCAGAATTTCCATTTGGTTCTTTTTTATCATGGCTATCTCTTTTCTTGATATTCTCATTCCAATCACACAATATGTTCCTGATTTACTTAGTTCTTTTCTCTGATTTTCCTCTATTTCTTTGAGCATAATTGAAAGTCACTTTAAAATTTTGGTCTAGAAAGTCTAATGTCTGGACTTCCTCAGGAATTTTTTTTCCCTACTTTATCTCTTTTTCTTTGTGAGTATCATCCTTTCTGTTATTGTTGTATGTCTTGTGATTTATTTTTTAATGAAAACAGAACATTTGAATATTTTAATTTTCTAATTCTGCAAATCCAATATTACTTTCTTTAGGGTTTGCTTTTCTTTTTTTTTTTTAAATGATGTAGTAGTCCATTTACTTTGTGACTTTTTCAAAATATTTTCACAAAGATTGTATTCCTGGAATGTGTAGTCACTGATATCTTTCCTCTTTTGCCCCTTAAGCTTACAATCAACTTGTGTTTTCACAGAGATTTCTTTAAACACCAAACCAAAGCAAACCTATCCCATTGCTGCCGATTCTGATTCCTAGTGACCCTTACAGTTTCCAAGGAGGGCCTGGTAGATTTGAACTGCTATCTTTTTGGTTACCAGACATAGCACTTAAGCAGTGTGACACTAGAGTTTCCCCATAAACACTGGGAGCTAAAAAACAAAACAAGAAAATTAAGAAAAAGATTGAGAGAGAAATACCTCACACTGTCTGTACAAGTAGACTCTAATGAGGCTCTCCAACATTTACCTAGGCTGAAGCACTAGACCAGAGTGAAATCTTACAGTCTTCTGAAGCCTTTTCTGAGCGTATATATTGTCCTGGGCATGTACATGACTTAACAAACTGTCTTATATACATGGGAGGTTTTGAACGACATAATTTCCCAAGGAAGTTCTCCTATTTTTCTCCTAGAAGTTAGGCAACATTTTGTATGTCTCAACTGTAATCTTTTGCCTCTAGTGTATGCCAGCTGTTTTTCAGGCTTATAATATTTATGAACAGTGCTTGCTGCTTTTCCAACCTGAGTGAATTCTGAGATAGGTCAAACAGAATGGTCCATCCTACTAGCCCCAGAGAGATCAGAGCAGACATAAGCAAAAATTTGTAGATTAAGTCTTGCTCTGCTCCATCTTGAACCAGGAACAAGTTCCCACAAAGTATATAGAGTATAGCAACAGTTCTTCTGTTACATTTAGCTCTCCTACCCTCTCTTCTGTCTCTTGTTATTCTCTGAATGGTTTTTTACATAGTTTAAGATTTTACAATACAAATAAAACATTATCCAGAGTTGTAGCCATCCTGAACCACTGTGATTTCTTCCTAGCCTGTCGTAATTTTGTTTCTCCGGCTCTGCATGGGTTAAACACCTGAAAAACTACATTATCAAAATAAAGCACTATTCTATGAAGACAGTCACTCCTTTGTAGTACTCACAGGTCCAGCACATCTTAAAAGAGAATGATTAAAAAAGCATTTTTAAGTCAAAACAGCCTGGGTCTGATACAAAAACACATACATAGACCAATGGAGGAGAACAGAGAATCCAGATACAACATCATCTACCTATGAGTACCTGAGATTTGACACATTTCCAACATCTGTGAATTGGGAAAAGTACAGTCTGCTTTACAAGTGGTGTTGGCAAAACTGGACATCCATCTACAAAAACAAAAACAAAAACAAAAAAATGGAACAACACGCACATCTTGCACCATGCACAGAAACTAACACAAAATGTATCAAGAATCTAAACACAAAATCTAAAACAATAAAGATCCTAGGAGCAAAAATGGGGACAATTCAGGTAGCTTCAATACACAGCATAGACTATAAAACATTGCTAACAAAGGACAAACTGTGGAAGATGAAATAGATTAACTGGAAACTCCTGAAAAATCAAACACTTAGGCTCATCCAAAGACTTCACTGAAAGAGTAAATAAAGAGAGCCTAAAGACAGGGGAAAAAAATTGGCTACTACAAATCTGATCAGTATCTAATCTCCATAATCCACAAAACCTCAACAAGAAAAAAACAAAAAGACTAATTAATAAATGGGCAAATGATTTGAACAGTTACGTCACCAAGGAAGACATTCAGGACTCTAACAGATACATGAGGAAATGCTCACAATCATTACCCACTAGGGAAATGCAAACCAAAACTACAATGAGATACCATGTTATACAAACAAGGCTGGCATTATCCCCAAAACACAAAATAATAAATGTTGGAAAGGTTATGGAGAAACTAGAATACTTCTACACTGCTGGTGGTAACATAAAATGGTACAACCACTTTGGAAACTGCTTTGGTGCTTTCTTTAAAAGTTCAAAGTAGAAATACCATATGATTCAGCAATCACACTTTTTGGCATATATCCTAGAGAAATAAGGGCTGTCACACAAATAGATACATGCACACTGATATTTGTTGCAGCACTGTCCAGAGTAGCAAAAACTGGAATCAACCTAGGTGCTCATCGGGAGATGAATGAATAAACAAACTATGGTATAGTCACAAAATGAAATACGATGCAATGATAAAGAACAACAATCATCTTAGGAAACATCTCATAACATGAAGTCGTTCGAAAGACATTATGTTGAGTGAAATTAGTCAGTTGCAAGTTACAAATATTGCATGAAACCACTATTTTAAGGGCTCAAGAAAAGGCTTAAACACAGAATAAGAGAGTTTTTGATGGTTACAAGGGTAGGAAAGAAGAGGGGTATCCATAGATTAGATTGTAAATAGAAATTAGGTTGGGTAAAGGGAGTGGCATCATGCATTAGAATGAAAGTCAGCACAGTTGGACTACACAAAAAGCTAAGAAGTTTCCTAAATATAGCCCAACATTTCAAAGAACTGAGTAGCAAGGACCGGAGGCTGAGGACCATGGTTTCAGGGTACATCTAGGTCAACTGGCATAACTAAGTTCTTTTTCAGAAAATGTTCTGCATCCCACTTGGGCGAGTAGTATCAGTAGTCTTAAAAGCTTTCAAGAGGCCACCTAAGTAGAATCAATCAATCCCAGTCCACCTGGAGCAGAAGGACATCAAAGACAGGAGGATAATTTGAGACCAAGAGACACAATGGGCCGTATGATCCAGAGACAACATCGGCGGGAGACCGGTAGAACAGGTGTGCACTGGCCACCACCGATCACTGTCCTGACAGGGAGTACAACATGGATTCCCTGACATATCAGGAGAAAAATCGGTGTACAGAACTAGAACCTTGCTAAAAGCCCAGACTTGATTGTCCAACAGACTGGAGGATGCCCTGAGGACATGGCTTCTGGACTGTCTGTTGTCCCACAGATGAAACCAGTCCTGAAGCCAACTCTTCAAAGAGTGGACTAGACTATAAGACATAGAGTGATGCCGGTGAAGAGTGTGTTTCTTGGCTTCATTATATATATAAAGTTGATGTAGCAGCTCCTGTCCAGAGGAGAGATGGTGGCGGGGAGGGCAGGGAGAGGACATGAATGGACATTTGAAGTTCAGAATGGCAAGGAAGAATGTGCTGTCACAGGGTGAGAACAGCAGCTAGAGTTGCATAGCTATGAGTGTGTGGGATTTTGTATGGCAAATTGAATTGTAAACATTCACTTAAAGCAGAATGAGATATTTTAAAAATAAAAATAGAAAGCCATCTTCCAAGCCCAAGTAACCTGGTAGTGAATTAAAGTAGCTGATATTAAGTAGCTGATATTCCCCTGAGTAATATTTGTCCATCAATTAATGTTTTAAATTTTATATATTACATAAAAGAAATAAAAATAACAAGGAGTGTAACAAATATTGTGGTTTCGCCTAAAAAAAGTCTGTTAATATTTATAACTTAATAATTTTAAAAAATTACTACGGATTTATAAAAAAAAATGACCTTACTGTTTTATCTAATTAAATTATTTGCATTTGTAAGGACAATATTCATGCTACCCCACCATCTTAGTCATGTAGTCCGACTGTAACAGGAATACGACAAGTGGATGGCTTTAACAAAGAAAAATCTGTTTTCTCAGAGTTTAGGAGTCTAAAAGACAAAATTCAGTGTGTCAGTTACAAGGAAAGGTTTCCTTTCACTGTTAGTTGTGGAGAAAGAGCCTTGTCATCAATCTTCCTCCGCACTGGAATCTTGGGTCCAAAGAATACCCTCTATTCCCAGAACTGCTTTGTAGATGGTATGATGTCGCCAACTCTAGGTTACTTCCCTTTCCTTTTATCTTTTGAGGATAAAAGGTAGCGTGGCTACACAACAGAGAAACTCCCTTTACATTGGATCAGGGATGTGAACTGAGCAAGGGTGTCCCAGCCCACCTTAATCCTCTTTAACCTCAGGCAGAGATTATGATTATGTCATGGTTTGAATTGTGTCCCCCCAAAAATATGTGCAGCCACGTGGCTGGGATATGATTCCCAGTATCTTGGGACTCTCCTCCATTGTATGGCTTTGCTTAACTGTATGTTAAAGGATTAGGGTGGAGCGGTAAATTCTGCATAGAATTACTTCCCTGCCTGCTGTAGGGGGAGTTTCCCCAGAGTATGGCTTGCCCCACCCTTAATGCTTTAAGAGATAAAAGGGAAGGAGAACCAAAGGACAATTGGGAGCCTCTTTACCATCAAGAAAGCAGCACCGGGAGCAGAGCACGTCCTTCAGACCTGAGGTCCCTGTGCCAAGACGCTCCCTGGACAAAGACTGATGCAATACCGGACTTTCCTCCAGAGCCGACAAGGGGAAAGCCTTCCCCTGGAGCGGACATCCTGAATTTGGACTTGTAACCTACCTAACTGTGTAAGAATAAACCTTCCTTTGTTGAAGCCATCCACTCTGGTATTTCTGTTAGAGCGGCACTAGCTGACTAAAACAGATTATAAGACATAAGAAAATCACAGAATGGAGGACAACCACACAATACTGGAAATCACAGCCTAACCAAATTGACACATACATCAGAGGGGCACAATTCAATCCCTGACGCCCAAAACTGAAGATCTGGAAAAACAAAACTCACTTAAGTCCAAAATGTATTTCACAATCTCCTTTATTAATGCACATGGGCACTTAAAACTATGACTTCGATGCTTAAATGTCAGAAACAGTGTCAAGAAATAAGGCCTTTGAAATTGTTAGTGGGAAGTTCTTGGAGGAGGGCCATTGATACCTTCATAAATGTCTTCCAGGGCTAGATAAAACAGTGGAACGTAAAGTGTTATCCCCATTTTAGAAAGCTGTTCAGAAACTGAAATCCAAATCTACGAGTCCAAGGTCCCAAACTGCAGTTCAATCTTGGTCCGAGGCATCAGCTTATCACTTCTTCACGTCAGGAGTTTCTGGTACTGTTGATATTCAGTCTTGACATAAGACATAACACAGGTGAAGATGTTCGTGTAGAGGAGTCTGGAACTGAGGTGAGAATGGAAGATCAAAAGTAGATATTCTCCTTCCAGACGGAATGAAAGTTTGGTCTCTAGTCAGCTGAAGATCTTTCACTGTGAAAGGAGAAAGGAAAAGCTAAGTAGCAAATCTTGTAGCAGATCTTGTGTAGTGAAACCAGCTGCCAAGCATCGTGGCCACAGAGGCCAACAGTTAGTTGTGAGGGGTTACTTACATACTACTAGTCTGTTTCCTATTGGTCCAGAATCTGGGTGGGGCTGATTACCTCAATAATCAGGTGAATTGTGACATCATAGAACAGGTAGAGACTGACAGTTTAGTTATTAACTGACCTATGGGATACACTAGAGAGCATTAAGGTGAGCTGTAACCCCAAGATGTACACAAGATAATTAGAATACTACAATACAATATGTATCCTGTGATATACAAAGGACCAAGATGGAAGCATATAAGATTTGATTAACTTGATATGCGAAGTTTAAGAAAGGCTTCCCAAATGGGTCTTCTGAATGGGGTCTTCAATTATAGTTAGATGTTTATTTAGTGGGGAAATCCTGATTACATAGTTGTTAAGTGCTACATCTGCTAACCAAAAGTTCAGCAATTCAAATCCGCCAGGAAACCCTTAGAAACTCTATGGGTCAGTTGTACTCTGACCTATAGGGTCATAGTTAATCAGAATTGACTCAATGGCAGTGGCTTTTGGCTTGTTTAGTGGACCTGGAAGGAAGTCTGGAGAATGGGCTATCTTCACAGATGTCACTCTGGGTACAAGAGACAAAGTGTGTAAGGCATGAAAAATGAAAGGGGAAAATGGCTACAGATGAAGCTGAAGAAGAAAGCATGTGTCATCCTAGGTACTTTTCCTGTGAAGCCGTGAAGCCCAAAACAATACCTATAATGCATCTGACCAGTGTTGAGAATTGTGGGGCAGCAGACCATTCTATACGATCCATCTGTAAGAAGTGAAAGCATGACCTGAGTACTACTAAAACAGCAGACTAGTATTAGTCAATCAACATCTATACTGCTATGGAATTATTAATAAAATGACAAACTAATAATAAAATATCAATTGCCCTGATGCATATTGGAGCCTTATGTTGCTCAAGTTATTTGGTTGAAAGAAAATTTCTACCAAGATCCACAGAGCTGACAATAAATAGACTGTGTTTCATTTATAAGCATGCCTCTCCCTCACTAAAATAGCATTTTACTCAGCGTCAGCATGTATTTCAAAAGAATATTCAGTAGTACAGTAGCTTTTATGAGCACCCTTCATTTCATTTCTGTCTGCATCCACTTGACGACACTGCATTATATCATTATCCTTGACCATACATTCTCTTTTTATCTCTTCCTAAAATCCATCTTTTACTTTTAGAGGAGCTAAAGAAGTATTTGAAGAGTAAATTAGAATATGATATTGCTACCTCAGGCAATTAAGCAAACCTCAAAGCCATGCCACAGCTAAAATAATACCCCTCACATTTCTTTAAGTCATCAGAATATATGAAACTGCTGGAAACTTCACTTATAATCTAAAATAAGACCTATAAAATCATACAGAAAGAAATCTAAAAGCCTACCAAGAATTTAGAAAGAACAATGAATGCATAATTGAAATTATGTTTCTGAAACTCATAATGGTGGGAATAGACTCAGAAAAAATTATCATTCAACGTAAGCACTAGCTCCTTAGATAGAATAAGTAAGTGGTAAAAAGTGAGGACAATAAATAAACAAAAGCACTAAATGATAGGACAAGTGAAACTGGCATCTCCACCAACCTAAGAAACTGATAATACACAGAGCAGCTCCTATTATACAGTTGGAGTATGTGCCAACTAATGTAGCAATAAACATTTTTAAAAGAATGATCTCCTTGCAAATTCACAGTTGCATGATTTTTATGGCCACTCATAAAATTTGTCAAAATTTAAGACTACTTCACCTATGCAATTAATTTCCTATTTCTGTACATAAAGTCTTTCCTTCCAGCTCTTTAACTCCCTTGTTCACAATAATAATGTTCTATGACACAACTTCTGATTTCCTCAGCATTTTCTCTAAATCTATTGCTTCCTGCAAATTTGGCTTTATTTCCTCTCCAACCTTTTCTGAGAACACTCATCTGATAAACCCAGGGACTTAAGTGTACTATATTCTGTACTCTCAGAACATCAGCTGAACTATCTCTGTCATAGTATTTAACCCACTGTCCAGAAATCTTTTGTCTTTTCATTCTATAATGTGTACAAATTTGAAATGAAATACAGTATAAATTGAAGAGATAGAGTAAAAGCGTGAATTTCAAGTAATGCTCATTTTAGTTCATATCCTGAATCTAGAAACTGAATCACTTTTAAATTAACATAATTGACACTCGGCCTTTTTTAAAAAATGCTTGATTTATAGTATTGTCGTGAGGACTAAATGAGCTAATCTATGTCAAGGTGCATGGCAATATATGCTGAACTATTGTTAGTTTCTTTTAAATCACAGGAATTTAAAGATGTTTCGATAAATTACCAAATATATGAATATGGTATTGAAGTAGATTAAACAACACAAACTCTAGTTGATCCTGAGAGAAGCTAGAAATGACTTGATAAATTTTAATGTCTATCCCTAATAAACAGCTTTGAAAGATCAGATTATATTGCAAACAAACATCATTATAATAATAATGTGCTGATGAATGAGTAAACAAACAGAAAAGAAAAAAAAGAGCAGAAATGTCACAATACTTTAAATAATTTGGTATGTGATAAAACAACTCAAAATCAATGATAAAAGAAATTATGCTGGATAAATTTACATTCTCATTTCATATCACACAAAAATAGTTAACTTTAGGAAGATTCAAATATTTACTATGTAAAATATGTCTGAAGAAAATGAACATGAAGTTTATCCAATACAGAAGACAAAGAAACCATCGGTGATTACACAGTGATAAGTCTAAAAGATTTAACCACTCTTGAATATGTAACTTTTTATTAATTTTTTAATTGTGATTACACGAAAGTTTACAACCTAAGACAATTTTCCATAAAAAACTCTGAGCATCCGCCTCTCTGCAATGCTATCTGCTCTCGTCAACCTATGAAAGCACATTCTTCTTTTCCGTATGTTACTTCCAGTATCCATTCAACCAACACTTGTCTTCTCCTCTCCACCCTCTTCTCTTCCCTCTAAAAAAATTAACCAATAAGACAGCCTCATATGTATATTAAACAATAAAGTACACACACCACCTGCATCACTCTGTGTACCTAGGTCCAGCCCAATCTTTGAAGTGTTGGCTTCAGTACTGATTTCAGCTCTGGACTAAAACAAGTCTAGCAATCATGTTCCCAGGGAATCCTCTAGGTTGTTGGACCATCAAGTCTGGTCTTTTAATAGAGCTCGTGATTCACACACTCCATTTTCTCATGCTACATCAGGGACTCTACATTGTGTTCCCCGTTAGGGCTATCTTTGGTGGTGGCCGGGCACCATCTAGCTCTTCTGATTTTCTGCTTATGTGGTGTCCCAGTCATATGGGTCCTTCTATCTCCAGGATCCATTTTTCCTTGTGTCTTTGATATTCCTGGTTGTCAGCTTTTCCAAATAGGTTGGGACCAATTGACATTCCTCAAATGACAGCTTGCTGCCTTTTAATACCCCAAGTGCCACTCACCAATATGCAGTGCTGAACACTCTCAGAAAAACGGCTAGTTATGCCAACTGACCTCAGTATCCCCTGAAACCATGGTCCCCAGACCCCTGTCCCTGCTACTCTATCCTTTCAAATGTTGGGTTGAATTTAGAAAACCTTTAGCTTATAATGTTGTCAACTATGGTGACCTGCCTTCTACTGAGTGCTGTCACTCCTTTTACCTAACCCACTTCCTATTACTAGTCTATAAGTAACTCTCTCTCTCCCTCCTCACCCTTGTAGCCATCAAAAAGTATTTTCTTCTGTTCCTAAGTTTTTTTTAAGTCCTTATATTAGTGGTCTCATACAGTATTTGTCCTTTTGCAGCTGATTTCACTCAACATAGTGTCTTCCAGTTGATTCCAGGTTATAAAATGTTTCCTAAAATCATCACTGTTCTTTTTCATTGCATGGTGTTCCATTGAGTATATGTACCATAGTTCATTTATCCATTCATCTGTTGATGGGCATCTGTTGATTCCATCTTTTTGCTATTGTGGACAGTGCTACAATAAACATTTGTGTGCACATATTTGTTTGTGTGACAACCTTAATGTGGTAGGATGTATTCCAAGCAATGGGATTGCTGGATCAAAATGTATTTCTATTTCTAGCTTTTTAAGAAAGTGCCGTCTTGATTTCCAAAGTGGTTGTACCACATACATTTCCACTAGCAGTGTAGAAGAGTTCCCATCTCTCCACAGCCTCTCCAGCATTTGTTGTTTTGTTTTTTTGGATCAGTGCCAGCCTTGTCAAGGTTAGATGGTATCTCATTGTAGTTTTGATTTGGATTTCTCTAATGGCTAATGACTGCGAGCATTTCTTCATGTGCCTTTTGGCTGCCTGGATGTCTTTGGAGAAATGTCTGTCCATTTCCTCTACCCATTGTTTTATTGGAGTCAGCTCCGACTTGACGGCACTTGGCTTGGCTTTTTCTTGTTGATATTTTACAGTACCTTTTAGACTATGGAAATTAGATGTTGATAAAATATGTGTTTGCCAAATATTTTTTTCTCAGTTTGTAGGCCATGTTTTTACTCACTTGATAGTCTTTGGATGAGCATAAGTGTTTGATTTTTAGCAGTTCACATGTATCTGTTTTCTGCTGTTTATGTATTGTTAGTAAGATTTTGTAGTCTGTTTAAGTTGTGTATTAGAACTTCAGTGTTGTCCTTATTTTTGCTTCCATAATCTTTATCTTTTTAGATTCAATATTTAGATCTTTGATCCATTTTGAGTTAGTTTTGTGTAAGGTATGAGATATGGGTCTTGTTTCACTTTTTTGCAGATGGATATCCAGTTTTGCCAACACCATTTGTTAAAGACACTGTTTTTTCCCAAGTTCACAGCCTTTGGGCATTTGTCAAATATCAGCCATTCGTTAGTGGATGGTGTTATTTCTGTATTCTCTATCCTGTTCCATTGGTCTATACATGTGTTTTTATATGAGTACCAGGGTATTTTGACTATCATGGCAGTGTAATAAGTTCTAAGATCAGGTAGTTGAACCTGACTCGATGGCAGTGGGTTTCATTTGGTTTTGGTTATTCTGTTATGGTTCTTTTAATTTCAGGTAGGTCTGTTGTGACACCTCTTGTCTCAGTTCTTATTAGGGTTATTTGTTTCCTCTCCTGTTTTTCTTTTGTGAGTTTAGCCAATGGTTTGTCAATTTTGTTGATCTTTCAAAAAAACAGATTTTGGTTTTGTTAATTCTTTCAGTTGTTTTTCTGTTCTCTAATTCATTCAGTTCTGCTCTAATTTTTATTATCTGTTTTCTTCTGGCACCCTACAAGTTCTGTTGTTCTCTTTCTACTTGTTTAAGTTGTAGGTTTAATTCTTTGGTCTGGGCCCTTTCTTCATTTTGGACACATGTGTTTACTAACATCAACTGACCTCTGAGCCATGCTTTTGCTGTATCCCATAGGTTTTCGTAGGATGTGCTTTCATTATCATTTGATTCCACAAATTTCTTTATAACATCCTTGATTTCTTCTATAGCCCATAAATTTTTGAGCAAGGTGTTGTTGAATTTCCATGAGTTCTGATTTCTACCCATGTTTTTTCTGCTATTGATTTCAACTTTTATGGATTTATAGTCTGAGAAGATGCTGTGCAATGTTTGAATAGTTTGGATTTTGGTGAGACCTGCTTTAAGGCCTAACATGTGATCGATTCTGGAGAATGTTCCACATGCATTGGAAAAGTCTGTGGCTGGGTGGAGAGTTCTGTATATGACTATGAGGTTGAATTGGTTGATTGTCACAATAAGGTCTTCCATAACTTTATTAAGCTTTTTTCTGGATGATTTGTCCATTACTGAAAGTGGTCTCCTACTGTTATTGTGGACTGATCTATCTCACTTTTCAATGTTGTCGGGTTTTTTTTGTTTGTTTGGTTGGTTTTTTGACATATTTAGAAGCTCTGGATATTGTGTGCATAGATATTTAATATTATTATATCCTCCCTTTGTATTGGACTGTAAACAATAAATAGTGACCTTCCTTTTCCTCAGTGGTGGGTTTTACTTTAAAGTCCATTTTATCTGATATTAATATTGCCACTCCTGCACTTCCTTGCATGTTGTTAGCTTGGTATATGTTTTTCCAGCTTTTGATTTTCGGTTTGTTTATATATTTGAGTCTACGGTACATTTCTTATAGGCAACATATAGACAGATTGTGTTTTTTGATCCAACTTGTTACTCCATCTCTTTATTGGTGCATTTAATCCATTTACATTCAGTGTAATTACTGATATGAATTAAATGCTGTGATTTTGGTGCCTTTATTTTTGTGCTGTTGACATTTTCTTTGTTCTATTCCGATATTCTTTTCTGATTTTTTTTTTACAGGCTTTCTTTTCATCTTTTTCAATGTTGGTTTTGTATCTGTTGAGACATCTACATTGTGGTTCTTTTTTTGTTGTGTAATATTGTTAGTTTGCTTTGTGGCTACCCCACTATTCCCCGCTAATCTCCTAAATTTAAACCAGTCTTTAACTTCTTTGTATCTCCTTGACTTCTTCTTCATCTGAAAGGCCTGTGAATACATTAATATGTCTCTCTTTATAATATAATATCATAATTTGCATACTGAGATCTGTTTCCTTAATTTTAATATTTTAGCTTTGATTGAGCTTTGTAACTTCCCTAACCAAGTAGGGCTCTGGATGCTGTGACCTTCATTGCATCCTTGAGTATATATCTGATGTTAGTGATTTTGTAATTGAAGAAATTCCTTCAGTATTTCTTGTAATTTTGGTTTGGTTTTTGTGAATTCTCTAAACCTCTGTTCATCTGGGAATGTCCTAATTTCACTATCATATTTGAGATAATTTTTCAGGATATATAATTCTTGATTGGAAGTTTTTTTCCTTCAAGGCCTTCTTGCCCACGTGGTTTCAGCTGAATAATTAGAGTGTAGTCTATTGGACTCTCCTGTGTAAGTTAGTTTTGGTTTAAGCCTGGCTGCCATTACAGCCTCTCCTTATGTTTTTTTAAATTTTATTTTTTTTATTAATTACAGTAAAAGAATAAAAATTTTAATATCTGTCAACTATCTCACCTATAATAAACCCTCAGCCTCACCCCACCCATGTAGCCAACATAGTCATTTTCTTCAGTGGATAATTCTCTTGTTAAGTCCGTATAACAGGGATCTCATACCACATTTGCCCTTTTGACACTGATTGATTTTACTCAGCATGATCTCTTCCAAATGAGACCATGTTATGAGATGTTTTCTAAAATTGTCATTGTTTTTATCATAGCATAGTGTTCCATTGAGTATATGTACCATAGTTTGCTTATCCATTCATCTCTTGATGGGCACTGGGGTTGATTCCAACTATCTGCTATTGTGAACTGTGCTGCAATTAACATTCATGTACATGTGTCTGTTCATGTGACAACCTTTGTTTCTGAAGGATAAATTCCAAGCAGTGGAATTACAGGATCAAATGGTATATCTATTTCTGGCTGTTTAAGTAAGCACCAGATTGTTTTCCAAAGAGGTTGTGCCATTTTGCAATCCCACCAGCAGTGTAGGAGAGTTTCAATTTCTCCACAGACTCTCCAGCATTTGTTGTTTTGTGTTTTTTGGATCCTGGCCAATCTTGCGCTGAGATGGGATCTCATTGTGGTTTTGATTTAAATTCCTTTAATAGCTAATGATTGTTAGCAATTCTGTATGTGTCTTTCAGCTGCCTGGATGTCTTCTGTAGAGAAATGTCTATCTCCGTGGCCCATCACTTAATTGGATTATTTATCCTTTTCTTGTTGATATTTTGTAATACTTTATAGATTATGGAGATCAGAAGTCCTTATGTTTTATTTTGTTAGAAAAACAACCAAGTGCTGCCGAGTCAATTCCAACCAATAGTGCCCCTATAGGTCAGAGTAGAACTGCCCCACAGAGTTTCCAAGGAGTGCCTGGCAGATCTGAACTGCCGACCTTTTAGTTAGCAACTGTAGCACTTAACCACTATGCCACCAAGGTTTCTTCATTTTGTTAAGATTGATTATATGTCGGCGTCTTTCTTTTGTGGAGTTCAGTGAGCATCTTGGACAGATATTGGCTCGTATTTCACAATATCAAGGAAGTTTTCCGACAGCAACTCTTAAACAATTCTTTCTGTATTTTCTGCTATCTTGTTCTACTACTCCAATCACTCTGAAAATATTCCTCTTGATAGAGTCCCAATGATGCTTCCTTGTTTCTTGATTTTTTAAATCTGATCTCTCCTCATAAATGCTGGTGTCAATTGCTTTATTTTCGGTCTCACTAAGTGTACATCCCATTTCCTCAGTCCTGTTCCTTTTGTTTTCAATAGAACTGTCTAACTCTGTAATTTTATTATTAAGCTGTTGTATTTCCAGTTCTAGCAATTCATATAGCTTGTTTAATGTTTCATTTTATTCTGCTGTACTTTGTCTAACCTCCATCCTAAGATCTAGAAGGGTGCCGCATATACTTATTTTATATTCTACCTCTGATAATTTCAAGAAGGTGTCTTCATGTGGGAAATTTTTTGATTCTTTATTTTGGGAGTTTTCTGAAGCCATGGTAGTCTACTTCTTTAAATGGTTAGAGATCTATTGTTGTCTCCAAGCCATCAGAAAGCTACTGTGATTTAATTGTTAGGTTGTTGCAATCTAATATATAGATGAGGATTGTCAATTATGTTCACAAACTCATCCTAGAAAATGTGCTACTACCTCTTTACTGAATACCACTACAGTCACCTTTGAAACACTCCCCTTGGGAAGCTATGCACTGATGCCAGCCCCTAGTCCACCCTTCAAAGCGATTTGGGAACTCTTTTTCTGGAATGTCCATCAGAGCTGTCATTGTATTACCCTTAATGTCTTTAACGCCACCAAAATGTCTTCCTTTGAATACTTCCTTTATCTTCAGGAAAAGAAAAAAATCATTGGGAGCCAGGTCAGGTGAGTAGCAAGGGTGTTCAAATACATTTATTTGTTTATTGGCTAAAAACTCCCTAGCAGACAACTATACAATTAATTTGGCACACTTTTCCACTCTGCACAACAGCCATTCCAGAAAGAGTTCCAAAATTGCTGTGAAGGGTGGACTAGGCACTGGTATCAGTGTATGGCTTCCCAAGGAGAGTCCTTCAATGGAGATCGTAGTGATATTCAGCAATGAGGTATGTAATATTTAGGACAATTACGTTGATGGATCTTGTGTGTGTGTGTGTGTGTGTGTGTGTAAACATACATGCATATATGAATTTTTTTAAATTTGGTTTTGGCTGTCCAAGTAGTCTAATTATTTGAGCTAGAGTGGTTATAGGTGCCTTAATAATTCTGGTGCACTGTCACCTGATGGTTGGAGTGATGACTACACTGAGAGATGTAACAGGAGTTGTTGGCTCAGGAGAGCCAGCAGACCTCTTTTTCCAGCCCTCCCTTTGTTTCCCTTCCCAGGTCTGGGAGAAAAGCTCAGGGCACACACATAGAATATTCCACTTCTGGCCCAGGTAGTACTCTAGTATTTAGATCTGTTATAGAACAGAGAAAGGAGGGGGGGAAAGCTGCACATAGGGAGTGAAGTACTGTGTTGGAAAGGTCTGAGTCGCAAAGTTTGACGCATACTTAGCTTGCAAAGCTCCAGTAATGCAACAATCTGTATCTCTGAGGAGCTGGTGGAACTTGTCCTCTAACCTTCCCTTTGTTTCCCTCTCTAAGTCCAGTAGAAAAGCTTAGCAGACGAGTAAAATGTCCCACTTCCACCAAGTTAGTGCACCAGAATATAGCCTGGAGTCTAAATCAGAGAAAGTAGGTGGGAAAGACTGAAAAAAGGGAGGGAAGTCTGAGTGTAGGGAGGGACTGAGCCCCAGGGTATCCCAAGAACTTATCATGAAATGTGTGGAATTCACCTGATGCTTTGTAGATTCAGTGATCGTCTGGGTCCAAGGAGATTTGCTTCTACCTTTCTCTTTGTTTCCTTCTGGAGTCTGGGAAAAAGTTCAGGGCACACTTGTACAAGCTCAGTTCCCACCCAGGTAGCGCACCAGAATTTGGCCTCAGGCATAGCTGAGAGAAAGGAGTGGGAAGGACACTGCTATACTCAGCTGCCAGCTGCTACTGTGTTCTCCAGGTGTAGCTGTCTCTGTTAAGAGAGATGCTGTGCACTCAGGTGCTGCTGCTCAGAATGGCAACTGGCCCCAGCTGGGCTCTCAGACACAGAAGTTCCAGTCCTAGCCTCCCAGCTGACAAAGATGGCATTTTAACCTGTGCAACTGCTCCATTGCTGTGCCAGCAGAAGCAGGACACTTCGTGCTGCTGTTTCATTTTCACTTCTTGTAAAGGTAGTTTTCTCCCCTGCCTGTCCTGATTTCACAACTTTCCACCTGATCCTGGCACTCCTAAAATGTCCATTTTATTTTGTTCAGTTATTCATCAAGGCCTTGGTTGTTAGAGGGATCCAAGGAGATGTGTGGCTGGTCTGCCATCTTGGCCCCTATTCCTGAATATGTAACTTTTAATTATCAAAATAAAAATAAATTTAAAATAGACTAACATAAATAATTATATCAAAACTTAATAAGCAAACTTTACAGATTCAGGAAAACACCGGAACAATAATATTAAGATATTTATTAGTAAGTAAAAACTAATACAATACATAACATATATGTACTTTACTTGGAATAACAACAGTCTGTTATGCAGCCCTTTGGTAATGACAAATGAATATGAACAAGATGCTTCCCTATTCTCATTTATGCCTGCCTTCAAAGTCACCATTTTCATCTTCTGTCTTAGTAATATGGCTTCCTTTTGCACAGTTTTACACAAATGAATTTCTAGACTCTGATGTTATAAAATTTTGAAATGCTTTAAGTATAAATTACATTGTGTATCGGAAGATATTCTCCCAGTAGGTAGTTTGCCTTTTCAATTTTTTGGTTAATTTTTTTTTATGGACAAAATTTTTTAATGCTTTTGAGACCCCATTTATTGATTTTGTTTTTTTGCTGTTTGTGCCTTGTTATTATATTAGAGAATTATTGTTAATGCCCAGACCAGACAGAGTAGCCCATATTTTCTTCTAAAACTCTTATGTTCTTGGCTTCACGTTTGGGTCTCTAATACATTTCAAATTTGTTTTTGTGTATTGTGTGAGGCAAGGATAGTATTACATTTTTCTCTACGTGGAAACCCAATTTTCTTAACACCATTTGTTGAAGATATTTTTTTCCCCATTGGGTGGACTTAGTACATTTTTAAAATTCAGTTGATCATAGATGTGTGGGTTTATTTTTAGATTCTCAGTTATATTCCATTAGTCTATCTGTCTTGTTATATCAATAGCAGGCTATTTTCAAAATAATAGCTACATCTGTTTTAAAATCAAGAAATGAGAGTCCTAACTTTTTCTTCTCTTTCAACTTTGTTTTCAGTATTAAGAGCCTCAACTTTGTTTTCAGTATTAAGAGCCTCTTCCTAGTCTGTATAAACTTGATTGGCTTTTCCATTTCTGTAAGGAATTAAGTTGGAATTTTGATGAGGATTTCATTCAATCTGTAGATCATTTTGGGTAATACTGACATCTTAAAAATATTAAGTTTTCCAATCCATGAATGAACATAGAACAAGTTTCCATTTATTTCAGGCTTCTTTAATCTCTTTCTGCAATGTTTTATACTTTTCATTTTATAAATTCTTCAGGTTCTGGTTACATTTATTCATAGGCACTTTATTCTCTTAGATGCCATTGTAAATGAAATCATCTCTAATTCCCTTTTGAGATTTCTCAACGCTCAACTGACTTTTGTTTGTTGACCTTGTACCATGCAACTCTGCAAACTCCTCTATTAACTCAAGAAGCTTTCTTGTAGATTCTTTGGGATTTTCTGTATATATGGTCATGTCATCCACAAATAGAGTCAATTTTACTTCTTTTTTTCCCAATCAAATACCTTTTACTTTTTTTCCTTGTCTTATTGCTCTGGCTACAAATTCTAGTACCTGCTGAGTAAAATGGATAAGAGTAGACAACTGTGTCTTGTTCCTGATTTCAAGAAGGAAGCTCTCAGTCTTTCTACATTAAGTATAATGTTGGTTGTTAGATTCCATATATGCCCTGAATCATACTGAGGAACTTTCCTCCTATTTGAATCTTTTTGAAAGCTGTCATTAAGAAAGTGTTGAATTTTATCAAATACTTTTTCTACATCTGAAGAGATCATCGTGTGGTTATTTTCCTTAAATCCAGTAATAATTTGACAAACAGAACTATATAGAGAATATCAACAACTTAAAAACAGCCCAATTAAAAAATAGCAGTTCCACAAAAATGCTAAAATTGGAACTACCATTTGACCCAGCAATTCTACTCCTAGGTATACCCAAAGGACTTGAAAACAGAGACTCAAACAGATAGTTGTACAATAATATTCACTGAAGCACTATTCACAGTAGCCTAAAGTGGGAAACGACCTAAATGTGCATTATACAGGAATGCGTGAACAAAATGTGGTACCTACATTCAGTGGAATACTACCGAGACAGTGGGAGAAATGAAGTCTTCTTCTATGCTGCAATATGGATGCAGCTGGAGACATTATGCAGTGTGAAATAAGTCAGCCATAAAAGACAAATATTATATGACCTCATTTACATAGAATCATAAGAACAGGCAACTGTATACACATCAAAGCTCACTAGTGATTACAAGGGATGGGAAGGAGGGAAAATGAAGTACAGAATTTTGTTTTCCAATGATGGAAACATTGGTTTGGTTTACATTGATGGAAATATTGCTTTGACTAAGCATAGGGCTGCACAGCCAATTAATGTAATTATGATTATATAAGTTGTATACCTGTAAACAGTGAAATTGGCAAAAGTTATGTGATAACCATAATCTAAAACTCAGTGCTCCATGAGTAAAAACTTCCCTTTTTCCTCTCCCTTCTTCCCTTGGTAAACTTCAATAAATTTTCATCTCTGTGCATTTACCTATTCTTGCCTTTTTGTATAAATGAGGTCATACAATATTTGTCCTTGCAGTTGACTTATTTCACTCAGCATAGTGTCTTCAACCTCCATAGGATATATCATATGTACAAAGTTGAATTGGCAAAAGATATGTTTAAGATGTCATATGTAATCAATTCATTTGCTCTTTTGGGTCTTTACTGTCAGAGGGATCACATGAAGAGTCAGACTACTCCATCATCTGAGCCCCGCCCCATCAGTATTATTTGAAATGGCCAGTTTTCTACAAAAAATTAAAAGACATGCAAAGAAACAAGAAAGTATGTCCTATACAAGCAAAAAGTTAGTGAAGACAAACCAACACGGATGAAGCCCAGACTTTAAATAATCTGTCTTAAATGTGCTCTTAAAAATCTAAGCCAAGCCAAGCCAAGTGCCTTCGAGTCGGAAACTGAAGTGTGAGAATAACGTCTTAACAAATAGGAAGTATTGGTAAAGTGATAAAAATTACAAAAATGAACCAAATGTAAATTCTGGAGTTGGAAAGTACAATAACTGAGATGAAGAAAATCATTGGAGATGTTCAAAAGTAGGTTGCAAGTAGCAAAGAACTAGTGAGCTTGCAGAAATATTCAGAGATTATGCACTCCGCACCACAAAAACAAAAAAAAAGAATAAAAATTAACAGAGTCCCAGAAATTGATTGAACACTACCTAGCATATCAACACACACAAAACAGAAGTCTAGAAGATGAGAAAAGAGAAAAATAGGCAGAAAGAGTATCTGAAGGAATAATAGCTTAAAACTATAAAATTTCATGAAAGACCTGAATCTTGACCCTCAAGAAACTTGGGGATTTCCAGGCGAGATAAACTCAAAGAGACCACACCTAAACACTTTAAAATTAAACTTTCAAAAAGACAAACACCAAAAGAAAATCTTGAAAGAAGAGAGAAGCATTTCATCATGTACAAGGCATACGCAATAAGATAAATAGCTGATTTCTCCTATGAAATCACGGGACCATAAGGATGTGAATGACATATTCAAAGGGCTGAAAGGAAAAGATTGAAAACTGAGAATTCTATATCCAGCAAAACTATCCTTCAAAAATAAAAGCTTAATTAGGATATTCCCAGACAAATGTAAAGTGAAGAAATTTGTCACTAGTATATCATTCTACATAGTATATCATTCTACAATAGTTACTGAAAGGAGATCTTCAGGGTGAAATAAAATGACATTGGACAGCAACTTAACCCCCCAAAATAAAGAGCACTGATAGCTACTACATAAGTAAATAAGTAAATGTAATTCTGTAACTCTTATTTTCTCCTATCTGATTTAAATATCTGCATAAAAATATTAATTATAAGTCTCTGTTGATGAAAACATAATGTTTAAAGATGCAATTTGTATGTCAATACAGCAAAAAAAGGCACGAAAGGGTGAAGCCTTAGTTGGTGTATTAATTGTAATCAGCATGGGAAGCACTAAGGAAATAGCTCAAAAAAAAAGGATGAAGGAATCAAAATGGTACATTATAAAACATTTAACAACAAAGAAGACAGTAATATAGGAATGCAAGATCAAAAGTGACATATAGAAAACAAATAGCAAAATGTCAGAGCAAAATCTTGCCTTTAGTCATTACCTTAAACGTAAGAAGAATTAAAAATATCAATTAAAAGGCAGAGATTTGCAAAATGGATTTAAAAAATAATTTTCTGACTATATTATATGTATAAGAAAAACACTTTAGAACAAAAGACGAATGTTGAAAGTAACATAATAGGAAGAAAACACTATTCAAACAGTAACTGAAAGGGTTAAAGTAGCTATACTGTTATCAGACAAAACATACTTTAAGAAGAAAACTTTTACTAGAGATAAAGGATATTTTGTAATGATGAAAGTGTCAGTCTGCCATGAAGACATATTAATACATAAGGCACCTAACAACAAACCCGAAATTGATGGAATAAACATTGACAGATTTGAAGGTAGACATAGAGAGTTCTACAGTGATAATTGGAGACTTTATTATCCACCTTTCCATAAAGGAATGGCCAACTAGACATAACCTCAACAAGGAAAGAGGAAACTTCAGTACTTCAACATATCTTTGGGGAGAATAGGACTTCACCATATTTTGGGAAGAACACAATCCAATTCATAACACCAATAAAAACCACAATGAGATACCTCTTCATGTCTGCTTCAGTGGCTAAAATTATAAAGAAAATAAAAACAGCCAACCAATCAAACAAACCTAATGCCATTGAGCTGACTCCAACTCATAGATAGAGTCCCTATAAGATGGGGTAGAATTGCCCCACAGAGTTTCCAAGGAGTGCCTAGTGGACTTGAACTGCGGACCTTTTGGTTAGCAGTCATAGTACTTAACCACTACGCCACAAGGATTTCCTATAATTATAAACAGGGACAATAGTAGGTGTTCTAGAAGACATGGAGAAATGGAAGCATTTATACACTTCTGGTGTAAATGTGAAATGGTTCAGCTTCTTTGAGAAGCAATTTGACAGTTCCTGAAGTAGTTAAACATACAGTTTCTATATGAACTGACAATTCCATTCCTGTGTGTATACACAAGAGAACTGAAAATAAATATTCACATGAAAACTTGTTTATAGCGGCACTATTCATAATAACCAAAAAAGCTGAAATAACTCAAATGTACATCATATGATAAATGGATAAATAAAATGTGGTATATTAATTGAATGGACTATTTGTCCATGAAGAGGAATAAAGTACTAATACAGATAACAAAGTGGATTACTTTGAAAACATTACACTAGATGAAAGAAACCAGTTACAAATGACCACATATCATATGATTCCATTTATATGAAATATCCAGAATAAACAATCCAGAGAGATAGAAGGTAGATTGGTGATTGCCAGAACCTTGAGGGAGAAGTAAATGGTGAGTGACTGCTAATGTGTTCATGATGTTTTTTTGGGGGGAGGGGATAATAAAAATATTTTAATCACAATGGGAGCTTCATGTTTATTAAATACATAAGTAATGCCATATGGATGAGTCATCTCAAAATTATTTTGGAACAAGGAAAAGATTAAATCCACTGCAATCGAGTCAATTCTGACTCATAGAGACCCTATAGGACAGAGTAGAACCAACCCATAGAATTTCCAGGAAGTACATGGGGGATTTGAACTGTCAATCTTTTGATTAACAACCGTGGTACTTAACCACTACGCCACCAGGGTTTCTAGATATATGTACTCTAGTTCTCCTAAAACCCATTTCAGTCATTTTCTAGTCATACTAAAAGGCTGAACATTGTATTACTCTGACAAGGACATTCCTGTGGTTGTTAGGTGCCTTTCAGTCTGTTCTGACTCATAGCAACCCTATATACAACAGAATGAATTACTTCCTGGTCCTGCCCCATCCTCACAATCATTGTTAATGCTTGAAGCCATTGGTGCAGCCACTGTGTCAGTCCATCCCGTTGAAGGACTTCCTCTCTTTCACTGACCCTCTACCAAGCAAGATTTCCTTCTCCAGGTACTGGTCCCTCCTGATAACATATTCAAAGTATGTGAGATGAAGTTTCAGCATCCTTGTTTTTTAATGAGCATTCTGGCTACACTTCTTGCAATACAGATTTTTTTCATTCTTCTGGCATTCCATGCTATATTCAACAATTTTGTCAACATCATAATTCAAAGGCATCAATTCTTCAGTCGACCTTATTTGCTGTCCTGCTTTCACATGCATACAAAACAATTGGAAAACCATGGCTTGAGTCAGACACACCTTAGTCATCAAGATAACATCTTTGTTTTTTAACATATTAACAAGGTCTTTTGCAGCAGATTACCCAAAGCAATCTGTCCTTTGACCTCTTAAGTGATACTTCCATGGGTATTGATTGTGGATCCCAGTAAAATCAAATTGTTGACAGCTTTAATATTTTCTCCGTTTATCATGATGTTGCTATTGGTCCACTTGTGTGGATTTTTGCTTGTTTATATTGAGGTGTAATCCATTTGGAAGGCTGTGGTCTCTTATCTTCATCAATAGGTACTTTCAGTCCTCTTCACAAGAGGACAAGGTTGCATCATCTGTATAACACAATTCGTTAATCAGTCTTCCTTCAATCCTGATGCCCTACTCTTTTTCCTATATTCCAGCATCTCAGATTATTTGCTCAGCATATGGGTTGAATTCCTGTTACAATATATTTTAATATTTAGCTCCTTAAATACAGTCATCGTTTTGATTTTTTTTTAAGTAAAGTTGAGAAAATGCTAGGGAAATCTTAAAAATGCCAGTAATTTAGCTGTTGATAAATCTCAAGTTTGTCATTCACACACATGCTCTCACACATGCACATTTATCATTTGATTTTGGCTATGAAGTTATTTATCAGTAATAATTTCTGATTTGCTTTGGAGGCTTTAGGAATAATTCTAATTTTATGATAATTAAAATTTTACACTCACTATTACATTTTTCCTCTTATTGATCCGACTTGACGGCACTTGGCTGGCTATTCTGCCTCATGAACCATTTGAATAGAGATTAAATAAAAAACATAATGCATTTGTAATATTCAGGATGTGTAATATTCAGAATATTTATGTGTGTGCAAGCTACACACATGAAAAGTGGTGAATGAGTTTTGGATCAAGCTATGATTAAAAGAAGTGAGATCATGAAGATTCAGAGTCAAATATCTGGAATTCATTTGGTAAAGCTTTTCCAGCTTGGAATGAGTACTGCAAGCAGTTAGGAGGGTCACTACCTAGACAAAGTAGATGAGTATAGGTTATAAGGTCACAAGCAGTAGTTATTAAGGTGATCTGACTAAGGCTGTAGATAATGTCTCTTTGACCTAATACTACTTTTAATGGTTCTAAAAGCATGCTTGCTACATGGCATTTAATGAAATCTTCCCAATACCTGACAGTATGTTTTGAACACTAGTATGCATAGCTATCAATATAGAATTTGATAGATTGGTAAATATTAATATCTAAGCTTAAGGTAAAAGGAAATTGGCTTTACAAGTTGTGTCCTAAGTCTTTAAAATGCATTATAGAAAATAACTTATCATAACTTTAGTTAAATTCCATAGTAAATGAAGTAGTAGCAACCCAGAATTCAGAAACATTAGTCTAAAAATTTCCAACCACGATTTGATCTGAAATGTCTTTCATCATTCAGAATGCCAATATCTAACAAAATCTGCAGTTTAGCATTCATAACTATGCTATTAGACATTAAATGAATCACTGTAACAAGCATTACTCAAAAAAAGTTTTACATTTGATTTGGTCTTTAATGAACTTTGGAATGATGGAGTAGTCATGTTACTTACCCTTTAAGTACCTAGAAAAGTTGCCAAATTTTAATCCTGCTAGCATTATCAATATTTGATCAATTATGAAGAATACTGCATTTTTAGACAAATACCATGTGCCTTCTACTTTTTTTTGCCAACCGCTTCCTCCTGCCACAAAGTGTTTTCCTAAGCACAGCTATACCTTTTTCTTTTAAAGTGTTCCTGTTAAAAAATTAGCATAGTTGGGGCAGAGTCAAGATGGCAGACTAGGCACATGGCTCCCTAAATCCCTCTGGAAACCAAGACCTGAATTGATAATTACATGCAGCCTTCCGGTCACCTAATGAGCCCTAGGACATGGCATAGGGCTGTTAACTTGGACTTCATACCAATGAACACAAAACCTCCTCTTTTGCTGACCTCACTCTTGGTGAGCATGGGCTTGCATAGACCGAAGGTAACTCACCATTTTTTTTTTTTCTCTGTCTTAGCCAGCCAACATACCTGGGTCTTGACTAGCAGCTAGTCTCAGACACACTGCTGGTGGGGTCGGCAGGTGAAATTGCCATATTTTGAGAGCCTGGCTTAGGACTCTGTGCATCTCGCCACCTTTGGCCTCTCTTTCTGCCTCTGCCATACTGTAGTTTTATGGAAGTGGCAGCGAGCTTGTGCAGGACTCCAGCTTGGATGCAGATCCCTCAGCTGGACCTTATTTTTAGCCAGAGAGGCAATGTCTGCACACAGGAGAGTGCTTCTCTGGCAGAAAAGCAGTAGTTTACACAGTGTCACCTGCAGCTAAGGCCTGGCAACAGAGGCTGTGGACTCTGTGCAACTCAGCACCCTTAGCCTCTCTCTCCGCCTCTGCCATAGTGTAGTTTGCACAGAAGCAGTGCAGGCGTGTGCAGGGTGCCATCCTGGATATGGAAGCCTCAGCAAGGCATAATTCCTAGAGTGGGAAACAGTGCCTGCCAGCAGGAGAACTCTTTGCCAGCAGAAAAGCAGTATTTTGCACAGAGTCGCCTACAGCTAGGGTCTGTCAGTGGAGGCCAACAGGGCAGTAGCCTTGATATATTTTGAAATACTTCAAAACATCTGGGGTTGGATATAGAGGTGCTTACATTGCCAGTTGGGAAGAAGGACCTGTACATCTGAAGGCCTGTCTGACATGGGAAGTGATCAGATACCTTTAACCTGTCATTTGAAGACAGCACAGAGAAACAACTGCGGTAAATCCTCACAGCATCCCTTCCAGCTTTTTTTGACTCATATGCAGCCCAAAAAGCAACAGACTCTGGAGAAAGCTATAACCAGGAAATCGCCCACGGCTTCTGAAGTCCCCCAAAAGAAACAACCAAAGATCTTTCTGGACAAAGAAACTTTCCTGAAACTATTGAAAGGTGAATACAAAAGGATTATATATAGAGCCCTCCTATACCTTATACAAAATGCAGCAGAGCAAAATGAAAAATAAAACAAGCTATTCAACCTAATGGAACACCAGTACTCTGAAATCCAACAAGAACAAAATCAAAGACATAGAAACTTCCATTCAAAGCCAAGACAACAGAATGGAACAAAAGGTAAAGAGAATTTCTGACATGGAAGACAGCGCTACTGACTCCAGCATCTATGAGGAGAAATCAGAATAAAAGAAACAAGAAAAATGAAGAAGCATTAAGAAGCACATGAGACTCTATTAACAGGAATAACTTATGATTAATTGGAGTCCCTGAACAGGGCGAGATACCTGAGAACACAGAGAGTACTGTTGCTGAGCTGCTGACAGAAAACTTCCCAGAAATCATGAAGGAAGAGAATATAGATATCAAAGATGTGTGTCGAGCACCACTGAATATAAATCTCAAAAGAAAGACTTCAAGACATAATCAAGCTTAACAAAATGAAATACAAGCAGAAACTCTTACAGGCAGCAAAACTCAAAGCAAAGCTAATATGCAGAGGGAAACCGTGTAGGCTTTCGTTGAATTTCTCAGCAGAGACAATGTTGCCACAGAGACAGTGGCATAATATATTCAAAGTGTTGAAGGAGAAGAACTTCCAACCAAGAACTATGTAGCCTGCAAAACTATCTTTCAAATATGAAAATGAAGCTAAGACATTCACAGATAAACAGAAACTCAGAGACTTTGTAAAAACCAAACCAAAGCTACAAGAAATACTGAAAGAATCCCTTGGCTAAGACAAATAAAACCAGTAACTTTATATTTTAGGAGGACACATCATCCAGAATCTTACTCAGTTAGGGAAGGCTCCAAACTCAGTCAAAGCTATAACAGTGAAAGAAATAATCCAGTGATCATATCATGAAAGCTATGATATCATCACGTTAAAAAGAGCGATCTACTACAGTCATTATAGTCCTTCCAGATGGAGAGGAAGTTGACAAGACTGGTAGTAATTAAAATTGGGTTTATATATAGTTTATTAAGCAGGATCATAGGGACAGCTTTAAAGCACAATAAAGACGCAACATACCATACCATACCAAGAAATGTAATACGGGAGTCTCAACAACAACAAAACCAACCCTGAAAAAGGTGAAAAATCAACCCACAAAGAAGAATGCCCCATAACAGATTAATAAGAACAACAGAGAAAAACATCAACACGAAAATGAACAAATCCCAATGGCAGCACTGAACACATACCTATCAACAATTACATTGAATGTGAATGGACTGAATGCTCCAGTAAAGAGACATCGAGTTACCTCCTGGATCAAAAGACATGACATGTCCATAAGTTGCCTACAAGAACTTCACCTTAGACTTAAAGATAGGAACAAACAGAAAATTAAAGGATGGAAGAATCTATATCAAGCTAACATTGAACAAAGAAGAGCAGGTGTGGCAATTCTAATCTCAGATAAAATCGATTTTAATGTAAAATCCACCTTCATGGACAAGTATGGACACTATTTATAGTTGAAAGGTTCAATACATAAGCACGACTTAACAATATTAAATATTTATGTACCTAATATTAGAGTACCTAAATACACTGAAGAAACACTGACTCAAAAAGGAGATAGATTACTCCACAAAAATAGTAGGAGACTTCAGGACTCCACTCTCAATACTGGACAGATTGTCTAGAAAAAAGCTCAGTAAAGACACAGAAGACTTCACTGCCACAATTAACCAACTGAACTTCATTGACATACAGAACTTTCTACCCATCAGCAAACAACTGCACCTTCTTCTCCATTGCACATGGGACATTATCCATAATAGATCATGTATTAGGACATAAAGCAATTCTCAACAAAATCCATACCATTGAATTAATGCAAAGCATCTTCTCAGATCATAAAGCCATAAAGTTGAAATCAATAGCAGAAAAAACACAGATAGAAAGTGGAACTCATGGAAACTGAACAACACCTTGCTCAAAAAAACATGGATTATACAAGAAATCAAGGGTGAAATAAAGAAATTCATGGATTCCAATGAGAACAAAAACACTTCCTACCAGAACTTATGGGATACAGCCAAAACAGTGCTCAGAGGTGAGTTTATGTCCATAAAGGCACTCATCTGGAAGGAAGAAAGAAACTAAATCAATGTACAAACCCTACAGCTTGAACATGTAGAGAGAGAACAACAGAGGAACCCCTCAGACACCAGAAGAAAACAGATCATAAAGATGAGAGCAGAACTAAATGAATTAGAGAAAAGAACAGCTGAAAAGACCAAAAGCTGGTTTTTTGAAAAGATCAACAAAGTTGACAAACCACTGGCTAAACTTACTGAAGAAAAACAGGAAAGGAAACAAATAGCCCAAATAAGAAATGAGAGGGAAGTTGTCACAACAGATCCATCAGAAATCAAAAATATCATAACAGAATACTATGAAAGACTGTACTCTAACAAATTTGAAAACCTAGAGGAAATGGACAAATTCCTTGATTCATATCACCTACCCAAATTATCATAAGGTGAAGCAAAACAACTTAACAAACATCACAAAGGAAGAGATTGAAAAAGTCATCAAAAAAACTGCCAACCACAAAAAGCCCAGGCCCAGATGGCTTCACCACAGAATTCTACCAAGCTTTTAGAGAAGAGTTATCTCCAATACTACTGTGACTATTTCACAGTATAGAAAACGATGGAATACTCCCAGATTCATTCTATGAAGCCAGCATAACGGTGGTACCAAAGCCAGGGAAAGACCGAACCAAAAAGGAGAACTACAGACCGATATCGCTCATGAATCTAGATGCAAAAATCTTCAACAAAATTCTTGCCAATAAAACACAGCAACATATCCAAAGAATAATCCATCCTGACCACGTTGGATTCATACCAGTGATTCAAGGCTGGTTCAACATCAGAAAAACAATGTGATCAACCACATAAATATCACAAAAGACAAGAATCACCTGATTTTGTCTATTGATGCAGGAAAGGCATTTGATAAAGTCCAACACCCATTCATGCTAAAAACTCTCACCAAAATAGGAATAGACAGCAAATTCCTGAATGCAATAAGGGCCATTTATACAAAGCGAACTGCCTATGTTATCCTGAATGGAGAGAGACTGAAACAGTTTCCCTTGAGAACAGGAACTAGACAAGGATGACGACTCTCACCTCTCCTATTCAACATTGTACTATAAGTTCTAGCCAGAGTAATTAGACAAGACAAAGGAATAAATGGCATCTCAATCAGCAAAGAAGTCAAAATCTCCCAATTGGCAGATGATATGATTGTATATAGAGAGAATCCCAAAGAATCCATAAGGAAAATACCCAAACTGAGAGAAGAGTTCAACAAAGTCTCAGGATACAAGATAAACATAAGTAAATCAGTAGGATTCCTTTAATACCAACAATGAGATTATTAAGGAAGAATTCACCAAATCAACACCATTTACTATAGCCCCTGAGAAGATAAAGTACCTAGGAATAAATCTAATCAGAGAAATAACAGACCTTTACAAAGAGAACTACAAGCCCTTGCTACAAGAAACTAAGAGAGACTTACATGAACGGAGAAATGTACCCTGCTCTTGGATAGGAAAGCTTAACATTGGGAAAATGTCTATTTTTACCCAACACAATCTACTTATATAATGCAATCCCAATACAAATTCCAACAACATTTTTTGAGATGGAGAAACAAATTATCAACTTTGTCTGGAAAGGGAAGAAGCCCCAGATAAGCAAAGCATTACTAAAGAAAAACATACTGGGGAGGCCTCTCACTACCTGACTTTAGAACCTATTACACTGCTACAGTCATCAAAACAGCCTGGTACTGGTACAAAAAGAGACAGATAGTTCACTGGAACAGAATTGAGACCCCAGAGATGACACCATCTGCCTATGAACAGTTGATGTTTGACAAAAGCCCGAAGACATTAAACTGGGGTAAAAACAATCTCTTCAACAAATGGTGCTGGCAAAATTGGATATCCATCTGCAATAAATTGAAACAAGATCCATATCTTACACCTTATACAAAAACCAACTCCAACTGGATAAAAGACCTAAATATCAAATTTAAAATGACAAAGCTCATCCAAGAGAAAGTAGGAACAACAATGGAAGGTTTAATACACAACATAGACATACCTCAAAATCTGTCAAACAAACCACAATCAACAGAAGAGAAAACAGGTAAATGGGAACTATTAAGAATCAAACACTTTTGCTCATCCAAAGACTTAATTAATAGAATTAAAAGGCCACCTACAGAATGGGAAAAAATATTTGGCAACTATATGTCAGACTGATGCCTGATCGCCATAATCTATAAGGTACCACAAAATGTCAATAAGAAAAAGATAAACCATGCAATTAAGCCATGGGCAATGGAGATGGACAGACACTTCTCTAACGAGGAGATCCAGGCAACCAAAAAACACATGCAGGCATGCTCACGGTCATTAGCTATTAAAGAAATTCAAAACAAAACTACAATGAGACACCATCTCACCCCAACAAAGTTGGCCATGATCCAAAAAACCCAAAACAACAAATACTTGAGAGGCTGTAGAGAAATTGGAACTCTCCTACCCTGTTGGTGGGATTGCAAAATGGTGCAACCTCTTTGGAAAGCAATCTGGCGCTTCCTTAAAAAATTGGATATAGATGTACCATTTGACCCAGTAATTCCACTGCTTTGAATATATCCTACAGAATGAAGGACATTTTCATCAACTGATACATGCACACAAATGTTCATCGCAGCACAGTCCACATGGCAAAAAGATGGAATCAGCTCAGATGCCCAACAACAGAGGAATGGATAGGTAAACTATGGTATATATACTCAATGGAACACTATACAAGGGTAAAGAACAACGATGATTGCAGGAAACATCTCATAACCTAGTTTCAACTGGAGGACATTATGTTGAGTGAAAGTAGTCAGTGACCAAAGGACAAATATTGTATGAGACCCCTATGATAAAAACTTAAAAAGAGACTCATGCATAGAAGAAAAGACTCTTTGATGGCTGCAAGGATGAGAAGGGAGAGAAGGCGGGGGGGAGGGTTTTGATTAGATAGTTGATAGAAATTTGGTTGGGTGAAATTGATGACAGCACGTGTTAGAAAAGAAGATCAACATTAACTCGACTTCAACACAACTTGAGTACCCCTCCTATCTTAACCCAATATTGCAAGGACAGAGTAGCTGGGGTGGGGGGCCATGGACCATGCTCTCAGGGGAAATCAAGGCCAATTGACACAACTAGCATTTTCCTAATTAGGACTCTCTGCACCCGACATTGGTGTGTGGTGTCTGGGGTCTTAAAAGCTACCAAGCTGCAATCTGAGGATACAGCAAATGGTCCCAACTCAGCAGAAAGGGATGACCACCAAGAACCAAAACGGCATGAAGGAAAGAGAACCAAGAAGATAGAGAGATGCTACATCAACTCATGACCAGAAGAACTGGGTGGTGCCCGGCTACCACCAGTGATAGTCACGGTGGAGCTCACAAAATGGAGTCTCACTGGCAACACAAGAATAAATAGGGTACAGCCTGAGATCTCCACTAAAATACCACAATTGATGGTGCAGGGGCTTTGAGGTTTCCACTAAAATACCACAATTGATGGTGCAGGGGCTTTGAGGTTCCCCTGGGAGCATGGCCTCCGGCCCTGATACTGTCCCTGTCCATAAATCATATTGAAGGTAAACTCTTCGGACAGCAATGGATTAGACTTGGCAACACAGAGTGATCATGTCTTGTGGACACTTTATGGTTCTATGCATCTATAGGTTGTCATCCTGCTGACCTTTTATGGGAGGAAGAGGAGTGAGTGGAGAGCAGGGGATAGGAGACTGTTGGGAGGAATAGGACATGTATGGAGCAGAGAAGATGAGTGTGCTGTCACCAGGCAGGGAGAGCAGTGGGAGCTGCATATAGGTGAGCATGAAAATTTATATGGGAATGTACGTTTTCATTCAATCACAAAAAAAAAAAATGGCGTACTGTTCTTAAGAAAATGTCTCACAGAGAGGGACCAGTCAATAAACAAACATAAACGATACACTTCATTTGGGTAAAACTATGGTAGATACTTTTGTTAAAAACATTTTCTTCTATTGACTTAGAAGTTACTCACATCATGATATAGTCAAATAGACTTATTTCTCTTTCTTCTGAAAACAAAATACCATATTAAGGGTAGGCTTTAAGTAATAAAATGCACTAAAACCAGATATCTGGAGGCATAAAGTAACGATTACATTTTTCCCTTGTCTGCAACATTTCTTTCACTGATGAAAGGGTAGCGACAGTACGTGTAACGGAAGTCCTCATTAGTGTTTACTTGGTTAGGCAGAAAACACATGAAAATATCAGCTTTTCTTTATCCTTTCTTCTTCCCTGCCACCACACTTCCGTAAAAGGGTTCAGTCTGTCATCCAACTCTGAAGAAACTATCAAAAGAGATATAGAAATCTTTACTTCGAGGTGTGCTTGAAAAAAGCTAGCTCAATCTCAAATTATATGGGCAGCCTATGGGAAGGTGAATTGTGAGATTACCACAGGAGAGCAAATCCAGGGCATTCTTGAAAAGAAATTATAGATTATCTTTTGAATCTCCCAAGTGTCAGTTGCTGGTGCAGCCACAGGCTCACAAAATTTCACAGGTAGAAAAGTTTTCAAGGCTAAGTGACTTGAGATGGGAAAGTTGATAATAGAAAAGTTGTTCTGCTGAGAGAAATAAAATAGTAAAAGAGAGTAAAATCCAGCCAATACTATGGGTTCTTTTACTTCTACATTCTGTAGGGAGTCACTTAGTCTAGCCAAATGTCTTCTTTCGTATTGTGGTGGTTATACTACCTAGCAACAGAGTGTTTGATTCTCAATACGATGCATCAAAGTCTGTGTTTTTGACATGTAACTTCTAATATGTAAAACATAGCTAATAGCTAATTTAAACAGTGACAGCTTTGGCAAAAATGTGTGTCCAGCCCATCTAGGTCTTGAAGCAATAGAATCACCCTTATTGTCATTAAAAAAAAAAAAAAAAAAAAGCTGCCGTCGAGTCAGATCCGCCACATAGCGACCCTGCAGACAGCAGAACTGCCCCATAGAGTTTCCAAGGAGCTCCTGATGGATTAGAACTGCCGACATTTTGGTTAGCAAATGTAGTACTTAACCCACTGTGCCACCAGGGTTTCCTTATTGTCATATAGGAAGCCTCTGTTTATGTTATTTAAAGAGACAGTCAACCAAAGTAAATGGAAGGGGAGTTAGAGTGCATACTTGTATTCTGGCATGTACTGGTGTCAGGAGGATTTTCTTTTATTTAAGTTGCTCTGTAGGAGGAATCGGGTTAAATTTGAATAACAAATGGGTTAAATTGCCGAGTTTCTGGACTCTTTATGTTGTTAGACCCCACAGTCAGTTCGTCAGGAACAGAAGGGGCCTTCATGAAATCATATATACAGAGAGCATCAATCAACGGCAAGTCCTTGGACAGGAGCTAGAACTCCACGGCGTAACAGTTCATCTTCGCATGGGTGGGGAGGTTGAACATCCTGCATAGTGCTGCCAGGAAACCCCTATTTCGTAATAAGAGGGGGCAGGCTGGTTGCATATGTAGGATGTCCCATCTCCCTGCCCACTTCATCGTGGCAGATAACCAGAAACACCACTTGGCCTTTCTGAAGAAACAGGAAATCTGCGTATCAAGGAAATATGGATGTTGGGCTACATCACTAGAAAGGCACACTAACAACTGTATTTAATGGAGGACACAGCATTGAGTGCTATGACATTGAGTCATAGGAGACAGCGGGTAAGTGAATGAATCAGTAAGCTCAAGGCTCCTGAACCACGTTAACGAGTAGTAGGACTGCAAGGCTACCTGCAGCTTGACTGGTGACACAGATAATGCCTCCTGAGCTATGCCTCCTACTCACAGAACAGCACTAGGAATTTCCATGAGCTACTGTATCTCAGAAACATACTGAACAATGAATATAATATTTCGACTTTGAAAAGCAATGGAAAGAAACCCTGTTGTGTTTGTCCTCCAAACTGTGTGGAGCCTTGCATCCAGTCTTATTTCAAAAATCAAGATTATCGGTGCTAGGGCAGAAGTGGGAGACACTGAGACATTCCATTCGTCCTCTTGGGCAGATACTGGTGCTGAACTGTCAGTGTTCTAACAAGCTTCCCAAGTAATATTACATACATTAAAACTGAAGACCACTGATATACAGAACATGTTTTTGGGGGTTTGTATGGTCATTTTAAAATGTCACCCTTTTTGATAGATTTGAACATATACTAACACATGTTAATTTTACATAAATGCACAAATAACACCATAACATGCATCATTCTTATATAATCATTTCTCCTCCCTTCCTTCCTTCCTTCTTCCCTTTCTTCCTTCCTTCTTCCCTTCCTTCCTTCCTTCTCCCCTCCCTCCCTCCCTCCCTCCTTCCCTCCCTCCCTCCCTCCCTCCCTCCTTCCCTCCCTTTCTCCCTTCCTGCTTCCCTCCCTCCCTCCCTCCCTCCTCCCTCCCTCCCTCCCTCCCTCCTTCCCTCCTTCCTCCCCCCTTCCTGTATGCCTGCTTGCCTGTCTCCCTTCTTTCCTTGATTATCTGACTCCCACTCTCTTCTACCTTCCAACTACCTGACTTTCAATTTCAACACATTCTTAAAATAACTAGTAAAAATAAATTCGTATATATCCTTCCATATTTTTCTCTATGTTCATACAATGTCATTTTATATGTATATATGAAAACCCTGGTGGCAAAGTGGTTAAGAGCTACAGCTGCTAACCAAAAATGGGCAGTTCGAATTCACCAGCTGTTCCTTGGAAACTCTACGGGGAAGTCAACAGAAGCTTTTTCATTGCCTTTCAAAATTGAGATATTACCTTCAATGTTCTGTATGTTACCGAGATACAGTGTCTCATGGAAATTTCTTTAAGTAAAATGGTATAACTTTAATGCTATTATGAATCCTTGGTTTGAATGTACCATGATTTTTGAACTTATTGAATTATAACAAAAACAGATAAGTGCATAAATTATATATGTACAGCAAAAATGAGTTATTAAAAAGTGAAAAATTTATATAACACATCTGTCTCAAGAAACTTATAAGCATCTTAAAAAGTCACCACTTTCCCTCCCTCAAAACTACTCCTTTATTCTCTATACTGATTTCTAATGCTATAAAATAGTTTTGTAACTTTCGAACTCTATCCAAATGGAAAATATATTATGCATTAATTTTGTTGCAGATTTCTCCAGTTCAACATACTTGTTCACCTTATGCATGGTGACTGTTTTAATCTCTGTATTATATTCTAGTATGAAACAATTTATGTATCCATTCTGTTATTAGTGGACATTTGAATTGTTTCCCACTTATACAGCTATTGCAAATAATGCTATATTTAACATTTTCTTAATATCTTGTTGCATGGTACAAGCATGTGTGTTGAGTATATAAAACTGGAGTTATTGGATCACGGAACATATGTTGTTAAATTCTGCTTGTCAGCCTTCCAAAGTGAATTAAACCGATTTCTACTCACACTGTCCATGAGGGTTCATATTGCTCCACATCGTTGTCAACACCTGAAATCGTCTATCTCCAAATGTAGCCATTCTGGTGTGTATTTAATGACATTACATTTTGTCTTTAATTTATGTTTCCTTGATGTTAATGAAGTTTACAAGCTTTTTCTTATGTTTACTGGCCATTTGAATATTCTTTTGTCTTTTCTCCAACATTTTTATGGACATCATTCCCTATTTTTTGTTAGTGGGTATTTTTTTACTGCTTCTCTCACTGTTCCTCTATCACTCTCTTACAGAGTATTACTTTTGTTATTCTTTTTGTGGAAAATTCACTTGACTTTTTGATTCTTAATATTGAGGTTTTTTATGTGTATTTCAATACTTTATGCTCTTATCCTTATCATTTATTTCCTTTACTTTCAGCTTATTTTACTTTTCTTGTTACTAACTACAGGAGTTAGATTATCTGCAATTTATTTTCACCATTTTCCCCTTTCTGATATATACACATGTTTACAAATTTCTCTATAAGCAAAAATTAAATTGTGCCGCTTTGTCATGTCACATTGTCTTTATCATTTAGTTAAGAAAAATTTGAAATGTTCATTGTGATTTCTTCTTGGAACAATGAATTATTTAGATGTATATTTTGTGTATTTTTATGCTTATGTTTTATTATGCATATTATGATTATTTTTGTAAATGTTCCATGTAACTTGAAAAGAGCTTTATGCTAAAGTTTGGGGTGTCATTTTCTGTGTAATGTGCCTATTTTAAATTTGTTACTTATACTGTTAAAATCTTTTATATCCTGACTTATTTTTTGTTTGTCTGCTATGAAAGGCTATGTTAATTTCTTCCACTATCATTGTTAATTAATCATGTTTTCTGTGTATGTCTATCAATTTTTTGTATATTTTATAGCCATAATATTATAGTTAAAGAAAATTAGAATATCTGTATCTTCCTGATGAATTGGTTTACTTCAGTGTGAAGTATCACTCTTATCTCTAGTAATATTCTTTTGTTTTCTGTTTGATTTCAGGGAGTGGGGCTTAAATTATATTTTCTTTAGTATTGTTATAGCTGTACCAACTGTCTTTAGGCTGTTGCTACATGGAACCTTTTTACACCCTTTAATTTTCAACTTTTTTGTATACATTTATGTTATGTGTGTATCTTGCAAATAATGTATGGTAACATTTTATTTTTCAGTTTAGTGTGAAATGAAATTGATTTTTAATTGAAATATTTCATCCACCTGTATCTAATCTGGAGACCTTGTTGCACAGTGGTTAAGTGCTCTGCTGCTAACCAAAAGATTAGTATTTCAAATCCACCAGCTGCTCCTTGGAAGCCCTGGGGGGCAGTTTTACTTTGTTCTATAGCGTCACTATGTGTCAGAATCAACTTGACGGAAAAGAGTTTGGTTTTGGTTTTATATCTAATCTAATTACATCTATGTTTAATTCTACTATTTTTTATTTGTTTTATTTGTCCCTTCTCTACTATGTTCCCTTTTCTCTCCTTTCGTGTCTCTTTTTATTTTTTATTGTTCAATTTTTCTAGTCTATCAGCTTTGTATTTATGTACTGTTTTTATGTTACTTTGATAGTTATCTTAGTGATTATAATATCCCTCCTTGACTTATCAGGGGTTGTTGTTTCTTGCTGCCATCCAGTCTATTCCAACTCATAGCAACCTTATAGAGCAGAGTAAAACTGCCTCACAGGGTTTCAGAGGCTGTAGTCTTTAGGGAAGCAGATTGCCACATCTTTCTCCTGTGATGGGGGCTGGGTAGGTTCAAGCCACAGTTCTTTTGGTTATCGTGGAGGCACTTAAACCACTGTGCAACTAGATCTCCTAGGTTATTGTTACACAGTGCTTTTCTTGCCGTTTCAGATAATCCAAGTTTCTTACAATACTTATGTCAAATTGTCTCTACTTTGAAGCATTTATTAGGTTATTGCTATGTATTTTCAACTTTTAAACTCTTAAGACTTTATTATGTTTTATATAATCAGTATTGAATGAGAATTATCTACATACTTGTCCTTTTACAGCTCTTGTTCCTGCATTACGAGTTTTAACTGGATATCACTTTCTTTCTTTCTGAAGGAGAGCTTCAGAAAATGCTTAAGTGTATGTGTCTTGTTGATAAATTATCTCACTTTTTGTTTGTCTGAAAGTTCTTTTATTTTCTTTTGTTTTTGAAATTTCTCTTCACTGGCTATAGAATTCTAGTTTGGTGGTTATATGCTTTTAGATTTTGGTGCATATTTTTCCAAGTCGTTTGATTGCTAGTTTTTGGCTCTTTTTATTTTTTCCAATTCCATTGCAAAATCAACTGACAATGCTTACTTGAAGTTGCATTCTTTCTTTTTTCTCTTGATTCGGGCAAAAATCTCTTTCCACCTTTAGTTTTTATCAGTTTTAATATGATGTTCTTGGGTGTCAGTTTCTTTGTGTTTATGTAGTTTTTGATTTGGAAAGGTTTTTAAATTGATTCCTTGATGTCTTCCATCAATTTTAGGAAATTCTTTCCCATTATTTCTCTCACAAAAATATGTTTCAATGGATCTCCAATTTCTTTGGGAAATTTTTGGTCATTTCTGTTTTACAAGTACTGATATTAAATCTAATGACTTAAATGTACAATTAAATAAGTTCATTAAACATCACTTTCCTTGTGGAGATTTAATGAACGATTAACATTATCCAATTTCTTCTTATTACACTTAGAAAGCCACATGAAGTAAATAATTCTGAAGCCATTCTACTGCTTATTAAGAATGAAGTGGCAGATGTTTGCATAATATTTACTTTTATCGTTCTGAGTTGTCTGGGCAGACTTGGTGAGTGTGCCATCTTCAACAACCCTATTGTCCCTGACCTTGATGTCACCCACAACAAAAATCTGTCTCATGTCATACACAAACTATCAAAAGGAAAATTATTGAAAAATCTCTAAGCACTTTTGAACTAGTCAGGAGGAGATATTTCAACAATAAAGATATCATCAGATTTCAGGAACTTGAGATCATTTTACAGCTTGCTGCAATGAAATAAGTCAAACATTAACAATAGTTTGACAATCTGGCACAGGTACATACCCAGCACTGGTGTGGTCAGTATGTTTTTTATATCGCCCAAGCACTAATATCCTCTGATAGCTATTTCCATTAGTGAATCTTCTTTGTTGTCACCAGCCATGTTATCACGCAAACAGCTTTGAGAGATCCATTCTTGACATTGAAACACATTGGGGTTTTTGTTTGTTTGTGGTTTATGTTGTTGTTGTTTTTAAGGCAGACTAGCTAAAGTTCATGGGGCACTTAGTAGACTTTTCTTCGGTTTGTAATGTTGCCCTGGGCAAAAATGACCGTGATGCTTGGTCTGACAAGACCAGTTTCCATGCTTACATTCAGCTTTTCCTCAAACAAACCCTCTCCCATCTGAGTAGCTTTGTCAGATTTAAATGGTTCTCTTATGAATTCCACTACATTTGTAAATAAGGTGGCCTATAGAGGTAGATCACCTGAAACTATGTGTACAATGATGACATGGCTGGTTTCTCTTCCTTCCTCAGGATAGTTTCAATTTAGCAATGATTTTAATGAAACCTGGTTTCTGATGGCAGACTAGTTATAAAATTAATGCTGTTCATTCTTATAAATAGTTCTGCTGAATAATTCTTCCTTCTGCGCTTCTGGAACTCCAAGTAAACATCTGTTACAGTTGTTCATCATATCTCTGTATCTTTCATACATTTTCCTTATATATTCTATCCCCTTCTGTTACTGTATTTTAGTCTGGATATTTATTTCTGACCTATCATTAGGTTTACTAATACTCTCTTTAGTGGCATCCAATGAATTCTTAATTTCAGTTGTGTATTTTTCACTTATAGAATTACAGTTTAATTCAGTTTTATGATTTCTCCATCTCTGCTGAAATTCTTCCTCTTAGGCCTTTGTGTGTGTGTGTGTAGATATTTTTATTCATTTGGAGGTATGTGTTCGAGAACTCCATTATATAGATCACATGTGCTTCTCTTTCAATTGTCTATTGTAGAACTTGTCAGACAATGACCTGTGGGCTAAATCTGGTCTGCCACCTTTTTTTTTTTTTTTAAGGTTTATTGGAAACAGTCACGGCACTTATTTACATACACTCTGTAGTTGCTGTTGCATGAAATGGAAGTATCAAGTAATTGTGACAGAGACCATGGGGTCCCCAGGATCCCGCCAAAATACTAACTTGCCCTTTTCCTAAAAAGTTTGCTGAACTCTGGTTTGTTCTTTTTTTTTTCTGGTTTTTCAATCATAGTTTATGACCTCACATTCCTGGATATTTTTTACTAAATGTATTAAAATAGGGTAGAGATAGTATCAGACCTACAATAATGATATCTTCCTCCAAAGATGGTTGATTTTTGAGACATGCAGCATTCTGGAGGAAATAGCAATCCTGAATCACTGTAATCTAATCAGAAATTTAAATAATGTCAAGTCTGACTTTGACCCTTCCTTATATATTCCTGATATAGAATTTGACTAACATAATTACAATTCCCGATTCGACGGCACTTGGCTTTGGCAATTACAGTTCAGTCTAATCCTAAACCTGGTGCTACTGAGCTGATTCTGACTCATCGTGACCTTAAAGGACAGAGTAGAACTTACCCAGTATGGCTTCCAAGGAGTGGCTGGTGAACTCAAAATGCCAACCTTTTGGTTAGCAGCCAAGCTCTTAGCCACTGTACCACCAGGGCTCCACTCAATGTAATCCTCGATTTATTAGTTCAGGATAAAGAAGCCCAGGCTTTATTAATTTGCCAGGGCCCTTGTTAGCAGGCCCTAGACTCCAACTTTTGTCCCCTTACCTCCAAACATCCATCTGTCAAAGTTCTGCTATATTTCTGTTCATCTCGGATGCCTGGTTAGGCATCAAATGCCATAGAGTATAAGCAGCAGCCAAACTGAGTTCAATTCTCTAGATTTCTTTCTTTTCCTGGATCTTTGCCCCACAATTTTTCTCCATGTTTTTAGCTCTTTGATGCTTTTAAGCATACATATTTTGTATCTTGTCTGAGCTTTCTATTTTCAGGAAGGGGGTTGATCTGAATTACCTCGTCCAACACTATCCAAAGTGAAATTCAAGATTTACAATATTTTTCAGCTGTTCACTTTTCTCTAGTTTACAGTATCATTGTTTCTATTAAGTGATTCTATAAATAGTGTTACAGTAAACTTTTTGGTATACATAACACTGCACAGTGATGCTTTGCTAAACAAAATACTGTTGTTATTTGTTGTACTCTTCAAAAGTCGCAGATTACTTCAATTTTTTAACAAGCATTGTATCAAAGTTCACTTCTTTCTACTAGTTTCTCTCTTCTTTAAAAATCTTTTTTTAAGCCAGCCAAGCCATTTGAGAGATTATTGTATATTCTAAAAACTAACTTTTATCTGTCATGCATATTCCAAATATTTTCCAAATCTGCAGATTTCCTCGACTGTATTTACAGCACTTTGCTATGCAAATTTTTAACTTATGTCGTCAGTTGTGCCTGTAACTTTCCTTATTTTTTTAATTTCTTTACTTGGTTAAAAGCGTCTTCACTGCCATCAAATTGCACATGAAATCTTATAGACTTATTTGAAAATATTTTAAAATATATAAGCTTTTATGTTTGTCTTCAATCCATCGAGATTTATCTTGTGCACATGGTAGAACATTAAGGTCCAGTTTTATTTTCTTGCAGAGAGTTACCAAGTAATTCAAGTTTATTTAAAAAATACATTTTTCCCACTGGACTGAAACGTTGCCTTGATCATTATTAAGCTATCATATATGTATCTATTTTGATATTCTCTATAATGTTCCTACACTTATATTGGTTACAATGCCTTAATAATGTGTTTTCCATTTTGGTATGCTCTTAATTTACTTCTGCTCTATGTTCAGCATTTTCTAATTTATATACTTTGGGGCTATTTAAGAGATGTATTTTGTACAAATACCTCAAGGTACTTGCATCCAATACCTTTATAAAACTTACTATAGTATCATTACATTAGATTTATAATTTATAATTATTTTAAGGAAATTGGAATTTTCTGTTTGTATTCCTGTCCCATCCCAATACCATAGTAAAATTTTCCTTTTCTTTTTTTTAATTTAATATGACTGATTGGAAATGTACATTCCCATATAAATTTACATGCCCACCTATATGCAGCTGAAAATTCATGTTTTTCAGATAGTACACCTATCTCAGGAAATCCTAGTGGTGTTGTAGTTAAATGCTGCAGCTGCTAACCAAAAGGTCAGCAATTCAAATCCACCAGGTGCTCCTTAGAAACTCTATAAGGACAGTTTTACTCTGTCCTATAGGGTCACTACTTGACAGCAATGGCTTTGGTTTTTTGGTTTTATACATATTTTGTAAAAGCCTTAACAAGATATTTTATGAATTTTGGCTCTGTTCTAGGTGGAATACTTTTCTTTTTTTTTTTCATTTTGGTACTTGTTATTAAGCTAGTTAAACCTCTAGATAATTTTATGTTTATCTTGTATCTGCCAAGCCAGTTATCTAGCCATCTTATAAAACTCTCTTAGTAAACCTGGTAGTATTTCTAAAACAGTTGTGGATTTGCTAGGCCTACAATCATATTTTCACTAACAAAAAATAATTTCATCCATTATTTTCCAAACTTTCCTTATGTTAATGCAAGTTAACAAAATAATGATAAAAATAACAAAGTCAGCTAACTCCCTGTCCAGTTCCTGAATTTAATGTAACTGAAGTGTATTTATTTCATTCCTGTCTATAGTATTTGTTGTTAGTTTTTCATCAATTATCCTATCAAATTTAAGTGAGTTCCTTTTATTCATATATAATTAGTCTTAATTAAGAATGCCTTCTGTAATTTACAAACTCATTCTTTGATACCTGTTAAAATCATAAAATTTATTCTTAAATTGTTGATATAAAGGTCAGCAGTTCAAATCCACCAGGCGCTCCTTGAATATTCTGGGGGTCAGTTCCACCCTGGCCCCTAGGGTCACCATGAGTCAGATCTGACTCTACGACACTTGGCTTTGGCTTTGGCTCTGTAATTTACAAACTCATTCTTTGATACCTATTAAAATCATAAAATTTCTTCTTAAATTGTTGATATAAAAGAATAAATTGGTAGATTTCCTGATACTGACCTACCCTTGCATTCTTGGAGTAAATCCTATTTCTCCATAATGTATTATTCTATTGAAAATCTGCTGTGCTCTATTTGTTTGTTTTATATGGAACTTTAACTCTGCCTTAATAAATGTGATTGATCTCTAGTCTCTTCTATGTCATGTCTGTATCAAGGTTTTGCTATTAATGCTATATTATTTTGCAAAATAAGGAACTATCAATCTTTTTGATGGCTATTCATCTTCTCTTGTACATTAACTTAAAGAAATAATTTATTATTCCTCATTTCCAAGTTCTAGCCATTGGAATACCTCACAGTTGCCCCCACATTTCCACATCTTTTAATTATAGTCTCAGAGTACCTGACTATAGTGTCTTGTATTGAGTTCTTTCACATTTCTTTTCAGTACTTCTGAACATGCCTATGTTTCCTAGAACTAATGAGGAACACGTAGCCTTTAAGTGAATGAAGGTATACCTTAAAATATATTATGAATACTGTGCCCAACTTTTGCCTCTGAAAATAAGATTTAATCCCACTAAACTATAAATTGACCTCATCCATGGAAAATGTGCCCTAGCTTCTTTGCTATGCAGCTTCCTCTGAACTTTTTACATATCCTTCATCTGGATTGTACTTAGAACAGAATGTCTTTGTGGCAGCAGGAGAGACAGTTGTGACACTTCACTGACCACACTTTCAAAGAGGAGGTCTGATGACTGTGCCTGTAGTGAGCAGAGGAGATTTTGCTGGTGGATTGTAGTGTGTGTCTTGTCTCATCTGTCTAGGAACTTCCTTATACAGAAGCAATATGTTCCCCTCAGTTTGTCTTGCATTAGAGCTCTCTCTCTTATGAGGCAGGGCAGTGGTGAGCCATGCCAGAAGAGTATGACCACACTTAATGATCTGAGGTTAAACAGGGCCATTGGAGAATACAATTAACACCCAATAGCTGAAGGAAAGCTTGGGTAAGAGTTCCTTTCTAAAATTAGAGCTTTCAAAAGCGGCATGTATTTCGAGCATGTAATAAAACCAAATGCATTTTCAGGGAACAAAATACCTAAGAAGATCTCATGCTTTCAACTTTAGTTGATCCCTAAACACACCACAAATGAGCCTAAGTATTGAAAGAGGACACTGGCAAGGAGATAAGTTGCAAACCTGGAGAGTTCGGTTACTTTTTTGTTTTTTACTTTTCCCTGCAGTACAAGAAAATCACCCTCAAAACATTAGCTGGGCCTGAGCTAGGAAATAGAATCCTCTGTGTCCACAAATATCCAGAAGCACAATCATCACAAAAAATAGAAGAGATTGTTTGGCATAAGGACAACTACAAATTCAATATTTTTTTAAAAATTCAAATCCTAAGGAAGCAGAGAAATCTGTGTTTCAGAGCTAGCACAATACAATATTTGAATGTCTAGTTTCAACAACGAAACAACCAAAAACAAAAACTCATGAGACATAAAAAGAAACAGTATAGTAGATTCAAATGAACAAACTGGAGTGACAGGGACTGTCATTGTAGTATCCCAGATAAAGGACAGAACAGAGAATTTTAAAACCATAATATTAACTATGCTTAAAAACTACATGAAAGCATGGACAAAGAACTAAAGGAAACCGGAAAAAACAATACAGGAACAAAACAAGAATATCAATAAATAGGTGGTTGCTGTTAGTTGCTATTGATCTGGTTCTGACTGATGGTGACCCTATATAAAACAGAACAAAACGCTGTTCAGCTCTGAGCCAGACTCACAGTCATTATCATGTTTGAGCCCATTTTTGCAGCCACTGTGTTAATAAATCTTACTGAGGGCCTTCCTCTTTTTTACTCACTCTCTACTCCGCCAAGCATGATATCCTTTTCCAGGGATTGGTTTCTCCTCGTGATATTTCTAAAGCGAGACAAAGTATCTCCAGCTTCACTTCCAAGGAGCATTCTGGTTGTACTTCTTCCAAGACAGATTTGTTTGTTCTTCTGGCAGTCAATATTCTTCACCGGCCCCATAATCCAAATACATTAACTCTTTGGACTTTATTATTCATTGCCTGGCTTTTGCATTCATGTCAGGTAATTAATAAAAATGCCATGACTTGGGTCATGTGCACCTAACAGAACCACTGGCGTTAAAAAATACAGAAACAAAAATGAGATTCTCTGGAGGATCTCAAAAGCAGATTTGAGCTGACAACCAAGGAATAGCACCTAGAAAAGTAGTGACCAGAGACTAAGGGAATTTGGGAACACTTCCAAACCAGTAGCATATTGCATTAATGCAGTATTAGAAGAATAAGAGAGAAATAAAGGAACAAAAAGAATGTAGAAATCATTCCAAATTTGATGAAGGACTTGTGTCTACACATCTAAGAAGCTTAACAAACTCCCAGTTGGACAAACCAAGAGATACCCACAGCAAGAAGCATTATCGTCAAAAATGGAAAAATCTTCAGAGTAATGAGAAGTTAATTCTTATCTACAAGGAATCCTCAGTAAGATACAGTGGATATTTCTCCTTAGAAACATGGAGACCAGGAGACAGTGGGCATATTTTAAAAGCTGAAAGAAAATAAGTATCAACAAGAAATTTCATATGCAATTAAATTCTTCATTAAGAATAAGGGAAAATTAAAGCATTCTGAGACAAACAAAAGCTGAGGTGGTTCGTTATTACTAAGCCACCACTACAGGAAATGCTAAAAGAAGTTCTGCAGAGCAAAATGAAAAGACACTAGACAATAACTTGAAGCTACACCTAGAAAAAATCTGTGGTAAAGGGAAATCTATGAGCAAATGTAAGGGCTAGTTTAATGGTTTTTGTTTTTTGGTTTTTTTTAGTACTGTGATTGAGTGAAAGTGTACAATACAGTTTAAATTTGCATGCCTGCCTATCTGCAGGTCCTTTTGCTTTCCTTGCCTGGCGACAGCACACTCCTCCTTTCCGCTCTACATGTCATATCCTCTTAACAATCTCCTATCCTCTCCTCTCCATCCTCTTTACTCCCCTCTAGTAAGAGGCCAGTAGGACAACATGCTACAGATGCGTATAATCATAAAGCGCACACATGATGTGGTCACTCTGTGTCCGTGAGTCCAATCCATTCCTGTCCAGAGAGTTGACCTCAGTAAAGATTTATGACCAGGGGCAGCATCAGGTCTAGGGGTCATGCTCCCAGGAGAATACCCAGGCCTTCGGCCCATCAGTTGCAGTCTTTCAGTGGAGAGTTTAATGGTATTTTTCTTTGTAATTCTGCTTCTTCTGTCCTACATGATTTCAAATGTCAAATGCATGAAGAAGTCGTTAATTTATGTTATTGGCTACATCATGTGTATAGGTGAAATTTGTGATGATAGCAACACAAAGGGGCGAGTAGTATAAAAACAGTTTTTTGCATGTTATTGGAAGTAAGGCAGTATTAATTTAAAACAGGTTGTTAAAATTTTAAGATATTAATTATAATTCCCATGATAACCACAAATAAAACATCTAAAAAATATACATAAAAGAAAAGGGGAAGGAAATCAGAATGGCTCAAGATTTCAACTAAGTACGAAAGACGGCAATATTGTAGGAAATAAGGGGCAATAAAAGGTGTAAGACAACACACACACACACACACACACACAAAAGAGAATTAAGTCTTTCCCTATCACTGTTGTTGTGTTAAGTGCTGTTGAGTTGTTATGGTTCATATCAACACTATTTGCAACATAATGAAACGTTGTCAGGTCCTATGCCATCTTCACAACTGTTGCTATGACTGATCTGCTTGCTGCAGCAACTGTTTCAATCCATCTTGTTGAGGGTCTTCTCTTTAATGAGCCACTATTCAACCAAGCATGCTGTCCTTCTCCAGACACTGGTCACCCCTCACAACATGTCCAAAGTACGTCAGATGAACTCTCACCATTCTTGCTTCTAATGAGCATGCTGGTTGTGCTGCTTCTAAGACAGATTTCTTCATTCTTCTGGAAGTCCTTGGTTTATTGAATATTCTTCACCAACACACAAAAGCATAAAGTGAAAAGATGAGAAAAAATATTCCATATAAATAGCAACCAAACAAGAGCTGGGAAGACTATGTTAGAACAGACATATTAGACTGTATGTCAAAATATGTTATAAGAGACAAATAAGGGCTTTATATAAGAATAAAAGTGTCAATGAATCAAAACACTCACGGTTATAAATATATATGCACCTAACATCAGAGCATCAAAATGATGGAGCACACAGTGACAGAACTGAATAGAGAAACAGACAGTTCCATAATAATGATTATTGCTACGTTGTGTTGTTAGGTGCTGTCAAATTGGTTCCCACTTTCAGTGATCCTATGTACAACAGAAAGAAACACTGCCTGGTTCTGTGCAAATTATGAGCATTTTTGTTTTCTTGATGTTCAGGTATAATCCATACTGAGGACTGTAGACTTTGATCTTCATCAGTAAGTGTTTGAAGTTCCCTTCACTTTGAGCAAGCAAGGTTGTGTCTTCTGCATATCACAAGTTCTTAACAAAACTTCCTCAAATTCTGATGCCCTTATCTTCTTCATATAGTCCATCTTCTAGGATTATTTGCTCAGCATACAGATCAAATAAATATGGTGAAGAGATACAACACTGATGAACACCTTTCCTGACTTTAAACTACACATTATCTACTTGTCCTGTTCGAATGACTGCCTCTTGTTCTCTCTACAGTTTCCTCATGAGCACAGTTAAGTGTCTGGGAATCCCCATGCTTCACAATGTTATCCATAATTTGTTATGATCCACTCAGTTGAATGCCTTATAATAGTCCCTAAAACAGAAATAAATATCTTTCTGGTGTTCTCTGTTTTCAGTCAGCGTTCATCTAACATCAGCAGTGGAATCCCTGGTTCCATGTCTTCTACATCAGCCTCAATTTCTGGCAGTTCTCTGTCAATGGAGAACTGCAGCTGCTTTTGAGTGATCTTCAGCAAAATTTTACTTATGTAATATTAACGGTATTGCTCAATACTTTCCAGATTCTGCTGCATCATCTTTCTTTGAAATTAGTACAAATATAGAGCTCTTCCAGTCAGTTGGCCAAGTAAGCTGTCTCAAATTTTTTGGCGTAGAAGAGTGAGTACCTTCAGTTCTGCATCCATTTGCTGAAACATCTCAACTAGTATTGCATGAATTCCTGGAGCCACTGTCTTTTAGTGCATCTTGTACTTCTTCTTTCAGTAAGATTGGTTCTTGATTATGTGCTACTGCCTAAAATGGTTGAATGTTGATCAGTTTGTCTTGGTGCAGTGACTTCGTATATTCTTTCGGTCTTCTTTTGTCACTTCCTGCATTGTTCAGTATTTTCTCTATGGAATCCTTCAGCATTGCAACTCAAAACTTAAAATTTTCTTCAAGTTATGTTAAATAAAAATAAAAAAGAGAAAAAAAAATTTTCTTCAGTTCTTTCACCTTGAGAAATACTAAGCATTCTTCCCTTTTGGTATCCTTTTTTTTTCAAAATAAACTTTATTTGAGCAATATAATCTCTGTGACTGTGAACATGTCTTTTATCATCATATGTATATATATGACAGAAACTATAGTCAAACCACTGATAATATGTTTATATTGTAATAATTTTCATTGTGCTTTTTTGTGATTGAGTGAAAATGTGCATTCTCATATAAACTGGCATGCCCACCTATATGCAGCTCCCATTGCTCTCCCTGTCCAGTGACAGCACACTCTTCCTCTCTACTCCATACATCTCTTATCCTCCCAGCAATCTCCTATGCCCCCCTACACCCACTCCCCCACCTCCAGTAAGAGGTCAGCAGGATGACACCCTATGGATGCATAGAGCCATAAAGTGCACACACAATATGGTCACTCTGTATTGCCAAGTCCCATCCATTCCTGTCCGAAGACTTGACCTCCATTATGATTTACAGACAGGGGCAGCATCAGGGGCAGGAGTCATGCTCCCAGGGGAACTCCAAGGCCCCTGGACCATCAATTGTGGTCTTTTAGTGGCGATCTCACGGTGCACCCCTTTTTATTCTTATGTTGCCAGTGAGACTCGACTTTGTGAGCTATATCACATCTATCACTGGTGCTGGCCAAGCACCACCTGATTCTTCCAGTCTGCAAAGGTGGGGAGGGAAGGATGGCGGGGGGGAGGGGGGGAAGTTTCAATTAGATAGTTGATAGAAATTTGGTTGGGTGAAATCTGTTACAGCACATATTAGACTTAGATAGAAGATGTAGTCACCCACTCACTTGGATCTCTCTGTCTTCCGGGTTCTCTTTCTCCCAATGTCATTTTGGTCTTTGGTGATCATCCATTGCTGCTGAGTTGGGAACATTTGCTGTACCCTCAGATGGCAGCTTGGCAGCTTTTAAGACCCCAAACGCCACTCACCAATGTGAGGTGTAGAAGGCTCTCTTAGCAAAATGGTAGTTGTACCCATTGGCCTCGATTTCCCCTGAGAGCATGGTCAGCAGCCCCTGCCCTAGCTACACTGTCCTTGCAATATTGGGTTAAGATGGGAGGAGTAATCATGTTATGTTGAAGTCCAGTTAATATTGATCTTCTGTCTAGTATGTGCTGTCACAGATTTCACTCAACCAAGTTTCTATCAACCATCTAATCGAAACCCTCCACCCCCCTTGCCGTCCTTCCCTCCCCACCCTTGTGGCCATCAAAGAGTCTTTTCTTCTATGCATGAGTCTGTTTTTAAGTTATTATTGTAGGGGTCTCATACAATATTTGCCCTTTTGTCACTGACTACTTTCATTTAGCATAATGTCCTCCAATTGAAACCAGGTTAAGAGATGTTTCCTGCTGTCATTGTTGTTCTTTATCATTGCATAGTGTTCCACTGAGTGTATATACCATAGTTTACCTATCCATTCCTCTGTTGTTGGGCATCTGGGTTGCTTTCATCTTTTTGCTATTGTGGACTATCCTGCAATAAACATTTGTGTGCATGTATGAGTTGGTGCGAATGGCCTTGATTCAGCAGAGTCTACTCCAAGCAGTGGAATTACCGGCTCAAATGGTTTATCTATATCTAGCTTTATAAGCCAGTGCCAGGTTGCTTTCCAAAGAAGTTGCACCATTTTGCAATCCCACCAACAGTGTAGGAGCATTCCAATTTCTCCACAGCCTCTCTAGCATTTGTTGTTTTGTGTTTTTTGGATCATGGTCAACCTTGTTGGGGTGAGGTATCCCTTCTGGTTTCCTATCTCCAGGTCTTTGCACATTTCATTATAATACTTTACTTTGTATACTGGAGCCACTCTGTATAATCTTCTGTTTAGCTGTTTTAGTTCACCATTTCTTCCTTCTGTTTACCTACTTTTAAGAGCAATTTTCAGCATCTGTCCTGACAATCTTTTGGGTCTTTTTTTTCTTCCCAGTATTTTTAATGATCTTTTGTTTTCTTCATGTATGATTTGCTTGATGTCATTCTATATTGTGTTTGGTCTTCGGTCATTAGCGTTCAGTGTGTCAAGTCTATTCTTAAGATGTTCTCTAAATTAAGGTGGGATAGACACAAGTTCATACTTTGACTCTCACAGACTTGTTCCAATTTTCTTCAGCTTCAACTTGAACTTGCATATGAGTAACTGATGATTTTTTTTCTGCTGTCAGTGCCCAGCCTTGGCCTAACTGATAATGCTGAGCTTTTTTATCATTCCTTTCCACAGGTGTAGTCTATTTGACTCCTACATATTTTGTTCATTGAGGTCCAGAGGTACAGTCACCATTTATGTGGTTGAAAAAAAATTTGCAGTGCAGAAGTTGTTGGTCTTGCAAAATTTGTCATGTGATCTCCAGCTTTGTTTCTTCCATCAATGCTTTATTTTCCAACTACTAACCCTTCTTTGGTTTCAACTTTCCTATTCTACTTGACAGTGATTGTCAATGCAACTCGGTTACATGTTTGATGAATTTAAGATTTTAGAAGTTAGTAAAAATCTTCAATTTCTTCTTCTTTAGTGTTAGTGATTGGTGGGTAAATTTAAGCAATAGTCATATTAACTGATGTTCCTTGTAGGCATATAGATATGCTATCATTGACAGCATTGCACTTCCAGATAGACCTTGAAGTGTTCTTCTTGACTATGAATGTAGTGTCATTTGTATTTAATATATCATTCCTTTCATAGTAGCCTATATGACTGTCTGATTCAAAATAGCCAGTATCAATCAATTTCAGCACACCCGTGCCTAAGACATTGATGTTTATGCACTGCATTTCATTTTTGACAATTTTCAATTTTCCTAGATTCATACTTCATACATGCCATGTTCCAGTTATTAATGGATGCTTGCAGCTGTTCCTTCTCATTTTGAGTTGTGCCATATCAGCAAATGAAAGTCCTGAAAGCTTGACTCCATCCACATCATTAAGGTCGACTCTACTTAGACGAGGCACCTCTTCTCCAGTTGTCTTTTGAGTGTCTTCCCACCTGAGGCACTCATCTTCTAATACTATGTCATACAACATTCTACTACTATTCATAAAGTTTTCCTGGCCAGTTTTTTCAGAAGTAGATCACCAGTTCCTTCTTCCTAGTCTGTCTTAGTCTGGAACTTCCCTCATAAAAATGGTTGGAGGCTTCAATACACAAGTTTTAATAGTGCATAGAATATGTAGGCAGAAGATTAATAAGGAAATAGAGGGTCTGAACAACACTGTTTTGATAGTGGCAAAAAGTAAAGACGTCACCTTGAGGACTAAAGTGCTCCTGACCCAAGAGATAGTGGTTTTCAATTGCCTGATATGCCTATGAATGCTGGACAATGAATAAGGAAGACTGAAGAGGAACTGATATTTTAAATTATGGTACTGACAAAGAATATTGACTATAACATAGGCTGCCAAAAGAACTAACAAATCTGACTCGGAATAAGTATATCCAGTATGCGCCTACAGGTGAGGATGGTGAGAGTTCTTCTCATGTACTTTGGACATGTTATCTGGAGAGACCTGTCCCTGAAGAAGGACATTATGTTTGGTAAAGCAGAGGGTTGAGCGAAAAAGAGGAAGACCCTCAATGACATGAATTGACACAGTGGTTGTAACAGTGAGCTTAGATATAAGCAATGATTGTGGGGATAAAGCAGGACAGGGCAGTGTTTCATGCTGTTGTACATAAGGTTGCTATGAGTCAGAACCAGCTCAACAGCACTTAGCAACAACAACATAAACCAATTAGAGCAAATAGACATATTTAGATCACATTAACCACCAACACAATATGCATTATTCTTCAGTGCACATGGATCATTAGACTATATGCTAAGTCACAAAATCACTCTCAATCAATTTTAAAAGATTTAAATTATATGTAGACCCTTTCTGACCACAACAGAATGAAACTAGGTATCAATAACAGAAGAAAACTTGAAATTACAGAAATACAAGTAAATGAAACAACACAGTCTGACAATTAACGAGTCAAAGAAGAAATAAAAAGGGAAAGAGAGAAATATTTAGTGATAAATGAAAATGAAATCACAACATACATAAATTTATGGCATGCAGCAAAGTCACTGCTATGAGGAAAATTTTATAGTCATAAATGTCTACATCACAGCAGAGATAAGTGAAATGCAGACTAGAAGAACAACAGAGAGACTCTAAAAAATAAGCTGTTTTTTTAAAGACCAGTAAGATCAATTGATAATAGTGACAAAGCTAGACTGACAAAGAAAAAATGGGAGAAGATGGAAATAACTAAAATCAGAAATGAAATTATGTAACATAGAAAAAAATCCAAGAAACATAGGCATAAATTGATTCTAAAAAATTTGAAAATCTCAACAGATGTTTAAAAAGAGAATGCATCAGTAATCAAAACCATGAGGAGTGTTACCATGATACCAAAGCCACATAAAGACACCCCAAGAGAAATCCACTGACTGATAGTCCTTATGAATAGACGTGTTAAAAAAAACTCAGCAAAATTCTAGAAATTTAATCCAACTTAAAGTTCTAACCAGAGAAATCGCACAAGAAAAAGAATTGAAAGGTTACTAAATTGCACAGTAAAAAGAAAAATTATCTATATTCACACATAATATGATCTTATATACAGAAAATCCCAAAGGACCCACAAAAAATCTAGTAGAATTGAGTGAATTCAGGAAAATTCAAGGGTACAAGGCTAACATTCCAAAATCTGTTGTGTTTCTGTACACTGGCAATGAACAATCTGAAAAGGAAATTTAAAAATCAATTCCTTTTACAATATCATCTAAAAGAATAAAATGCCTAGGGATAAACTTAACCAAGAAAGTGAAAGACTTCTACAGTGAAAGTGAAAACTATAAAACATTGCTGAAAAAAAATTTAAAAATTAAATAAGTGGAGAGTCATTCTACTTTAATGATTGGAAGATATAATGCTAAGATGTCAATAATACCCAAATCAATCTATAGAGTCAACAAAATCCCTGTGAAAACTCCAAGAGCCTTTCTCACAGAAGTAGAAAAGCCAATCATATGTATCTACAAAGGCCTCTGAATAGTCAAGACAACCTTGAAAAGAACATGTTTGCAAAACTCATTCTTCCAATTTCAGAAGTTACAAAAAGCTACAATAAGCAAAACAGTCTAATATTAGGGTAAGGATAGATGTACAGACCATTGCAATAAAATTGAAAGTACATAAACTTAAGTATCTATATACAATTGATTTTTAATAATGATGCCATGTCCATTTAATTAGAAAAGATTAATGTCTTTACCAAATGTTACTGTGGTGATTGGATCTCCACTTGAAAAAAAAAAAATGAGGTAGGGTGTCCCCTACCTCATACCATACAGAAAAATTAACCCAAAGTTAAATCAACAACCCAAATATAAAAGCTAAAACTCTTAGAAGAAAACAATAGGATGAATCTTCATGAGCTTTGAAGTAGCAATGGATTTTTAGTTTTTACATCAAAAGGACGACAAAAAGAGAAAAAATAGAGAAATGTGAACATTAGTACAACTAAAAACTTTGTACATTAAATGGCACTATCAAGAAAATGAAAAGACAACCTATAGAATGGGGGAAATTTTTTGAAAACCATGTATCTGATAAGCGTTTAATATCCAGAATATATAAAGAACTCCTACAACTGAAACTCAAATGACAAACAACCCAATTTAAAAATGCACAAAGTACTTGAACTGACATGGTCCCCAAAAATATATACAAATAGCCAACAAGCACTTGAAAAGATGCTTAACACCATTTGTCATTTAGGAAATGGAAATCAAAATCATGATGAGATACTCTTTAGCACTCACTAAGATGGCCATTTGGAAAAAAATAACAAGTCTTGTAGTGGATGTGGAGAATCTGGAATCCCCTCACATTACTGAAAAGAATGTAAAATGGTCTAACCACTATGGAAAAAGTATGGCCATGCCTCAAAAAATTAGACATAGATCTATTATACAATGAAGCAATTTAATCTTATATATATATGTATGTGTATACCAATGGTACTGAAGGAAGGTGTTCAACCTGCACTGAAGGCAATGACAAAAACAAGTCTCTGGGAATTCACAGAATATCAGTTGAGATGTTTCAGCAAACGGATGCAACACTGGAAATGTGCACTCGTCTACTCCAAGAAATTTCAAAGATAGCTACCTGGCCATTTCACTGGAAGAGATCCATATTTATTGCTTATTCCCAAGGAAGGTGTTCCAACCGAAAGCAGAAATTATCTAACAGTATTTTTAAAATCACACACAAGTTAAAATTTTGCTGAACATCATTGAAAAGCAGCGGCCATACTGTATTGACAGATTTTGCAGAAATTCAGTCCAGACGCAGAAGAGCACATGGAACCAGGGATTCCATTGATGATGTTAGCTGGATCCTGACTGAAAGCAAAAAATACTAGAAAGATAAAGGTTCTTCTAATAAGGGTGCCTTATCTTTGAACCTGAATGAAAGAAGTTGTGTAAATGATGCAGTTTTAACTGTTTTATTATTTTAAAGTACATTTGATGGCATTTATGTGTGGAAAAGAACTTTGGGTAAATGGCCGCAGTGGTACTTTCCAAAAGGAGTCCAAAATAATCAGTTATTGTAGCCCGATGTCTTTTACCCTTGACAGCCACAGTCTTTCCTTATTCATGTTGGAAAAAATAAGGGCTGAAGTTTCCACTGGATCAAAATCCACACCAAACATCTACTTTTGGGGGGTTTGAAGTGGATGTTCTTGAATCTTCATTGGATTCTCGTCACTCCAAATGTGACAGTTTTGTTTGTTAACAAAACCATTCATCCAAAATGAGCCCCATCTCTGAAGATTATATTATGGCCAAAACCAGGGTCAATTACCAATTGCTCCAGAGCCCAGTTAACGAATGTATGACACAATCTATGGCAACTGGACTTCAGTTCTTGAGTTTTGTAAGAGGCAAACTTCAAGTCCAGCTGCAAAATTCACCAAATTGTGTTTGACGGAAGGCCCAGTTCTTGTGTTCAGCGAAAATTTGGTTGGGATGGCTTCTTGCACACTCTCTGATGAATCATGGTGATGTCTTCATTGGAACGAGGGGTTTGTCGATGCACAGGCATTGTCTGATTGGCGATAGACCTGCTTGTCTCAAATTTTTGGATTAAACATCATTCTCTCGGTTGAACAATTAAGTGTGCATCACAAATTTCACATAAGGCAAGAAATGTTTTGGGGAATGGAACACCCATTTCAATAATAAACCTCAATGATTTCTACACATTGTGGAATTGTGTAAGCTTTCATGGCTGTTTGTCAAGACTAATCAAGAAAATGTGATAAATATTGCCTCTATAGCTTCATGGATATCACCACCATGAGCTGTCAAAAACAGGACATCCTTGTTAGAAGGCTCTTTTATTTATCTGTGTTTTATTGACTATGCTAAGGCGTTCAACTGTGTAGATCATAAATTACGGATAACATTGTGAAGAATGGGAATTTTAGAACACTTAATTGTGTACATGAGGAACCTTTCTATAGGATAAGAGGCAGTCATTTGAACAGGACAAGGGGATACTGCTTGGCTTAAAGTCAGGAAAGGTGTGTGTCAGTGTTTTATTTTTTCACCATATCCATTTAATCTGCATGCAAAGCAAATTATTCGAGAAGTTGGACTGTATGAAATAAAAAGGGGCATCAGGATTGGAGGAAGACTCATTAGCAGCCTGCTTCATGCAAATGGCACAACCTTGCTTCCTGAAAGTGAATGGGAATTGCTGTACTTACCAATGAAGATTAAGGTGTGTAGCCTTCAGTATGGATTACACCTCAACATCAAGAAAACATCTGGACCAATAAGCAACATCATGGTGAATGGAGAGATTAGTGAAGCTGTCAGGGATTACATTTTACTTCCATCCATAGCTGAAATCCATAGAATTAGCAATCAAGAAATCAAATGACACATTGAATTGGGCAAATCTGCTGCACAAGATCTCTTTAAAGTATTAAAAAGCAAAGATATCAGTTTTAGACTAAAGTGTGTCTGACCCAAGTCATGGTATTTTCAATCACACCATATGCATGTAGAAAGCTGGACAATGAGTACAGAATAACAAGGAGAATTGTCTCCTTGAATTGTGGTGTTAGTGAAGAATATTGAATATACCACGGACTGCCAAAAGATTGAACAAATCTGTCTTGGAAGAAGTATAACCAGAATGCTCCTTAGAAGCAAGGGTGGCGAGACTATGGCTCACATACTTTGGGTGTATTATCAGGCGAGATCAGTCTATGGAGAAAGACATCATGCCTGGTAAAGTACAGGGTCAGCAAAAAAAGGGAAAGACCCTCAATGAGATTGATTGACATAGTGTCTGCAACAATGGGTTCAAGCATAATAGTGATTGTGAGCATGACACAGGACTGGACAGTGTTTCCTCCTATAGTACATAGGATCTTTATGAGTCAGAATCCACTCAATGGCACCTAACGTCAACAGCAGCAACAACTATACCTCCAAGAGAACCCTCGTTGTGCAATGGTGAAGCACTTGGCTGCCAACCAGATCAACAGTTCCAATCCTCTACTCACTCCACAAGAGAAAAACGTGTCTGTTTCCCTGAAAATCTAGAGCATTGGAAACACTATGATGCAGTTCTACTCTAGCCCATAGAATTGTCATAGATGGAAACTGACTCAGTGGCAATAAGATATATCCCCAATCTTGAAAACGATCCTTCAAATAGCAGCATTTTTCACAATACTCAAGAGATGTAAACAACCCAAAGTCCATTAACTGATGAACAGATAAATGAAATGCATTATATCTGTACAATGGCATATTCTTCAGCCACTAAAAGGAATGAAGTCCTGATATATGCTACAACATGGGTGAATCTTAAAAACATGCTAAGTGAAAGAATCTAGACACAAAATGTCACATATTATGATTCCATTTGTGCAAAATATCCAGAATATGCAAATTCATAAGACAGAAAATTAAGTTACCAGGGGCTGGATGAGGGGAAAAATGGGTACACTTAATGGGCATGTGATTTTCTTGTGGGGGTGATGAAGATATTTCGAAGCTAGAGATAGGTGATGACTGCACAATATTGTGACTGTATTAAGTGCCACTAAGTTGTACCCTTCAGAATATATGATTCTATGATCTGTGAATTTTACCTTAATAAAAATAATGTGTGTGATACTGAAAGCATCATCATTATCATCAACATGATTACTCTGGAAAATAATTTCTTCCAAATTTCACTTTCTTCAAAAGGTTTTCATTACGAGAAGAAAAAGTACACCAAAATTTAAAATTTGTAATCATGTTATACATAATGCATATAATATTTTCTTGTCTTCTTTGTTTTCTTTTTCAGATTATGTCTGGCCACTACCTAGATATTTGTGCCCCGTCTGGATAGCTTTAGATGTTTTATTTTCAACAGCGTCCATCATGCACCTCTGCGCTATATCGCTGGATCGGTATGTAGCAATACGTAATCCTATTGAGCATAGTCGTTTCAATTCGCGGACTAAGGCCATCATGAAGATTGCTATAGTTTGGGCAATTTCAATAGGTAATGAACAACTTTCTTGGCCATTAGAATTGCAGCGGCTATGCTCAATACTTTCGGATTATGTACTGTGAACAACGTACAGACGTCGACTGGTAACATTTGCGTTTAATCGGGATTTTTTCTAGTTGATAATTATTCTTAACCTATTTATCTGATATTTAGGTTAACAATAATGTAAGGAATGTAATGTATGTGACTATATACATTTAAAGTTTCTATTTATACTGCTAATTATTTTGTGCATCAACATGCCAATGAATTCTGCAACACAGACACATAAAACATTTGAGACACTTAAAAGTTTGAAAATGATATATTTTAAAGTCTAAATTCAGAAAAATGTATCATTAAAAAGATACATTTATCCCGGACTATCAATTTTAATATTTCTTTTCTAATTCCATATCCTTTTCAGTGGAAAATTAGTACAATCTGAATATTTATGAAGTAAACTTGTCTAAGTTTGTGCTTATATTAATTGATCTAAAATATAATATTTCCTCTGTTTAAATGTCTTCTTGGACTCTGATTATAAAAAGAGACAGTCATTGATTTCTTTAGTAATTTGGAGTTGGAACAGAGAAAAATTACAACTCTATTGCTTGTAGGACTGGTGATATTCATAACTGCCTTAATGATATGAACATTAAAGATAATCAAGTGCACTGTAAGTTTTTTATAATCCAATTGTACTCCTCTTCTGTTTGGAGATTGTTGTTGTTAGGTGCCACGGAGTCAGTTCCGACTCATAGCGACCGCATGAACGACAGAACGAAACACTGTCCGGTCTTGCGCCATGTCCACAATCATTTTTACGCTTAAGCCCATTGTGCACTCACTATGTCACTCCACCTCATCAAGAGTCTTCCTCTTTTTCACTGATCCTCCACTCCAGCAAGCATGATATCCTTCTCCCGGGACTGATCTTTCCTGACAACATGTCCCAAGTATGTAAGACACAGTCTTTCCATCTTTGTTTCCAAGGAGCACTCTGGTTGTACTTCTCCCAGAAGAAGATTATGTTGCATCTTATTAAGCAATTTCCCTTTAAGCAAAAAGATTCAGGTAAAGTGAGCAAGATCAAGACTTTTACACACTCTTCAATGATATCATGTAAAGATTTTAACTCTGTTGGCCAAATAAATTTAAATCTTAAGATTTTCGTATTGTAGCTAATTTACACGTATGTATACTTATAAGGGGAAACCCTGGTTGCGTAGTGGTTAAGTGCTACGTCTACTAACCAAAAGGTCAGCGATTTGAATTTGCCGGGTGATCCTTGGAAACTCTATGGAGCAGTTCTACTCTGTCCTATAGGGTCACTATGAGTCAGAATCGACTTAATGGCAGTGATTTTCTGTTTTTATAAGAGCAATACCTACTCTTATTTCACTTACAATAGAAAAACACAGATAAATTAGAATATTAGGGGTATCTACTTCCAGTAATGGCAGACTGAATAATTTGTAGTGACACTTGTATTAAAGACAGCTTAAAATATGGAACAAATATTAAAAGCATTGCAAAATTAGTAAGATAGTGAGACACTACTGGACCGTGAGCAGATAAAGACAAAAACCCAGGAAAATGACTGTAACTTTGGGTCACTTTTACTAATGATGCATTGTGAAGCTGACGATGTCACTGAAAAGTTGAGAAGCTCAGTTCACAGCCTCACAAAGCAGAAGAGGGACAAACTAGAGATACAGAGTCGGGCAAAAGTCATAAACTTGAACTTAATGTTGAGATCTCAAAGGTTACACACTAGCAAAAATATGGATCAGAATAAAACCATCCTTAACATAGCATTCAGCTCTGGTCATGTTTGTAACTGCAAAAAATCTAGAGACTTGAAACTGAATTAAGGTTATTTCATTTCATTAATATTTTCAAATGTGGGGCAGAAACTAACAAAAAAAATCAAAATCCTGGGCCTTAAATTATTTCTCTCAATAATTTTCAAATTTAATAACTGATACACAAACAAACAGGTACATGAAGAGACAATATGGACCAAATACAGCACAATAAAAGATGATACAAACGGACTCATAGGCACTCCAGATAATAGAATTATCAGATGCAGGATTTAAATAATTATTTGCACTGTGCACGTGGAGATAAAAAGCTGAACTTAAACATTTCTACAAAAAACTACAAAAAGTGTCATTAAAGATTCAACAAACAACTAAAAATTCTGAAACTCAATGTATAGTATCAAAAACTAAGATCTCAGTGGCAGATTATACATGAGTAAAAGGGGAATTACAGTAAACTGGTGATAAGAAACTATAATGTATTAAGCATAAGGAATCATAGTAATAATACACATACAGTATAAATAGAGTAATAGACTTACAGCATAAATAGGAAGAGTTCCACAAGAAAACAAGAAGAATAGCAGAGAACAATATTTGAAGAAATAATGGCATTTCAGAATTCATAAAAAATATTGGTTCTCACATTTAAAGAACCCAACAAGTGTCAAATAGAATGAATACAAAGAAATCAATGGCTAGACTTAGCATAGTGAAACTGTAAAAACAAACAGGTTAATTAATATGGGCTTTAGAGGAAAAATAAATTAATTAAGAAAGTACTTTCAGTGGAGCATAATAAGATTGATAAATGCTTTCTCAACAACAACAATGAAAACCGGAATGTAGTCCAGTAATAAATTTCTTTGTGCTAGAATAAAATAAATGACAAACTAGAATTATATATCCAGCAATATTATACCTCAGGAATAGAGATGGGATAAACACCTCATAAGACAAGTAAGTATTGAGAGAATATGCCAAAGGAAAACTTGCTCTTACAGAAATACTAAAGCATGTCCTTAAAGAAAAGGAAAATATCTAGAGATGGAAAATTGAAGATGCAGGAAGCAATTAAGAGCAATGAAAATTGCTAAGGTGTGTTTAAATCTAAATAAACATTGTCTTTATAAAATCATAATAATATCTTCTGTTTCATAGAATATTTATGGACTTAAACACAAAAGCAATGGTATATAAATAAAGAGAATTGAAAATAAGCTTTTTTAATTGTACAGGAGAAAGGTTAAAGTGATAACCTAATCTTAAATTTCGATGACTAAAGCATATAACTTAACTGTAGATTCATAGGTAAACACTAATAGAACAGGAACCAAAAAAACCAAACCCTCTGCTGCCAAGTCCATGCTGACTCCTAGTGACCCTATAGGACAGAGTAGAACTGCCCCATAGAGTTTCCAAGGAGCACTTGGCAGATTTGAACTGCTGATCTTTTGGTTAGCAGTCGTAGCATATAAGCACTATTCCACCAGGAAGGGACTGGTCAATTTCCATACCTACAGAGGAATATTATAGGATAATACAACAAATAAAAAAAAAAAAAGAAAAAGAAAGAAACACAGATCAGGTGCGACAAATATAAAATACATAGCAAAACGGCAAAGTTAAAGCCAAGCCAAGCCAAATGCTGTCGAGTCACCAAGTACATCCATAATTCTATTAAATGTAAATGGGCCAAATACTTTAAGACTGCCAGACAAGATTTTAAAAGTGCTTACAAGAAATGAATATAAAACAAAGACACTAAGCAATAGAAAACTGGTATAGCTATATTGGTATCTGTCAGGATAGACTAAAGAGAAAAAAATACAATCACCCCAAAGTAATGAAAGACTTTAATTAGCTGGAAGACGTAACATTATGGATTTGTATATACTTAATAAGCCAAGCCAGCCAAGTGCCGTCGAGTTGGATCTGATCTCAGTATTTATAAAGCAAAAAAAATACAAAGACAAATACAAAATAATGGTATAGGATTTTAACAAATCTTTCTCAGTGATTATGTAAGCACAATTAACAAATTTAACTCACTGATAACAAACTGAAACATGCTCATCAATTACACAAGAAATATTTCTCAAATTTGTCATACGCATGACCGTAAATATCAGTAAAAAAAAAAAAATCAAACCCACTGCTATCCAGTCAATTCTAATAGTCTGTAAGACAGAAGAGAACTACTCCTAGGATTTCCGAGGCAAAATGTTTACAGAAGCAGATAGCCACATCTTTCTTTCACAGAGCAGCTAGCTAGTGGGTTCAAAATGATGACCTTTCAGTTAATAGCTGAACACTTAACTACTGCACTGCCAAATATGTTCTTTGACTGCAATGCAAATATGATAGAAAGGACTACTAAAAAGAGAACTTCTTGTTGGTGGTGATTCAACTAATAGCAACCTCAGGTACAACAGATTAAAATATTGCCCAGTCCCGAGCCATCCTCATAGTAATTGCTATATTTGAGGCCATTGTTACAGCTACTGTGTCAATCCATCTTTTGAGGGTCTCCCTCTTTTTTCACTGCCCCTCTACTTTATCAAGCATGATGTCTCTCTCCAGAAATCGGTACCTCCTATCACATGGAAGCCCTGATGGCATAGTGGCTAAGTATTATGGCTGCCAAACAAAAAATTAGCAGTTTGAATCCACCAGGCACTCTTTCGTATCTGGTTTCTATGAGTTGGAATTGACTCGACAGCAATGGATTTGGTTTGATTTGGGCATCACATGTCCAAAGTAAGGAAGACAAATTCTCACCATCCTCCCTTCTAAGCAGCATTCTGGCTGTACTTCTTTCAAGACAGACTTGTTACTTCCGACAGGCAGTCCAGGCATACTCAGTATTCTTTCCCAAACACCACAATGCAAATAAGTAGATTCTTCTTCAGTCTTCCTTTTTCACTGTCCTGCTAGATTATGGCTAGGGTCAGACACACCTCAGTTTTCAAGGTGACATCTTTGCTTTTTAACACTCTTAATATTTTTGCAGCCGATGTGCCCAATACAATGCATCCTTTGATTTCTTGACTGCTGCTTCCATGACTGTTGATTGTTGATCCAAATAAAATGAATTCTCTGACAACTTCAATATTTTCTCCATTTATTCATGATGTTGCTTATTAGGCCAGTTGTGAGGATTTTTGTTTTCTTGATGCTGAGGTGCAATCCATACTGAGGGCTAGAGTCTTTGATCTTCATAAGTAAGTGCGTCAAGCTCTCTTGATATTCTGCAAGCGAAGTTGTGACGTTGGCATATGACAGGTTGTTAGTGAGTCTTCCTCCAATATTGATGCAGTATTCTTCTTCATGTAAGTCAGAATTGAATCAATAGCAGTTGAGAGTTTCCCAACAAGCTTTGATCCAATGGTTTTATAATTTATTGATCATTCTTCTCTTATCATTCTCTTCTCGTTCACAACTAAGATGAATGTACAATGGGGATTTTTCTCACTTTATCATTTTTTTCTATCTTTAATAGTTGAATTTTTCTTGCCACGCTTTATCTATGATTTCTTTAGTCAGTAAAAACATGTGGGTTCTTTTGTAGTCAATGTAATGCAATTTTTTACTCTAATTATATTGATGCTCTAATTGTCCTAGGTTTTTCTGGCAGGAACACCTTTTGATATGTCCCATAAGTTTTTAACACTTCTCACTTCCTGGCATAAATTTATTTTCCATGTTCTAGTAGTGCAGTGGTTAAGGGCTCACCTGCTATCCAAAATGTCAGCAGTTCAAATCCACCAGTTGCTCCTTGGAAACCCTGTGGAACAGTTCTACTGTGTCTTATAGGGTCTCTGTGTTTCAGAATCCACTAGACAGCAATGGGTTAGTCCTGAAATTGTCTATTTTTTTCATGGAACCTGTGTTACTTTTAGATGGCATTGTTTTATAAATCAAAATATGGAAGCTATATATCCATGCCTTTAATCTCAATACACTGACATAAAGTCTTTCATCTAGTTTCCCAATTTCATATTTTGTCTTATTTTTCTCACAATGAGTACTCTGGTCCCCCAAAGAATCTTTTTTTTTAAATTTTATAAATCCTAAAACTGACCAATTAATATCTGAATTGCTATTCCTGTACCCCTACCAACAAACAGCTATGTTTAACACTTCATTCCATTATTTTTTAGAATGCTTCCCATTTAAGTTGTATAGTCAAATCATGTTGCAAGTGCTTGGACTCATTTATACATATATTTTTTCTTCTGTGTGTGTTTTACTAAATCAGTTTTCATACAGTTCAGTGTTTTTGGTTTTTTGGTTTTGTTTTTGTGTACACTCAGCTTTTATTTTCTCCAACAATGTCAGACCTTAATATAGTGTTCCAAAAGTCAAAGCTATACTAATCATATAGTCAGAGAAGTGGCATTCCTTCCTCTAACTTTCTATTCCCCTTGGTTAGCCCATTCACTGCTATCTGGGATACTATTCTTGAGTTTATTTTTACAAAAGCAAGAAGAAGCATTCTCACATACATCACTGTTTGTTAGGTAAAATATAAAATGCTACATAATCAAAAACAAACAAAAAAATCCTCATTGATATCTAGTTGATTCTGACTCATAGTTATTTGACAGGATGGAACAGAACTGCCCTATAGAGTTTCCAAGGAGTAGCTGGTGGATTCTAACTGTCAATCTTTTGGTTAAGAGTGCTTTTAACCAATGTAGCACCAGGGCTCCAAATACTGCAGATGCACTTTGCAAAAACAAAGTGATTTAGCAATGGCATTTAGAAACATGAAAAGATGCTCAACCTCAAATAAATGCAAATTAAAACTACAATGAGATAATATTCCTTGCCTATGAGACTGGCAAAAAAGTTTGAAAATATTCTATTATCCAGTCTTTGGTGAAACCAGAAGTTCTCTTGCATTGTTGGTGGGAAAGCAAAATTACTTAATCTGCAACTACACATGCATTTATCACTTAGTCAATCAACTCAACCTCCAAGAATTTTCCCTAAAGATAAACTTCCTACAGTATGAAAAACAACAGAAACACAGAGAGAGAAAGAGATGTCAAGATGCACATGGTACATGATTAATCCTTGTGGAATTATTTATAATTACAAAATATTAGAAACAACTTAAATGCTCATACACAGAGTATTGACTAAATAAATTATGGTGTGTCTACATAATGTAGTACTAATACATGTAAAAAAACACGTACATTTTAATTGAAGTGTTTAAATAATTTGTATGATACAGTTGGGTTGACATCTACCATCTTGCTATTTATTGATACCGAGTGATTCCAATGATATATAACCAAGGGAAAAGCATCAAAACATTGAAATGTACGTAATGCAACTTTTGCATATTTTTCTGGGTTTTTAAAATTATTTTATAATTTTTAAGAGTTCTTGATACACTGCAGATACTAACCAGTTTACATGTCATAAATGTAAACATTTTCTTTGTTTTACTATTGGTCAAACCCCGGTGGTATAGTGGTTAAGTGCTACATCTGCTAAGTAAAAGGTCAGCAGTTCACGTCCACCAGGAAACTATGGAGCAGTTCTACTCTGTCCTATGGGATCGCTATGAGTTAGAACTGACTCAACAGTAGTGGGTTTGAGTTTCATAGCTTATAGTTGTTCTAACATCTGTAAGCATTTTGTGTTATCAATCTTCTATATGTTTTGCATGTTTTGTGATAGTTACAAATTATCTTCCCGTAACACATTAGGAAAACAATCCACCCACATTTTCTTCCCTTTTTTTGACATTTAAATCTCTAGTCCATTTTGAGTTTATTCTTGCATGTTAGGTGGAGTATGCATCAGTTTTATCTTCTTCCAAATAATTATTCAGTTGTTCCATGCCATTTATTCTTTAAAAAAGTCCCTATGCTCACGTAATTTGAGACAGTACCTTTATAATACACTAAATTTTCTTGTGTATCTCAGCGTAATTCTGAGGCTTACATTCCATTCCACTGGTATCTTTACTCATGTGCCCATTCCACACTGCATTTAATTATAAAGGTATTATAATAAGTTTTATTAACTTATATGATTAGAGCATACTCATCACTTTTATTTTTCAGAGATTTCCTAGGTATTAAGGTTTAACTTTCCACATAAGCTTTAACATTAAATTTTCCACTTCCACAGTAAAAGTGTATATTTTATTTATTAATTATTTTAGGAAGAAATTACCATCTTTACTGAAACTTTGATGTTAGTTGCCAGTGAGTCAGCTCTGACTAATAGTAACCTTACGTGTAACAGAATAAAATGTTTCCTTGTCCTGTGCCAGCTTCATGATCTTTGAATAGAATTTAGGTTTATGTGTGACTTTTTTTTTTCTTTATATAATTTGTATACAATAAAATACACAAATCAATTGTATAGCTTGATGAAAGTTTAAAAATGTATTCAGCTTTGTAATGAACACCTGAAATAATATATAGAACAGCATGAATACTCAGAGGACTTCTATTGCCCCATCACTCTCAGTAGTCCTTCATAGATAAGTATTATTACTACTTCTATCACTATAGATTAGTTTTGCCTGTTTGGGAACATCATATAAATGAAAGCTTATAATATGCAGTCTTTTGAGTCTGACTTCTTTCAATCAATATTATAACTGAAAGATCCATTTATCTTGTTGCACTTATTAGTAGTTGATTCTTTTTCATTGTCATGTAGTATTTTATTGTATCAAAAACCTTATTGTCAGTGAGTCGATTCTAACTCATAGCAATCCCAAAGGGCAGGGTAGAATCACCTCATAGAGTTTTTAAGGAGTTTCTGATGGATTCAAACTGCTGACCTTTTTGTTAGCAGCTATAACTCTTAACTACCATGCCACTAGTGTTTCTATTTACCACAGTTAATTTACCTTTCTGCTGTTGTTGATGGACATTTGGTTTGTTTCCAATTCTCAGCGATTACAAATAAAGTTGTAATGAACATGCTTGTCCATCATTTTGTTGGCTATAAGCACATATTTCTATTGTGCCTCTACCCAAAATAAAAATCTGGGCATTATTTTAGACTCCTTTAGTACATAATGACAAACACTTTACCAAACTCATTCTATCTGTTCACAAAACCATCAACAATGTAAGAGATTTTACAGTTTTGACAAAAATTAATATTGTTGCTCTTAATCATGGGCCAGCAAACTGTTTCTATAAGGGTCAGATGATAAATACTTTTGGCTTTTTTAGAAACATACTACCTCTCTTGTATATATTTTTAGGAACCCTTTAAAAATATAAAATAATTCATAGTTTGTGTGCCACACAAAAGTAAGCTGCGTGCTAGATTTGGCCATGGTCCAGTTTAGTGACCCCAGTGTTAATAATTAAATACTTTCAGAGAAGTATGTAATGATTATCTTTTTTTTTTTTTTGGTGAAAATATACACAGCCAAACATATAATCATTCACTGATTTCTACACATATGATTCAGTACATGGAGAAATTGGTTACATTCTTCACATTGTGTCATCATTCTTACTGTCTTTTCCCAAATTATGTCACCACTATTAACTTAGACTCATTACCCCCTCATTTATGCTTTAGAGTTACTACTGTCAAATTAATCTCATATGTATAATTCCTTAAGAGTGTAACCAACGCTCAAAGCAATCGTTCTTTACTAGTAGACATAAGCAGTTGTTTGGTTTCCAGAAGTCTTCAGGGGACACTTTTAGTTCAAGGTTTAAAGATTTTCTCAGGGAAATAGTTTACATGTTGCTCCTGTCTCAGTAGATCAAGGACTTTTGGATCCCACAGAAATTTTAAGTTCTGTTCCATAATTTCTATCGTTTTGATCAAGACCCATCTGTTGAATCTTAGATCAAAATGTTCCATAATGGTAGTCAGGCACCATCCAGCTCTTCTGACCTCACAGCAAAGGAGACAATGGTTCATGGAGGCTATGAGACCTGAGATTCAGTTTTGTCACTGGTTCCTGGGTATCTTTCTTCCTCTGCTGCTCCAGGCAAACAGAGACCAATTGTTGTACCTTGGATAACTGCTGATAAGGTTTTAAGATTCCAGGACTGACTTGGAGAGCTAGGAGGTAGGACACAATCTCTAAAAACAACATTAGGCCAAGTGAGTGAACTGTCCCATGAAACCATGACTCTAAACCTCTGAACCAATAAAACTAATTCCATGACGTATCTGGTTGTACCTAACTAGTATCAGCAGCTCCTAAGTAGTGTCAACAGATACTTCCCCCACCTCCTTTTTGTTTTGTTGTACAAAATGTTAACCAGTTTAACCTTTCTGTGGTGTACAGCTTAGAAAATATCTGTTCCATTAGTCAAACTGTGTAACAGTCTTTGTTATCTAGTGCTAATATAACAGAAATACTATGAATGGATGGTTTCAACAGAAAGAAAATTATCATCACAGTTTGGGAGGCTAGCGTTCTGAATTCAGGGCTCTAGCTTCAGGGAAAGGCTTTCTACCTCTACTGGTTCTGGAGGAAGGTCTTGTCATCAATCTTCCCCTAGTCTAGAAGCTACTTAATGCACGGACCCCAGGTCCAAAGGACCCATTCCACTACTGGCTCTTCTTGTATGACGGCATTGAGGTCCCTCTCTTCTCTACTTGTTTCTCCATACATTTTTTACATTTATTTATATTTTGTTGGGCTTTAAATGAAAGTTTACAATTCAAGTCAGTTTGCCACACAGAAACGCAAACGTTGTTATGTGACCCTACTTGCTGTCTCTATACTATGACTGCACACTCCTCCTCTCCGCCCTCTATTTCCCATGTCCATTCAGCCAACTTCTGTCACTTCTGCCAGGGATGGTCCAGTTTGTCAGACTGTTGTACCTGATCTTTTTACTAGAGTTAAAGTTCTGCACCCCACTTTTCTCCTGCTACATCAGGGACTCTGTTGTGTTCCCTGTCAGAGCAGTCATTGGTGGTAACCAGGTACCTTTTAGTTCTTCCAGTCTGATGCTGATGTACTCTCTGGTTTACGTGGTCCTTTCTGTCTCATGGGCTTTTATTTTCCTTAAGTCTTTGGCATTTTTCATTCTCCTTTGCTCCAGGTGAGCTGGGACCAATTGATGCTTCTTAGATGGTCACTTGCTAGTCACTAAGACCCCAGATGACCATCTCTATAGTGGGATGCAGAACATTTTCTTAAGGAACTTTATTATGCCAATTGACCTACATGTTCCCTGAAACCATAGGCCCCAGGCCACTATCCCTTCTGTTCTGTCCCATGAAGTCTTTGGTTGTATTCAAGAAACTGAACCTTTGGTTTAGTCTAGTTTTACTGACTTCTGCTGTACTGTGTGTTGCCCTCCTCGTCACCTAAAGTAATTTTTGTCTACCATCTAGTTAGTGAGTAACCCTCTCTCCACCTTGTACCCTTGTAACCATCAAAGAAAGATTTCTTCTGTGTTTAAACCTTTTCTTGAGTTCTTATAGTAGTGGTCTCCTGTAATATTCATCCTTTTATGACTGACTAATTTCACACAGCATAATGTTTTCCAGATTCCTCCATGTTAGGAGACATTTCATAAATTCATCATTGTTCTCTGTCCTTGTGTAGTATTCCATTGTGTGACTATACAATTTGATCATCCATACATCCACTGATGGCCACTGTCTTACTCACCTGGTGCTGCTCTAATGGAAATACCAGGAGTGGATGGCTTTAACAAGGAAAAGTTTATTCTTACACAGTACAGCAGACTGGAAGTCCAAAACAGGGTAATTTCAGGGGAATGTAGTCTCCTCTGTTGGCACTGGAGGATGGTCCTTGTTTTGCATTAGTTTATCATTGATCTGAGAACATCTTGGCACAGGATTCACAAGTCAAAAGGACATGCTCTGCTCCTAGTGCTGCTTTCTTAATAGTATGCAGTCCCCAACTCCGTATGTCTCCCTTTCCTTTTATCTCTTGTAGAATAAAAGGTGGTGAAAGCCACACTCCAGGGAAAACTCCCGTAGCAAGAATGTTAGAGACCCACGCTAATCCTCTTTAGCATGATCCAATCTATTAACCAAAGGCAGAGATTTTGATTTACAACATAGGAAAATCACAAAATGGAGGGCAATCACACAACACTGGGCATCATGGCCCAGTCAAATTGCTTCACACATTGTTGGGGGAGTACACAATTCATTCTGTGACATTCCACCCTTTGGCCCTAGATTGACTCCATTCTTTTTTTTTATGTTTGAATGGAAATGTACACTCCCATATGCATTTGCATGCGGACCTATATGCAGCTTCCACTACCCTCCCTGCATGGTGACAGCATGCTCTTCCTCTCTGCTCCATATATGCCTTATCTTCCCAATAGTCTCCTATCTTCTCCTCTCCACCCATTCCCCTTCCTCCATTATGAGGTCAACAGAACGACCTGCTATAGATGCCCAGAACCATAAAGTGCCCACAAAATATGGTCACTTGACATCACCAAGTCCAATCCATTGCTGTCCAAAAAGTTGACCTTCATTATGATTTATGGACAGGGCAGCATCAGGGCCAGGGGCCATGCTCCCAGAGGAACCCCGAAGCCCCTGGACCATCAATTGTGGTCTTTTAGTGAAGATCTCAGAGTGTACCCCTATTTATATTTGTGTTGCCAGTGAGACACAACTTTGTGAGCTCCATCATGGCTATCACTGGTGATGGCCAAGCACCATCTGGCTCTTCCAGTCACAAGTCAATATAGACATCCACTAACATGGGTCTCTCTGTCTTCTGGATTCTCTTTCCCCCATGTCATTGTGAACTTTGGTGATCATCCATTCCTGCTAAGTTGGGACCATCTGCTGTACCCTCAGATGGCAGCTTGGCAGCTTTTAAGGCACCAGATGCCACTCACCGATGAGGGGTGTGGAGAGTCCTCATTAGAAAAATGCTAGTTGTACCAATTGGCCTTGATTTTCCCTGAGAGCACAGTCCCCGGCCCCCTGCCTCAGCTACTCTGTCCTGGCAGTATTAGCTTAAGATGGGAGGGACAAACAAGTCGTGTTGAAGTCCCATTAATATTAATCTTATTAATGTGTGCTGTCACAGATTTCATTCAACCAAATTTCTAGCAACTATCTAATCTAAACCCTCCCCCTCACGCTCTCACCCTCCGCACTCTTGCAGCCGTCAAAGAGTCCTTTCTGTTATGCATGAGTCTGCTTTTAAGTTCTTATTGTAGGGGTCTCATACAATATTTGCCCTTCTGTCACTGACTGCCTTCACTCAGCATAATGTCCTTCAGTTGAAACCAGGTTAAGAGATGTTTCCTGCTATCATCATTGTTCTTTATCATTGCATAGTGTTCCATTGAGTATACTTACCATAGTTTACTTATCCATTCTTCTGTTGTTGGACATCTGGGTTGATTCCATCTTTTGCTATTGTGGACTGTGTTGCGATGAACATTCACGTGCATGTATCAGTTGGTATGAATGGCTTTGATGCTGCAGGATAGATTCCAAGCAGTGGAATTACTGGGTCAAATGGTATATCTAAATCCATTATTTTAAGGGAGCTCCAGATTTCCAAGGAGGTTGCACCATTTTACAATCCCACCAACAGTGTAAGAGAGTTCCAATATCTCCACAGCCTCTCCAGCATTTAGTGTTTTGTGTTTTTTGGATCATGGCCAACCTTGTTGGGGTGAGATGGTATCTCTTTGTCGTTTTGATTTGAATTTCTTTAACAGCTAATCATCGTTAGCGTACCTGCATGTGTTTTTTGGCTGCCTGAATTTCCTCTTTAAAGAACTGTCTGTTGATCTCCTTTTCACATCTCTTAATTGGATGATTTATCTTTTTTTATTGATATTTTGCAGTACCTTATAGATTATGGAGATCAGGCATCGGTCTGACATAAAGTTGACAATTATTTTTTTCCCATTCTGTAGGTGGCCTTTTAATTCTATTAGTGAAGTCTTTGGATGAGCAAAAGTGATTGATTCTTAGTAGTTCCCACTTATCTATTTTCTGTTGTTTGTGGTTTGTTTGACAAATTTTGAAGTCTGTCTATGTTGTGTATTAAACCTTCCATTGTTGTTCCTACTTATTCTTGGATCAGCTTTATTGTTTTAGATTTGATATTTGGGTCTTTTATCCAGTTGGAGTTGGTTTTTGAATAAAGTGTAAGATATGGGTCTTGTTTTAATTTAGTGCAGATGGGTATCCAATTTTGCCAGCACCATTTGTGGAAGAGATTGTTTTTACCCCAGTTTAATGTCTTAGGGCCTTCGTCAAATATCAACTGTTCATAGGCAGATGATATCATCTCTAGGGTCTCAGTTCTGTTTCACTGATCTATCTGTCTGTTTTTGTACCAGTATCAGGCTGTTTTGACTATGTGGCAGTATTATAGATTCTAAGGTCCAGTAATGAGAGGCCTCCCAGTGTGTTCTTCTTTAGTAATGCTTTACTTATCTGAGTTTTCTTCCCATTCCAGACAAAGTTGGTAATTTGTTCCTCCATCTCATTAAAAAATGTCACTGGAACTTGTACTGGGATTGCACGATATAAGTAGATTGCTTTGGGTAAAATAGACATTTTCACAATGTTAAGTCTTCTGTCCATGAGGAGGGTAGGTTGCTCCATTTACGTAACTCTCTCTTAGTTTCTTGTAGTAAGGGTTTGTAGTTCTCTTTGTAAAAGTCTGTTATTTCTCTGGTTAGATATATTCCTAGGTACTTTATCTTCTTAAGGACTATAGTAAACGGTGTTGACTTGGTGATTTCTTCCTTAATAATCTCATTGGTATAAAGGAATCCTACTGATTTACTTACGTTTATCTTCTATCCTGAGACTTTGCCAAACTCTTCTATCAGTTTCCTTATGGATTCTTTGGGAATCTCTGCATATACAATCATATCATCTGCAGATAGAGAGATCTTTAGTTCTTATTTGCCGATGTGGATGTCATTTATTCCTTGGCCTTGTCTAATTACTCTGGCTAGAACTTCTAGTATAATGTTGAATAGAGAGGTGAGAGTGAGCATCCTTGTCTAGTTCCTGTTCTCAAGGGAAACTGTTTCATTCTCCCTGCATTCAGGATGATGTAGGCAGTTCACTTTGTATAAATGGCCTTTATTGCATTCAGGAATTGGCCATCTATTCCTATTTTGCTGAGTTTTTAGCATGAATGGGTGTTGGACTTTATCAAATACCATTTCTGCATCAATAGACAAGATCAGGTGATTCTTGTCTGTTGTGCTATTTATGTGGTTGATCACATTAATTGTTTTCCCAGTGTTGAACTAGCCTTGCATCCCTGGTATGAATCCAACTTGGTGATGATGGATTGTTTTTTTGATATGTTGTTGTGTTCTATTGTCAAGAATTTTGTGGAAGATTTTTGCATCTAGATTCATGAGTGATATCGGTCTGTAGTTCTCCTTTTTTGCTGGGTCTTTTCCTGGCTTTGGTACCACAGTTATGCTGGCTTCATAGAACGAATTTGGGAGTATTCCATCCCTTTCTATACTGTGAAATAGTCTCAGTAATATTAGAGATGACTCTCCTCTAAAAGCTTGGTAGAATTCTGCAGTGAAGCCATCTGGGCCCAAGCTTTTTTTGGTTGGCAATTTTTTGATGACATTTTCGATCTCTTCCTTTGTGATGGGTTTATTAAGTTGTTTTGCTTCACCTTGTGATAATTTTGGTAGGTGATATGAATCAAGGAATTTGTCCATTTCTTCTGGGTTTTCAAAATTTTTTAGAATACAGTCTTTCTTAGTATACACCTATAATATTTTTTATTTGTGTTGGACCTGTTGTGACAACTCCCGTATCATTTCTTATTTGGGTTATTTGTTTCCTTCTCTGTTTTTCTTTAGTAAGTTTAGCCAATGGTTTGTCAATTTGATTGATCTTTTCAAAAAGACCAGCTTTTGGCCTTTTCAGTTTTTTTCAGTTGTTCTTCTGTTCTCTAATTCATTTAGTTCTGCTCTGATCTTTGTGATCTGTTTTCTTCTGGTGCCTGAGGGGTTCCTCTGTGTTCTCTTTCTACTTGTTGAAGCTGTAGAGCCAGTTCTTAGATTTTGTTTCTTTCTTCCTTCCAGATGTGTGCATTTATGGAGATAAACTGACCTCTGAGCACTACTCTGGCTGTATCTCATAGGTTCTGGTTGAAAGTGTTTTCATTCTGGTTGGAATCCATACATTTCTTTATTTCATACTTGATTTCTTCTATAACCTGTGACTTTTTGAGCATGGTGTTTGTCGTGGATCAAATTGTGTCCCCCAAAAAATATGTGTAGCCATGTGGCTGGGCCATAATTCCCAGTATCTTGTGACTGTCCTCCATTTTGTGGTTTTCCTAAACTGTATGTTAAAGGATTAGGGTGGGGCTGTAAATCCCTTCATAGAATTACCTTCCTGCTCCTCTGTAAAGGGAGTTTCCCTGGAGTATGGCTTGCCCCACCCTTAATCCTTTCATCCTACAAGGGATAAAAGGACAGAGAAGCTGACAGAGAATTGGGAATCTCGTACCATCAAGAAACCAGGACCAGGAGAAGAGCGCATCCTTCAGATCTGAGGTTCCTGCGCCAAGATGCTTCCTGGAGAAAGACTGATGCAATACCGGAATTTCTCCAGAGCCGACAAGGGGAACAGCCTTCCCCTGGAGTGGACACCCTGAATATGGACTTGTAGCCTACTGGACTGTGTAAGAATAAACTTTCCTTTATTAAAGCCATCCACTCTGTGGTATTCCTGTTAGAGCAGCCCTAGCTGACTAAAACAGTGTTGTTCAGTTTCCATGAGTTCCTCTTTCTGTCTATGTTTTTTCTGCTATTGATCTCAACTTTTATGGCTTTAGGATCTGAGAAGACACTTTGCATTAATTCAATGGTATGGATTTTGTTGAGAATTGCTTTATGTCCTAACACATGATCTATTCTGGAGAATGTTCCATGTGCACTAGAGAAGATAGCGTAGTTGTCCGCTGGTGGATAGAAAGTTCTGTGTATGTTGGTGAGGTCTAGTTGGTTAATTCTGGCAATAAGGTCTTCTGTGTCTTTATTGAGCTTTTTACTAGACAATCTGTCCATTATTGAGAGTGAAGTGTTGAAGTTTCCCACTATTATTGTGGAGTGATCTATCTCCTTTCTGAGAGTAGTCAGTGTTTCTTCGATGTATTTAGGTACTCCAATATTAGGTGCATAAATATTTAATATTGTTAAGTCCTGCTTGTGTATTGAACGTTTCAGTAATAAATAGTATCCATCCTTGTACATGATGGTGGATTTTACATTAAAATCAATTTTATCTGAGATTAGAATTGCCACACCTGCTCTTCTTTGTTCATTGTTAGCTTGATAAATATTCTTCCATCCTTTGATTTTCAGTTTGTTCATGCTATTAAGTCTAAGGCGAGTTTCTTGTAGGCAACATATGGATGGATCATGTCTTTTGATCCAAGATGTCACTCGATGTCTCTTTACTGGAGCATTCAGTCCATTCACATTCAATGTAATTATTGACAGGTATGTGTTCAGTGCTGCCACTGTGATTTATTTTTGGGTTGATGTTTTCTCTGTTGTCCTTATTAATCTGTTCTGTGGTCTTCTTCTTTGTGAGTTGATTTCTCACATTTTTCAGACTTTGTTTTGTGGTTGTTGAGACTCCTGTATTACATTTCTTGATATGGTATGTTACTTCTTTATTGTGCTTCATGGCTGCCCCTATGATCCCACTTAATAAACTATATATAAATCCAATTTTGATTGCAACCAGTCTTGTCAACTTCCTCTCCATCTGGAAGGACTACAACAACTGTAGTGCAAACCTCTTTTTAATATGAGGATATAATAGTTTACATGATATGACCACTAGATCATTTCTTTCACTATTATAGCTTTGATTGAGTTTGGAGCCTTCCCTAACTGAGTAGGATTCTAGATAATGTGCCCTTCTAAAATACAAAGTTAGTGGTTTTGTTCTTCCAAGCCAAGAGATTCTTTCAGTATTTCTTGTAGCTATGGTTTGGTTTTTACAAAGTCTCTGAGTTTCTGTTTATCTGTGAATGTCTTAATTTCATTTTCATATTTGAAAGATAGTTTTGCAGGCTACATAGTTCTTGGTTGGAAGTTTTTCTTCAAGGCTTCGAGTGTGTCATGCCACTGTCTCCATGCCAGCATCGTTTCTGCTGAGAAATCTGATGAAAGCCTACAGGGTTTCCCTCTCAATGTTATCTTTGCTTTGAGTCTTGCTGCCTTTAAGAGTTTCTGCTTATGTTTCATTTTGCTAAGCTTGATCCAACTTGATGGCACTTGGCTGGCTTGGCTGATTATAATATGTCTTGGAATCTTTCTATTGAGATCTATACTGAGTGGTGTTTGATATGTATCTTGGACATCTGTATTCTCTTCTTTGATAATTTCTGGGAGGTTTTCCATCAGCAGCTCAGCAACAATACTCTGTGTTCTCAAGTGTCTCGCCCTGTTCAGGAACTCCAATTAATCATAAGTTGTTCTTCTCAACAGAGTCCCACATGCTAAAAAATGCTTCTTCATTTTTCTTGTTTCTTTTTTCTGATTTCTCCTCATACATGCTGGAGTCATTGGCTCTTCCTTCCAAATCAAAAATTCTCTTTTCCACTTATTCCATTCTATTTTCTTGGCTTTGTATTGAAGTTTCTATGTCTTTGATTTTGTTCTTGATCTGTTGGATTTCAGAGTACTAATGTTCCATCAGATCAAACAGCTTGCTTAATGTTTCTTTTTGCTCTGCTGCATTTTGTATAAGGTCTAAGAAGGCTCTACATATAATCCTTTTGTACTCATCTTCTGATAGTTTCAGAAAAGCTTCTTCATCTGGGAAGTTCTGAGGTGGTTCCTTTTGGGGGCCTTCTGATGCCATGGGTGACTTTCGGGTTACCATCTTCTCCAACGTTTGTTGCTTTGGGGGCTTCATGTGGGTCAACAGAGGCTTGGAGAGCTGCTGTGAAGACGGATCACAGTTGTTTCTCTAGCCATCTTCAAATGAGAAATAAAAAGTATTTGACAACTTCCAAAGTCAGTCAAGTTTTCAGGTGTATATGTCCCTCTTCCCAACTGGCAAAGTAAACACCTCTATATTGAATACCAGATGTTATAAACTAGCTCAAAACACAGAAAGGCTACTGCCTTGCTGGCTTCTGCTGTCGGGCCCCAGCTGTAGGTGACACTGTGTAGAATTCTGCTTTTCTGTTGGAAAAGCTCTCTCTTTTGAGTAGGCACTGCCTTCCAGCTCAGGAATTGGGTCCAGCTGAGGCTTCCCCATGGATGACCCCGCCTCCCAGCAAAAAAAGATGGTGTCCCAGACAAGCTCGCCAATTGGGCGGGACCAGGCTCCCCACAGAAAGAGAGGCCAAGATGCTGAAATGCCCAAAGTCCACAGCCTCTACTGCTAGGCCCCAGCCCCAGGCAACACTGTGCAAAACATCTCCTCCCTCCTCGAATAGTGCTCTCCCTCTGGCAGGAGCCACCCCACAGCCTAAGAACCTAATCCGGCCAGGGCCTCTGCCTGGGCTTCTCTGCCTCCCGATAGGCTAGAGGAGCCAAGGTGTATAGAGTCCGAAGCCAGGCTCTCAGAACCTGGTAATTACACTTGCCAGTCCCACCAGCAGTGCATCTGAGACCAGCAGCTAGTCAAGTCCCAGTTGTGCCCATAAGCCAAAACAGAGGGAAAAAAAATCAAAATGGTGAGTTACCTTCAGCCTGTCCAAGCCTGTGCAAGCCTGTGCTCGCCAAGAGTGGGGTCAGTGAAAGAGAGGAGGTTTTGCATCCATTGGTATGAAGTCCAAATTAGCCCTATGCTGCATCCCAGGTCTCACTGGGTGTCCAGAGGTTCCTTTTAATTATGATTTCAGGTTTTGGTTTCCAGAGAGATTTAGGATGATGTGCGTTTAGTCTGCCATCTTGACTCTGCCCCCATGACTCCACCTTTTTGCTGTTGTGGACAGTACTGCAATGAACATTAGTGTGCAAGTATTGATTCATGAGATGGCTCTTATTTCTCTAGGATATATTCCAAGGAGAGGGATTGCTAGATTGTATGATGTTACTATTTATAGTTTTTCAGGTAAGTGCTAAATTGATTTCCAAAGTTGTACTATTTTACATTCCCACCAGGACTGCATAAGCATTCTAATCTCTCCACAGCCTCTCCAACATTTATTATTTTGTGTTTTGTGGGTTTATACTAGCCTTGCTGAGATGAGATGATGTCTCATTTTAGTTTTGATTTGCATTTCTCTAATGGCTAATGATGGTGAGCATTTTCTCATGTATTTGTTAGCTGCCTGAATATCTTCTTTGGTAAAGTGATTGTCATATCCTTTGCCTGTTTTTTAATTGAGTTATTTCTCTTTGTTTTGCAGTATCTTTTAAATTGTAGAAATTAGATGCTGATAAGTTTTGCCATAGCCAAAATATTTCCATGTCTGTAGGTTGTTTTTTTTACTATTTTGATAAAGTCTTTGGATAGACACAAATGTTTGATTTTTATGAGTTCCCAGTTATCTATTTTCTCATCTGGAGTTTGACGACACTTGGCTTGGCTTGGCATCTGGAGTTTGGGTGTTGTTAACAATATTTTGCATTCTGTTTATGCTGCATTTGGGGGCTCCCATTGTTGGTCTTATTTTTTCTTCCATAATTGTTATCATTTTAGATTTTGTATTTAGGTCTTTGATCCATTTGGAGTTAGCTTTTGTGTGTGGTGTGAGGTATGGGTCTTGTTTCATTCTTTTTTCCAGATGAATATCCAGTTATGCCAAAACCATTTCTTAAAGACCCTGTCTTTCCCCCAAATAACAGATTTTGGGCCTTTCTCAAATATCAACTACTCATAGGTGGATGATTTTATGCCTGGATTCTCAATTCTGTTCCATCAGTATATATATCTGTTATTGTACCACTACCAGGCTGTTTAGACTGTTGCAGCATTACAATAGATTCTAAAGTATGGCTTTCCAATTTGTTCTTCTTCAGTAGCACTTTATCAGACTCCTCTTCAGTCATCTACTACTTGTTTCAGTCATCTACTACTGCTCTAACAGAAACCCCACTGAGTGGATGGTTTAAAAAAAGAGAAGTTTATTCTCACACAGTATGGTAGGTTACGTGTCCACGTTCAGGGTGTCTGCTCCAGAGGAAGGCTTTCCCTCTGTCAACTCTAGAGGAAAGTCCTTGTGTTGTGTCAGTCTTTGGTCAGGGAGCATATTGGCACAGGAACTTTGCATCTGAAGGTCACACTTTTCTCCCAGTACTCTTTTCCTGATGGTATAATTTTGCCAATTCTCTGCTTGCTTCCTTTTCCTTTTATCTCTTCTAGGATGAAAGGATAAAGGGTGGTGCAAGTTATAAGCCAGGGAAACTCCCTTTACAGTAGAGCAGGGAGGTAATCCTATGAAGGGATTTATAGAGTCCTTCCCTAATCTTCTAACATACAGCATAAGAACATCACAAAATGGAGGACAGTCATAAAATATTGGGAATCATGGCCCAGATAAGTGAGTACACACATTTTTGTGGGGACACAGCCCGATCCATGACACTCCACCCTTTAGGCCCCCAAAATTCACATCTTCAAAATGTGTAACACAACCACCATCCCATTGTAGCAAAAGTCATAGCAAAGACGTGTCCATCCCCTATGATCCAAAAAACTCACTGGCATCAAGTCTGTTCTGACTCATAGCAAACTTACAAGTCAGAGTAGAACTGCCCCTTAGAGTTTCCAAAGAGCACCTGGAAAATTTAAACTGCTAACCTTTCGGTTAGCAGATGTAGCACTTAACCCAAATCAGTTGCATGTCCAAAATACTAAAATTTTTCTACATCTGTGATACCTAGAATACAAGCTATCTGCTTCCAAAGGTACAATGGCAGAATAGGCACAACTTTGACATTTCCATTACAAATGGGAGAAATTGCAGGGAAAGTAGGCATTAACAGGCAACAAGCAAGTCTGCAGAACACATTAGCCCTCAAAATAATCTTCAGTTCTCTGAGACATTTTACACAATAGCTTTGCCCTCCAGACTCTAGGTATTGGCTACACTCTCTGGATTCTAAGCAGAGACCCCTGGCCCTGCACAACTATGCCTTTTAGACCCACTTGGACAGCAACTCTGCACCCTCGGCTTTAGATACACCCTAAGCCCAGCTGAGTGGTAATTCCATCCTTACAAACACAGAAAGCCTTGGCTGTATCCTTTCAATCCTCCAAGTTCGTGGCCATAACTTTTGAGACTGAGGCAGTTTAACTTCTCATCCTCTTTGGCTCTTCAGTTTATGGTTCCTATGGCCTCATGACCCAGTCCTCAGGCCCACATCTGCCCTGCAGGGGAAGGGTTCGAAAGCTCTGCAGCTCCATTGATTCAAGTGCCCAAGGGACCCCCCATGTAGCATCCTACACACAGCACTGAGCTCTCCTGCTCTGTGGGTCAGTAAGCCTTGCTCCATTGATTCAAGTGCTCAGACGCACCCCACTCCACCAGGAAACTGCTGTGCACAGACACTCAGCTCTCTTGCTCTGTGGATTGTATCCAGCTCTGTCTTGTCCTGCTCTGATTCTGCTGCTACCCATCTGCTACCACTGGTCCTCTTCTGTTTCTCTCTATCTGTGCCTTCTTCAGTGTTAGCAGTTCTCCATTCCTTCTGAGACTTCTATCCACTCAGTTCCAAAACCACTTATATATTGCAGTTATTTGTTAGCTCGACAACCCGCTCTCTGTACCAAATTCTATTTTGGTCCTCTAGGTCGCCATGAGTCAGATCCGACTCAACGGCACTTGGCTTGGCTAGTGCTGATCTAACAGAAGTACCACAAAGTGGATGACTTTAACAAAGGAAAGTTTATTCTTACACAGTCCAGTAAGTTACAAGTCCACATTCAGGGTGTCCGCTCCAGGGGAAAGGCTTTCCCTCTGACAGCTCTCAAGGAAAGTCCTTGTGTTGCATCAGTCTTTGGTCAGGGAGCATCTTGAGGTCTGAAAGTTGTGCTCTTCTCCCAGTGCTGCTTTTTTGATGGTGCAAGGTTCCCAATTCTCTGCTTGCTTCCCTTTCCTTTTATCTCTTGTAGGATGAAAGGGTAAAGGGTGGTGCAAGCCATACTCCAAGGAAACTCCATTTACACTGGATCAGGGAGGTGATCTTGTGAAGAGATTTACAGTTACACCCTAATCCTCTAACATACTGCATAGTAAAATCACAAAATGGAGGACAATCATAAAATACTGAGAATCATGGCCCAGCCAAATGGCAACACACATTTGGGGGGGACACAGTTCAATTCATGACAAGTCAGTAATTTGTTTTCCATCTCTTTAAAACATGTCATTAGAATGTGGATCAAGATTGCAATGAATCTATAGACAGCTTTCAGTAGAACAGACATTTTCATAATATTGAGTCTTCATATTCATGAACAAGTTAAATTTCTCCACTTAATGTAAATCTCTTTTGATTGCTTAGAGTTTTGTAGATATCTTTGTTTAAATCTTCTAGGTCTCTGGTTAGATTTATCCTTAAGTATTTTGTCATCTTGGGGACTATTATAAATGGTATTGATTCTGTGATTTCCTCTTTATGTTCTGTTTGCTAGTGTAGGGGAATCAAGTTGATTTTTCCATGTTTGTCCTGTATCCTGATGCTTTGCTGAGCTCTTCTGTTAGTGTCAACAGGTTTTTTGTTTGTTTGTTTTGTGGCTTCATTAAGATTTTCTGTACATAAGATCTTATCATCTGCAAATAGAGATATATTATTTCCTACTTACCAGTTTGTGTGCCCTTTATTTCTTCTTCTAGCCTATTTGCTCTGTCTAGAACCTCCAACACAATGTTCAGTAAAAGTGGTAACAAAAGCCATCCTTGTCTGGTTCTCATTCTCAAGGGGAATGCTTTCAGTCTCTCTCCATTTAAGATGATGTTGGCTGTTGGCTTTGCATGTTGTTGGTGTTGTTAGGTGCTGTTGAGCTGGTTCTAACTCATAGCAACCCTATGCACAACAGAACGAAACACTGCCCAATCTTGCATCACAACCACAATCGTTTTCATGCTTAAACTCATCGTTGCAGCCACTATGTCAATCCATCTCATTGAGAGTCTTCTTCCTTTTAAAAGACACTGAACTCTACCAAGCATGATATCCTTCTCCAGGGATTGATGCCCTCCTGACAACATGTCCAAAGTATGTGAGATGCAGTCTCACTATCTTTGCTTCCAAGGCAGACTCTTGTTGTACTTCTTCCAGAAAAAGGTCTGTTTGTTCTTTTGGTAGTCCATGGTACATTCAATATTCTTTTCCAACACCACAATTCAAAGGCATCAATTCTTCTTCTGTCTTTCTTATTCATTGTCCAGATTCACATGCATACGATGCGATTGAAAATACCATGGCTTGGATCAGTCACACCTTAGCCTTCAAGGTAACATCTTTACTTTTCAATATTTTAAAGACATCCCTGGCAGCTGGTATTCCCAATGCAATGCATCTTTTGATTTCTTGACTGCTGCTTCCATGGATGTTGACTGTGGAATCAAGTAAAATGAAATCCTTGACAACCTCAATCCTTTCTCCATTTGTGAAAGTGTTATTTACTGGTCTAGTTGTGAGGATTTTTGTTTTCTTGATGTTGAGGTGTAATCCATACTGAAGACTGTGGTCTTTGATTTTCATCAGTAAGTGTTTCAAATACTCTTCACTTCCAGTCAGCAAGGTTGTGTCACCTGCATAACACAGGCTGTTAATGAGTCATCCTCCAATCCTGATGCCTCTTTCTTCTTCATATAGTCCAGCTTCTCTGATTGTTTGCTCAATATACAGATTGAAATGTTATGGTGAAATGGTAAAATCCTGACACACACCTTTCCTGACTTTAAACTGTGCAGTATCCCTTTGTTTTGTTCACACAACTGCCTCTGGATCCATATTCGCATTTCTCGTGAACACGATTAAGTGTTCTGGGATTCCCATTCTCCACAAGGTTATCTATCTGTATTTTTTTATTGTGATTGAGTGAAAGTGTACAATCCAATATAAATCTGCATGCCCGCCTATGTGCAGCTCCCAATGCTCTCCCTGCCCGGTGACAGCACACTCCTCCTATCTGTTCTATACATGTCATATCCTCCTAAGACTCTCCTGTCCCCTCCTCTCCACCTTCTCCAGCCCCCCATAAGATGCCAACAGGATGACACCCTGTAGATGCATAGAACCATAAAGTGCACACATGATACGGTCACTCTGTGTCACCAAGTCCAACCCATTCCTGTCTGAAAAGTTGACCTCAGTAATGATTTATGGACAGGGGCAGCACGAGGACCAGGGGCCGTGCTCCCAGGCCTCCGTACCATCAATTGTGGTCTTTTAGTGGAGTTTTCAGGGTGAACCCCTTTTTATTCTCATGTTGCCAGTAAGACTCAATTTTGTGAGCCCCATCACGGGTATCACTGGTGGTAGATGGGCACCATCTGGTTCCTCCAGTACCATGTCGATGTAGTCCACCCACTCACATGGATCTCTCTGTCTTCTGGGTTCTCTTTCCCACATCTGTTTTGGTCCTTGGTGATTTTCTGTTTCTGCTGAGTTGAGACCATCTGGTGTGCCTCAGATAGCAGCTTGCTAACTTTGAAGACCCCAGACACCATTCACCTTTGTGGGGTGCAGAAGACTCTCTCAGCAATATGCTAGTTATGCCAATTGGCCTCAATGTCCCCTGAGAGCATGGTCCCTGGTCCCCGGCCCCAGCTACTCTGTCCTTGCAATTTGGGGTTAAGATGGGAGGATAATCATGATACGCTGAAGTCCAATTAAAATTGATCTTTCTAGTGTGTGCTGGCAGATTTCACCCAAACAAATTTCTAGCAACTATCTAATCTAAACCCTCCCCTCTCCCTCTCCCACCCTCCCCACCCTTGCAGCCATCAAAGCGTCCTTTCTGTTATACATGAGTCTGCTTTCAAATTCTTATCGTAGGGGTTTCATACAATATTTGTCCTTCTGTCACTGACTACTTTCACTCAACATAGTGTCTTCCAATTGAAACTAGGTTATAAGATGTTTCCTAAAATCATCATTGTTCTTTATCATTGCATATTGTTCCATTGAGTATATATACCATAGTTTACCTATCTATTCCTCTGTTTTTAGGCGTCTGGGTTGATTCCACCTTTTTGCTATTGTAGACTGTGTTGTGATGAACATTGCTGTGCATGTATCAGTTGATGTGAATGGCCTTGATTCTGTAGGATCTATTCCGAACAGTGGAATTACTGGGTCAAATGGTGTATCTATATCCAGCTTTTTAAGGAAGTGCCAGGTTGTTTTTAGGAGGAAATATAGGACACATCATCCAGAAACCTACACAGTTAGGGAAGGCACAAAACTTAAAACTATAATATTAAAAGACGTGATCCAATGATAGTTTCACAAAAACTGTGATATCATCATACTAAAAAGAGGGATGTACTGCAGTAGTTAGTCTTTCCAGATGGAGAAGTTAAACCAGGTTGCACCATTTTGCAATCCCACCAACAGTGTAGGGGAGTTCCTATTTCTCCACAGCCTCTCCAGCATTTGTTGTTTTGTGTTTTTTGGATCATCGCCAACCTTGTTGGGGTAAGACCATAGACAGGTAGCATGTTTTGATCCAAGATGTCACTCATCTCTTTACTGGAGTGTTCAGTCCATTTACATTCAACATAATTTTTTATAGCTATGTGTTTAGTGCTGTCATTGTGATGTGTTTATTTTTGTGTTGATTTTTTCTCTGTTGCTATCACTGTTCTGTTCTGGGACATTCTTCCTTATGGGTTGATTTTTCATGATTTTCAGTGTTGGTTTTGTGTTTGTTGAGACTCCTGTATTACATTTCTTGATTTGATATGTTGTATCTTTATTGTGCTTTGCAGCTACCCCTGTGATCCCCCTTCATAATTTATGTTTAAACCCAATTTTAACTTCTACATGTGTCCGGAAGGCTCCTTTTAATTATCAATCCAGGACTTAGTTTCCAGAGGGAATTAAGGAGACGTGTGTCTAGTCCACCATCTGGACTCCACTCCCCAATGTTATCTGTAATTTGTGATGATCTACAAAGTTGAATGTCTTTGCAAAGTCAATGAAGCATAGGTAAACATCTTTCCAGTATTCCCTGCTTTCAGCCAAGATCCACATCCTCTTCTGAACCCAGCTTGAATTTCTCATAGTTCCTTGTCAACACCTTGTTGCAGTCCATTTTGAATGATCTTGAGCAAAACTTTACTTGTTTGTGCTATTAATAATACTGTTTGGTAATTTCTACATTTGGTTAGATTACCTTTCTTTGGAATGTGCATAAATATGGATCTCTTCCAGTCAGCTGGCTAGGTAGCTGTCCTCCAAATTTCTTGGCATAGATGAGTGAGCACTTCCAGTGCTTCATTCATTTGTTGAAACATCTCAGTTGACATTCCATCAATTCCTGGAGCTTTGTTTTATGACAGTGCCTTCAATGCAGCTTCAACTTCTTCCTTCAATACCATTGGTTCCTGATCATATGCTACCTCTTGAAATGGCTTAACATCAACCAGTTCTTTCTGGTATAATGACTCTATATATTCTTTTCCTCTTCTTCTCATGCTCCCTGAGTCATTTAATATTTTCCCTGAAGAATCTTTCACTATTACAGGTTGAGACTTGAATGTTTTCTTCAATTCTTTCAGCTTGAGAAATGCAGAGCATGTTCTTCCCTTTTGGTTTTCTATGTCTAGCTCTTAGCACGTATCATTGTAATACTTCACCTTGTCTTCTCAAGCTGCCTTTGAAATCTTCTGTTCAGTTCTTTCACTTTGTCATTCCTTCCTTTTACTTCAGCTACCCAACTTTTGAGAGCAAGTTTCAGAGTCTCTTTGGACATCCAATCTGGACTTCTCTTTCTTTCCTGTCATTTTAATTACCTCTTGCTTTCTTCATGGATGTTTTCGATGGCATTCCATAGCTCGTCTGATCTTTGGTGCTTAGTATTCAACACATTAAATCTGTTCTTGATATGGTCTCTAAACTCAGGTGGGATATACTGAAGTTCTCACTTTGGCTCTTGTAGACTTGTTCTAATTTTCTTCAGTTTCAATTTGACCTTGCATATGTGGAATTGATGGTCTGTGCCACAATCATCACCTGGTCTTCTGACTGCTGATACTGAGCTTCTCTACGGTCTCTTTCCACAGATGTAGTCAATTTGATTCCTGCACATTCCATCTGGCAAAGCTCAAGTGTATAGTCACTTTTAATGTTGAAAAAAAAAGTTATTTGCAATGAAGAAGTCGTTGGTCTTGCAAAATTCTAACCTTTCATCTCAGGCATCATTTCTGTCACCAAGGCCATAGTTTTCAATTACCAGTCATTCTTGTTTTTTTCAAACTCTTGCATTCCACTCACCAGTAATAATCAGTGCATCATCAATTTCAGACTGCAGAAGCTGACAAAAATCTTCAGTTTCTTCATCTTTGGCCTTAGTGGTTGGTGCATAAATTTGAGTAGTTGTATTAAATAGCTTTCCTTGTAGGCATATGGATATTATGCGATCACTGAGAGCATTGTACTTCAGGACAGATATTGAAATATTCTTTTTGATGACGAATACAACACCATTCCTCTTCAAGTTTTCATTTCCACCACAGCAGACCATCTGATTGTCTCACTCAAAATGCCCAGTACCAGTCTGTTTCAGCTCACTGTTGCCTAGGATATTGATGGTTGTGCATTCCATTTCATTTTTTATGATTTCCAATTTTCCTAGTTCATACTCTGTGCATTCTATGTTCTGATCATTAATGTATATTTGCAGCTGTTTCTTATCATTTTGAGCCATACCACATCAGTAAGTGAATGCCTCAAAGGCTTTATTTCATCCACATCTTTAAGATCGACTCTACTTTGAGGAGGCAGCTCTTTCCCAGTCATCTTTTGAGTGCCTTCCAACCTGGGGCTCATTTTCTGGCACTATATCTGACAGTGTTCTGCTGCTATTCATAAGGCTTTCACTGGTGGATTCTTTTCAGAAGTAGGCTACCAGGTCCTTCTTCCTAGCCTGTCTTAGTCTGGAAGCTCAGCTGAAAGCAGCCATTGGTGACCCTGCTGAGACCTGAATACCCATGGCAGAACTTCCAGCATCACAGAAACACACAAACCCCCACAGTAAGAAAAACTGACAGACAAGTAGGGGAGTAAAAACAGTATTAGCATTATCTTTTTCATGTTCATTTTGGTAACCTGTAGTTTTCAAGAAATTGTGCATTTCATCTAAAATGTTAAATTTATTGTTAAAAAGTACTGTATGTCTTATCTTTTCCCTCTAAAGGTCTGTACAATGTCATAACTTCCTCTTTCACATTCCTGAGAATGATAATCTCTGTTTACTTCCTTTCTTGTTTTATTTTACCAGGATTTTAAAATTTGTATTAAATTTCCCTATGAAATACCTTTTCATGTCAACAATTTTCTCTGTTGTTTGTATTCTATATCATTTTAGTTCAAAATATTTAGTAATTCCCTTGTGTTTTCTTCTTTAATCCTTGCATCATTTAGGAATTTGCTTTAAATTCTGGATTTGAGAAAATTTTTCAGATGTAATTAATTCCTCCATGGTCAGACAGTATACACCATATGATTCCATTATTTGACATTTGTTGATATTGGCTTATAGCCCAGTGTATGGTTTATTGTTATAAATTCCAAGAGTATGTCAGAAGAAAGTGCATTCTGATGTCAATTTATATAGTAACAGAAATCTTGCATAAATCTTCTGTGCATTTTCTATTAGTTATTTAAAAAGCAGTGTTAAAAATCTTCAAGTATCAACATGTACTACGTATTTTAGTTCTTTCAACATTTGTTTTATTTTGAATCTATATTACTGTTATAGTTGCTAGGTGTCATCAAGTCAGTTCCAACTCATAGTAATTGTATGTACAACAGAAAGAAACACTGCCTGGTCCTGTGCCATCTTCACAATCATTGTTATGCTATTGTGGTCACTGTGTCAGTCTACCTTCTTGAGGGTCTTACTCTTTTTTCCTGATCCTCTGCTGTACCAAGCATGATTTCCTTCTCCAGGAACTGGCCCTTCTTCGTAATGTGCCCAAAGGATGCAAGATGTAGTCTCACCCATCCTTGCTTCTAAGAAGCCTTCTGGTCATACTTCTTCCAGACAAATCTGTTCATTCTTTTGGCAGCCCATGATATATTAAATATTCTTTGTCAACATTACAATTCAAAGGCTTCAATTCTTGTTCTGTCTTCTTTATTCACTGTTTAGCTTTCACATGCATATAAGGCAACTGAAAACATAATGATTCTATTAGTGTTATCAGGTTTGTTAAATAAATAATACTATACCTTCTTTTAATGATCTTTTTATCATTATTAAATAACTCTCTTTATCTCATCTATTACTTCTTGCCTTAAGATCTGATGTAAGCTACTTTGTCTGGCATAAGCTACACCAGCTTTCTTTCAGTTAGTGTCACCAGAGTACATTATTTTCTGTCTTTTTACTCTTAAATTAATATGATCTACAAACAGCATGTGCGTATTGTGTTTTCAAATATAACCTGAAAACAGTATTTTTATTGGAGTATCTAGATCATTTCAATGGCATGGTTAGGTTTACATCTATCTTCTTGCTATTTATTTTCCTCTGCCAAGCCAAGCCAAGTGCCGACGAGTCGGATCCGACTCATGGCGACCCTAGTGTCTGGTTATTTTTTCATTATACTTTCTTTGTAGAAATAATTCATTTAGTTATATTTAATGCTAAAACAACCTGCACTTACATAAAGCAATTCAATTGGCTGACCATTAACATATATATAAATCCATGAAACCATCACCACTATGAAATTATTCATCACTATTGCTTATGTCCATCTGTAATCCTTCCCTTCCTCATGCATACAGACCTGTTCCTAGGTAATCAATGGTCTACTTGCAACATGTAACGTGTAACATCCCACATTTTTTTAAATATACATGCAGTCTTCTAAAGGGATTCTTTCACACAGCACGATTATTTTGAAATTCATGTATCTTGTATGCGTCAGAAGGGTAGTTCCTTTCTATTGCAGAATAGTATTTTGTTGTATGACTTACATAACGAGTTTTCAAATTCCACCTTTCACAGACATTTTTTTCCCTAATGTTTGGATGTTATAGAAATTTGTATGCAAGTCTTTATGTTGACATTTGCTTTCCTCTCCCTTGGCTTAACAAGAAAGGTGAAATAGCTCAGTCATGTGGTAGGTATATATTTAAATTTTAAGAAACTGATAAACTTTTCCAAACTATTTGTACTGTTTTATATTTCCACCAGAAGTACATGAGGAGTTATAGTTTCTTCATGTTTTCACCAAAATTTGGTATGATAAGTCTTTGCAGTATTTTTCCATACCAGTTTATACGTAATGGTTTCACACTGTGATTTTGATTTGTACTTCCTGAATAGCTAATGATTTTGAGTATGTTTTCATGAGTGTTTGGGCTATATTTTTATAATTTACAGTAAAATGTCTAAATATTTTACCCATTTTATTTATTGGATCATTTGTCTTTGTATTACTGTTTGGGTGTTGTATCTAAATAGACTTTGTAGGGCCCAAAGTCATGAAGATCTGCTCCTGTGCTTTCTCCTAGGAATTCATGGTTTCAGTTCTTACATTTAGGTCTTTGATGCATTTTAAGTTAGTTTTTTTATGTAGTATGAAATAAGAATCCAACTTCATGTTTTCACAAGTGGTTATGTGATAGTTCAAACACAATTTGTTACCCCCCCCAAAAAAGATGCCCTTTACCCATTTAACTATATAAGTACCATTCTCAAAAGTCAATTTACACAAAATATAAGAGTTTATTTCTTGACTCCCGATTCTATTCCACTGATCTGTAAATGTACCCTTATGCCAGATCAAGCATACAGTTTTAGTTGCTGTAACTTCATAATAAGTTTTGAAATAAGAAGTGTGTGTGTTGTAACTTTGTTCTTTTTAAAGGTGATTTGGTCTATTCTGGTTATCCTTCATTTCCGTATTAATTTTAGAAGAAACTTGTCAAATTCTGAAAAAATAATGGATCCAGAAATTTAATAAGAATTGCATTGAATCATTGGAGATTATTCCCATCTTAGCAACATTAATTCTTCCAATCAAACCCCATGGGATACAGATCCATGTGTTAAAATATTCTTTACTTTTTTCCAGTGTTTTGTAATTTTCATTGTACAGGTCTTGCATTTCTTCTGTTAAATTTATTTCTTGTATTATGTTCTTTTTTTGATGCTATTGTAATGTAATTATTTTTCTTTCAACTCATTTGTCTTTTTGAAAATAACGTTGGTAACCTTGTAGATGGTGTATATTCAGATATGCTATGTTATCCATTCTGCTGACTACCACTTTTTGATTGATGTGGTTAATCCATTTATGTTTAATGTGATCACTGAAAGCTAAGATTTGCTTCTTTCTCTCTATGCCTTACATCTTTTATTACCTCTATTTCTCCATTATTGCCTACTTTTGTGTTTAACTGACATCTTCTTGCAGGCTATTTTAATTACCTTGGATTTTTTTTTAAGTCATTTTCTGGGTGATGCTCCTGGACATTAAGAGGTGATAGAGGACTTAATAGACATCTATGAAACACACCACCTGACAACAGCAGATTTTATAACAACCTACTTAGGGTTACCATCAACTTTACTTCAGGAATATTCAAAAGCCTTGTTCTTATATCACTTTATCTCCCCTCCTTTTTGCTATCTTTTCATACAGTTTCATTTTTATACACTGTGTTCTCATTAGTTCCCTATTAAATCCAAGAGAATAAACCATTACAAATAAAAACAATTTTATACTTTTTTTGATATATACCTTCATAGTTGCCTTGCTACTGTTCTTTATTTCTTCATGTGAATTCAGGTTACTGTATAATGCCCTGTCATTTCGTTCTGACCGAAAACCCAAACCACACCCATTGCCTTTGAGATGATTCCTGCTCATAGCTTCTAAGTGTAGAACATGAGTTTATTCTACCTGGTTTTTGTTGAGCTTCTTGGATACATATATGCACATTTTTCTACAAATCAGAGAATTTTCTAGACTTTATTTCTTCAAATACTTATTTGGCCCCATCTGTTATGCCTCATATCCCAGAATTTTCATTATACGTATATATGTACAATGGATGCTGTCCCACAGTTTCTCAGATTCTTTTAATTTCGTCTCATTCTTTTTTCTTTGTGTTCTTCACACAAGATTATTTTAATTGAGCTGTTCTCAAGCATAGCTCATAATTTTTTGATTCAAATTGTATTTTAAATATGACAGTGTGAAAACTTTGGCAGTCATATTTCTCTCTTTCCCAAGGTTTTGCTATTGATCCTCATAGTTGTTGTTTGTTCAGTGACTTTTCTGAAATAATTGTTTAAGGCACACATTCTTTACTGTGCTGCCACTAAAATATCTGCTTAGTTAGCTTTTTGGTTAGCTAATTACTGAGCAAGTATTTCCTTAAATGCCTGGAACTAATAAATCTCTCATGTTACTGTTGATGTTAGGTGCTTTCAAGTCAGTTCCAACTCATGGCAAATCTATGCAAAACAGAACGAAACACTGCCCGGTCCTGTGCCATGTCCACAGTCTCCGTTACACTTGAGTCCGTTGTTGCAGCCACTGTGTCAGTCCTACTAGTTGAGGGTCTTCCTCCTTTTTGCTAACACTCTAATTTATCAAGCATATTGTCCCTTTTCCAGGGATTGATATCTTAAGTATGTGAGATATAGCCTCACAGTTGGTGCTTCCAGGTTGCACTATGATTGTACTTCTTCCAAGACAGATCTGTTCCTTTTTGGCAGTCTGTGCTGCATTCTGTACTCTTCTCCAATACAAATCAAGGGGGTCAGTTCTTCTTCTGTCTTCCAGTTTTCAAATGCCTATGATGCAATTGAAAATACCATTAACTAGGTCAAGTCCATCTTAGCCTTCAAGGTAACATCTTTATTTTTCAACACTTGCAAGAAGTTTTTTGCAGAGTTGCACAATGCAATGCATCTTTTGATTTCTTGACTCCTGAGCTTTGATGGTGGATCCAGGTAAAATGATATCCTTGACAGCCTCTATCTTTTCTCCATTTATCATGATGTTGCTTATTGGTCAATTGCGAAGATTTTTTGTTTTCTTGATGGTTGAGATGCAATCTATACTGAAAGCTGTAGTCTTTGATGTTCATCAGTGAATATTTCAAGTCCTTTTTCAGCAAGCCAGGTTGTGTCATCTGCATAAAGCAGATTGTTAGTGAGTCTTCCTCCAATCCTGTTCCCCTTTCCTCTTCATATTGTCAGGCTTCTCAGATTGTGTACTTAACGTACACGTTGAATAAGCATGGTGAAAGAATCCAACTCTGACACACACCTTTACTGACTAAATAATGCAGTGTTTCCTTGTTCTGTTCAAACAATTGCCTCCTGATCCCTATACAGATTCCTCATGAGCACAATTAAAGTGTTCTGAAATTTCCATTCTCCATAATTTGTTGTGATCCATACAGTCAAATACCTGTGTATGGTCAATAAAATACGGGTAAACATCTTTCTGGTATTCTCTGCTTTCAGCCAGGATCCATTTGACATCAGCAATGATATCCCTGGTTCCACATTCTCTTCTGAATCTTACCCGAATTTCTGGCAGTTTCCTGTCAATATACTGCTACAGCCTTCTTTGAATGATCTTCAGCAAAATCTTACTTACATAGGATATTAATGATACTGTTTGATAATTTCTTTGTATGACTGGATCACCTTTCTGGGGACTAGACATAAATATGGATCTCTTCCAGTCAGTTGACCAGGTAGCTTTCTTCCAAATTCCTTGGTGTCCATTTGTTGAAACACCTCAGTTGATACTCCATCAGTTCCTGGAGTCTTGTTTTTCTTCATTGTGTTCAGTGTAGCTTCAACTTCTTCGGTGTCATCAGTTCTTGATCATGTGATACATCTTGAAATGGTAGAACACCAACCAGTCTTTCTGGTATAATTACTTCGTGTATTCCTTCCATCTTCTTTTGATGCTTGCTGTGTCACTTAACATTCTCTCTATAGAATCCTTCACTGTTGCAACTCGAGACTTGAATCTTTTCTTCAGTTCTTCTAATTCGAGAAACAAAGAACATGTTCTTTCCTTTCAGTTTTCTATCTCCAGCTCTTTGCACATGTCATTATAATGCTTTACTTCATCTTTCTGAACTGCCCTTTGAAATCTTCTGTTCAGTTCTTTGAATTCATCATTTCCTCCTTTTGCTTTAGCTACGTAATTTTTAAGAACAAGTTTCAGAGTCTTTTCTGACATCTGTTTTGCTTTTTTCTTTCTTGTCTTTTTAATGACCTCTTGCTTTCTGCCTGTAGGATGTCCTTGACGTCATTCCTCAGCTCTTCTGGTCTTTGGTTACTATTGTTCACCACATCAAATCATTTCTTGAGATAGTCTCTATACTAAGGTGATGTATACTCAAGGTCGTATGTCAGCTCTCTTGGACTTTTTCTGATTTCCTTCAGTTTCAATTTGAACTTACGTACGAGCAATTGATGGTTTGTGCAATATTCAGCCCCTGGCCTTGTTCTGACTGATGATATTGAGCTTTTCCATTGTCTCTTTCCACAGATGTAGTCAACTTTATTCCTGTATATTTCACCTGGTGAGGTTCATCTGTATAATCACCATTTATGTTAGTGAAAAAAGGTATTTGCAAAAAAGAAGTCACTGGTCTTGCAAAAATCTGCCATGTGATCATTAGCATCATTTCCGGCACGAAACCTATGTTTTCTAACTACGAATCCTTCGTCTTTGTTTCCAACTTATGCATTTCAGTCACCAGTAATCTTCAGTGCATCCTGATTGCATGTTTGCATGTTCTATCAATTCCAGACTGCAGAAGATAGTAAAAATCTTCAATTTCTTCATATTTGGCTTTAGTGGTTGGTGAATAAATTTGAATAATAGTTATATTAACTGGTTGGTCTTTCTTGTAGCTGTATACATATTACCCTATCACTGATAGCATTATGCTTTAGGATAAATCTTGAAAGATTCTTTTCAATGATGAATGCAGTGTCATTCCTCTTCAAGCTGTCATTTCCAATATAGTAGAGCATATGATGCTCCAATTTAAAATGGCCCAAACCAGTCAATTTCAGCTCACAAATGTTATCAATGTTTATGCAATCCATTTCATTTTTGACAATTTCCAGTTTTCCTAGATTCACACTTTATACATTTTACTTTCCAATTCTTAACGGGTGCTTGCAGCTGTTTCTTCTCATTCACAGTCATGAAATATCAGCAGATGACGTTCCCCAGAACTTAACTCCATTCACGTCATTAAAGGGGACTCTGCTTTGGGGAAGCAGCACTTCCTAAGCCATCATTTGAGTGCCTTCCAGCCTGGGGGGTTCTGTCTTCCAGAACTATATTAGCCAGAGTTCCACTGTTACTTGTTAAGATTTTCACTGGCTATTTCTTTTCAGAAGTAGACTACTGTGCTCTTCTTCTTCACAATCTATCTTAGTCTAGAAGCTCAGATGAAACTTGTCCACCATGGGTGACCCTGTTGGTATCTTAATACTAGTGGCATAGCTTCCATCATTACAGCAACACAACAAGCCCCCACGGTACAACAAACTGACAGATACATGAGGAAAACATCTCATGAGTCTCCCACAATCATCAAAGAATTTTGCTCCATTCCTTTTCCAGTCAATGTACCTGCAATGTGGCAACCATTACGATTCTTATTACTAACAATTAATTTAATTGCCTCCAAATAAGAGAAATATACAGAAATACTTTTGTACATCTAACATCTTTTCTTCCGTATAATGACTTTGAGACACATCCATTTTGTTGCATTTATCATAGATAACTCTTTTCTATTGTTTAGTGGCTATCATTATGTGAATATACCAGAGTTAGCTATTGATTAACCTTTGTATGATCATTTGGATTCTTTTCAGCTTGGACAGTTAGGAATAAAACTACTATGAATATTTTTAAATAACGTTTTCACTTATCTTAGATAAATGCTTATGATACAATTGCAGTCTTTACAGGAAACTACCAAACCATTTCTCAAAGTGGCTGCAACATTTTGTGTTCCTAGGTGAGTCCCAATTTCTTTCCATCCTCACCACCGCATCATAATGCCAACATTTATTTTTAAGTTTTAAGCAAATTTTAGACTTATGGAAAAGTTGCATAATGGTAAAGAATGTCCTCTTACATCCTCCATCCCACTTCACTGTCAACATCTGGTATGCCCACAGTACAATTAACAGGAACAAGAAATCAACACTGATACAGTATAATCGACCAAAGTAGAGACTAATTCATATTCTAGAATCCTGCTAATCCTGCTTTTACTCCTATACCTTACTCAGGATCTCACATTTCAGTTATTTGTCTTAGCAATTTTAACTATAAACTACAAATTATGACAAATTCTCTTTGCATTCTATTCAATTCAAAATACTTTCTAATTTCCCTTGTGATTGCTTCTTTGTCCCATCAGTCACTTAAAAGTATGACATTTAACTCCAAAATACACAGGATTTTTTCAGATTTCTTTTCTTATCAATTACCCATTTACATCATTATGGTCAGTAAACGTAATCTGTATTTTTTCAGGCTTTTTAACGTCATTGAAAAATGATTTGCCCTGGTCAATGTTCCATTTGTGCTTGAGATGATGTTGGGGATTTCCAGGTGTCTTTTGTTATTGAATCCTAACATAATTCTATTGTAGTAAAAGAACATACTCTATATTCCTGTTCCTTTAAACTTTGACATGTTTTAAGACTTATTCCATGTCCCAGAATGTGTTCCAGTATCTCCTGGTGAATATTCCATGAACACTTAATAGAATTTGTATTCTTTTATTGTGTGGAATGTCGTATGAATGTTACTTATGTTGAAATTGTTGATAGTGCTATTAGGAATAATATATCATTATTACATTTTATTTGGTCATTTAATTATTCACAACATAAAATTAAAAGCTCCAACAATAAATATTAATTTATCTATTTCTCCTTTCAGTTCTGTAAGATTTTAGTTCATTTATTTAAGAGCTCTGTAGTTAGATACATGTATATGTTTAATTATTGTATCATATTGCTATATTAATACATGCATTATAAAAATCCTTATTTGTCTTCAGTAATACTAATAACATTAAATGATATTTGTCTGAAATTAATACATCCCTTACAACATTCTTATGCATATGATTTTCATGAATATAGCTTTCATTTATCTATTTTTCCCTTATGTACACACTTGGAATTAAAATATATGTCATGTACACGGTATTGAGTTGGGTCTCCTTTTTTAAAATTTTTATAAACTATGACTATCTTTTGATTAGCGTGCTTAACCTGTTTACATTTGATATCGTTACTGATATGTTAAGTTTAGGTCTTCAGGTTTCGTTTTCTTTTATTCCTGACTTCTTTTTTTCCTATTGCAATATAACCCACATGTTACAATTTACCATTTTTAAGCATATAGTTCAGTAGTTTTCTGTATACACACAACATTGTTTAAAAAAAATCACCATCATCTAATTGTGAGTAAATAGCTAGAGAATTGCATCAGTAGTTGGAAAATATGGCCTTGGTGATACAAATAATACTGGAGATTGCATGATAGAATTTTCCAAGACTAACAACTTCTTCTTTGCAAATACTTTCTTTAACCAACACAAACAGTTGCTATTCACACAGACCTCACCAGATGGAATACACAGGAACAAAATAGACTACATCTGTGGAAAAAGACAATTGAAAAGTACCGTATCAGCAGGCAGAACAAGACCAGGTACTGACTGTGGCACAGATCATCAATTGTATGCAAATTCAAACTGAAACTGAAGAAAATTAGAACAATTCCACAAGAGCCAAAGTATGACCTTGAGTATGTCCCTCCTCAGTTTAAAGACCATCTCAAGAACAGATTTGATGTGCTGATCATTAATGACCAAAGACTAGATGAATATGGAATGTCATCAAAAACATCATCTATGAAGAGAGCGAGAGGTCGTTAAAAAGATGGGAAAGAAACAAAAGACCAAATTGGATGTCACAAGAGACTCTGAAACTTGCTCTCAAACATCAAGCAGCTAAAGCAAAAGGAAGAAATGATGAAGTAAAAGACCTAAAAAGAAGATTTCAAAGAGCAGCTCGAGAAGACAAAATAAAGTATTGTAATGACACATACAAAGAGCTGGAAATGGAAAACCAAAAGGGAAGAACACATTCTGCATTTCTGTAGCGGAAAGAAATGAGGCAAAAATACAAGCCTTGAGTTGCAACAGTTTAGGATTCCACAGGGAATATACTAAATGACTCAGGGAACATCAAAAGAAGATGGAAGGAATGTAGTCATTATACCAGAAAGAACTGGTCGATGTTCAGTTATTTAAAGAGGTAGCATGTGATCAGGAACCAATGGTACTGAAGGAAGATGTCAAAGCTACATTGAAGGCATTGGTAAAAAACAAGACTCCAGGAACTGAGATATTTCAACAAACAGATGCAGCACTGGAAGTGCTCACTCATCTATGCCAAGAAATTTGGAGGACAGCTACCTGCCTAATTAAGTGGAAGAGATCCGTATTTATGACTATTGCAAAGAAAGTGATCCAACCAAATGCAGAAATTTCCAAACAATATCATTAATATTACATATGACTAAAATTTTGCTCAAGATCATTCAAAAGTGACTACAACAATATACTGACAGAGAACCATCAGAAATTCAAGCTGGATCCGGAAGAGGACATGGAACTAGGGATACCATTGTTGATGTAAGATGGATCTTTGCTGAAAGGAGAGAATACCAGAAAAATTTTTATCTGTGTGTCATTGACTATACAAAGGCATTTTACTGTGTGGCTCATAATAAATTATGGCTAACATTGTGTAAAATGGGAACTCCAGAATACCTAATTGTGCTTTTAAGGAATCTGTATATGGATCAACAAGCAGTCAGACAAACAGAACAAGGGGACATTGCATAGTTTAAAGTCAGGAAAGGTGTGCATCAAGGTTGTATCCTTTCACCATAACTTTTTAATCTGTATGCTGAGCAAATAATCCAAGAAGCTGGATTACATGAAGAAGAAAAAGGCATCAGGATTAGAGGATGACTCATTAACAAACTGAGTTATACGACGTCACCTTACTTGCTGAAAGTGAAGATTTGAAACACTTAACCAATAAAAGTCAAGGACCACAGCTTTCAGTATGGATTGCACCTCAACATCAGGAAAACCAAAATCCTCACAACTGGACCAGTAAGCAACATCATCATAAATGGAGAAAGGATTGAAGTCATGAAGGATTTCATTTTCCTTGGTTCCACAATCAATGCCCATGGAAGCAGCAGTCAAGAAATCAAAAGACGCATTGCATTGGGAAAATCTGCTAAAAAGGATCTCTTTAAAGTGTTGAGTAGTAAAGATATTGCCTTGAAGACTAAAGTGCACGTGACTCAAGTCATGGTATTTCTCAATTGCATCATATGGATGCAAAAGCTAGCTAATGAACAAAGAAGATAGAAGAAGAATTGATCCCTTTGAATTGTGGTGTTTTAGAAGAATGCTGAATGTACTATGGACTGCCAAGAGAACAAACAGATCTTTTTCTGGAAGAAGTACAACCAGACTCCTCCTTGGAAGCCAAGATGGCAAGATTGCATCTTACATACTTTGAAAGATCAATGCCGGGAGAAGGACATCATGCTGGGTAGAGTGGAGGGTCAGCGAAATAGGGAAGACCCTTGATGAGATGCATTGACTCAGTGTCCACAACAAGGAACTTAAGCATAAAAACCATTGCGGTCATGGTGCAAGACTGGGCGGTGTTTCATTCTTTTGTTCATAGGGTCGCTATGAGTCGGAACCAGCTCGACGGCACCTGACAACAACAACAACATCATCAAATGCTGGTACATTTTAATTGCATCAGAGTTATTGCCCATTGTCCCACTTTACCAGTCCCTGACAATAATTAATTTACATTTGAAGTCTATGAATTGGCCTATTTTGGACATTTGTTATAAATGGAATCTTCTAAGACCTTTTCTGCAGACTGCTTTAAATAGGACAACGTTTACAATCACCTATTTTGTAGTATGTATCAGTAGTTTTTTCTTTGTTTATTTGTTAACTGTTTTAACAAGATGTAATTAATACACCATAAAATTTATCCATTTAAAGCATATGATTCAATGGTTTTAGTACATTCACAGATGAGTGTAACCATTAGTATGGTCAAATTTAAAACACTTTTATCACTCCAAGAAAGATCCCATATCCTTTAACTATCATTCCCCCATATTGTTCCATCTCTTCTTGCCCCAAGAAACAACCGATCTACTTTGTAGATTTGCCTGTTGAGGATACTGGATACATGACTGACTTCTTTCATTTAGGCTGTTTTCAAGGTCCATCTGTGTTGTAATATACATATCAATAGTTCATACTTTTTATGGCCAAATCATATTCATATTCAAATCATAAGGGTATGCCACAATTTGCTTATCTAATCATCTTTGGATGAACATTTGGGTTCTTTCCACCTTTATCTGTTGTTAATAGTGTTTCTATGAACATCTGTGTTCAACTTTTTCTTTCAACACTTCTTTCACTTATTTGCTGTATATAACTAAAAATGGAATTGTAGGTTCTTACACAAGTTCTGTGTGATATTATTGAGCAGCGTCGAAAACTGTTTTCTACAGTAGCTGAACCATTTGACACTGCCACCAGCAATGGAAAAGGGTTCTATTTACTTGGCACATCTTAATCAATGCTTTCTGTTTCCCTTTGGTTTTTTACAGTACTTGTGAAGTTGTATCTCATTTTGTTGTGGTTTTGATTTTCACCTATCCAGTGGCTAATATTGCTGAACATCTTTTCACGTGCTTGTTGGTCATTTGAATATCTTCTTTGGAAAATGTCTATTAAAGTTCCTTGCCAGTCTTTTTTTAATTGGGTTATTTGTCTTTTAGTGTTGCCTTGTTAGCAATTTTTATGCATTCTACATAAAACCCCCCAAATCAAACCCATTGCCATTGTGTCAATTCCAAATCATAGTGACACTCTGGGAGAGAATAGAACTCCCCTATACGACTTCCAAGAAGCATCTTGTGGATTTGAACTGCTGACCTTTTGGTTAGCATTTGAGTTATTAACTACTGCACCACTTATGAGAGATTTGATGTGAATATTTTGTCACAATGATGCATTGTCTTTTTACTTTCCTGATAACATCCTTTGTTGTGCAAGTTTTCTATTTTAATGACGTCCTATTATCTCTGTTTTCTTTTTTGCTATCATATTTAAGAAACTACTACCAAACTGAAAGTCAGAAAAATTTATCTCTATGTTTTGTTTGAAGAGTTTTATAGTTTAAAGTCATAAATTTAATTCTTCAATACATTTTAAGCTAATTTTTGTAACATATTTAAAGTAAGGATCTAGCTTTATTCTTTGTGGATATTCAGTTCCTCTATTGTGGTTAAGTGTAAGTATACAATCCAAATCAATTTTTCATGCCCACCTATCTGCAGGTCCTTCTGCTCTCCTTGCCTGGTGACAGCACACTCCTCCTTTTCATTCTGTAATTGTAGTATCCTCTCTAAAAGCTACTGTCCCTTCCTCTCCACCTCTTCTCTCCCATCTAGAAAGAGACCAGTAGGACAACATCCTACAAATGCATAGAAACCTAAAGTACACACACTATATGGTCACATTTTGTCCCCAAGTCCAGTCTATTTTTGTCCAAAGAGTTGACCTCAGTAGTGTTTTCTGATCAAGGGCAGCAGCAGGTCTAGGGGCCGTGTTCCCAGGGGATCCTCCAGGCTGTCGGGCCATCAGTTGTGATCTTTTAGTAGCGTTCTTAAGCTGCACTCCTCTTTTTCTGGTGTTGCCACAGGGACTCAACATTATGTGCCCCATCACGGCTGTCTTTGATGGTGGCCAGGCACCATCTGGGTCTTCTGATCACATGTTGATACAGTCTCCCACTCACATGAGTCCTCCTATCTCCTGAGCTCTTTTTTCCTCACGTCTGTTTTGTTCTCAGTCATCATCTGTTCTGGATGAGTTGGGACCATTTGGAGTACCTCAGATGGCAGTTTGCCAGCTTTTAAGACCCCAGACACCACTCACCAATATGAGGCGCAGAAGATTCTCTTAGCAATAGGATAGTTATGCCCGTTGTCCTCGATGTCCCATAAATATATGGTCCCCAGACTCCCATCCCTGCTACTCTACCTTTGCAATATTGGATTGAGATTAGAAGATCTTTCAGTTTATGGTGAACTCCAGTTGAGCTGATCTACTATCTTTATTATCTGTTTTATTCTAGTGCCTGAGGGGTTTCTGTGTTGCTCTCTTTCTACTTGATCAAGCTGTAGGGTTAATTCTTTGCTTTGGGCCCTTTCTCCATTCCAGAAGTGTGCATTTGTAGAGATAAATTGACCTCTGAGCACTCTTTTGGCTGTATCCCATAGGTTCTCATAGGATGTGTCTTCATTCTCATTGGATTCCATAAATGTCTTTATTTCATCCTTGATTTCTTCTATAACCCATGAATTTTTGAGCAAGATGCTGTTCAGCTTGTGTGAGTTCAAATTTATACCTATGTGTTTTCTGCTATTGATTTCAACTTATGGATTTGTGGTCTGAGAAGATCCTTTGAAATAATTCAGTGGTTTGGATTTTGTTGAGAGTTGCTTTATGTCCTAATATATGGTCTATTCTGGTTAATGTTCCACAGGCATTGGAAAAGAAGTATTTATCTGTTGATGGGAAAAAAGTTCTGTATATGTCGCTGTGGTTTAGTTGGTTAGTTGTTGCAATAAGATCTTCTGTAGCTTTACTGAGCTTTTTCCTGGATGATCTGTCCGTTACCGAAAGTGGAGTGTTGAAGTCTCCAGCTGTTATTGTAGAGTGATCTGTCTCATTTTTCAATGTTGTCAATTTTTCTTCAATGGTTTTGGGTGCATAAATATTTAATATTGTTATGTCATGTTTATGTATTGAACCTTTCAGCAATGAGTAGCAACCATCCTTGTCCACAAGGGTGGATTTTACATTAAAGTCTACTTTATCTGAGATTAGTGTTGCCACTCCTGCTCTTCTTTGTATGTTGTTAGCTTGACATATATTTTTCCATCCTTTGATTTTCAGTTTCTTCATAACTGTGACTCTAAAGTGTGTTTCTGTAAGCAACATACAGACAGATCGTGTCTTTTGATCCAGATTGTCACTCTCTGTCTGTTTATTGGATCATTCAGTTCATTTATATTCAATTTAATTATTGATAGGTATGTGTTTAGCGCTATCATTTTGATGCCTTTACTTTTATGTTGTTGATGTTTTCTATGTTGCTCTTAGTCTTCTGTTCTGGATCATTCTTGTTTATGGATTGGCTAATCTTTTTCAGTGGTGGTTTCGTGTTTGTTGAGACTCCTGAATTTTGTTTCTTCTGTTGGTATGTCACATTGTTATTTTGCTTGATGGCTACCCCTATGATCCTACTTACAATTCTAAGTTTAAACCAGACAACCTTCTGCATATCTTTTTAATTTCTCCTCCATCTGAAAGGGTTATACCTTGTGTAATATATCCCTCTTTTTATGTGGTATTGTCATAATTTTATGACTAGATTACTGGTTCCTTTATTTTAATATTGTAGCTTTGATTGAGGTTCGTGACTTCCCTGAGTAGGATTCTGTATGCTGTGTCCTGCATTGCTTCCTTAAGTATACACTTGATGTTCTTGTTTTTCTAAACAAAGATATTCCTTCAGTATTTCTTGTAGTTTTGGTTTGGTTTTTATGAAATCTGTAAGCTTCTGTTTATCTGAGAATGTCTTAATTCCACCTTTACATTTGAGAGACAATTTTGCAGGATATGTAATTCTTGGTTGGAAGTTTTTCTCCTTCAGGGCTTTGAATGAGTCATCCCACTGCCTTCTTGCCAACATCATTTCTGCTGAGAAGTCAGACAAAAGCCTATAGGGTTACCTGTTGTACATCAGCTTTGCTTTAACCCTCACTACCTTTAAGAGTGTCTCTTTATGATTCATTTCATTAAACTTAATGATGTTTTGGTGTCTTTCTTCTGGGGTCTAGTTTTTGTGGCATTCGATAAGCATCTTGGGTATCTCTGTTCTCTTCTTCCATAATTTCAGGGAAGTTTTCTGTTAGCAACTCTGCAACAATCCTCTCTGTATTTTCAGCTACCCCTCCTGTTCAGGAACTCCAATTATTCATAGATTATTCCTCTTACTAGAGTCCCACATGTTTCTTAATGCTTGTTCATTTTTCTTACTTCTTTTCTCTGATTTCTCCTCATGAATGCTGGTGTCAGTTGCTCTATCCTCAAGCTCACTAACTCTGACTTCTATCTTCTCAGTTCTCCTCTTTTGACTTTGGATTACATTGTCTAGTTCTGTAATTTTATTATTAATCTGCTGGGTTTCAGATCATTGGTGTTCCATCCACTCAAATAGCTTACTTAATTTTTCATTTTGTCCTGCTGTATTTTCTTTAATATCTAGGAGGGCTTCATACATAATTCTTTTGTACTCAACCTCTGATAATTTCAGAAAGGCTTATTCATCTGGGAAGTTTTTTGATTCTTTATTTTGGGAGTTTTCGAGAACCGTGTTGAACTGCTTCTTTAAATCATTAGTTATTGATTGTTGTCTTCATGCCATCTACAAGCTGTTCAGTTTCTCTGGTGTTGCCTCAACAGAGGCTGAGGCATAGTTCTAAGAGGGAAGTGAGGGCACTACTAGATTTTGTCACCAGCTGCCTCTGTGTACTCTACTGACTGGCCACAGGTGGACTCTCTGGGGTAGCAGGCTCTGCCTCCTTGCTGACAAAGATGGCACCCTACTTATGCAGTCACTAAGGGACAACCAGCTGATGCTATGATGTGAGTCAGTGAAAGGTGTTGGAGATCGTGCTATCCTGTTCAGCAGTCAGTTTTCTGGGTGGTCTTATTTTTAAAAAGTGCTTTACTGCTGAGGGATCAGCTGTCCAACAGCTCCAGAATTCAGTCAGGCCCATGGGTATGCCAGGCCCCATCTTCCAGCTGACAGTGAAAGCACCTCATAAGCCATCCCCAGGCCCTATGACATGGTTCAAAGAAGGTAAGGTTTAGGGCCTTGCTGTCATCCTCTGTTAGGCCCCACCCATAGCTCTAGGCCCCACAGTTCTAAGTACAGCTTTTCTGCTGGAGAAGCAGTGTCCAGACAGGGACTGCTGCTCTGTATGATAATTAGCCCCACCTGAGACCTCTGGGTGGCTGACTCCACCTCCTAGTTGACCATGATGGTGTGCTGCTGGAGCTGCCCATCTGACTGAGAGTCAGCAGTATCTAAGGGGCAGCTCAGAGAAGACAGGTTGGAAGGGCACTGCTCCCCTCAGCTAGCATCTGGGCTCTCAGTATGTGGCCATCCCAAGCACAGTCTTTCTGGTACAGTATACACCATCTACTTAAGCACTGACGTTCAGCATATTACCCAGCTTATGCTCAGTCTCCATCTCCCAGATAAAAAAGAAGGCATCAGTACCTGTAGTCCTCCCAAACAATGAGTCAGCAGAAGCAGGACTCAGTATGCCTCTGTCTCATCTTTGAGAGAGGTAGTTTTCCCCTTACTGGCACCTAGCCCTAGGGCTCCCAGGATGCCCACGCTGCTCTGTTCCATTATCATTCCAGGCTTTTGTTCTCAGAGGGAATTGAGGAGATGTATATCTAGTCTGACATCTTGGCCCCGCCCAGACCATTTTTTGAATGGAGTTAACACCTTTGTTGAAAAACAATCATTTTCTTAAATTCATTTTTAGATGATCCATTACTGACTCAGAATTAGCTGGATGGTGATGAGTTTTGGGGGGGGGGTGTGAAAAAACACAACTGATTTTTGTGTGTTTATCTTGACTCTGCAACTTTAATAAGTTCATTTATTAGGTGTGTAAGCTTCTTATAAATCCTTTGGGATTTTTCTTTATATAGGATCATGTCATATGAAAATATAATTCACTTTTTCCTTTCCAGTTTGGATGGCTTTTGTTTACTTATCTAGACTAATTGATCTGGCTAGTAAAATAGCAGTGGTAAAAGTAGACATACATATTTTGTTCCTGTTCTCTAGGGGGAAGCTTCCAGTCTTTCATCAATGAGCCTGATGTTAGCTATGTTTTTCTCATAAATGTCCTTTATCATGTTGACACACTTCTCTACTCATTCCAAGTTTTTCTGAGTGTTCTTTATCATAAAAGTATACTGGAGTTTGTCATGTGCCTTTTCTGCATCAATTGAGATGATCATATGCTTCTTTTCCTTCATTCTATTAAGGTGACAAATTACAGAGTTTGATTTATTTACACACACATACATATATGTATATATAAAACCAAGCTTGCATTCATGTAATAAATTCTACTTTGTTAGATTCAGTTCACTACTATTTTTGTACCTTTATTTATAAGGATTATTAACTAAACTCACTGCCATTGTGTTGATTCCAACACATAGTGATCCTATAGGACAGGGTAGAACTGCCTCATAAAGTTCCCAAGGGGCAAAAAAAACAAGTTTCCAAGGAGCACCTGGTGAATTAAAATTACCTACCATTTGGTTACCAGTCATAGTACTTAACTACTATGCCACAGGGTTTTAATTTGATATGTATCTACAGTGAAAACATCTGATTCAAGAATTTTCTTTGTTGTTAAGTTTTGGGTTACTGTATCAATCTCTTTATTGATAGATTTGTTGAGAATTTCTACTATTTCTTGAGTCAATGTAGGTAGTTTGTTTCTAGGAATTGGTCTGTGTTATTTGTTATTGAAGTTATCTAGTTTGTTGGTGTTCAGTTGTTCACAATATTCTCCTAAAATCGTTTATTCTGCAGGGTCAGTAGTAACACCTCCATTTTTCTCTCCGACGTTAGTAATCTGTATCCCCTTCCTTTTTTTTTCCTCAGTCTAGCTAAATAAATGTTGATTTTATTGATCATCTCAAAGAACCAACTTCTGGTTTTGCTAATTCTCTCTTGATTTTCTGTTCTCTAATTTATCTTCAGTATGATTTTTGGTTTTTTACTATCATTTGATTATTTGGGAATTCATTTCCTCTTTTTCTAGCTCCACAAAGTATTAGAATAGGTTATTCATTTCATATATTTCTTCTTTTTAATGTAGCCTCAAAATTTTTGCCTCTGAGTACTGTTTTCTAAATCACAAAAGTTTTCATTCTCATTAACCTAACATTTATTTCTACATTCTCTTATGATTTCTTCTTTGACAAATGGGTTCTTTAATAATAGTGCATTATTTCATTTCTACATGTTTCTGTAATTCTCAATTTTTCTTCTGTTACTGAATTATAGTTTCATTTCACTGTGGTTATATAGGTATTTTGTATAGTTTTGAAATGTATCTACACTTGTTCTGTCATCTAATATACAGTTTCTCCTGGAGAATGATTCACATAGACTGAAGTGAAATATGTGTTCTGGTGTTGCTGGGTGGAGAGATCATTATGTCTGTTACCTCTAGTTGACATACTAACAGAAAAAATTGCCACTGAGTCAATTCCGACTCATAGTGACCCTATAGGGCAGAATAGAACTGCCCCACAGGATTACGAAGGAGTAGTTGATAGACTCAAAATGCCAACCTTTTGGTTAGCAGCCAAATGTTTAACCACTGTGCAACTAAGCTCCAGTTTGTATATAGCACTGCTTAAGTCCTGTATTTCTTTAATGATCCTCTTTCTAGATGTTCTGCCCATTACTAATGTAGTATATTGAAGTCTCTAGCTATTATTGTGTCTGCTTACAATTCTGTCAATATTTGCTTCATATATCTTAGAGTTCTATTGTCAGATGCATATGTATGTTTATAATAACAAAAAGGTCTATTTATGAAAAAGGCAATGATTATAAATATATGTACACATTCAACAGTTCTTTTCTTTCAACACTTTAAGTATGTCATCCCACTGCCTTTTGGGCTCTGTGATTTCTGAGGACAAACAGGCACTAATCATATTGAAGATCCCCTGTATGTAGTAAGTCACTTCTCTCTTGCTGCTTTTAACGTTCTCTCTTTGTCTTTGGTTTTTGAGAGTTGAATTATAATGTCTCTGAGGATGAATCTTTTTCTTTACCCTCCTTGGAGTTCATTGGCTTTATTGGACGTGTAAGTTCACGTCTTTTGTCAAATTTAAGAAGTTTTGTCCATTATATATCGAATATTTTTTCTATCTTTCTTTTCTCCTTCTGGTTATTTTCATAATGCAAATATTTATCTGCCTGATGATGTTCCACAGTTCCTTACCTTCTGGCCACTTCATTTTTTTTATCGTCTTTACTCTTCAGACTCAATAATATCAATTGCCTTACATATGTGTTGGAAACCCTGGTGGTATGCTATGGCTACTACCTAAAAGGTCAGCTGTTCAAATCCAGCAGGTGATCCTTGGAAGCTCTGTGGGACAGTTCTACTCTGTCCTATAAGATCACTATGAGTCAGAACCAACTCGATGGCAAGGGGTTTGGCTTTATTTGGTTATATACTTTTCTACTGATTCTCAGAGCAGATATAAACAGTAATTTGCCAACAAAATCTGTTCTACTCCACCTAGATCCAGAATAAAGTCTCCTCTCTAGTTGTGCAGGTGGCCACTGTTGCATATTATGGTGTCTATGCTGATACAGGGGAGAAGTTGACGCAGTTGAAAAGAAAGTAAAATATTTTCTACTGTTCAGAGGCTGCCCTTTTTCTCAGTTCAGCATTTACTCAGTCACTAACTCAGAGGTTTCCAGAGTTCTGACAAAGTTGGTTTTGCCAGTTTCTGCTTGAGTGTGACATTCTGTTGGTTTGTTTTTGTATTTTTGAGGGGAGACAAGAATATGGAACTGCTTATACCATCTAGTTCCTCCAGACTCACATACAGCAGTTTTAGTATATTGATTTTTGTTTTCATTTTTGTCAATGTATTTTCTAATTTTCTTTTTTGGCTTACTGGTTACTTAGTCTGTGGTATAATTTCCACATATTGGTGAGTTTCCTGCACTTTTTTTCCTGTTAATGAATTCTAATTTTATTCTATTGTGGTTGAAGAAAGCACCTTGTTTTCTTTCTATCCTTTCAAAGTCTTTGAAATTGGTTTATGGCCTGGCATATGGTATCTTCTGGAGAATGTTTCATGTGTACTTGAGAAGAAAGCAGGAGGCTTGTAAGAACATATGCTTATTGCCTCACATTTCTGGATGCTAGAGAGTACTGAAAAAGAGGAAGACCCTCAACAAGGTGGATTGACACAATGGCTTCAACAATGGGCTTAAGCATAAAAATGATTATGGGCATGGTGTAAGACCAGGTAATATTTCATTCTGTTGTGCCTAGATCACTGATTCAGAACCAACTTGATAGTACCTAAGAACAGCAAAGCATTTCTGAATGCTAGACTTCTAAATCAGAATGTTGGTCCTATTGATTTCTTCTGCAGGCTATAGGGGAAAAAAAGAAATGGAGGGAGGTAGAAACTGAGCGAGGGAGAGAAGGAGAGAAGAAGAGAGGAAGAGAGGGAGGAAAGGAGGGAGGGAGGGAGGGAGGGAAGAAGAACTGTTTTCTCCTAGCTTTTGGTGGTTCCTGGCAATTCTTGGCTTGTAGATGCAGCTTCCCGTGACATCCTATCGTGTTTCTCTAAACCTGTTCCCTTTTAGAAGACACCACTGAGATGAGATTAGAACCCAACTGGATATGACATGTTAACCCAACACAACTGATGACATCTTAATGACTCTTTTTGCATATAAAGTCATGTTCACAGACTTTGGGAATTAGGACTTCAACATGCCTTTTTGGGGGAAGACACAATTCAGTCTATAACACTATCTCATATTATTTCCTGAAGTACTTCATTTAACCTTTGGTGTAATGCAGGTCTCCTAGTAATAATTATCCTTGCTTTTTTAAAAATCTGCAAATACTTCCTTTCTACCTTCAATTTTAAGGGATGATTTCACTGGGTGCAAAATTATTGTTTCTTTTGTGTTCAACATTTTAAATAAATTATTTGAGTGTCTTCTGGCTTCTATAGTTTCTAATGAAAACTCAGCTGACAATTATTTCATTATGGCTGTGTCTGAAATATACATTTGTTATTGCTGATTTTTAGATTTTTTAGTTGCATTTTCTTTCTGCTGGATGTTATAGTATGCAGTTGTGCCATCTAGTGATTTTGCTTTGTTTTGATTATTGGGCTTTACGGATGTCACAGTTTCCATTTGGTCTATTTATACTTGTCATTTCTCTATTGACGTATATAATCTGTCCAATCATTAATGCTATATTTTCCTCTAATTCATCAAATGTACTTACAATATCTATCTTGAGATGTTGGTCTTCTAATCCCAATATCTGTGATTAATCTTAGTCTGTTTCTATTGACTTCTCTTTCCTGTTTATGGTTCCTGTTTTCCTATTTCTTTGCATGTGTAATAACACTTGATTGAAAATTAGACATTGTTAATACATTGTAACTAGTCTAAAATTTGTTTCCTCTTGTAGGGATTATTGCTTTTTGTTTTGGTTTAGTTTTGTCTTCTATTTGGCAGTTAACTTTCCAGGTCTCCAACTATAAAACTTGTTTCATCTGTGTAATGCAGAAGCTGATGACTCTGTGCAGTTTTCTTGGTTTCCAGCTGCTTCTTTTATCTTGTGTTTCTCTAAGGTCTTTTTTGTGCCTGTATATTGTAAAGAACAACCAAAATTTGGCAGATCAACAAGTTGGGGAACATTCTTACTCAAATGCATAGCAAACCTGAAGATCACAGTAGGGGCAGAACTGTTCTCAGATTGGACAGTAAAAATCATGTGCCTCAGTTTTGGGAAGTGTCAAGTGGTAGAATTTAAAACTCACAGAGACACTTGAAAATTAGTTGGGGCTTCAGTCTGGGTTCTCTAGAAGAGGAAAACCAGTGAGGCATACACATATACACATACACACACACATACATGAAGTCTGACAAGGAAATTTGTGAACTCATCCTAGAAAAAGTGCTACATACCTCATTGCTGAATATCACTATCATCACCTTTGAAGTACTTCTCTTAGGAAGCTATGCACAGCTCTCAACACCTCGTGCACTCTTCAAAGCAATTTTGGAACTCTTTTTCTGGCATGGCCATCTGAACTGTTGTCCTATTACCCTTGATGTCCTGAATGTTATCAAAATGTCTTCCTTTCAATAATTCCTTTATCTTCAGGCAAAGAAAAAATCATTGGTAACCAGATCAGGTGAGTAGAGAGGGTGTTCCCATACAGTTATTTGTTTACTGGCTAAAAACTCCCTCATAAACAACTATACAATTGAGTTTATGAACTTGCCACCATGCCACTATGTGCAATGGCATTCCAGAAAAAGAGTTCCAAAATTGCTTTGAAGGGCAGATTAGGCACTGATATCAGTGCATAGCTTCCCAAAGAGAGTACTTCAAAGGTGACCATACTGATATTCAGCACTGAGGTACATAGCAGTTAGAACAATTAAGTTCATGGATTTCTCAGACCTCATATGTATACAAGCACATACATACAGAGACAGAGAGATTTGTTTCAAGGAAATGGCTCATACAGTTGTGGAGGCTGGCAAGTTCCAAATTCACAGGTCCAGTGGCAGGTTAGAGACCTGTGCTGTCTTATATCCTAGGAACCAAAAATAAGGTGAAGAGTGCATGGCTGAGAAATAATGAGTTTGCCATAACATCCATTTATATATTGGAGGTAGACTGTGCCCCCCAAGAAACTCCCTTTTCAACTGATTGGCTAATCACATCAGATTACATCATGGAAAGTGGTATAACTAAAAACCTAACCCATTGCCGTGGAGGCAGTTTTGACTCACAGGCACCCCATATAACAGAGTAGAACTGTCATGTAAAGTTACCAAGGAGTGCCTGGTAGACTCAAAATGCTAGCCTTTTGATTAGCAGCTGTTGCACTTAACCACAATGCCACCAAGGTTTCTGGAAAACGACATGGTTGAGCTTAAGTCTGACAACTTGCTCTTTGTTTACTATTTGTATCATCTGAATTTTTTCCTCTATTCTTGTTTGCCTGATATCTCTTCTGTTTAACAAATATTTGGGATATTCTATTGCAACTTCTTTATTACATTATCAAACTAAGTTTAATAAGATCTCTCCCTCTTAAGACTTCAGAAATATAAGAAACTTAAAACAGTATAATTTCATTTACCTAATCTATTCTTTTAGTGATTGTTCCCATGTATGTTATTTTTATGTATGGGACAGGCACAGTATTAAAATTATTTTGCTTCAAAATGACATTTGCCTTTAAAAAGCTAACATAAAACAAAAGACATTCTTTTGTTTACTTACGTGTTCACCATCTCAGATGTTCTTCCTTCCTTCAATAGAGCTGAATTCTCAACTACTGTCATTCCCTTTCACCCTGAACACTTATTTATTTGTTTATTTGTCATTTATTTTAGTGAAAGTCTGTTGGCAAGAAATTCTGCCAGCTTTGGTTGGTCTGAAAATATTTTTATTTATCCTAATTTTTTAAGATATTTTCTCTGAACACAGAATTATAGCTTGATGGACTTGGAATTTTTCATTTTATTTTTACTTTGCTCACTTTAAAGATAGTGTTTCACTGTGTCCAGTCTCCATGGTTTCTTTGTTTTTATTTATTTTTTTATTTAGCATGACTGAGTGAAAATGTACATTCTCATATAAATTTACATGTCCACCAACATGCAGCTTCCACTGCTCTCCCTGTCCGGTAACAGCACACTATTCGTCTCTGCTCCATACATGTCTCATCCTCCCAACAGTCTCCTTTCCCCTCCTCTCCACCCACTCTCCTTCCTCCAGCCAGAGGTCAGCAGGACGATATCCTATAGATGTATAGAACCATAAAGTGCATCCAACTTGGTCACTCTGCATCGCCAAGTCCAATCTATTCGTGTCTGAAGAGTGGACCTTCATTATGATTTATGGGCAAGGGCAGCATCAGGGCCAGGGGCCATGTTCCCAGGGGAATCCTAAAACTGCTGGACCATCAATTGAGGTCTTTTAGTGGAGATCTCAGGATGCACCCCTTTTTATTCTTGTGTTGCCAGTGAGACTCAACTTAGTGAGCTCCATTGCAGCGGGTCCATGATAGCAAAAAGATGGAATCAACCCAGATGCCCAACAACAGAAGAGTGGATAGGTAAACTATGGTACATATACTCAATGGAGCACTACGCAATGATAAAGAATAACAATGATTCCAGGAAACATCTCCTAACCTGGTTTCAACTGGAAGACATTATGTTGAGTGAAAGTAGTCAGTGACAAAAGGACAAATATTATATGAGACCTCTATGATAAGATCTCAAAAACAGACTTGTGTGTAGAAGAAAAGACTCTTTGACTGCTGCAAGGGAGGGGAGGGAGGGAGGACAAGGTGGAGAGAGTTTAGATTAGATAGTTGCTAGAAATCTGGTTGGGTGAAATCGGTGATAGCACACGTTAGAAACAAGAACAACATTAAGTGGACTTCAGCATAACTTGAATACTCCTTCCATCTTAACCCAATATTGCAAGGATAGAGTAGCTGGGGCAGGGGGCAGGGGGCAGGGGGCAGGGGATCATGCTCCTTGGTTTCTGATGAGAAGTCCTTGGTCATTCTTACACTATTCCCTTCTAGGTAATTTTAGGTATCTAGGTAAATATAATTTTTCTCTGACTAACTTCAAGATTCTTTGTTACTAATCCTGATTATAAGTAGTTTGACATATTTTGTTTCCTTTGTATTTATTCTGATAAGTGTTTCTTGACCTGCATAGATTGGAAGATTGCTATTTTTCACCATATTTGGAAATTGTTTACCATTATTTCTTCAAATATTTTCCTGTCCATTCTCTTACCTCTCCGTCTGGAACTCTGTTTACATTTATATTAGAGAGTTTCATATTGTCCCACAGGACACAGAAACTGTATTCATTTTTCAACATTTGTTCTTTGTATCCTTCATACTCTGAAGAAAATCAAGTTTTTACTAATCTATCATCTATCTTCAAATTCATGGTGCCTTTCTTGTGCCATCTTCAATCTTCCATTAAGCATGTCCAGTGTATTTTTTATTTCAGACATTCTACCTTTTCTTTCCAAGATCTAGATTTATTTCCATTTTACATTTTTATGGTAAGAACATACATAAGAAAACATTTGGCAATTCATCAGTTTTTACATGTGTAATCAATGACATTGACTATCATCTTGATACTGTGCAATCATTGTCACTATACTTTTCTGACTTACCCACCACCATTACCACAAACTCAAACAAATGAACTAAAAAACTAGAAACTTGTTGCCACTGAGTATATTCCAACGTATGTCAATTCCGTGTGTTACAGGATACAGTGTCTCCATGGGGCTTTTCTTTGGCTGTAATCTTTACAGAAGCAGCTCACCAAATCTCTCTTCTGTGGAGCTGCTGGGTAGTTTCCAACCTCCAACCTTTGGTTACCAGCTGACTACAAACTGCCACCCAGGCTTCTTTTAGCTGATGTAGAGATGTGTTTTATTTGACTGCCTTTTAGTGATTGAGATCATAATTTCCTGTTCCTTGTATATCTATTTCTTATTATTATTTTATGCATCATATAGTAGGTGAAGCTTTGCAAAGGATCTGGAAGTTTTGTTTTATTTGAAAGAGTGCTGCACACCTCATTTCTTTGACAGACTTTTGTGGAGTCTCACCTTGTGCATGAGCAACCCAGAAGTACACTCATGCAAACTTCTGGATCTTCCCCTCTGCACATCTCACACCTCGTCTATACCTTGCCCAGGAACTTCAGGTTGTTTTCATAGTGCTGAATTCTGATCTCTGCCTCCTTAGCTCTGCAGGGCAGCCAGTCCTGCTTGGGCTTCACTTTTCCTGTACCACAATCAAGAAATTGTTTCTAGGCAGAAAGATGGGGTAAACACAGGGCTGATCTTGTGTGTTTCTCTTATTTAAAAGTAATCATAATTTTAAACTAACTATGTTGAATGCATGGAAATCATTATCTTATAGATTCTGTTCAGTTTTACAGTTGTTTGGGGGATTGTAACCCTAGTATCAGGAATTTTGTCATGACTGAAAATCGAAGTACAGTTTTTGAAATCTGTATTACTTTGCTTAGATTTCCATGATTTACACTGACTTCCTTCAAGGCTCCTTCAAGTTCATTTATCGTTATTCATATCTCTTCCAAAGTTCTCATTTCTACAACCACTGTATTAATGTTTTTTCTAGTAGTTTGCATAGTATGTTTATGACAATTATTTTAGAATCTTTATCTGCTAATCTCAGTATCTTGATCATATGTAGTCTGTTTCTGTAGATTTATTTTCCTTTTTACTATGGGTCACATTTTTCTGTTTGTATAGTGATTTTGTAAACATGCTCTTTTTGAGACTTTGTTTTTTACTTTTATAGAACTGGCTTCAGATTTCTTTTAGTTCTGAAACAAATCTTTTACTTGTAAGTCACACTCCTGGAGTATCAGTTAAAAACATGAAATGTTTACTAAGCCTTTCTAACTTGATGTCATACAGACTCCCACTTAAGTTTCCTTTGAAGTAGACAACTGTTGAAATGTCAGGTAAATTCTTTAAACTGCCCAAATGATGTTTGCGCCATGGCTTCCATGGAGTGCCATACATAAAGAATTCAGCTGTCAAGCAAGAATTTGAGAGGACTAAGTGTTAAAAGTTTTGGGCTTTCTGCCCGCTATGGTTCTTCATTTCTCTGATCGTGCCCTTCAAATTCCAGCAGTTCTGGCAGCTCCTAACTCTGTCATCTGGCTCCCCAGTTCAATTCAGCTAACTTTCTGAGTGAGATCTAACCTCCATGCCATCCAGACTGGGGAATGTCCTCAGGGGAAGAGACACAAAAACTGGAATTCAATCAGCATAGTCCTCATCTTTCTATGGCTGAGTATCCTATAGTTTCAACCTACTTTTTGTTCACTCTCAAGTGCCTAAAAGCCATTGTTTATTTAAATAATTTTCAGAGTTTGATTCTTATCAGCAGAAGTGCTAGTCTTCTGTAAGCTACTCCACCATATTTAGGTACTGATAGTCTTTTCTTACCAGCTTTTATACTTACTTATGGCAGGAAATTAAGTCTGATACCAGCTACTCCAGTATAATTGTAACTGGAATTTGTATATTTTGGTGGAGAAAAAATACACATACTTATTTTATCCAACTTATAACTGAAATTTGGGATTTAGATCAATTACAAATGTAAGTAATAAGCCAGAACAGTAATTTGTGGTACCTGTACTATTGTCACGAAAAGATATGAAATGTTTTTACACCACTTCAGTTTTGGCAGCTATCTGGACATATAATAGGTCCTTGTCACTATTTCAAAACTTCAGTAATTATTAGACCTTACTATTTAATGTGTTAAGTAAAATGTGCATATATTTCTATTCCTAATGTGTATTTGGTTTTAACATTTTATAAGAGTGTCAAAATAATTGCTTAATAATTTCTTGCATGTTATTCGGTGCATTCAAAAGCATTATTCTAAAAAGGGGTCCACAGGCACACAAAAAGTTTAGAACACTTGTTCTAGGTTTTTCTATGATCCTTCTTACCTTATCACAAAAGTTCTCCTTAGAAGATCATGGCATTGCTATTAGCTGTTACAAGAAAAATCTTATCCACAAGCCATACTTGTCTCCTGAGTTCCAAACACCTATAGTCACATAGATTTTCATATGGATACTCCTCAAGCACCTCTAATTTAATACAACCCAAATGAGTCTATTACCTTCTCTGCTACGGTGGCAACACCGTCTACCTAAAGACACAAACCAGAAATGCGCAGTTTCACTCTGACTGCCCTCTCTCCCTTACATGCCATATCCAGTCTCCACGTCCCCTCAATGGAACTTCCTAAATGTCTCAAAACTCTGCCTGTCTCCTGTAACCTTCTTTACCCTTCCCTTAATTCAGATGCTTTTCTTCTTTCTCTTTTATTCTAATCTGTGTCTTTCATCTATTTTCTTCTGCCACCATCAATCCGAGTCTTGACTTTCTTCTTAGACCCAGTAACCTATCTTTTCTGAAATCCTCAGGGCCTTGCTTCACTACTCTTTGTCTTTTTCTCCTGCATCTTCAAGCTCTGTCTTCTGAATAGATTTCCAATAGTATGTAACAGATCAAACGTCTGATATTATTTTTAAGAAAAAGTCACTATCTAAACCCGTCTGTCTGCATTCACTCTCCCTACTTCTCGTCGCTTCACAGGTGCATTTTAATTCCTTTCTGGGTCTAGTTAATGATTCTTGCTCATTTTGTCACCTAACACTCACTTCTTACTTCTCTCCCTCTTTTCATTTAGGCCTTGATATTTTCTCCCAGCCATTCATACTACCATCTCTCTTAGCAGGAAATAATAGTCAAACTCTGTCCTGGCATAATTCCTTCTGTTTCCAACTTTGCTCCCCAAAGACCTTCCTCTGTCATTTGTAGACTTTTTCTTCTGTATAACTGAGCTCTTCCACTCTGCTGGATTCTTCCTTTCATGTGTAATTATCTGATCTCAGCTTAAAAGTAACTTTGATTTCTTTAACCTTTGTTAACTTGTGTGTCACACATGGTCATCTTCCAGAGCTACCTCACATTTTGTTGTTTTATGCCCTCAGCCATATCATAGCTGAATACCAAGGCCTCCTTTAACCGGATCTCCCACAAATTCTTATTTAAGTATGCTTTACAATCCCTGGAAATTCCTTTTGTCAGCTAGTGGACACTCTGCTTATGCTTTCCTGTGTATAATCTTCTCCTCCTTCAGGTCAACTTCTCTTAAATTCATTTAAGAATCTCTCCTTATCTTTATCACTGCAGTTACTATCACGTATTTAATTGTGTTCTTGTTGTTCCTTTTCCAGTAGTCTAATTTCTCTGTCCCCTTATTTTCTCATTTTTGCCTTGGAGTAATTGCTCACCTTTTGGTTTCACATAGATTTTTTTTTAAATCTCTCCTCTTTCTTATCACTAATTACGTTATTCATCTCTTAGTAATCTTTTTTCTGTTTTCATTACTCTACTATAACCGTTCTCTGTGTAATCACCAGCAACTGCCTAATTTCAAAGCACACAGGAAATGTTTCCAATTCTAGACTTCTCAGTAACATAATTTCACACTGCTGATTATACCTTCTTTGGAATATTCACTCCTGTTTTTCTTATTACAAGATAATTTTTCTTTTCCACTGAGTTATTTCCTTGATGCTAACATCTATTTTTGCTAAAGTACAAGGTGAGTGAAAAATACGAAGAACCTCAGCAAGATGGATTGACACAGCGGCTGCAACAAGGGGCTTAAGCATTGAGACAATTATAAGCATGGGCTTAGGACCAGGCAGTGCTTCATTCTGTTGTGCCTAGGGTTGCTCTGAGTTGGAACCGACTCCACAGCACCTAACAACAACATCTGTTTTACAGATGTTGCTGCTGATACTGTTTTGATGTTGCTAGAAGATGGCAAAAGGAGGTTTATTCAGACCAGGTTCACATGTACGCTAACAATGACAACTATGTATCGACTGTTGCCTAGACAACAATGATTGTAAGACACCATCAGTTGTATGACACGTTACAATTGCAAAAATGCTAGAATCTGAAAGAAATGTGCCTCTTCAAATCATTGACATATGGTAGTATTATCTGATTATTTGAAGGAAACTTATCTGTGTTGCCAGAATTCAGTACTTTAAGAAATAATACAAACATTTTTATACAGTTGCTGAATTTACTTGCCCTCTTTGAAGCAAAATAACTGGACTAATTAATACCCATTTTGATGCAATTTTATAAGATTGACATAGTATAATGCATGTAAAGTATGTGATGCAGATAAAGTGTAAGAATCAGTAAGCACTCGTAGTAAGTTCTCAATGAATGATAGTTAATAGTAGTAATAGTAGTACAAACCGTAGTAACAATATATTTTTATTGATGCTTGAACTATAACTTCATTACTGAATTAAAGCTTTTTAAAATGTTAATGTATTATGTATATACTGAATATACTTTTCTGAGATTAAGTAACTTTACAACATAACACTCACTTTTCAGGATTTTATGAAACTTGAATGAGATAATGCATGCAAAATATGTGGTTATTTATTAGCTGAAGCAGTACCTGAGATTTTCAGAGAATTTGAATTATAATTTGTCTTTATTTTTTCTAATATTCTGAGAAGGATGATATACAGTTCTTGAAGTTAATCTCAGAAAAAAGTAACTTCATTTCATAATTCCTTTACTCTGTTTTTTTGTCTGGAATGAGTAAAATAACATATGAAAGCATATAAAAAATACAAGCTGTGACGCACAATTGCTAGACACTTGCCGACTAAACCAAAGGTTGGTGGTTCAAATCCACCCTGCAGTTTCATGACCTGGAAATCTGCTCAAATCAAGATTACAGCCTAGAAAAGTCTATGGGGCAGATCTACTGATAGATTTACTCAACAGCACTCAACAACATACGAAAATATATATAATTCCTGGCTCAGCGCATGACAAATAGGAAGCACTCAGTAAAAGGTTGTTCTTTTTTTTGTATTGTAGTTATGGTTATTGGCTCCTGATATTTTTAATGATAGTTAATTTCAACTTTTCCTACTTGGCCAAATGAAGAGTTTCAAAAATAACTTATTTAACTGCTCTGAGGTTAACTTCACCAAATAACATGAGCCTTTCAGAATTTTTATGTGAATGAATTGGATAATGCATGTAACATATTTCATTACTGGTATTGTTGCTATTTATATAGACTTTATGCTATAATTGAAACCCTGATGGCATAGTCATTAAGAGCTATAGCTGCTAACCAAAAGGTTGACAGTTTGAATCCACCAGGCACTCACTCCTTGGAAACTATGAGGCAGTTCCACTCTGTTTTATAGTGTCACTATGAGTCAGAATTGACTCGACAGCCATGGATTTGTGTTTTAGATTTTATAATGTATCACCTGACTTTCTACTGTTGACAAAGTTTGACAAAAACTAAGAAATACTTTTATGCATTTGCTGTTTAAGTAACTTTATACAGTAACATGGATAGCAGTTCTCAAACTCTTCTATGTCAAGAACCCCTTATATTCCTAAAAATAAATGAAGACCCCAATGAGCTTTTGTTTATGAGTTACATCTATTAATATTTACTGTACTAAACTAAAATTTTTAAATGTTTATGCCATTTCACTTTAAATAATGATAATAAACCCATTTAATGTTTAACTAGTGTATCTCTATGAAAGCTGTATTTTCAAAACAAAGATGTTAAACAAAATAGAGTCATTGTTTTACAGTTTTGCAAATCTCTTTAATGTCTAGTTTGGTAGAAAGAGAGCTGGATTATTGTATCTGTAATCTGCTTCTACATGTTGCAAGACGTAGTTTTCATTGGAGTTTATGGGGAAAACGCAATCTTAAAAACAAGTAGTTGGAAAGGGAAACCCACTGAAAGGTTTTCAGAGACCCTCAGGGTGCGTGAACCATACTTTGAGAACTGCTGACACATGTCTTTAAATTTTAAGTATTGAATGAGTAATCTTTGCAATGTATATTTCTTATTGATGCTGCTTTTGCTGTTACTACTTATAAGTATCTGCTTTGTTAAAAGCTTGAACTACTTGTTTTGTTGACTGCATTCATGATTTCTTTTTTTTGAAGAAAAAAGAAAATTAATGATGGTATGAAGTTGGTACAGTGGCTAAACTATTTCACCAAATAATACCAGTCTTGCACAATTTTTAACCAAACTGAAAGAATGCATTTTAAATCTGGACTATCAGGGACATACACGGCTCAGTGCCTGGCACGTAAGACAGCCACAGTAAGCGGCAGCTGTTAAAATCACTGTTTCCTCAAGACACATAAAAGTTATACAAATAGATACCAGGGAAAAACTGGTTTCACATATCCAGAATCTTCACATATTTTCTCCTGTTTGCTTTTCAAAAGTCTACACTCAGGCCCAAAAATCCCTTTTAGAAAAGTGAATAAACAAGCCATCTCTTCCAGAAGCAAGCTAATACTATTCCAGACCTGGGCTCTGAGGAATGCTTTCTTCCAGTGACCTTTTGGCCAATAACTGAGGCCTTCCCCAGCTACTCCAGAAACTGCGAGAAATACCTGGAAGACTGTACAGCATTTCCCATGGGGAGCTGGATTTTCACTCCGGCCCCTGCTTCCTGGGCATAGGTATCTCTGCTCCAGTCAGTACTCCTCCACAGTCTGAGGAAGTCCCTTCAGATGCTAGAAGCAGGCATTTGTCTTAGCTTAGAAGCAAGAAATGAAAGGTTTGGCCAGAGTAAAGGTGAATTCTTTAGCTAAGTCTCTAGCCTCTAGTTATCACATTGTTGGGGGTGGGAGAGAGGGGAGTTGTTCTCCTGCCTCTTTTGAGCCACCTCATCTGCAGCCTTCCCCTGAAAATGCACACCAGGGATTTCCACCATATTATGTCAGAAAATGGCCTTCGTCCCTCCAATTATATCTAAGTGACAAGTGTTTCCATTTTGGAGCGCAAGGCTTTTCCTCCAGAAGTAATCACTTCCAAGGTTAGCAATGGCCACTAAGTCTTTTATTATTACTATTATTATGATTAAGTGGAAGTATAGAATCCAAATCAATTTTGCGTGCATACCTAGCTGCTCTCCTTGCACAGTAGCAGCACACTCCTCCTTCTGATTCTATACTTGTAACAACTTAACAAGTTCCTGTCCCCTCCTCTCTACCCTCCTCTCTCCTATCCAGAAAGAGACCAGTAGGACAGCCTTATATAAATGCTTAGCACCATAAAGAACACACACCATACAGTCACACTGTTTCCAAAGAACCAGTCCATTTTTGTCTGAAGAGTTGATCTTTGTAGTGTTTTCTGGTCAGGGGCAGCGACAGATCTGGGGACCATGTACCCAAAGGATCTTCCAGGCCGTCAGATCATCAGTTGTGGTCTTTAAGTAGAATTTGTGAGCCACATCCCTCTTTTTCTCATGTTGCCATAGGGACTCAACATTGTGTGCCCCGTCATGCTGTCTTTTGTGGTGGCCAGGCACCATCTGGTTCTTCCGGTCACATGTTGATACAGTCTCCCATTCACGTGGGTCCTTCTGTCTCCTAAGCTCCTTTTCACTTGTGTTTTTGTTGTTCTCAGTCATCACCCATTCCAGATGAGTTGAGACCACTTGGTGTACCTCAGATGGTAGCTTGCTAGCTTTTAAGACCCCCAGATGCCACTCACCAATAAGGACTGCAGAAGACTCTCTTAGCAATAAGCTAGTTATGACAATTGGCCTCGATGCCCCACAAGAGTACAGTCCCCAGAATCCCACCCATGCTACTCTCTCCTTGCAATATTGGGTTGAGATTAGAAGAGTTTTCAATTTATGGTGAAGTCCAGTTACATTGATTTGCTTTCTACTATGTGCTGTCACTGCTTTCAGCTAACCAAATTTCTATCAACTATCTAATCTATGACCAGAAATCTCTCTCCCTCCCAACTCTTGAAACTGTGAAAGAGTCTTTTCTTCTGTACATAAGCCTATTTTTAAGTCTTTATAGCAGGGATCTCAGATAATATTTGTCCTTTCACCACTGACTGATTTCGCTCAGCATAATGTCTTCCAATTGAAACCAGGGTATGAGATGCTTCTTAAAATCATCATTGTTCTTTAACATTGCATAGTGCTCCAATTAGTATATGTACCATAATTGATTTATCCATTCATCTGTTGATAGTCACCTAGGTTGATTCCATCTTTTTGCTATTATGGACTGTGCTGCAATAAAAACTCGTGTGCATGTATCTGTTCATGTGACAGCCTTTGTTTCTGTAGGATGTGTTCCAAGCAGTGGGATTACTGGATCAAAGGATATATCTATTTCCAGCTTTTTAAGGAAGTGCCAGATTGCCTTCCAAAGAGGTTGTACCATTTTTCAATCCTACTCTCCTCATCCTCTTCAGCATTTGTTGTTTTGTGTTTTTTGGATTATGGTCAACCTTGCTGGAGTGAAATGGTGCTGTGTTTTTTGGATTGTGGTCAACCTTGTTGGGGTGACATGGTATCTCGTCGTAGTTTTGATCTGTATGTCTCTGATAGCTAATGATAGTGAGCATTTCCACATGTGTCTTTTGGCTGCCTGGATGTCCTCTTTGATGAAATGTCAGCCCATCTCCTTTGCCTATCACTTAATTGGGTTCTTTACTTTTTCCTTGTTGATATTTTGCAGTGCCTTGTCAATTATGGAGATCAGAAGTTGGTCCAACATGTAGTTGCCCAAAATTTTTTACCATTCTATAGGTGGTCTTTTAACTCTCTTGATAAAGTCTTTGAATGAGCAAAAGTGTTTGACTCTTAGAAGTTCCCATTTATCTATTTTCTCTTCAGTTGATTGTGCTTTGTTTGTCAGGTTTTGAAGTCTGTCTAAGCTGTGCATTAGAACTTCCATTGTTGGCCCTACTTTTTCTTGCAAGATCTTTATCATTTTACATTTGCTATTTAGGTCCTACATCCATTTTGAGTTAGTTTTTGTGTAAGGTGTGAGATATGGGTCTTGTTTCAGTTTTTTGCAGATGGATATCCTATTTGCCAACACTATTTGTTAAGGAGACTGTGTTTACCCCAGTTTACAGTCTTAGGGCCTTTGTCAAATATCAGCTGTTCAGAAGAGGATGGTGGCATCTCTGTGGTCTCGACTCTGTCCCATTTGTCTATATGTCTCTTTTGGTATCAGTAGCAAGCTCTTTGGACTACTGTGGCCATGTAACAGGTTGTAAGTTGAGCAATGTGAGGTCTGCTGCCGTATTCCTCTTCTTCAGCAGTGCTTTGCTTATTGGAGGTTTCTTCCCTTTCCAAACAAAGTTGGTGATTTGCTTTCTCCATTTCATTAAAAAATGACACTGGAGACAGCACACTATTCCTCTCTGCGCCATACATGTCTCATCCTCCCAGCAGTCTCCTTTCCCCTCCTCTCCACCCACTCTCCTTCCTCCAGCCAGAGGTCAGCAGGATGATATCCTATAGATGTATAGAACCATAAAGTGCATCCAATATATGGTCACTCTGCATCACCAAGTCCAATCCATTCGTGTCTGAAGAGTGGACCTTCGTTAGGTGGGCATGTAAATTTATACAGGAATGTACATTTTCACTCAGTCGTATTACATAAAAAAATAAAATAAATAAAAAAATTTTTTAAAATGACACTGGAATTTGTATTGGGATTGCATTGTATATGTAGAGCACTTTGGGCAGAAGAGACATTTTCACAACTTCAAATCTTCCTATCCATGAGCAGGGTCGGTTTCTCCACATATGTAAGTCTATTTCAGTGTCTTGCAGTAAGGTCTTGTAGGTCTCTCTGTATAGGTCTCGTATTTCTCTAATTAGATTTATTCCTAGGTATTTTATCTTCTTGGAGGCTATAGTAAGCGGTATTGATTTGGTGATTTCTTCTTTGATGATGTCTTTGTTGGTGTAAAGGAGTCCTACTGTTTTACTTATGTTTATCTTGTATCCTGAGACTTTGCTGAACTCTTCTATTAGTTCCAGTAATTTACTTATGGATTCTTCAAGATCCTCTGCATATACAATCATATCATCTACAAACAGGGAGATTTTTACTTCTTCTTTGCTGATGCAGATGCCCTTTATTTCTTTGTCTTGTCTAACTGCTCTGCCTAGAACCTCTAGTACAATATTGAATAGGAGTTGTGAGAGTGTGCGTCCTTGTCTAGTTCCCATTCTAAAGGAGAATTCTTTCAGTCTCTCTCCATTCAGGATGATGAGGCGGTTGGCTTTGTATAAATGGCCCTTATTGCATTGAAGAATTTGCCATCTGTTCCTATTTTACTGAGAGTGTTTAGCATGAATGTGTTGGACTTTGTCAAATGCCTTTTCTGTGTCAGTTGACAGAATCAGGTAGCAGTGGCCACTAAGTCTTAGTGACTTTTCGTTCTGAGGTTGTTTTCAAAGAGAACCTGCAAATCTTTTTTTGTTATTGTTTCCAAGTTTTAGAACTTTTAAATCATTTATAAGGGAAAATTCTCAAAGTTAAAAAGTAGATAAAATTATATAACAAAGCCCAATGTACTGATTCAGAAACCCTGGTGGTATAGTGGTTAAATGCTGTGGCTGCTAACCAGAAGGTTATCAGTACAAATCCACCAGGTACTCCTTGGAAACTCCATGGGACAGTTCTACTCTGTCCTAGCGGGTTACTACGAGTCCAAATGAACTCAAAAACAATGGGTTTGGGTTGTCCTTTGTTTTTGTTTTAATATACTCATTATCCCACTTCAGCATTTATCAATTTATGGACTGCCTTGTTTCAATCCTCAATCACATTCTACTTCTCCATTCCATATGATTTTGAAATAAACCCAAGACATCGTAATATTTCACCATAAATATTCAATATATTTATTTAAAAATACAAGTACTCTTTTTCTGCACAACTGTAATATTCTAACACCTACAAAATTAATGAACAGTGAATCCTTAATATTATCAGAAAAACCATCATTGCTAGAATTTATAATTGACTCATGAACGTCAGTCTTTTTTAATGTTTGTTTTCATCAAGATCCCAGTAAGATTTACATATTGCAATTCTTTGACAAGTCTTTGAAGTCTCTTATATTCTACAGGTTCTCCTTCCAAATTTTTCCTCTTGTAATTTATTTCATTCTTAAGAAACTCTTCCCTCTTTTCTTAATATCCTATGATTTTTAGCTATCGTTGGGTTGACTCCAACTCATAGCAATGTTACTTACAATAGAACAAAACACTTCCAGGTCCTGTACCAATCTCATAACTGTTGCTATGCTTGAGCTCATTGTTGTAACCACTATGTCAGTCCACCTCATTGAGGGTCTACCTCTTTTTCCCTGACCCTCTTGGATACTCAACATGATGTTCTTCTTCGGAGACTGGTCCCTCCAAGTTACATATCCAATTTACATGAGACAAAGTCTCACCATCCTCCCTTCAAAGGAGCATTCTGGCAGTACTTCTTCCAAGACTTAACTGTTCATTCTTCTGGCAGTTCCTGATGCATTCAGTATTCTTCACCAACACTGTGATTCAAAGGCATTAATTGTTCTTCAGTCTTAGTTATTCACTGTCAAACTGTTGCATGCATATGAGATAACTGAAAATACTATGGTTTGGATTAGGTGAATCTTAGTCCTGGAACTGATATCTTTTCTTTTGGATAATTTTATGAAGTCTTTTCCAGCAAATTTGCCACAGTGCAATATATCATTTGATTTCTTGACTGCTGTTTCCAGCAGGGGGATTACATGTGGATTCCAGTGGATTACTTGTAAAATGAAATCTTTGACTATTTCAATACTTTGTTTGTGATGGTGTTGCTCATTGGTCCAATTGTGAGGATTTTTGTTATCTTTATGTTGAGGTGTAATTCATACCAATGACTGCAGTCCTTGATTTTCACTAGTAAGTGCTTCAAGTCCTCCTCACTCTCAGCAAGTAATACACAGATGATACAATCGCATATTCGTTTCCGTAATTCCATAGATTTTTCTGCAGCCTAACCCTTCCCTAAAACATTTCACGGATGGCAAACTAATATTTGACTTTTTTCTGGCATACTCGATCTGCACTCTTTCTAGAGACAGTCTTGCATTCCTCACTTTGAAAAGAAGTGTTCTTTTAAATTATATACAGCAGTAGCTTTCTTATCTATCATTTTAGAACTCTTCAGAAATGTAACCTCTGTGCTTCTGCTGCACTCTATTTTCCAAAAGGCTTATTACAGTTTTCCCAAGTTATTTCATCAAATTTGATGAGAAATTATCTTCTATATTTTCCTTTTGATACCTGCCACTCTTCCCTCCCAAGATTCAAATTTCTCTTTACCAGAATCTGGTAAAGAGTTTCTTAAGAATGAAATTAATTTCAATTTGCAGTGTATACTAATTTTTGCATCCTTTTCTACCTTCTTGAATGACATACCTATGTTCAGAACTGTAGACATAGACCACTACCCTAAGGAGTCTTTGTCACATATTGCATCTCGCATCATCACTTGGCCTCTTTCTCTAGGAAAAGTCCAGTCATTTTGGAAATTCAGTGTTTAAAGGGGAAACACTCTCTCTTCCTTGTATCTTCCCAGAGATTAAACGTAGACCAGCATTGTCAGCAAACTCTAGGAAATTCAGTTATTTGTTTTTCCCTCTTGATAATCTAGTCAGATACTCTATACCTGACTATAAATGTTAGAGCAACAGCTACATGTCAGGTTTTCATGGTTCACTGGTATTCTCTAAAGCAAGCAACCATCTCTGAGTCTAATTCTGTCTCTTCTCACAGTTCATGGTATAGATATGCATAAGCTTGGTATTCATAATAATTTATGACAGAATTCCAAAAGCAAATCTGTTTTTTCCCAAGTTTCAACATTCCAAAGGCACAAGACAGGACAAATTAACACTGAAATTACAAATTCCACCTGCAAATTATAACTAGTTACTTATGCAGGATCTCTTCAAGATCTATCACAGCTATTTCTGCAAGTTCCCAGGTTTCTTACTGATGCTTTAGAATAAGATCACCTTCTGGTTCCAATCTTCATTGATATTTTCTGCCTGCAATCCTATCTACTAAAGGAAGTGCTTATGCAGAGTACTGCCTCTCAGTATTCTCAATCACACAGTCAACAAAAATTCTCAGTGTTCTACTCAGAAACAGGCAGACTACATCTCTCCCCAGCTCTGCATTTCACTGTTTCTTTAACTTGAACCAACAGGGCTTAAACCCACGTCTCACAAAAACTGTTGTTAAAAAATAGCCTTTGTAGTTTCTCTTTACAGACTGTTTCTGCCTAGTGGTCATACCTATTCCCTGTAACACGTTTGGGCACCCCCACTGTTCTCTCGGTGACCCCAGAGCTCTCAGTCCTGTCTCCAAGGAACTCAGGCATGAAATTTCTTCTTCTTGACTCTTTTCCTTGGGTAAAAGAGGAAGTACAAACAAATGTGGTCAGCTATAACCTCTTCTCAGACACCTCCCAGTCCAGCTTGATGCACTGTTATAACTCCGATAGCTGGTATGCATCTCATTTTTATTGAGCTTGGAAAATAGTATGCTAGAAGAAAGAATGGTGGGCTTCATTAATTTACACAGGTATGAACTGAATCATTCATTCAACGAATACTTACTGAGTGCCTTTTATGAGCCAGGACACTTCTGGGAACTAGAAATAAAACAAAATAGATAAAATCCTCTCAGGTACAGCCATATTTACAACAGTTTAATAATGGTAATTCCACAGCTTCTACAGAAATTGGAGAAGGGAAGGCATTGCTAACATGAAAAAGGCAATCATTTTCCTAGAGCATACTACTACAGTTTCATGCTACTATCAATTTATACTGTGAACAGCTTTCAACAAAAATGCGGTCTAAATTTCTTCAATAAAATGCAAATGAAACTGTGCCCTTGTACAAATCCATTGCACTCCATTCAATATGCTGTAACAATATTCTACCTTTTAATTCCTGTAGGTGTTTCAGTTCCTATCCCAGTGATTGGACTGAGGGACGAAAGCAAAGTGTTCGTAAACAACACCACCTGCGTGCTGAATGACCCAAACTTCGTTCTCATTGGGTCCTTCGTAGCTTTCTTCATACCGTTGACTATCATGGTAATTACCTACTGTCTAACGATCCACGTGCTTAGAAGACAAGCTCTGATGCTGCTGCATGGCCACACCGAGGAACCACTTGGACTAAGCTTGGACTTCTTGAAGTGCTGCAGGAGGAATGCCGCTGATGAAGAGGACTCGGCAAACCCTAACCAAGATTCAAACCAACGCAGGAGGAAGAAGAAAGATCGACGTCCTAGGGGCACCATGCAGGCTATCAACAACGAGAAGAAGGCTTCTAAAGTCCTTGGGATTGTTTTCTTTGTCTTTCTGGTCATGTGGTGCCCGTTCTTTATCACCAATATCCTGTCAGTTCTTTGTGAGAAGGCCTGTAACCAAAAGCTCATGGAAAAGCTCCTAAATGTGTTTGTTTGGATTGGCTATGTTTGTTCGGGAATCAATCCTCTGGTGTACACGCTCTTCAACAAAATTTATAGAAGAGCTTTCTCCAATTATTTGCGCTGCAATTACAAGCCAGAGAAAAAGCCTCCAGTCAGACAAATTCCGAGAGTTGCCGCCACTGCTTTGTCTGGGAGGGAGCTTAATGTTAACATTTACAGGCATACCAATGAACCGGTGGTTAAGAAAGCCAGGGACAACGATCCTGGTATAGAGATGCAGGTTGAAAACTTGGAGCTACCAGTAAATCCCTCCAATGTAGTTAGTGAAAGGATTAGCAGTGTGTAAGACAGAGCAGCACAGTCTTTTCCTACACTAACACTACAAGTGTAGGAAAATTTTCTTCTTTTATTTTTTCTGTTGGTTACAACTAATGTAAATATTGCCGTCTTAAAGAAAAAGGTGTTTTTATATATAGCTTTGCAATCCTGTGCTTTACAATCATGTGTAATAGTGAGATTTAAGGTTCGATATTTACTGTTTATAGTAGATGAAAAATAACTTATTTTGATTCCTCGATGAATAGAATGTTGCTTTCCCCCTCCTCTCCTTCCTCTCTGCCTCTTTCCCTCCCTTCCTTCCGTTTTTTCCTCTTTTCCTTTGCGTAAGTAAGGAAACATTTATCTCAGGTGGCATTTGCAGGAGACCAGAATGATGCACATGATGACAGTGGTTGTATTTCAGCCACTCCAAAATGAACAAATTCAGTAGAATCGTTTTCCGGGTTAACAGTAAATATACGCATTAAATTCTTGCTCAGCTTATGTGCATACATCAACACAGTAAAGTAAGTTCTGCCTTCTGACGCTCTATCACGTCTATCAGTTAGTCTAAGGCAAAACTTACACTTGTTGTTACATCAAGGGACAAAAGTTGACATTGTCAGAACATCGTGTTGATATTTGGCTGCAATGTCTGTCCCTAAACATAATGGTGTCTTAACACAGCAGCTGGTTAACCAGGACTACAGAAGTGGAAGGATGATATGAGATCTCTACACCAACAGCTTTTCACTTCTCACAATATTCAAATTCTGATTAGCAATTATGAAAAGCAAACTACAATTAGTGGTTTCATTCTGGTCCTTAGTAAATACCTAATTCCGTAATTAAACTGGGAAATAAAATCCCAGAGCTGCTCTTCCAATCCAGGATTCAACATCAATTGGATTTTGATTTTAGGATCCTGGAAATTCGTGCACTACACACAAGGTGAAATTAGTGTTTTGAGCCTTATTAAAGTATTTTCTTAATTATGGTACCTCTAATCTATAGGACCCGATTTCGTCGTTCATTTTTGAGTAAAACTTGTATTGAGAGCATAGACGATCAAAACTCTGAAAGTTTTACTTGATTAAGGACTACAGAATTAGGCCCTTAGAATGTGCAAAAAAAAGTAATTAAAAAGAAGTTTCACTGAACTCTGGGAATAACAGAAATTCAGAGTTTCCATTTAGATTCTAAACAAAATTAATCACACTTTCAGATCCTTCCAAACTCTCTAGTGCAGGAAAAGGCTGCAGCTAATTTGTGAAAGTGGCAAGCTCTTCATTGTACTGCAGTTAACACACAAGAAGTTTAAATCTTTGTTAAAATACAGTGTTGTGTTACAGTAAGTGTTGGCCATCATTTCATTCATGGACCTACTGCTCTCTAAGAATTCAGTACCTTTTAATAGTTTGTTAACCACAAAAGGTTTTCAAATATTGCTAAAGTCAGACCATTAAGTCTATGCTGTGTGCAGAGTACACAAGAGTTTCCAGTAATTATATTTCCATGTGTGCCCATCTCACACACCTGTGGATAAATGTCCGAAGAATTCGTGATGCTAGTTCTTACACCTGACAGTTAACTTGCACACCTTAGAGTGTGCCTCTCAGTTTCTTGAAATCTGTGACTTGCAGAATCTGAATTCTCCAAACTCCTGGTGTATGTCCTCAACACACAGCATAGGTAAATCCAACAATAGTGTGTCCTGGGGGCAGTGGGAGAGGTGCTGTATTTGAGGAAACTCTTACAGTCTCTACTTGATTTGCAACACTGCCAAATGTCAGTCAATTGCTTGAGCATGCCCAAATACAACACGAGGGTCAAGTCTACCTGCCTATTAGCTCTGTTGAACTGCATGTTAAAACAATCATATGAAAATGAATGAGCTGATTTAATTCTTACTGAGATGAAAATGTCTGAAGAAATACAGCATGCACTTAGCACGAGTTTTGCCCATGCAGAGAGTGCCCTGCATGTATGCCACGTATGTTGCATGAAGCCATCGATTTGTATTAAAGTAGGGCAGAGTAGCTCTTCTAAAAAGAACTAGAGAAAATCCTTCAGCAGTCCTTAAAAGATCGTGCATTCAGTTGAGAAGGATTGTGAGTATTAGTGAAAATTGGAAACATCTGATTTCTTAACTATCAGGGCAAGCTCATAGCACATGTTTTACAGAGAAATAAAATAGAAACCACGAATTTTCAAAAGCACTAGCAATAAGTTGAATGATAATAGCTTATAGCACATTTGTTAATAATTCTTATTCATCAAGTGGTAGTATTTAATAGTTCCCAACACCACAGTTATCTTCAAATTGTGTGCTATTCATAAATTCTGTGCAGTTTGGTATGAAGCAAATATACTTATTTGGATATAAATCTTACAGTTCGATGTTGAATCTACAAACTTTTATAAATGTTTTAAAAAAAACTCCAAGTGATAAATGTAAATGTGGTGAATTTACTGTCAGACAAATCATTTTGATGTACTATTATATACATTTATTAGTTTAAGACATGTGGAGCAGACTGCCTTATATTATTTCCTGTAAAATTTCTCCTTCATCAAATGGTACTTTTTTGTGAATGGTTGCAAAGTGTTGTCTTATTCCTGATTCCTATGTGTTATCCACTGCAGGTTTTTGTGATATTTCCTATTAATTTATTAAATTTATTAAATGTTGTTTAATATGTCATGTGCTTTTTTTCTCCCTTTATCTTTGGAGGAAAAACTACACCACTTCTCCTGATTTTCTTTGAAAATTAAATTGAATCCCTTAGAAATAAGTTCATAAAGACAAATCCAATCAGAAAATATCACTCTTCCTGATTAGCTTCAACACGCAAAGGAAAGACAAGAGATACGAACAACAAAAACAATATTGAGGAAAACATATCTTGACTCCTCGTGAGCAGAATCACAGCACCCCAAGTTATCTTGACTGCTTTCCTTACCCAAGCATTGGCGTATGGTTGATCACATGCTCCCCTTGCTCTAAGTATTATTAGTATCTTATTCCTACCAGACTCTAAGCTCCCTAACCACTGAAACCAAATCAAACAAAATCCATTGCCATTGAGTGGACTCTGAGTCATACCTACCCTATACGACAGAGGAGAACTGCCCCATAGGGTTTTCAAGGCTATAAATCTTTACACAAGCAGGCTGCCACATCTTTCTCTTCCAGAGATTCTGGTAGATTCTAATCACAGAGACTTTGGTGAGCAGCAAAACACTTTATCCACTGTGCCACCAAGGCTCCTGAGCTTAGAAAGGGCCATATCTATTTTGTTCATGGCTTTTTCACCAGCATTTATTAGTCATTCTCCATTCAACAGATATATGTATTGAACATCAATATATGCAGGCATTTTATTATCTGTCCCTGTTGCCACAATGGGCCTGACAACTCCCCATGTTCCAATCATGGCAACGTGCCAAGATTGCCTTAGTTAAATTCAATCACAAGTGGCTTTGTGAACCTCTGCAGTCATCAAAGTCACAATACTATGTGGGCCTTCTACAAGGACTGCTAATTAAGTTTGCGAACTCATTCTAGAAAAAGTGCTACATACTTCATTGCTGAATATTGCTATAGTCACCTTCGAAGCACTCCCCGTGGGAAGCTATGCACTGATGCCAGTGACTAGTTCCACCTTTCAAAGCAATTTTGGATCTCTTTCTGGAATGGCCAACAGAGCTGTTGTCGTATTACACTTGATGTCTTGAATGTCGTCCAAATATCTTCCTTCCAATATTTCCTTTATCTTTGGGTGAAGAAAAAAGGCATTGGGAGTCAGATCAGGTGAGTAGGCAGGGTGTTCCAATACAGCTATTTGTTTACTGGCTAAATACTTCCTCAAAACTACATAATTAAGTTTGCGAATTTGCCACCTTGCCACTGTGTGCAATGGCTGTTTCAGAAAAAGAGTGCCAGAACTGCTTTGAAGGGTGGACTAGGCACTGACATCAGTGCATAGCTTTCCAAGGGGAGTATTGGAAGGTGACCATCGTGATATTCAGCAATGAGGTATGTAGCACTTAGAACAATTAAGTTCACCAATTTGTCAGACCTTGTATTCCTCCATACCTAGTACAATATATTGGCCTTCTTTTTCACCATTTATGCCTTCCTGTTCCTGAGTAAACCTAAAAGATACTAGGGTGACTTCAGTTCCGTGAAAAGAAGGTGAGACTGTCTCACTCCTCTGGTATACCTGGGTTCCTTCTGAGGGTTGGCCAGAGGGCTAAAGGTTGAATGGCCACTTGGCATAACAGGAACACTGCTGCCAAGGCTGAGGAAGGGAGGGAGAGATGTACAACTATCACCACGATAGCACTGCTGCTCCTGAACAGGGAGATCTTGCACCACTGAAGCAAGGGGCTACTCTTGCTCAAGAGTGTGGCGAAGAAGACAAACAGTAATTTCTCATGGCACACTGCTGGAGTCACTACTACTAACAGAAGTGGAGTGGGCACGGGAAGGCTAAAGTGCTTCATCCCGTAGGATTGCAAGGTCTCTGTAGTCTGAGGAGAGAAAGAAGCGTGCTTTTTGTGATCAAGTAGCAACATTGCTACTTGATTTCTCAAATCCACATGGGGTTTTGTTTTAGCTCCTACCTATCCTAATGTAATTTACAAGGTTGGGGCCCATTTGTCCTTGTATATTCTTCCTAAAAATATATTACAATATTACCTAGAGAGCTGGATATATTAGGAAGGAGTATTTTTTATAGGCAACATCAACAAAAGTAGGTGGCATCATAAACCAAAAAAAATTGAACCCAATGCCATCGATTCAATTCTAACTCACAGAAACAGGTGGTAGATTCAAACTGCTGACTTTTTGGTTAGCAACTGTAACTTAACCATTGCATCATCAGTGCATCATAAAACCAAAAAAAAAAAAAAACCTGTTGCCATCGAGTTGACTCTGACTCATAGCAAACTTAGGGAACAGAGTAGAACTACCTCATAGAGTTTCTAAGGAGCACCTGGTGGGTTTGAACTGTCAATCATTTGGTTAGCAGGCATAGCACTTAACCACTATGCTACTAGAGTTTCCCCAGGGCATCACAGTGGTTTCCAAATACGTGATCTATAGCACATTTACACATAGCTCCAAAAGATTTGTTAAATTCCCCACTACACAGATTCTGAGATGGAGATCAGTGTGCAAGAGGTTTTTTGAGAAATGTGCTTAGGAGGAAGGTGCATAAATTGCACAGAGGGAGAAGTAGGGCTGTGATGCAGTTACAACAACAACTTGTCTGAAGCCCATGGGGAGCTCTGAATCTGAGATAACCCTTCAACGTTGTGCTGAGTTGAGATGCGGGGACTAGGTCTCATCTATACTTCTAGGGAAACCAGTATGTGGTTGTCCCCCAGGAGAAATGTGTGAACTAATGCCAGGTGGCTCTCTTCAACAGAGGCAATTCCCAAAGAGGACTTAAGGCTGGGATCTCAGTCCCAAACTTTCCAGCACCTGGAGAATAATCTTTTCACATCCATGATAAATAGCACATTCATTGGGTGGAAAAGATTCACCACCTAGTTCACCACCTATATAACACAAAACAACCTGGTTGACTGACGACTCAGCCAAAATCAGGGCAAATGGAGATGTGAGGGAATAGAGTTTTTTTATTTGTGCTTTCTTTTTCTTCTTAAACTGCTTTCAATACTGAAGCTTACCAGGATTTTTACATTTCTGAATCCAATTTGGATAGCTTAGGCCATACTTCATTAATGAACAATTCCACAGTCTGAATGGTTTAACAAAACAAATGTTTATTTCTTGCTCATATTACATATCCAATGTAGGTTACCAGGACACTTCTTATCATACTTACTCTGGAATAAAAAGGCTTATGAACATGAAAGTAAAAAGGGGTGCACCCTGAGATCTCCACTGAAAGACCACAGTTGATGGCCCAGGGGCCTCGGGGTTCCTCTGGCAGCATGGCCCCTGGCCCTGATGCTGCCCCTGTCCATAAACCATAATGGAGATCAACTCTCGGATACAAATGGATTGGACTTGGTGACACAGAGCAACCATATCCTGTGTGTATTTTATGGTTCTGTGCATCTATAGGATGTCATCCAACTGACCTCTTACTGGACACGGGGGAGAGGGTGGAGAGGAGGAGATAGGAGATTATTGGGAGGATATGACATGTACAGAACTGAGGAGTGTGCTGTCACTGGGGAGTGCAGTGGGAGCCACTCTTTGGTGGGTATGCAAATTCGTATGGGATTGTATAAAAAATAAATTATAAAAAGAAGGCTTATGAAGACTCCATTTTGGCATGTGCTTCCATGTTCCAGAGGGAAGGGAACTGAATGAACTTATCTCTTCCACTAAAGCTAACTATGCCTCTCTTTGCTCTGTAGTTCTCACTATCTGTATCCTCAAACCTTAGCTATAACATTGTTGACCTTATCTTATCTTCATAACTAGCCCTACATTTAATCCTATCTTTAGCCTTAACTCTATAATTAGTCATGACTGCAACTCTTCTCTAAACCCTAGCATAACCTCTAAGCTGGAAACCCTGGTGGTACAGTGGTTAAGTGCTTGCTATGTCTGCTAAATAAAAGATCAGCAGTTCATACCAACCAGGAACTCCTTGGAAACTCTGTGGGGCAGTTCTACTCTGTCTTATAGGGTTGCTATAGGGTCACCATGAGTCAGAATTAACTCAACAAAAATGGGTGGGTATGGTAACCTTTAACCTAGATCTCACCCTTCTGCCAATTCTAACCATACTCGAACTCTAAACCAGCTTTTCTCATTTGTTCTAACACTCCCTATGCTTAGGACTAACTCTAAACTTACTTCTAACCTTACTCCTAAGCAAAGGAAACCCTAATGGTGTAGTGCTTAAGTGCTATGGCTGCTAACAAAAAGGTCAACAGTTTGAATTCACTAGGTGCTCCTTGAAAACTCTATGAGGCAATATTATCACAAACCTAAGCAGAGTATATGCCACCTGCAACAAACAGCCAATCTTTGAGACAGGGATGAGATGAGAAGCAAGAGGTTTTATTATGTACCAGCACGGAGGGGATAGATTCCTCCAAAGTCTATCTCCCAAAAATGGAGACTAGCTGCAGATTTTATAGAAAAGGGGGATGAGGTTTTATTAGTCCTGGGAACTTGTAGAATGTTAATTATCTAGGCGGTCACTCCAATCACCTCCCAGATGTGTTGATCTCTTGTTATTTGGGGCTTGAAAGTGGTCTGGCCATCATGTAAGCTCCCATTCACAAGGCATATTCCTTTGTTTTACTTTTACATTCTCACTTGTTTTTCCCACAGTCCTAAAGAGAGCATAGATTAGTCCTAACTTGAAAGAAACTAAGGGAAACAATGGACTCAGTGCTTGGAGACACAAGAAGAAACAAAATGGTGCCAGTTATGCTCAACAGGTTGTTTTTCTCTGCCTGTTACAGCAGTTCTACTCTCACACTAATTATTTCCATTTTATTCTTGAAAACCCTTTTTTTTTGCAATAACCCTGTGAAGCCAAACTAGAAGACACAGAAGTAAACTTTATAACCTGCTCCCTGCTGCTTTGTTCCCTAACACCCTATCTTGTTATCGCTAATTTCATTATATTTATCATCTATAAGCACTGACAATGCACCAGACACAGACAGGCTTTGCTACATTTAATTTTTACAAGAACCCTATTAAAAAATAATAATAATAAAATTACCATCTAGTCAGTTCCAACTCATAGAGACCATATATATAAGACAGGAAAACAGCCCCATACAGTCCTCAAGAAGTGCTTGGTAGATTCGAATTACTGACCTGGTTGGCAGCTGTAGTGCTTAACCATGATCCTACCAATGTTATACGTAAATATATTGTTACATTTTAAATCTTCAGTGTTGTGGAGACTGAAGAGCAGAGAGGTAAAAGATCTTCACCTATGTCTGTGCCTTTATGTCAAGTCAATTGTGATTTATAGTAATCCCATAGGGTTCCCAAAGCTGTAATGTATATGGAAGCAGGCTGCCCCATCCTCCTACCGTGGAGCCACTGGTGGTTTTCAGCCACCAACTTTCTGGTTAGCAATGGATAAAAAGAGGCAGGGGTGGAACTGCCTGGTTGCAAAGCATGTGCTGTTCTCAGTCTAATGTGCTGGTCATTCCTAGTGTCCCACAGGCAAAACCAGCTTTTACAGAACAGAAAGTATGTGACATTTCAAAGTGCATCTTCCCAAGTATTACCACTTCAAAGCAGTGTAAGGAAACAGATGAGAGCGGGAGAAAATAAACAGCCTTTAAAATTCATTCACTCCTGTCTCTAAGATGTCATTCCTATTAATAAAAGTGACTGTGGGGGCTGGGCCAAGACGGTGGACTAGACAAATGTCTTTCTCAATTCTGTCTGAGAACTAAGGCCTGGAATGATAATTCAGTGGAGCAGTGTGGATATCCACAGAGCCCTAGGATCTGGCATACAGCTGTCAGATTGGACTAGGGACAAATAAGGGGGAAACTACCTCTCTCTAAGACAAGGCAGCAGCACACTGAGTCCTGCTTTTGCTGATTCATCACTTGGGAGGACTGCAGGTACTGACATCTTCTTTGTTATCCAGGAGGCGAGGACTGGGCAAGTGTGAGCTAACACGCTGGACTGCAATGCTTAAGTAAACAGCGTATAGTGCAGCAGAGACACTGTGCTTAGGACAGCCACAGTTTGAGATACTCGCTGCTGATTGCAGCCACCACTGCCCTCCACATTTAATAAACCCATCACTAAAGAAGAGATTGAAAAAGTCCTCAAAAAACTACAAAAAAATAGTCTGGTGGCTTTAATGGAGAATTCCACCAAACTTTTAGAGACGAGTTAACTCCAATACTAGTGAGGCTATTTCACAGCTTAGAAAGGAATGGAATACTCCCAAATGCATTCTACGAAACCAGCATAACCCTGATATCAAAGCCAGGGAAAGATCCCACAAAAAAAAGAAAACTACAGACCAATATCACTTATGAACCTAGATGTTAAAAATGTTCAACAAAATCCTAGCTAATGAAATTGAACAACATATCAAAAAATAATAATAATAAGTCATCATGATCAACTTGGATTCATACCAGGGATGCAAGGCTGGTTCAACATCAGAAAAACAGTTAAGGTGATCAACCACATAAATAGCATAAAGAATAAGAATCACCTGATTTTGTCAACTGATATGGAAAAGGCATTTGACAAAGTCCAAAATCAATTCATTCTAAAAACTCTCAGCAGAATAGGAATAGACGGGAAATTCCTCAGTGCAATAAGGAGCATCTATGCAAAGCCAACTGCCTACATGATCCTGCATGGAGAGAGACTGAAAGAATTTCCCTTGCGAACAGGCACTAGGCAAAGATGCCCACTCTCACCACTTCTATTTGACATCATAGTAGAGGTTCTAGACAGAGCAGTTAGGCAAGACAAAGAAATACAGAGCATCTGCATCAGCAAAGAAGTAAAAATCTCCCTATTTTCAGATAATATGATTGTATATGTAGAGAATCCTAAAGAATTCACAAGTAAACTGCTAGAACTAATAAAAGAGTTCAGCAAATATTAGGATATAAGATAAACATAAGTAAATCAGTAGGATTCTTTTACACCAACAAAGAGATCATCAAAGAGGAAATCATCAAATCAATACCATTTACTGTAGCCCCCAAGAAGATAAAATATCTAGGAATAAATCTAACTAGAGAAATAATAGACTTATACAGAGAGAACTACAAGACCTTACTTCAAAAAAACCAAGAGTCTTACACAAATGGAGAAATCTACTCTGCTCGTAGATAGGAAGACCTAACATTGTGAAAACAGCTATTTTACCCAAAGTGATCTACATATACAGTGACAAATTCTAATGTCATTTTTTAATGAGATAGAGAAACAAATCAGCTTTTTTTTTTAGAAAAGGAAGAAACTCCAGATAAGTAAAGCACTACTGAAGAAGAGGAATACAGTGGGAGGCCTCACACAGCCCAAGCTTAGAACCTCTTACACGGCCACAGTAGTCAAAAGAGCCTGCTACTGATACAAAGAGACACATAGACCAATGGACAGAATTGAAACTCCAGAGATCTCACCATCCTCTTCCAAACAGTTGATATTTGACAAAATGGATGTAGGACCTAAATACCTAATGTAAAATGATAAAGATCTTGCAAGAAAAAATAAGAGCAACAATGGAAGTTCTAATACACAGCTTAGATAGACTTCAAAATCTGACAAACTAAACACAATCAACTGAAGAGAAAATACATAAATGGAAACTTCTAAGGATCAAACACTTATGCTCGTCCAAAGACTTTATTAAGAGAGTTAAAAGACCACCCACAGAATGGGAAAAAAAAATTTGGCAACTACATGTCGGGCTGACTTCTCGTCTCTATAATCTATAAGGTACTGCAAAGTATCAACAAGAAAAAAGGAAATAACCCAGTTAAGTGGTGGGTGAAGGAGACAGACAGACACTTCACCAAAGAAGACATCCAGGCAGCCAAAACACACATGTGGAAATGCTCACAATCATTAGCTATCAGAGAAATACAAATTAAAACTTCAATGAAATACCATCTCACCACAAGGTCGGCCATAATCCAAAAAACACAAAACAACAAATGCTAGAGAGGCTGTGGAAAGATCCGAATTCTCCTACACCGCTGGTGGGTTTGCAAAATGCTACAATCTCTTCGGAAAGCAATTTGGCACTTCCTTAAAAAGCTAGAAATAGAGACACCATTTGGTCCAGTAATCCTACTGCTTGGAATATATCCTACAGAAACAAAGTCTGGTCACACAAACAGACACATGCACACAAATGTTTATTGCAGCACAGCCCACAATAGCAAAAAGATGGAAGCAACCTAGATGCCCATCAACAGATGAATGGATAAACAAGCTATGGTACATATATTCAGTGGAACACTATACAATGATAAAGAGCAATGATGATTTTAAGAAGCGTCTCATAGTAGATAGATTAGCGGGGGCGGGGTTGCAGGGATTATGGTTTCAGGGGACATCAAGGTCATTTGGCACAACTAGCCTATTGCTAAGAGACTCTTCTGCACTCCATCTTGGTGAGTGATGTCTAGGGTCTTAAAAGCTAGCAAGCTGCTGTCTGAGGTACACCAAATTATCCCAACTCATCTGGAACAAATGGTGACTGAGAACAACAAAGACCAAAGGAAAATAGAGCCCAGGAGACAGAGGGACCCATAAGAATCAGAGACTGTATCAACATGTGACCAAAAGAACCAGATGGTGCCAGCCACCACCAAAGACAGCCGTGATGGAGCACACAATGTTGAGTCCCCGGGGCAACATGAGAAAAAAGGGGCGCAGCTCAAGAACCCCACTAAAAGACAACAATTGAGGGTCTGTCGGCCTGGCAAATCCCATGGGAGCATAGCCCCTAGAAATGCAGCTGCACTTGTCTAGAAAACACTACGGAGGTCAACTCTTCAGACAAAAATGGACTGGACTTGGGGACACAGTGTGACCAGATGGTGTGTGTACTTTTTGGTTCTCTGCACTTACAGGATGCTGTCCTACCAGTCTCTTTTTAGATGGGAGAGAAGAGGATGGAGCAGGACAGGAGCTTGTTAAGAGGATACAAGTATAGAATGAAAAGAAGGTGTGTACTGTCACCAGGCAAGGAACTGCAGATAGCTGGACATGCAAAATTATTTGGATTCTATAATTTCACTTAATCACAATTTTAAAAAAAGTGACTGTGTATACTCCACTGTGAATCTGTATTATGAGAAGGCTCTTCACTGAAGAGATTGAAAGTGAGGCAAAGATTAAACAAATAGCTCCTAACATGAGATTTACAGTGACAAAACCACTACCAACACCACTAAAGACACCTCTTTCAGAAATGACTTGTTTATGCTTAAGATGAACAAAGGTGTGTATTAGTTTCCTACAGCTGCCATAAAAAATCACCACAAACTCAGAAATTTATTCTCTCACACTTCAGGAGGATAGAAGTACCAACTCAAGGCATCAGCAGAGCCATACTCCCTCCAGACACTGTAGGGATGGGTTCTTCCTGATTTCTTTCAGTTTCTCATGGTTCCTGGTGTCCTTTGACTTGTGGTAGCATTATTCCAATTTCTGCCTCCTTCACATTGCCTTCTTCTCTGGGTCTGTGTGTACCCTTCTCCTCTCATAAGAGCATCATTCACTGGATTTAGTCCTTACCCTAGATCCAGGATGATTTCATCTTGAGGTCTTCTACTGATAACATCTGTAAAGACCCTAATTCCACTGCTCAGAATATATCCTACAGAATCAAGGCCATTCACACCAACTAATACATACAGACGAATGTTTATTGCAGCACAGTCCACAATAGCAAAAAGATGCAGTTAACCCAGATGCCCAACAACAGAAGAATGGATGGGCAAACTGTGGTATATATACTTAGTGGAACACTATGCATTGATAAAGAACAACAATGATTTTCGGAAACATCTCATAACCTGGTTGAGCAGAAGTAGTCAGAAACAAAAGGACAAATATTGTATGAGATCCTATGATAAGAATTTAAAAACTGACTCATGCATAGAAGAAAAGACTCTCTGATGGTTGCAAGGGTGGGGAGGGAGGGAGGGTGAGAGGGGGAGGGCTTAGATTAGATAGCTGATAGAAATTTTGCTGGGTGAACTACGAGACAGCACACATTAGAAGATCAATATTAATTGGACTTCAACATAACATGATTACTCCTCTCATCTTAATCCAATATTACAAGGACAGAGTAGCTGGGGCAGGGGGCTGTGGACTATGTTCCAAGGGGAAACCAAGGTCAATTGGTACAACTAGCATTTTGCTAAGAGAGCCCTCTGCATGCCACATTGGTGAGTGGTGTATGGGGTCTTAAAAGCTGCCATCCGAGGATACAGCAAACGGTCCCAACTTAGCATGAACGGATGATCACCAAGGATCAAAACGATATGGGGGAAGAGAACCCAGAAGAAAGAGAGAGCCACGCGAGTGGTTGACTACATCAACTTGTGAGCAGAAAAACTGGGTGGTGCCCGGCCACCACCAGTGATGGCCATGATGGAGATCACGAAGTTGAGTCTCACTGGTAACACAAGAATAAAACGGGGTGCACTCTGAGAGCTCCACTAAAAGACCACAATTGAGGGTCCACGGGCCTCAGAGTTCCCCTGGAAGCATGGCCCCTGAACCTGATGCTGCCCCTGTCCATAAATCATAATGGAGGGTAACTCTCGGAAACAAATGGGTTGGACTTGGTGACACAGAGCGACCATATCATGTGTTCACTTTATGGTTCTGTGCATCTATAGGATATCATCCTGCTGGTGTCTTACTGGAGGAAAGGGAGTGAGTGGAGACGAGGGGATTAGAGATTTTCGGAGGGTAAGACATGTATGGAGTAGTGAGGAAGAGTGTGCTGTCACCAGGAAGGGAAAGCAGTGGGAGCTGCATATAGGTGGGCATGTGATTTATATGGGAATATACATTTTCACTCAATCATAATTAAAAAAAAGAGTGCTTTTGAAGTATAATCTACATGCTTAGCAATGGTGTCAGGAGTAGGACTGGTTACTAACAGGCATGGGAAAAATTTGGAAGAGATGGAAATATTCTAAAACTGGTTTCTGGCACTGGCTGCACAACTCTTATCAATCTCCTAAAAATCACTGAATTCTCTAATTACAATTTTGATAGCATTTTGAGTGGATACACTGTGAACAATCTGTTAAAGCAAGTGATGAATCCAAACATGCCATGCCAGAGTTTTCCACACCCCTTGAACAAACAACAGCCCGTATTGCTACTGGAGCTTCATGGCATGGGATCTCTTATCTAGGTGGAAACTAAAGGTTTTGGTTAAGCCTGTTGATTTCTCCAGAACATTTGTGCATTTTTTACCTACCCCTTGCCATGGAAACCATGGTGGTGTAGTGGTTAAGTACTACAGCTGCTAACTAAAAAGTTGGCAGTTTGAATCCACTAGGTGCTCCTTGGAAACTCTATAGGGCAGTTGTATTCAGTTCTATAGGGTCCCTGTGAGTTGGAGTCAACTCTATGGAAACGGGTTTTGGTTTGAGGCTGCTATACAACAGCCTACAGGGATTTTATAGCCCATTCAATTTCCTCCTGGTTCTGTTGTTCCAATTCAGAAATAGCTTCCCGGGCTATGTGGTTTTAACAATTGGAGGGAGCCAAAATGCCTTGAAAGTACCCCTACAATGGCAGCTGAGAAGCACATGCCTGTGCAGCTGCCCGTATTTTCAGTCCCTCCTCCAGTCCTTCTAAAATGATATCAACGTCAAAAAGACATTGCCTCAACAGAATGACATGAGTTATTCTTTTGTTCTTGGCATATACTTTAGGAAAATGTTGGCTCCTTTCTCTGCCACAAGTCAATCAGTAGTATTTCTGCCGTCAAATGGAAGCCATTTTCTTCTGGATGATCGAAGAAGAATAAAAATATCTTTAAAGACAATTGCCATCATGACCCTATAGGATGGCTGGTGGATTTGAACTGCCAGCCTTTTGGCTAGCAGCTATAGCTCGCTGTAACCTCAACCACTACACCACTACGACTACTAAGAAGAAGAGAAAAACACATAAAGATTATTTACGTATTACTTGCCAGTTAAGGTCATTGGCTTTACACAGAAGTCTTCCCTTCATTAATCTTTACCCGTAAAAAAATTCCTCCAAACTTTCTAGCTCACCCTTCTGTCTACATTCTTTGACTGATAATTCACTATTTATGTAATACTCAAGGATAAGACTTCTGGATTCTAGCCTACACATCTAAGTATTTATTTGAGGTATGAGGTAATCTCTCAAATTCGTGCTTCAAAAGTCATAGGTAAATCTAATCCTACTCAAACTCTTGTTAGTCTCTGAGGAGTATGATTTCAAGAGCCTGGAGAAATCTAGAAGAAAGGGTTTCTGGATATCATCAGTTCTTAGCACTAAGAGATACTAGGGTTACATAGATCAATACCTGATTTTCCTTTGTATATAGGGATCTGGTAAAGAACAGGCTTTATCTGGTAAAGAACAATCTCAGGGGGAGGGATACATATTGAATTTCAAGCCTGAAGATGGAGTGCCTATTACCTAGGGTACAGTTCTAGAGGAACAGAAGGCAAAGATCAAATAATTATCATACCAAGACTATAGTTGTCCTAGAAAAAGTAGAGCTTCCTGCTGTTTATTTTTCTGCAATATAAATTATCAATATTGATTAAAGCAGGAAATCTGAAAAGATCAATAATATTGACCTTTGAAGAGACAAATACAACTGGAAATGTCCAAGAATAGGGTCTTTCACACTTACTCTAAAATTTGTGACATTTTTTCTTACACTATGTAATTTTTCCAAACAATAGAAAAACAAAACCACTGCTATCAGGAAAATTCCAACTCATGGCAATCTCATGTATTACAGGATATAATTGTTCCAGAAAGTCCTCTTGGTTATGATTTTCACAGGCCATCCTTCTGCAGTGCCGCTGGGTGGGTTCAAACCACCAACCTTTAGGTTAGTTGTTGAGCACAATTTTACAGTAGGCTAAAATAAAATTCTGATCAATTATACATTTCTATATAAAACTGCAAGCTATAAAGTTCCAAGCAACTAAAGGTGAATAATTTTATAGTCTTGAAATATAGAAGAATCTGCTAATTCTGACTCAAAAAGCAGAAAGCTAGTATATCAATTTATTTATTTTATTCATTAAAATTATGTATTGAGAGCCTACTAAATACCAAGCAAGGTACCGGATACTGAGGCTAAAATGATGGCTTATGAACAGATACAGTAATAACCCTAACTGGGCTTATATTCTAGCAAAGAAGGCATATACCAATCAAAAAGAATACAAGCAGAGTATTTTACAGTAGCTGTGTGAGGCGCTAGGTAGACCCTCTCCCCAGGAAAGTTACCATTTTCATTTAACTTGTGAAAATTATAAAAATCAACCATTTGAAACCACTAGAAATTGACCTGTGAGTTCACAGCAAACTACAAAATGTTTATTTAAACAATATACTATATTTGGGTTAAAAAACAAAACAAACAAAAAAAAAGCAACATCCTGTGACATTTGAGTCAAGATCTCTTCTTACCCTGTCTCAGCTTCATGTGACATATTTAAAAGAAAAAAACTGCCTTCTAGTTGGTTTTGACTCACAGAGACCCTATAGGACAGAGTAGAAATGTCCCATACAGTTTCTGAGGAGCACCTGGCGGATTTGAACTGCTAAACCTTTGGTTAGCGGTCAAGCTCTTAACCACTGCACTACTAGGGCTCCTCTTGTTATATACGGAAGCTCTGTTCTGGGGAGTGTGGCCAAAGAGATGGAGACTCCCTTTTCTCCCGGGTCTGTTCTATGTCTCCAGCTTCAATCTGGGAGGGACAGGCCGTCAGCATCTCTCACCTTGCCACTGCCACCCCCAGCCCGTGAAGCTCTGTTCTAGATGGGCGTGGCTGGGAAGACTGAGCTCCCTTCTCCTGTGCAGTTGCTATCCATGGAGCTGAGGCTCTATCCCAAGAGTGGCAAGCTGAGAATACTGAGACCCTCAATTGCCCCCCTCTTAACTCCTGTTTGTAAAATGAAAGTTCCATATGGAAAGAAGCTCGTCAAGAAGACTGAGGGCTACTATTCGGCTCAGCTTCAGCTCATAGAGCAAGCCAACCCCCAACTCTCATTTATAAGGCAAAGGTATCACTCAGGGAGAAGCAGGCCACAACTCTCCCCCTCAGCTCCAGTGGGGCACTGCCAAGGATCCACCAAGGAGGAGAGGCATGCCGTAAGTACTGGCGGCCCTAAAGCTCTGCCTGAGAGTGCTGATGTGGAGAAAATCATTCCAAAAGGCACTGCTTAAAGCAGTAATGATCTTCTTGTTACATGCTATTGAGTGGATTCTGACTCAGAGCCTCCCTATATGACAGAACATAACTGCTCTATAGGGTTTCCTAGGCTGTATTGTTCACAGAAGAGATTGCTGGGTCTTTCCTCCTGTTGAGTGGCAGACAGTGGTCAGCAACCAAGTAAAAGCTGTTTTCTTGATGCAGTTAGTAGCAACCGCAACAGCAAACGCAGTAAACCAGGAAGATATTTAACAGAGAGAACCAGGAAAAGACATAATTTGCTATGATCACACCAATCCTTGCAGGTCTAAAAAGCTCCACACACATGCTAAACTACATGCACTCGGGAGTATTTCTTTATCTTTGTTCTGAGCTACAACTTCCTGTTCTCCACACAAGTCTTTTTCCATAGCCTTGTCTAACACATCACAGAAATTTTTGAATGACAGCAGCAGTTTTTCTGACTGACAACACAGATCACAGCAGAGGATCTGAATTCTAACGTGTCATTCTCAGGTTAGTTGGAAGAATTAGTTATTTCTTTATCACATGAAAAGATACCTCGTTGTTGGCGTGGAGCATCTAGGATATTGCAAAGGCCTTGGGAGAGCGGTGCCACTGAGCAGTTTCTATTAACTTGGTACAGCCCGACATCCTTCCACAAGCATGGTAATGGTGATGTTAGTTAAAAGATTAGGGAGCCTGATTTGTATTTTTTAGCTGACATTATGGTAAAGTTGTCTAGAAGAAGGGTGCCAGATGTTTGGACAGAAGTGCAATTTCAGTGCTTGCCACAGGCATCTTTTTCCACAGACCCTGGTAGTGTAGTAGTTAAGTGCTACAAATGTTAACCAAGAGGTCGGCCGTTCAAATCCACCAGGTGCTCCTTGGAAACACTATAGGGCAGTTCTACTCTGTCCTATAAGGCCACTATGAGTTAGAATCAACTGAAAGGCAGCAAGTCTTGAGGGGCACCACTGGTGATACTGGATTAATAGAAACTCCTCATTGATGCCACGCGCCCAGGGCTGGTACGATATCTACATATCTGCCATACCCAAATTACACCTCTGGGGACATGCTGTTCACAGGCATTGAAGGAATTACCTGGTTTCACCTTACAACAAGCAAGAATCGTATGTCATGCCAGACAAGAGGCATGTTTCAGCATATTTCTCCTTGTTACTTAAGTGTCAACAACAAGAGAAATGACTGAAACACTCCAGAGTTGTGATTCTCAAATACCTGTCTACGAAATGGTGCAGGGTCAGTGGTGGTGTATTGACCAGAGCAGTTTGTTTTAAAACAAAACTGGATTCCTAGGCTGCAACTCAATCACTTAGTGCAGGAGATACTCATTTAGTAGGTTCAGGTGGGGCCCAGGAATTTGTGTTTCAAAAAACTCTCCTTTTTCTTATTGAGGTCAGAATACTATAGCTAATAAAAACCCAAACAGAACCCACTGCTGTGGAGTAAATTCTGACTCACAACAGCCCTGTAAGACAGAGTAGAACTGCCTCATAGAGTTTCCAAGGAGCACCAGGTGGATTCAAACTGTTGACCTTTTGGTTAGCAGCCGTAGCACTTCACCACACTGAAAATAAAACACTTAGGAACACAGCCCTATTCTTCCAATGGACAATGAAAATATAGTCAAGCTTCCAATCTGGAGATGAAAGTCTGCTCCAACAACTTGATCAGATCAGGATGAAACATCTAACAACAGTGACATTGTTGGTTTCCCAATGCAATGGCCCAAAGCTGAAAGTCAGCAATAACACACTCGTGTTCAGGGTCAACTATGCTTTCTTCCCAACACTACATTTTTTTTAATTTTTTAATTGTGCTTTAGCCATAAGTTTACAGCCCAAATTACTTTCTCATTGACAGACGTATACACAGATTGTTTTATGATATTATTTGCAATCCTTGCAGTGTGTTAGCACTCCCCCGGGATTCCCTGTGTCCAAAACATCTTTCTATCTATCAGCATGGTATGTTTTCACATTTATGTATGTCTCTTTCAGTTTCTTGCAATTGCATTTTGTAGTCTTCTTTATCTAAAGGTCTTTTATGTCCCTGGTTAGATACATTCCCAATTATTTTATCTTTTTAGAGACTGTTTTAAGTAGCATTGTTTTCTTGATTTCCTTTTCAAAGTTCTTTTTATTGGCATATAGGAATCCAAATGAGTTTTGTATGTTGATCTCATATCTCTCTCCTCTGCTGAATCTTTGTACTAGTTCCAGTAGTGTTTTTTTTTTTTTAATGGGTTTTCTATGTATAATATCATATCATACACAAATAGGAGCAGTTCAACTTCTTCATTACCAGTTTGGATGCCCTTTGTTTTTCTCACCTTATTACTCTAGTTGAGACTTCTAGCACAATGTTAAATACAAGTGGTGATAAAAAGCATTCTTTTCTTGTTCCATTTCTCAGGATGAATGCTTTCAGCCTCTCTCCATTGAGAATAATGTTGGCTGTTGGTTTTGTATAGATATTCTTTATTATGTTGAGGAATTTTCTTTCTATTCCTATTTTATTGAGGGTTTATATCGGGTATGAGTGTCAGACTTTATCAAATACCTGTTCTACATTGACTGAGATGACCATGTGTTTCTTTTGTCTGTGTGGTGGATTATGTTGATCGATTTTCTAATGTTGACATACCTGGTATGAATCCCACTTGGTCCTGGTTTGTTTGTTTCTTTGTCGTTTCTTTGTTTTTAATGATGCTGAATTCTGTAACTTAGCATTTTGATGAGAATTTTTGCATCTATACTTATGAGTAATATTGGTCTGTAGCCTACTTTTATTCTTTTTCTTTTTTGTGTGATGTCTTTGTTTGGCTTTGGTATCAGGGTTATGCTAGTTTCATAGAATTAATTTGGGAATATCCCTTCCTTTTCTATGCTCTGAAATAGTTTGAGTAGTGCAGACATGCTCTTCTCTGAGTTCTTAGTAAAATTCCCCAGTGAAGCCATCCAGGCCAGAACTATTTTTTATTGGGAATTTTTTGTTTATTATTATGTCTTCAATCTCTTCTCTTATTGTGGATTTGTCCAGATATTCTATCTTAGTTTGTGTTAGTTCAGTTAGGTAATGTGTATCTAAAAATTTGTCCATTTCCTCTGGGTTTTCAAGTTTCTTGTAGTACAATTTTTCATAGTATTCTGTTATGGTCCTTTTTATTAAAGTTGGGTCTGTTGTAGTGTTCCCCAACTCATTTTGCTTTCATGTTATTTACTTCTCTCTTGTTTTTCTTTTGTGACTTTGGCTGATGGTTTCTCAATTTTGTTGATCCTTTCACATAACCAACATTTGGTCTTGCTGATTCTTTCTACTGATTTTTCTGTTCTCTGTTTCATTTATTTCTGTTCTAATCTTTATTATTTCCTTTCTTCTGGTGGCTGTGACTTTCTTTTGCTGTTCTCTTGCTCTTTGTTCAAATTGTATGGTTAACATTTTGATTTTGGCAAGTTCTTTTATTTATGTACATGTTTATTGCTATAAATTGACCTCTGAGCACTACCTTTGCTGTATACCTCAGATGTTGGTATGCTGTGTTTCCATTCTCATTTAATTCTAGGAATTTTTTATTTATTCCCTCTTTTGTTTCTTCTGTTACCCAGCTATTTTTAAGCAAGGTGCTATTCAGTTTCCTATACTGATATTTTTCATACTTTTCCTGTTATTGATTTCCATTTTTTGGCATTGTGATAAAAGGGAATGCTTTGTATCATTTTGATGTTTTGGATTTTGTTGAGGATTGCTTTGTGATGAAAAATGTGTTCTATTCTGGAGAATATTCTATGTGCATTGCAAGACAATGTATGCTTTGTTGCTGTTGAGTTGAATATTCTATACACGTCTGTGAGGGCAAGTTGGTTGATGTGGCCTTTAGACCTTCCGTATCTTTGTTGAGTTATTAAATACCCTTGGCTTATTTAAATTTACTTATTTATTAATAATACACAATGGTTAAAGGCAACATTGTATCCTGGATGAGCTCCTCGAGCAGAAAAAGAACATTAAGTAAAAATAAGGAAATCTGAATAAAGTATCAAAAAAAACCACTGCTGTCAAGTCGAGTCTGACTCATAGTGACCCTAGAGATTACAGTAGAACTGCCCCATAGAGTTTCCAAGGAATGCGTGGTGGATTTGAACTGCCGACCTTTTAGTTAGCAAACATAGCACTTAACCTACTCCACCACCAGGGTTTCTGAGTAAAATATGGATTAAGTTAATAATAACAGGTCAATATTGGTTCCTTAATCATGACAGATGTGTCATACTGACAGATGTTAATAACAGAGGAAATTAGATGTGGGTTTATGAAACCCTAGTGACAAAAATCTCTACTGTGGAATTTACTAGCTATGTCATCAGGCAGATTCTTAAATTTTGCTAATATTTACTTTGCTCCTTTATAAAATGAGAAGACAAATAACAACCCCACATATCTTACAAGTTTTAGGGAATATAAAATGAATATGTAGATTTAAACTCTTTGTAAATTGTACCTTACTATACGTATAGATATTTAAAACCCTGATGGCACAGTGGTTAAAGAGCTATGGCTGATAAACAAAAGGTCAGCAATTCAAATCTACCAGCCACTCCTGGGAAACTTATAGGGCAGTTCTATTCTATTCTATAGGGTCACCATCTTAGTCATCTAATGCTGCCTTGACAGAAATACCAAAGTGGATGGCTTTGAAAACAGAAATTTATTGTGTCATAAGCTACAAGTCCAAGTTCAGGACATCAGCTCCAGGGGAAAGCTTTCACTGTTGGCTCTGGAAGAAGGTCCTTGTTGTCAATATTTCCATGGATTGGGAGCTTCTGAAGTGCAGGGACTTCAGGTCCTTTCCAAAGGACATGCTCTGCCACAGGCACTACTTCTTGATGGTATGAGGTCCGCAAATCTCTCTGCTAGCTTCTCTCCTTGTGATCTTTGTCTCTTCAGTTTCTGCTACCTAAGGCCTCCCAGCCCCGGCCTCACACCCTGCATCTGCCCTGCTGGGACAAGTGTTCCAAAGTTCTGTAGCTCCACCAACTTTGGTGCTTAGAGATACTGTATTCTGCCAGAAAGCCTCCTGCATGCAGGACTCAGCTCTCTTGATCCATGGCTCAGCTCCTCTTTCTGATGCTGCCCATCCACTGCTGTTTGTTTCTTACCATCTACACCTTCTTTGGTGTTAACATTTCTCTTTGATTTTTTTCTGAGTCTTTCATCCATTCACAGTTTCAAAACCACTTCCACATTTCAGGTGTCTGTTAGAACAACACCCCACCACTTGGTTCCCTAGAGAAGCAAAACTAGTAAAGTTCATAAATACACATGCAAAGATATTCATATAAATGAAACAGCTCACACAGTTATAGAGGCTGAAATGTCCCAAGTGCTAGATAGGAATCCAAGCCTCACACAGCTGTGGAAGTTGGCTAACTGAAGGTAAGCAGTCTAGAGAGCAAGGTTCCTGATCACAGGCTACGAAGTTCAGGGAATCCCAAAACGGCAAGTGAGACTTCAAGGTTTCTCCAGATTCATATAGCTGCAGGGACTGGTGAACCCAGGACTCTTACTGTGAAGATTGATGGATCTAGCAGCTGCCGTGCTCTTGTCTTCTGACATCTGGTTCTTGAGACTTGAGCTAGCAGCTCCTAAGATTCCTGCACCATCTTCACAATTGTTGTTATGCTTGAGTCCACTGTTGAAACCATTCTGTCAGTCCATCTCATTGAGGGCCTTCCTCTTTTGTGCTGACACTCTAGTCCACCAAGCATGATGCTCTTCTCTAGGTACTGATCCCTCCTGATAACATGTCCAAAGTATGTGAGACATAGTTTTGCCACCCTTGCATATAAGGTTATACTTCTTCCAAGACAGATTTGTGCACTGATGAAAGGTATAACATTCTTTTAAAATATATATACATATACATGTATATATACATGTAAAGTAAGAATTGACTGTTCGGAAGAAGTATTTTGAAAGACCTCTAGGAGTAACCAATGAATCTCCACGATGCCTATCAAAGAACAGAAATCAGTCCCTTAAGTGGTCTTCTGAGGAATGAGTGCGCACATAAATGTTAGACCCTTTTTATCTGAGCACTTAGATAAGCTCCTACAAAGATATTTAAGGCTAGAAACTAGGGTATAACTACAGAGAAAAGAAATTGAACGTGATATCAGGAGCTCTGGTGGCACAGTGGTTAAGATTTCGGCTGCTAACCAAAAGATTAACAGTTCAAATGCACCAGCAGCTCCTAGGAAATCTTATGGAGCAGTTCTACTCTGTCTTATAGGGTTAACATGAGTTGGAATCGGCTTAACAGAAATGGGTTTGGGTTTGTTTTGTTTTTATGGCAGATATTCAGAATGCAAAAGACGAAAAGCTAGAAATTTTCTGGTATGTAGGGAAGTAAGGGTATGGTAGCCTGTACTTAGCTTGCCCAAGAAAGCCAAGCCAGCCAAGTGCCCAAGAAAGGTCTTTAAAAAAATAAAGTGTCTAAAATGGGCTTTTTAGTGGAATATTGTGTGCCCTTCCCATGCTCCCATAATGCCAACACAAATCACAATATGTTTGAACGTCTTGTGAAAATCAGAACTGGTGCTGAGCTATATACTCTATTGGACATGGGACTGAGTCAGTGTCAGCACACATGGACTTGAGAACAGTTGAAGACTAAGACATAATAATATTTATATTTGCTAAGTTACTAAGTGATATTCTACTTCATGTATCATCTTGACAACTTGATCAATTTATCTGTTCCTGACAGTACATGGCATGCCTGAACTATGTAAAGTTCATATTTGTCCTATGCGGTAAAAGATTATTTTTTTTAATTATCCACAGTCCGTTAGTGAGAGATAATCCAGTAAGGCATCCCTTTCTTGGTAAACAGAATCTTTCTAAGTTGTAGTCACACTTTTATGCATGGGATCCAATGCAGCAAGTCTCACCATCTCTTATGAAAGTAATGACCAAGACAGAAAGTTTTACCATGTTTTATGAAAATAGCCCCCTTAAACTTCAGTCTCAAAATTTCTCACCTTAGGAGTTCAATCTAGTCCATGTAGCTGACCAGGGAGGGGACAGCTATGATTTTTCTTCTATCACCATTGTCTTCATCTCTCCCTAGAATACTTGTTCCCATTCCAAAAGTCCTCTGGTCAGCTCTATTTAAAAAACAAAATCACCTATACAAATAACTGGAACAAAAGATAAGGATGAGGTGGGGCCAAAATGGCAGACTAGACATATGTCTCCTCAATTCTCTCTGAGAACAAAGGCCTGGAATGACAACTGAATGGAACAGCATGGACATCCAGGGAGCACTGGGGTCTGGCATAGAGTTGTCAGATTTGACTAGGCACCAGTAATGGAGAAAACTACCTCTCTCAAAGATGAGGCAGTGGCCACTGAGTCCCGCTTCTGGTAACTCACCATTTTAGAGGACTGCAGGTACTGACACCTTCTTTGTTATGTGGTAGGCAGGCACTGGGCAAGAACCAGCAAATATGCCACACTGCATTGATTAAGTAAACAGCATACAATGCAGCAGAGAGACTGTGTGTGGTATAGCCACATATTGAGAGCCTGGCTGCTGACTAAGCCCCTCCACACTCTCTTCTCTGAGCTGCACCATGAATTCTGCTGTTTCATGCCAGAAAGGGCAGCTCAGCCAGGACACTATCTTGGTTGGCTGGGAGGCAGAGTCCCCCAGCTGGAGGCCTTACCTGCAGCTAGTTCTCAAGTGGAGCAGCAGCCCCTGTCTGGTAAGTGCTTCTCCAGAAATAAAGCCGTGTTTGAGACAATTTGTATCTAGATTTATGGGTGGGGCCTGGCAAAGGATGGCATGAAGGCCCCTTCCTACTTTGAACCATGTCATAGCATCTGGGGACAGCCTATGAGGTGCTTTCATTGTCAGCCAGAAGGTGGGACCACCACACCTGAGGGACTTTTTCCAGCAGCTGTTGGACATCTCCTCACTCAGCAGTAAATTACGTTTTTAAAATAAGACCACCTGGAGAACTGACTGCTGAGAGGCCCAGTGGCATCTCCTCCACCCTTCACTGATCCACATCATAGGGTTAGCTGACAGCTCTCCAGTGACTCCACAAGTAGGGCACAGTCTTTGCCCGCCAGGAGCAACGCCTGCCACCCCGGAGGGTCCACCTGGGGCCAGTCACTAGAGCACACAGAGATGGCTAGTCACCAAACCCTCCTCTTAGAACTATGCCTCAGGTCCTGTTGAGGTAACACCAGAGAAATGGAACAGCTTCTAGATAGCCTGAAGACAACAGTCAATTGCTAACCATTGAAAGAGGCAGTCTACCATGGCTCCGGCAAACTCCCAAAACAAAGAATCAAAACATTTCCCGGATGAAAAAGCCTTTCTGAATCTATCAGAGGTCGAGTACAAAAGAATTATATAAACAGCCCTCTTAGAGATTAAGCAAAATACAGCAGAACAAAATAAAAATTAAGTGAGCTATTTGAACTGATGGAACATCAATGATCTGAAATCCAGCAGATCAATAACAAAATTACAGAATTAGACAATTTAATCCAAAGCCAAAAGAGCAGAATGGAGGAGCTGGAAGTCAGACTTAGTGACCTTGAGCATAGAGAAGGTGACACCAGCATTTATGAGGAGAAATCAGAGAAAAGATGTAAGAAAACTGAAGAAGAATTAAGAAACACATGGGATTCTATTAAGAGGAATAATCTAAGATAAACAGGAAGGGATAGATGAAAATACAAAGAGTAATGATGTAGAGTTGCTGACAGAAAACTTCTCTGAAATTATGAAAGAGAAGAACATAGACATTCAAGGTGTGTATCAAATGCCACAAAAACTACACCCCAAAAGAAAGATACCAAGACATATTATAATCAAGCTTAATAAAATGAAACCTAAACAAAGGCTCTTAAAGGCAGCGATGCTGAAAGCAAAGCTAATATTCAGAGGGAAATCCCGTAGGTTTTTGACTGACTTTTCCACAGAAATGATGTTGGCAAGTAAACAGTGGGATGACACATTCAAAGCTCTGAAAGAAAAAAACTTCCAACCAAGAATTATATGTCCTGCAAAATTGTCTTTCAAATATGACAGTTTAGTTAAGACATTTGCAGATAAGCAGAAGCTTAGAGACTTTGTCAAAACCAAACCCAAACTATACAAAATACTGAAAAAAGCTCTTAGAAAAACAAAAAACATTAAGTGTATACTTAAGCAGGCAATGCAAGACACAGCATCTAGAATCTGACTTATTTAGGGAGTCACAAAGCTCAATCAAAACTACAATGTTAAAAGAAGGGAACCAGTGATCATAATAAGAAAACTATGACACCATCACACTAAAAAGAGGAATATATTGCAGTAGTTATAACCCTTTCAGACGCAGAAGAAATTAAAAAGATATGCAGAAGTTAAAGTCTGGTTTAAGCTTTGAATAATAAGGGGGATCACAGAGGTAGCCACAAAGAAAAATAACAATGTGACGTATCAAAACAAGAAGCATAACACAGGAGTCTCAACAAACACAAAACAAACACTGAAAAAGATGAAAAATCAGACCATAAAGAAGAACGACCCAGAACACAATACTAATAGCAACATAGAAAATATCAACAACACAAAAATGAGGACACCAAAATGACAGCACTAAACACATATCTATCAATAACTACACAGAACATAAATGGACTGAACACTCCAATAAAGAGACAGCAAGTAAACATAGTGGATCAAAAGACACAACCTGTCAATATGTTGCTTACAAGAAAAACACCCAAGACACAAAGATATGAAAAAAACTGAAAATCAAACGATGGAAAAATATATACCAAGCCAACAACATACAAAGAAGAGCAGGAGTGGCAATACTTGTCCGAGACCCCACCCGTCCAGCAGGTAGAAAACAGACACATGGACCACCACACGCGGTTTCAAGATCCTTCTTCTACTTTATTTCCTGGTCACACGGCTTAAATAGTGTTGCCTGCTGTATTCTGATAGGGCAAACAATATCCAATCACAGGGGGGCTTGCTTAGTCTCCAGGCAAAGCCTTACACTGGGCAGGCCATCAAGCGGGGTAAACAAGGGTGTGGCCCTGCAGCACGACGCCATTTTGCAGGCAGCGAGATCTAAGGCTTACAGGAGGTATGTGGGCCATGGCTCCCAACATCTCTCCCTTATACATTTAAATAAATGAAGCGTGTGCTTGAAGTGCCTGGCTTAGGTCATTCTTGGCTGAGGCGTCTCTTACCCGTCATGGGGAGAGTCCGCAGCGAAAGGCGGAATCCCTGTCTTAGGTTGATGACACCCCCAAAGAAGGTTGCCCATCATTGACTGCCTTCAAGCATTTGTAGCCAGACCCCTGGGCTAGAAGAGGGATCTCCGATCCCAGCAATTCCCTGTACTAACATGGTATTTTGCGCCTGCTGTCAAGCACGCATTCTTCTAAGATGAGACACAATCAGTATGATGGCCAAAAGGCATACCCCAAACATGGCCCCCGTCCCGGCCCAGTTTTTCACAAGCGTCATGGCGTTGGAGAGCCACGATAGGAGGGATTGAGCAACGCTAACATCTACCTGGGTGGAATTGACACGAGTGATTTCTGCACGCAGTTGGGTCATCAAAGTCTCCATCTCAGCAGTCCAGTTGTTCCTCAGGTATATTGATAACTGGCGAGAAAGATACGCAGCTCGAGAATGATTCTGAAAAGGCACAGACGCGACACACAAACTGCTAAAGTGCCACTCACAGCCTAGCTGTATGACCTGCACTAACGAGTCAATCTGCTCTTGTACTAAATCTATGCGCTGGTTCAAGATGTGGATGGCACCCAGCACGTGTCCATCAATTCGGCCTTGGGCAGATAGAGCAGCAGTCATCCCTTCGGCCAAAGAGTTGACAGTGGCTGCGGTGGAGACAGTCTGCGTGAGGGCCACGGCAGCAGTGGCAGCGGCCGCGACTGAAGCGGTGACAGCGGCTACAATGGCGGTGGTGATTCCAAAATCTCGTTTACTTCTCCAAAGTACCTCCGGGGATGGTGACTGCACCGGCCAGGGGACGTAGCGCGGCAACCTGGTCACTAGAGCTGTAGGGAAAATAGATGCATTCCAGCAGAGAGAATAAAAGCAAGTAGAATTTGTACAAACAACCGAACTTTCTTTGGAGTTATTAAAAAGGAGAAACATAAACGGAGGCTGAAGGCATACAGGTGTCGGGGAAAAAGTTAAGTTGGAATTAGACTCAAACTGATTCACAGAGGTTTCAAAAATCTCGGACTCATTCCAGCGAACACTAGCATTCTTAAGTACCCCGCCCGTGATCATAGACATGGCGGTAATATCTGTACAGCTGCTATTAACACCACAGAGGAGCCAGACGTCAAAGGGGTTGGTGGGTGAAACCTGAGTGGGGCTTTGCCAGGTATAGTTGCACCCAGGAGACATCTGATTCACCATAGTCCCAATGTTTGGGGAAAAGGTGAAGTAGGGTTTCACCGCCCACTGTAGGCGATGACTTTGACAACCTGTCCATAACTGTGGCCAATCTCATGTACTTTTGCAATATGGGGCCCAGCGAGGCTGTGAAGGCGGGTTAGTGCCATATTTGGAAATCATAAGGGGAATGCGACCCTGCAAGAGGGTGCCGTTGGCGGTGCTATTTCTTGGCGTGTCAAACCACCCTGCTGACATATTATACAAGGTGACACAGGAGTTGTCATCAAGTGCCAAGTCCGACAAATTGTGGGATACTGTAAAGCAGAGGAGGCCTCGCAGAGTGATGTTGATAGGACGGGACTCTGGGCTAATTTCAGAATCTAGCTTAATGGCAGGGAGTTGTAGGCTATGATCGGTGGTGAAAAAGCGAGGCAACAAAGGGGAGGTATGATGTACAGGGATAGGAAGAGGCAGGACATCCAACAATCCCCATCTATACTTATCCTGGGATTGTCCCATCCATGTTATGATCGTCACCAGCAGCAGGAGGATCAAGGATTTCCTCTTCATCTTGCTTATGTGCGATGGGGCGGACCAGACGCTCTGGGATCCAAACGGGGTCCTGTGCATTCTGTGGAAAGACACAAACAGCTCCTCGGGACCGTACCAAAACTGGATCTGGTCCTTTCCAGAGCCCACTGATTACATCCCTCCACAGGACTTTGGCTGTGGATCCTCCATGAGGACCCATGTGATGATCGGCTGCAGAGCGGCCCTCAGCATCCAATGACAGAAAATTGAGTGTAAATAGGGCGAGTGAAAGGCGGTTCTGTGGTGTCCGGCCTTCCCCAACTCCCCCTTTTTGTTTATTAAGCATGGTCTTTAATGTTAAGTGAGCTCGTTCAACAATGCCTTGGCCTTGAGGGTTATAGGGGATGCCATGGGTGCACCACGTTCCCATTTGTTGTAGGAAGTGTGCAAAAGTTTGGGAGGTATAAGCAGGTCCATTGTCCTTCTTGATTAGTTGGGGGATACCCCAAGCAGCCCAAGCAGCAAGACAGTGGGTGATGACATGCTTGGCAGTTTCGCCTGCTAAGGCTGAGGCACAAATCAAGCCAGAGGAAGTGTCTACGGAGACATGGACATACTTAAGTTTACCAAACTCAGCATAGTGGGTAACATCCATTTGCCACACCTGCATGGGTAAAATACCTCGGGGGTTCACCCCCACCGAGGGGGAAGGGAGGTAGGGAGCACAGGTGGCACAATTGCGCACTATAGTGCGGGCTGCCTCTCGTGAGATTTGAAACCGGGATGACAGGTTCTTGGAGTTGACATGGAAAAGTTTATGAAACTGGACTGCATGTTCCATTGCATTAAGGATCACAGGCACGCGAGTCAGTGCGTCAGCCGTAGCATTACCTGTTGTAATAGGACCAGGGAGGGCCTGGTGAGCTCTATGTTGAACTATGTAAAATGGATGTGTTCGCTGGTGGAGTAGGCGCTGTATAGAGCAGAGCAATTGACTAACAGGAGAACGGGGGTTAATATAGCCTGCGGCTTCGAGGAGTCTGACAGCATTCACTACATATGCAGAGTCAGAGACAAGGTTGAAAGGGTCTGGGATGGTTTGGAACACCTGCAAGACTACATGGAGCTCAACCATTTGTGCAGAACTGGCTGGGAAGAGGTGTACTTGGGAGGATATACCTGGGATATGAATTCCCCCTAGTCCCGTGCTTGAGCCATCAGTGAAGATAACCATTGCTCCTTCGATGGGTGTGGAAGAAGTAATTTTTGGAAATACTATTGGATATGTCTTGTAAAATTGAAGAAGAGGGTCTTTGGGAAAGTGATTGTCTATCTTTCCTTGATATGTGTACATTAAAATGGCCCAGTCATCAGAAACGGCAGCGAGAGTGTTCACCTGACGTTTGTCATAGGGAGTGACGAGCGTGTGTGGCACAAAGCCGAAGCTCTGAATACACTCACTAATTCCCACAAGAGCTAGCTGGGCAACAGCGGCAGGGTACCACGAAATGGACTTCCCCGCGGAAATGCGGGGGTGGATCCAATAAAGAGGGCCTCCCTGCCACAAGATTCCGGTGGGTTGACTTTCAGTGGGCAGAATACAAAGAACCAAAGGCTGACGAGGGTCATACTGCTGGAGAGCGGCACCGGACAATGCATTTTCCACTTCTCCCAGAGCCGACAAAGCCTCCTTAGAGAGGGATCTAGGAGAAGAGAGCTGAGGGTCTCCATTCAGGACCTCATACAGTGAGCGTAGTACATGATTAGGCAACCCTAAATAGGGTCTGACCCACTGTATATCTCCCAAAAGGCGCTGGAAGTCATTTAAGGTGCTCAGGGAATCTCTGCGCAGTTATTTTCTGGGGCTGTACTTGGTGTAGCTCTACTTTGGCTCCCAGAAATTCTATTACTTGTTCCTGTTGGACCTTTTCGGGGGCAATGTGTAGGCCCTGAGAAGAGAGGGCTTGCGATAGGTCAATAAAAGCCTGATGGAGTTCATTTTGGGAGGAGGAGGTGAGCAAGATGTCATCCATATAATGGAGGCAGCGCACCAAGGGGTGTTGATCTACAACAGGCTGCATTACCCCCTGAACGAACATCTGACACAAGGTAGGGCTATTAGCCATGCCTTGGGGGAGAACTACCCACTCATAGCGGCGATCTGGCGTCCTATGATTGATTGAGGGCAGAGTAAAAGCAAAGTGTGAAGTATCCAGAGGGTGAAGGGGGATGGAGAAGAAACAATCCTTGATATCAATTGCCACTATAGGCCATTCTCGAGGCAATGTGGAAAGAACCGGGAGGCCGCGCTGAACAGGCCCCATGATTTCCATTGCAGCGTTAACAGCGCGGAGATCTTGCAAAAGTCTCCATTTACCTGATCTTTTCTTGATTACAAATATGGGTGTATTCCAAGGGGATATGGACTCTTTCTGGTGACCAAGCATGAGCTGCTCCTGTACCAGCTCTTTCAGCAGCCCGCAGTTTCTGCTCTGGGAGGGGCCACTGAGGCACCCAGATGGGCTGCTCAGTTTTCCATTTGATTCTGGGCGTATCAATGGCCCCTAAGAAAAACCCAGTCCCTGTTTTTCGGGTCTCTGGGTGGTTGGAAGGGGCTCCTTTTCCCCCTGCAACCGAGATCCAAGTCCAAAACTGGGGATATACCCCATGTCAGCCATAATGGCTCTCAACTGCGGGCTATACAATTGCTCATTAGTAAGTCTTAACCCAAGGGCATCTAAAATATCTCTGCCCCACAGAGTCACAGGGGTGTCTAGCACATATGGCTGAAAAGTGCCCCGATGTCCCTCCTCATCATGCCACTGCAGTTCTGAGGAGCTGATACTAGGGGAATCAGAGTACCCTAGGCCTCGAAGAAGACTCTGCGACTGTTGAGTGGGCCATTTTTTGGGCCAGTCTCGCAGGCTAACAACACTTCTATCAGCTCCTGTATCTAATAAGCCTATCATTTGCTTGCCATTAACCTTAAGAGAATACATAGGTCGGTGGTCCAGGTCCAGAGAGAGCATGACACTGGTGGGGCCGCTGGACCCAAAACCCTGTGTCCCTCATACGCAGGCAGATGCGGGGAACTGCTGATGTTTACTAGGCAGAACCAACAATTGTGCAATCTTTTCCCCGGGTGAAATCGCAAGAATGCCTTTCGGGGATGAGACCATAATTTTTATGACCCCAGTATAATCTGGGTCTATTACCCCAGGATAGACTATAATTCCTTTTAGCGTAGCAGAGCTACGACCCAGGACAAGCCCAACTATATCGGGCTGTAACGGGCCAGACATGTCTGAGTCTATTGGTTGTACCCCCATTTGGGGTGTTAATATGAGTCTGGCGGTGGCGCGGAGGTCCAATCCGGCGCTGCTTGAGGTTGCTCTACGCGGCTCGGCATGGTCAGTGGCTGTCCCTGTTCCGGAGGCCGGAAGGATGGCCATTGGGGTGTTGGCGTTACACTGTGGGCCCCATATATTTGCAGGCCCTGGTGGCGAGGGCCCCTGTGCCCGTTTTTTGGACGGGCTCCCAGGTTTGGAGTGGGCAGAGGGGTTCCTTCCACTGTTTTCAAAGAGAAGCAGTCGGAGGCCCAATGATTGCCCTTTCGGCACCGGGGGCACAGCCCGGGACCAGCATTAGGGGCAGAGGCCCCCGCTGAGCCTGTGCTCTGTTTATAAGGGCATTCACGTTTGAAATGGCCTGGTTGTCGGCACTGAAAACAGGTGGGCTGGCCTTCATGGCGATTTTGACGTGGGACCCCACGCTGACGGACCCCCTGGGGTCCATGAACAGCGGCGACCACCACAGCAGCCAGTCCAGAGTTAGTAAGAGAACCGCCCAACTCCCAGCAAACTCGCATCCATTGTTCGATACTTTTTCTCTTGTGGGGGGTGATAGCCGTCCTACACTCCTTAGTACATTGCTCATAGACGAGCTGCTTGACCAGGGGCATGGCTTGATTAGCATTCCCAAAGATCTTTGTGGCACAGTCAACCATGCGGGCCACAAAATCTGAGAAAGGTTCATTAGGTCCCTGTATAACCTTAGTGAGATTTCCTGCCGGCTCGCCCCAATTAGGGAGGCATTTCCAAGCTTTGGTGCATATTTGGTTGATCTGCTCATAGACTTGCTGTGGATACCCAAACTGATTGTTTGCAAAGCGGCCATACCTCATTAGCATTTCCATATCCCAGACCTGATTGCCATTCCTAGCATTTTCCACTGCCTTCTCTACTGCTAGGTCTTGGGCCATAGACTTCCAGTCCAAGAACTGTCCTGATGAAAGACAAGCTCGGGCAAGATGTTGCCAGTCGGAAGGGGTCATAGCATAGCGCCATAGGCTTTCCAAAGAGGCCACAACAAAAGCGGATCCGGTACCGTATATCCTAACAGCTTCTGCTATGCCTTTCACCAGTTTCCAATCTAGAGGGCCATGATAACGATTGCCCTGTTGATCCTGAAAAACAGGAAAGGCAGCAGGGCTGCCCTCCCACATCTGCGGGAAACGACTCCTCTGCGAGAGGGGAGGCGCTGAAGGGTTGCACGGGGGAGGTACCGTGTCGGCACCAATCTTCCCTGGGGCCCCTCGGGCTCGGGGGGAGGAAGGCGGTCGCGGGGGCCGGACGCACATCCGGCCAACATCGCGCGTCAACTGCGTCACTGTTGCCTCCCCTTCTTCCTCCTTCCTTTCTTCATTCTCCTCCAGTTCTCCCTCCCCTTCTGAGTCACTGCCGCTCCCCTGCACACTCTCACCAGACACACTACCCTTGTTGCTACCCTTTTGGGAAGCTTCCTCTTGAACACGCTCGAGGGCGTCTTGTCCCCGGTTAAGGACTCTCTCAAAAACGCTCGACTCATCCTTCAAGCAAGTCAAAATTAAGACCCAAATTCCCATAACTCCCGGGGGCAGGGTACCTTGCATATCTACCCTAGTCAAATCCTCTCCCAACTTGTTCCATGCAGACAGAGTGAGGTGGCCAGAAACCAGGAACCATGGAGCCACCTCCTCCACCGCTAGAAGGAAACGCTCTAAGGTGGCCTGCTTGATACCGATCCCACGCTGCTTGAAAAGGGATTTACAGGCTATTAATAGCTGCTGTGAAGAGGGGTGATTACCCATTTTATACAATTATTAATTACTTTCCCTGGTCAATGCCAGTTCCTTTCCCCGGGCGTCCCCGGATGATTCCAGCTCTATACGGCTGCTAGATAAGAGCTCTATCAAAAGACCACCCGGCCGTGCCGGATTGATTGCCCCTCCCAGGGGTCCTTACCGCTGTATTCCCGGGGTCTCTCAGGCTCCCCGTCCGGGCCACCAGATGTCCGAGACCCCACCCGTCCAGCAGGTAGAGAACAGACACACGGACCACCACACGCGGTTTCAAGATCCTTCTTCTACTTTATTTCCTGGTCACACGGCTTAAATAGTGTTGCCTGCTGTATTCTGATAGGGCAAACAATATCCAATCACAGGGGGGCTTGCCTAGTCTCCAGGCAAAGCCTTACACTGGGCAGGCCATCAAGCGGGATAAACAAGGGTGTGGCCCTGCAGCACGACGCCATTTTGCAGGCAGCGAGATCTAAGGCTTACAGGAGGTATGTGGGCCATGGCTCCCAACAAATACTAATCACAGATAAAATAGACTTTAATGTAAGATCCTCCATCTTGGACAAGGATGGAAACTATTTATTGCTGAAAGGTTCAATACACAAGCAGGATATAACAATATTAAATATCTATGCACCCAATACCAGAGCATTTAAGTACATCAAACAAACACTGACTACTCTGAAAAATGAGATATATTATTCCACAATAATAGTTGAAGACTTCAACACTCTACTTTCAGCAATGGGCAGTTCATCCAGAAAAAAGCTTGGTAACGATACAGAAGATCTTATTGCAACAATTAACCAACTAGATCTCACTGACATACACAGAACTTTTTACCCATCAACAGATAAGTACACCTTCTTCTCCAATGCACATGGAACATTTTCCAGAATAGACCATGTGTGAGGAAATAAAGCAAGTCTCAGCAACATCCAAATCATTGAATTATTACAAAGCATATTCTCAGAACATAAAGCCGTAAGATTTGAAGTCAACAGCAGAAAAAAACATAGGTAGAAACTGGAACTCGTGGAAAGTGAACAACATCTTGCTCAAAAATCCATGGGTTATAGAAGAAATCAAAGACAAAATGAGGAAACTTTTGGAATCCAATGAGAATGAAAACACATTCTGCCAGAATCTATGGGATACAACCAAAGTAGTGCTCAGAGGTTGGTTTATCTTTATAAATGCACACATTCAGAATGGAGAAAGGGCCCAAACTAAAGAATTAACCCTACAGCTTGAACAAGTAGAAGGAGAGCAACAAAGGAACCCCTCAGGCACCAGAATAAAACAGATAATAAAAATTAGAGCAGAATTAAATTAGAGAATGTAAGAAAAATTGAAAAACTTAACAAAACCAAAAGTTCCTTCTTTGAAAAGATGAACAAAATTGATAAACCATTGCTTAAACTTACAAATGAAAAGCAGAAGAGGAAACAAACAATCCAAAGAAGAAATGAGATGGAAGACCAAACTGAAATCAAAAGTATCATAACAGAATACTGCAAAAGACTGTACTCTAAGAGATTTGAAAACCTAAAAGAAATGGACAAATTTCTAGATTCATATAACCTGCCAAAATTATCACACAGAGAGGTAGAACACATTGATAAACCCATCACAAAGGAAGAGACTGAAAAAGTCATCAAAAAACTACCAACCAAAAAAAGTCCTGGCCCAGATGGCTTTACCAAATAATTCCACCAAACTCTTAGAGAAGAGTTAACTCCAATACTAGTGAGGCTATTTCACAGCATAGAAAGAAATGGAATACTCTCAAATTCATTCTATGAAGCCAGCATAACCCTGATACCAAAGCTAGGAAAAGATCCCACTAAACAAGAAAATTACAGATCAATATCACTCACGAACCTAGATGCAAAAATCTTCAACAAAATTCTAGCCAATACAATTCAACAGCATATGAAAAAAGAATTGATCATGATCAAGTTGGATACATACCAAAAAAGCAAGGCTAGTTCAACATCAAAAACAATATGATCAATCACATAAATAGCACAAATGATAAAAACCATCTGATTTTGTCAATTGATTCAGAAAAGGCATTTGACAAAGTCCAACACCCATTCATGCTAAACACTCTCAGCAAAATAAGAATACAGGGGAAATTCCTCAATGCAGTAAAGGGAATCTAAGTAAAGCCAGCCACCTACATGATCCTGAATGGAAAGAGACTGAAAGAATTCTCCTTGAGAACAGGACCTAGACAGATGCCCACTCTAACCATTTCTATTCAACATTATACTAAAGGTTCCAGCCAGAGCAATTAGACAAGACAAAGAAATGAAGGGCATCTGCATCGGCAAATAAGAAGTAAAAATCTCCGTTATTTGTAGATGATATGATTGTATACACAGAGAATCCTAAAGAATCCATAAGTAAACTACTGGAACTAATAGAAGAGTTCAACAAAGCATCAGGATAAAGATAAACATAAGTAAATCAGTAGAATTCCTTTATACTAACAAAGAGATCATCAAAGAAGAAATCACTAAATCAATACCATTTACTATAGTACTCAAGAATATAAAATACCTAGGAATAAATCTAACTAGAGAAATAACAAATCTATACAGAGTGAGAAAAACCTGGTGGTGCAGTGGTTAAATGCTATGTCTGCTAACCAAAAGGTAGACAGTTAAAATCCACCAGGCACTCCTTTGAAATTCTATGGAGCAGTTCTACTCTGTCCTATAGAGTCACTATCGGTTGCAATTGACTCGATGGTAGTGTTGTTTGTTTGTTTTTTCAATGCAGAGAGAACTACAAGACCTTACTGCAGGAAACCAAAAGAGACTTACGTAAGTGTAGAAACCTTCCCTGTTCATGGATAGAAAGACTTAATATTGTGAAAATGTCTATTGTACCCAAAGCCATCTACATATACAACGCAATTCCGGTACAAATTCCAGTGACTTTTTTAATGAGATGGAGAAACAAATCACTAACTTTGTTTGAAGAGGGTCGAAACCTCAGATAAGTAAAGAACACAGTGGGAGACTTCATAGTGCCCAACCTTAGAACATATTACACTGTCACGGTAGTCAAAACATCCTAGTACTGGTACAAAAAGAGACAGACCAATAGAACAGAGTTGAGACCCCAGAGATGTCACCATCTTCTTATGAACAGTCAATATTCAACAAAGGCCCTAAGATTGTAAATTGGGGTAAAAACAGTCTCTGTAACAAATGGTGTTGGCAAAATTGGATATCCATCCACAAAAAACTGAAAGAAGACCATGTCTCACACCTTACACAAAAACTAACTCAAAATGGATCAAAGACCTAAATATCAAACCTAAAATGATAAAGATCTTGCAAGGAAAAATAGGATCAACAATGGAAGTTCTCATACACAGCTTAGACAGACTTCAAAATCTGACAAAGTATGATCAACAGAAAATAGATAAATAGGAACTACTAAGAATGAAACATTTTTGCTCATCCAAAGGCTTTATCAAAAGAATTAAAAGATCACCCACAGAATGGGAAAAAATATTTGGCAATTACATGTCAGACCAATGTCTGACATCCATAATCTACAAGGCACTGCAAAATATCAACAAGAAAATTGTAAATAACCCAATTAAGCGATGGGCAAAGGAGATGAGCAGACACTTCACCAGAAAGGACATCCAGGCAGCGGAAAACATATGAGGAAATGTTCATGATCTTTAGCTATTAGAGAAATACAAATCAAAACTATAATGAGATACCATCTCACCCCAACAAGGTTGGCCATAATCTGGAAAACACAAGACAACAATTGCTGGAGAGGATGCGGAGAGATTGGAACTCTCCTACTCCGCTGTTTGGACTGCAAAATGCTACAACCTCTTTGGAAAGCAATTTGGGCTACCTTAAAAAGCTAGAAATAGATATACCATTTGGTCCAATAATTCCACTATTCAGAATATATTTTACAGAATCAAGGGCAGTCACATGAACAGATACAAGCACATGAATGTTAATTGCAGCACAGTCCACAGTAACAAAAACATGGCATCAACTGAGATGCCCATCAACAGATGAACAGGTAAGCAAACTATGGTACGTGTACTTAATGGAGCCAAGCCAAGCTGAGTGCCGTCGAGTCAGATCTGACTCACGGTGACCCAGTGGGAATACTATGCAATGATAAAGAACAATGATGATTTTAGGAAACATCTCATAACCCAGTTTTAATTGGAAGATATTATGTTGAGTGAAATCACTCAGCAGCAAAATGACAAATATTTTATGAGACCCCTGCTATAAAGACTTAAAAATAGACTTATGTACAGAAGAAAAGACTCTTTGACGGCTACAAGAGAGGGAGGGAGGGAGAAGGTTCTTCATAAATTAGGTAAAACCCACTGCCATTGAGTCAGGTCTGACTCATAAATTAAATAGTCAGTGGAAATTTGGTTAGGTGAAAGCAGTAACAGCACACAGTAGAAAGTACATGAACTTAACTGGACTTCACCATAAACTGAAATCTCTTCTAATCTCAACCCAATATTGCAAGGGAAGAGTAGCAGGGACATGGTGTGAGGACCATGCTGTCAGGGGACATGGAGGTCAATTAGCAGAACTAGCTTATTCCTAACAGTCTTCTGCACCCGATATTGGTGAGTGATGTGTGGTGTCTTAAAAGCTAGCAAGCTGCCATCTGAGGTACACCAAATGGTCCCAACTTATCTGGAACAGATGATCACTGAGAACAACAAAGATACAAGGGAAAAAAAGAGCCCAGGAGACAGAAGGACCCATGTGAACAGAAGACTGTATCAACATGTGACCAGAAGAACCAGATAGTGCCTGGCCACCGCCAAAGACAGCCGTGATGGGGCACACAACATTCAGTTCCCGTGCAACATGAGAAAAAGAGGGGTACAGCTCAAGAAGTCTACTAAAAGACCACAGTTGACAGTCTGACGGCCCAGGGGATCCCCTGGGAACATGGTTCCTAGACTTGCTGCTGGCTTGTCTAGAAAACACTGCTGAGTCAACTCTTTGGACAAAAATTGACTAGACTCAGGGACACAATGTGACCACATGGTGTGTGTATTTTATGGTTCTATGCATTTATAGGATGTTGTTCTACTACTTTCTTTCTAGATGAGAGAGAAGAGGGTGGCGAGGAGAGGGCAGGAACTTGTTAGGAGGTTAAGACAAGTATAAAATGAAAAGGAGGTGTGTGCCGTCATGGGGCAAACAGAGCCGAAGGAGCTGCAGACAGGCAGATATGCAAAATTGATTTGGATTGTATACTTCTGCTTAATCACAAAAGAAGAAAGAAAAAGGATATGGAAAATCTGAACTTGCAACAGCCTGGTTTGAGAGGAAGTAATTCCTTCACCTTCAGTCCTAAAATCCCTCACATGAGGATTTCAGCCTAATCTATCTTGAATACTAAAAATATATTGATGGACTGTCTTTTAAACACTTGTTCTACCATCCTAAACCTCATTGGTATAACACTTCAGAATAAGAGAGAAATCAGTAGAAGGAAAAAGAAAAAAAATCATATATCACTATTTTATAACAGGTGATTACTTTGAAGAAAACATCACTAAATTTTCTATATACATTTTGCATGGTTGTTTACAAAAGTATTCTTGCTGCTTCATTTTTAGATGTCACAGTGCATTATTTAAAAACAGAAACAGAAAACCATTGCAGTCAAGTGGATTCCTGTTGGAGTCCTGGAAGCGCCAGCAGTCAAGCATTTGGCAAAATCCTACAGGGCAGTTCTACTCTATCTGATAGGGTCACTCTGAGTTGGAATCGACTCAACAGCAGTGGTTTGGGTTTCTTTTTTTAATGTATTATTATCATAAAAATCATGTGAGCATGCTGTTGACTTCTCAATTTTATATTCCTGACAACTTCTATTTTCCTTTGTCTCAGAACAGCACCTCATCACCCACTGCAAATCAGTTCTCCCTACTGCCATGGCAGTGATGCTTCTTTAAACTCCTTGAACGATTTCTTTGTCCACCACCCACATCCATGACTTCATCCATCACTTACATGCTAATGACCCCAAAATATACGTTTTCATTCCAAATCTTTCCCCCGTACTTTACACTTGTATACGACTGTCTCTTGAATATACCAAGCTGCAAGTCCACAGTAAGGTCCTCACATACACGTCCAAAACGAGTTGCTGATTGCTTTTCCAGTACCATTGACTTCTGTGGCAGCATGCTACACGCACTTCTCTCATCATTCTAGACAGTTTGCAACTCACAAAATGCATGCTGCCGTGTCTGAAAGGAAGTTCCAACCCCAAAACTTTCCAATCTCACCCCCATGTTCTTTGTTTTCTGTCTCCCACAGCACCTTGTGTGTTTGTTGATAACATTATTTTCCATTCTTTTAGTTTGGTGTGCCCAGTGCTTTGAATGGATTATCTCAATCTTTACAACAACCTGCGTGATGGGAACTATTATTATACCCAGCATACATGTGAAGAAATCAGACTGAGAGCAGTTTAAGTGTTTTTACTCAGGTCACATAGTAGGCAGAAACTGGGATGAGAATCCAGCCAAACAGCCAGACTCCAGAGCCAGAGCATTTAAACCTAATTATATACTGTTTCCCCCTTTCATGGTACATATTCAATCCCCTGTAATTGTGATTTTACTTACTTGTTTTCCCAAACAGACGTGAGCAATTTGAAAGAAGGGCTGATACACTGTTACTGAATGTAATAGATCTGCCACTCACACTCTTGCTAAGAATAACTAAGTCATGTGGATTCAAAAGCAAGTCATATTTTAGTATTTGCAGCAAGGAGGCAGAGTTTTGACTAAAGCATGAACTCAGATTACACTCATCTCCTTTCCCCATCCAAATCCTTTCCTTCTTAAGAAAACTCTTGGAATGAAGCACCACATGTGGAGAATTAGCAAGGTGATGGACTTAATCTGATTTGAAAACAGTGTCCCACAACAAAAGCTGGGAACATCTTATGCTACTTGGGAAAAGGGGAAGTTATACATATTCATTAATTTTCTGGGAAAAGCGTGCATATTGAAAGAGGCCGAGCCAGGACTTGGCACAGAGCTGGCTGAGGGATCTCTCATTTCTGAAATGGTCTCGGCCACCACTTGATGACGTGTGTCTGGTGATTTTGGTTCCTTGGCAAGGGTCTTTTGGTTCCTAAGCAATACTCACTATGGGATGGAGTCATCTGGCGGTGAGCCTGGTCTCCTACTACTCATGCCCAGGATTCTGCTTTTAGCTGGTTGATCTGAATAATAGCTGCAGATGGAAAGACTAGGAGGAAGCAGAAATCATCGCACTTAATCTTTAATGGCAAGATATTCTTTAAGTGGGATAAATAATGTTTCATGATTGACAGTATTCTTCTAGAAAATTTTTAACTGACACAACTTGTTGCTTAAGGTTTTTCCTGTCCCTAGCTGCTCTCAATACCACAAACAATTCCCGTCCCACATAAAGCATTTAGTAAATGTTTGCTGATGTATCTACCTGAGGGTTGAATAAACGAACAGTCCCTTTAATCTGTTTTACCAGCAATTCAAAAGGGGCCCTGGTGTCACCCTGGTTAAACACTCTGCTGATAACTAAAAGGTTGGTGGTTTAAACCCACTCAGTGGCTCCAGGAGAGAAAGACTGGCAATCAGCTTCCACTAAGATTACAATTTAGGAAACCTTACAGGGCAGTCTTATTTTGTCACATGGGATCTCTGTAAATAAAACACTGACAAGACTCCACAGCACCTATCAACATGACCAATCTTGCTCCACCTAGTACTAACAAAACTTGAATCTGCCCCTGCCCCCAAAATTGAACAAACAGCTTGGTTACATTTTGTTTACCTTCTCGAAGTCTTCCATTGTCATTTATTATGCTTTCTGTAATATGGTGATTATGAACCACTATGAGACAGAGAACAAAATGACAATAGCAAAGCTAAAGATTGGGCCAATAAAAAAACTCAAATGATAATAAATACTAGGCTAAGCTAGGCCAAGCCAAGTGCCATCGAGTCGGATCTGACTCATGGTGACCCTGCTAACAAAAAATAAACTAGGAGTATTTAATTTTATTTAGAGATTGTGCGTTGAAAGTCATACATTGCTGACACCCAGTGGTAATCAGATATAGTGCATCCTTAGTTTAGATAGTGACTTTCATTGCAACTATAGTGAATGCTTTTATTATTTTAATTATGCTTTATATTTTGCTTTATATAAGTAATACTTTTTATAATTTGTAAGGTACAAAAATTTCAAGGAATATTGGTTACTAACCTACTATCAAGAAGCAAGAGCTTCAGTATTTGTAAAGTAATTTTTAAACATAATGGAAATCATTACAATTGTGTTTCAGAGGGAGTACCCAGTTCTTTTCCACAGCCCATGAAATGTTACAGCCAAATAACATTAAAGCTATGAGAGAGATTTTTATAAAAAGTCAGAGGGAGTAGTTTTCAAGTGGGTACTATCTAATAATATTTTGCATTTCTTTAGTACTTTAATCTTTATGCAGAATTTTAAACATCTTTTATGATAATACTTCATTGCAACACAAGAAATCTTATTTTTTAAATAGTAGAATTAACATGCAATCATTAAATCCCAGAATCAATAGCTTCCTATAGCATTCTCATGTCTTAATTATTTAACTGGTAAAAGCACAGTCTTTTCGGTGATTGTGAAGTGAATAAATCGTCCTAAAATGACACAAAGAGATCACTAATACTCTGAAACTTACTTCTCATCAGGATTTAAGCAAAATTCATCACTGTGTTTGTCAAGGTGGCAGTTGCTCTGGGAAACTGTCAACTGAAAACCAAAACCACATTCACAAGACAGCTGGAAGAAAAAAGTATTTGCAATGGTAGCTAGCCAAGAGAAGTGATAAAAATTCTTTGATGTTTTAGCTTTAAGTGTATCTCACAGTGATTACAGTCTTTACCATAGCGGTTCTTAAACTACTGTGTTTCATGGACCAGTAAACTTTCCAAAAATAATAATAATAATACACTTTTTTGGAGGCCTAACATGTTTGTTGCTTTAAAAAATATATTTCCAAATAAGCAAGCATATCCTTCCTTAACAAGAGCTATAGTAACACCCAAAATATGGGAATGAAGTAATCAGAGTCTACAGGACAATTATTGTCAAGACAACAATTTGGTAATCTGGTACCATCTCCCACTTGACGGCCCTTGGCTTTGACTGGTACCATCTTGTTTTCCTGACTTTTCAGTCTAGTGAAAGTGTCAGCAAGTACCAATAACTGGAAACTCTTCCTCCAGAATGTGTTATCAATTTTTCCCTTTTGTTGAAGTAGGTGGCATACAGAAGTAAGCAGGACTTACTCCACTATTTCCTTGTAGCCCTATTTTTCTTGAAGCCTTAGATTCCTTGCACTATCTATCCCCAGGGAGATTACACATTATTTTTTAACCCACTGAAACTGATGTACCAGGCACAGGTGGGATAAAATCTTTGCAGCTGGTTTGTTTCAGGTTCTCTCTGGATCACCAAATAGGTGGAGGAACCAGTCATTGACCCGCTTCCGGGATAACCACCAGCGGACAGCTGGAAGAACACTAGACAGACCCATTCTGAGCTCTGGATGTCCACCTCCAGACAGACCACCCACCACAAATCACCTACAGTCTTCCGTGTACCTAAATGTTTACACGCAACCACCCACCTTTGTCCACCCTTCAGTGAAAACCCTCAGCCCGACTAAAGAAGTCAGACAGGCTTTGGAGGACTTGATTCCTGCCTGTCTCTTGCATACGGATATACAGTAAACCTCTTGATCACCCACCTCACCCGGTCTCATTACTAGCTTTGCGGGAAGCATCAAGAATCTGTGTTTTCTGGCAACTGCTTGGGAAACATGGCTTCAATATGAGAGGATGTTTAATTCATCAAGGTGTATCATTTAAAGGAATTAGATTAGAATTCTATGGAAAGTGTGAAATGTATATACATTTATATGTAGAAAGGTCTTCATTTAGATAGGAAGAGACACATGAATAATTATTCAGTGTCTTATGTGTTAAACACTTTTTAAGTGCTTTATATGTATTATCTCGTTTAATTCTTACAAACAATCCTGTGAAGTAGGCACTAATCTTATACAAATTTTGTGGTTGAAGAAAGGAGGCCTGGTGTCACAATGGTTAAGCACTCAGCTGCTAACCAGAAGGTCATGGGTTAGAATCAATTCATTGGCTCAGCAGTGGAAAAGACGTGACAGTCAGCTCCCATAAAGATTACAGCCTAGAAAACCCAATGGGACAGTTCAACTTCATCGCATGTGGTCGATATGAGTAGGAATCAGCTCAACGATGGGATACAGCAACAAGGTTGAGGAAGCTAAGATACAGAGAAGTAACTTAAGGTTCCATAGCTGGGAAGGGGCTGAGAGAAGATCTGAATGCAGAACTTGAATCCAGAGCCTGCACTACTAACCCAAATCCTGTAACTTTGGGTTTGACTAGTTCATTTGCCTTGCTTTCGTAGATGAGAGATTACAAAAAGAAAGTTTTAAATAGTTTTGATTGGATACTGCTAATCTAAGTTAGTTGCATTTAGATTTTGACACCATTCAGGAGCATAAATTTGTATCTTTAGTGCACTTACAGGTGGTTTCAGAGGAGTCTGGACTAGAAGAATATTTGATTGCCTTGTCTCTTATTCTTCATTCCAGAGGAGGATATCCGATAACAAATTAAGACATTTTGGTGGGACAGCAAAAAGACATCACCCACTCTGATCCAACCAATCCTTCTCCCTTACTTGGATCAATAAGTAAGCATTTATTTGGTGGGATCAATGGACAATATAAAGAACTGAAAATTATCTGGTCTCAGTTTTTCACAAATGCAAACCTAGTTAGAGGAGGGAAAAAAATACTGGCTCCTCACTGTAATCATCTGAAAAGCTTTTGAAGAATTTACTTTCTCAAGCCCTGTCTGATACCACTGCCTCAACAAAAATGCTCACTACTACAACAGCAGAAAGCTATGACTGGAAAGACAAGATGGAACCAGGTCATGTAAAGCTTGGAATTCTGTGCTAGTGAATATGAATATTGTTTTCTAAATTAAGCCCATTGCTGTCAAGTTGATTCTGACTTACAGCAACCCTAGAACTGCCTCATAGAGTTTCCAAGGAGCTCCTGGTGGATTTGAACTGCCAACTTTTTGATTAGTAATTGTAGCTCTTAACCACTGTGTTCCTGGGGCTCCTTTTCTAAACTAGTGGCTCCCAAATCTCACTACAAATCAAAATCATCCATGGAACATTATAAAAATAATGTTTAAAATGTTCTACAACTGTATTTCCAGGAGCAGGGCCTGGATATCTGTACTTTTTAAAATCATCTGCAGGAGAGAGGTTCATAGAATTGAATTTGGGATCCAGGGCATGCAGGACCTGGGCTACATGCCCCTCCAGGAGATTTCAAACTTAGGCACAATTCAAACTTAGCAACTCTTCCCTGGTTTACAATAATAATGATTATAATTTAATTATAGCGGCTGCCACATATTGGAAACCCTGGTGGTTGTAGTGGTTAAGTGCTATGGCTGCTAACCAAAAGGTTGACATTTCAAATCTACCAGTTACTCCTTAGAAACTCTATGGACCAGTTTTACTGTGTCCTATAGGGTCACTATGAGTCAAAAGTAACTCAGCAGCAACAGGTTTGGTTTGATTTTGTTTAGACAGTTTCAACTACAGAGCTTGGCTCTTAACCAAAAGATTGGCAGTTTAAGTTCACCAGTCATACTTTGGAAACTTTGGGGGCAGTTCTACTTTTTCCTGTAGAGAAGAGAAGAGAAGAGATCAGTCATAATCCACTTGATGGAAATAGGTTTGTGGGGTTTTTGGGGGGGTGGAGGGGATGTTTTAGTCATCTAGTGCTGATCTAACAGAAATACCAAGAGTAGATGACTTTGCCACTAAGCCACTACTGTCAAGTCAATTCTGACTCATAGCAACCCTATGGTGGAACTGACCCATAGAGTTTCCAAGGAGAGCCTGGCAGATTTGAACTGCCAACCTCTTTGTTAGCAGATGTAGTACTTAACCGCTACACCACCAGGATTTCCGCAGATGACTTTAGCAAAGAAAAGTTTATTCTTACACAGTCCAGTAGACTGCAAGTCTGAATTCAGGATGTCCACTCCAGGGGCAGACTTTCTCTCCATCAGCTTTGGAGGAAAGTCCTTGTGTTGCATCACACTTTAGTCAGGGAGCATCTTGGCCCAGGAACTTCAGGTCTAAAGGACATGCTCTACTCTCAGTGCTGCCTTCTTGATGATGTGAGGTTCCCAACTCTCTACTTGCTTCCCTTTCCTTTTATCACTTGTAGGATAGAAGATGGTGCAAGCCACACTCCAAGGAAACTCCCATTACAATGGAGCAGAAAGGTAACTTTAAGAGGGGATTTACAGTCTCACCCTAATTTCCTTTAACATACCACACAGGAAAATCACAAAAAGGAGGTCAACCACACAATACTGGTAATCACAACCCAGCCAAATTTCTATACATATTTTGGGAGGGACACAATTAAATCCATGACAGGTGGTTTAGACAGTTTCCAGGTAACGTATTGCATTAGGCAACTCTTTGGCAAAATACCACTTTAAAGTGTCACAAAGCAAAGATATCATGCTTATTGGCTTAAATATATACATGAGGCTGTCTGAGGCAACATGAGAGGGGGGAGGGGGAGAAGAGTCGGTTGAATGGATGTGGGGAGTACAGAGTGGAAAGGAGGAGTGTGCTGTCAAAGGGTAGGAGAGTAACTAGAGTTGCATAGTGGTGTGTGTGAGGTTTTATATGGCAGATTGATTTGGATTGTAAACTTTCGCTTAAAGCACAATCAAATGTTTTTTGTAAAAACAAAGAAAGATATCACTTTGAGGACTAATATGTGCCTGACCCAAGCCATAGTATTTTCTATCACCTCATATGCATGTGAAAGCTGGATAAGGAATAAGAAAGGCCCAAGAATAATTGATGCTTTTGAATTGTGGTGTTGACAAACAGTACTGAATATGCCATGGACTGCCAGTAAAAGGAACACATCTGTCTTGGAAAAAGTACAGCTGGAATGCTCCTAAGAAGCATGACACATTATCAGGAGGGACTAGTTCCTGCAGAAAGACACCATACTTGGTAAGGTGGAGTGTCAGTGAAAAAGAAGATCTTCAAAGAGACAGATTGACCCAGTGGCTGCAACAATGGGCTCCAACATGACAACGACTGTGAGGATGGTGCAGGGCTGGGCAGTGCTTCATTCTGTTGCATACAGGGTCGTTATGAATTGGAACCAACACAAGAATACCTAACAATAACAACAATAAAACATTTGACATATTATTTCTGCTTATAACTTCCAATTTTCAGAATTAATTTGTAAATCTTGTGGATAAATGTAAGCAACATACATAGATACACGCATGGTGAACTCTCTGCACATTTCAGCCTTAACGAACCTTGCAGCAACAAGAAAGAACACTGACACAAGGACATTACAGTTCAGTAGTATTACAGAGCGGGATTTTCAATGTGAGGAGCAATGGGGCTATGAACCCCAGCTTCCGTGTACCATCTGGACTCCTTACTTCAGAGTTTTCTCTCTAGAGAGTGTCTCTTGAAATTCTGTGCAACTGTTGTGTAAAATGGGCCTGGGGCTCCTTCTCTCTTTGAAGAAGCTTGCTCTTAAAACACCTGTAAGATCCAAAGGGAAAGAATTTAGACTAGATAGCTCAGGCAAGCTCTGTTTTAGACGGGGAGAAAGCTCTGATGTTGAACAACACACTTCCTTGGAGTTGCCTTTTAGTACCTTTAGGGATCAAGGCTTTAGAGTCTAAAACAAATCTTTGTCATTTACTAAGCTTCAGGACTAAGCTTGTCGCAGCCTTTCTTAGATTTGAGCTGCTTATATTTAAAATGTTAAGGATATAAGTACCTCATAAGGTGCTGTGATCATTAAATTATGTAAGTAAAATGCTCAGTACACGCCAAGTATATATTAAATGCTCAGTATATAGCAACTGTAACTATTATTTTAAGAGTAGTACCGACTCAACGGCACTTGGCATTGGCTTGGCAAGATCCCAGGGGTCAAAATTACAGTGTGGAGTTAGTGAAAAGATACCAAGGAAGTTTGTTTTGATAAAAGTTACAGCATAGAGACAAAACTCATTAGAACTAAGATGGAGATGGAATCAAAGAACAGTTGTTTTTCAAAGTAGATACCTTAGACCATATACCCTAATTTCAGCAATAACTATATTGTTCAAAATGTGCTTAGAACTGCTCATTTAGAATTTCCATCAGAGCATTTTAACCAAAGACACAAATAAACTCTGCTTGGGAACTACATTTCAATTTTCCTACTAACCAGCTTTAACACTCCTCCGTGTCCCAGGCCTGGTTTCAAGTTCTTTTTGGCCAGTTTTCATAACCTGTATCATTTCCCTGGACATGACGTTTTGCCACTTTGAGATTAAAAATGTGTACAACTCTAAGCATTACTGCTCCTCCTCTCTATTATAACTCTTTGCCAAATTTCAAATCCTTAGTGCCTTCTGATTGAAAAGAGTGTTATTGTTCATTCTGACCTGATTTTAAGGATAAACAACTTGATGGATGACAACAGAAGAGTACAGAGTGTGTTCTGCCTTGACACAGAATATTCTGCACCTCCCTAAGGATAACTGCCATTTCCTTAATGAAGAAGATGTAATTCATTGTAAGATATTTTTATGGCTGAAAGTGGAAAGCCCCAGATGAATACAATAAGGAAGGTATGCATGTAAAGTGTCTGTGATCAAGTATGGTGAGGAATAAATATTGAAACTGGGTTGGGATATTATTGAGAGGAGTTTCAATGTCAAGAAATTATAACTGCATTCAGTAAGTAATCAGGACACAGTGAAGAATTTTAGCAGACAAACGGCATTATATGAGTGAGTTACAAAACTTAGCTTGGTACCTTTGTACTAGGTGAATGAAAGTGACAAAAGATTGAATATAGACAGACCAGATAGAAAACTATTAAAAAGGTCCAGTAGATGACAGTTGATATTGGATCTTGGGAACAGAAAGATGGAGGAGGATTGGAGAGATAACTTGGAGAAAACTGCTACAGGACACAGAACTTACTGAATTTTAAGCTTAAGGATACATTAACAGAAACAGATAACAGATGCCATTAACAGAAACAGGAAATCAGAAAAAGAGGCTTAATGTGTAGCAGAAATAACACTTGGCTTGAAAGTCCTTGGTTTGAGGTGTGGGTAGGTTAACAAAACAGAACATAGAATTTTGGATTATATCCACACTTAGAAAATGGGAGGAGAAAAAGAAATCAGCAAAAAATACCTTTTAAGTGATCAAAAACAGGATCACCGTTACAGGTTTCTAACTAGACTCACCACCTTCACTATGCCCTCACTCATAGTGGCGCTTCAAAGCCATCTTCTGCATCAACTATTGAAGTGATATTTTCGATATGAAACTCTATGTCATCTCCCAGTTTAAATAATTCACAAGACTTTAGCTTCAGGGGGTTTTGTATTCTAAATGCTCATGTGGATATAATGAAAACACCAAAAATACACATGATTGCAGACCCAAAAGCGGAAGAAAGAGTATGTGGGAAAGAAGTAATGTCAACAGAAATAATAGCGGATAATTTTCCAAATCTGAGGAAAGACATCAAATTACAGCTTCAAGGAGACCAATAAATTTCAGAAAAGATAAATAATAACAAAGTCACTCCTAGGCCCATTATAAGTAAAACTTCTGAAAACCAAAGATAGAGTACCTTAAGAATAGCCAGATTAAAAGTCTGATTTGCCACAAAGCAGCACAAATAAGACTGACAAATGACTTCTTAAATGAAAAGTAAAAGTCAGAAATCTATGGCATATTTCAAAATTACTAAAGGAGAAAATGACTAACCTATAATTTTAATCATAACTAAAATACATACTAAGAAAGACATTTTTAGATTAAAAATAAAACAGAATATCTATCAATAACACACCCACAATTCAAGTACTACTAAAAGATGATATTGTGGAAGAAGAACTATAACAAATTTGAAGATACAGAAAAAAGGAAGAGCAAAAGGATGCACGAGTACATGATAATAAGTATTCATTAGTGTGAATCATAATGTGTTGATTTATTTACTTTCTTGTCAAGAATTTTGAGTTGAAAGAGTCTATGGTCACTGGATTGTCTGGGAAGAGGTGACAGCATTAATTTATATCATATGTGGATAATCAAGGACACACATTGTAATATCTAGGGTAGCTACTAAAAATATTATGAGAATGTTTAATTGCAAAGTTAATACAGGAAAACATGAAATAATAAAAGAATCAAACTAAAAGAAGGCAAGAAAGAAAGAAAGGTAGACAAAAACAGGAGTACAAATAGAAAGAAAGTGATATATTAAATCTAAAGTCAACTATCAATAAAGTTTCTAAAACCAAAGCCACAATTTCCAGCTACTAATCATTCTTGGTTTCCAACCTTCACATTCTATTCACCAGTAATTATCAATGCATCTTGATTGCACTTTAGATCAATTTCAGACTGCAGAAGTCAGTAAAAATCTTCAACTTCTTCATCTTTGGCTTTAGCGTTGGTACATGATTTTTATTTTTATTATTTTTTTGAAACAAGGATCAGTAGTTGGAAATACAGCCTTAGTAATAGAAACAATGACAGAGATCACATGATAGAATTTTGCAAGATGAAATCGTTTATTGTGAATATCTTTTTTCAACAACTTAAATGGGGACCATACACATGGAATACACAGGAATCAAATCAGTTACATCTGTTGAAAGAGAGAATGGGGAAGCTTAATATCATCAGTCAGAATAAAGCCAGGGTCTAATTGCGGAAATCATCAATTAGTCACATGGTAATTCAAGTTAAAGTTAAAGTAAGTTAGAGGAAGTCCATAAAAGCCAAAATATTACTTTTAGTACATCTCACCTGAATTTAGAGACCATCTCAGAAAAGACTTGATGCATTCAACACCAATGGCAGAAAACCAGAAGAGATGTGGAATGACACAGAGGACATCATGCACAAAGAAAACAAGAGGTCATTAAAAAGACAAGAAAAAAAATGAAAGACTAAAATAGATATTTGAAGAGACCTAGAGTTAGAAAACCAAAAGGATAGCATATGCTTGGCATTTCTCAAGATGAACAAACTGAAGAAAAAATCCGGACCCCAATAGCGAAGGATTCTACAGGGAAAACATTGAGTGATGCAGGAAGCATCAAAAGAAGATGGAAGGAATACTGCACCAAAAAAGACTGGCTGATGTCCGACACTTTCAGGAGGTAACATATGACCAAGAATCACTGGTATTTAAGGAAGAAGTCCAATCTGCATTGAAGGTATTGGCGAAAAATAAGGCTTAAGGAATTCGCAGAACACCAATTGAAATGTTCAACAAATTATGCAGTGCTAAAGTGCACACTCTTATATGCCAAGATATTTGAAGGCTAGCTCCCTGGCCAACCAACGGGAAGAGATCCATATCTGTGCCCCTTCAAAGGAAAGGTGATCTAACAGTATGTGAAAATTAACAATATTATTAATGTCATACACAAGTGCAATTATGCTAAAAATCATTCAAAAGCTGCAGCAACAGTACATCAACAGAGAACATCAATAATTCAACCTGAATACAGAAGAGGACATAGAATAAGGGTTACCATTGCTGATATTAGATGGATCTTAGCTGAAAGCTGAGAACATCTGAAAGATGCTTATGCATGTTTTACTGACTATGCAAAGGCGTTATCCTATGTGGATCATAACAAACTATGAAAACATTTGAAAGAATACTTAATTGTGCTCTTAAGGAAACCGTACATGGGACAGAAGACAGTTCTTTGAACAGAACAAGGGGACATTGTGTGGTTTAAAGTCAGCAAAGGTGTGTATCAAGAGTGTAACATTTTATAACCAAACACCACGAATTCTTGTCCTGTCTGTTAGCCAACAGAAAAAAGTCAGACACCACACCATCAGTTGCAAAGGAAGCAGAAAGTGGAAATTCGTTGTTTGTGAAAACAAGGACCAACATGGGCCCTCTCCGCCGTCGAGTTGATTCTGACTCATAGCAACCCTATAGGACAAAGTAGAACTGCTCCACAGTGTTTTGAAGGTGCACCTAGTAGATTCAAACTGACAACCTTTTTGTTAGCAGCCATAGCACTTAACTACTCCATCACCAGGTTCTCCACCTAACAGCCAAAAACACCAGCAGCTCCCTGCCCCACTGGAGAGTAAGGATTTATATCCTCCAATATCAAGGGGGTAAGGACTCGAACCTGAGATCTGAAACTCCAAGCCCTCCCATGGCCCTATTTGGAGATCCTGATGCTGAGTCAGGCAGCAAGAGAAGGGAACTTGCACTTTTTAAACGTGCCCAGGCACCACTGTGGATTGGAAAACGTTTTGCCCTCCAGGAAGTTCAGGTTCAGGGTCAATTTTTGGATACAGCTCTTTAGATTGCATGTACGTGTAGGATTCTGAAGCCAAAATTCAAACTGTAGTTAGGTCCACAGCTGCCATGGGGCCAAGAAGTAGTTACAAATCATGGCTTGGCAGGCTGTGAAGAGGGGGTGGAACGGCAGCAGAGCCAGGGGGATGTCTCTGGGCATTTTCACTTTCACCACATTTATTCAGTCTGTACACTGAGAAATAATCCGAGAAGACGGACCGTATGAAGAGCAACAGGGCGTGAGGATTGGAAGAAGACTAATTAACTACCTATGATATACAGACAATACAATCTTCCTTTCTGAAAGTGAAGAAGGTGTGAAACACTTAGCGATGAAGGTCAAAGACTTCAGCCTTCAGCATGGATTATACTTCAACATAAGGAAAACAAAAATCCTCACAACTGGACCGGTAAGCAACATCATGATAAACAGAGAAAAAATTGAAGTTTTCAAGAATTTCATCTTACTTGGATCCATAATCAATTCCCATGGAAGCAGAGGTCATGAAATCACCGGCACATCTGCTGCAAGACCTCTTTAAGAAGCTGGAAAGCAAGGATACCACTTAAGGACTAAGCTGTGCCTGACGCAAGCCATATTCTTTTTTTTTTTACTTGTTTTTTAATATTTTATTGTGCTTTAAGTGAAAATTTACCACCCAAATCAATCTGCCATATAAAAACACTTGCATACACACAGCTATGCACCTCTAAATGTTCTCACTGCCCCCCACCCCATCCCTGTGACACCACCACATTCCTCCTTTCCACCCTGTATTTTCCGTATCCATTCAACTCCTGTCCCCCTCCATCTTCTCATCTTGCCTCTGGACAAGAGCTGCTCCATCAGCTTCACGTATATATTTAAGCCAAGAAGGACATTCTTCATCAGCATCACTCTGTGTCTTACAGTCCAGTCCAATCTGTCTCTGAAGAGTTGGCTTTGGTACTAGAGAGTCCAAGGGCCATGTCCTCAGTGGACCCTCCAGTCTGATGGATCATCAAGTGTGGTTCTTTAATAGCATTCTAGTTCTGCACACCCATTTTTCTCCCGCTACATCATAGACTTTATTTTGTGTTCCCTGTCAGGGCAGTCACTGCTGGTGGCCGGGTTCCGTCTATTTCTTCTGGTCTCATGTTGATATAGTCTCTGAATCATATAGGACTTCTATCTGCTGGTTTCATATTTTCCTCATGTCTTTGATGTCTGCCATTCTCTTCTGCTCCAGGGTGGATTGGGTCCAGCTGATTCTCTTTAGATAGCCAACTGCCAGGTTTAACACTCCGGATGCCATTCAACAAAGTGGTATACAGAACAATTTCTTAAAAAATTTGGTCACACCAATTAGACTAGGTGTTCCCTGAAACCATGGTCCCCACACCTCTGTCCCTGCCACTCTGTTTTTCAAAATGTTGGCTTGTATTAAAGAGATTTATGTAAGTGGAAAAACCTACCATGCTCACAGATAGGTAGGTTAAACATTGTGAAAATGTCTGTTCTACCCAAAGCAATCTATATATACAATGCAATCCCAATACAAATTCCAATGTCATTTTTTAATGTGATGGGGAAACAAATCACTAACTTTGTTTGGAAAGGGAAGAAACCTTGGATAAGAAAAGCACTACTGAAGAAGAAGAGTACAGTGGGAGGCCTTACACTACCCAACCTTAGAATCTGTTACACTGCCAAGGAAGTCAAAACATCCTGGTACTGATACAAAAACAAATGTGCAGACCAATAGAACAGACTAGAAAAACTAAAATAATACCACCCACCTATGACAGCTGATTTTGACAAAGGCCCAAAGGCCATGAACTGGGGTGGGGGGGGAACAGTCTATTTAACAAATGGGGTGGCCAAAAGGGGGTATCCATCAGCAAAAAGTGAAACAACACCCATGTCTCACACCTTATACAAAAATTAACTCAAGATGGATCAAAGACCTACATATCAAATCTAAAATGATAAAAATTGCAGAAGGCACAATAGGGATAGCACTAGAACACCTAATACAAGGCTTAAACAGACCACAAAATATTACCAACCAGGTACATTAAACAGCAGAAAAGAAAATAGATTAATGGTGTCTTTTAAAAATCAAACACTTGTGCTCATCCAAAGACTTTATCAAGAGAGTAAAAAGACTGTCTACAAACTGGGAAAAAATATTTAGCAACCACGTATCTGGTCGACATCTAACTTCCATAATATACCAGGTACTGCAACATATCAACAAGAAAAAGACAAATAACCCAATTAAACAATGGGCCAAGGACATGGACAGACACTTTTGCCAAGAAGACATCCAGGCAGCCAAAAGGCACATGAGGAAATGTTCATTATCATTGGCCATTAAAATCCAGAGAAATCCAAATCAAAACTACAATGAGATAACATCTTACCCCAATAAGGTAGCCACTAATCCCAAAGACACAAAGCAACAAATGTTGGAGACACTGTGGAGAGACTGGAACTCTTCTATACTGTTGGTGCGTGTGTAAAATGGTATAACCTCTTTGGAAAGGAATTTGGCACTTTCTTAAAAAGCTAGAAATAGAAATACCGTGTGATTCATCAAACCCACTGCTTAGAATATATGCTACAGAAATAAGGGTTGTCACACAAACAGATACATGCACACGAATGTTTGTTGCAGCAATGTCCACAACAGGAAAAGATGGAATCAACCTAGGTGCCAATCAACAAATGAATGGATGAACAAACTGTGGTACATATACAAATGCAACACTATGTTACAATACGGAACAATGATTTTAGGAAACATCTCATAACCTGGAATCAACTGGAAGACACTTCGGTGAGTGAAATGAGTTAGCTGTCAAAGGACAAATATTGTATGGGACCACTATTTTAAAATCAAGTGCCGTTGAGTCGGATCCGACTCCTGGCGACCCTAGGGTCACTATTATAAGGACTTCAGAAAAGACTTTTGCACAGAATATTCTTTAACGGCTACAAGAGTGGGGAGGAAGGGAGAAACGGTTATTCATAGATTAGATGGTCAATAGAAATTCAATTAGATAAAGGAAGTAACAGCATGCAGTAGAAGGCAGGACAGAATAGCTGGACTACACCATAAGTTGAAAGGCTTTCTAAATTCAGCTCAGCATTTCAAAGGACACAGTAGCAAGGGCAGGGTTCTGGAGACCATGTTTTCAGGGAACATCAAGGTCAATTGGCATAACTAGTCTTTTTCTAAGAGAGTATTCTGCACCCCGTATTGGTGAGTGGTGTCTGAGTTCTTAAAAGCCAGCAAGTTGTCATCCGAGGAACAGCGGTCCCACTCCAACTGGAGAACATCAAAGACACAAGGAAAAATGAGCCCAGGACATAGAAGGAACCATATGATTCAGAGACTATATATATCAGCTGGAGAAAAGAAGAACTAGATGGTGCCCAGCCACCGTCAAAGACAGCCCTGATAGGGAACGCAAAGTACAGTCTCTGACATAGCATGAGAGAAAGGGCTGTACAGATCTAGAATTCTATTAAAAGACCAGATTTGATGATCTGACACCCTTGAGGGTCCCCTAAGAACATGGCCCCTAGACTTGCTGCTAGCCTAGAGCTGAAACCAGTGTTCTTCAGACAAAGAATGGACTGGACCTGGGAACACAGAGTGATGCAGGTAGTGTGTGTACTTTATGGTTTAATATATGTATATATTACATATATTATGTATTATATGTGTTATATATTTATTATATACATTATATATTGTATTGTATTATATATTATATAATGTCATATATCATGGCATACAATGATATGATATATAATACAATACATATTATATTATATATTGCATTATAGTGTAATATATAATTATACCATAATATATACACATTATGTATTATATAATATATTATGTTATATATTATATGTCATATATGGTATATAATATAATTAATAATAATACATGATATATAATATATATAGTATATCTTGACAGCGCTCGGCTGGCATATTATATATAATATATCTTATTACATACTATTATATATTATTGCCATCATTAGCAAAGTGCTAATGTTCCAACTGGCCTCGATTTCGCCTGACAGCATGGTCCCCGGGGTGCTCATAGTTTTCACTTAATCACAATAAAAAAATATTTTTTAAATGTTGGGTTGTATTTGGGAAACATTTTAGCTTTTGATGTAGTCCAGTTATGCTAATCTCCCTTCTATTGCATATTGTCACTGCCTTCACTGAATCCAGTTCCCATCTGCTACCTACTAGCCTTATCTTGTGGCATAGTGATTAAGTGCTACAGCTGCTAACCAAAAGGTTAGCACTTTGAATCTACCAGGTGCTCCTTGGAAATTATATGGCACAGTTCTACTCTGTCCTACAGGGTCACTATGAGTTGGAATTGACTCAGCAGTAGTGGGTTTGGTTTTGGGTATCTAATCTATGAACACCCCATCCCTCTCTCCCCACCCTTGTAAATATTAAAGATTATTTCCTTCTATGTTTAAACCTTTTCTTAAGTCCTTATAATAGTGATCTCATACAATATTTGTCCTTTTGCAATTAATTTCACTCAGCATGTCTTCCAGCCGACTCCATATTATGAGATGTTTCCTGTGATCATCATTGTTCTTTATCATTGCTTAGTATTCCATAGTGTGAATATACCATAGTTCGTTTATCCACTCATCTGTGGGTGGATACCTAGGTTGATTCCACATTTGCGCTGTTGTGAACAGTGTTACAATATACATCAGCGTGCATATATCTGTTTGCGTGACTGCCCTTAGTTCTCTAGGATATATTCCAAGAAGTGAGATTGCTGGATCATATAGCATTTCTATTTGTAGCTTTTTAAGAAAGTGCTAAAATTGATTTCCAATGTAGTTGTACCATTTTACATTCTCACCAGTTGTCTGGAAGAGCTCCAGTCTCTTTACAACCTCTCCAACATTTATTATTTTGCGTTTTTTGGATTAAAGCTGGCCTCATTAGGGTGAGATGGTGTCTCATTGTAATTTTAATTTGGATTTCTCTGATGGCTAATGATCATGCGCATTTCCTCATGTACCTGTTAGCCTCCCGGATGTCTTCTTTGGTCCAATGCCTGTTCATACCCTTTGGCCACTTTTTTAGTTGTTTTTTTCTTACTGAAGCTCTGCACTATCTTGTAGATTATGGAGATTAGACACTGATCAGATTCATGTTAACCAGTAATTCTTTTCGACTATGTAGGCAGTCTTTTTACTCTTTTGGTAAAGTCTTTGGATGACCCATAAGTATTTGATTTGGGGGAGTTCCCAGTTACTTATTTTCTCTTCTGATGTTTGGGATTGTTAGTAATACTTTGTAGTGTATTATGCTGTGTATTAGGGCTCCCAAGGGTTGTCCCTATTTTCTTCTTCCATGATGTTTATAGTTTTAGAGTTTATGTTCATGTCTTTGATCCATTTTGAGTTAGTTTTTGTGCATGGTGTAAGATACAGATTTTATTTCTTTTGTTTCTTTTCTCCCCAGATGTATAACCAGTTACGTCAACACTATTCGTTAAAGAGACTGTCTTTTCTACAGTTTATGGCCTTTGGGCCTTTATCAAATATCAGCTACTCATAGGTGGGTGATGTTATATCTGGATTCTCAGTTCTGTTCCATTGATCTATGTACCTGTTTTTGTATCAGTACCAGGCTGATCTGACTACCTTCGCAGTATAATAGGTTCTAAATTCAGGTAGTATGAGGCTTCACACTTCATTCTTCTTCTTTAGTAATGCCAAGCCACGGTATTTTGGATTACCTCATATGTACATAAAAGGTGGACAATAAATAAAGAAGACTCAAGAATTCATGCTTCTGAATTATACAGTTGGTGAACAGTGTTAAAAATGCTGTTCACTGCCAGAAGAATAAATACATCTTTCTTGGAAGAAGTACAGCCAGAATGCTCATTAGAAGAAATGATAGTATGACTTGATCTCACATACTTTGGACATATTATCAGCAGGGACCATTCCCTGGAGAAGGACATGAGGTTTTGTAAAGTAGAGGGTCTGTGAAAAAGAGTAAGACTCTAAACAAGATGGATTGACACAATAGCTATAAAAATGGTCTCAAGCCTAACAGTGGTCACGGGGATGGCACAAGACTGGGCAGTGTTCCATCCTGTTGTACAGAGGGTTTCTATGAATCACAACTAACTCATCAGCACCTAACAGCAACAACAAATCATTCTAAATCTACAACATAGTTCACGAGGTCTTTGAGCAATAGGGACTCATGAGAATTGTTAAAATTTTCATATTCCTTTAGGTGGTTTCCCAAGGTATTTTCTCTGGAAAGTTTTTTGGCATAGACCTTCAGATTGCATAAGTAATGACAAACATAAAACACTCTAGAAGTTCTTGCACATGGAAAAGCAACTAGTTGAAGCTAGTCACCATGCTTTCAATTCTGCATTCCAAAAATGTCCAGTCATTTGTAAAGAAGCAAGAAATTGAATCATGAAAATTGTACACCAGCAGCTGTAGGGTGTGTCAGTAATCAGATTATCTATGAATCAGAGGAGAATGCTTAAGGCTGCTTCGTACAGAAAAAAAAAGAAATCTCTAAAGAAGACCTAGCAGAAGAGTTTCAATTCAATTTCATTAAAAGGACCAAAATGTGTTTGAGCATGACGGGATCGTACAGATCATCTACTCCAATTGTGTTCCACAGAACACTAGTCCTGTAAGAGATTCTCATTTAGAAGGCTTTCACAGTCAGTACACGTAAAAGATGCTCCGTGACTGTCTCTTCCAGAGGACTCAAATTGATGTTAGCATGTTATAGGCTCTTGAAGATTGAAAGAAATTTATTCAACATTGTTGAATCAAATGTGTAGAGTCCCTGGGTGGTACCAATAGTTAACCCCCTTGGCTGTTAACTGACTGGCTGCAGGTCAAATCCATCCAGAGGCACCTTGGAAGAAAAATCTAAAGATCTATCTCAAAAAAATTAGACATCGAAAGATCTACAGAGTGCAGTTCTACTCTGAAATACATGGGTCCCCAGGAGTCAAAATCAACTCAACAGCAAATAGTTTTGGTTTTTTTAACCCAATATGTGCTTAAAGTAAATGCATTTCTCTACAATCACCTTTTGTTTAAAAATACATATATTTATTGTGCTTTAAGTGAAGGTTTATAATCCAAGTCAATTTGTCATACAAAAACTTATACGCACATTGCTGTGTAACTCTAGCTGTTCTCCCCATCCTATGACAGCACACTTCTCCTTTCCACACTGTATTTCTGTGTCCGTTCAACCAGCTGCTGTCCCCTTCTGCCCTCTCATCTCTCCTCCAGACAGCAGCTGCCCAGTTAGCCTTATGTATCTATCTACTTAAGAAGCACATTCTTTGCGATTGTCATTTTTGGTCTTATAGTCCAGCCCAATGTTTATGTGAAGAATTGGTTTCAGGAGTAGTTTCAGTTCTGAGCTAACAGAGGGGCCGGGGGCCATGTGTTCTAGAGACCCTCCAGTCTGGTGGACCATCAGGTCTGATCTTCTAGTAGAGTTCTAGGTCTGCACACTCATTTTTCTTCTGCTGCATCAGGGACTCTACGTTGTGTTCCCTGACAGGGCAGTCGTTGGTAGTGGCCAAGCACCATGTTGTTCTTCTGGTCTCACGCTGATGTAGTCTCTGGATTACAGGGCCCCTCCTGTCTCTTGGACTCATATTTTCCTTAAGTTTTCTATGTCTTTTGTTCTCATTTGCTCCAGGTAGGTTGTAACAAATTGATAACACTCAGATGGCTACTTGCTAACTTTTAAGACCCCAAACACCACTCATCAGTGTGGGATGCAGAATATTTGCTTTAAAAAACCTTTGTTATGTCAATGGATCTAGACGTCCTGTGAAACTATGGTCATCAGACCTCTGCCCCTGCTACTCTGTCCTTCAAAACATTGAGTTGTGTCTAGGAAACCTTTTAAGTTTTGGTATCGTTCAGCTGTGTTAATCTCCCTTCTATTGCAGGCTGTCACTCTCTTCACCTAACCTAATTCCTATCTGCTATCTAATCAGTGAATACCCCTCTTTCTTCCTCCTACCCTTGTAAGCATCAAAGACTGTTTTCTCCTCTGTTTAAACTTTTCCTTGAGCGCTATAATACTGGTCTTGTCCAATACTTGTCCTTTTGTAACTGACTGAATTCATTCAGCATAATGCGTTTCAGATTTCTCCAGGCTATGAGATGTTTCCCAAGATCATCATTGCTCTTTATCATTGCATAGCATTCCACTGTGTGACTATACCATACAATGTTTATCCATTCATCTGTTGAAGGGCACCTGGGTTGACTCCATCTTTTTGCTATTCTGACCAGTGCTGAATAAACATTTGTGTGCATGTATCTGTTGGTGTGACAGCCCTTATTAATCTAGGATATATTCCAAGAAGTGAGATTGCTGGATCATATGGTATTTCTGTTTCTAGCTTTTCAAGAAAGCACCAAACCGATTTCCAAAGTAGCTGTAACATTTTACATTCCCACCAGCAGTGTACAAGTGTTCCTGTCTCTCCATAGCCTTTCCAATATTTATTATTTTGTGTTTTTTGATTAATGCCACCCTTGTTGGGGTAAGATGCTCTCTCACTGCGGTTTTGATTTACATTTCTCTAATAGCTAACGATTGTAAGCATTTCCTCATGCATTTGTTAGCCACCTGAATGTCTTCTTTGGTGAAGTGCCTGATTATATCCTTTGAAAAGTTTTTAATTGGTTTATTTGTCTTTTTGTTATTAGAGTTTTGTAGTGTTGTGGATTATGGAGATTAGACGCTGATCAGATTTGTTGTATCTAAACTTTTTTCCCCAGTCTGTAGGTTGACATTTTACTCTTTTGGGAAGTCTTTGGATGACCATGAGTGTTTGATTTTTAGGAGTTCCTAGTTATCTATTTTATCTTCTGATGTTTACACATTTTTAGTAATGACTTGTATTCACTTTATGTCACGTATTAGGGCTCTCAGCATTGTCTCTATTTTTCTCTTCCATGATCTTTATCATTTTAGATTTTATATTTAGGTCTTTGATCCATTTTGAGTTAGTTTTTGTGCATGGTATGAGATATGGGTCTTGTTTCATTTTTTTCCAGATGGATATACAGTTATGTTGACACCATTTGTTACAGAGACTGTCTTTTCCTCAGTTTATGAACTTCAGACCTTTGTCAAATATCAGCTGCTCATTGCCAGATGTTTTTATGTCTGGATTTTCCATTCTCTTCCATTGGTCTATGTATCTGGTTTTGTATCAGTACCAGGCTGTTTTGACTACTATGGCACTGTAATAGTTTCTGAAGTTAGGTAGTGTGAGGCCTCCCACTTTGTTATTCTTCAGAAATGCTTTACTTTTCAGGGGCTTCTTCCCTTTTCACATGAAGCTGGTAATTTTTCTCTCCACCTCCTTAAAAAATGCTATTGAAATTTGGATTGGAAAACAATCACCCCTTTTGAAATGACACGAACCAAAATGTTAAAAACCGAAAATATTTTAGTACACTTCAAATATACTCCAAGATTTGCTAATTTAGTTCAGTTTTCTCATGTTAAAGACAAGACTAAAAAGGATGCAGGCTGTTTGTGAAAAGCCCAAATCAACAAAACTATTTGGTGGTAGAGGCAGGACTCGAACTCATCTATTACACCAGCTTCTATATCTGCAGCTCCCTTCTCTTATGTCTTTTCAAATATATATATATATATATTGCTATCAGTCGACTCTAACTCATAGTGATCCTAAAGCAACTCTAAAATACAACATAGAATGGTCTCATAAGTTTTCAAAAGGAGCAGCTGGTAGATTTAAACTTCTAATCTTTGAGTTAGTAGCCAAGCTTTACCCACTGCAACACCAGGACTCCCCTTATGCCTTCAGTGTCTCTGAACCCCGGAGCAAAGATGAATTTCCATACATAACCACAAAAAGATAATTTCTTGGCACACTTTCTTTCTTTAAGGAAAATGTTAATATCTCTAACAGTGTGATTCACAACCAGGCAGGTAGGCTTCTATTTTAGTCATGTGGTACTGCTCTAACAGAAATACCATGAGTGGATTTCCTTTAACAAAGGAAAGCTTATTCTCATGCAGTCCACTAGGCTATAAGTAGAATTCAAAATGTCGAGTCCGGGGGAAAGGCTTTCCTTCTTTGTTGTTTCCTGATGAAGATCCATGTGTTGCATCAGTCTTTGGTCAGGGAGCATCTTGGTGCAGGAACCTCATGTCAGACGGACACTCTACTCTCAGTGCTGCTTTCTCAGTGGTATGAGATTCCCAATTCTCTGCTTGCTTCCCTTTCCTTTTATCCCTTATGGGATAACCAGTAGTGCAAGCCACACTCCAGGGAAACTCCCTTTACACTGGAGCAAGGAGGTGACCTTCGGAAGGGGCTTACAGTCCCACACTATTCCTCTTTAACATACAGCATAGGAAAATCACAAAATGGAGAGCAAGCACACAATACCAGTAATCACAACCCAGCCAAATTTCTATACATTGTTTGGGAGGGGGCACAGTTCAGTCCATTACAGCTTCTAAGGAAGATCAAGGCGGAGTGTTGACAGAATCTCTAGGATAGAGGAGGCATATATTTTCAAACACATTAAGTGTTAAAATATAATTTTTATTTGAAAAGAAAGGACCTAATTTTGTTTTATATTTTAAATTACAAAGAGAAAGTGATTTTGTTGACCTAAAGTGTATATGGAAACCCTGGTGATGTAGTGGGTTAAGTGTTACATCTGTTAACCAAAAAGTCAACAGTTAAAATCTGCCAGGTGATCTTTGGAAACTCTATGGGGCAGTTCTACTCAGACCTGTAGAGTCACTATGAGTCGAACCCAACTCAATGGCAGTGGGTAAAGTGTATATGGATTTTAAAGTTTGGAAAACACTTACCATAAGAACGTATTTGAAGGGAATGTAATCCAGTCTCAGATAAGGCTTTCTGGAGAAAATGATATTCAGTCCTACAAAAGACAAGTAGTAGTCATCAAAGCCTACCACATCGGGGGTCTATGAACAGTGTTTCTGGCAGACAGAGTAGCAAGTTTTAAGGACCTGGGGCAAGAAAGATCATGTCCTGACTAAGGAACTACAAGTAGTTCAGTGTGCCTCTTAAGCTAGGTTCGTCTGAGCAGCAAGACCAGCTAAGCAGGTAAACACATATAGAGAGAGATTTATATCAAGGAAACGACTCATGTGGTTGTAGAGACTGGAACATCCCAAGTCCATGGGTTAGGTTGGAGTCATCTTCTGATGCAAGTAGCAGCAGGGCCTGGTGAACTCAAGATCAGCAGGGCAGAGAGTAGAGCTCTTGCTCACAGGCTGCGAAGATCAGTGAATGCCGAAGATCAGCAAGTAACACTGCAGGTAAGCTGCTAGCTCAAGTCTGACAAACAGGAGACAGCTGTAGCAAAAGCCCGTGAGCAAAAGCCAGTGAGCTTGACCAGAATGTCCATTTATAACTCGATGCAAGACACACACCCAAGGAAATTCCCTTTCAACTGATCAGCTACTCACAGTAGATTCTACCATGGTGATGATTAGGCATCAAATCTCAACAGGGAAGTGACCAAACCACTGACAGTCATGGCCCAGTCAAGTTGACACACAGTCTTAACCATTATAGTGCTTAACACATGAAACAGGAGAGGGACAAAGACAGAGACAGAGAAAGCACTAGTGAAGGAGAGTAGAGAAAGCATGTGCATTCAAAGATAAGAGATGCAGTAAGAAATTAATTATGGACTAGCTCAAGAAGTGCCTTGCATCCTATGCAGTGGAATTGGTCTTCATCATGACAGCAACAGGAACATACTGAAAGGTTTAAGTAGAGGAATTATATAATCAGATTTGCACTGCAGAAAAATCGCTCACTTTCTCACAGAAGGAAGGTTTTATTCTGCTCAAATTTTCTTTCACTTAATTTCCATTATTACGGCCAGTCTGGCTTTTGTTCTGAGAACTGAAAGATTACTCTGATACATAGGACTTAAGCAGAGAGTCTGGCCATCTAAACTATTCTAGGATCAAGCTGAATAAGCTCATAAAAGGGGGATATCTGACTCATAAGCAGTAACATAAATTACTCAAGTCAGTAGGTACTTCAGTTGGGGTCATGAAGGGTATGTAGCTCACAAGAAAACTCACCCTTGCTATTTCCCTAAGACATAGGATTCACTGGGCATTCTATTTTTCAACAGTTTTAAGTGTATAATACTTTAATTGAAGGAATGAATACTTTGAATGTTCTTTCATAATTTAACCTATCATATCGTTATTTTGGAATCAGCTGTCCACTTGGCTTGGCGGTCCATAAAGAAATTGTCTCAGCCAACTTCACTCTAGAACTTAAACTGAAGAAGCTGATTATCACATTTTTTAAGATACAGCCGTAGCTACAAAGCAGTTCTTGTTAATCGCTGGCACAGCTTTCATTTCTCAAGGAATTTTTTTCAATAAGATGGACAGCTGTACGAGGGTGCCTATTTCACTTGACTGTCATGGAAGCTACACAACTCCAATGACATAGAACACCTCTTTGGTTCAATAAATTCTTTGTCATTTTCAAATCCCTATGGAATCATAAATAATAATAGAAACAGAAATGATCCTAATAAAGCATCACTTTCTATGTGCTAGACACTGTGCTGAGTACTATGTACATTTTCTCAGTTAAACTTTGCAAAATCCCATGAGTCAGTTACTGTTAATATCCCAAACTGACTGAGAAGGAATCTAACTCTTACATTAAGTTAGTTGCTGCTAGTCACACTCCAAGACCTAACTCTTAAGCTCATACACACACACACACACACACACACCATTGCTGTTGAGATGATTTTTGACTCATAGCAACCCTATAGGACACAGGAGAACTGCCCCATAGGTTTTCCAAGGAGTGCCTGGTAGAATCAAATTGTCAAACTTGGTTAAAGCTATAGCACTTAACCACTATGTTACCAGGGTTTCCTTAAGTTTATACATTCTGATATTTCTAGTTACCTGTTCCATAAACCAAAAACTCATTGCCATTGAGTTGATACTGAGTCATAGTGACTGTATAGGACAGAGTAGAATTGCCTCATAGGGTTTCCCACACTGTAAATATTTATGGAATCCGACTGTCAGATCTTTCTCCTGTGCAGCAGCTGGTGGATTTGAACTGTCGACTTTTCAGTTGGAACTGGAGCGCTTAATCACTGCAATAACAGGGCTTCTACTACTTGTTGTACATGCTGTTGTTGGTGGAGGTGGTTGTTGTTGTCGTTGGGTGCCATTAAGTCAGTTCCAACTCATAGGAATTCCCTGTAGAACAGAATGAAACACTGCCTGGTCCTGCACCATGCCCACAATCCTTGTTATGCTTGAGCCCATTGTTGCAGTCACTGTGTCAATCCACCTCCTTGAAGGTCTTCCTCTTTTTCCCTGACCCTTTACTTTACCAAGCGTGATGTTCTTCTCCAGGGAGTGATCCCTCCTATCAACATGTGCAAAGTATGTAAGATGTAGTCTCACCATCCTTGTTGCTAAGGAGCATTCTGGTTGTACTTCTTCCAGCACAGATCTGTTCATTCTTCTGGTAGTCCATGGTATATTCAATGTTCTTCTCCAGCACCACATTTCAAAAGCATCAATTCCTCTTCTGTCCTCCTCATTCGCTATCCAGGTTTCACATGAGTATAATGCGATTGAAAATACCATGGCTTGGCACAGATGCACCGTAGTTTTCAAAGTGACATCTTCGCTGTTCGATATTTCAACACTTTAAAGAGGCCTTTATGTATATTTGTATTTGTATTTGTATTCATAATAATTTACTGTGGTTAAGTGAAAGTTTACAAATGAAGTCAATTTGCTGTATTAAACTCCATACAAAGACCCATATGCAACTCCACAGGCCATCCCAACCCTGTGACAGCACATTTTTCCTTTCCACTCTGTACTTTGCATATTAATTCAACCTACTCCTGTCCCCTCCTCTCTATCCTCCCATCTCCTCCAGATTTCTTAGCATACACAAGTAAGCATTTCCAGTGCTGCATCTGTTTGTTGAAATATCTCAACTGACGTTCCATCAATTCTTGGAGACTTGATTTTTGCCAGCCCCTTCGGTGCAGTTTTGACTCCTTCCTTCAGTACCATCCGTACCTGATCATATGCTACCTCTTGAAATGGTTGAACCTCAACCAACTATTTTTGGTATAACATGACTCTATGTGTTCCTCCCACCTTCTTTTGATGCTTCCTGAATCTTTTCTTATTTTTAGATATAATTTTTCACTATTGCAACGCTAAGCTTGAATCTTTTCCTCAGTTATTATGGCTTGAGAAATGCTGTGTGTGTTCTTCTCTTTCGGTATTCTAGATCCAGCTCTTTACATATGTTATTATAATACTTAGTTTTCTTAAGCAGCCCTTTGAAATCTTGTGTTCAGTTCTTCTATTTCATCATTTCTTCCTTTCACTTTATATACTCAATGTGCAAGAGCAAGTTTCAGAGCCTCTTCTGACATCCATTTTGGTCCTTTCTTTTTTCTTTTTTTTTTTTAATGATCTCTTCCTTTCTTCATGTATGGTGTCTTTGATGCCATTCTGTGACTCTTCTGGTCTTTGATGATTAGTGTTCAATACATCAAATCTATTCTTGAAATCGTCTCTAAACTCAGATAGGATATACTCAAGGTCATATTTTGGTCTCATAGACTTGTTCTAATTTTCTTCAGTTCCACTTTAGACTTGCATATGAGTGATTTTGTTCTGCAGTCAGCCCCTCTACTTGTTCTTACTGATGATATCGAGTTTTTCCAACATCTCTTTCCACAAATGTTGTCATTTTGGTTCGTATATATTCCATGTGGTAAGACCCATCTGTATAGTAACTGTTTATGTTGGTGAAAAAAGGTATCTGCAATGAAGAAGTAGTTGGTCTTACAAAATTCTATCATGCAATCTCCAACATTGTTTCCATTCCCCAAGGCCATGTTTTCCAACTACCAATCCTTCTTTATTTCCAACTTTCACAATCCAGTTAGCAGTTACGTAGCTCTTACCTTATTCTGGGAACTGTGTAAGTCATTTTGTGAGCACTGAAACTCTGGTGGCATGGTGGTGAAGTGCTACGTCTGCTAACCAAAAGGTCAACAGTTTGAATCCATCAGGTGCTCCTTGGAAACTCTATGGAGCAGTTCTGCTGTGTCCTATATGGTTGCTATGAGTCAGAATTGACTCAACAGCAGTGGGTTTTGGGGGGAGTATCATTTACAAGTACAGAATTTCTTTTTACTCAAATCCACAGTCAATGCCCATGGGAGCAGTAGTCAAGAAATCCGAAGATGCCTTATGTTGGGTAAATCTGCTGCAAAAGATCTCTTTAAAGTGTCAAAAAGCAGAGATGTCACTTTAAGAACTGAAGTGCACCTGATTCAAGCCATGATATTTTCAATCACTTCATATTTATGTGAAAGCTGAATAATGAATAAGGAAGACTGAAGAATAATTGATGCCTTTGAATTATGGCTTTGGCAAAGAATTTTGAATGCACTATTGACTGCTAGAAGAATGAATAAATCTATCTTGGAATAAGTACAGCTGCGATGTTCATTAGAAGCAAGGATAGCTAGACTTCATCTCACATAGCTTGGACATGTTATCAAAAGAAACTGGGCCCTGGAGAATGATATCATGCTTGGCAAAGTGGACAGTCAGCAAAAAGGAGATGGATGCACCATTCCCACATCATTGCTATGTTTGTGCCTGTTGTTGAAGCCACTCCTCTGTGTCAATTATTCTCATCAAACATCTTCCTCTTTTAAGCTGACCCTCTACTTTACCAAACATGATGTCCTCCAGGGACGGGTCCATCCTGATAGCATATCCAATGTATATGAGATGAAGTCTTGCCATCCTTGCTTCTGAAGAGCACTCTGGCTATATTTTTTAAATTAGCTGATGAAAATATAAATGAGATGAATTGATTTAGTGGCTGCAACAATGGGCTCAAGCACAACAACAATTCTGAGGATGGCACAGAACTAGGCAATGTTTCTTTCTGTTATACATAGGGTATCTATGAGTCATAACGAACTGGCGGGTACCTAACAGCAACAACATAGCATTTGACCTTCAAACTAACATGCCAAAAGGTAACAGCATCTATAATTTACAGATGAAGAAACTGAAGCTCAAAACTTTTGTTTAAATTTGGAGTGGTTATACAGGCAGAAGGTAGCAAAGGCAGGAGTCAGATCTAGATTTTTCTGATACTAACCCAACTCAGGAAACCCTGGTAGTGTAGTGGTTAAATGCTATGGCTGCTAACCAAAAGGCTGGCAGTTTGAATGTACCAGGTGCTCCTTAAAAACTCCATGGAGAAGTTCTACTCTGTCTTATGTGACCGTTATGAATCAGAATCCACTCAACAGCAATGGGTAACCTGACTCTGTGTGTTGAACCACAAATCTCTATCATTAGAGTGTCATAACATAATCCAGTAGTTGTCCAACTAGTCCACATAGAACCTTACGGCTTTGCATATGTGTGTCATGGATCATCCCTGTAGAGGAAACGATTCATAGGGGGAGTAGAAGCGAGGCTGAGAGGGTGTGCCTCTGTTTCCCACTTCTCTTCAACTAGAACAACTTCACTTTTATCTGTTTTATGTTTTAGTATTCCACTTAAGATTTCAAATGAAGGAAACATCTTACCATTTTAGAAGATCCAAATCCATTTCTTTATATTTTCATCAGCTAATTTAAAAAATAAAGCTAGAGTGCTCTTTGGAAGCAAGGATGGCAAGACTTCATCTCATATACATTGGACATACTATCAGGATGGACCAGTCGTTGGAGAAGGACATCGTGCTTGGTAGAGGGTCAGCTTAAAACAAGAAGACCTTTGATGAGAGTAATTGACTCAGTGGAGTGGCTTCAACAACAGGCACAAACATAGCAACAATTGTGGGGACGGCACAGGATAACACAATGTTTCACTGTGTTTTGCATATGGTTGCTACTAGTTGCAACCAGTTCGTTGACACTGATATAGGAAATAATATTAGAATCATTATTCCCTGGCCTTGTGTATAGAGAGTATGACCCAGCTGGATCTGGGCTCACATCAACAGGCCCCTGAGATAAAGACAACAGCTAAGATAATCTTGGAAATTATCTTTTAGAGAAGAAAAACATCTTTTGGGAAGCTTTCACATAAGCAAGTCGAACAGAACACAGAAGACTTTCTACTCTTATCTTTTCCTCATAGTATTTAGTGAATAGAAAACTGTAGGACCAACGAAAATCCTCCCAAATGTCATTATTGAAACCTGTACCCATGATTATTAAGACAGATTATTGAAAATATAGAATCAGGTTTATCTAGCCATTTTTAGCCAAATCAGTGAAAAGGTGAAGTTTTCAATGATTCTACCCATTCCGTGATGTTAAGATACACCAAGGATGCTGTAATCTCCCTCTGATTCAGGCAGACATTAGCTCTGGCAACATGTTTGTCTGCTTCCTACTCTTGCTTTTTGGAATACATGCCTAATAAAACTTTCATTTCGCTTTACTAAATTTTATAACGCTTTTCTCCCTACATCACCTTACAAAAACAATACCCTAACAGAGACTAGTTCACAATCATCTGAGAGCAAAACATATGGGATTCTTGAATGATACTGTGGTCAGTGCAGCTGTGATGATCTGATGCAAAATCCAGGGTGAAATTTGAGGGGGTGGGGATTTTGTGTGAAGCAGAAAGATATCTCTCCTCTCTCTCTCCCTATCTCTCTCTCTGTCCTCTCTCTTTCCCTTTTGCAGTTTCAGTCTCTGATGCCAAAGTATACAAATAGAACATACTCCCAAAGCTAATAGCTGCAGTACCAAGTTCCCTAACTTCTAACTGGAAACCTGGTGGCATAGCGGTTAAGCACTACAGATGCTAACCAAGAGGTCATCAGTTCGAACTATCAAGTGCTCCTTGGACACTTTATGGGGCACTGTTACTCTGCTCTATAGGTTTACTATGAGTCGGAATCGACTCGATGGCAGTGGGTTTTGCTTTTGAACTCCTAACTGTCCAAATCAGCTTTAGGCTCCCAGCCAAGAAACCTGTCCAGGCCAATCTTGTTGATAATAAAAAAAGCTAAGCTTCACATTTCCCCTGTTCTTCCCAGTTTTTCTGGATAGACTTCATAAAAAGCAAATTCCTTTTACCAAATCCAACAGCCTCTAGATAACTACAGTCATAGAGAGCAAATAGATCTAAGACAAAATTTCCTCAATATATTTCTATAAGACACTGTATAAAAAAAAGGTTCATGATCAAACAAGTGCTAGAAACATTACTTAATCTATGAAGTTCAAAGATAGGGTACCTATAACTAATCAACCAAAGTAGGCCAATTCTGAGTATTGTTAACAATCACACTGGAATAATAAGCACATAACTAGAAATATCCCGGGAAAATTGGGACCTAACATTAACCTACTGTTTTATCAGCATTTTCCACAAACATTTTTTTCCCCTTAGTAACAACCACTAACTTCTTGATAGCATTCTATTCCACAGAATACACTTTGGCAAACACTAATCTGGGAGGTTGGGGAAAATTTGCATACAACGCGAAAGAGCAGTGCTTCTCAATCACTTTCTCTCTTCACACACCAAGAAATGTTCATCGTTCTGAGGAAAGAAATGAAGATATGTTGTGGCACAAGGAAGTAAATGGATCAGAAATCGCTGATCAGGAGAGGAGGCCAACTGAGAGGATCAGCATCTTGACACTTCTGTAATCCTCCAGTGCACAGGATATAAGTCAGGAAGCTTTGAGTAGACAAAAATGCTCCAAAAGATGACCTACATGTGTTTCTCTTCTTGAAGGACAACTGTAAATGATTAAATCAAGAGAGATCAACAGGAATTTTGCAAAAAAAAATTTTTTCTTTTTGCCCCATTAGCCGTCTCTTGGCCTTTCCTTGCCAAGACTGTGTGTCAGTGTCAAAAAGCCTGAAGATTATGGGAAATGCAATAAGTCTCCTGATTGATAACAGTCATCTATTTTTGACATCAAGACACTGAACAAAAGTCTCCCACAGAAAAACAGAAATAATGTTATTTCCACAGGAAATTCAACATAAGGAATTAATTAAGCAAGCAGTGGCAGACCAAAAAACCAAAAAAGGAATACTAAGGAGGAAACAATGCCCAAAGGACTCTGGAACATTGAGGTTGGCTCTCCAGGAATAAAACGGAGGTGAGGACTAGAACCAGTGCTGTTGCTAAGGTAAAGGGATCTTCCTGGAGTAATATTGATAGAAGTGCACACAAAAGAAAAAGGAGCAATTCCATTTTTCCTTCCCCTGCCTTCTTCTAGTTCTCTATATTGGCACAACATATTAAGGAGCAAGCAAAAAAGAAATAAAATTTGTATAGTCCAATGCCAGCACTACAAGGAAAATAAAAATGTAAATTTGAAGATAACAACTTAATAACTGACAGAGATGCCAACTGAGAAGGACTGAGTAAAGCCAGCCAGAATCGTATTCCTCACAAAGCCACCTCTCCTGGCTCCAGGCACGGGGGGCGTGGGGGGGCGGGAGAGGCGCTACAGAATGGTCAGAGAGGTTTATGGCTTGACCTGACAATTACTGCTGTTTTGTCTTGGACTGTTTTTTCTCAACATTCATGTGTGAAGGCCCTCCACCTTCTAGGGGATTTTCAGAAAGCCAGCATGAATCTTAACTGAGTACAGTGATTTCCAAAATTACATTTCAAGGAAGTTTTGCCATGAATTCCAGTGCAGAGATATCTGGAATTTCTGAAATGTGAGTATCCTTCTATTCTTCCAGGAGCCTTCTGAAGGTATGACTAACACCAAGAAAATAGCATAGCAAGCTCTCCTATCTAGCCTCAACTTAGCATATCTGATCTCATTGGTCTGGAGTTTTCTCTGTAACTATGAAGGTACCACAGAACTCAGAGAACAGCACAAGAAGTCTGGGCATTTGAAACATGACATTTAAATATTCATCAGTTCCCTCAAGTGGATACAATTATAAAAGGCCAGGTAGTACTGGCAATGGTGTCTGGTCAAATGCTAGAACAAAGATTCAGATCTGTGTACAGTACGCTATGTTTCTCATAGTCAGCCATTGATTTTGATGCACAAGTCAATAAATTTTTGCACAGTAGGTTTCATGCAGTGACTTAGTTTTTGACTATATGGTGCTGTCCCTCAAACTGCTGAAGAGGCACAAGTGGATTATCCAAACAGTCACCTCCGTGCTAGTCACACCGTGTGGTGTTTGTGGCTGCTTCCCAGCAGGTCAGATTCATGGAATCCTATGTACTTCCAACACTGTTCTCCCTTCCCATTCACTCAGCCCAATTTTGCAATGTTTTCATTAGTTCTGCTTTTCACTACCCACGCTGATATCTCTTTATCAGTGATGCTTTCTTAGACCTCAGAAAAACATTTAATCCATTTGTACACTGCATTATCCCCATAAACTTGGACTACCATGTCCCTGATTTCACTTCTCCTCTTGCCAAGTTTAACAAGAAATTTAATGTTTGTTCATTGCTCTGATCCAAGCTTCAATATTCTCATAATGATACACAAAAACACACAACAACAGTAATGAATGCCACTGAGAAAAACACCACCACATGTCAACAAGAAAACAGTTGTGAGACACTGATATATCAAGGTTATGAAATCTTACTGATTTGTTTGTACAGTGCTGTCAACATAGGCACATGGTGTCAAATTCATGAACTTAATTGTCAGAACTTCTATACACAGAAAAACCTAAAGAATACACAAAGAAAACTACTGTAACTAAAATTAGAGTTCAACAAAGAATCAGGATACAAGAAAAAAAATACATAAATCAGTTGGATTCCTTTACACCAAAAAAGAGACCATCAGAGAGGAAAACACCAAATGATTACCATTTACTATAGTCCCTGAAAAAATGAAATACCTAGGGATAAATTTAACCAGACACATAAAAGACCTATACAAAGAAAATTACAAGACACTACTTCATGAACCAGAGGTACTGAAGGAAGGAGTCGAAGATGCATTGAAGGCATGAGTGAATAAAAGTCTCCAGGAATTGAGTGAACATCAATTTGAACATTTCAACAAATAGATTCAACACTGGAAGTGCTCGTTCACTTATGCCAAGAAGTTTGGAGGACAGTTACCTGGCTATTCAACTGGAAGAGATTCATATTTATGCCTATTTCCAAGAAAGATGATCTAACTAAAATGGAAATTATCAAACAATATCATCAATATCACATGCACGTAAAATTTTGATTAAGATCATTCAAAAGTGACTGTAACAGTGTATTGACAAGGAAGTCTCAGAAATTCAAGCCAGATTCAGAAAGGACCTAGAACCAGGGATATCATTTGCTGATTTCAGACGTGTCTCTGCTGAAAGCAGAGAATACCAGAAAAATGTTTACCTTTGTTTCACTGACTGCATAAAGGCATTTATTTAACTGTGTGGATCATACCAAATTATGGCTAACATTGCATAAAATGGGAATTCCAGAACACTTAATTGCACTCATGAGGAATGTGTATATGGATGGAGAGGCAAGCATGAGAAACAGAAAAAGAGGACACTGCATAATTTAAAGTCAGGAAAGATGTGTGTTAGGGTTGTATCCTTTCATCAAACCTTTTCAATCTGTATACTGAGCAAATAATCCAAGAAGCTGGACTATATGAAGAGGAACAAGTCATCAGGGATTAGAGAACAGCTCAATAACAACCTGCATTAAGCAGATGACACAACCCTGCTTGTTGGAAGTGAAGAAGATTTGAAATATTTACTAATGAAGATCAAAGGCCACAGCCTTTGGTATGGATTGCACCTCAACATCAAGAAAAGAAAAATCTTCACAGTTGGACCAGTAAACAACATCATGATAAACAGATAAGGGATTAGAGCCCATCAAGGATTTCATTTTACTTGGTTCCACAATCAACGCCCATGGAAGCAGCAGTCAAGAAATCAAACGATGCTTTGCACTGGGAGAAATCTGCTGCAAAGGACCTCTTTAAAGTATTGAAATGTAAAAATGTCATCTTGAAGACTAAGGTGCTCCTGACCCAAGCCATGGTATTTTCAATCACATGATATGCATGCAAAAGCTAAGCAATGAATAAGGAAGACAGAAGAATTGATGCCTTTGAATTGTGGTGTTAAAGAAGAGTATTGGCTGTACCACGGACCACTAAAAGAACAAAAAGATCTGTTCTGTAAGAAGTACAACCAGAGTGCTCCTTGGATACAAAGATAGTGAGACTGCATCACACATACTTTGGACATGATGTCAGGGGGATCAATCCCTGGAGAAGGACATTATGCTTGGTAGATTGGAGGGTCAGCAAAAAGGAGGAAGACAGTCAACAAGATAGACTGACACAGTGGCTGCAACGATGAACTTAAGCATGAAAATTATTTGGGGCATGGCACTAGAGTGGGCAGTGTTTTGTTCTGTTGTACACAGGGTCACTATGAGTTGGAACTGACTAGACAGCAAGTGACAACAAGAGGAAACCAAGAGACCTACCTAAGTGGAGAAACCTACCTTGCTCATGGATAGGAATACTTAATATCGTGAAAATGTCTATTCTACCCAAAGAGATCCATGAATACAGTGCAACGCCAATACAAATTTCAATGGCACTTTTTAATGAGATGGAGAAACAAATCACCACCTTCACATGGAAAGGGAAGAAACCTCGGATAAGGAAAGCATCACTGAAGAAGAAAAGGTGAGAGACCTTGCTGTATCTGACTTGAGAACCTATTACACTGCTATGGTATTCAAAACAGTCCGGTATTGGTACAGAATTGAGAATCCAGATGTACCAACATACACCAATGAGCAGCTGATATCTGATAAAGTTCTAAAGTCCATGAACTAGGAAAAAGATGGTCTCTTTAACAAATGCTGTTGGTATAACTGGATATCCAACTGCATAAGAATGAAACAAGACCTACACCTCACACCATGTACAAAAACCAACTCAAAATGGATCAAAGACCTAAATATAGAACCTAAAATTATAAAGATCATGGAAGAAAAAAATAGGGACAATGCTAGAAGCCCTGGTACACAGCATAAGCAGACTACAAAATATTACTAACAATGCACAAACACCAGAAGAGAAAATAAATAACTGGAAACTCCTAAAAATCAAACAATTATGCTCATCCAAAGACTTCACCAAAAGAGTAGAAAGGCTATCTACAGACTGAGAAAGAATTCTGGGCTACCACAAATCCAGTCAGCATCTAACCTCTATAATCTACAAGGTACCACAAAACCTCAACAAGAAAAAGACAAATAACCCAGTTAAAAATGGACAAAGACTATGAAAAGGCACTTCACCAAAGAAGACATCCAGGACACTATCAGTTCACTAGCATTAGCCATTAGAGAAATCCTAATCAAAACTGCAGTGAGATACCGTCTCACCCCAGCAAGGCTGGCATTAATCTAAAAACATGAAATAATAAGTGTTGGAGAGGCTGTGAAGAGACTGGATCTCTTTTACACTGCTGGTGGGAATGTAAAATGGAACAACCACTTTGCAAATTGATTCAGTGCTGTCTTAGAAAGCTAGAAATAGAAATATCATATGCTCCAGCAATCCCACCGCTTGGAATATATCCTAGAGAAATAAGGTCTGTCCCACAAACACATACATGCACACAAATGTTTATTGCAACACTGTCCACAATCGCAAAAATATGGAATCAGTCTAGGTGCCCATCAACAGATGAATGGATAAGCAAACTATGGTATCTTTACATAATAGAATACTATGCAATGAGAAAGAACAACGACGATTTTAGGAAATATCCAGTAACATGGAATCATCTGGAAGACATTATGCTGAGTGAATCAGTCAGCTACAAAAGGACAGATATTGTATGAGACCGTTATTAAAAGAACTTAAGAAAAGGTCTAAGCAAAGAAGAAAATAATCTTTGACGATTACAAGGGTGGGGAGAAAGAGGGAGGTTATTCATGGGTAGGATAGTAGATAGGTATTGGTTTAGGTGAAGGCTGTGACAGCACACAGTAGAAGGGAGGTTAGCACAATCGGACTACACCAAAGGCTAACAGATTTTCTAAGTGCAACCCAAAATTTTAAAGGACAGTTGCAGGAACAGGATCAAGGGACCAGAGTTTTAGTGGACATCTAAGCTAACTGGCTTAGCTAATTTTTCAGTTTTTTTAAAGAAAATACTGTGCAAAGCTAGCGAGCAACCATGTGAGTAGCATTAGTTGATCCCAATCCACCTAGAGCAGAGGAGAATGAAGGACATTAAAGACATGAGGAAAATATGAGCCCAAGAGACAGGAGGGGCCATGTGATTGGGACTACACCAGTATGAGACCAGAAGAACTAGATGGTGCCTGTCCACCACCAATGACTGCCCTGACAGCGAACACAGCATAAAGTCCCCCCAAGAGAAAAATGGGTGTGCAGAACTAGAACTCTATTAAAAGATCACACTTGATGGTCTGTCAGACTGCAGGGATCCCTGAACACATGGTCCCTGGGCTCTATTAGCTTAGAGCTGAGACCACTATCACAGCCAGTTCTTCAAAGATTGGACTGGACTGTAAGACATAGTGTTGGTAGCAAAGAATGTGCTTCATGGCTTAAATATATACATGAGAATACCTGAACAGCTCCTGTCTAGAGGTGAGATGAAGGGGTGGAGGAGGACAGAAGTTGGCAGTACAGGGTGGAAAGGAGAAGTGTGCAGTCAAGAGGTGGTGCGGAGGGCAAGAGCAGTTAGAGTTGCACAGTGATGTGTGTTCATGGTTTTGTATGGCAAATTGATTTGGATTGTAAACTTTTACTTAAAGCACAATAAAAATATTTTAAAATAATATATACATTTATTTATTTATATGAAAGGGCTTACAGACCAATTAACCACAAAATTGTATTATTACAATTAAATGTAGTATAATATATTTGGAACCCTAAATAGCACAATGTTTAAGAGCTTGGCTGCTAACCAAAAGGTTCAGAGTTTGAAGCCACCAGCACTCTTGGAAACCCTATGGGGCAGCTCCACTCTTTCCTACGGGGTTGCTATGAGACAGAATCATCTCAATAGCAAGAGGTTTGTTTTTTGTTTCGTTGCTTTTGTTGTTGTTTCTGGGTAATGTATTTAGGAGCCTTGGTGGTACAGATGGTTAAACACTCAAACGGTAACAAAAAGGTTAGCAGAACCCTCAAGCTGCTCCAGGAGAGAAAAGACCTGGACATCTGATTCCATAAAGATTACAGCCAATGAAGTCCTACACTGCAGTCCTCCCTGGTCACATGGGTGGCTATGAGTCAGAATTAACGTGATGGTCCTTAAAAACAACAACTGGTCTGAAATTCTCAGTGTAATTTCACAATTCGGCTCGATCTTCAGCAGCAGTTCCAGCTACTAGGTTTCAGAAGCATTTGGAAAGCAGAAAACTCTGAATCTTCAGGTGCTGACTTTACCACCAACACCAGCAGGTACTCCCTCTGCCACCGCAGAGAAGACTTAGCTCTCAGACAGAGCTTAATAGGTCTAGGCCAAATTAGTTCATAACCTTACAGAATACCCCTATAAGAGACATCAGATTTAAATGGAAATTTGAACCATTGAGGCCATTACGGAGTTGATTTGAAAACTTTAATGAATATGGAAAAGAGAGGGGGAAAAAAAAGGAAAAGTGGAAAGAGAGAGGTTTGAGAGAAAAATGTGAAACGTGTTTCCACATTTTCTGTTCGGGAGGGAAAAGAAGTTTAAAAACTGTTCTATCCATTGGCATCAGCTAGGGAGACTCATCTGGGGCCTGGAAAGATCCACTTTCAAGATAGCTTGCTGACAAAGTTGGCAAGTTGGTGATGGTTCTTGTCTGGGAGCTCAGCTGGGGCTGCCGGCCAGGCTCCTCAGTTCCCTGCCCTGTGGTCCTTTCCATCGGTTCTCAAATGGCCTTCCTCACAGCCTAATGGATAGATCCCAAAAAAGAGTATCAGAAAAAACAGGAAGTGTAGTTCACCACAGTATCACTTCCACTGTATTCTATTGGTCAAAGAGGCCAGATTCAAGGGCAAGGGGTGTGGGTTGGGGAAGACATACTCTCCAATTCTCAGTGGGAGAAATGTCAAATAATTTGTGGGCCATGTTTTAAAACTTCTACAGCATTTATTTAAGAGCTGATGCAAGGCCATTGAGTCAGCTTTTCTCTAGCCATAACAACTGTGGATGCTACATGTTGAGATGATGGTGTCAGAAGATGGACGCAAACCGAATTGCTGAGACACTGCATAGAGGAGAGATGCTCAGGAGAATTACAATAGCACACTTAGTTTAAGTAAGGTAAAAAAAAGTCTTTGTTGTGTTAGTTCAAAAAGAAAAAGGTGTTTCAAACAAGAAAACTTAATGTTTGAAAGTTAGTCACCCATCATAGGCTGTTACATTGCCATGTTTATTTTAGGATGTCACTTTGCCCTATTCAGCTCTTCCTTGGAAAATCAGAAACTTTCATACGCTTGACAGGCAACACTACAAAATTTACTCTAGAAAAATTTGTACTCTGCTTACTTTCCTCAACATTGCTGTGGAAGGAGAATGGGGAAAAGAAACTCTACACTGTGGTCAAGGGAAGTGTATTGTTTGCATCCCTGAGTAATAGGTTAAAGAGTACAGTCTGTGTTTATAAACTGATAGAAAAACATTTTAAACAAACACAGTTAGAGAGATCGTGTACTTTAATTGTTGAGATGGTGGGTACTAGGATTTTATAACCCATTGTTGTCAAGTTGACTCCAACTCTGTGACCCCATAAGACAGAGCAAAACTGCCCCACAGATCCCAGTTTACATCTTGCTCCTTCGCTTTCTGTACGTCAATCTTGAACAGTTTCTTAGCCTCTTTAAACCTCCATTTCTTTATTTCTGCAATAGCAAAATCCATATGTTGACTGTATCTACATAAAACATCTCTGATTGCCTTTGTGCCAAGTGTAAAGCAGGACTAGAAACTTCTTTGAACTCTCAGTTAAGAAGTCCTTTGCATCAAATGTATATTACACGGAATATTTCAGAGGCGAGATGGTGTAGGTTTAGTGAACAAAATAGTTGTGTGCAAAAATTCCCATTAGATATATTTTCCTAAGTCTTCTCACAGCCAGTAGATCTCCTTCCACACATGCTGCTCTTTTATGCTTAGCCTTCTGATTTACACAGTAATATTGGAGTCATTATTCCCTGTCCTTAAGCGTAAGAATGTGACCCAGTTGAAATTCGGCCCATAAGGACTCACAGGAACACATCAGCTGGGCCCTGAGGTATAAAGACAATAGCCAGGAAAATCTTGAGAAATATCTTTTAGGGAGTCTTTCACATAAGCAAATCAAACAGAACACAAAAGACTTCCCATTGTTCTCTTTTTCTGTTAACATTTAGTGAATAGAAAATGTGTTGGACCAATGAAGATATTTCAGTATTGAAATCTGTACCAGTGATTGTTAAGAACGACAATTCAAAATGTAGGATCATAGTTTCGAGCCAGTCTGAAAAGGTAACACTTTCAATGGTTTTGCCCAGTTGTAATGTTAATATATACTGGTGGTTCTGTACCATTCCTTGGACTCGGGCAGACACGGCTGGGGCAGCATGCTTCTCCACTTTCCCATGCTTGCTTTTTCTTAATCTTTCAACCTGGGCAGCCACAGCTATGGCATCATGTTTGTCTGCTTCTCACTTTTGCCCTTTTAATATACACCGAATAAAACTTTCTTTTTGCTTTACTCAACTCTGTGATGTTTCCCCCCAAAACAGTTCATGGTGTAGTCATCAAAGATTTCTGAAACTGCAAATCCACTCAAACTCAAAGAGACCTGGACTGTGGAGCAGAAGCCAGCACAAAAGAGTTCCTATCTCTGGACCCACATGTTCCCATTCCACGTCCTTGCAACACAAACAGGTGAGTGTTCTTGGAAAATGAGCCTTTGTTTGTTCTATTTTATTCTCTTTCTCACGTTTCCTTAAGTTTAATTTGACATATTGAAAAGCAACCTGTTGAATTAAGAAGAATCTTTCTTAGCTTTTGCTTGATCGTTTGGTTAAGAGTCATGTTTATTAACTCTTAGATTCGTTGAAATATTAAAGAGTTAATTCTATCTTCAAAAAGTTCTAGATCACAATAAGCCACAAAATATAGGCCTTTTTGTGAGTCAGAGAAAACTTGGAATATAGTACTCTGTTTTGCCAAATTCTCAGGGGGGAGTGACAGTTCCTGACCTGTACTGTGAAATTTAAGGGAGAGGTTTCTGAACTTTTTACGAAATGGTCTCTGAATGAAGCATCACAGTGCTAAAATAAATATCATCAGTAGCTTCAAGGTACTTTTAAATTGGAGAAACTACTGTAATTTAAGGTCTAAAATAAGAGACTATGTCTCCAATTATCAGAATGAATTAAGTTCGAAAAGAAGGAAACCAAAAACTTGAACCTTAGAGCTTAATATCTTTGATAAATGAGCCTGGGTTTCCCCCCTACCACTGTGACACTAGTGTGATGTTCATATTTAAAATGCTATAAACTGAGTATATGAAAGGTAATCTGGAATTCCAATGACCATTTAGGAAAAATGAGCCTTCACTTGTTTTGTCCTCTCTTTCCTCTTCAGGGAAGTTTTGCTTGACGCTCAGGTTTTGTCAAACAGTCTCATATTCTTCCATCTGAGGCTCTGGCAAATTAATCAGTTTTATTTAGGACCTTTTTTTTTCCATTGAGTTGAGTAGATCTTACCAAAAACTGCTATACACACTTCAAGAAATTGGGGAATTTCCATATTTTTGTTTTGTGTGGTGCTTTTCAGTGAGTTTATGTGACCTTTATGTCTCTTTTTGTTCTAAGAACCTGTTTCTAGTCTAAGGCATTGTGTCTAAGTTTGTGTCTTGTATAAGGCTGATGGCTATGCCTGACAGCTGCTGTTTTTTGTAAGGCTCTCTTAGAACCTCAGTTCTTTCTTCATACAGAAAAACTGCATCTTGTGTCTCTCTTATGATCTGGACTTTTAGTAGCTACTTGGAGAAATTTTGATATAAGTTGGTTCATTAAAAAGTACACTAAGAACTTTATATTCTGTATATCAGTTTTAAAAGCAAAACCTTTCTAAGTAACTTAAGCTAGATATTATATGAAGTATGTTTTGTTTAAAGAAGAAGGACAGTTTTGTCTTAAAAGTAACAGTTTCAGAACAGTGAAAGGAAAAAAAATTAGTTATCTTTTGCTTTTCAAAATGCCTAGGTGACCTTAAGCATACATAAATGATTTGGAATGACCTGAACTTGTCTTCTGCTTTAAGCTGAAAAATAGGGAGGGCAGGGCACAATCATGCCTCCGCAGTCCCCAATCTCTAAGTTCATAGAGTTCCAGGGAAGCTTTTGAAAGACTCTTTCCAACTAAATGGGGAATATTTAAGACACACAAAAAGAAAAGATAGGAAAGAATTGAAGCTTTGCTGTACTTACCAAATATTGGGTGGATCCCAGTTGTAGAAAACTTGTAAAAAAGTTCTCTCCATTACAGGTGAACATTGAGACACATCTGAAATGGCCTGGAAAAATGCTTCTAGCAGTAGCCAGAGATCCAAGGTTATATCCATAAGAACAAACTGAGCAGAGATTTTGTGATTTCCAAAACTGACTGACAAAACTGAAACACGCAGAGTGAAATAAGTGACCTCATACTGAGCGTAACCTACACCATTTTTTCTTAATTCTTTCTCCAAGCACATATTCCCAGTTTCTCTCAACAAAAGACTAATTCATCTATGCTTTCTTTTAAAAAAAAAAAAAAGTTGCCATTGACACAATTTCAACTCATAGCAACCATACGGGGCAGAGTGGGACTGCTCACCAAGGTTTCAAAGGAGCACCTGGTGAATTCAAACTGCCAACCGTTAGCAGCTGAACTCTTAACCACTGTGCCACCAGGATTTCCATTTTCTCTTTAGTACTGTGGAAAAATAAGTGATAATAATCTACAAACCATAAAAGAAAAACAAAGCAATTTGCCTTGTGACCAGAAACTAGCCAGACTACCTTTGGGCCCAAAATGCTGATAAAGATAACAACACATCTGGGTTGTGATCTCTGAGACCACCTACAGAAGAATTAACATTGTACAAATTCCTAGGACTCAGAAATCCTCATCCTCCTTTTCTATAAAAACTCTAGCTAGTCTCCATTTTGGGGAGACAGACTTTGAAGGAAGCTATCCCTTCTAACTCTTTGTGTACCGGTGCGTAATAAAACTTTTTGTGTCTCATCACACCCTTGTCTCAAAGTTTGGCTGTTTGCAGCAGGCGGCAGTAACTCCACACAGGTTTGTGGTAACAAAACCTTTAAAGGCTAAAATTAGACTGGGAAAATGACAAATAGTAAAAGTTAAGTGAAAACTTGGAATGTTTAAACAAAAGTTGATTTCAATTGCAGCTACATTTTATGGTATACAGGCTTAATTTCCAGTACATTTTAAGTAGCTTACAATGCTCAATGGAGTTCATAGGTATTTGTCATAATTTAAGTGTATGTACTTTCACTTTTTATGCCACAAGAAAATACATATCTATGTGTGTATACGTTTAACCCTCCTAACAAGCTTCTTTTTGCCATTTAAAGAGTTGCATTGTATAGAGTATACAACATGGAAATTTAAGACATATATTGAAAGAATAAATGTATTCGATAGGATCAAGAGTTTTAGCTGACTGAATTTTAGTGGTTTGCTTTATGAGATTTTTTAGGAATGTTAATGTTTCATAGCACATAAGACAAAGAATTGGATATTTCACTGTTAAAATAATAAAATTTTCTTTGATTTATGAATTGAAGAGTTTATTTATTCTTCGTGTAGTCTACCTTGAAGAAAAAGGTTTGGTCTCTCATTAAAATAAGATTTTTGAGCCAAAACCCAAACCACAAATATTTATTACAAAGAAAAAGTGCTAATAAATTACACGGGACGTGTTAAAAACAAAAGAAATGCCTGATTCTCTCTAAGTTAAAATGTATACATTAGTATTTCCTCTTATGTTTTAGCCTAATATTGTGTAGCAAATGCTTAATATTATGTCATAATTTTATTATTTCTTTATTAATAACTTTATCACAGCTTTGTTTTTTTTTTCAATCCAGCATCACTGAAACCAATCCTTTGACTGGGGAATTCAAATTATTTACCTGTGAAGTTTTTTTTAAATTACTATTCATGTATTTAAGCCAAGCCATTCATGTATTTAAGGATTTGATATTATTGGTATATATATTAGTATATTCTGACTATATGGTATTATACCTCAAGATTATTATGTATTATATCTGAAGTTCTTTAAAAATACAGTTAATGTTTATACTTAGAAATATTATTCTCTAAAGTTTTCTTAACTGATTTGATTTTATTTGTCTTTTACTTTGTGCTTAAAATTATTTTCTATCAGGTTTTTTACTATTAAGAGTATTTCTTTTTATAAATTGATTGTGGCCATATTAAGATTTGTCATCTGCAAAGAAATGTTTACTTTTCTGATTTGCTAAAAGTGTTTGAGGGGAATGTCACAAAGAAAGGAAGCACTATATTGGACTTACGGGCAAGTCTGTGGCTGGATTCAAAACTCTGATAAGTTCACAGACTGTGGCTGATCCAGAGTCACATAGAACAGGAAATAACTATATAAGATTGAATAAACTAAATGAAACTATGGGTTTTAGGTGGGAATATTGCTGATGTTTTAAGGTCCTACTTTTGAGATATAAGAAACCATTTTCCTTTCTCCTTAATCATTTAACTAATGAGTTTAGATATTGTAACTCTCAAATTAGAAGTGTTGGTTAGTAAACTTAGTGAAGTTGTAACTACCAGAGAAGTAACCAGAGAAGTATCTGAAGTCTGAGCTATGGTTTTACAAATTAAAATAACATTAGATTTCCTATTAGTTCTGTCAAGAAACAGAATGTGCCTTAAATAGATAAATGTTTCTGTATTACTACACAACCTGAGGTTTTGCAGAATACAGCTGCTGCTGAAGCTTGTAAAAAGGAAGTTACTGATAGTGCTTTTATGGAGACAAACACCTTGTTATTACAACCCTAAGCAGAGTTTGTGTGGCCTGCCGCACACATCCAGTCTTTGAGAGAGGGGTAAGATGAGAAGCAAGATGTTTTATTATGTGCTAGTTCACAAGGAGACAAAGAGGGTAGACTTCTCCAAAGTCTGTTTCCCAAAACAGAAGTTAGCTGGAGGTTTTATTTAAAAAAAAAAAAAAAAAAGGCAAGGTTTAACGAGTCAGAGTACGGAATTTGTAGAATGTCACTTCTTTAGGTGGTCACAATGGTCATGTGTCAGATGTGCAGATGCCATCATTATATTGGGGACCCAGAAGTAATCTGGCCATCATATATGTTTCCAGTCACATGGCAAATTCCTTCATTTTTGTTTTATGGTTTTTAGATTATTGTCACTTCTTCTTACACAGTCCTAAAGAGAGCATAGATTACTCTTTACCTTGAGGGAAACAATGTATTCATGCTTAGAGACAGGAGTAAGAAACAAAGTGGTGCGGGCTATGCTCAAGATGTGGTCACATATTTTATTTTTCCTATTCCAATCACCCCTTTTGTTGTGGGTTTCTCCGTTTCAGGAAAAGGGGCATGATGTCTATCTGGCTACTTCTGGCATTATTTTGAGAAAGCCCCTCAGGGGTGGTGAGCCATAGGAAAGGCAGAGTTAGACTTTATCACGTCTTCACCGACAAGGTGGTAACCATGGGAGACAACACCGGCTGAAAATCACTAGGAATATAAGGACTACTAGCAATCCAAAGAAAGGAAATAACCAACAATTTTTTAACACTGTTCCAAATGGCAGTTGGATCTAGGTACTGATGAATTTGTGTCGGCATTTAGTTTTATTACAATTTTCTCTGCACATTAATTTCTATACCACCGGAAGCATTGACGAAAGTGCAATAGGAGGTGGTAGTTGTCACACAAACCTCCTCATGTTCAGTCAACAGATATTCTCAGCCAATGCAGAACAAGAACTAGTAGAAGGGTATGGAATGGTAAGAAAGGGCTACAGTGAAATCTTAAATTAGTTAAGAGAATTACTGATTATCTGAGTAACCGAACATGTTTAAGGGGAGTATACAGGTGTATGAAACAGAATACTAACAACGGGATCATTAGTACTGGTAAGAGTCTTTAGGGGATCTTACCCATGTGGAAAGGTGTCAGGAAAACAAATATTCCAGGTTTTGAACTGACTCACAAGCCCAGTTCTCACAGTTTTGGTGAGATTGTCGGGATCCTGTAACTGATCAGATCCCAAGTGACCTGGTTCAGGTCTGGGAGATCAGGCTAGCAAGTCTGATCTCCCGGTGGGAGGCAAATCAGTCTTCCCCTTCCAAGTTACCAGTCTCCCCCTCCCCCTAGGCAAGAGGATGAAACCTTTTAGTAGTGAAAAGCAGAGGAGTTTTATTAGGTGAAAGTGTCTTCCAAAGAGGGAACGGGTCAGTCTCCATGGAGAAAGACCCTATACAGATTTAGGGGCTCTTTTATATATTGGTGAGGGAGGGGCTAATAGTGTGCCTCCTGGTCCGGTGATGACTTAACTCCAGGATCGAATTTTGGGTCATATCTCAGCAACTGCAGGATGGGTACCCTCTCAAAGAGTATGATAATGACACGGAGATAGGATGGAAATAGGGGCAGGTCTCTTCTTCGTCATCCTTTATAGGTGGCTGCAGGTGTTGGCACAACTCAGCTGCTGGGGAAACGGCCTTATCTGCATCATAACTGTCAGGAAAGAACAGTTACATTTGCATCAAAACTACCAGGAACAAACTATTGTTTCTGTAACTATCCTTCTCAAGTGGGAGCCATCAGACTTGCTAGCTAATATTAACAAGATTGTTGCTTCACTTCCAAGAGAGAAGAGAAATAGTCTAGCTCTTATTTGGATCACAGAATATGGTTAAGTCCAGCAGCAAGGACACAAAGCATGCCACCCTAGAAAACAGAAAACTAATACAGTAAATAGTCACACTAAGACAGCAGCAATACGTATTGTCAGAGCACATTGGGTATAAAAACCAAAACTAAACGCACTGCTGTCAAGTCAATTCCACCTCACAAGGACCCAATAAGACAGAGTAGAACTGCTCCATAGAGTTTTCAAGGAGTGCCTGGTGGATTCAAACTGCTGACCTTTGGATTAGCAGACATAGTACTTAACCATTATGCCACCAGTGTTCCTACATTGGGTCTAGTACATGGAAAATAGTGGACAAAAGCTGGGGCTACTTAGCTATTGGGAACCTTTCTTAACAATCATTGGTACCAGTTTCAGTAACAACAGCTAAGAGGGTCTTCATTGGTACAAACTGACTGTTCATTAAAAGTTAATACAAAAAGTTAAGAGTGTAAAGTTGTTTCTGTTCAGTTTGAATGGCTTATATGAAAGCTCCCCTCAAAGATGTTTTTCAAGACCATCTTATCTATTGTCTTCATACCTCAAGGCCAAGTTGATGTGTCCTTGTGAGTGGAGCTCTAGCTTGGTCACATTCTTTATGCACAAAGACAAGGAATAATGAATTCAGTATTATTTTTTTAAACCATTCTATCCTTTTTGATTGAAGATTGGAGATAATACATCGATGATTAAGAACGCCAGTTCTTAGATGGCAGCAATTCAAGGCTCTTTAAACTCACCATGCTGCTTTTCCACAGAATACCGTCTGCTTCTTAACCAGGTTACTAAGCAGGAACAATATTCACGTCTGTAAGAACCATGTTCTCGACAGTCCCCTTGCAGAAGTGAACTGTTGCTGGAGATACAGTTTAATAAAAAATAAGCTAGCACTTGCAAGGCTGAACTTGTGATGTAGTTAAAGTGCCAAACCTAAGTAATTAAAGAAACAAATAGAAGTGATATATGAGGATCGCGATCAGTCTCTTCAAGGAAGTAGTGTGCTACCGAAGTCTGGCTGGTCTAGTCTGTGTGGATTCTCTGTTGTCTTACTGCTGATTGTTCTAAGTTCTTTCTATATTCAAACACAAGGCCTCTGTCAGACATGTTGTGGAGGTCACTGAAGTGAGGATCTGTGTGTACATATGTATGCATACACGTGTGTGTGTATTAAATGGAATATATTGTAAAGGGGAGTCTTGTCATAAACATAAGTTAAAATTAGCTAAAATGTGAATTGGCTAAACTATTAAACACAAAATGGCTGTGCTTGAGCTAAAACCGTGAGAAATACAAACTCATGGTGGAAAAGTAAAAGTGAGAAGAACAGCTGCCAGATGGACATGGCCGCAGATGGTCAGAGAGACGATAAAGACAGGAACCAACCAGGAAGAAGCAACAACTTGAGGTACCAGAACATAAATAAGACTTATGGACTGACAAATTGAAAACCAGAACCAAGCAAACAACTTGTATTAAAAACTCAGCACTCTGGACTTGGGCAGCAGCCGTCCCATCCTGGAGCCTGTGCCCAGGGTCTGCTGCCCTGACTTCATTTGCCTCAACTTTGAAGGCCTAGGGGCACGGTCTCCCTCTGGGAGTCTGTGCCCATGGTCTGTTACTGTGCCTCACCTTCAAAGGCCTAGGGCCCAACCTCCTCCTGAGAGTCTGTGTCGCTAGTATGCTGTGCTGTAACCTGATCCTGGGATGTCATCCACTTGCCATCAAAGGTTGGTACGAGTGACTGTGACTACTTTCCCTTTGTTGCCTAAGCCTCCTATGCCGTTCCTACTGGCCAATCTACCTCCCAGACGCCTTATCATTCTCCTGACGTCTAAAAGGCATGCTGCCAATGACTGTGACAAGTCTTCTGTTAGTGTCCAAGTCTGGTGTTGTGTTCCTGCCTGCTTCACCTCAGAGACATCCTGTCATCATAAAATTCTACTTAGAAGTTTCCTGAGGTCAGAACGATGAGAGCACAGTCAAATTCCTCAGATTGAACCCCGCTTTTAGGGGAGTGTGTTGACATACTAACCTTAGGAATTGACCACTGCAGTCCCGTTAGTGGAACCTGTGGGGATCTTATCTCGTGTAAATGAGAATTCCCAACTAATGTGAATGTAGATAAGAGTTCTTAGGTAATGCAAATATAAGTGATTTGTATCCTGGTGCTAGCACCTCCCTTCCCCCTGCTTAATTGTAAGTGTATAGTTTGATTAAATAAAGCTTATTACTAACCCCAAACTTTGTTAACTTTGTTACTTATTTTTGTTTCGTGACCACCGACATTCTTTGGGTGCTCACGACAGTCATGTAACTGATTAGATCCCTAGTGACCTGGTTTTCGGTTCTGAAACTCCAGCTAGCAAGCTTGGTCTCACAACAGGTGGCACACTGGGCTCCCCCACCCCCAAAGCGGAGGAGGATGCATCCTTTTTAGTAGCAAATGATGGACAAGTTGATTAAGGCAAAGTACGTTGCAAAGAGGGAGCCGGTCTCTCTTTATGAGTGAAAAAAGACCCTGCATGGATTTGGGGAGAACTTTCAAGGAAATCCTGGTGGTGTATTGGGATTAAATGCTATGTCTGCTAACCAAAAGGTCGGCAGTTCAAATCTGCCAGGCACTCCTTCGAAACTCCATGGGGCAGTTCACTCTGACTCTAGAGCTGCTATGAGTCAGACCGATTTCACAGCAACGAGTTTGGTTTGGGGTTTTCTCATTGGCAAAACAGGGGGTGATATCACAGATAGGAGGAGGGGAGGTGGTGACTTGGTTTTTGATTGGATTTGGGGCCACTGTAGCCACTTCACAACTGCCAGGAGGCATTGCTATGTTTGCATCACAACTGCCAGGAAAAACTTAATATATATATATTTGCATCACAGACTACCAGGGAGAAATGTTGATAGGTGGCCAGTGAGGTTCCCTTCAAAACCTTATCAACACCGCGTATGTTCTATAGAAACTGTTTGATTCTTGAGTAAAGTATGTTAGTAAGTGGTGGCAGCCATCAAGTTCCCTATCTAACATTGTCAGTGTAATTTGCAAATCCATTCTCCTAGTCTGTGACTTGTTTCTTTATCCTCCTAAAAGGTTCTTTTGCAAAACAAACATTTTCAGTTGGATAAAGTGCAGTTTATCAGTTTCTTCTTTTAGGGGTGATTCTTTTGATGCCATGTTTAAGAACTCACCAAGGTCTCAGTGTTGAGATTTTTCACCCATTTTACCTTTAAATTTATGATCTATTTTGAGTCAGATTTTGTGTAAGGTGTGAGGTTGAGGTTCTCTGTGTGTATCTGTGTGTGTCATGTATTTAATTGTGTGCCCCCCAAAAATATGTGCAGCCATGTGGCTGGGCCATAATTCTGATTACTTTGTGATTGTCTTCTGTTTTGTGATTTTCCTGCACTGTATGTTAAAGGATTAGGGTGGGACTGTAAATCCCTTCACACGATTACCTCCCTGCTTCACTGTTAAGGGAGTTTCCCTGGAATATGGTTTGAATATGGTTTGGCTCACCCTTAATCCTTTTGTCCTACAACAGATAAAAGGGAAGAGAAGCAAGCAGAGAATTGAGAACTTCACACCATCAAGAAAACAGCACCAGGAGAAGAGAGCATCCTTCAGACGTGAGGTTCCTGTGCCAAGAGGCTCCCTGGACAAAGACTGATGTAATACCAGACTTTCCTCCAGAGCCAACAAGGGGGAAAATCTTCCCCCGGGGCAGACATCTTGAATTTGGACTTGTAGCCTGCCAGACTGTGTAAAAATAAACCATCCGTTATTAAAGCCATCCACTCTGTGGTATTTCTGTTAGAGTAGCCCTAACTGGCTGAACAGTGTGCTAAGGGATTGATGTCATCTTCTAAAAGTTCGCTCTTACTACACGGGTTGTATGGGGAACAGGTCAAAGAGCATTAATTAGCAGAGCAAATACAAAAAGATTATACCCCAAGAAGGGAAACATTTGAACTTCATTTCTTTTCCACATTGAAAGCTCCAAGTTTCTGCGGAAGGCCCAGGAATATTTCCGGCTTTAGCTGTCTGTACCGGTATTCATCCTCAGGGCTGAAAAGAACGAGAGATGAAAGATGGGCTGTGGGATCTGAATTCCTCCTAGAAACCAATAGGTAGCAGAAATAGCGGTAGGTAAGTTGGACACGGCAGAGCTGAATGATCTGTGAGGAGAGGGAGTGACTGTATTGTGGAGGGCAATAGAAGCCGGTCTTCTACTCTAAAGACCTGTCTGCTGTCCTACCCTGCAGGAAATGGACAGGGACTCAGTGGGTGTTTGGATAGTGGGCAGAAACAGTTAAAATCTTTGACCTATAAAGGAAGACATAACAGCCTGAATGAAGAACTTTTAAATTTATTCATCCGTTATTTTATTCACTTCTTCAATCCCTGCACTGTTTCTTAAGGGACTTCAGAAGTCGGGACACCTAATTCATTAATACTCCACCAGTTATCAGACCGCTCCTAGTCACTTCCTCCACCACCTCAATGCTTCCTCTAAGATGTTTTGCAGATTCTCTAGAAAGCCCTGGATGAATTGAGATCTAACCAGCTCCAAGTAGTCAGACATGTGCAGCACAGACAACGATGACAGGCAAACGACTCTGGGTCGCTGCGCCGGCTCAGTAACGCAGGAGAACGCACGCCAAGGAACCGAAAGGCTCATGCCAAGGAAACAAAACGCACTGGAAGTACGTCATCGGCTGGAGCGGGAGCCCGTCCCAGAAGCAGAGGTCTGCTCAGCCACTTCAAGGCCAAGTCTTAGTTCTACCTCATAATAAATCATCAGTAGAAACCGAATAGTTAAAACTTCCTGATTCAGCCTACCACCCCTCTCCACCCCTAAACGAGCACATGTAAGTATAAAATAATAGGTGTATGTGCAGCTCAGGGGAACTCTACCTGAGGACGGAACCTCTGAGGTCCCACTCGCTAGCCTGCCAAATAAACTTTCTCTTCCTCTCAAAAGCAGTGACTGAGAGACCAGCCTCTTGCACACTGGACAGGGACTCGTTGACCAAGTTTCCTGTTCATACAACGAAGCCAGGCTGTTTTGCACCATTTGAGGCACACCAAAAGTTCTTGAATTTTTTTTTATTTATTGTGATTGAGTGAGAGTGTACAATCCAGTTTAAATTCATATGTCCACCTACGTGCAGCTCCTACTGCTCTCCTTGCCCAGTGACAGCACACTCCTCCTTTCTGTTCTATATATGTCATGTCCTCTTAACAATCTCCTGTCCCCTCTTCTCCACCTTCTCTACTCCCCTCTAGTAGGCCAGTGGGATGACACCCTATAGATGCATAGAACCATAAAGTGCACACATGATATGGTCACTCTGTGCCACCGAGTCCAATCTATTCCTGTCCGAGGTGTTGACCTCAGTAATGATTTCTGATCAGGGGCAGCCCCAGGTCCAGGGACCAGGTTCGCAGGGGAACCCACAGGGCTTAGGACCATCAGTCGAAGTCTTTTAATGGAGATTGAACTTTTTTTTTTATTTAACATGACTGAATGAAAATGTACATTCACGTATAAATTTACATGCCCACCTATATGCAGCTTCCACTGCTCTCCCTGTCCAGTGACAGCACACTATTCCTCTCTGCTCCATACATGTCTCATCCTCCCAACAGCCTCCTTTCCCCTCCTCTCCGTCCACTCCCCTTCCTCCAGCCAGAGGTCAGCAAGATGATATCCTATAGATGTATAGAACCATAAAGTGCTTCCAATATATGGTCACTCTGCATTGCCAAGTCCAATCCATTCCTGTCCAAAGAGTGGACCTTTGTTATAATTTATGGGTAAGGGCAGCATCAGGGCTGGGGCCATGCTGTCAGAGAAACCCCAAAACTACTGGACCATCAATTAAAGTCTTTTAGTGGAGATCTCATGATACACCCCTTTTTATTCTTGTGTTGCCAGTGAGACTCCTCTCTGTGAGCTCCATCGTGGCTATCACTGGTGGTGGCCGGGTACCATCCGGTTCTTCTGGTCCCAAGTCTATGTAAGCACCCACTCTTGTGGGTCTCTCTGTCTTCTCGGTTGTCTTTACCCCATGTCATTTTGGTCCTCGGTGAGCATCCATTCCTGCTGAGTTGGGACCATTTGCCGTGTCCTCGGATGGCAGCTTGGCAGCTTTTAAGACCCCAGACGCCACTCACCAATGTGCGGTGCAGAGAGCTCTCTTCGCAAAACGTTAGTTGTGCCAATTGGCCTGGAATTCGCCTAAGAGCATGGTCCCCGCCCCCCGCTCCAGCTACTCTATCCTTGCAGTATTGAGTTAAGATGGAAGGAGTACTCAAGTTATGCTGAAGTCCACTTAATGTTGTTCTTGTTTCTAGTGTGTGCTATCACCGCTTTCTCCCAACTAGATTTCTAGTAACTATCTAAATTAAACCCTCCCCCACTCACCCTCCCTCCCTCCCCTCCCTTGCAGCTGTCAAAGAGTCTTTTCTTCTATACACAAGTCTGTTTTTGAGATCTTATCGTAGAGGTCTCATACAGTATTTGTCCTTTTGTCGCTGACTACTCTCACTCAACATAATGTCTTCCAGTTGAAACCAGGTTAGGAGATGTTTCCTGGAATCATCGTTATTCTTTATCATTACGTAGTGCTCCATTGAGTATATGTACCATAGTTTACCTATCCATTCTTCTATTGTTGGGCTGGAGATTGAACTTTATATTAAAAAATACTTGTCTCACATCAAATTGTCTGAGGTACTATGTCAAAGATATTTAGTCTGCAATTCAATCTTACTGAGAGCAGTTAGAATTGCAAGCCAATTAACTAAACTAGACTTCTGAGGCAAAATAGTACTGAAAACAGGATACTAAGAAATGGGAGCTGAGGTACAGATTTCTACTTTTTCAAGTGATAAAAGACATATCCAAGCTGTTTTCTGGAGTGCAAACCAGCAGTATGGAAAGTGACTTTCCAGAACAAGAGTTGCTCTGCTAAGTGAAAATAACAACTCAGTGGTTAAAGAATGAAGAAGGTCACTGGAGAGTCGTGTGTTGTTCAGGTGTGTACTACTGTGTCTGAGGTGGGATTCATTTAACTACTAAGAAATCTTCTTAATGAGGCCGGCAGCAATAAGGTCCACTATGGACCCCTGAATTTCTCTCCCCTACATAACAGTTTTCTCCTCATCCTTCTCAGCTCTCTGGATAGTATGTGCCACCGATTGTAGGGTATAACTAAATACATGTAATCCCATGAAAAGGAGAACGGTTCTAAGTACAGATCAGTTTCCCAGGTTGTAAGATGGATGTTGCTATCACTGTTAAAAGAGTTCTTTAGAGTATAAAAGCCTGTGCTTTTGGACCTAGGGACGAGTGCCAAAATGCAAACATGACTTGTATCGTTGCTTTCTCAGTTTCTCATTATCTCTGACACCAGCTACCCACGTGGTGCCTTTCTCTCTCTGACCCTAACTACCTAGAGTTAGGTTAGACCTTACAAGTTTGAAGGAATCTGTCCTTCAGATAGGCTGTCTGAGCAGCCCTTGTCTGTCCCCCAGCCACCTAGAGCTGGGTCTTCACAAGCTAGAAGTCCTCTGTCCTTCACTACCCAGTGTTTGGTGTGATAGTTACTAGGACAAATCACAGAATGCACAGAGATGGTTTTACACACCATGACAACTTGACTACAGCCCAAAGAGACACAAACGGTCTGGGAGAGTTCCCAACACTGGGCTTCCATGTCCTAGTGGATGTTGCCTGTCAGCAACCAGGAAGCCTAAGGAACTTTTCATGTGCTGAGTGCTTTCACTGGCTTGTCTGCACAGTCATGACCAGGGCCTCACTGTGGAATCAGGATCAAGTTCGACATTGGCAATGCATGATCTGTTATTGCATTATGCCCCCCGACACCTGAGGTCTTTCTGACCAGGTATGGTCTTGTGGTCCCTACACATTTGCACACATTCAATGGTTGCTTGGCTGTTTTAGGTAACAAAATACACCTCAGTTGCTAGGGAAATTCCAAGGGCCGTCTTTCAGGAAACAAAGACAAAAGCCAAATTAAATTCCTTGTATTTCAGTTCTTTGGAACTTGAGTCTACTGGATGTTACTAAGTATTCTGTGGAAAAATGATTCTGACATCAAATAGTTGGGGACTTTCTGGATTAAGCAACCTGGAGCTACAGAGGCTGGTGAACTCAAGATCCTCAGGTCAGGGAACAGGAATCTCAAGGGCCAGCTGTAAGCTACTAGTTCAGGTCCAAGAACCAGACCCCAGCAGACAACAAGGGCTGCTGGCATCGTGAGCAGATAGGAAGTACATCGTGGAAGGTGGACGGGTGAGAGCTGAGGGGAGGGCAGCCGGCACCGGCCCCTCCCTGTTACTTGATACAGCAGCCAAACGTGGAGTTGCCAAGGTGACACAAGCCTGACCATCACAGGTGGGGTGAGCAGATTCAATGTACATGAACATTTCAGTCCAAGGCCTCCTTTTGCCTGTTAGGTCTGTGACACAGTACAAGGTACATTTTAATATGCCCAAACATTATCAGGATGTAGACTAAAAATATAACATGATCTAGACTGTGTTTTTATTCTGGGTGGTGACTGACCAACTAAATCTGGTGTATGTATGAATGTCACAGTGTGTAACCAAGTAGCTTGCTGTCTAATTTATAGCCCCCCATACACTTTCCTAGGATAATAGAAAATCCGAGCCTTTTCTGTTACCTCATGTCAGTTTGGCTTATGAAGTCAGAGATCACTGCTGTGTTTCTATCCTATTACCAGCCTCATCTGTTATTTGCCCCAAAACGACTGACAAATTTTTTAAAGATTTCTCCAATTCAACTATACTATAAGTAGAAATTAAAGTTCTTAGAAATAACTACCTCTGCCCTGAATACTAGACCAATGAGATTTCTTTTGACTCTCATCCTGCCACGTGTAACAAGTTAATGTTACGTTTCCACTAGTTACTAGCATCATTACTAGGAACAGCTAAAGGTGATCCTAAAGTTTCCAAGGTGCACTGTCCACATATTCACCAGGGATCTGAACAAGAGACTGTCCATTTAAGTTCACTCACAGTTGGAAAGGGGTCATCTAAATTATTATAGTTGGATGTACCACACAAAAACATACACCCCTAAACAGCACATGAAGTTTTTCTTTACAGAGCTATCTTTGGTGCCATGGATTGAATTTGTCCCCCCAGATATCTGTAGGTATTTGCTGGGTCATGATTCCTCCATTTTGTGATTTTTCCTATACTATAAATCCTAATCTCTACCTGTTGATAAGACAATGGACTATGCTAGAGAGGATAGGGTGGAACGGGAACATCCTTCATTAGGTCACCTCCCAGCTCCAATGTAAGGGGAGTGTGGCTTGCACCACTCTTTATCCTGTCATCCTACAAGATATGAAAGGAAAGAGGACCAAGCAGAGAGTTGGGAACGTCATAGCACCAAGAAAGCAGCACCAGGAGTAGACTCTGTCCTTCAGACCTGAGGTTCCTGTGTCAGGATGCTTCCTGACCAAAGACTGATGTCACATAAGGAACTTGCTCCAGAGTTGACACAGAGGGAAAGACTTTCCCCTGGAGCAGAAAACCTGAAAGTGGACTTGGCCTACTGCACTGTGAAAAAATAAACTTTTCTTTGCTAAAACCATCCACTTATGGCATTTCTGTTAGAGCAATACCAGATGACTAAGACAATAAGTGCCTGCTTTTTAAGTACCTCAGTAGCAATTATATTATTTGAAACATCAGTTTGTGTGTTAATATAAATATAGCAACATTTATCTATTAAGGCATAAACTGTTTCTTGATAGAATAGGAAATGTTATGTCCTTCTATTTTATGGATTTGTAGCTCAAATTTCAGACACTTGCCCAGCTATGATGTTTACAACTTTGCTAAGATAACCAATAAACCCACTGCTGTCAAGTCATTTCTGACTTGTAGTGACCCTATAGGGCAGAGTATAACTGCTCCTTAGAATTTCCAAGGAAAACCTGGCAGGTTTGAACTGCTGACCTTTGGGTTAGCAGACTTAGCATTTAGCCACTCCACTACCACCGTTTCTAATTAATCAATAGGAATTTCTAATTTGGGAGTTTCAGTATCTAAACCCATTGCTTAAATAATTTAGGAGAAAGGAAAATGATTTTTTTTCTATCCAGAAAGGCTAACCTTAAAACATCAGTAACGTTCCCACATAAGACCCATAGTACTTTTTTGTTAACTCAGTCTTATTGCAGTCATTTTCCATTACATGTTATTATGGATTAGCTGCAGCCTGCGAACCCTTTAGAGTTCTGCAAATCTGTATGCACAGTCCTTCCACAAGTTCAATATAATCCATCTTTTTGTTGAGGTATCTTAGTCAAACATTTTCAGAAAATGAACAAAGTAAAAATTTTAGATGACAAAACTTAACATGGCCATGGTTAATTTATAAAAGTAAATATACTCTTAAAGGTAAAATGACCTGATAGAAGTTAATCACGAACAAAACATAAAGCCAAATAAAATCAAACCTGTTTAAAAAAAACTAAAGATGATATTTGTAAATATAACCATTAACCATATTTTTAAACAACTTCAGACATCATATGTAATACTCTTGAGGCATAATATGAAGATTATACATACACCAAGATTATCAATGCTGCACTGCTAATCACTGAGCCCCCCGAGTTGGAAGGTATTCATAGCTGCCTCTTCAAAATAGAGGTGACCATAGTGATGCAGATGGAGTAAAGCCTTTGGGATCTTTATTTGCTCCTGTGGCATGACACAAAGTGAGAAGAAACAGCTACAAATGTCCATTAATAATGGGAACATGAATCTAGGAAAATTGGAAATTGTCAGAAATGAAATGGAACACACATGAACATCAATATCCTAGGTTGAATGGACTGGTATTGGCCATTTTAAATCCAACAATCATATGGTCTACTATGTGGGAAGAAAAAAATGAGGAGGAACGGTGTTGCATTCATCATCAAAAAGAAAATTTCTAGATCTGTCCTGAAGTACAATGCTGTCAGTGATAGGATAATATCCACATGCACACATGGAAGGCCAGTTAATATAACTATTATTCAAATTTACACACCAACCACTAATGGCAAAGATGAAGAGACTGAAGATTTTTATCAGCTTCTACAGTCTGAAATTGATTGAATTCGTGATCAGGATGCATCGATAATCACGGATGACTTGAATACAAAAGTTGGAAACAAAGTAGAAAGACAGGTAGTTGGAAAACACGGCCTTAGTGATAGAAATAATGCCAGAGATTGCATGATAAAATTTTGCAAGACTAATGACTTCTTCATTGCAAATACCTTTTTTAACCAACACAAACTATACACATGGACCTCACCAGATGGAATACACAGGAACCAAATTGACTATATCTGTGGAAAGAGACAATGGAAAAGTTAGACATCAGCAGTAAAAACAAGACCAGGTGCTGACTGTGGCACAGAACATCAATTGCTCATATGCAAATTCGAATTTAAACGGAAGAACAAGGCAACAAGAGACAAGGTATGACCTTGAGTATATCCCTCCTGGGTTTAACGACCATCTCAAAAACAGATTTGATGCGTTGACCACCAACGACCAAAGGCCAGACGAACTGTGGAATGACATCAAAAGCACCATCTGTGAAGAGAGCAAGAGGTCATGAAAAAGTAAGGAAAGCAAAGACCAGACTAGATGTCAGAAGAGACTCTGAAACTTGCTCTTGAACGTCGAGCAGCTAAAGCACAAGGAAGGAATGGTGAAGTAAAAGACCTAAACAGAAGATTTCAAAGGGCAGCTCCAGAAGACAAAGTATTATAATGACATGTGCAAAGAGCTGAAGGTATACAACCAGAAGGGAAGAACACATTCTGCATTTCTCAAGCTGTAAGAACTGAAGAAAAAGTCAAGTCTTGAGTTGCAATAGTGAAGAATTCTACCAGAAAAATGTCAAACAACTCAGGGAGCATAAAAAAGAAGATGGAAAGAATACACAGTGTCATTATACCAGAAGGAACTGGTCGATGTTCGGCCATTTAAAAAGGTAGCAAATAATCAGGAACTGATGGTACTGAAGGGAGAAGTCGAAGCTGCATTGAAGACATTAGCAAAAAACAAGGCTTCAGAAACTGATGGACTGTGAATTCAGATATCTCAACAAAAGGATGCAGCCCTGGAAGTGCTCACTCACCTATGCCAAGAAATTTGGAGGACAACTACCTGAGCAGCTGACTGGAAGAGAATCATATTTATGCCCATTCTAAAGAAAGGTGATCCAACCAAATGTGGAAATTACTGAATCGTTATATCATTAATAGCACACAAGTAAAATTTTGTTCAAGATCATTCAAAAGTGACTGCAACAGTGTATTGACAAAGAACTGTTGGCAATTCAAGCTGGATTCAGAAGAGGACGTGGAACCAGGGATAACATTGTTGATGTCAGATGGATATTGGCTGAGAGCAGAGAACACCGGAAAGATGTTTACCTGTGTTTCATTGACTATGCAAAAGCAATTGATTGTGCAGATCATAACAAATTATGGAAATCATTGCAGAAAATGGGAATTCCAGAACAGTTAATTGTGCTGTTAAGAAATCTGTATATGGATCAAGAGGCAGTCGTGCAAGCAGAACAAGGGGACACTGTATGGTGTAAGTCAGAAAAGGTATGCATCAAGATTGTATCCTTTTACCACACCCTTTCAGTTTGCATGCCAAGCAAATAATCCAAGAAGCTGGATTATGGAAAGAAGAATGAGGAATCAGGATTGGAGGACGACTCATTAACAACCTGTGTTATGCAGACGACACCACCTTACTTTTTGCAATTGAAGATTTGAAACACTGATGAAGATCAAGGACCACAGCCTTCAGTATAGATTGAATTTCAGCATTAAGAAAAGAAGAATCCTAACATCTGTGGTCTTAAAAGCTTGCAAGCAGCAATCTGAGGTACACCAAATACTCCCAACTCACCAAGGACAACAATGACATGGGGGAAAAAGAACCCATAAGGCAGAAAGACCCTCATGAATGGGTGACTACATCAACATGTAACCAAAAGAACCAGATATTGCCTGGCCACCACCAAGGACAGTCATGATGGGGCCCACAATGTTGAGTCCCTGTGGCAACACAAGGAATAAAAGGGATGCACCCTGAGAACTCCACTAAAAGACCACAATTGATGGCCCGAAGGCCTGGGGTTTCTCTGACAGCACAGCCCCTAGATCAACGCTGCCCCTGATCATAAATCATTACTGAGGTCAACTCTCTGGACAAAAATGGATTGGACTCAGGGACACGGAGTGACCACATTGTGTACGCACTTTATGGTTCTATGCATCTACAGGATGTTGTCCTATTGGCCTCTAACTAGAGGGGCATGGAGATGGTGGAGAGGAGGGGACAGGAGATTGTTAAGAGGATATGACATGTGTAAAACAGAAAGGAGGAGTATGCTGTCACTGGGCAAAGAGAGTAGAAGGAGCTGCAGATAGGCAGGCATGCAAATTTAAAATAGATTGTACACTTTCATTCAATCACAATAAAAGAAAGAAAAGAAAAATTCTCACAACCGGACCAGTAAGCAACATTGTCATAAATGGAGAAAGGATTGAGGTTGTCAAGGATTTCATTTTGCTTGGGTCCACAATCAATGCCCATGGAAGCAGCGATCAAGAAATCAAAAGATGCATTGCACTGGGAAAATCTACTGTAAAGGATCTTTTTAAAGCATTGAAAAGTAAAAATGTCACCTGGAAGACTAAAGTGTGCCTGACCTAAGCCATGATATTCTCAATCACATGTTATGTATGGGAAAGCTGGACAATAAACAAAGAAGACAGAAGAAGAATTGATGCCTTTGATTTGTGGTGTTGGTAAAGAATATTGAATGTACCATGGACTGCCAAAATAACAAACAGATCTGTTCTGGAAGAAGTATAACCAGAGTGCTCCTTGGAAGCAAAGACAGCAAGACTGTGTCTTGCAAATTTTTGACATATTGTCAGAAGGTATCAGTCACCGGGGAAGGACATCATGTTTGGTAGAGTGGAGGGTCAGGGAAAATGATGAAGAATCTCAACAGTGTGGACTGACACAGTGGCTGCAGCAATGGCCCTAGGCATAAAATGATCGTGGACACAGTGTGAGACTGGGCAGTGTTTCATTCTGTTGTTCATAGTGTTGCTATGAGTCTGAACCTACTCGACAGCACCTAAGAACAACAATAACAAGATTATCAATTCTGTAAATACCTGAACAGTATAAAAATAACTTCATAGGTAAATAATTTGAATTCCCCAGGGAAAGCTTTGGTTTGTTGATACTAGATTAAAAAATAAAGTTACAACCAACTAGCAATTAACAACTAATAATAAAATTATGACATCATAGTATAATATTAGGAAAAAAAAGAAGAAGAAACATCTAACAAATTTAAACCTAACAAGAATCAGGCATTTCCCTTCATTTTCAGCCGACTCCATGTAATTTATTAAATACATTTTTGGCACTTTTGTGTCTTTCTATAAAGTTTCAGACCTGTCATAAGTTCACTACAAGTTAACAAGAAATGATACTTAAGTTATTTAACTAAAGATTCTAATGTAAAAAACTTAGCTGCTTGTTTCTCAAGCTATACGGCTTCATTTTTGACTCAAGAATCTTACCCTAATGGGAGGTCAAAGCTTTGCCATGGAAGGGACTACACAAAGAATAAATGAACACTTTGACTCAGAAATCAAAGAAAATTTTGTTGTTTTAACAGCAAAAACAATTCTTTGTTTTATATGCTATGTAGTTTTAAAGCTATTAAAAGTCTCATCAAGAAACCATTAAACTTTAGTCAGACAAAGCTTTTGATGATAACAAAAAAAATTTTCAATAAAAATCTTGTAGTGTATCCTTTTAAATAAGGAAAACTGAACTCACTCATTAACAGACTTATGTGTATGTACGTATCTCTTTTGTTGCATGAAAAGCAAAAGTATATACACTTAAATTACAACAAATACCTGTGAATGAAATTTAATACCATTAAGATACCTAAAAGGTCTTGAAAATTATTTTTAGCCTGTGAATGTTTAAACATTCTGAATTTTTATTCAAGTTTTCTTATGTCTTTTTTTTTTTTAATTTAAACTGGAAGAAAGTTTTATCAACTGGTTTTAGAAATCACAAAGTTTGCCCCAACAAGGTTGGCCATGATTCAAAAAATGAAAAACAACAAATACTGGAGAGGCTGTGGAGAAAGTGGAACTCTCCTAAATTTTTTGTGGGATTGCAACATGGTGCAACCTCTTTGGAAAGCAATCTGGTACTCCCTTGAAAAACTGGATACAGAGATACCATTTGACCCAGTAATTCCACTGCTTGGAATATATCCTACAGAATCAAGGCCATTCACACCAACTGATACATGCACACGAATGTTTATCACAGCACAGCGCACAATAGCAAAAAGATGGAATCAACCTAGATGCCCAACAACAGAGGAATGGATAGGTAAACTATGGTGTATACACTTAATTGAAGACTATGAAATGATAAAGAACAACAATGATTTCAGGAAACATCTCATAACCTGGTTTCAATTGGAGGGCATTATGTTGAGTGAAAGTAGTCAGAAACAAAAGGACAAATATTGTATGAGACCCGTACGATAAGAACTTAAAAACAGACTCATGCACAGAAGAAAAGACTCTTCAATGGTTGCAAGGTTGGGGAGGGAGGGAGGATGATGTGGGAGGGGCTTAGATTAGACAGTTGTTAAAAATTGGTTGGGTGAAATTGGTGACAACACACGTTAGAAAGAAGATCAATATTAGCTGGACTTCAACACAACTTGAGTACTCCTCCCATCTTAAGCCAATATTGCAAGGACAGAGTAGCTAGGGCAGGGGGGCCGGAGACCATGCTCTCAGGGAGAATCAAGGCCAATTGGTACAATTAGCATTTTGCTAAGAGAGCCCACTGCACCCCACATTGGTGAGTGGCGTTTGGTATCTTAAAAGCTGCCAAGCTGCCATCTGAGGGTACAGTCATGGTACCAACTCAGCAGGAATGGATGATCACTGAGGTCCAAAACAACATGTGGGAAAGAGAACCCAGAAGACAGAAAGACCCACATAAGTGAGTTTCTCCATTGACTCATGACCAGAAGAACTGGATGGTGCCCTGCCACCACCAGTGATAGTCACAACGAAGCTCACAAAATTGACTCTCACTGGCAACACAAGAATAAAAAGGGGTGCACCCTGAGATCTACACTAAAAGACCGCAATTGATGGCCCAGGGGCTTCGAGGTTCCCCTGGGAGCATGGCCCCTGGCCCTGATGCTGACCCTGTCCATAAATCATAATGAAGGTCAACTCTTTGGACAGCAATGGACTGGACTTGGCGACACAGAGTGACCATATCTTGTGGGCACTTTACGGTTCTATGCATCTATGGGATATCGATAGGAGACTGTGGGGAGGATAGGACAGGTATGGAGCAGAGAGGAAGAGTGTGCTGTCTGTCACTGCCAGGGAGAGCAGTGGGAGCTGCATATAAATAAGCCTACAAATTTATATGGAAATGTACATTTTCATTCAATCACAACAAAAAAAAGAAATCACAAAGTTTGTGCTCAACTGACCAATTCTCTTGCTAGGGTCTGAACGTTTATTTTTTCAGGCCATGTCAGATAAGTCTCAAAGTTCTCTTGTAAGAAGGAAAACTTGTTTACGGTTCTTTTACAACTGAGATTCACCCCAATTTCTGACAATTATAGTAAAGTAGCGATTCTTCTTATCTTTTGACTCAAAAATGTCTCCAGCTAGTTGGAAAAAGTCTTTCAAAACTTTTCCTGGATCTATATGCCCTGAGGCACAGGGAAGCATGATCTTGCATTGCCATTACTCTCTTGACTCATGGAAGACACTTACATAAAGTTAAATTGACCTAGTAATTTTGAAGGACAAACATTAATTAATTTCTTTCTCTTTTAATGTTCTGGAACTGCCACTTTTATTTAAAAAATTACTAACATTTTTAGGATGGTCACTATTTATTGCTTGAAGGCTCAACATGTAACAACAATATAACAACATTAAATATTTATGCACCCAATATCAGAGTTTCTAAATACATCCAACAAATGCTGACACTATTGAAAAATGAGATAGCTCACTCCACAATAGTTGTAGGAGCCTTCAACTCTCCACTTTCAGTAGTGGATAGATCACCCATGAAAAAAGCACAGTAAAGATACAAAGATTTTATTGCAACAATCAACCAACTCAACCTCACAGACGTATACAGAACTTTTTACCCAACAACAGAGAAGTACACTTTCTTTTTCAATGCACTTAGAACATTCTCCAAAATAGGCTGCATATTGGGCCATAAAGCAAGTCTCAACAAAATCCAAACCACTAAATTATTGCAAAGCATCTTCTCAGACCATAAAGCCATAAAAGTGGAAATCAATACCAGAAAACACATGAGCAGAAATTTGAACTCTAGGAAACTGAATAGCACCCTGCTGAAAACTTCACAGGTTACAGAAGAAACTAAAGACACAATAAAGAAATTCATGGAATCAATTAAGAATGAAAACACATCCTACCAGAACTCATGGGATACAGCCAAAGCAGTGCTCACAGGTCAGTTTACCCCTATTAAGGCACACATCTGGAATGAAGGACCAAGTAGAAAGAGAACAACAAATAATCCCTTGGGCACCAGAAGGAAACAAATAATAAAGATTAGGGCAGAGCTAAACAAATTAGAGAATAGAAACACAGTTGAAAGAAGTAACAAAACCAAAAGCTATTTTTTCTTTTTTTTTTTTTAAAAGACTAACAGAATTGATAAACCACTGGTTAAAGTCACAAAAGAAAAACAGGAAACAAAACAAATTACCCAAATAAGAAATGAGATAGGCTATGTCACAACAGATGCATCCAAAACTAAAAGTATCATGATAGAATACTATGAAAAATTGTACTCTAAAAGATCGGAAAACCTAGAGGAAATGGACAAATTTCCAGATTCATATCACCTACCAAAACTATCACAAAAAGAAGTAGAACAACTTGATAAACTCATCACCAAAGAAGAGATTGAAAAAGTAATAAAAAAATTACCAACCCAAAAAAGACCTGGCCCAGACTGCTTCACTGGAGAACTCTACTTCACTTTTACAGAGGAGTTAATTCCAATACTACTGAAGCTATTTCATGACATAGAAAAGGACAGAACATTTCCAAATTCATTCTGTGAAGCCACCGTAACCCTGATACCAAAGCTGAGTAAAGGCCTCACAAAAAAGGAAAATTACGGACCAAGACAACTCATGAACCTAAACGCAAAAATCTTCAAAAAAGTCCGAGCCAATGGAACTCAGCAACATAGGAGTTATATGAAAGAAAATTAGGGTGAGACTGTAAATCCCTTCCTAAGGTCACGGCCCTGATCCAGTGTAAAGGGAGTTTCCCTGGAGGGTGGCTTGCACCGCCTTTTATCCCTTTCTTCTATAAGAGATAAAAGGAAAAGGATGTAAGCTGACAGTTGGGAACTTCATACCATCAAGAAAGTAGCACTGGGAGTAAAGCGTGTACTTCAGACTTGAGGTTCCTGCACCAAGATGTCCCATTTCCAAAGAATGATGCTGCAAAAAGACCTTCCTACAGAGTCAACAAACAGGAAAATCCTTCCCCTCAAGCTGACACCCTGAATTTGGATTTGTAGCCCACTGGACTGTGTAAGAATAAACTTTTCTTTATTAAAACCATCCACTCTGTCGTATTTCTGTTAGAGCAGTACCGGGTGACTAAAACAGCCACCAAGAAGACAAAATACTTAGGAATAGATCTAATCAGAGATGTAAAGGACCTATACAATGACTGTTACAAGATACTACTGCAAGAAATCAAGAGACCTATATACGTAGAAAAATCTATCTTATTCCTGGAGAAGAAGACTCAACATTGTGGAAATGTCTATTCTACTCAAAGCCATCTATAGCTACAATGCAATCCCAATACAAAATCCAATGGTATTTTTTAATGAGATGGAGAAACAAATCACCAACTTCTTACAGAATGGGGAGAAGTCCTGGCTGAGTAAAGCCTTACTGAAGAAGAACAAAATGGGAGGCCTCACACTGCCTGACTTTAGAACCTATTACACTGCCATGGTAATCAAAATAGATTGCTACTGGTACAAAAACAGATATGTAGACCAATGGAACAGAATTGAGAATTCAGGCATAAAATCATCCACCTGGGAGAAGCTGATATTTGACAGATGCCCAAAGCCTATAAAATGGGGATAAGACAGTCTCTTTTAACAAATGGTGTTGGCGTGATTGCATATCCATCTGCAAAAAAAAACGAAAAAAGATCCATAACTCACACCATGCACAAAAACTAACTCAGAATGGATCAAAGATCTAAACATAAAATCTAAAATGATACAGATTATGGAAGAAAAAATAGGGACAACACTGGAAGCACTACTATATGGCATAAATAGACTACAAAATATCACCAACAATGCACAAACATCAGGAGACAAAATAGATAACTAACTGGGAATTCCTAAAAATCAAACACAGATACTCATCCAAAGACGTCACCAAAAGTATAAAAAAGCTTCTTACAGATTGGGAAAAACTTGACTATGAAGAATCTCATCAGTTTTTAATCTCCAAAATCTACAAGATACTGTAAAACCTTAACAAATGGGCAAAAGATATGTACAGGCACACTTACAAAGAAGACGTTCAAGCAGTCAACAGATACGGGAAGAAATGCTCACTAGAGAAATCCAAATCAAAACTACAATGAGATACCACCTCACCCCAATAAGGTTGGCATTAAATCCAAGAAACACAAAATAATAAAGGTTAGAGAGGCTGTGGAGAGACTGGAACACAGTTGATGGGAATGCAAAATGGTCATTTTAGAAATTGATTTGGTGTTTTCTTAAAAAGCCACAAATAGAAGTACCATACAATCCAGCAATCCCACTTATTAGAATATATCCTAAACAAGTAAATCCTGTCACATGAATAGACAAATGCACACCAATGTTTAATGAAGCACTGTCTACAATAGCAAAAATATGGAATCAACCTGGGTGTCCGTCAATAGATGAACAGATAAACAAACTATAGTATATTCACACAAAGGAATATTATGTATGAAAAAGAATGACACTCTTGGGAAACCTCTCATAACATGGAGGAATCTAGAAGACATTACGCCTAGTAAAATTAGTCAGTTGCAAAAATTGTATGAGACCACTATTATAAGGACTCAATAAAAGGTTTAAAAACAGAAGAAAACGGTCTATGATGGTTACATGGATGAGGAGGGAGGGAGAGGGATATATTAATTGATCAGACAACAGATAGGAATTGGGTTAGGCAAAGAGGGGGGACAGTGTGCAACAGAAGTGAGGTCAGCACAGCTGGACTAAACAGACGATAGGAAGTTTCCTAAATACAACAACACTTCAAATGACAGAGTAGCAGAGGCACAGTTCTGTGGACCGTGTTTTCAGAGGATATCTAGGTCAATTGTTATAATCGAATTTTCTTAAGAAAATGTTTTGCATTCCACTTTGGTAAGTGTTAGCTGTGGTCTTAAAAGCTTTCAAGCAGCCCACCTGGAGAAGAAGAGAATGAAATACATCAAAGACATAAAGACAACACTAGCCCAAGAGGCAGGATGGCCTCTATAACTCAGAGACTATATCAGCACGAGACCAGAAGAACTAGATGGTACGTGGCTACCACCAATGACTACTCTGACAAGTAACACAACATAGAATCCGTGACATAGCAGGAAAAAGATGGACGTGCGGAATTAGAGATCTGTTAATAAGACCAAACCTGATTGGCCCCCAGACTCTAGGGTCACCAGAAAACACAGCTGATGTGTTTTCTGTTTCCTGTTAGCCTAGAGCTGAAGCCGTTCTGGAAGCCAACTGTTCAAAGCTCGGACTAGACTCTAAGACATAAAAGGATAATGGTAAGGAGTGTGCTTCTTGTCTTCAGTATCTGTGCAGCTTTTGGCCAGATGCAAGACAAGAAGTCGTATAAAGATAGGAGTTTGTTGAATGAACATGGGAAACATAGGGTGGAAAGGAAGAGTGTGCTGTCACAGGATAGTGATAGCAGCTGGAGTTACATAGCAGTGTATGTGCAAGTTTTTGTACGACAAATTGAATAGGATCGTAAACTTTCACTTGAAGCACAATAAAAAGACAATCAGCGTCCTGTGTCCTACTCCATTTCTGCGAGAGTTCCATTACTGTTACTGAGACAGTGACTGTCTTAGTCATCTTAGTGCTGCTGCAGCAGAAATACCACAAATGATTGCCTTTAAGAAGGAGAAGTTTATTTCCCCACAGTAAAGTAGGCTAAGAATCCAGATTGAGGGCAACAGCACCAGGGGAAATGTTTTTCTGTTGGCTCTAGAGAAAGTTCCTTGTTGTCAAACTTCCCCTGAACTAGGAGTTTCTGGGATGCAGGGACCCTGTGTCTTTGTCACAGGACATGCTCTGCTCCCAGCACTGTGTTTCATGTTGGTATGAGGTCCACAAATCTCTTTGCTAGCTTCCCTTTCCTTAATTTCGCAAGAGACTGCCTCGAGATCCCATACAATCTCACTCGTTGAGTCCTGCCCCATCAACGCGACTGTGCCCGTCCTCTCTCATTAACATCACAGAGGCACAATTTATAAATATAGAAAAATCACACAATACCGGGAATCATAGCATAGGAAAATGGCTACACACTTACTGGAGGGACAAAATTCAGTCCATCACAGTGATACATGACTGCTAACAGGTAAACCAAAGAGTGTCAGCTTCATCTTGGGAAGAATGTATTTTAAAGAGATTTACTGAAGAACTTCAACAGCAGAGGTCCATCCTGTATTATCTTGCTGATCATTAGTTCTTTAACGGAAACTTACTTGTCACATGTAAGCTTTTCTGTACTTTCTGTTTTCTCTAGCAAATCTTTGTGTGTTGTTTATGGATATTTATTTTTGAGTGGTAGATCCAAATATGTTAATTTAGATGATTCCTTCCAACTCGAAGGCACTTGGCTGGGTTTCCAACTGTGAGTGAACTTACATGGACAACCTCTTGTTCAGATCCCTGGTGAATATGACAGTACACCTTGGGAACTTTAGGATTACCTTTAGCTGGTCCTAGTAATAATGCTAGTAAATAGTGGAAACATAACATTAACTTGTTACACGCAGCAGGATGAGAGTCAGAAGAAATCTCATTGGTCTAGTATTCAGGGCAGAGGTAGTTATTTCTAAGAACTTTAATTTCTACTTATGGTATAGTTGAACTGGAGAAGTCTTTAAAAATTTTGTCAGTCGCTAAGGGGCAAATAACAGATGAGGTTGGTAATACGATAGAAACACAGCAGTGATCTCTGACTTCATAAGCCAAATTGACATGAGATAGCAGAATAGGCTCAGATTTTTTATTATCCCAAGAAAGTGTATGGGGGGCTATAAAATTAGACAGCAAGCTACTTGGTTACACACTGTGACATTCATACAGATACCACATTTATTTGGTCGGTTACCATCCAGAATAAAAACACAGTCTAGATCATGTTATGTTTTTAGTCTACATCCTGATAGTGTTTGGGCATAATAAAATGTATCTTGACTGTCTCACAGAGCTAAAAGGCAAAAGAAGACCTTGGGCTGAAATGTCCATCTACACTGAGTCTGCTTACCCCACCTGTGATGGTCAGGCTTGTGTCACCTTAGCAACTCCATGTTTGGCTGCTGTATCAAGTGACAAGGAGGGGTCTGTGCCGGCTGCCCTCCCCTCAGCTCTCGTCTCTCCACCTTCCACCACCTACTTCCTGTCTGCTCACTGTTGCCAGCAGCCCTTGCTGCCTTCTGGGGTCTGGTTCCTGAACTAAGATCCATTGGATCCATCAACTCTTACAGCCGGCCCTTGCGAGTCCTGTTCCCTGACCTCCCGATCTTGGGTTTGCCAGCTTCTGCAGCTCCATGAGTCGGCAAAGACATCGCAGTCTTGCCACCTGCTTGAAATCTGCTGCCCTTCACAAGCGGTGACCTAGAACTCTGATCTCTGACCTGCTGAACTTGGGTTCACTAGCTCCCATGGCTGTGTGAGGCTTGCAACGGGACTTGGGACGTTCAGTGTCTACAATTGCATGAGCTGTTTCCTTTATACATAAATCTTTCCTTGTACTCTCTATATAATTCTTTCCTTGTACATACACGCATTACTGGTTTTACTTCCCTAGAAAACCCAGCCTAAGACACCAGCAATGGGACTGATGAGAACACCAGAACAATTAAGATCCTGATAAAGAACCAGATGGTACCCATTGGAAAACTAGCACTGTGAGTTTACAGGGCCTGCCATGGTTGCCATCTAGGAGCCCAGCTAAGTCCAGGTATTAATCACCGATGTGTTCTCTCCAGTCTCTGACCAAAAGGAAGGAATGATTGAGAAAATAATGTTGGAGTCATTGCTCCGTGTCCTTGAGAACAGAGAAGGTGTTCCAGCTGATGCTGGGCCCGCAAGGACTCAAAGGACACATCAACTGGGTTCTGAGGCATAAAGACAGTAGATAGGATAATCCTAGAATATATCTTTTAGAAACCTTTCACATAAGCCAGAACAACGAAGATTTTCTACTCTTTTTCTATTCACATTTAGTGAATAGAAAATTGGTTGGACCAATGAACGGCTTCCTGACTGTCTTTACTGAAACCTGTGCCAGTAATTGTTAAGACAGACAATTCAAAATGTGGGATCACAGTTTTTAGCTAATCTGGGAAAAGGTGAAGCTTTCAGTGGTTTTGCCCAGGTGTAATCAAGTAACATATACTAATGGTCCTGTAAGAGTCCTTGGACTTGGGCAGACATGGCTGTGGCAGAATGCTTATCTGCTTCCTACTTTTGCTCTTTTGAATATATGCAGAATAAAACTGTCTTTTGACTTTACTAAACTCTGTGATGTTTTTACCCTACAACACTCGTGAGGCTGCCATTAGTCAGAAACAGCTTGACATTATCAGGGTTTGTTTTTGTTTTTTTATCTGTTTGTTTGTTTTAAATGGTGTTGCCATGAGTCAGAATCAAGTAAATGGCAACTTATTTTTTGTTTTTTATAACAAACCTCAGCCCCTTGTGCCCAGATTACATAGGCACTCTCTCATACTGACCTGTTTCCTCCCAGATGATACTTTACAGATTTCAGAGTTAGTGTTACCTCACTTTAGAAACCATCAGGACTTTGGAGCTATCAACATCCCTCAAACTCTTCTGTCCCTGAGACACTCTCTTGGGAGATGTAAGTAGCTATGATCTTAGAGAAAAAAAAAAGGGGATCCTAAGTCAAATGAGTTTGGAAAATGGTTAACACTCTTATCTGAGAGTTACAACACATGTTAATATAATAAAGGCTTTGCAATGTCCTCTAGTCTTTTTTTTAAAAACCATGTTGCTTAATCCAGAATGGCTCCAGCTATTTGATGTCAGAATCCTTTTTCCATGGAACAATTAGTGACAGCCAGTAGACCCAAGTTCCAAGGAACTGAAATACAAGAAATTTAATTTGGCTTTTGTCTTTGTTTCCTGAAAGACGGCCCTTGGAATTTCCCCAGCAACTGAGGTGTATTTTGTTACTTAAAACAGCCAAGCAACCGTTGAATGTGTGCAAATGCGTAGGGGCCACAAGACCATACCTGGTCAGAAAGACCTCAAGTGTCAGGGGGGGCATAATGCAGTAACATATCATGCATTGCCAATGTCGAACTTGATCCTGACTCCACAGTGAGGCCCCGGTCATGACTGTGCAGAGAAGCCAGTGAAAGCACTCAGCACATGAAAAGTTCCTTAGGCTTCCTGGTTGCTGATAGGCAACATCCACTAGGACATGGAAGCTCAGTGTTGGGAACTCTTCCAGACCGTTTGTGTCCTTTTTGGCTATAGTCAAGTTGTCATGGTGTGTATAACCATCTCTGTGAGTTCTGTGATTTGTCTTAGTAACTATGACACCAAACATGGTGCAGTGAGAGTCAGCAGGGCTGGCATAGGCCTATTTGGCACTCTGAAGGACGGAGGATTTCTAGCTTGTGAAGACCCAGCTCTGGGTGGCTGGGGGACAGACAAGGATTGCTCAGGCAATCTATCTGAAGAACAGATTGCCAGACTTGTAAGGTTTGGCCTAACTCTGGGTAGTTAGGGTCAGAGAGAGAAAGGTACCACGTGGGTGGCCGGTGTTAGAGATCAAGGGAAACTGAGAAACAACGATATGAGTTATGTTTGCATTTTGGCACTCATCCCTAGGTCCCCAAACACAGGTTTTTGTTACTCTAAAGAACCTTTTTTAACGGTGATAACAAAACCCATCTTACAACCTGGGAGACTGATCTGTGCTCAGAACTGTTCTGCTTTTCATGGGACTGTACGTATTTGGTTATATCCTGATCCTGGGGGCGGAGTCAGGTGGCGGACTACACACACACCTCCCGTTACAGTCCTTCCAGACAGAGAGGAAGTTAGTAAGACTGGTAGCAATTAAGATTGGGTTTATACATAGTTTATTAAGGGGGATCATAGGGGCACTCATAAAGCACATAATGCAACATATCTGTCTTAGGCTGGGTTTTCTATAGAAGCAAAACCAGTAACACGTGTAGGTATAAGGAAAGATTTATAATATATGTATAGAGATAGATATAGATATAGGAAACAGCTCATGCAATCACAGGAGCTGAATGTCCCAAGTCCTGGCACCAGCCTCACGTGGCCACGGAAGCTGATAAACCCAAAATGAGCAGGTCAGAGACCAGAGTTCTAGATCACCGGTTCTGTGGGTCGGTGGATCCCAAGCTGGCAGTGAGACGGAGCGGCAGAAGCTGGCGAACCCAGGATCTACAGGTCAGGAAGCAGGACCCTCAAGTGCCGACCCTAAGGACTGATGAATCCAACAGCTGGTAGTTCAAGTCCGGGAACCAGACGCGGGAAGAAGAGAGCAGGAGCTCCTGGCTACCTTAGCAAACCAGCAGTAGCAGTGGAAGTTAGAGAGATGAGAGTCGAGGGGCGGGAAACCACCACAGACCCCGCCCTGCCACTAAATACAGCAGACAAATATGGAGTAGCCAAGTTGATATAATCCTGACCACCACAATATCAAATGAAGAAACGTAATACAGGAGTCTCAACAAACACAAAGGTGAAAAGTCAACTCACAAAGAAGAAAGTCCCAGAACAGATTAATAAGAACAGGGAAAATATCAACACAAAAATAAAGACATCACAGTGACAGCACTAAACATGTACCTATCAATAATTACATTGAATATGAATGGCTATACCCTACGATTGGTGGCACATACTATCCAGAGAGCTGAGAAGGGATGACGAAAAAACTGTTAGCAGGGGGAGAAGTTCAGGGGCCCATAGTGGAGCTGAGCCTTTGCTTCTGGCCTCATTAAGAAGATTTCTTAATAGTTAAATGAATCCCACCTCAGAGAGAATAGTACACACCTGAACAACACACGACTCTCCAGTGACTTTCTTTGTTCTTTAACCACTGAGTTGTTATTATTACTTAGCAGAGCAACTCTTGTTCTGGAAAGTCACTTTCCACACTGCTGGTATGCGCTCCAGAAAACAGCTTGGATATGCCTTTTATCACTTGAAAAAATAGAAATCTGTACCTCAGCTCCCATTTCTTAGTATCCTGTTTTCAGTACTATTTCGCCTCAGAAGTCTGGTTTAGTTAATTGGCTTGCAATTCTAACTGCTCTCAGTAAGCTTGAATTGTAGACTAAATATCTTTGACATAGTACCTCAGACAATTTGATGTGAGACAAGTATTTTTTAACAGAAAGTTCAGTCCCCACTAAAAGACTGCGACTGATGGTCCAAAGGCCTGTGGGTTCCCCTGGGAGCCTGGCCCCTGGACCTGGGGCTGCCCCTGATCAGAAATCATTACTGAGGTCAACACCTCGGACAGGAATACATTGGACTTGGTGACACAGAGTGACCATATCATGTGTGCGCTTTATGGTTCTATGCATCTATAGGGTGTCATCCTACTGGCCTACTAGAGGGGAGTGGAGAGGGTGGAGAAGAGGGGACAGGAGATTGTTAAGAGGACATGACATATATAGAACAGAAAGGAGGAGTGTGCTGTCATCGGGCAAGGAGAGCAGTAGGAGCTGCACGTAGGTGGACGTACAAATTTAAACTGGACTGTACACTCTCACTCAATCACAATAAATAAAAAAAAGTTCAAGAACTTTTGATGTTTCTCGAATGGTGCAAAACAGTTTGGATTCATTGTGTCAACAAGAAACTGAGTCAATGAGTCCCTGTCCAGTGTGCAAGAGGCCAGTCACTGCTTTTGAGAGGAAGAGAAAGTTTATTTGGCAGGCTAGCGAGTGGGACCTCAGAGGTATCGCCCTCAGGTTGAGTTCCCCTGAGCTGCACATACACCTATTATTTTATACTTACATGTGCTCGTTTAGGGGTGGAGAGGGGTGGTAGGCTGAATCAGGAAGTTTTAACTATTCGGTTTCTACTGATGATTTATTATGAGGTAGAACTAAGACTTGGCCTTGAAGTGGCTGAGCAGACCTCTGCTTCTGGGATGGGCTCCCGCTCCAGCCGATGACATACTTCCAGTGCGTTTTGTTTCCTTGGCGTGAGCCTTTCGGTTCCTTGGCGTGCGTTCTCCTGCGTTACTGAGCCGGCGCAGCGACCCAGAGTCGTTTGCCTGTCATCGTTGTCTGTGCTGCACATGTCTGACTACTTGGAGCTGGTTAGATCTCAATTCATCCAGGGCTTTCTAGAGAATCTGCAAAACATCTTAGAGGAAGCATTGAGGTGGTGGAGGAAGTGACTAGGAGCGGTCTGATAACTGGTGGAGTATTAATGAATTAGGTGTCCCGAATTCTGAAGTCCCTTAAGAAACAGTGCAGGGATTGAAGAAGTGAATAAAATAACGGATGAATAAATTTAAAAGTTCTTCATTCAGGCTGTTATGTCTTCCTTTATAGGTCAAAGATTTTAACTGTTTCTGCCCACTATCCAAACACCCACTGAGTCCCTGTCCATTTCCTGCAGGGTAGGACAGCAGACAGGTCTTTAGAGCAGAAGATCGGCTTCTATTGCCCTCCACAATACAGTGACTCCCTCTCCTCACAGATCATTCAGCTCTGCCGTGTCCAACTTACCTACCGCTATTTCTGCTACCTATTGGTTTCTAGGAGGAATTCAGATCCCACAGTCCATCTTTCATCTCTCGTTCTTTTCAGCCCTGAGGATGAATACCGGTACAGACAGCTAAAGCCGGAAATATTCCTGGGCCTTCCGCAGAAACTTGGAGCTTTCAATGTGGAAAAGAAATGAGGTTCAAATGTTTCCCTTCTTGGGGTATAATCTTTTTGTATTTGCTCTGCTAATTTATGCTTTGTGATATGTTCTCCCATACAACCTGTGTAGTAAGAGCAATCAAGGGCCTCAGCCTTTTCATAAGATCACATCAATTCCTTAGCACACACATACACACAGAGAACATCAACCTCACTTTATACAAAATTTGACTCAAAATAGATCTTAAATTTAAAGGTAGAATGGGAGAAAAATGTCAACACTGAGAGCCTGACGAGGAGTTCTTAAAAATGGCATCAAAAGCATGACCCGTACAAGGAGAAACTGAGAAATCGGACTTCATCTTGAAAACGTTTGCTCCTCGAAAGAGCCTTTTAGGAGGATGAAGAAACAAGCTACAAACTAGAACCGATTTGCAAATCACCCAGACAAGGTTAGCTAGGGAACCTGATCGCTGTGGCCCTGTACTAACATATTTCACTCCAGAATCTAATAGTTTCTAGGGATAACAAAGGTATTGATAAGGTTACCAAGGTTGATAAGGTTCCTTGATAAGGAACTTGACCTGCCACCTATCAGCATTTCTGCCTGGTAGTCTGTGATGCAAATGTAGGTTCTTCCTGGCAGTTGTGATGCAAATATAACAATTCCTCCTGGCAGTTGTGAAGTGGCTGCAGTAACCTCAAAAGGAATCAAAAACCAAGTCACTACCTACCCACCATCCGTGAGGTCACCCCTGCTTTTGTCAATAAAAAAAAACAAAACCAAACCCACTGCTGTTGATTCGGGTCGGACTCCTAGCGACTTTAAGGTCAGAGTAGAACTGACCCATAGAGTTTCCTAGGAATGCCTGGTGGATTTGAACTGCCACCCTTTGGTTAGCCCACATAGCATTTAACCCCATCACGCCCCCAGGATTTCCTTGAAAGCAACCCCAAAATCTATACTAGGTCATTTTCCACTCACAGAGACTGACTCTTTCCCTCTTTGCAACATACTTTCCCTTAATAAACTTCTCCATCATTTGCTGCTAAAAAGGATGCATCCTTGTGTGCTTTGGGGGAGGGGGAGCCCAGTTTGCCACCTGTCGGGGAGACCGAACTTCCTAGCTGGATTTCTGGAACCGCATCAGGTCACTAGGGGTCTAATCAGTTACACGACCTCCACAAAAACCTCTGACAGAGGCCTTGTGTTTGAATATATGAAGAACTCAAAACAATCAGCAGTAAGACAACAGAAAATCCACACAGACTAAACACAGACAGACTTTGGTAGCACACTACTTCCTTTAAGAGACTGGTTGGAATCCTTATTTATCACTTCTATTTATTTAACTATTTAGGTGTGGCCTTTTCACTTCAATGCAAGCTCAGGGTCACAAGTGCTGGTGTACTTTCTATTAAACTATGTCCCCAGCAACTACCAGGTTGTGTGTCATATAGAAGGTACTCATTAAATCCTCCCGTGATAAACAATAAATAAACAGTAACATCAATTTCATTGTCACCAGCAAATCTGTCTTGGAAGAAGTACAGCCATTAGCGCTCATTAGAAGCAAGGATGGCAAGACTTCATCTCACATACTTTCAATATGTTATCAGGAGGGGCTGTCCTTCCATGTTTAGTCAAGTAGAGGGTCGATGAAAAAGGAAGGTCGTCAATGAGATGGACTGGCACAGAGAGGGCAACAAGGGTCTCAAGTCTAACACTGATTGTCAGGGTAGGGCAGGATCAGGCAGTGTTTTATTGTGTTGTATGTAGGGTTGCTATGAGTCAGAATCTTCGCCATAGCATCGAAGAGCAACCACCACAGTGGAGCTCAGCACTGAGGTGCAGAACCTTATTTAGTAATATACAGCTCTAAAGTCTCCCAAAGCTCTCATTGCACTGGTATGGGCCTAGCTAGTGACTGAGGATTTGACATCTTGGTCAAAATTTTTTTAATCTCATCATGATTAATCCTACTTATCTTCCAGGTTTGCTGTGAGAAACAATTAGAGACATGTTTATTGATAGATGTACTGAGAAAAGCATAAAAACTTCCATTAGTGACCAGCAGCCACGCCATCCTGGTCAACATAGAACTGTTTTGACAAGACAGAGAATAGTCTGAGGTAGTCAGTTTTATGGGGGTTCTAAGTCTTTCTGTCACATAAACCCAAACACCAGGCAGCAGCTGCGTTGTGCAAGAATTCTTGGCATGCAGAGGACATGAGCTCAGGGAACACAGAAACCTGGAGTTTTTGTTATTTGACACAAAAGGGATTTTACAGTTGAAATCTAAAACCATGGGAAGAAACCACATCTTTTTCAAGGCCACAGCTTGGGAAGAATAAAAAAAGAAAGAAATTAAAAACAAACTTGCTGCCATGGAGTCATTTCCAACTCATAGCAACACTATAGGACTGTCCTATAAAGTTTCCGAGGAGTGCCTGGTGGAGTCTAACAGCTAAACTTTTGGGTTAGCAGTTGGACTCTTAACCACTATGGCACCAGCAGCCCAGGAAGAATAGCATGCATTCTTTGTCATTATTAATCAAAGAGCCACCAGGGAATGTTCTACCAAGTCTATGATGAAAAAGATTGTCCCAAGAATTGAGGCTTACTTGCAATTTACGTGACCTTCCATTTCTCTTCCATTTCTCAAGGTTAGCTGGGAAACCTGATCTCTGCTGCCACCTACCAACATATTTTACTCCAGAGTCTAACATTTTCTAGGGATAACAAAGGTCATGGTTTGTATTACAGAACACACACAGTATTGATAAAGTTGCCAGGGGAACCTGATCTGCCACATATCAACAGCTCTCCCTGTCCGTTTGTGATGCAGATATGGGTTCTTCCTGGCAGTTGTGATGCCAATAAGAACAGTTCCTCCTGGTAGTTATACAGGTGGCCACTGTTGCCTGAAGCCCAGTAGGAAGCCAAGTTGCTGCCTCCCACTCCCATCTATGAAGCCACCTCCTGCTTTTGCCTATAAAAAGCACCCCCAAAATCTATGTGGGTTCTTTTTGCATTCATGGAGACTGACCTGTACCCTCTTGGGAACGTCCTTTCCCTTAATAAACTTTGGCGTCATTTGCTACTAAAAAGCAAGCATCCTCCTGTGCTTTGGGGGAACAGGAATCCCTGTTTGCCGGCTGTCAGGAGATCGAACTTGCTAGTTGCTAGTTCGGTCTCTGGAACCCGAATCAGGTCACTTGGGGATCTAATGAGCTGCACGACCTCAACGTCTACCACTCCTCTTCTACCACTACTAGGTACTTGGTGTTCTTGTGCTGCATCCTGACTGCTCAGGATTCCAAAGCACGGTCTAACGGTGTCTGGGTCATGCAGAGTTCCGTGATTTTTTCTGTAATATGCACTGCTGTGAAGTAATATAAGGTAGCATAAAAAGCAATGGAGTAGGAAATCAGAGATCTGGGTATAGTTCCAGCACTTTCATAAGTGAATGAGGACCAACTGGTTTTAATTTCAGAGCCTCAGTTTTCCTATTTGTAATATGTAAGAATTGGCTGGAAGAGAACCCTTACAGTGTGTTTGAATTCTGATATTTGTGGGTGTGTGATTCTAGGAAAATTTTGCTGGCCTGAGTTTTATTCCTCTATGACTTACTCTTCTACCCAAATTAAATTTCAATCAAAATATATACTTTACCAGATAAATCTGTGCCTATCAACATGTTGCTTGCTATTGTGTTCCTCTTGCCAAAGATGAGATTGTGTCAACACAGTGAAAACCCTTGTCTTTTCAGTGAACATTTAATCTGGAGGAAAAGAAGTGAGGGTAAGGACTGTCAAGATTTGGATGTTCTGGTGTGAAAAAGATTTCTGATAAGATGAGTCTTGATGATACTTATGTCCCATGAAATAAACATCCATTTATATCCTAGAAGGTGGAGTAGTGGTCTAGATCTGACGTCAGTATGCTATCACTTAAAAATCTCAAAAGAAATATATAAGAAGCAATGGTCCCTGTTATTTACAGGTATTAGAAACAATTGTCCAGCCTGTATTTTTCCAATGGTAGCAGAAAAATAAGGATAGTTGTCTCATTTTTTGACTCTCTGAAGCCAGGTTTCCACAGATCCCTGTAGCCTGCTGTGCCACAGGTGTTCTGCTTACAGATCAAGACAGATTTATGGACTAAAACTATTGATTTCTACTTTTTAATGGCTGAACAGAGCTGTTAGTGATTTATCCTTTAAGCTGCCATCAAGCATCTGTTATCCTTGTGTGCACTGATGTGTTAAGAAGTGCAGTATTTTCTTCAGTCTTGCAGCAAAAGAAGTCATGCAGTAAAATCTAGCTAGCCTAACTCCCCTTTCTAAACAGCACTCACTCTACAAGCATAAGACCTTAGCACTGCCTTCTACACATTCTGAAACATCCGTCTTGGTGTCCCATTATAGCCTCCCCTTACTAGCCAGTCGAATGATCCTTTCACTTAGTGCAAAGCACTTTCTTAGAGTAAGAAAAAAAACTAATAAAACAATTTTTAGTTAATACTAACATGGTAAAGATGGATAAAGATAAGATGCTCATGAAACATTCCCAAGGGTATTTACATTTTAAAAGAGAATACAAACTCTACACTCAAAATATATGAGTTTCACTGCATGTTAATTATACTGAGAAAGAGAATTCAGAGAAGTTGACAAACACAAATACAGGTCTTTTGTCATAACGGAAAATTAGGCAGCCAGACTAACCATCAAGAGAACTAGTAAAAGTAATGAAAAGAATTTCAAGTGTGTCTGTAGTTTACCAAAAAAAATTTAAATGATCTAGACAAGGAATGTGTGAAGTCAAGAACCCAGAGCACAAATGCTGGCTTTTCTCTTGACAGCGTTTGATAAACTCTGTGAATCTGAGATGGAGTTTACTTGCAGACTTATAGGATCCGGCAAGAAGCCAAATCTAGGCGCTCAAAGTCTAGTAGAAGACCCCCACATAAAACTGATACAGCAAAGTTTACCATTAGTATCAGGGTAAACTATAATGAAACTCATCTGAACTCTCACCAAAGGGGCTGCAAGTTAAATTGCCTCTGCTGAATTTGCAGTGTGAGCAGGAGGGACATAATTCTCCCTGAGAATTATGAACCACAGCCAGCCCTCCTAAAAGTCAGTAGCCTGAATTCTCATGAACTAAGTGATTTCACAAAACCTCAAAGCAAGGCTTTAGCCTGAGAGAAAAAAAATTAAAATCCTTTCCAGAAAAATCTGCATTCTCTCAGTCCTTAAAAAATTTCCTTAGAAATTTTAATGTGTTAGATGATGAAGTATCATGACCAGTAAACAGGCAGCAAAAGCAGTAGAATTAGACAAGCAGAACTTATGACACTGGAATTATCACACACAAAATTCAATATCATACTGTTCAATATACTTCAATAAGAAAAGAGATGCATAAACTTATCAATGAGAAGCAAACAAAATTATAAAATTTTGTTTCGTGTTAAAGAAAACCTAGATACCCTCATCACCTTAAAAACTGCAGAACACATAGTAAGTACTTACCAAATATTTGTTGAATAAGTAAACAAATATAATGAAGTGCTTCCCTGAGAACAGATATTTAACCATGGTAATGTATGACATGTGACATGCATACAGCATGTCTATGGCTATAGATCACATGCAGAGATAACAAAGCAAATAGCCCTCAAAGTCAGCGACATACCCTGAAAGGCAAAACTATTTATCCTTTGTTTGTAATCATATTGGAGTATCTCCAGCCAGAAAAGCTTTCCTGAACACTTTTAATATCAGACAGTAGTAAGGAAGGTGAGACTACATACAAAAACGTTAAAATAAACCATATTTGCAACTGTGATTTTGGGTGGAGGAGATTCTGTGAAAGATATGTAGCATTTCAGCTGCTGATCTTTGTCTGCTAAAGGAAAGAAACGATAAGCTGGATCATGATACACCAGACGGAATTTCATCAACAAATGTGAAAGGGGAATTGAATGCTTACACAACTATTGGAAAGACTAGAAAATCAAATATCAGGGAGGAACACAGCAAGCTTTCCGGTTCACTGCTTGGTGTGGATTGGTGTCTGTGTGTCTGTGTGTGTGTCTGTGTGCCTGTGTGCCTGTGTGCCTGTGTGTCTGTGTGTCTGTGTGTCTGTGTGTCTGCGTGTCTGTGTGTCTGTGTGTGTGTGTCGGCTGCCAAATGTCTGTTGTAAATCCTAACCTCTATGCCTGTGGTTATAGTCCGATTTTCAAATGGATTGTCTTTGTTATGCTAATAAGGGAAGATTAATGTAGGACTGGTATATAAAAGAGATTAAGCCCCAACTAGCAAGAAGAGACTGGGAAAGAGAGTTACCAGGTAGTATAAAACTGTTCAAGAGAGAAGCTCAGAAACGACAAGGACCTTCCTCCAGAGCAGAAAGGCAGCCGTCCGGTCCTGCAGAGCCAGTGCCCTGAATTCAGACTTCTAGCCTTCTAAAAAGTGAGAAAATATATTTATTTACAAAAGCCAGCCACTCGTGGTTTTTTTGTATAGCAACACTAGATGACTCAGACACTGCCGGTTCTTACGGAAACAGGTTCCTAATGTCATCCAAGTTAGAAACTACAGAAAATGCTATCAGTAGTCACAGCTAGCTGTGAGAATTCAATATCACACCTCACCGCTTCCAAAGGACAGAATTTTGCCACCACTACCAACAAAGGAATAATGACTTCTACTTCCTTTCCACCTTGTAAATTTCAGGTGAGTAGCTCTTGTTAACACAATCTCAATGAGACGGAAAGTTCAGTTCCCAAGCTTCCAGTCCTTGATAGGAGAGATTGTAGATAGGGACAGGAATAGAGCTGAGCACTAAACCACAATCACACACACCAACACAAACGCTGTGCTTACAAATTTTCACTATGAGTCAGAAAGACTGCTGCCTTAGAGATCTTGTGTAACTGCTGTGACGTTGTCTATACCCACAAATAGATGGTCCAGGACAAACTGCTTTCCTTAAATATGTAGAATAATTTAAAAGAAACCAGCAAATATGCAATAAGGAAAACAAAAAGAGGGAAGGAAAAGGAAAGGAACAGCGGAGGAAGAACAGTCAATAAAACATGTTACTATGGAACAGGGGAAAAATATAACGAAGCATATTGCTATGAATTGAAATTAATGGAAAAAAGGTCTTTTAAAAAACAGGAACTCAAAAATACATGTAAGTGTTCAAGAAAGAAAAGATTGAAAACAGAAGACTGAAATGAATTAGATGAGCTAAGACAAAGTTTGGAAGAGAAAAATAAAATTATCATAGGAATAAAGTCACTATTGTACAAGCAGCGTAAAAGGAGACTATGCCCAAATCAAACCAAACCCACTGCCATCAAGTCACTTCCAACTCAGAGTGGCCCTATAAGACAGAGTAGAACTGCCCCATAGGGTTTTCAAGGAGTGCCTGGTAGATTTGAACTGCCACTTTTTTGGTTAGCAGATGTAGCACTTAACTACTACGCCACCAGGGTTTTCAAAAAGGAGAAAAGGCATCATTAAATTAATAGTAAAGGATAAAGACTGGCTTGAGAAAAGTGACCAGAACAAAATGGAAATGAATGTAGAAGATTTAGAGAGAAACTGTTGACTTTGGAAGACAGAAATAGGAGATCCAACATGTACATAATTGGTTTCCTAGAAAAAGAGAACAGAAAAACTATTCATAGGCATGATAAAAAAGAAAATTTCCTGAAATTCAAAGAATGCATACATATATAGACTGATGGAAATATAAAATTCCAGGAACAATGAAAACTACCCAAGTAAAGTTCCTGGATTTCAAAGATATGGAGAGACTCCTTTGGACAACTGGTCAAAAAAAAAAGTGAAACAAAGAATGGGAGGGCTGGAAATTAGGCCAAAGTAAAACTTTTCCTTAGCAGCACTAAACATTAATGGAAAGGCTATACTCAGGAGGAAACCTTGGTGGTGTAGTGGTTGAGTGTTACAGCTGACAACCAGAAGGCTGGCGATTTGAATCCACCAGCTGCTCCTTGATAAGCCAGTTCTATTCTGCCCTGTAGAATAGCTGTGAGCTGGAATTGACTCGACAGTGATGGGTTTGGGGGAGGCAGGGCGTGATACTCAGGAAAAGATATGGCCCAGTGTGATTGAATTATGTCCCCCCCAAAATGTGTGTATCAATTTGACTGGGCCATAATTCGCAGAACCATATAATTATCCACCATTTTGTCATTTGATAGAATTTTCCTAAGTGCTTTAAATTTTATCATTATGATTTAATACATCAGATCAGCAGCAGTTATACTGATGACTGCATAGTGTTTTAGGTGAACGGAGAGACGTGGGGCCTCATACCACCAAGAAAGCAATGCTAGAAACACAGCCTGTCCCTCTAGGGGAAATCTTTTGTTATATACTTAAGTTTGACTAAGGATTTGATGGTTGCAGAGGAAATCAGCAAAAGCTGAAATGGAGTTAGGGCTCAAACACGGGCTGATCATTTTGGTATGTCAGGGGCCATGAGGAAGCCTCAGACCTCTAACAAACAGGAAGTCTGGATAGTCCCTGAGAAGGCACACGCGCGCGAAAACCACCCCCCGCGTCACTGCCTAACGTCAACTGTACAGGCATACTGTCTGCCCAATCATAGAACGCCAACTGTCTCATACCAGCTATCTTCCGGTCCTAAGCCCTTCCCCTCCCCAACTTCTATATATATTACTCTGCTACAATAAAACCTGGAGGCTTGATCAGAATTTTGTCTTGCCTCCATTTCTTCGCGTCTCTTGCTCCACTTTCATTTTCACAGGCTCCCCCTCGTCCCTCCGTTGATTCGCCCCGCGGGTTGGGGCAAAACTGGCGCCCAGCGTGGGGGCCCGAGGTACGGAGCTGCTGAAAAGACCCGCTTGAAAAGCCCTGGCCAGGCACCCCTTGAGCCTCCACGAGGTGTGAGTTTGGCTCGTCCTGAGTTACCGCGCGGTATTGACCCGTGAGAAGACTCGTTCCTGATCACCGCCGGACTAGCCGCCCTGCAAGATTGATCTGTTAGAGGTAAGTGGGTAAAAAGCATGGGGCAAGAATTGAGTTCACATGAGCTCTTTCTCACAGGAATCAAAGATTCCTTCAAGATGCGAAGAATTAAGGCTAACAAAAAGATAGGAATCAGGGATTCCTTCAAGTTGTAAAGAATTACGGTTGAAAAAAAAAAAGATCTAGTACATTTCTTTAATTTCTTGTCTGATGTCTGCCCTTAGCTTCCCCAACAGGAAACAATAGACTCTTAAGTGTTGGAAGAGGGTTGGGGATTGCTTAAATGATGATTATAGAACTTTTGGACCGGAGAAGGTCCCTGTAACTGCCTTTTCATATTGGAATTTGATTAATGATGTGTTACAAAGCTCCCTTAAAGACCCAGATGTTCAAAAACTTGCTCACATTGGGGAGACGGTCCTTCGAAATAGCTCTCGCCCCCCCTCCGCTTGCCCATCGCTTTCTATAAATGTTCCAGAGGAGCCTCAGACAGCTGATATAAAAGAAATCCCCCAAACAAATCCTGACCCGCCTAGCCTGATTTACCCATCTTTAAAACCCTTTAGGGACAATTCCGATGCGGGCCAGTTGTCCCCCGAAGACCGGGAAATATTAGAAAGTCAGGCTGCACAATATCAGGGCAGCGGCGACGATTGGGTTTTCACCGCCCCTGCCTTCTGCGGTCCCCCTAATGAAACTCTACAACCTCCTCCATATCTCCAGGGTTCCTCAGCTCCCCTCACCTCACCCCTTAACCCAGAGCACAGCACAATCATGGTTTCAGACCCCATTTGGCAGGCTAAAATCTCCCTCACTCAAGAAGTTTCCTCCTTAAGAGAACTGCTGACTCAGAAACGCGAACACTTAAAGCTTATCAAAGAAATCTGAGCCCTTGAGGCGGAGCTTGCTTCCACAACGCTCAGCCAGGTTTCAAAGAAAACCCCCCAGGGCTCAAGTCCCAAAGGCTCCCTTTTCACATTTCCCGTAACCCGCAGTCAAAGGCCTCAACATGATACTGAAGAAGAGGAAGTAAGTAGTGAGCCTGGTCAGGGCCCAAGCTTGGGGGGAGAGGCTTCTGATGAAGAAAACCTCACCCCAGAAGAGAGTAGTTCAGACAGACAAAAATACCACCGCCTAAACCTCAAACATTTAAAAGACTTAAAGGCAGATGTTAATAACTATGGCCCTACTGCCCCCTACAGCCTGGCCATACTGGAAAGCCTAAGTGAGCGATGGCTAACCCCTAATGATTGGCATTTCTTGGAACGAGCCACCTTATCCGGGGGTGATTTTGTACTCTGGTGCACCGATTTTGCAGAAAACTGCCGCGAGACCGCCCAGCATAATAGTGAAAGCAGGACGTCCCGCTCTTGGACAAGAGATAAACTCTTGGGGCGAACTCCCTATGATACTAATGAGAAACAGGCAAATTTTCCCCCTGGTTTATTAGCACAAATACAAAACGCCGGCCTCAAGGCCTGGAGGCGTCTTCCTCCAAAGGGTTCAGCCACCACCTCCTTAGCTAAAATCCTTCAAGGCCCTGATGAGTCCTACAGTAACTTTGTCAGCCGCCTAACTGACGCCGCTGAGTGTTTGGTGGGGGAAGGATAAACCGATAGTGCCTTCATTAAACATCTTGCCTTTGAAAATGCTAATCCTTCTTGTCAAGAGGCTCTAAGACCCCACCGCAGTGGTAGCCTTTCTGATTATGTTAAACTTTGTTCAGGAATAGGAGCTTCTCATGCCATTGGTATAGCTATAGGGGCCACTCTCAAAGGTCTTGACCATGATAAACAACAAAAAACTTGCTTCAATTGCAAACAGCCCGGACATTATATACGCGAGCGTCCCATAGGTAAACAGAATCGGGGACCTCCTACTTCAGTGTGCCCCCGATGTAAGAAGGGCAAACATTGGGCCGTGGATTGTTTTTCTAAAACTGACATCAACGGTCAGCCTCTCCCCCCAAAACAGGGAAACTCCCAGCGGGGCCAGCTCCAGGCCCCACGCTTGGGACAGAACCTAGGGGCAGTAAGGTTCGTCCCCCAGAAACAGACACAAAGACAAATATCAGCTCCCTCTGCCGTGCCACCCCTGGAAGCGCAGGATTGGACTTCTGTTCCACCACCGATACAATATTAGTGCCCGATCAGGGTGTTCAGCTCATCCCTACAGGGGTCTATGGGCCGCTACCCCCGGGAATGTTTGGTTTGATCTTAGTGCATGGCAGTTCCTCATTGGCCGGCCTTCATGTCATCCCTGGGGTCATTGATAATGACTACACAGGACAAATTACTCTTTTGGCCTCGGCTCCATTGGGGCCCCTGTCTGTTCCAAAAGGAAAGAGAATAGCACAACTTATATTACTTCCCTTAGATTCCACACCCACCAAACACATACAGTCCATTAGGTTGAATTCTGCCTTTGGATCTTCCGACACCTATTGGGTGCAGCCAGTAACCCTTAATAGGCCAAGACTCACCCTCCAATTAGATGGTAAGGCCTTTGAAGGGGTAGTGGATACAGGGGCAGATGCCACAGTAATTTCAGCTAAATATTGGCCTTCCAACTGGCCCTGTGAGGCCTCAATAACTCATCTTGAAGGCATTGGCCAGTCTGTCAACCCTAAACAAAGCTCAAAAATTCTTACTTGGAAGGACTCTGAGGGTAACTCAGGACAGATTCAACCTTACATTGTTCCGGGTTTACCTGTTAATCTATGGGGTCGTGATGTCTTATCCCAGCTGGGGGTCATCATGTGTAGCCCAAATGAGATAATTACCCAACAGATGCTTAACCTAGGCTTCCTACTGGGACAAGGACTGGGAAAAAATAATCAAGGTATAAAGCAGCCTCTTCCTGTAACGCCTAAAAATAATCGTTCAGGCTTGGGAAGTGAAAATTTTCCTTAGCGGTCATTGACTCCCCTGCACCCCACGCTGATAAGATTAAGTGGAAATCTGAGTCTCCAGTGTGGGTAGATCAATGGCCCTTGACTGAACAAAAACTCGAAGCTGCCACAACGTTAGTGCAGGAACAGCTGGCTACTGGACATTTAGAACCAACCACCTCTCCCTGGAATACTCCTATATTTGTGATCAAAAAGAAAAATGGGTCATGGCGACTCCTTCAGGACCTCAGAGAAATTAATAAAACCATGTTTACAATGGGGGCTCTCCAACCTGGACTCCCCTCCCCCGTTGCCATTCCAGCTAACTATTTTAAAATCATTATTGATCTCAAAGATTGCTTCTTTACCATCCCTCTTCACCCACTTGATAGAGAGCTCTTTGCGTTTAGCCTCCCAGTTATTAATTTTAAAGGACCAATGCAGCGCTATCAGTGGAAAGTTCTCCCTCAGGGCATGGCCAGTAGTTCCACTCTGTGTCAAAAATTTGTTGCTCAGGCTGTAGACCCTCTTAGGCGTCGGTGGTCTTCCATTTATATCATTCATTACATGGATGATATTTTACTGGCGGGGGCCTCCAGCTTAGAGGTACTTAAGTGCAGCCAGGACCTAACCTGCCAACTAACTTCTCTTGGACTTCAAATCGCCCCAAACAAAATAACAGCTTTGATCTAGATGTCGGATTTATAACATTTAATAATTGTACCAATACCACCAACCATACAGAGCCCCTCTGTCCAGCCCCTGGACAGGTTTTTATATGTGGAAATAACTTAGCCTATACAGCCTTACCCAGAAACTGGACAGGACTCTGTGTTCAGGCTAACCTCCTCCCAGATATTTCTATCATATCAGGAGACACCCCTGTCCCTGTCCCCAGTTTTGATTACATGGCCGGATGATCAAAACAAGCCCTCCAATTCATACCCCTTCTTGTGGGCCTGGGAGTTGCTGGGGCTACAGCCACCGGCTCTGCTGGCCTGGGCATCGTCATAGACAAATACAATAAGTTATCCCATCAATTAATAGACGATGTCCAAATCCTCTCCGGTACTATCAATGATTTACAAGATCAAATTGACTCCTTAGCTGAGGTAGCCTTACAAAATCGAAGGGGCTTAGACCTTCTTACTGCAGAAAAAGGCGGTATCTGTTTAGTTTTACAGGAACACTGCTGCTTCTATGCCAATAAATCCAGGATTGTCCGAAACAAGATAAAGGATTTACAAGAAGATCTACAAAACAGACGAAGAAAAGTACAAGAAAATCCATTTTGGACTGAACTGAACGGATTCCTTCCCTATCTCCTCCCCATCCTTGGCCCCCTTCTCGGTTTAATGTTAATTCTGTCTTTTGGCCCTTGGGCCTTCAAAAGACTTACAAGCCTTATCAAACAGCAGATAGACTCCGCTTTAGCTAAACCTATCCAGGTTCACTATCATCGCCTGGCAGCTGATGAAGAATATGCCACCAATAACGGATACTCTGACTTCCTTCCTCAGGGAACAGCATGAGAAGTAGAGGCATGCTCACCTCCTCACCAGTGCGCAAGAGAAGTATGGGCATCGGGAGAAGTGCGAAGCAAAGCATTGCAAGGGAAAGTTATCATAAACTCCTCTACCTTTCCCTGGGGCACACCTGGCTTGCATAGAGGTTGGTATCTATCACAAAATCAAGGCGGCTCTACCTCTCCTCACCAAAAGATACCAAGAGCCAAAAATTACTTGGAGGAGCCGTGGTCAATACCCCCTCTCCCAATTAAAGCCCACCTCCCAACAAACAAAACAAAAAGGGAGAAGATGTCAGGGGCCATGAGGAAGCCTCAGGCCCCTAACAAACAGGAAGTCTGGATAGTCCCTGAGACCGCGCACGCGCGCGAAAACCACCTTCCGCGTCACTGCCTAACGTCAACTGTACAGGCATACTGTCTGCCCAATCATAGAACGCCAACTGTCTCATACCAGCTATCTTCCGGTCCTAAGCCCTTCCCCTCCCCAACTTCTATATATATTACTCTGCTACAATAAAACCTCGAGACTTGATCAGAATTTTGTCTTGCCTCCATTTCTTCGCGTCTCTTGCTCCACTTTCATTTTCACAGGCTCCCCCTCGTCCCTCCGTTGATTCGCCCAGCGGGTCGGGGCATTGGTACTAGTCAGAGACCTTAATTTTGGAACTCTCACACTTTACAGTGGGATGCAAGACATTTTAAAAAACTTTGTTCTGCAAGTTGTTTTAAGAAAATGTTCTGCATCCACTTGGTAAGTGGTAGCTGGGGTCTTGAAAGCTAGCAAGCTGCCATGTAAGTAGCATCAGTTGGTCCCAACCCACCTGAAGCAGAGGAGAATGAGAGTCGTCAAAGACATAAGGAAAATATGTGCCCAAGAGACAAAAAGGGCCACATATTCCAGAGACTACATCAGCATGAGACCAGTAGAACTAGTTGGTACCTAATTACCATCAACGACTGCCCTGACAGGGAATACAATATACAGTCACTGAAACAGAGGGAGAAAAACAGGTGTACAGAACTAGAACTGTATTACAAAGGCCAGACTCAAAGGTTCAACAGACTGGAGGGTGCCTGAAAGAGATGGCCCCTGGACCCTCTGCTAGCCCAGAACTGAAACCATTCCTGAAGCCAGTTGTTCAGACAAAGACCAGACTGGACTATAAAATATGAAATGATATCGGCAAAGAGTGTGTTTCTTGACTTAAATGGATACATGAGACTAACTGGGCAGCTCCTGTACAGAGGTGAGATGAGAAGGCAGAGAGGGACAAGGGCTGGCTGAATGGACACAGGAAATACAGGGTGGGAAGGAGGAGTGTGCTCTCACAGTGTGAGGAGAGCAGCTAGAGTTACATGGCAGTGCGTGTGCACATTTTTGTATGACAAAACTGGAAGCTTTCACTTAAAGTACAGCAAAATATTTTTTAAAGTAAATAAATAAAAACTGAGAAAAAGATTTCATTTAAGCAAATCAACCCAGATTTCCTCAGAAACCATGGTCCCCAGACCCCGTCTCTGCTACTTTGTCCTTTGTAGTGTTGAGTTATATTTAGGAAACTTCTTAACTTTTGATTTAGTCCAGTTTTGTTGACTTCTTGTCTACTGTATTTTCCCCCTTCTCCCAACTTAATTCTTGTCTGTTATCTAGTTAATGAATACCCCTCTCCCTCCCTCCACACCCTTGTAAACATCAAATATTGTTTTTGTTAGGCTGAAACCCAAGCCCCCTCCCCTCCCATTCCCTGAGGAGGAGTCAAAACGTTTTATCTGCCAGCTGTTCCTGAAATTCCATTCAAATGAGACCAGCTGCCCGGCCCCAACAGCTATCATTGCTTTCTCACAGGCTCAACTCCACTGAAATGAAACCCCTTATGTTCATTAAGTAACTTTAATCGTCCACAACCCCATAGGCTACTTGCCACAGACACCATTCTCATCTTCCCGGGCACTGTTTTCAGCACTGTCCTCACTAAGGTCCGAGAACTCAGTAAAGCTGCCTGGGATGCAAATAAACTTTTCCTTTTCTTTCTCCTCCTCTCTCTGGTTTTCCCTCTATATACTTTCGATTAAGCGAAACTCACTGCACCCAAAAAGTCTCTAACAATTTTCTTCTGAGTTTAAATGGTTTCTTGAATCCTTATAATAGTGGTCTCATAAAATATTTGTCCTTTTGCAAATGACTTATTTCTCCCAGCATAGTGTCTTCCACATGACCTCTTATTATGAGATGTTTCCTAAGATCGTCATTGTTTTTAATCATTGCATATTATTCCATTGTGCAAATATACCACAGTCTGCTTGTCCATTCACTTGTCATTGGGCACCTAGGTTGATTCCCTCTTTTTGCTATTGCAGACAGTGCTGCGATAAGCAATGGTATGCATGTACATATTCATGTGACAGTCACTATTTCTAAGATCCGACTCGACGGCACTTGGCTTGGCTATACTCTAAGAAGTGGGATTGCTGGATTGTGTGGTATTTCTATTTCTAGCTTTTTCAGGAAGCACCAAACTGATGTCCAAAGTGGTTGTACAATTTTATATTCCACCCAGCAGTGTAGAAGTGTTCCAGTCTCTCAACAGCCTACCCAGTACTTACTATTTTACATTTTTTGGATTAATGCCAACCTTGTTGAGGTAAGAGGGTATCTCCTTGTAGTTTTGATCTACATTTCTCTAACAGCTAATGATTGTGAGTATTTCCTGATGTATCTGTTAGCCACCTGAACATCTTCTTTGGTGAAGTACCTGTTTATATCCTTTGCTTATTTTTCAATTAGATTATTTGTCTTTTCCTTGTTGAGGTTTTGCAGCAACTTGTACTTGATAAAGACTAGACACCAATCAGATTTGTCATCCTGCTACAGTATTTTCTAATAAACTCATTGATCATCATCTGAGTCTCTTCTGGGGACCTCTGTTTGACTCACAACAGCCCAAGCATTTTTTTAATGTTATCGAGAAGCTGCAAGGTGGCTAGATAAATACAAGACTCTCAATTTAATTTCAATTTCAGATAAAACACCAGTGGTTTGTTTAGTGCAAGTACGTCCACTTTTTTCATAAAATGTACTTATAGAAAATAATATTTGTTGTTTACAAGAAATTCAAATTAACTAGACAACCAGTATTTTTCTCAATCTGACAGCTCTAAGTTAATCTAAGAAAACTTTTTAAAACTGTGATTTTTGTTCTGTCCTGGCAAAGAATTAAACTACAAGAATTTATGGGTTCATCCAATTAAGCGACGGGCAAAGGAGATGGACAGACCTTTCACTAAAAAAGAGATCCAGGCAGCCAAAAAACACATGTGGACATGTTCGCAATCTTTAGTTATTAAAGAAATTCAAATCAAGATGACAATGAGATACCATCTCACCCCAACATGGTTGGCCATGATCCAAAAAACACAAAACAACAAATGCTGGAGAGCCTGTGGAGAAAGTGGAACCCTCTTACACTGTTGGTGGGGTTGCAAAATGGTCCAGCCTCTTTGGAAAGCAATCCGGTGCTTCCTTAAAAAAATGGATATTGATATATCATTTGACCCAGTAATTCCACTACTTGGAATATATCCTACAGAATCAAGGCCTTTCACACCAACGGACACATGCACCAGAACGTTTATCGCAGCACAGTCCACGATAGCAAAAAGATGGAATCAACCCAGATGCCCAACAACAGAAGAATGGATAGGTAAACTATGGTATATACTCAATGGAGCACTACACAATGATAAAGAACAATGATGACTCCAGGAAGCATCTCATGACCTGATTTCAACTGGAAGACATTATGTTGAGTGAAAGCAGTCAGCGACAAAAGGACAAATATTGTATGAGACCTCTACGATAAGATCTCAAAAGCAGACTTGTGTATAGAAGAAAAGACTCTTTGACAGCTGCAAGGGAGGGGAGGGAGGGAGGGTGAGGGGGAGAGGGTTTAGATTAGATAGTTGCTAGGTATCTGGTTGGGTGAGATCGGTGACAGCACACATTAGAAACAAGAACAGTATTAAGTGGACTTAAACATAACATGAGTACTCCTTCCATCTTAATCGAATATTGCAAGGATAGAGTAGCTGGGGCGGGGGGCAGGGGACCATGCTCTTAGGTCAAAGCAAGGCCAATTGGCACAAATAGCGTTTTGTTAAGAGAGCTCTCTGCACCCCACATTGGTAAGTGGCGTCTGGGGTCTTAAAAGCTGCCAAGCTGCGATCCGAGGGCACAGCAAATGGTCCCAACTCGGCAGGAATGGATGCTCACCGAGGACCAAAATGACATGGGGGAAAGACAACCCAGAAGACAAAGAGACCCACAACAGTGGGTGCCTACATCAACTTGGGACCAGAAGAACCGGATGGTGCCTGGCCACCACCAGTGATAGCCATGATGGAGCTCACAGAGAGGAGTCTCACTGGCAACACAAGAATAAAATGGGGTGCACCCTGAGATCCCCACTAAAAGACCTGAATTGATGGTCCAGTGGTTTCGGGGTTCCCCTGGGAGCATGGCCCCTCGCCCTGATGCTGCCCTTGACCATAAATCATAACGAAGGTCCACGCTTCAGACAGGAATGTATTGGACTTGGTGATGCAGAGTGACCATATATTGGATGCACTTTATGGTTCTATACATCTATAGGATATTATCCTGCTGACCTCTGGCTGAAGGAAGGAGAGTGGGTGGAGAGGAGGGGAAAGGAGGCTGTTGGGAGAATGAGACATGTATGGAGCAGAGAGGAATAGTATGCTGTCACTGGACAGGGAGAGCAGTGGAAGCTGCGTATAGGTGGGTATGTTAATTTATACGGGAATGTACATTTTCATTCAATTATATTAAATAAAAAATTTAAAAAAAAAGAATTTATGGGTTTGTTTTTCTGCCTTGTAGTTAGCAATATGAGCATTTTAGCATTCCTTTCCCACCCAAGTCAATGTCTGCTTTCATAATGTACTTTAAACTGGCTCTCTTGGTTTCTACAGACTCCCTCATCAATAAATAAAACTTTGAACATCCTCATTATTTATAATAATTATCTTTTTAGGAACAATTTGAGAATTATATTTTGTGCCTAGTGTTTGCTATTTTTCTTACTGTTATTATTTTGATGGCTGTGAAAATGTGAGGGAATGTTAAGGCCTCAAAAGCTGTCTATGGATCCTGGGAAGGTGATCATTTTAATGTGTTTTTACTCTTTTATCTTTTACTAAATTAATAATAGTAATAATAAATCCTTCTGGAAACTGAAAGTATCTTAACATAGAGAGTTCCAGAAACTAAGCCCCAAATTATACACAATTGGTTGATAAGGGATATCAGTTTTGACAACCAGATTCAGCCACAATGACTGTGTACTTTCTCTGCAGTTAAATTGGTTTTTATTTCAGGAAGTGAATTTCTACAAAATTTCCTGAACATAATCAGGGTCAACTGAAAATTTTCAAATGTATAAGACAAGTAATGTTTAACAGGATCCTAGGTTCCCTGCAAGCAAAAGAAAAGTTGTGCGTGTGTGTGTTTAAGAAAAACAATATTGACAGAGAACTCTTTTCTTTCCAAAGGGAGATCTGACAAAGCTAAAATTAGCAAAGCCGGAAGACCTGCTGCTGCTACTACTGTTGGTTGATGTTTGTGTCAGAAATGGAAATAATTTACCACCCTTCCTAATGACGACTTGTGCTAAGAATGATTGAGACAAAATGTCACAGCTGCTGTGAATATGTCACTTTTTATCAAGTGGGATTGACAATTCACTTTAATGAGTGTTTTTTTGTTTGTCTGTTTTTTAGTTTACCACTGGTGTTGGTGGTGGTGGTAGTGGTATTAGTAGTTGTGGTAATGTAATATGCTCATTATACAGATGACGAAACCGAGGCTCAGAAAGATTAGTCACACCATCACAAAGCAGTAGAATTCACCATAAAACGTTATTCTAATCAGTGTCACTCCAGAGTACAAGCTATTCACTATAGTATGCTACACAAATGCATACATTGAACATATTCAGCAGCTATGTTAGGCATCAGAAACATAAGCATTCACCTATGTCTTGTGATTTGAGAAGTACTTTGGGGAAATCTACTCGCTGCTCTGTGCAAGTGCACTCCTTCACCACTCACTAAGTCTCTAATAATAAAACAATTATGGGTTTATTGTTCTGTGTTAAAGTATTAGCCTTACACAAACCAGGTAATTTCAGTTCAGCAGTGAAGGAGCTTTGGTGACATAATGATTAAGAGCTTGGCTAGTAACTGAAAGGTTGTTGGCTCAAACCTACCCGGCAGCTCTTTGGTAGAAAAGATCTGTCTATTTGCTTCCATAAAGTTTCAAAAACAAAACAAAGCAACCCCACTAGTATTAAGTCAATTCTTACTTACAGCAATACTGTAGGACAAAGTAGAACTGCCCCATAGGTTGCCAAGGATACAATCTTTGCAGAAGCAGACTGCCACATTTTTCTCGCACAGAGGGGCTAGCGAGTTCAGACTGCTGCTCTTTAAGTTAGCAGCTGAGTGTTTTAACCGCTGTACCACAGAGCTCCTTCTGTAAAGATTACAACCACAAAAATCCTGTGAGGCATTTCAATAGTCTGTCAAATAGGGCCCCTGTGAGGTGGAACTGACTTGATAGCACTGCTCAACAGCAATGACAAAACAGAGAATGACTGGGTCAGACCAGAGATACAAAAAATATTCTAATTGCTGAGAAAGAAGGGCTTCCAGCTGAGCAGAGCCTGGTGATAATCTAATTTACACGTGGAGGAAACAATCTGTCAGGCAGTAGGGATTACTCAACCACAGAGGCAAATATTGACCCTGTCAGTGGAAGAGGAAGTCATACATGATAGACTTCAAATATCTCTGTTCCCATTTGAAAGATTACATCTGTAATTAAAAAGGTTAGCTTGCCATTATCTTAGCCAAGAAACATCTAACTTCCCCAGTTCTGTTTCCCTACTTAACAGTCTTCTGATTATGATTTGCCTCCCTGTGTTAGAATCTATTATATAACAAGGATTCTTAACCAGGGGTCCATGCAATGCCAGTCTTGTAGGAATAGAGGAGAGGGGTCTTGGGATGGGCTTCAAGGAGTTGATGAATCACCTGAACATATTTGGCAAATGTTAAGTGTATGTGTGTAGGCACATATTTCTGGAGAAAGTATATAACATCAACTAGCTTTGTTTTTCCTAATTTAGTTAAAATGTAATTTCAGCTGCGTATAACAGAGACCCAAAACTACAGTGCTTAAACAAGGGTACTTTTTTTCCCCCATTTAAAACTTGATGGTAATGTGATGGCTCTACTCCACAAATCCTCAATAACCCAGGCTCCCTCTACCTTTTTGTTCAGCCAGTTGTAGGGTATTTCTTCATATGCATAGTCCAAGATGACTCTATGTCATGTCTGATTTCTAGCCCTGAAGATAACCAAATCCCTTGCTCTGAAGTCAATTCTGACTCATAGCAACACTATAGGATACACTAGAACTGCACCATAGAGTTTCCAAGGAGCTCCTGGCAGAATCAAACTGTCAATCTTTTGGTTAGCAGACCCCGCAGTTAACCACTATGCCACCAGTGTTTCCAAGGGAGGGCTTGTTTTTTCTCTTTCAGGCAGCACAAAGCTGCACATACACATCCACTTATTGAATGGCTACCAGGAATTGTAGTCTTAAATCTAGGAAGTAATATGACAAGGTAATTAATAAAAATTAAGTGAAAGGAAGAACAGAAAATGGGGGAGCAAATAATCTCTGCCTCAACCCCATTCAGTGGTCACAATATCAGTTTTCTGGTAGTCTTGTTAGTTATAGTTCTTGTAAATCAGCACACCATTTCTTACTTATCAACTGTCTTGTTATCTGACTATCCACATTTACAATAGTAAAATATCTACTATTCTGCACATTAACGATAAATGTTTGACAGTAAGGAATGCTGAGATGAGAGACAAGAGTCACCTTGGCTGTGATGGTCAAGGTTATGTTTCAACTTGGCTGGGTCACAATTCTCAATAATTTGGTAGTTATGTAATGATACAACTTGGCAGTTATGTTGTCATCCTCTACTTTGTGATCCGACGTGGTCATCTTCTGTTTTTGCGTAATGCCAGTTTTCACATAATGATCTGGTCTTTAGAACCTAGTCATGCCCATAAGTGAGGAGTGGTTGTAATTTGGTACACATGTCTCTGTAGGCTGGTGTAAACTGGATCCACTCCTGAAAGAGATCCCCAGCCCTACAATACGACAAAATAAGTCTTACTCGTATCCTATAGCACTGGGAACAGATGGGAGATTGTGTTAAAGTCATTAAGTAAAGTTCTACTTTCAGAGTCATTTTGTCAATCATTCAAGTAATATTCTCTGACAAAACCCAGTTACAGCCTCCCCACCCCAAAATCCAGAAGCACTAATAACTATATGAGATGAAGAAGTATAGACCTTTGAATAAAATGTAAGATTTGAAATTTTAAGGTTGAATGGAGTGAAGTTTGAATAACTGAACCTGAAAGGAAATATGATCTGCTTGAGAAGCGACTAGAAAGGGCATCTGTCAAAACATGTTTGAAAACACTGACTGAGAAAAAATCAAACCAACTCTTTTTTAAACTCTTTGAGTTGAGATTCTTTATAGTAGAGTAGCATCACCCCATTGGGTTTCCAAGAAAAGCTTGGTGGATCCGAACTGCCCTCCTTTTAACTGGCAGCTGTAGCTCTCAACCACCATGCCACCAGAGTTGCCTGGTCTGGCCATGGAGGCCTAAAAAAAAAGACAAAACAGCTTAGTCTAACTTGCATAGGCATGTTAGGTTGGAGTCATAGAAGTCAAGAAATTCATTTTCAGCACCTGCCATCATAATTTGTAAAACCATTACAGCATGATTTACTCATGCATTTACCTAACATATGGTCATATACTGATTTCTTTCTTGGAGCTGGCACTTAGCTGATTCACATGTACATGGCCTGGATCTCCAAACACATAAAATTTTCCAGAAGTAAAAGAGCCTATTTTTAAAGAACTTTATTGAGACATAATTCACAGATCACACATTTCACCCTTCTAAAGTACATAATTAAATGGTTTTGAGTATATATATATACACATAATGTGACGCAACCATCACTACAATCAATTTTAGAACATTTTCATCATCCAAAATAGAAATCTCATACCACTTAGTAATCACTGTCATTCCTTCCCACATTCTAGTTTTGTGCAACCACTTGTTTTCTCTCTGTATATATACAGATTTACCTACTCTGGACATTTCATATAAATGGTCTACACTATGTAGTCTTCCATAACTGGTTTTTTCCATTTAGCACAATATTTTTAAGATTCACCTATATGCATGCATCTGTAATTCATTCCATTTTATTTCTTAGTGATATTCCATTACATGGATATATCTCATTTTGATTATCTAATCATGAATTACTGAATATTTGGGTTGTTTCCAGTTTGGGTCTATTATGAATAATGGTTCCATGTGCTGTGGGCTGGAAGCTCCTGTGTCCTAGCCCTCTTGCCTCCCTCTTCCCATGTTTTGTACCTCTTTGCCCCTGAAACTATTTACAGAATAATAAGAACTATTCCTTGAAGCTATTAGCCCAGACTAAGCTGTCTGTAATACAATAGGCCCAAAGCTAGAGCTATTTCCTTGAAACTGTTTGCAGGATAATAGCTCAGGTTAAAGCTATTTGCATGTTCCCGTCCTTTGTTCTGTAACAAAGATCATGACCATTTTAGGCTATGTACCACCCTGTTGACTTCCTACCTGTTAAAGCCTATAAATAAAGCTTGTGTTAGCAACTGGAGTCCATGATTCTCCATCAGAGATCATGGTCCCACCTGGCCCCAACTTTTATCTTGTGTAATGTGTTTATTTGTTCTTGTGGGAGTGATGTGTTTCGTGTGTAAGTGATGTGTTTTCATGCATGAGTGAGATTTCTCATACTTTCACCTGTCCACCTTTGGTCTTCAGACTTTATCCAGTGCTGGCCACTGGAATGTTGGATGCAACATCTGTGAATAGTCATGTACATATTTTTGTGTGGACATACGCTTTTAATTTTGGGGGGTTGAGTAGGTATAATTCTAGGTTTAACTAACATTTCTACCAGCAATGTACGAAGCTTTCAATTTCTCAACATCCTGACCAACACTAGCAACCATCCACCTACTTTTGTTTTTTAATTATCATTTTAGCAAGTATGAACTGGTATTAAGTTATAGTTTTGATTTTAACTTCCCTATGGCCAATGATAACAGAGCAATTTTTCATATACTTATTGCCTGTATGCTTATTTTCTTTGGAGAAATGACTAGTCATTCTTTGCCCAGTTTTGGGGGGTGTTTAACTTTTTACTATTGAGTTGTATGTAAAATACAGATCCCTTATAAGATCTATGATTTACAAATGGTTTCTTCCATTGTATGGGTTGCCTTTTCACTTTCTTGATAGTGTCCTTTTGTTTTAGTCAGGTAGGGCTGCTCTAACAGAAATACCACAGAGTGGATAGCTTTAACAAAGGAAGACTTATTCTTACATAGTCCCATAGGCTGCAAGTCTATGTTCAGGGTGTCCGCTCCAGGGAAAAGCTTTCCCCCTTGTCGGCTCTGGAGGAAAGTCCAGTGTTGCATCAGTCTTTGTCCAAGGAACATCTTGGCGCAGGAACCTCAGGTCTGACAGATGCGCTGTTCTCCTAGTGCTGCTTTCTTGATGGTACGAGGTTCCCAATTCTCTGCCAGCTTCTCTGTCCTTTTATCTCGTAGGATGAAAGGATTAAGGGTGGGGCAAGCCATACTCCAGGGAAACTCTCTTTACAGTGGAGCGGGAAGGTAATCCTATGAAGGGATTTACAGCTCCACCCTATTCCTTTAACATTAGGAAAGTCACAAAATGGAGGACAGTCACAAGATACTGGGAATCATGGCCCAGCCAGATGGCTGCACATATTTTGGCGGGAACACAATTCGATCCATGACACCTTTGAAGCAGTAAAGATTTTCATTTCAGTGAAATCCAATTTATATCTTTTGTCAGTTGTTTTGGTGGTTCAAATCCACCAGGTGCTCCTTGGAAACTATGGGGCGATTCTACTCTCACCTAGGGTCACTATGAGTTGGACTGACTTCAACAGCAGTAGGTTTGTTTCTTGCATTTTCATCTTTGCCCCTGAACTGGTGTCCCATTCAGTCTGTCAAATCTTTGGCTAAACAGTGAGCTTTAGGAATGACCTCATTACTGAGCTCTAAGGGGGTCCAGGGACATACACTCAGAGTTTCTCCTTAAAAACCAGTAAGCCTGTATTTGCCTGTTTGCCCATTTGTGAGTTAGAATTTTGTTCTACATTTTTCTCCAGCTCTGTCCAAGACCCTCTACTGTGTTTACGATCCATTTTTTATTCATATTTGTGTACGGCACAAAGGAGAGGTCCAGTCATGTTCTTTTGTATGTGTATTTTTTAGTTTGGAGTCATGATTGAAAATCCAATCTATCCCCTGTTGAATTGTTTTGGCAGCCTTGCAGAAAATCAACTGACAGCAAACATAAGGGTTTATTTCTGAGTTCTCATTTTGCAAGTTCCAGCTTTGTCCAGATTTGGCTCCACTTGGTTGTCATATCTACTTTGATGGAATAATTATAGCTGGGACATCTAGGTTTATGGCAGCTATTCCAGAAATAGTTTGATTTGGAAGACTTGTTATGCATCTTCTGAACAGGGAAATTGAAATTCTAGGTCTTCAAAACCTATGTCAGCCTCCTAGAATAGAGTCCATTGCCATTTCCCTCCTGAGCCTTGACTACTCCCCTCCAGATTCCTTCTTCCTCCTCCAACCTCCAGCCAACATACTAAGAACCTTAGCAAACCTAGTCTGGAGACCAATCTTCATTGTATCATATCTTAATTTCTATTATCACAAGGGGATTGATGTTTAACAAGGACAGATCTACTCAGAACAGTGATGCATCCAATCATTGATTCCAAGGAACAGTGTTTTAGTCAGCTAGTGCCACTCTAACAGAAATACCACAGAGTGGATGGCTTTAACAAAGAAAGATTTATTCTTTCACAGTCCGGTAGGTTGCAAGTCCATATTCAGGGTGTCCGCTCCAGAGAAAGACTTTCCCCTTGTCGGCTCTGGAGGAAAGTCCGGTATTGCATCAGTCTTTGTCCAGGGAGTGTCCTCATGCAAGAACCTCTGGTCTGAAGGACGCCCTCTGCTCCCGGTGCTTCTTGCTTGATGGTAGGGAGGTTCTCAAATTGTCCTTTGTTTCTTTTTCCTTTTATTCCTTGCAAGCTAAAAGCATTAAGGGTGGGGCAAGCCATACTCCAGGGAAACTCCCCCCACAGCAGGAGTTCACAGCCCCACCCTAATCCTTTAACATACAGGTTAGCAAAACCACACAATGGAGGACAGTCCCAAGATACTGGGAACCATATCCCAGCCACGTGGCTGCACACATTTTTGGGGGGACACAACTCCAACCATGACAAACAGTAAAGGATGACGTTTCAGTTTACAGCTCAGTTTTAGATTTTCTTCCCTTTCTAGAGATGATCTTGCCAATGATAGTCACAACTGAGGTTACCTTGAACCCTGAGTTTGCCGGCAGCTCCATGAATGGGTGCGATTCTGTCCTTTTTTATTCTAAAATACTGCCCTAAATCAATACTTTCAAATTGAAAGCACAAGATTCACATGTAGGTATTGTTAAAACGAAGTTGTTAACTGATTAAGAGTCTGGATCAGGGCCTGAGTTTCTGCATTTCTAATAAGCTTCCAGGTGATACTCATACACAAACATACATACACAAAGTATTGGTTGTAGAGCAAAGGGTAGAGGTGCTATGAATAAGTATAATAAAACTTGGCTCTTGATTGAAATCTGTGGTCCATTTTTTCCTAAGTTTTAAAGCAACTGTCTATAGCTGTGTCAGAAATCATGGTGGCATATTAAATGCTACAGTTGCTATTCAAATGGTCAACCATTCAAATCCACCAGCCACTCCTTGGAAACTATGAGAGCAGTTCTACATCAGAATTGACTCAACAGCAATAGGTTTGTTTGTTTTTAAGGGGTTTACTATGTGGCCACATTATCCTGGAAGTCAACTGATGATTGCCTGAAGGTTGACTGTACTTTTAAAAGGCTTTGTCCTAATTTAAGAAGCTTGTTCCTTATGATTCCTGAATGTCTTAGTCACCCAGTTCTGCTATAACAGAACTGCCACAAGTGAGTGGTTTTAAAAAGAGGAATTTATTTTGTGACAGTCCAGTAGGCTACAAGTCCAAATTCAGGCCATCAGCTACAAGGGAAGGCTTTCTCTGCTGGCTCTGGAAGAAGGTCCTTGTTATCAGTCTTCTACTAGACTGGGAGTTTCTGAGGCACAAAGGACCCTGGGTCCTTTCCAAAATACTTACGCTGCTCTTGACTCTGCTTCTTAGTAGTATGAGGTCCCTTCTCTCTCTATTAGTTGCTCTCTTTTATATCTCAAGATGCCTCAAGGGCCGATACAATCTTACACATTGAGTCCTGCCCCACCAACACAACTTGCGCTACCCATCCTCTCTCTCTAATATCATCCCAAACCCAACCCACTGCTGTTTAGTCCATTCTGACTCAAAGTGACCCTACAGGACAGAGTAGAACTGACCCACAGAGTTTCCAAAGAGCATCTGGTAGATTTGAACTGCGATCTTTTGGTTAGCAGTTGCAGCATAGATTGCTAAACTACCAGGCTTTGCCACTAACATCATAAAGGCAGGATTTACAACATAATAGGAACATCACACAATAGGAATCAAGGCTTAGCCAAATTGCTACACATATTTTTGGTGGGACATAATTCAGTCCCTGACACTGAACCACAAAAATCATACCATCAGAAAGTATGAAATATTATGCACCACTAGAAGGGGAAACTCCCAAGATTTTACTGTATGGTTTGTGACTTCTGATTTTCAAACATAATCTCTAGGCATTTCATTTTTACTTTTTAAGCACTGTGTTCTTCCTACTTTTTTCTTTCATGGCGTGTGAAAAACTAATGTAGCACTGTGGATGCATTTAAAACCTCTTCCTTCCTAGGAATTTTCTCCAGGAGTTGCTTTTAACAGAAGCAATCTTACTCATCCTAAATTCAAGTTTAAACAAAGTAGCATCTCATCTTCTAAGATGTGGCAACGTATCGTTCAGGGCAAATTACAAAATTACATTTTTTTATAAACAGATCATTGAATCAATTCTGACCCATCCCTTGAACTCCCTTCATGCAGTACTCTCACCAAGGATTTATGAGGGGAAAAAAACATTAACAGAGTCTGGAAAATTTGCATCCTGAGGGCTGAAGTACTCCAAAACCACTTTAAATGCAATGCCTTAAAACAAAGTTTAATATTTTGGGAAAGATCAGTTTAATAAGTCTCAGAATTGACATTTGATCATATGAGTAGAAAATGGCGAGTCAGGAGAATGTTTCTTGCTGAGGAAAATCTTCTTTTTCACATCAAATGTCTGAAATTAAGAAAGCACTCTATTAATAACAAACAGTCATTAATAACACAAACTATTCCACTGAAAATTAGGAACTCAGATAAACAAGATAGAAAAATTCAGCAGAGAAATACAGTCAAACACTTCATATACGTTCACGTTTCTGTCTCTAACAAAAGATATTTTTCTCAGTCACAACTCCTTAAAGTCTACCAACACATAGTGATCTCTCCATCAATACCAGTATCTATTGCTCAAATACCAATCATCTAAAATCATTCTATAATGCCCGTTATATCTGTTGTATGTATCCTCTCTCCCCAAATGAATGAGTCCCTGGAGGACTCTACTATACTGTGGAAATTTTTAAGTGATCTTTTGTCTGTAGTAGGCTAGTGATATGCTTCAGTCTGTGTCTATTTTAAGTCACTCTTTACTGTCTCCCAGTCCTCCTTTCCTGTTCTAACTCTGTCCTTATATTTATTGTTCCTAATCTGAGAAGAAACAATATTTCAGGTTCTAAAACATTATTCTTCTATTTAGACAAAAGTACATCCACCCCAAAATGTAGCTTTTTAGAGTTAATTTTAAATAAAGCATTTTTGAAAATAGCTTCACAATCCATAAACATCAATTGTATATCCACAGTATGCAGGTAAAATTATAAAATGCAGGTCTATCTGCTGTAAAGGCCAAGCATTTTTGGTTATCTAATCAGTTTCAGACTACACACTATAATATTATACAACTTACCATTGCAAGCATTGCAAGCATAGTTCTTTGCTTACAGAAAAGCAGTAACGTTATTAACAAAACAAGTAATGAGACAAAACCAAATGGTACAATGAAATACATCAAAGTTTCTTTCCACATGCCACCTAGGATTAAAAGTCACAAAAAAGGGGGCAGATTAGAGATTCATAATTATTTTTGAAATGGAGTTATTTTATAAATAAACTCCTAGGAAATGGAGAACTGAGTTACACTCAGTTTAACTTCTGCCATAGTTGCAGTTCAGAGATAGCAGAGATATGTGTGATTATATCTTTCATTTTTGCACTTATTATATAAACAAGCTACTTAACTGAAATGTGACACTTGTTCTTTTCACTCGGTAAAAAAAATTCAGTTTATATCTCATAACTATCTGTAAGGCAAATGTTTATATTATTTTTTATGCTGCTGTAGTGGGCAAGAGCTGATCTTCCAAGAAAGTCCCTGATTGATGGGGCTAGATTTAAAAGGCTACACTTTTGACTTTGTTTCCTATTTAAAAAGGATGGAGTGTTAATGGTTCCTCTGTATTGCAAGAAATTAGCAATCGCCAGACAAACTTAAAGCAGCCAAACCTTGTCCTTCCCAAACCTGTGTCTCCCACTAACTTTGGAGTAATACCTCCCACCCCAAAATGTGCCCTAAGTGGATTCAGACTTACAGCATCCTAAATCCCCCAACGCTCCAACGTTGCTATCCCCTGCCCTTCTTTGTCCTATTCCTTTAGGATGTTATACACCCCTAAAACATCACCAAATTTATATGCTCTAATCAGTTAAGATTTGCAAGGATATAACATACGCCAGCCAAGTGCCGACGAGTCGGATCCGACCGCGTAAAGGACTCGTTTATGATTTATGGACTGGGGCAGCATCAGGGTCAGGAGCCATGCTGCCAGGGGAACCCCAAGGACACCGGACCATCAATTGTAGTCTTTTAGTGGAGATCTCAGGGTGCACCCCTTTTTATTCTTGTGTTGCCAGTAACACTCAACTTTGTGAGCCCATCACGGCTATCTAAGAGGACATTTTTTTATTTCCAAAAAAAATCATTTTTCTGTTAAATGATACAATGTGAAATGCCCTGTAAGAAGTAAGACCACATGCAATTCAAGAAATTCTTTGCTCCTAATCTCAAAATCCTTAAGATTCTACCAAGAGATACCATCAGGGCAAAAGAAATTTCAATAATTGATATCATTGTTAAGATGGTATATAAAAGATATATGTCATAGATTGAACTGTGTCCCCCCAAAAATATGTGCAGCCATATGACTGGGGCATGACTCCCTGTATTCTATGACTGTCCTCCATTTTGTGATTTTCCTATGTTGTATGTTAAAGGACTAGGGTGGAGCTGTAAATCCATAGGATCACCTCCCTGCTCCACTGTACAGAGAGATTCCCTGGAGTATGCCTTGCACCATCCTCAATCCTTTCATCCTGCAAGAAATGAAAGGGAACAGAGAATTGGGAACTTCACACCATCAAGAAATCAGCACAGGGAAAAGAGCACTTCCTTCAGACCTGAGGTTCTTGCGCCAAGATGCTCCTTGGACAAAGACTGATGCAACACTAGACTTTCCTCCAGAGCCGACGAGGGGGAAAGCTTTCCCCTGGAGTGGACACCCTGAATTTGGACTTGTAGCCTACTGGGCTGTGTAAGAATAAACCTTCTTTTGTTAAAGTCATCCACTCTGTTGTAAGAGCAGCACTAGCTGATCTAAACAACATATACAGATGTATATTTTGAGAATGTGGCTAAAAACATATGAAGGATATTTTCACCGTATCCACTTTAGACTATGAATTGACTTACCAGTAGACACGATTCAGGAAATTATTTTCTCAATATCAGTTCCATAGAGTCTCTGGATTTTTTTAAAGCAGTGGCAAAAATTAAAAATGTAGAATCAGTAAGTGTCTTTCTGGTTCAATACGTCTCTTGGTCATTTGAGTTGTCTGTCTAATTTTTCTCTATATCCCTTACATGTTTCACATATTTGTGTTCTTTGTTTATGTCTATTTCTACCTAACCCAAGAGTAAAATGTAAATTCCAGGAGGGCAGAGACTTCAGTGTTATATCCCCAGTATCTGACAAGAGTTTCACGTATCGTAGGTCCTTAGTAAGTATTTGACGAACAAAAACTCCCACAAGCCACACTGCCATCTAGTCGATTCCAACTCATAGCAATCCTATAGACAGAGTAGAACTGCCCCATAGGATTTCCAAGGAGCATCTGGTGGATTTGAACTGCCAGACTTCTGGTTTGCACCTCTAGCACTTAACCACTACACCACCAGGATTTCATGAGGAACGAAAAAACAACGACGATGACATTACATTCACAGTAAGACAGTAGTGACAAAGGAATTCCATTACAGAGCAGCTACATGAAAAGAGATGCATGGCTGATAGAAACACTAGCATCTGCTGTAATCTGTATATGCACTTATAGCTGCAAATATATCTATACACCTGAAAGAGCAATGCAGTTATTTTACTACAACTTTGAACAATATTACTAATTTCCATTGTGAAAGCTTTCTAAGCTTTTTAGCTTATATTTCTGTTTAAACATGCCTTTTATCATGATCACTTTAAATTAGTGTTGGAAGTGAGTGGGATCTCCATATTACATATTACAGCATCTTCGTTATAAAAATAATCCTTAGGCACAGTGATACAAGCTGCTAAACCAAAATGTATGCTGACCCATCTCCACTTTAAGTAAAGAATTGCATTCTTTTGAAAACAGAAAGTAAAAAACATCAGGTTCCAGTTCAAAAAAAACATTCAAGTAGTATATTCTCTTTCCTGTTAGGAAAAACATGAATGTTGATAACAGAAGTATAAAAAGACTGAATTCTAATTGAATATTAGATTCTACTGACATGCTTGCTAATGTATCTTCCCTGTTTCCAGACTACATACAAGACAATTTTGAATTCCATAATCACAAAGTACACCGAAAGAAAATTAATTTTGCTCCCAAATGTTCATTGTTAGGTACTGTAGAGTTGGTACTGACTCGTAGCCACCTGATGTATAACAGAATGAAACATTGCCTGGTCCTGCGCCATCCTCACAATCATAGCTGTGCTTGAGGCCATTGTTGCAGCCAGTGTGCCAATCCGTCTCAGTGAAGATCTTCCTCTTTGTTACCAACCTTCCACTTTACCAAGCATGATGTCTGTCTTAGTCATCTAGTGCTGCTATGACAGAAATACCACAAATGGATGGCTTTAAAAAGAGAAAATTATTTTGTCACACTCCAACCCATGGCTGTAGAGTCGATTCTGCATCATAGCAACCTGCTAGGACAGAGGAGAACTGCTCCGTAGAGTTTTCCAGTGCCTGTCAGATTCGAACTGTCAACCTTTTGATTAGCAGACATAGGACTAACTACCATGCCACCAGGGTTTCCTGACCACAGTTTAAGTCAAATCAAAAACCAAACTCACTGCCATCAAATGGATTCCTACGCATAGTGACCCTATAGGTCACAGCAGAACTATCCCATACATTCCAATATAAATTTCCAAGAAGCACCTGGTGGATTTGAACTGCCAACAGTAGCACTTAACCACTAGCCAAGTTCATGGGCTACAATTCCAAATTCAGGACATCAGCTTCAGGGGGAGTCTTTCTCTTGGCTCTGGACGAATACTTGTCATCAAGACTGAGAGCTTCTGAGGCACTGGGATGCTGGTTCCTTTCCAAAGGATGTACCTTGCTACTGGCACAGGTTCTTGGTGGCATGAGATTCCCCACTTCTCTGCTTGTTTTCCTTTCCTTTAAATCCCAGTACGTTGCCCCAAGGCACAATACAACATTGCACATTGAATCCTGTCCCATCAAAACAACTGCCACCCATCCTCCCTCATTAACATCATAGAGGCAGGGTTTACAGCATATACAAGCAACACAGAATACCAGGAATCATGGTCTACAAAACTTGCCACACAGTTTGGGGGGGACACAATTCAAGACACAATTCAATCTAAGATAATGTTCTCCTTTAGGGGGACTGGTCCCTCCTGATAACGTGCTCAAAGTGCATAAGATGAAGTCTCGCCACCCTTCCTTCTAAGAAGCAGTCTCACTGTACTTCTAAGATAGATTCTTTTTTTTTCCTGGCAGTTTATATCACATTCAATATTGTTTGTCAACACCATAATTCAAAGGGATCAATTCTTCAGTCTTCCTTATTCATTGTCCAGGGCTTTCATGTGCATATGAAGTGATTGAAATATTATGGCTTGTGTAAGGTGTACCTTAGTCCTCAAAGTGTCATCTTTGCTTTTAACACTTTTTTTTATTATATTGAAGGAAAATGTACATTCCAATATAAATTTGCATGCCCACCTACATGCAGCTTCCACTGCTCTCCCTGCCTGGTGACAGCACACTCTTCTTCTCTGCTCCACACATGTCCTATCCTCAACTCCCCACCCTCTCCCCTTCCTCCAGTAAGAGGTCAGCAGGACAACATCCTATAGATGTATAAAACAATAAAGTGCACACATGACACAGTCACTTTGTGTCACCAAGTTTAATCCATTCCTGTCTGAAGAGTTGACTGCCATTATGATTTATGGACAGGGGCAGTATCAGGGACAAGGGCCATGCTCCCAGAGGAACCACAAAGCACCTGGACCATCATTTGTGGTCTTTTTAGCAGAGATCTCAGGGTGCACGCCTGTTTATTCTTGTGTTGCCAGTGAGACTCAACTTTGTGAGCTCCGTGATGTCTATCACTGGTGGTGGCCAGGCACCATCTGGTTCTTCCTATCACAAGTCAATGTAGTCACCCACTTATGTGGGTCTCTCTGTTTTCTGGGTTCTCTTTCTCCCATGTCATGTTGGTCCTTGGTGATCATCTGTTTCTGCTGAGTTGGGACCATTTGCTGTACCCTCAGACGGCAGCTTGGCAAATTTTAAGACCCCAGACGCCACACACCAATGGGGGGTGCAGAGGGCTCTCTTAGCAAAATGCTAGTTGTGCCAATTGGCCTCGGTTTCCCCTGAGAACATGGTCCCTGGCCCCCCGGCCCAGCTACTCTCTCCTTGCAATATTGGGTTAAGGTGGGAGGAAGACTCATGTTATGCTGAAGTCCAGTTAATATTGATTTTTCTAACGTGGTTTTTTAGCACTTTTTAAAGCGGTCTCTTGCAGCAGATCCGCCCGATGCAATGTGTCTCATTTCTTGACTGCTGCTTTCATGGGCACTGATTCTGGATACAAATAAAATGAAATCCTTGATGACCTCAATGTTTTCTGCATTTATTGGAATGTCATTTGTTAGACAAGTTGTGGGGATTTGGGTTTTCTTTTAGTTGAGGTATAATTCATTCTGAAGGCTAGAGTCTTTGATCTTCATCTGCAAGTGCTTCAACCCTCTTCACTTTCAGCAGTCAGGGTTGTGTCATCTGCATACTGCAGGTTGATAATGAGTCTCTAATCCTGATGCTGTGTTCTTTATGTAGTACAGTTTCTTGGATTATTTGCTCAACATACATACTAAGTAATTATGATGAAAGGATACAACCCTGATGCACATCTTTCCTGATTTCAACCCATGTAGTATCCCTTTGTTCTATTTGAACAACAAACTCTTGGTCTATGTACACGTTCCTCACGAGCACAGGTAAGTGTTCTTGAACTGTGATTCTTCTCAATATTATCCATAACTTCTTATGATCCACAGAGTTGAATGCCTTTGTATAGTTGTTAAAACACAGGTAAACATCTTTCTGGTATTCTCTGCTTTCAACCAAGATCCGTCTGACATCAGCAATGATATCCCCAGTTCCAAATCCTCTTCTGAATCCAGCTTGAAGTTCTGGCAAGTTCCCTTGATCTACCACTCCAACTGTTTTTGAATTATCTTCAGCAAAATTTTACTTACATGTGATACTAATGATATTGTTCAGTAATTGATACATTTCAGTTGGCTCACCATTCTTTGTAACGGGCATGAATATGGACTACTTCCAGTCGGTTAGCTACATAGCTGTCCTCCAAATTTCTTGATATAAACAATTGAGGACTTTCAGTGTTGTCTGGCTTGTGGAAACATCTCAGTTGGTATTTCGTCAGTTCCTGAAGCCTTGTATTTCACCAGTGTCTTTAGTGCAAGTTGGACTTCTTCCTTCTGCTTCTTCATTTTTTGATCATGTGGTATGTCCTGAAATGGCTGCACATTGACCAACTCTTTTTCACATAGTAACTCTGTGTTTTACTTCAATCTTGTTTTGATACTTCCTGCATGTCATGAGTTGAATTGTGTCCCCCCCAAAATATGTGTAGCCATGTGGCTGGGACATGATTCCCAGTATCTTGTGACTGTCCTCCCTTTTCTTGTTTCACTAAACTGTATGTTAAAGGATTAGGGTGGGGCTGTAAATTCCTTCTTAGGATTACTTCCCTGCCCTGCGGTAAAGGGAGTTTCCCTGGAGTATGGCTTGCCCCACCCTTAATCCTTTCAGCCTGCAAGAGGTAAAAGGAAAGAGAAGCAAGCAGAGAATTGGGAACCTCATTACCATCAAGCAAGCAGCACCAGGAGAAGAGCGTGTCCTTCAGACCTGAGGTTCCTGCGCCAAGACGCTCCCTGGACAAAGACTGATGCAATACCGGACTTTCCTCCTGAGCCAACAGGGGGAAAGCCTTCCCCTGGAGCAGACACCCTGAATATGGAGTTGCAGCCTGCTGGACTGTGTAAGAATAAACCTTCCTTTGTTAAAGCCATCCACTCTGTGGCATTTCTGCTAGAGCAACCCGAGCTGACTAAAACACTGCATTATTCAATTTTCTTGCCCATAAAACCCTTCAGTATTGTAACCTGATACTTGAATTTTTTTCTTCAGTTCTCTCAACTTGAGAAATGTCAAGCTTGTTCTTCCCTTTTGGTTTTCTAACTCCAGGCTTTGCACATTTTATGATAACATTTACTTTGTCTGTCCAAGCCTCCCTTTGAAATCTTCTGTTCAGCTCTCACTTTTTCTTTCATTGTAGATAGTCTATGTTCAAGAGCAAGTTACAGTCTTTTCTGACACACATTTTTATCTTTTTCTTTCTTTCTTTTTTTTTAACTGTGTGTTTTAGTCAGTTAGGGCTACTCTAACAAGTACTACAGAGTGGATAGCTTTAACAAAAGAAGGTTTATTCTTACACAGCCCAGTAGGCTGCAAGTCAATATTCAGGGTGTCTGCTCCAGGGGAAAGCTTTCCCCCTTGTCAGCTCTGAGGAAAGTCTAGTATTGCATCACTCTTTGTCCAGGGAGCATTTTGGCACAGGAACCTCAGGTCTGAAGGATGTGCTGTCCTTCCAGTGCTGCTGGCTTGATGGTGTGAGCTTCCCAATTCTCAGCCTGCTTCTCTTTCCTTTTATGTCTTGCAAGATGAAATGATTAAAGGTGGGACAAGCCATACTCCAGGGAAACTCCTTTTACAGTGGAGCAGGGAGGTGATCCTATGAAGGGATTTACAGTCCCACCCTAATCCTTTAACATACAGCATAAGAAAATCACAAAATGGAGGACAGTCACAAGATACTGGGAATCATGGCCCAGCCATGTGGCTACACATATTTTGGAGGGGGAAACAATTCAATCCATGACACCGTGTTTTAAGTGAAAGATTTTAATTCATGTCAGTTTCTTATACAAAAAAATTACACACACATTGTTATATGATCCTAGCTTCTGCTCTACCCACACCGTAACAGCACACTCCTCCTCTCCATCCTGTATTTCCCTTGGCCATTCAAGTAGCTCCTGTCCCCCTCTGCCTTCTCATCTCTGTTCCAGTCAGGAGCTCCCAGTTAGTCTCCTGTATCTACTTAGGCGCAGACACAGATCAGTATTACTTTATATCTTATAGACCGTTTGAATCTTTGTCTGAGAAACTGGCTTTGGGAATGTTTTTAGTTCTGGGTTCACAGAGTGTCCAGAGGCTATGCCTTCCAGGAACCCTCTATACTATCAGATCATTAAGTCTGGTCTTTTTACCATAGTTTGAGTTCTGTACCCCTGATTTCTCCTGCTCCTTCATGGAATCTTAACTGAATTCTCTGTCAGGGAAGTCATTGGTTGTTGCTGGGTACCATCGAGTTCTTCCAGTCTCTTTTTGATGTAGCCTCTGGTTTATGGTGCCCTTTCTGTCTGTTGAGCTTGTATTTTCCTGATGTCTTTGATGTTCTTCGTTGTCCTTTTGTCCAGGTGGGTTGGGACCAATTGATGCTTCTTAGATGGCTGCTCTTCCTTGGCTTTTTAATGACCTTTTGCTTTCTTCACACATGGTAGCCTCTATGTCATCTCACTATTTGCCTGGTCTTTGGTCATTTGTGTTCAGTGCATCAAATCTGTTCTTGAGATGGTCTCTAAATTCAGCTGGGATATATTCAGTGTTGTACTTTGGCTCTCATGGGCTTTTTTTAGTTTTCTTCAACTTCAATTTGAACTGGCATATGAGCAAATGATAGTCTTGCAGCATTGGGTCCCTGGCTTTGTTCTGACTGATGACATTGGTATCAGAAGAATGGAGTGGGTCTGTAGCAAATACCTATATAATACCTATAATGTGGAAAGTCATTCTGGAATTGGGTAAAGGGTAGAGCCTGGAAGTTTTAAGGTGGGTAACAGTAAGAGCTTAGATTATCTTGAAGAGACTATTACAAAATTATGGACCACAAAGTAATTCTGGTGAAGTAACTAACTAACTAAAACCACTATCATCTAATTGATTCTGACTCATAGCAACCCTATATGACAGAGCAGAACTGCCCCATAGAGTTTCCAAAGAGAGCCTGGTGCATTTGAACTGCTGATCTTTTGGTTAGCAGCCATAGCACTTAACCACTATGCCCTCAGGGTTTCCACTAATTACGGTGAGGAAAAAGAGATTCACAAGGAAGTGAGAAAAGCTATAGAGAAAGTTTCTATTGTCTTAGGAAATATATATGACACCAATAACAAAGTGTTGCTAGAAATGTGGATGTGAAATGTGGTTCTGGTGAGCCTTTAAAAGAAAATGATGAACATGTGATTAGAGAATGGAGGAAGGGCAATGCTCTTTATCAAAGAACCTGTCTGAATTATGTTCAAATGTTTTGTAGAAGGCAGAACTTTCAAGTGATGAACTTGGATATCTTGCTGAAGAGGTATCTAAGCAAGATCCTAGAGGGGCTGGTTTTTCCCTTCTGCTTATAGTAAAACATGAGAGGAAAGAAATGGACTTAAAAAAGAACTATGCAAAATGAAAACAGATCTTAAAGATTTGAAAAATTCTGTTGCACAAACTCAGGACACTGTCCTAGAGTGTTCACCAAGTACGTGGCTACATAATCTTTTGTTGAAGGGGTTAAGCCTGTGACTGATGAATATTACCAACTACAACAGCAAAAAAATCCATCCCCTTAGCCTGAGGGGAACAGAGAAAGAACAAAAGGAAAGAAAGTAAAGCACCTCTTTGAATTCTATAGGCAGGTAGAGCTGCCTTGGTCTCAAAGAGCGGGACCTTGGTCTCTGGAGTCTCAAAGGTAGTGCCACAGCATCCCAGGTCTCAAAGAATCAGATCTTCACCAAGTTGGTTCCAGAGAATAGGACTGCCATTCAGTTTGGCCAAGAGGACAGCACCGCTGCCCAAAGCTGAGGGGGTGGACTGCTATGTCAAAGGAGTAAAAGAATGGCGTGTGCCAGGGCCTACAGGGTGGAGTTGCCACTCAGATAAGACTAGGAGAATAAGGCCACCCAAATGTGAGGGAACAGAGTTGCCATATAGTTAGCCTTGAGAGCAGAACTGAAGTTCAGGGCTGGGGACCTGCAGAATCCAGAGAGCACGACCAATACCTGGAATCTGCAGGGCAAGACCATTGCCCAAACAAGCTCAGGAAGCATAGGATTATTTTCAATCCTTGAAAGCAAGTGTAATTTTTTCTGTTGGACTTTGGACTTGTTTGGTGCTGATTATTCCTTCTTTCCCTCCAATTTCTCCCTTTTGTAATGGAACTGTCCACCTTGTATCTGTTCCACATTGTACTTTGGGAAACAGAGGACTTGTATTCCAGATTTCACAGGATCACGGATGAAGAGGGATTTTGTCCAAGGATGGAATATATCTAAAGTTTCATCCATGTTTAATTTAGATGATACAATGAGATTTTTTAAATTGTAGTTCACTTAAGACTTTTGGGATAATGAGATTGGTGAATGTGTTTTACGTGTGAGAAGGGACAAAAATTTGGAGAGCCAAAGGAAGGAATATTATGGACTGAATTGTGTCCCTGAAAAAAACATGTATTTTAAACCCTAACCTCTACATTAATGAGACAGGATTGATGAAGAGTGTGTCTTCAAACCATGTCTTTTAAGATAAACAAACCAAAACCAAACTCAATGCCATTGAATTGATTCCGACTCACTGGGACCCTGTAGGACATAGTATAACTGCCCCACAGAGTTTCCAAGGAGCACCTGGTAGATCTGAGCTGCTGATCCTTTGAGATATAAGAGATTAATCAAGCAAGTGGCGAAGCAGAGATGGGGAAGGTAGCTGCTAAGCCACATGGAAATCTCCAAAGAACCAAGAACTAATCCGAAGAGACAAGGATATATCCCCAGAGACAACAGAGAAAGTTTTCACCAAGAGTACAAATTAGGGCTTCTAGCCTCTCAGTCTGCCAAAAAATAAATTTCTGCTTGCTAAAGCCATTCACTTGTGATTTTTCCATTATAGCAGCACTACATAAATAAGACAATATTTGAGTTTCTCTATTGTTTCTTTTGTGGAATGTATAAAGTATGAAACTGGGAAAAATGGAAGTTGTCAAGAACAAAATGGTATGCAACAAGATCAGTATCCTGAGAATTAGTGAGTTGAAATGGACTGGTACTGGCCATAATGAATTGGACAATTATATGGTGTACTATGCCAGGAATGACAAACTAAGGAGAAATGATGTTGTATGCATCATCAAAAAGAATATTTCAAGATCTATCCTGGAGGAAGGGTCAAGGTGGTGGAGTAGTCAGATGCTCCCTGTGATCTCTCTGAAAACAGACCCAAAAGAACAAATGAAACAATTATATATAACACTCTAGGAGGCCTAAACGTCAAAGAGAAAGTTAAGCTATTGGACTGGGTGATATGGAAGGGAGAGTAGGTCCAAAAGTACATAGGGATGGCAAGCTCTGACCCACTGAGTACCAGTTGCAGCCAGCATGGTGAATGGAGCAGTGGCATTAATAGGCCATATTCCTCAGCAGGAGAGACTGAGCAGAAGCATAGAGTCCAATTGTGTCTCCAAAACCTGTGAAACATGGCACTTGATCAACAAAAAATAAGTGGCTTGCTTCTAATCTACCATTTTTGGATCTAAAGCTTTCTTTCAGGATAAACCTCTCTCTCTTTTTCTAGAATTTCTTCCTTACTTCTCTGCAGTATGCCCTTGTGCCAGACTCTGATGCCATTAACTGAATCAGCCTTAAGCTGACTCTGAGCTATAATCTGAGACTCAGAGATGGAATAATTTAACAAACAGGGGAAAGGGGGGGTAGTCTGCTGACTCACCTGAGCCAGAAATTCAGGGCAAAAATAGTTCCTGCTAAACAGGCATAAGGGGCACACTTTCCTAACAGACACTCAGGGATGGCTGTCAGCCTCCTGCTTTTCTCAGTGCCTGCAGCCAGATATCTGTGCTACACCAATCACCTCTGCCCATCTAGAACTGTTGAGGAAAGGCTGAACCCTTGGTGATCAGCTACCTGGACACCTCAGCTGAATTCATATCAGGAAAGTAAGCTCACTCCTGGACTCACATGCCTAGGAACAGGTCTAGCAACGTAGAGACAGGACATTAGAGCTTTAAAAGCACCAATAAACAAACTAGCACACATGACCAGCCTATTTGTATATTTCAAAACAAAACAAAACATGATGCTAAAACACAGTAAGCAAACATGAAATAAATACAACAACTTACTAATGGCTCAGAGACAACAGGTAATATCAAATCACTTACAGAGGCAGATGATGGTTTCACAAAGTTTCTAAAATAAATAATCAAGAAATTTTCCAATGAAGAGAACTTTCTGGAATTACTGGAGATAGAATATAAAAAATTAATACTTAGAATTCTTCAAGAGATCAGGAGGGAGATGAGGCAAAATGTAGTAGAGAATGATGACAAATTGAACAAGCTACAAGAAAGCATACAGAGACAGCAATTGGAAATTCAGAATATGAATAATAAAATTACATGATTAGATAAGTCAATAAAAGGTAAAAGGAACAAAAACTGATGCAATAGAAAGCTGAATTTATGGTATTGAAAATGAAGCATGTGACATCAAAATATTTGAGGAAGAAGTATGTGAAAGAATCTTTTAAAACTCAAGAAACACTAAGAATTATAAAGGACTATATGGAGATGAATAATCTATGAGTCATTGGCATACCAGATGTCATGGATTGACTTGTGTCCCCCCCAAAAAATTTGTGTAGCCATGTGGCTGGGTCATGATTCCCAGTATCTTGTGACTGTACTACATTTTGTGGTTTTCCTATGCTGTATGCTAAAGGAATAGGGTGGGGCCATAAATCTCTTCATAGGATTACCTCCCTGCTGCACTGTAAAGGGAGTGTCCCTGGAGGATGGCTTGCCCCACCCTTAATCCTTTCATCCTACAAGAGATAAAAGGGCAGAGAAGCAGGCAGAGAATTGGGAACCTCATATCATCAAGAAAGCAGCACCAGAAGAAGAGCGCATCCTTCAGACCTGAGGTTCCTGTGCCAAGATGCTCCCTGGACAAAGACTGACGCAACACTGGACTTCCCTGCACAGCCGACAAGGGGAAAGTCTTCCCCTGGAGCGGACACCCCGAATATGGACTTTTCGCCTACTGGACTGTATGAGAATAAACCTTCCTGTGTTAAAGCCATCTCCTCATGGTATTTCTGTTAGAGCAGCCCCAGCTACTCTAAAACAGCAGTATAGGAGTGGATAACAAAAAACACAGAGAGAATTGTCGAAAATTTGTTGACAGAAAACTTCCCTGAGATCATGAAATATGAAAAGATATCTATCCAAGATGCTTATCAAACTCCATGTGAGGAAGATCCCAAAATAAAGACACCGAGGGATATTGTAATGAAACTTGCCAAAACCAAAGATAAAGATAAAACTGACTAGGGATAAACAAAAAATAATCTACAAAGAAGAGTCAATAAGACTAAGCTTGGACCACTCAACAGAAACTATACAGGTAAGAAGGCAATGGGATGACATATATAAAACCTTGAAGAAAAAAAAAAAGCCAGCCAAGAATTATATATCCAGCAAAACTGTGTCTCAGATGTGATGGTGAAATTGGGACACTTCCCAATAAACAGAAATTTAGGGAATTTTCAAAAGCCAAACCAAGATTATAAGAAATACTACAGGAGTTCTTTGGTTAGAAAATCAATAACATCAGATAGCAACCCAATATTAGAACACAAAGCAGAGCAACCGGCTATCAACCCAGATAGTGAAATCACAAAAATAAACTGAAGGTGAAACACTGAAAACAGGAAACAGTGAAATCATTTAAGTAGGACTAAAAAAAAAGATAGTCACAGATCTTTCATATGGAGAGGAAGTCAAAGCAGTATAAAGAAAATGAAGAATGCTTTAAATTTACAAGCATGGGGCAAATATTAAGGTAACCACAAAGAACATTGACAACCTTACACATCAAAATGAAAAGCATAAAGTCTCAGCAAATAGATAACAACCAACGATGAAAAAGATGAAAAGAAAACACACAAAGAAAAAAGACTCTGCACAGAAAATTAAGTGGAACAAAGGAATTGTGTACAACACACACCCAAAAGGCATCAAGATGACAGCACTAAAGTCATACCTGTCAATAATTATGCTGACTATAAATGGATTAAATGCACCAATAAAAAGACAGAGAGTGGCAGATTGGATCAAAAAAACTCAAACCACCTATATACTGCCTATAGGAAACATACTTTGAAGACACAAACAAACCTAAAGGAGGGGAAAACAGTATCCAGAAACTAGCTGCAAAACACAGCAGGACTGTCAATACTAATTTCTGATAAAATACTATTTAAAGTAAAATTCACCACACTGGATAAGGAAGGACACTATATAATGATTAAAGAATCAATATTCTAGGAGGACATAACTGTATAGAATATCTATGTACCCAAAAACAGGGCTCCAAAATACTTAAAATAAACTAACTGCATGGCAAAGGAAAATAGACAACTCCACAATAACAATAGAAGACTTCAACACACCACTTTCAGTAAAGAGACAGAACATCAGAAAGAAGTTCAATAAAGACATGGAATATCTAAATGCTACAATCAACCAACTTGACCTTATAGACATATACAGAACACTCCACCCAACAGCACCCAAGTATACTTTCTTTTCTAATGCATACAAAACATTGTCCAGAGTTGACCATATATTAGGACACAAAGCAAACATTAACAAAATTCAAAGCATCAAAATATAACATAGCATCTATTCAGATCACAAAGCCATAAAAGTAGAAATCAGTAACAGAAAAAGGTAGCAAAAAAATCAAACACATAGAAACTAAACAACACCCTGCTCAAAAACTACTGGGTTATAGAAAAAAATCAAGGACAGAATAAAGAAATTCACAGAATCAAACAAGAATGAAAATACACCCTACCAGAACCCTTGGGACACATTAAAAGCAGTTTTCGGAGATCAATTTATTTCAACAAACACACACATCCAAAAAGAAGAAAGAGGACAAGTAAAAGAACCCTACAACTCAAACAAGTACAAAGAGAGATGCAAAAGAAGCCCTTGGGCACCAGAATAAAGTAAATAATACAAATTAGAGCAGAACTAAATGAATTAGAGAATAGTAAAATGACTGAAAGAGTTAACAAGATCAAAAACTGCTTCTTCAAAAGGATCAACAAAATTGATAAACTGTTGGCCACACTGACAAAAGAAAAACAGAAGTGGAAGTAAATAACCTGAATAATAAACAAGGTGGGCAATATCACAACAGATACAACTGATATTACAAAAATCATAACAGCATACCATGAAAAATTTTACTCTAACAAATTTGAAAACCCAGAGGAAATGGATAAACTTCTAGAATCACACTACCTACCTAAACTAACACAAATGGGGGAAGAACTAATAAACCCATAACAAAAGAAGAGATTATAAAAATAATTAAAAAACTCTCAACCAAGAAAAGCTCTGGCCCCGACGGCTTCACTAGAGAATTCTATCAAACTTTTAGAAAAGAGTTAATGCCATTGTTACTAAAGGTATTTCAGATCATAGGAAAGGATGGAATACTACCAAATTCATTCTATGAAGCCAGCATAATCCTGATACCAAAACCAAGTAAAGGCAACTTAAAAAAGGAAAATTAGAGTTTAATATCTATCAAGAACTTACATGCAAAAATTTTCAAGAAAGTTCTAGCCCGTAGAATTCAACACCATATCAAAAAAATAATTCACCATGAACAAATGGTATACATACAAGGAACAGAGGGATGATTCAACAGAAAAACAATCCATATAATCAACTACATAAATAAGAGACAAGAACCACTTAATTTTTATCAGTTGATGCAAAGAAGGCATTCAACAAAGTCCAACACTCATTCAGGTTAAAAACTCTCAACAAATAGGAATAGAAAAGTTACCACTGTAAATGGATTAAATGTATCTGGGATCAACATAATAAAGGGTATTTACACAAAGCCAACAACTAACATCATCCTAAATGGAGAGATCGTGAAGTCATTCTCCTTTAGAACCAGAATTAGACAGGGATGACCTTTGTCACCACTTTTATTCAACATCACACTAGGGGTTCTAATCAGAGGAATCAGGCAAGAAAAAGAAAGAAAAGGTATCCAAATTGTTAAGGAAGAAGTAAAAGTATCTCTATTTTAGATGATATGATCTTATATGCAGAAAATCCTGAAGAATCCACAAAAAACTGCTGGAACTAATAGGAGAGCTCAGCAAAAGATCAGGATACAAGATAAACATACAAAAATCAGTTGGATTCCTTTACACCAACAAAGAGAACACCAAAAAGGAATCACCAAATCAATACCATTTATAATAGCCCCTAAGATGATAAAAATACTTAAGAATAAGTCTAACCAGAGATATAAAAAGACCTATACAAGGAAAATTACAAAACATTACAAAAAGAAATCAAAAGACACTTGACATAAGTGGAGAAACCTACCTTGCTCATGGACAGGAAGACTTGACATTGTGAAAATGTCTATTCTATCCAAAGCACCCTATAGATACAATGCAATACCAATACAAATTCCAATGGCGCTTTTTAATGAGACGGAGAAACAATCACCAGCTTCACACGGAAAGAGAAGAAGCCCCAGATAAATAAAGCATTGCTGAAGAACAACAAGTGGGAAGCTTTACACTACCTAACTTTAGAACCTGTTACATGGCCATGGTTGTCAAAATAGCCTAGTACTGGTATAAAAACAAATATATAGACCAATGGGACCAAACTAGAACCCAGCCATAAAATCACCCACTTATGAGTCGACGATATTTGACAAAAGCTCAAAGTCAGTAAATTGAGGAAAAGACAGCTTGTTTAACAAATGGTGTTGGCATAACTGGATACCCATCTGCAAAAAAAGTGAAACAAGACTCATATCTCACACCATGCACAAAAACTAGCTCAAAATCAATCAAAGACCTAAATGTAAAATCTAAAATGATAAAGATCATGGAAGAAAAAACAGGGACAATGCTGAGAACCCTAGAACATAACAAATAACGCACAAACACCAGAAGAGTAAGCAGATAACTGGGAACTCTTGAAAACCAAGCACTTACAATCATCCAAAGTCTTTATGAAAGAGTGAAAAGACAGCTTACAGACTGGGAAGAAATCGTGACTGAGACAAATCTGATCAGTGTCAAATCTCTATAATCTGCAAGATACTATAAAACCTTGAAAACAAATAGACAAATAACTCAATTAAAAAATGGTCAGAGGTTATAGACAGACACTTCAACAAAGAAGACATCCACGTGGCTAACAGATACATGAGGCTCACCACTATGAACCATTACAAAAATCCAACTCTAAATTTATAATGAGACATTGTCTCACCCCAACAGGGATGACATTAAGCCACAAAACACAAAATAATAAATGTTGGAGAAGCTGTAGAATGATGAGAACACTTCTACAATGCTGGTGGGAATGTGAAATGCTACAACCACTTTGGAAATCAATTTGGCGCCTTCTGAAAAAGCTAGAAATAGAAATACCATCCAATGCAGCAATGTCACTTCTTGGGATGTTGTAGAGAAATGAATGTTGTCACACAAACAGATACGTGCACACCAATGTTTACGTCATACTGTCTACAACAGCAAAATGATGGCGTCAACTTAGGTGCCCATCATTGGATGGATAAGCAAACTGTGGTATACTGACACAATCGAATATTATGCAACAATAAAGAACAAAGGAAAACATCTCATAACATGGAAGAATCTAGAAAGCGTTATGCTGAGTGAAATTAGTCATTTGCAAAAAGACAAATACTATATGAGACTACTATTATAAGGACTCAAGAAATGGTTTAAACACAGAAGAAAACAGTCTTTGATGGTTACAAGGAGGGGAAGGAGGAAAAGGAGTATTCATTGATTAGACAGGAATTGGGTTAGGTGAAAGGTGTGACAGTGCACAGTAGACAAGAGGTTAGCACAACTGGACTACACCAAAAGCTAAGAGGTTTCCTAAACATAACCCAATAGTTTAAAGGAGTGAGTAGCAGGGGCAGAGGTCTGGGACCATGGTTTCAGGGGACATCTAGGTCAACTGGCATAACAAATGTTTGAAGAAAATGTGCATCCTACTTTGGTGAGTAGCATCTGGGATCTTAAAAGACACCCAGCAATCATCTAAGTAGCGTCACTTGGTCCCAACCCACCTGGAAAAGAGGAGAATGAATGCCATCAAAGACATAAGGAAAATATGAGCCCCAAACAGGGAAAAGGCCTTGTAATCCAGAGACTACATTAGCATGAGACCAGAAGAACTAGATGGTGCCTGGCCACCACCAATGACTACCCTGACAGGTAATACAACAGGGAATCCCTAAAGTAGCAGGAAAAAAATGAACGTGCAGAACTTGAACTCTATTGAGAAGAGCATACTTGATGGTCTGACAGACTGGTGGTTCCCTGGAAGACATGGTGCCTGGACTCTCCGTTAGCCCAGAACTAAAACCACTCCCGAAACGAATTCTTCAGACAAAGTCAAGACTGGAGTATAAGACATAGAGTGATGCTGGCAAAGAGCTTGCTTCTTGGCTTAAGTAGATACATGAGGCTAACTGGGCAGCTCCAGTCCAGAGGTGAAATGAGAGGCTGGAAGTGGACAGGAGATGGCTGAAGGATACGGGAAATACCGGGTGGAAAGGGGGAGCGTACTGTCACGGTGTGAGGAGAGCAGTTAGAGCTACACAGTGTGAGTGCAAGTTTTTGTGTGACAAATTGATTTGGACTGTAAACCTTCAATTAAAGCACAGACATACAAAAAAGATCTATCCTCAAGTACGATGCTGTCAGTGATGGGATAACATTAATATGCCTACAAGGAAGACCAGTGAATACAATTACTATTAAAATTTGCATACCAACCACAAAGGCCAAAATGAAGAAATTGAAAATTTTTACCAGCTTCTGCAGTCTGAAATTGACTGAACATGCGATCAGATGCATTGATAATCACCAGTGATTTGGAACACAAAAGTTGGAAACAAAGGATTGTTAGTTGGAAAATATGGCCTTGGTGACAGAAGTGACTCAGGAGACAGCATGATAGGATTTTGGAAGGCCAATGCCTTATACATGGCAAATACCTTTTTTCAACAACATGAATAGTGATTATTCTTATGGACCTGTCCAGATGGAATACACGAGAATCAAGTTGGCTATTATCTGTGGAAACAGATGATGAAGAAGCTTCTAGCAAATAGCTCCAGTTAGTTACTATTCTTTTATCTCATACCTTTCTGGCATTGTTCTTCACTCCAATCACTCCAAATTCCATCTTCTGAACAATAAATATTTACTTTGCTTCTTACTAAAAAGCATACTTGGTGGCTTTCATTTGACTTTCTTGTGATGTACATTTCGTTTTCAACTGTAGTGGACTGAAAACCAAAGGGAAATAAGCTGGCATCGTTTGATCTAATGGAAACTAGATAAATAAGTCACTTTCAAAGTGGGTTTGCTACCTAAAATTTTATACATCAAAAAGACTAAAACAATGTACACCAGAATCCTAACAGTGATCATCTCTTTGGATTTTGTTTTGGTTTTTTCATGTTTTCTTCCTTATTTGTATTTTCAAAATTTTCTAAATGTATAACGATAATGGGTTACTTACCAAAATCAAACCAAACCAAACCCACTGCCTTCCAGCCATGCCCGACTCATAGTGACCCTAGAGGTCAAAGTGGAACTGCCCCATGGAATTTCCAAGGAGCGCCTGACAGATTTGAACTGCCGACCTTTTTGTTAGCAGACAAAACACTTAATCTACTGTGCCACCTGGGTTTCTGGATTACTTACAGTAAAGTTTAAAATTCCTAGGCAGTCATTGTGTTTATGAAGCCCCAGTATTTGGATTAATGTCAAATTGTCCAGATTCCATAAACCGGAAGTTGCTACATATAGTGAGTTAGCAAAAGATGAAGCAATCATGTGAATGTTGTCTTTATGGAAGCTACGGAGCCCAGACACATAAAGTTTTGTTTGTTTTTCCTTATTATTATTTTGGTAGACTGCCTTCAGATCTGTAACTGTGCTCAGAGCTTGGCTGGAAACTATTCTTTCAGATATAAAAATGTGACAGGGCTGGGTGATCCTAAAGGAAAAACATCACTGAAGCAATTACTTCTATTTTTCATTTCAAAGAACTGAAGAGTGTTTCTTACCCAAAACAATGGCTTTTCTCTCCTTTGTAACTTATCTTGGAAAGTAGCATAATGTAGTGAAAGGCTTAAGCAACTGAGAACCCAATCTGGATTCTAGTTCTAAACGTGTAATTTAATTACAAATTCACCTCCTTTGGGACTCAGCTTTCTCATCTGTGTATGAAATAAATTAGTTAGAACCAGTGGCTCCTCTTCTCGTCTCTGCTGTTACTGTGTGCCTTACAGTTGATTCTGACTCCGAGTGACCCCATGTAACAGAGTAGAACTGCCCCATAGGGTTTTTTCTAGGCTGTAATCTTTATGGAAGCAGATCTCTTCTCCCTCAGAGGCAGTTGGTAGGTTTGAACTACCAACGTTTTGGTTAGTAGCCAAGCCTCAACCATTAGGCCATCAGAGTTCCTTATTTTTGTCTCTGTTGTGTATGCTGTCTAGTCATTTCCCACTCATAGTGACACTACAGGACAAAGTAGATTTACACTAAAAAGTCTGTCTTTATGGGAGCAGACTACCAAGTCTTTTGCCCCTCAGAAACTTTGGTGGATTTGAACTACCATCCTTTTAAAGATAGAAGCTGAGTGCTTAACCAGGGCTTCTTTGACCTGCCTTTACAGTTCTCTAAACTGGAAACCACTGAACAAAGTCAAGATGCAACAGTGCAGGGCCAAAGGTATTACCAGTTGTTGGTGCTGTATGGGAATTCATCTTGCAGCTATTAGCTACTTTCCCTGTCAGCCGCTGTTCCCTTGGTACAAGAAATTCTCTCGTAGTTGTGTCAGACTCTGCTTTCATTTTGACCTGGAAAGTCTACCTCAAGAAGTAGTTTTGGTGTTTGCTTGTTTGTTTTTACCTAAGGCCTCTGCATAACCTACTTTAGGCCTTTGGCAGCTTTAATTTCAAGACACAAAATCGGAAATGAGGGACTAGATTATCACTAAGGTCCTACAAAATTCATTTCTGTCGAGTTGATTCTGACTCATATTGACAGTATAGGACAGAGTAGAACTGCCCCTTATAGATTCTCAAGGCTATAATCTTTACAGAAACAGCCTGCCGCATTTTTTTTCCTGCAGAGCGGCTAGGTGGGCTCAAACCACTGTCTAAGGTGCTATTAGCTTTAAAATTGGAAACCAATGAATAAAATTACTGTATAACAATGTAGGGCCAAAGGCATTGTTCTTTGCCCACTAGATTATTTGACTTCTCTAGGAATTTAACCAAGATACAGTCTTCATATGGCTAGCAACTGATCTAGTTTCTTGTGTTTGCTATTTTATTTAAAAGTCTATGCCTATGATTTTCTCAAATAAATACAATGTTCATACCATCCAGTTAGCACCATCCTCTGTTAACAAAATTTCATAAATGAAACACCTCGCTGGAATGGGTCCTCTGGGCACGCTCCAGTTCAGGCTAACTTCATCTGAATCCGTCACAGAAAGACTAAGGAAGTCTGGTGGAAAAGGTTTAACTGAACAGCAAAAGGAAACAAATTCAACATGGAGATTATTGATTGTTGAAGCTTAATAATGGTCCTTATCAAAAGCTGGGGATGTCTAGTAATGGTGTCCTCTGGAGAGAAACTAGCGGGCTCAAGACTATATTCTATGACATGAACTGAAATAATATTTACTTGCCAGTGGTTAAGTCTAATGATAAATCTGATTATCTTGGAAATACATTTTTTGATTAGTCACATATTGACAACTATTAAAGAGAAAAGTTAGAATTAAGAAGACTTGAAATCATTGCAATCCTTTTTTTTCTGTTTTATAGCATGAAAAACAACCACAGCCAGAACTATGGAGTACTTTCATTAAAGCTGTGAGCTCTTATCAACTCAGTTTCAACTCATGGCAACCTGATGTGTGCAGAGAACTGCTCCATAGGGTTCCCAAGGCTGTGACCTTTTAGAAGCAGATCACCAGACCTGTCTTCCGAGGCACCTCTGGGCAGGTTCAAATCACCAACATTTTGTCTGGTAGTTGAGTCTTTAACCATTTGCACCACCCAGGAATTTCATGATTATTATTTACTTAACTATTATTTAATGCTTACAGTATGTGAAGCACTGTACCAAGCATGTTACATCATAATCACATTCATGTCTTACAACAGACCTTTGAGGATATTGAAACAGAGGTGTTAAGTAACTTGCCCAAAGTCACAAAGCTTGAAATTAATGTATCCTATATACAAACTCAATTCTGCCTGACTCTAGAATACATCACTCCAGGAAATGTTGGAACTGAGAATACAGACTCAGAAAATATTCATTTCCTTTTTGAGGCCTGGGAATATGTAATTGCACAATTTTTCTGTCACTAACGCTAAATCAAATTCTATGTAACAGGCCAATTTTCTGAAGCTGGGAAATTGTGACAAATGAAAACGGCATTTTATTCTTCATCTAGTTTCTTCTCTTCCATACTTTTATATTTAACAAGAGCTTCCCAGTACATTCTGTTGGCTCTAATTTTCCTGGCTTTCCAATTCATTATGGGTGTCTCTCATTCTCTCTTTCTCCCTTTCTGTCTTCTTTCCCTCCTCTGTCATGTGGGTGTAGGTGGCCTAAACTAGAGACATGGTGTTTGAAATTATTTATCACCTATATTTTGAAGTTGAAAAATGAAGTAGCTGGATCTGATAGGCACGGATTGTGATGATCCATTAACACAGATATAGAAGTCTTTATAGTCTGATGACTCCAAGGAGGGAAACTCGCAGCCAGAATTTTTTCCATCAGTCTTCATATATTTGCCACACTGTACGGCACCAGCCAAGCCCTCATACCTATAAAAAGAAGTATTGTGAGGATTTTATTTAAGGGTATTTTATTTAAGAGTATTTAAGAGTACTATTGTCAAGATGCTCTATTTTTAAATTTATTTGGATATCAAATTAATTTTTAAAAAATCATTTAATAACACGAAATATTTATTGAGCACCTATGACATACCAGGAAAACCCTGGTGGTATAGTGGCTAAGAGCTATAGCTGCTAACCAAAAGTTCGGCAGTTCAAATCCACCAGGTGCTCCTTGGAAACCTTGTGGGGAAGTTCTACTCTGTCCTACAGGGTTGCTGTGAGTTGGAATCGGCTTGATGCCAACAGCTTTTTTTTTTTTTTAATGATGTGCCAGACCTCATGCTAAGTGATAGTGATGCAAGAGAAAAACAGATCTCATCCATGACTTGCACAGAGCTTATTTTCTATGAGAGTTGTCAGAGAACCTCAAAGACGTGTATTTAGGTTAGATTGACTCACAAGCAGTATTTGTAAATCAAAGAATAGGGTGCCTATTAAGAAAGCTTGGCTAGTGGACACATGAGGAAATGCTCATGATCGTTAGCCATTACAGGAATCCATATCAAAACTACAATGAGATACCATCTCACCCTAACAAGTCTGGCATTAATCCAAAAAGCACAAAATAACAAATGTCGGAGAGGTTGTAGAGAGAATGGAACATTTCTATATTGCTGATGGGAATGTAAAATTGTACAACCACTTCGGAAATAAATTTGGTGCTTTCTGGAAAAGCTATAAATAGAAACAGCATATGATCCAGCACTCTCACTTCTTGGAATATATCACAGAGAAATGAGGGCTGTCATATGAATAGATTCATGCACACTAATATTTGTTGCAGCACCGTCCACAATAGCAATAAGATGGAATCAACCTAGGAACCCATCAACAAATGAATGTGTAAACCAACTATGGTATATTCACACAACAGAACACCATGTAATGATAAAGAACAATAATGATCTTAGGAAATATAACATGGAGTCATCTGGAAGACATTATGCTGAGTGAAATTGGTCAATTGCAAAAGGACAAATATTGTACGAGATTATTATTATAAGCAGTCAAGAAAAGGTTTAAACACAGAAGAAAATAAGCTTTGATGGTTATAAAGGTAGGGAATGACAGAGGGGTATTCATTGATTAGACTGTAGATGGGAATTGGGTTAGGTGAAGCGAGTGACAGCATGCGGTAAAAGGGAAATAAGCACAGCTGGACTATATCAAAAGCTAAAAGGTTTCCTAAATACAACCCAACATTTTGAAGGACAGAGCAGCAGGGACAGGAGTCTGAGGGTCACCATTTCAGGTGACAGCTGGGTCAACTGGCATAACTAAGTTCTTCTTAAGAAAATGTTGTGCATCCCACTTTGGTGAATGGCATCTGGGGTCTGAAAAGCCAGCAAGTGGCCATCTAAATAGCATCAATTGGTCCCAAACTACCTGGAGCAGAAGAGAATGAAAGAAATCAAAGATATGAGGAAAATATGAGCCCGGGAGACAGAAGTGGCCATATGATCTTGAGACTTCATCAGCATGAGACCAGAAGAATTAGATGGTGCCTAGCTATCAGTGATGACTGCCTTGACAGGGAACACAATGCAGAGTCCTTGAATTAGTAGGAGAAAATTGGGTGTGCAGAAATACAACTATATTAAAAAGACCAGAGTTAATGGTTTGACATTCTGGAGGTCCCCCTGAAGACCTGGAGTCTCTGTTAGACTAGAGCTGAAACTGGTACTGAAGCCAACTCTTCAGATGAAGGTTGGACTGGGCTATAAGACACAGAGTGATACTGGCAAAGAATGTGCTTCTTAGCTCAAATATATGAGGCTGTCTGAGCAGCTCCTGTCCAGAGGCAAGATAAGCTGATGGAGGGGGACAGGAGTTGGTTCAATGGATATGGGAAGTACAGGGTGGAAAGGAGGAGTGTGCTGTCACAGGGTAGGAGCAGCAGCTAGCTTTGCATAGTGGTGTGGGGAGGAGGGGTTGATGTGGCAAACTGACTTCAGTTGTAAACATTCATTTAAAGCACAAATAATTTTTTTAAAAAGAAAGCCTGAGTTTATAGAAACAACTTTAGATAGTATCATGTTTTATATTGTTTATGTGAATTATTTTGGAAAACAAAAGCAGATTTAAAGTTAAACTTACCAAATATCATTATGTTTAATAAAAGGAAAATGCCCTGAAGGTACAATGCATACCAAGAGGTAAACCTTAGAAAGGCCAGCAGGAAAGAAAGAAAGAAAGATGACGTTTTTTGCCAAGTAAACGTTTAAGTTCCCATTCTCTCAGGAAAAGATGTGTTGACATAATGTTTAAAGTTATCCACCTACCAGTAACAAAGCTGATTGGAATTAAGGGGGATTTCCCTACCGATTTATCAAACAACAAATGTCTGGTTGATTTTCCTAGTAAATAGCTTACAGTGCAATATATATATAACATTATACGTAAACATAGCCAGAATTATCTTTCAAATATGTTCAGTATAGCAGTTGATAGGGTGCTGATAAAACATCAAACTTTACTAAATTCACTTCATGCAAAGTACTTACTTTGGGCAAAGTTTGTAAAATTGTAATCTCTTAGTTCATTTGATTAGAGCTTGAGAGACATGAGGTTTAACCCTGATTTTACACAAATTTATTGTGTGACAGTGGGAAGCCTCATGACACTATTATTTTCAAATCTCTAAAATGTGAATATTGATCCCTCACTACATCACCAATATGACAATAAAAGCACAGTATGTTGAATATAAACTAGAACATACCAGGAGCGGGACTTTGTCTTTTCTACACTTATTTTTTTAAATCTAGAACAGTACCTGGCATTTACTAGATGTTTAATATGTGTTGGATTAATGAATAAGTTAATTAGATGCAAAAGACCTTAGGAATTTTCCCATCCAATTGCAGATGAGAAAACTGAGACCACAGAAGGAGAAATTATTTGCCCAAGGCTACCAGTTAATGTCAGAGTAGACGTGAGAACTCAGTTCTCAGGGTCTCATTTATTGCTTATACATCATGATTTTATAAAGCAAGATATCATGATAATTTGGGCCAAAAACTCATAAATAGTAACCATTCATTTATGCTATTTATCTGTGATTTTACCAATGCTTTCAGTATTTTTTTGCATTCATTTAATGAATATTTCATTATAGCCTACTATGACCCTGGGTTGGAAACCCTGGTGTTGTATCGGTTAAGTGCTACAACTGCTACCCAAACGGCTGGCTGTTCAGGTCCCACAGGTGTTTCTTGGAAACTATGGGGCACTTCACTCTATCCTATAGGGTCACTATGAGTTGGCATGAGCTCGGTGGCACTGGGCTTTTTAGGACACAGGATTTGGTTTTGTTTGTGAGCATAAAAGAAACCTTTGTGGTGTAGTGGTTAAGTGCTACATCGGCTAACCAAAGGGTCAGAAGTTCAAATCCACCAGGCACTCCTTGGAAATTCTATGGGGCAGTTCTACTCTGTCCTATAAGGTTGCTATGAGTCGGAACCAACTCAGTGGCAGTGGATTTGGTTTTGTTTGTTTGTTCATTTTTTATGAGCATAAAGATACTCTGGTCATGTAGTGGTTAAGTGCTATTGCCACTAACTAAAAGGCTGGCAGTTTGAATCTAATAGGTAGTCCCTGGAAACTCTACAGGGCAGTTCTGCTTTGTTCTATAGGGTTGCCACAGGTTGAAATCAACTCAAAGGCAATGGGTTTCGGTTCTTTGGTTTATGAGCATAGCACTGTGAAAGTAAACCAAAACCAAACCAAAGCAGTTGGTCAGGTAGTAGCCAAGCACATTAATCACTTGCGTCACCCAGGGACTTCATCTAAAAGATGCAAAATTGAATGCTGCACAGATCTATGACAGGAGAATACCTTCCAGAAGCTGTAGCCTGAACCCACTTGCTGACCTTGAAAACTTCCAACAGTTGTAAACAACCATCATCATTAATGTAACTGTAAATAATAATTTTGTGAAAATGTGGCTACTAATACTGCAGATTAATTTTGATAGAGTCTTACCTAACATGGAGTTCAAATTATAAAAGTACTTACCAGTAAAACAAATTGTAATTGGTATCAAAAGGGACAGCCATGCCAGGTTTCCAAGAGCATAATAAATATTGCCAGTTGAAATATACACACTCCATATCCTGAATTTTAGTTTCTAGTCTTCCTAAGGAATGAAAGAATTGTAAATATTTACAAGGCCTAGTGGCGAATAATTTGGGAAATGACCATGCAATCTTATATCACTTTCTTTCATCTCTGCATTTCATTTATCAGTCAACATAATCAGGAATATTTCTAACGGAGGATTCAGGAAATCACTTCACTGTAAGTGGGGCATGTAATATTGCAAACTTTAGAGGGCTCATTTACTGATATTAGTGTAAACATATTCAAATGCATTACTTAATAATTCTAGGATACTTTGAGCAGGGGAGAAAATACTGACAAATAAGTTTACTAATATGACTCAACATCTAGGAGCTTTATTAATCTAATAAAATATTTATTTTGAAGAACATATTTGCTGATTGAAGGGACCAACTTATTCGCTGTATGCAACATTTTAACAACATTAAACTTGAAAATAATTTTTATAACCTTGTGATGGCATCCAAAAAGTAGCTTCTGACCATGAACTCTGAACTTCTGATCCATTAGTACATTGCTGTGGCAGAACTGTGTGGATCTTTGCTTCCATGCCCTTGTTAAGGTCGAATCCATCACTGTAATACAGATTCGTGGTAATAACGGTCTGTTTGGTCAAAAGATGAGACAAAGTCAAGCTTGGAAACAGCCATGGGATGATGAGCCACATTAATGAAGCTAAACACTCCCCACCCAGTAAAAAAACATTGACACTGAGTCAATTCCAACTCACAGTCAGACTCTGTAGGACAGAGTAGAACTGCCCTGTATGGTTTCCAAGGAGCAACTGGTGGATTTGAACTGTTGACCTTTTGGTTGGCAGCCAAGCTCTTAATAACTGTGTCACCAGAGCTTCAATAAAGCTAAGAAGTCATTTAGACTCTGGTGAGTATCTAATATCTAAGATCCCCTTGATTATCTGACACAATGTCCCACATACATTTGTGGTAGAGTTTGCTTCTATATATCATATAATTTCTTGAGGTCCTTTGAATCTTAACCTCTCATTAAAATGGAGGGAGGGAGGGAGGAAACAACTCTGCAAGGGGAAAATAAAAAGCTCCACGAGCAGGTACTTGAGCTATAACCAACTGGAAATCGAATAGATGGTATTTGCTTATTACTTGGCAAATGATTTATGACCATTCAAAGATAGTATGGATCCTCAAGCTTACAAAAAAAAAAAAAACAAAAGGAACCCTGGAGGTAAATGAAATTACTTGATGCCAGAGAAATCCAGGCAATTGTCAGCTCCTGGTAGATTAAAACAATATATTTTTTATCCTATATTCCAAATGCCTAGCAGAGTGCCAGGCACCCAAAAAATTGCTCAATACATATTTTATTTGAATTGTTTCTTGAAACTGAACAGAATTGGAAAGATAACAAAAAAATTTGCATAACAGAAATCTTTGAATTAACATGCTTGTTGAGTATGTAGCTAATAAGTCAATGAGCTTACACTGAACACTTACTATAATACATGCTGTGTTCAGTAGAGAGGGTACAAAGATAAACAAGACTTGATTCCTATAGAGGAAAAGTTTACAGTCCAGTAGCACATATAAGACCCATATACAAACACATAAATAACTGTAAAATGTGTAAGCACACAAGTCTATATTCCATGAGACCAAAGTTGGTTTTGTTTCTTTTTCTTCCAAATGGTCTAGTCTTTAAAAGGGTAGAATGACAGCAGTTGTAGCAGGATGCTCAGGAGTAGCAGCAGGCATGGCAGCTTGTTATACTCTAAGTACGGTTATTCAAATAAGAGAACTGGAGTTGATGTGAAGTCAAGAAACACTGGAAATCTCCTAATGATCTCTCTGATGTTACAAATGCAAGCTTTACTTACCTTCCAGCGTCTGCTACCAAAGTTTCGGTACTTTAATTTGTATTCTACTGTGCATTTGTTAAAATTATCCAGAGACACTGGAGGCTTCCATTGCATATGGAGATAACCCAAATATCCAGGATCTACTATTTCAAAATCTTGAGGAGGATTAACTGAAATAAAATAAAATTTTTCGTCTTGTATTTTATGATAAAATGTTAAAGCTGGATTACTTCCAATTATCCAATCGATGAATAGATGAACAAAATGTGGTATATCTGTATCTTGGAATAGCATTTGGCCATAAACATGAGAGAAGTATTGATACATGCTACACCATAGATGAACCTTGAAAACATTGCCACCCACAAAGAACCCATTTTGTGTGATTCCATTTATATGAAATGTCCACAATAAGCAAATCCACAGAGACAAAAAGCAGACTAGTGGTTGTCAGAAACTGAAGGGGATACAGAAAATGACTACTGACGTGTACAGGGCTACACTTGGGGGTGAAGAAAATGTTTGGGAGTTTGACACTGGTGATCATTGCACAACTTTGTGAATGCACTAAAGACCATAGAATAAACCCCCAAAACCAAACCCACTGCTGTTGAGTCAATTCCAACTCTTAGCAACCCCAAAGACAGAGTAGCACTGTCCCATAGATTTTCCAAGGAGGGCATGGCAGATTTGAACTGCCGACCTTCTGGTTAGCAGCTGTAGCACTTAACCAAAAAGCAAAACCAAAAAAACCACTGCCATCGAGTTGGGTCTGACTGATAGTGACCCCAGAGATCAGAGTAGAACTGCCCCATAGAGTTTCCAAGGAGCATCTGGCGGATCTGATCAGTTGACCTTTCTGTTAGCAGATGTAGCACTTAACCCACTGTGCCACCAGGGTTTCCGAGTTCCCAAGTAGTGCACTTTATAGCATGTGAATTATATGTCAATATAGTGTTAAAAAGCTAGGATAGTGTTGTGCATTTACAGCCTCTTTAAGAAATCACATATGTACAATATGACTTTGCTCCACTAGGAACTAAGCTTTCATGTTACAAAAGGCAAGCTAAGAACAACAAATACAAAGCCACATCGAAACAAGAAATTCAACATGAGGTTAGCTCTACGGTCATGTAGACCAGAGTAGGATCTAGGAAGGAAACACTTGATCACATACACTTCTCTAATGGTAAGAACCAATCAGTAATTACTCAGTGTTTACTGTATATATATATAACATTGTGGCAGGTACATGAAGGAGGTTATAAACATAAAATAGGGCCACTGTAGCCCAATCTGTAACTGACTTAAGAATTTGGAGAATGGGCAGATCTTGTTGGTGCATTCTGGTTCCTTCAATTCTCTAGTTAACTAAAAGCCAGAGCTATTCCTAAAGTACAGCAAACCAGGGTCACCCTTGGGAGGCCATCGGGGAAGCAGCCTCTTTTGTTGTTGTTGTTGTTGCTTCTGTTCTGTTTGGGGGCATGAAGACTCAAGGGCAGTGAGAGGAGATGACTCCATGATGTCATGATTTAAAAAGCAACAAAACACACACACACACAGGCTCATAAATATATATTTATGCAAACATTTGATAATTCTACTAGCAAATCTAGATGTATTGCCCTCATATTGCTTTTGCTTATCATTTTCCTCTCATTGGTGCCCTGTTCTTCATTGTTAAATGTACTACATAATACTTCTTGAGGAGGAGAGAAATTGCAGAAAGAAATAGTGGCACAAATTATGATTTGACCAGGGACCCCCCATGTACCTATAAAGAAAATCCCTATCGAGGATGAAGTGATAATCCCAGTGTTTCTATCTTTGTCATTAGAAATCTTGGTCAAATGTATTGCTCTAACTACCTTCAGCAATAAGAAAAGCATGTTAGATGTCATAATAATTCTATAGTTATTTTGAAATTTTGCTTTAAATTTTGCTACAGTATTTTTTCTTATGTGTCTAATTATCATAAAAATCAAGGGGAAAATGTCCAGACTTGCTGGACCAGTTGAGGCTAAAGAACTCCTTGAGACTAGTGACCTAAGACACTCTTTAAACCTTAATCCAAAATTATTCCTTGAGATCACCTTTTAACTAAATAACAGACTGACTCATAAAATAAAGAATATCACTCATGATTAATGAGTTCCTTTAATCAGTCACCCATATGTGACCGTATACTGAGAAATAGTACAACAGATCTGAATGAAGGAGAATGATGACAGACTATCAAAAGTGCAACCAATATCACTGAAAAACTGTGGGTAGAAATTGTTAATTGGGCCCATTATTTGCTGAGTAAATTTTCACCTTAAGAACATACAAGTATTATATATACATATATAAGTTATTAATCTACCTATGGACAGCTGATCTGCAACAAAGGACCAAGGTCCGCTAAAGGTGGAAGAGATAGATTCTTTAACAAATGGTACTGGCAAAACCAGATACCTATCTATATGTAGAAAAATGAAACAGGATCCATACCTTACACTAGACACAGAAACTATCTTGAAATGATCAAAGACCTGAATATAAAACCTATAACTATAAATATCATGGAAATAAAAATAGGGAAAAGTCTAGGGGGCCCTTATACATGGCATAAATAGCAACCCAGCCATAACTAAAAATAGAAGAAGGTAAATGAGTGGGACCTCCTAAAAATTAAACACATATGCTCATCAAGACTTTTCCAAAACAGTAAAAAGAGACACCGCATACTAGGAAAAATTTTCAGCAGCAACACATCTGACAAAGGGTTAGTCTCTAAAATATACAGCTTCAGTACTTCAGTGACAGACGAGAAACAAGTAATTGAAAAATGGGCAAAGGACATGAATAGACACTTCTCCAAAGATGACAATCAGTTGGCTAACAAACACGTGAAGAAATGATCAAGATCATCAGCCATTAACTCAAACCAAACCTGTTGCCATCAAGTCAGTTCTGACTCATGGCAACCCAGGAGTGAAACTGCCCCATAGAGTTTCCAACGAGTGGCTGGTGGATTCAAACTGCTGACTTTTTAATCAGCAGTCAAGCTCTTAACCACTGTACCACCATTAGCCATTAGTGAGATTCAAATCAAACTACAATGAAATACTGTCTCACCCTGCTATCAGTGGCACTAATTGAAAAATAGAAAACAACAAATGCTTGCCAGGTTGTGGGGAGAATGGAACTCTTATACAGTGCTGGTGGGAATGTAAAACGGTACAACTACTATGGAAAATGATATGACATTTCCTTAAAAAGCTAGAAGTAAAAAGACCACATGATCCAGTGATCTCACTCCTTCTCATATACTACAAGAGCCATCACATGAATAGACATCTGCACACCCATGTCCACTGCAGCATTATGCACAATAGCAAAAAGATGGAAACAATCTAAGTTCCCATCAGTGGATAAATGGATAAACAAACTGCAGTAGGTACACACAACAGAATACTACGCAGTGATGAAGGAAAATGATGACTCAGTGAAGCATCTCACAACACGGATGAATTTGGAGGACATTATGCTGAGTGAAATAAGCCAATCACAAAAGGACAAATAATGTATGAGACCACTATTACAGAAAAATAAGATTTATATATATATATATATACATATATATGATTAACAGGGAAGGGAGAATAAATTACTAAATAAATAGAAGATCAATGGTAATATTGGTGAAGGCAAAGGCAATCCACTGTATGAGGGAAGTCATTGAAACATGACAATGGCAAAGGAAGACAGTGAGAGGAACACAAGAACAAAGGACAGCTACCAGTTGGCAATCCTGTTACAACGGTATTAACAAACAATAATTTTTGATGGAATACATAGGTAGGCAGGTTTGGTAAAGAGGCATGGGGGGATATAAAGGGGGGCATTCTCCTGCAGATATAGATTAGGCTGTGGATATCTCAATATCCAAATTCTAGATATTGCATGTATATTACAGACAATAGAACACACAAGGGGCACAGTCATGGAAACGTCTTATGCACAACCAGGCACCTCCCTGGACAAAGGTACTAGGCCTCAAAGCTAAGGACTATAGACTTGGAGGACAGCTACATTGATTGGCATAACACAGTGTATAAAAACAATGTTTTCCATCCGGCTTTGCTGAGTAGCATCTGGGATCTTAAAAGCTTAAGAGCGGCCATCTAAGATACAGTTAGTGGTCTCTTCCTACTGGGAGCAAAGGAGAGTGAAGAAAACTTAAGACACAAGGGAGCAATAGGCCCAAAGGATTTATGGACCATGTGTTCCACAGCCTACAAGATCCTGAGACCAAAAGAACTAGATGGTTCCATTACTGACAAATGTGACTGAAATGACAATAGAAGGTCCTGGACAGAGCAGGAGAAAACTGTAGAACAAAAAAATCAAATTCATAGAAAGAAAATCAGACTTACTGGCCTGATAGAGATTGGAGAAACCCCCAGACTATGATCCTAAGACACCCCTCTAACTTGGGAATGTAACCATTCCGAGAAACCACCTTTGAGCCAAGCAATAGACAGTCCTATAAAATAAACAACAGGACATGAAAGAATTGTGCTCCGTAGAAGAATCATACAAGACCAAAAGGGCAACCCTTGCCCAAAAGTAAAAATAAGAAGGCAGGAAAGGTTAGGAAAACCCAACAAAAGGAAACTGGGTAACTCAGGTTGGAAATAGGCGGATCGTTGATACAGGGTGGGCAGTGTAACCAATGCCAGGGAACATTTTGTATATAATTCTTTGAATGTGAATCTAATTTGCTCTGTAAATAAAATAAAATTTTTTTTAAAAAAAGTCAAGTACGGTCATTAAGGAAAGATTCTGCTTAGCTAGGTACCAGACAATGTTTCAGATATTTGGCCTATTGGTTATAAACGACTATACAAAAGCGCATGAAAAGTTTCTTTTGGTTTTGTCCCACAAAATGTTTTTCATCATTAATTACCTTAGCAATTAGACTGATTAGAAAGGACAAGCCTTTTACATGGACTTCCTGAAACACTGTCAATAACAACCTATCACCTGTTATGCCATTCCATAAGGTAGGCTGAAAAGACAATAAATATACTAGTTTTAAAACTACTTCTCTGAAATCTATTCACTGTGTTGGCTTACCTTTTATCTTGGTGTCTGAAGACAAAATGTAGCCAAACGATGTACAAACAAGAACTATATGGAAGCATCTGACATCCAGATGAACAAAAGTCATTTCTCCACTTTTGAATACTTTGAAATCGCCACCCTAAAAGGGAAAAGCATAACATTTAACATTATCTTAATCCAAATATCAAATGACTAAATGTGTCTTGAAAGACTTGGGAGCTCTCTGTGTGCTTTCCATCAAGAATTGGGGAAACCACTTCCTTGACCCATGGAAAGATGTAATCAATACTGAACTGAACATAATTGGAAAGGGAGAATTCTAGACTCACCCTTCTAATGAGAGTAAAAACAGGGCAAAACAGAAAAGCACCACACCCCCACCACCGCCCCCACCATCCACTTTCTACGTATCAGATGCCATTACCAGAATCAGGTGGTTTTAAGTGGCCTTCAGGGTGAAGACTGAGCCAGACTTACTAGAATGTTCACATCAGTTTACAAGGGGGACTGTGACATCACTAATCTCCATAGCAACCCTCTCCCCTCGCAACACAGAAAATAAACAGACACATACATGTGCTTTTTTCTGAGACAGAGTATCTAAAAGTCATCTTACTGCTGAGAAAGCTCAGAACTTATGCCAAAGCCTCAGATTATTCAGAAGGTTGCTCCGTTTCTTCAGAAATATGAAACCACTTTTTACTCTCATACTTGTTACACTTTATCCTGGCTCAGTAAATGCCATCACTATTCTCCCAGGTGCTCAATAACAAACTGAGGAATCTTCCTCGATTTCTTCCTCTCCTGCCCAATCTCTAAATCAGCACTTTGCTGTTAGTTGCCATGGAGTTGGCTCTTACTTACAGTGAACTTACCTGTAGCAGAACAGAACACTGCCCAGTCCTGTTCCATTATCAATACCATTTCCTAAACTGAGATATCTTATCGCCCTGTCTCTCCTGCTTTCAATCCATTCTCCACATCACGTCTACCAAGAATGACATTTCTAAAGGACAAACCTGAACTTATTCCCTCCTTCCTTAAAACAACAGTGGAACTTACCTGTCACAGAATATGATTTAATCATTTTTTCTTGAAGAACATTTGTTTTATCACTGAAAATGAAAGGATTCATGCATCCGCACTTCTACTCAATTCCAAAATTCTCTCCTTTCAAAGAAAACTCACTACTCCCAGATTCAGACACTCTTCTTAGATCCTATATTCCTAGAACTAACAAGTACACCAAAAGTTAAGGCTTAAAGGTTTCTTATCACAACATTCTGGGAATGTCTTTCCTTGAGTCCTGAAAAGATTAAAGTAGGACAGATCTTCTATCACCAGCCCAGCCTCTTCATCTTACCTGGTCCACCTGTAATGCTTGAATATTGCTAGGCTTCAGTTAATACAAAAGAGAATCTTGGGATCAACTGTTGAAGGGCCAGCAGGTATAATGGATACAATGCTGGCCAATCTCTTATATACTGGGAAGTGAAATTCAGACTTGTCCAAGCTTACACAGCAAGTTAGTAACAGAACTGGAAGTAATACAGAAATAGCATGATTCCCAGTCCAGTGCACTACCCACCTTACTGTTCTGGGTGTCACCCAAATGCTTGACTCAGGATTATGAAAGCTTTTCTGCTGTGACTTCATTCATTTTTTTAAAATTAGCTATCCCAGTAGAATCAACATGTTCTATTTTTATTTATTCCATGCAGCATAGACTCTCAAGAGGATATGATTTCTCTTCCTGAGATCCAAATCTCAGTCATTTCCTCCTTTCCCACTCACCACCTCACTGCTGCCCATTAAGCAGCTGTAAGAAGTAGGTATGTTTGGTCACTGAGATGTTACAGAGCTTCCACAGAACTGCTCTTACAGATTGAAATAAACAGACTGCTTCGTTTGGGGCCCAAGGCAATAACTCTGACAAACAGAAATCCTTCCACATAACCTATAAGCTCTAAGGCAATCAGAGTTCTCTTAAAATGCTTTCAGTGAGAGCCTAACAACATTCTCTCTCCCGTAGCAATCTGTATTTTGCTATTTCATAGTGTCATGATGTACAGTATAAGTGCTAAGCTGTTGTTTGTGTTAGCAGTTGCTGCTGTCAAGTAAGCCCCAACTCATGGCAACCATAATAAATGATAAGTGAAGGGTTAAAATCATTTGCTTCTATTCCATTTATAGGCTACCAAAATGTGACTCAGGTGACCAAATAACATTCCCTGGCTCAACTCAACAGATGTAGAGAAAGGTAGGAAGTGAGATAGCTGATTTCCTAAGCCACTTATCTATAAAGTTACACAGGGATTCCTGATTTACACTAACGGCCCACCCTAGCCTTTTTTTTTACCCAAATGAACATGAAGACAATCCTTTCCTTGGCTTGTGGATTAAAGGACTGTCACAAGTGTTAAGGAGGGACTTTATATACTGTGTAGTTACCAGGGAGACATGAGTTTTGAATGGAGGAAGGGACCTGAAGGTACACGAAGAGAAAGTGGGGAGAAGGAAATGCGAACACCCAAGGTTTGAAAAATTTCTGATATGCTCCCCACCCTGAGTCTACAGTTAACAACCGCTCATCCAGTTTTAATTCATTTTTTAAAAAATGAGGAAACGATACCCAGTACGCTGTCCAAGTTCAACCAAGTAAGTCTCTTGAACCCTTTCCATTAGCTAGCAAACCACTTTTTCTTGTCGCAAAGAGTCTGTCCTACATTTATCCTGTCAGAAATGCACCCAATCTTCTTTAATCTATTGTTGCCATGCAAACCATCAACCCCACCACACAGTTTTTGCAAAATATTTCTGGCAAACTAATAATTCAATAAACATGTATTGCACACAGGCAAGAAACAGAGGCAGAGATACACTAGTCTAAGGGTCCAGTGAAGTTTATTTGAAGAGAAAGAGTGTGAGGTCTGAGCTAAGGTTGGCTCAGCTCACCCCTGGCCTGTAAGGCAAGTTTTTTATAGTTCCAAAGTTCCAGTGAAGTAGTGTGGGGTGAAAGGTTTTATCGTTTGATAAGGAAAGAATGTTAAAAAGAGGAGAGGGGGTAGCAAGATATTCCAGCAAGGAGATGTATGGTCTGATAAGAAAAAGTGTTGATCAGAAGGGGAGGGTAATGGGAATAAGGTTTGTTTGTGGTCACAGTTTGATAAGGGAAGAACTTTGCTTAGGAGGGTAGGGGTGGCAGGCATTAAATTTTGTTTCTGGTCAAATTCCTGTGAGCTGTTTTTGGGTAATGGCAGGAAAGCATGGCTTCTGCTAAAGCCTCTCTGAAATCCAGGGACACGGCAGGAGAAGATGGCTTATTTTAAACCTTTCTGAGATCCAGAGACCGAGTCCTCTCAAGCACCTATTTTTTCCCCCCAGATACTGTGTGAGCTAAATTTTCTGTAAGATACAATGTCAACAGTCATAATGTCTGCAGTAACAGTGACACCTATCATTTACTCAGTGGAGCAACAGTTACATACTAGGCTGCTAATGGAAGCCTTGGTAGTTTGAATCCATCCACTAGCTGCATGAAAGTCAAGAACTGACAATCTGCTTCCTTAAAGATTACAGCCTAGGAAACCCTATCAGGCAGTTCTACTCTATCCCTTGGCATTGCTATGAATCAGCATCTACTCAACTGCACACAACACCACCATGTAGTCAGCATTCACAGCATCCCTGGCACTGTCCTGTGCTAAGCACTTTACATGCATTATCTCATGTAGTCCTCAGAATCAGCCTTGGATGTATGTGCTATTCTAATTATCATTTTAAAGACCAGAAGCTGAGATGCATAGAGGTTCAACAACTTACCTCAAAGCAATCAAATCAAACAGGCTATGAATGGAAATTTGAATTTAAGTGGAGACAATCCAGTACCAAAACACTTCACACTAACCACTGCAGTAGGCACTGCAATTGTCTAAGACCAATCTGAAGGGCAGCTTCCTATTTCTACGCACTTACCTTCACACAACATTGTTGCTTAGACCAAGTTTCCCAGGGAGAATCTCCTTTGGAATGACAAACTTCAGGCTATTTCCTCTTTTCAGCCTCACTCCCCAACTTCCTCAAAGTCGTGCTACATAATCCCCTCACTCTAAGAATGGACTGGAATAACCTTTGCACTTCTGGAGAAAATCCAGGTACTTACCAGGAATATAGCTTCTCAAGAAATGGATTATCATAGGAACTTATTGTAGGCCCTCTCCTTCCACTTTAGAGATATTAACTAGAACATTCTAAACTTCCTCCCCTATCTGATACTCAAGCACATTGCAAAATTATATTGGCATTTCTGATGCAGCCAGAAGTCAGGGTACAGATGCTGCGAGTCATAAGACAGGGGAAATGAGTGGGGCTGAAAGACATCATCGAAACTCTGGTGGTGCGGTGGTTAGGTGTGTTGGCTACTAACCAAATGGTCAGAAGTTCCAGTGCACCAGCTGCTCCATGCAAACTCTATGGGGCAATTCTACTCTGTCCAATAGGGTCACAATGAGTCCAAATGGACTCCATGGCAATGCAACACGGGAAAAGACAGCCAAAGCCAACGAGAACCACAGCAAGGTGTAAAAACTGACAAGACTAATTAATCTCTGGAAAAACAAACTGACATATAGCTGAAGTTTCCCTCATAATAAAATGCTTCCACTGCTCTCCCTGCCTGGCGACAGCACACTATTCCTCTCTGCTCCATACATGTCTCATCCTCCCAACAGCCTCCTTTCCCCTCCTCTCCACCCACTCTCCTTCCTCCAGCCAGAGGTCAGCAGGATGATATCCTATAGATGTATAGAACCATAAAGTGCTTCCAATATATGGTCACTCTGCATTGCCAAGTCCAATCCATTCCTGTCCAAAGAGTGGACCTTCGTTATGATTTATGGGCAAGGGCAGCATCAGGCCCAGGGGCCATGCTCCCAGGGGAACCCTGAAACCGCTGGACCATCAATTGAGGTCTTTTAGTGGACATCTCAGGATGCACCCCTTTTTATTCTTGTGTTGCCAGTGAGGCTCAACTTAGTGGGGTCCATCACGGCTATCACTGGCGGTGGCCGGGCACCCTCTGGTTCTTCCGGTCCCAAGTCGATGTAGGCACCCAGTCATGTGGGTCTCTCTATCTTCTGGGTTGTCTTTCCCCCATGTCATTTTGGTCCCCAGTGAGCATCCGTTCTTGCTCAGTTAGGACCATTTGCTGTGCCCTCGGATGGCAGCTTGGCAGCTTTTAAGACCCCAGACAACACTCACGAATGTGGGGTGCAGAGAGCCCTCTCAGCAAAATGCTAGTTGTGTCAATTGGCCTCGATTTCGCCTGAGAGCATGGTCCCCTGCCCCCTGCCCCCTGCCCCAGAAGAACTGGATGGTGCCCAGCCACCACCAGTGGTAGCCACAATGGAGCTCACAAAGTTGAGTCTCACTGGCAACAAGAGAATAAATAGGGGTGCACCCTGAGGTCTCCAATAAAAGAGGGCAATTGATGGTGCAGAGGCTTTGGGGTTCCCCGAAGAGCATGACCCCTGGCCCTGATCATAAATCATAATGAAGGTCAACTTTTTGGACAGTAATGGATTGGACTTGGTGACACAGAGTGACCATATCTTGTGGGAATTTATGGTTCTGTGCATCTATAGGATGTCATCCTGCTGACCTCTTACTGGAGGAAGGGGAGTGATTGGAGAGGAGGGGATAGAAGACTGTTGGGAGGATAGGACATGTATGGAGGAGAGAAGAGGGGTGTGCTGTCACCAGGCAGGGAGAACAGTAGGAACTGCATATAGATGAGCATGCAAATTCAATCATAACATTCAATCATAACAAAGAAAAAAAAACACAAGATGGTATAAACATCAAGCTGCATTTCCGTCGTGGCCCTACCACTAATTTGCTTAGAGGCAAATTAGATCTCAATTTCTTCCTATAAAACAGAGGTAAAAATAGCAACGTGGCAGAATTGTCTTGACTGTTAAATGAGATAATACATGTGGAAGTGCTCTGAGAATACTAAAGTACTCTATACACTTCATGCAGGTTTGCTTCTGAGGGCTTTGCCACTAGGAGAAAATTTTATAATAACTTGCATCAGCCTACACATTTGCCGCTACCCATTCAGCAAAATAGACTTTTGCATAGGTTGAAAATGACAGTTGCTACTTGCAACAAATGAGTCAATTCTGATTCACGGCGACCCATTGCTAAGTAGGCAGTTATTCATCTCCAGCTTTCACTACCCTTGTTGGTCCATTATACCGCCTTTACAGACTGCTGTCTTCATAACAATAATTTCTTATGTTTGTTGAGTTTTTAGTAGTCTACAATGTACTTCTTTCACCGGGTTCTCATGACAAGTCTGTAGGTGTTTTAAGGCTGGCGTTATCAACTTACAAAGAGTAACACTAGTGCTTAGAGAAGCAATGTGACTTGCACAAGTTCCTACAGCTAGAATAATCCACACTAAAGGGAAAGAGAAAAGAAATGAGGGACAGAAGAAAGGGGCAATTCTAATATGCAGTCACCTGAATAACATGTTATTGTAGAAAAGTTCCTTCTCTACCTCAACAAAGTTAAAATGGAGAATCTTCCAAAGCGTCTGAAATGACCACTCTCACTCCAAAAAAAGTGAAAAGTACTGCCATTGAGTCAACTGTGACTCACAGCGATGCTATAGGTCAGAGAGTTTCCCATAAAGTTTCCAAGGAACACCTGGTGGATTTGAACTGCCAACCTTTTGGTTAGCAGGTATAGCAGTTAACCACTATGATACCAAGTTTTCTGAAATCACCATGGTTTCTGTTTTATTTCTTTTTTAAAGGTAGTGACCAAGGTGCAGAGATGAATCATTACCAACTAGGAAAGGATACAGTTTTGTAATGTCTCCGAAGTCATTGCCTTCAAGTTAACTCTGACTTATAGTGACCCTATAGGTCAGAGTTGAACTGCCCCATAGGATGGCCAAGGAGTGCCTGGCAGATTTGAACTCCAAACATTTTGGTTAGCAGATGTACCACTTAACCATTATGCAATCAGGGTTTCCAAAGTCACCAAAGTGGCTTCTAAATCAAAATCACATTAAAGAAATATGAACACATTACTTCTGTTACCTTTGGGTAAAAAAATTAGTGCTATAAAATGTAATGCTTTCCATTCATATTATTTAGAACATCTCAATATGTCAGTCAAAGCATTTAGGATAGGACCTGGAGAGAAAGAAAATGGAAAAACAAAGAAGGTAGAGGTTGAAGTAAGAAAAATGGAAAATTAGTGTGACAGCAAAGGTTGGTCTGTGGCCTGCAGGAGAAACGATAAATGGACATGGTCTTACATAAAAAGACACAGACTAGGAGACCTGGCTCGAGCCTCAGATCTGCCAGGTGACCTTGGAAAATAATATTAACAGGGATTATGGCTTATTAAATGTTTACTGGTGTCAAGGTCAGTGCAGGGTGCTTGATATGGATTAGCCCACTTAAGCCTCACAAACTCAAAAGATAATTGCTATTGTTATTGTTATTATTCAAACATCACAAATGAGGCTTTTGAGGCTAAAATGTTAAGTAAATTATGCAAGATCATTAAACTGAAACAGGGAAAGATGTGTATATTTGATTCTAAAGACCATATTGCCTTTCAACTAATCTCACTCAAGCGAAGCTTAATTTCCCCTCAGACAAGATATCCCTAGGACATCATTCTCTGTTTCACTGCTTAATCTGTCATGTGTCCCTTCTTGGTTTCAGGATGTGACTTAATAGCACTGGCTTCCTGGATAACTAGTAGTGTTATAAGGAGCGCATCCAGTATGTATCCACCTATTCCTAGCTTCTGGAGTGACTCAGCGTTATAATCAGTGCCTCTGGAACATGCAGATGCTGAGAAGTGGCAACATGCTGAGATCAACTCACGGCTGAATAATAGACACTGGTGAGTTCATCCTAACTGAGATAAGCACTAGTGAGCAGTTCGTCTTTCAGTGGAGTAACTTAGAAACAATGTTGAAGATGACTTTGTGTACTTTCAGACACAGATTCCTCATCTCTGTCTGTGGTCAAGTGGTGTTAGTCATTTCTCACAAAATTCCATAAGGAATTCAAGCACGCGGTGAATGATAAAAATCATTGTATACAACTGAAACACAGTGAGATCTACTTTTAACAAATTTGTGTCCCTGCCAATATTACATGCCAGCATTACTTATTAATATTCGTAAAATACTCTCCATAAATCTTGTACAACATAGTCATTCTATTCCACAATACTTTTGTAAATGATTTTGTGTATGACATCCTGAGTTATCCCAGCTAACAAGTTTTCTGAAGCACTGTCAAAGCTACAGTTTGGTTTTGAATTACCATAACAACAGACAGGTTTACAGTGTGAACTCATGAAGCTGTTTACACATTTCAGAATATGTCCCTAATATATGTAGATCAAAGTTTTATTAGTTTATAATCCTGTCAACCAACCACCAACAGGCCTTCAAAATCCTTTTAAGAACTCCTCAAGGTCATCAATTAGAAAATGTTTCTTGAAACAGGTCAAATTATTATTAAACATATCCTATGTTCTGTTCAAACAAAGTCACAGCTGGAAAGCAATGCAGTATGTATCCTGAAGGCTCCAGTTTTCTGGAAGCAGCAAAAAAACATCCTTTTCATTCAACACACTTTTTTCCCACTCCCACATGCACCAAATACTCTTTGCAGTCACTGGAACCCAAACAGTCCCTTAACACAAACACTTCAAAAGTAACTAACAGTTTACCTCACACCTCAATACTTAGCAAAAATAGAATACAAAATGAACAACAGCAACTTTTAAATTCCTTCAAGGTTATTTTGCTGGTACGCTTTTTTCATGTCCTTATGGGATGGACTACGAATACTTGAAAATACACTATAGTATATGGAACCCTGGCGGTGCGGTGGGTAACACCTACAGCTGCTAACCAAAATGGACTGCAGTTCGAATTTACCAGCAGGTCTTTGGAAACCCTGCGGGGCAGTTCTACTCTGTCAACATGAGTCGAAATTGAGTCAGTAGCCACAAATTTTGTTTTTTTAATTATTATTATTTTATTATACAAGGACTGCCAGTTAAGTTTGTGAACTCATCCTAGAAAAAGTGCTACATAACTTGTTGCTGAATATCACTACAGTCACCTTTGCAGTACTCCCCTTGAGAAGCTATGCCCAATGCCAGTGCTTAGTCCACCCTTCAAACCAATTTTGAAATTCTTTTTCTAGTATGGCCATCAGAGCTATTGTCATATTACCCTTAATGTCCTGAATGTCATCAAAATGTCTTCCTTTCAATATTTCTTTTATCTTCAGGTAAAGAAAAAAAATCACTGAGGGCAGATCAGGTGAGTAGGGAGAGTGTTCCAATATAGTTATTTCTTTATGGGCTAAAAACTCCCTCACACATCACTACACAATTAAGTTTGCCAACTTGCCACCATGCCACCTTGTGCAATGGTCATTCCAGAAGAAGAGTTCCAAAATTGCTTTGAAGGGTGGACTAGGCACTGGTGCCAGTGCATAGCTTCCCAAGGGGAGGACTTCAAAGGTGACCCTAGTGACATTCAGCAGTGAGGTCTGTAGAACGATTAAGTTCGCTGACATAATTGTCAGACCTTGTACTTTCTTTTCCAACACACATGAAACATTCTCCAGAATAGACTACATGATAGGCCACAAAGCAAGCCTTAAAAGAATCCAAAACAAGAATCCAAAATTTTGCAACACATCTTTTCTGACCATAAAGCCGTAAAAGTAGACGTCAGCAACAGGAAAAACAAGGAAAAAAAAAATCAAATGCGTGGAGACTGAGCAACATCTAATTAAAAAACTATTGGGTTATAGAAGAAATCTCAGATAGAATAAAGAAATTCACATAACAAATTAGAATGAAAGCACATTCATCCAGAAGCTTTGGGATACCACAGAAACAGTGCACAGAGGTCAATTTATTTCAATAAATTGCACATAATCAAAAATAATAAAGGGCCTAAATCAAAGCATTAACCCTACAACTCAAACAAGTAGAAAGAGAGCAGCAAAAGAAGCCAGCAGGCACCAGAAAAAAAACAAACAATAAAAACTAAAACAGACCTAAATTTATTAAAGAATAGAAAATGTTTGAAAGAGTTAACATGCCAAAAGCTGGTTCTTTGAAAAGATCGATAATATTGATAAACCGTTGGCCAAACTGACAAAAGAAAAATAGGAGAAAAAATCTGAATAAGAAATGAGATGGATGGCATCACAATAGACCCAATTGAAATTTTAAAAATCATAACAAAACACTACGAAAAATTTTACTGTAACAAATTTGAAAACCTAGAGAAAATGGACAGATTTCTGGAAACACATTAGAAAATGAACCCACAACAAACAGAGAGATTGAAAAGTAATTAAAAATTCCAAACAAACAAACAAAAAAGCCTTGGCCCTGACAGCTTCATAAACATTCAGAGAGGAGTTAACATCACTATTACTAACAATATTTCGGAGAATACAGAGGGATAAAATACTCCTAAACTCATTCTATGAAGCCAACATAATCCTGATAGCAAAACCAGGTAAAGATACACATGAATTGAAAGTGTTCCCTAAAAACTCTGTAAAAATTTGGCTGTGCCATAACTCCTGGTATTGTGTGATGTTCCTCCATGTTGGAATTCTTGCCTCTATGATGTTAATGGAAACTCTGGTGGCATAGTGAGTTAAGTGCTATGTCTGCTAACTGAAAGGTCAGCAGTTCAAATCCACCAGGCACTCCTTAGAAACTCTATGGGGCAGCTTTGTTCCGACCTACAGGGTTGCTATGAGTTGGACCCAACTTAACGGCAGTGGGTTTGGTTTTGGTTTTATGATGTTAATCCTAAATGGAGAGAGCCTGAAAGTGTTCTCTCTCAGAACCAGAATTAGACAAAGTTGCCCTTTGTCACCACTTTTATTCAACACTGTGCTGGGGGTCCTCATTAGAGGAATCAGGCAAGAAGAAGAAATTAAAAGACATCCAAACTGTTAACGAATAAGTAAAAGTATCTCCATGTGAAGACGATAGGATCTCATACACAGAAAACCATAAAGAATCCACAAAAAACTACTAGGATAGAAGAGTTCAGCAAACAAGATAAACATACAAAAATCAGTTGAATTCCTTCACACTAACAAAGAGACCATCAGAGGGGAAATACAATCTATACTAGTCCCCAAGAATATAAAATAATTAGGACTAAATCTAATCGGAGATGTAAAAGATTGATACAAATAAAACTACGAAGACACTAACGCAAGACTAAAAGAGGTCTACATTAGTGGAAAAACATATCTTTCTCATGGATAGGGAGACTCAACACTATGAAAATATCTAGTCTACCCAAAGCAATCTATACACACAATGTAATCCCAATCTAAATTCCAGTGAAGTTTCAATGCAATGAATGGAAAAGCAAATCACCAACTTCATATGGAAAAAGTAGCCCCAGATAAGTAAATCACTACTGAAGAACAAAGTAGGAGGTGTCACACTACCAGACTTTCAAACCTATTATACTACCTTTGTAGTCAAAACAGTCTGGTACTGGTACTGGTACAACAACAGATAGAGAGACGAGTGGAACAGAATTGAGAATCCAGACGTAAAATCATCCACCTATGAGCCACTGATATTTGACAAAGGCCTACAGTCAGTAAATTGGGTAAAAGACAGTCTCTTTAACAATTGACATTGGCATAACTGGATATCCATCTCCAAAAAAATGAAACAAGACCCATATCTCACAGCATGTGCAAAAACTAACTCAAAACTGATCAAAGACCTAAATATAAAATTTAAGGTGATAAATATCACAGAAGAAGAAATACAGACAATGTTGGGAACCCTACTGCACAGCATAACACAATAGAAAACATTATTAGCAATGCACAAACATCAGAAGAGAAAATAGATAACTGGGAACTCCTAAATGTAAAATACTTATGCTCATCCAAAGACTTTACCAAAAGAGTAAAAAGATAACCTACAGTCTGGGGGAAAAAAAATTGTATACAACATATCCAGTCAGCAACTGATCTCTAAAATCTGTGAGATGCTGCAAAACCAAGACAACCCAATTTAAAAATGGGCAAAGGATATCAACAGGCTCTTCATCAAAGAAGGCATTCAGGTGGCTTCCATATACACGAGGAAATGCTCACGATCATTAGCCACTGCCAAGCCACTAGAGAAATCCAAATCAAAACTGCCATGAGATAACCGTCTCACCCCAACAAAGCTAGCATTAATTAAAAAACACAAAACAACAAATGTGGGAGAGTTTGTGGAAAGATTGGAAATCTTCTACACTAGTGGTGGGAATGTAAAATGGTGCAACCACTTTGGAAGTCAACCTGGCATTTTTTTAAAAAGCTGGAAATAAAAATACCACATGAGCCAGCAACCCCATTGCTTGGGATATATCCTACAGAAATAAAAGTTGCCACACAAATAGGTATCTGTACCTCGATTTTCATCACAGCATTATCAACAGTAGCAAAAAGATGGAATCAGCCTAGGTGTCCATCAACAGACAAATGGATAAACAAACTATAGGATACTCACAAAATGGAATACTATGCAATGATAAAGAACAATGATGATCTTGGGAAACATGACGTGGAGGAATCTGGAAGACATTACACTGAGTGAAATTAGTCAATTGCAACAGGACAAATATTCTATGAGACTGCTATTATAAAGGACTCAAGAAAAGGTTTAAACACAGAAGGAAAATGTCTTCGATGGCTATGAGGGTAGAGAGGGAGAAATAAGGGTAATTAACTAATTTCATAATAGACAAGAATTATTTTAGGCGAAGGTAGGGACAACACACAGTGCAAGAGAAGTCAGTACAACTGGACAAACCCAAAAGCTAGGAAGCTTTCTTAGTACAGCCAAACACTTAGAGGGACAGAGCAGCAGGGGCAGGAATCTGGGGACCATGGTTTCACAGGACACTTGGGTCAGTTGGCATAACAAAGTGTATTAAGAAAATGTTTTGCATCCCACTGTAGTGAGTGGCATCTGGGTTTAAAAGTAGCAAGCAGCCATCTAAGAAGCATCAATTAGTCTGAGACCTCCTGGAGCAAGAGAGAATGAAGAACACTAAAGACATGAGGGAAATATGAGCCCAAGAGAAAGAAAGGGCCACATAAACCAGAAACTACATCAACATCTCCCCAGTGTATCTGTCAGTTTGTTGTACTGTGGGGGTCTGAGTGTTGCTGTGATGCTGGAAGCTCTCCCACCAGTATCCAGTTACCAGCAGCATTATCTGTGGTGGTCAAGTTTCAGGTGGGCTTCCAGACCTAAGACAGACCAGGAAGAAAGACCCGGCAGTCTACTTTTGAAAAGTATTAGCCAGTGAAAACATTACAAATAGCTTGTCAAGGATTTCATTTTACTTGGATGCACATTCAACACACTTGGAAGCAGTAGTCAAGAAATCAAAAGCCGCATTGCATTGGGAAAATCAGCCGCAAAATACCTGTTTAAAGTATTGAAAAGCAAAGGCATCACTGGAAGACTAAGGTGTGTGTGACCCAAGTCATGGTATTTTCAGTTACATCATATGCACTCAAAACGCTGAACCACAAACAAGGAAGAGAGAGGAAAAAATGACACCTTTAAATTGTGGCATTGGAGAAAAATATCGAATACCCACAGACTACCAAAAGAACAAACAGATCTGTCTTGGAGGAAGTCTAACCAGAGTGCGCCTTAGAAGCAAGGATGGTGAGATTACATGTGACATACTGTGGACGTGCTGTCAGGAGCAATCACTTTCTGGAGAACGACATCATGCTTGGTAAGGTAGACCAAAAACCCAACCAAACCCGGGGCCATTGAGTCAACGCCAACTCATAGTGACCCTATAGGACAGAGTAAAACTGCCCCATAGAGTTTCCAAAGAGCACCTGGCAGATTTGAACTGCTAAGCTTTTGGTTAGCAGCCATAGTACTTAGTCACCACACCACCAAGGTTCCTGGTAGAGTAGAGGGTCAGAGGAAAAGAGGAAATCCCTCACCAACTTGGACTAGCCAAGTGTCTGCAACAATGGTCTCAAGCATAACAAAAACTGTGTGCAGGGGACAGGACTGGGCAGCGTTCTATTCTGTTGTACACTGTGTTGCTATGACCAAGAACTGACTTGATGGCACCTAACGATGACAACATCCACCTGAGACCAGAAGCACAAGATGGGGCTCGGCTACCACAAATAATTTCCTTTACAGGGAACTCAACAATGAGTCCCTGATGGAATAGTTGAAATGTGGAGTGCAGACCTGGAACTCTAGGAAAAAGATCAGACTCGGTGGTTTGACAGACTGGAGGGTTCTCAGAAGACATGGCCCCCAGACTCTGCGTTCACCCAGAACTGAAGCCATCTCAGAAGCCAACTCCTCAGACAAAAATTGAACTGGTTGGTAAGATATAAAGGGATACTGGTGAAGAATATGCTTCTTGGCTTAAGTAGATACTTGAGATTAACTGTGCAGCTCCTGTGAGATGTGAGGGCATATGGGAACAGGATCTGGTTGAATGGACTTGGGAAATACAAGATGGAAAGGAGGCATGTGCTGTTACTGGGTGGGGAGAGCAGCTAGAGTTACAGAGCATCGTGTGTGTAAGTTTTTGTATAAGAAACTGACTTGAATTGTCGGCTTTCACTTAAAAACACAATAAATAAAAGTACTTGAGAATTATACTTATCAAAGAGGACACTCAAAGGCAGAGCATGTTTCTAAGGCAATTAGAACTATTGAAGATTAACTTCACCAGTGGTTGCTTTAACAAGTACTTTCTGTCTGCTCCAACTGCTTTGCAAAGCTCTCTCCAACTTCTTAAACATTTCTAATGAAGTATTTTTAAAAAGCTGCTATTTTCCCAGATTATGGAGCATTTAGAGATGTGCAAATCCATGCACAACCTGATGTTTCCATTTTTCTTCTATATTTCCCACAACAAAAAAATGTGGTTGTTATCTGGAGACATTATTAAAGCTCCAAATCAAGTAATATCAGAAATTTATAATCCTGTTTTCAAAATGCAGGCTAGGACCAACAGTTTTAATTGTATTTAGAAACCTTTGAAAGTGAGAGACCAAACAACAAAACTGTACATACTCCAGTAGAGTTTCAATAAAAGTATATTTCTAGGAAAGATTATTTTTATTCTGCTCTAGACAGGTAGCTTATATGTGACTCAGATGGTGGCAGATAGATATTTCATCGTTTCAGGCTCTGGCTATCTGTTCCTTCTCCCTCATCTTCTCTCCTCTCTCTTGACCCTCTACTCTTCTTTTCTTTGTTGCCCTTTTCTTTTTTTTCTCTTTGTGACTGACGTTGCCCTTTTCCATTAAGCAGAAATTAGCATGTGGATGTATCAGTGGCCGTGTTTATTCTTAAAATACTAGGGCATTCTCTCTTAATGTATTTTCATTTGTTGTTTGGTTTCAAAATTATATTGGTCAGGCATCACTTGAAGGTTAAAGGAGTCTTGTAAACTGGTGAGTTTCCTTCTTTAAAGCACTTCCCCCCCCCCCAAAAAAGGGAGGGGGTAGTTCTTACTTGTATGTAGGCAGAGTTTTATTGTTTCTCTTTGAACTGATTGCCCTTCATAGAGATGAATTCCATGCTTTAAGAGGACCAGTTCCTTGTCATGATCCACTTATAAACAGCTGACTAAAGACTGTTCAACCACTTCCTAATCCTTGGTGGTAGGGCTCTTTACTTCATCTGCTTTCTTTCTGTTTTGGTTTTTTTAAAAAAAAAATAAAAAAAAATTATTGTGTCTTCAGAGCAAATTAGATTCCCATTTATCAGTTTCTACACAAATTGGTCAGTGACACTGGTGAAATTTTTCACAATGTGACATTCTAATTACACTCATGTTTCACTTCTCGTATTGTAGTTTCTCTGTCTCCTCTTAGTCTGCTAGTGCTGTTGTAACAGAAATAATACAAATGGATGGTTTTACCAAACAGAAATCTATTCTCTAACAGTCTAGGAGGCTAGAAGTCTTACAGGGTGCCAGCTCCAGGTAAATATTTTCTCTCTGTGTTGGTTCCAGAGAAAGATCCACGTCATTAATTTTCCCCTAGATCTAGGAGTTTCTTGACACAGGGTCTCTGGATCCAAACAATGCGCTCCACTCCAAGCCCTTCTTTCTTGGTGATAGGAAGCCCCCCTTTCTCTGACAGCTTTTTTATTCTACTGTTTCTTATAAGGTAAAAGGTGTGACTCATCAAGCGTGGTACAAACCCATTCTATTCACGCCTCATTAACACAATGGACAGCTTACTCCCAAATGGGATCATAATCACAGGCATAGAAGCTAGGATTTGTAAAATACAATTACATCAGATCACAAAGCAGAGGACAACCACAGAATACTAGAAATTATGGCCTAGCGAGCTAGCGTGAATTTGGGGAGGACACAATTAAATCCGTGCCACCACTTATATTTTCATCTTTGTTTTAGGGTGAATTATGACCATTTGATCTCATACAGATGTTTTTTTAAAGGAGTGTAGTACTCACCTCACAGGATCTGTTCTTTATTTTATGAGCCAATATGTTACTTAGCTAAAAAGTGACCTCAGGGGACAGTTTGGGTTCAAACTTTAAAGGGTATCTCAAGGGGATAGTCTAAGAAGTCCTCCAGTTTCAACTGGTCCAATAAGTCTGGGCCTTTTAAGAATTTGAGTTATGTTCCACATTTACCCCATTCTATCAGAGTCCATTTATTGCATCCTTGATCAGAACATTCATTAGTGGTACCCAGGAACGTACTAGTTCTTCTGGTCTCAGGGTAGAAGCGGCCATGGTTCCTGCAAGACTCTTAGTGCTGAGGACTACCTTCTTTCAGAGTCTTCAGCTTCTTTTTCTCTTTTGCTCTGGATTGGAAGAGACCAGTGCTTGTACCTTATATTTCTCTATGCTTTTGATGGCTGCTCTTCACCCTGGTTAGACAATGTTTCCTACATGACCCTAGAGTCTTCTCATCAAAAGTGAACCTCAGAATTCCTCTGGCAAAGATTGTGCTTCTTGGCTTAAATATATACATGAGGCTGTCTGAGCAGCTACTGTCCAGAGGCAAGATGAGAGAGTGGAGGGGGACAAGAGTTGGTTGAGTGGATACATGAAGTACAGAGTGAAAAGGAGGAGTGTGTTGTCACGAGGGGCTAGGGGAAAGAGCAGTTAGAGTTTGCATGGTGCTGTGGCTAGAGGCTTTCATATGGTAATGGATTTGGACGGTAAACTTTCACTTCAAACACAGTATTAAAAATAAAAAGTGAACTTCAGCATTCCTATTTTTATGCCTTTTATGCCTAGCCCACGCTTTTGATTGCATCATTGGTGTTGACATGGTGATGGGCATCCATCCAGATCTTTATTCCACAGGCATTTCTGGACATCCATTTTGCACACACTGCTGAGGATATAGAAACAAGCAAAACACAGTGTTCCCTGCCTTTAAATTTCTCGCCGTCTGTTGATGGAGCAGATAAAAAAAAAAAGCTGCTATAATGTACAAGCCTTAATTTAGGCAACTTGTGGAATCATACTCATACAATCTTTTGCGGGGGGGAATGGTATGGCTGAGATTGTTAGCTATCTCTTAATATTCATTAATCACCTCCCTCCTTCAGTAGTAACAGAATCCTCAGTTTTAACCTGGTATATGGCCACACAAAGGAAGACTACAATTCTGAGTCTCCTTTATCCTGTGTATAGCATGCAATTCAATACTGACCTAAGAGCTATAAGTGGAAGTATGAATTGAGATTTCAAAATCACACCCTTAAAGAGAATGGACCTGTTATCTCCCACCCAGTTTCCACTTTTCTCCAACCTGCTGCTTAAAATGTGGTCTCGGCATTGTGCCACGTTTGATCAGGGAAAATAAGGGAAATACCCTAGATACGGCAGAACAAGCTTGGAGTAGCCGAGGGTGTTTGTTGACCTCACGCACAAAGCTATGTGCTCTTCCAGCAGTCCTGGGCCTCCAGATTGCTATATGAGAGTGAGATAAACGACTTTTAAGTTTTCCAAATACAACTTAACACTTTAAAGGACAGAGCAGCAGGGACAGGGGTCTGGCAACCACGGTTTCAGGGGACACAGAGATCAACTGGCATATCTAATTATTTTTCTAAGAAATTGTTCTGCATCCTATATTGGTGAGTGGCACCTGGGGTCTTAAAAGCCAGCAAGCTGCTGTCTAAGAAACATCAGTTGGTCCCAACCCACCTGAGGAAGATGAAAACAAAGACCATCAAAGACATGAGGAAATATGAGCCCAGGAGACAGAAGTGTCCATGTGACTGGGAAACTCCATCAGCATGAGACCAGAAGAACTAGATGGTGCTTGGCCACTACCAAAGAGAGCCCTGTCAGGAAACACAATGTATAGTTCCTGATGTGGCAAGAGAAAAAAGACTGTGCAGATCAAGAACTCTATTAAAAAATCAGACTTGACAGTCCAACATCCTGGAGGGCCCCCTGAGAACATGGCCCCAGGACTGCTAGCCCAGAGCTGAAACCGTTACTGAAGTCAACTCTTTAGGCAAAGATTGGATCGGACTATGGGGCACAGAGTGATGTAGGTGATGTGTGTACTTTATGGTTTAATATATACATGAAGTTGTCCAACTTGTTTCTTTTTAAATGGGAGAGAAGAGGTTGGAGAGGAGGGGACAGGTGTCAGTTAAGCCAATACTGGAAGTAAAGAGTGGAGGGGATGAACATGCAGTCACAGGGTGAGCAGAGCAGACAAAGTTGCACAGCGGTGAGAGCTTGGAATATTGCATGGCAAGCTGACTTAGACTGTAAACTCTCTGTCAACCACAGTGAAAAAGAATGACTTTAAAAAATTTGCTAATGGAGCAGAACCTGTAACCTAACTAATTCAGTAAAAAAAAAAAAAAAAAATTGCTGTCAAATTGGTTCTGACTCACAGTGATAGAACATGTTTCACAGTAGAACTGTGCTCCACAAGATTTTCAAAGGCTAAATTTTTGGAAGTAGATCACCAGGCTTCTATTTCAAAGTGCCTCTGGGTGGTCTCAAACCCTCAGCCCTTCAGTTAGCAACCAAATATTTGACTGTTCATACCATGCAGGGAGTCCAGCCTAATGGAGAGGCGTTTAGCAAGTGTGTTAAAATTCTTTAAAAGTTCATTTCCACGTACACCCAAATTTCTAAGCAATCAAAGAAACACACATTTATTCGGTTTAACCATTTGTTTTCCATATAACCTTTGAGTCAGAAGCTTGTGTCACCATTTCTGTGAAGGGACACATTTAGGTTATACAGCACATCACTTGGCTCAAGTCTCTAACCATACACCTGGAAAATAAACTATACTGAATATTGAACCATCCACTTGAAAATACAACCACAAAAATGCTGAAGAAAAAACTCTTCACAGTGAAAAAATACAAGTGACAATTTAGTGTTCCTTTTCTGAGGTCTTCCAAGTACTTGTACGCAAGAGGATGTAAGTGCTGGAGGACTCTCTGGTGTCCATTGGTGATTCCGCTAATCTGGTCTGCTTCTAGACGCCACTACAATTCTTTCACAGTCATGAGTCATTGCCATTTTTCTGAGTGTTATTCTGATGGTGCAGTCACATAAGCTTTACCCACTGCTGCCTCTGCATGTTCTAGAGATTGGCAGCTCACATGCTTTGGTTATTGTCAGAAGTTATTGTCAAGTTGCCTCTCAATGAATCAGTATTAATTCTATCAACAGAGTATACTGTTTTTCCTGCCATATATGGGAGGTAGCTGATTTCGTAGTTAGAAATTAATCACTACTAGATAAGGAAGTTAAACATGCCTGGGGCAAAGAGAACAGCTTGCAGTAGAATCACACTTGTAAGAGCATGACTTTGTTTCATTGACACAGCAAACATTAGTATAGTTAGAATGACTCGTGTCTCCTATCCTTCAGCTCGGCTTCAAAAACTTCTTTTTTTTTAATGTTGTAAAAGCATTTATAACACAACACTTGCCAATTCAACATTACTCAAGTGTGTCATTTAGTAATTATCAATTACATTCATTATATTGTGCATTCATTATCCATAGTCAACAACAAATTTCCAATCCCTATAAGCGGAAACCTACTGCTTCCTAAGCAATGACTCTTCCTTTGCCCATCCTTCTCACCCTGGTGACTACTAATAAACTGGTCTCTGCATAGTTGCCTGTTCTTGTCATATCGTGTAGAGCGAGCCACTGCTGTCAAATTGATTCTGTCCCTTCGTGGTCGACTGATTTCATTCAGCATAATATTTTCAAGGTGAATCCACGTTGTGGCATGTATCAGGACTTCATTTCTATTTATAGCTGACTAATATTGCATTGCACGTTATGTACCACATTTTATTTATCCATTCATCCACTGATGGATGTTTCAGCTGCTTCCACCTTTTGGCTATTGTGAATAGCACTTCAGTGAATACGGATATACATGTATCTGTTTGCATCACAGCTTTCTTGTCTCGTAGGTATCTACCTACAAGTGCTTCATCACTTCTTAGGAGACAGCAGGATACTCTTCGGGATGTCCTAGGCCCTCCTGATTTTTTTTACATCACCAAAGCCAAAGCCACCAAAAGGCAATTACATATATGAACAAAGTTACAAAAACAAATATATAAATGTAATATACACTGCACGCACAGCTTTCACCATCTAACACCACGACTTCTATACAAATGAGAAAATAGAGGCCAGAGAAACTGTGTTAAGTGATGGCACTGTTATCATTTTCAGTCCTGTCAAGGCTTTAAGTTCATAAACCCTTTAAATCCGTCAACCAGATTTGACATCTTCATATTTCTATTCAATCTAGATTAGCTTCCATACCCTAAACTAAACTTTTTCGTCTGACTTTTCATCATAACTTCCTAGTAAAATCCCAACTCTAGATGAATCCAACTCAGCTTTTCTCTGTGCCTCTAATGGTACTGCATTTGGTTTTTGGTTTTGGTGGACTTGAGCAGGAAACCCTGGTGCATAGCGGTTAAGTGACACCTCTGCTAACCAAAAGGTCAACAGTTCAAATCTGCAGGTACTCTATAGAGTAGTTCTACTCTGACCTATCAGGCTGGAATTGACTCGATGGCAGTGGATTTTTGGCTTTAGTACTTGGACAGATGGTGCTGATGAAGAAGTCCCACAAAAGATTAGTTCCATGATACATTTAGTTGAATTCCATTTTAAATGAGTTCACAGTACCACTTAGAATCACTATTGCATGTCTCTGTTCAACTTTATTCCATTCCTTACAAAAATTTCTAACTTTCCCACTCCTTAATTTTCTAATCCTTTCTTTCCCTATCTTAGCGTGTGACTTTCTCTCTTACTTTAAAAGCAAAATTGAAGTTATCAGGTAGAAATTCCTTCATCTTCCAAATTCAAAACAGAACCTTCTCCATATCCTCTCCTTCCTCCATCTTGCTGCAAAAAAAAGAGGTAGATTTCTTACTAGAGGTAAAATTCCCCCACTTCTCTATTAGTTTGTCATACTGCTGGGGCTCGCAGAGTGCTGTGATGCTGAAAGCTATGCCACCGGTATTGACATACAAGCAGGGTCACCCATGGTGGACAGGTTTCAGCTAAGCCTCCAGACTAAGACAGACTAGGAAGCAGGACCTGGCACTTTACCTCTGAAAAGAATTAGCTGGTGGAAACCTTACGAATAGCAGTGGAACACTGTCAGATACAGTGCCAGAAGATAAGCCCCACAGGTTGGAAGGCACTCAAAAAACAACTCTGAAAAAGCTGTCTCCTCCAAGTACAGTTGACCTTAATGGAGCCAGCCAGCCAAGTGCCGTCGAGTCGGATCCGACTCATGGCGACCCTAATGGATGTGGATGGAATAAAGTTTTTGGGACATTTATTTGTTGATGTGGCACAACTCAAAATGAGAAGAAGTAGCTATAAACATCCATTAACAATCAAAAAGGAGAATGTACAAAGTATGAATCTAGGAAAATTGGAAATCATTAAAAATGAAATGCATGAACACTAACATCTGAGGCATTCATGAGCTGAAATGGACCGGTATTGGGTATTTTGAATTAGGTAGTCGTATGACCTACCATGTTGTAAACAAAAACTTGAAGAGGAATGGTGTTACATTCATCATCAAAAACAACATTTCAAGATCTCTCCTGAAGTACAATGCTGTTACTGATAGACTAATACCCATGCACCTACAAGAAAGGCCAGTTAATATGCCAGCCAGCCAAGTGCCGTCGAGTCGGATCCGACTGACTATTACTCAAATTCCCACACCAAGCACTAAGGCCAAAGATGAAGACACTAAAGATTTTTACCAACTTCTGCAGTCTGAAATTGATCAAACATGCAATCAAGGGGGGGTGGAGTCAAGATGGCGGACTAAGCCCACGTCACCTTATATCCCTCTGGAAACCAAGACCTGAACTGATAATCAAACGGAGCCTTCTGATCACCTAATCAGCCTCAGGACACGGCACAGGGCTGTTAATTGGGACTTCATACCACTGAGCGAAAAACCTCCTCTCTTTCGCTGACTCCCACTCCTGGCTAGCCCTGGCTCTCACGGACGGAAGGTAAAAGCACCATTTTGACTTTTTTTTTTCCTCTGTCTCGGCTGGCAGGCGGAGCTGGGTCTTGCCTGACGGCTGGACTCAGATGCGCTGCTGGGGGGACAGGCAGGCGAAATTCCCATATTCTGAGAGCCAGGTTCGGGACTCTATTAATCTAGACACTTTGAGCCTTTCGTTTTATATCTGCCTCAAAGGGATTTGTACAGAATTCTGCAGTCAGTGTGCGGGACACCATGTTGGTACCGAGATTTTAGCGGGACCTAATTCTTAGCCTGGGAGCCAGCTCCTGCAAACAGGACAGTGCTTCTCCAATAGAAAAGCAGTAATTAACCAAAGGCCACCTATGTTGGGGGCCCTGCAACAGAAGAAGAGGAATCACTACCTCTCGACACCTTTAGCCCCTCTATCTGCTGCCTGTGTGGAGGATGCCATCTTGGATACGGTAGCCGCATCTGGCCCTAATTCTTAGCTTGGGAGCCAGAGCCTGCCCACAAGAGAGCGCTTTTCTATCACAAAAGCAGTACTCGACGCAGTGTCACCTAAGGCTAGGCCCTGTCAGCAGAGGCCAACAGGGCAGTAGCATTGCTGTATTCTGAACTAGTTTGTTATCATCTGGGGTTGTATATAGTGGCGCTTACTTTGTCAGCTGAGAAGAGGGACCTCTACACCTGAAAACCTAACTGACTTGTGAACTGGTCAGATATCTTTGGCTTTACATTTGAAGACAGCCTAGAGAAATATTTGCAATCCATCCTCACAGTACCCCTTCCAGCCTCTACATACTCACATGGGACCCAAAAAGCAACAGACACTTGTGGCATACAAGAAATCACCCATGGCTTCAGAAGGCTCTCAAACAAAGCAACCAAGGAGTTTTCCAGATGAAGAAACTTTTATGAAAGCATCAGGAAGTGAATATAAAATGATTATATACAGAGCCCTTCTAGACCTTATACAAAATGCAACAGAACAAAATGAAAAATTAAGCAAGCTGTTCGATCTGATGGAACACCAGTACTCTGAAATGCAACAGATCAAGAACAAGATCAAAGACATAGAAACTTCAATGCAAAGCCAAGAAAACAGAATGGAACAAATAGAAAAAAGAATTTCTGACTTGGAAGACAGAGCTACTGATGCCAGCGTCTATGAGCAAACATGCAATCAAGATGCATTGATAATTACTGGTGATTGGAATGCAAAAGTTAGAATCACAGGGAAGATCTGTGGTTGGAAAATACAGCCTTGGTGATAGAAATGATGCCGGAGATTGCATGATAGAATTTTACAAAACCAAGCACTTCTTCATTTCAAATACCTTTTTCACCACCATAAACAGTGACTTATATATATGGATCTCACCAGATGGAATACACAAGAATCAAATTGACTGCGTCTGTGGAAAGGGACAATGTAAAATTTCAATATCAGCAGTCAGAAGAAAATCAGGTGCTGACTGCAACACAGACCATCAATTGCTGATATGCAAGTTTAAATTGAAACTGAAGAAAATTACAAGGCCATGAGAGTCCAACTATGACCTTGAATATATCTCACCTGAGTTTAGAGACCCTCAAGAACAGATGTGATACACTGAACACCAATGACCAAAGACGGGATCAGCAGCGAAATGTCATACTGACAAATGACCAAATTAGATGTCAGAAAAGACTCTGAAACTTAGCCTTGAACATCAATTAGCTAAAGAAACAGGAAGAATGGTGAAGTAAAAGAACTGAACAGATGATTTAAAAAGGAAAATCCAGAAGACAAAGTAAATTATTATAATGACATGTGGAAAGAACTGGAGATAGAAAACCAAAAGGGAAGAACATGTTCTTCATGTGTCAATCTGAAAGAACTGAAGAGAAAATTCAAGCCTGAAGTTGCAATAGTGAAGCTCTCTTCAGGGAAAAATAAAAACAGGAAGCATCAAAACAAGATGGAAGGAATATAAGAGTCATAACACCAGAAAGAACTGACTGACATTCAGCCATTTCAAGAGGTAGCATACAATCAGGAACTGATGGTACTAAAGGAAGAAGTTGAAGCTCTGTTGAAGGCTGATGGAATATCAGTTGAGATGTTTCAACAAAGAGAAGCAGTGCTGGAAGTACTCACTCATCTATGTCAAGAAATTTGGAAGACAGCTACCTGGTCAACAGACTGGAGAAGATCCATATTTATACCTATTCCCACGAAAGGCTATCCAGTGGAATGAAGAAATTATCAAACAATAGTATTACGATCCCATGCAAGCAAAATTTGCTAAATGTCATTCAAAAGCAACTGCAACAGTATATTGACAAGGAACTGCCAGAAATTCAAGCTGGATTCAGAAGAGGATGTCTTGTTAGTAGTACCTTGTCTGAAAGCAGAGAATACCTGAAAGATGTTTAGCTATGTTTTACTGACTATTGAAAGACATTTGACTGTGTGGATCATAACAAATTATGTATAACACTGAGGAGAATGGAAATTCCAGAACACTTAATTGTGCTGAAGAGAAATTTATACATGGATCAGGAGGCAATCATGTGAAAAGAACAAGGGGACACTGCATGGTTTAAAGTCAGGAAAAGTGTGCATCAAGGCTATGTCATTTCACCATACCTTTTCAATCTGTGTGCCTAGCAAATAATCTGAGAAGCTGGACTATATGAAGAAGAATGAGGCATTAGGATTGAAGGAAGTGTCATTAACAGCCTGCATTATGCAGAAGGCACCACTTTGCTTGCTGCAAGTGAAGAGGACTTGAAACACTAATGAAGAACAAAGATCACAGCCTTCAGTATGGATTGCACCTCAATATCAAGAAAACAAAAATCCTCACAACTGGACCAGTAAGCAACATTGTCATAAATGGAGAAAGGATTCGAGTTGTCAAGGATTTCATTTTTCTTGGTTCCACAGTCGATGCCCATGGAAGCAGCAATCAAGAAATTGAAAGATACTTTGCATTGGGAAAAAAGGACCTCTTTAAAGTATTGAAAAATAAAGATGTCACCTTGAAGACTAAGATGTTCCTGACTGACTATATTTTCAATTGCAACATATGCATGCAAAAGCTGGACAATGAATAAAGAAGACAGAAGAAGAATTGATACCTTTGAATTGTGGTGTTGGAGTAGAACATTGAATGTACCATGGACTGCCAAAAGAACTAACAGATCTGTTCTGGAAGAAGTAAAACCAGAGTGCTCCTTGGAAGCAAAGATGGGGAGACTGCGTCTTATATACTTTGGATATGTTGTTGGGAGGGACCAGTCTCTGGAGAAGGACATCATGTTTGGTAGAATGGAGGGTCAGCAAGACAGGAAGATCCTCGATGAGATGGACTGACGCAGTGGCCGCAACAACGGGCTTAAGCATAAAAACGATTGTGGGCATGGCGCCGGACCAAGCAATGTTTAATTCTGTTGTGCTTAGGGATGCTATGAGTTGGAACCAACTCAATGGCACCTAACAACATCAATAACAACAACAAAGTAAAACTCCCTAGTCTTTGAATTCCAGCTCTGTCCCCATTATTGGGACTCTTTCTCTTCGATGTTTTTCTTCTCTCTTATGCATTCAGCATCTGCCTTTTAGGTAGATACATTCCACTGGTATTTGAAGGTATTAATTTCTCCTCTAACTTAAAAATAAAAATTAGAGAAACTACCCAATACTTTCATGTTCCACATAGCCAAACTTCTAGAAAGATTGTCTACACTTGCTATTTCATCACGGTTGCCTCTCAGTCTTCATCACTCCATTACTTTCGGGCTTTTCCTTTTATCCTGACACCAATCCATCACACCCCTGAAACCGCTCTCATTAGAATCACCAATGACCTCTGTTACTGCAGCCAATTGCTATTTACTATCCTAGTCTTGATGATCACACAGCACCATTCACCTGTTTACCACTACCCTTCTTGAAACACTTTTGTCTGGGTTTTTCTAATATTAGTTCCCCCAGTTTTCGTTCTACCACTCTGGTCACTCTTTCTGTTTCATTTTCTAACTCATCCAGTATTTTTCCTAATATTAAATATTAGAGTTATGTGAAGTTTCTTGAAAAGTCCTCATCCCTGCTGTTTTCTCCCTGGGTAATTTTGTCCACACTGTAGCTTCCATTGCCATCTATATACCAACGACTTTCAGATGTATGTCTTCTACCCTAACTACTCCTCTGAGTTCTAGACCTGAGTTTTTCAGTTGTAATAGTTGTAGTAAGTTCCAGGAGACTGGCAAACACTTGGATGCATGAAAGACAGTCACTTACTCAGGTCTTGGGGCGTGGCAGGTGGGCCGTTAAGAAGTTTTAAAGGAAATGGTAGCTGCTACCTCATAGATACAGGGTATGTGTTTGCCAAGGGGAAGGCAGGGAGAATTTGAGTTTTTTCTCAGTGGAAATTGATGAAGCAAGTGCAGGGAGATGAGAAAACTTAGTGAAATCCAGGATCTACAAGGGGTTTGTTTTGGCTCAAGTGTAAAATGAAGGTGTGCCTGCCTTCAAAGCCATGTTAAAAGACTTTGGACTTAATCCTGAGGGTAACAAGCAGATACTGAATGATTTTTGACCATCAAGTTTATGTCTACTAGAGAGCTCAAAATTAATACATACACACATAAGGAGCCAAAGCCAACTGCCATCGAGTCAGATTCGAGTCATGGCGAATAAGGAAGATAACTTTAAATGAAAGTTTACAATGCAAGTCAATCTGTCACACAGAACTTGAACACGTATTACTATGTAATTCTAGTTGCTCTTTACACACTGTGGCAGCACACTCTCTTTTCTACCCTGTATTTCTTATGTCCATTTAACCGGCTCCTGTCCCTGTCTGCTTTCTCGTGTCACCTCTGGACAGGAGCTGCCTAATTACTCTCATGTATCTATTTAAAGCCAAGTAGTGCACTCTTCACCAGTATCTTTTTATGTCTTATAGTCTAGTCTGATCTTGGTCTGAAGAGCTGGCTTTGGGGACGGTTTCAGTTCTGGCCTAAGAGAGTCCAGGGTCCACGTCTTCCAGGGATGCTGCGGTCTCTCAGACCATTAGGTCTGGTCTATTTAATAGAGTTCTAGCTCTGCATATTCATTTTTCTCCTGCTACCTGAGGGACTCTTTGCTGCATTCCCTGCCAGGGCAGTCATTGATGGTGGCTAGGCACCTTCTAGTTCTTCTGGTCTCATGCTGATGAAGTCTCTGAGTTATGTAAATGAGTGAATGTAAACAGCTGCAAAAGGCTGGAATGCATGACATCAGACCCTCGCTTTGGGAAGAGCTTCCCAAAACCCTATTCAAATCAATGCCTGCTTTACTGCATGCATGTATGTTCTATTCACTAAATAAAAATGAGCTGCATGATGTCTAAGTAGAGTTGGAGCATCAGAGGTATCAGCTGTCATCCTCACCACAGTGTTTCCTGTGTGGCATTCTTCATTGGCACCAATCACCCACAGGCAATACAGACCTGTGGACTCAACAGGTTGGACTAGACTATAAGACATAAAATGACAGTGGCCAAGAGTGTGCTTCTTGGCTTAAGTAGATACATTATGCTCACTGGGCAGCTCTTCCTCTTGGAGAAGGATATGAGGAGAGATGACAGGGCAGAGAGGGACAGAAGCTGGTTGAATGGACATTGGAAACACAGGCTGGAAAGGAGGAGTGTGCAGATACAGGGTACAGAGAGCAGCCAGAGTTATATATAACAGAGTGTGTGCAAGGATTTCTAAGACAAATTGACTTTGACTGTAAATTTTCACATAAAGCACAATAAAATATTTTTTTCAAAAAACTTAAGTAATTTACTCAAGCTTTAAACTCTGTAGAACATTCTGTAGCTTAATAAAATTTAAATCAGGAAGTAAGGCCAAGATGGCAGACTACTCATACGTCTCGTTGAATCCCTCCAAGAACTGAAGCCTATAAAAGCAATTGAACAGAGCTGAGTAGACATTCTGGAAGCCCAGAATGGGTGGAAGGTTGTGAGATATGACTGGGTGATAAGAAGGAGAAAATCACATTTTTCAGAGTCAAGACAGCAGCACAAAGCTCCCTGCTTCTGCTGGTGCAGTGGCTGTAAGGTTTACAGGTACAGACACCATCTTTGTTAACTGGGAGACTGGGACTGGGCCCAGGACTACTGAGCCTGAGAGCCTGGCAGGGGCCACTGCCATGCTGAGCTGCAGCAGCTAAGTAGACAGCATCTCTCACAGTAGAGGGGCTGTACTTAAGACAGTCACATCTAGAGAACCCAGCAGCAGCTTGTGGCCAAGGGTACCAGTCCCCTTCCACCCTCTCTTCTCTGAGCTGCACCGTAGATTCTGCTGGTCCAGCACAGGAGAAGTGGCACAGGCAGGACACTAGTCAGCTGAGAGGTGGAGTTAGCCACACCTGAGGGCCTGGGCGAGGCTGGTTGCCATGCTGAGCAACAGCGCCTGACTGGACAGAGCTTCTCTCAGTAGAAAAGATGTTTCTAAGTCAATTGCACCTAGAGAAAACAGTGGTGCTGGTGGCTGAGTGTGGCAGTATCTTTACCCCTCACTTCTCTGAGCAATGTCATAGTGTTCTGCTGACAAAGCCCTTGCGAGACTCCACAAGAAGATTGCCATCTTTGTGAGCTAGGAGCCACGGCATGCCAGCCCTGAGGGCCTGAAAAGTACTGGCTGCCACTGGACAGCACCTCTCTCAGCAGAAAAGCAGTTCTCAAGAAAATCACATCTAGAGAATGAAGTAGTGGCTGCCAACTGAGTGTGGAAGCACCATTTCCCCCTCCTTTCACTGAGCCACACCATAGCATCTGCTAATGGTCCCCCAAGACACTCCACAAGTAGGTGGCCATCTTTGTCAGCCAGGAGACAGGGCCTGCTACCCCTAAGGGCCTAGCAGCTACTGGCTACCCCTGGAAAGTGCCTCTCTCAGCAGAAAATCAGCTTTTAAGATAACTGCATCTAGAGAATGCAGCAGTGGCTAGCAGCCGAGTGTGATGGCTCCCATCCACCCTCCTTTCTCTGAATTACACCATAGTGTCTGCTGTCATAACTCCAGGGTGTCAGCACAAGTAGGTCACCATCTTTGTCAGCCAAGAGGTGGGGCCTGCCACCCCTGAGGACTCAGCTGGGACCAGCCACCAAGCTGAGCATCACCACTGGTCTGGACAGCATTTCTCTCACTGGAGAAGCTGCACTTAAGGCAGCTGCACCCAGAGAGTGCAGTGGCAGATGGCAGCCAAGCCTAGCAGTGCCTTTACTCACTCCCTTCTTAAAGGTATGCCATAGCTTCTATTGGTGCAACTCTAGAGAAGCTGAACAGCTTTCTGATGGCATGAAGACAACAATTGATATCTAATCACTTAAAGAAGCACACCACCATGGCTCTGGAAAACTTCTTAAAGAAAGAATCAAAAAACATCCTGGATAAAGAAGCCTTCCTGAAGTTATCAGATGAGAATACAAAAGAATTATGAATAGAACCCTTATACATTTTAGGATGGAAATTAAGCAAAGTGCAGCAGAAAAAAATGAAAAATTAAGTAAGCTATATGAACAGCTAGAACATCAGTGATCTGAAATTTGGCAGATCAATAATAAAATTACAGAGTTAGACAATTGTCAAAACAGCAGGATTAAGGAAATGGAATGCAGAATTAGTGAGACTGAAGATAAAGTCACTGACACCAACATTTAAGAGGAGAAATCAGACAAAAGAATCAAGAAAAATGAAGAAGCATTAAGAATCATGTGAGATTCTATCGAGAGGAACAATCTATGTGTAACTGGAGCTCCAGAACAGGGAAGGATAGCAGAAAATACAGTGAGAATTGTTGAAGAGTTGCTGATGGAAAACTTCCATGGCGTCATGAAGAATTGAAAATAGCCATTCAAGATGCTCATCAAACTCCAAAAGTGCAGACATGAAAAGAAAGACACCAAGACATATTGTAATCAAGCTTAACAAAATGAAACATAAGGAGAGGCTCTTAAAGGCAGTTAGGCTTAAACAAAGCTAATGTACAAAGAGAAGTCTTGTAGAATGTCCCCCAACTTTTCAGCCAAAACCTTCTTGGCAAGAGGCAATGGGATGACACATACAAAACCTTGAAGGAAAAAACTTCTAACCAAAAATATGTATCTTGCAAAACTGTCTTTCAAACATGACGGTGAAATTAAGACAGTCTCAGAAAAAAACATAAGCATATAAACAATGCAATCACCAAACTAAAGTTACATGAAATACTGAAAGAAGTTCTTCAATTAGAAAATCAGTAACACCAGATGGATACCCAAGGACACAAAGAAGGACACAGCATCCAGAGTCTTAATTAGTCAGGGAAGTCACAAAGCTCAATCAAACATAAAATATTACAATTAGAGAAACACAGAGCTCAACATGCAAACTATGACATTACACCACAAAGAGGGATATATTACAGTATTCATAGCCCTTTCAGATGAAGAGGAAGTTAAGGAGATCTGAAAAGGTTCAACACTCGTTTAAACATAGAATATTATGGGGAACACATGGGTAGCTGTAAAGCAAGCTAACAATAAACTAAAAAAAAAGACCCAAATGTACTGTTGTCAAGATGATTCCAACTCATAACTACATTATAGGGCAGAGTTTCTAAGGCATGTCTATTGTACTTGAACTGCCAAGCTTTTGGTTAGTAGCCGTAGTACATATCCATTATGCCACTAGGGTTTCCAAGCTAATAATACTACATATCAAAAGAAGAAACATGATACAGAAGTCTCAACAGACACAAACCAGCACTGAAAAAGATGAAAAGAAAACTCATGAAGAAAGATTATCCAGAATAGAATATTAAATATATTATATATAAATATATTATAAATATATATAAATATAATATAATTTATATATATTATATATAATAATTATAATATATATAAATTTATATATATATAATAATTATTATAATATAATAATTATAATATAATTATATATATATTATATATTATATTATATATATTATATTATTATATAATATAATAATTATAATATAATATAATATATAAATATATAATTATATATTTATAATTTAAATTTATAATTATAAATATATAATAAAAATATTAAATATAAAGAAAATGTCAGCAACACAAAAATTAAAGCATCAAAATAACAAAACCAAATACATGTCTATTGATAATTACACTGAATGTAAATGGACCAAATGCTACAATAAAGAGAGAGTAACAAGCTGTATCAAAAACAATCCATCAATATGCTGCCTACAAGAAATGCACCTTAGATTCAAAGATAGGAACAAAGCCAAAATCAAAGGATGGAAAAACATATACCAAGCTAAAAACATGCAAAGAAGAGCAGGAATGGCAATGTTAATCTCAGATAAAATAGACTTTAAAGTAAAATCCACCATCGTGGAAAAAGATGGTCACTATTTATTGCTTAATGGTTCAATATACAAGGATATAACCATATTAAATATTTATGCACCTAATATCAGAGCATGTAAATACATCTAACAAATCCTTACAACACTGAAAAATGAGATAGATCACTCCACACTAAAACTAGGAGGTTTCAACACTCCACTTTCGGTAACGGACAGATCACCCAGTAAAAAAGCTCAATAAAGATACAGAACACCTTACTGCAACAATCAGCCAACTCAGCCTCATAGACATACACAAAACTTTTCACCCAACAACAGATAAGCACATCTTTACTGGGGCACATGGAACATTCTCCAGAATAGACTACATATTAGTCCATAAAGCAAGTCTTAACAAAATCCAGACCAGTGAATTATTCCAAAGTGTCTTCTTAGACCATAAAACCATAAAAGTTGAAATCAATAGCAGGAAACACATGGGTAGGAATTCAATCTCCTGAAACTGAACAACACCTTGCTCAAAAATTCATGGGTTATAAAAGAAAGCAGCCAAGCCAAGCCAAGTGCCATCGAGTAGGATCCGAAAGCAAGGATGCAATAAAGAAATTTACAGAATCAAATGAGAATGACGATACATCCCACCAGAACCTATGGGATACAGCCAAAGCAGTGCTCAGGGGTCAATTGATCCCTATCCATCTATACATCCAGAATGAAGAAAGGGCCTAAACCAAAGAATTAACCCTACAACTTGAACAAGTAGAAAGAGAACAACAAAAGAACCACTTGGGCACCAGAAGAAAACAGATAATAAAGATTAGAGCAGAACTAAATGAATTAGAGAATAGAAAAACAATTGAAAGAATTAACACAACCCAAAGCTGAGTTTTGAAAAGATCAACAAAATTGATAAACCATTGACTAAACTCACAAAAGAAGAACAAGAGAGGAAACAAATAACCTGAATAAGAAATGAAACAGGAGATATCACAACAGACCCAGCAAAAATTAAACGTATCATAATAGTATACTATGAAAGACTGTACTCTATCAGATTTGAAAACCTAGTGGAAACAGATGACTTTCTAGATTTATATCATGTAACACAATTAGCACAAAGAGAAGTAGAGAAACTTAATAAACCCATCACAAAAGACAAGATTGAAAAAGTAATCAAAAAACTACCAACTAAAAAAAATCCTAGACCAGATGCCTTTACTGGAGAATTCTGCCTAACTTTTAGAGAGGAATTAATTCCAATACTATTGAAGCTATTCCACAGCATAGAAAAAGACAGAACATTCCTAAATTGATTCATGAGGCCAGCATAACCCTGATATCAAAGCCAGGTAAAGACCCCAACAAAAAAAGAAAACTACAGACCAATATCACTCAGGAACCTAGATGCAAAAATCTTCAACAAAATAATTCAACAACATATCAAAGAAATGATTCATCATGACCCAGTAGGATTCACACCAGGGATGCAGATTTGGTTCAATATAAGAAAAACAATGAATGTGATAAACCAGATAAACAACACAAAGATGGGAATCACTTGATTCTATCCATTGATGCAGAAAAAGCATTTGACGAAGCCCAACACCTATTTGTGTTATAAACTTTCAGCAAAACAGGAACAGAAGAGAAATTCCTCAACTCAATAAGGGGCATCTGTGTAAAACCAACTACCAACATCATCCTGAATGGAGAGAGACTGAAAGAATTCCCCCTGAGAACAGGAACTAGACAAGGATGCTCACTGTCACCACTTCTAGTCAACATTGTGTTAGAGGTTCTGGCCAGAGTAATCAGACAAGACAGAGAAACAAAAGGCATCCACATCAGGAAAGAAGAAGTAACAGGACCCATATTTGCGGATGATACGATCACATACACAGAAAACCCTAAAGAATCCATAAACTACCGGAACTAATAGAAGAGTTCAGCATAGTATTAGGATATAAGACAAGCATAAGTAAATCAGTAGGATTCCTTTACACAGAGATTATCAAAGAGGAAATCACCAAATCAATACCATTTACAATAGCCCCCAAGAAGATGAAATACCTCAGAATAAATCTAACCAGAGAAGAGACCTATCCTATATCTATACAGAGAAAATTAAAAGACCCTAATGTAAGAAACCAAAAGAGAGATATCTACTTTGCTCATGGATAGGAAGACTCAACATTGTGAAAAAGTCATTTTACCCAAAGTGATCTACATATACAATGCAATCCCAATACAAATTCCTCTGCCATTTTTTAAGGAGGTGGAGAAACAAATTGCCAGCTTTTTTTTGAAAGGGGAGAAACCCCGGGTAAGTAAAGCACTACTGAAGAAGAGGAACACAGTGTGAAGCCTTACACTACTCAACCTTAGAACCTATCACACTGCCATGGTAGTCAAAACAGTCAAAACAGTACTGCTACAAAAACAGATATGTAGACCAATGGAACAGAACTGACAATCCAGAAATATCACCATCCTCCTATGAACAGCTGATATTCGACAAAGTCCTAAAGATTGTAAACTGGGGTAAAAACAATCTCCTTAACAAATAGTATTGGCAAAATTGGATACCCATCTGCAAAAAACCTGAAGCAAGACCCATGCCACACACCTTACACAAAAACTAACTCAAAATGGATAAAGACCTAAAATCAAACTTAAAACAATAAAAATTACGGAAGAAAATATAGGGGCAACAATGCAAATCATCATACATGGCTTAGAGAGACTGTAAAATTTTACCAGCAATGTACAAACAATAGAAGAGGAAACAGATAAATGGGAGCTACTAAAATTCAAACACTTATGCTCATCTGAAGACTTTATCAAGAGAGTTAAAGATTGCCTACAGAATGGGAAAAAGTATTTGGCAACTAGGTATCTGATCAATGTCTAATTTCCATACTCTACAAGGTATTGCAAAATATAAAGAAGACAAATAATCCACTTAAACAATGACAAAGGACATGGACAGACATTTCACCAAAGAAGACATTGATACAGCCAAAAGACACATAAAGACACACTCATCATCATTAGCTACTAGAGAGTTTCATCTCAAAACTACAATGAGAGGGGGTGGAGTCACGATGGCAGAATAAGCACTCATCTCCCTAAAGCCCTCTGGAACCCAAGACCTGAACTGATGATTAAACAGAGCCTTTTCATCACCTACTGAGGCCTAGAGTGTGGCATGGGCCTGTTAATTTGGACTTCATGCCACTGAACGGAAAACCTCCTCTCTTTAGCTGACTCCTGCTTCTGGCCAATCATTGCATTCACGGACCAAAGGTAACTCACCATTTTGACTTTTTTTCCCTCTGTCTCGGCTGGCCAGTGGAGCTGGGTCTTGACTAGCAGCTAGTCTCAGAAGCACTGCTGGTGGGATCAGTGGGTGAAATTGCCATATTTGGGGGGCCCAGCTGGGGACTCTGTGTGTCTTGCCACCTCTGGCTTCTCTTTCTGCCTCTGCCATGGTGTAGTTTGTACAGAGAAGCTAGACAGCAAGCTTGCGATGGATACCACCTTGAATAAGGAGGCCTAGGCTGGACCAAATTCTTAGCCTGAGAGGCAGTGCCTTCCTGCAGAAGAGTGCTTTTCCAGCAAAAAAGCAGTAGTTTACACAATATAGCCTATGGTTGGGGCCTGGGAAAAGAGACTGTGGACTCGGCATCTCGGCACCTCTGGCCACTCTTTCCACCTCTGCCATGGTGTAGTTTGTACGGAGGTGCCAGGTGGACAGCTTGTGCATGACACCATCTTGAGTATGGAAGCCTAAGTGAGACCTAATTCCTAGGCTCGGAGCCAGCACTAGCCCACAGGATAGCACTTTCCTGGCAGAAAAGCAGTATCTTACAAAGTGTCTCCTACAACTGGGGCTTGTCAGCAGAGGCCAACAGGGCAGTAGCCTTGCTGAATTTTGAACTAGTTCATAATATCTGGGATTGCATATAAAGGGGCTTACTTTGCCATTTGGGAAGAGGGCCCTGTACACCTGAAAACCTGACTGACCTGGGAAGTGGTCAGATACCTTTGACTTTTCATTTTAAGATGACTTAGAGAAACAACTGCAGTCCATCCTCACAGCATCTCTCGCAGCCTTTATTGACTCACATGAATCCCAAAAAGCAACAGACTTTGGAGAAAGTAGTAACCAGAAAATCATCCATGCTTCCAGAAGGCCCCCAAGGGAAACAACCAAAGAGCTTTCCAGAAGAAACTTTTCTGAAATTATCAGAAGGTACATACAAAAGGATTATAAAGAGAGCCCTCCTAGACCTTATGCAAAATACAGTGGAGCAAAACGAAAAATTAAGCAAGCTGTTCTGATGCAACACCAGTACTCTGAAATTCAACAGATCAAGAACAAAATCAAAGACATAGAAAATTCACTCCAAAGCCCAGAAAACAGAATGGAACAAATGGAAAAGAGACGTTCTGACTTGGAAGACAGAGCTTCCATGAGGAGAAATCAGAAAAAAATAAACAAGAAAAATGAAGAAGCATTAACAAGCATGTGGGAGTCTACTAAGAGGAACAACCTAGGATTAATTGGGGTGCCTGAACAGGGTGAGACACCTGAGAACACAAAGAGTATTGTTGCTAAGCTACTGACAGAGAACTTCCCAGAAATCATGAAGGAAGAGAATCTAGATATCCAAGATACATATCAAATGCCACTCAATGTAGATCTCAAAACAAAGACACCAAGACATAATCAAGCTTAACAAAACGAAACATAAGCAGAAACTTTTATAGGCAGCAAGACTCAAAGCAAAGCTGACATTCAAAGGGAAACCCTGTAGGCTTTGGTAGGATTTCTCAGCAGAAACAATGCTGACATGAAGACAGTGGCATGACATATTCAAAGCCTTCAAAGAGAAGAACTTCCAACCAAGAATCATATATACTGGAAAACTATCTTTCAAATATGGAAACGAAATTAAGACATTTGCACATATACAGAAACTGAGAGACTTTGTAAAAACCAAACCAAAGCTACAAGAAATACTGAAAGAATCTCTTGGCTTTGGTTTAGAAGAACAAAACCACTAACTCTGTACTGTAGAAGGACACATCATCCACGATCCTACTCAGGGAAGGCTCCAAACTCAATCAAAGCTATAACAGTGAAAGAAATAATCCAGTGATCATATCATGAAAACTATGATGTCATCATACTACACAGAGGGATTTACCACAGTTCTTACAGTTCTTTCAGATGGAGAGGAAATTGACAAGACTTGTAGTAATTAAAATTGGGTTTATACATAGTTTATTCAGCGGGATCATAGGGGCAGTCATAAAGCACAATAAAGATGCAGCATACCATATCAAGAAGTGTAATACAGGAGTCTCAACAACCACAAAACCAACCCTGAAAAAGGTGAAAAATCAACTCACAAAGAGTGTCCCAGAACAGATTAAGAACAGAGAAAACATCAACACAAAAGTAAATATATCACAGTGGCAGCACTGAACACATACCTGTCAATAATTACATTGAATGTGAATGGACTGAATGCTCCAATAAAGAGACACTGACTGACATCTTGGATCAACAGACATGATCCATCAATATGCTGCCTACAGGAAAATCACCTTAGACTTAAAGATAGGAAGAAATTGAAAATTAAAGGATGGAAGAATATACATGAAGCTAACCATGAACAATGAAGAGCAGATGTGGCCATTCTAATCTCAGATGAAATTGATTTTAATGTAAAATCCACCATCATGGACAAGTATGGACACTATTGCTGAAAAGTTCAATACACAAACAAGACTTAACAATATTAAATATTTATGCACCTAATATTAGAACACCTAAATACACTGAAGAAACATTGACTACACTCAAAAAGGAGATAGATCACTCCACAATAAGATGGGTAGACTTGAATGCTCCACTCTCATTACTGGACAGATCGTCTAGAAAAAAGCTCAGTAAAGACGCAGAAGACAATCTTGCCACAATTAACCAACTAGACCTCATCGACATATACAGAACTTTCTGTCCATCAGCTGACAACTACACCTTCTTCTCCAGTGCACATGGAACATTCTCCAGAATACACCATGTGTTAGGTCATAAAGCAATTCTCAATAAAATCCATACCACTGAATTAATGTAAAGCATCTTCTCAGATCATAAAGCCATAAAAATTGAAATCAATAGCAGAAAAAACATAGATAGGAAGTGGAACTCTTGGAAACTGAACAACATCTTGCTCAAAAAGCTGTGGGTTGTAGACGAAATCAAGGATGAAATAAAGAAATTAATGGATTCTAAGGAGAATGAGAACACTTCCTACCAGAACCTATGGGATACAGAGAAAGCAGTGCTCAGAGGTCAGTTTATCTCCATAAATGCACACATCTGGAAGGAAAAAAAGAATCCTAATCAAAGAACTAACCCTACAGCTTGAACAAGTAGAGAGAGAACAACAGAGGAACCCCTCAGTCACCGGAAGAAAACAGATTATAAAGATTAGAGCAGAACCGAATGAATTAGAGAATAGAAGAACAATTGAAAAGACCAAAAGCTGGTCTTTTGAAAAGATCAACAAAATCAACAAACCGTTGGCTAAACTTACTAAAGAAAAATGCGAAGGGAAACAAATAACCCAAATTAGAAATGAGAGGGGAGTGGTCAGAACAGATCCAACAGAAGTCAGAAATATCATAACAGAATACTGTGAAAGACTGTACTCTTATCAAATTTGTAAAGCTAGAGGAGATGGACAAATTCCTTGCTTCACATCACCTACAAAAATTATCACAAAGTGAAGCAGAACAACTTAAGAACCCCATCACAAAGGAAGAGATTGAAAAAGTCATCCCCAAACTACCAATGAACAGAAGCCCAGGCCCAGATGGCTTCACTGCAGTATTCTGCCAAGCTTTTAGAGTAGAGTTATCTCCAATACTACTGAGATGATTTCACAGTGTAGAAAGAGATGGAATACTCCCAAATTGATTCTATGAAGCCTGCATAACCCTGGTACCAAAGCCAGGGAAAGACCCAACAGAAAAGGAGAACTACAGACCGATATCAGTCATGAATCTAAATTCAAAAATCTTCAAAAATCATTCTTGCCAACAGAATACAACAGCATATCCAAAAAATAATCCATCATGACCAAGTTGAATTCATACCAGGGATGCAAGGCCGGTTCAACATCAGAAAAACAATTAGTGTGATCAACCACATAAATACCACAAAAGACAAGAATCATCTGATCTTGTCTATTGATGCAGAAAAGGTATTTGATAAAGTTAACACCTATTCATGCTAAAAACTGTCAGCAAAATAGGAAAAGACGGAAAATTCCTCAACGAAATAAGGGCCATTTATACAAAGCCAACTGCCTACATCATCCTCAATGGAGAGAGACTGAAGGAGTTTCCCTTGAGAACAGGGATTAGACAAGGATGCCCACTCTCACCTCTCTATTCAACACTGTACTAGCAGTTCTAGCCAGAGCAATCAGACAAGACCAAGAAATAAACGGCACTTGGCTTGGCTGCACTGGCAAAGAAGAAGTCAAAATCGTCCTGTTTGCAGATGATATGATTGTATATGCAGAGAATCCCAAAGAAACTATAAGGAAACTACTCAAACTGATAGAAGAGTTCAGCAAAGTCTCAGGATACAAGATAAGCATAAGTAAATTAGTAGGATTCCTTTATACCAACAACGAGATTATTAAGGAAGAAATCACCAAGTCAATACCATTTACTATAACCCCTAAGAAAATAAAGCACCTAGGAATAAATCTATCCAGAGAAATAACAGATCTTTACAAAGAGAACTATAAGCCCTTACTACAAGAAACTAAGAGAGACTCACATAAATGGAGAAACCTACCCTGCTCATGGGTAGGAAGACTTAACATTGTCAAAATGTCTATTTTACCCAAAGCAATCTACTTATAGAACGCAATCCCAATACAAGTTTCAGTGACATTTTTTAGTGAGATGGAGAAACAAATTACCAACTTTGTCTGGAAAGGGAAGAAGTCCCAGATAAGTAAAGCACTACTAAAGAAGAAGAGCACACTGGGAGGCCTCACATTACCCGACTTTAGAAACTATTACACTGCCACAGTAATCAAAACAGCCTAGTACTGGTACAAAAAGAGACAGACAGATCAATGGAACAGAACTGAGATCCCAGAGACGACACCATCTTCCTATGAACAGCTAATATTTGACAAAAGCCCTAAGGCATTAAATTGGGGTAAAAACAATCTTCAACAAATGGTGCTGGCAAAATTGTATATCCATGTGCAATAAATTGAAACAAGACCCATATCTTTCACCTTATGCAAAAACCAACTCAAAATGGATAAAAGACCTAAATATCAAATCTAAAACAATAACGCTCATCCAAGAAAAAGTAGAAACAACAATGGAAGTTTTAATACACAACATAGGCAGACATCAAAATCTGTCAAACAAATCACAAGCAACAGAAGAGAAAAAAGATAAATGGGATCCATTAAGAATCAAACACTTTCGTTCATCCAAAGACTTTATTAATAGAATTAAAAGACCACCTACAGAATGGGAAAAAAATATTTGGCAACTATACATCAGACTGATGCCTGATTTCTGTAATACATAAGGTACTACAAAATATCAATTAAAAAAAGATAAATCATCCAATTAACCGATGGGAAAAGGAAATGGACAGACACTTCTGTAAAGAGGAGATCCAGACAGCCAAAAAACACATGCAGACATGCTCACGACATTAGCTATTAAAGAAATTCAAATCAAAATGACAATGAGATACCATCTCACCCCAACAAGGTTGGCCATGATCCAAAAAACACAAAACAACAAATGCTGGAGAGGCTGTGGAGAAACTGGAACTCTTTACACTGTTGGTGGCATTGCAAAATGGTGCAAACTCTTTGGAAAGCAATCTGGCGCTCCCTTAAAAAATGGATGTAGATATATGATTTGACTCAGTAATTCTACTGCTTGGAATATATCTTACAGAATCAAGGCCATTCACACCAACTGATACATGCACACGAATGTTCATCACAGCACAGTCCACAATAGCTAAAAGACGGAATCAACCCAGATGCCCAACAACAGAGGAATGGGTAGATAAACTATGGTATATATACTCAATGGAACACTATGCAATGATAAAGAACAACAATGATTTCAGGAAACATCTCATAACCTGGTTTCAAGTGGAGGATATTACGTGGAGCAAAAGTAGTCAGTGCCAGAAGGACAAATATTGTAGGAGACCCCTACAATAAGAACTTAAAAACAGACTCATGAATAGAAGAAAAGACTTTGATGGCTGCAAGGGATGGGAGAACAGGAGGGTGAAGGGGGAATGGTTTGGACTGGATAGTTGTTGGAAATTCGGTTGGGTGAAATAGGTGACAGCACATAGTAAGAAGATCAATACTAACTGGACTTCAACACAACTTAAGTACTCCTCCTAACTTAACCCAATATTGCAAGGACAGAGTAGCTGAGGTGGGGGGGCCAGGACCGTGCTGTGAGGGGAAACCGAGACCAATTGACACCACATGCATTTTCCTAATGAGGACTCTCCACTCTCCACGGCGTCTGGGGTCTTTAAAGCTGCCAAGCTGCTACCTGAGGGTACAGCAAGTGGTCCCAACTCAGCAGGAAAGGATGGTCACCAAGGTCCATGACATGTGGGAAAGAGAACCCAGAAGACAGAGAGACCTACCTGAATGGGTGTCTACATGGACTTGTGACTGGAAAAATCAGATGGTGCCTAGTCACTACCGATGGTAGTGGCCACGATGGAGTTCACAAAGTTGAGTATCACTGCTAACACAAGAATAAATAAGGATGCACCCAGAGATCTCCACTAAAAGACCACAACTGAAGATCCAGGGGCTTCGGGGTTCCCCTGGAAACATGGCCCCTGGCCCTGATGCTGCCATTGTATATAAATCATAATGAAGTTCAACTTTTGGGACAGCTATGGATTGGAGTTGGCTACGTAGAGTGAGAATATTTTGTGGGCACTTTATGGTTCTGTGCATCTATAGAGTGTCATCCTGATGACCTCATGCTGGAGGAAGGGGAGTCGGTGGAAAGGAGGAGATAGGAGACTGTTGGGAGGATAAGATATGTATGGAGCAGAGAGGAAGAGTGTGCTGTCACCGCACAGCCAGAGCAGTGGAAGCTGCATATAGGTGAGCATGCAAATTTATATGGGAATGTACATTTTGATTCAACCATAATAAAAAAAATTTTTTAGAAACTACAGTGAAAGTCCATTCACCCCAATGAGGTTGGCAATAATCCAAAAAACACAAAAAAACAAGTGCTAGAGAGGCTGTGGAAAGACTGGAACTCTCCTTCATTGCCGGTGGGAGTGCAAGATGGTACAGCTTCTTTGGAAAGTAATTTGGAGGTTTCTTAAAAAGCTAGAAATAGAAATACTATATGATCCAGCAATCCAGCAGCTTGGAATATATCCTACGGAAATATGGGCCATCACATGAACAGATATGTGTGCATGAATGTTTATTGCAGCACAGTTCACAACAGCAAAAAGATGGAATCAACCTAAGTGCCTGTCATGGATTGAGTTGTGTCCTCCAAAAAGTACGTGTATCCATGTGCCTAAGCCATGATTCCTAGTATTTTGTGATTGTTCTCCATAATGTGATTGTCCGATGCTATATGTTAAAGATTAGGTTGGGACTGTAAATCCCTTCATGAGATCACTTCCCTGCTCCACTGAAAGGGAGTTTCCCTGGAGTGCGGCTTGCCCCACCCTCAATCCTTTCATCCTACAAGAGATGAAAGGAAAGGAAAGCAAGCAGAGAATTGGGAACCTCACACCATCAAGAAGGCGGCATCGGGAGAAGAGAGCATCCTTCAGACGTGAGGTGCCGAGATGCTCCCTGGACAAAGACTGATGCGATATCAGACTTTCCTCCAGAGCTGACAAGGGGGAAAGTCTTCCCCTGGAGTAGACATCCTGAATTTGGACCTGTAGTCTACCGGACTGTGTAAGAATAACCTTCCTTTGTTAAAGCCATCCACTCTGTGGTATTTCTGTTAGAGCAGTGCTAGCTGACTGAAACAGTGCCCATCAACAAATGCATGGATAAACTGACTATGGTATGTATGCTCAATGAAACACTACGCAATGGTAAAGAGCAATAATGATTTTAGGAAGCATCTCATTACCTAGTATCAACCAGAAGACATTATACCAAGTGAAATCAGTCAGCTGCAAAAGGACAAGTATTGTGTGAGGTCACTGTTATAAGCCTTTATGCACAGAAGAAAAGACTCTGATGGTTTCAGCGGTAGGGAGGGAGGGAGTGGGTTGTTCAAGATTAGATAGTCGATAAGAATTCATTTAGATGAAGGGTGTGACAGCACTCAGTAGAAGGCAGGTCAGCATAAATGGACTACACCATAAACTAAAAGGTTTTCTAAATTCAACTCAGCATTTCAAAGGATAGAGTAGCGGGGACAGGAGTATGGGGACCGTGTTTTCCTGGGACATCGAGGTAAGTTGGCATAACTATCCCTTTTTTAAGAGAGTCTTCTGCGCCCCATATCAGTGAATGGGCATCTGGAGTCTTAAAAGCCAGCAAGCTGCCATCTGAGGGACATCAGCTGGTCCCAATCCACATGGGACAAATGATGACTGAGAACATCAAAGACTCTAGGAAAAATAAGGCCAGGAGACAGAAGGACCCATATGATTGGGGGACTACCTCAGCCTGAGAGCACAAGAACCAGATGGTGCCCAGCCATCAACAAAGACAGCCTTGACAGGGGTCACAACATACAGTCCGTGACGTAACACAAGGAAGAGAGGTGTACAGATCAAGAACTGTACTGAAAGACTAGAATTGGTGGTCCAACAACCTGGACGGTCCCCTGAGAGCATAGCTCCTACACTTGCTGCTGCCCTGGACCTGAAACCAGTACTGAGGTCAACACTTCAGACTAAGAATGGACTGGGCTTGGGGACACAGAGTGAGCATGTGATGTGTGTACTTTATGGTTTTGTACATTTATAGCAAGCTGTCCTACTGGTTTCTTTCTAGAGGGGAGAGGAGAGGATGGAGAGGAGGGGACAGGTGTTTGTTAGGAGGATACTGGTAGTAAAGAGTGAAAAGGAGGAGTGTGCTGTCACAGGGTGGAGAGAGCAGATAGACTGTAGAGAAGCATGGATGCAAATTTGACTTGGACTGTATACTTTCACTTAATCATAATAAAAAAAATTAAATAAAAAAATTCTGGAATATCCCCTGTGACCTTGTCCTGATTTTGTATATTATTACACATTAAAAGAAGAAACTCGTCTGGACACATTCAAAGTGCATTGTTTAAAAGTGATGATCAGATTTAAGCAGAGCTTCAAACTGGTTCTTTTCAATTTAGTCGTGGCAGATGAAGCAAAAACTAAACTAAGACTCAAATTTTTTAAAATGCTGGTGAAGTGGAACAATAAGAGGAATGGAAAACATTACAGGTCAAAACCCTGCTAGAATCTTAATGTTTCTCTCAGAAAACAAAGACAGCGTGCATGTTGCATGCTGAACAAATCTCTTGACCAACAGAGCTGGAAAGAGCAGTACTCTGCTCCAAGAAGGCGGCAAACTGCACTGCCTTCAATGTTTGTCTTTCTCCACAGCCCTTGCAGTAATCCAGTCTCCCGGATAAGTCTCCTGAAAAGGCTCACTATGCCTCTTTTGAGTCTCTCATTTCAGGGCTTCAACCCATAATTTTTCCTGTTCTGCTTATCATTTTGCTTCACTCAAATTTTTAAAATTTTCATCTGTTCCAATTTCCCTTTGTTGACCATGACTAAGGTGTTTCAAACTCATTCCAAGCCCTGGATTTAAATGTTAACTGCATATTCTTTCAGAGGAAAAATAAACATCATATATATGCTACTTCGTTTCAGAGCAAAGAGTAATGAAAACTAGAACTTTTATTTTAATAACTCTATATGTAAAGCACCCTGGTGGTGCAGGAGTTAAACGCTGAGCTGCTAACAGAAAGGTCCATAGGTTGATGGTTCAGACCCACTGGCTCCTCCTTGAGGGAAAGATGTGGCAGCCAAGTTCCTTAAAGATTTACAGCCTTGGAAACTCGGCAGGGCAGTTCTAGTCTCTCGTATAAGGTTATCATGAGTCAGAATCAGCTGGACAGCAACAGGTTTAGTTTGTTTTTTTTTTAAGTATATATATGTACCATAATGAATTAGCAAATTAAATCACCATATATAGAGGATATGCATGTTCCACAAGCTAAATCAAAACATGCAAAGATTAATGAAATGATACATTTTAGAGAGGATCCATGGTTATTTCTGAGATGAAAAATCACTGCAAATTGGAGCGTTTTCCTTTACAGAAAAAAAAAAAACCAAACAACAGAGAATAATCTTAGAGAACCTCTTAACTTTAAAACACGGAGGTGCTTACCATTTCCAAAGGATCAGGCTTGCTTAGAAGTGATATCATTTTACAAGAAATAAAGGCTAATAAGAAAGCAATAAGAATTAAAAGTAATAGCCTTTTCTATACAGATTATCCAGCATCTATTAATCAGTTTCATACAAAAAAGCAATATTTCTCCAAATGAATCCTGTATCAAATTTTAAAAGCTAGTTTTGCCATGAATAAGATTCCCAAGCCACTAAGAAAAGATGAAGTAAAACAAATACCTATTCACAACAGATTACTATCACTCCCCCTCCAGCAATGTGAAAGCTCCACACTTACTAGAAGTAATTAATGTTATCCAGTTGTAGTGAAAGACTTCTGCAACACCACTGAAATCTGCTTCAATGAAAAGCTTCTTAGCTTCACAGATTTTAAATGACCTTAGTGGAACTGAAGCCTTTGTTTTATGTAGGAGGAGCTCTGCTCTCTCAACGAAATGTATCAACTGTCATGAGAAAATGTGCATTCAAAGCAGTCAGCATGCAAGATTGTATTTGTCAGAAGTTCAGAGGAAATTACAGAGTTCATCTGAGTGATTTTTGTTTGCCTTTTAATTAGTTCCTACCATGGCATTTTGTGTTATTGCCAAGTTTATGTTTCTTACCTCAGAGCATACTGTGTAGTTAAGATATCATTGTTGTCAGCCTCAAATACCTCTAAGTATGAAAAGAGTCATAGGTGGACTAGGAATCTGGAAATCTGGATTCTACTCTAAACTCTCCCTCCCATAATCAGCAGTTTACTTAACCTTGTTGGGCCTCAGTTTCAATATACTTACTGTGTGTGAACTCAGAAGCCATCTAGCCCAACTTTCTATGCCAAACAAAAATTACCTCTGCAATTTCTCTAAGAAATGGTTAATTTCTCCTATGCAAAATGAACAGCTAGAACTAGATGATGTCTAACGTTCTTCTGGTTTTTATAATCCTTGGTGTTATAATTAATATTTATTATGTGTCAGTAGATGCTTCTTTTCCCAATTAAAGTTTATCAATTCTGCTTTGTTACATATTGTGTTAGTTATCTAGTGCTACTTTAACAGAAACACCACAAATAGATGGCTTTAACAAAAAGAAATTTAGTTTCTCACAGTTTAGAAGGCTAGAAGTATGTGACTCTAGACGAAGGCTTTCTCTGCCAGCTCTGAAAGAATGTCCTTGTCTCCGGAGCTTCTGCTCCTGGGCAGTCTTCATGTGGCTTAGCATCTCTCTTCCACCATCTAGGCTTGCTAACTTGCTTTTAGTCTTTTTATAGCTCAAAAAAGACTGATTCAAAATATGCCCTACACTAATTCTGCCCCATTACCATAAAGAAGACAATCCATTCCCAACTGGGATTATAACCACAGGTAGAGGCTAGGATTTACAACACATATTTTTGGGGGGACATAATTCAATCCATAATACATATTCAGACAAAGATGTTATTTCTACCCAAACCAAAAAGATCAAAGCCATTGCCATTGAGTGGACTCCGACCTTATAGAATAGAGTAGAAATGCCCCCACAGAGTTTCCATGGAGTGTCTGGTGGATTCAAACTTCAGACTTTTCAGTTAGCAGCCATAGCTCTTAACCACTACACCACTAGAGTTTCCTACTTCTGTCCAGAAAAATTAAATAAAGAAATCCAGGCCGCCACCAAAGTGTACCTCATTCTCAAGTCTCCACAGAGTCTTTATCAGCCCTTGATTTATCTCTGTATTCAGGAAGCACACAAAGCCATAAGGAGCCAGAATACTCTGATGCCTTTCTAGAGTAGATGAGATGGTATCAGTGATTTGAAATGAGGCTGGATCCAATCCATGCACCATCTAATATTCCATTGGATAAATATTATCTCCTTTGATTTGAAGCCCAGGCTGACTCATAAATTCTTGCAAACTCCAAATACGCATTTTATATACGTGAGTAAAATGAGCCCTGATGGCACAATGGTTACGTGCATGGCTGCTAGCCAAAAAGTCAGTGGTTCGAACCTACCAGTGGGGGAGAAAGATGTGGTAGTCTATTTCTGTAAAGATTTCAACCTTGGAAACCCTATGGGGCAGTTGTACTCTGTCCTATAGCATTGACATGAGTCAGAATCATCTTGAGGGCAATGGGCATGTGAATAAACAAATAAATGCAAGGAGTCTAAATGAAGAGGGGCCCATATACACAGTCTTCTCTTGGTTAGTAACTATGCTAAGGTGTTTCATTCCAGTATATCTCCTCCGCCTTGCTAATCTGCATAGTTAGTAAGCAAAACCCCATTGCTGTTAAGCCAGTTCCAATGCACGGCAACCCTACAGCACAGGGTAGAACTGCTCCATAGAATTTCCAAGGAACACCTGGTGGATTTGAACTGCTGACTTTTTGGTTATCAGCAGTATCTCTTAACCACTAAACCACCAGGGTTTCCTGTGTGGTTAATGCTCCTCTGTAAACTGAAGTTAGGGAGCTGGGAAAAAACAGAATTGTTTGGGGAATTTGGCATATTATTTTCAATGTCAGCTGGTCTGGCTTTCTCACAATTATTTCTATAAAAAATTATAGGGCTTATGTGAGGAACTTATAATTGGAGTTTGCTGATATGACAATCAGAAAAAAAAATTCAAAATCTTTTTTCCTGTTCCTGATTTTGCAATTCCAATGAACTTATTTAGTTGTCATCTTCTATTTAAAAGAAAACCTTCCTATGCTGGTACTTGAAAATATTTCATTATACTATACCTTATCTTTGCCGTTTGTCTTGCTTAGTGATATTACATACCATGATATTGTTGTTGCTGTGTGCTATCAAGTAGATTCTGATCACAGTGACCCTATAGGACAGAGTAGAACTGTTCAAAGGGTTTCCTAGGTTGTAATCTTTATGGGAGCTGATTGCCAGGTCTTTTCTCTCATAGAGCCACTGGTGGGTTTGAACTGCTGATTTTTTGGTTAGCAGCCAAGAACCTAACCATTGTGCTACCAGGGAACCTTTACCATGATATTTAGAGAGATGGATTTAAGAGAAATAGTATCACAGACGCTACAAGGTTGTTATTTATAAGTGTTCAAACTATACATTCAGTTAATAAAATACAGTTAGAAATAGTAATACACTGGTCGCCATGAGTCGGATCCGACTCGACGGCATTTGGCTGGTTTGGCGTGCCTCCGTTGTTAAAGTTTATTGCTAGTTAAGATATTTCCTTCTACTTGAAAGTAGAAGTGAAAGCATAGTCTAATCTTTGCTTCTTATTTTGAAAAGAAAGACCCTAAAAAGACAATTCATTTTAATCTACCAAAAGTCCTATTTGATGGCTTTCTGATGATAAAAATATCCTTGGCCTTGGAAGTTAGCAATGATACCTGTATCCTCACACCTTAGCACTCATTAGTTTCTGCCCCAGATAAAAGACATGTTGCAAATTTTAAGAAAAAACAAAGGATTTGGGAGCAAATCTGACTGGTGTGGAAGAAGAGGGCTGAGTAAAATTAATTGGAATAGTCTGCCCCTAGACGGGAGTTGGATGGTCAGCACCAGAACTTAGTGAGTATAAACTGAAATTTGATCACGTCCAGGATCAGTTTCATCCAAGGGATGTGAAGGGAAGAGGTACATCAAAGCCTCAGGGTGGGAAAGTTCTTCAGGATCAAGTTATTCTCCTGAGAGAACTGGGTAAGATGATACAAATGATTCTGTAAGCAGTCAGCAGTCCCTGGAAAAGTACCTGCAAAACAAAACAAAGGGATTCGTCTGGGCCTCAATTTTAATACTGACACTGAGGAAGACTTGAGCTTCCAGATCCGAGCCAAAGCTTAATTAAACAGTCAGCGACAGATGGCAAAGTAAGAGACAAAATAAAGCCCAAGGATTACAAAGGTTCTCTGCAACCCAAACCCATTCCAGAGGCATAGCTCATACTTGACTATTTCCAAACTTCTGGCTGCTGATAGAGAATAGCTCTATCTGGGCCAGGGTCATACCAGAGCTGAGACAACCTCCTATGCTGAGACCATTACAGGTAGACAAGTACTGTCCTTCAGTCTCTAACAGGACCATATACACTATTTTTTTCCCATTATCTCCTAAGATTACTAAATAGATATTATTTGATTTTTACAAATGAATATAAGTCAAGCTTCAAAAGGCTGAGTGACTTTCCAAAAGTTAAAAATCTAGAAGGAAAAATTGCAGGTCACCTAACAAATAGCTTAATGCTTTCCCTGCAGAGTCACTCTATTCCTGGCATTGTTTTGTTAAAACAGTTGACTGGCAGTCACAACAGATATCAAAATCACGGTATCACTTACATTGTGTAATTCTTTAACTCCTCAGTATTCTGTTGACCACAGGAAATAGACATTCTTGAGCCAAGCCAAGTGCCCTCCAGTTGGATCCAACATTCTTGAACTGCTATTCAAATTAGGTAATCAGCAAATGTAGTTGTCGTCTCTAGAGACGACAAAACAGTAAAGCATATTAACCTATAGAGAGATCTATGTCAAGGAAATGACTCACACAGTTGTAGAGGCTGGAAAGATCCAAGTCTATGGGTCAGGATACAGACTTCTCCCGGTTCATGTAGTTACAGGGGATGGTGAACCCAAGATCAGTAGGTTAGAGAGTAGAGCTCTTGCTCACAGGCTGCAAAGATCGATTTTGACTCACAGGTAAGGCTACAGGTAAGCTGCTAGCTCAAATTCAGAGAACTGGAGGTCAGACAAACAGGAGCCAGCTGCAGAATCCAGGATGAGGAAAAGCCCAGAATGTTCACTTATATGTTGCTGAATGTTCACTTATATTTGCTGCAGGCCACATGCCGAAGGAAACTCCCTTTCAAATGATGGGCCACTACACAGGAGATTCTATCACGGCGGTGATCAAATTACATCAGACCTAATCATGGAAGAGATCACTTCATATGACTGTGAATTGTGGCCCAACCAAGCTGACATAAAATCTTAACCATGACGTGCCCCAGAGAGTTACATCCTCTGTAAGGTTAAAGAGCATTAAAAAGGCAAACAAAAGAAAAATAATCATTAATTATTTAGTTTATATGTATGCACACATGCACACACATCATTTTTAACAAACTTCACTGGATTGGGGAACAGTTTTTAACCATTTATGCAAGTACAAACATTTCAAGTTTCTGAAGGATTTTATTAAATCATAAAGCAACTTGAAAAGTGACTTGATGAAGTTGGCATCTTATACAGACAAACGGTATCCTAAAAAGAACATACTGAGAAACAGAAGACATCAAATTGCCTACTTTCCCTGACATTTAGGTTTAATTTTTCTGAAGCCAACTAATTTATGAACCATGAATTCCTCTCTAGGCTACCAGTTTCAACAGCAGGACATTAGAGCTTAGATCCTCAAAAAATCTACAGTGGTTGGGAAATAGGATTAGCAACATCATGTTCTAGCCCTCAGATGCCTGCTGGATGTTAAGACACACTAGAAGGATTTGAACACAGCCCCAGAGGTCAGCTGTGCCAGACTCTGTTTTCCCTTCACCCACATTCACTCAACAGTTAAGGAGCAACCATGTGCCAAGCACCATGCTAGATGCTAGAGATACAAGCCAGCCAGCCAAGCCAAGTGAATGCTGTCTCATGTAGCTCACACTCTGGTTCCAAACCAACCCATTGCCATTGAGTTGATTTTGACTCACAGCGACCCTACAAGACAAAGTAGATCTCTGTCATTGGGTTTCCAAGGAGCACCCTGGTGGATTCAAAAGGCTGACCTTTTGGTTAGAAGATGTAGCTCTTAATCACTAAGCACCAAGGTTCTCCATGTTCTGGTTAGATGGACAGAAACTGTGGAGTAACTACAGTACAGTGTAGTAAGTACAGCACATTGTGATAGAAGGAATCATTAGCAACAGCTAAAAGAATTCACAGAAGAGAACATCTAACTCTACCTGCATTGTGGGTAAAGGGGTGAGGATCTTCAGGTAGAGGTTGTTTGGGGTGGACACCCCTGCTCCTGATAATATCAGATTAATGTTCTTCATAACCCTTTTGTTACCAGATAGGCTATTTGTAACGTTTTAGAGTTTTCAGAAAGGTTATCAAGATGCAAATTATCTGATCAACTTGGAAGAGACTGCTGTTCCCCCAGTATCCATTCACCTATTCTTCCTTTTGGTAATAGAAACTCGTGAGTATCAGCTGTATACATGCTCTGCCAGCTAGAGATGATGTTCCCCACACTCTGTTGCACCTTGATGTGAAGATATGACAGAAATAACAGCAGCAAGCAGAAGTAATGTGTGCAAACTTGGTATCACAGTTTGAAAAGAAAATCACTGTCCTCCCCTTTATTTCCTCCCCCACTCCACCATCTGGCTGTAGCACACAGACCTGATGATGGGAGCCATCTTGGACCATGCAGACAAGGCCAACAAGGCCAACAAGATGGCAAAGCAGCAGAAGAGAAGGATCCTGGGCCTTGGATGAACTCATGCAGCAGTACTGTCTGCCTACCTGTGGTCTGTTTGGTGAGCCACCGTATTCTGAAGTCTCTTGATTACAATTATTTATTCCACATACTAATACCAAAAGAAATCTTCATTAAAGTGCCAAATGATATTACCTGAAGTGTTACTCTTCCCAAGAGTCTTTGCACATGGGATCCAAAAACCAAAGACTGCACGAAGTCCAAAGGGAAAATACACTAACAGTGTTTCAGACTCAGTGACAAGCCCTAGGTTTAGGGGTTTGGTTTTGTACTTCCCTCCCTTTAAGGCGCACTACTCTGTCATCCCTGTAAGTTCAACCCTCACTCGAAGCTTTCACATATCTCTCTCTTGCATTAGGATATTATTTCCTGAGTGGTAGGAACTGTGCATTATTGGCCTTGATAAATCCATTTCCTAGAATACAGCCAGCCAAGAATACAGCAGATGTTCAATAATGAATACTTCTAGTAAAAGTAACCAATACAACCAGGTTTCCTTCTTTGACTTGGTTAAAAAGAAAAATTCCTCCAGATGTAATTGTTATCTTAATAATGCAAACAACAGAATAATGATAAGGAATTAGAACAAGGTGATACTGTTGTTTAAACTGCATACTACGTTGTATGTTCAGTGAGCTACTCACATTATTTACTCCTCAAAATAATCCTATGATATAGCTACTAGTATTAATATTCCCACTTTACAGAAGAGAAAACCAAGACTCAGTGAGGTCAAATAACTTTCCAAAGGTCTTGGGAAGTGGCTGAAATGGGGATTTGAGCTCAGGGCCCCTCAATTTCAAAAGGCACATTCTCAGTTACAAGGTCGCCTGTCACAATGACTTCCAGAAATAGCCTGGCAAAGTATAAGCTAGCAAGGGGAAAAATTAGTCTAGGTTTAAGAATTAGTTATAGATTATAGAAACTAAACCTAAATTAAATGTTGTGAGTTTACAAGCCAATACAAATTACATCATGCTTCTAAGAAATTCGCTAATTTTCTGACCAACGAACATTTCGTCTTGAAGTCCATCCATGGCATGGGGAAAAGTCTTAACCCAGTCTGGGGACTGCTTGACACAATTACCTAAAAGCTTCGGGAAACTGCCCCGGAAAGGAAACAGAAGAAAAATCCTGCTATTTTGCATAAATGTTTCAGAGGACAATGGAAGAAAATATTTTAGACATGAACTAAACTGTACAAGATCAATTTGAATGTAGTAAATGATCTAATATGATGCATTTTATGAGCCAATTGTCTTTCTAAACTTTCTATTGTCAGAATATGCAAATATACACAAAAGTAGAAATATACAGTGAAATCCCATGTACCCATTACCTATAATCAACATTATCAAGAATTTTTTATTAGTTTATCATATCATGCCAACTCATTCACTTACTCTTTAAAATCCAAATATATCATGTAGATATAATCTTAAACTACTAAGGCTACAAATGCAAAAACTTAACGTAATACCTTCTTTACACATACAAGGAAAACAAGAGCCCTATAAAGAGAGACAGGATTCGATCAAGGTCGCTGAGTTATAAGAAGCCATTTCCACTGTATCTATAGCACACTACCATTTAGTATTAAATATTCTTTAATTTATTTAAATCCTTTGAAAATAATTCATGGAATATGGTAAAGTTCCTTAATCTATAAATATAATAAAACAGTCAGTTCTCTCGCATTACCAGATATGAATCTTTTCTATCTAAATGTTTTTCGAAGAATAGAAATTAAAAGACAACCCTTTTCCACTAATCTCTTTTGACATCTAGAATGTGTTATAAAACAAACAGCCCTTGAGTCCAAAGTGTTCAGAAAAACATTCATATAGGACTTTACTGTAATATCATGATCTGTCCTGGTCTGGCCCTTGATACTGCTGAGACAGAACAAACACATAACGAACTTATTAATGAGCTGTTCACAGGAAGCAAGAGTGTTCCCATGCATGTCCTTGGACTGAGTAATATTATAATTAGGAAGTTAACTCTTAGCTGGAAACTGGACATCTGGCAGAATATTCCTGAGAGCTGGTACACACAGTAATTTCAGGAAAAATAAAGCTGAACAATTCATATTAATTTTCTCAATAAAATATGGGTTTTAAAGTGCTTAAATGGATTACTGAACAGGATATCAAAACCATTTAATCTATGAATATCTTCATTTGATTTAGAAGAATACCACACATTTTAGGGGTATATTCATTAAACATTAACATTGGCTTTAAAGTGGTTATATGACCTGAAAAGAGACCAGCTGGGTTTTTTACACTAGTATTGAGATGTTCTTCTGATCTATTTTAGATTAGCAGCATAGCTTTGAAGAAATGTTTTATTTCTCTCTTCAGATTACCATAGTTCTATGCAAATAACATGTGCCTTCAGTACGTCTACCATCCACGCCCTCCCTCACCACAAGTTATTTTTATAAGCATCCTGTACAATATTTTTACAGCAGCGTATAAAAAAATTGGTATAGTGGTGCTTATGAAAACTCCTTGCAGGGGGCAGGTGCAGTTGGCAAACAAATGTAGAAAGCAGAAAGCACACTTTATTTGCATAAAAATACGGTGTGGCCTTCTCTCTCTAGGTTACTGCCATTTAGTGACTCATTCACTCATTAAGCCAGTCATTTATCCAACAGTTGCTGAGTTCTGTGTTATATAATTGGGGTACAGCAGTGAATGTTCTCCTTGAACTTACACACCAGTAATGATGATAGACCATTAACAAATAAACAGGTATTAATGCTTTGTTCTTAGGTACCTTCAAGGTGGTCTCTGACTCATGACACCATGTACAATGGAACAACAAGTTGCCTGGGCCCACAACATTCCTACAATTGCTAACAACTTGGACAGTTGTGCTCCATAGGGTTTTCACTGGCTAAGTTTGGAAGTAGACGGCCAGGCCTTTCTTCCTACTCTGTCTTAGTCTAGAAGCTTTGCTGAAACCTGTTCAATACATCAGCAAGACTGTTGATACATGCCATGAAGAGAAATAAAGCAAGATAAGAGACTAGATAGTGACTGGGGGAGTGAGGAAAAGGGGCTATTATAGAAAGGGTGAACAAGAAAGGTCTCTTTGAGGAATGACATGAATAAAGAGAAGGAGGAGCCATAAGGGTAAGTAACTGTTTTAGACAGATGGCATAGTGAATACAGTAGTCCTTAGGAGGGATTTTTACTGGAACAGAGCAAACTAATATCATATTTTAGTATAATGACTAACAGCACAAAATCTGGAGTCAGAGAGTTTGGGTATGAATGCTAGCTCCAGATTTTACTAGCTTTGTGACTCTTGGAAATGTAGTAAAAATCTCTGTGTCTCAGTTTTCTCATCTTTAGAATAGGGATGATACTTCACAGAGCTGCAGAGTTCCTGGTGTCACCAATGGTTACACACCCAGCTACTAACCAGAAAGGCTGTCTGTTCAAATCCACCCATAGGCACCTTGGAAGAAGGAACTGGAGATCTGCTTCTGAAAGGTCATACCCATTAAAAACTCGATGGAGCACAGTTCTACTCTAGACTCATGGGGTTATCACGAGTCTGGAGCGACTTCATGGCAACTGGTTTACTGAGAATTGAATGAGTTCATATGTATCAAATGCTAAAAAGCTTGGTGGTTCCAAACCAGCAGTGGCTGTGTGAGAGAAAGACGTGGCAGTCCGTTTCCATAGACATTTGCAGTCTTGGAAGCCCTATGGGGTCATTGTGAGTCAGAATCAACTCAATGTCAGTGGGTTTAAGGTTTATTTAGCAACTTGCAAGGGTCTTCCCCTTTCCAAATACCGAAGTAACAAATCCGGATACTGGCATAGCTCTTTTTATGACTAGCTCTGAAAGAAGTTTTATGAAGTACTGGAGCTGTGACTCTAAAGCCCTTAGTGCATTTCTTTCTTTGACCACTTCACTGAAAGTAGGATCAACTGCTCAGCTTCCCTGTAGTTCTCGTTCTGTGATAAGATTGTGGAAAAGTATCAAACATGCGATCACCCAGAGCCTCGCTTCTTGTCAATTCTTGATCTGTTGGTGGTGATTTTTTTGTGTATTGCTATCGGGTCGCTATGAGTCAGAATGGATTTGACAGCACTAGGTTTCGTTTTGGTTTTACTGCCACCTCACAGCAAGTGTTAGCAGGACTCTCGTTAGTGCTGGAGGCAGAATCATCATGCCTTTAAGTCTAGTCAGACTTTAAAACCAATTTAGAAAACACTTATGATTTTCTTTCTCCAGAGCCATTCTCAGTACCAAATGTTTTAGGCTGAGTTCTCTATAAAAGAGAAACCAGTTAAGGGTACACACACACACACACACACACACACACACACACACATTGAGAGAGAGAGAGAGAGAAGATTTATCTCAAAGAAATGGCTCATATGGTTATAGAAGCTGGCAAGTCCGAAGTCTGGGTCAGGTGTCAGGCTGGACATTTCTCCTAATTCATATAGCTGCAGGGCCTGACAAATCCAACATCATCACATAACAAAGCAGACCGCTGGCTCAAAGGCTGCAGAAGCTGATGAATCCCATGATCAGCAAGCAATATGGCAAGCTGCTGGCTAAAGTCTCAAGAAGTGGAGATCAGATGATGATGAGCTAGATGTGGGATTCAGAATAAGCAAACAAGCTTTGTCAGAACATCCAAATGCATACTCAACGTAGGCCACAACCCCAAGGAAATTTTCCTTACAACTGATTGCTCGTTACATCTGACTACATCATGGAGGATGATTATATTATTACATAACTGCCAAATTACATCCTTACATTCTCTGCAAAACAGCTGAGAATAATGGCCTAGCTAAGTTGAAAGAAAACCTTAACTATCACAATCACCAAGACAGGACAGCATGGAATCAAGAGCTACAGTGTTCAGGATGAATGCTAAAGGCACTGGGAAGGGAAGGAGAGAGAGTACATGCTACTCTCCTGAGTTGCTGATCATTGCATCAAAATACTTAAAAGAAATTTTCACCTGAATGTTTCACAAGCAAATCAAATTCAACAGGTCCAAATCAGAGTTCATCCTCTTCCTCCCTATGCCCATAACTGGTCCTTCTCCTGGGTCCCATATTTCAATGAATGACACCACACTATTTTAGGGTTCTGGCTCAAGAATTTTTTCTTCTCCCTTCCCCTCATCTACCACAACCAATCTAATACCATGTCCTGTCAATACTAGTTCCTAAATATCTCTGAAATATATTCACCTTTCTATTCCCACCATCACTGCCTTTATAAAGATTTGCCACTTTCCCCATGATGCTTCTGGACTGGGCTATCTGCCATCTTGCTTACCCTCCATCCATCGTTTCCCCACTTAGCAACCAACAAGATCAAAAAGCAAATTGCACTGGGTTAGGCTTCCAGTTATAGCACATTCAACTGCTCTTCAATTTCTACAAAGCAAGGTTTATGGTATACAAGTCACTTCATCATTTGTCCTCTGCTTATCTTCTTCACCTAAGATACTGTCACTGCTCAGTAAAGTCAAACTAAACACTTTCCATTTCCCCAAATAGTCTGTGATTTTATTATACTAAATTTCCTTTGGTCTGTAAGCTCCCTCAAATTGCAGGACAGTAAGCATGTTGGCAGAAGTACTTTCAATAACATAAGGAGACAATAATGAGATATTCTTCCTCATTTATTTCATTTTCCATTCAAGACTCCACTCAGACTTCACCCTCTTTCTGAAACCCATAGCTTGTGTTTCCACAGTCCCATTTGGAAAAGTGCTCTCTATCATAGCATTGAAAATACTATGTCACAAATATCTGTTTACCTCTCAATCTCTCTGTGAGCTTCTTGAGGGCTGTTGTTGTTAGGTGTCGTCGAGTCAGTTCCGACTCATAGCAAACCTATGAATAACACAACGAAACAACTGCTCGGTCTTGAGCCATGTTCACAATCATTTTTATGCTTAAGCCCATTGTTGCAGCCACTGTGTCAATCCATCTCATCGAGGGTCTTCCTCTTTTTCGCTGACCCTCCACTCTACCAAGCATGATGCTTCTCTCCAGAGACTGATCCTTCCTGACAACATGTCCAAAGTATGTAAGGCACAGTCTTGCAATCTTTGCGTCCAAGCAGCACTCTGGTTGTACTTCTTCCAGAACAGATCTGTTTGTTCTTTTGGCAGTCCATGATGCATTCAACATTCTTCTCTAACACCACGATTCAAAGGCATTAATTCTTCTTCTGCCTTCTTTGAGGGTAGGAGATACAAATTTTTGTCCATCTTTGAGTTCTTAGAGCCTAGCAGGCAATGTATATCTGATGAGTGGAGAGAAGATGTTAAGGGGAGAGGAAAAATATAAGGGAGAGAAAGGAGGGAAGGAAAAAAGGAGAAGAGGATGAGGGAAGGTGAGAGTTATTTGGGAAGACAAAACTTGAGATGATAGGCCCAGAAGCCATATTTTTTTCTTCAGGATAATGTAGCGTGGTGATGTATAAATTCAGGTTATCTGCTTTTCCTTTCATTTAAAGTATCAGTGATATTGCCTTTTGTATTACTCTAAGCTCTCAAACTGCCATTAAAAAAAAATGTCATCAAGTCAATTCGAACTCACAGTGACCCTATAGAACACAGTAGAACTACCCTCACAGAGTTTCCAAAGAGCAGCTTCTGGATTTGAACTGCTGACCTTTTGGTGAGCAGTTAATCTCTTAACCACAGACTGCCGTACTGCTTTATATTTATTTGCTCTGTCTGCCAACAACTTGATAACATAGATGGGATCTCTAATTCCAAACTATGTAGATATTGCTTACTATGGATAGCTTAGTAAATTATTCAGTAACTATAAACTTCTTTTTTTAATAAGCTTTGATGGGGTTTGTTGTGGCAAATATATGTCACATTAAATTTCTTAACTATTGTCTATGATACTTAATATGAACCAAATTCCCAACATAGCAATCGTTTGTTGGCATTTCTATGCATGGTAAATTGGTATATCTCTCTTCTCTTGCCTTATTCCAGAAGAATTCCAAAGGAACAAGAGCTCGCTAAGACCATAAGAAAAAATCTTCCATAGAGTACCTTTGCCATGGTGCCCTTCTTGCATCTGTGTTCTTTAAAGAACGTACTCTTCTAAATAATTTCTCCCTTTAATATGGCTATCATGCTTCTATAGACTAACAGAGTCTTAGCCTTAATAGACATGCACGCTCTTGTGACACCTCACCAGACAAATAACCATCAAAACAGAAGAAGATATAATGGCATGTGGTCTGACAATCAGGTTGTTCTAAGTTCTACATATCTCATTGCTGAATATCACAGCAGTCACTTAGAAGTACTCCCTTGGGAAGCTATGCCCCAATGCCAGTGCCTAGTCTACCCTTAAAAGCAATTTTGGAACTCTTTCTGGAACGGCCATTGTGCATGATACCACAGTGGCAAGTTCATGAACTTATTTGTAATAGTTGTCTGTGAGGGAGCTTTTAGCCAGTAAACAAATAACTGAATTGGAACACCCTTCCTACTCACCTGATCTGGCTCCAAATGACTTTTTTCTCTGCCAGAAGATAAAGGAAATATTGAAAGGAAGACATTTTGATGACATTTAGGACATCAAGGGTAATATGACAACAGCTCTGATAGCCATTCCAGAAAGAGTTCCAAAACTGCTTTGAAGGGTGATAAGCACTGGCATCTGTGCCTAGCTTCCAAAGAAGAGCACTTCGAAGGTGACTGTAATGATATGCAGCAATGAGGTATGCAACACTTTTTCTAGGATGAGTTCACAAACTTCATTGTCTATCCTCATATGTATTGTACAGAGATCTAGGTTGCAAGTTAAGGCACCTGAATTTGGGCTCTTATTTGATCACTGTGACCTTGAATACACATTTCATTTACTCAGGACCTCTGTTTCTTCAATAAGATGGCACAAATGGTTAAGCACTCAACTACTAGCTGAAAGTGATCCCTCAGAAGACAGGCCTGGCAATCTGCTTCTGAAACACCACAGCTTTGACAATCCTATGGTGCATGGCTCTGTTTTGCACACACAGGTACCACGAGCCAGAATAGACTCATGGTCAAACAACAGCAACAAGACAGATGACCTTCAAAATCATATCCACCTCTCAAAAATATGTAAAATTTAAATTTCCTTTACTACAAATACATTTATCTTATTCAAATTTGTTATGAATTTTAAGAAAATTAAGATTTACTTTTTCAAATGTGTGTGAGATCCAGCCACTCCTTGTGAATTGTCTGTATGAGCTCTATGGAAGAAGAGTGATGTAAGTCTAAAGAAAATGAACTTATAGGAAAATAACCTTTAATTTGGTGACCCCTAATACACTGGGTAAGAAAAGTATTCAAATTAACCCCACTTTCATTTTTTAAAACACTTAAAGTAGCAATTTGTGTGGGCTAGCTTAGCTTACATTACTTTCCCTCCTTCCAGAAAGAATGGGAAATGTTAATACTAGTGACCACCAATGAGATAAGAATTACTGAGAAAGTAAAGCAACATACTGAGCTTAGATCATCATGATATTGTGTTAGAAAATGAGGGAAGACTACTAGAAGCTATGATATATTATATACACATATGTACATATGTATGTACGTGTATATATAACTTAACCAATAAGTTTAAGTGGAAACCATGCTAGTGCACTTCAACAAGTGTAAGAGTAACATGATTCTGAAAGAAGTCATGTACCTAAATCTAATATCACAGAAATCCGGGTTGCTAGGACTTGCTGCTACACTCAAAACATCACAGATGATGAGATTCTGTCCTCTTCATTAACCTCTCTACAGAGGATTTCCCAAAACACCCCTTAGGAACTATTTCCAGTTTTTCATGACCAAGATTCCTCCTTTAGTCTAATCCAAATCTCCAACAAATGCCATTGCCATGGAGTCACTTCCAACTCATAGGGTTCTTATAGGACAGAATAGAATTGCCCCATAGGGTTTCCAAATCTCCCATGGCCATTCTTCTATTTAATAATCAAAAATAAAGAGAATATTCATTGCATCCCACTGATTCATACATTTTAAGACTACTTTCAAATTATCTCTCAGACTGCTTTTCCAGTTCAGTAAACAGTTTCCTTGATTATTTCCTATAGGCAGGGCTAAAATGGCAGAGTAGTTGGACAATTCTTGCGATCCCTCTAACAACAAAGACCAATAAAATACAAATGAATCAATTACATACAACATTCTAGGATTCCTAAGCACTAAAAGGCAAGTTTAGAAATCAGATTGAGGGATAGGAAAGGGAGAGTTTGTCTATCCAGAAGTACCCAGGACTGACCAAACCTGACTCAATGGGAATCAGCACCCCACAGGAAGATTTGTGGCAGTAAGCTTGGTGGGCAGAGCAGTGGGATTCAGAAAGCGTCTTCCACAGAAAAGAACAAACAGCAGAGAGCCCACTCATACCTCCAGAATCAGTAAAAAAAGGCATTTGATTATCAAAAGCTAAATGGCTTGCATCTAACCTACCATGCACAGATCTAAAATGTTCTTTTGAACTAAGATTTTCTCCTTTTTATCAGCACTTCCCCCTCCCTTTTGTGCACGGGGAGGGCTCCATATACTGATGCATCACCTGGGACACAAATGCTAAGTGTACCCTGAGCCATTCTCCTAGACTTGGAGAGGGAACAATTTAACAAGCAGGAGGGCAAAAAAATGCTGGCTCCCCTAAGCTGCGAATTCAGGCAGAAACTATTATTTTACCTAGGCTTGGGCATATGGGGACATGTCTTTCTTACTGATGCTCAGGGATGGCTGTCGACCACTGCCTTTCTCAACACATGCAGCTACCTACCTTTGCCTATATCAATCCCTCTGCCAATCTAGAACTGTAGGGGAGAGCCTGCACCACTCACTTGGTGACCAACTACCTGGGCACCTGAGCTGAATACTATAGGCAAAGTAAATGGATGCCAGGGTCACATGCCTAAGTGATAAGATGTCAGAGCCTCTAAGGCACCAATAATCAAACTAGCTCACACAACCAGCCTATTTTGGCACTTCAAAACAAAACAAATCAAGAAGCTAGAATTTACTCATGGCTCAGAGACAGCAGTTAATATCAAATCACTTGAAAAGGCAGACCACAATTGCTCCAGAAAATTCCCAAAAGAATCAAAAATTTTACAGATGAAGAGAACTTCATTGAACTATCAGGGGTAGAATACAAAATATAAATATTTAGAACTCTTTAAGAGATCAGGAAGGAGATGAGGCAAAATGCGGAACAGCACAATGACAAATTGAACAGGCTACAAGAAAGCACACAGAGGCAGAAAATAGAAATTCGTGAAATCGATAATAAAATAATAGAATTAAACAACTCAACAGAAAGTCAAAGGAGCAGAACTGAGGTAACAAGTCAGAATTAGTGAGACTGATACCAACATATCTGAGGAAACATCAGATAAAAGAATTTGAAAAATGATGAAACACTAAGAATTATGTGGGACTCTACTCAGAGGTATAATCTACCAGTGTCCAAAGTACCAGAATAGCGGAGGATAACCAAAAATACAGAGAGCACTACTGAAGATTTGTTGACAAAAACTTCTCTAGCACTGTGAAAGACAAGAAAATATCTATCCAAGATGTTCATCAAACTCCACACAAAGTAGACCCCAAAAGACAGACAGCAAGACACATTATAACTAAATGTGTCAAACTAAAGACAAGGAGAGAATTTTAAAAGCAGCCAAGGGTAAACAAAAAAGGTCATCTTCAAAGATGAGTCAATAAGCTTGGACTACTTGGCAGAAATCACGCAGGCAAAAAGGCAATTGGATGACATAAACATTTTTCTCAGAGGCTACTCTAACATGCTGTAACCTGTCTTTTCCTTCTCTAGGTAAATGCCTTGCTACAGAAGTTCTACCAGGGTTTAAGTTGCTCTTTCTGTGTGCTCTTTCTGTGTTTTGCATCCTAACCTCGGGATTCAGAATTTTGATGGAGTTTACAGAATCTGCTCTTGTCCCTAAATTTTTATTTCCTAGAATCATAGTTAGCAATTGTTTTAGTCAGGTAGTGCTGCTGTAACAGAAACACCACAGAGTGGATTGCTTTAACTAAGGGAAGTTTATTCTTACACAGTCCAGTAGACTACAAGTCCAAATTCAGAATGTCCACTCCAGGGTAAGGCTTTCCCCCTCATCGGCTCTGGAGGAAAGTCTAGTATTTCATCAGTCTTTGTCCAGGGAGCATCTTGAAGCAGGAACCTCACGCCTGAAGGACATCCTCTTCTCCCAGTGCTGCTTGCTTGATGGTGTGAGGTTCCCAATTCTCTGCTTGCTTCCCTTTCCTTTTGTCCCTTGCAGGATGAAAGGATTAAGGGTGGAGCAAGCCATACACCAGGGAAACTCCCTTTACACTGGAGCAAGGAGGTGATCTTATAAAGGGATTTACAGTCCCACACTAATCCTTTAACATGCAGGATAGGAAAATCGCAAAATGGAGGACAATCATAAAACACAGGGAAACATGGCCCAACCACATGGCTACACATATTTTTGGGGGGACACAATTCAATCCATGACAGCAATATTGCTCAGATTTTTCAAAATAACAGCTTGCATTACCATAAGTTGAAAATATACAAATTGAAAAGTCTTTACTTGAACAAAAGGAAATAATGTCAGTGCAGCTTTAGCTTTCTGGTATCCTTCCTGTTTAGAGGCCAAGAAGTTATTAAAGAGCTATTTCTCAGGAGACAAGTGTTTAGACTCTTGGGAGGAAGCCAAAAAACTAAAATAACAATGTGGTTCTTGGCTTCCCAAATCTATGTCATCAGCAAAATATTTTGGCTGAATACTAGACAGTGGTCTTTATCCCGGACCATTTCAGTTTGTGAAATTAAATTCTTTTGGTAGATTACACAGTGCATCCCAATGTGCATTTTTATAGTCTAATTGTTTTATGTCATATATTTGAAATGTGAACTGTTGGAATTTATGAAGATATTGCCAGTGTAAAATTTGTCTTCCTATATATTACATGATAGCATGAAAATGAATGTTTTTCTGAGGCTTCTGGCTTCCATCCCTGAATCAGAAAAAGGAATGGTGCTGTCTGAACTTAACCTTGATGTGACTTACAATGGTATCCAACTCTGCACACAGGCAGAATAGGCATCTTCTTTGTAAGGAGACTCAAGGGGCCCTCGAAGAAGAGTAGGCTTCAGGACTTGACTTACTCCTTTCAGTTTTCAAACATTTCCTCAGTAAGACTTACGCTGTGACCACCCTGTTTAAAATTACAATCTGTCCCGCTCTCCCTGATGGTGCCGGATTCCCCTATGACTCTTTTTGTTGTTGTTTATTTCTTAAACATGAATTACTTTCAGCACACATATAAATTATTTATTATGTTTGTTGTTTATTGTCTTAATCTTTCCTCTAGACTGTACACTCTGCATCGCAGGTATTTTTGTCTATTTTACTCCTTGATTAAACCCAGATACCTGAAACAGAGCATGACACATATTAATAACTTAATAAATATGTTCTAAACTGATGAATAAGTTGAACAGCCCCTATGATGTGACATAGAAGAGAAGCAACAATCATCAGTTAAATCACTGAGAATAGAAATAGCAAGAATTATTCATTCAATTACAAATTATTATTGGATGCTGCTTTGATTTTATTTCAGAACATATTCAGTGCTTACAAGTTTCACTTCATCATTTATATAGATATGTCTAGTCATAGATGCAAACACGCATGCATTATTTATAAACATCAAGACAACTACAGGCACATATGCAAGAACAAAAAGGGTTTTATAAAAGATGATACTAGCAAAAGGAAAATGACAAGTAAAGCTGAGACAGCCTCAGGCTGGTTTGTGAGAAAAGGAAAAGGAGGATGAGCGTGCATGTCAGAGCATAAGAAGGAAATATCTCACCTAGGTCCCTCACAAACGCTAACTTTGATCAGGTAAGATAGGCCAGCTCACTGCAATATAGAGCTAAGTTTTTTTTATTCTTGTTTCTGGGACCTTCACCCAAACAACCTAGGCAAGCTATGAGATTCTAATATCCACCTTCTTTCTCCCATGACACCACCTACTTCCAGTTTCCTGAAACTGCTATTAAGTCTGTTTCCTGCTGCTCAACAAAACAGAGGTATGAAGTTACCTTAGTTAACAAAACAAATGAAATATTACATCTATCTTCTCATGTGACTACAAACAATCACATCCTCAGACATTGAGTTACATTTGTGTCCCTTCAGGGCTTTCCATTTGTGTTTCTTTTCTCTAAATGAATTCTTTTCATGTAGAACCGACTGACTCAAGAACAAAGAGAACACTGACCACCACTTGAACTACAGGGGATATTTGGAAATGATAAGCAATGTTTACATCGCACACCATTCCCAAAAATCTGTGACATTTACATAATGATCATTGAAATAATCCATTTGTTTGAACAAATAGAGACCAGTTTCAGCATTCCAAAGACTGAACACACCAAAGTCATTTATTTCTGCTAAATCATGTATTTATTATGAAATTTCCTTTTCTGAGTTTTTCATGATACTAACCTTCCAAAGTAGTTTATATTTAAAGAATAGTATGAACACAACAGAACTGTGCATGACTTTACAACTTATATGTATTTTTTCAGGTGAGTTTCATAAGAAACTATTGGGCTAGGTAGAACAGCAAGTATAAATCTCATTTTCTAGGTAAGGAAACTCAAAGCACATTTTTCAAGGTCATGTGAACAAAAAGCATCCATTTAGTAATGAAAGTATGCTCAAACCACCTTACTCGTTGCTACTTTTTAAATGCTGGTTATGTGTTTGTGTTTCCATTCAGAAAATAGTAATTCAGCAGCTACCACTACAAAACCAAGAGCTACATACTCGAGATACAAATATGAATAAAACACGGACCCTTTCCCCTCAAGGAAATCAGTGTCTAGTACAGAAAGCAGACATGGAAGCAAATGTTACCTATACAGTAAGATAAGGGGCTCTGTTAAGACAGTGGTCTCCAAAAGTTTTAGATGATATGCTTTGTTGTATGTTTCCTTTTCTACAAAATGTATCCTCAGTAGAAGCACATTTATTTATAAGTTATGTACATGCAGTGTCATAACTAGTATTTTTAGATACACATATTTAGGGTGAAGTTTACTATCATTATAGTGGATGTAAATTCTTCATTCAACATCTTGTTAACTTTGAACTTTAATGAAAAGAAGAAATAGAAACTTCATTGCTGTCAAGTCAATTCTGACCAAAGTGACCCTATAGGGCAGAGTAGAACTTCCCCATAGGATTTGCAAGAAGCAGCTGATAGAATCAAACTGCTGACCTTTTGGCTAGCAGCTGTAGCACTTAACCGCTGTGCCAGAAAGGCTCCTATTTGAACTTGTAGGCCAACATTTTATCTGTTCTGATTAGATCACCTAGGTTTGGGGGTTTGTATTTGCTTTGCATTTAACCTAATAATATGGCTGACAAAGAATGCTGGCAATTTCTTCCTCACTCACACTTACATTAACAGATAGTATCTTCAATATTATTGCAGGAATCTTTCATAACAATTTTATGTTGAATAGGAAACCCTGGTGGTGTGATTGCTAGGGCTGCTACCAGAAGGTCAGCAGTTCAAATCCACCAGGTGCTCCTTGGAAACTGTGAGGCAGTTCCATTCTGCCTATAGAGTCTCTATGAGTTGGAATCAACTTGGTGGCAGTGGGTTTGGGGAGTTCTAACCCACCAGCCACTCTGTTCAGAAGGTTCACTATGAGTCAGTAAACATAATTGAGAACATGTAAACTATAATATCTTGCAATGTGGAGAAAGTAAACTCATAAATGAGTGTGTCCCTGTCTACTGCTCCATGCTTTTTCTCCAGGGTAACTTGTAAATATTATACAGCAAGGCATGTGATTCCCTGTTAGAAAACAGTGTAAGTGAAGGTACAATTGTGAAACACAGATTTATTGTATAAAGAAGCATTCTTATATTTTACCGACAATGCAATGGTCTATCTTAAACAACCCCTAGAACGGAGCTTATCTAATTTTGGATACCACTGCACAAGCCCTCACATTTTTGAAAGATTTTCCAAAATAAAAAGATAACGGTTAAAAAAAAAAAAAGGCCCATTGCTTTTGATCTTTAACCAGAAAATGGTCTAGCTGTGAGTTCTCAGATTTAACCCCTAGGCTGTCTAGGTGAGTTTTTAATACACTTAATTTTTAATTTTAAAAGATCACTTAAGAAGAAAGAGTGTGAGAAATCCTGGCAGCGTAGTGGTTAAGAGCCATGGCTGCTAACCAAAAGGTTGACAGTTCGAATCTCCCAGGTGCTCTTTGGAAACTCCATTAATTGTCTAAGACCACACACTTCATGTGTGATAACATCAGTGAGCAATGTGGTCAATTCAAAGTGGTTATACTTTGCTCTGAATCATATTACATCTCAAGGTTACAAATCCAAACAATTAAAAAAGAAGAAAACTTTCAAGACAATTTCCAAAATTAGATCTGTAAGCTAATCTTTGTCATTTCTCTAAAAACTATTCAGTTTTTCCACGGCTGAGAACAACAAACATGGCATATTGAATCAAAATCTTAAAGGAAGCATGATGTATTAGACTTTTGAAGTCATACAAGCTTGAATTTGAATCCTGGTTCAGATATTTAGGAGTTGTGTGGCCTTTGGCAAGTGGTTTAGAACTTTGAACCTCTGTTTTCTCATAATTAAATAGCAGTAATATTTACTACTTCATCCAAATTTTTATGAGTAAAACATTACAGTACTTTTATGCAAATAACAATTTGTTCTGCATTTGTTTGCCAGTTACATCCTCCTCCCAGGAGGCATTTTTGTACGTTAATTTTTTTTCTTTTATTTACAGCTACATGTGAGAGAACATGGGCATAGTGTCCTTATGGAAATACCTTGTTGGGGGGGAGGGAACAGAGCTGGCAAAGAAAAGTAGAATGTGTGTGCTATTTGCATAAAAATATAATCTTTATCATAGTGCACAGCATTCTGTTGGTGTTCAATATCTGAATATCATTTATCACTTAAAATAAATAAAATTATTTGCCAGCAGGAAAATCTGGCAGCCTAGCTTTCCATAATAATTACATTTTCTGGGAGAACTTCCACGAATAGGCTAGTGTTACTGGCCCATTCATTCAACATAGCTGAACGCTACGCTGTGTGTTGTCGGGGATACAGTGCTCTCAAGGAATGTGGCGATGCAGACTAAACTGCTGTAACAGATAAAGCAAACATGTAATGCTTCAATCAACCAACTATCCTGTGGCTGTTAAACTGATTCAGAATCATGGTGACCGCATGAGTGCAGTGTAGAACTCTCCTCCATAGCAGTTTCAAGGGTGTGACACTTCTGAAACAGATCATCAGGCCTTTATTCTGAAGCTGCTCTATTAGAGAGAATTGTTCATCTTTTTCTAGTGTTGTCTTGTTATCTAATGCTACTATAACAAAAATACCAAAATTTGATGGCTTTAACAAAGTGAAATTTATTCTCTGACAGTTTAGGGGGTTAAAAGTTCAAATTCAGAGTGACAGTTCTGGGGGACTGTTCTCTCTGTCAGCTCTCCAGGAGAGGTCCTTGGCATCAATCTCGTGGTTCTAGAAGTTTCTCAGAGCAGGCAATCTGCATCCAAAGGCCGTATTTTGCTCCTGATTTTTTTGCTTAGTGGTAATAAGGTCCCCCTCCTCTCTGCTGTACTCTCCCTTTTATATCTCAAAAGAGACTGACTCAAGATACAACCTAATCCTGTAGACAGGTGTCCTGCTTCATTAATATAAATGCCTCATTGCCATCCTAAAGGTTAGAATTTACAGCACACAGGGTAATTATATCAGATCACAAAATGGAGGACAACTACACAATACTGGGAATCACGATCTAGCCAAGTTGATACACATTTGCGGGAGACACAATTCAGTCCATGACAGTAGTCAAGTGCTCAACCACGTGTACCGTCCATGATCTCCTGCCTCAGAAACAACAGAGGGTTAATTCTTCTTCAGGTACCAATCCAGGGTGGGTATTCTGATCAGCAGATCACCTTTCTAGTACTTTACCACAGAACCTCCACACATACTCCTCTAGTTTTTGTATGAGGACAAAAGCAACCTCGTGGGAAGAGTTTTGTGGTAAAGTCGTGGAAGTGGCATATGTGACTTCTGATTTCACTCTATTGGCCAGAATGTAGATGGCTTACACTAACTGCAAGAGAGGCTGGAAACATTATCTACAGTAACTGGTCTGCAGTTATTTTTGGAAAAGAGACATACAAGATTTAGACAACAACTGACATATGCGTAAGGAACCAGAGTTTTACATGAAGCTTAGAGTGGTTTCAATAGGACAGCAGATGATACAGGAGAGGGCACTTATGCTCAAATGTTCCAATTAATTACAGGTTCATCTGTTCTTTTCCAAAGGAACTTTAGAAGAACTGTGCACTAAAACAGACAATTCCTTCATAACCCGGCAAGATTTATGTTTTATTTCTCTCTCTCTCTTTTTTTTAACAGTTCATGTTTAACATCAGGGTGGCCTTGAAAATAACTCATTCTTTAAGTATTCTATCTCTCCTCCCACATTTCCCAAAGCCATTTTCATTGTCTCATATGAATTTCCTCAAAGCAATAAAACTCAAGTATCTGCTCTGCAAATACATTCTGTTCCCCTGAAAGATGGGCTCTGGAGAAAAGTTAATCCAAATGGAACACACACAGACACACTTACTAAGAGTCAGTTACCATGTGACTATAAAAGTTTCTTTTCAAGCCTGTGTTATAGATCTGATAATCGTATGTCACTGACTATCAAATAATCAAGCAATGAGCTATAAACCAGTTGACCATAGATATAAAAAGATTTTCCTGAAATAGGGATAAACTGTCTTTTCCTGAATGCAGTGGTCAGGCAACGTCCCCAACAATAGGTTTCTATGTTGTTTCTTGTTTGCATAGATGGGAAGAGTCTTCATTCCTCTGACATTGAGATTATAATGCTCAGTCAACTTTGAAAACAGTCCCCATGTTTGTTTGTATACTTTTAACTATTTCCCTTAACGCCCTCCTCCAAACACACACACCCACACACACACACACACACACACACACACACACACACACACACCACTTTACTTTGGATATCGTGGTTTGAGTACTAGTATCTTTTTAGAATTGAATGTGTACAAAGCTTAATGAGACTGGAGTAGCTGGCAAGAGTGACGTCAGAGAGGGAAACCTACGAAACCGAGAAGCACAGAAATAGTGACATAAAGAATACCCTTATCCAAACGGTGAAGAACTCCATTAGGCCATTAAGGAGGTCTTCCTTTGGGGCCAGATAATATTCTAGGGTGTAATTGCCTTTTAGCAAACTGCAAATGCCCGTGAGAAAGAGAACATTCTCAGACGTGTCCTTCAGTGTTTTAGAAAAAATAGCAGATGAGAGAGCAAAGCAGCAGAGCTCTGTAGGAAGGTAAATGAGGCTAAGCATAAAGGAAAGGGAAAAGTACAAGTAGTCTGGCAAGAGGTGAGGAGAGAGGCTGAACAAGGAGATGGGAAGGCATCAAAGACAATGTTTGTCTTTGTCAAAAATCTGATTGTGTCCATCCCTAGGTCTTGATTCCCTTGTTTTTGTTTTCCTGAAACTTTCCCATGCTGTTTTGTACCTCATTTCCAATCACACTTCTTAACTCCTAAACAAGATAAGGTTGACCCAACAGACAGGAAGACAGAGTGGGAAATTTCTGGGTACAAATGGAAGAAGCAACCAAGGATAGAAAGCCAAGTTATAATAAAGAGAACTGTGAGGTACAAGCAAATAAGTGTCACAGCGTTCCTCATTTTTCCATTAGAGTGCGCTAACCCCAGTTTGTTTTCCCATCCCAAGTAACATTCAGAGTCAATATTACTTTAGAAAAGCAAACACTAGAGATAATATTAGAGGAAAAAAGCATCTGGGAAGACTTGAGTTATAAAATCTGACTGCTGCACAATGTGACCTAAATTAAAGAGGAAACTGGCAATGGAATTTAAATTAGAGGGGGAAAAAAAACATAACAAAAAGAGTATCCACCCTTGAAACTCATGAGCATCCTAGGATTCATAAGGTTTTATTTAAAGTTTCATAAATATATCATATCCATTAAAATATTTTTGAAATGATCAGTATCTCGAAGCTTAAATATTTCTCACCTTACTTTCCTAGGAATATGATAAGCATCTCTGTTTATGAAAAATCCTAATGCAAATAGCAATCTTGTACCTGTATCTCCCCTACCATTGTTAATACACTTCATATATTATTGTTGGAAGATACAGATCATGACCATAATTAAGAAAATCTTCTTAAGAACCCAGAGTCTTCTTGGATGTCATTTATTAGCACGTAGCCAGCTGTGCATGCAGCACCATGTCATAATGTTGGCTGATTTTCTCTCTGAGTACATTATTTTCTCTCCCTTAGGGCATTTACTTTTAGAATCTATTAAGAGTAGAGAGTTCAGTGGATTCAGTAGTATTGAGTATAATAAATAATAACAACATGGACAGAGAAACAAAGAAGTTCAAGGAAAAGGAAAATAATGAATTATCTTTGCCTAAAACAAATACAACTGCTGGCTTCTAAACAAAGAAAATGTTTCATATGATAAATCCTTGTAAATTTGTAAAAATTCAGAGTTGGTCGATCTATGGACTATTCCAATTTGACTGAGAAATTAAACAATTTAATTCGTATCAGAGTAGTTACACTAACCTTCTGAGACCAAGTCTTCCTTAGAGATGTAATGTAAGTTTGAATCAGATATGGGAAAATCTGACTGCCAATGTATAGAGTCTAGCCTCATGACTGATTCCTTTCTGGTTATCTCTATGTTCAGAAAGTACATGGCTCTCAGTCACGCCCACGTGGAAGCTTAGTTGTTCATATAACTCCAGTTTATACTCTGTAACTGAAATACAAAACAAATCAAATAAGACAATAGAAAATTGCACTTTTCAAAAACCAGTTGCTGTGGAGTCACTTCTGACTCATGGAGACCTCTTGTGTACCAGAGCAGAACTGTGCAACCATAGAGTTTTCAACAGCTGATTTTTTGGAAGTAGATTATCAGGTCTTTCTTCCAAGAAGATTCTCATTGAACTCAAACTTCTAACCATTCAGTCAGTTAGCAGCTCACAGCATTCACCATTTGTACCACACAAGGTCTCCCTACACCCTTTGCTGTTAAGCACTGAAGTCAGCCCAAGCATAATGGGATCAGATAAATGTAATCTGTAGGTTTTCATTAGTTGATTTTTCACAAGTACATTACCAGGCCTTTCTTCGTAGTCTCTACATACGCCACTGAAACCCATTCAACATCACAGTAACACATAAGCCTTCACTGACAGGTTGTGCTTGCAAATGAGGTACACTGGCTAGGAATTGAACCTGGGTCTTCCACATAGAAAGAGAGAATTCTACCACTGGAACACCAATGTCCCCCCTGTACCCTTTAGGCAATTCAAATTCAAAATATGAAGAATTTATTGTCCCTATTTCGAATCTAGGAAACCCTGGTGGCTTAGTAGTTAAGTGCTACATCTGCTAACCAAAAGGCTGGGTGCTCTTGGGAAACTCTATAGGGCAATTCTACTCTGTCCTGTAGGGTCGCTATGAGTCAGCATTGACTTGATGACACTGGGTTTGGCTTTTGGTTTTTATTCCAAATCTGCTTTTTCTAGCCAGCCAAGTGCCACCTGCTTTTTCTAACACCTCACTTATTTTGGTAAATGACGTCACCATCAACACAGTTGAAGTCATAAAGCTTAGAATACCAAAAAAAAAAAAATTTTTTTTGAGATTTCCAAATTCTCCACATTCTCAACAACAATTGTTATTTTCCTTTTTTAGATTTTTATTGTGGTGAAAAATACACAAAAAAACACGATTCTACAATTTCTGCATGTAAAGTTCAGTGACATTGATGACATTCTTCAAAATGTGCAGACATTTTTGCTGCCCTTTTCCAAGTTATTCAACCATCACTAAAATAAAGTTACTGTAAAGATTGGAAACCCTGATGGCATAGCATTTAAAGGGCTATGGCTGCTAGCCATGAGGTTGGCAGTTCAAATCCACCAGGCACTCCTTGGAAACTCTATGGAGCAGTTCTAATCTGTCTATAGGATCACTACTAGTTGGAATTGACTCAACAGCACCTAACAACAACATAAAGGTTGGAAACCCTGAATGCGTAGTGGCTAAGTGCTATATCTGTTAACCTTTTAGCAGTTTGAATCTACCAGTTTGAATTTCCTTGGAAATTCTATGGGGCAGTTCTATTCTGTCCTATAAGGTCACTGTGAGTCAGAATCAACTTGGAAGCAGTGGGTTTGGGATTTATAAAGCTTAGAATACTTTTTACTTCCTTTTCAATGCCTGCTTATAGTCACATCAAGTTCTGCTGATTTTTATCTCTAAACAATCTCCTATCCATTTCCTTCCTCTCCTACCCTGCTGCCAGAAGCCTAATCCATAACTTCATTATTTCTCAGACTTCCTTTCTGTCAGTCTTTCCTATTTACCTGCAACACTGCTATCCACACATATTTCCAGAAGACTAATCTGAATGTCACTTTGCTTAGGAACCTTTAGTAGTGCTCAGTGCTTACAGAATTGTGTCTAAATTCTCTAGCCTGAAATTCAGTGTTTCTTATAATCTACCCAATTCTATCTTTTCAACCTCATTTCTGTGCATCTTAGAGTCTAGCAACCAGAGTTTATTTTTCTCTCAGCCAAAGCACTCAGTTTGGGGCCTCTTTTTAGCTTGTTTTCCTTTTGTTCATGCTTTGTCTCTCACCTGGGATACTTTCACCACTTTCAACCGCTAATAAACTCCAACTCATCCTTAAAGATCCAACACTCAAATACACTTTTGTTCTATAATTGTTTGCCTCAGTGATCTAATGTTGCTATACCACAAATGCCACAAGTGGGTGGCTTTAACAAACCAAAATCTGTTTCCTCAAAGTTTAGGAGGCTAAAAGTCTAAACTCAGGATTCCAGATGTAGGGGACAGCTTTTTCTCTGTTAGCTCAAGAGACAGCTCCTTGTATATTCTGAGCTTCTCCTCCTGAACAATCTTCATGTGGCTTGGCACATCTCTCTCCCTTTCTTTGCTTCTCTCAGCTTTCATAAGATAAATGGTGTGACTTAAGCCAGGGTGTGACTTGAGTAACACCCCTTTGTAAGGCTATGATTTGATATAATACACATTGATCCTACCTCATTAACACATAGAGGTTAGGATTTACAACACATCATAAAATGGAGGATAATTACATTGGTTCAAAAACTGGAGGACAGCCACACCATACTGGGAATCATGGTTTACCCAAGTTAACATATTCCTTCCATTTCTTCCACAATAACCACCTCCACAATAGGCATACTAAAATAATTGTTTCTTTGTATATATACCAAGGTCAGCCGTTAAAATCTGCCAGGCACTCCTTGGAAACTCTATGGGGACAGTTCTACCCTGATTGTATAGGGTCGCTATGAGTCAGACATGACTCGATGGCAATAGATGATGTGAAACAGGGAATATCATTGCTAATGTCAGATGAAGCACAGCTGAAAGTAGAGAATACCAGAAAGATGTTTACCTATCTTTTATTGACTATTCAAAGGCATTGGACATTGTGGATTGTAACAGATTATGGATAATATTATGAAGCATGGGAACTGGGCAGAGTCAACATGGCAGACTAAACACACATCTCCCTGAATCCATCTGGAAACCAAGACCTGAACTGTTAATTAAATGGAGCCTTCTGGATACCTAGTGAGCCCTAAGATGTGGCATAGGGCTGTTCATTTGGACTGAATGCAAAATCTCCTCTCTTTCACTGACCCCACTCTCGGCAAGCATGGGCTTGCATGGACCAAAGGCAACTCACCAGTCAAATTATTTTTTTCCTGTCTTGGTTGGCAGGCGGAACTGGGACTTGACTAGCCACTGATCTCAGACACACTGCTGGTGGGATCAGCAAGCACAATTACCATATTATGAGAGCCCGTATTTGGACTCTGTGCATCATAGCACCTTTGGCCTGTCCTTCTACCTCTGCCACATAGTAGCCTTACAGGGGCGGTGGTAAGCTAAAGAAGGATGCCATCTTCATCCACTGGGAAATGGAGACACCATGCAGAGGCCCCAGCCGGGATTAGTTCCTAGGCAAGGAGGCAGCACCTGCCTGGGGGAGACTGCTTTTCTGGCAGAGGGGTAGTTACTTGCACAGTGTTGCCTGCGGCTGGAGCACGGCAACAGAGGCTGCGGAATCTGAGCATCTCGGAACCTTGGGCATCCCTTTCTGCCAGTAGCCTGGTCGAAGACAGGTGGAGAGCTTGTGTGGGACTCCATCTTATTCCACTGGGAGGTGGATATACCAATACAGAAGCCTCATCTGGACCTAATACCTGGGCTGAGAGGCAGCACCTGCCTGGAAGAGAGTGCTTTTTCAGCAGAAAAGCAGAATTCTACACAGTGACGCACACAGCTAGGGCCCAATAGCAGAGGCCAGCAGGGCAGGAGCCCTTAAGTATTTTGAGCTAGTTTATAACATCTGGGGTTCGATATAGAGATGCTTACTTTGACAGATGGGAATAAAGACCTATACATTTGAAAACCTAACTGACTTTGGAAGTTGTCAGATACTTTTTACCTATCATTTGAAGATGGCCTAGAGAAATAACAGTGGTCCATTTTCACAGCACCTCTCCCAGCCTCTATTGACACACATTATGCTCCCAAAGCAACAAACTCTGGAGAAATCACCCATGGCTTCAAAAAGCCCCAAAAAGAAACCATCTTAGAACTTCCCAGACGAAGAAGCTTTTCTGAAACTATCAGAATGTGAAAACAAAAGGATTATATAGAGAGCCCTCCTAGATGTTATACAAAATGCAGCACAGCAAAATGAAAAATTAAGCAAGCTCTTTGATCTGATGGAACACCAGTACTCTGAAATCCAACAGATCAAGAACAAAACCAAAGACATAGAAACTTCAATTCAAAGCCAAGAAAACAGAATAGAACAAATGGAAAGAGACTTTCTGACTTAAAACAGAGAGCTACTGACTCCAGCATTTACGAGGAGAAATCAGAAAAAAGAAACAAGAGAAATGAAGAAGCATTAAGAAGCATGTGGGACTCTATTAAGAAGAACAATCTACAATTAATTAGAGTTCCTGAACAGGGTGAGACACTTGAGAACACAGAGACTACTGTTGCTGAACTGCTGATGGAAAACTTCCCACAAATTATGAAAGAAGAGAATATAGATATCCAAGATACATATCAAACACCACTCAATATAGATCTCAAAAGAAAGACTCCAAGACATATTATGATCAAGCTTAACAAAATGAAGCATACGCAGAAACTCTTAAAGGCAGTAAGACTCCAAGCAAAGCTAATATTCAGAGGGAAACCTGTAGGCTTTGGTAAAATTTCTAAGAATAAACAACGCTGGCACGGAGGCAGTGGCATGAGCCATTCAAAGCCTTGAAGAAGAACTTCCAATCAAGAACTATATATCCTGCAAAACTATCTTTCAAATACGAAAGTGAAATTAAGACATTGACAAATAGACAGAAACTCAGAGACTTGTAAAAACCAAACCAAACCTACAAGAAATACTGAATCTCTTGGCTTTGGCTTAGAAGAACAAAACTACTAACTTTACATTTTAGAAGCAATTACAGAACACATCACCCAGAATCCTATTCAGTTAAGGAAAGCTCCAAACTCAATCAAAGCTATAAGAGTGAAAGAAATAATCAAGCGATCATATTATGTAAACTATGATATCATCATATTAAAAAGAGGGATGTACTACAGACATTATAGTCCTTTGAGATGTAGAGGAAGTTGATAATAATGGTAGTAACTGAAATCGATTTTATACATAGTTTATTAAGGAGTATCTTAAGGACAGCTGAAAAGCACAATAAAGATGCAACACATCCAATCAAGAAACGTAATACAGGAGTCTCAACAACCACAAAACCAACTCTGAAAAAGGTGAAAAATCAACTCACAATGAACAATGTCCCAGGACAGATTAATAAGAACAGAGAAAACATCAAAACAAAAATAAACATATCACAATGACAGCACTACACACATACCTATCACTAACCACACTGAATTGTGAATAGACTTAGCGCTCCAATAAATAGACATCAAGTGACATCTTGGATCAAAAGACATGACCCATCCATATGTTGCCTACAAGAAACTCACCTTAGACTTGAAGATAGGAACAAACTGAAAATTAAAGGTTGGAAGAATATATATCAAGCTAACAATGAACAAAGAAGAGCAAGTGTGGCAATTCTAATCTCAGATAAAATAGATTTTAATGTAAAATCCACCATCGTGGACAAGGATGGACATTACTTATTGCTGAAAGGTTCAACACCTAAACAGGATTAACAATATTCAATATTTATGCACCTAATATTAGAGCACCTAAATATATAGAAGAAGCACTGACTGCACTCAGAAAGGAGATAGATCACTCCACAGTAAGAGTGGGAGACTTCAACACTCCACTCTCAATACTGGACAGATCATCTGGAAAAAACTCAATAAAGACAGAAGACTGTATTGCCACAATTAACCAACTAGACCTCATTGACATGTACAGAACTTTCTATCTACCAGCAGACAACTACACCTTCTTCTCCAGTGCCCACGGAACATTCTCCAGAATAGACCATGTGCTAGGACATAAAGCATTTCTCAACAAAATCCACATCATTGAGTTAATGCAAAGCATCTTCTCAGATCATAAAGCCATAAAAGTCAAAGTCAGTAGCAGAAAAAACACAGACAGAAAGTGGAACTCTTGGAAACTGAAGAAGCCACACATTATAGAAGAAATCAAGAATAAAACAAATTAATGGATTCCAATGGGAATGAAAACACTTCCCATCAGAATCTATAAGACACAGCCAAAGTGGTGCTCAGAGGTCTGTTTATTTCCATGAGTGTACACATCTGGAAGGAAGAAAGAAACCAAATCAAAGAACTAACCCTACAGCTTGAACAAGTAGAGAGAGAACAACAGAGGAACCCCTCAGGCACCAGAAGAAAACAGATCATAAAGATTAGAGCAGAACTAAATGAATTAGAGAATAGAAGAACAGTTGAAAAAATTGAAAAGACCAGCAGCTGTTTTTTGTAAAGATCAACAAAATTGACAAATCACTGGCTAAACTTACTAAAGAAAAACAGGAAAGAAAACAAATAACTCAAATAAGTAATGAGAGGAGAGTTGTCACAACAGATCCAACAGAAATCCAAAATGTCATAACACAATACTATGAAAGACTATACTCTAACAAATTTGAAAACCTAGAGGAAATGGACAAATCCCTTGATTGATACCACCTACCCAAATTATCACAAGGTGAAGCAGAACAACTGAGTAAGTCCATCACACAAGAAGAGATTGAACAAGTCATCCAAACTACCAACCAAAAAAAAGCCCAGGCCCAGATGGCTTCACCACAGAATTCTACCAAGCTTTTAGAGAAGAGTTATCTCCAATACTATTGAGACTATTTCACAGTATAGAAAGGGATGGAATACTTCCAAATTCATTCTATGAAGCCAGTGTAACCCTGATACCAAAGACAGGGAAAGACCCAACAAAAAAGGAGAACTACAGACCAATATCACTATGAATCTAAATGAAAAAATCTTCAACAAAATTCTTGCCAACAGAATACAACAATATATCCAGAAAATCATCCATCCTGACCAAGCTGGATTCATACCAGGGATGCAAGGATGGTTCAACATCAGAAAAACAATGTGATCAATGACATAAATAACACAAGAGACAAGAATCACCTGATTTACTCTACTGATGCAGGAAAGGCATTAGATAAAGTCCAGCACTGATTGATGCTAAAAACTCTCAGCAAAATAGGAATAGATAGCAAATTCCTCAACACAATAAAGGCCATTTATACAAAGCCAACTGCCTACATCATCCCAAACAGAGAGAGACTGAAACAGTTTCCCTTGAGAACAGGAACTAGACAAGGATGCCCACTCTCACCTCTCCTATTCAATATTATGCTAGAAGTTCTAACCAGAGCAATTAGATCAATAAATAAAGGTCATCTGTATCAGCAAAGAAGAAATCAAATCTCCCTATTGCCGATGATGTGATTTTATATGCAGAGAATCCTAAAGAAGCCATAGGTAAACTACCCAAACTGATAGAATCAGCAAAGTCTCAGGATACAAGATAAACATAAGTAAATCAATAGGATTCCTTTATACCAGCAACAAGATTATTAAGGAAGAAATCAACAAATCAACATCGTTTACTATAGCCCGTAAGGAGATAAAGTACCTAGAAATAAATCTAACCAGAGAAATAACAGACCTTTACAAATAGAGCTACAAGTCCTTACTACAAGAAGCTAAGAGAGACTTACATAAATGGAGAAACCCACCTGCTCATGGACAGGAAGACTTAACATCGTGAAAATGTCTATTTTGCCTAAAGCGATCTACTTATATAATGTAATCCCAATACAAATTCCAGGGACAGTTTTTAATGAGATGGAGAAACAAACTGCCAACTTTGTTTGGAAAGAGAAGAAGCCTCAGATAAGTAAAGCAGTACTGAAGAAGAAGAACACACTGGGAGGCCTCTCACTATCCATCTTCAGAAGTTATTACACTGTCACAGTAGTCAAATCAGCCTGGTACTGGTACAAGAACAGACAGATCAATCAATGGAATAGAATTGAGACCCCAAAGATGACACCATCTGCCTATGAACAGTTCGTATTCAACAAAGGCCCTAAGACATTAAACTGGGGTAAAAAACCATCTCTTCAACAAGTGGTGCTGGCAAAATTGGACATTCATCTGCAAAAAATTGAAACAAGACCCATATCTTACACCTTATACAAAAACCAGCTCAAACTGTATAAAAGACCTAAATAGTAAATCTAAAATGATAAAGCTCATCCAATAAAAGTATGAACAATGGAAGTTTTACTACACAATGTAGACAGACTTCAAAATCTGTCAAACAAACCACAAAGAACAGAAAATAGATAAATAGGAACTGCTAAGAATGAAACACTTTTGCTCACCAAAAGACTTTATAAATAGAATTAAAAATTCACCTACATAATGGGAAAAAATATTTGGCAACTATATGTCAGACCAGCACCTGATATCCGTAATCTATAAGGGACTACAAAATATCAATAAGAAAAAGATAAATCATCCAATTAAGCAATGGGCAAAGGAGATAGACAGACACTTCTCTAAACAGGAGATCCAGGCAGCCAGAAAACACATTGGGGCGTCCTCATGATCACTAGCAATTAAAGAAATTCAAATCAAAACTACAGTGACAAATCATCTCACCCCAACAAGGTTGGCCATGATCCAAAATACCCAAAACAACAAATGCTGGAGAGGCTGTGGAGAAAGTGGAACTCTCCTGCAGTTGGTGGGATTGTCAAATGGTGCAACCTCTTTGGAAAGCAAACTGATACTTCCTTGAAAAGCTGGAAATTGATATAACATTTGCCCTAGTAATTCCACTCCTCAAAATATATCCTACAGAATCAAGGCCTTTCACACCAACTGATCCATGTATGTGAATGTTTATCACAGCACAGTCCACAATAGCAAACAGATAGAATCAACCCAGATGCCCAGCAACAGAGGGATGGATAGGTAAACTATGGTTTATGTACTCAACGGAACACTATGCAACAATAAAAAAAAAACGATGATTTTAGGAGACATCTCATAACCTGATTTCAGTTGGAGGACATTATGTTGAGTGAAAGTAGTCAGCAACGAAAGGACAAATACTGTATGATACCCCACACGATAAGAATTTAAAAACGGACTCATGCTTAAAAGAAAAGACTCTGACGGCTGCAAGGGTAGGGAGAGGGGGAGGGGGAGGGGGAGGGGGAGGGCGGTTTAGATTAGCTAGTTGATAGAAACTTAATTGAGCGAAATCTGTGACAGCACACATTAGAAAGACAATCAATATTAACTGCACTTCAACATAACGTGATTACTCCTCCCATCTTAATCCAATATTGCAAGGACAGAGTAGCTGGGGTGGGGAGCCGGGGACCATGCGCTCTAGGGAAATTGAGGCCCATTGGCACAACTAGCATTTTGCTAAGAGAGCCCTCTGCACCCCACATTGGTGAGTGGCATCTGATTTCTTAAAACCTGCCAAGCTGCCCTCTGAAGGTACAGCAAATGGTCCCAGCCTAGCAGGAACGGATGATCACCAATGACCAAAACGACACTGTGGAAAGAGAATCCAGAAGACAGAGAGACCCACGTGAGTGGGCAACTACATCAACTTGTGACTGGAAGAATTCGATTGTGCCTGGCCACCACCAGTGATAGCCTTGATGGAGCTCACAAAGTTGAGTCTCACTGGCAACACAAGAATAAAAAGGGGTGCACCCTGAGATCTCCATTAAAAGACTGCAATTGATGGTCTATGGGCCTTGGAGTTTCCCTGGGAGCATGAAGCCCTGGCCCTGATGCTGCTCCTGTCCATAAATCATAATGGAGGTCAACTCTCAGACAGGAATGGATTGGACTTGGTGACACAGAGTGACCATATTATGAGTGCACTTTATGGTTTTATGCAGCTATAGTATGTCATCCTGCTGACCTCTTACTGGAGGAAGGGGAGTGGGTGGAGAGAAGGGGATAGGAGATTGTTGGGAGGATAAGACACGTATGGAGAAGACAGGAACGGTGTGCTGTCACTGGGCAGGGAGAGCACTGGGAGCTGCATATAGGTGGCACGCAAATGTATATGGTAATATACATTTTCGTTCAATCATAATAATAGAAAAGAAAGGTAATAAAAAAAAGAATGGAAATTCCAGAAGGGTCAGTAGTGCTCACGAAGCATCTATACATAGACCAAGATATAGTTATTTAAACACAACAAGGGGATACTGCGTGGTTTAAGATTAGGAAAGGTGTGCATCAAGGTCATGTCCTTTCCCCATAATTATTCAGTCCACATGCTGAGTAAATAATTTGAGTTCTGTGGGCTGGAAACTATGTGTCCTAGCCCCCTTGCCCTCCTCCCTCTCCCAGTGTTTGAACCCCTCTGTTTGGCATCTTAAGACTCTTTGCAGAATAATAAGAGCAGGCTAAACCATTTTCAGCCCAAAGCTAAAACTATTTCCTTGAAACTGTTTGCAGGATATAGCCCAGACCACACTATTTGTAATACAAAAAGCCCAAACCTAGAGCTATTTTCTTGAAACTGTTCACAGGATAATGGCTCAGGTTAAAATTATTTGCCTATTCCTGTCCTGTGCTTGAAGACAACTTCAGTGAGCTCTGTAACAAAGATCATGACCATTTTTGGCTATGTACCACCCTGTTGACTTCCCACCTGTTAAACCTATAAATGAAGCTTGTGAAAGAGGATCCAGGTCCATTGTTCTCCATCAGAGACCTTGGTCACACCTGGCCTCAACTTTATCTTGTGTGATGTATTTCTTGTGTGAGTGATTTGTTTCATGTGTGAATGAGATTTCCCATCCCCTTTCCTGTCTCCCTCAGACATGAGCTTTTCCCAGTGCTGATTATTGGGGTGCCAGACACAGCATTTGAGAAGCTGGACTACATGAAGAGAAGTGGACATCCATACATACTGGAAGAAAACTTAACAAGCTGTGATATGCAGATGACACAACTGTGCCTGCTGAAAGTGAAGATGTCTTAAGGCACTTATGATGAAGAGCAAAGATTACAGCCTTCAGTATGAATTATACCTTAAAATAAAGAAATCAAAAATCCTCACAACTGGATCAATACACATCATGACAAACAGGGAAAAGATTGAGGTTATCAAGGATTTCATTTTACTTGCACTCACAATCAACATCCATGAAAGCGGAAGTCAAGAAATCAAATGATATGCTGAATTGGGTAAATATGCTGCAAAAAGCCTCTTTTAAAGTGTTAAAAAGCAACGATGTCACCTTAAGGACTAAGTTCTGTCTAACCCAAGCCATAGTGTTTTCAGTTGCCTCATAAACATGCAAAAGCTGAGCAATGAATAGCCAGACAAAAGAATTGATGTCTTTCAACTATTGTGTTAGCAAAGTATACTGAATATATATACCACGGGCTGCTGGCGAATAAATAAATCTGTCTTGGAAAACGTACAGCCAGAATACATCTTAAAAGCAAGAATCACGAGACTTCATCTTATATACCTTGCACATGTTATCAGGAGGGACGAGTCTCTGCAGAAGGACACCACGTTTTGTAAAATAGTCAGTGAGAAAGAGGAAGACCGTCAACAAGACAGGCTGGCACGGTGGCTGCAAGAATGGGCTCAAGTATGACAACTGCAAGGATGGTGCAAGAGTAGGGCAGTGCTTCATTCTGTACATATAAGGTCACTAGGAGTCTCAACAGCATCTAACAAGAGACATTTATGTCCACACTGTTCTGTTAAGTGCTCTCGAGTCAATTTTGACTCAAAACTACCTCATGTGACATAATAGAACTTCCCCATAGAGTCTTCTGGACTATAGTCTTTACAAGTGCAGATCACCAAGTCTTTATTCTGTGGAGCCTTTAGGTGGGCCTAAACTGCCACTTCTGGTTATCAGTAAGCGCTTAACTGTGGCATAATCAGTACATCTTTGTGTATGCTAGTTATGCCTCATTGATCGCTTCTCACACCCCTGATGAGTATGTATCACCATGGTGTCTATGAAATAAACCTGCTCACGCATAGGCTACAGTTGACTGGAACAAAGGGGTAAATAGTAATTTATAATGGAGAGGCCCAGTGGTCACCATAGTAATCACATGGTAAAGTTAGTGTCAGCAATATTGAGGTTATCAGGGAGATGATGTTTCTCCAGATACAATACTGTGGGAAGGCCACACAGTATCCATATGATCTTCTTGCTAAATATTCTTAACCTAAAACCAGTCATAAGGAAGCATTCAAATAAATTGAAAACATGACACATCTCAATAAAATGAAAAAGAGAGGGCAGCAACGGGAACTTTGTATCTACTCTGTGAAATTGTTAGAGCTAACAGATGGAGCCCTTGAATTCACACCAGATAATAACTCACTACCCTGCCTCCACCAGACTGAAACCCTCTCAAAAGTGTAACTGACCTAAAACTAAGTGTTAGCTGCCATCTAGTAGGGTGAAGCCAGGATTGTCTTGTAATTGTCAAGAAGATAAACTCATACACCCCTGCTCATGCAACAAATAAGTTCCCAAGGGAAGTATTTTGAAGGTGACCGTAGTGATATTCAGCAACAAGGTATGCAGTACTTTCAGGATGAGTTTGTGAACTTGCTTGTCAGACCTCATATTTCCTCACTCAATGAAAATTTGGACTCATGATTGGTTGGGTCATCTTTTCCATTCCAAGTTTTGACATTCTAGGGTATTTCCATTCTATAATAATGACCCAACCATCATCCTGGGCTTACAGTTTCTTAGTCTCCTTTTTCTCCTATGACTTCTACCTCACTTTAGCCATGCACATTCATAGCAACATTCTGAACCCACTAATTACCTCTGAAAAAATCAATTGGGCTGCCATAATATTATTTGATAATGTTTTCTGAATTCTCAAGATACCAGTTTTTCAACCACTAGTTCACAGATGCATCTATTTTACTCATATCAACATTCTTCTTTCTTTTCTCTTTCCCGTTGTCTTAGTTACCTGTTGCTGCTATAATCAAAATACTACAAATGGGTGGCATTGAAAAACAGAAATTTATTTACTCACTTTAGGAAGCTAGAGTCCAGATCAGTGGTGTCAGCTCTAGGGGAAGCCTTTCTCTCAGCTCTGGAGGAAGGTCCTCTGTCTTCTGAGCTCTTGCCCCTGGGCAATCTTCATGTGGTATGGTGTCTATTTCTCCTGTCTCAGCTTGCTTACTGAATATGTTTTCACATTAGCAATTGAGACTGATTTAGGACACAGTTTAAACTAATACTGCCTCAGTAAGATAGCAAAACAAAACAAAAGCCTCATTTCCAAATAGGATAACAATCACAGGAATAGGTATTAGGATCTAAAACAGATATTCTGGGGTAAAACAATTAAATTCATAAGATCTATCAGACTTAGATTTTATGTTCCAAGCCTTCAGTCTTTTGTTGCCAGTATCCTCAACTTCAGTGTTTTCTGGATTAACACTTACTTGGTGCAATGTTCTATATAAGTCTATTTAATCAGATATGATAATTGCTCTGTAAAAATCATCTTTATCTATACTGATTATTTTGATTACTTGTATGAAACACTGAGAAAGATATCTTAAAATATAAAATTATTTGTCAATTTTTCCTTTCTATAAATTTTGCTGTAAATATTTCAAGGCGAAGGTATGAAGAATTAAAACTTTTGTCATATATTCATTTTATTTCTGTTTGTGTTTTATATTTACCTATTTCCCTCATAATAGTCTAAAATCACAATTGTTAAACACTGCCTAATTGTACAAGCATTTTTGTTAGGTGCTGTCAAGTCCATTCTAATTCATAACGACCATATGCACAACAGAACAAAACACTGCTTGATTTTGTGCCAGGCCCACAGTAGTTTTATGCTTAAACCCATTGTTGCCACCATTGTGTCAATCCATCTCATCGAGGGTCTTCCTCTTTTTCACTGACCCTCTACTCTATCGATGTCCTTCTCCAGGGACTGATCGCTCCTGACAGTATGTCCAAAGTATGTAACATGCTGTCTTGCTATCTTTGCTTCCAAGGAGCACTCTGGATGTACTCCCTCCAGGACAGATCATTTTTGCTCTTTTGGCAGTCCATTGTACATTCAGTGTTCTTCTCCAACTCCACAATTTAAAGGCATCAATTCTACTTCTGTCTTTCCTATTTGTTGTCCAGCTTTTGCATGCACAATGATGCAATTCAAAGTATCATGGCTTGGGTCAGGCCAACGTAAGTCTTCAAGGTGATGTTTTAACACTTAGACAGGTCTTTTGCAGCAGATTTCCCCGATGCAATGTGTCTGTTGATTTCCTAACTGCTGCTTCCATGGTCATTGATTGCAGAAACAAGTAAAATTAAATCCTTGACCACCTCAATCCTTTCTCCATTTATGACAATGTCACCTAGTGGTCCAGTTGTGAGGATTTTTGTTTTCTTCACATTGAGGTGCAATCCATACTGAAGGCTGTGGTCAAATAACTTGGTATATGTTTTGCTATGTATACTTTCATGAAAAAAAGAAAAAGAAAAAATGTTTCTTGCCTGTTGTCTTGGGCTGGGTTCCCTAGAGAAGACAAACTAGTAAACTATAAATATAGAGATGTCTATAAAGGAAATAGCTCATGTGTTGTAGAGGCTGGAACTTCTGAAGTCCGTGGGTCAGGAAAAAGGCTTCTCCTGATTCACACAACCATAAGGTCTGGCAAATCAAAGACACGCAGGTCAGACACCAGGGCTCTTGCTACAAACAGTGACACAATCCCAAGATCAGAAGAGAAGAATGCAGGTAAGCTGCTAGTTCAAGTACTAAGACCTGGAAGTGAGATCAACAGAAGCCAGCTGCAGGATAACAGGGAGCAAACCCTGCAAGCCTCACCAAAATGTCCACTTACATCTGATGCAGGCCACACATATAATGAAACTCCCTTTCAACAATTGGCTACTCACAGAAGATACCATCATGGAAATAATCACATTATATATATAAAATATCATCATGGAAAAGATCACATCATTTGACTGCCAAAAAACTGAGAATCACTGCCCAGACAAGTTAACACACAACCTTAACCATTGCAGTTTACCTCTTGTCAAGAGGGTAACAGCACCAGGTAAGGGACACAACAGCACTAGGTAAGGGACACAACAGCACCAGGTAAGGGACACAACAGCACCAGGTAAGGAGCGTAACAACATCAGGGAAGGAGGGTAACAGCATCAGGCAAGGCAGATAACAGCATCAGGGAAAGAAGGTAACAGCATTAGGTAAGGAGGGTAATAGCATCCAGTAAGGAGAGTAACAGCATTGGGTGGGGAGGGTAATAGCATCAGGTAAGCAGGGTAACACCATCAGGTAAGGAGAGAATGAGTAGTCCCAACTCATCTGTCAGTGGAGGCTTGCTTGTTGTTGTGATGCAGGAAGCTATGCCATTGGTATTTACGTACCAGCAGGGTAAACCATCTTTTTACTTAAAGAGGAACGGTGTTGCATTCATCATCAAAAAGAACACTTGAAGATGTGTGCTGAAGTACAATGCTGTCAGTAATAGGATAATATCCATACACTTACAAGGACGGCCAGTTAATACAACTATTATTCAAATTTATGCACCAACCACTAAGGCCAAAGACGAAGAGGTTGAAGATTTTTATCAGCTTCTGTAGTCCAAAATTGATCAAACATGCAATCAGGATGCACTGATAATTACCAGTGACTGGAATGCAAAGCTGGAAACAAAGAAGGATCAGTAGTTGGAAAATATGGCCTTTGCAATAGAAATCGTGCTGGAGATCACATGATAGAGTTTTGCAAGACTAATGACTTTTTCATTGCAAACAAACACCTTTTTTAACCAACATAAATGGCAACTGTACATACGGACTTCACCAGATGGCATACACAGGAACCAAATTAACTATATCTGTTGAAAAAGACAATGGAAAAGCTCCATATCAGCAGTCCGAACAAGACCAGGTGCTGACTGTGGCACAGGTCATCAATTGCTCATGTGCAAATTCAAATTGAAACTAAATAAAATTAGAACAAGTCTACGAGAGCCAAAGTATGACTTTAAGTAAATCCCTCAGAGTTTAAAGACCATCTCAAGAATAGATTTGATGTGTTGATCACTAATGATCGAAGACCAGAAGAACTATGGAATGACATCAAAGACGTTATCCATGAAGAGAGGAAGAGATCATTAAAAAGACAGGAAAGAAAGAAAAGACCAAATTGGACATCAGAGGAGACCCTGAAACTTGCTCTTGAATGTTGAGCAGCTAAAGCAAAAGGGACGAATGGCGAAGTAAAAGATCTAAACAGAAGATTTCAGAGAGCAGCTCGAGAAGACAAAAGAAAGTATTATAACGACATGTGCGAAGAGCTGGAAATAAAAAACTGGAAGGGAAGAACACATTCTGTATTTCTCAAGCTGAAAGAACTGAAGAAAAAATTCAAGCCTTGAGTTGCTACAGAGAAGGATTCTACAGGGAAACTATTAAACAACTCAGAGAGCATTAAAACAAGATGGAAGGAATACATGGAGTCATTATACCAGAAAGAAATTGTCGACGTTCAGCCATTTGAAGAGGTAGCCTATAATCAGGGACCAATGGTACTGAAGGAGGAAGTCAAAGCTGCATTGAAGGCATTGGAGGAAAACAAAGCTCCTGGAATTGATGTAATATCGATTGAGATATTTCAACAAACAGATGCAGCACTGGAAGTAGTCACTCACCTATGCCAAGAAATTTGCGGGAGATCCATATTTATGCCCATTCCAAAGAAAGGTGACCCAAACGAATGTGGAAACTACCGAACAATATCGTTGATGTCACACACAAGTAAAATTCTGCTCAAGATCATTCAAAACCAACCACAATATATTGACAAGGAACTGACAGAAATGCAGGCTGGGTTCAGAAGATGACATGGAACCAGGGATATCATCACTGATGTCAGATGGATCTTGGCTGAAAGTAAAGAATACCAGCAAGATCTTTATTTGTGTTTCATCAACTATGCAAAAGCATTCGACTGTGTGGATCTTACTAAACTATGGGTAACGTTGCAGAGAATGGGAATTCCAGAACACCTAACTGTGCTCTTAAGGAATCTGTATATGGATTAAGAGGCAGTCGTGCAAACAGAACAAGGGGACACTGCATGATTTAAAGTCAGGAAAGACTTACGTCAGGGTTGTATCCTTTCCCCATACCTGTTAAATCTGTATGCTGAGCAAATAATTCAAGAAACTGGATTCTATGAATAAGAATGAGGCATCAGGATTGGAGGACAACTCATTAGCAACCTGTGTTATGCAGATGCCACCACCTTACTTGCTGGAAATGAAGAAGATTTGAGGCATTTACTGATGAAGATCAAAGACCACAGCCTTCAGCACGGATTGCACCTCAACATCAGGAGAATAAAAATCCTCATAACTGGACCAGTAAGCAACATTGTCATAAATGGAGAAAGGATTGAGGTCATGAAGGATTTCATTTTACTTGGGTCCACAATCAATGCCCTTGGAAACAGCAGTCAAGAAATCAAAAGACACATTGTACTGGGAATATCTGCTGCAAAGGACCTCTTCAAAGTATTCAAACGTAAGGAGGTCACCTTGAAGACTAAAACACACTTGACCCAAGCCATGATATTTTCAATCGCATCATGTGCACACAAAAGCTGAACTATGAACAAACAAGACAGGAGAAGAATTGATGCCTCTGAACTGTGGTGTTGGAGAAGAATGTTGAATGTACAATGGACTGCCAGAAGAACAAACAGATCTGCTCTAGAAGAAGTAGAACCAGAGTGCTCCCTGGAAGGAAAGATGGCAAGACTGTGTCTTACATACTTTGGACATGTTGTCAGGAAAGATCTGTCCCCAGAGAAAGACGTCATGCTTGGCAGAGTGGAGGGTCAGTGAAAAAGAGGAAGACCCTCGAAGAGATGGATCGACACCATGGCCGCAACAATGGGCTTAAGCATAAAAACAATTGTGGACATGGCACAAGACTGGGAAGTGTTTCGTTCTATTGCTCGTAGGATCTCTATGAGTCGGAACCAACTCGATGGCACCTAACAACAACTTGTCAACCTGGCACCTGAACACATTTCCTTGAACCAAACATAATCTCTGAATAAGAGAGTTATAAAATCATATTTGCACCTAACATAATGCAATGAACACATCTCACTGCCCATCAAGTCAATTCTGACTCATAGCAACCCTATAAGACAGAGTAGAACTGTCCCATAGTTTCCAAGGAGCACCTGGTGGGTTTGAACTGCCAACCTTTTGGTAAACAGCTGTAGCACTTAACCGCTATGCCATCAGGGTTACCAATGAATGCATATGAGTAAGTTCATGAACTCAGCAGAGTTCATACATACCTCACTGTTAAATCACTATGGTCACCTTCAGAGTACTCACCTTAGGAAGGTATGGACTGATGCCAGTGCCTAGTCCACCTTCAAAGCAATTTTGGAATTCCTTTTCTGGAATGGCCATCAGAGCTGTCATGATATTACCCTTGATGTCCTGAATGTCATTCAAATGTCTTCCTTTCAATATTTCCTTTGTTTTCCCGTAAAAAAAAAAAAGTCATTGGGGCAGATCATATGAGTAGGGACGGTGTTCCAATACTTATTTGTATACTCGTTTAAAAACTCCCTCCAGAGTGTGTTGTAATGGGGCAAGGAGAGCAGAAGGAGCTGCAGATAGACAGGCATGCAAAATTAAGTTGGATTGTATACTTTTCCTTAATCACAATAAAAAAGAAAAAAACAAAACAGAAAACCTCCCTCACAGATGTTGCCATGTGAGCTAGTGCATTGCCATGATGCAAGAGCCAGAAGTTCATCCAGGTCACTTTTGTCTTTTTCATGCAGCCTTTTCAGCACTTCCAAATAGTAAACTTGGCTGTTTGTCCAGTTGGTACAAATTCATAAGGAACAATCTGTCTTATATCAAAAAGGGTTAACAACATCGTTGTGACTCTTGATTTGGACTAACGGAACTTTCTGGTCACAGAGAATTGACTGACTTCCATTATGCACGTTGATGCTTGGTTTCAGGGTCATATTTCTACATCCATGTTTCATCACCAGTGATAACATGGCCCCAAACATCACCTTGTCTCACCAACAGGTGTTGGCAAACTTTGACTCTCCTTTGCTTTTGGTCATCGGTGAGCTCCTTTGGGACCATTTTGCACACACCTTTCTCATACCAAGATTTTCAGTTAAGATTTTCCTAATTGTTTATCAATGTTTACTTGGTCTGCTATGCTGCTCACAGTTAGCCGGCAATTTGGGCACACAGTTTTAAAAGTTTTGCAACATTTTCATCAGTTCTGCTTGTTACTGGCTGTCCTGACCTCTCTTCATCAGTGACATTTTCTCTCCCCTCAGAAGAATGTGTAATCCATTTGTACACAGCTATTTTCTTCGTGGCATTATCCCCATAAACTTGGACTAACATGTCTCTGATTTCACTTCCACTCTTGCCAAGTTTAATAAGAAACTGAATGTTTGGTCATTGCTATTATCCAAACTCTGACATTCTCACAATGGCACACAAAACCATGTAACAACAATAATGAACATCACTCAGCAAGACACTGCCTCATGTTGACACAAACACAGCTATGAGATCCTGATATACCAAGGTTATGAAACCTTACCAAGTTGTTTGTATAGTTCCGCTAACATGAGCACACGGTGAAAAGTTTGCTAACTTTTCAGATCTCTGAAAATACAACTAGAAATGCACTAGCCCTTTTACATCTTCTATAAGTGAAGGAAACAAAAGTATTTGATACACATAAAGTAGAAATATTAACAATTAGAACACTTGAGTTTCTGCAACTGTTCATGTGGCCATAACTGGTATTTAGAACTACCTTCTTCCAACACTCATTCCACATTCCCTTTAACCTCAGCAAGCACCTCAGCTGGTTCTTTGCCTGCTGGGGTGATTCAAACGTTCATGCTTGAAGGGTCAGGGCCATTAGCTGTCATGTCAAAATTGGGTTGCTGAAGCTTTCAGTCGACTTTAGTCACAGTGCATGACAGTACAAAGAGATGTCTAAAGGATGTCCCACATTCTGGACATGCTCTGTTACCTCCATTATATAATATTGAACTGATTTCCTCTTAATAATCAGGATGAATCACAACAGCTAATATGGTAACTCCCTTCTTTCCCTGTTGATTCAGAGGCATAAGGAGACCAAAGTGGCCAGGTCACATTCTTAGCTTCCAGTTGAATGGAATCATTGATATGTCTCTAGGTTGGAGTACTCCTCCCTTTGGAACCAATACCTTTAGACCAACAGTTCAGAAGGACATAGGGAAAGGAAATAAAAATCTTCCAAGTGGGTCACTAAGGGTAACAGTGAGCAATGTCACTACCTTTTCCACCCCTTGATTGCTGGACACATGAGTCTTGGCTATGGGAAAAAGAGCACCATATATTGGACACTGGTTTAAAGCAACCCTGCAAGGTATTACCACCTAGCTAGCACCATAATTGTGTCTATGTCCCAGAAAGTCAGCTGCTTCAGGATGATGGGGAACATGATAAAACCGGTGAATTCCATGAGCACAGGCCCATTGTCACACTTCATTTGCTGTAAAATTGGTCCCTTGATCTGAGGCAATGCTATGTCAGATGCCATGGCAGCAGATAAGGCATTCCGTAAATCCACAGACGGTAGTACTGGCAGAAGCGATGCATGCAGGGAAGGCAAATCCATATCCAAAGTATTCCAGTAAAAACAAAGCATTGCTGTTTCCATTATGGAAGTTGTTCATTGTAATCAATTTACCATTAGGTTGCCACCTGAACACCTAAAAGGATGGTGACACATCAGGCACATAGTACTGGTGTCTGCTACTGGCAGTTTGAGCCCATGGCAGTGGCTACAGCCAAGTCAGCCTTAGTGAGTGGAAAGCCATGTCACTGAGCCAATGCATAACACCTATATATCCCTAATCTGACTGTGAGGCCAGTGTTTTGATCTCCTGTGATCTGTGTGAATTCAGAGCCGGAATTCAGTAATTTGTGAGAAGTCTCATTATTTTCTTCTCCCCATTCAACAGCTACTCCTGTAAAAGGGCACATGCCCCTTTGGGGAAGTTTGAAAGATTAACAGTTTAAGTTTGGGGAAGTGTATCAAAGTCCTTCCTCATAGGGACCTGACCTCTCCTTCATACAAACAGTTGTAGGTCCTTAAATTTGCTCAAGTCTGGGAGTTTGCTGAGGTACCGTGACTCTCTATTTGAGTGATTCCAGGTAAATTGCTATTCACTTGACCTAGAATTCATCTGCTTCTACAGATCAAATAAATAGTAGGTTGCCTATCGATTTAACTTTTAGGGGTATCATGACAAAGTAGGCAACACCATAAGTCCATATCAGCGAGACTATTTTGACTATTTTGTCTTTGTTGATTCAGTACCAAAACTTGACCTCCTAAACACCAAAGCATTCAATCAACCCTATCATAGTTAGGACCGTTCTGTCACATCTGACTTACCTTAAAATAGCAATCACAGCAATTTTCAAGGATGCAAGTGCTATCATTGCAAATTATTTCCTCTTCATTGTGGGAAAAGGTGTGTGCTCTGGGCATTCCATGGGTGAGTCTGTGGGAATAACCTGATAAATACAGACAACCATGCCAAATTCCCCAAGCTTCTGAATACTTTTTTCTACAACATAGAAGGGCAGGTCCAGTACATCAACTTGATTTAGTGTAGGGTGCCATGTAATCGACATTTTGGTAACCCAATCAAATAAGCTGAGATTGGACAACTGAGTTTGTGAACTCATCCTAGAAAAAGTGCCGCATACCTCACTGCTGAATATCACTATTGTCACTTTTGAGGTACTCCCTTGGGGAAGCTATGCACCAACACCAGTGCCTAGTTCATCCTTCTAAGCAATTTTGGAACTCTTTTTCTCGAATGGCCATCAGAGCTGTCATCATATTATCCTTGATATCTTGCATGTCATCCAAATGTCTTCCCTTGTATAATTCCTTTATCTTCTGGTAAATAAAAAAGTTATTGGGGGCTAGATCAGGTGAATAGGGAGGGTGTTCCAATACAGTTATTTGTTTACTGTCTAAAAACTCCCTCACAGACAGTGCCAGTGAGCTGTTGCATTGTTGTGATGCAAGAGCCATGAACTGTTGGTGAAAAGTTCAAGTCCTTATCATCTAACTTTTCCATGCAGCCTTTTCAGCACTTCCAAATAGTAAACTTGCCTAACTGTTTGTCCAGTTGGTACAAATTCATATCAAATTCACATCAAGAAAGGTTAGCAACATTGTTTTGACTCTTGATTTGGACTGATGGAACATTTTTTTTGTCACGGAGAATGCGCTGACTTCCATTGTGCACATTGACGCTTGGTTTCAGGGTCATATTTCTGCATCCATGTTTCATCACCAGTGATAACATGGCCCCAAACATCATCTTGTCTCACCAAAAGGTCTTGGCAAACTTTGACTCTCCCTTGCTTTTGCTCACTGGTGAGCTCCTTTGGGACCATTTTTGCACATACCTTTCTCATGTCATGATTTTCAGTTAAGATTTTCCTAACTGTTGTGGGGCAGCAGGTGGAGAGGAGCGGATAGGAGATTATTAAGAGGCTATGACATGTATAGAATGGAGAGAAGGAGTGTGCTGTCCCCAGACAGGGAGAGCAGTGGGAGCTGCACAGAGGTGGACATGCAAATTTATATGGATTGTACATTTTAACTCAATCATAATAAAAAATAAAAATTAAAAACAAAGATTTTTCCTATTGTTTATCAATGTTTACTTGGTTTGCTACACTGCTCACAGTCAGCCAATGTTTCCGATGTGCAACTTGATGAATTTTTGTAATGTTTTCATCAGTTTTGCTGGTTACTGGCTGCCTTGACCTCTCTTCATCAGTGACACTTTCTCTCCCTTAGACAAACGTTTAATCCATTTATACACTACCATTTTCTTCATGGCATTATCCCCATAAACTTGGACTAACATGTCCCTGATTTCACTTTCACTCCTGCCAAGCTTAATAAGAAATTGAATGTTTGTTCACTGTTCTAATTCAAGCTCCAATATTATTGTGACAGCACACAAAAACATGCAACAACAATAATCAATGCCACTCAGCAAGACACCACCACATGTTGACATGGACACAGCTGTGACACACTGACACACCAAGATTGTGAAACCTTACCGAGTTGTTTGTACAGTGCTGCCAACATAAGCACCTGGTGGCAAGTTCATGAACTTAATTGTCAGACTTCATATTACATCCTTTTCTAACTTTTCCAGCTGAAACATTGAATGAGGAATCTGTATTTAGTGAGGCCATATCAATAAACTCAGTCACTTTATTACTGCTGAGGCTTCTTGAAATTAACAATCCTACACATGCAAACAAAGCACAAAATCACAGTCTCAGCAGTAACAAAACAAACAACACTGAAGAGGTTGAAAAGAAAATCCATAAAGAAAACTGACTCAGCACAGAAAATTAAATGGAACAAAAAACTGTAAATACTCCAAAAAAGGCACCGAAATCACAGCACTGAATTCATACCTATCAATAGTTACATTTAATATAAAAGGATTAAACGTACTAATAAAGAGAACAACAGTAGCAGAATGTATTTTTTTAAAAAAAGCACAAGCCATCTATATGCTGCATACTAAAGACACGCCCTAGACTTAAAGATACAAACAAACTGAAACTCAAAGGATGGCAAAATATATACCACAGTAACAACATTCACAAAAGAGCAGGAATGGCAATATTAATTTGAGATAATATAGACTTTGAAGTAAAATCTACCACAATGGACAAGGTAGGTACTATATATTGCTTAAAGAATCAATAAACCAAGACGATATAACCATATTAAATACTTACACACTGTCATGGTTTGAATTGTGTCCCCCCAAAAATGTGTGCAGCCATGTGGCTGGGATATGGTTCCCAGTATCTTGGGACTGTCCTCCATTGTGTGGTTTTGCTAACCTGTATGTTAAAGGATTAGGGTGGGGCTGTGAATTCCTGCTATGGGGGATGTTTCCCTGGAGTATGGCTTGCCCCACCCTTAATGCTTTTAGCTTGCAAGGAATAAAAGGAAAAACAACCAAAGACAATTTGAGAACCTCGCTACCATCAAGCAAGCAGCACCGGGAGCAGAACGCGTCGTTCAGACCAGAGGTTCTTGCGTTAGGACGCTCCCTGGACAATGACTGATGCAATACGGACTTTCCTCCAGAGCCGTCAAGGGGAAAGTCTTTCCCTGGAGCGGACACCCTGAATATGGACTTGCAACCTACCGGACTGTGTAAGAATAAATCTTTCTTTGTTAAAGCCATCCGCTCTGTGGTATTTCTGTTAGAGAGCCTAGTTGACTAAAACACACACCAAATGAAAGAGCTTCGAAATACATTAAACAAACTCTAACAGTATTGGAAAGGGAGACAAACAGTTCCAAAATAACAGTAAGAGACTTCAACACACCACTTTGTGATGGACAGAACATCCAAAAGGGTCAATAACCACATACAAGATCTAAATGCCATGATCAACAAACTCAACTCACAGACATAAACACTCCAACCAACAACAGACAAGTACACCTTCTTTTCCAATGCACATGGATTAATCTCCAGAATATACTACATATTAGGGCATAAAGCAAGTCATAAAAAAATCCAAAGCATTAAAATATTGCAAAGCATCTTCTCAGACCATAAATATGCCACAAAAGTCAAAATCAACAGCAGACAAAGCAAGGGTGAAAAATGAAACACAAGGAAACTGAACAACATTTTGTTCAAAAACTTCTGGGTTACAGAAGAAATCAAAGATGGAATAAGGATATACATAGAATCAAATGAAAATGAAAATACATCCTACCAGAACCTATGGGGCACAGCAAAAACAGTGCTCAAAGGTCAATAAATACATACATCCAAAAAGAAGAAAGTGGTCAAATCAAGGAGTTAACTCAAACAAGCAGAAATACAGCAACAAATGAAGCCCTTAAACACCAGAGGAAAACAGAGTATAAAAATTAGAGCAGAACTAAATGAATTAGAGAATACAAACAACTGAAAGAGCTAACCAGACCCAAAGCTATTTTTTTCAAAAGATTAACAAAATAGACAAACTATTGACCGAAGTTACAAAACAAAAACAGGAAAAGAAGCAAATAATTTGACCCAATTAAATTAAAGCAATCATAACAGAATAGAAAACCTAGAGGAAATGGGCAAATTTCTAGAAACATACTACCTACCAAAATTAAACAAACGGAAGTCAAACAATAAACTTATCACAAAAGAACAGACTGTAAATGTAATTTAAAAACTCCCAACCAAAAAAAAGTCCTGGACCAGATGGCTTCTCTTACAGAATTCTACCAAACTTTCAGAGAAGAGTTAACACTATTACTAAAGATATTTCACAGCACAGAAAAGGATGTGATTTTCCCACATTAATTCTATGAAGCCAGCATAACGCTGATATCACAACCAGGTAAAGACAGCACAAGAAAGGAAAATTACAAACCAGGATCTCTCATAAACTTAGATGCAAAAACCCTCAACAAAATGCTAAACAGAATTCAACAATATATCAAAAAAAAAAAAAAATTATTCACTGTGACCAAGTAGGATTCATACCAGGGTTGCAGGAACGGTTCAACATCAGAAAAACAATTAATGCAGTCAACCACATAAATGAAACAAAAGATAAGAATTACTTGATTTTATGAATTGAGGCAAAAAGACATTTGACATTCATGTTAAAAACTCTCAGGAGAATAGGAATAGAAGGAGAATTCCTTAACATAATAATCTGCATCTATGTAAAGCCAACAGTCAACATCATCTTAGAGAGAGATTGAAAGCATTCTCCCTTGAGAAGAGGAACCATACAAGTATGCCCATTCTCACCATTCTTATTAACATTGTCCTGGAGGTTCTAGTCACAGCAACCAGGCAAGAGAAAGAAAGAGCATCTGAATTGGTAAGGAAGAAGTAAAAGTATTTCTATTTGCAACTAATATGGTGTTGTACACAGAAAGCCCTATAGAATCCTACTCCTCAAAAAACTACTAAAACTAATAGAAGAATTCAGCAAAGTATCAGGATACAAAGCCAGCCAAGTGCTGTTGAGTTTGTATACATAAATCAGTTAGATTCTTTTACACCAACAAAGAGGCAATCAAATAGGAAATCACCAAATCATTAGAATCTACTATAGCCCCCAAGAAGATAAAACACCTAAGAATAAATCTAATCAGAAACATGAAAGATTTATACCAAAACAAAAATCGTTTAAGTCTCTACTGCAAGAAACCAAAAGAGAATATGGAGGCAGAGCCAACATGGCAGAACAGACACATGCATCCTTAATTCCCTCTGAAAACTAAGGCCTGGATTGATAATTGAACAGAGCTTTGTGGAGACCCAGTGAGACAGAGGACACGGCATAGGGCTGTCAGATTGGCCTATGCCACTAAATGGAAAACTTACTCTCTCTCACTGAGTTCCACTCACAGACCAAAGGCACTGGTGCTTTTTAATTTTTTAAAATCTTTTTGTTGGCCGGTAGGCAGGAAATGGGCATGAGCCAGCAGAAATACCTAGCAGGAGTGTCTAAGTGAACAGTGTGTGGTGCAGCAGAGAGGCAGTGTGTGGGATAGCCTCATTTTGAGAGACCGGGAGTGGACTGAGGGCACCACAGCCCCTCCACCCTCTCTTTTCTGAGCTCTGCCATAGATTCTGCTGTTCCTCAGCAGGGAGGGATACTTGAAAACACAGACAGGAACAAACTGAAATTTAAAGGATGGAATAATATATATGAAGCGAACAATAGATAAAGAAGAGCAGGTGTGGCAAGGCTAATCTCAGATAAAATAGACTTTGATGTAAAATCTACCATCATGGACCAAGATGGTAACTATTGCTGAAAGCTTCAATACACAAGCAGGACTTAGCAATATTAAATATCTATGCACCCAATACTAGAGCATCCACATACTTCAAACAAAACTGACTACACTGAAAAATGAGATAGATCACCCTACAATAATAGTGGGAGTCTTCAACACTCTACTTTCAGTAATGGACAGATCATCTAGAAAGAAGCTCAATAAACACAGAAGACTTGATTGTGACAAGTGACCCATTAGACCTCATTAACATATACAGAACTTTTTATCCATCAACACTTAAGTACACCTTCTCCTCCAGTGCACGTGGAATATATTCCAGAACGGACCATGTGTTAGGACATAAAGCAAACCTCAACAAAATCCAAACCACTGAACTATTGCAAAGCATCTTCTCAACCATAAAGCCATAAAAGTCAAAATTAATAGCAGAAAAAAAGATCAAAATTGGAACTCATGGAAACTAAACAACAACTTGCTCGATAAGCCACATGTTATAGAAAAAATCAAGGACAAAAGGAATAAATTTACAGATTCAAATGACAATGAAAACACGTCCTACCAGAACCTATGGGATACAGCCAAAGCAGTCAGAGATCAATTTAGCTATATAAATGCATACACTGAGAAGGAAGGATCCAAACCAAAGAATTAACCCTACAGCTTGAAGAAGCAAAAAGAGAGCAACAGAGAAATCACTTAGGCACCAGAAGAAAACAAATAGTAAAGATTTAGAGCACAACTAAATGAATTAGAAAACAGAAGAACAATTGAAAAAATGGACAAAACCAAAAGCTGGTTTTTTTTCTTTAAAAAGATGAACAAAATTCACAAACCACTGGCTAAACTTATAAAAGAGTATCAGGAAAGGAAACAAATACCCAGAATAAGAAATGTGATAGGAGATGTCACAACAGGCCCAACTGAAATCAAAAGTATCATTAACAGGATACTACAAAAGACTGTACTGTAACAAATTTGAAAACCTATAGGAAATGGACAAATTCTTGCATTCATATCACCTATCAAAATTATTGCAAGGAGTAGAACAACTGAATAAACTCATCACAAAGGAAGAGTTTGAAAAAGTCATCCAAAAACTACCAAACAAAAAAAGCCCTGGCCCAGATGGCTTCACTGCAGAATTCTACGAAGCTCTTAGAGAAGCGTTAACTCTAATACTACCGAGACTGTTTCACAGCATAGGAAGGGGTGGAATACTCCCCAGTTCATTCTATGAAGCCAGCATAATGCTGATACCAAAGCCAGGGAATGATCCCACAAAAAAGGAAAATTACAGACCAATAACACTCATGAATCTAGATGCAAAAATCTTCAACAAAATCCTTGCCAACAGAATTCAACAACATACCAAAAAAATAATTCATCATGACCAAGTTGAATTCATACCAGGGATGCAAGGCTGGTTCAACATCAGAAAAACAATTAATGTGATGAACGAGATAAATAACACAAAATATAAGAATTATCCGATTTTGTCAGTTGATGCAGATAAGGCATCTGACAAAGTCCAACACCCACTTATGCTAAAAACTCTCTGAAAATAAGAACAGAAGGCAAATTTCTCAATGTAATAAGTTGCATCTATGCAAAGCCAACCACCTACATCATCCTGAATGGAGACTGAAAGAATTCCCCTTAAGAACAGGAACTAGACAAGGATGCCCACTCTCACCATTTCTATTTAACATTGTACTAGAAGATCTGGCCAGAGCAATTAGACAAGACAAATAAAGGGCATCCGGATCAGCAACGAAGTAGTAAAAATCTCCCTATCTGCAGATGATACGATTGTATACACAGAGAATTCTAAAGTATCTATAAGTAAACTACTTGAACTAATAGAAGAGTTCAGCAAAGTATCGGGATATAAGATAAACATAAGTAAAGCAGTAAGATTCCTTTATACCAACAAAGGGATCATCAAAGAAGAAATCACCAAATCAATACCATTTACTATAGCCCCCAAGAAGATAAAATACCTAGGAATAAATCTAACTAGAGAAATAAGAGACCTACACAAAGAGAACAAGAAGACTTTATTTCAAGAAACTGAGAGACTTACATAAATGGAGAAACCTACCCTGCTTATGGATAGGAAGACTTAACACTGGGAAAACATTTATTTTACCCAAAGTAGTCTACGTACACAATGCAATCACAATACAAATTCCAGTGATATTTTTTTAAGGGGTGAAGAAACAAATTACCAACTTGGTTTGGAAAGGGAAGAAACCCCAGATAAGCAAAGCACTACTGAAGAAGAGGAACACAGTGGGAGGCCTCACACTACCCAACTTTAGAACCTATTACACTGCCAGAATAGTCAAAACAGCCTGGTACTGGTACAAAAAGAGACATATAGACCAACGGAACAGAGCTGAGACCCCAGTGATGTCATCATCCTCTTATGAACAGTTGATATTTGGCAAAAGCCCTAAGATTGTAAACTGGGGTAAACACAGTCTGTTTAACAAATGGAGCTGGGAAAATTGAATATCCAGCTGCAAAAAACTGAAACAAGACCCATATCTCAAACCTTACACAAAAACTAACTCAAATTGAATAAAATACCTAAGTATCAATCCCAAAACCATAAAGATCATGCAAGAAAAAAGTGTGTCAGCAATGGAAATTTTAATACACAGCTTAAACAGACTTCAAAATCTGGCAAAGCACAAACAACAGAAGAGAAAATAGATAAATGGGAACTACTAAGAATCAAATACTTCTGCTCATTCAAAGACTATCAAAAGAATTAAAAGACCACCTACAGAATGGGAAAACATATTTGGAAACTAAATGTCAAACTGATGTCTGATCTGAATAACCTATAAGGTACTGCAAAATATCAAGTAAAAGATAAGTAACCCAATTAAGCAATGGACAAATGAAATGGACAGACACTTCATTAAAGAGGATATCCAGACAGCTGAAAGACACATGAGGAAATGTTCACGATCATTAGCTATTAGAGAAATCCAAATCAAAAGTACAATGAGATACCATCTCACTCCAGCAAGGTTGGCCATCGCCCAAAAATCACAAAACAGCAAATGTTGGAGAAGCTGTGGAGAAACTGGAATTCTCCTACACTGTTGGTGGAATTGCAAAATGGTACAACCTGTTTGGAAAGCAATCTGGTAATTCCATAAAATAGAAATGGAAATAGACATACCATTTGATCCAGTAATCCCACTGCAAAATCCTACAAAATCAAAGGCAATCACACAAACAGAAGCACACACATGAATATTTATTGCAGCACAGTCCACAATAGCAAAAGGATGGAATCAACCCAGATACCCAACAACAGATGAATGGATAAACAAACTATGGTACTCAACGGAACACTATGCAATGATAAAGAACAATGATGATGTTAGGAAACATCTCATAACCTGGTTTCAGTTGTAAGACATTATGCTGAGTGAAATCAGTCAGTGGCACAAGGATAAATATTGTATTAGACCGCTACTATAAGGACTTAAAAACAGACTCATGTACAGAAGAAAAGATTTTTTGATGCCTGCAAGGGAGGGGATGGAAGGAGAGAGAGCTAGTCATACATTAGTTGATAGAGATTTGGTTGGGCGAAAGTGGTGACAGCACACAGTAGAAAGAAGATTAACTTAACTGGACTTCAACATAAACTACAAATTCTTCTAATCTTAACTCAATATTGCAAAAATTGAGTAGCAGGGGCGAAGGTCTAGGGGCCATGCTTTCAGGGGACATGGAGGCCAACTGGCATAACTAACCTATTGCTAAGAGAGTCTTCTGCACTCCATATTGGTGCGTGGCATCTGCGGTCTTAAAAGCCAGCAAGCAGCCATCTGAGGTACACGAAATTGTCCCAACTCAGCCGGAACAGACGATCACCAAGGACAACAAAGACATGAGGGAAAAAGAGCCCAGAAGACAGAAGGACCCATGTGAATGGGAGACTGTATCAACATGTGACCAGAACAATTAGATGGTGCCCAGCCACCACCAAAGACAGCTGTGATGGGGCACACAAAGTCTAGTCCCAGTGTCAACAGGAGAAAAAGGGGGGTGCACCTCAAGAACTCCACTAAAAGATCACAATTGATGGTCTGAAGGCCTGGGGGTTCCCCCGGAAGCATGGCCCCTAGACCTGCTGCTGCCCCTGACCAGAAAGTTATTACTGAAATCAACTCTTCAGACAAGAGTGGACTGGACTTGGGGACACGATGTGACCATATGGTGTGTGTACTTTACGGTTCTATGAATCTATAGGATGCTGTTCTACTGGCCTCTTATTAGAAGGGAGAGGAGACAGTGGAGAGGAGGGGAGATTGTTAAGAGGATATGACATGTGTAGAACACAAAGGAAGAGTGTGCTGTCACTGGGTAAGGGGTGCAGAAGGAGCTGCAGATAGATGGGCAAGCAAATTTATGGATTGTATACTTTTACTCAATCACAGTAACCAGAAAGAAAAACCAAAAGAAACATGTAAGTTTAGAAACCTACCTTGCTCATAGATAGGAAGACTCAACATTGTGAAAATGTCTATTCTATAAACCACTATTATAAGGACTCAAGAAAAGTTTAAGCATTGAAGAGGATAATCTCTGATAGTTACAAGGGAGGTGTGGATGGGAGATGGGTATTGCTAGATTAGAAATAGATAAGAATGGGGTTAAGTGAAGCAAGTGACAGCTCAGTAGAAGGGAGATTAACACTGCTGGACTGCATCAAAAGCTAAGAGATTTCCTAAATAACATCCCAACATCTTCAAAGGTCAGAGTAGCAGAGGCCTGGGTCTGAGGACCATGGTTTTAGGAGATATCTAGGTCACTCGACATAACTTTTGTTGTTGCTGTTTAAGAAAATATTCTGCATCTAGTTTTGGTGACTGGCTTCTGGAGTCTTAAAAGCGAGCATGTGGCCATCTAAGCAGCATCAATTAGTCCCAGTCCAGCTGGAGCAGAGAAGAACAAAGGACATCAAAGACAGGAAGAAAACATGAGCCCAGGAGACACGAGTGGCCAAATCACCAGGAAACTACATCAGCATGACACCTGAACTACATGGTCCCCATCCACCAACAATGATTGCCCTGACGGAGACAAAACATAGAGTACCTGAAGTGCTGGGAGAAAACTGTGGGTGCAGGCATAAAACTCTTTTTAAAGACCAGATCTGACATCCTGGGGGATACTAAGTCCCCTGGACTCTCTGCTAGCCTAAAGCTGAAAACAGTACCACAGCCAACTCTCTTGACAAAAATTGGACTGAAAACAGTACCACAGCCAACTCTCTTGACAAAAATTGGACTGGACTATAAAGTGATACTGGCTGTCATGGATTGAACTGTGTTCCCCCCAAAATATGTGCAGTAATTTGCCTGGCCCAGGATTCCCTGTGTTCTATGATTGTCCTCCATTTTGTGATTTTCCTGTGCCGTATGTTAAAGGTTTAGGGTGAGACTGTAAATCCCTTTGTAGGATCACCTCCCTGCTCCAGTGTAAAGGGAGTTTCCCTGGAGTACGGCTTGCCCCACCCTTAATCCTTTCCTTCTACAAGAGGTAAAAGGAAAGGGAAGCAGGCAGAGAATTGGGAACCTCACACCATCAAGAAAGCAGCACGAGGAGAAGAGCACATCCTTCAGACCTGAGGTTCCTGCACCAAGATGCTCCCTGGACAAAGACTGAAGCAACACAAGGTCTTTCCTCCAGAGACAGCAAGGGGGAAAGCCTTCTTTGGAGAAGACATCTTGAATTTGGACTTGCAGCCTACCACACTGTGTAAGAATAAACTTTCCTTTGTTAAAGCCATCCACTCCACGGTATACCCGTTAGAGTGGCACTAAGCTGACTAAAACACTGGCGAAGTGCTTCTTGACTTAAATAATTACATGAAGCTGCTGGAGCAGCTCCTCTCTAGAGGCAAGATGGGAGGGTAGAGAGAAGAGAAAGAAGTTTGTTAGAAGAATACAAAAGTAGAAGGTGAAAGGAAGAGTGTGCTGTCACAGGGTTTGGACAGTAGCTAGAATTGAAGAGGTATGTGTGTGGGGTTTCATCCTGCAATTTACTTAGATTATAAACTTGCACTTAAACACAATAAAATATCTTTTTTAAAAAAGACTGGATTTGATTTTCAAGAACATCAACTCTGGTACTACAGGAAATAAGGCTTTCTTTCAAGGCACAAGGGGAAATTTTACAGTTGTTTATGTTACACTCAAGTTTTGAAGTACAGAGCTCATAGCATTCTTTCACCAGTTTGTGTAGTGAAAGAAGGACCAACGAACTAGCTTCATTATACTTCTCATTAGGACAAAACTGCAGAAAGGTATCACATGTGCAGTCAACAAGTCTTGCCTCTCACCAATACCTAATATGTTCCTGGTGATATTCTGTGTATTTGTATTATCACTTCATGCCATGGATTAGCAGTACAGTGTTTACTACTAGAAGGAGAGTAATAAAAATCTTTAAGACTAACCAGACTTTAGAAGGATCAACAATCCACAATCAACACCCGTGGAAGCAGCAGTCAAGAAATCGAAAGATGCACTGCACTGGGAAAATCTGCTGCAAGGGATCTCTTCAAAGTATAAACGAAGATGTCACTTTGAAGACTAAAGTGCACCTGGCCCAGCCATGGTATTTTCATTTGCATTATATGCATGTGAAAGCTGAACAAAGAGCAAAGACGACAGCAGAAGAATCGATGCATTTGAATTGTGATGTTGGAGAATGTTGGATGTACCACTGATCACCAAAAGAACAGATCTGTTCTGGAAGAAGTACAACCAGAGAGCTCCTTGGAAGCAAAGACAGCAAGACTGCATCTTACATACTTTGGATACACTGTCATGAAGGATCGGTTCCTGGAGAAGGACATCATGGTTGGTAGAGCGGAGGGTCAGCAAAAAAGAGGCAGACCCTTGAAGAGATGGACTGACACACTGACAGCAACAATGGGCTTAAGCATAAAAACAACTGTGGACATTGCACAAGACAGGTCAGTGTTTCATTCTGTTGTGCCCAGGGTCACTATGAGTCAGAACCTACTTGATGGCACCTAATAGCAACAAACTTTAGAAACAATTTAGAAAACTCATCCTAACAATTTTGTTTCTCTAGAGCCACACCTGATACCAAATGTCTCAGGCTGGGTTCTAGAAGAGAAGCAAAATCAGTAAAGCGTACAAACATGGAGACAGATTTGTATGAAGGACATGGCTCATGCAGTTGTAGAGGCTGATTATGTCTCAAGTCCATGGACTGGAATAGACGCTTCTCCTGATTCACATAGCAACAGTGGATGGTGAACCTGAAATCTGCAGATTAGAGAGGAGGGCTCTTGCTTACAAGCTGCAAAGATCGATAAAATCCCCAAATCAGCAAGCAAGACTATAAGAAAGCTACTAGCTCAAATAAACTGAGCCAGAGGTCGGATGAATAGGATCCGACTACAGGAGCTAGAGTGAGCAAAAGCCGCCAATTCTTGCCCGAGCATCCACTTGTATGTGATGCAGGCCACAAGCCCAAGGAAACTCCCTTTCCAGTGATTGTGTACTTACAGCAGAGACCATCACATTGTATCAGTTCTGATCAGGGAAGAAATTACAGCATTTTATGACTGCCAAGCCACTGAGAATCATGCTCCAGCCAGGTGACAAACAACCTTAACCATCACAGCTGTTAACATTTCCATGATTTTACTTTCAGCCCTTCAGTGTATATGGCAAACAGCAATATTTGCTTATTTTTGTCTCTTACATTTTTTATTCAGTGTTACAGTCTTTAATGAGAAAGTTAAATCCTTTTTCAGGTATTGATTAAAGTTGTTGCATACTTTTTGTTCAGCTTTTTAGCAAATTTTTATTTTTTAAATAGCAGCTTTTAAGATTTAATACATACAGCACAATTTTTCAGTATAGAGTTTCTCACCCTTTTAAAATGTACAATTCTGTGGTTTTCAGTATAGAGTTTCAGTGATGAAGAGCTGACTGCTAACAAAAAGGACAGCACTTTGACTCCACTAGACACTACTTCCAAATTCTATGGGACAATTTTGCTCCATCTCATAAAGCTGCTAGGAGTTGGAATTGACTCAATAACGAGTTTGGGGGGTTTTGGTGTGGTTTATTATTTCCTTAGTGGTTGCCTTGGAAGTTAAAATTAACACGCTACTTTAAAACAACCTAATGTAGATGAATGCCAACTTAATTTCAACAGCATAAAACACTTTCTTACAATATAGTTCTCTTCCTTTCTAGTGTTGCTGTAAGGGAAATAGTGTTAAGTGAATGGCTTTAACAAGCCATTTATTCTCTTAGTCTAGAGGGCTACAGATCCAATTTAGGACATCAGCTCCAAGGGAGGCTTCCTCTGTTGGCTCTGGACAAAGGTCCTTAGCATCCATCTGCCCATGAACTGGGCGCTACTCCATGCAGGAATCCCAGTTCCAAAGGAGGTGCTCTGCTCCCAGTGCTGTTGTCTTGGTGGTATGAAGTCCCCTTACAGCTCTTGCTGCACTTTTACATATCAAAAGAAACTGGTTTAAGACACAATCTAATCTTGTAGGTGTCACCAACACAGGTGCTGCCAGTCCATCTCATTAATTTCGTAGGGATAGGATTTAGAGCAGACAGGAAAACTACATCAGGTGATGAAATGATGGACAATCTTACCACACTGGGAATCACCACCGAGACACGTTGACAGATATTCTGGGGGGACACAATTCCATTCATGACAGTTGGCTTCCTCATACTTTGCACTCTTACTGCCATACAAGTTACATCTGTGTATAAGCTTATCAACATAGTTTTATGATTACTTCTTTATGTAGTTATCTTTTAAATCAGACAGCAGTTATAAGATGGAAATACACTGATCTTTGCATTGGCCTATATAGTTACCTTTACTGGTGCTCTTAATTTCTTCAAGTGTATTCAATTTACTCTCTAGTGTCCCTTCATTTCAGGTTAAAGTACTCTATTTTCTTGTAGGGTAGATCTGCTTGTAACAAATTTTCAGGTTTTTTTTTGTTTGTTTTAATCTGAGAATATTTCAATTTCTCCTTAATTGATGAAGAGTAGTCTTGTTATATAGAATTGTTGGTTGACAGTATTTTCCCTTCAGCAATTTGGAAACGCCATCTTACTGTCTTCTGACATCTATGCTTTCTGATGAGAAATCATCTGTGAATCTCACTGAGGACTCTTGTACATGAACATTTTTCTCTTACTGATTTAAAGACTATATCTTTCGACAGTTGGACTATGATTTATCAAGGTGTGGATCTCTTCTTGAATATGTCCTACTGAGAGCTTATAGAGGATCGGGATTTGCAGATTAATGCTTCTTGTCAAATATGGGGAGTGCTTCTTCAAACACTCTTATCTTTTCCTTCTGGGACTCTCATTACGTGTAAGCTGGTATGCCTGATGGTGCCCCACAGGTCTCTGAGTGTCTGTACATTTTTCCTTTTACTTTCTAATCCTCAGACTGGATACTCTCAATTGACCTGTCTTCATCTGTACTAATTATTTCTTCTGACAGCACAAACCTGCTGTTGAGCTCCTCTAGTGGACTGAAATTCTTCTATTTTCTTCTTTTTGAAATAATACAATATCTCTCATTGCTATCCCTTATTTGGTGAGGTATCATTCTCATGTTTTCCTCTAATTCTTGAGACATCATTTCCTTTAGTTCTTTGCGTATTATTTATAACTGCTTACTGAAAGTCTTTGTTCAGTATGTCAAGCATCTGCATTTCATCAGGAAGTTCCTATTTACCATTTTTTCCTGTGTATGGGCCATACTTTGCAGTTTCTTTGTGTGTTGTAATTTTTTGTTGAAAAATGGGCTTTTTAATTAATGTCACATAGTAAGTCTTGAAATCAGACCCCCTGGGTTTCCTGCTGTCACTGTTGTTGCTGCTGCTGCTTGTTTACTGCTTCTTTGTTTAGTGACTTCCCTAAATTAATCAAACCCAGGTCTTACAAATGGGAAGTGAGAAGTTTAACTCTTAACTGCTACTCCTCCTCAAAACAGACACTAGAAGAAAATAAAACTATGAAGTACTGTTAATCAGTGTATAAAGAACACTTCTTAAAACCATGAAGAAAATACCCAAACCCTTAAAGCAGAACAAATTTACAAATAGAGACCTGTTAAAAATGGTTAAGTACCTTGAAGCACTACTTAAAATACTGGACTACTACAGCAAACTATAGTGTTGTTAACACGAAGCTAGAATGACCCTAAGACTTTAGTACTCAAGTTGGGTAGAATGGACCAGAATCATTTGAGAGCTTGTCAGAAATGTAGACTATCAGATACCACCCTGTTGAAACAATATATATTTTGTATTAAAATCCCCAGGTGATACGTATCCATATTCAAGTTTGGGAGTACTGTCCTAAGACATAATCTTAATTGCTACTTCATAAGTTATATAGTATTACTTTTCATTTCTTTATATTACAAATTACTGATATATATATTTGAAAAAAGTTTCAGAAAAGTTAATTTGCTCTCTCAAAAAACAATTTCTATTCATGTATTTACATATATACATAATCTAGTTATCACCTTTACACAGAGATTTGAACATTTCTAAAATGCTTATGGAGCAGAATAAGCATAATTTTTTTTCCTAAGCTGAATAAAGTTATCAAAATTATGCATTGAGAGATAAAGAAATTATTAGGTAATTTTTTAAATTTAAAAATGATCATATTTTAAAGAATCTTCTATGTTTACTCAAAGAATTCAATAGGCAAATTTCCATCCTACACAAATTATGTTAGGACTCTCCCAACTTCTTAATTCTGGGTTTCTAGTATAGTAAGACTCTCTAAATCTCTTTGGCTTGCTAAAAACGTTGTAGCCTTGCACTGAACACACACACACACACACACACACACACACACACACACACACACACACACACACTGACCCACAGCTATTTAAACACTGTAAGGACAGAAATTTTTTCATGTTTAAAAATGCAGGAACTGGAAAGCTTATACATTAATAAGCAGATAAGTTTTAATGTTTCCCAATGTAACAATTCCATAAGGTATTTGAAAATTTCCAAATTATTCTAATACACTGCAATTTAACAAAGGAATCCCACTAACTGAATGGGACTCTTGGGATAGATAGGTTCCTGGTACTCCAGGACTGTCTCAAGGTGAATATCAAAAGTGTGAATTTACTGAAGAACAAGCTTTGTAAAATTAGCTACAGATAATTCAAAATCCTGTGACACATTTAAAAGTAGTTTCCAAACAACTTATGCCAAATATTTTCCTCAGTTAAGCATATGCTTGAATATGACACTTTACAGTGATTAACTATCAAACAGGATGCAGTGCTATTTTATTAACCTTTATCTGAATGACTTTGTACTCTCAGGATGTATTATAATCATGAACATATTAATGGTTATAAATAACGTGTATACTTTAAAAAATTAAAATTACTTGAAATGGATGATTTAAATCTTTATCAAACAGCTTAGTGCCAATACAATGATATATCTTGCACTAAAATCTACCAAAAAAAAAAAAAAAAAACAAGCAAACTGTAATACGACTTATCCTGTAGTTTGTGTCAGGTTTAACTTACATTTATATTATATAAAGAGTTTGTAATACCAGATAGAAGTGATATCATTTTGTGCCACCTGGAAAATTTCTGGAGTCCTAGTGACACAATGGTTAAGAGCTTGGTTATTAACCAAAAGGCTGGCAGTTCAAATCCATTAACTGCTCCTTGGAAACCCTCTGGAGTAGCTCTACTCTGTCTTACAGGATTGCTATGAGTTGTAATTGACTCAGCAGCAATGGGTTTAGTCCAAACGAGTCTGAATATTCCCTGGCAGCTGAACTATTTTTGCACACCAAGGAACAGACACAGGGTATCACATATTGAAAAAAAAAAAAGGATGCTGTGATGTTGACAGAGGAAGAAGACAGAAATAAAGAAACCCCAGACTTTTTTTTGTTGTTCAATTTTATCCACAGTTTCCATCGGTAATAGACATTTAGTGTTCCATTTCTTTTTAAATGCATCAGAAAATCAATTATGATAGATCTATGACCAATACAAACATTTCTGAATTCTTAAAAAAAACTCAGTTAGAAAAGTCATTAAAGTAGCATTCTGTAAAGATAATTATTAAACAAACAGCAATGCATTTTTACTCCTTATTTCAACTCTAGCATATCCAACATCACTTATTCTTTCTTGTGCCACACAGTGATAAAATTTAACAGAAGTGGCTATTTACTGTATATTTTAGGGCCTAATAAAATATTTTAGTTCAATTATTTAACTCTCATCAAATCACAAATCCAATTCAAATAATCACAATCATTCTTCATTCAGTAATTGATGAACTAAACACATAATAACCATAAAAAAAACATTTTACACTGAAGAACTACTAAAAGCAATACATCAGAGCCTTGGTATAATATTGTTGTTGAGGACCAAGCTATGAAACTGCCTTAGAGGTGATGTTGTACTATACAGTAAGTAAACAGCAAGTGGTATGGATCTCAAAGGAACCCATCTCAAATGAAAATTTGTTTTACAGTCAAGAATGTTACAAGTGAGGTTCTGGGATATTTTCTCTTTGAAGTAATAATTAACTTACAGGTGAAATGCTATAAGGAAATGGCCTACAAATTCAGTAACATTTCAATGACATGAAATAAGAAAATACTTGTAAAATATTTAACATCTACACTGATTAATAAGAGGATTTCTATAGTATAACTATGGCAGGATGAATGACTGCTATAACTTTAATGGTCACTTTATTTGTAACACTGTCAAGTTTCTACATTAAAAACTAATTAAAGTATTTAGTTGCCATTTCTTACCTATATTACCCAAGTTTTGACAAGCAATATCCATTATATCAATGAGGTTTTCTCAGATCCAACTTAAAAACAACTAATTAGTTCAAAATACTTAAATTAATAAATTACCAATAATTTAATTTTTAAACGTTATAGTTGTAAGAAGCTTTTATTCTTTAGAAATTCCAATTTGACATAGGGGGAATATAAGAGTATACCTGTATTCTAAAAGCCAAAATTCAATTAGATGGCTTCATGGTAATTAATCAAAACAAGTAAGAGGTGTCCCTAAATCGACCCTTACTACACCATTTGGCACACTAAGTTTTACCTTTTATATATAGACCCTTTGAAATACGTAGGCCAACAATTTTAATAAGTTGCATCCATGTTAAGAGGTAATCAGTGCAAATGATGACATATTTTAGATATGATAATTGCTTGGCTACTACAAAAGTATTAAGGTTCTTCTATAGGAAACTCAGTTGGTCATCACAATAATAATTTTGAAAAATTTCAGCACTACTACCAAGTTACATTTATTCATGGCTAAATTAGACAAGGGTTTATCTAACATAAGGGAGTTACAAATATACTTAAAGAATGAATGGTCTGTGTCTAATTCAGCAGTAAGTTAATGAAGGATCATGAAATGTACAGGATCCACAAATGGTCAAAACTGAAGTAAACACCTACTCCTCAACTGCTGTGCTCTGAATGTAGCTAAAAACAGGACAATGTATCATTCCTGAAAGTCAGCAACACAGAAACCCAAACTTTGGCAGTTGTTATCAAAATGTCCTTGATAATTAGTACTTCACCAGTTTTCACAAGCTTTCCTGTTTGGGGTAAAGTTTTCAACACAGAAATAAAATACTCTCCAAATAATACATTTTAAAAGATGATTAAATTTTGCAAAATTAAATAGCATAAATAAAGCATATTAACATTGTTTGGCTGACAACATGAAATAACCAATTTAAGAAAACTTGTAATGGACTAAATTTTTTTAAAAAGTCACAATGTGAGACATTTAAATTCTCACATATTACTGACCTTATAAAATCTACTAAAATATTTCAAAGTTACATTTAGAAAAAGAAATTGCAAAAATGCTTAAGACTATTTAAGAGTCATCAGTTACACAGGCACTTCACATGTAAACAATCTACAGTACAACTGAAAAGATTTTGGCACCAACCTAGAATACTAAAAGAATTTAATATAAAGCCAGGTTGTTTTTTTCTAGAAAACTAAGACCAAAGATTGAAGAAATTGTGTCTAAACTAGCAGTATATTAAAGAATCCAAACACAGAACTGTTTTAAATCAGTAAAAAAATGTATTCTCTTATCCAGATATTGACTAGTATGATGTTAAAAAAAAAAAATCAAACTTAATATGAATATTAAATTGAAAACACTTTTGAAATTCAGTATCATTCTGCTTTAAAAAAAAAAAATCAAGGTTATCAACTGATTCACGAAAACCAGAATTGGAGTATATCAAAAGCTCTTATTAAATTAATCTGGTCTCCTTCCCAGAAACAGTTTGGGCAATTCAGAGTTTAATTTTGATGTTTTATATATAATTGTTTAAACCCTAAGGCTTGATCTATTTATGTTTTTTTGGACATTCTTATTCATGAGCTTGAGATATTTGAAATCACTTCAGATAAATGAAACTATACACTCAAGATTTTAAAATGCTGTATCAAGCCGTAGATAGCTGAGATGCCTTGGTTGTGGGTAATTCAAGAAGAGCCTGAACTGTAACACCAACTTTCACCAGACCTCGTTCTTCCAAAATATGATGAGGTAAACAGAGTCTTTCCTAAAAAACAAAATACGATGTTGGAGCACTCATTTTTTAATTCCACAGTAAAACCTAAATGCAGCAAAAGTCCGGTATGAATTAATAGGTCAGAAACAGATTTTGAAAATACGCTTTCTAAAAAATTTCAAGTAAAAATGATATAACTCTATATTTTCTCTGATAACTACCCTAATTTAAAATGTGCTTAGATTCTTAGTTTATGTTAAGAAAGGGATTAGGGAGATTGGCACTCTCCTTAGTGTTGTCACATCAGTCCCCTCCTTACTTGACTCCTTACCACACCAAATGCTGAGGAGGAAGAGGAACTAGAGGAACTCTCCTAATCGCTAGTAGAAATGTGAAATGGCACGACAGTTTGAAAAACAGCTTGGTACTTTCTTAGAAAAGTTAAACATACATCTACTGTCAGTTCCAGCCATTCAGCTGCGAGGCACTTACCCCAAATTAACAAAGGCATATAGGCGTATAAAACCAACACTTGAACACAAATGTTTAGCAACTGCATCTTAAGTCGTCCCCAGATACAGCAACTGTATCTGAGGTAGTCCCCGATAATGGAAACAGACATGTAGATACTTAGGGAATAAAGTATTTACACATGCAACAACATGGATGACTCGAATTTATCATGCCAAATGAAATAAACCACAAAATCATATCTATTGTATGATTCTATTTATATAAAACTCTAGAAAATGCAAACTAATTCAGAACCACAGAAAGCAGGTTAATGATTGCATGGGGAGGAAAGGACCGCAAAGTGACAGGACAAAACTTTTAAGGGCAAGGGACATGTTCACTATCCCGACTTTTGTGATGCTTTCACGGTGTATACACATGCCCAAACACATCAAACTGTACACTTTACAGGCACTTAATTGTATCATTAATTACATCCCAATAGAACTGTTAAAAAAAAAGGGGAGGGGGAAACTAAATTAAAAAATTGACTAAAATTTTACCATTTCTGAATTCTGGAAAACACACTGAATCTAAAAACAAAGCTCTTAAAAACAGTAAAACAGAAAAACATATATAAAGCAGTAATAACAAAAAAATCTTCATTCCTCTATTTATAAAGAGATTGAGTATGAAAAAAATTTTAAGAATGAAGATTTTAAAAATCCTATTGTCAAGTACACTGTTGTGTGCCACTGAGTTGACACTGAGTCCTAGTGAACCTCAGATCTGAGCAGCTGGTGAGTTTGCAGTGCTAATCTTTTGATTAGCAACCAAACAAGGGTTCTTCTTGTCAAGAGATAATTAGAGGCAAACAGCTCATAGTTTCCAAAATTACACAGGAATTCATCAGAGTCTCAGTATAACACATTATATTTAATCACTAAGGAAAGATGTGAAAGTGGAATCTATAGGCCTTATGACACTTTTCAACAAACAGCTCAAATAAGCACAATTTAACTGTGATCTGCTAAAGCTCATGTAGCTGCTCAGTAGTCACTTAATGTTGACATTAGGTTTACAGTGATTTCAGAAAGAGCAGTATTTTGATTACACATGTTCATTATGCATTCATAATATTGTTTGAATCCTTAATTTTACAGTACTATAATGATTATGTGAAACATAAGCGAATTCCTACAAATTTCAATTTTTTCCCTGTGTAGATGTTATGTTACAAAAATTTCCACTTTGACACTGTAAGTAAAGTTTAAATCACTGTTTGAACTGAATACAAATCTTTGAATTAGAATCTCTTTATGATTTACAAGAGTACAAATATTCGCCAGCAGGAAAATTGATAGTAACAATGGCACCAGAACCAAACTTTCCTATGGCCACTAAGCTATCTTTAATCAATGACATACATGATTTGAAAGCTTTTCCATATGAAACTGTTTTATAAGGTTAAAGTTAGAATCTAGTAGAAGGTGCTAAGGGAAGGTATTCATTTTCATTTTCAGGAAACAATATCCATTCCTATTGTGAAGAAGAGGAATTGCAACTTGCATGTAATAAGTTAATATTTTAATAATCATTTTATTAGATAAATCACAAGTACCTGTGAGACACCCAACTTTTTACAGGCATCAAGGAAATTTTCTACATTTCTTCGACATTTTGCCATGCTCAGCTTAGGCTGTAAAGAAGGGGGGGGGAACAAGTATTTATATGTAGATATCATGTGAAACTGAAAATTGAATGTACTGAGTTTATTATTACTTAAAAAGAGCTCTAAGAAGGTCCATCTTCCTTTAGAAAACTTATGCATTGTACACAACACTTACCACTGCTGGTGATGGTACATGAATACTAGCTACAGATCGTGGTCTTATATGATTGGCTAAATGGCAAAGAATAACTCCATCCATCAGTGCAGCTCCAATGTCATCAGGCAAAATCACTTTTAACCTGGACTCGAGATTCTAAAAAGATGAGCATAAATCACAGATGTTCTATCTAAACATGTATTTCTATTATTAACTAGGATACAATCCAAAAGTTTCAAAGAACATTGAATAGAAAACCCATACACCTTATGAACTGTTCAAGTTAAACCCATTTATGCAAAGTAGATGGGAAAGGTCAACTTGACTTACATTTCGAAGTTGTCGTATTTGTTCCCGTTCTTCCCGTAAATGCTCCATCTTTCTTCTCATTGTAAATCCAGGATCCGCTGCACCATATTCCTGGCGAGGTGAGCGACTAAAAGCTATAAAACAGACATTTTCTAACTTATTACAAAGTTAATTATGGAGCAACCGTCAAAGGGAAAGGAGCATAATAAAAAGCAGCAGTGAAAAACTATGCAAAATACTTCTACTTGTTAAGACATTCAAAAATATTTTTATAAGAATATATTTGAACTCATCTGAAAGCAATAGGGAAGAAAAGCATACCAGTTTCTACCACCTATAAGTGTGCTTATTTAAACACAGGCCATTAGGCAATTATGACCCAGACTAAAAATGCTTATTGAACATAATTCAGCCTTCTATTATTTTTAAAGAAGAAGGAAATTATTCTGGAAGGTCAATACAGTTATTCAGGAATAAAAACTATAATTCAATACCTTGCCAAGCAACGTGGATCCATTTTCTTTTGGCTTGCCAAATGCAAAAAGATCACTTTTTAAAACCACAATATAATGGAGTGCTATAATTTCAGTATTTGGTCTGCTGGCAAAGTGGTGATTCTAAGAGCAGTCACAGCAGAGGAGAACAGAAATAAGACTGTGATATGTCTAAAGCAAAAAGCCAAGGTTTCAGGAGCTTTGAAGGTAGAGGAAGAAACAAGTGGGAATGGGAATTGTAAGGACAAATAGGTTAAGAGAAAACTATTTTTCTTGGACAGGGGAAAGAATCCATGTATATGTAAAACTATGTAACCAATCTCATTTAACTAGGAAATGTGTTTCATTACATAAAGAATAAACTTTACTTATATCATATATATTTACCTGATCGAGGCTTCAAGCCAAAGGGACCATGTGAGAACCCATCAGTTCTGTCATATTCCTTAAAACAGAAAACAAAACCTTTTTATTTTCAAAATAATCAAGGTAGCATTATTCCCATGATTAGCAGAAAAAGGTAACTTGAATTTAGATGGAAGTTAACATCTTTCTATTTTAAAAAGTCAATAAACATTTGTTAATTTGATTGACTACAGGTCTCTCATAGCATAAAGTACATGAAAAAGAAACAGATTACTGAAGTATATAAAATACATATGAATTTTTTAAAGATGAACTAAAGTCTCCCCCAAAATGAAGCAAGCATCAATGAAAAGATAAGGGAATTCAGCAACATGTATTCAGTATCCTCTATGAATGTGATACTAAGGCAAGTCTACATATTCATATTAATAATAGGTGCTGCAGAGTAATACATGACAAATTATTCTACTTCAATGCACATTTCTCTCAAGTGCTTTTGTACAGAGTGATGGACTGTTGAAAGAATGGAGGTATATTTTGAACTTGGAGGCAGAAGATTCAAGTCTTGCGTGAAATATTTCATTTCTGTGTGACTGTTTCTTCCTCTTTACAAACGGGTTGCTGTGAAGCTTAAAGAATAAATTAAAGCACTTTGTAAACATCAAGGTGGTAAAATGATGCAATCTCAATAGCATCTTATTTAAACTGCAGCAACTCTGTCAAATAGGCAGGGCCTGAAGGAACCTTGGTGGCACAGTGGTTAAGCACTCAGCTGTTACCTGACAGGTTAGAGGTTTGAACTCAACAGGCTTGCTAGGGAAGAAAGATGTGGCAGTCTGCTTCCATAATGATTACAGCCTTGGACACCCAATGGAGCAGTTCCACTCTGTCCTATAGAGTCACTGGAAGTCAAAATCAACTCAATAGCAATGAGTTCGGTTTGGGCTTTCGGTTAGGCTTCAGTCACTTCTTTGCCATTTACTGAGGAGGGTCTTTGGGAAAGTTAAAAGTCTTTACAGCTATAAAATGATGAGGATGATATGTAGCTCATATGGAACTAGTTTTAAGTTGAAGTGTACGGGCAAGTACTTTGTTAACTGCAAAACATCATGTTGCTGTTGTTGGTGTGTACCTTCGAGTTGATACTGACTCACAGCAACCCTATAGAACAGAGGAGAACTTCCCTATAAGGTTTCCTAGGCTGTATTCTTTACGGGAGCAGACTGGGAGGTGTTTTCTCATGTGACAAAACACCATACCAATTGTTTTTACCATTTTGCTTTTCCAGATGAAATGAAGTAATATAACTTCCGTTGAGTCTCTGAATCTTCTATTGATTAACACGTAATAAGCAGTTCAAGTTGACCAGCTACCAAAACACATGCTCTCTACCTTATCTGTCCATAAGCTTTTTAGTATGTCTTCATTATTTTGGTTCAAGTATTATCAATACTAGACTAAAATTTCCCTTGTCCAAATGCCAAGCAAACTATAAAACCAATGATTACTTGATAAAACTGGCATTACTATTCTCACCTGCGAGTCCAGATAACCAAATAACAAAACAACTAGGCAAATAAGTAATTACATGTGTATATTTGTTATAACTGAAAACAAAGGGTTTATAAAATAATATGACAGAATAATTTTTAGCATGTCCTAATTTAAATTATTTTCTAAGAGAACTTCTCCCCTCTGCCTGTCATATAAATAATCTGGAAACATGCTTATATCACACTAATGTCCAAGTTCATTTAAAAGTTTCATAATGCCATCAACCAAAGCAATTCACATAAAACAGTATACAAATAATCCAGCTTTCAAACAAAGTACCAACCCCTACATATGATTAAATAACTATTTATTTAACCAAAGTTATAATGTGAATTTTGACCAAGCACTTAACTGAAGTCCTGAATTCATGAAATAAATATATAATCATTTATTGACTAATGCCAATATACTTTCAGAATAGAAAATAACCTGAAGTAGGAATAATACTGTTTAGAGTATTTTAAATCTATCTCTTATCATAAAGCAGTGAAGGTTATCTAAATTAGAACTATTAGCCATTCAAACCACTAGACCCTTTGGTTGAGATGTACCATTCACACACTACCTTCTCCCCACGCTCCTCCTTACATTTATAATTTCAGGAAATGTGTACCCTCTTGTCGATAGAAACAACCCACTGCAGGGATGTTTCTCGTGGAAAAAGGAAACTTCTTTTGCATTGCTTTCATGCCTAATTGGTTATAAGAAAAACCAAAGGCCATTGCACAATGCGGAGTTACATTTTTCAAATGACAATTTAACAGCTGTTCTTAAAATCTATCATTCATTTCAAAATATAGACAAACCAGAATACATTTTAAAGAATGAAATTTTTCCTGTGATCACTATACATTTTCTGATAAGTAATTCCTAAACTAACAAATACTATTACGAATATTTGCACAAACAAATGTGTTCTTAGAATAACCTATCATGATTTTAGAAGTATGAGTAAGTAAACAATATTGTTCAAAAAAAGAAAAAAGATGAGGTTAGAGAAAAGAGCAAGGGAGAAGAAATCAACATAAACATATATACTAAAAACAGAACTTGTACCTCAGATGATACTGGAGATTGTGGTGACATATTAGCATTATCACTGTCTTGCTAAAATATAAAAATAAACAAGATGAAGATGAAAGATGAAATTAAAACATGAATGATGATTTAAACATATAAAAGGAAAACTGAAAATTGTTTGGACCAATTGTTAAAGACGAATCTGAAATGCACCATCCAGCACTCCAAGTGTGGTCTGGGAACCACGAGTATCAACCGCCATCAGGAGTGCAGAATCTCAGGCCCTACCCAAGACCCACTGCACCAGAATTTCCATTTCAGTAAGATCCCCAAGTGATGTGTAAGTACTTTAAAGTTTTTGAAATGCTGATCCACTCACATTAAGTATTTTCCCACAAGTATTTCTTATTAAATACTACAAATGCCTTTTCCATTTTCTTTAAAAAAGATTCATGTGCTTTGATTAACTGAGATGAGAAATAGCAGCGATGTGTCATAATCTGAGACACGTATATGGAAGCGAGCAAAAACTTTATTACCCCAAATCAAAAATTCACCTGGAAAACTACCTGTATCTAATACAGGCGTAGATATAACTGCAAAGAATTTCACTGCATAAAGCAACGTTACAGAGTCCAGGATTTTTGACTACTTAGAAACATTTTGACATTTAACCTTGCACATACACACCATACACATGTATATGCAAGGTTAAATGTAAAGATGGTGTTTTTAATGTGTGTGGCAAACACATTAAAAACAAATTATACACATAACATGATATGTATAACAAATGTCTACTGAATAGTTTTTATATGTCAGGAACTATGCCAGTCATCGAAAATATTCAAGTTTAAAAAAACATGCATCCTAAGATCTCTCAGTCAAGGTGGAAAATAGATACATATGAAGTACGACAATTAAGTCCACAAACTTAATGGTTCTAAGTGCTACATACCTCATTGCTGAATATCACTGCGGTTACCAGTGCTTAGTCCACCCTTCAATTTTGGAACTCTTTCTCTGGAAAGGCCACTGCACACAGTGGCATGGTGGCACAGTGGCAAGTTCACAAACTTTATTCTGTGAGCGAGTTTTTAGCCAGTACACAAATAATTGTCTTGGAACATCCTCCCTATTCAACTGATCTGCCCTGCCCCCAATGACTTTTTTTTTACCCAAAGATACAGGAAATATCAAAAGGAAGACATTTTGATGACCTTCAGGTCATCAAGGGTAATATGACCACAGCTCTGAGAGCCATTCCAGAAAAACAGTTCCAAAATTGCTTTGAAGGGTGGACTAGGCACTGGCATTGGTGCATAGCTTCCCAAGAGGAGTATTTCGAAGGTGATGTAGTGACATTCAGCAACGAGGTATGTAGCACTTTTTTCAGGATGAGTTTCTGAACTTAACTGGCAGTCCTTGTATATAGATAATATAACATTGTCAGCACAGTACAGACCTATGCACAGCATATCATGAGACCCAGGTAAGGGACACTTGGGGGACTGGTGGTAGAGAAAGGCAATTAAGGATGATTTCCTCAGAAAGTAAACACTGAATCAACTAATGAAGGTTCAGTAAGTATATATTTGAGACAAATGGAGAGAAATTACATTCCAAGATGAAGCACAACAGGAACAAAGTCACAGAAACAATGAACAGAAGGATGAACACAGAAAGCCTCTGACCACTTCTGTATTACTAGAGAGTAAGGTGAAAGATCGGCAAGTTGGGAGATGAGGCTGATAGGGTTAAGCAGGGGCTTCATCACGAAAAATCGAGGATTTATCCCCTAAGTGACAGTGACACACTGAAGGTCTTTAAACAAGGGAACAGCCAAATCAGGTCTGTGTTCTTTGAAACAATCATTCTGGCTGCAATGAGAAGAGACTGAAGAGAGAGAAAGAACAAGGAAGCTACGTCAGTAGTTCAGGCAAGAAATGATCAGGGGCTGTGCCAGGCAGAAACAGTAGAGATGGAAGTGGAGAATGGATTTTAATATTTCAGTACTCCCTCCCTGGAAAAAAATACAAACAAGAAACCCCAGTAGATCATGGGGACTTATTAGGCAATGAGGCCAACAGTAATAAAATGGGAACGAGGAGAGAAGGGAGAGAGGTCAAGCTGATCCTCTCAGGCAGAAGTTGGGCAGATGTCTTCTGCATAAGGCCAAACAGTAAATTTTTGAGGCTTTGTGGGTGATAGGGGTCGCTGAAGCAGCTGCTCAACTCTGCCACTGCAGCACAAAAGCAGCCCAAGGCAAATGGGTGTGGCTCTTTCCCAGTAAAACTTTACAAATACAGGTGGTAGGGTGACATCTGGGCCACAGGCTGTAGTCTGCCAACCACTGCTCTAGTTGAATGGTGGATGGTAGTACCACTCATTCAGTAGTTGTTAACCTTGACTTAAAATCACATGGGAAAATTTCAGAACTTCCATTGCCCAGGACATTGAATTAGAGTATCTGGCAGTGAGATCCAGGTGACAGTATTTTTTAAAAGTTCACCAGGTAATTTCTGTGGGCAGGCAAGACTGAGAATCGCTAAATCACAGTTAAATACTAACAATGGATATAATCAGTATGAAATTCTACGCAGGGAAGAAATGGATATAAGATTACATGGGTTTGAAGCTCTGGGCAAAATTCTGGACTACAGACATTAATTTAAGAGGCATGGCTAAGTACAGAGGTGTTATTCGTTAAAGCCTTAAGAGCTGATACAGCCACCCAAGAAACCATGACGTGGACGATGCCCTAGGGGACAACAATATTAAAGGATAAATTGAGACTGGAGAACTGATTATGTTCACTTACATATGTAAAAAACTACCAAATGTACCCACACAAAACATGGCATTCAGGCTTAATTATAGATGCTAGCAGTGAACAGACAGCTATCTATTCTCATAATTGCCTGACACACATATCAGTAAACGCTATTAGAGAGGCCATGGAAAAAAGAATGGTCACCTACGCTAGGCAAAGAAATTGTTTGGCTCTATTCATTATTTTTCCCTCTGTGATCGCATTTCCTAAAAGTAAAAGAGTTTTCAGAAGCGGTGCCTAATATCCAACATCAAATTAACTATCAATGTGCCCAATAAAAAATACAGTTAATTATTCATGGTAATAAGAATGCTATCATTTCAACAATGATAGCATGCAGCATGAAACACTGTGGTAGGAAAAGTAAGAAATCTAATTACAAATTTTAAAACAGCACACAGAATTAATGGAGATTAATAAATTCCCAGAAATACTGTCAATGGCCACTAGGTCAATCTAAGAAAATAAAAGATCGTCAAATATAACAAATTGAAACTAATGGCTTATAAGATAAAAATGAATGATAATAAAATGCCAAAACTACATTATTAAAAATTCTGTTCTAAAGGGCATGATTAACTGAAAATGATGTGATGATACACAAAGTTTTATTATTGGAGAAATCCCAGGTATTAATGGCAAATAAACTGAAATACGTATTGCATTTTGCACTGACTGATGCAAACACACATGAAAATGAAACATTTCAAATAATTACTATTACCCTCTTTTCTTACCTCATCATTTTCATTGCCACTTGAACTCTTCCTTGATGATTTATACTGAAAAATATTTAAAACACTTGTTTATTTTTCCTTGAACATAGGAATTCTCTACTAGTAAAGCATATGTGATATTTTTTCATATTTTGGTACATCTATTAAATTACTAGATAAAAACTTAAGCAAATAACAATTTTAACTAGAACTACTAATAATACCCACTAAACCCACAGCCATCAAGTAGATTTCCAGCTTATAGTGATCCTGTAGGACAGAGTAGAACTGCCCCATAGGGTTTCCAAGGAGCACCTGATGGATTTGAACTGCTGACCTTGTGGTTAGCAGATGTACCACTTAAACACTATGCTACCAAGGTTTCCAGAACTACTACTTAATAGCTAACAATTATAGTGCTTACTAGGTGCCGACTCGATGGCACTTGGCTGGTTTTAGGTGCAACACATTATTCCAAGTACTTCACATGCCTCAAGTAACATTTGTCTCCCCATTTCCCATTTATTCAGGTTAAAACTCCGCAGGTCATCTTAAACATCTCCTTTGCCTTAATTCAAAATATCCATTATGTCATTAAGTCAATTCTTTTTCAGTCTCTCTCATAGTTCTTCTGAATTCCAGAGGTTTGAACCAGCTCATTCTGGTTGGAACCCCTCCTGAGAATTTGCATTTCTAACAAGTTCCTTGCTGAGAATTTGTATTTCCAGTAAGTTCCCAGGAAGTTATACATAAGAATTATCTGGGGACCTTGTTAAAGTAAAGATTCTGATTCAGTATATCTGGAGGATGAGGAATACAGTATCAGTAGGGAACCTGTCAGAAACAGAGAATCTCACCAGGAGTTCTAACTAGACAAAGTGGTTCGAAGCCCTGCTGAATGCTCACAATCACCATACTATTTAGAGCTTCATCTCACATCTAGTCTATACTTTGGAGCTTTAGTTGGGCAGTGGTTAAGAGCTTGGCTGCTAACCGGCAAGGTCTGCAGTTGGAATCTACCAGATGCTCCTTGAAAGCCCCATGAGGCAGCAGTTCTACCCTGTCCTGTAGGATTGCTATGAGGTAGAACTGATTCAACAGCAACCAGTTCAGCTTTTACTTTTAGTCTATATTCTCACTATCCAAGATGTCAGAAACTATTCTATGTTAAGAAATCTACTAATTTTAGGTTTAAAAAAACCACTACATAAAATACTTACATTGACTGTTTAATAATAATCATACTGATCATGGCCAAGCCAGCCAAGCTAACAAACTATTGCTGTGGTTAGGTACCCTCCACCCAGTTTCACCTCACAGCCACCACAACAGAAGAAAACAGTGCTCAATCCTGAGCCATCTTCATAATCATTGCTATTTCTGAGTCCACTCCTGCAGCCACTGTGTCAGTCCACATAACACTGACTGTATACCAGGAATATCTTTATAATAACCCCATGAGGTAAATACTTTTACCACTCACATTTTACACTGAGGGGCACAGTTGATACGCATAATATCAAAAACATTAAGGTGTGCACAATGTCAAGTCCCAGTGGCAATACGAGAAACGGAGGGGTGCACCTCAACAACTTCACTGAAAGACCACAACTGATGGTCCAAAAGCCTGGGGGTTCCCCGGGGAGCATGGCCCCTAGACCTGCTGCTATCCCTGACCAGAAAACATTACTGAGGTCAATTCTTCGGACAGGAATGAACTGGTCTTGGGGACACAATGTGACCATATGGTGTGCGTACTTTATGGTTCTATGGAACTATAGGATGCTGTCCTACTGGCCTCTTACTAGAAGGCAGAGGAGGGGGGCAGGAGCAGGGAGGAGAGGAGATTGTTAAGTGGATATGACATGTATAGATCAGAAAGGAGGAATGTGCTGTCACCACGCAAGGACAGCAGAAGGAGCTGCAGATAGGCAGGCATGCAAACTTAATTTGGATTGTATACTTCACTCAATCACAACTAAAAAAAAAAATTAAGGTGTGCAAAAATTTTTTCTTAGAATAAAAGAAATATAACATGAAGCTCTTACAGTTTGTTTCTTCTGATTCCCACACTCTACGGGATCCTGCGAATCTGTAGCTAATTAATCTTCTCAAAACATTACTTGAAACTCATGACTCTGTGTTGAAAAATCTCTTTTAAATTACATCCATATTTCTCTACCTGGCACTCACAGTTCTATTTAATGGTTCCCTTCAAAACCCTGGTGGCACACTGGTTAAATCAGTTTCAAGTCAAATGACAATAAATCTGTAAGAAAACTAACAGCCTTTCATTCAGTTACTCAGTAATCATTTATTGAGCACGTATATGTGTACGGAAACCCTGGTGGTGTAGTGGGTAAGTGCTATGTCTGCTAACCAAAAGATCAGTGGTTCAAGTCTACCTTAGAAACTCTATGGGGGCAGCTAGGATAGAATAGCAGGGAAATTTCTGGGTGTTCTATGAAAAAATGACATAGATTGTAAAGGTGTTATTAAGTCACAGTAAAATATATTTTTTTTAAAAAAGAAAAGAAACTATGGGGCAGTCTACTCTGTCTTATAGGGTTTCTATGAGTCAAAATGGACTCAACTCAAAGGTTACAGAAATGGACTGTTAACCAAAAGATCAGTGGTTCAAAACCACCAGTAGATCCATGGGAGAAAGATGTGGCAGTCTGCTTCCACAGAGATTTACAACCTTGGAAACTCTATGGGGTTGATATGAGTTAGAAATGACTCAACACCATTGGGTCTTTTGGGTAAGAGTTGCCTGATTAGGAATTACAAATACAAGGAATACATTCCTCCATTGTCTCTCCTGTGAACTGTAACAGCTGTTATTAATCTACCAGGAAACTCTTTTCAGGTGATCCCAGACGGAACCTCAATATGCTTTGAACCTAGTATTCCAGATTGCCACAGACTGGAGCTGGCATGTAAGTAGAAACCTATTTGCCATCCCTAGGCAAAATGCTCACCAAAGTCACTTATTCTTAGTTCCATTCTATTTCAATCAAAGGGTGATATCTGAGTGAATAATAAACTACTATTTATTAAGCACTTACTTTGGGTAAGTATTGTTCTAAGCACTTTATATTATTAAATAATTATTAAAACACAAAAAACCAAACCCACTGCTGTCGAGCTGATTCCAACACACAGCGACCCTACAGGAAAGAGGAGAACCACTCCAGAGTTTCCAAGGAGCACCTGGTGAATCAGAACTGCTAACTTTTTGGTTAGCAGACGTAGCACTTAACCACTATGTCAGCAGGGTTTCCAAATAATTATTAAATACATTATTACATAATAATTAGAAACAACTCTCTGAGGGAAGGTACTATTAGATTCATTTGTAGACAAAATAAAGAAATAAGCTCAGTAAGATTAAGTGACTTGCCAAAGTCACAGAGTTAATAGGTATCCAAGTAAGGACATTAAGTGGTTTTATTTTAAAAGTCCATGCTCTTAACCACTATGCTATACTCCTGTCGCTAAATTTGAACCATAGTAGGAATTTTCTAGGACCAAAATGACTAACGGGAATTCCCAGAGAGAAGCACAGAGGAATAAAAGAGTACAGCCTGCACAGAAAGAGAAATTCAGTCTGGCTGGTGAGGAGAATGCATTGTGGCAGGTGATTAAGCAAAGCAAAGAGGTGGCCCATGTTTTAATCATGAAGATACTGTCAGTTGTAAATAACAGCGCTGAGTTAATTTAGAATGTAGCATCTCAACTTTATAAATGGTTTTGAAATCGTAGAGGCAAAAAAAATTGTTGACATATTGTTTGCAATATCCTAATACTGACATCTTGTGACTATCGCAGTGAACTACGTATCTCCTTGAAACATTTGCCACCCTAAAAACATTCAACTTCAGTGACTGAAGCTCACCTTTGCAACTACTTTATTAAGGGAGAAATTAACATTTGTTGATGATGATCATATAATGGACACTTCAGCTAACTCCTTTGATCTCTTAGCAACTTCAAAACCTAATCATCAATATACAAGTTATATTTAAGCCATAAAAAGAAAACACTATGTCAAGGAATGATGCTATGAAACTAAAGACTAGATTATTTTAAAGGTTCACTAAGACCCCTGTTAAAACGTTTCTCAGCAATTCACTTGGGTGACTATAAATATTTAAAAAGGAATAACATTGTATGAATTTAATACAAGACTAGGTAGATAACAAAGTAGATAAAGAAGTAGCATATCACTGGCTCTCAGGTTCAAATTTTGGATCTGCTGCTTATTAGCTATGCGACCTGAAGCATTCTACTTAACTCTCTGTGCCTTAATTTCTCCATTTGTAAAATAGGGGTAATAATAATTTTACTTATTTCATAAGGGTTTTAATGAAGATTAAACAAATTGGTATCTGAAAAGCTCTAAGAAGAGTCCATGGCACTTGGTAAGCACCATGCAGTTGTTTTTGAGTGTCAGAATTGGTGTGATTTTATTATGCCATGATAAAGAAGATCGAAAAACAATATAAATTTCTTGTATCCTTTAAAAATACTCAAATTTCATTCATATCACTGCTTAGTCATCAAACTGTATCTACTACTAAAAATTTTCAGTGAGTGCCTTTGGTTTAGGTCCCATGCAGTAAAAAAAGGAGGACCTTAAAAATTAAATGCTGGAAAGTAAATGTAACTGCAAATCTGTACAGGATTTGTATAAACAGATTTTTACCATTACTGACTAGGGTTCTGCTTAGAATGTCCTTCCCCTTTTGCCTGTCTATCTCTTTCCTTATCTCTTGTATTGACTAGGTAATATGAGGGTCATTAAAAGAATTCTAGGGTTGCCATGAGTCAGATCTGACTCGACGGCACTTGGCTTGGCTGGCAAAAGAATTCAGTAATTATTTGTTGAAGGGGGAAGCTCATCATAACCTACTAACAGATGTAAAACTTTAGCTTTGGTCATGTTACAGGGTCCATCGAAACACACGCCCCAAAATCTCATATACAGAAACAGATCAATGCACAGAGAGACCCACTTCTACTAGGGAAAACTACAACATATGATCCTATCAGTAATTTAAACTTCAAATTACCTATCATTCAGATATACAAAATATTTTTTAAAAGGCCACAATTATGTATTTACATTAATTTAGACTTTAAAAAACAGAAAAGGTGCACAAAGACAACAGAATTCGGTATTCAAGGAGTAGCGAGTCCTATTTTCACTACCTGAGAGTCAGAAATACCAATACTGGATTTGGAAAAGTACTGAAGATCATACCAAATTCTGACGACTGGCCTCCCAACTTAGCAGACCTGCTAGCCAACAATCTTAACCATAACAGACAAAAATGCAACATTTATAAAGGTGTACTCAGTAAAATTTCATTAACAATCCCTCTAATTTTAGATGAATCAGAACTTATGTTTTAGTTATGATAAAAGAGCCTCTTAAGATATCTACTAAGGTTACAAGAAGAAACAAGAGGATTTGGATATAAGAAAACACTTGCTTGCAAGAATTTTTAGATACTTATTTACATAAAATGCAAATTGAAAATATGTGTCAACTATTTATTTAAAAGGTCCAAAAAAAGGTATTTTCTAGGCAATCCTGAAACAAAGTTAGATATGAATGCAACGTACAGTATACAATTGATTCATCTTTCTTATAAAGTATTTAGCAACAAAATTTAGACTGATCTACTCCTCATTTTTAATTATTCAGATTTACTGAAATTCTATTCATTTAATTTGACTGTACAATCTATACCACATAACCAAAAAGCAAACTCATTTCCATCAAGTCAATTCCCACTCATGGTGCCCCTACAGGACAGAAGAGAACTTCCCCCACAGAGTTTCTAAGGTGTGCCTGATAGATTCAAGCTGCCTGAGCAGTCACAGCATTTAACCACTGCGCCATCTCAGTTTCTCTATAACACTTAAGTGTGGAAAATCAAGATAAAATGACACATTTACTGCTCTACTTAAGAAGCTACACTCTATTAATACAAAATAAAACTGAAAATAATCATAACTATTAAATACAAAGCACATATCTAAAATTTAATAAAATACCTTGAAATATTCTTTTCTAATCTGTTTGCTCCGCCTCCTTTCCTCATTCTGCCAGATTATAGGTTGAGATTCTGGCCACTGCTGTTCTTCTATTTGATCCTTCTGATTTTCCAAGGGCTGTAATAAGATAGTTTCTCTTACTTACATAAATGAGAACAAAATACGATATATAACAGGAATTTAATTTTTTATTTACCTGCCATGTGAGGGGTGATAACGGTGAATTTCCTTCATCTGCTAAGACACTAAAAAATTAAAGATACTTTAGAATTACCCTTAGGTATAGAATACGAACATTATAAAGTTACCAATTTTAACCAGGACTCTAAAGAGTTTACCCAAGACTATGTTTTGAACTAATGAAATAATACTTAAAGTTGACAAAGCATATTTAAGTATCCAGTAACTCATGTTCCTCAGAAAACATCCAAATGGCTTTATGTAATCAACCCTACACATAAGACTACTCTGATGACTTTGTAGAGGCCAAAAGAAATACAATACTTAGATTTACACAAGCATACAAAAGACAGTATTTATTATATAAAAATCATTTCTTAAACCTAAAAAAAATAAATCAAGTAACAACTTCTTTTGCCTAAAGTACAAAGAGCTCAAGGGAATAATTCTTTTTCACCAACTGAATTACTGATTCTGATCCTTGATCCTTTCATTCTGACAAAAGATGGGCTGCAGAAGAAAATACTGTATTTCCATTTTTGTTGGGATGAGGCGAACTAAAAGATCCTTTGGAAAAAAGATATAAACAAAATACCCACTAGAGCTGCAGTTATTCAAGACTGTTGTAGAATGTTTGATACAATAAGAAAAGGAAACGACGTACAATTTAGAAAATATGAAATTTTCAAAATTTATAAACACATGATTACCCAAGAGAAAAAAAATTCTTAATTATCATTACTAAGAGAAGTAATATTAACCAACACTAAACCTATTGTCGAGTCAATTTCAACTCATAGCAACCCTATAGAACACAGTAAAACTGGCCCATAGGGTTTCCAAGAAGCAGCTCATGGATAAAACTGTCGACTTTGATTAACAGCCATGACTCTTAACCACTGTGCCACCAGGGCTACAGAGGTAATGTTAAGGGAAAAAAAAAAAACAGTGCTGTTGAGTCTGATCCAATCAGTTTAAAAAATATACAGAAGGGTTCATAACTTACATATATACATGTGTATGTATCTATCAACCATAACCAGTTATAAAATATATTAGAAAATCCTCATTCATAAAAGGAAAAATAGATAATACCAAAGAAGAAATTTAACCAGGTATGTGTACAACTGATATGAAAAATTAAAAATATCTAGTGAAGAATTTCAATAAATGGAAAGTTCCTGGAAAGAAAAACTAAATAGTACAAGTATAACTTTTTCTTCAAATTAATTCCTAAGTGAAATAAACTAAAATATAAAGACTCAAAACACATTTTTTGGCTTGTTTCAAAAATCTGATTTAAAAAGTTTCAAAATTAATTTGGAAGAAGAGATGTTCAAGAAAAGAACAGTTATATAAGAAAGGACTTTCCAACCACGTAATAAAATATATAAAATTAGAATCATGAAACACTACTAACTGCAGAAACTACAGATTTTCCAACAGGCGTGTAAGATGACAAGTGTAAGTTAATATATGATGGAATGACATTTAAAAACCATTGTAGGAATGAAGACGTATATAACAACGAGTGTTGAAACAGCTGGTCAGCTTCTTGTAAAATAAAGAAAGAAGAAGCAAGAAGAGAGGGAAGGAACAAAGTGAGGGAGGGCGGAAAATAACTAGATTCCTTACCTCATACCCAATATAGAAATAAAGGAAAGGTTTAAATATAAAGATGAAATCACATAATTACTGGAAAAATATAGGCAATAATTTTTTAAATGTAGGAGTGAAGAGGGCCTAAGAAGGAACCAAGACTTATCTACACACCAGAGTGCATAAAAAGTCAAAATTGGAATTTGCTTCTAGAAAAGATAGAGATACAATGACCTGATTTACCTCCTAATGAAAATAAATAAAAGGACAAAAATAAAAGATTTGTAAGGCTTTGACTTCAGTCAGAAATGAGTAGCAAATCAGATGAATGTATGATTGAGCCAGTGTGCGGCATCAAAAGGGTTTACAGGCCTCAGCACACGGAAGGACAACCATGGCAGGTCCAGCAGGTTCCCTGAATTTAGGAGACAGAGATGGGAGTCCAGGGAGCAAAACACAGACAGAATTCAAAAGGCAGAATAACAAAAAAGAACACTGTACAGGGAAAAGAGGGCCCTGGCAATGCAGTAGTACAAGCACTCAACTGCTAAACAAAAGGCCAATAATTTCAAACCACCAGCAGCTCCACAGGAGAAAGATGTGCTAGAAGTCCACTTCCATAAAGGTTACAGCCACAGAAATGTTACACAGCAATTCTACTCTGTCCTATAAGGTCTCTGTGAATCACAATTGACTTGACCTAAGTGGGGTGTTTTGGGTACAAAGAAAGAACTTAACAGATCTATCAAGGCACACATCCTAAGCGAGAACATTACAGCAGGCAAAAGAACAAATCACCAAAAAGATTACAAGAAGCAATCACAAGATTCACAAAAGACCAAGAATGGCACCAGTCTCACTAGCCAGATGGTAAAACTTTGTAACCGACAGGATAGCAGAGAGATACTAAGAACAGGCTTGCTTGAATAGCAGGGAAAGTTAGTCGGAGGCTAAATTCTACTCTGGTCCTCTAACAAATAAAAAAGCTGAGTTCCAAACACATCACCTTGTTTCAGTTAGCAAAACAACATCCCAGAACAAAGCCCAAGAATATCTATAAGAATACTAAGATATTCAGAACCCAAGAAGGTAAAATTTAATGTTTGGCATTCAATCTAAAAGAACCATGTGAAGTAAACATGCAGGAAAATCCAACCTATGTATCAACTGAAAATGAAATAGATAATAAAAAATATAAAGACATTAAAACATTTCTTATAACTGTAATTCATACATTGATGAAGTTATAAAGACTGAATATGTTTAGAGACAGAGGACATAAAACAGATGGAAATTGAAGTTCAAGAGATGAAAACTGCAATACCTTAAACGTAAACTGGACTGCTTGACTACCAACGCCAAATGCCGTCGAGTCGGATCTGACTCATGGCTTGACTACAGATTATATATTTTATAAAAAAAAACAACCATGGCAGGTTGTTTTATATATTTTATAAAAAAAAAAACAACCATGGAAACCCTGATGGTGTAGTGATTAAATGCTACGGCTGCTAACCAAAACATTAGCAGTTCAAATCCATCAGGTGCTCCTTGCAAACTCTGTGGGCCAGTTCTACTCTATCCTGTAGGGTTGCCATTGGTCGGAATTAACTCAACGGCAGTGGGATCTTTGTTAGGTTAAAGGCACAGCAAAGCCAGCCAGGTGCCATCGGATCCGGCACAGCAAAGGAACACTCAAAATCAAACACAAAAATAAAAATATACAGAAGAAGAATGAATAGAAGACATCCAATATCTGTGTGCCTTAATACTGTACGCAGTTCCAGAAGGAGACGAGTGACTGGGGACAGAACACATTTAAAGAAATAATGTCCCCAAATTTCCAATTTCATGAATACAAAACCTCTATAAACCTAAGAAACTCAATGAACTTCAATCAGAAGAAACATGAAGCAAATTATGCCAAGACACATCAGAATCAAATTCCTACATATAATTAATAAAGAGGAAATATTAAAAGCAGCTAGAGGAAAAATGACTCATTGAGTTTAGATGAACAAAGACAAGGATGACCATAGACATGTCATAGGAACCAACTCAACCCAGGAAACACTGAAGAAACCTCTTTAAGGTACTGAAAGGGAAAATGAGAAAGAGAAAAAAAGGTCAACTCAGAATTTTATACTAGCAGAGGTACCTTTCAAACATAACGGCAAAATAAAACTTTTCAGACATTAAAAAAACTGAAAGAATTCAACACTAGCAGATCTGCAGTAAAAAGAATGTTAAAATATATTTTTCAAGTAGAAGAAAAATTTTATACATGGAAATGTAGAATTTTAATAAAAAATACATGCAATCCAGTAAGATTTCAGAGGGATACATTTTTTTAAATTTTATAATGACAAAGGTGTTGTCACGGATTGAACTGTGTACGTCCAAGTAGTCCCTGATGTTGTGAGAGAAAAATGGGGTGCAGAACTCAAACCCTACTAAAAAAACCAGACTTGATGGCAACACATACAGGTGCATCCCCAGAAGACAATGGCCCCTGGACTCTGTTAGCTACAAGCTGAAACCATTCCAGAAACCAGCTCTTCAGACAGATTGGACTGGATTGTAAGACATAAAATGCTACTGGTTAAGAGTGTGCCTCTTGGCTTGAGCAGACACGTGAGGCTAAATGGGCAGCTCCTGTCCAGAGGTGAGATTAGAGAGCAGAAGTGGACAGGAGCTAGTTGAACAGACAGGGGAAATACAGGGTAGAAAGGAGGAGTCGTGCTGTCAACAGTGTAAGGAGAGTGGCTAGAGTTACATGGCAATGTTAGAAGTTTTTCTATGACAGATTGTCTTAGACTGTGGATTTTTGCTTAAAGCACAATAATTTTTTTTTAAATGTCAGTTCGGTTGGGCCATGATTACTGGTATTCTGACTTTCCTATATGCTGTAAATCATGCCTCTGTGATGTTAATGAGAGAAGATGTGCAACAGTTGTGCTGCCAAGCCAGGACTCATTCTAGAAGACCATATCCTATCTTGAGGCGATCACTTAGGATACGAAAGAAATGAGCAGAGAGACAGGTCTCACACAACCAAGCAACAAGTACTGGTAGCAGAGCACATCTTTCAGAGCCAGGGACGCTGTGACTAACGAGCTCCTCCACCACATAAAGACTGAGTACAAGGACCTTCCTCCAGAGCCTACAGAGAGGGAAAGCCTTCCCATGGAGCTGATCCCCTGAATTTGGACTTGTAGCCTCCTTTACTGTCAGGAAATAAACTTCTCTTTGAAAGTCATCCACTTTCAGAATTCCTGTCACAAGAGCAGTAGATGAGTAAGATAGAACTTGGTATCCAGAGAGTGGGGTACTGCCCCTAATATACACCTAAAACATGGAAGCAGTTTTGAAACTGAGTGGATAAAGGAGCCGCAGCAGCAGTGCACCTGCCGTGACAGGGAAAGGGCAATGGCGAATCAGCAGAAGCAGAATTTGGAGATAACTTCAAGAAAGCGCTGGGACCAACCGACGGAGTGAGAGTGCTGTACCCCTGTGCACAGGAGGCTTTCTGACTGAATGGGAGTGTAAGAGCCGAGCACCTGTGCAAGGAGGCTTTAGGGCTCAGTGGGATGCTTCTGTGTACTTAAACTGGTGGAGGTAGAGCGCTTTGGGAGGAAACCCTGGTGGCATAATGGGTTAAGTGCTACAGCTGCTAACCAAAAGATCAGTAGTTCAAATCCACCAAGTGCTCCCTGGAAACACTAAGGGGCAGTTCTACTCCGAGAAGCCACTAAGAGTCAGACTAGACTCAACTGCAGTAGCTTTTTTTGTACAGAGCTTTGGAACACTTGCTGCAGCAAGATAGATGCAGGCCTGACGCCCAGACGTCCAGCCATAGCCTCTGGTGTTTCCAAGGGTGGAGTTTCCACTCAGATGGACTAGGAAAGTGGCGCACCTAAAGCCTGAAGCAGGGTTGAGGTCGCAGTGGGCCTGGAAGGCGGGGCTGAAGCCCAAGGGCCCAAGGGCCTCCACTCAGAACCCAGAAAGTGTGGCCGCCACCTACAGTCTGGAGGGCAGAGCCGCCGTTAAAATGTCTCAGACAATGGAAGACTATTTTTTTTGAGGGAGTTTTGAGGGATACCATGCTATGTTCTGCTAATTTGCTTGGTGCTGTTTTCCCTTCATTCCCTGCAATTTCTCCCATTGATAATGGAAATCTCTAACTTCTGCCCGTTATGCCATTGTACCTTTGGAAGCGGATAATCTATATACTAGATGAAGAGGAATTTTTGAATTTTGGACTTGGGAGTTAAAACTTTTGCTACGATGTGAATATCTTCTGCATATTTCAAGAGATGTGACTTGGGGGCGGGGCTACAGTGTACAACGTCACTGATTGCGTCCCACCAAAATTTTGTCAGTTTGGCTGGGCCTTGATTCCCAGTATTGTGAGATTTTCCTATATGCTGTAAATCCTGCCTCTATGTTAATGATGGAAGATGGGCTGCAGTTGTGCTGGGGAGGCAGGACTCAATTTAAGGGACTGTATTGTGTCCAGAGGCAATCTCTTCAGGTATGAAATAAAGATGTGAGCAGAAGGACAGAGGAGTCTCAGACTACTACGAAAGCAGTAGCAGTAGCAGAGAGTGTCCTTTGGACTGGGGTCCCTATGCCTGACAAGCTCCTTGACCAGAGAGATTGAGGACAAGGACCTTCCAGCGGGGCCAACAGAGAAAAAGCCTTCCCCTGAAGCTGATGCCCTGAATTTGGACTTTCAGTCTACTAAACTGTGAAGAAATAAATTTCTCTTTGTTTAAAGCCCTCCACTTGTGGTATTTCCACTATAGCAGTACTAGATGACCAAGACACATGTCAGTTCACTAATAAGACCAAACCCATTGTTGTAGAATCAATTCTAACCCAGAGTTATCCTCTGGAACAGAGAACAGCCCCATAGGCCTTCCAAGGAGCAACTGCTGGATGAAGATATACACACACGACTTTTGGGAACATAAACTGATTAACAAGCTTCTGGATGGAAAGTATATCAAAAGCTTAAAATGTATGCTCCTCTTGAACCCCAAAATAACACTGCCAAATTAAAAAAATAGAAGTGCAAATTATGTAAGTTTACCCTGATGTACATTTAGCTGTTGTTGTTGTTAGATGCCAGTGGGTTCTGACTCACAGTGAGCTTTTAGACAACAGAATGAAACACTGTCCAGTTGCATGCCAGATATGTAAAAGTCACCACAATTTATTAAGTGAAAAAGCCAAGTTACTAAATACTGTATCTGGTTTTATGGTATGATCACTTTTTTTGTTTTAAACTATAGGTGAGATTTTCCATGTGTGGATATGGTGGTGGGTAAGCTCTCTCAGGCAACTCTGGAAAAAGTCAGGGAATTTGAAGTCAGTGTCTTCTGTGTTTGTGATTGGTAAGTAAATAAATAAACATATATTTTTATATATATGTCAGCCAATTTAACAATTTTTACATGTACAATTCAGTGACAGTTCTTTGTAAGTGTCCAACTAAATTTATTGTCACTAGTCTTTTCCAAATTATTTCATCACCAGTAAGTGAAACTCAAACGGAAAAAAAAAAAGCGGGCATTGAGCTGATTACAACTCATAGGGACCTTATTGAACAGGGTAGAGCTGCCCCATGGGGTTTCCATGGAGCACCTGGTGGATATGAACTGTCGATCTTCTGTTTAGCAGCCAAGTTCTTCAACCACTATGTCACCAGGACCCTCAGATCTCCAGTTCCCCCTTATCAGTTCTCCTTCTTTCCTCCCTTCTCCTCCCTTAATAGATTTTGGTCATTATACTTTTGCCTGTTTCATGTAAGTGGGGTCATACCATATTTGTCCTTTTGTGAATGACTTCATTAGCATAATGTTCTCAAGGTCCATTCATATTGTAGCACATCCAGGAATTCATTTCTCTTTATGTCTGAGTAATACTACATTGTGTGAATGTGTATGTATATATATATATTTTAACTTAATTCATTTATCAGTTGATGGACACAACTGTTTCCATATTTTAGCTATTATGAATCCTTCCCGACTGCTGTTGATTATCACACATAGTGACCCTACAAGTCAGAGCAGAACTGCCCCATAGGGTTTCCAAGGAGCACCTGGTGGATTCCAATGACCGACCTTCTGGTTAGCAGTCAAGTTCTTTAACCACTGTAATAGCAGGGCCCGCAGAACTCCACAGTGCCCCCTTATCAATTACTTCTCCTTTTTCCTCCCTCCTACTCCTTAATAAGCTTTGGTCATTATACTTTTGCCTGTTTCACATAAGTGGGGTCATAATGTATCTTATCTCTGGTGAATGACTTATTTACTCAGTATGTTTATATGGTCCATCCATATTGTAGCATGCAAGCATCAAGACTTCACTTCTCTTTATGGGTCAGTAATATTCCATTGTGTGTATGTGTAGGTATATTTATTAATTTATTTATGTATTGTCTATTTGTTTGTTCACCTGCTGATGGACACAACTGTTAGTATCTTTTGGCTATTAGGAATCCCTTTTCATTGCTGTTGATTACAACACACAGTGACTTTACAGGACAGACAAGAACTACCTTGTAGAGTTTCCAAGGAGTGCCTGGTGGATCTGAACTGCTACCTTTGGGTTAGCAGACATATCACTTAACCACGGTGCCACCCAGGCTACACTATTACAAACAGTGCTGCAAGTAACACTGGCATACAGGTTTCTGTTTGCACCTCTCCTGTCAATTCTTTCGAGCACACAACTAGGATTCGGACTGCAGGGTCATACAGTAGTTTTATGTATAACTTTGTAAAAATTTTTATTTGTGTTTTAGGTCACAATTTACAGTACAAATTAGTTTTTCATTCAAAATTTTATACACCAATTGTTTTGTGACATTATTTGCAATCCCCACAATGTGTCAGCCCTCTCCCCATTTCCCTTTCCACCCTTGGGTGCTCATCCAGTTTTCCTGCCCCTTCCTGCCAAATAGCTGTTTGTTGCCTATTTGGTCTTGTATATTCAACTAAACTGAGAAGGAGTTCCTCACAATCATTACTGATTGTTTTACAGGCCTGTCTAATCTTTGGCAAAAAGGTAGACTTCGGGAGTGACTTAGGTTCTGAGTTAGCAAGGTGTCCAGGGGCCACTGTGTCAGGGGTTCCTCCAGTCACCATCAGACCAGTAAATGTGGTCATTTTTTGTGAAGTTGAATTTTGTTTTACATTTTTCTCCCACCCTGCCTGGAACCCACTATTATGATCACTGTCAGAGCTGTTGGTGGTGGTAACTGGGCACCATCTAGTTCTTCTAGGCTCGTGCTGGTGGAGGCTGGGGGTCATGTGGTTCAGTAATTCTTCTCGACTAATATTTTCCTTGTATCTTTGGTTTTCTTCATTATTCTTTGCTCCAGCCTTGATGGAACCAGTAAGTGTATCATGGAAGTCCATTCGATGGCTTTCAAGACCCCAGTCACTACTCACCACAGTCGCATGTTGAATACTTGTCTACATCCTTGCCAACAGAAACAGGTATTTTTTATATTATTATTTATCATTTTCTCTGTCAAAAAGTAGAACATGTAATACTTTTTAATAGGAAGAAAAATACCTACAGAGTTACTTCTCTTGTGAATAAAAAAGATGAGAAATGGAAAATGAATGATTAAGAACAGATACAACAAAAGGGAAAAATAAGAAAGGAAGTTAATAAAAATGCTTTAACAAATAAAATACCTGAAACAATTTCTATTTGCTAAGCACTGCTATAATCATATTGTATATATAAACCCATTTAGTCTCACAGTAACCTTAACATAACCCTGATGTAGGTAATGTTATTTATGCATGTTTTACAGATGGGATAAATGAGGCTCAATGGCAACTAACTAACTTTTTCAATAAACAACTCCAGTAGCCACAGTCAGACTGTATGATCCCAGGAATCTGCACATTTAACCACTATGCTACCCTATATCACTTTAAGAAGAAAGACAAATTGAAAGAAATCAAGATATAACTAACATTTATTAAGCAGTTAGGAATTAAGTACTCTGGCCGATTTAAAAAGTCACTCATATCCTTACAGCTATCAAGTGCTAAAGGTGGGACTCTGACCCAAATCTGTCTAACTCCAAGGGCAATGCTCTATGCCCTATCCTACCAACCAATTAATTTATCAATTTCTGAGTAATGTTTATCACAACTGGTGATTGCTAGAAGTCGCTAGGTACCTTGCAGAGTAACCTTCTGAGATCACTACTACTACAAAGCTGCTTAAACTTTCCAAGGGAGACTGCATAATCAAAACGGAAGTACCCAGAATCTTTTCAGGTCTCTCCCACAATCTACATACTACTTAATGTCACCAACAAGGAATCACTCATACTAGTTGTGGATTTATATATTCCATAACTCTATTTTAAATACAGACACACCTAAAAAAGCAATATAAAAAGACCACACCAATCATTAACTTCATCAGGGTTGCGTCCATGCGTATCTATATCACTACTGTATCTCCCAGCACACAATACAGTTCTTGTCATTCATCACGTCACCCTATTTTCCCAACTCTTTAACTCAGCAAATATTTATGGAGCATCTACTATGCGTCTTGTATTGTGCCAGGGAGAACATAGAATAAAGTTATGCTCTTACGAAATTCACATTGTTGTTTGCCCAAAGGGTGGTAGGATAGTGACAAACAATAAGCAAATAAAGTAGTAAATATTCAGAATTTCAAATGATGTTAAGTTCTACAGAGAACAATAGAGCAGATTATGGGGAATACAGAGAAAGGAGTGGGAGAGGAATGCTTTTTTAGTATGAATTGATCAGGGAACACTTTGTGACTTAGCAACATTTGAAGAACAACCTAAAGGCAAAGGAATGCATTATATGGTTATCTGGGAGAAAACCATTCCAGGGAAAGGCAAAAGCCTTGAGAAAAGAAACCACTTGGTCTATTGAGATTCAGTGATGAAGTCAGCATAGCTAGAGCAGAATTAAATCAGGAAAACAGAAGCAAGAAAGAAGACAACAGGGACTCAGACAGGGCCTTAAAGGGTGGTGGTTTTTATTCAAAGTGAGATAGGAAGTCACTAGAGAATTCTGAAGAGGAAACGATGTGCTATGATTTACTTTTAAAAGATACGAATCTGATGCTTTATGAAAACAGAGTAAAGGAAAATAAGGACAGAAAGGAAACCCATTACGAAGCCTTTATAACAATATAAGAAAAAGATAGCTAGGACTAGGGTGGTAGGAGCGGAGGTAGTGAGAAGTGATCAGATTGTACGTATGTTTTAAAGGTAAACAAGATGTGCTATTGGATTAGATGTGGAGTGTAAGAGAAAGCGACAAGTTGTTAAGGATGACTGCGTTCTTTGAGCTAAGCAACTACAGGAAGGGCATTCTCTGAAATGGGAAAGACTGTAGAACAGGTTTGAGGGTACAAGGAGGGAGACAGAAAGATTCATCTTGTAAAATTAAGTTTTATATGCCCATTATACACGCAGAAACCCTGGTGGCGCAGTGGGGCACTTCTACTCTGTCTTGTAGGGTCGCTCTGAGTTGGAGTGGACTTGACAGCAATTGCTTGGATCTGCTGTTGTTATTTACCAATAGTGCACTTTAAAGACATGCAGGTTACTAGATGTCAATTATATCTTAAAATCAGTTACCAGCTTGTAATGTTTTTTGTCCGGAAAAGCTTTCACCGCAAATATCATAAAACTGTCTCCCTGGTATTTCCACGTTAAAACCAAAAAACCTGTTGCCATCAAGTCAATTCTGACTCTCAGCAATCCGACAGGACAGAGCAGAAGTGCCCCATAGAGTTTCCATGAAGTGCATGGAGGATTCCAAATGCTAACCTTTTGGTTAACAGCCATAGCTCTTAACCACGATGCCACAAGGGTTTAAAGAAAGGAAAATGGAAGAGCAATCCCAGTAGACCAGCCAGCGTGTAGCACAGAGTTGTCAAGCCATACTGAACTGAAGAAAGAAGTACTGTTCCTACCTACAAAGAGTGCCAGAGAGGGAATGGCATGACATAGGGTTTTTGAGGTGGGCAAAAACTCACTTCATCTTTACAAGCCAAGCAAAACATTTTAAGTTTTATCCTAAACATTGCAGAAAGCAACTAGAAGATAATAAACACAACCTGATGTACATTTTATAACAATCATTCCTACTGAAGATATATTTGAAGACAAGCAAAACGGAAAAAAGGAGAAATGTCTAAGGACTGCTGAATTAATCCAGGTGGAAAAGGTGTGATCTGAACCAAAACAACCGAAATAGGAACAGGGGGTGGGGGCAAGGCTGGGACAGACGCAGTAACTGCTAATATGCTGTGACTTCTTTGTAACTGACTGGGCTGGGAGGGATGATTGAGGGGGAGGAGATTCCAAGGATTCTAAAGTTTCTGACACAGATGGCTATATGAATAGTGGCATAGTCACTCAAAGAGAATAAAACCAAAACCCAACACATTGCCATTAGGTAAATTCCAATGCAGAGTGACCCTACAGGACACAGTTGAGCTGCCCTATAGCATTTCCAAGGAGAAGAAATATATTTGGGGAAAACAAATTGAGACTGGACTGCAGATTAGCTGGGAGAAGGCAACCAGTGGGATGTGTAAATTTAGAGGACATGAAGTGTACATGTTAGCACATGGTAAAACTTGGGGTTCTGGAGCCACACAGCCTGAGTTAGCATCCTGACTATCACTTTCCAGCTCTGTGACCTTGGGCAACTTATGGTAACTTTGGGGCCTCAGTTTTCACATCTGTAAGCTGGAGATAACAACAGTAATAACTTTATACGGTTATTATGAGGATTACCCTAGAGAATACATTTAAAGCACTTAGAAAAGTACACGTACAACAAGCATTCCACAAATGCTAATCCCCTCTCAGTGTACTTTTGCACCCTCTTATAGGGGTGACTCAAGAGTTGAGCCTGATGCAAAGTTTCAAAATCATCAAGTGGAATAAGGAGAAACTTTAAGACTCCTTTAGTTCTCCTCTGGAATTCATCTGTGTGCACTTAGAGTAGATACTCATACAGGAGAATTCAGTAAAACTCAATTGAAAAGAAATAAAAATGTGAACAATAGCACAGAGAGTAAGCATTCGGCAATGAAGAAACACATTCTTAGCAGTTAAAAATACATGCTTACTGAACGAATGAATAAGCCTATCATCAAGACAGAATGTACATATACGTACAAAAACAGATCCAATAAGCACTTTCAGTGTTCTTCATGTAGAAAACAAATTTAACTTGTGCTACAACACATATCCTCCTTAAATTGTATAGTTATACTAAACTTCATTTATTCAAGTGAAACCCTTCTTACATTTGTTAAGGATCAAGTCATTATATAACACTAAATATAAGGACTAAGATACTTTTTATACCTCTTCTCGCCTTCCACTGTTTGTTTTGGCTTGTTTCTTGTGACACAAGTCGAATGATTAAGAATCCTAGAAGTAAATCAACGCATTAATTTTAAAATATATTAGAGAGAATAATGTGTACAGCACACAAGATGATATAACAGCTCCAAAATTAATTGTATCTGGTCCATGAAGATGTTTGCTGGAAAACAATACTTAAATATTATTTAGGTAAGACACTCATAAGCACACTGGCTATTTCAAAGGAATGAAGCTCAACAACTCTTCCACACATCTTCCTTCAGCAACCCTTTCTCACACTTTGTGAATTGTCTATTATCCTGTGCATATCTAACTCTTGGCTGAGACTGAAGATATCTAGATAAAGACATTTTTTGCATACCATAAGAACTCATAGAGTTTCACCATTACAATAAATGACATGAAAGGTATGTCGACATTACAAGGATCACTGATCATTCTACCAAGAGTGAAACAATAAACCAGGGTGAAAGTTCAATTCATTTATTTAAAAACAAAAACCCTCAAGCTTATCAAACTTCTACCAACCAAACAAAACTGTATTAAAAGGGAACTACTACAAACCATCGTTAAGGGAGCTATTTTAATCATTTTATATGATTCTGAATATTTACCTAAAACTTAAAAGTAATGAATTACTATTTTTCTTTGACATAAGTAACATATTTAAAAGTTCCTAATTTAGCATTAATAAAGACATAAATGTAACTTAATTGTAAATTAAAAAAAAAAAAACTGTTGCTGTGAAGTAGATTACGACACCTAGTAACCCTGAAGGACAGAATAGAACTGCCACACTGGGTTTCCAGAGAGCACCTGCTGGATTAGAACTGCTGCCCTTTTAGGGTACCACCAGGGCTTCAACTTTCAAGTTCAGTGTTACAATGAGTCAAGTGTCTGCTTTTAATTAAATCCTCAGATGTCAACTAACAGGAAAATATACAGGATATAAGAATTTTAAATTATATCTACATAGTGACTAATAACAAATTTTAGTGTATGCCCATATGGAGAAGAATAACAATGTCATTATTCCTGAAGCTGTTTGGTGTCAAGCAATACTGGTGTGTGTCTACACTGATGTGCAGCCTCTCCACTTTACTGCGTCTTTTTGGGGAGCCCTGGTGGACCAGTGGTTAAGTACTCAGCTGCTAACTGAAAGACTAGTGGATCATCCGCTCCAACTCGCCAGCAACTGGTCTGGAGAAAGATGTGGTAGTCTGCTTCCATCAAGATTTACAGCCTTGGAAACCCTGTGGGGCAGCTCTACTCTATTCTAAAGGGTCCACTGTGAGTCAGAATTTTCTGGACAGCAATAGATTTGTGTTTACTTGTGTGTGGTTTTTTGTTGGGTTTTTGGTCTCTTCCTCCTAATGAGACTACTAGATCTACGCTAATTGCCCCTGATTTCCTCACAAGCTCGGGTCTAACTGTCTCACTAGGAGGCAGACATGGTCAGGTACAAAGTACAAGAACCCAATGCAGACACAAATCAGTGTAGCTTTATGCCAAACAACTTCAGGATTAATGATGTCTTTCTTCATCTTTGTGTGCGTACACTAAAACTACACAAAATCTCCAAGTACAAAAAATTAGATAATGAAATGTCTAAGATTATTAGGGAAAAAAATGCTTTTTACAATGAGCGACTATTAAGAAGAAAAAAAAGACAACAATTAATGGTCCATGGCCTGCAGGTTCCCCTGGGAGCAGGAACCCTAGACTTACTGCTGCCTCTGATCAGAAAACATGAGGTCAACTCTTCACACAGGAATGGACTGGTCTCGTGAGCACAATGTGACCCTACGGTGTGTGTACTTTATGGTTTTATGAATCTGTATGATGCTGTCCTACTGGCCTTTTACTAGAAGGGAGAGGAGTGGGTGGAGAGGAGGGGACAGGAAACTATTGACAGGATGTGACAAGTATAGAATGAAAAGGAGTAGCGTGCTTTCACAGGGCAAGACGAGCAGAAGGAACTGCAGGTAAGCGGGCACACAAATTTAATTTGAATTGTATACTTTCACATAATCACAATAAAAAATTAATAATAATAATAAAAGCACAGAACAGTAGCAAGTACTTCCAAAAGAGAGAAGAATATCAGAATTAGTGGGGGAAAGAGAGAGAACGTGAAACTATACATGCTCTGCCCTATAATTATTTCTGATTCCTTCCCTCTACCACTACACACACTACTGTTGATTACTGATATGTATAGTAATATTAGGCAGAAAGCAAAAAAAGTTGACACTAACCTGCCTATATAAAATAATACATTCTATGTACCTGAAAATTCAAAGTTTTGCTATGAATATTGACATTTCATGTTTTACTTTGAGATAAGAGTTTATCTAAAGCCTATGCTAGATTATGAATACATCTCCCAAATCAAGTCACCAGTATTACATTTTAAATCAAAAACTACATAGTTCAGCTATATCCACCTGCTGTTACTTCTTAAGGCTTCCACAAACTCTAGATACCTGGATGCATCATGTCTTGCTGCTCTGGTCCTCTGGAAGAGTTTTTCACTGAGTGATGCTATAACATAAAGGTCTCTGTTTGTATTCACATTTGTGTACATCAATGAAACAAAAAGATAAGGAGAAGTAAGAAAAATGTTTGGGGAGAGGACAGGGAACTCATTAGTAAAGCAAGCAGAAAAGAATGGACAGATTTCAAGGGCTGACAGAACTACATCTAGCTTTACCAAGCTGCAAGTTAAGGTGATGCTCCTCAGATTGAAATGTTCACATGCTAAGACAAAAATCACATGAAACAGGTGTCTATAATTCTAAGTCAAAACAATAAACCTCTCAAAATCTAATTTTGCTTTCCATGATCCATAATTATACCTCAATTGTAACTTTCTGTAATTAATTTTTTTATTGTGCTATGTTACTTTGTACCCTAGCAGCACGTATTTCCATGATAAATAAAAACATTCAGGACATACCTAAAAGCAAGTAATTATTAAAAGGAGAGACAACAGAAAATGCTATAAAGTTAGCAAGAATCAATAAGCAGTGCCAACAGTCAGCTCAATAAGCCTAATAAAGAAGAAGAAGCCAGCTAAATATCTACTTAAGCTGCACAGTAAAAGTGTCAGTCTAAGAAATAGTGCGACAGCCCCTTCTCTGATAGCTACATGAGTAGAGCTTATAGAAAGTTGAAGAACTGGCTAACTAACTTACAGAGCAATATTATTTTTAAAATACAGATTCTGAAGACTACTCTTTCAATTTTCCAAATTACGATGGTAAATTTAAGATTTCCTGAATAATTATTTCCTATAGTCCAAGTCACTCATTGAGGGGCTTCAGTATACTCAAACACAGAAACAATAATCCAATTCTGGGCTGGAGTTCAAAAATTTTCTAATACAGCGTAACTTAAATCTATATATCTCAGTTAGAAGAGGGAGTAGTTTTCTAAATAACTAGACTATAGACTTTGAACACTAGTCACCTACTTGACAATTATTTACTGATCACTTCTCACACCTTTTTGATGTTGAATTCTTTGCCAGTGTCCTCCTGCTACTTTCCTCGGATAGATTCATCCATTAAATACTAGTATAAAACTTCCTAAAAATATACAGCTATTTTTTTAAAAACAGTATGAACTAAACAAGTGGCAAAGCTGCTAGAAAGAATCACCACTGACTTCAACATAAGCAGCTTTTTGTTCATTTGTTTTTCCACTCTGGTTTTAGAGTGGAAACCCTGGTGGCATAGTAATAAGTGCTATGACTGCCAACTGAAAGGTTACCAGTTCAAATCCACCAGGCAGTCCTCGGAAACCCTATGGGGCAGCTGTACTCTATCTTCCAGGGTCGCCATAAGTCAAAAGCAACACAATGGCCAAGAGTGTTTCAAGAGTTTCAAAGTACACACAGGGCTTCTTTAAACTGAGAGTTGCCTTTGTGCCTACTAGTAGCTAGCTAAAAGACAGGTAGCTAGTACACAGTCAAAGCAGTAATCTTTGGTGGTACTCCGTGGTACAGAAGAGTAATCTTCAACTCTTCGGACAAAAATGGACTAGACTCGGGGATACAGTGTGACCATACAGCAGCTGCACTTTATGGTTCCATACATTTATAGGAGGCTGTCCTACTGATCTCTTGCTAGATGAGAGAGAAGAGGGTGGAGAGGAGGGGGCAAGAGCTTGTTAAGAGGATACAGCGAGTATAAAATGAATAGGAGGAGTATGCTGTCATGGGGCAAGGAGAGTGGAAGAACTGTAGACAGGCAAGCATGCAAAATTGATTTGGATTGTATACTTCCATTTAATCACAATTAAAAAAAAAAGAATAATCTTAATCTAAAAAAATTATTTTCAGTCAAGAAAACCAAACCCACTGCTGCCAATTCTGACTCATAGCGCCCCTACAAGTCAGAGCAGAACTACCCCACAGAGTTTCTGCTGGATATTAACGGCCGACCTGTACAGCACTACACCACCAGGGCTTCTTTTTAATCAAAACTAACAACAAAAGCCAAAAATTTACAATGATTGTGTTGAAGTCTAAAAAAAGAAATGTATAGTTCTTGATGGGCTTGTGATTTTAAATAATATTTCAGATTCTTCATTAACAAAGTTGGAATCCAAACACACAATAAGAACAGTGTGAAAGGGAGAATCTACAACCATACAAGGTACAAATTATATCAAATCCTTTGTAGCATAGATCCTATGTAAGCCTAATTATAGATCCTTACGGTTTCATTCAAGTATTGTGACAGTAAAAATGAAATTTTAATTTTAATTTATCTACATCTAACAGATCTGAGAAATAGCGAGAAAATGGAAAATTAGAAACAAGTTATTTAATGAAAAAATACTGGCTTTGTCATAAAAAAATTATGAGACTCAATTTATATTCAGCCATTAAAAGAACTGGGTAGAGATCAAGTTCTCTGAAGACAATAAAATTTAAAGGACTGACGTGTTCCTTAATTTGTGATTAGGCTATTATAAATATTTTTCAACACTTTCAAAAATTATACACAATAATTCAAACATTTATGTCACCGCACCTTGATATTGAGTCTAAAAAGATCATGCATTCTTACTCACTAATATCTGAAAGGAGTCTCTGGATGACACAGTTTATCACTAGGCTGCCAACCAAAATAGTGGTAGTTTGAGTCTGCCCAGAGACAGGCCCTTCTGAAGACAGGCCTGGTAATCTACTTCCCAAGAACCAGCCACAGAAAACCCTATGCAGCATATCTGTATGAGTGTCAGAGGGGACTTGACGGCATTTAACAACGAAATTTGAAAAGGAGGATGAAGAACAGAAATATCACAGAAAGACACCACTTTTGCAAATATAATAGGTGCTATGTAGGGAAAACAATTCATAACTAAATTAATGGTTCAAGGCAATTCATCACCAATAACAGTATTTCTGGGTAACTATTATAGTATATACAAGACACAGTGCTAGGTACTACTTTGTACTGGTTACAACACTGTCACAAAAAACAGCACCTATAGAAAGACAGCCAGTCTTTTGATGCTGTACCTAGGTTAAAAATAATTTAGGTCACCGGAAAAGATAGAAAATGGTATGATGACAGAAGAAAAAGGAGAAAACAAAAATTCTATACATGTATATATATATGATGATGTTAAAAATCTAAATTTACGTACTAAAATGGTATTTTTAGCACAATGAGAAACACAGATACTGTGTGGTGTTACATATATCTAATGCATCCTTAGAGCTAGAGAATCTTGCCTCTTCTGCTACCCAAAGCTCTGATAAAAATCAATCTTCTCTGCTTGCAATGTTCAATAAAATTCTTTTCCCCTGCTAAGTAGAGGAAATAGAAACTCAACTAATTTTTAAGTTCCATACGACAAGTAGTGGCTTGCTTCATTCAAACTGCTGCAACAAGGGGGATAAGCAATACTTTAATTATATTGCTGGGGAAAAAAAAAAAACATACAACTTCTCAAGTAGCCAATAACAAAAGGTCTATCAGGAATGAAAAATCAGAAAAGACTGGAAGATTAATAATAAAAGAGTGACAGAGTTATGGCAGAAGAAAGATGTGACCCTGCGGTAAGTATACATTAGATATACAAATGACAAAAATCAGTGACAATCTATAGTGTGATTTTTCAATGTTCTAATCTAGAAGCAATACAAAAAGTACTTAGTGGCTATTTAGCTTATTACACTACTAGCCATTATCCAGACTGACCCTAAAAGGTGGTCCCTAAAAATCACACATTTGTCATTAAGTTTTAATACTGATTATTTTTAAAGGCATGATATTGAAACAAATGCCAGTATACCTCAATTTTAAACTCCCAAAAGATGACCACATGATCAATTAGCATTTAGACTTCGGTCTAAGTGAAATATTTATTAGGTATCCATGTTAAATGTCCCAAGATTATTCGAATGTTCTCAAAACAAAAAACATCTAAAATATTCCTTATTTAAAAACTATAGATGTAATATATGTAATACATGAAGATGACAATAATGAGAGGACTCTGTCTCTGAAATTCAGAGAAGTCACTGAGAGGACTCTGTCCCTGAAATTCAGGGAAGTCATTGCGGAAACTCTGTCTCTGAAAATCAGGGAGGTCATCTTATCTAATGTTCAGACCTCACCTTAACTGAAAACAGCCTGGTATGCCCCATCTGCTACAACCATAAAATCATAAATAACTTTTGAATCAAATCACCACTCCTTCTTTCCGTATCACACTATAAACCCCTTCAGGCCACACTACCTCATCAGAACTGTGAAACTATAAAAAACTTGCTCCACTGGGGAGAAGGTGGGTTGAGCCACTTGTGGCTCAGACCCCATTCTTTTTGTCTTTGAATAAGCTTCACTGAACTTTAGGACTGGTGTGTCTCTGCCTCTGTTTCAGGTCCCACTCTCTCCCTAAAACATAACCTCCGACCCTGAGCAACACATGAACTTTTTCTGTATTAAACATGGCCTTCAGTCAAAATAGTATGGTACTGGTACAAAAAGAGACATATAGTGCAATGCAACAAAATTGAGATCCCAGAAATATCATCATCCTCTTATGAACAGCTGATATTTGACAAAGGCCCAAAGGTCATAAACTGGAGTAAAAACAGTCTCCTTAGTAAATGGTGATGGCAAAAATGGATACTCATCCGCAAAAAACTGAAACAAGACCATATCTTACACCATACACAAAAACTCAAATTGGATCAAAGACCTAAATATCAAACCTAAAACCATAAAGATCATGCAAGAAAAAATAGGGTCAACAATGGAAGTTCTCATACACAACTTAGATAGACCAAAATCTGACAAACAAAGCAAGAACAACAGAGAAGATAAACAGGAACTCCTAAGAATCAAATACTTCTGCTCATCTAAAGACTTTATCAAGAGAGTTAAAACACTACCTATAGAATGGTGAAAAAAAATTGGCAGCTATATGTCAGAATGATGTCTGATCTCCATAATTTACAAGGTACTGCAAAATATCAACAAGAAAAAGGTAAATGACCCAATTAAGCAATGGGCAAAGGAGATGGGCAGACACTTCACCAAAGAGAACATCCAGGCAGCCAAAAGGCACATGAGGAAATGCTCACAATCATTAGCCATTAGAGAAATCCAAATCAAAACTACAATGAGATACCATCTCACCCCAACACAGTTGGCCATAATCCAAAAAGCACAAAACAACAAATGCTGGAGAGGCTACAGACAGACTGGAACTCTCCTAAACAGATGGTGGGAATGCAAAATGGTAGAACCTCTCTGGAAAGCAATGTGGCACTTCCTTAAAAAACCAGAAATAGAAATACTATTGGATCCAGTAATCCCACTGCTCAGAATAAATGCAGTCATGTGAACAAATATATGCACATGCATGTTTATTGCAGCACTGTCCACAATAGCAAAAAGATAGAATCAACCCAGGTTTACCCATCATCCATAGATGAATGGATAAATAGACTATGGTACATATACTCAATGGAACACTATGTAGTGATGAAGCACAATGATGATTTTAAGAAGCATCTCATAACCTTGTTTCAACTCGAAGACTCTATGTTAAGTGAAATCAGTCAGTGACAAAATGACAAATATTGTAGGAGACCCCTGCTATAATGACTTAAAAATAGACTTATGCATGGAAGAAAAGATTCTTTGACAGCTACAAGGGAGGGAGACGGCTGGTCATAGATTAAATAATAGAAATCTGGTTAGGTGAAAGCAGTGACAGCACACAGTACAGAATAGATCAACTTAACTGGACTTCACTGTAAACTGAATGGTTTTCTAAACTCAACTCAATTATTTCTAAGGATAGAGCAGCAGGGACAGGGGTCTGGGGAGCATGTATTCAGGGGACATCGAGGACAAATGGCATAACTAGTCTATTACTAAGAGAGTCTTCTGCACCCCATACTGGTGAGTGGCATCTGGGGTCTTAAAAGCTAGTAAGCTGCCATGTGAGGTACACCAAATGGTCTGAATTCATGTGCAACAGATGATGACCAGGAACAACAAAGACACCAGGAAAAAAGAGCCCAGGAGACGGAGGACCCATAGGAATGGGACACTATCTACATGAGACCAGAAGAACCAGATGGTGCCCAGCCTCCATCCAAAGACAGCCATGATGGGGGACATAGTGCAGACTCCCTGAGGCAATGTAGGAAAAAGGGGGGTACAGCCCAAGAACTCTAGTATCAGACCTGAATTTATGGTGTGACAGTCTGGAGGATCCCCTGGGAACATGGCCCCTAGACCTGCTGCTGTCCCTGACCAGAAATGAGTAATGAGGTCAACTCTTCAGACGAGAACGGACTGGACTTGGGGACACAGTGTGACCATATGGTGTATGAACGTTCTATGATTTTACAGGAGACTGTCTTACTGGTCTCTTCCTAAATCGGAGAGAAGAGGATGGAAAGGAGGGGACAGATGCTTATTACGAAAATATAAGAAATATAGAGTGAAAAGGAGTTTGCTGTCACTGAGTAAGGAAAGCAGAAGGAGGTGCAGACATGTGGGCATGCAAAACTGATTTGGAGTGTATGCTTTCACATAATCACAATTTATGAAAAAAAAAGGACTTGCACTAATTTAATACTCATTTACACAGGTCTTTCTCACTGTAAATAACACACCTGGGGCAAAGCCGAGCCAGAGAAAGAAACTGTGTTTGACCAAGAAATACAACAAAGTGAGCCTATGACGTTCAAATAAGTACACTGAGTTAATCAACTACTATATACTTCAAATTGATTCTAAGATGTTCATATATATCCCAAGTAATATGTAATCTGACAAAAAAGCACATTATATACATATGGCAAGTACTTAGAAAACACTTTAAAATACACCTATTGTTACTAAACTTAAAGGAATATCAGTGAAGACATCAGGTAGTTAAAACTGAAGAATAAAATGAGATATCTAAGTGATATAAAATATGATGACTATACACTTAAATAATATTCTGAAAAGTGAAATTAATTTTGAAATTTCTCCCTATTACTTATTGTTAGTTAATGTATCCCCTGAAACAGATCCTAAGAAGGTCCTATTACTTACATGAAGCATCATATAATTTATCTGACAGTCTTTAAATAATTGGATTTAATGATTAAAAGAATTCCCTACATAAACCTCATTACTAAAAAGAATACCTGGTCTTCTGCTCTTGCTGCAACAACTGAGCGGCTATTTTCCTCAAATCAGTTACTTCCTTCAAATCATCATCCTCTTCCTCTGCAAGTAACTGTTCTTTCTCAAGTCTGAAAGGTGATGCAAACACAATTATCCAAAAATTCAGATAGACTGTATCTTTTACCAGCTTGAAGAAGCACATTTTTCTAGTTATTTTTTAAGCAATAACTCTAATTTCCCCTCTCCCAAACCAATAACAACTCACCTACTTTTATTTCTGTGAACTTGCCTATTCTAGATATTTCCCACAAAACCAGTCAATTGTGACTCATAGCTACCCTACGGGACAGAACTGTCCCACAGGGTTTCCAAGGAGCACCTTGTGGTGGTATTTCATATAAGTCCAGTTATTACAGTATTTATCCCTTTGTGTCTGGCTTATTCCACTTAATATACTGTTTTAAAAGCTCATCCCTGTTGCTTTTATGTTGCTAGGAGCCCACAAATTGGTTTTGACTCACAGTGACCCTACAGGACAGAGGAGAACTGCCCCATAGAGTTTCCAAAGAGGTAGAGATAGATCTGAACCATCGACCTTTTGGTTAGCAGCCGAGCACTTAACCACTGTGTGACCAGGGTTCTCATCCATGTTGAAAATTTATAAAGTAAGAAAACTGCATTTTACTTTATGGCTGAATAATATTCCACTGTAAAGATATACCACATTTTGTTTGTCCATTCATCTGCTAATGGTCATTAAAGTTGTTTCCACCATTTAGAACTGTGAATAATGTAACCAGAAAAACCCAAACCCCTGTTGTTGAGTAAATTCCGACTCACAGCACTCCTATAGGACACAGCAAAACTGCCCCATAGTTTCCAAGGACTGTGTGGTGGATTCACACTGCCAATCTCTTGGTTAGCAGCTATCACATTTAAACTACTACACCACCAGGATTTCAGCAATTTGCTAAGTCATATGGTAATTCTATGTATTTTACTTTTTCAAGAATACTCAAACTGTCCTGGAAAGCAATTGTACCATTTTACATTCCAACTAGCAGTGGCTGGTGACCCCCAATTCTCCACATCCTTGCTAGTACTTATTTCCATTTTTGCAATAAAGGAGTTCCTGGGTTGTGCAAATGGTCAGTGTGCTTCACTGCTAACTGAAGGTTAGAGACCTGAGTCTACCCACAGGTGCCTTGGAAGAAAAATCTGGCAATTTAATTCTGAAAATTCATCCATTAAAAACCCTATGCATACTAGTCTGTCTACTTTGACACATGGGTTGTCATTTAGTAGGAACAGACTATGGAAACTTTTAGTGGACTTAAAGTAATATTTTGTTGTGGTTTTTGATTTGCATTTCCCTTACGACTAGTCATATTGAGCATCCTTTCATCTACTCATTGGCCATTTGTATATTGTCTATGGAATATTTGGAACCTTTGCTCATTTAACTGGGTTGTCTTTTTGTTGCTGAGTTGCAGGAGTTCTTTATATATTCTGGATATTAAGACCTTACCAATCTGGTATATGGTTTCCAAGTATTTTCTACCATTGTGTAGGTCATCTTCTCACTTTTGTAATAATAACTCTTGATAAACTAAAGTTTTTAGTTTTGATGAAGTCCAATTTGCCTATCGTTTATTTTGTTGCTGGTGCTCTTAGTGCCATATCAAAGAGTTCATTGCCAAAAACAAGATTCTAATGCTTTACCCCTATGTTTTGTCTAAGAGTTTTCTTGTTTTAGCTCTTATACTTAAGTTATTAATGCATTTTGAGTTAAATTTCATACATGGTGTGAGATATGAATTCAACTTCATTCTTTGGCATGTAGAGATTCAGGTGTCCCAGCACAAATTTGTTGAACAGATTATTTTTTCCACATTGGATGGACTTGGTAACCATTCACCAAAAAATTAACTGGTCATAGATGTGTAAGTTTATTCCTATACTGTCAACTCTATTACACTGCTCAGTATGTCTACTACTAATAGCCACAAAAAAATGGGCACAAATATACCTATAATCATGAAGGTGACACAAGACTGGGCAACATTTCACTGTTATACATAAAAGTCACCACAAATAGGAGCCAACTCAGCGGCAACTAACAATGATGTACACCTATCCATACATGAGAACCCCACTATTTTGATTATCACGGCATGTTTTTAAAATAAGTAAGTGTGAATCTTCCTTGGTACTTCTTTTTCAACACTGTTTTGGCTTTTGGAGGCTCTATCCAACCTCTATGAGTTTGAGGATCAGTTTTTCATTTCCAGAAAAAACACTGTGAGAATTCTGACAGAGACTGTGTTGAAAATGTAGACCACTTTGGGTAGTAATGACATCTTAACACTATTAAATTTTACACAGTCTATAAAAACTAGATGTCTTCTCATTTATTTCAGTCTTCTTCAATTTCTTTCAGCAATGCTCTATATGTTTCAGTGTACAGATCTTGCACTTCCCTGATTAAATCTATTCTTAGGTACATCAGTCTCGGATGCTGCTGTGAATGGTTTCAAGTCAGGAAAGGTGTGCATCAGGGTTGTATCCTTTCACTACATCTTTTCAATCTGTATCCCAAGCAAACAATTCTAGAAGCTGGACTATATGAAGAAGAATGAGACATCAGGATTGGAGGAAGAGTCATTAACAACCTACATCATGAAGATGACACAATCCTGCTTGCTGGAGTAAAGAGGATTTGAAACACTTACTGAGGAAGATCAAAGACCACAGCCTTCGGTATGGATAGGAACTCAATGTCAACAAAACAAAAATCCTCACAACTGGAGCAGTGAGCAACATCATCATAAATGGAGAAAGGACTGAGGTTGTGAAGGATTTCCTTCTACTTGGTTCCACAATCAACACCCATGCAAGAGCAGTTGAGAAATCAAAAGGCTCACTGCATTGGGAAAATCTGCTGAAAAGGACTTTTTTAAAGTACTGAAAAGTAAAGATGTCACCTTGAACTAAGGCCCGCCTGACATAAGCCATTGCATTTTCAATCGCATCATATGCATGCGAAAGCTGGACAATGAATAAAAAAGATATAAGAAGAATTGACACATCTGAATTGTGGTGTTGGGGAAGCATAACGAAAGTAACACAGACTGCCAAAAGAACAAACAGATCTGTTGTGGAAGAAGTACAACCAAAGTGCTTCCTGGAAGCAAAGATGGTGAGACTGCATCTTCCATACTTTTGGAGATGGGATCAGCCACTGGAGAAAGACATCGTGCTTGGCAGAATGGAGGGTGAGTGAGAAAGAGGAAGACCTTCAAAGAGATGGATTTACACAGTGGCCACAACAACGGGCTTAAGCATAAAAGCAACTGTGGATGTAGTGCAAGCCACTGTTCTGCATAGGGTCACTATGAGTCGGAACTGAGTCCATGGCACCTGACAGCGGCCAAAAGGGGCAGCTATTCATGGAGGTATGCAGCCACACATTCCATTTCCGCCTCCTACTCCTGAATCTGCTTCTTCCTTTGTTGCTCCAAGTGAATAGACAATTTGCCTCAGATGGCCATCTGAAAGCTTTCAAGACCCCAAGTGCTAAGCAAGAAGTAGGAAGTGGAACAGTAGCATTAAACATGTCACTAAGCCATTAACTGGGATGTCCCATGAAACCATGACCCTAAACCTCTAAATCAAGGAACCAAATCCTGTAAGGTGTTTGGGTGTATATAAGCAACCTCAGCAAATAATTATCTATCTAGCCGTCTACATATTTATGTCATTGTTGTAAATATATCTAGAAACACAACTGATTTTTTGAGTATTGATTGTGTTACTCTGTGACTCGATTACATTTATTATCTCTAGAAGCTTTTGGATTTGGGGAAGATTGTCTGTAGATAGGATGGAGCCCTAGTAGGTCAGTCATTAACTGTTCAGATGCCAAGCCAAAGGTCATCAGCTGGAATCCACCCAGCTGCTCCTTGGAAACTATGAGGCAGTTCTCTCTGTCCTATAGGGTCACTGTGAGTCAGAACTGACTCAATGACAAAGGCTTGGTTTATATATGTATGTATGTGCATACATATCTATATCTCTATTTATATATATGTGAGACAGTATCTACAAATATAGCTAGTTTAACTTCCTCCTTTCCAATATGGAGGCTTTGTCTTTTTCTCTACTAACTATTCTAAAACTGCCAGAATATTAAATAACCAAAAAAAACCCACTGATGTCGAGTCAATTCCGATTCATTGCAATCCTATATGGTACAGAGTAGAGCTGCCCTATGGGGTTTCCAAGTAGTATCTGTAGATTCAAACTGCCACCTTTCAGGTAGCAACTGCAGTTTTTAACCACTATGCGACCAGACATGAAAGTGGACCTTTCCGTCTTATAACTTATCTTAGGAGTACGACGTTAACTGTACGTTTTCCATAAATTTCCTTTATTGTGTTGATGCATTTCCATTCTATTTCCTAATTTTCTGAAGTTTTATAGTCATAAAAGAGTGTTTGATTCTGTGAAGTCATCTGGTCCTAGACTAGTCTTTGTTGGGAGGCTTTTTATTATTAATTCAACATATTCGTTATTCATGTGTTGAGATTTTCTATTTCTTTCTGAGTAAAATAGCTATTTGTATATTTCTAGAAATTTACTATTGCATCTAGTTAATCTAATTTGTTGGTGAACAACTGTTATGAGTACTCTGTTATAATCTTTTTTATTTCTGTACGGTCAGTAGCAATGCCTCTATCTTCACTTCTAATTTTAGTTATTTGCTGCTTCTTTTTCTTTGTCAGTTTAGCTACAGGTTTGTCAATGTTGAAATTTTTTCAAAAACTTCTGTTTTTCTTGATTCCACTGTATTGCATTTACCTCTAATCTCCTTTATTTCCTTCTTTCTGGTAGCTTTGGGCTTCATATTCTCTATTTCATTTATCTCTAACCTTTCCTCCTTTCACCACTGAGTTTCCTTTTCTCTTCTTTTTCTAGTTTCTCAAGGACTATTTTCATTTGTAACACCACGTGTAAGCTAAAACCCTAGTATTTTGTGATAAAATAGTAAAATAAGAAATATCAAATTGTCAAATATCAAAACATTTTTTTCTCAATATGAAGTATGGCACACTGACAACAATGTTAATACTTACCAAAATGAAACATATTACCTGTCTATAATTCCTGAACTGTGTAATGGTTGTAGTAATTCAGCAATACTTATCACTGTATCTTGAGTTTAACAAGCACTGCAGAGCTCGACATGGCATGGTTTTATAAATAAACTTGAAATGTTGTTAAATGTTGGTGAGTAGCGTCTAGGGTCTTAACAGCTCATGAGCAGCATGCTAAGATACTCCACTGGTCTTACTCTGGAGCAAGGGAGAGTGAAGGAAACCAAACACACAAGGGAAAGATCTGTGCAAAGGAATAACAAACTGCAACTATCATAGCCTCCATCATACCGAGTCCAGCACAACTAGATGGTGTCTGGCTAGCAACACTGACTGCTCTGACAGGAATTACAACAGATGGTCCTGGATAGAGCTGGAGAAAAATGCAAAACAAAATTCTAACTCACAAAAAAAGATAAGACCTACTAGACTGACAAAGACTGCACACACTCTGAGAATGTGGCCCCAGGACACCCTTGTAACTCAGTACTAAAGTCATTCCTCAGGTTCAGTCAAAGATTAGACAGGCCCGTAAAACAAAACAAGACTAAATGGACATGCCAACCAAGAGGCAAAGAAAAAAAGGCAAAACGGGACAGGAAAAGCAGATGTCCAAGAATCCAGGGTCAAGAAGGGGAGACTGTTGACAAGTTGTGGGGTTGGCAACCAGTGTCACAAAACAATATGTGTCTTGCTTAATGAGAAACTAATTTGCTTTCTAAACCTTTATTTCAAGCACAATATTAAAAAAAAAGTTATGAAAAGTTCTCATTTTATTGAACCTCCCTGATTTCATCAGTTCATTCATTTTAATTTTTAAAATCTATGTAAAATATATAAATAAATGAAATGTAAAATGAGCACAAGATTATCAAATTAGTCAGAAAATATTAAAATCTATCATTTTTCTCCTTCAAAGAGAATACAGAAATTTTAAGCTATTTTCACAACTAAGTAATTTTATCCCCAAAGCATTTCATTTAACAGCCAGGCATTTAGTTCTGTGGTGAATGGCATCTGGGGTCTTAAAAGCTAACAAGTGGCAATCTAAATAGCGTCAATTGGTCTCAACCCACCTGGAGCAGAGGTAAATGAAGAACATCAAAGACATGAGGAAAATATGAACTTAGCAGAAAGAAGATGCCATATGATCCACAGACTACATCAGCTTGAGATCAAAAGAGATAGATGGTGCCCAGACACCACCAATGACTGCCCTGACAGGCAACACAACATAAAGTCCTTGATGCAGTGGGAGAAAAATGGGTATACAGAACTAAAACTCTATCAAAAGACCACACTTGGTGGTCCATCAGACTGGAGGGTCCCCTGAGGACATCATCTCTGGACTTTCTTAGCCCAGAGCTAAAACCACTACTGAAGTCAAGGCTTCCAACAAAGATTGGACTGGACTACAAGACATAGAGTGATGCTGATGAAGAATATGCTTCTTGACTTAAATATATACACGAGGCTGCCTGAGTAGCTCCTCTCTACAGGCAAAATGAGAGAGTGGAGAGGGACAGGAGTAGGTCGAACGGATATGGGAAGCACAGGCTGGAAAGGAGTCGTATGCTGTCACTGGGGGCTTGGGGAGAGAGCAGTTAAGAGTTGCACAGTGGTCTGTGTTCCAGCTTTTACATGGCAAATTGACTTAGATTGTAAACTTTGACTTAAAGCGCAGTAAAAGAAAAATTAAAAGGAAAAAAAAAAGGTATTTATCTCTTGGTATCACAGCACAAGCCTATCATCTGTACTCTATTTTGCATACCACTTGTGACTCTCAAGTCTATGCAAATAGTCCTCATGAGATAAGGTGAAAAGAGAAGAACAAAGTATAAAGAATACAAGATAAAGCAACGGAACTTCTTACAGAATACCAAAGATGATTAATGAATGACTGCTTAAAAAGTTACCTATGAAATAATTTGGAAGAAGCATTGAAACAACACCAGTTGTCATCAAGGTGATTCCTATTTAGTGTAGAGAAAAGTTGGGAGATTACAGAGAACTATGTGGTTTTAGGAAATCCCGGTGGCACAGAGGGTTAGTTAAGTGCTACCTCTGCTAACAAAAAGGTCGGCAGTTCAAACCCACCAGGCCCTCCCTGGAAACTCTATGGGGCAGTTCTACTCCAACTTCTATGGTTGCTGTAAGTCTAAACAGACTCAACAGCAGTGGGTTTGGCTTGAGTTTTTTTTATGTGGTTTTAGGCAAGAAACTCTAAGCTTCATCTTCTTCATCTGCAAAAATGGAGAGAACATCTACCCCACAGGATTTTAAATGAGAAAGACAGGAAAGCACTTAGCACAGATTTGAGACACAATGGCTATTCAACAAGTGTTCATCCCTCTTTGCGGCTATGCAGCACTGCAAAGAACTGACTGAAAAAATGAGGTTGATCACAGTCTAACATTTCCTAAGATGAATGATACAGGAAAGATCCAAATTACTATTATTTTTAATAAGTTAGGAAAGTAAATACACTAAAAATCATCATAACCAGTCCAGCGTAATAGAGTGGGTATCAGACAAAAGTCAGAAGAACCTGGGGTTCAGACACTTAAAATCCCAGGTCTGTTTCTTTACTGGCAAAAAGATGTCAATATTGTCTCTATTTATAAATAGCTTACATAAAGTGATGCATATGAATGCACAGTCCTCCTAAATTCTTGTATAATTAGGAGAGACTTGTTGCATTTCAAGGTGGAGGGAATCAATGTATATCCCATACAATTTAAATGTTAACTATAATTTTCGATTTAACTGAGCAATACAGATGAATTAGTCACAAGTTAACTTTGAAAAAGGAGAGGTAAGTGAAGAAAACACCACATTCTTTCAAATACTCATTTAAGTAGGAACAATGAACACATATTTCAAGTGTATGTAAGTAACATTTCAATCTGAGAACTCATGTGCTTACCTTTTTTCATTTCCGAGTTCTTCACTTTTCTGAGACTTTTCAGGACATTTTTCTTTTCCCTTACAAAAGAGAAAGTTTTCATTTTAAACTGTATGGTCCATTTTTATGCACTCATAAAATGTCATTATTGGTTTTCTTTTTTCTTGTTTTTACCTTAAGAAATGATGCAAATGATCCTATAGGTGCATCTCCTTGTTCAGGAACTGCTACATCTTCTGTGTTGGGGTCAATAAAATCATACACCTCCTGGTCTAAGTATACATTAATATTTATCAGAAAATAAGTACAGTAACCTGTATGCTCTGACACAGTGTAGTGCTCAAAATAATAATGTATTTTCTTGATACAAGTTGGCTAAAGCATTTACATTTTTCAAAGCCCTTATTTTAACTATAAAATCTATTTCTAATGAGAGCTACGTACATGAAATAAAAGATGGAAAACACCATATGAATTACCTTTTTGAGAGTCAGGTTTACTTCCCATAGAATGACTGTCATTTCTTGATGTCTGCTCTCTATTTGATTCTGAGACTTGAGAGTGAAGGCTGATTGTGTCATCATCTGATGGCTGATCAGAAAGGAGTAAGTATAGAGTACAAACAAGGCATTTAAACATGGGGTAAGGATTCAACTGCTCTAATTTACTATATGAAGTACAAAATACCTGTTTCACATCTCCAATTGTGAAAACAAAACTTAATGTTAAAGTTTACCATTCTGCTTACAAAGTCTGCATGTCCTTTATTAATTTGAAGTCATATAATAATACTGATGCTGTTTTTACACCAAATAAAAACTCACGTATTGGCACATCTCTATTTCTTCACTTCAAAAACCTAATAAAATTTTTAAATGAAATGGATTTGCAATAGACAAGACTCACTTCTGTTGTAGATAATCGCTTCTCTCCATTATCACTTCCAATTCCAGAGTCAGGACCGTGGTTTTTATTCGGATAAAAATCTTCCATACTGTGGAAACAGAAATTCTAAGGGCAATTAGGGTTTCTCCTTCAAGTGACAATACATACATGACCTAAAATTTCTCTAGATACTATACAATATATACTTTTGATGTCTAAGATAATTAATGACCATAAAAAAAAATCCACTGAAGTGGAACTGATGCTGACTGATGGCAACCCCACTGTTACAGAGTAGATCTGAACCAACCTCACAATGCTTTCTCAGCTGTAATCTTGACAGAAGCAGATCAGCAGGCCTTTCTCCTGTGGTGCTGTTGGATGGGCTCAACCAACCAACTTTCTGGTTAGTAGCCAAGTGTAAAGACTTTGTACTACCCACTACTAAAATTCAGTAAGGACACAAGTAGGATCACATTTAGCCTGTCATTTCTAGTTGCATGTCTTTGAGTCAACAGCTTAGTAGCTCAACACAGAAGTATACTCTAGGCAATAAGAACCATACAGCCAAGTGTCCCAGGTATCAAAGTAGAAAGCAATTACATTTTCTCAGTCCTTCAACATGTGTTTAGGAGTGGGAGATCAGCATACCACATAGCTAACCCAACAGCTCTGTCCCATACAGTAATCACGAGCTGTATGTGGCTGTTAAGCACTTGAAGTGTGCTAGTTCACATTGACATGTGCTATAACGTAAGATATACAACACAGTTCAAAGATTTAATGCAAAAAGATGTAAAATACTCATTTTTATTTTTATATGAATTATATACATGTTGAAATGTTATTTTAGATATCTTGCTAAATAAAATAGTAAAATGAATTTCACTGTTTCTTTTGACTTTATTTAAAGGTTACTAGAAAATTTTAAATTACATATATAGCTTGCACTGTATTTCTACTAGACAGAACTGTTATAAATCATTTGTAAAACTCCATCTCAATTCTACCACTTTTATCTCCATTGCAATCAGCCTACTCAAGTCCCCTTGGTGTCTCGAAAGTGCTAAAATAGCTTAACTGATCCCGATGTTTCACTTTTGCTTGCTTGCAATCTAGTCTCCCTATTAGAGCCAAAACTGTTTTCTTAAACATATGTATTTTTCTGCTTAATACTTCCCAAACGACATTGCACTGTAATTTGAGTAAAATTTAAACTCCTTATCACAACCTACAAAGCACTCTCTCTCAAAAATCAAACTTGTACCTACTCTCCCCCCTCATCTACCTTACTCCAGTCATGCTGGAGTCTTTTCAGTTCTGTGAATTCACCAAGTTTCTTCCACCATAAGGCATTTATATATGTCATTCTTTTCCCCTGAGATGAACTGTCCCTTTCCACATGGCTACGTTTTCTACTTTAAGGTCTTGGCTTAAAGCTATACCTTTCTTGTAAGATATTCCCTGTGCATCCTCTTGAAATACATTCCTTTCCTTTATAACACTCAGCACAGTTTGACATTATACATCTGCTTTCCTGCAGTTGCCTGTGTTATTAGCATAAGAACCTACTACATTAGGCATTCAACTAATATTTGTTAAATAAACAAGACAGTGAATGCCATTACTGAAGCAAATTAATTTTAACGAAATAATATAAACCAGCCTAAACCCTGGTGGCATAGAGTAGTTAAGTTCTACATTGGCAGACAAAAAGTCAGCAGTTCAAATCTACCTTGGAAAACCCCACATGGAGCAGTTCTATTCTGACCTATGGGGTCACTATGAGTCACAACGGGCTCAACGGCAGTGGGTTTGGGGTTTTTTTGTTAATAGAGATTAGAATACATAACAATTGTAATTTTTATAGAATTGCTTTTTCTACTACTGCTTATAACACTAAGCAAAATAATCTTTATGAACTGGATGTAGTGTTTAGATATTTAATTCAATTCAGGCAAAACAAACATTCACGTAAATGACTTATTTGGAAATTCGAGAACATGCACTGTTAGTAATAGTACTTATTATATTGTCTATCATAGATTGAATTGTGTCCCCCAAAAAATATGTATAGCAATTTGGCTGGGCCATGATTCCCACTATTGTGTGATTGTCTCCCACTGTGTGCTGTTGATACTGTAAATCCTAACCTCTACCTGTGGTTAATAGACTGGATTTATGTTAAAGATGGCTAGGGTGGGACCATAACACCCTTCTTAAAGTCACCGCCCAGCTCCAATGTCGAGGGAGTTTCCCTGGAGTGTGGCTTGCACCACCATTTATGCTTTCATCCAAGTGATAATAAAAGAAAGGAAATTGAACAGACAGCTGGGAATCTCACAGCATCAAGAAAGCAACACAGAGAACAGAAAGTATCCTTTGAATCTGAGGTGACTGCACCAAGATGCTCCCAGGCCAAGAACTGATGCAACAAAAGGAAATTCCTCCAGAGCTGACAAAGAGGGATGGCCTTTTCCTGGAGTGGACACCCTGAATTCAGACTTATAACCTACTGTACTGTATAAGAATAATCTTGTCTTTGCTGAAGCCATCCACTTATGGTGTTTCTATTAGAGGAGCACCAGATAACTAAAATACTACCATTTCAAATAATCTAAATTTTATCATACATGCAATGACAACAAACCTTCAAGAATTTTAGAAAACAGTTTCATCTCCTTGTTGCTACTTTTACCACATGCCAAGCTGTTTTCCATATCACAAGCAAACCAAAATCAAAATCCTTGCCATTGACTCAATTCTGATTCACTGCAACCCTACAGAGCACAGAAGAACTAACTACCCCATAGGGTTTCTAAGCAGTGGCTGGTAGATTCGAACTGCTAACCCTTTCATTAGCAGCCGAGATCTTAAGTAACTTTATGTTTTCACAAAATCTTTGATATAAATCTATATCCTTCATCAATTAAAGAGACTATTAAATCTACCTTGTTAAAATCTCAAAGAAAACCATCAAAATCAATGATAAAACATCTTTGATCCTAACACATAAAAAATATGAATAGAGGTAATCACTAAACGTTTTATCCTTCCGCCAACCTCAGTTCAAAGTGAAATCGCACTTGTTATTACAAATGTACAATGCCATGATCACAGGTGAAAATTAATAGCTGTCAAGCCCAAGCCCACTGTCGTCAAGTTGATTCTGACACCTAGCAACCCTATAAGATCTGAACTGCTGACCTTTTGGTTAGCAGACATACCACTTAACCACTAGCCACCAGGGTTTCCAACAGCTGTCAAGTGCTGAGAAACTGGTGTTTCTGTGCTATAACGTGAAATGTTCAAACTTTTTACAACTCAAACATTAATAATAATTCATATTCTTAAGAAATTTTAAATTCTTGTATCCCAAAAGTCCAATTAAAGATAGTGGCATTCAGCTTTGGTCAATTATCGATTTTAACATTAAAGAAGTCAACCTGAATATATCCACTGCTCCCAACATTATTAATGTCTTTTGCATGAAGCCAGCCAGCCAAGTGCCTTGTGTCTTTTGTATGAAAGAGAATACAAAATATTGTGAAATGAAACTAAGAGACTATTATATTACCTATCTGTCAGAGGCTGGGAAGGCATTCTTTTACTGAGTGATGGAAGATCCAACGAATCTGGTTTCTTATCCATTCTGCAACATGCCTGCATACTTAAGTACTTAAATATATGTACTTTACCCTTTAAACAGATCTGTAAACAAATAATGGAGAAAACAGACTTAATGTAGCTCCAATATAAATGCCATCTATCACCTACACATTTTAATAATCTAAAATTATGTTGAAGCATCACAATCTTGATAGTTTGCATATTTAAATCACTTATACATCTATAGGTACAAAAAATATGACTGATAACAACCAAAATTTTATTGCCATCTCTGCTGTTATCAGAAAAAGTTAACAACTTTTCTATATTTCACTGGCTTTCTGATAAAAGAAAATTGTACAACCCACTAAACAATGTAAAATCTGTTAATTCAAGAAAGCTGTCTGTATTAGAGAACACTGAAAGCAAATATATACACTGTAGTACCGAGAACAGAATAAATAATGTGTGTAATTCTTCAAAGTAATCTCATCAGAACAATTAAAGTGTTCGGTGTAAATATTAGAAGGTAATCTAAAGAATGTAAAAATAGGAAAAATAAAATTCATTGGAGGCTGTACGCACAGTCCAGTTCGAATAAAATAACAAAAGGAAATACTGGTCTATTAACTAGGTTAATATACCGAGAAACTATTTACACTTGTGAAAGGAAAAAAGGAGTAACACAAGATAAAACACTAAATGAAAGAAAGCACTCTGTGCCAGAAGATGGAAAATGACAGATAAGAAAAAAATCAAATAAGGTTTACTAAGATTAATTACAGTCATGCTGAGTGATATAAATCTCTCAAAATTCTTATTAAAAATGCTTTCCCTTATGAGTTCACAGCACCAACTATAACACACACAAAATAAAAAGCCAACTGCCGTCAACTCGGGTCGGACTCGTAACGATGCTCGAGGTCAGAGTACAACTGCCTCAGAGTTTCCAAGGAGCACCTGGCAGATTTCAACAGCCGAACTTTTGGTCAACGAGGTAGCACTTAACCTACTGTGCCACCAGGGTTTCCAACACATGCAAAATATTTGACAAATTCTAGAGACTATTAACAAATAGAACAATAAGACAACTACACTAAAAAACAGTTCTCAGTTCAGGTGAGAAGTAATGCTTCTGAGGTTTGATTTTGACTGCTTAAAAAAGTCAGTTAAAAGGAAAAGAACCTTTCAGCTATTATAATATAAATACATTACACTACCAATTAAAAAGCGCTAAATAGTATCCTAGCCAAACTAAACAAAACTTTACCACAATAGTTCAATCCTCAAGCAATCATGGGAATGGTATACATGTGACTTATTTAGTGCTGTTTAAACAGAAATCCCACAGACAGATGGCTTTCACAAATAATTTATTATCTGACAGTCTAGAAGGCTAGATGTCCAAATTCAGGGTACCAGGTGTGAGGGAAGGCTTTCTCTCTCTACGATCTGGGGAAAGATCCCTGTCATCAATCTTCCTCCAGGTCTAGCAGTTTTTCACTGTGCGGGTCCTGAATCCAAAGGATGCACTCTGCTCTGTCTTTGTTTTCTTGGTGAGAGGTCGTACCTAACTTCAATGCTTGATTGTCCCTTTTAACTCAGAAGATTGTCTCATGATCCAGCCTAGCCCTGTAAATTGAATCTGGCCTCCTTAACAAAACTGTCTATAATCGTGCCTCATCAACATCACAGAGGTTAAGATTTACCATACTGTCATGGATTGAATTGAGTCCCTCAAATATGTGTTTAGCAGTTTTTCTGTGGCAGTGATTACTGGTATAATGTCACATTCTTGTATGATGTAAATCCTACCTTTATGGTGTTAATGATAGAGGTTAGTCAGCAGTTTTGTTAATGAGGCAGGACTCAGTGTATAAAACTATATTGGGGATGGAGTCAAGATGGCGCACTAAACACATTTCTCCTTAAATCCCTCTGGAAACCAAGAGCTGAACTGATAATTAAACAGAGCCTTTTCGACACCTAGTGAGCCCTAAGATGGGGCATAGGGCTGTTAATTTAGACTTCATGCCACTCAACACGAAACCTCTCTTTTGCTGAACCCACTCTCGGCAAGCACGGGCTTGCACGGACCAAAGGTAACTCATCATTTTAATTTTTTTTCTCTGTCTTAGCTGGCAGGAGGAGCTGGGACATGACTAGCCGCTAATGTCAGATGCATTGCTGGTGGGATGGGCAAACAAAATTCCCATATTTTCAGTCTGGCTTCGGACTCTGTGCATCTCGGCACCTGTGGCTTCTCTTTCTACCTCTACCATATAGTAGCCAGTAATGAGGTGGTGGTAAGCTTGTATGGGACGCCACCTTGATCCACTGGGAGATGGAGCACCCAGACGGAGACCCTGGCTGGTCTTAGTTCCTATGCCAGGAGGCAGTGCCTGCTGGGGGAGAGCGCTTTTTAGGCAGAAAATAACTATTTTACACAGTCTTGCCAATGGCTGGAGCCCGGCAACAGAGACTGTGGACTCTGTGCATCTCGGCAACTCGGGCCTCTCTTTCAGCCAACAGCCTGGTCCTAGCCAGGTGGCGAGCTTGTGGAGGACTCCATCTTGTTCCACTGGGAGGCAGAGATACCCATGTAGAAACCTCAGCTGGACCTAATTCCTAGGCTGGGAGGCAGCATCTACCCCAAGGAGAGTGCATTTCCGGCAGAAAGGCAGAATTCTACACAGTGTTGCCTACAGCTGAGGCAAGCAGGGCACGAGTCTTCTTATATTCTTATATTTTCAGTTTATAACATCTGGGGATTGACATAGAGGTGCTTACTTTGCCAGCTGGGAAGAGCAGCCTACACACCTGAAAATCTGACTGACTTTGGAAGCTGTCATGTATTTTGTACCTCTCATTTTAAAATGGCCTAGAGAAACAACTGTGGCCCATCCTCATGACATCTCTCCCAGCTTCTATTGACTCACATGGAGCCCCCAAAACAACAAACTCTGGAGAAAAGTATACCCAAGAAATCACCCATGGCTTCAGAAGGCCCCCAAAAGAAACCACCTCAGAACTTCCCAGACAAACATACTTTTCTGAAACTATATCAGAAGGTGAAAACAAAAGTATTATACAGAGAGCCCTCCTAAATCTTATACAAAATGTAGTTCAATATGATGGGACACCAGTAGTCTGAAATCTAACAGATGAAGAACAAAATCAAAGACACAGAAATTTTAATTCAAAGTCAAGAAAACAGAATGGAACAAACGGAAAAGAGACTTTCGGATTTGGAAGACAGAGCTACTGACTCCAGTATCCAGGAGGATAAATCAGAAAAATGAAACAAGAAAAATGGAGAAGCATTAATAAGCACATGGTACTCTATTAAAAGGAACAAACTACAATAAACTACAGTTCCTGAACAGTGTGAGACACCTGAGAACACAGAGTATTGCTGCTGAGCTGCTGACAGAAAACTTCTCAGAAATTAAGACAGAAGAGAATATAGATATCCAAAATACATATCAAATACCACTCAACATAGATCTCAAAAGAAAGACTCCAAGACATATTATACTCAAGCTTAACAAAATGAAACATAAGCAGAAACTCCTAAAGACAGCAAGACTCAAAGTAAAGCTGACATTCAAAGGGAAAACCTGTAGGCTGTCATCAGATTTCTCAGTAGAGACAATGCTGGCACAGACACAGTCGCACAACACATTCAAAGCCCTGAAGGAAAAGAACTTCCAACCAAGAATTATATATCCTGCAAAACTATCTTTCAAATATAAAAATGAAATTAAGACATTCACAGACAGACAGAAACTCAGAGACCTTCTAAAAACCAAACCAAAGCTACAAGAAATACTGACAGAATCTCTTGGTTTACAAGAACAAAACCACTAACTTTATATTTTAGAAGCAATTACAGAACACATTACCCAGAATGCTAATCAGTTACAGAAGACTCAAAACTCAATCAAACCTATAATAGTGAAAGAAATAATCAAGTGATCATATCATGAAAACTATGCTACCATCATATTAAAAAGAGGGATGCATTACAGTCATTATGGTCCTTCCAAATGGAGAAGAAGTTGATAAGAATGGTAGTAATTGAAACTGGGTTTATACATAGTTTATTAAGGGGGATCTATAAAGGTGCATCTATAAAGGACAATAAAGACACAACATATCAAATCAACAAATGTAATACAGTAGTCTGAACAACCACAAAACCAACCCTGAAAAAGGTGAAAATCAACTCACAAAGAACAATGTCCCAGAATGGATTAATAAGAACAGAGAAAACATCAACACAAAAATAAACATATCACAATGACAGCACTACACACATACCTATCAATAACCACAGTGAACACGAATGGACTGAACGCTCCAATAAATAGAAATTGAGTGACATTTTAGATCAAAAGACACATAAGTTGCCTACAACAAATTCACCTTAGACTTAAAGATAGGAACAAACTGAAAACTAAAGGATGGAAGAATATTGATCAAGCTAACAAACCACAAACAAGAGCAGGTGTGGCAATTACCAGACAAAATAGATTTTAATGTAAAATCTACCACCATGAGCAAGGACGGACATTACTTATTGCTGAAAGGTTCAATACACAAACAGGACTTCACAATATTAAATATTTATGCACCTAATATTAGAGCACCTAAATACATCGAAGAAACACTGAGTACACCCAAAAACGAGATAGATCACTTCACAACAATAGTGGGAGACTTCAACACTCTACTCTCAATACTGGACAGATCATCTAGAGAAAAGCTCTATAAATACACAGAAGACCTTACTGCCACAACTAACCAACTAGACCTCATCGACATACACAGGAATTCCTATCCATCAGTGGACAGCTACATCTTTTCCAGTGCCCATGAAACATTCTCAAGAATAGACCATGTGTTAAGACATAAAGCAATTCTCAACAAAATCCACACCACTGCACTGCTGCAAAGCATCTTCTCAGATCATAAAGCCATAAAAGTCAAAATCAATAGCAGAAAAAACACAAGATAGAAAGTAGAACTCAGCAACATCTTGCTCAAAAACCCATGGGTTAGAGAAGAAATCAAACATGAAATAAAGAAATTATGGATTCCAATTAGAATAAAAATACCTCTCACCAGAATCTATGGGATACAGTCAAAGCAGGGCTAAGAGGTCAGTTTATGTCCATAAATACACACATCTGGAAGGAAGAAAGCAACTATATCAAAGAACTAACTGTACAGCTTGAACAAGTACAGAGAGAACAACAGAGGAACCCCTTAGGCACTATAAGAAAACAGATCATAAAGATTAGAGCAGAACTAAATGAATTAGAGGATAGAAGAACAACTGAAAAAGTTGAAAAGACCAAAAGCTGGTTTTTTGAAAAGATGAACAAAATTGACAAACCACTTGCTAAACTTACCAAAGAAGAACAGGAAAGGAAACAACCCAAATAAGAAATGAGAGGGGAGTTGTCGTAACAGATCCAACAGAAATCCAAAACATTATAAAAGAATACTATGAAAGAGTGTACGCTAACAAATTTGAAAACCTACAAGAAATGGACAAATTCCTTGATTCATATCACCCACCAAAATTATCACAAGGTAAAGGAGAACAACTTAAACCCATCAGAAAGGAAGAGACTGAAAAAGTCATCAAAAAATGTCAACCAAAAAAACCCCAGGTCAGATGGCTTCACCACAGTATCCTACCAAGCTTTTAGAGAAGAGTTATCTCCAACACTACTGAGATGATTTCACAGTATACAAAGGGATGGAATACTCCCAAATTCATTCGATGAATCCAGCATAATCCTCGTACCAAAGCCAGGGAAAGGCTCAAATAAAAGGAGAACTACAGACCGATATCACTCATGAATCTAGATGCAAAAATCTTCAAAAAAATTCTTGCCAACAGAATACAAAATATCGAAAAAATAATCCATGCTGACCAAGTGGGATTCATACCAGGGATGCAAGTGTGGCTCAACATCAGAAAAACAATGTGATCAACAACATAAATAACATAAGAGACAAGAATCACTTGATTTACCCTACTGATGCAGGATAAAGTCCAGCACTGATTGATGCTAAAAACTCTCAGCAAAATAGGAATAGACAGCAAATTCCTCAGTGCAATAAAGGCCATTTATACAAAGCCAACTGCCTACATCATCACAAATGGAGAGAGACTGAAACAGTTTCCCTTGAGAACAGGAACTGCACAAGGATGCCCACTCTCACCTCTGCTATTCAACATTGTACTAGAAGTTCTCTCCAGAGTAAACAGACAAGACCAAGAAATAAAGGGCATCTGCATCAGCAAAGAAGTAAAAATCTACATCTTTGCAGATGGTATCATTGTATATGCAGAGAATCCTTAAGAATCCATAAGTAAACTACTCAAATTCATAAAAGAGTCCAGCATGGTCTCAACATACAAGATAAACATAAGTAAATCAGTAGGATTCTTTTGTACCAACAATGAGATTACTAAGGAAGAAATCACTGAATCAATGCCATTTACTACAGCCCCTAAGAAGATAAAGTACTTAGAAATAAATCTAACCACAGAAATAACAGATCTTTACAAAGAGAACTACAAGTCCTTACTACAAGAAACTAAGAGAGACTTACATAAATGGAGAAACTTACCCTGCTTATGGATAGGAAGACTTAACATTGGGAAAATGTCTATTTTACCCCAAACAATCTACTTATATAATACAATCCCAATGCAAACACCAGTGACATTTTTTAATGCGATGGAGAAACAAATTACCAACTTTGTTTGGAAAGGGAAGAAGCCCCAGATAAGTAAAGCACTACTCAAGAAGAACACACTGGAAGGCTTCTCACTACCTGACTTTAAAACCTATTATACTGCCACAGTACTCAAAACAGCCTAGTACTGTTAGAAAAAGAGAGAGATACACCAATGGAATGGAACTGAGACCTCAGAGATGACACCCTCTTCCTATGAACAGTTGATATTCAACAAAAGCCCTAAGACATTAAACTGGGGAAAAAAAAAAATCTCTTCAACAAATGGTGCTGGCAAAATTGGATATCCATCTGCAAAAATTTGAAACAAGACTTATATCTTACACCTTATACAAAAACCAACTCAAAGTGAATAGAAGTCCTAAATATCAAATCTAAAACAATAAAGCTCATCCAAGAAAAAGTAGGAACAACCACGGAAGTTTTAATACACAACGTAGACAGACTTCAAAATCTGTCAAATGAACCACAAACAACAGAAAATAGATAAATGGGAACTATTAAGAATCAAACACTTTTGCTCATCCAAAGACTTCATTACCAGAATTAAAAGCCCACCTACAAAATGGGAAAAAATCTTTGGCAGCTATATGTCAGACCGACACCTAATCTCCGCAATTTACAAGGTATTACAATTTATCAACAAAAAAAACATAAATCAACCAATCAAGCAATGGGCAAAGCAGATGGACAGATACTTCACTAAAGAGGAGATCCAGGCAGCCAAAAAACACATGCAGACATGCTCACGATCACTAGCTATTCAAGAAATTCAAATTGAAACTACGATGAGATACCATCTCACCCCAAGAAGGTTGGCCATGATCCAAAAAACACAAAAGAACAAATGCTGGAAGGCTGTGGAGAAACTGGAACTCTCCTACACTGTTGGTGGGACTGCAAAATGGTGCAGCCTCTTTCGAAAGCAATCTGATGCTTCCTTAAAATGCTGGATCTAGATATACCATTTGAGCCAGTAATTCCACTGCTCAGAATATATCCTACAGAATCAAGGCCAGCCACACCAAATGATACATGCACACGAATGTTTATTTCAGCACAGTTCACAAAAGCAAAAAGAATTAACCCAGATGTCCCACAACAGAGGAATGGATAGGTAGACTATGGTATATATACTCAGTGGAACACTATGCAATGATAAAGAACAACAATGACTTTAGGAAACATCTCATAACCTAGTTTCAACTGGAGGACATTATGCTGAGTGAAAGTAGTCAGTGACAAAAGGACAAATATCGTATGAGACCCCCATGATAGGAACTTAAAAACAAACTCATGCATAGAAGAAAAGACTCTCTGATGGCTGCAAGGGTGGGTAGGGAGGATGAGCAGGGGGGTTAGATTATATAGTTAATAGAAACTTGGTTGGGTGAAATATGGGACAGCACACATTAGAAAGATCAATATTAACTGGACTTCAACATAACATGATTACTCCTCCCATCTTAATCCAATGTTACAAGGATAGAGTAGCTGGGGCGGGGGGCCGGGGACTATGCTCTCAGGGGAAACTGAGGCAAATTGGCATAACTAGCATTTTGCTAAGAGAACTCTCTATACCCTACATTGATGAGTGGCATTAGGAGTCTTAAAAGCTGCCAAGCTGCCATTTCAGGTCCACCAAATGATCCCAACTCAACAGGAATGTACGATCATCAAGGACCAAAATGACATGGGGAAAAGAGAACCCAGAAGACAGAGAGATCCACGTGAGTGGGTGACTACATTGACTTGGGACCAGAAGAACCAGATGGTGCCCGGCCACCACCAGTGATAACTGTGATGGAGCTCACAAAGTTGAGTCTCAATGGCAAAACAAGAATAAACAGGGGTGTACCCTGATATCTCAATTAAAAGACTGAAATTGTTGGTCCACGGGCCTCAGGGTTCCCCTGGGAGCACGGCTCCAGGCCCTGATGCTGCCCCTGTCCACCAATAATAACGGAGGTCAACTCTAGGACAGGAATGGATTGGACTGGGTAACACTAAGTGACCATATCATATGTGTACTTTATAGTTCTATGCATCTATAGGATGTTGTCCTGCTGACCTCTTAATGGAGGAAGGGGAGTGGGTGGAGAGGAGGGGACAGGAGATTGTTGGGATGATAAGATACGTATGGAACAGAGAGGAAGAGTATGCTGTCACTGGGCAGGGAGAGCAGTCGGAGCTGCATACAGGTGGGTATGCAAATTTATATGAGAATGTATATTTTGACTCAATCACAATGAATAAATAAATAAATAAGTAACTAATCTCTGTGCCAGGACACATGTCTTAAAAGCAAAATGGGAGATGAGATTTCAGTGCCATGTGCCTCTGTAGCCATACACTCTTGTAGAGTACAAGCGAATGTCCTGTTACCACCATTCCACCTAGTTTTCACATTCCAGCATTTTGTTTACAACTTTCCCATATTCGTCTCTCCTCTCCCTTTTTCTTCATCGATTTATATCTTACCTTTTTCTTTTACTATCATTTGAGTTTATTTTGCATGGATCTGTTATTGTTAGTTGCTATCGTTTGAAAGGAGATTGCCAGACCTTCCTTCTGAGGCACCTCTGAGTGAGTTTGACTGACTAGCTTTTCAGTTAGTAGCCCGGTACTTAACTATTTTCACTACCCAGGAACACGTATTTGACCTTCATTAAAATAAAAACCTTACTAAGTTTTGTATCTTGTTTCAGTTATAATTCCATCTATTGGTGCCAAGAATATGCTCTAACCAGTCACACAATACATTCCATAAAGATAAATACCTGAGTAGGAGATTGGCAGAAAGTGAGACTTCCTGGTCTATCCTAAAATAACACCGACAATCAGAATTATCAATTTGCAAATGGAAAAGCTAACATGGACTTTCCAAATCCTACTCTATAACACGAGCTAAAACTCTACCAAAGCGTGAAAATCACACTTCTAAGAAAAATTCATTGAGACAACAGTATCTGAACAATAAATTAACTCCTAATCCTTTTTTTTCTTTAATTCACCAGTGACAGATACTATTCTGAATGGAAATAAGAAGAAATTAGTACATTTTTGTTACAAACCTGTGCTGGTGGAACTTGCAATGGATTGTTATCCAAAATCATTACTTGTAAATGATGCAACTTTCTATAACAAACTGGAATCTCTGTCACTTTGTTACAAGAGAAATCTAGCTTGACTAGGGGAAGATCTCCTAATTCTGTTCAAGAAAGAAAAATAATTAAATTAATTTCACATAGTCACTATTTCGTTCATGTTAGTAAAAACAGAGACCATCTTACCATCTGGCAACACGCGAAGATTGTTTCTTCTTACATTTAGCTCTCTAAGTGATTGTAATTTCCCCATTTGTTGGGGAAGGACCTGAATCTCATTGCAGCTAATATCCTGAGGAAAACAAGAAAATAAAATTTTAACAAACTGAGAAACAGAGATATATTCCAATTTTTAATTTAAAACACATTGTTAATAGCTAGTAAAAGCTACCTATAGTGTTAGTTAGTTCTCTAAAGATAGGATTATCTAGCAGATTTCTACTTCTACTGTATCATGAAGTAACCCAGCATAGTTACCATACAAAAATTCTGTACAAAAATTTGAGCTCATGACTTGATAATTAATGTTATTTACCATCTCAAAAATGTCACCTAAATACCAACTGGAACTAACTAAAACCAGAAGCAGAGAAGATCCATTTGCTTTTCATACACAGGTTAAATAAAAGTCTAAGAATTACCATGTACTGTTAGCATCTGTCAATTGATTGGGCGGAAAGCTGAGAAATTCAAGAATTTACAGATGTTAGTTGACGAACCTAAGACTATGATGTGGATCAGTTTAACTGAAGCTTCCTCTCCAAAGAGATACAAAACAAAAGTGATTATAAACACTAAGATATGATTTGCAGCTGACATCAAAACCCAAAAGCATTCTAAGCTAACTGAATGGAAAATCCTTCTAGGATAAGTAAGATACAAACCCTTGCTTTAAAGGTAAACAACATTATGCTTCCATAACATGAGAATAAAGAGTAGCTTCAAGTTAACTGTGTTCTCCCCCTCACCCTTTGACTACAGCCACATCAACAAAAAGGGAAGAAAACTCGGCAACAGGATCTCCAGAACAAGGCATTCTAGAAATACTGCAAATGAAATTCCTATTCTACTGTGATAGCCTAAATTTCCAGGTTTCATTGAAAATAATATTAGCTTGAGGGAGTGGAGAGTGGAGAATACATTCAATTTCGATCAAAAGTAAAGAAAGGTTCCACTACTACTGTGACCCTAATACTGTCCCCAACATGTTTTCTCCTTCTTAAAATGGGAGAGCCAAAGCTTGACATAACTAACACCAAGAGGAAGTTCTTCAAGTATTTTCTCCTTCCTCTGCCTGCCTTCTCCTTGTCTCTTATCTTTGTTAGGGACTTTGTTTTCACTTCATGCAAATAACTTGGCTCCTATTTGCATCTGAGGCTAACGACTTTCTTTTGTTCTGACCACCCAAGGTATGACCCCCCCAAGGAGACTGCAGCCCAGGTGTTGCATGTGTGTATTTAGCCTTATAAAGAGATTTCTAGCAAATATCTCTTTTGTCTGATAAAGAGTATATAGTTGCCGTCTTTTGTAATGAGTAACTCCTATGGCCCCACCATCTGTGGTCTGTAAGACACTTCTAATTTTTGTAAAATTATATATAAGTTGTGATGTAAATTGAAAAACTCTCTTTTGAGACGGTATTGAGTCTCCACTGATATCATTTCTCCTCATAAACCTTTTCTCTTTTTGTAACTTGGGAGTACTTTTCAATGCTATAAGGGCCCAGACCCTAATGGCATATCACCACTACTCAACAGTCTAAACAGGGTCACAATGAATGGATCCTGATAGAAAAAAAATACAAATGTCGAACAGAATTTCAAATTTCGGACTACCAGACCCAATAAGACTGAAGGAACTCCCAACACTACTGCCCTCAGATACTCTTCAAACCTTGAACCAAACTGATGCCTAAAGTCACCTTTTAATTAAACAGTAGGTCACCTCAAAAAGACAAAATGTCACCGTTTGGTACCGTAGTCTTATAAAACCTGTATGAGACAAAGTGGTCAATAACAACTCTAAAGCAATAATTAAAGTTGAGTGGTCAATAAGGTTAAGTTAATGACAACGGAAGAACTGGAACAAAAATAATGAGAATGTTGACACTATTTGAAAAGTGAAACCAGTGTCACGGAACAACATTAACAATACGTGGAGAAGCTGTTGAATGGGAACCTGTTTGCTGTGTATATTTCCACCAAAAATGAAAAGAAATGCAGCTTTTTAAGAAGTAGGAAGCTTGTTGAATATAAAAATTAACAACAGATACCCTACTTTGATTTTACCATTTTTCTTATCCAGGAAACCAACCATTAACCATAAACAGCCTCATCTAAATTGCAAATGCATGCAGGATACTGTCCTACAGCAATGTAAATTTGCCCTAGCCAGCTAGAAAAGCACAGTGGTCAAACCACTGCCGCCTAATTTAAACCTCAAAATGGGTTTTCTGTAGGTGGGTGGAAGGTTAAACTATCTGCAGCCAGGCAGGAAGTAACCACTTATCAAGTGATCTCAGTACAAGTGTCAAGAGAAGGTTCAATCAATCACATTAAGACTAGCCAATGGCTGATTTTCTATTATTTGTCTCTCTCTCTCTCCTTTACAAGCCTTGCCCTACCTAGATTCTTGAAGCCATTTGCTCTTTATGAAACAAAAATGGTTTCCCTATAGTTTCATGCTACGGTTAGAATCCACCAGGCACTCCTTGGAAACTCTATGGAGCATTTCTACTGTGTCCTGTAGGGTCTGTTAGCCATCAACTAGATGGCTAAGGGATTTGGGGTTTATATGCATATACAGTAACTGCTCAGAATAAATCTCATGCTCAAATTTCAGTAAATTTGTATTATTTTTAACAAGAGTAAATTCAAAAGAATGTTAAAACTATGTAAGGAAGAATCCAATAAAGCTACAGATAAGTAGAAAATGCGTATTACATACTTCTTTCAAATGATATCTAATGGATCTTCATTCAACAACAAATATTTACCTTGTTTGCTAGGCATTGCTGTTGGTAATAGGGTTACATGGAAGAAGAAAACAAAAATTTCTATCCTCATTCCTCCTAATAGAGTTTACATTCTAGAGAGGGAAGGAAATTAAATAACAAGTAAGAGGGTGATACCCGCTGTGAAAAACAGAAACACAGCAGGATAAAGGAAAATGGCAGTGCTGTAGGTAGCGTGGGGGATGGGGAGAGCAGCAATTCTAACAGTTTCATGGCCATACTTGTCTCAGGAATAAGGTAATACCTGAGCAAACTGCTGTCAGAACTAAGAGAGTGAGCAATGCCAAAGTAAAAGAAAGTAGTACTCCAGACAGAAGGAACAATAAATGTGAAAGCCCTTAGGTAGAACATGCCTGCTGCGTTCAGAAAACAGCAAGAAATCCAGTGAGACCAGAGGGCAATGGGCCTAAGCAGAAAGAGTGAGATGAAGCAGAGGTGAGACTTTTATTCTTAAGAGACATGGGCAGGAACTGGAGACTTGTGAACAGGCTAATGGCATGCTATAATTTGTTTTAACAAAACATTAGCTGCTTATGTTGAAAATCAACTACTATCTAGATGATGAACAGTAAAAAGCTATGAAGCGATGCTCTTTCAATACGATTGCTTCCTCCCAAAGATGCCTAATACTAAAGATTATGTAGAAATTTGAGTTAGCTGCCATTCATTTTTTTCCCAAAAGTTAATTAATGCAATCATAGGAAACTGACCCACTCACCGATACACATTCTACAAAATACTCTTCTAATAAGGATTGTAGGCCACAGAATTGTTTCTAGGTTTCTAATGACAGAATTACATGGTAGTTGGCTACCACATTCTTGTTGACGAGTGTCATGGGAAGATATCCCAGTGACAGGAAACACGCACAAATTCATTAATGTGACTTACCAGTTGTCTGTTGGCCATATTAATCACATTTGCCCATCAACTGTTACTAAAATCTGTGGCTCTGTGATTTTTCTGTTCTCGTTCAGGTTTTGGCCCTATGTTCTAAATTTTATCACATGAGAGACTTTTTACATAAATGAAATGTTAATAATATTTGAGTCTTAAAATTTACTGTTTTTGTTTAACTAGAATATTAAAGAAATTCAAAATCATTTTACTAGGCACTATAAAATTATGTTTTGAACTCCTAAAATCAGCAACAAGTGATGGATAGATGTCAAAAATCACAGAGCCCAGAATATTATAGTATCTATAAAACCTTTAAAAACACTAACAGTGTCCAGAACAAAGAGGGTAACGGTATCCAATTATTATGAACTTGTTAGATAATGCCTAAAATTTTCTCTTCATTTGCAAACACAACGTTAAAAGAGACCTTAACAAATAGGACATATTTTTAGGATAGAAATAACTAAATACAAAGTCATGGAGACAAAGTAAGGTAATAAGCATGTTTAAGCTGAAAATTTTTAAAAGTCTTGAAGTTTGATGAAGTGGATAGTAGACATATGACAGATTACAAATATCTAAAGCGAAGAGAGGTTGTCATTAACTTTTTCATATGATAGGGTCAGGACAACTAGACAGAAGTGAAGTATTTTGGTTCAAGGTAAGAGAGATTATTAACAGAGTTTTGCAAACAAAGAATTAGGGCTAACACCACACACACACACACACACACACACACACACACACACAGAGAGACAGCTGTCCACAACTGCAAGCAGATGTGTTAAGGATTCCTATACAAGGAATGGGTTATATCCGATCACTTAAAAGATCTCTTAAAATCTCAAAATGCTACAGCTCTAAAATATAGCAAGGCAATGTTCAAGGAAAGGCTCCTTATACTACAGCTGTATGTATAGAGATATTCCTTAGTAATTATTGAAGTATAACTGTGTTTAAGTATTCTTTAACCAATGGAAGTCATTCCTGAAATTTCTGTTCCTTACATTTTATTTGTACATTAATTCTCTATGAGAAAATAGTACAGGGAGGCGAAGTCAAGATGGCAGACTAAACACACGTCTCCCTAAATCCCTCTGGAAACCAAGAACTGAACTGATGATTAAATGGAGCCTTCTGAACCCCTAGTGAGCCCTAGGGTGCAACATGGGGCTGTTAATCTGGACTTCATACCACTGAACACAAAACCTCCTCTCTTTCGCTGACCCCACTCTCGGCAAGCAGGGTCTGGCAGGGACCAAAGGTGACTCACCATTTTAGTTTTTTTTTGTCTGTCTTAGCTGACAGGCAAAGCTGGGACTTGACAAACTGCTAATCTCAGACGTACTGCTGGTGGGATTGGAAGGCACAGCTGCCGTGTTCTGAGAGCCTGGCTTTGGACTCTGTGCATCTTGGCACCTTTGACCTCTCTTTCTACCTCTGCCATATAGTAGCTGTATGGAGGCAGAGCCAAGCTTGTGCAGGACGCCATCTTTATCCATTGGGAGACAGAGACAATCATATGAGGTCACAGCTGGACTTAGTTCCTAGGTGGGAGGCAGTGCCTGCCTGGGGGAGAGTGCTTTCCTGGCAGAGAGGCAGTGTTCTGCACACTGGCAAGAGAGGCTGTGGACTCTGAGCATCTCGGCACCTTTGGCCTCCCTTTCTGCCAGTAGCGTGGTCTCAGCCAGGTGGCGAGCTTGTGCAGGACACCATCTTGTTCCACTGGGAGGTGGAGGTACCCATAGGAAAGCCTCAGTTGAACCTAATTCCTGGGCTCAGAGGTAGCATCTGCCTGGAGGGAGCTCTTTTCTGCAGAAAAGCAGAATTCTACACAGTGTCACCTACAGCTGGGGCCCGACAGCAGAGGACAGCAGAGCAGTAGTCTTTCTGTATTTTGAGCTAGTTTATAACATCTGGGGTTCAATATAGTGGTGCTCACTTTCCCAGCTCGGAAGAGGGACCTATACACCTGAAAACGTGACTGACTTTGGAAGCTGTCAGATACTTTTTACCTCATTTTAAGACAGCCTAGAGAAACAACTTAGGTGCATCCTCACAGCATCTCTCCTACCCTCTATTGACTCACATGAAGCCCCAAAATCAGCAAACTTTGGAGAAAAGCATAATCACGAAATCACCCATGTCTTCAGAAGGCCCCCAAAAGAAAGTACTTCAGAACTTCCCAGACGAAGATGTTTCTCTGAAACTATACTGGAAGGTGAATACAAAAGCATTCTATAGAGCCCTCTTAGACTTCATACAAAATGCAGCACAGCAAAATGAAAAATTAAGCAAGCTATTTGATCTGAGGGAACACCAGTACTCTGAAATGCAACAGATTAAGAACATAATCAAAGACATAGAAACTTCAATTCAAAGCCAAGAAAACAGAATGGAACAAATGGAAAATAGACTTTCTGATTTGGAAGAAAATAGTACAGAAGTTCCTCAGGAAAACTTTTGGCTCTCAAGACAATGAAGTTGTACTTAAGAATGCTTTTAAGTAGCAAAAGAAAAAACAGATGATTGAAATCACATAAAAATTATATACTATTTTATCAAAATATACTATTTGAATCAAAATGAAAACCTAAAGATTGGGAAAAGTTTTTCAGGAACCATATATCCAATGAAGGCCTAATATGGATCTATATCTATCTATACATATATCTACAGATGCAAACAGAGATAGCAACAGAGACAAAGATAGATACATATATATAAAACAACAAAAATAACCCAATCAAAAACTAGACAGAGGACTTGAACATACATTTCCCAAAGAGTATATTCAAATGAAAAAACAAGCACTGTCATTATCCATTCCAAATCAACTGTCATAAAGTTAATTCCAACTCATACAGATCCTGTAAGACAGAGCAGAACTGCCCCACAGGGTTTCCAAGGCTGTAAATCTTTATGGAAGCAAAGTGTCACATCTTTCTCATGTGGAATGGCTAGTGGATTTGAACCTACAGTCTTTTAGCTAGTAGCCAAGTAGTGCTTGACCACTGCAACCAGGGTTCCTCATTAGCTATTAAACAAAACCCACTGATGTTCAGTCACTTCCACTCGTATATGACACAGAACTTCCCCCATAGGTTTGCCAAGGAGTGGCTAGTGGATTGGAAATCTTGACCTTCTGGTTGGCAGCTGTAGTTCTTAATCACCATGCCACCACAGCTTCCATGAGCCATTAATAACAAAAACAAAAACCACTGCCATTAAGTGGATTCCAACTAATAGTGATCCTATACGACACAACAGAACAGCCTCACAAGATTTCCAAGAAGTGGCTGGTAGATCTGAACTGCCAACTGTTTTTATCATACCATATTAAAACACTGAGTTTATTTCACATTTATCAACTTGATGGCATTTGGCTTGGCATTATCATCCTCTTCATCAATGCAAGTTTTACTTTTTTCTATAGAACCTTGTTACCACCTGGAAGGGGCAGACCACTTTCCTCACATACTTAGAAAGTTTCTCATCCTTATCCTCTTCATCATCTGATTCTGCATCATTCTCCACTCCTACTTAAATGCTGTCCACTCAGGTGCAGAGGCCCTGAGCCACATTTCAACTGTAAGACCACAGGTAGCATTATTTCAAGGCCGCCAAGTAATACTGCTGGCTGTACAGACATTTTCAAAGTTGCCAGTATTCTTTTAATAAGGCTCCCTTCAGAATTCATCAGCTCTGCTTCAAAAATGTGCGATTCATCCTTTGCACCAGCACCAAAACTGAAATGTCTATCAATAGATGAATGGATAAACAAAATGTGGATAAACACAATGAAATAGTATTCAGTCATAAAGAGAAATGAAGTCCTAAGGCATTCCACAACATGGATGAAGAATCCTGAAAACATCAGGCTGAGTGAAGTAAGTCAGTTGCAAAATGACAAATATTATATGATCTTACTTAAATGAAATAAGCAAATACATAAAAACCAAAGATGATTAGTGAGTACCACCAGTGGAAGAGAGGTGGCACCACCATGCTGCCAAGCAAAAACTCCCTCTGCCCCTCCCATGGAAGGATCTGGAGAAGAGTGACAACAATTACACGACCTGAAGAATGTAATCAATGTCACTGAATTATACATGTACAAAATTGTTGAGTTGCTGTATGTTTTGCTATGAAATTTTTCAGCATAACAAAAGGAAATTTTAATATACTTTAAAAGCATCTGTTTACTGTGAAAGTATTACTCAGCATAAACTGGAAAATGAAAATAAACAGTGTGGCATATTCTGACTCATAGTGACCCTATAGATCAGAGCACAACTGCCCCACAAAATTTCTAAGGAGTGGCTGGTGGATTTGAACTGCAGACCTTTTGGTTAGCAGCCTCAGCTGTTAACCACTTTGCCACCACGGTTCCAGTATATTGTGTAAGGGGATGATAACTCAAAGATGTGCAAATAGCACTTTAAGAATCCTATTAACGTCTCTCTCAGAGTTCAATGTCTTTAATATCTCAAATACTATCTTCAAGGTAATTACTGTAAATTATTCCTATACTTCTACAATCTATTGCAAATCATTCAGCTGTCTGCATGTCTTTAGTTTCAGCACGTTACAAAATCACGAGGATGCAGGAGAGTAAAGGTTGGTCTGTTCATTCTTGTCCCAGGTTTCTACTCTGTTTATTCCCTTTATGTGAGGCTCTCACAACAGACCTGTAGTACCTTTAAAAATAAAAGGAAAAAGCTAATCTTCTCCCAAATACCTTTACTGTCCACAAAACGGATAAACAAATCTTTAAATTTGTAAAGCATGTTCTTATAGCATATAAACAAGCCTTCTGCCCTCACTAGGACTGAAGAACAACCAGGCTGTATTTATGACCAGGAGATAAAAGTGAGATATAATAATGGTATCTCAAAATTGGACTAAAGAGAACTTAGACACATACCACATTATTATTATTTTTTAATTACAGTAAAATGACAAAGAGGAATGAGTAATATTCCTCATGCAAGGTAGCACAAAATATAAGGGTATATGTTATGCACATTATATACAATGAATATAACCATTTTACTTACCAATTCCATTAACTCTCTTAACTTCCCAATTTCTTCTGGAATGGACACCAGTTTATTATTACTGATAACCAAAACTTTAAGAGGGAGATCAAACAGATACTTTGGCAGTGTTGATAAAAGATTTCGACTGAAAAGAGTAAGAAAGGTCTCATTATAAAAATATGTCTGAAACCTCACATACTATGTTGATAAAGAACAAATCACCTAGAAAGCAAATACTACGTTTCACTAAAGAACTATCATTTAATGAGTGCTGCTCTGTCTCAGATACAGTACCACATTTCTCACATGCACTATCTCAATTCTCACATTAATTCCACAAGATAGGTACTATTATCTCCATTATGCTCATAAGAAAATAAGGGATAAAATTGGGTAAGTGGTTTGCCCAGACACAACAGAGACTTAAGTCTGGCTGCAAAGCCTGTGCTGTTACCTACAATACTGTCTGACATACCACTGGTTCTCAAAAAGCCAGACTGATTCTTCCAGGCTGGAAAATGACAGAGCTTTCCTCTCTAGTGTAATTTTATTATATTCAATACTTACATGTCTCTTTTACTGAGAAAAGCCTCCAAGGATAAAACTGCATGTGCCATGTTGACATTTATAAACGAATAAATAAGATTATACATTCAGGAACATGAAGTAACTATAATTAATTTCTTTTTGGTATGGTTTATGATAGAAAATCCTACCACTAACACTTTTATCTTGGCTCTAAGTTGATATAACATTCCTATCTCCATGTTTATATTTCAAAATAATAACTAACATCTATTGACTGCTTACAATGGGCCAGATCATATTCAGAGCACCTCACAAGAATTAGTTCAACTAATCCTTATAACAGGAGTACTGGTGGTCCAGTTGTCGAATTCTTGCCTTCCATACAGAGATTCTTGACCAATACACCTTATATATGCAGCTACCACCTGTCCATCAGATGACCCTTGTAGTGTTGCTATGATGCTCAACAGCTTTCAGCAGAACTTTCAGACTAAGACAAACTAGCACGAGAGGTGTGGCAGTCTACTTCCAAAAATTAGTCAATGAAAAACCTAAGGATAACAGTCTGACCTACAACCAATCGTGGGGATGGTGCAGGACTGGACAACATTTGGGTCCACTGTACACACCGTAACCATAATTTGGGGGCTTATTTGAGGCCAGCCAACAACAACAATCCTTTTTATAAAGCTATACTAGTTGCCACTGAGTCGATCCTGACTTATGGTAACCCCGTGCACAACAGAGTAGAATTGTGCTCCACAGGGCTTCCAAGGGCACCTGTGGTTGTACTCAAACCTCCAACCTTTCAGTTAGCAGTCAAACATGTTCATCATTTGCACCACCCAGGGACTCCCGCATGAAAACAGGTACTATTACGATATCCCTTTTATAGATGAAGAACCAGCAACAGAGAGATTAAGTAACCTGCTCCAAGTCACACAGCCGATATAGCAGAGCCAGTATGCAAACCCTGGAAATCGAGCTCAGGGGCCCTTACTCTTCATTAGTATGGCCAAATTCGTATGCCAATGCACAGACTGCCCCAAACAACCCCAATACCAAAAATATAAAGTGTATTCATACTGGCAGGCTTTCATAAGCTATGAGCTGTTAGTCTTCCCGATTTTTCAAAGTGACACAGACTTGTGCCTACCATTTTGTGCAACGCACAGAAGAACAAAAGCCCAGTGTTTCTCCAAGAAGGGGTAGGCTTCAATATCCTTCATCCCATTCTATCCCTGAAGAGAGCAGCCATAAACATCAGGCTGCCTTTACATGGCACAAATTTACTTTCTTTCTTTTTTGGTTTTTTTTTTTAAATTTTTTAAGCTATGTCTTTAGACTAACAATTTTGACCAAGCTACTACAATGTCAAATATGCTAGAAGCCTGTCACACCCCCCTTGACACTTTCAGGGTGAAATGGGCTCCTTAGCAAAGTGGACTGCTCCAGCCCCTTCACAGTGGGGCACAGAAGGATCTTTTTTTTTTTTGTAGAAGGATCTTAATGCAGGATTATTCTACTGAAAAAGAAGAAGTATGCAGGAAGAGAGAAACTGATGAAAAAGCATCTTACAGGTTTAATAAAACATTTTCACTGAAATAAAAATAATTAAATGGGAAAAATAATGGCACACACAAAACTCATTCTAATCTGCCCTCAGGCCCAAAACAGGAAAAAACTGATTGAATGTCTTTCCCTAGTAAGCAGGTTCATAGAGTATGCACAGCTAGCTCTCTCCAGAATCTGGCTTCTTTATGTACAGATGACAAATCAGTTCAGAGATAGCCCCCAAAAAAGTAAGTCACTAAAACAAATGTTATTTCAACATGGTTTGTTAAAAAAAAAAAAAAAAACATTTTATGACTGAAATGAAAATCAAAAGTCCACTTTTAGAGATCAAAACAGGAAAAATTCACAGAAAGTTTTAGTAAAACTATTCTAATAAATACCTTACATGTTAATACAGAAATATAATTCAGATTCTGACAAATCATTTTCCATCTAACTTTTTTCCTTAAAAAGAACAGTATGAAACAAAAACAAAGACATAATTAAAAATACCTCACTTGCCCCAATCCTCTCCTAAGTAAGGTGAATGAGACACATACCCATTTATAAGAATGAGCAGCCCAAATGTCTGATTCCTATGAAAGGAAAGATCTCTCACATGTTTTAAGGTGTAAGATGCTTTCAGTTAAAATAATATATACTGCAGATGACACCACTGAGGAGAAATATATAAGAACTAATGTATCACAGTCAGAAAAGAGCATTATTATTTATGTATGTGAATTAGACCTACTACTTTCCTGTATGGAAATTCAGACAAATAATTTGGTTATTCAGGGAGAAGAAATTACTTATTCCAACTCAAACACATACACACACACAAATAATCCTAGATTTAAGTCATAAACTAACAGTTCCAATTTAACACCTCTCATTCAGTAGGGCAATTTTGTTTTTACACTTTTTGAACATTCACTCTTTATAAACACAGGGTAATAGTTAAGAATGAGAGTTCTAGAGCCAAACTACTTGGATTTGAATCTTCACTCCACCTGGACACAGACACATGCACGCAGGCACATACACTCGCACATGCACGCACACACACACACACACACACACACACACACACACACACACACACACGATTTTGAGCAAATTGCTTGATCTTTCGGTGCTTTAGTTTCCTCATCTAAAATGCAGAAACAATAACAGTACCTACAACAAAATGTGAAAATGAGATGAGACGACATGTGTACACAGCCTGGAACATTGCCTGGCATATATGGCAAGCACTTACTATATGTTAAAATCATCTGTCATCCACTTCCTAACTCTCTAACATTCCAGTATCAATCTATCCATTCTTGAAGTAGCACAAGTGTGAAAAATATAACTCAAGAACTGTTTCTTTATAATGTTCCGCTGTAACTGAAGATGCATACAAATTGATCTGTATTGTGGTGCTACAATTTCAGGACAATATTTACTAGTTTAAAGGCTTGCTGTTCAAAATGAGGTCTTATGACTAACAAGCACGGGCATCACTAGAGGCCTTAATTAGAAAAGCAAGCCCCAGCTCAAACCTATTGAACCAAAATCGACATTTTTAAGACTATACCCACGTAATTTCAGGTGCACGTCAACATTTGAGAAAAATTATATTCCAGAACAAGACCAAACAAAAACATACAGTTAATATTGGCATATAAAAAAAAATCCAAATAAGCTACTGGTGAGATAAATGTTGGCTCCACAGCCAAAACATATTTCTTTAGCTAGTAAAAATTATTAGAACCACAGAAAAAAAACAAAATTTACCAAAAACTATTTCCTTACCTAATGTTAAGGTATGTTAACATCTGCAGGTTTTTAATGGCTTCAGGAATGCTTTTGATGCAATTATGATATAAATTCAATGTTTCAAGTGGTGCAAACAACCAGACATCAGAAGGAATTTCTGTAAAGCGATTTCTTGAAAGATCTGAAAAATACAGTGTTGGAGTGTCAAACAGACACCTACATCTTAATGAAATTTTCTGCATACTTCCTGCATCAGAATCTAAAAAACTTTATGAAGTATTATCCACCTTGACCTTGAAGGCAAATATCATGGAAAGCATGTTTATTAGCAATTTTTACTTGATGTGCTTCAATTGTCTGTAAAATTCAAATACATTAGCTTTTAAAATAGCAATAAGGAATTCTCTCTGATATTTAAAAAATATATATACAAAAAAAACTCCTGATATCACATCTCCCCTGTACACAGTCACGTCTACATGACGAATTATCCACAGCACATCTCAATTTCTTACTTACCGTGGACTTTTCAACTCACTGCAATTTAGTTTCTATTCACTCTCATGCCCACCACGGCCATCAACAGCATCCATATCAATAACCATTCTTGCTATCTCGAAACATTCTCTTCCTTTGTCTTACAAGACTACACTTCGAAATTTTCTCCTCTTACCTATCTGGCCACTGCTTAGTCTCCTTTGCTGGATTCTCCTCTACTTATGTCTTAAATGTTAGTATTTCAAATGCTGGTGTTCGTAAGAGCTGTGACATGACATACACTAATCTTTTCTTCTCAAGATAGGCACTCTACTGGATGATTTCATCCAATCCCAGGCCTAAATTATATTTCCATGCTGACAAATCTCAAATCCAAGGTATGTCTAAACACCAATTTCTAGCCTATAGTACTTCCCCTTGATATCTCTCAGGCCTCTCGAACTCTACAAGTATAAAATGTGAGCTGAATATCTACTACACACCCATTCTTCTCAACAGTGTTGTCTATTTTGGACAATGTCACTCACCAACATCCTCATACCGAGTTGCACAAATCAGAAACCTAACATTCATCATTGTTTCCTTCCAAGTACATAGTAATACACTTACAATTTAAGTTTTCACAAAATAAAATCATGAAGTTGTTTTATAACAATTACACCTCTGTAAAGCATTCTTTTTTTGTTAAAGGAAATCACGTGGCAGGCCAACATAAAAAGAAAAAAAAGTACCATAAAAGAAACTAATCTTGGCATTATTGAGCATTCAGACTGGGTAATTATTTGTTGTATGACGCTATCCTGATATTTTAAGATGTTTAGCAGCATCCATGCCCTCTACCTAGAAGACGCCAATACTAGTTCCTAATTGTGACAACTCAAACTGTCTTCCTACCCCCCACTGGAAAACACTGCTTTAAACAATTACCAAATTGGCTACCTGATTTACACTAACTTATTCTAGTCATTTGGTTAAAAACTTAATAATGCTATTTGTTCTGTCAGGGAAAACATCTACAGACTAGTTTTGTATCTTATTTAGCACGTGGTGTCCCCTCCAGAATCCTAAACAGGCTTAAAAATAAGTCTCCTACCAATGCTCAACTTCCCACCCCATGGGATGTGGCTTTTGGTCAATACACTCAGAATATTAAAATAAGCATGTGTGTCTACATTTTCACCTGATGTAAAATTTTATAGTTGGTAAAAGAAAGCATTAGCTATGATTATTTAATATGAAGATTAAGCTAAAATGTTCTTCTTCCTACCATAGGATTCTGGATTACTTCATAAAAGGACAGACAAGAATACCAGAAACTAAAAACTGAACTTGGAATAGACAGAGGTTTCTCACTATCCTGGTTCACCTTCTCTGGGCACCCAAATATCATACAGTTCCACTGAGGAAAAAAATTGAAGCCACTGTTTTAGTTTACGCTATCTTTCCCTTACATTTAGGCTTTTAACCTCCTATTCTTGTAACTTCAGAATACTGGGAACTGAGTATTACTGCTTACAATTAATTTGAAACCCTAAAGACAAAATTATGCCCAGTTTGAAATTCTGTGCAATGTCTTAATATAAAGTAATCATAAATAATACAGTGGTCCCAGAGATACATTAATTACAGCAATCTGAATTCTGAGTGTGAGAGTAGGGATAAGAGAAAGTGGACAGATTTTGAAACATATATTGCAACCAGCACTGGCAAAGCTCAACCAGGGACTGGCTGTGTGGGATAAACAAGAAGAATCAAGGACTGCATGCAGGACTCTGGCCTAGGCTTCAAATGGTGCTGTTTAATGAAAGAATGAAGATGAGTAGGACATTTTTTTGATGGTGGAGAGTATATTTTTTGAAGCAGAGCTTTGAATCAGTGTTTAATTTTTTATTTGTACACACTGACACATCTGAAACTGACCCAGGAGACTGTTGTATGGGCTATTAGATGATTTAAGATCTCAAAAGTGAGGTCTCAGATGGATATATAAATGTGGAATATACACGGAATACTGTCAATATTATAAAATCACAGAAATGGAGATCACCTAAGATTAGATAATAAAGTTAAAAAAGAGGGTTCCAGTGTGGGCCATGATGAAGGCCAACATTTAAAAGTTGAGTAGAGAACGAACAGTTAGCAGAAAATTAAAATGACCAGGAGAAAACACAGTAAAGAAAAGAAGCGGTAATTAGGAGGAAAAAGGTAAAGTATCAGTGTTAATTAAAAAAAATTCAAACCCACTGCCGTCAAGTCAACTCCGACTCATAGCAAACTACAGGACTGGGTATAACTGCCCTATAGAGTTTCCAAGGACTGCCTGGTAGATTTCAACTGCCAACCACTTGGCTAGCAGTCACAGATCTTAACCACTGCACCACTGGGGGCCCATGAATAACAAGAGTGACTTAATAAACTCATTTATATAATGAAGAAATTATTTTAATAACTTGCCTAGTTTAGTGTGATGCTGTATGTTATTTCCTCTCCAGAAATAAAAGAATAAATAAATACAAATATTTAAATTACCAAGCCACACTACAAGTTCCTTTAGGGAATTTAATTACATTTGTATTCAGATTTTCTGCACGAGTTATATTTATTTAGTAAACAGTGCTCAAAATTTACAATAATTATCCTAATTTAATACAGTTAAATAAAGCATAATTAAGTCAAAATTGAAACTCAAGCCACTATAAAGCCTCTAATTAAGGAAATCTAGTTCTAGAATTTCAAATTTTAAATTCATGTAAGTATTCTAAGAATTAGATAAACAGAGTAACACTGCCAAAAGAAAAATACAACCACAGAAGGAAGGAACACAAAATGGTTAGTACCTTAAATTTTTTTAAGTATCTCATGCTAACAGCTGGCATATTTTCTCTCAGAGAAAGTGAAGATTAGGTTTCATATAGATATACTAGATAAAATTTAAACTCAGGTTTTAAGGTATTGATCTTGTGGTGTACAATTAAATCATATTGGTAAACCAAAGCCCCTGCTGTCGAAGTCAACTTGGATTCCTAGCTACCTTATAGCACAGAGCAGAACTGTGCCATAGGGGTTCCAGTAGCAGCTAGTGGATCTGAATTGCTCCTGATGTTTTGGTTAGCAGCCAGGCTCTTAAACACTGTGATGCCAGGTCTCCAATGAAGTGATAAGGGAAATGTTTTAACATTAGAAATCATTTAGTTAACATCTGCACTAGGATAACATGAATAATATGACTCATAATACAAAAGAAACACAACTAAAATTGGTATTTTAATATAATTCTAGGAAGAAAATGTTTCCATCTAAATAAAGAAACAAACTATAATTTATTTCTATTGGGAAATTTATTTCACAATAGCTTCGAAGTCTACTTTCTTATGGAACAATTGAAAAAAAAAAAGAAGGAAAGAAACCCATTGCCATTGAGCTGATTCCAACTCACAGAGATACTACAGGACAGAGAACTGCCCCATAAAGTTTCCAAAGAGTGGCCGGTGGATTCAAACCGCCAACCTTTTGGTTAGCAGCAGTAGCACTTAATGACTATGCCACCAGAGTTTCCATGGAACAAATTAGGATTTAGGGAAAGACAATTACAAGCATGGTTCATCTTTCTTGCACCCACACAAAAATAGAACATTAAAATGTGTTACTTTTCTTACTGTACTGCATTGAATGATGGTCCTCAAAAATAGCAAATCCTAATCTCTTGAACCTATAAATATCACCTTATATAGTAAAACTTTTGCAGATGCAATTGAGGTTTCTGTGATGAAGAGACTGAAGAGACTGTCTTCCTGTAATATCTTGGTGGCCTCTCAATGTCATCATCTGCATCCTCTATTAAGAAAACGGCAGAGGGACATCTGCCAGGCACACAAAGGAGAAAGCAATAGGGAGGTGGAGGCAAACACTGGAGTGATGGCGGTCAAGGAATGCCACCAGTCACCAGAAGCTCAAAGAGCCAAGGAAGAGAGTCTCTTGCATGGAGTTTGACCCTGCTGACACCTTGATTTTAGCCCCATAAAACTTGTTTCAGATTCCTCACCTCCAGAACTGTGTGAGAATCAGTTTCTGTTGTTTTAAGCACCAAGTTTGTGATAATTCATTCAGCAGCCACCAGAAACTAATATACTTCCAAAAAATTACTTATCAGAATTAATGAGAATGACTATAAAAACTTTAAAAATTAAATGATCATATTTTGTTTCTTAAAAAGTAAGGTAATACCTCAGTATCTTTGGGGATAAGCACCTTTAAGGACACTGAATTGTTTTGTTTTGTCACTTTTCATCATCAATCATATCAAGCACTATTGGCAGTAACTCATAAGCAAACACACTGCTAGGTGCTGCTTCCCACCATCCTTCAAGAAGCATCATGTAAAACTTCAGGAGGTACATCAGAGACATTAACAGATAATCTTGAAAACTCTGATCTCAATTACACTGTACATTATCTTTGAGCTTAAGAGGCCAAAGAAACTGGCAAAGAAAGGAGAAGAGTCAGATGAAATGGAAATCTGTTTGCTGCCTCTCAAGCTGCTGTCACAAAAATCACAGGCAGGCCCATCTGCTGCCCAGTGCAATTTCTGGCCCATTGAGTAGTACCTGTGCCAAGCTATAAGAAACGAATTTCAGAAGTTATACTATGGATATATTGTTCTATTGCATTCAATGTACAAAAGTGTGTAGTTTGGGGCACAAACAGTTAAAACTTAAACCAAGATACATCAGTCTTCTTTTAAGTGGTATTTAATAAGTTACCACAGACCCTCATAAAAATTTGTTAGATAATATTTGAAAGTATGACACCTTTTTTATCTCTAGTAAAATTTTTAATAGTGAATTGTATTGTTGGAAGATACTCTGAACAAGAAAATATCACCATAGAATTTTCAGCTTATAGGAATAAGGCAGGGATGAGTTTAAGAGGAAAACAACTTGAACTCAGAACTCAAATTCACATTAATAACCTAAATGCATCTCATGTGCCTTAAATATATACATACAATACACACACACACTGCTGAAATGAGGCATAAGTAACTCCATTTAGAGGAAGAGTGCAGTGAAAATTCAGATAATAAGCTCCAGGAACTAACTTAGCAGGAAATAACAAGAGATACCATAGGGTAATTACACCGAAACAAACAGGGATGGGGGAGATAGCCTCACAAACAACCCCTGGAGCCAGCCTAGTAAAACATCCACTCCCGGTTATATTTTACAACATAAACATTCACCAACGTGGTTAACACATTCACCCACAGCTAAATTTTGCAACTTGCAGAAATTCCATATGGCCTTAGCCAATCTCAGCCAATCAATGCAAAGGTCAGGTCCCCCTCCCTACTTTGCAATTTTATGGGTTAAATACCGGGTGCTAAGAAAACTTGGGGTCGCCTCCTTGCTCTGCACAGTTTGGAGTGCGTCCCAGGTGCACCAGTCTTTTTCCTATTGGGCACATTTTTAATAAAACTTAACCTTTAAAGAGACTGCGTCTCTTCTTGAATCCCAAACCCCTAACAACATCATGTACTAAAAGCAGAGTTCCTGACATCACATAGATTATTTCTAATCCTTATAAGAACCCTATGAGGTAGCCACTACTCCTCATTTTACATATGAAATTAACCAGACTGAAGGACATGCCCAATGCTACAAAGCTAGTAAATGACTAAACAGCACCATGGTTCAAACTCAGATGTCACTTCAAAGCCCACGTTCTATGTATGATTTTCCATACTTCAGCATGCTATTGTGACCACCTGCCCCAGATTCCAAGTATTCCGTCCCACTGGAACTACAAATCAGGGTAGAGAAATTCTAGATCTCCCTAACCTGATAGATACCTTAGACTACCTCTTGCAAGAGGAAGCAGGAAAAACGTCTTACTTCAAGCTTCAATTTTCAATTCAGAAAACAGTAACAACCATTAATGTCTTCTGCACTGACCAGCTCCCATCTGGTCCTATATGACACCCGATCAAGATCTTGCAAGAAGACCTCAGTTTCATGCATGAATAACTGAAAGATACAATGTTCATTAGACTGCCTAATGCTTCCTACCAAATAACACATATTTAACTTCACTTTCTCCATATAATGCATGAACTATTATTTGAAAAAAATGACATAAAACCTCCTAGTTACAATCAGACCCCTTTTTAACCTAACTATACCTTTTTTCTTACTCCTACCTGATGACGCTCCCCTTTGTGACTTCTAGTCTAGCTAGCCCAGGGTAAACATAGCTGTTCTTTACAATTAAAGATAAATTACCTTCTTACTCTTTTTGTAATTCATTCTAAGGTCTTAAGGCCCACAGAGGGCTCCAGTTCTCTCTGCCTTGTATCCATCATCCTTATATTCATCCAGAGACTTAAGCCTGCAGCTTTAGCTTCCCCTGTCTTTCAGGAAGTATCTAAACTGACATTTAAAAGAGTTCATGTGGTGGCCATACAAGCGCAAACAACAAACAAGACACACAGCCTGACAAAAGAAAAGATTTTATGAAATTAGGCTTGCCAAGCAAAACTCACAAAAATGGTCCCCAGAGGTATATGTAAGATATATAAGATATATATATATATATATATATTCTGGTAAGGTCAGTGTTTAAAGCCCTCAGCTGTTCCTATTTTACTAACTCAAAACTGTTTCCTTCCAGGCAAAACAGTTTTACCAGCTCTAAAAAGGTGAATCTTTATTAACTTTTCAATGTGTTCTAATCAATTCAAACAAAAATTAAAATTAATTGAAGAAGTTTCTTCGAAAGGGTGGTAACAACTAGTAGCAAAGCCATTATGCTGAGATTCTGTAAAGAACTATGACAGGTCTGAAATTTTACCCTAGCTGTAAACTAACGAGTTTAACAACACAGCTATGCAGATGCTGACAGAAAACAAGAGACTCCTAGGCCAGAGACAAAGCACTTTAATCCCCACAGCACAGCAAGCAGCCTAAAATGCACATCTAACTGATTTTCCTTGCCTGACAAGCCCCACAGGAACAATGTTTAAGGCCCAAATGGATATCTAAGTGCATCGCATTGTAGGCGAGGAACTCTGATCTTAGGGAACCAAGATCTTGTATACTGGACAATGAACATGCTTGCACTTTCTGTTCTGGAGATACTGTCTTTATTTTACTGGACAGTAAGCACAACTGCTCTGGAGAGAGGCACTCTTTCAAGATCACAAGCAAACCTGTACCTTTCTTTAGAAGTAGCTTCCGGTAAAGCTGTCAAATTCAGTCATTAGTAAACCAATAAATAGAACAGGATAAAATTGCCCCATAGCATTTCCAAGGCTCTAATATTTTCTGACCTCTAGGGTTGCTATGAGTCGGATCCGACTCGATGGCAGTGGGTTGGGAAATATTCCCTGGGAAACCCTGTTGGCACAGTGGTTAAGAACTATAGCTGCTTACCAAATGTCACCCATTCAAATCTACCAGGCGTTCCTTGGCAATTCTACAGGGCAGTTCTACTCTACCAGGCGTTCTTTGGCAATTCTACGGGGCAGTTCTACTCTGTCCTATAGAGTCGCTATGAGTCGACACCAACTTGATGGCACTGGGTTTTGGTTTTGGTTTTGGTTTAATCTTCACTGAGGAAACCCTGGTGGTATAGTATTTAAATGCTATGGCTGCTAACCAAAAGGCACTTCTTGGAAGCTCTATGGTGCAGTACTACTCTGTCCTATTGGGTTGCTGACTCAGAATCGACTCAACAGCAATGAACTTGGTTTGACTTAATCTTTACTGAAGCAGACTGCCACATCTTTATCTCACAGAGTTGCCGGTGAGTTCAAACTCCTAAACTTTTGGTTAGCAGCCGAGCACCTTAACCACTGTAAAACCAGGGTCCTTACATTACACAAATACCCTTGAAAAGGCAGTCTGGAACAAAAGGCAGATAGTGCCTCCTTCACAAGATGCACAGAAACACAACAAAACCCACTGCCATCGAGTCAGTTCTGACTCAGAGCCACCCAATATAGCCCAGAGAAAAACCATCTCCCAGTAGTACCATATACATACCTTTTCCAACATGACTTAGAAGTTGTAGCCTAACCACTGAAAACATACAAAGTGTACTATTTAAATATCTTAAGTATCACATTCTATATGGTACTATACTTACAGACACTGGAATAAAGACAAGCAAACCCTAGTCCTAGCCTTCTAGTCCTCATTTTCTAGGTAGTATCCTGACTTAACTCACAACCTTTCACCATTCAAAAAAAAAAATCCATGAAGTGTTTACTATGAACAAGGAACCAGGTTCTAGGACAGATTGTAAGAAAAGCCCAAATCGCATTAAATCCTGAAAACTCACATCCATTTATAATCTATGAATGTGACCTTATGTGGAAACAGGGTCTCTGCAGATGTTACTAAAACATAAGATGAGGTTATACCAGATTAGGGTGGATCCTATATACAATTACTGATGTACTTATTAAAAAGAAGACATACATATACAAGGAAGAAGGTCAAGCAATGATAGTAGCAGAGACTGGCAAGATGCAGCCACAAGCCAAGGAACCCCAACTACTGCCATCAACTGCCAGAAACTAGGATAAACAAACAAGAAAATCCACTGATGTCAAGTCAATTCCAACTCACAGTGACCCTACAGAGCAAAGCAGAATTGCTCTATAGTTTCCAAGGAGCACCTGAAAGATGTGAACTGTGGGCCTTTTGGTTATCAGGCCTAGCAATGAACCACTGTACCACCAGTTTCTGAAGCTGGGATAGAGGCATGGAATTAATTCTTCCTCAGAGCCTCTAGACCTAATTTCTGACTTTAGCCTCCAGAACCATGAAATATTTTTTGTAATTCACCCAGTTTGTAGAAAAGCACTTGTAGCCTAGTGGTTAAGAGCTCAGCTGCTAAACAAAAGGTTAGCACTTCAAATCCACAGCCGCAGCTTAGAAACTCCATGGGGCAGAGTTCTACTCTGTCCTATAAGGTCGATATGAGTTGGAACTAACTCAGTAGCACCTAAAATACCTGCTTGTGGTAATTTGTTATGGCAGCAATAGGATACTAATACAAACACCAAGTTATCCTTTGTCCCACTCCAGTATCAAATACCTGTTTAGACAACAATTGGCCTTATGCAAATAACACAACCTTGATTGCAGAAAACAAAGAGGACTTGAAGCACTTACTAAAGATCACAGACCACAGCCTTCAGTATGGGCTATATCCCAGCATAACAAAAATCTTCACAACTGGACCATAAGCAACATCATGATAAAGGAAGAAAAGACTGAAGTTATCAAGGATTTCATTTTACCCGGATCCACAATAAACACCCATGGAAGCCACAGTCAAGAAAACAAAAGAAGCATCATACTGGGAAATTATGCTGCAAAAGACCTCTTTAAAGTGTTGAAAAGCAAAAGATGACACCATGAAGACAACAACAACAGTGTGCCTAACCCAAGCCATGATATTTTCAATCACATCATATACATGAAAGACAGAAGAACTGATGCCTTTAAATTATGGTGTTGGTGAAGAATACTGAATATACCATGAACTGCCAAAAGAAAGAAGAAACATATCTTGGAAGGACAATCAAAATGATCCTTAGAAGTGGGTAGGATATATCATCAGGAGGTAATCAGTCCCTGAGGAAGAACAAGCTTAGTAGAGGGTCAGCAAAAAAAGAATTAAGTCCCTCGACAGAATGGACTGACACAGCGGCTGCAACAATGAGCACAAGCATAACAATTACTGTGAGGATGGCACAGGAACAAGCAGTATTTCATTCTGTAGTACACAGGGTCACTATGAGTTGGAATCGACGCGACTGCACCCAACAATAACAACAGATAGTAAGACCTCAGTTAAAAAACTATGTGAAAAGAATTATCTTATTTGTCAGGTGCTGCTGAGTCAGTTCCGACTCATGACAATCCTACGTACAACCGAAGGAAACACTGAAGTTCTACTGAAACTGTAATTTTTAAAAAAGCTGTTGTGGCTGAATCAATAGTGCATCAATTGAAGTACAGTTGCATTCACTTAAGTAAAGCAGTAAAAAAGGTGAGGTCATTGTTATTTAACAGAAGGGCACTAGACTGGATTAGAACTGCATTTTTTATTCCACCTATAAAATAATGCCAAAATGTCTGAATTACAATTCCTCACTGTGCCCCATCAATTGATACCTATATCAGAGCTATTAGAAATGAGTAAATATTCTGTAAGAACCTAAACTCCTTGGAAAAAATATGCAATAGAAATGGCAACAACAACAAAAAAAATCACCCTGTACATAAAGATGCCTAGTGTTCAAAATGATGCACAGTATTCAAAAAGACACAATAGGAAATACTGGCAATTTAACCATTACAATCAGTTCTTATGACATGTAAATTATATACCAGAATAATATGTCCTTTAAGAAAGTGGATATAATTAGCCAACCTCCTTTCTAAAAGAAAACTGCAAAATTAAAATTTCTGTGCTCCTTAGTAACTGTTAATTCTGAAATGTGAGCTAAGTTACTATACTTAAAATCTGTACTATCCCTCAAATAGTAATACTTCCATCTGAAAGGACTGTCAAGACTAGAAAACATAAGCACCAAGAAAACACGAGGCACCACAGCTGTTCTGTCCATGCAAAAAAAGTAGAGTGTCTTTGAAGTATTACAGACTTTGACGTTGGAGCCTGATGGGAAACGACAACCCCATGGCTCTGGCATCTGCTTGCAACAGATGCCCTCTACAAAGACAGGTGATTTCTTGATTCTGTATTCCCTAGAAGGATGTTATGTTGTCATTCAAGACAAGATAATGTCCATAACACTGAATCCTTATTGAATAAGATGTATAGGTCACTGAATTTCTAAGCTGCTCCAATAAGTTAACATACTAACTGTAAGAACAGTGGAGAGGAGGAAAAAAACATGTTAAGTAGATACGGAAGAAAAATGACTTAAAGCCAACAATTATGAGAAACAGTAACAAGCAGACAGACATCACTGACCTGTAGCAACTAATAACAGAAGGCTCATTTTGAGCATAGGCACTTTGAGAAGCAAGGGTGCAAACAAAAACAGATGCTACAAGGAGACCACAGCTGCTAACCAGAGAGCAGATTACATGTATGCTCAGTGAGAAAGGACTGTGAGTCATGCAACTATTAGGCCACGTGTGAGAGCATGACTTTATTTTTTAAAAAAATAAGGCAGCCCTATGCACAGCTGTCTGCAGGAAATGCTAGGAAGCTTTTCAGTTTCACCAAGAAATAGTGACTAACTAATGAATCACAGTGATTACATTCAAACATCAAAGGGACATTTGAGAAGAGCACTATGGTTCAACCTCTACAAAATTTTAATACTGTATGTCTGGCATTTCAAATCAGTGTTGTGTTATTCATTGAATGGTTCTTAAATAGCTTTCCATTTGCAAAAAAAAATGTTACGGCCTCATCACTTATCTTTTACTAAAATAAATTCCAGATGAAGAGATAAATGTGAAAATGATCCATAAAAATGCTAGAAAAATATTTTTGTAAATAGTCACCTGGCATTAGAATTGGAAGAATTTTCAAAACATGAAAGAGAAGGATTATCAAATAAAAATAGTCTACATTTATCTATATTTAAAAAATTAAAAAAAAAACAAAAACACAAACTCAGTGCCATCAAGTCAATTCTGACTCATAGCAACCCTACAGGACAGAGTCAAACTGCCTCATGGAGTTCCTAATGAGCACCTGGTGGATATGAACTGCAGACCTTTTGGTTGGGAGACATAGCCCTTAACCATTATGCCACCAGGGTTTCCAAAACAAGAAAAGCTATTCTATCAAAACCAAAACAATACCAATGTATCATGGATAAAACCTGAACCAAGGGCATGGACAGATTAAAAAATGACAATTATCGAAGACCAAAATAATGTTGCTGTTATGCGCCATCAAGCAGGTTCAACTCTTAGCAATCCTATGACACAACAGCAGAACAAAACAGTGCCTGGGTCTCCAGCACCCTCAACAATTGTTGTTATGTTTGAGCCCATTGGTTGCAACCATTGCCTTAGCCCATCTTGCTGGGTCTTCCTTCTTGTTCACTGATCCTCTACTTACCAAGCATTGATGTCCTTCTCCAAAGACTGAACCCTCAGAGTAACACATCTAAAGAAGGTAAGAAGGAGTCTCTCCAACCTTGCTTCTAAGTAGCATTCTAGTTTCACTTCTTCAAAGACAGACTTGTTCATTCTTCTGTTAATCCACTGTGTATTCAAAATTCTTCTCCAGTATCACAATTCGAAGGCATAAATTCTTCTTTGGTCTTCTTTATTCATTATTTATTTCACATGCATATGAGATGACTGAAAACACCTTAGCTTCGGTCAGGCACACTTTAGTCTTCAAAGTGACATCTTTGCTTTGCTTTTCAACACTTCTAAGAGAACTTCTGTAGCAGACTGGAAACCCTAGTGGCATACTGATTAAGTGCTGAAGCTGCTAGCAAAAAGGTCAGCAGATCAAATCTACAGGTGCTCCTTGGAAACCTGATGGGGCAGTTTTACCCTGTCTGATAGGATTGCTATGAGTAAGAACTGGCTCTATGGCAATGGCTTTATTTGTAGCACATTTGTCCAATGCAATGCATCTTTCCATTTCTTGACTGCTGCTTCCATGGGTTTTGATAGTGGAGCCAAGCAAAATGAAATCCTTGACAACCTCAATCCTTTCTCCATTTACCATGATGCTGCCTACTGGTGAGTTGTGAGGATCTCTGTTTTACGTTAAGTTATAATCCATACTCAAAGGCTCTTGTTATTGACTTTCATTATTAACTGCTTCAAGTCATCTTCACTTTCAGCAAGCAAGGTTGCGTTTATCTGCATAACGCCGGTTGTTAATGAGTCTTCCTCTAATCCTAGCTTGACTGTGAATCCAAGTAAAATGAGATCCCTGACAACTTGAATGGTGTCTGCTTACTGGCACAGCTGAGGATTTTTTTTTTTTAAAGGATAAGACATCATAACTCACTCAATTTAAAGCTTTTTAAAAATTTCACTCAGTGTTGACAACGCTGCTTTAAATTGGGCACTTACATACACTACTGGTTGTGATGTAAAATGAGTTAACTTTTATGCAAACTGGCCACAGAAATCAAGATACTTAAAAATGTTCATATTCATTAATCCAAGAATTCACACTAGCAATTTTTCCAACCAAATAAAGATGCATAAGAAATTACAGTGATGTTCAGTGGAGGACTATTTAAAATAGTTTAAAAGTAGAAACAATTTCAATGTTCAACAGTAGGATAAACACAAACTAAAATATGGTATATTCTTACAACAGAGTATCTTGAAGGCTTTAAAAAATAACACTACAGACTTGATTCCTTAATTTGGAAATATGCTTAAATAACTAAAACACTTAAAATACAAAGCTATATACACAGTGTGAACCAACTTTGTGTTCTTTAAAAAGATACATTTCATACACTCACACATAAACATATACAGACCTATGACGTATATGTGAGGGAATTAGTGTGGGAGTTGAAGGAAATATACCAGAATGTTAACAATATACATTCAGGGTTAGTGGAATGAGGGGTGATTTATATTTTGTTTTCTATACTTTCATTTTTCAACTTTCCTACAATAAGCAAGCACTGCATTTGCTGTAAGAAAAACACAGTCTTATACTACTTTAAAGGTATTATATTTCATAAGGCAAATTCAAACCTAACCATAAAAGTCACATTTTTTAACAAAATATATGAAGGCAGTTAGAGACTAACTAAAAATTGGTATTATATATATTTTATTTATGTATATAAAATCATTGTTATTTTTATGGGACACAATTTGGCCCACTACTAAATATCTATGATTGTGTTATCACATTACACTGTCATTCTATTATGTGTCCTATTAATGCCCACAGATGCAGCAGTCAGGAAATCAAACGACCTATTGCACTGGGCAAATCTGTGGCAAAAGAATTTAAAATGTTAAAAAGGAAAGATAATACTTTGAGGACTAAGGAACCCCTGACCTAAGACAAGGTATTCTCAACTATGTCATATATGTGCAAAAGGTGGACAATGAACAAGGAAGACAAAAGAAGAATTGATGCCTCTGAATTCTAATGTTGGTTAAGAATAGTGAATAGACCATGGATTCTCAAAAGAAAAACTAATTAGTCTTTGTAAAACTACAGCTCCTTAGAAGTGAGGATGGTGAGACTTAGTCTCATGCACTCTGAACACGTTATCAGGAGGTATCAATCCCTAGAGGATATCATGTTTGGTAAAGTAGAAGGTCAGTCAAAAAGGAGATCCGCAGTGAGATGGGCTGACACAGTGGCTACAACGCGCTCAAGCAGAACAACGATGGTGAAGATGGGCAGGACAGCACAGGGTTTCCTTCTTTTGTGCACAGGTTGCTGCGAGTCGCAACTGACAAGATGGTACCTAACCAACAACATCAACGACAGCACATTTGTACTACAAAGAAAAAAGAAAGTCTGATGCAGTATGGCAACCGTCAAACTGACTCCCTAGGATAACTTTACTAGGCTTCAGATTCAAAAACAAAAGTAGTCCTTAAGACACAAAAATTCAAAGCAAAACTGTCTGCTTCACCTTTGACACCACCAAAATTAAAGCTAGTTTTACAGCCATTATACTGTGCTCTTTTAAAGAAGACTGTCTTTAGAGAGTAAAGATCATCCTTACTTGAACTGCTTAACAACAAAGCACTAAATGTTGGATGCTGAAATGAAAAGTCCCTTATAGTAAACTGACTAATTTCAAAGTAATAACAAATGTCATAAATCAGGCCAAAAACTTCCCTTTAGAGGTCCCTACACAACATCAGCTGTTCACTACGCACCAATCACTTTGGACGATAAGGAAATGGCCGGGCCAAATGGATTCAGTTCATCAACAACACAGAGAAGGCATGATCAGCATGGCTGCATCCCTCTCCACGCATCTAGTCCCAAAGGACAAAATCAAACTGGAAGGACCAAATGACAGAAGACACAAGCAGTGGGTCACTCTGTCACTGAGGAACCAATTCTAGACCTTGGTTGTGCAATTCTGTAGTAGTAGTTGTATCCAAATATCTCACCCACCAGAACAGGAAAGGGGCAGTCCCCCACAGGAGGGGAAGCCTCCTGCAAGAGGGAGGTGGATAAGAAATGGCCCTGTAACAGCTCCTCACAAAACTGCCAACCTCAACAGGTTCCAAAAGTATCATAGAGTATTCTGCCAAGGTTAAGGTCAGACTGTGGTGGAATCCTGTCTATGCGGCCTATGTGGACAGAGCAAGGTCACCAAGGAGTGATGGTGGAGCCTTTCTCCACAATTTACTCTTTTTAAAAAGTTGCCACTTCAGACAAAGAATGGACTGGACTTGGGGACACAGAGTAATTGCAGGTGATGTGTGTACTTTATGGATTAATATATATATGGGGCTGTCCAACTGGTCTCTTTTTAGAAAGGAGAGGAGAGGTTGGAGAGGAGGGGACAAGTGTTGGTTGAGTAGATACTGGAAGAGTGGAGGGGATGAGTGTGCTGTCACAGGGTGAGGAGAGCAAATGGAGTTAAAGAGAGGCGGATACTTGGGGTTTTATATGGCAAACTGACTTCGATTGTAAACTTTCACTGAATCACAATAAAAGAAATTTTTTTAAGTTGTCTTCAAGTCAAGTCGAATGAATGGTGACTCGTGTCAGTGTAGAGCTGTGCTCCATGAGGTTTAAAGGGCTGATATTTCAGAAGCAGATCACCAAGTCTCATTTCTGAGGTATTTATGCAGACTGAACTCCCAACTCTTCAGCTACTAGTTGAGTGTGTAACCGTTTGCACGACCTAGGGGTAATCCCTCAAAGACTATAAAAAAACTGGTACATAAAAATGCCATCTCCTTCCACTTTTATATTCAACTAGCCATAATTTTAAGTATAAAAGTTCAAAAAGCATTTACTGTCAGCTGTTACAGAAAGGCACAGCACAGAACCAAATACCAAAAGAAACTTACAAATAGAATACATTATCTGCTCTCAAGGAGTTTAAATTTCCCTTGGGGAAAACAATATGAAGCTAACTCACAAGGGTATATGGCTGTGTACCAACACTGCAAGATAATTTAATTATCTAACAGTAGGGGAATGGGTAAAAAGATTATCTACACAATGGACTGTTAGGCAGTCATTAAATACCATGTTATAAAATAATTTTCTTCAGTGGAACAGTGGCAAAAGGAAAACTTATTCAGAAACTGCACACAGAAGAGACTACAGTGGGAAAGCTTTTAAGGTACAATGTTACACACCAGTGTTGAGGTGAAGGGCTTTTTATAAGAGGAAACCTGTGAACAAATAAATCTGCAGAACAGTTTGTGCAAGCCAGTAAGCTCTCATCTTATTAAAAATGAAAAACTTTGCATCTCCAAGTAAATTAATGACGTCAATTTTGCCAATGGCAAATGGAGGACAGTATGTCAATGTAAGTACAAAAAATTATACCAAGACACTAAAGCACAATTTTAAAAATATTAGAAGCACACTACTGGAAACACTGTTTAACCTAGTAACAAAGTGTGCATTTATCTCCCAATCATTCCTAGACTTCAGCAAAAGATGCATGACTATGAGAATTGTTAAAATAAAATACATTAATCCCCAGATGCATTTTAGAATTTAATGCTTCTCATGCCAGACTTATTATTTAATGAAATAAACACTACCTACAGAGGAAGTTTTATGAAACAAGTCATCTTAACACTAAACAGCAGCTACAACTCTAAAGTAGAGCATCCAGCCATACAATATAGCTAACAATATATAACAATTACAGCTAATCACCAAACTCTTAAAGTTTAAAAATTATTGTCTCTGCTTATGAAGCAGTATGTTATTTCTTCCTTTGAGTACTTTGTTCCATTTTTCTAAAACACTTTAACAAAGAATAACAAAAACAAAAAGCAGGAAGATAAGGTTCAATTTGGCCAAAGAACAGGGAATACATGAGAGAAGTAATGGGAAACAGAGGAAAAGGAAAGACACAGATTGTGAAGGGACCTGAAAAGGCAGCCAGGGTAAGAAGCATGGGTAATTGAAGGAAATGTGTTCAACACCTGCTATGTATCACATACGCTGTATTGTGTGGTAGAGCGGCAACAAAGCCACTACATTCAAAGACCTCCGAAAACAATAAAAAGAGAAATGTAAACACAAATACCACATTTCTTTCATTTTATGATGTACATTTTCTTCTAATGCTAACAATTCTGCATACCACGTATTGATTTATTGTAGCAGTGTTTATATCTTTTTCCAGAAAAGTTATTAAACTGATGGTGCATGCTACAGTGGAGGAAATACATTAAATGCAATAAAGGGTCATAGCTGCTATCAGAGGAGGAGAGGGATGGGGCATGTATGAGATACAGAAAGGCCTCAGCTGGGATGCATGGGGGTTACACAAGGTTAAACAAGAGTGACAACGATACTAACAGCAGTGGGAAAGACACTGACATGGAACAGCATACTTTTAAGCAACAACATGTAGTCTGGTAGGCAGGCATGTAGAGTTTGGGAGCAGCAGGAGGCTAAACTAACCTTACGGGGCAGTTCTACTCTGTCCCATAGGGTTGTTATGACTTGGAATAGACTCACCAGCAACAAGTACAAGACTTAACTGAAAAAGTAGGCAAGCCAAGAAGGCAAGGTGGGTGTAACATCCAAAAATAATTAACGTAATATATCATATAAAGACAATAATATACAAAAACCATGTGATCACCTTGACAGCTCCTGTGACTTCATTAATTTATGTTTTAATTTTTTGGTGATTTTGTGTCTTTTCACTAACTGATTTCATGCTGAATCACTGAGTGTTGACAATTTTTTGTTATGACTCATGGATTCTTACAAATATTATGTAGGAAATACATTTCCCAGTGAACTTAAAAGACAGGACAGATGGAATGAGACAACACCTCAAGAACAAACGATACCAAGCATGGAGACACTGTAAATGGCACTAATCTATACCAAATCAGCATGAAATAATGTAAAGGACACATGCTTACACTGTTTTTGCATCTGAATATAACGTGTGCATCAGAATATTACTCAATCTGGAAAAGTGTGACACTAAGGAAATTGCAAATAAACTTACAAGCCTTATCTCACAGTTTAGAATGCCAAAAGGCAAAAACTGGAAATGGCACTTCTCTGCACTACGGGGCACAAAATATGTCAAGATGTGCTTACTATGTTTGTGCCTGGAAATCACTCATTCACTTGAATATTATCAAATCATGGAAATGGTACCTTCCTACTAACATGCAGGAGATAGTAAATATACTTGCAAGCCTGATCTCACTGTACAGAAGCCCAAAGTCTCAAGTTTCACAAAATCACTCTTCTAGAATGTATCCTTTCATATAAATGGGTCTCAACACTTAAATGTGGTGTGAACAATTTCCTGGTTTTTTACCAGGAAATTTACCATGCCAGCCCCATGCCTTACGCTAGCTGATACCGAAGAAACGCCAAGCCAAACCCATTGCCATGGAGATGATTCTAACTCATAGCAATCCTACAAGACAGAGTAGAACTGCCCTATTGAGTTTCCGAGGAGCACCTGGCAGACTGAACTGCTGACCTACTTGGTTAGCAATCGTAGCACTTATCCACTACACCACTAGGGTTTCCATGTACTGAAGAAGCACTGATAAAACTCCAGAGGCACCAACAAGCTTCCAAAGATGGAAAATGTACAAGGTATTCATGTGTACCCTTGGTCATGAAAGGGTCAGACACAAAAAAGCTTTTGACAAAATCCAACACCCTTTCATAATAAAAACATTCAACAACTCGATATAAAAGCAAACTTCCACAATCTGATAAAGGTCCCCTATGAAAAACCCACAGCTAACAACACCAGTTATCTAAGCCAACAAGCCACACCACCCATCATTCAGTTTCTGAAACTCCATGGGCTTATGTGTTATTAATGATACTCAAAGCTATGCGACTGATACTTCAAATACCAGCAAGGCACCCACAGTGGACAGGTTTCAGCATAGCTTCCAAAATAAGACAGCCTAGGAAGAAAGACCTGGTGATCTACTTTCAAAAAAATTATCCAATAAAAACTTATGTATCACAATAGTATAATGTCCAATATAGTGCTGGAAGATGAAGTTCCTAGGTCAGAAGGCACTCAAAATACACAATGACTGCAACAATGAACTCGACTATATTAACTATTGATTGTGAAGATGGCACAAATCAGGCAGCATTTCATTCTGTCTTCTGTTGTACATGAAGTCATCATGAGTTAGAGCTGACAACTGACAGGCACCAACAACAACTAACAACCACAACATTACATTTTAATGCAGAAAGACTGAATACATGCCCCTCTAAGGTTAGAAACAAGAAGATGATGTATACTCTCAGCACTTCTATTCAACATTTTACTGGAGCATCTAGCCAGGTCAATTAGGTAAGAAAAAAATAGAGAAACAAAAAGTATCAGCTTGGAAAGGAAAAAATAAAATTATTCCTACTCACAGTGACATGATCTTGTATATAAAAAATCCTAAGGAATCCCCTAAAGAGCTATTAAAAGTAAAAAGAGTTCAGCAAGGCTGCAGGATACAAGATAAATATCTCATACAAAAAAGTCTATTTTATTTCTATACACTAACATTATGGATTGAATTGTGTCATTACCCCCTCCCCCAATACATACTGAATTCCTGGCCCTTGTGTACCTGTGGATATGACCCTGTTTGAAAACAGGGGTTTTATTATGTTGTGTTAATTAGATCATGCCAAGGTAGAGTGGATTCTAAACCTGATCACTTTTGAGTTTAAAAAAGACCAGAATAAACACACAAACACACCGGGGAAGACAGGCGCCATGTTAAGAATTGTGCACAAGCCAGGTAACGCCTGAGGTTACCCACAAGGAAGGAACTAACATGGACAAGACCCTGATTTGAAATTTCAGTCCCCAGAACCATCTGTTCTTTAAAGTCACCCACTTGTGCTATTTGTGTTATAGCAGCACTATGTAACTAAGACAAATAAACCAAAACCAAAGCGACTGCCATCCAGTTGGGACCGACTCATATAGCGGTCACAGTGGAACTGCTCCATAAAGTTTCCAAGGGGCGCCAACCTTTTGGTTAGCAGACACTGCACTTAACCCACTATATTCACCACGGTTTCCAACAAATAGCAACGAAAAATAAGCTTTTTAAAAAATTCTATTTATAATAACATTTAAAAAATGCTTAAGAAAACTACAAAAGACTGTTGGAAGACATTTAAATAACACCAAATAAATAAAAATATAAATCATATGCATGAATTTGAAAGACTTAATACTGTTCAGATGTCAACAGCCTCCAAACTGACCTACAGATTCAACACAATTCTTATCAAAACTCAGCTTGCTTTTCTGCAAACACTGACACATTCCCTGATCCTAAAATGCGTATGTAAATAAAATGGTCCCAAAATAGCCAAAAAACATTCTTATAAAGAACAAAGCACTCTCATACAACACTGGACAGTTAAGTTCATGAACTCATCCTAGAAAAAGTGCTACATATCTCATTGCTGAATATCACTGCAGTCACCTTTGAAATACTCCCCTTGCGGAACTATGCACCAACACCAGTGCCTAGTCTAGCCTTCAAAGCCATTTTGGAACTTTCTGGAATGGCCACCAGCGTTGTCATTGTATTACCCTTGATGTCCTGAATGTCATCCAATGTCTCTCTTTCAATATCTCCTCTATCTTCAGGTAAAGAAAAAAGTCACTGGTGGCCAGATCAGGTGAGTAGGGAGGGTGTTCCAATACAGTTATTTCTTTACTAGCTAAAAACTCCCTCACAGACAACTATAAAATTAAGTTTGCAAACTTGCCACCGTGCACAATGGCCATTCCAGAAGGAGTTCCAAAATTATATAAGCATTTATAGCAGCACTATTCACAAGAGCAAGAATGTGGAAACCACCCATAGTGTTCATTTCCAAATGGCCATCAGTGAGCATCTAAATAAATAATGGCTTATTCACATAATTAAATGTAATACAGCCATCAAAAAGAATAAACTACAGCTTAACACAACAACTTGGATAAATCGCATCGATGTAACATTAAGTAACATAAAAATGAACAAGACTACACAAAGCATGATGTGCATATTTACTACCTTCTTTAATTTTTAAAACAATCCTAAAAGGAATTAAAAAAATAATAATAATAATAACCCCACTACTAAGGAGTCAATTCTGACTCATAGCAACCCTATAGGACAGAGTAGAACTTCCCATAGAGTTTCCAACAAGGGCCTGGTGGATTCAAACTGCAGACGTTTTGGTTAGCAGCCCAAAGTTAGCAGGCATGGCATTTAACCATTATGCCACCAGGGTTTCCTAAAACAAAGTACCAAAAAACCAAACCAAAACCACTGTCATCAAGTTGGGTCTGACTCATAGCAACCCTATACGTCAGAGTAGAACTGCCCCATAGTTTCCAAGGAGCGCCTGTGGACCTTTCGGTTAGCAGACATAGCATTTAACTGACTACGCCACTAGGGCTTCCCAAAAGGAAGTAGGACTTTGGAAATTTATTGTTAGGAAGCTAGCTAATGACTTCAAGTATGTTTTAGCAGCAAGTGGCAATCAGATATGCATGTTAGAAAGATTACTCTGACTACAGTGCAGGCGAGTAACAAGAGATGAAGCAAACTTGAGGCAGGAAGATCACTCAGGAAGCTATTAATAAGTCCAGTTAAAAAGTGAAGAAAGAAGGGCCTGAACAATAACAATGGCAGTAAGAATAGAGAGGAAAGACATATATCTGCAAGCCCTTCAAAGAACAGATACAAATGGTAAGGAAAGTGTCAACAATGACTCCCAAGATTCTGATCTGTGTGACCAAGTGGCCAATGGTTAATAACAAGAGTTAAAAATTTTTTTTTGATATACTGAGTTTGAAAGGACTGTCACATATCAGTATTCATGCAGGTTCCTCCTTCTACTCATAACTATAAAATATGATCCAACCTTCTTCAAGGTTCATCCTCCTTTTGTATAAAAGACCTTGCTGGTATTTCACCAACCAAATCAATCTCACCTCTCCCTCTTTGAACCCACATAGCACTTTGTTTTTCCTTAGAACATTTACTCTAGTTTCTAAATCTTAGTCTCACTGAAACTTTAGATCGGCTGATTCATCTGCCCTGTGCATTGCAGGCTGCTTAGCAGTACCCTCTACTCACTAGATGCTGCATTGCTAGATGTCCCCTAGAAGAAACTGTCCACTGATCTAGTCTATATAACAGGCATGTGAGTACTTATACTCCACAAAATCATAAATTCCTTCAAGGCAGAGGCTTTGTAAGCTTGTCCATTTATAGAAAATCAATGTGACAAACCCATTCTTAAGTATTCATTAAGGTATATTAAGGACATAGCTATCTATTTACAATTTACCATTTTTCATTCTACATATTTATTTTTACTATTTATTTCACATCTTTAAATGTAATCGGTTTTTCACTGATGTGGTAAGATATCCTGAATTTATTTACTCAAAGTATTGACAGTTTATATATTGTCACTATGTTTGAATGGAGGAAAATTCTAGGGTGCTCATGCTAGAGTCTCTCAAGGATATAATCACTGAGTAAAATCAATTTTTTTATGTGAAATCCAAATTCACAAATGTTTTGGGATCAAACTAAAAAAGTCCCTTTACTGTCTTTTGACATCTTGAATCCCTACTACTATACATAAAATCCTATTCATAAAAAAATGAAGTAATTAATATACAAACAAAATCAAGACATTATGCAAGCAAAAAGAGTAATAACGAGTCCACAAAACATAACACGGATGGACTTCAGAGGACAATAATGCTAACTGAAATAAGTTAATCACAGAAAGGCAAATATTCTATAATTCCACTTTTATAAGAAGACAAGAATAGACAAATACAGACAGGACCAGTGTTACTGGAGCCTTGGTGGTACTGTGGTTAAGAATTACAGCTGCTAACTAAAAGGTCAGCAGTTCACATTCACTGGCCACTCCTCTGAAACCCTATTGGGGCAGTTCTGTTCTGTCCTATAGGCTCACTGTAAGTCAGAAGCAACTCAAGGGCAACAGGTGATGTTCATTCATGGTTACCAGGAGGGGCATGGGGGAATAACACTCTAGATCAGAAACATTTGTTATTTTTGGTGATGGGGAATGGAGCACCAAAGGTAGGTATGGTAAACACAATTTGATCAAAGTAAATGATACCACTAAGAAGCATTTAGGAGAAAAAAAATACTTGTGATAAAGAATTCGATACATGTAATTTGGTAGCAACACTGAAAATAACCAGAAAATGAGTGTATGGTCACATATGTATATTGTATAGTCATATATGTCTTTGGGTAGTATCACGGATCGAATTATGTCCTGCCAAAAATGTGTATGTCAGTTTGGATGGACCATGATGCCCAGTGTTGTATAACTGTACAACATTTTGTCTTTTGATGAGATTTTCCTATGTGTTGTAAATCCTACCACTATTATTTAATAAAATGCAGTAACAGTAGTTATATCCATGAGGTCTGTAAGATTAGATACTGTCTCAAGCCAATCTCTTTTGAGATACAAAAGAGAAGCTAGCAAAGAGATAGGGGGACCTGCTACTATCAAGAAGGTAGCACCAGGAGCAAACTGCTTATGTCCTCTGGACCTGAAGTTCCTGTAATGAGATGCTCCCAGACCAAGAAAAGACTGATCGCAAGCAAGGAACTTCCTCTGCAGCCAACAGAGAGAAAAACTTCCCCCAAAGCTGACACCCAGAATTTGGACCTGTAGCTTGTTGAACTGTAAGAAAACAAACTTTTCCTTCTTAAAGCCATCCACTTACGGTATTTCTGTTATAGCAGCACTAGATTACTAAGACAGTTAGGTACAGGTGTGTACATATGTGTGCACAGACAAAAGTACCTCTATGTATATGTGTATACTAATATGTGTGTGCAGGTACATATATTCATAGAGGATACAAATAATCAGATACACTCCCAACACCTTACAAGATTGATTTTCTGAGTTTGAAGGCTTTGGACCTTAGTCTCATGGGACAATTCAGTCTACTGGCATAATATAGCTCACAAAGCTCATGTTCTGCACCCTAGCAAGGTGAGTAGCTTCTGGTGTCTTAAAAGCTTATAGGCAACTATCTAACATAGAGCTACCAGTCTCTATTCATCAGAAGTAAAAAAGGAAGAAGCAAACCAAAGTCTCAGGGAAGAAATTATAGGGCAAACAGCCTACATAAGCCACAGCCTCACCTACCCTGAGACCAGAAGAACTAGATGGTGCCTGGCTATCACTACAACCATTCTGATCACGGCCACAACAGATGTACACCCTAACAGACTGGGACAAAAACAGGGAATAGAACTCCAAGTCTTCAGAAATCCAGACTTACTGGACCAGTTGACTAGAGGACTCCTGAGATTATCACCCTGAGATACTCTAAAATATAAATTGAAACCATTCTAAGGTCAAAAAACAAAATAAAGGGTATTACCTGTGGATACAATGCTCCACTAAAAAATCATCTGTATGAGACCAACGGGTCAACAATTACTCAAAAGCAAAGAGACAGTAACAGGACAGAGAAACTAGAATACTGAAAACAGAATAACCAAAACACAAAGAGGATGTTGACACGTTGCAAAAAAGGTAACTAATATCACTGAACACTCTGTACAGAAATTGTCAAGTGGAAACCTGACTTACTTTGCATTCACGAGAAACACAATAAAGTATTTTTATTTTCAAAAAAGATAAAGAGGAGGCAATCTCTGTCACAAGTTATAAGTCAAAGGAAACCCTGGCATAGTGGTTAAGCGCTACGGCAGCTAACCAAAAAGCGGGCCAGCTTGAATCCAGCAGGTGCTCCTTGGAAACGCTATGGGGCAGTTCCATCCTGTTCTATATGGTTGCTATGAACTGGAACTGACTCAGTAGCAACGAGTTTCTTAATTAGTCAAATTACTGATTTTTTTTTTCTAAAATGATTGAATGAAAATATACATTGCCATATAAATTTACATGCCCACCTATATGCAGCTCCCACTACTCTCCCTGCCCAGTGACAGCACACTCTTCCTCTCTGCTCCATACATGTCCCATCCTCCCAAAAATGTCCTCTCCACCCACTCCCCCCGCCTCCAGTAAGAGGTCAGCAGGACGACATCCTATAGATGCACAGAACCATAAAGTGCACACAGGATATGGTCACTCTGTGGCAAATGACTGATTCTTGGCGGGGGTGGGGAGCTGCTCTTTAAAAGATTTGATATCAAAAAATGCACTAGAAAATAGCCATTGCTCCACTACATTTCACAGAAAACTTACATTCTCTAACTGGAATGCTATCAATTCACAATTTATTGGAAACAGGATAAATGTAAAGACTAAAAGTTAAAGGTTAAGCTTTAGCAGATTACAGGCACTAGTTTACCATGAGACTAAACACAAATAAATTATGTATAAGCCTGACTTGTACAGTTTGCCTTTATTACATTAAGTAGTTTTCAGGAGTGTAAAGTATTTTTTCCTATAAAAGTAAAGCAGACAAATCTTTCTGACTTTTTCAGAAAACCTGCTATAGGAGCCTTACAATATTTTAAGAAGTACCTGAATATACTTCAAGTACAGAGAAAATTAAGAGATTTTCCCTTCTAGGTCATGATGAGTTTAACCAGGCTCTGTAATACTGAGGGTAGGCATCACACAATTTAAGGATTCCTTTAGTAGGCTGGTATTTTGGAAACTCTGGTGGCATAGTAGTTACGTACTACAGTCACTAACCAAAAGGCCAGTAGTTTGAATCCACCAGGTGCTCCTTGGAAACTCTGTGGGGCAGTCTTACTGTCTCCTATAGGACTGCTATGAGTTGGAATCGACTCAATGATAGTGGGTTTGGTTATTGGGTTAGTGGGCTGCAGGGCTGCGCTAGGAAAATATGTCCTTTTGCAAAGGTTGACTGTGTGCCTTGAAATTTGAATATCACCTCCCAACAAATCAATATCCTCAAAGTCTGCAAATACTTTCATTTGTGAAAACTATCCCTAGCATCATCTCTGAGGTTAACAATGAGGTTTTAAATCTTGTCCTCCTGTGCACTTCTGATGCTCAATAAATGCTTCAGAGTTTGTATTAAAAATAATTTAAGTTTAAAATTTGACATTTAAACCTTTAGGCAAATTGTCCCACTAACTCCAGTTCTAAACTAACCCAATCAATCATTTTGGTCCTTAAACCAGTTACACAATATTATGAATTTTATTTTACATAAAATGACAAGCTCGTACTTTCCAGAAGCTCCTAATTTAACTGCTACCACAAAGTCCTACTTCTAAACTGTGGCTTTTGTTGTATATTAATTATGTAAAAACATTTTACTCCGATGAGTACCTGTTCCTGCGCTCACCAACTTTCTTTTGTCTGATCACACTGCCGCAGTTCACTAAGATCAAAATTTAAGACATTAACTCCCCCAGACATCTGCCTTCACAGTTTCCTAGCAAAAGTGAGGTTTCTTCTCCTTTTCAGGTTAACAGCTGCTCTACCACCATCCTACCTTCCCTTGCCCTCAAACGAAAGTACACCTTCCTCCTCTTAACACTAAACTCTCCCCAGGTTCCAGCCTTTCAGCCTGTTTGAGAAAACACTGAGTAAACCTCCAGGCAACATCTGCCCCAAACACACGTGCTAACAGGCAACTTTTATTTAGGCCATTTCCTTTTGTGAAATTATCCAAATGTTCCTCCTACTTAACCATAACCTGAACCCACACCTAACAAATAGCTCACAGTTTCAGGAAGTTTGCTCGAACTAACTTAAGCCATAATGAAATTAAGCCTTACGCTACAGCTCCACACCACTTATATATACATTTTATAAACATACATGGTTTTGAACATTAATATAACATAATTATTTTCTAAGTATGGCACATATTGCTGTACATATTCAACTATTTTAGAAACCCTTCAAGGGCAAGAACCATTTTCCTTTTAGCAACAATCATGTTTCTAAAGTACAATAAATGCTTGCATAATAAATCTATTTTAAAATCATCAGGAGTAGGCATGATAACAAGTTATGCAAATAAACTCACCATAAGCAAAAAATATATAACCTCTGAAGTTAAAGAGGCATTTTCAAGAGGGGGGTACTATTTACAGTATAGTGCTTATTTTAATAACAGCATTGTAATAAACAGAAAATGTGTTACAGTGGAAACAACACTGGACTAGCACCAGCAGGGAAAACCCAGGCTCTACCCCGCACTCTGCAGGGCACTAGCCATTTAACTTGGGGCAAATCACTTAAACCTCTCTCAACCACAATGAGTAATTACTAGGTACTCTGCCAAGCTCACAGAGTCATTATTAGGATACAATAGGATAATATATATGAAAGTAGTGAGAAATTTATAAAGAGCTGTATAAATGGTATTATTTAATGAGAAACATACCATCCAATTTAAAATAATTATTTTAAAATTTGAACTTCAAAAAGCAAGAAATAGAGGCAACTACTTCTGCTGTAGAAAACCCTGCTTGCATAGCGGTTAAGAATTTGGCTGGTAACCAAAAGGTCAGCAGTTCGAATTCACCAGGGTCTCCTTGGAAACCCTATGGGGTAGTTCTACTCTGTCCTATAGGTTTCTTATGAGTCAAAATCAACTTGTTGGAGAGGAGTCTTTCTTTGTGCTATAGAAGAATGTCTCACTGAATAAAATAATTCATGACAAAGCTCACCAATACAAATTCATCCTACAACAATAAAATGCGACTCAATTGTCAAAAAATGGGCTTCACACTCAATTCTTCAGGAAGATATTCATTGCATAAACTAAGACCAATGTTTTGAGTCAGGCCACAAAATCACAAGCAAATAGCTCATGCTGAGCGCATTGAGAGTGCTTCCACTTATGTAATAGAATCAGCCCTTGCCTTTATCTGGCTCCATTTTACAACTTCATACAATGCACCATACCCCACAAATAAAGAGGTCAACCAGCACATGCAGGAAACATAGAGTTGACTCCAGGTTTGCTGGAAAATATGTGTTTACCCAGAGCACAGCACAATCTGATGTATTTAGGAATCCCTAACTCTGTTCTAGACCTAACCGTATCTGGTCATAAAGATGTGTAAAGTAGCAAGGAGGCTGAGACACATCCGCCTATTTGCAGCGCTAGTCACAGACTCAACTATGAAGACGTTCAGAATTTGCTTGGGTAACCACCATAGTCATTTTCAAGCTCTTTTAAAGTCAACAAGTTATCACTGTATCCAGACAGAGTAAAAAGTTTTAGTCAATTTTCCTTTCTCCTAGAAAGCCTACCTACACGGCCCTTCTCAAAGAATACATGACAACCTTTCCGAAATTGGTTACCAACTTTCTGATCTTTGCTGCTATGTCTTTCTGTGGGAGAGAATTTTAGCCAAGAAGTATGTCAAGGTGGATCTACTCAAAGTTATGAGCACATACTACCAACTAAAGGGTCAAGAAAATTAACAAACACCATTTTAAATCTACATTTTCTGGAAGAGCTGCCAAAAATCAGTTCACCTTGAGCTCTATTTTAGCTAAGGAATGTGAGTGTTGCTGACGAAGGAAGGAGCTACAAGGAGGGCAACATGACTGGGACGGAAAGAAGAACCGACACCAGATGCAAAAAGAGACAGGTAGAAATATGTCAAAGACAAACCCTGTCAACAGCTGTGACTATCCATTTTCCTCTCACAACAATGTGAGTAGTTAAAACAGACAACAAGATTCAGCTACACATATATGGGAGAAGAGGGAGACTACGGGTGGCACGGTGGTTAAAGCACCAGGCTGCCAACTGAAAGGATGGCTGTTCAAATCCACCAGCTGCTCTCTGGGAGAAAGATGTGGCAGTTTGCTTCCACAAAAGCCTTGGAAACCCTATGAGGCAATTCTACTCTGTCCCACAAGGTCGCCAGGAGTTGGAATTGACTCAACAGCGGTGGTTTATTTTGTTTATGCAAATTTTTCAAATACTATTAAAAGTAAACCAGAGATATGCACAGGAATTGAAGAAACTATAAAAAGCCAAAAACCAGACCCACCACCTTCGAGTCGATGTCTGCTCATGGCAACCCCATAGGACAGAGTAGAACTGCCCCACAGAGTTTCCAAGGAGCGCCTGGCGAGTTTGAACTGCCAGTCTTTACAGTTTGCAGCCATAGCACTTACCCGCTACACCACCAGGGCTTCCAAGGAAACTATAACTTCCTAATAAATTTCATTCACTATAAACACAATGTGATGAAAACAAAATGAGTCAACTGAAAATAACACTGAACTAGAACTTGAACACTTAGTTCCTGACTGTGGTTTTGACTCTCTTGACAAGGGACTTTAGACTAGTCATTAGATTTTTATCAATGTTCTGTTAAACAACACATATTTCTTGAATGTCTTAAAAATATATAAGCTATTTCAGGGATTCTCAATCCTAGCTGCATATTATAATCACCTGGGAAGATTGCTGTGGTTGTTGCTTTAACATAAAGTCTCTAGGCCTCTGAAATTCTGATTTAATTGGACTTGGGTGAGGTCCAGCGACACTTTAAAAAAAAATGTGATCTTAATGTGCAGCCAGGGTGGAGAACCACTGGTCTACTTCATCTTACCCATATGAGAGACAGCAAAATAATAAACTTACAAAATCTCTTTTTTCTATCTTTTGAAGTTTGTTTTCCCCTCATTACCCTATCTTCTTTTGACCACATTTACCAAAATTCTCATCACTTCTCAACTAGATTGTAACAGAATCAACTCCTAGCTATTTTCCCTTACTCCAGTCTCCTTCCAATTCAACAAATCATTACATATATATATATATATAAAATCAGATACACTAAGAACTAAGAGAAGAAAAAAATGTAAATTCCAGCAGGGAAAACCATGAACAAAAACCCAGAGGCAGGAATAAGGATGGTATGTCACTGGTAAACTAGAGGACCAGGTCTTAGTAGACTAGAAGGTAGGTTTGAATTTAGGTAGAATACATTCAGAGTTATTAAACATGAGACTGAATAAACTGAGTGAAGCCAAACTCGATTAACCCTGAATCAGGGTTTGTTTCTGAGCTATTATGCCACTGTAAGGATAATATTACACAACACAACTGTTTCCACAAGAGTATACACTCTGTGTGTATATATGTGTATGTATACACATAATCTCAACCATGTTCTTTTTTTTTGCAGTTCCACTGTACCTACCTTCTATTTATATATACATAATGGATACTGATATTTTTAGAAGACATATCACCCTGAAGTATTTCATGGTTGGATTTTGTCAAAAATAAATGGACAAATAAGTCACCCACACAGTTTTCATTTAAAGGAAAAAAAAGAATAATACAGTATCTTTTTTATGCTATTTGATTCTGAAATGCTCCTAAAAGGAACATACATTCAACTGAAAAAAATAAAGTGGGATTATTTCAATAAATCTTGTATTATTATAGACACCGATAAAGGTTATAATGAATGTTTACCAGGAATAAAGATGCTTCCGGTTTGTATTGAAGCTTGCCTCAGAAAACCAACTAAAGGCTTAAAAACAAAGGTTATAACCACAGCTTACAATATTCATGTTTATGAAATTATCAAATACAAGATAAACAATTTTTACGAAGAGATTGAACAAGCATGTGCCTTATTCCCTGCCCATTAGGAGCTCACCATCTTCTCAAGAACAGCAAGACACAAATACAAAAGGAAAAGAAAGCCAGCACTAGTAAGTGGTAAAGACAGTAAGTAACACAGGAATTCAAAGACACAAGAGCCGGATGTAGGCTAAGAGTTGGAGACAGCTTCTAGAAAAAGTAGGGGCTTGAAAAAAACTAAAAGAGGGAGAAAAGAAGGAAATCCCAAGCATGCAGATCACCTTGTGCAAGTCGAGACAGAAATTCACAAGATATATCTAAGGGGCAGGGAGTTGACCTATTTGGAACAGAAAGTTCCATGTAGGAGGCATCTGAGGAGACAAGGGTGCAGTAATAAATCGGAACTGGACAGTGAAGGGACCTGCATGCCAAGCTAGGATGCTTGTATTTTGCTCTATAGAAAGTCTTTAAAGGTTACAAAAAACAAGCAAAATAATATACCCATATAACGAACGATGCTATCTGGAACCATTTTATGGAAACCCTTGAAGAACATATCAAGTAGTATGATATCTTGCCAAAAATTCAGGAATGTATGAACATATAATTTAGGAAATCTGTTCAGAGTGAAAGAGTAAATACTCGAATACTTCTCAAAACACAGAATTAGCGATCAACTGCACATTCATAGTTCTTAGAACAATCCCTAAGACAATCAGCGGGCGGAAGGGTTCAATTTAGGTTTTCCTCCTCCCCCACTCTCCTCCAACCCACACACTTTGATTAGATATCCAGAAATCAAATACATAGAAACGTCTTATTCTGAAAATAAAAGTCTTCTATTTGTTCCCATTATAGATGAATTCATGGACTCTACTGCTTCATAATTATGACATCTATGAAAATAATTTTCCCCACGATTTATTTCAGCAAATCAGATGAAAACAGACACAGGAATAACAAATTAAAAATTGTGAATAGCATAAAACCCTTGTGTCAACCAAAAACACACCTAAAATAATCAGCATTGGCTTATGAAGCAGAGAGGAAAGAGAGTGTGTTCATAACAACAAAAAAATGCCAACCACAACAAAGACTACCAGAGTGTATTTGAAAAACATTACGATAGTCAATTTCTCATTCAAAATTATAAGCCATTAATCCAAAACTCTATAAAGAATGCAGTTAATTTTTTTCTCAAAAATGGCCTTAAATCTCAGCTCTTTCTGCTATAAAAATTAAGATACTAACATAACTCAAAACAAGGTTTATCCTTCCCATAGTAACCAGACCTGTGATTGATGATTTAATTTGCTAGCGCAGCAAATACAAATTTAACCACCACTACCTTCTCAACACTAAGAAAATAAAAAATATCGCAGTCTTTAAAGGCATACGGGACAATAAAGAAGCTAAGAATATTCTAGGATAATTTAAAAAACACACATGCAAAATAAGAACACAGAGAAACCCTACCGCTGTTCTATGAAAAGGAAAATGCCATTCTTGTAGGTATGTATGCCTTTAAGGAATATGTATAGATTATGATTTTAAGTATTTGGCTTGGTGGTGGTGGTGTTCAGGTAAAGATGAGAATATCCGGGAGAGTTGGAAGAAGTGCATGAAGGCAGCTAAATCAGTATCTCCTTTCCCCTTACCGGGCAAACTCGCTTCAACAATAACGCCTTTCCAGCCCTCACAACCCAGCCAGGTTCCATACATCCCGCAGTTACGATTTCCCCTCCGCCCCATTCCCCGCCTGCCCCTCACATTCAGAAGAAACTGGCAGCCCCGACTTTGTCAGCCTCACCGCCCCCGCGCCCCGCGCCCCGCGCCCCCGCCCAGATCAGCAGAGTCCAACAACGCAGCCACGCAGCCACCCACTCCCCCCACCGTAGCCCAGCTCCCCACCCCCCCACTCCAGTCCTGTCACCTGCTTGGGTGGTGTCCGTCAGGTCATAGCCACAGCTCGGGAACTCTCGGAGTTTCCTGCCGCTGAGGCTAAGGATGCCCGAGTTGGCCGCCTCCTCCAGGGCCCGGTCCAGGCTCCGCACGGTATGTTGAGGCTGCAGGCTCCCCGGGTTCCACTGCGGCCCGTTGGGGAACGGCTGACCATAATGAGTCGGTACCGGGATGGGCACCGCCAGGGTCCCGGCGCCGCCGCCACCGCCCCCTCCGGCCGCGCCGCCGCCTCCTCCGGCCGCGCCACAGCCGCTGCTACTTCCACCTCCCCCACAACCGCCGCCCCCACTGTTACCACCACCTCCCTGACTCGCCGCCATGTTCCTAGGAGAGAGAATAGCCCCCGACAATACTCGCAGCCTGAGCCGCGAGTGTAGGGGGTGCTTAGGACGCATGCGCAGGCTGGGAGGGGGCGAGGTAAAGGGCTGGAAGGAACGAGGGGGCGGGCAGGGAGGAGGTGTAGGATGGAGAGGAGATGCTGTTCAAAAGTGCAGAACGCCGGCTTTAGAAAATGTATGATCAGAGAAGGATGCTAAACGCCAGAGTCTGCTGCTTTGGGTACCAAAGTCTTGGTACCCACAGCCTAACTGTGGGTCAGTTGGCAATATGTCCCAAAATCTTTAACTTGCTTCGCCTTTTCGGTCCTGTAAAATAAATACAAATATATTAGGTAGGGATTACAGAGATTCATTTCAGAGACTATAGAAACAGCATTGAAATGGACTCTCAAGCTTTATTGCAAATAAAAGCCTCAGGAATGATTTACCAGTGTTAACACGATAATCAACGTTAAAGTCATTTGGGAAACAAAAATGATGCAGTATTAAGTTTTAGGAATATAGGAATTTTGCCATGGTTTAGAATCCCCAAACAGGAGACTTTTAGAATGTTTTCCAAAGGCATCTCTCATTCCAGTGTGTATGGGTCTCAGCCAAACTTCTGCCTTCCAAACTTGGAAGAGTTCTCTGAGTTCTGGTCTATCATCCTTTGAAGTTGTGCCAAGATCACCAAAATACATCCTTCTTTTTCTCATCATTTCAGTATAGGCCGATGGAAAATGCTTTGATGATTAGACAACCGTAAGGTTTATTTTTGAAACGCAGTTTTGGATTTGGGGTAGAATACAGAAAATTTAACACTGGGGATATGAAGCTAATCAGTCCTGGCTTTTAGGAGTTTATACTTAGAAGCTGAAGACATTTTCAATACAGAGGACACAGAGAAGAAAGCTCAAACTTCTTTATTAAGTGTCTGAGGTCTCTAAAATCTGACCACAACTTACCTAGTCAGGTTTGTCACTCAACCATTAAAATCACGAAAATCTGGTGGCAAAGTGATGAGTGCTGTATCTGCTAACCAAAAAGGTTGTCGGTTCAAATCCACCAGGTGCTCCTTGGAAATTCTTTGTATCTGTGTATAACTGTGTATTATAGTTCTATGTCTTATAGACTCATTGGCAGCGGGGTTTTGTCTTTTTTAAAAAATCATGATCACCTCTCTATTCCCTATCCTCTTCACCCCTACTGAGAGTTATGAATTTTTTTCACTAATATTTCTCACTAATAGTCATTAATACTATTGAAGAAACACATCAGAAAGTTTTGGCATATGCTGTTATTGATTTAAATATCCTGTGCATCTCTTTTACATCTATTTCAGTTTCAGCCATGTATCAATGGTCTCCTTTTCTTAGAGAAATCACCACTTGACTAAAGTCTAAATGGCATAGACTGTACTTCGAAAAAACTACAGGAAGAATGTCCACTTAATTACTTTCGGGCCATAGAGATTAATTTATTGTTTTATTTTTGTCGAAAAAAATGTTTGACACAATATTACCAATTCAACATTTTTCAAGGGCACAATTTAGTGATATCATGTTGTGCAATCACCATCCATACTCATTGCCAAATTTCCCATCACCATAAATGGAAATTCACTGCTTCCTAAACAACGACTATCCCTTTCTCCCTCCCACCCACCCCTGGTAATTACTAATAAACTTTGGTCTCTATACAAATGCCTGTTCTTGTTATTGTATATAAATGAGACCCTACAATATTTGTCCTTTTGCGATTGACTTGTTTCACTCAGCAAAATGTTTTCCAGATTCATCCATGCTATAGCCTGTATCAGGACTTCATTTCTCTGTATGGCAGTGATACTTCATTGTATCTTTGTATTACATTTTGTTTCTCCATTCATTTACTAATGGACATTTCAGTCATTTATAGACTTTCTAACTACCGTGAGTAGTGCTGCAATAAATACTGGTATATACGTGTCTCACAGAGGTTAATTTAAATGATCATGTTGTGAAAAATTTTATTGATCTACATGACTAACAGAGGGAAGAGCACCAAGTAACCAAAAAATTTTAATTAATTAAATTCACCAGTGCCAGAAACGAATATTGTACTTTATACATCGCCAAGCCAAGTGCCGTCGAGTCGGATCCCACTGATCCTTCTTAAAACTCAAACCATATCAAGTATTAGGTAAGAGTTTTCTAAATCAAAAAGGACAAGAAGGGAAGCTACACTCACTAGGAAAAAGACCAGGAAAGGACATATCTTAATCATTAACAATGACAATTTTTTCAACCATAAAAAAAAAATGTATTGCTTGGACTCCAGGAAAAATAAGTGCTGGCCCACAGTAGAAGGGAGATGAAAACTGCTGAACTATACCAAGAGCTAAGAGGTTTCCTATATACAACCTAACACTTTGAAGGTCAGTGTAGCAGGGGCAGGGGTCTGAGGACCAAGCTTTTGGGGGACATGAAGGTCAATTAGCATGACTAAGTTTCTTTTAGATACTGTTCTGCATCCCACCTTGGTTTGCAGTGTCTGGGGTCTTAAAAGCTAGCAAACTGCCATCTAAGGAGCATCAGCTTGTCCCAATGCACATGGAGCAAAGAGCAGTGAAGGACATCAAAGACCGGAAGAAAATATGAGCCCAGGAGACAGAGGGTGCCACATGACTCAGACACTAAATCAACATAAGACCAGAAGAACTAGACAGTGCCCAGCCACCACCAAGGCCTGCCTTGACAGGAAACACAATGAAGATTTCCTGTCATAATGGGAAAAAATGGGGGTACAGATCTAGAATTCTATTAAAAGACCAGACCTGATGGTCTGACATCTTGAAAGGTCGCCAAGAACATGGTCCCTAGACTCGCTGCTATCCCAGAGCTGAAACCAGTATAGGAGTAACTCTTGAGACAAAAATTGGACTGGACTGTAAGATATGAAGCTGTCAGAGCAACTCCCCTATAGATGGGAGGGTGGAGAGGAAGGGACAGGAGTTGGTTGAATGAATATGGAAAGTACACAGTGGAAAGGAGGACTGTGCTGTCGCAAGGTTGGGAAAGCAGCTAGAGTTGCATAGAGGTGTGTGTATGGGATTTTGTATGGCTAATTGACTTGGGTTGCAAACTTTCATTTAATCACAATAAAATGTTTTAAAAAGTGCTGGCCATGTACAACCAAATGTAAGAGGAGAAAAAAAATTTTCAAAGAGTTGAAAGATAATCTAAATAAGAAAAATGAGAAGCCCACTAAGTAGTCTAGGTATACATGAAAATTAGCAAAATCACACTTTGTAGCGTTCCTTGACAGAGACACCAAAGCCAAAGAGAACAACAGTTTTAAAACAAAGATCATGAAGTTTCAAAATTTGTTTCAATCCCTTAACTGTCAGTGTAACACTTGAAAAAGTGAATTAACTGCTTTATTTTCCTCATTGATAACACTGTAAAATAAAAAAATTAAATTTAAAAAAAAAAAAACATTGCCATCCAGTGGATTCTGACTTACAGAGACCTGGTAGATTGAAACTGCCGAACCGTAGTTCTTAACCACTACACCAGATTTCCCAATAATCCTTAGTGGTTACTACTTGCCAGGTAATATTTGAGTTGGTTTACATATGTTAAGTCATTCAATCCTCATTAACAATCCTTTAAAACAGGTAAAGTTCAGAAAAAAAATCTAATAGAATCTAGACTTTATGGAGTCATTGAAGCTGGGTAAACTTCTAAAGCTATTGCCCTGAGATTATCTTTAAACCTTAACCCTTAACCAAAAATATCCCCGGCAGTCTTCTTTAAAACCAAACAACAGAATGTTTGCCTTGAACACTGAACTTTTTAAAGAACCATCTATACAGGATGAAATTCATGACACCAACTAGAAAGGTCAGACAGTAATCTAAGGGGAGCAGTTAGTTTGTGTTAATAAACCACCAGCTGCCGTCGACGCATGGTAATACCATATGACAGAGGAGGACTGCCCCATAGAGTTTCCAAGGATCACCTGGTGGATTCACACCGCTCATGTTTTGGTTAACAGTTGTAGCATTTAACTACTACAACACGAAGGTTTCCATATGTTGACAGAGGAGGGAGCAGTAGAGAAAAAGAGTGAGAATGGTTGGAGAATATAATCAAAGTTACTGAATTGTACTCATAGAAATTGTTGAATTGGTGTATGTTTAGCTGTATTTTCAACAACAAACAAAATCGATACTATTTTTCCATTTTATAGATGAGGAAAAAATGTGCACAGTTCACATAGGATTGTTTAAGAATAAAGAAGATCACATACGTAAAATGTCTAGAAAAATCCCTGGTGTACATTCATTCATTAAAGGAACTTTTATTGAGCATTTATTCTGTTCCAGATATGACAGCATTCAGTATTCGACAAACATTTATCTCTTTGCTACACCCCATCCTCAAAAAGAAAAGCATAATTTTTAAAAAACATAAAGTGAAAGATGCCAGGACAAAGTTCCATAAATGTATTGGTAATTATGGTCAAAGAGATCTCTGATTTATTCAATGAATATTTTGCTTCAGTTTATACTGCAAGATATTTTATGGTGATTACCACTTTGAAGTTACACCTGGAATGATCATGTTGGTAATTGGTTAAATCATGATCAATATCTAGAATTACCTGAGCCAACTTGACAAAATGAATGTTAGCAAATCACTGGGACTAAATGGTCCGTATCAAAGACTGGAGAAGAACAAAGGGAAGGTTAAGGAAATTTTGAATAACTCACGTAGCCTATGTTAAAACAGAAGCAGGCTGCAAATGTAATTTCTGTTCAAAAGATCCCCCAGAGGGGACTCCTAAAACTCCGGAACAATTTATAGTGACCACTATTCCAAACAAACTGGTAGCTATACAACATTTATAAATAGTACACAAGAGGAAAAGCACGGGGAAATGTCCAGAGCTTCAAATTCTTCTGTAAAAGACCAAGGTCAATGTGCCAGACAACATGACTTTCTTACAAACCTGTAAATAACCAAAAATAAGATATCTTTTACCCCAGGATCCAGTACAAGGCATGACATTTGGTGACTAAGCAGCTGAAACTATTATATGAAATTTTAAAAACCTCAGGATCAAAGAAAGGACCATGAAGATAAGATCTCTTTAGCTTATTCCCCCTAAAACCTCAGCTCAATTAATTGCTAAATTCAAGTGGAAAAAAAGCAGAAAATGTTAAGTGTTATCAAGAAACATCAGAAACTCTAAAGAGCTACATTTTGCTAGTTTAGCTTGGCCAAGACGATATAAGTAAAACATCAAAACTAATTTAGATAAGTCATAATGTCCAATTAGAAAACACAAGGTTGAGGAAGATGTTCAGTCTTTTTTAGAGTTCTATTGGAAAGTTTCCTCTTTATATACACAAATGGAAATGCAGCGTATACCCTTTTGGACAAGCTTGTTTTACTTAACTATTCTCCACTTGTAGCGGTATATAAAAAAGGAAGATGAAGTGGGTCTTTTCAAGCAAAATCCAACTTCCTAACAGAAAATGAGAGAAGTTAATGACATTTTAGGAAACCCTGGTGGCATAGTGGGTTAAGTGCTACATCTGCTAACCAAAAGGTCATCAGTTCAAATCCTCCAAGCACTCTTTGGAAACTCTATGGAGCAGTTCTAGTCTGCCCTGTAGGGTCACCATGAGTCAGAACTGACTCTATGGCACTGGTTTTAATGACATTTTAGTAAAGCATATTAAAGGAATTATGATAGCAAGCTAAGTTAAAACTCCAGGAGAAAATATAGGTCCCAGATGGACTTGGATTCTACACCGACTTAAGCAGAATGTATTATAAATTTTTTAACCAAAATCTGTGTATAAAATGAAGTTGAAAATAAAATGATGCTAAATTAATTTGAACATCTACCAAAGTCTAATTATATTTGTTTACTTTAAAAATTGTTCCCAATCTTCATCATTTTGTAAGTAGGATTTAGTTCATGTAAATGGAAACCCTGGTGGCATAACTGGTTTATAGGTTTAAGTTTTTCAGATTCTCTCTCTTAACCATTGGGTTTCGTTAAACCTAAGATATAAATCTCTGTGGGACTATAACTGAGGGTTCACCTGATGGCCAAAACAAAACAAAAAGAAAACCAAACCTACTGTCGTCGAGTCTGTTCCAACTCATAGTGACCCAAAGGGTCAGAGTAGAACTGCCCCAGAGAATTTCCAAGGAGCGCCTGGTGGATTTGAACTGCCAGCCTTTTGATTAGCAGCTGTAGCACTTAGCCACTATGACCCCAGGATTTCTGTCTGATGGCGGTGTACCTAAATTGCAAGGAGTTTTTAAGAATAATGGTTTTTTTTTGTTTGTTTCAATGACTGAATCCACAAACCTAAAGCTCTAGAGTGGTAAAAGGGTCATATATGAACTTCTTGGCCATGGCCAAGAACCTGTGTCTGTACTGTATCAGAAGGAAAGTTAAAGTTCTGTGCCTTAATGATGACAATATGTGATCAAATAATGCAGGATATTTTAAGTGTATTTGTTTTGGTGAGGTAGTTGGAAATTTCGACTTTCACTTACATTATAGGCTTAAGTAAGGAATGATATCCCTCAAGAGGATATTTATTTCTGCTTAAATACTTTGTCTATAATTATGGTATGATCCCAGAAAGTAGGAGAACATATATTGGTGTGGTGACCTCGTGTTCCACACTGCGAGGCCTTAACAGGTGTATCTAAATAGGTGACAAAAATATTTTCCCACTGTCTTGTGCTTTTAAAAGACTCCTTTAAAACACTTAATCATAGTCATTAAGTAAGGTGTAGATAATTCTAAGGTGCTAATTAGAAAGCAAGGTTCTCCTTAATTACCTCTTCCACCTTCTCCCATTTTATGTATCTTAATGAAAACAAACAAAGCAACCTGTTGCCATTTGAGTCAATTCAGACTCTTGGGGATCCTACAGGACAAAGTAGAACTACTCCATGGGGTTTCCAAGAATGGCTGGTGGATATGAATTGCCAACTTCTGGTTTGCAGTCAAGCTCTTGACCACTGTGCCACCAGGGCTCCATGATATGTTTTACACCTTAGTAAAAAGTTTCAGATTAAACATCTTTGCTTAGATTAATGCCCCCAACCCCAAACACATACAAAAGATTCCTAAAGAACTTAAAATCAAATATGCCTATAGTTGGCTTTTCTTGTTTGTTCCTTTGAAATCTACAGAGTAGTTCTGTAGGGTTGCATTGAGTTGGAATAGACTTTTTGGTTGTTTTAAAATCTTTTGCACATTTTTGAATGAGTTGTTTATTTTCTTATAATCACTGTTTATCATTATTAATACCTTGGAGAATTCTTTACGAGTCTAGATACAAGTCTTTTATCAGACATAAAATTTGCAAGCATTTTCTCAAATTCTATGGTTTCTCTTCTTATTCTCTTAACAATGTGTTTCATAAGCAGTAGTCTTTTCTTTCCGCAGGTTGGCAAAACTAAAGACACGAAAGCACCAGATTGCTGGATTGCTAATATCTTCATTGCTATGATCTTAAGTCACTGTATCCTCTGGACTACTACAAAAGCATCTGTGAAAAAATCTACAGCTAGCAATATACTTAATAGTAAAAGATCAACTTCCTTCTAGGATCTGAAAGAAGACAAGAATATCCACTCTCAGAAATTATTTAGCATTTTATCAGAGGTTCCAGACAGTGTAAGAGGCAAAGGAGATGAGAGAGAGAGGTGGAGGAGGAGAAGGAAGGGAGGGAGGGAGGCAAGGGGAGAGAAAATGAAAGAGTATACAAATTGGAAAGAAGAGGCAAAACTGTTATTATTCACTGATATGTTCATCTATGCAGAAAATCAATGGAATGGACAAAAAAAAAAAGCCACAACAAATAAGTGACTGTAGCAAAGTTGCAGGATACCAAATCAATAGACAAAAATCAGTTATATATTATATACCGGTAACATAGAATTAGAAACTGAAACAAAAATAGCTGTTTTACCATAGCATGAAAAAATATTAAATAAACTAAACCCACTGCCGTCAAGTCGATTTCAACTCATAGCAACCCTATAGGACAGAGGAGAACTGCTCCATAGAGTTGCCAAGGAGCACCTGGTTGATTCAAACTGCAGAACTTTTAGTTGGCAGACATAGCACTTAACCACTCCACCACCAGAGTTTCCAAAATATTAAATACTTCAGGGTAAATCTTACCAAGATGTGGAAGACTTATCCGTACACTGAAAACTGCAAATCATTACTGAGAGAAATTAAATAAAGAGAGAGACACATTAACTTCAGGGTTTGGAAGATTTAATATTGTTGTGACGTCAGTTCTCTATTAATTCAATGCAACTCCAGTCAAAACTTTAGCAGGTATCTTCATAGAAATCAACTAAATAATTTTCAAATTCACAAGGAAATGCAAAGGATCAAGTCTACATAAAACAACTATGAAAAGCAAGAACAAAGTTGTAAGATTAACACTACCTGAAATCAATTAATTACGAAACTACTTAGTTTAATCTTTCTAGTCTTAGCCATTCTTGTAGATGTGTGGTGGTGTCTCATTTAGTTTTATTTTTAATAACGAATAATTTTGCCTGTCTTTCTTTGGAAACTCTGGTTGCATAGTGGTTAAGTGCTGCTGGTGCTGCTAACCAAAAGTGTGAAATCACCAAAGTCTCCTTGAAAAATCTACAGGGCAGTTCTACTCTGTCTTACACAGTTGTGGTGAGTTGGAGTCAATTTGTTGATGAAGATTTAAAAATTTTTGCTCACTTTTTAATGAGCTGTTTATTTTCTTGTTATTATTGTTCATGACTGTTATTATCTTGGAGAATTCTTTAAAAGTCTAGACACAAGTAAGTCCTTTATCAGACATATGATCTGCAAATATTTTCTCAAATTTTATGCTTTGTCTTCTTACTCTCTTAACAATGTCTTTCAAAGGGCAGAGGTTTATAGTTTTGATGAAGCCTGATTTATCTATTTTTTTTCTTTGAAGTGTCATACTCTCAGTGGCATGTTTAAGAAATTTTTCTCTAAATCAAGGCAACATTGATTTTTTTAATTTAGGTTTCAGATTCACCATTTAAGTTTAGGATGCATTGTGAGTTAATTTTTGCATATGTTGTGATAGATTGAAGTTTATCTTCTAATGCCAATGGATAGCTAATTGTTCTAGCACCATTTGTTTAAACTACTATGTTTTCTCCACTGACTTGTCTTTGCACCTTTGTCCCAGATCAGTTACTTATATCTGTATGGGTCTATTTCTGGACTCTATTCTGCTCCACTGATCTATTTATCTACCAAGGGTTGATGAAGACATGGAGAAGTTGGAACTTTTATCCAACTGCTAATGGAAATGTAAAATGGTAAAATCACTTTGGGAAACAGTACGGCAGTCTTAAATTGTTAAATATATGTGCATTGTGTGATTCATTCATTCTACTTCTAGAAAACTGAGAATGTAAGTATATACAAAGACTTATACATGAATGTTCATAGCAGCTTTATTTGGAATAGCCAAAACTGAAAACAACCTAAATACTCATCAACAAATAAATGAATAAATAAATTGTGGTATATCCATATACACACAATTGAAATCCTTTCAGAAATGAGAGGAACGAACTATTGATATGTACAACAATGTGGATAAATCTCAAAATAATGATGATGAGTGAAAAGAATGCATACTCTGTGATTCTTTTTAAATAAAACTCTATTAAATGCAAACTAATACACGCTGACTGCAAGTAGATCAGTGGTTCCCTGGGGAACAAGTGTTGATGGGAGGGCAGGGAGAGGGATTACAAAGAGACATGAGGAAACTTTGAGGGTGATGCTTATATTCAATACCTTAATAACTGTGATGGTTTCATGGATGTGCACATATGCCAAAATTTATCCAGCTGTAAACTTGCAATATATGCAGTCTATTGTATATCAATAGTATGTCTTTAAGAAACGTTCAACTTGATAAGTACGCATTTACGGTGAAATTAACTTGAAAGAGATTGGTTAAGATTAAAAATTTAATAAAATGAATATTAACATCACAGAGTCCCTGAGGCATCACAAGAAAAAGAGGTGTGCAGCTCAAGAGCTCTAATAAAAGACCAGAATTGATGGTCTGACAGCCTGGAACTTCACCTGGGAACATGGCTCCTAGACCTACTGCTGGCCCTGACGGGAAATAAATACTGAGGTCAACTCTTCAGACAACAACAGATTGGACTCAGGGGCACAGTGTAACCATATGGTGTGTGTGCATACATTTATGGGAGGCTGTCCATCTGGTTTCTTTCTAGATGGGAGAGAAGAGGGTGGAGAGGAGGGGACAGGTGGGCGTTAAAAGGATGCTAGAAACATGTAGTGAGAAGGAGGATTATGCTGTCACTGGGTGAGGAGAGCAGATGGAACTGCAGATAGGCAGGCATGAAAAATTGATATGGATTGTATACTTTCACTTAACCACAATTAAAAAAAATGAAAATGAACATGGATAATGTTTAATATCACTTAATAGAAAATTAACCAAAGAATTGCATTGAGTGAACTGAGTTCATTCTTGATATACCTTTTCAACAAAAATAGACAGTGATATGCCATTCTCAATCAAATGTTTGTACTTATAAGCAAGAGGCTGAGGCATCCTTTGGGCTCAAACACCATGGTTCAAATATCCATCAGATCAAAATGAGTCAGAAAGTTAGACTTACAATTGTCAAAAACCAGTTGGGATGACTGAAGTAACATTAAATTCTATCACCTCATTGGGTATGCAATGTAGCTGGAGAGGCAAGACTTGCATGTATTAAGTAATTAAATAATCATTAAACAATAAGAGTTAAATGCTCATTAAGTGATAAATGACTCAGTTTGTAAGTACATTAGCAAATAAGAAGAGAAGGAAAGTTAAGAAGTCTCTATTGAGATGCTGCGACTTGGTCTGGGCCTTGATGGATGATGGAGCAGACAGAGCAGAAAGGACAAGACACCTTAGGAAGCAACAAAGACAGAAATGAGCATCTAATGTCTTAGGGACAGTGTACAACATAGCTTGACAAGAGCAAGAAGGATAGTTGAGGAGGACAGAAAAGCAGCATGGATAGGTAGGGTGGAAATGAATTATTTGAAGTCCGGAAGTCAGAAAGAGATTACATAGGGTTCATTAGGCAAGTTTTTCAAAACTGAGGTGGCCTCAGTATCTTCAGTGTGTGAAACAGAGATAAACTGGAGTGGGAGAGATTAAAATTAACTATGAGGTAGACTAAGGTACTTGTTTAGGAAATGTTTAGGACAAAAATTTAACAGATATTTTGTATAAGGAGTCAACAGGACTTGAAACACATTGGACACTTCCTTTACATCACTAATTCTGGTTCTTGTTTCCTTGATACTCGATTGATATCTAAAGCTGATTGAACATTTAACTCTCCTTTTATATCTACATTTAAGAATAATCAATTAGCAACATTTACGTAATGTAAGCCTGGGATGATTCTGTTTGCACTCAAGCATTGTAAATCGTCTAATTCTTCCTGATTCAGTTACTCAGTATTAATAATTCTGTGTTCGGTTTCCTTAATGTGCATGCTCTCATTGTATTTTGTTATAATGTCATTTCATGATCTGATACCCTGCTCAAGTTTTCTTTTTACCCAAGACTAATTTTTAAATAAATATATCAATCAGTAATTTTTTAACTTTTCCATTAGCGCCATGAATCGGATCCGACTCGACGGCACTTGGCTGGCTTGGCTTAGTGTCTTAATCTTAATTCTGTTATTCTGTATCACACTCTAACTTTAACACATTTATTCTAGTTATTTGTTCTTACCAATGCTAGATTGACTTAACCGACTGTCATCACCAATTCCATATGGTCTTCTGGACTCCTGCTTTTCAGTCTTCTTCTTCTTTTTTTTGTAATTGCTTACAGGGTACTATGCTTTTGGAGAGAGGAAAAAGAGGCAGCTGGCAGAGCTGTTTTCCCTCTGATCCTAACTTGCTTTATGCCGTTTGCATTATTTCCCACAGCAGGCTTGCTGACACGAGCTAAGTAACCAGTGTTCAGCAAATGGCTGCTCTTACATGTTGAGTGAAAAGATAATTTTCAGACTTAAGTTGTACAACTATCTCTTCTGAAAGAAACTTTTGTCATGCTGCCTCACCCGAGCCCACTACTCTCTTTCTGCAGTTGCCACCACCACCACAGTGACCACTTTGACCAAAGTTTACAAATAAAACAAAGTAAGGATAGTAACAAAATTCTTCCTCAGTGGTCTCAAACCAGTCTCCTTCCAGCCACTCCCAATGCTACTACCTCTGTTCAGATCTGGTCATCTCTCTCCTTAGGTATTACAGCAGCCTCCTAACTATTCTCTCTTTTTCCTGTCTTACCTCTCTGGTCTTCTTTATTCTCCACATTGCTGCCAGAGTGACTTATCAAAAATGGCTAATTATCATTTTCCCTACTGTTTACGGAACAAAGTCCAGCTGTCTCAGCTTATCACACTGGTCCTTTTGTGATGTGGCCTCAGACTACTTCTCCAGTCACATCTCTCACCACTCTTCTGTGCTCTACACTTTAGTCTAAAAATGAATAATAATAATATTTTCAAAAACAACCTTACTGCCATCGAGTTGATTCCTATTCATAGCGACCCGTCAGGACAGAATAGAAGAGCTGTTCCATGGGGTTTCAAAACCATAAATCTTTTGGGGCAAATCTTTTGCCTGCGGGGCAGCTGATGGGTTCCAACCATCATGCATTTGGTCAGGGCTTGCAGGGATCCACACTTAATTATTTACATTTCCTCTGCCTCCTGCCACCTCTCCCTACACACACATATCATGCTATTTCCTTTGCCTGAAATGACTTCGAACTCTTAATATCTATGGTATTCTCAGGATTCAGTTCAAGTATCACTTCTTCAAAAAGGCTTTCTTCAAATTCTTTCCAGTATTTCCCTCCAGATCAGGAGTAATGCTCTTTCATTATGCTCTCAAAGCACCATACTTATCTCTATTATTGTAGTTATTACAGTTATTTTTACAATTATCCTTTTATTTGTCTCATTTACTCACTTGGATGTGAGCTTCTTAAAGTCAGTGAGTACATCATATTCATAGCTGCGTTCTGAAACACAGTACACACTCAAAAATATTTGTTCCTCAGACAGAGGACTGGAAATGTGGCTTTCATGTCAACCGCAGAATCACCACCTTTATATTTGGGTACAGAGTACCACTTAAGAGAGTCTGGCCCCAACCTATTCCAAGCATGAGAATTGAAATAATTTAATCATAACACTTGCAATTGTCTAGTGTTATAGATTGAATGGTGTCCCATAGATCGAATTGTGAACCCCACAAAATGTATATCAACTTGGCTAGGACAACCCAGTGTTGAGTGGTTGTCTATCATTTTGTGATCTGATGTGATTATCCCATGTGTTGTAAATCCTAACTTGTATTATGTTAATGAGGCAGGACTCAATCTATAGGATTAGACTGTATTTTGAGTCAATCTCGTCTGAGGTATTAAAGAGAAATGAGCAGAAAAGACAGGGACATCCTATAAACAAGAAAGCAGAGTCAACAGGAGAGTGCCATCCTTTGGACCAGGGGCCTCTGTGCCTAGAAAGGCCTAGACTAAGGGAAGATGGATGACAAGGGCCTGTCCCCAGAGCCAAAAGAGAGAGAAAGGCTTCACCACCGAAGCTAGCACCCTGAATTTGGATTTCTAGCTACCTGAACTGTAAGAGAATAAATTTCTCTCAGTTAATTTTTGTTACAGTAGCATTAGATAACTAAGACATCTAGTAATTCTTTTTTCTCAGGATCGTATTCTAAATTCACCTCTCTCCAAATTATAGTCAGGATTCTCGGTCTATCCTTGTATTCTAGATAAAGGCGGTGTGTTTCAAGTATTTGGTATTTGCAACCTTATGAGACTTCAAATCCCATCTGAAGGCACTAATGACTAATTTCCATCCCAGTGACTGCCCTCCTGATCCCTGGGAACCTCAGACTCCACCCTTGTGAGCAACTCATTTCCAGTGCTTACTGCCCTAAGGCCAATCCAAGAAAGATTTTCTGGCTCATAAATTTTCCCCACTGTTTGGAGTAGAGAACTCAGAGCCTGGGTGTCATAACAGAAAGGACTAATCTGTACACCGGGTGTACTGAGGCATGTAGAGTCAATTCATAACACTCCATGACACCTTTGTGAGCTTAAAAGCACCTTACCAAACCTATTCAAATTGCATGCATGTGGGAGAATTGTGCTCATAGCTATTTTTAGAGTTTTAGATCATCTTGCAACAAAACATGCCAAGGTATCTTCAGTAGTCTGTTAGAGAACAAAAATGTTTTCTAAGTAATGTATCAAAATTCCAGTTCCTTCTGATGTGGCAGGGGTTAGAGTGGGGAGGACTAGTCACCGAATGCTGAGTTGCGTTTTGGACTAGGAGAATGCATAGCAGGTCTCCCAGCTTTCTAAGGCTAAAGCATCTTATTTTGCTGACTTTAGAGATGACCCATAGATGACGGCAAGTAGCACCTCTTGCAAATGACTTGCAGTGAAAATCTCATGAGTTACAAGAAAGGAGCACTCAAGTTATTGAGAACTCTGTGTGTCACCTTCTCTGGGAATACTATGTATAAGTTATCCTTTTCCAAGATAGTCTTTCATCTACAGTCAACTCATACCATTCTCTCTTGCTTGCTTCAGTGTAAGCTCTGGGTAACTCATTCCCTGTGATTTATTCTGACCCTAACAAGTTTGGGGAGCACATAGGATCACTATGAGTTAGAATCGACTTGACAGTACCTAACAACAATAGCCTGGCTGAACACCACCAGCCTTGGCTTTTCTATTTCTTTGTGTAATGAGATTACCATTTACTTCTGTGCTTGACAGTGGTTTCAACATTTTGTGTGTTTCTGCAACTATGAATCAAATTTCATCCAAACCAAGATTAATAAAAATGTTGTCTTAAAAGTTCTAAAATTAACACAGTGTGAGCATGTGGTATATGTACTTTAGTTTTGAGCATTTATGGGAAGCTGTCCTACTGGTTTCTTTCTAGATGAGAGGGGAGAGGGTGGTGAGAAGGGGGCAGGTATTCATTAAGAGGATACTAGAAGTAAGGAGTGAAAAGGAGAAGCGTGCATGCTGTTACAGGGTCAGGAGAGCACATGGAGTTGCAGGGAGGCGGGCATGCAAAATTGATTTGGATTGTATACTTTCACTTAATCATAACAATTTTTTTAATTCTAAAATTATATTGAGATTAAATGCTTAAAATGTATAATTCAGAACATTAGAAAATATGTAACTCACAACTGGAATGATAACAGTCTTTGAAACTGGAGCTGTAAGATATAATTAAAAACAAAAGGAAGATCTACTTCAGTCCCTGCTTTCAATTATTTCGGGTATATACCTAGAAGAACTGAAAACAGAGATTTATAGATACTTGCACACCAGTGTTCACTGCAGTACTGTTCACAATAGCCCAAAGGTGGAAACAACCCAAGTGTCCATCAATTGATGAATAGGTAAACAAATGTAGCAGATATACCTTTAATGGGATATTATTCAGCCATAAAGAGAAATGAAGTTCTGATACATGATGTATCATGGATGAACCTGGAAAACATTATACTGAGTGAAATAAGTCAGAGACAAAAGACAAATACTGCTTGATCCCAGTTATATTAAATCTCTAGAGCAGGCAAATGAATACAGACATAAGTAGCTTAGTGGTTACCAGGGGAAGGGAGAGTAGGGAGTTACTGTTTAATGGATACTGAATTTCTGTTTGGCATAATGACAGTATTCTGGAAACAGACCGTAGTCATGATTGCGTAATATCATGAATGGAACAAAGTCACTGACTTAAACACTTAAAGCAGCTAACATGGCAAAATGTGTGTTATATATGTTTTACCACAATAAAAAAATATCATCTAGCACGTAAAATAATCAAATCTACTGCCATCAAGTCAATTCCAACTCATAGTTGCCCTACAGGGCAGAGTAGAACCGCCCTATAGAGTTCCCGGGGAGCGACTGGTGGATTCAAACTTTTGGTTAGCAGCTGTATCACTTCACCACTACACCACGAGGGTTTCCACATCTAGCACCAAGCTGTGTCAAAATAAATAAGTAAAATGAAGGAAGATGCACCAATCAGAAACAACTCATACTACAGAAATTAGTAAAATAAAATCCTGTTCTTTAGTGTCTAAACTGATGATGAGTCCTTCACATAATGTGCAAGTTTAGTGTCAGCTTCTTTTTCATACCAGATATGTGCAAATCCTTAGAAGCCAAATGCAGAAAATTTGGAAGTCATGATGATATGAAATTAAATAGGAAAAGTCAGGTTTGGTGAGTGCTCTGTGAAGCCCTAAGGCAGACAATGAGTCTGTTTACCAGCTGTCTGCCTGTTTTCCTAATGTAGCTGTTGGGCATTTGCTGTAGAGATGAAAACAAATAGTCCTGCCAATTACAGGTAAAATTCTGAACAAGTGGCCTAATTAAAGGTAATTGATGTCATAAGAGAAAGGATGTTATATAACATTTTGCTAAATTATATATATTTAATGGATTGATCCCTAAAAAGATACAGAACAATTCATAAAAGGGGAGTTTTAATTTGTGTAGGCTCAATGTGCAAAATAATTTTTAAATTGTTTTTTAAGAAAAAAGCCAGCATAGGAAAAGATGCAAGTTTTTGTCACTACCTTTGTTAGTTCAAGGTCTTGATGGGCTATGGACTGCCATTATCCACCCTGTTATTGAGTTGGAAACCCTGGTGATGTAGTGGTTAAGTACTATGGCTAATAACCAAGAGGTCACCAGTTCAAATCCACTAGGGGTCCTTGGAAATTCTGTGCGGTAGTTTTATTCTGTCATATAGGGCCACTTTGAGTCAGAATCGACTGGACACCAACGGGTTTTGTTTGGATTTTGCCGCTGAGTTGATTCCAACTGATGGCAACCCTATACAGGTGCAAAATTATGATACATGAATATAAGTTTATTTAAATATTTGAGAATATATTTGCCAATACACGAAAATGTCTATTTATTGTTAAATAAGTATAGGGGAAATCCTGTTTTCCCTTTTAGTTAGCACTGAGTTTATTCCATAATCTGTAATTAGAGATTTTGGAAGGCAAAAGACATGTTATGGTCAAAAAAAACAAAACAAAACAAAACAGCATATTTATATCCCCTTAAAATATCAAACCTCTTCATCAAGGAAGAATAACATTCCTAAGTCTATCAACTAGATTATGTAACAAGTCGCTAAAAAAGAAGATCCTCCCAAAAATAGAAACAGGTTTTCGAGTATGAACAGCAAAAACCACAATATTCAAAAACTAGAATGCACACAGAATTACACTTACCAAATAAAAGGTTGTAGGCAGAAATTAGTCTTTCTCCCCGCGATTTAATAGGTCTCTCTGTGGAGGAGTCATGCTGAGCAAATCTGTTCTTTACTTATCACCCAGTTCAGTCCTGAATTACAGGCCTTATTGTCAGCACTAACTAACATTTAGGAAATTATCATATGTCTGCACAAAGATGAAACACGGACTGAGGCAGAGTGCAGAAAAGAATGAAACAAAACTATGTAGCTGAAAAGCTGACAGATAATCTTTCATAAATTAAGGGTAAGTCCCATTTATTTGTGACAGAACCAGTTCTGGAAATCTACAGATACCTGAAGTATATGAAAAGAACCATATTTTTCAGCCATCTGATTTGGCACTGGAGTGCCTATTTGTGTCCATGGTAACTCCCATGAAGTGGGCTGGAAATTCATCTTTAAAAGGTTGTGCATCGAATATAATGGCAGGTAACAAACTATGGTGGGTCAGCTACAGTACTTCAGTGTCTGAACTTCAAAACAAGTTCAAACCATTCTACCCATTTAAGAACACGCATCAGAGGACTCCATATAAAAACTAACCGTATATATTTTTTTAATCTACAGCACTGCAAATTGCCAAGGAATTACCAAGTATAGCTAGTGATTAAGGTATAAAAAAGGTAAAAATATGAAAACATTTGGACACCTAAGCTAATCTCACAAAATGTACATAGTATATACAGTATGGCAACCACAGAAACAGAAATAAAAGAAATTGGGAAAGAATTTCTATCGGTGTCTTAAAATGGCCATATTTTTTTACTCTTAATGGCAAAACTCTGGTGGTGCTGTGGTTAAGCACTACAGCCGCTAACTAACAGGTTGGCGGTTCAAATTGGCCAGATACTCCTTGGAAACTCTATGGGGCAATTCTAAAGTTTAGTGAAATATAATTATGTTTGTAGTTTTAACTTCACAACTTCTTTTTCTGGTTATCTTCTCAGTAATGAGAAGCTAACTAAATTGAGGCAAGACAAGATTTACTACAGTGGGTTAAAACAAAGGAAATCTCTCTTGGCCCTTATAATCCTCCCTTGGCAGGATTCACATTATAGTTTGAGAAATTAGTTAAATGCACGGAAATACCTCATTGGTCTGCTTGAAAGCAACTGACCTTTCCTTACACAGTTAATCAGTGAGTGAAGTCAGTGAGATGTGACTAAACCCAGAGGAACAGCTTTCGGATATACCTTAGTGCAGGTGAGACCTGGCAGAAACTGGGAATGCATTCTGAGCTGAAATTCAGAATATGAAAGTCTTAATCCTTTAGTGGTTTGAAAAGTGTTACCTAGATGTTAAAAGAATAGATGTTTCCATGTGAATTGTATTCAGTCAACGTAATTATAGGCCTCAAATATAATACACCCCAGAGTTTTTAGACAAGGTCAGGAAATGCTACTATCTGAACAGGAAAATTAAAATAATCAAAATCGAATGAATAAAATTAATAAAATCACACAGACAAGTAAGTATTCTTAAGGAAAAGAGCTCAGGTGTGTTGTCTGAACAGGTCAATTGGGACTTGCTGTTGTATGTCACCTAGTAGATTTCAACTCCTTGTTACTTTATGAGACAGAGTTTCCAAGGCTGTAATCTTTACAGAAGCAGACTGCCAGGGCTTTTCTTCTGTGGGGCCACTGGGTGACACTGAACCACCAACCATTTATTTAGGAGCCAAGCACTTAACCGTTGTACCACCAGGGCACCTTTCAATTAGACTTAAGGGTCCCTAAGTCAAAAGCACCTCCTTTGAAATAAAATGTCAATTTTAAACATAAAAATAAATTATTATCAAGGCCATTTAGACATATCTATCAAGAGGAATGTGAGATGAACCCAACTCAAAGACTGTGAGATTTTTTTAATCAAGATGAATAAAGAAGACAGAAGCAGAACTGACGCCTTTGAATTGTGGTGTTGGAGAAGAATATTGACTGCACCATGGACCACCAAAAGAACAAACTTGTCTGTTCTGGAAGAAGTATAACCAGAGTGCTGCTTGGAAGCAAAGATGGCAAGACTGCGTCTTAAGTATTTGGGACGTGTTGTCACGAGTTTCTTGATTGCCACGTTGCTCCCTACAATCTATTCTCAGTGCAGCAGCCAGAAGGATTCTTTTTATTTTTTTAATTGTGATTGTGTGAAAGTTTACAGTGCCATTCACATTTGCATGCCTGACTATCTGCAGCTCCCTCTGCTCTCCTTGCCTGGTGACAGCACACTTCTCCTTTCCATTCCATACATGTCATATCCTCTCAATAATCTCCTATCCCCTCCTCTCCACCCTCTCCACTCCCCTCTAGTAAGAGGCCAGTAGGACGACATCTTATACATGCACAGAACCATCAAGTGTACACTTGATGGTCACTTTGTGTCCCCAACTCCATTCCATTCCTATCCGAAGAGGTGACCTCAGTAATGATCTGTGATCAGGGGCAGGCAGCATCAGGTCTAGAGACCACGCTCCCATGAGAACTCTCAGGCCTTCGAGGATCAACTGCGGTCTTTTAGTGGAGTTCTCAGGGTGCAACCCTTTCAGAGGGATTCTTATTTAAACTCAGTCAAATCCTGTCACACTCCTCTGTTCAAAACCGCACTGTGAAAAACCTACCCTGCTCATGGATAGGAAGACTTAACATTGTGAAAATGTCTATTTTACCCAAAGCAATTTATTTATGTAATGCAATCCCAATACAAGTTTCAGCATCATTTTTTAATGAGATGGAGAAACAAATCACCAATTTTGTTTGGAAAGGGAAGAAGCCCCGGATAAGTAAGGTACTACTAAAGAAGAAGAACACACTGGGAGGCCTCTCATTACCCGATCTTAGAACATACTACACTGCCACAGTGGTCAAAACAGCCTGGTACTGGTACAAGAACAGACAGATCGATCAATGGAACAGAATTGAGACCCCAGAGATGACACCATCTGCCTATGAACAGTTGATATTCGACAAAGGCCCTAAGACATTAAACTGGGGTAAAAACAGTCTCTTCAACAAATGGTGCTGGCAAAATTGGTTATCCATCTGCAATAAACTGAATCAAGATCCATATCTTACACCTTATACAAAAACCAACTCCAACTGGATAAAAGACCTAAATATCAAACCTAAAACGATAAAGCTCATCCAAGAAAAGGTAGGAACAACAATGGAAGTTTTAATACACAATGAGGACAGACTCCAAAATCTGTCAAAGAAACCTCAATCAACAGAAGAGAAAATAGATAAATGGGAACTATTAAGAATCAAACACTTTTGCTCATCCAAAGACTTTATTAATAGAATTAAAAGAACACCCACAGAATGGGAAAAAATATTTGGCAACTCTATGTCAGACCGACGTCTGATCTCCATAATCTATAAGATACTACAAAATTTCAAGAAGAAGAAGATAAACCATCAATTAAGCAATGGGCAAAGGAGATGGACAGACACTTCACTAAAGAAGAGATCCAGGCAGCCAAAAAACACATGCGGACATGTTCACGATCTTTAGTTATTAAAGAAATTCAAATCAAGACAACAATGAGATACGGTCTCACCCCAACAAGATTGGCCATGATCCAGAAAACACAAAACAACAAATGCTGGAGAGGCTGTGGAGAAAGTGGAACCCTCCTACACTGTTGGTGGGGTTGCAAAATGGTCCAGCCTCTTTGGAAGGCAATTTGGCGCTTCCTTAAAAAAATGGATATTGATATACCATTTGACCCAGTAATTCCACTACTTGGAATATATCCTACAGATTCATGGCCTTTCACACCAACGGACACATGTACCAGAATGTTTATTGCAGCACAGTCCACGATAGCAAAACGATGGAATCAACCCAGATGCCCAACAACAGAAGAATGGATAGGTAAACTATGGTACATATACTCAATGGAGCACTATGCAATGATAAAGAATAACGATGATTCCAGGAAACATCTCCTAACCTGGTTTCAACTGGAAGACATTATGTTGAGTGAAAGTAGTCAGCGACAAAAGGACAAATACTGTATGAGACCTCTACGATAAGATCTCAAAAACAGACTTGTGTATAGAAGAAAAGACTCTTTGACAGCTTCAAGCGAGGGAAGGGAGGGAGGGGAAGGGAGGGAGGGGGAGGGGGGAGGGGGGAGGGTTTAGTTTAGATAGTTACTGGAAATCTAGTTGGGAGAAAGCGGTGACAGCACACATTAGGAACAAGAACAACATTAAGTGGACTTCAGCATAACTTGAGTACTCCTTCCGTCTTAATACTGCAAGGATAGAGTAGCTGGGGCGGGGGGCAGGGGACCATGCTCTTAGGCGAATTCCAGGCCAATTGGCACAACTAGCGTTTTGCTAAGAGAGCTCTCTGCACCCCACATTGGTGAGTGGCGTCTGGGGTCTTAAAAACTGCCAAGCTGCCATCCGAGGACACAGCAAATGGTCCCAACTCAACAGGAACGGATGGTCACCGAGGATCAAAATGACATGCGGTAAAGACAACCGAGAAGACGGAGAGACCCACAAGAGTGGGTGCCTACATTGACTTGGGACCGGAAGAACCGGATGGTGCCCGGCCACCACCAGTGATAGCCACGATGGAGCTCACAGAGAGGAGTCTCACTGGCAACACAAGAATAAAGAGGTGCATCATGAGATCTCCACTAAAAGATCTCAATTGATGGTCCAGTGGTTTTGGGGTTCCTCTGAGAGCATGGCCCCCTGCCCTGATGCTGCCCTTTCCCATAAATTATAACAAAGGTCTACTCTTTGGACAGGAATGGATTGGACTTGGTAAGGCAGAGTGACCACATATTGGAAGCACTTTATGGTTCTATACATCTATAGGATATCATCTTGCTGACCTCTGGCTGGAGGAAGGGGAGTGGACGGACAGGAGGGGAAAGGAGACTGTTGGGAGGATGAGACATGTATGGAGCAGAGAGGAATAGTGTGCTGTCACCGGACAGGGAGAGCAGTGGAAGCTGCATATAGGGGGGCATGTAAATTTATATGTGAATGTGCATTTTCACTCAGTTATGTTAAATAAAAATTAAAAAAAAAAAAAAAAAAAACAGCACCGTGGATTCCTTATCTCCTTTAGGCTTTTGCTCGAATGTTGCTTCTCATCAAAGCCTTTCCTGATTGTCCTGTTTTAACATTGTAACCCCCAGCACCTAACTCCCTATCTTCCTTCCTTGTTTTTCTTTTCACCATGGCACTTGTAACTACCTAATGCAGTATGTATTCTAGAACATCAGCTGCACAAGGGCAAGAGTTTGTGCATGTTTTATTTACTGCTGTACCCACAGAACTTCGAACAGGATCTGGCACATATTAGGCACTCTAAAAGCATCAGATGATGCCTCTGGCTGAGAGGTTTCCATTCTGCTTATCTATTGATATGGAGATAATAAGTCTAGATTCTCCTTTCAGTCTAGCACTAGACATTATTATTAAATGTATTCCTGATAATCATTCAAAATTTTCCTGTATTAGCCAACATAGTAGCTCGATTGCTTTTTTAGCATTGATCATGAGCTACAGTGTACCCAATTCATGTTTGCCTTGGCTGGCAATGCAAGGTGCAGACTAAAAGCCAAGCCAAATTCATTGTCACTGAGTCGATACCAACTCCTGTCACTGTTTTTTGGGAGGGAGAGAGGGAAATGAAAAACCAAGTGTACATACCATACTCATTGTCATCAAGTTGATCCCAACTCACAGGAACCTTATAGGACTGAGGAGAATTGTCCCACTGGGTTTCCAAGGAGCACCTGGTGGACTCGAACTAAACGAAAAACCAAACCCACTGCTGTTGAGTCGATTCTAACTCATGGTGACCCTATGGGACAGAGTAGAACTGCCTCCACAGAGTTTCCAAGGAGTCCTGTTGGATTTGAACTGCTGGCCTTTTGGTTAGCAGATGTAGCACTTAACCACTATGCCACCAGGGTTTCGGGATTTGAACTGGTGACAATTTTGGTTAGCAGCAGAGCTCTTAACCATTGTGCCACCAGGGCTCTGCTGGTACACATATCATGTAATGACTGTGTAAGTGTATACAGGATAGAGCCTTTTCATTAGAACAAAAAATGTTCAACTGAACACTTACAGTAAAACACGTATATTTAAAACCCAGCATGTGGTTCACGAAGAGGACTCAACTGATGTAGAGTTAAATATACTCCTGCTTTCCCACACACGTTCAGCTTAGGTAGTTATAAACAAACTGCCAATCTTTCAAAGAAAGGAAAACTTGTAGGAAAGTTGCAGAGGTGAGAAGAGTTAGCAACTGCTTGTTTTGTGCTAGTGACAGTATCCTTGTTTACTAGGTAGGTGGTACTATTACTAAAGTGTGCACACAGACAGCACTACACATGCTACTGCAGAATTATTTGTCACAAAAGCAAAGCAATAGGAACATCAGAAATAGCAAGCCCTGGTTCTTATCTGAACCAAATAGTAAGTCCAAGGGAGTTTGAATTCAAAAGCTAAAGGCGAAGATATCCATTTAAAAAATTTTAAAGATGTTTCAGCCCACTTAATTTTTACTTCTTTCTGTGTTCTGAAATATGAAAATCAGCAGATGCCTCATCCATTTTAAACCACCAGTTCAGTATGCAGGGCTGCAATTACGGCAAATCCTTTTTGTGTTAACAACCAGAACAAACGGTAAATGTTACTTAACAAAGCCACTTAAACCTAAATAGATTTTCAGTGGAATGTTTAAGGAAAGAAAAATTATTGTTACCTTTATTAGTTATTTTGTATGATCATAGAGAAAACACAAAATGTTCCCCTTTATTCCTTTCCAGAAAGTTCTTAAAAAGAGCTTATGTGCTACTAAGAAAATTTCTGCCTTGACTGATTATGCTTAAATGTACTGGTGAAAGTAGATAATGTATCTGAGTAACTGAATTCAGAAGAGCAACAGACTGGTTTTAGCCCAGGAAATGGAACAGGCACATTAGAAATGAAACAGGTACATTAGAAAATTAAACAGGTACGGGACATAGCTCTCTTACTGATGTATGTTTTTAATTCACAAACATATCATATTTGATGTCACAGTAAGAATATTTTTAACATTAAAAAATAGAAGTTTCTTTGAATTTTATATGAATGAAATTTTTTAAGCACTGTGTCTGTAACATGTCTTCAAGGATAAATACAAAACTATGAATCATGGATTAAAAATGCTCAGGGAGGAAAGTCTGGATCAGGTAGACGTTCTGATTAAATAAGGCTGAGCTAAATTCATTTATGTTCAAATCTTTGTTAAATAAAAGTACTATAAGAATATTGATTTTCTTTTTTGAATTAAAATAGAACATGTACATTTTTGGATCATCCTTTTGAACAGTAATAATCTCTCTTCAACAGTCTAGGTGAAAAGACTTTGCATTTATTTGTGCATGTGATTGCTTTTCAACAAATGGGAAAGAAAATGACAAGGAGTTTATTGTGATAGTTCACTTTCTCTTCCAAATGAGAGGGGACAAAACATCCTGATTACTTGTTTGGAAATTCTAGTCAAAGGACTAATGTAAATGTAAGTGTTTCTATCTACATATAAAAGAGAAATGATAGAAATGAATTAGAATATTTGATACTTAAGGATTTTTATCCTTCTTCTCATTATTCAAAAGTTCAGCATTGTGAGTCTTCTGCAACCAGCAAAGCAATCTATATGCCTTGGGCCCAGCTCTGGGTGTTGGTGCAGGTCAGGCGACATGCCAAGAGCTAAACAATCCACCTGCTGTGCATCAGAGTGTATTAGTACAGAGGGATCTGCTGCAAACTGTTTCTATTCATCGCTTGGAAAAGATGACGGACCCAAAAAAGGAAACACATTATTTTCTTTAGAAAGGGCCTCAGTTAGCAGAGAAGAAGGGTGTGCTGTCATGGAGCAGGAAGAGCAGTGGGAGCTGCATATAGGTGAGCATGCGAATTTATACGGGAAAGTACATTTTCTTTGAATCATAAAAATAAATAAATAAATAATAAAACAGAAAAGAAAGGGCCTCAATTGCATCTTTCTTCCTGAGCTGAAATAATGGAACCCATGAATCTGGTGACCCTAATTAAAAAAAGAAGAGGGCGGGGAAGTGAAGCACCATGCAAAAGGAGAAAAGAAGACAGTAGCAGTAAACAGATGAGAAGTTACTCATGGAATACCTTACCATGAGTCTGCAAAGATTTGTGAATTCATTTCATGAATGTAATTAGGAAACATATTTCTATGCCACAGAATAAGATACAATGCATAATAAAACAAGCTTAGGTGATGGTTTACCCAATTTCACCTTTTTTAATGCATTTATTTTCACCTCCCACTCAGTTGTGGGTAGGAAATTGGAAACAGTAGCAAAAACTGTTATCACAAATTGAAACATCTTAGCTAAATTATCTAAATTTCAAGATAATCTAGTGTGTTCTGACAATCAAAAAATAAAATAAAATATCTCAATCCCTACCCTACTTGCCCATAGTGACCTTGATAAGCAATGTAATGTGATTCAGTAAACATGTGCTTAGCCATTTTTATCTGTTTTGGAAAACTTTCTACTTATCCTTTACACATTTTTTAATTGGGGTTATTTGTATTTTGATTAATACACTGTTAGAGTTCTTCACATATTCTGGATACCTGACACTTAACAGATACTTGATATCCAAATATCACCTTTTGGTTAGCAGACATAACACTTAACCACTGCACCATTCACGTCTAATGTGTAGAAATACAGTGGATTTTTTTAAAATAGTGATGTATCCTGTAAAAGTACTGAACTCATTTACTTGTTTTAAGAGCTTTTAAATGGATTCCTCAGGATTTTCTGTACACAAGATCATGTCATCTGAGATTTTGATAAGAATTTCCTGAAATCTGTACACTCATTTGGGGAGTAATGTCATCTGAACAATATTAAGTTTTCCAATTCAGAAGCCTAAGATGTGTTTCCACTTATTTATATCTTACTTAATTTCTGTCAACCCTATTTTGTAGTTTTCAGGGTACAAATCTTCCACTTATTTTATTAAATTAACACTTTCTGCTTTAATTTATAATTTCAGATTGTTAACTGCCAATGTATGGAATTTCAAATTTGTTTTTGTCTTGTACGCTGTAACTTTGCTGAATTCCTAAATCTAGCAGTTTTTTTAGTGCATTCCTTAGGATATTACATAGACAAGATCATCAGATGGTTTTACTTCTTGACTTTTAATTTCAGTGACTTTTATTTCTATTTATTGTCTAATTGCCCTGGCTGGACTCATCAATAAAATATTGAATAAAAAGCTTGAGAATAGATGTCTCTGCCTAATTTTTAATTTCTTGACCTTATAGAAAAAATATTCAATTTTTCAGCATTAAATGTGATGTTAACTGAGGCTTTCCCTTAAGTGTGCTTATCAGGTTGAAGAAATTCCCTTCTATTTTTACTTCACTGAGGGTGTTGGATTTTGTCTATTGAAATGATCATGTTGTTTTTGTCCTTTAGTATACTTATCTAGTGCATTACATTATCTGACTTGAGATACGAAACCAAGTTGACATTCCTGGGATAAGTCCTACTTGGTCATGTGTATCATGCTTTTTAATATGTTGCTGGATTCTGTTTGCTAGTATTTTTGCTAAATTTTTTTTGCATCTAGAGCCATAAGATTTATAAGTCTGTAAATCTCCTGTGATGTCTTGTGTGGTTTTGGTAACAGGGAAACACTGCCCTTGTAGAACGAATTAGGAAGTGTTACTCTTATTTTCTGGAAGAGTTCGTGAGGAATTGGTAACAATTCTCTAATTATTTGATAAGATTTTACCTGTGAAGCCATCTAGGCCTGATTAGTTTTTAAAACACGAATTCAGGTTTTCGGGAGAGCCAAGATGGTAAAGTACTCAAGACACTTCCTGCAATGAATCCTAAAATAAATACCCCCCAAAACAAGTGAATAGATTATATATGACTATATAGGAGCTCTAATCATTGGCAAAGCTGAGAAGAGTTAGATCAAGCAGCAAGAAGGAGAGATGGTTCAAAAGCGGTGAAGAAATGTCAGTCCCAAGGTTGCCAGCACCCTGCTGACTGGTTTGGCCAGCACACATAGTATGAGGTAAGTGGCAGCATGTAGCACCTATCTGGCCACATCAGGGGAGTCTGGATAATGGAGAGTCTGCACAAGCCTCCAGAGCTGGGCGGAAGCAGTGCTGGACCTTCTAAAGGTATGTGGAAGTGTCTAACCTGCTGCACAAGAGCCAAATAACCCTTCCCTGGTGAAGAAGCACTTCTCCTTCCTACCCTTTACCCCATTCCACTCTGACACAAATCAGGCAGTGTTCAACAACTGCCATGTTGCTCCCTAAGCCAGTAGCACCCTAAGCCAGGAACTCAGCGTGGGCCAGGAGGCCATGCTCTTTCATCCAGCCACTGGCACAAGAGGTCCACAGACTTGCAGCACTTTTCACTCCTACCTAGACCCGTGTAGGCCAGTTCAACACCACATCCCCTCATTAGCATAAAACAGTAGGGCACACACCTGAAGCTCATTTTCAACTGCAGTAAACAAGGAAGAGCTGCAGCTTCTTGACATCTGACACAACCCTGTCCCTTAAGCAAGGACCTCATCTACCCACATCAGGGGCCTGAGGGCTAGTGGTACCCTCTATCTGGTCTCCCATAACAGAGGATAAAGAATAAGTGGTGCCTCCCAGTCCCTCCAGGCAGCATCACTGGGTGCCAAGGAAGACTGCAATACACCCCCTCACACACACAAAAGCTCTAAGACACAAGGACACGCCCCCCACCTAGGTACCTGAAGGCAGCCATCAAGCCCACTACCTTGCTCCAGACATAGCCCTCTGCTACAGCCATATGTCTGTTCCTGCTCCAAGTTAGACTATAAGTGACAGTCTGCATCACACACTCATGACCAATAAATGTATCCAAAGATACAAAGGAATTCTGATCCAAATTCCCATGGCATTATTTAATGAGATGGAGAAACAAATCATCAACTTCATATGGAAAGGCAAGAAGCATCCTATAAGTAAAGCATTACTAAAGAACAAAGTGGGAGGCCTCTCACTACCTGACTTTAGAACCTATAACACTACCACAGTAGTCAAAACAGCCTCACATTGATACAAAAACAGATTCATAGACCAATAGAACAGGTTTGAGAACTCAGAAATAAATTCATCCAACTGTGAGCAGCTGATGTTTGAAAAAGGCTCAAAGCATGTTAAATGGGGAAGACAGTCTCTTTAACAAAAGGTGCTGGCATAACCGGCTATTCATCTGCACCATACTTCACACCATACCCAAAACCAACTCAAAATGGATGAAAGCCTAAATACAAAATCTAAAATGCTACAGATGATGAAGGACAAAATATGGACAATGCTAGAAGCCCTAACACGTGGCATAAATAGTATACAAACCATAACTAACAATGCACAAACACCAGAAGAGAAGCTAGATAAATGGAAGCTCATAAAAATCAAACACGCTAATCCAAAGACTTTACTGAGAGAGCAAAAAGAGACTCTACAGACTAGGAAGAAGTTTTTGGCTACCACATACGTGACCAGGGTCTAAACTAAATTTATAGTTTAAAAATTATATTCTTAAGATCAATATTAATGGGACTTCGACACAACTTGTGTACTCGTCCTCTCTTAACCCAATATTGTAAGCACAGAGTATGTACACTGTCATTTTTTTCATTTAATAAAAACGTGTAAGTAGATCCATAAAAAAAAAAAAAAAGAAATAGAGACTTGCCCTGGATATTGCTGGGATGTATATTTAGTTACTAATTATCAGCCAAACAATAAATTGTGCTTCTTTTAAGAAAAAGACATAACCTAGCAATAGAAAACACTTCATTTCTAAAATTATCTGCTTGTAACAATGTAATAGCAGAACTCTTTCCCTTGATTTAAAACTTAAATCAAGATAATTCCTTATTGTATACTCTGGAAGGGAAACTTGTCAAAGGAAAGATAGTTTAAGTTTCATATAAATTTATGTAAAATTCTTTACTGAAATATCACGGTGCTTATCTCCAATCTGTTGTTGTTAGATCCAGATGAGTCAGTGACTCAGTTTCTACTCATAGGGACCCTCCTTGTAGGGCAGAGTAGAACTCCCCCATAGGGTTTCTAAGGCACAACTGGTGCATTCCAACTGCAGATCTTTTGGTTAGCAGCCCAGATCTTAACTACTACATCACCAGGGCTCCATGTCTCTTCTCCAACTCCTGCTGAGTCTATTCCAACTCACAGCTATCCTACAGGACAGAGTAGAACTGCTCCACAGTTTCAAAGGAGCACCTGGTGGATTCAAACTGCCAACCTTTTGGTTAGCAGATGTAGCACTTAACTACTATGGCACCAGGGTTTCCATCTCCCTTCTAGTATATGTCATCTTTTATGTTGCTATCACCACTCTAGATAGCAATGATTATCCATTTATTCCTTTATTACCATGTCTACTTACTATTTTAAAAACCTGAGAGACTGTGAATGATTTTGAGATCAGTTCATTGAAATAACCGCCCAGATCAGTCATTGTTTTTCATGCAATCTCCAATTTAGAAGGAACTGCAGAGGTCGCTGAATCTGATCCCTTGAAGATACTCATATTTCCTCCAGCAGTAGCCGCCTAGCTTCTGCTTGATTAATTACACTTTCTAATAAGCAGCATATTTCATGGTTGTATTTTCAATAGTAGAAATTTTGTCTATGGTGCTGATATCTGCCTGCCTGTAACTTGCATACACTTGGGCTAGTGCTTCCCTCTAGTGTTAGATTAAATAATTTCTAGTAAAAAAAAAAAAAAAAGCCAAACCCGCTGCCGCGGAGTTGATTTTGACTCATAGCAACCGTATAGGACAGAGAATTGTTTCCACACGGTTTCCAAGGAGCGCCTGACAGTTTCGAGTTACCGACCTTTTGGTTAGCAGCCAAATGTCTAACCACTGCGCCTCCAAAAGTGGTAGTAAGCTTCTGTTAGAGATTTATAGTCTCGGAAACCATGAGGGGTCGCTACTAGTAGGAACCAAGTTGACAGCAGTGGGTTTGGTTTTGGGATTTCATTGTTGTTACGTGCCATCCAGAAGGTTCCAACTCATTCTGACCCTATGTACAGCAGGAGGAGTCCTTGTCCAGTCCTGGCTACCTTCCCAATCCTTGCTATGCTTGAGCCCATTGTTGCAGCCATTGTCAATCCATTTCATTGAGAGTCTAGGGTCTTCCTCCTCCTTGTTGACTCTCTGCTTTGTCACTCATGATGTCCTTCCTCCTCCAGGGACTGGTCCCTCCTGATAAGATGTCCAGGCTAGGTGAGACAAAGGCGTGCCATTCTTGCTTCTGATGAACGTTTTTTTTTTTAAGACAGTTAGTTATTACGGTTCCTGAAATTCCTGTTTTCCAAGCTAAACACTTGGTACTGCTTGTACGTGATTTAAATGTCCTCTCCCACCTAGTTGCTTTTTCCCTAGCTTCAATCTGTTTTGGCAGTTAAAATACGGTGGCCAGCACTGAAATCAGTGTATCTCTCCATTATACTAGTTACTAATGCCAGTAGCAACAGGGCTCCTTGCTGACTGTTACACACCCTAATTGTTTAATCAGTGAAGAAATTTATTAAGAGTCTAGTTGGTACCTTGAGGAATACACAGGAAGCCTAGAGTAAAAAGCTCAAGAAAATGGGCAGGAACTAAGAAAGGACTGAAACTCAGAACTGAAGACAAAACCCCACCTTAAAACCAGTCTGTGAGGCCACCACTGCTAAACACTAGATAACTGTATGATTGCTGATCTTAGGAATTTGGCTGTTGAAATTGTTGCAGTTGGGATTACAATGAATCCTAGATTGGCCCTCCTCGTTTGTTTTACTTACATCGGATTCTGCATAGGGTGTGTCTAATTGGCCAAGTCTGTGCCACATTTATTTTTATTTTTCTAGAAAAATGAAAGCTAATTTTTAAACATGAACATGCACACATAATACTCTACGCACATATCACAGTTTTTTAATGTTAGTTAACAAAGACGAAACACACAACACACATCCTGACAAAAACATCAAAATGCACACTTGAAACTTTAAACAAAAATCTTAATAATTTTAGAAGAAAAGCTTGTGTCGGGTACCATCTTGTACAGCACAGTTAAACGCTTTCATTTTGGATGAACATAAAAAAAAGAGGCAGTAGAAAACAAAGTAGCTGAGGGTTTTTAAATAGCAGAACAGGCAGTTTTGCCATGCAGGAGAAGCAATATTAAATATTAGTTTTCAAAAAACTCCACACTTTAAAATATTTAGTCCAAGTCACAAAGTTTTTCTCAACAGAGACTCCAATGAAGTGCATAGTTAGCTGCCTTAGACAGCCTGTTTAAAAGGCCACTAGCCCTGCAGAGTATAACTTGACTGATTTGGGCACAGAAAAGAAGACTTAACAACAATGAAATATAAAAAGAGGGAAGAGGATCAGAAGAAATAAATAAAAGGCAAGAAAAAATGAGATAGTAATTATAATCACTAAAAAACAGTGCATTCTCAGCCATCACGGAATCTTGTCTGCTGTCTACAGACCAAAATAACAATAATAATAAACCCACAACCATCCAGTTGATTCCAACTCATAGTGACCCTAGAGGTCAGAGTAGAACTGCCCTCATAGGGTTTCCAAGGAACACCTGGTGGGTCTAAAATGCTGACCTTTCAGTTAGCAGTCACAGCTTTCAACCACTACGCCACGGGGATTGCCCTTCTTTCTACATAAGGTGCTTATTCCAGAACTGTTATTGTAGTATGGGTGTAATTTGCTTGAAGATAGTTTCATCATTCATGTTTTGTTGTGTACCTGAGAGCAATTAGAAGACCTACACTATTTGGAGGTAGGTCCTTAAGAAGTTTGATACAACATTTCATATCATTTTTTGCAGTTTTGGCAAATACTCCCACTAGATGTACATGGTCGTAAGAGTATCAGGATGCCCTCTGTAACGCCCCAAGCAGAATGACACTGTCTCTTCATTTGTAAATCTGCTTCTGTGTACCTGTTTTTCAAGTGTGACTCTGTACATGGTTGAATGGAGCTTAAAGACTCTGGTATTCTCTGGGAGTAGATTTTTATTCTCTGATACAAATTTTGTTGTGACATCACTTAAGGCTGTCAGCATTGGGGTTGCTTCTGCATGAAACAGAGACATTTGATTTGCCAATTCATTATTTACTTCATTTTCTCTTTTTTCTGAAACATTGTAAATCCTCATATAACACAATATTCTTTGATGATAGCTGAAAATATTTGGTATGGTAGAGTTCGTCACCTTGAGTTCATCAGATGGGAGTGGAAAATGAAGACTTTCCGCAACCTGTTAGCGACAGCCTGCTCTCTCTCTAGGTGCTGGGTGGGAGATTATGGGGTGCCTGTCAAAGGCTCCCTGAAGACCCAGTAATGCAGCTTCGAACCACTGAGAAATTTCAGAAAGCTTCTTTAATTTGCCTACTAGTGGAAGGACTGTATCCCTGCCTTGCAACTTCTCATCTGCAGGATGCCGGATTGCCCCTAGTGTTTCATGACCAGCGCCTCTGTAGGACTGCAAGTCTTCCAAGGTGCCCCCTATATCTTTTAATACTGCAGTCACCTGATTATAAATTTCATTCTCAGATTCTGTAAGCTGGGATGTACAACCTCTGCTCATAATTCTATCCTTGTTCCTCGTATCCCGTGCTCCAGCCTCTAGGCTCTCTCAGTCCCTCTTCCACTCTACCCTAGCTGCCATGGAGGCTCCTCTGCCACACCCTAAGGGGAACCTCAGGCCCAGAGCTGGAAGAAAGGAAGGAGTCCCCTCCCCTACCACAAAATACACACACACACACACACACACACACACACGGACATAAAGAGAGTTAGGCAGCAGTAGGGACTCGAGGTCACAGTAATTTTGCTCTAGTTTCTCAGTACTGTTGTAGGGTTGTAACAGAAGACAAACAGGAGCTCTGGTGACACAGAGTACCCTGGTCTTGGCTGCTCACGGAAAGGTTGCAGGCTTGAACCCACGTGCTGTGCAGCAGAAGAAAGATGTGGCAGTCTGCATCCCTAAAAGTTTACAGACTTGGCAAGATGAGAAGACAGAAGGGGACAAGGTCTGGCTGGATGGACATTGGAAATTTGGGGTGAAGGGGATGAGTGTGCTGTCACAGTGTGGGAAAAGCAGTCGGCATATCAAAGCATGTGTAAGTTTTTGTATGAGAAATGACTCCAAATGTAAACTTGCACTTAAAACCTAATGGCGGGGGGAGATTTACAACCTTGGAAACCCAGCGGGGCAGTTCTACTGTGTCTTATAGGGCCACTATAAGTTGGAATCTTCTTGAAGGCAATGGATTGGTTGGGAATATGAGGCAGGCTCTGTCTCTTAGTAAAACTCTACACAAATAGGAAGGGGCTTTATCTGCTGAGCAGCCAAAGACAAATGTCCACTCCAGAAAGTAAACTGTCATTTGTTTCTGACAGCTATATGCTACTGTTGACTCCTATGATTTACCAGCCATCAAAATCACCTATTATTTTTCGCATACATCACTCTTAAGACAGGCTGTTCGTGAAGTTGTTCCTCTTACCACTGTGGAACCCAGACCCTCGTCTTCCTGGAACTTCACCCGTACACTAGCACGCCCACAAAAAAGGGGGGGTCCCTAAAACAATTTAATCTGTATGATGCTGCCCACGTTTGATTGGCCAAAAAGTAGATGGCACCATCTCAGTTGGGACGATCAGATTCTAGACCACTCAGTTGTCAGTGTTTGAGAACAAAGATTACATAAGTTTGGGGAACAATGGCCGTCTTAAGGCTCTGTACCCAAATAGACAAAGAGAGCTACTTTTTAAAATAAAGAGAAAGCATGCTAACAGTTACCCTCAATTCCAACTCGTACCAACCCTAAACAACAGAGTACAACTGCCCTGTATGGTTTGAAGGTTGTATACCTTTATGAAAGCAGATTGCCCCATCTGTCTGCCTCGGAGTGGCTGGTAGGTTACACATCCTGACCATTCAATTAACAGGGAGTGTCCTTAATGATTGCAACACCAGGGATCCTAGAAGAAACATAAAGTGCTAAGGGTTTAGACCTTATGGCTTTCCATGCATTCCTTCACTGAGTCATTAAAAAATATGTATCAAACACCCATTACGTGCTGGGGCCCTGGAGATACAGTAGTTAAGTGTTGAGGAGGTACAAGAAATAAAATTACATTTTTTTGAGAAACGTTACGGGCATTGAGAGGTCATCACAAAGCAAGTGGCAGGATAAGATTCCTGAATTTATGGTAGCTGTTCCAATGTTAAAGAGAGAAGCAATCCATCAAGGCAAGAACATAGGTTCATGCAGTCCAAGTGGCAAAAGCAAAGAGAAAAAAGCAATCCTCCTATGAGTTATAAAAGTCGAAGGTCAGCAAATACATAGACATTTTCAGTAATGGCACAAAAGCAATGGTGTGTAAAACTGTAGAGCCCTGGAACAAGTCAAGGCACTGTCACCTAATTGTAGCAGCACTGATTGTATTCATCTTTTTTTACGTTTGTTGTTGTCGTAGAGAATATATACAATAAAATAATACACCCATTCAACAGCTTCTACATGTATGATTCAGTGACACTGCTTACCCTCTTTGAGTTGTGCAAACCTTCTCACCTGCCGTTTATGAACTGTTCCTCACCTATTCACCTAAACTCGTGACCCCCAAAGTTTTCTATCTTTCCAGTTTCTGTTGTCAATTTGATCCCATAGAGACAGACAGATCCTGACAGAGCACAAAGCTCAAGACAGACATTGTTTAAATAGTTAAGCTAAATTATTCTTTGGTTTTAAGAAAATTTCAGGAATGTTTTTGGTATGACTTGTATTTTTTGCTACCATGCACTTGCAGCTAAAAAAGAAAGGCAGTTTTTCTTAATAATATCCTCAATAAACAGATGAAAATATTTAAGCCTTCATGCTAGAAACCCCCAAACCCACTGCCATCAAGTCACTTCTGACTCAGTGACCATGTAGGATAAAGTAGAACTCCCCACAGAGTTGCCAAGGAACACCTGGTAGATTCAAACTGCCCATCTTTTGATTAACAGCTGTAACTCGAAACCACCACAAGAACAGTTTCCTCAACCTTAGAGTACATGTCTAATATCATGTGTGATGAAATAAGAGAATTCCTGGTAACACAGTGGTTAAGCACTTAACTGCTAACCAAAATCTTGGGAGTCTGAACTCACCACCCACTCTGTGGGAGAAAGATGTGGCAGTCAGCACCAGTAAGGATTACAGCTTTGGAAATGATCAAGGGGTTGCTATGAGTTTGAATCAATTTGATGGCAATGGGTTTGGTTTTTTCATGACGAAATGAGAAGCATTTAAAAAGCTCACTGCATATTGAATGAATTATAAGGGTTTTCTTGAGGAAAAGTACTTTTGTGACTGACTTGTACTTTCCTCACAGAATACCATTTTTTACTTGAAAGGCTGACAAACTACGATTATTCAGACTTGGTTATTGGATGTATATGCAGGAAAAACACTGATTTTATTCCATAAAACGTACAGCCTCTATTTTGGAAAAGGAAAGAAAATGGCAACAAATAGTCTAAAAGGACTAAATCACACCTATATACATCTGACTCAATGGCACTAGGTTTTTGTTTGTTTGTTTATATATATAAACCCAAACCCATTGCTGTCGAGTTGATTCCCATGTATAGTAACCCTATAGGTGGGCATTTGTATTTTTAAAAAAATAAATGAAGTAAGCCTATCACTTCAAACAAAACTTCTAACACTGTTTATTGCCAATGATGAAAACTGAGCTTTCAAGTAAAACTCAGAATTTTTGAAAACTTACATCCACCACTGTAAGACTAACAGCTTCTGAAAACTTAAACGAGTTTTCTGATGAGATTGTTGGTGATGTTAACAAATCTTATTTTTTTGTACTGTCTAATACTATTATTTTCCAGATGATCAATGAGTGATGTGCCATTAGAGAGTACAAGTTCACTGATAGGGTTTTACATTACATGTGGTAACCAAAATTTAAGAAACTTTCATTTCCACTTCTGAGTTTTCATGTAGTAATAAAGAATAGCCACAATTACCTGAAAAGGCTATTAAAATTCTCCATTTTCCAATTATGTATGCATGAGGATGGATTTTCTTCACATATTTCAACCTAAACATACCATAACCAGCTGAAGGCAGAAGCCAATACGAGAATCCAGCCATCTTCTATTCTCAGAATTTAAAGAGAATTGCAAAATGTCAAACAATGACAGTCTTCTCTACAATTTTTCTTTGTTTTGGAAAATATAATTATTTTTATAAAACATTTATATTAACATGTAACAGCCTTATTGTTATTTTAGATCAATTTTTTTTGGTAAAAACAAGGAAGTCAAAGGCCGAAACGTATTTGTGGATGACTGAGGTGATGGGTACACAGAAGAGTAGTTTTAAAAAGAAGTTCAGAGACAGGCATGTTTTTCGCTTTATTTTTTTTCTTTCTGGTGAGGCCATTTTCTGAGAGATTACCAAACCAAAAATCAAACCCACTGCCGTTGAATAGATTTGCACTCATACTGACACTATAGGACAGAGTAGAACTTTCCCAGAGAGTTTTCAAGGAGTGCCTGGTAGATTGAAACTGGCAACCTTTGGGTTAGCAATCCTGGCTCTTAATCAGTATGTCAGCAGGGGCTTGGCTAGGCAAATTTGCCAAGCTCCACCCCTCAGAACCTTAGTCAGCAGGTGATTGGCCAATAAAATTGCTCAGAACCGCGCGAAGAGTGAAGAGGGCGCCACACTCACTCAGTCTCTGAGTGAGGCGCAGTAGCGGTGAAAAGGGATGGCGGCACTCTCAACGCTAAAACTTTCTAGGAAGGTGCTGACAGATGACCAGACTGGGGGAAAGATGTCTTTTCTGGATATGTCTCTAGGTAAGACTACCCCGAATCCCAAATTCCTTGGCCTTAAGAGGCCAACTACCGCCCACAGGAGGGGCGGGCTGGAAGTGCCACAGTAAGCGACACACCACCCACACACCACAGGGTGGAGAGGCCTCGAGCTCTGGGAGCTCCGGGGGCTCCACCGTGCAATTCCCAGCCACCCTGCCGCCCCTTTCTGCTCCCGTTTCTCCTCTCCTCCAGTTGCCTTCCTGTATGTAAGAAACTCTGACAGAAATCTGACAGAGACAGTGCGGGCGGTAATGATTTCGGGGAGAGGCCGGGCATGGGTAATAAATGGAAGATAATTTTAATGTATTTTACTCTCCCATGAATTAAGAGGAATCTACCCGCCCCCTCAGTAAACCAGAGACACACGCTCTGCGCTAATCTGTCACAGGAACTTTAGGCAATCCCTTTTGTATGCTGGGAAACCCTGGTGGTGACGCGGTTAAGTGCTATGGCTGCTAACGCATTTGTCCGTAGTTCCAATCCACCAGGCACTCTTTGGAAACGCTAGGGGGCAGTTACGAGTCAGAATTGACTTGACGGCAGTGTTTTTTTTGTTGTTTTCTTTTCTTTTAATGCACATCGTTATGAATTACTAGAGTGGGAATTGGAGGAGCAAGCCTGAGGCTGTTTTTTGACACTTCAGGGGTGCTGAGAGTGGTAACCTACGAAAGGACCACTGGGAAAAGCGATGGGTGATGGGTTGGATGGGTAGATAGACGGTTGGATGGGTACTTAGTTGTTACTTGCTTGGGGCCACTTTTTGCCTCAGCTAGAACCCTCTAATCTTTTACACTTGATTTCTGCGTGGGAAGTGGAGCTTTAGGGAGAAAAGCCCATAACCCCCACCACTGGCAGGCACCACACACAGAAAAGCTGATTTTGTGCTAATTTCTTTGCTCCTTCACGCTGCCTTAGAAATAGGATGGGAGAGGTGAAAAAGAAACCTTGTAAGTTAGGAGTGAGGGAGCAAAGCAGAAAGGGAGAAAATTAGAAATGACAGAGCAGGAAAGCCTACTTTAAAGTGAGGGGACAGCTAAGCAAAGACGGCAAATACTAGAATTCGGGAGAGAAGATCTGGGACAGCAGACCTTAGAAATGGAAGCGAAGAGGAGCAAGGGGACAGAGGGAGGAAGGACGTCAGAAATGAGGGGAGAGGGCAAAGCAGGAAGTCCTTGGAAATGGAAGAGCAAGGAGGGTTGAATTTATTCATAGTAGGGACAGGGCGGGGACTTCAGAAATGAGGGGCAGTCCCTGTGAAACATCAGTCTACCTTTTGCCACTGTAAATGTGCCTGCTCTGGACCTTTCCTGTGAATGACATCATACAGCACCTGTCCTTTTGTGTCTGGCATTATTCATTCGAGGTTCACCCAGATTGTAGCATGTCACTACTTCATTACATTTTATGACTGAAAATTTCACACAACGTTTTGCTGATTTTATTTTTTTGTTATTGATTTGTGACTTAGGAGACCTCATGTGTTACAGAGTAGAAGCACACCATAAGGTTTTCTTGGTTGTAAACTGTATGGTGGTGCTGTTGAGAGAGTTCGAACTGCCAAACTGTTGGTTTCCAGCCTACCATGAAGTGTTTGTGTGCCTTCTAGGGATCTTGGAATACACTCCATCTTGTTTATACATTTGGCAGTTGATGGACGTTAGGGTTGTGCCCACTTTTTGACAATTAGGAATAATGCTGCTATGAACATTCACTTACATGTTTTCATGAGAACACATGTTTTCGTTTGTTACCTAAGAGCAGGGCTGCTGGGTCATACAGTAACTCTGTGTTTATCTTTTGGAAGAGCTGCCAGATTCTTTTCCAAAGTGGTAGAAGCTGTTTATATTTCCCCCGGAAATGTATGAGGGTCCCAAGTTCTCCACAACCTTATGAACATTTGTTGTATTTTTCTTATTAATATTACTATTATCCCAATGTACATGAACTTGTATACCTTCCTGGTTTTGATTTGCATTTGAAACTATGGTGGTATAGTAATTAAGTGCTATGGCTGCTAACCAAAAGGTCAGCAGTTTGAATACACCAGGCACTTCTTGGAAACTCTATGGGGCAGTTCTACTCTGTCCTATAGGGTCAACTATGAGTCAGAATCAACTCAACAGCAGCAGGGTTTAATGATAAATGTTGCAGCCCTAGTCACCCAGTGATTAAATGCTATGGTTGCTAACCAAAATGTCTGCAGTTTGAATCCAACAGCTGTTCCTTGGAAACCCTATGGGACAGTTCTACTCTGTCCTAAGGGATGTTTTGGATTTCTTTCTTTTTTTTTAAATTTTTTAGTGATGGTGGAAAAATGGTTAAAAGCTACAGCTGCAAACTAAAAAGTCTGCAGTTCAAATCCACCAGACACTCCCTGGAAACCCTATGGAAATCCAATGAGCTCACTCTCAGTTGGACTCAACAAGAGTTCTTGTTTTAGTTTTAAACACATGATGTGCTTGTTAGCTAGTTGTATATCTTACTTGGAAGAATGTCTATTCAAGTTCATTGCCTGTTTTTTAATAGGATTATTTGTCTTTTTATTGTTCTATTATAAGTGCTCTTTATGTATTTTAGATACCAGACCCTTATCAGCTTTCTGATTTTCAAATCTGTCTCTCCTATCTTTGGGTTGTCTTTTCTTTTTTTCTTGATAGTGTCCTTTGACATAGAAAAGTTTTAATTTTTTTTCTTTGCTTGTACTTTTGTTATCATATCTAAGAAGCTGTTGTTGCCTAGTCCAAGATTATGAAGAGTTGTACCTTTGTTTACTTCTGTTTCCTAGTTGAAGCTCTTTCATTTAGATCTCTGATTAATTCTGACTTAATTTTTGTATATGATATGTATTTATTCTTTTGTGTGTGGACATATCCACTTGCTGAGCACCATTTGTTGAAAACAAAATTGTTTTCTCATAGAGTGTCCTTGATGGAATTGCTTTCTTAGTTTTGTTTTTAGATTGTTCATTCCTGATGTATAGAAATAGAATTGATTTTTGTATGTTGAGCTCGTACCCTGCCACCTTATTGAACTTTTTTATTGCCTGTAATTTTCTTTGCGTGGATCCTTGCTGTTGTTAGGTGACTTCGAGTCAATTCTGACTCCTAATGACCCTGTAGGACAGAGCAGAACTCCCGCATAGGGTTTCCAAGGAGTGGCTGATCAATTTGAACTGCCAACCTTTTGGTGAGCAGCCAAAGCACTTACCTTACCCTGCTTCAAACATTTGTTGTCTCCGGAAAGATTGATCAGCAACTGGATTTCTTATGTAAATCACAGTTGACAAGGTCTATGTTTTCTAATACTGTATGTATCGTAGCTATATTCCATTACATATTATATGTGTATCCATCATAACACAACAAATTGAATGGTGTTTCTGAAATTATAAAGACCATAAGTTAAAATTATGTATTATTCACTTAAAAAAAATAAACTTGCAACATATTTCAAGAGGGTAGGTAATTAGGAAACTTTTTAAAAGATAAAAGTTTGTTTTCTGTTTTGTTTATTTTTATTTAGGCAATCTTCTTTTAAAAACACTTTTTTGTGAAAATACACACAGCAGAACATACACCCATTCAACAGTTTCTACATGTACAGCTCATTGACATTGGTTACACTCTTCACATTGTATAACCAGTCTCACTATCTCTACCTATATTATTATACCACCATTGACTTAGACTTACCATCCCTCAAACTTCTCACTGGAAACTCTAGTGGTGTGGTGGGTACGTGCTATGGCTGTTAACCAAAATATGAGCAGTTCAGATCTACCAGGTGCTCCTTGTAAACTCTGTGGGGCAGTGCTACTCTGTCCTATAGGGTCACTACTGTGAGTCAGAATCAGCTCAGCGGCAGTGGGTTCGGTATATTGTGGTTAAACTTCTCATCAGAACCCTAGTGGTGAAGTGATTAAAGAGCTAGACTGCAGGGAAACCCTGGTTGCATAATGGTTAGATCCTACAGCTGCTAACAAAAAGAGCTCAACTGCTAGCCAAAAAGGTCAGCAGTTCGAATACACTAGCCACTCCTTGCAAACCCTGTGAAGCTATTATACTCTGTCCTGTAGGGTGGCTATGTATTGGAATTAACTTGACAGCCATGGGTTTGTTTTTTTAAACTTCTCATCATCTATGTTTTTGGGTTACAGTTGTCAAATTGGTCTCATACAGAAAGTTTTTAAATCACATTATAAATAAATCAGTGGAACAGAATAGAGTATCCATAAATAACCTATAGCTGTTGAGTAGATTTTGACTCATAGCAAACCTATGGGACAGAGTGAAACTGTTTAATAGGGTTCACGAGGCTGTAAATCTTTCTGGAAGCTGAATGGTGAGTTTGAACAGCTGACCATTTTGTTAGCAGCTGAGCACTTTAGCTACTGCATCACCAGAATGCCTGAGTCCATAATTAAAAAAAAAAAAAACCTGCTGCCATCAAATCAATTCTGACTCATAGCTATCCTACAGGGCAGAGTAGAGCTGCCTTCAGGGTTTCCAAAGAGCAGCTAGTGGATTCAAACTGCCGACCTTTTCGGTTAGTAACCGAGCTCTTTACAGCTGTGCCACCAGGGCTCTGAGTCTGTAAATAAACCCATTGCAGTCAAGAGGATTCCCAACTATAGCGACCCTGTAGGACAGAATAGAACTGCCCCATAGGGTTTCCAAGGAGCAGCTGGTGGATTGGAACTGTAGAACTTTTGGTCAGCAGCCATAGCTCTTTAACCACTACACCACTAAGGCTCCAAGTCCATAAACAAACTCACACAAATATTGTGAGCCCATAAATAGAAAAAGAATTTAATGTGGCATCAATTCTGACTCATAGTGACGTTATAGGACAAAGTAGCACTGCCACATAGTTTCCAAGGGGCACCTGATGGATTTGAACTGCCAACCTTTTGCTTAGCAACTGTAGCACTTAATTGCTAGCCACCAAGGTTTCCAGTCTGTAAATAGACTCACACAAATATAGTCAACTGATCTTTGAAAGAAGAGCCAAAATAACTCAGCAGAGAAAACACAGCCTTTCCAGAAATAGTGCTGAAACAACTAGACATCCATATGCAAAAATAAATCATGGCACAAAGCTTACATCTTTTACCAAAAAAATTACTCAAAATACTTAAATGTCAAATGCAAAACTATACAACTTCTAGAAAATAGTATAAGCAAAAAATCTAGGCAATCTTGAGTTTGATGATGATTTTTCAGATACAACACCATCCACAATCCATAAGAAAAAAAATCAGTGACTTGGTCTTCATTAAAACTAACCACTTTTGCTCTGCAAAAAACACTGGTAAGAGAAAAGTCACAGACTGGGAGACAAAGATTTGCAAAACACTTATCTGATAAAAGGCTTATACCACAGAGATAAAAAGAACTCTTTAAAACTCCACAATAACAGAAAACTCGCTTATAAAAAGGGCAAAAGATCAGAACAGAATCTCATTGAAAAAGATACACAAATGACAAATAAACATACGAAAAAGTGTTCATTATGATATGCCATTGCTCTTGTTTTAGTTAACTGTCATCTAATCAGCTCCAATTCATAACAGTGAAAGGTTGCCCTATCCTGCGCCAACTTCACAATCACTGACACTTTTGTGTCCATTGCTTTAGCAGTCGAGTGGTGTCCTCCAGCCTAGAGGGCTCGTCTCCCAGTATCGGGCAGTATTCTGTTACAATCTACAAGATTTTAATTAGCTATTTTTTTCAGTAGATCTCCAAGCCTTACAGCTTAGTCTATCTTAGTCTGGAAACTCCTCCGAAACTTGTTCACTCTGCTAATATTTAAAATAGCAGTGGCACGGTTTCCAGCATCATGTCAACACACAAGACCCCACAGGATGTCAAATTGACAGATGAGTGGTGGCATATGTCACTAAGGAGTTCCAGATCAAAACAACAATGAGATAATGCAAATCACATCATTCACGTTTTCTTTGATTATCTTCATTTTGTGATCTAGGCCCCTTTGCAGTCTTTGCTAAAACCAGTTTTCTTTAAAATATAGGCTTAGTTTTAAAAGTCAGATGATGATGATAAAATACACGTTGTTGGAGAACAGAAAGGATGGTGATTTCCTTTCAAAGAAATGTGTAGTGATAACCCAAGTTACCTCTGTTATTTTAAAGCATTGATCGATATTCTGGTTCCACGTGACACCTGTTGTATTGTTGAGCACATGAAAGGCTCTCAGTCAATACCTCTTATTCGGTAGAGTGGCACAGCTCTGTGCCAGAGATTGTGTGGGAATCTCCCGCCACTTCTTGCCATAACCCTCATGCCTCAGTTCCTACCTCTTTCTGTGTACTGAGGCACTAACACTGGAGAATTTCATCATCTGTCTGACTATTTCCCCCTTAACTTTCCAGCACTATTCTTCCATTCTGGACCATACCGATCTTTTCCCAGAACATGTGGTTCTTGCTGGGTGCTACCAAATAGGTTCCCACTCAAGGCAACCCCATGTATAACAGACCAAAAACACTGCCTGGTCCTGCCCTGTCCTCAAAACCTTTGCTACATTTGAGCGCATCGTTGCAGCCACTGTGTCAGTTTGTCTTGTTGACGGTGTTCCTCTTTTGCAGGGAACCTCTACCAAGCATAATATCCTTCTCCAGGGACTGGTCTCTCCTGAGAACATTCCAAACTACGGAAGAAAAAGTCTTGCCATCCTCTATTCGAAGAAGCATTCTAACTGTGCTTCTTTCCAAGAGAAATTTGTTTATTCTTCTGTGAAATTTGGAACCTGCATAAGGCAGAAACCTATCAGAGAAGGAAAACTCAAATATTTTCCACTACTAGAGAAGGATAGAAAAGTGATAAGACTGTACACTGCCCGTGGTAGAAAACCTTCAAGACCTGGAAAAACAAGGCAGTCCACTTGAGTTCTGGCTCTCACAGATTTCACTGTATATTCGATATTCTTCACTAAAACCATAATTCAGATCTGTCAGTTCTTCAGTCTTCTGTTTTCACTGTCCAGCTTTTGCATGCATTTAAGGTAACTGATAGTACTGAACACACTATATTAATTCCCGCCTCAAAAACTTCTCATGTTATTTCTTCTTCCTGGAGTCCCCAGATCTTTTCCCTCATTCAAATCTTACCCACCTCTCCCAAAAGACTTTTGCAGCTGTTCTGGTGCACAGTCTCTTTCTTTGCAGTCCCAAAGCACTTATTATCTATGTCATTCAGTTGATACTTACATCCAGGCAATTCCCTGCTGGCAAATGTTTTGTGCGTGAAAACCTCATTTGTATGCCAACTGTTGGAAATGCATAAAGAATTTTTCCTCATAGGAGTAATACTAAAAAGTATAAGTAGGTTTCCAGGGCAATGCACAAAAACCTATTTGATGCACATATAGCAAATAATCAGGATGTATTCATAATTACTGGTGATTGGAATGCAAAAGTCGGAAACAAAGAAGGAGGATCTGTATTTGGAAAATACAGCCTTGGTGATAGAAATGATGCCTGAGATCATATGATAGAACTTTTCAAGAACAACAACTTATTCATTGCAAATACCTTTTTTCACCAACATAAACAGTGACTGTACACATGGACCTCACCAGATGGAATACACCAGAATTAGACTGATTACAACCGTGGAAAGAGATGATAGGAAAGCTCAACGTGATCAGTCAGAACAAGACCAGGTGTTGATGGCAGCACAGACCATCAGCTGCTCATGTGCAGATTCAAACTGAAACTGCAGAAAATTAGAACAAGTCCATAAGAGCCAAAGTACGAACTTGGGTATGTCCCACCTGAGTTTAGAGATCATCTCAAGAAGAGATTTGATGTGTTGAACACTAATGACCAAAGACCAGATGAATTGTGGAATGACATCAGAGACATCACACATGAAGAAAGTATGAGTTCATTAAAAAGACAGGGAGAAAGAAAAGACCAAATTAATTTTCAGAAGATACCCTGAAACACGCTCTTGAACGCCGAGTAGCTAAAACAAAAGAAATGATGACGTAAAAGAACTGAATAGAATATTTCAAAGGGCGGTTCAAGAAGACAAAGTAAATTATTATAATGATGTGTGCAAAAAGCTGGAGATAGAAAATCAAGAGGGAAGAACACACTGCATTTCTCAAGCTGAAAGAACTAAAGAAAAAAATTCAACCCTGGAGTTGCAATAGGGAAGGATTCTTCAGGGAAAATATTAAACAACTTGGGGAGCATCAAAAGAAGATGGAAGGAATATACAGTCATTATACCAGAAAAAACTTGTCAACGTTCAACCATTTGAAGAGGGGGTAATGATCAGGCACTAACGGTACTGAAGAAAGAAGTTGAAGCTTCATTGAAGACACTGGGGAAAAACAAGGCTCCAGGAATTGGTGGAGTGTCAACTGAGGTGGTTCAATGAATGGATATAGTGCTGGAAGTGCTCGCTTACCTATGCCAAGAAATTTGGAAGACAGTTTTCTGGCCAACCCACTGGAGGAGATCCATATTTATGCCTACTCCCAAGAAGGCTGATCCAACCAAATGTCAACAAGGAACTGCCAGAAATTCAAGCTGAATTCAGAAGAGGACGTGGAACCAGGGATATCACTGCTGATGTAAGATGGATCTTGGCTGAAAGCAGAGAATAATACCAGCAAGATGCTTACCTGTGTTTCATTGACTATGCAAAGGCATTCAACTCTGTGGATCATAACAAATTATGGAGAACATTACAGAGAATGGGAATTCCAGAACACTTAATTATGCTCTTCAGGAATCTGTACATGGATTAAGAGGCAGTCATCCAAACAGAACAAGGGAACATTGCATGGTTTAAAGTGAGGAAAGGTGTGCATCAGGCTTGTGTCCTTTCACCATAACTTTTCAATCTGAATGCCAAGAAAATAATCTGAGAAGCTGGAGTATATGAAAAAGAATGAAGTGTCAGGATTAGAGGAAGACTCATACCAACCTGTGTTATGCAGATGACACAGCCTTGCTTGCTGAAAGGAAGAGGGTTTGAAACTCTTTCGATGAAGACCAAAGATCACAGCCTTCAGTATGGGTTGCACCTCAACATTAGGAAAACAAACATCCTCACAGCTGCTTGGGTAAGCAGCGTCATGGTAAATGGAGAAAGGATTGAGGTTATCAAGAATTTTTCACTTGGTTCCACAATCAAGGCCTAAGGAAGCAGCAGTCAAGAAATGAAAAAGATGCATTGTTTTGGGAAAATTTGCTGCAAAAGACATCTTTAAAGTGTTGAAAAGTAAAGATACCACCTTGAAAACGAAGGTGCGCCTGATCCAAGTCATGGTCTTTCCACCGCATCATATGCATGTGAAAGCTGGACAACAAACAAGGAAAACAGAAGAACTGATGCTTTTGAATTGTGGTGCTGGGAGAACACTGAATGTATCATGGACTGCCAAAAGAAGCAGATCTGTTCTGGAAGAAGTATAACCAGAGTGCTCCTTGGAAGTAAAGATGACAAGATGGCATCTTACATACTTTGGACATGTTGTCAGAAGGGATTAGTCCCTAGGGAAGGACGTCATTCTTCATAAAGTAGCCCAGCCCAGTGCCGTCGAGTCAGGGTTAGAAAAAAGAGGAAGATGCTTGAGGTGACAGACTGACACAGTGGCTGCAACAATGGGCTTAAGCATAAAAACAATTACAATCATGGAGCAACACCGGGTAGTGTTTGGTTCTGTTGTTCACAGGGTCACTATGAGTCAGTACTGACTCAGAGTCAGAACTCATTCGACAGCATCTAACAACAGCAACAACATAGCAAGGCTATAATACTGATACTCGAACTAAAATAACCATTCGTAATAATATTTTATGCAATACAGTATTTCTCAGTCAAACTGAGGATTCTGAAGAAGGTATCTCTTCTATCCATACTTTAAGGACAAAAGCTACCTTGCTCCCCTCTGTATGGGTTCCCGCATGTTCCTGATTTGACCCCATTCCCTTGGTGACTTGGGGAGGTCTCTGTTAACTGGTGGTCCATTAACAATACTAGAAGGTACGCAGAAAGGCCTTTCTGCTTGTAAGGGGATGGGTGGCAAAGGATTGGGCTGTGAATACCTCTGCACTCAGTATTTCCACTGGATATAAAGTGGACAGAAAGAAGGACATCTTGTTTTCCTTTTACGTTTGCCTTGATACCACCCTGGTATAAGCTTTATCTCTTTGTGTTTGGACTACCACAATATCCTTTGCCTCCTACGAAATAACTGCTCTTTCTTTTTGCAGTGTCACTCTATTCTGCAATTGACTGACAATTGTAGATTGATATTTTCACAAACCATCAGTTTCATAATCTTATTCCTATGCTGTTTGATGATTCTCCATTGCTCACAGCAATTGTTTGCAATCATGGCTGAACATCAGAGTTACCTGGAGAAATTTTTGAATAATAAAGATACTTGAATCCCGCTGGGGTTTCCGAGGAGCACTTGGTGGATGTGAACTGCTGACCTTTTGGTTAGCATCTGTAGCATTTAACCACTAAGCCACCAGGACTGCTACTCCAGCCATATAGAGTAATAATCTCTGGATAAAACACCCTGCATTTGAAAAAAATAAAAATCTCTTCAGATGATTCTGATGCATAGCCAATGTAGAGAACCAGTGACCTACAGGGTAACATTTAAAAATATTAGCATGATATTTAAAGCCCTCTATAGTTTGGTTTAGAATTTGTCTTCTTTAACTTCTACCTCACCTGTGCATGGCTTCCACACTAAGCAAATTGGTTTGTTCAATGTCTCACAACCCACAATGCTCTCGTTGCCATTTCTACATCGTTGCTGAAACTATTGTTTCCAACAGGAGATGCCTGGCCCCTTTTCTCCACATAATTAAATTCTACCCAGTAGGACTAAAGCCGCCTCCTGGATGAAGCCTTCCCTGGCCACCCCAGCCATTGTGGAATCACTCAACATTTACCTTAATAAAGTATTGACCACTTGTACTGATTTGTACTCTGAATACAGTCAAGGCCCATATTTCATACCTCTTGTTCTTCATTATGCCTACTTGGGTGCCCCTACCTCACTGAGTTACTTTTAAGTAGGTCTTATACATGTCATTGTATAAAAGAGTGTGGCTGTATTCGGTGTAGTGTGGAAAGTGTACTGAACGAAACACCAAAAGGCTTTGGTTTTAATTCCGGTTCTGCTAGTAGCTAAAGGAGCTCTGGTGGTACAGTGGAGGAATTGCTCAGCTGCTATCTGACAGGTTAGTGGCTGGAACACCCGTCAGCAACTCCATGGGAGAAAAGACCTGGCAATCTGCTCCCATAAAGATTACAGCCTTGGAAAGCCTAGGGGACAGTCCCACTCTGTGCTATTGGCTAGCTGTGAGTTGGAATCAACAGCATACAAGAACAAGCTAGTATCTCAGCTTCCCCAAGTCACTCTCCCTGTTCACATTACAGTTTTCCTATCTGTCAAATGAGAGATAGATGCTTTCTTAGTTAATGTTTGCATTCTATCTTCAGGATAATTCTTAGCCTCTTTCTGTCTTTATATTTTAGTATATGCCCTATTTTAGTCCTAGGAGGTAGTTAAATGAAACAAACGTGTGGGTGGTTATTTGCAGTTCTCCCCGTGACATCCTTCTCACCTTTCAAAAGAACGTTTTCAGTACCTGTGCTCTAGACTGTCAGGGCAAACTGCTGCCATCTACTGGGCAGCTTGTTTTTCTGCACTTGACGTTGCTGCACTTATCTTCCCTTGCACATGTAACTCCTTTGACATGAAATTCAGTTGTGGACTAAAGATAACAAAAATGGAAAAATACCAAAGAGAAGATCGCATTTGTTAGTTAAATCAATTTTGTATAATAGTTGTGGGCAGTTGTTACATTGCTGCTGCTTTTTTAAAGAGAGCCCAGTACACTCACTTAGAAAGTCTAAACTAGGAGACAGCCTTGACCATTTTTAAAAGAATCTAAACACTGACACCATAAAGAAAAAAAATCCTTTATAATAATACAGGATGACAAATAGTCAGCCTAGGAATAAGGCTTAAAAAAAAATGTATGACTGCCTCAGAGATTCTCCTTATTGAAAATTTAGATGAGTATCCAAGAATATTTTTGTCTATCTTCTGGCACAGTGGTTAAGAGCTCAGCTGCTAACCAGAAGGTGGCCAGTTCAAATCTACCAGCCACTCCTTGGAAATCGTATGGGGCAATTCTACTCTGCCCTATAGAGTCACTATGAGTCAGAATTGATGCAGCAGCAATGTTTTTAACAGGTCTGTCTTCTATAAAAAAAATTGTGGTGAGTTTCAGAATATCCTGATGCTGTTGGCCAGATAGCAGATAAGGAGCTTACACATTTGTTGAATGTGAACTTTGGTAGTCTGTAGTCTGCTTACAAATGATTCTACCACACACTTTCATCAAAGCCCATCCTATAAACAGCATTTTGCTTTCTACAATACTATTGTTATTTCCTGCTCTTTTTTTGATGTTGATTAATTCCTGGTAGTAGGGAGTTACATGGTATTTGGATTGGGTCAGGAGGAAGTGGGAAATGTGCCCGTAAGTAATATATTCAGAAGGAAAGGATTATGATTTTCCTGTGGCATTAATGAGACACTGCCAGTATATGTAGGCTAAAAAGTAAACTGGGGAGGATTTGATTAAGGGGAAAAATATATTTCTGGACTATATCATCTATTTCACTTATGAATTTAAAAGGATAATGTGAGTTGCAGCTGGTTTGGTTGAAACTTCAAAGGGCTTAAGTCCTTTTGGGCAAGTAAGATCACTAACAGGTTTAAGAGTCATGCCATAACTTCCTTGTATAGCACTATGTGGTTCAGAGCAGGCCTGATAATGCTTTCCTATCAAGTCATAGGGTGAGGAAATCAAGGGGACGAAGAGAAATGGGTGCTTGAATACTAGCTTGGAGGTGGTTGTTATACTTGGATAGGGTCCCCACCCTGGGACCTGTAAACTAGACTGTGCGCAATTAACTTCAAGTGGAATTAAGAGGAAACTGGTATTTTAAAATAGGCTTCATTTTTGAGAGCAGTTTTAAGTTTACAGAAAAACTGTGCAGAAAAGACAAAGTTCCCCTATACCTCCCCGCTTCTTGAACATTGTTTCTCCTGTTGATCTTACATTCCTGTTGTACATTAGTTATAATTCCTGAACCAGTAGTGGCTCATTATTATTAAGCAAAGTCCATAGTTTACATCAGGGTTCACGCTTCCACAATCCTATGGGTTTTGATAAATGCACAATGTCAAAATGCGCACAGCCAATCATTCCAACAACATTTACCCAAAAGGCTATACTTCCTCCAATTAATTGCCTTTGCTCTTTTTTCAGAAGTCAGCTGACGACATTTGTGTGGATCTATCCCTGAACTCTACTCTGTCCCACTGATCTATTTCTTCACTAATACCACTTTGTCTTGATCACTGTAGCTTCACAGTTAAGTCTTTAAGTCGGCTAACATCTATCTTTCAACTCTGTTCTTCTTCAGTCATCCTGGACCTCTTGTCTTTCCGCATACATTTTAGTATTTGTTTGTCAGTATCCAAAGATAATTTGTTGAGATTTTGACTGGGACTGCCAGCCAAGTGCCAAGTGCCGTCGAGTCGGATCCGACTCATGGCGACCCTACTGCACTGGGTCTATATATCAAGTTGGGAAGAGCTGAAGTCTTAATAACATCAGTTCTTCTTATTTATGAACATGTAGTAGGTCTCTGCTTATTTAGATCTCCTCTGATTTGTTTCATCAGAGTTTGATATAGATTATAGATATATAATATATAGATATAGATTAGAAAATACTATTCTAATAAAAATGCCACATTTAAATAAATGGTCAGTAGCCTGGGTGCTATTATACTCATTCTTAGGACATCAGAGCGTTCCAAAGAGGAAAGGTAGTATAGCAGTGATTGTCTTGGACTTAGAATCTTTCCCTGCTGGTTAACATATTAATTTTGTGCCCTCATATAACCTTTCTGAGTCTGTTTTGTTCTTGGCTTAGCACTGGACAAAAGAATAGTGGTAACATACTGCCAGTCTTTTTATCACACCATTCAGCTCCCTCTCTTTCTTCTAGGATTTCTTAAAACCCAAACCAAACTTGTTGCCATTAAGTCAATTCCAACTCATAGGAACCCTACAGGACAGAGTAGAACTGCTCTATAGACTTTCCAAGCAGTGGCTAGTAGATTCAGATGCTTACCATCTATCCTTTGCTTATTTCTGAAGATACCTTAACCTGAGTAAGCTTTCATCCACTGATAGATTGCCCTGTCTTCAAACCTTTCCACCTTGGGTATTGGAGAGATATTTTAGAATAGGTTGTACGTGTCTGTCATCCTTCACATCATGTCATACAGGTACTCTCTAACTTATGTAGGACATGCCTGATGACAAAGTACAAATCTTTATTGCTTCCTGTTTGGTGGCACAGTGGTTAAGTATTCGGCTACTAATCAAAAGGTCAGTAGCTCAAATGTACCAGCTCCACCTTGGAAACCCCGTGGGGCAGTTCTGCTCTGCCATGTAAGGTCACTATGACTCAGAATTGACTCTAGGGTAACAGGTACCACAATAAACTTGGCACTTCACCTCCGTGGTATCTCCTGTTAATGTTTTTTATTTTGATTTATTTCTTACTTTTCAAGAAAGTAAATGCAACTAATTACCTAGCATTCGTATTTAATTAGGGATGACACTATTGCACTCTATTTCTCTGAAACTAAAGTAGCATTCAGTTAAATCATTTATTTAAATCATTGTATTCTTGAGCTATTTTTTAAAAATAATACTTTTCATGGAGTTTTCGGTGAAGGTTTACACAGCAGTTTAGATTCCCATTCAACACATTTTACACACTGTGTCCTGTGACATTGCTCATATTCTTCACAATACATGAACATTCTCATTTGCATCCTGCCTTCTTGGTTTCCATTAACCTAATTTCCCGGCCCCACTTACATTCTCATCTTTGAATTAAAGTGATTGTTGACTGGTCTCTTAGAGGTTCTAACGGAACTATTTTAATCTGAAAGTATTTTCTTTTTGCCTGAATGAAGTTATCATGAGTATCTTTCACAAGTTTTTTTTTCTCTTTTTTGTTTCTGGAAACTAAGCCTAAATTCTTGGTGTAATTTGATGTTTGTTACAGTTTTACAAGTTCAGTATCAAAATAGTGTTACCATTTTTCAGGGCTGTAATTTTTTTAATGTTCTGACATATGAGTTAAAATATAGACTATTTGGATCCGACTCGACAGCACTTGGCTTTTGGCTACAGACTGTTCACTGGAAACACTGTTGTTGTTTAACTTTTTTTTATTCTCTTCATTATGTGTTTTCTAATACAGATGACATAATAATCCTTAGAAAAATAAAAAACACCAGTGCAGAAGAGAGAAAGGCCACCACACAGAACCGCAGAAGCTTTGCTTTCAGGAGATCAAATGTTCGTGGTCAACATCAGAACAAAGGTAAAACCCAAACAAAGCAACAACCAACACCCCCACACCGCCACCAATTCTGACTTAAAGCAGCTCTGCAGGACAGACACTCGTAAGGTCGCTCTATGAGTCAGAACTGAGTAGAGAGCAACATTTGGTTACAGGGCAGAGTAGAACTGTCCCCATAGGGTTTCCAAGGAGTGGCTGGTGGATTTGAACTGCCAATCTTTTGGTTAACAGCTGAATTCTTAACCACTGTGCAACCGAGGCTCTATACTAAAAATCACATGCAGTTTTCCAAAAAGAGTCAGAAATACTTGTAACTCGGTGTGTAAATTCAGGATCTGGCAATGCTGTCTTAAAGTAGCATTTAATTGCTGGCTTTATTTTTCTTGGAAATGGATTTATACTGGGTGGGTAACAGTATAGGCTATATTAAATAAAATAAATAAATACAACCTCTAAAAAAAGTTGAGCTACTTCCTCACTATAGGGCAGGTTGAGTAGAGTAACCATAAGGGCAAAGAAATGTTTTATACTTGCTCACAAGCCTGGCTCCACTTTTAGGAGGCAATGCAGGAGACTGGAAAGTGCGATCATTAACATTTTGTAAAAAAAATGAAGGACAAAGGGCGTGCAGGAGAACCTGAAAATGCCGCCTGAACTCCTAACCACATAGGCCAGTTCAGTACGCACGTTTTAATATAAAGGCACTGTCGATTGCCACAGCAGAGAAGTCTTTTTACCAGTGAAGGATCTCTGTGGGGTGGCCAACAGGTTGGAGCCATTTTGACACTATGCCTGCTACACGCCCCCACCACTGTTACATGTGGTTAAGTCCTTGTGTGACTTCTGCAGTGGCTCAGCCCACTCTGGGAAAAATGGGAGATGGTTATTATTACGGTGGTAAAGCAGCGAAGAACCACGTGGTGAACCATTCTCAGGTTCCCAGCTAAGCCTAAAATTGATCTTTTGGTGATCTGTATTCTTTGATAATTTCTTAGGCCACTTTTATCCTGAAGAAAGCAGACAATTGAGACAAATAGCTAAATAATAACAAGTGGTTTCTCCCCATCACTCCTTTTTCTTTTTTTTTAATTTAATATGACTGAGTGAAAATGTACATTCCTGTATAAATTTACCTGCCCACCTATATGCAGCTTCCACTACTCCTTTTTCTATTCCAGCATTCTTTCAGTTAATTTAAGATTATGTCCCACCTTTAGTGACATATGAAACCAAATATGAAGTATTGTATGTAGAGAGAACGCTACTGTATTAAGGTATGCAAAAAGAAATGGTATGGCCAATACAGGTCTGGAATTCAGTGACAGTCTCAAGTGGTATCTGAGTAATGAAATATCAAAATTTTACAAAACCTAATAATACATGGCTTAAACACAATGACATCCTAGATAATACTTTTGAAAGACATGTTGAAAGCAGTGACTGAAATTACGGAAAATAATTATTTTTCAAAGGAAACTCAAGATTCAGAAGCAACTTTGAGGAAAGAAATCGTGATAAAAAGCTGCTCCAAGATCCTTCAGACTTCACATCTGGACAGAACCGTTTAAACAAACAATGTTTACTTAAGCAGGTAAATAAATACCAATAACTATCCTACATAAATGTCTTAATATTAAGGATTCTTTTAAAGTCTATTGAGAGCAGTAATTGTTTCCTAATATTCCTTGAACATAATTCAAGCCTTCTTAGTTGATTTTTTCCCCCCGGTAACTATTTTTATAAACATTTGCTTTCTGCTACTGTCAATCCCCAGTAGAAACTTTGAATTTATAAGATACCAAAATATGCAATTGGCTATTGTGATTAGTCTTATAGTATAATTATTCAGTTTTTATCCCAATACAGTCTTTGATCTTAAGTTGTAGTATATAAACAGATTTAGTACTTTGTGAATGAACTGTACAAGCCAAAAGTCAGGTGATTTATTATATAAAATACACTCTGGAATCAACAGATGGGACAAACAGTAATCTTACAAATCCATTACCTCTAAATTGGCATAGGTGGGCCAGTCAACTGGACAGAAATTTGAGAGGTTCTCATATCCAGATTCACAAACTGACCTTGGGACTACTCAACCGATACAGTTGAAGATGTATGAGAAAACACACCAACCAAGCATATTACTCACAGGCAGTCCCCGATTTCTGGATAGCCTGGAGGCCATTAGGAAAACCCCAAACCAAACACCCACTACCACTGAGTCAAATCTGACTCATAGCAACCCTATAGAGAGAGTAGAATTGCCTCATAAGAGTTGCCAAGGAGGGCCGGTGGATTTGAACTGCCGACCTACAGCATTTAACCACTATGCAACCAGGGTTTCCATTACAAAAAAAAAGCACCAATAATTGATATGGATTGGTCCATAAACTTCACATCCTCCTAATCAGAGAGTAGACACACATTAGCACATACAAAGCAGCTTTTAGTATTTACCAAAAAAAAAAAAAAAAAGCATACAGTATACAATAAGACAAATTCCATGGTGAGCAGTCCTCCGGGCTCAATAACTAAGTGGACACATAACTCTTCCACATATACTCCAGTTGACATCATAGGTGAGAGACTTAAATGGCTGAGTTATATAACAGCCCCCCCTCCTTCGGGAAGCTGTCCCAGTGAACATAAAGGACCCTTCCACACGTGCCCTCAATATGGCTTCATGGCTGAGGAACACAATGGGAGCTTACCTTCTGCCGGTCCTCCCTCGGCCAGGTAAATGCACTTAATTGAACTGTAAGCTGGATGCTACCAGTTGCCCACCAGCACTGAGGCTGAGGAGACCGGGACTCCCCACTAGGCCACGTTAACACTTCAAAGCTCTAATGGCACCCTACAAGGGAACGCCTCACGTAGGGGCGTGGGGGCCTCATCTGACTCCTTCCCTTCCTGAGACTTGTTGCCCAGGAGATGAATTGGAGGCTCCCAATTTATTTACATATGTTTAAGTGTGGCATGCCTGTTTTAGAAAGACAAAAGTTACCTTAATTGCTCAGGCTGTTTTCCAAAAACTCGTTCTTTGTCTGGCACTTAACCCCCTTGGCTTTTGGATACGATTTCTTTTTCTGTAATCTAACATTTAGAAAATTACTTCTTTTATCCATTAAGGCAATCAGTATTAATCTAGTGGGGGCAGAAACAGGGGAGATTTAGCCACAGGACCAGTTTGAACGACCACTTCCTTACAAAGGTGCGATTTAGTGGTTATACAGCAGAAAAGAAAAGGTGGTTATGAGAGGCTAAAGCTTTCCCACCAGATTATTTAAATGCAAATCTTCTCTTTGATAGAAACATGCTACATTTTCTTTAAATATTTAGTAGATTAACTTTAATTAATTCAGCAAATGTTTATTAAATTCCTCCTCTTTGCAGGCAGTATGCAAGGTACCAACACAGTGTTGCTTGCCATATTATCTGTGATGATGGGAGAGAAAGAAATTAATGCAAATCAGGATGCAATGAGTGTTCCAATAGAGTTTCAGTTATATACCATGAAGATGGAGTAATTTATTCCCACCAAGGGGATTTAGGAAAGTTTAATGGAGAAGATGGCATTTCATTTGGGCCTTATAGGATGAGGAGGTTTTTAATAAAGATTGCAAAGGACACAAGCTTACTTCTGCTGCAGTCTGAGATGGATAAGTGAACTGAGAACTTTGAAAAACCATATTTTCAAATGGAAAGCACCCTACTTTTTACGCTTTTGAGATTGTCATTCTAACAAAAGTGCCCTGCATTGAAGAAATATATTTAAACATAATTCTTTCACCAGTAAATTAAACAACAGTTAGTTTTCAATCATACTTTTGAAACTCTGATAAGCTAGGTTTGTAATTAGCAAGATTTAATCTCTTAATGTCAGTAGAACACAATTACATCTGGTACAATTCGTTTTGAGGGAGTTTTTTGTTGTTGTTTTGTTTTCTTTTTTATAAGGAAAGTAATTAATGTGTATTTCATCTTCTGAAGGTAGGAAATCCGTAGTATTAAAAGTGATAAAAATATTTCCTACATAGGCAGTTTTAAAAGGACTACAAGCTGTTCTGGAAAGGTATTAGGTCTTTAGCAGATGGTTTTTAGTCCTGTTTTTCCACGTGACCCACTGTGCTCTGAACCAGTCACCTAGGAGAAAAAGTACACGTGCATTCTCCTTCTTTTTGTTTTTCAGTAGACAAACTGGAGAGTGGCTATGGCTTTCTTCCTTAGCAAAGCAACTAATTTTTCACATTTTTGTTTCATTAAAGTTTTATGTCCCTAAGTTTCTTTATGCCGGTAACTCCCTTGCTTTTCATCAGCTACTTCCACCTTCTGATAGTTTTCTGGTAGAAAGTCACAATGCCCTATCTGGCATGTTTTATTTCCCAAGCAACCTTTACTAGAAGCTTGATTTCTCATTTCTCAGTATGATCCATATGACTTTATCCCCTGACATTTATATAGCAGCATAGGGATTGGTCCAAGATGCCATTACTTCCATTTGGCTGATTGATTCCATGGCCCTTTTGGTTGAAACATTGAAAAGGTGGAAAGGCTTAGTTGTTCCCAGCCCAGTTTACTTGAACACTATTGAACCAATCTTATGCATCCTTTATAGCTCACTTTCCCCTCACCTATTTTGTCTTTCTCCCTGAAACTAATTTGAATTTATATTGAAGAGAGCCTTTTTAATGAACACTGAGCAGATGAAGGATAAATAGTATGATTTTGAATGATTTCCTTTCATCTTAAGGATTTTGTGCCATACTACTGACAATTTTGTCTCTCTTCAACTATAAAGTCATGGAGTCTGTTGTTTCTTTGGGTAAAACACAGATCCAGAATATGGTAAGTAGAAGATGACCTTGAGATATAGTCAAGTTGGCAAAGCAACTGAGTTTCCTCATTTTTTATTTTATTAGACTTTGAAGTACGTAATAGTCTTTGTGCCAAAGACATAGGATATCAGAGCTATTCTACAAATCAGTTCTGAAAACTAGTGTATAAAACTGGAGCTATGGGATTCAGAAAGAAACAATTGCCCATAAAAATAGTCTTGATCAAATACTATTATGACTTACTGAAATTGTAGAGTACATGTATAAATTATTTTGCACAATTGGGGTTCTTTGCAGGAAACTTGCAGTGATGATTTTAAGGCCCAGTCAGAGAAGAATAAAGGCCAACTAAAGGGAAACCAGCATCAGTTAGAAGGATCTCAAGGCCAATCTCAAGGCCAATCAGAAGGAGCTCAGGGCCAACTGGCAGAAAATAAAAACCACTTGGAGAGATCTAAAGCCCCCTCAGAAAGATCTCGAAGCCAACTAGAGAGATCTCATGGCCAATTCAAGAGATTTCATGGAGAATCACGTAGATCTCAACGCAAACCAGAGACATCTCATGGTGAATCGGAGAGATTTCATGACGAATCACAGAGATCTGGTGGTGGAGCAGAGGAATCTCTTGGTGGATTAGAGAAATCTGATGGCAAATTGGAGAGCTCCAGCAGCGAATCAAAGAGTTCTGATGGTGGATCAGAGAGATCTCGTGGCAAATGGAGATCTCGTGGTAAATGGGAGAGATACCGTAGTCGTTCAGAGAGATCTCCTGGCAAATCAGAGCGATCTCGTGGCAAATCAGAGACATGCGGTGGCAAATCAGACAGATCTTGTAGCCAAAAGGAGAGATACCATAGTCATTTAGAGAGATCTCGTGGCGAATCAGAGAGATCTCCTGGCAAATCAGAGAGATCTCCTGGCAAATCAGAGAGATCTCGTGGCAAATCAGAGAGATGCAGTGGCGAGTCAGAGAGATCACGTGGCAAATGGAGATCTCATGGCGAATGGGAGGGATATCACAGTCGTTTAGACAGATCTCGTGGTGAATCGGAGAGATCTGGCAAATCAGGGCAATTTTGTGACAAATCGGAGAAACCTCGTGGCAAATCAGAGAAATGCAGTGGTGAATCAGAGCAATCTCGTGGCAAATGGAGATCTCATGGCAAATGGGAGAGATACTGTAGTCGTTCAGAGAGACCTTGTGGTGAATCAGAGAGATGTCGTGGCGAATCGAGGAGATCTCATGGTGAATCAGCGAGATCTAGTGGCGAATCAGCAAAATCTCGTGACAAAACAGAGAGATCTGGTGGCAAATTGGAGAGATCTGGAGGCGAGTTGAGAAGATATCATAGTCCTTCAGAAAGATCTCATGATGAATCCTGGAGATCTGATGGCAAATCAAAGAGATCTTATGTCGAATCAAGGAAATCTCTTGAATTGGGAAGACACAGTCATTCAGAGAGCTCTCCTGGCGAATTAAGGAGATCTCATGATAAATGGGAGAAGGATCGTGGTCGTTCAGAGAGACGTCATGGCCACTCAGCAAGATCTTGTGACGATTCAGCGAGATATCGTAGTCGTTCAGAGAGATCTCGTGGCTCCTTGAAGAGATCAAATGGCCACACAGCAAGATCTTCTGGGGAATTGAAAAGAGATCATAGTCATTCAGAGAGATCGGAGAGAGATCATTTTCTTTCAGAGAGATCTCATGGCTACTTACAAAAATCCTATAGCCACTCAGAGAGATCTCGTAGCAAATGCGAAAGTTCTTGTGGCAAATCAGAGAGACTTCCTGGCCAGTCAGAGAGAGATCGTGTTCTTTCACAGAGCTCTCGTGGCCAAGAAGGAAGACACTCACCAGTAGGAGAATTGACGGCATCACCCAAAATTGCATCCAAAGTTAACAGGTAAAAATACAATGAATTATTAGTACATTATGTCAGTGATGTAGAGATGTAAAGTCATCTTTATGTGTGTGTATGTGTTTGAATGTGTAAATGTGTGATGACAAATGATATTAGTGAATTAAATGTAGTATGTAAATGAAATCAAAGTTTTATCAACTTGCTAATGTCCTCTACCATCCAGTTTCCCAAGGTACCCCATGAACTTGTTCTCCCTAGCCTTGACTTAGCTGGCTGAACCCAGACTTGTCTACTAAACCTTCCCCATCATCAAAATATTTTGACTCAGTGCTCCATTTCCTTGGGAACTTCCAACCTGCCAGGCTAGCTACCCTAACAACCAAAGCAAACCCAGAACTGAACCAGTTACCATAGACTCCCCTCAGACTCATAGTGACTCCATGTGCGTCAGGGTAGAACTACGCTCCATAGGGTTTTCAATGGTTATCATTCATAAGGAGATCACCAGACCAAGATGCCTCTAGGTAGATTTGAAATGGCAGCCTTTCAGTTAGTAGCGAAGCACTTAAATCTAACAATAAGCTGTGCTAAATTGATAATATGTAATAGTTGGCAATGAGTTTCCGTGTTTCCCTCCTCTGTCTGCTTCAGAAAGAGTCACCCAGCAAGTCCTCAGCAGATAAATATATGAGATCTGATGATTAAATTCATGAACTTAATTGTTCTAAGTGGTACATACCTCATTGCAGAGTATCACTACAGTCACCTTTTAAGTACTCCCCTTGGGAAGCTGTGACCAACACCAGAACCTAGTCCACCCTTCAAAGCAATTTTGGAACTCTTTCTGAAATGGTTAAGAGCTACGACTGCAAACCAAAAAGGCTGGCAGTCCAAATCCACCAGGCTGCCCGTGGAAACTGTGTGGGGCAGTTCTACTCTGTCTTGTAGGTTGCTATGACTCGTGTTTGACTTTGGGCACATTACTTTATATCTCTGGGTCTTAGTTTCCTAATATGGGAAAGGAGAAACTTGGACATGACATTGGAGTGCTATGCCAACTAAAAACATCTTATGAGCTCATGAAAAGTGAATTTCTAAAAATGTATATTTAACTATATCCACATGCTTGGTTAACTTATCTTTCTTAGGCATGCAGTAAGTAATTACAACTAAGCTGAGAATCACTTTTGCAGGAATAGTGAAAAGGATTTATCAAAACGCTATGCAGGATTGTAATTGCATCTATTCTCTGGCCTTAAATCAGATGTTTAACTATGCATAAATTATCACCTTTTATGATTAATAACAGGTCTTGTATAATGAAAAAGAGTGATGAATGTTTCCAGAGACAGACAGAGCAGAGTGATAATGAGCTGAACAGGAACAGCAGCGTAAGTGTCAGCACTTTCATCTTTATAGCACAAAATCTACATGGGTTTATGTATCATCTTCATTTGAATAGTCTTTTCCTTTGCAGCCTTTGTTTCTTCTATTGGTTAGTTTTGGCATCTACTTACGTTGATGATTAGTATGTTTTAAAACCTCTTTACCAATATCAGTGTAAGAAGAAGCCATCTGCCTTATCACACATTCTCCAGTTTCTAGCCTTGTAACATACTTGCTTGCAAAAGAGCCTCCATTATTCCTCAACCTACATTTTGTTATTTAGCTTTTAAGGAGATATTAGTCTGTGTCTCCTTGTAACACTAGTCAGAAGTGAGCAAGAACGATACAAGTAAAATCTAGAAACATACTATTTTTAAAAAATATTTTAATTCCATATGCTATTTTAAAGTGTTTTTCAACTTTATAACCATAGAATGAAAACCCTGGTGGCATAGCGGTTAAGAGCTAAGGCTGCTGACCAAAAGATCAGTAGTTCAAATCCTTCAGGTGCTCTTTGGAAACCTATGGGGCAGTTCTACTCTGTCCTGTAGGGTCGCTATCTAGAACACTACCTTTATTTATTATTTACTGAAGAATCCATGAACAGCCAGTTTCTAAGAATGAAGCAAATGGCATTTTTGATTAAGCCGATTAAGTCTACTTTGCTAGAAACTTCTATTTTTTAACACTGGACATGTATTTGACATAAATATTTAGAAGAAATGCTTTATCAAGTAGATGTAGCTCCTACATGAAACACCTAATACTTTATCCAACACAAAGCATTCTGGTGGGTTTTTTACCACACCTGTTTAGAGGAAAAGACAGACTAGCTTAACTGGGAATATGATGTAGTATGAAGAGTACTAATCTGGGCCTCAGAAATTTGGCTGCCCTTCCTGATTCCTCCACATACTAGTTGTACGTGTGACCTCAAGCAGGTCACCTCTGTTTTCTGAACTTTAACTTGTATAATGAGGGAATTCGAATGAAGGACATCTGCTGAATGTCTATGGTGTATTGATTAACAACAGGGTTTTTGCCTTCACACTCAGATGGAATCTTGTTTCTACTGCTTAATATAATATGTTTTATTAATTCTAAAGCACACAGGTTTATTTCATGTGTATGGCTTACATTCAACAGTATATCATTGTTTTATTGATAGCATTTTAAATCTTTTAAAATCATTTTAAATCTTTAAAGCTTTTTGGTGGTGCATAAAATAGCAGTGATAATTTAGACTTGATAAAACACATTAACTGTGGAATCTTGGGCAGTCTCCTTGAGCCTGTTTTCTCAACTGTAAAATGGGAATGATACTTAGCTCCTGGGTTCTTGTGGTGATTAACTGAAACCTATGTAAACTTTTTCGGACAGAGACTGAATTACAGTTTAAGAACCTAAAACCAGACCCATTGCCCTTGAGCTGATTCTGACTCACAGTGCCCCTCTCAGAGAGAGTATAGCGGCCCCAGAGGTTTTCCTGGTGTATAATCTTATACAGGAGCAGAGCATCAGGTCTTTCCTTCCATGGAGCCACTGGGGAGGTTTGAACTGCCCGCCTTTCGAGTAGTAGCTGATCGCTTTACAATTGCATTACCAGGGCTCCTTAGATAGATAGATAGGCAGATAGATAGATAAGATTGTTGTTGTTAATTGCCAACAAGTCAGTTTCCATTTACAGTAACCCCATGTGTGCCAAGCAGAACTGCCTCTTAGGGTTTGCTAGGTTATGGCCTTTTGGAAGCAGATTGCCAGGCCTGTCTCCCAAAGTGCCTCTCGATGAGCTCCAACAGCGAGAAGTCGAGGGCTTAATCCTTTGCACCAACCACCCAGGGACTCCTAAATAGACAGATAGACGTGCAAGTTCATTCACTATTCAAGTGATTTTTAATGTGAGAAACCTCCACAAGAATACAAGGCAAATATGAGTATACTTTAAATAAAAACAAAATCTCTACTAGGCTTCCAGATGAAGTAAAAATCTCATAGGCATTTTTATCTCCTCATGGTTTTTTTACTCTGGTCTCTCTATCATTCTACTAAACTTTGCTAACCACAAGTCTGTTTATTTCTCATTCTTCCTCTTCTTTGTAATATGTCGTTTATTGATTTAACACTTACTGAACTCTTATTAGGCATCGGAAATGTGCTATGTACTTTGAGAAACAACTCTTAACTCCCAGGAATAAGCAAATAAAAACTTAAAGCATGGCATAAATACTCATGGAGAGGTATGACCAAGGTACTGTGGCGGCATAGGGAAGGGAATCCCAAACCATCTGGGGAGGCTCGGGGAAATTTTTCTAGAAGACAAGGTGTTGGGGCTGAGTCCTGAAGGCTGAGAAATAACATTCTAGTCAGGGGAAATACTGTGCGTAAAGGCACAGAACTGAGAGCCTGTATGGAATATTTGGTAAACTGAAATGGTTTTTGAGAAGGCTTTCATGTGTTAATTGTGCTTTTACTATCCACTGGTTTGTGGACGTCTTTGCTGCTAGTATAAGATTTGTAGGACTCAATACCAAGTCCACCTGCACACTAGGGCCGCGGTTCGGACTTCATGTGACAACAGCCGGGCCACAGAACCTCTGCTACCTACGTCTGCTTGTGCTGCAGCCAGTTCAGTTACGGAGGATTTGTTTGATTAGACACAGTCTGCTTCATTGACCACTTACAGGTGGAACTTCTGTCATTGCTTGCAAAGTAATCATAGGAGTGAGGGAGTTAGTTTAATTCTTGAAATAAATTCTAGTTTTCCCCTGAAATATCTGATTGGGATAGAGCCAGCCAGCCAAGTGCCGTCGAGTCGGATCCGACTCATGGCGACCCTAGGGAACCGGGTTAGAAGACTTTCTAAAATTAAGTTACTGCAGTAATACAGTTCTTCAGCTCATGTCTTGAATACAGTCAGTCACAGGCTATGGTATAAAGATTATGGAGACATTCTTTGTGGATTTTATCTATAATTATGATCTTTCCATTTGATCTTGAGAGTTTCCCTGTGGGTTGCTGCTAGATATAAGGCATATGAGTGATCGGGGAGGTCATTTGAGTTTTCTGAATCCCAGTTTCCTTATCTATACTGTGAGGACACTGGAATGCTAATTTCTGAAGATCCACTGGCTTTGACATTCTTGCATTTGCGAATAGGAAAGAAAAATCAGAAATTGAATGTTAGACCAAGGATTAAGCAAAAGGAATACTGTCACTGAAATTGCTGTCAATTTTAAATATAAAAAATAATCACTTTGTGCTGAATAAGGAAGGCTTCTGCATGATTTGTTTCAACTTTTCCCATTTATTTAGGTAACACAGGAGGAGGATCAAAACTCCAGTGAAAAGATTGGAAAACGTAAAAGGTAACTGTGGGAGAGACATCTATAAAACTGAATTTAATTGGGGGAGGAAAAAAATTAAACAAAAAATGAATAAATATAACTTCCACTAGGAGGCCTCTAGAGTCTAATTCTGAAGCAAAAAAATAAATAAATAGAAAGAAAACCAATGACACTGAGTGGATTCTGATTTCCAGAGACCCTAGAGGGCAGAGTAGAACTGCCCCGTAGAGTTTCCAAGGAGCACCCAGTGTATTTGAACGGCCGACATTTGTTTAGGAATCATAGCACTTAACCACTACAGCTCATCTAATTAGTGGCTGTGAAATAAACTTTTATTAACTATTATACTTCATCGATAGATGCTTAAGACGTGGAGTTAAAGACTTATCCTTAACAACAAGTTGTACTCCAACCAAGAGTTCTCCAACTCAGCCCGGTGAAGAATACCTGAAATTCAACTTTGCAGCAATGGGTAATCAGGTAATGTGATAGACTTGTACAGTAAAGGTTGTTCATGAGATGTTGAAGAATTCATGTCTATTTTATAGGCCTACTTGGTATAACACAGAGGCATTTTTATGTACAGGCAGTCCCAGGATTAAGAGCAAATTCCATTCCTAGATCTATCTTTAAGTTGAATTTTTAATGTAAGTTGGAACAGTTAGATACAGTTCCAGTGTTATGTCAGTTATTCAAATGTTTGTCTTATTGCATAGTACATAGTGTACTTTTCTATGTATAAAAAACATTAAAGAAACACTTCTGGATACACTAAAACATCTTCAACATGATAGCAGTAATAATGATAGTGTTTTAATGCAAGTCAAAAAGTAGCACTAATTTGTTTTTATTAACTATTGTATATATTTGAAATAGCTATGGGTTATGTGTAAGTCAGAAACTCATAACCAGGAGGTTACCTCTATAGAAAAAAAATATAGTTAGCCAAGGCCTATCTGTAGCCCTTAATTCACAAGAAAATTGTTCCCTGTACTCTTTTTTTGTGAAAGAGAGAAAGATGAAGAAAATAAGTTGATTTCAATTACTTTTAAAATGAACTTAAAACCAGACATAGATTTAGCCCTTTTTAATATACTTTTTGGAAACCCCGGTGGTATAGTGGTTAAGTGCTGCACCTGCTAACCAAAAGGTCAGCAGTTCAAATCCTCCAGGTGCTCCTTAGAAACTCCATGGGGCAGTTCTACCCTGTCCTATGATGCCATGAGTTGACATTAACTCGATGGCAGTTGGTTTTGGTTTAATACACTTTTACATCTGTGGTGACCTTATGACTCAGTGTGATTCTCACTTGTCAAAGAGAATAAAAGACAAAGAGACTAAAAGCATTTTCTGCCTAACCTTCAGTTAGTATTAAGCTAAACTAACCAGAGTACACTATCCATTCATGTTCTTGTTAATTATAGTTGTGTTCTGCATAACAGTTTATGTTCGTCATGGACTGGAAGACTTAACATTGTTGTGAAGATATCAGTACTGCTCAAAGTGATTTATAGATACTGATCCAAATTTCAACAGCATTCTTTACTGAAATAGAAAAACAAATCACCAACTTGATATGGAAAGGAAAGACTCCCTGAATACCTGAAGAAGTATTTAAGAAGAACAAAGTAGGAGACCTCACACTTCTTAATTTCAAAACATACAATACAGCCACAGTACTCAAAACAGCCTGGTGCTGGTCCAATGACAGACATATAGATCAATGACACAGAATTGAGAACTCAGAAATGAATCCCCTCATCTATGAGGAGCTGATTTTCAACAAGGTGTCAAAGTCCATCCAATAGGGAAGAAACAGTCTCTTCAACAAATCGTGCTAGAAAAATATCTGTTTGCAGAAAAATGAACGAGGATACATACCTCATACCATACAGAAAAACTAACACAAAATGGATGAAAGACCAACATGATAAAGCTAAACCTGTAAAGCTCTTGGAAGATAACCTGGGGACAAAACTATGAAACCTATTTTTTTTTACAATAGATTATTAGACACAACTACAAATGCATGAACAACAAAAGATAGAAAACTGAACCTCTTAAAAATTGAATATTTATGCTCATGAGAAGACTTCACCAAAACAAGTCTTCAGGAACAACATATGTGATAAGGGTTTGATCTCTAAAATATATAGAAAACTTCAACTACTCAACAAAAAAAAGACAAACTATTCAATAAAAAAATGGGCAAAGGAACAACTGAACTACACCATAAGTGAAAACATTTTCTAAATACAACCCAACATTTTAACGGACAGAGCAACAAGGACAGGGGTCTGGGGACCATGGTTTCAGGGGACATCAAGGTCAATTGGCATATCTAGTTGTTTTTTTCTAAGAAATTGTTCTGCATCCCATATTGGTGAGTGGTGCCTGAGGTCTTAAAAGCCAGCAAGCTGCCATCTAAGGAATATCAGTTGGTCCTAACTCACCTGGAGCAGATGAAAACCAAGAACACCAAAGACATGAGGAAAATATGAGCCCAGCAGACAGAAGGGTCCATATGATTGGGAGACTGCATCAGCATGAGAACAGAAGAACTAGATGCTGCCCAGCCACCACCAAAGACGGCCATGTCCGGGAACGCAATGTATAGTTCCTCATGCAGCACAGAATAAAGGGGTGTGCAAATCAAGAACTCTATTAAAAGACCAGACTTGATGGTCCAAGAGCCTGGAGGGTCCCCTGAGAACATGGCCCTTGGATTTGCTGGTAGCCCAGAGCTGAGATCAGTACTGAAGCCAGAACTTCAGTAAAAGATTGGGCTGAACTAAGAGACACAGAGTTATGCAGGGTGTGTGTGTACTTTATGGTTTAATATATCTATATGAGGCTGTCCAATTGATGTCTTTTTAGAGGGGAGAGGAGAGGTTGAAGAAGAGCGGGACAGGTGTTGGTTGAGTGGATACTGGGAGTAAAGAGTGGAGGGGGTAAGTGTGCTGTTATAGAGTGAGGAGATCAGATAGAGTTGCGTAGAGGCTGTTGCTCGAGGTTTTGTATGGTAAATTGACTTGGATTGTAAACCTTCTCTTGATTACAATAAAAAGTTAGAAAAAGAAGATATATTTATATTCCCTTCTATTAAAAAAATGGGCAAAGGACATGAACAGACACATCATCAAAGAGGACATTCAGGGGACTGACTAACAAATGAAAAGATGCAAGTCATGCAAGAAAGATGCAAGTCAAAATTACAACAAGATACCATCTCATCCCTGCAAAATTGTCATTGACTCAAAAACAAACAAAAGAACCCACTACAAAACAGTAAATTCTGGTGAGGATGTGGGGTGGTTGGAAGCCTTATGCACTGCTGGTGCAATTGTAGAATGGTATAACCACTATGGAAAATGGTATGAAGCTTCCTCTAAAAAGTAGAAATAAAAGATAGGCCAAGAAGACAGAGTAGACAGATGCTGCCTGTGGCCCAGCTAACAAAAAGGACCCAGAGGAACAAATGAATCCAGTAATGACTTCCTAGGAGCACTAAATATCAAAGGGAAAGTTGAGAAATTAGACTGAGCAAAAGGAGAAGGGAGAATAGAGCCAGAAGCATGTAAGATTCATAAGCCTGAACTACAGGTTGGCGGCAGCAGCCACTGCGTGTTGGACCCAGGGTAGAGGTTGGTGAGCATTCCCCGCAGTGGAGGTGATTATTTGGAAAATGCATCCGCACCTCCAGAGCAAGTGAGGGACAGCAACAGATTGTAAAGGACTGGGTTGCTGCATGTGACCTGCCTTGTGCAGATCTGAATCTTTCCTTTGGTGTGGGCCTGTCTTCCTTCTCCCATCACTCCCCACCCCTTCTTTGAACTGTGCCCAGCACTGGAGTCTGGCGCCATTAGCCAAGCTGGAGGTGGGAATCTTGAAACCTGCCCTGAGCCATTTTCCCTTCCCTTCTCTTCACGGCATCCTGCTCTGTAGTCTGATGCCATTGACTGAGCCCAAAGTAGTAGTCTTTAAGCCCACCCTGAGCCACCCTCCAAGACTCACAGGTGGAACAGTTTAGCAAACTCAGGGGAGGGAGACAAAGAAGAAAAATATATATATGTATTTTTCTTTATGCTGACACCCCCTAAGCCATAAAATTGGGGCAGAAACTGTTCCTTCACCTAGATTCAAACATAAAGAGTACACCAACTTCACAGACACTCCTGCCTTTCTCAGCAGATACAACCAGACACCTGTGACTATACGAATCATCCCGGGCCATCTAGGACAGTAAGAGAAAGCCTGTACCACACACTTGGTGACAGACTACCTAAGGTGAATCCATATAAGAAGAGTAAACTGCACACTTTAAAACAAGCAGCTAGAACACAGTAGGCAAATATAAAGTAAATTACTACAATTTACTGATGACTCAGAAACAGCAGTCCATAAAAGAGCACTTAGAGGGTATTGTAGTCAGCTAGTGATGCTCTAACAGAAATATCAGATGTGGATGGCTTTGACAAGAAAAGTTTATTCTTACAGTCTGGTAGGCTACAAGTCCAAATTCAGGATGTTCACTTCAGGAATGCACTCTTCTCCCAGTGCTGCTTGCTTGATGGTGTGAGGTTCCCAATTCTCTGCTTGCTTCCATTTCCTTTTATCTCTTGTAGGATGAAAAGATTAAGGGTGGGGCAAGCCATGCTTCAGGGAAACTCCCTTTACAGTGGAGCAGAAAGGTGATCCTGTGAAAGGATCTACAGTCTCACCCTAATCCTTTAACATACAGCATAGGACAATATCACAAAATGGAGGACAATCATAGAATACAGGGAATCATGGCCCAGCCACATGGCTACACATATTTTGGGGGAGACACAATTCAATCCATGACTTTCAACCCTTTGGCACCCCAAAAATCACAACATTGAAACATGTAATACATTCATCACACCATAACAAAATCATGCCCATCCCATATGATAGAAGTCTTAAATCAGTTCCAAGTCCAAAATTCAAAAATTCCTTTACATGTGTGAAACCTAGAATGCAAAGCTATCTGCTTCCAAAGGTACAGCGTCAGAACAGGTACAAGTCAGACATTTCCACTACAAGTGGGAGAAATCACAGGGAAAGAAGGCATTAGCAGGCAACAAGTGAGTCAGCATCAAGTTAGCCCTCAAGGTTTTGAAAATGCTCTTACATTTTCTGAGGCATTTTACATAATAGCTTTGCCCTCCAGACTCTAGGTATTAACCACGCTTGCTGGATTCTGAGTGGAGACCACTGGCCTTATGCTACAACTCTGCCTTCAAGGCCCACTTGGATAGAAACTCTGCCATATCGGCTTTACGTGCACCCTAAGCCCAACTGAGTGGCAGTTTCACTCTGACAAAACACAGAAAACCCTGATTCCACCCTTTCGAACCCCTGAGGCCATGGCCATACCTTTTGAGACTGAGGCAGCTCAGTTTCTCATGCTGTTTGTCTCTTCAGTTTCTGCTTCCTATGGCTGCATGACTTGGGCCTCAGGCCGACATCTGCACTGCTGGGACAAGTGTTCCAAAGCGCTGTAGCTCCGCTGATTCAAGTGCCCAGAGGCACCCCACTCCACCAGGAAAACTCAGTGCACAGGCAGTTGGATTTCTAACTCCATGAGTTGGTTCTAGCACCGCCTCTGGTTCTGCTGCTGCTGCTGCTGCTGCTGCCACCAGACCTCTGCTGCTTGTTTCTCACCATCTGTGCCTTCTTCAATGTTAACAGTTCTTATAGGTTCCTTCTAAATCTTCTATCCAATCACAATTTCAAAATGGCTCCCACATTGTAGGTATTGTCCAGAGCAGCACCCGACGCCTAGTACCAAATTCTGTTTTAGTCAGCTACTGCTGCTCTAACAGAAACATCACAGACTAGATGGCTTTACCAAAGGGAAAGTTTATTCTTACCCAGTCTGGTAGGCTGTAAGTCCAAATTCAGGATGTCCGCTCCAGGGGAAGGCTTTCTCCCTTGTCAGCTCTGGAAGAAAGTCCAGTATAGCATCAGTCTTTGTCCAGGAAGCATCTTGGCACAGGAACCTCAGGTCTGAAGGACGCTCTCTTCTCCCAATGCTGCTTGCTGGTTGGTGTGAGGTTCCCAATTCTCTACTTGCTTCCGTTCCATTTTATCTCTTGTAAGATGAAAGGATTAAGGGCAGTGTAAGCCATACTCCAGGAAAGCTCTCTTTACAATGGAACAGGGAGGTGATCTTATAAAGGGATTTACAGTCTCACCCTAATCCTTTAACATACAGCATAGGAAAATCACAAAAAGGAGGACAATCATAAAATATTGGGAATCATGGCCCACCCACATGGCTACACATATTTTGGGGGGAACAGAATTCAATCCATGACAGAGGAGCAGACCATGATCTCTTTAGAAAGTTCCCAAAACCATCACATTTTCCAGAGGAAGAGAAATTACTGGAGTTATCAGAGGTAGCATACAAAAGATTATATTTAGAACTCTTCAAGGGATCAGAAGGAAATGAAGCAAAATGCAGCGGACCATAATGACAGATTGAACAAGCTTCAAGAAAACATTGAGTAGCAAAAAATAGAGAATTAGACAACTCAATAGAAAGTCAAAAGAGCAGAACAGAGGCAATGGAGGCCCATATTAGTGAGACTGAAGATAAAGTACATGACATCAGTGTATCTGAGGAAAACTCAGACAAAATAATTTTTAAAAAAGTAATCAAGAGACACTAGGAATTATGGGGGACTCTATGAAGAGGAATAATCTGCAAGTGACTAAAGTACCAGAACAGGGTGAGTGTCATCTGGGGTCTTAAAATTTAACAAGCGACCATCTAGGTGGCATCAATTGGTCCCATTCTACCTAGAGTGGAGGAGAATGAAGGACGTCAAAGACAGGAAGAAAATATGAGCCCAGGAGACAGAAGGTGGCATATGGTTGGGAGACTACATCAGCATGAGAACAGAAGAACTAGATGATGCTCGGCCACCACCAATGACTGCTGTCACAGGGAATACAACATAAAGTCCCTGAAGTAGTTGGCGAAAAATAAATGATTGTGCATAACTAAAACTGTATTAAAAGATCACAGCTGAAGGTCCATCAGACTGGAGGGTCCCCTGAGGAGATGGTTCCGTGGTGCTCCAGTGGCCCAGAGATGAAACTGGCATCGAAGCCAACTCTTCAGACCAAGATTGGACTGGACTATAAGATATAGAGCAATGCTCTCAAAGAGTGTGCCTCTTGGCTTGAATATATGAGACTATCTGAGCAGCTCCTGTCCAGAGGCAAGATGAGAGGGTGGAGGGGAACAGGAGTTGGTTGAATGGATACAAGAAGTACAGGGTGGAAAGGTGTCACAGCGCTGTCACAGTGTAGGCGAGCAGTTAGAATTACATACTGATGTTTGTTCAGGGGCATTATATGGCCAATGATTTAGATCGTAAACTTTTACTTAAAGCACAAAGAAATAGAAATATCTTATAATTCATCAGTCCCACTCCTAAGTTTATACCCTAGAGATCTAACAGAAGAGACATGGACAGACTTACGTTCTTGCAGTATTATTCACAATAACAAAAAGATTAAAACAACATTAAGTGCCCATCTGTGGATGAATGGATGAACAAAATGTACTACGTACATACAATGGAATACTTCATAGCCATAAAGAATAATGATGAATCCGTGAAATATCTGATACAGTGGATGAATCTGGAAGATGTTATGCTCAGTGAAATAAGTCAATCACAAAAGGACACTGCATGATTCACTCTTAAAAGAAGACAATAATAGATATGTACTCAGAAAGCAATGTTCATTAATGGTTACTAGGGATAGGGGCCGGAGGGAGGGGAAAGTACTGCTAGGGTAGCAGATACATGTTGTTTTTGGTGATGATGAAGAGTGCATCAAATGTAGGTGAAAGTGCACACAGCTTGAACAAGGTAAATGATGTCACCAAGAAGTTTGTAGGAGAAAAGGACATTTTTGTGAAAGTAGATAACAGATATAATTTGGCAGCTAAACACCACCACCAACAAAAAAACATGTGTGTGGTTACACAAATATGTATATAGGCATATGTTTGTGTAAGAATGAATTTGTGGAAGACCTGAAGTTCGAACTCACCAGCAGCTTGATGGGAGAAAGATTTGACAGTCTGCTTCCGTACAGATCTATAGCCTTAGAAACCCTATGGGGCAAGTCTGCTTTGTCCTATAGTGTCATTATGAGTCAGAATTAACTTCACAGCAATGGTTTATATGTGTACAGATAGATGTGTCTATAGGCATATGTACATGCAGATATGTGTGTGTATGCATGTATATCCTTGTATAGAATAAACTATATAGAGGGCAGAGTTATAGATACTTCTTAAACATAAGCAAACACCTTGCAAGATACTCTTTTTTTGATTTAAAGGCTTAGGACTATATACTCAAGGGAGAACTCAATTAATTAGCATAATACAGTTCATAAAATGTATGTTCTATATTCCCATTGTGGTGACTAGTTTCTAGGGTATTAAAAACTTATGAATGGCCATCTAAGATGCATTTGGAACAAAAGAGAAAGAAAGAAACTGAAAACTCAGAAAAGATAGTAGTCTACAGAACTAACTGCCTGTTTGAATCATGGCTCCATCTACCCTGAGACCCAAAGAGCTAGATGGTGCCCTGCTACTACTACTGACCATTCTAACAAGGACAAAATTGGAAATCAAGTCTTGGAATATCTCTGAGATAGTCCAGTTGGTTGTGGACTGATAACACTAATTTGAAGTCATTTGGCCTTAGTGTAGTCTTCACAGGTAGCTCCCCAAATCCCTGGCATACTGGAGGCATTTGATTTCCACTACCGAGAAGTAAGCCTGACCCTCATCCTACAGGAGAAACTTGCTGACTTACTCAGCGGGGTGGTAGTAGGCTCTCTTTCCTGCTTCTTCAATTAAAGACCTTTGATGCCACTAGTCGGCTAATAAGAACTAGGAGATGGTCTCAGTGGTACACTACAGGTAAGGCAAACTACTTTGTGCTCTGTGCAATCCTTTCCAGCGCATAGTGCTCTTAGGTCTTCCTCTTCTCACTCGCAATCTTCTCCAGTCACTATCTATTTTTAGAAGTCAAGTTCCAGGAGTGTTCTGTAAGACTGCTAATGTCCCAAGGTGATACCATTTTTTATCCTTCACAGGCTAAGATTTCACTCCATGAGAGATTCTCAAAGCTGAAAATAAGAAAGAGACCAAGATCAACCTTCAAATCTGAAGACAAAACATTTTATTTCCCTAGAAATGTTTGCAGTTAACAGTGATACTGTAGTGAATTACATTGAAGAACATATTCTTTCAATGTTGTTTCAGTATTTACTAACCTTTTATTGCTCTATCCAAAATATTTTTCCTTATATAAACTTTAATAGGAATAATCTTGTAAAACCAAAGGTTCACATGAAATAAAAATGTTTAGATTTGTTTGCATAGAAAAGAACAAGAAGGTGGTTTAGAATTAATAGATTAATAGATTTTAGGATAACTGGTAGCTTGTCAGAATTACACATCTTTTCAGTACTGGAAAATTTGCCTCTTTGGCTTAATTTGTTTCTTGAGCTCTAGAACTCACAAGTGACTCCTAAGTAAGACTTTACTCTGTAAGTCAGAGAAAGGTAAGTATCTTTTAGGGCTAAGTGTTCTGTGCCTCAAAAGGCAGTAAGATTGAATTCTACTATCTGATTATCAAAATGCTAAGTGTATAACCAAGTATTTACATCATTTCTATTAATTTCTACTTTTCCTTCTAACCTGTAATTATAGGAATTCTAAGTTGTTCTACTGTAATTTTCTGTGAACACACTAAATAAAGTTTAAATGCAACGTCACTCTTTGTCCAATGATACTTGGAGTCCAAAGTAATAGTGATCCTGGTAAAGATTATCAAGCTGCAATTTTTACCTCAACTGTGTCCAAGTAAGTTGTTGCTACAGTATACTAACAATGGTAAGTTTATCATTATTGTGGATGTCTTTGAAAAACTGGTGATTTTAGCCTAATTCATCTAATTTTACTGTCACATTTAATAGTCATTTGTGCAAGGAAAATGGAATACCGCATATAAAAAAACCCCACTGCTGTCAAGTCAGTTCCACTTCTAATGATCCTATAAGACAGAGTAGAACTGCCTCATAGGGTTTCCAAGGAGCCCCTAGTGGATTCAGATTGCCATAGGACTTAAGCACTATGCCATCAGAGTTTTCACACAGTATACAGATACAGAAAAAATTAGTTTCTGTTCTGTCTCACTGATACCATTGGTTTCTGAACCAAGTTGGCAGACAACAATGACTGTCTTACTAATAAGGTTTTGCTAAGAGAAAAATGATCAGTTTGTTTTAAGGTCCGTAAACTTTGCTGTCATTTTTCTGCAAAGTACTAAATTTGAATATGGAGAAAGACAATGTAGATGAAATTTCCTAACATAATTGTATCAAGTAATTTGGAGAGATAATCTTTCTTCTGATCACACAAACAGTACACGTCATGCGGTGATTTTAGAAAATGCAACAACCCAAAAAATACTACACACATGCACACAACGTCTATAATATCTACTTCCTTATTTATTTTCTTGTCACTAACATTTCTTCCATAACAAAGCATTTCACTGCATTTATCCAATTTCCCATTGCTGGACACTCAGGTTGTTTCCAATTTGAGTTTTATAAATTATACTTGTGATGAACATCCCCACCCACTGCTGTCGAGTCTGGTCCGAGTCATAGTGACTCTGTAGGTCAGAGAAGAACTGCCCCGTAGAGTTTCCAATGTGTGCCTGGCAGATTTGAACGCCAACCTTTTGGTTAGCAGACACAGCACTTAAACCACTACACCACCAGGGTTTCTGATGAACATCCATATACCTCAGTTTTGCAGTGCATCTCCAATTCATTTCATATGCTGAATTTCTAGCGGTAGAGTTGCTTAGCGAGATAGTACTTTTTTAGAATGTTACAATTATTGGTCACTTGTAAACAAAGTTTGTATCATTTGACATCCCCGCTACCAGAATAAGAGAACACTTGTTTTCTCATATCCACATCAACAGACTATATGGGGTAGATATACTCTTTCTTATATTAAGTAAGTTACGTAGTTCACAACTCTTTCCCTCATGACCTCGAATAACACTGGAAGTACAGAGACACAAACATTTTGACCAATTACAAGAAATAAGCATTTAGCCATTTGGCAGTATTGTAAGCAAAGAAACAGGCCGACTGAAGTTTTCCGTTTTTGCTGTATGTGGCAGCCAGCATAGCCTTGGTTTACAAAGCGTGGTCCCCAGATCAGCAACAGCATAACCTTGGAATCTGCAAATTCTCAGACCTCCCCCCAGACCTACTGAACCAGAAACCTGAATGCGGTCTCCTGCAATCTGCGTTTTAACAAGACGTGCAGAGACTTCTGAAGCCTAAGTTAGAGATCTACTATTATACAGTATGCTAATGCTGTAGAGGCAATTAAAATTTCTACCCAAGACTAGGTGAAATTGTAAGAGCCTACTCCTGTCTCCCTGTCTCCATCTGTCTCAATTTTTGTTTCTTATTTTTTTTAATACGTTAAATTCTCTCCCTCTTTCCTCTCTACTACATTTCCACTCTCTTACTTATCCAATATATAATACTCAATATTGGGTGACCTTCTGTGTGGTTGGGTCTGCAGCCACGCTCATCTGAAGTTTCCTAGAGATAGGGGCTATGATGTATCAGCTGCTGAAGAGACTCCTGGTGCAGCTAAAAGTGGCAGAGCTGGAATTTGAACCGAGAGTCTGTGAAATCCCGCGATCTAGACTGTTAACTCCTACAGCATTCATGCCTTTACTTCACTCGTACTGTGCTTTTCAGGGCTGCATTTTCCTTCACTGCTCACTGTGGATCCTAGCCATCCTTCAAGATGATGTGCTAAAAGGGAAAATGCTGTCAAGTCGTCTGCCCATAATTTATCTTCTTTGTGATTTGATCCCAAGCTATGCTCTCCTGTCTTGTTTCCTTATGATTTTCTTCTTGCCTAACCCTTTTCCAGCCTTGCCTCAGGGTCTATGCTATCATTCTAGAACACTCCCCTCCCTGCCAGTGAAACTCTTTCGGGAGACACTTGTATGACTCTCTTTGTCCTTTCATTTCAGGTTTCTGCCCAAATGTCACTTCCTCCACCACCTCAGCTGGCACTTCTCAGATCACAGTTACCTAAAGCAGCTCTGTAGTCACTGTTGTTCCCTTTATCACGCTCTCCTTTTCTTCACAGCATTTATCAGTATCTAACATTTAATTAGAAACCCTGGTGGTGTAGTGGTTAAGTGCTCCGTCTGCTGTCAGCAATCTGAATCGGCCAGGTGCCCCTTGGAAGCCCTGTGGAGCAGTTCTCCTCTGTCCTGTAGGGTGGCTATGAGTTGGAATCCATTCAGTGACAGTGGGTTTGTTGGTTGGTTGGCTTAACATGTAATTGTGACTTCATTTGCTTCTTATTGTCTCCAGTACCCTTAAATGTAAACTCGGCGAGGGCAAGGACTCTCTCAAATTCTTGTTCACAAATTTTATTCCCAGGGTCTAACACAGTACCTAGTATACAGAGGGTGCTCAATAAGTATTTGTAGAATGAAAGTCAGAGTCATGAAAAAAGTTGCATTTTAAATGAAAGAGTAGTGCAAACAAAGCACTGAACAAAGTGGGAAAATACTTGGAAATGGTCAGAAATTGGATTTTTTGTCACATGTACTTTTTCATATTTTATGAATGTTATGAAATAATCATATTTTACTTGTACCGTGAAAAGAAAAAACTTCTGTCGTTAAATAATAAGTCCCAAATTGCTGAAGTTGTGTTTTAATTTGTACATCTCGTGCCTTCGGAGCCCTGGTGGAACAGTGGTTAGAAGCTACAGTTGTTTTATCAAAAGGTCAATGGTTTAAATCCACCAGCCACTCCTTGGAACCCCTATCAGGCAGTTTTACTCTGTCCTATAGGGTCACTATGAGTCGGAATCAACTCGGGGGTGATGAGCTTTTTAGTCTTATACCTTTAGGGGTTTTTTGTTTCCTTTTTCTGCTGTAGGCCTCTCAGAAAAATTTTTTTGGTTCCAGCTGAGTGCTGCCATATACCCAGCAGATGGCAACATTCAACTAAAAGAGAACTGAGAGTGAGCAAGAGACAAAGAGAGGGCAAAGGAGACTGAGAGTAAAAGAGTGAGAGAGTGAGCAAGCGAGCGAGGGAGAGACAGAGACAGAGAGAGAAAGAGAAGCCTCCTTTACAGGGAAGCAAGCTGTGGAGTCTTTGAGGGTTTTTTTAAAAAAGTACATTTGTTTGAAGCTGGGAAACATTTATTCACACAACACCATGTCCCGATTTAATCCAGACAGATGATTTCCGGGCTATTTAAACAACTACTTTTGAAAGTCCAGTAGTAAAGAGGAAGGATGCCATAATTTAGCATTTTTCAGGGCCATAGTTGGCAGTTGACATACATACATAGAGTAGCCTTCTGTGGAAATGGTTTGGCAGCTTCCTCCAAAGAGTAGCTCCATGACCTTGGAAAGATTCCTCCCCCAGCCTCACGGCTCTAGCTAAGGCTCCCGAAACCACTTTCCATGGCTACAGAGATGAGTGATGGTAAACATTTGTACCATTTTAAAATTCAAATACTCCTAGAGGAAATTGAATAGTTATAGAATTTTAATGTTGCACAGTCTTAAAAGTCAGTGGATTTTTTTCTCCATCATAAGGAAAGAAGTCTCAGACTAAGTGCTTAAATGTTCCCATAATCATACAGTTAATTGGTAGCAGAGCTAAGTTAGAGAAGGCCTAAGTCTCTTACTTTCAGCTCACTGTAGCATTTATATTTGTTTGGTTTTTGACATATATTGCACTGCTTTTCTTTAAAGACATGTACTTTGCAATGACATGTGGGATTTACTCTAAAGTATTCCAGCAATAAATAAGTAGTACGACAAAAAAAAAGAAAAAACACGACTGCCATCAAGTTGATTCCAACTCATAGGAACCCTATGGAGGAGAGGAGAACTGCCCCATAGAGTTTCCAAGGAGTACCTGGTGGATTTGAACTGCCAGCATTTTGGTTAGCAGCTGTAGCACTTAACCACTATGTCACCAGGGTTTCCAAAGTATACTCAGACTGCAGAATGAAGTCATCTAGTCCTGATTCTTGACTGAATGAACAGCAGTATTACAAGAAAGCAAAATGTTACACATTTTGTATGATGGGATTTGATATAAATACCCGATGTTAGTTAAGTCAGAAATTGGCCATCATGGTTCACATTCAACAAACATGTACCCGGCAACAGCATCAGAATTGTTTTGAGACTCACAGTAAATGTAGGGGGAAGGTAGAGAAGTAGACGAAGAGTTGCTGGCTTAGTATACTTGAGATAGTACTAGATTTTTGCCTTCCAGGGACTCCCCGACTTCCCACTCAATTTCCTGGTCATTTCTATACTCGTTGCTTCAGTGATGGCACGCAACTCTCATAATACATGAATAATGGGATCTTCCTGATTTTGGTTTCCATTCTATTAGTGGAGGGACAGGTCTTCAGGCAGTGATGTGGTAGAGTCCACTCCAATTAGATCTTTCTAACAATAACTTCATAACTATATGTGTGTATATATATATATATATATATACGCATATATGAATTTTTCTGTGTCAGCATGTGATAAGTCTGGGAAATAACAATCCTTATCTTTAACAGCTTTATGGAGGTAAAATTTACATACTATATACTTCATAAATTTAAAGTGTACAATTCAGTAAATTTTAGTTTACGAGTATTCACAAGGCTGTGCAATTCACAGTCATCTAACTGCAGAATAATTTCATCAGCTCAAAAAGAAACTCCTTACCCATTTTCATTCATTTCTCCATTCTCTCTTCCTCCCAGCCCCTGGCAGCCGTTAATCTACTTTCTTTATGACCTTGCCTATTTGGGATATTTCACATAAGTGGAGTCATATAATATGTGGCCTTTCATGTCTGGCTTCTTTCACCTAGCGTAATGGTTTCAAGTTTTACTCATGTAGTATACATCATTCTTTTCTGTGACTGAATAATATTTTATTGTATAGATATGCATTAGTCCCTCCTTATCTGCAGGAGATACATTCCAAGGCCTCCTGTGAAGAAATACTACCAAATGCTATGTATATATACTATGATTTCTCCTATACATAAAATTTAATTTATAAATTTAGCACAGTAAGAAATCAACAACAATAACTAATAATGAAATAGAACAATTATAACAATATAATGTAATAAAAGTTATGTGAGTGACACAGCGGAACAGTGTGAGATTTTATAATGCTATGTATTCATTTAACATTTTCAAACCCCAGGTGACTACAGGTAACTGAAATCACAAAGTCAAAACTGCAGGCAAGAGGGCTGGGCTGCTGTATCACGTTTTGCTTAAACTTCATTAAATGAGGAACATTTGTGGTGTTTCTGTTATTTAGCTATTATGAATAATGTTGCTATGAATATTTGTGTGCAACTTTTGTGTGAATATACATGTTTTCAACTCTCGGATATATACTGTTACTGGACAAAACTCTGCATTCACGATACCTGCCGTGCAGCCAATCTCTGAGACAGGAGGTTGAGTAAAGTGATCAAAGATTTTTGTTTCTGTGTGCCACCAACACAGGGGACAGGGGCATTTTCATCCTCAGAGCCTGTCTGAAGCTGTCAGGCAAGGTCAGGGTTTTTAAACGGAGAGGCTACATGAAGATGCAGGAGCAGGTGTCAGAGAAAAATGTGGGCAACTAAGGGGGGCAACCATCTGGGGTCAGGCCTCAGGGATCCAGGCAAAATATGCATCAGGATTGGGGTTCCAGAGGCTATAGGTTTTCACCTGAGGAAGGGTTTGCCAAACTGGTGTCTCCACTTGTTTTATGTTCCTAAGAAGAGGCTGCAAAGGTTTTCTCTCAGTGGCTCCTGTAAGTTAATGTGTGATTTCCTGCCTGATTCAGGTAATGTTAGGAAGCCATGAATTTTAAGAAAAACAGGTAAAGAATTAGTCCTGGCTGCCTACTTCAGTCTCCCCTGTTGTTTGAAAACGGTACTTTTCAAGGCTATTCAGGCCTCTGGTTTCAATACCTAGAAGTGGAATTGTTGGATCAAATGGTAATTCTACCTCTAGCATTTGGAGAAATGGCAATGCTGCTTTCCACAGCAGCTGCACTGTTTGTGTTACCACCAGCATTGCCTTAGGGTTCCAATTTCTTCACATCTTCAACGACACTTGTTATTTTCCATTTTGTTTATAATAGCCATCTTAGTGGATGTGAAGGGTTATCTCACTGTGTTCTTCATTTGCATTTCCTTGTTAACTATGGAGATTAAGCATCTTTTCACATACTTGTTTCCAACTGGCTCTTAAGAGCTGATTATGCATATTCTTTCCCAACTCTCACATATAGTCATGTTAGTTGTATGAAACTGGTCCTGGCTGGGGGTATGTACATCATGGAAATGCTGGAAATGCTACAAAGCAGGGCTTTTTTGTTCAGAATATCTGGTTATTAACATTTACCAATACAGCACTGACTCTGGGATTTGACACTCTATATGCAAGAGAATTGGTCTTTCTTTGACCTCCTTTAACAATTCCACCCCCAAACAGAAAAGATTCCCAGGTTGGAGGAGGATGGGTGAGGAGAATGACAAAATGGATCTCACATGAAGGCCTGCTACCCCCTGCTGGACATGCACTAGGAAGGAAGGAGGTTGCAGCAGACAGCCAATGTGAGTCCCATGGGAACTAAGTCAGAACAAACAGAATACTCTTAGACTTGACTGGAAGCATCCAAAGAAATTAACGGCCTGTGTCCAGAAACTATGCTCTATGTCTACCTTTCTGATCAGTGTCTCTGGAAGATTTTAGGGCTCTAGCAGTTCACTCAGTGACCACGCAGACCAGCTCAACCACCTGCTGAGTCCTACGGAGTTACCTCAGTGAATGCTACAAGGAGGAGAATTGTCCAACAAAGCCCTGCACAAATTCCTGGCTCACAGAATTGAGGAGTAAAATAAAATAAATTTGGAGGGTAGTCTTTTCATGCAGCCATCAGTAACAACTGGCACAAGTTGATAATTACTGAAGTTGGGTGGTGGATATGTGGAAGTTTATTATACCATTCTCTCAGCTTTTTTCACATGTTTGAATTTTTACATAATGAAAGGTAAAAATAAGGAAAATGTATGTACTCAGCTCAGAGTTATTGTTCGGCACTGTCGAACCAGTTCCAATTCCTAGCAGCCCTGGCTACAACAGCACACACCACTATCCTATCCTGCACCATCCTCACCAGCATTGTTATGCTAGAGCCAGTCGTAGCCACTGTGTCAGTTTGACTTATTGAAGGTCTTCCTCTTTTTCTCTGACTCTACCAAGCATGATGCCCTTCTGCAGTGACTGATTCTTCCTAATAACATGTCCAAAGTACACAAGGCAGAGTTTTGCAATCCTTACTTCAAAGGAGCACTCTGGCTGCACTTCTTCCAATACAAACTTGTTTGTTGTTCTGGCAGTCTATGGCATATTCAGTAATCTTCACCAGCACTATAATTCAAAGATATCCACTGTTCTTCGGTCTACCTTATTCATTATTCAGCTTTTGTATGCATACAAGGTGACTGAAAACACCACAGCTTGGGTCAAGTGCACTTCAGCCCTCAAAGTTACTAATCAATGTATAGTAGCTATTATTATTGTGTGTAGAATGAAGTTCAAATTCAGTAGCATGGCATTCAAGGTCCTCCTGCTAACTTAGCTCCTGCTTACTTCAAGGTCATCTCTCACCATCTCACACCCTTTGCTTCACTTTCACATGCTTCAGAAATTTCCAAAATGCTTTAGGAATTTCCAAATTACTTGCAGTTCCTAGAATATGGCATGCTGCTTGATACCTCCAAGTTGCTGTCTGTATTGCTCCCTGGTTCCAGTAATATTTACCCATCTTTGTCCTTGTATGTCTTTAGAAATTCAGCACAAGAGTATAACTGCATCAGGCAAGTTTGTTCTGATACATAGAAATAGAATTTGTTCTTCCTGCTCTTAGGCCCTTACTCTAAACAGTCTTCTTCCAAAGAATCAACAATAGTTGATTATGCTTACGTGGATACATGTCTGTTTCCCTTTACCAGGCTGTGAACTCCTCCCTACTGTGCTGCGTAGGAGGTGGGGAAGTTTCAGTGCCGAACAAGACAAAGTCTCTGCCCTCTTCGAAAAGGGGAAGCCAGACAATAAACAAGTCTGTAATTAAATCTTGATAAAGGATGTGAAGGATGCAAGCAGGATATGATGAAAGGGAAAAAAAAGAGAAGTCATCTCTGAAAAGGTGGCATTGGTGTTGAGACTAAAAAGAGGAGTAGAAATTAACCTTATTCGTATTTTTAACCTGATGTCTACCACAAGATCCAGCACACAGTAGGTTGTATTAAATGCTAATTGGATACAGTCTGCCTAGCTCACAGTATTCTTGTTAGGATCCCATGTGAGAACATCTGCAGAAGTTCTTCGGAGAATAAAATGTATAACATGAGTGCAGCTTATTACAGACTATATCCTGAAAAGCTAGGAAGCAGAATTCACTCTCCCATCCTGAGGGAGCCCCAGAAAACTTCTGCAGACAGACAAGTCTGCCCTAGCCAAGTGTATCCAGGCTTATAGTCTTCTCAAACATAGTCTTCCCAAACATAATTTTCCCATTCTGCTTGGATCATCAGCATGGCATATAATGAAATACAGGAGGGAGTAGACACATGGCTTGTGTGGGTGTGGGTTTGGACGAAGTCCTGCGGTAGGAAGGCAGCCAACTCTAGTGAGTTGACTTGAACATCAGATTGGAAGATTTTCAAGGGTCGAAGGGGATGCTAAGGAGAATGAGAAGTAGGGAAGGTGATTAACAATAGCAACATTAACTCCATGTTTGCTTCTCAATAATGATTCTGAGTTAAAGTGTTTGAGCTCCTCCTCTCTACTTCTTTCATCTCCTCAATTTATGTTTGTCCAAGTAGTTCCTGTTTCGAGTAAAACCAAAAGTGAACATATTGATCATCTATTGTTTGAAAGACACTACAGTATTTACTTTTAAAACATGTTGCTTATAGTGTAGTGATTAAGAGAACATCTCTGCAGTAAGATTGTTTGGACTTCTACCCCACCTCCATTACTTTAAACTAATTCTGCTACTTTGGGCAAGTTATGTTCTCTTTTTGGGTGGTAGTTTTCTCACAGTGATAGCATCAAAAATAGTCCCTATCTATAGAGTCACTGGAAACCCTGGTTGCATCGTGCTTAAATGCTGCAGCGGCTAACTGAGAGGTTGGCAGTTCAACTCTACCAGGAGCTCCTTGGAAACTCAACGAGGACAGTTTTACTCTGTCTATAGGGTTGCTATGAGTTGGAATCGACTCAGTGAAAGTGGGATTGTTTTTTTTATATGGTTGCTATCAGTCAGAATTAACTTGAAAACAATGTGTGCTAGATTTCCTAGAGTTGTTGACAGGACTCGATAACATATAAAGTGCTTATTCCAGACCCCTGATGTGCTACATTAGATAGTCAATAAATGAGTATTGTTATGGCAGCGATTAACTGTTCAGTGACAAGTGGGTTGAACCAAGGTTAGTTCAGGAGCTATCTCCACACATAAGTTTTTTTTTCTATCCTTAGGGGGCAGTTATATAAAAAAACTCATTGTTCTCAAGTAGATTCTTATTTTCACCTTTGATTTTCAGCAGGGCTGTTTTATTCTTTTTTTTATTTTTTAATTTTTATTATGACTCAGTGAAAACGTACATTCCCATATAAATTTGCATGCCCACCTATATGCAACTTCCACTGCTCTCCCTGCCCGGTGACAGCACACTATTCCTCTCTGCTCCATACATGTCTCATCCTCCCAACAGCCTCCTTTCCCCTCCTGTCAGTCCACTCCCCTTCCTCCAGCCAAAGGTCAATAGGATGATATCCTATAGATGCATGAACCATACAGTGCATCCAGTATGTGGTCACTCTGCATCGCCAGGTCCAATCCATTCCTGTCTGAAGAGTGGACCTTCGTTATGATTTATGGGCAAGGGCAGCATCAGGGCCAGGGGCCATGCTCCGATTGTGGTCTTTTAGTGGAGATCTCAGGGTGCACCCCTTTTTATTCTTGTGTTGCCTGGGAGACTCAACTTTATGAGCTCAATCGCAGCTATCACTGGTGGTAGCTTGGCACCATCCAGTTCTTCTGGTCCCAAGTCGATGTAGGGACCCATTAATGTGGATCTCTCGGTCTACTGGGTTGTCTTTCCCCCATGTCATTTTGGTCCTCGGTGAGCATCCATTCCTGCTGAGTTGGGACCATTTGCTGTGCCCTCGGATGGCAGCTTGGCAGCTTTTAAGACCCCAGACGCCACTCACCAATGTGGGGTGCGGAGAGCCCTCTTAGCAAAATGCTAGTTGTGCCAATTGGCCTCAATTTCACCTAATGGCATGGTCTCCAGCCCCCTACCCCCTGCCCCAGCTACTCTGTCCTTGCAACATTGGGTTAAGATGGAAAGAGTACTCAAGTTATGCTGAAGTCCACTTAATATTGTTCTTGTTTCTAATGTGTGCTATCACTGATTTCACCCAACCAAATTTCTACCAACTGTCTAATCTAAAACCTCCCCGCCTCACCCTCCTTCCCTCCCCTCCCTTGCAGCCATCGAACGGTTTTTTCTTCTATGCATAGGTCTGTTTCTGAGTTCTTATCATAGGGGTCTCATACAATATTTGTCCTTTTGTTGCTGACTACTTTCACTCAACATAATGGCTTCCAGTTGAAATCAGGTTATAAAATGTTTCCTGGAATCATCATTCTTCTTTATCATTGCATAGTGCTCCACTGAGTATATATGATAGTTTACCTATCGATTCCTCTACTGTTGGGCATCTGGGTTGATGCCATCTTTTTGTTACTGTGGACTGTGCTGTGATAAACATTCTTGTTCATGTATCCGTTGGTATAAATTGGCTTGATTCTGTAGGATATATTCCAAGTAGTGGAATTACTGGGTCAAATGGTATATCTATATTCATTTTTTTAAGGAAGCGCCAGATTGCTTTCCAAAGAGGCTGGACCATTATGCAACTCCACCAACAGTGTAGGAGAGTTCCACTTTCTCCATACCCTCTCCAAGATTTGTTGTTTTGTGTTTCTTGCATCATGGCCAATCTTGTTGGGGTGAGATGCTATCTCACTGTAGTTTTGATTTGAATTTCCTTAATAACTAAAGATCATGAACATGTTTGCATGTGTTTTTTGGCTGCCTGAATCTCCTCTTTAGAGAAATGTCTGTCCTTCTTCCTTGCCCATTGCTTAATTGGATGATTTATCTTCTTCTTACTGATATTTTGTAGTACCTTATAGATTATGGAGATCAGGCATTGGTCTGACATAGAGTTGCCAAATATTATTTTCCCATTCTCTAGGTGGCCTTTTGATTCTATTAATAAAGTCTTTGGATGAGCAAAAATGTTTGATTCTTAATAATTCCCATTTATCTATTTTCTCTTCTGTTGATTGCGGTTTGTTTGACATACTTTGCAGTCTGTCTACGTCATGTATTAAAACTTCCATTGTTGTTCCTACTTTTTCTTGGATGAGCTTTATCATTTTAGATTTGATATTTAGGTCTTTTATCCAATTGGAGTTGGTTTTTATATAAGGTGTAAGATATGGATCTTGTTTCAATTTATTGCAGATGGATATTCAATCTTGCCAGCACCATTTGTTGAAGAAATTGTTTTTGCCCCAGTTTAATGTCTTAGGGCCTTTGTCGAATATCACCTGTTCATAGGCAGATGGTGTCATCTCTCAGGTCTCAATTCTGTTCCATTGATTGATCTGTCTGTTCTTGTACCAATACCAAACTGTTTTGACCACTGTGGCAGTGTAGTGTGTTCTAAGGTCTGTTAATGAGAGGTCTCCCAGTGTGTTCTTCTTCTTTAGCAGTACCTTACTTATCTGGGGCTTCTTCCCTTTCCAAACAAAACTGGTGAGTTGTTTCTCCATCTCATTAAAAAATGACGCTGGAACTTGTATTGGGATTGCATTATATAAGCAGATTGCTTTGGGTAAAATAGACATTTTCACAATGTTAAGTCTTCCTATCCATGAGCAGGGTAGGTTTCTCCATTTGTCTAAGTCCCTCTTAGTTTCTTGTAGTAAGGGCTTGTAGTTCTCTTTGTAAAGGTCTGCTATTTCTCTGGTTAGATTAATTCCTAGGCACTTTATCTTCTTACGGGCTATAGTAAATGGTATTGATTTGATGATGTCTTCCTTAACAGTCTTGTTGGCATAAAGGAATCCTACTGATTTACTTATGTTTATCTTGTATCCTGAGACTTCTGAACTCTTCTATCGGTTTGAGTCATTTACTTATAGATTCTTTGGGATTCTCTGCATATACAATCATATCACCAGCAAACAGGGAGGTTTTGACTTCTTCTTTGCCAGTGCAGATATCCTTTATTTCTTGGTCTTGTCTAATTGCTCTGGCTAGAACTTCTAGTACACTGTTGAATAGGAGAGATGAGAGCGGGCATCCTTGTCTAGTTCCTGTTCTCAAGGGAAAGTCTTTTAGTCTCTCTCCATTCAGGATGAGGTAGACAGTTGGCTTTGTATAAATGCCGCTTACTGCATTGAGGAATTTTCTGTCTAGGCCTATTTTGCTGAGAGTTTTTAGTATGAATGGGTGTTGGACTTTACCAAATGCTTTTTCTGCACCAATGGACAGAATCAGATGATTCCTGTCTTTTGTGATATTTATGTGGTTAATCACATTAATTGTTTTTCTGATGTTGAACCAGCCTTGCATCCCTGGTATGAATCCAACTTGGTCATGATGGATTATTTTTTCGATATGTTGTTGTATCTTATTGGCAAGAATTTTGTTGAAGATTTTTGGATGTGGATTCATGAGTGATGTCAGTGTGTAGTTCTCCTTTTTGGTTGGGTCTTTCCCTGGCTTAGGTATCAGGGCTATGCTGGCTTCATAGAATGAATTTGGGAGTACTCCAGCCTTTTCTATACTGTGAAACAGTCTGAGTAGTATAGGAGATAAGGCACTTGGCAAAAGCTTGGTAGAATTCTGCGGTGAAGCCATCTGGGCCTGGGTTTTCTTTGGTTGGCAGAGTTTTTTTGTTTATTTAATATGACTGAGTGAAAATGTACATTCCCGTATAAATTTACATGCCCACCTATGCTATGTGCAACTTCCACTGCTGTCCCTACCCAGTGACACCACACTATCCCTCTCTGCTCCATACATGTCTCATCCTCCCAACAGTCTCCTTTCCCCTCCTCTCCACCCACTCCCCCTCCTCCAGCCAGAGCTCAGCAGGATAATATCGCATACATACATAGAACCATAAAGTGCATCCAATATATGGTCACTCTGCATTGCCAAGCCCAATCCATTCATGTCTGAAGAGTGGACTTTCATTATGATTTATGGGCAAGGGCAGCATCAGAGCCAGTGGCCATGCTCCCAGGGGAGCCCTGAAACCACTGGACCATCCACTGAGGTCTTTTAGTGGAGACCTCAGGGTTGGCAGTTTTTGGATGACATTTTCAATCTCTTCTTTGTGACGGGCTTATTAAGTTGCTCTCTCCTGCATGTTGTCAAAATTGGAATAGGTGATATGAGCCAAGGAATTTGCACATTTCCTCTAGGTTTTCAAATTTGTTAGAGTAAAGTCTTTCATAGTATTCTGTTATGATGTTTTTTATTTCTGTTGGATCTGTTGTGAACACTCCCCTCACATTTCTAATTTGGGTTATCTGTTTCCTTTCCTGTTTTTCTTTAGTAAGTTTAGCCAGTGGTTTGTCAGTTTGGTTGATCTTTTCAAAAAACTAGCTTTTGGTCTTTTCAATTTTTTCAATTGTTTTTCTGTTGTCTAATTCATTTAGTTCTGCCCTAATCTTTATGATGTGTTTTCTTCTGGTGTCTGAGGGGTTCCTCTGTTGTTCTTTCTCTAATTGTTAAAGCTGTAGGGTTCGTTCCTTGATTTAGTTTCTTTCTTCCTTGCAGATGTGTGCATTTATGGAGATAAACTGGCCTCTGAGCACTGCTTTGGCTGTATCCCATAGGTTCTGGTAGGAAGTGTTTTCATTCTCATTGGAATCCATGAATTTATTTCATCCTTGATTTCTTCTATAACCCATGTTTTTTGGAGCAAGATGTTGTTCAGTTTCCAAGGGTTCCACTTTCAACTATGTTTTTTCTGCTATTGATTTCAACTTTTATGGCTTTATGATCTGAGAAGATGCTTTGCATTAATTCAATGGTATGGATTTTGTTGAGAATTGCTTTATATCCTAACACATGGTCTATTCTGGAGAACGTTCCATGTGCACTGCAGAAGAAAGTGCTATGTCCGCTGAGAGGTGGAAAGTTCCATATATACTGATGAGGTTTAGTTGGTTAATTATGGCAATAAGGTCTTCTGTATCTTTATTGAGCTTTTTTCTAGATGATCTGTCCAGTATTGGGAGTGGAGTGTTGAAGTTTCCCATTATTATTGTGGAGTGATCTAACTCTTTTTTGAGTTTAGTCAGTATTTCTTCAACGTATTTAGGTGCTCTGATATTAGGTGCATAAATATTTAATATAGTTAGGTCTTGCTTGTGTTATGAACTTTTTAGCAATAAATAGTGTCCATCTTTGTCCACAATGGTGGATTTTACATTAAAATTGATTTTGTCTGAGATTAGAATTGCCACACCTGCTCTTCTTTGTTCATTGTTAGCTTGATATATATTTTTCCATCCTTTAATTTTCAATTTGTTCCTGTCTTTAAGTCTCAAGTGAGTTTCTTGCAGACAACATATGGATGGGTCATGTCTTTCGATCCAAGATGTCACTCGATGTCTCTTTACTGGAACATTCAGTCCATTCACATTCAATGTAGGTATTGATAGGTATGTGTTCAGTGCTGCCATTGTGATATGTTTATTTTTGTGTTGATGTTTTCTCTGTTGTTCTTATTAGTCTATTCTGAGACGTTCTTTTTTGTGAATTGACCTTTTGCCATTTTCAGAGCGGGTTTTATAGTTGTTGAGACTCCTGTGCTACATTTCTTGATATGGTATGTTGCCTCTTTGTCGTGCTTTACAGCTGCCCCTGTGATCCCCCTTAATAAACTATATGTAAACCCAATTTTAATTACTACCAGTCTTGTCAACTTCCTTTCCAACTGGAAGGACTACAACGACTGTAGTACATCCCCCCATTTTAATACTGTGGCACCATAGTTTTCATGATAATCACTGGATTGTTTCTTTAGTTATTAAAGCTGTAATTGAGTTTGGAGCCTTCCCTAACTGAGTAGAATTCTCAATAATGTGTCCTTCTAAAATATAAAGTTAGTGGTTTTGATCTGCTAAGCCAAAGCTAAGAGCTTCTTTCAATATTTCTTGTTGTTTTGGTTTGGTTTTTACAAAGTCTCTGAGTTTCTGTTTATCTAGGAATGTCTTAATTTCATTTTCATATTTCAAAGATAGTTTTGCAAGATATATAAGAAGTGCTTCTCCTTCAAGGCTTTGAATGTGTCGTGCCACTGTCTCCGTGCCAGCATGGTTTCTGCTGAGAAATCTGACGAAATCCTACAGGGTTTCCTTCTCAGTGTTAGCTTTGCTTTCAGTCTTGCTGCCTTTAAGTGTTCCTGCTTATGTTTCATTTTGTTAAGCTTGATTGTAATATGTCTTGGAGTCTTTCTTTTGAGATCTATATTGGGTGGCATATGATTTGCATCTGGGATATCTATATTCTCTTCCTTCATGATTTCTGGGAAGTTTGCTGTCAGCAGCTCAGCAACAATGTTCTCTGGGTTCTCAGATATTTCATCCTGTTCAGGGACTCCAGTTAATTGAAGGTTGTTCCTCTTCATAGAGTCCCACATGCTTCTTAACGCTTCTTCATTTTTCTTGTTTCTTTTTTCTAATTTCTGCTCATAGACGCTGGCATCAGTAGCTCTGTCTTCCAAGTCAGAAATTTTTTTTTCTGTTTGTTCCATTCTGTTTTCTTGGCTTTGCATTGAATTTTCTATGTCTTTGATTTTGTTCTTGATCGGTTGGATTTCAGAGTACTGGTGTTCCATCAGATTGAACAGCTTGCTAATTTTTCATTTTGCTGTGCTGCATTTTGTATAAGATCTAGAAGGGTTCTGTATATAATCCTTTTGTATTCACCTTCTGATGATTTCAGAAAAGTTTCTTCATCCGGAAAACTCCTTCATTGTTTTGTTTGGGAGCCTTCTGAAGCCATGGCTGATTTCTTGTTTGCCACAATTGTCTGTTGCTTTTTGGGTTTCATGTGAGTAAGTAAATGCTGGGAAAATGCCCCAACCCGCGGGGCAAATCAACGGAGGGACGAGGGGGAGCCTGTGAAAATGAAAGTGGAGCAAGGGATGCGAAGAAATGGAGGCAAGACAAAATTCTGATCAAGCCTTGAGGTTTTATTGTAGCAGAGTAATATATATAGAAGTTGGGGAGGGGAAGGGCTTAGGACCGGAAGATAGCTGGTATGAGACAGTTGGCGTTCTATGATTGGGCAGACAGTATGCCTGTACAGTTGACGTTAGGCAGTGACGCGGGGGGTGGTGACACTGGGCAGTGACGCCGGGTAATCTTCGCACACGCGTGTTTTCAGGGGCTTTCCAGACTTCCTGTTTTTGGGGGCCTGAAGTTTTTTCATGGCCCCCGACATCTCTTCCCTTTTTGTTTTGTTTCGTTTTGGGAGGTGGGCTTTAACTGGGAGAAGGAGTAGTGACCTGGCTCCTCCTGTTATAGTATTTGGCTCTTGGTATCTTTTGGGAAGGAGAGGCAGAGCCGTTTTAATGTTTTTAGGATAGATACCAACCTCTATGCAAGCCAGGTATGCTCCAGGGAAACGTAGAGGAGTTAATGATAACTTTCCCTTGCAATGCTTTGCTTCGCACTCCTCCCGATACCCATACCTCTCTTCCCAAGTTGGCAAGGAGGTAAGCATGCCTCTACTTTTCATGCTGTCCCCTTGGGGAAGAAGTCGGAGTACCCATTTTTAGCGGCATAGTCATCGTCAATTGCCAGGCGGTGGTAATGGACTTGGATAGGTTTAGCCAATGCTGAATCTATTTGTTGTTTGATAAAGCTTGTAAGCCTTTTGAAAGCCCAAGGGCCAAAAGACAGAATTAACATTAAACCGAGAAGGGGTCCGAGGATGGGGAGGAGATAGGGAAGGAATCCATTCAGTCCAGTCCAAAATGGATTTTCTTGTAGTTTTCTTCGTCTGTTTTGTAGATCTTCCTGTAAATCTTTTATCTTGTTTCGGACAATCCCAGATTTATTGGCATAGAAGCAGCAGTGTTCCTGTAAAACTAAACAGATACCGCCTTTTTCTGCAGTAATAAGGTCTAAGCCCCTTCGATTTTGTAAGGCTACCTCAGCTAAGGAGTCAATTTGATCTTGTAAATCATTGATAGTACCGGAGAGGGTTTGGACATCGTCTATTAATTGACGGAATAACTTACTGTATTTGTCTATGGCGATGCTCAGGCCGGCAGAGCCGGTGGCTGTAGCCCCAGCAACTCCCAGGCCCACAAGAAGGGGTATGAATTGGAGGACTCGTTTTGATCGTCCGGCTATGTAATCAAAACTGGGGACAGGGACAGGGGTGTCCCCTGATATGATAGAAATATCTGGGAGGAGGTTAGCCTGACCACAGAGTCCTGTCTAGTTTCTGGGTAAGACTGTATAGGCTAAGTTATTTCCACATATCAAAACCTGTCCAGGGGCTGGACAGAGGGGCTCTGTATGGTTGGTGGTATTGGTACAATTATTAAATGTTATAAATCCGACATCTAGATCAAAGCTGTTATTTTTGAATGATCCTTGGTAGCAATGGGAAAAATTAAAGCCAACAGGCTGTGTTCGAAAAGGTGGGCTGAGGCTACAGTTACTGGATGAAAGTGTAGAGGAGTTGTTTGTGGGAATAGCTGTTGGCATGGGAGACCCAAGAGTCATGCATAGCCAACAATCGCTAGCCAGGGAGGGGTTGGAGGAATTCAAGACTTTATGGGTGGTTTTAAGAACGTTATCGGTTTCAGTATCCAAGTTAATAGTCCGAGGCTTCGGGAGAGCCAAGGGGTGATAATTAAGAGAAGGATACTGCTGGGCAATGAGTTGATTGATTTTTGCTTGTACTACAGCCTCCCTGGCTCTGTCTGATGGCGCACCACCGTCTGATACGTGAATAGGTTGTTTTGGAGGCCAGCATACATGGTCACCGACTTTTCCTGCACAAGAGGCTTGACTATATTTACTGCCACCTCCTGGTGACGTGTCCCAGTCACCCCCTGTGGAGCCCCGATATTGTTTTTCTTGGACGGCAGTTAGATATACTTGGCCGTCTTTACTACAGGATTGGGAAGTTTGGTAACAAGTGGAGTGCATTTGGGTCAGTATTGAGCACTTATCGGGACAAGGCCCTGGCTGGCCGTTTACTGAGGGGATGGTAAAGAAGCAATCTTTGAGATCAATAATGATTTTAAAATAGTTAGCTGGAATGGCAACGGGGGAGGGGAGTCCAGGTTGGAGAGCCCCCATTGTAAACATGGTTTTATTAATTTCTCTGAGGTCCTGAAGGAGTCGCCATGACCCATTTTTCTTTTTGATCACAAATATAGGAGTATTCCAGGGAGAGGTGGTTGGTTCTAAATGTCCAGCAGCCAGCTGTTCCTGCACTAACGCTGTGGCAGCTACGAGTTTTTGTTCAGTCAAGGGCCATTAATCTACCCACACTGGAGACTCAGATTTCCACTTAATCTTATCAGCGTGGGGTGCAGGGGAGTCAATGACCGCTAAGGAAAATTTTCACTTCCCAAGCCTGAACGATTATTTTTAGGCGTTACAGGAAGAGGCTGCTTTATACCTTGATTATTTTTTCCCAGTCCTTGTCCCGGTAGGAAGCCTAGGTTAAGCATCTGTTGGGTAATTATCTCATTTGGGCTACACATGATGACCCCCAGCTGGGATAAGACATCATGACCCCATAGATTAACAGGTAAACCCGGAACAATGTAAGGTTGAATCTGTCCTGAGTTACCCTCAGAGTCCTTCCAAGTAAGAATTTTTGAGCTTTGTTTAGGGTTGACAGACTGGCCAATGCCTTCAAGATGAGTTATTGAGGCCTCACAGGGCCAGTTGGAAGGCCAATATTTAGCTGAAATTACTGTGGCATCTGCCCCTGTATCCACTATCCCTTCAAAGGCCTTACCATCTAATTGGAGGGTGAGTCTTGGCCTATCAGGGGTTACTGGTTGCACCCAATAGGTGTCGGAAGACCCAAAGGCAGAATTCAAACTAATGGACTGTATGTGTTTGGTGGGTGTGGAATCTAAGGGAAGTAATATAAGTTGTGCTATTCTCTCTCCTTTTGGGACAGGGGCCCCAACGGAGCCGAGGCCAAAAGAGTAATTTGTCCTGTGTAGTCATTATCAATGACCCCAGAGATGACATGAAGGCCGGCCAATGAGGAACTGCCACGCCCTAAGATCAAACCAAACATTCCTGGGGGCAGTGGCCCATAAACCCCTGTAGAGATGAGTTGAACACCCTGATCGGGCACTAATGTTGTATCGGTGGCGGAACATAGGTCCAATCCTGCGCTTCCAGGGGTGGCACGGCAGCGGGAGCTGATACTTGTTTTTGTGTTTGTTTCTGGGGGATGAACCTGACTGCCCCTAGGTTCTGTCCCAAGGGTGGGGCCAGGGGCTGGCCCCGCTGGGAGTTTCCCTGTTTTCGGGGGAGAGGCTGACCGTTGATGTCAGTTTTAGAAAAACAATCCGCAGCCCAATGTTTGTCCTTCTTACATCGGGGGCACACTGAAGTAGGAGGTCCCCAATTCTGTTTACCTGTGGGACACTCGCGTATATAATGTCCGGGCCGTTTGCAATTGAAGCAAGTTTTTTGTTGTTTATCATGGTCAAGTCCTTTGAGAGCGGCCCCTATAGCTATACCAATGGCATGAGAAGCTCCTATTCCTAAACAAAGTTTAACATAATCAGAAAGGCTACCACTGCGGTGGGGTCTTAGAGCCTATTGACAAACAGGATTAGCATTTTCAAAGGCAAGATGTTTAATGAAGGCACTATCGGTTTCTCCTTCCCCCACCAAACGCTCAGTGGCATCAGTTAGGCCGCTGACAAAGTTACTGTAGGACTCATCAGGGCCTTGACAGATTTTAGCTAAGGAGGTGGTGGCTGAACCCTTTGGGGGAAGATGCCTCCAGGCCTTGAGGCCACCGTTTTGTATTTGTGCTAATAAACCAGGGGGAAAATTTGCCTGTTTCTCATTAGTATCATAGGGAGTTCGCCCCAAGAGTTTATCTCTTGTCCAAGAGCAGGATGTCCTGCTTTCACTATTATGCTTGGCGGTCTCGCGGCAGTTTTCTGTAAAATCGGTGCGCCAGAGTACGAAATCACCCCCGGATAATGTGGCTCGTGCCAAGAAATGCCAATCATTAGGGGTTAGCCATCGCTCACTTAGGCTTTCCAGTATGGCCAGGCTGTAGGGGGCAGTAGGGCCATAGTTATTAACAGCTGCCTTTAAGTCTTTTAAATGTTTGAGGTTTAGGCGGCGGTATTTTTGTCTGTCTGAACTACTCTCTTCCAGGGCGGGGTTTTCTTCGTCAGAAGCCTCTCCCCCCGAGCCTGGGCCCTCACCAGGCTGACTACTTACTTCCTCTTCTTCAGTATCATATTGAGGCCTTTGACTGCGGGTTACGGGAAACGTGAAAAGGGGGCCTTTGGGACTTGAGCCCTTGGGGGTTTTCTTTGAAACCTGGCTGAGCGTTGTGGAAGCAAGCTCCGCCTCAAGGGCTCGGATTTCTTTGATAAGCTTTAAGTGTTCGCGTTTCTGAGTCAGCAGTTCTCTTAAGGAGGAAACTTCTTGAGTGAGGGAAATTTTAGCCTGCCGAATGGGGTCTGAAACCATGATTGTGCTGTGCTCTGGGTTAAGGGGTGAGGTGAGGGGAGCTGAGGAACCCTGGAGATATGGAGGAGGTTGTAGAGTTTCATTAGGGGGACCGCGGAAGGCAGGGGCGGTGAAAGCCCAACGGTTGCCGCTGCCCTGATATTGTGCAGCCTGACTTTCTAATATTTCCTGGTCTTCGGGGGACAACTGGCCCGCATCGGAATTGTCCCTAAAGGGTTTTAAAGATGGGTAAATCAGGCTAGGCGGGTCAGGATTTGTTTGGGGGATTTCTTTTACATCAGCTGTCTGAGGCTCCTCTGAAATATTTATAGAAACTGATGGGCAAGCGGGTCTTTTCAGCAGCTCTGTACCTCGGGCCCCCACGCTGGGCGCCAGTTTTGCCCTGACCCGTGGGGCGAATCAACGGAGGGACGAGGGGGAGCCTGTGAAAATGAAAGTGGAGCAAGAGACGTGAAGAAATGGAGGCAAGACAAAATTCTGATCAAGCCTCGAGGTTTTATTGTAGCAGAGTAATATATATAGAAGTTGGGGAGAGGAAGGGCTTAGGACCGGAAGATAGCTGGTATGAGACAGTTGGCGTTCTATGATTGGGCAGACAGTATGCCTGTACAGTTGACGTTAGGCAGTGACGCGGGGGGTGGTGACACTGGGCAGTGACGCCGGGTAATCTTCGCGCACGCGCGTTTTCAGGGGCTTTCCAGACTTCCTGTTTTTTGGGGCCTGAAGTTTTTTCATGGCCCCCGACAGGGAAAATACTGTGAGGATGGACTGCAGGTGTTTCTCTAGGCTGTCTTCAAATGTAAAATAAAAGGTATCTGACCACTTCCCAAGTCAGTCAGGTTTTCAGGTGTAGAGGTCCCTCTTCCCAACTGGCAAAGTAAGCAACTCTATATCCAACCCCAGATGATACGAACTAGTTTAAAATACAACAATGCTACTGCCCTGTTGGCCTCTGCTGACACTGTGTAAACTACTGCTTTTCTGGTAGAAAAGCGTTCTCCTGTGGGCAGGCTCTGGCTCCCAGGCTAAGAATTAGGTTGAGCTGCAACCACCATATCTAAGATGGCGACCTCCACACAGTCAGAGGATAGATGGGCTAAAGGTGCCAAGACATAGTGAGTCCTCAGCCTCTGTTGCCAGGCCCCCATTGTAGGCGACACTGTGTAAACTACTGCTTTTCTGTCAGAGAAGTGCTGTCCTGTTTGCAAGCGCTGGCTCCCAGGCTAAGAATTAGGTCCTGCTAAAATCTCCGTATCCAACATCGCATCCCACACATAGGTGCCACTAGTTTCCTACAAACCACACTGTGGCAGAGATAAAAAGACAGGCCCAAAGTGGCTAGATTAACAGAGTCCAAAGCCTAGCTCTCAAAGTATGGCAATTTTGCTTGTGTTTTGTACCAGCAGCTGCTAGGCAAGACCCAGCTCCACCCGCCGGCCAAGACAGAGCAAAGAAAGTCAAAATAGTGCCTTACCTTCAGTCCGTGAGAGCCAGGGCTAGCCTGGGGCTCACTAGGTGACCATAAGTCTCCGTTTAATTATCAATTCAGGTCTTGGTTTCCAAAGGGATATAAGGAGACATGTGCTTAGTCTGCTGTCTTGACTCCACCCTCTGTCAAGTAGCTTCTGACTCACTGTGACCCTATAGGACAGAGTAGAACTGTCACATAGGGTTTCCAAGGCTAAGCACTCAGCTGCTATCTGAAAGGTTGCTGGTTCAAACCCACCAGGTACTCTGTGGGAGAAAGATGTAACAGTCGATCATAGATTTACAACATCGGAAACCGTACGGAGCAATTGTACTCTGTCCTTTAGAGTTGCTATGAGTTGGAATCAACTTGACATGAATGGGTAAGTAGGTAATCTTTATGAAAGCAGACTGCCACATCTTTTTCCCATGGAGCAGTTTGTAGGTTCAAATCACTGATCTTTCAATCGGTAGTTAAGTGCTTAATGACTGTGCCACCAGGACTCTTGGTTGTTGCAAAAAAAAAAACAAATGCATTGCCATTGAGTCAGTTCTGACTGACAGTGACCCTGCAGGAAGGAGCAGAATAGAGCTGCCCCATAGAGTTTCTAAGGCTGTAACCTTTTACAGGAGCAGACTGCCACACCTTTCTCCTGCAAAGGGGCTAAGTTTAAACCACTGACTTTTCACTTAGCAACTGAGTGCTTTAACCACTGGGACACCAGGGCTCCTTCTATAGCTGTGTTGTTGTTGTTGTGTTGTTGTTGACATCTAGTCAGTTCCCAACCTCATGGCAACCCTATGTACAACAGAACAAAACACTGCTTGGTCCTGTGCCATCCTCACAATCTTTCCTGAGCCTGAGCCCATTGTTGCAGCCACTGTGTCAACCCATCTTGTTGAGAGTCTCCCTCTTTTTCACTGACACTGCACTCTACCAAGCATAGTGTCATCCAGAGGCTGGTCCCTCCTGATAACATATCCAAATTATATGAGACAAATTCTCACTATCCTTGCTTCCAACAAGAATGCCAGCTATACCTTTTCTAAGACAGTATTGTTTGTTCTTCAGGCAGTCTATAGTATAGTCAGTATTCTTGTCCAATAACGTAATTCAGAGGCATCAATTGTTCTTCAGTCTTCCTTACTCATTGTCCATCTTTTGCATGCACATGAGACAACTGAAAATGCCATAACTTGGTCTGGCGCATCTTGGTCCTCAATGGAACATCTTTGTTTTTTAATATTTTAAAGAGATCTTTTGCGGTAGATTTGTTCAGTTCAATATATTTCTTGATTTCTTGACTACTGCTTCGCTTCAATAGACATTGATTATGAGTCTAAGTGAAATGAAGTTCTTGACAACTTCAGTCTTTTCTCTGTTTATCATGATATTGCTTATTGGGCCATTTGTGGGGATTTTTGTTTTCTTGATGTTGGAGTGTAATTCATACCGAAGCCTATGGCATTTGCTCTTCATCAGTAAGTGCTTCCATTTCTCCTCACTTCCAGCAAGCAACATTGCACATCATAGATTATTAATGATTCTTCCTTCAATCCTGATGCCACATTCTTCTTCACCTAGTCCAGCTTCTCAGATTATTTGCTCAGCATACAGCATGACTAAATATGGTAAAGGGATACAGTCCTGAGGCACACCTTTCCTGACTTTAAAATATGCACTATCTCCTACTTCTTGGTCTATGTACAGGTTCCTCATGAGCATAATTAAGTGTTCTGAGATTTCCATTCTTTGTCAGGTTGTATCTTCACAAGAATGATAATATATCAATAGGTTTTCTTGATCACTTTCAGTGATTGCCAACAGTGAGATTCTATTACCTTTTTAAGACTTTCATTGGTTAATTAAATGTTCAAGTTCCTTCTATGTGCTGGGTCATCACAATCTATAAATAAAGTAAGAGTCTAGGGCTTAACTCAACAGTTGTTTCCTGAAATTAAGGTGGGGCTTTTCTTTGGGCTTTATAGGGAGCCATAGCTTGGACCTCTAAAGAAATTCCATCTTGGGGAACCAGAGAGAGATGTAAATAGGAAGAGCACTGTGGTACATGCCTATAGTTGATGACTCTTTCGTCTCAGTGTTTCTCTTCTGTTGCAATTCGTAATGAATAGTATGGTCTAGGCTACACTGACATTGGCCTTGACTCAATCCAGGAAGTACAAAGTAGAAACTGTTAATAAGTTGCTTCTAGTAGTCTACACTGACATTGGCCTTGACTCAATCCAGGAAGTACAAAGTAGAAACTGCTAATATAAGTTGCTTCTAGGGAATAGGACTAGGGTATGAGAAAGGGAGACTTGTTCTTCATTATAAATTCTTCTGTATGCCTTAATTTGTTTAAAGTAAAAGTAAGTTCACAGAAAAATTAATGAAATATCAAACTGCCTTAAAAAATTCAGGCCTAATACTTTCTGTTATGGACTGCCATTTTCACACAAAATGACAATATCTTATTTAAGCTAGCATATTTTATTTGTTCTTAGGGCCAAAATATTTTTGTGTAATAATGCACTTGAAGTGTACTTGTCCCAGTTTGAATACTTTAATATCCAATACAGTATCCTGGTCTATCTCCTCAATGAAATTACCACTACACGATTAAAATATATTTCCATTTTGTGTATATTGTGAGAGTCTCAGTCTCTGCATCTGAATGCAATATTGTTCTGACCACTGAAGTAGATATCCAACAATAGTTCTATGGCTTTATGGGAATTCTGTAACTAGTCAAATATCAAATGTAGTAATGTGTTTTTAAAGGAAAACACAGCTGAAAAAGCACTTTGACACTATTGCCTTATTTGATACTCCAAACAACCCTATGAGGTAGGCAAGTAAGGTTGTTATGTCCATTTCACAGATAAGGAATGAGAGATGAAGAGAAGTGAAACTCCTTGTCCAAACTCCTGTTGCTAGGGAATGGGAGAACCATGACTAGAACCCAAATCTTCTGATGCTGATTCATTAACATCTCTTGGAAAAAAACCCAGTTCAGACCTAGGATGCTGCTGGCTTAAAAATCCGAACACAGAGTTGAAAACAGTGAGAAAGAAACATGCCACAGATCTCTGGAGTCACAAGTTGGTAACTACAAGAATTCCTAATAGTTGTTGTATGTGTCATCCACTCAGTTCTGACTCGTAATTACACTGTGTACAACACAAGGAAGCACTACTCAGTCCTCTGCCATTCTCACAATTGCTATGCTTGAGCCCATCCTCACACCACAATGCCAATCTATCTCATTGAGTGCCTTCTTCTTTTTCACTGATCCTTCACTTCACCAAGCATATCTTTCTCCAGGGATTGATCACTTCTGATAACATGTTGAAAGTACATGAGACAAAGCCCTGTCATCCTTGCTTCTAAAAAGTATTCTTGCTATCTCCCTTCCAAGACAGATTTGTTCATTCTTTTGGTAGTTCGTGGTATATGCAACATTGTCTCCCAGAACCACAACTCAAAGGCATCAATTCTTCAGCCATCCGTATTCATTGTCCAGCTTTTGCATGCATCCTATGAAGCAACTGAAAACAACATGGCTTGGCTCAGGTGCACTTTAGTCCTTAAACTGATGCTTTTGATTCATGGCACTTTAAAGAGGTCTCCTACAGCTAATTTGCCCAGTGTAATAAGGCTTTTGATTTCTTGGCTGCTGCTTCCATGGATGTTGGTTGTGGAACCAAACAAAATGAAATCCTTCACAACTTCGGTGTTTTCTCTGCATATCATGATGTTAAATATTGGTCCAGTTGTAAGGATTTTGGTTTCCTTTATGTTAAAAGTGTAATCCATACTGAATCTTTGATGAAGTCTTTGATCTTTACTGGTAAGCACATCAAGTCCTCTTCACTTTCAGCAAGCAAGATTGTTGTGTCATCTGCGTAACATGGGTTCTTAATAAGTTTTCCTTGAACCCTGATGCCCTATTCTTCATATAATCCATTTTCTCAGATTATCTATTCAGCAGATAGATTGAATAAATATGGTCAAGGTTACAACCCTAACACGCACCTTTCCTGACTTTAAACTGTGCAGAACCTTCTTGTTCTGTTTGAATGGATGCCTCTTGATCTGTGTACAGGTCTCTCATGAGCCCCATTAAGTGCTTGAGAATTCCCATTCTTCACAATGTTATCCATAATCTGTTAGGATCCGCACCGTTGAATGCATTTGCATGGTCAGCAAAACACACATAAACATCTTTCTGGTATTTTCTGCTGTGAGCCAGGATCCATCTGATATCAGCAATTATAACTCTGGTCCCATTTCCTCTGCTGAATCCAGCTTGAATTTCTGGCAGTTCCCTGATGGTACAACTGCTTTGTGAGTGATCTTCAGCAAAATTTTGCTTGCATATGACATTGATGATAAAGTTCAATAATTTCGGCATTCACTTGGATCACTTTTGTTGGGAATAGGAATAAATATGGATGTCTTCTAGTCAGTTGGCTAGGCAGCTGTCTTCGAAATTTCTTGCCATAGATGAGTTGCATTCACTTGTTGAAACACCTTAGTTGGTATTCTACCAATACCCGAAGCCTTGTTTTTTGCTAGAGTCTGCAGTGAGGCTTGGACTTCTTCCTTCTGTACCATCAGTTCTTGATCATAAGCTACCTCCTGAAATGATTGAACTTTGACAAATTCTTCTTGGTACAGTGACTTGTGTATTCCTTCTACGTTCTTTTGATGCTTCCTATATTGTTCAGTAATTTGCCCATATGGAAGCTTAACTTCTTTTTCAGTTCCTTCAGTTTGAGAAATGCTGAATATGTTCTTTCATTTTAGTTGTCTAACTCCAGATCTTTGCACATGTAATTATAATACTTAACTTTGTCTTCTCGAGCTGCTCTTTGAAATCTTATGTTCCTCTCTTTTACGTCGTCATTTCTTCCATTCAATTTACTATGTTCAGGAGCAAGTTGCAGAGCCTCTTCTGACATCCCTCTTGATATTCTCTTTTATTTATTTATTTATTTTTTTAATGACTTCTTGGTTTCTTCATGTATGATGTGCTTGATGTCATTCCATAACTCATCTGGTCTTTGGTCATCAGTGTTCAGTGGGTCAAATCTATTCTTCAGATGGTCTCTAAGTTCAGGTGGGATGTGCTCGAGGTCATACTTTGGCTTTTGTGGACTTGTTCTAATTTTCTTCAGCTTCAGATTGAACTTGGATATGAGCAACTGATGATTCATTCTGCAGAGGGCCTGGGGGCTTCTTCTGACTAATGATATTAAACTTTTGCATTGTCTTTTCCCATAGAAGTAGTCAATTTGATTTCTGTGTATTCCATCTGGTGAGGTCCACATGTAGTCACCTATTTATGTTGGTAAAAAGAAAGATATTTACAATGAAGAAATGATTGGTCTTACACACTTCTATCATGCAATCTCCAGCATTGTTTCCATCAGCAGCATCATATTTTTCAATTACCATTCCTCCTTTGTTTCCAACTTTCTCATTCTAATCACCAGTAATTATCAATGCATCTTAATTGCGTGTTTGATCAATTTCAGACTGCAGAAGTTGGTAAAAGTCTTCCACTTCTTCATCTTTGGCCTTAGTGGTTGCTGTGTAACCTTGAATATCAGTCATATTAACTGGTCTTCTTTTGTAGGTGTATGGTTATTATGCTGTCACTGACAGTATTGCACTTCAATATAGATCCTGAAATGTTCTATTTTACAATAAAGGCAACACTATTCCTCTTTAATTTGTCATTTCTGGCACAGGAAACTATATGAATGCCCAATTTGAAATTGCCAATATCAGACCATTTCAACTAATACCTAGAATATTGATATTTATGCATTGCATTTCATTTTTTACAATTTCCAATTTTCTCAGATTCATACTTCTTACATTTAATATTATGATTATTAATGAGTATTTGCAGCTATTTCTCATCATTTTGAGTCGTGCCACATCCACATCAACAAATGAAGTTCCTGAAGGCTTGACTCCATCCACGTCACTAAGGTTAACTCCGTTACAAGGAGGCAGCTCTTCCACAGTCATCTTTTGAGAGTCTTCCAAGCTGAGGGACTCATTTTCCAGCACTGTATCTGACAACGTTCAGCTGCTCTTCGTAAGATTTTCACAGTCTAATCTATTTTATTAGAAGTAGATGCCAAGTCCTTCTTTCTAGTCTCTCTTAGTCTGGAAGCTCAGAGGAAACGTCCCCACCATGGGTGACACTGTTTGTATTTGAATACCTGTGACATAGCTTCCAGCATCACAGCAACACTCAAGCCCTGACAGCAAGACAAACAGACAAGTGGGTGTCCATAAATACCTGAGGAAAGAAGGGGCAGTGGAAAGAAAGGAAAAGCAGGGAACAATGTGTGGTTGCGGAGGAAATGGTCGAGAAAAAGATTTGGTAAATCAACTGATTTACCAGTTTTCCACCAGAAGCCAAAGAAAGACTTGTTCCATACCCAGCACTGAGGTGGGCTGGACCCTTCCAGCTCCCCTTATGAAACTATTACTGTTTCACAAGTTCCAACTGGTCCTTTCATCTTTGTCTGCTCTTCAAGTTGAGACAGGCCTAAATTCAGAAAAAGACTGCTTTTCCTAGGAGGGAATAGCACTTGGCAGCACAGAGTTTAATGGCAGCTGAGCTTCATTGCCAAAGGGCCTAGAGTTAACCCCCCTTCTGATTGCATACTTGCTTAGGGCATCTGTACAAAGAGATCTCCTTTAACTTTGAAAAATGACTTTGATGGGTCAAAAAGATTTTGGTGAGGCATTATAGGAGAATATAAGACTTTGTTAGATATTTTATAAATTTTTATTGTAGCAAATATAGTTATTATATGCCAGTTTATGTTAAGTATTTCCAACACTTTCCAGGGAGAGAACTTCTCGTTTCAGATAACTGGGAGCAGCTCTGGCAGGAAATATTTGATGGTAGAGGATGTTCCCTATAGGAACTTATAGAACAGAGTAGAACTGCCCCATAGAGTTTCCAAGGAGCACCTGATAGGGTTCAAACTGCCAACCTTTTGATTAGCAATCATGGCTCTTGAGTGCTATGCAACCAGGGTTTCCAGCTGTTCTGTTAGGGAGATGAAAAGACTTATTTAGAATGGCCTTAGTTGGATTTTATATCCATCCTGTAAGTTGTTTATCTGAATGGAATTCAGATGCTTTCTGCAGAAAACAAGTAGTTTAGGTTTGGATTTAGGGCAGTTCATATGTTGAATGGCATAAACCAGTTATCTGGGATTCCCTTATCCTTGGAGAAATCAACACTCAAGGGTTTAGACACACAGAGCTGAGAGAGAAGACACTTCACCTTTGAAAACCAATCTCCTTTCTTTCTATTCCACGTGGATGAAGTGTGGACATCCATGAGCAGTCTGTCCAAATATACCTTGGCCTTCTTTAAAACATTGCCAGTAGGACTTGCTTATGCTATTTCCGTCACAGCCTGGCAAGTTTTACTTTGCACCTCATCTATTTGTTCCCCAGATGGGCTTTAAAAGGGGATGCTTGTAGAAAACTCTCTGCCAGACCAGCCTGAGCTAATTCTGTTTTGACCAAAAAATAACCATTAAGAATTATAGTTTGGTGGGTTTACAGTGACTATTAAAGTATTGTTTGCTACTTTTCATTAGTTAAATGCTAAAAAAAAAACAAAACAAAACATTTTATGCTGTTCACTGTTCTTATGCAGTGAGTTAAGAAATTGTATTTGTGCATGTTTTTGTTTTCTTCTGGAAAATTAAGCAAAAAATTTGCTTAACTTTAATAACTGTAGGAACCAAGTTCAGGTTTTCAAAAGGGGTTGACTGTGTGTCTTGCTGTTTTTATTGTTGCCAGCTACTGTCCAGTCTGCTGCTGACTCGTAGTGTCTCCATGCGCAAGGGAACTAACTGCTGCCTGCTTGTGCACCATTGTCATGACTTCTTTATAGGTTGGACAGTTGCAATTAATACTGTTTACTTTGATTGATTTTTGGAAGTAGATTACCAGGCTTTCATCCTAGTTCACCTTAGTCTGAAAACTCTGCTGAAACCTGTTCAGCATCATACCAACACAAAAACCTTCACTGAGAGATGGGTGATGGCCGTGCACAAGGTGTGTTGGTTGGGAATCAAAACTGGGTCTCCCATAAGGGCTGCAAGAATTCTACCACTGAACCACCCTAGCCACCTAAACCAAACTCACTGCTATTGAGTGGACACCTACTGATAGCGACCCTATAGGACAGAGTAGAACTGGCGCCATAGAGTTTCCAGGAAGAACCTGGCAGATTCAAATGGCCAACCTTTTGGTTAGCTGCCATAGCACATAACCACTATGCCACTAGAGTTTCCATTTCCACCAAGCTCTGTGTTTGTAGCTCTGATGAAGATGGTAAAGATGACATGAGGGCAAGAGAGTTAAGAAGGGTCTGAGGAGAATGAAGTTGGTGGGACATCAGGAAATTTCATGTTGCTGCTTGGAAACCACACCAGAACTCAAAGAGGAGAAAGGATGGAATTAGTCTGATCTTTGCAAATCCACAACTGCATGAGAGAGTGTTCTTTGCTAGGACTTTAATGTGCAATTCTGTACATTCAGGCAAGAAGTTAGTTTATGCTTCTGCAGAGACAAGTTCTATAGTGACATACTAAGACACCGCTTTGTGAACTTGTCAATTACTATCTGGCTTCCTTTCGTGTCCCTGGCTGGAGCTAGAGCAATGATGTCCTCAGACTTAATATATTTGTTTCTTGAAGAACGGGTGAGAATATGTGATCTTTTGTGTGTTCACACAGCAAGTGCAGGAGGGGTGGAACGAAGTCTTCTTCTAAAGCATGCTGTTTCCCACCTGAAGAACTGGCTGGACCGTGACATAAGCACAGAATCTTTCCAACTATTTGGACTGGCAACTTTTTCCAGCACAGTCACACTTATCTTCTCTACAAAAGCAAGCCCGTTTCCCTTGTAAGGCCATATGTTAGATTTCAAGAGCCATGGATTTGTTTCTGTTACTTGGTACACTTCCAACCCAGGTATTCACCATCCAAGGTGAATAAAAGATAAATTGAGAGATATTGAGTGGGGAAAATCTCGCTTATGACCAGGCATTTTCTTAAAAAGAAGGATTCTGGTCATTGTCACTTTACCCAGGTTTCCTTTTCATCTAACTGGGCCAACTGACTATTGACAACACTGAAGCCCCTAAGGATTGAAGAGAGAGGAGTTTCATTCTCCATTTGCTACCTTCTTGAGCACTAATGACTGAAGACAAGATGAGTTGTGGGATGATATCAAGGACTTCACACACTAAGAAAGCAAAAGGTCATTAAAAAGATGAGAAAGAGAAAAACCACCAAAATGGATCTTTGAAGAGATTCTGAAACTTGCTCTTGAATACAGAGCAGCTAAAGCAAATGAAAGAAATTAGGAAGTAAAAGAGCTGAACAGATGATTTCAACGGGTAGTGTGAAAAGACAAAGTAAAGTATTATAATGAAATTTGCAAAGGCCTGAAATTAGGGAAAACAAAAGGGAAGAGCATGCTCAGTGTTTGTCAAGTATTTCCGTGTTTGGTTTGAATGACTGCTCTCGGGCTACTGGAAACCCTGGTGGTGTAATGGTTTAAGTGCTATGTCTGCTAATTAAAAGGTGGACAATTTGAATTCTCCAGGTACTCCTTGGAAACTCTGTGGAGTATTTCTGCTTTGTCCTATACAGCTGCTATGAGTTGGAAACGACTCAATAGAGTAGGTTTTTTTTGTTGTTGTTGTTTTCTTGATCTATGCACAATTAAGTGTTGCTGCAGATTTTCCCAGTACAATATGTCTTTTGATTTCTTGATTGCTGCTTCCATGGGTGTTGATTGTGGAACGAAGTAAAATGTAATCCTTGACAATCTCAGTCCTTTCTCCATTTATCATAATGTTGCTTACCAGTCCAGTTGTGAGAATTTTTGTTTTCTGGTGCTGATATACAATTCATACAAATGGCTGTGGTCTTTGATCTTCATCAGTGTTTCAAGTCCTCTTCACTTTCAGCAAGCAGGGTTGTGTCACCTGCATATTGCAGTTAATGACTCTTCCTCCAATCCTGATGCTTTGTTCTTCATATAGTCTAGCTTCTCAGATTATTTGCTCTGCATACAGATTGAAAAGGTATGGTGAAAGGACACAACCCTGATACACACCTTTCCTGACTTTGAACCATGCAATGTCCCCTCATTCTGTTCATATAACTGCCTCTCGATTCATGTACACATTCCTCATGAGCCCAGTTAAATGTTCTGGAATTCCCATTTTCCACAATGTTACCTATAATTTGTTATGATTCACACGATTGAATACCTTGGCATACTCAATAAAACACAGGTAAACATCTTTCTGGTATACTCTGCTTCCAACTAAGATCCTTTTGACATCAGCAGTAATATCCCTTATTCCACATTCTCTTCTAAATCCGTCTTGAATTTCTGGAAGCTACATGTTGATGTACTGCTGCAATCATTTTTGAATGATCTTAAGCAAAATTTCACTTGTATGTAACATTAATGATATAGTTCCTACATTCTATTGAATCACTTTCTTTGGCATGGCCACAAATACGATTCTCTTTCAGTCATTTTGCCAAGTAGCTGTCTTCCAAATTTCTTGGCATGGACGAGCAAGTGCTTCTAGGGTAACATTCATCTGTTGAAATTTCTTAATTGGTATTCCATAAATTCCTGGACCTTGTTTTTCACCAAAGCCTTCAGGGCAGCTTGAGCTTCTTCTTTCAGTACCATCGGTTCTTGATCACACATTACCTCATGAGATGGCTGAACACTGATTAATTCTTTCTGGTGCAGTGACTGTATGTGTTCCTTCAGTCTTCTTTTGATGCTTCCTGCATCACTAAACATTTTGCCCAAAGAATACTTCAGTTACCACTGGAGGTTTGAGCTTTTTCTTCCATTCCTTCAGCTTTTGAAGTGCTGAGTATGTTCTTCCTTTTAGGTTTTCTAATTCCAGCTCTTGCACATTTCGTTATAATACTTTACATTGTCCTCTTAAGTAGCCCTTTGAAATCTTCAGTTCATTTCTTCTACTTCATCATTTTTTCCATTCACCTTAGCTACTGTATACTTAGAGAAGTTGAAGAGTCTCTTCTGACACCCATTTCGGTCTCTTTTTTTTGTCTTTTTAGTGTTTTTCCTTCATGTATGATGTCTCTGACATCATCACACAACTCTAATCTTCAGTCACCAGTGTTTGATGTGTCAAATTTATTGTAGACATGGTCTACAGGTGGCATGTGTTCAAGGCTGTAATTTGGCTTTCATAGACTTGTTTTCATTGCCCTCAGCTGGCATTGTTCTAACTGTTGACACTGAGCTTCTCCATCATCTGTTTCCACAGATGTAGTCAGCATCAGGTAAGAAGAACAACAGCATCAGGTGAGGAGGATAGAGTGAGCAGCCACCACTTCTCTGTCAGTGGAGGCTTATTTGTTGCTGTGATGCTAGAAGTTGTGTCACAGGCATTTGGGTACCAGCAGGGTCACCTATGGTAGACAGGTTTCAGCTGAGCTTCCAGACTAAGATGGACTAGGAAGAAGGACCCAGCAGTCTACTCCTGAAAAGAATTAGCCAGGGAAATCCTCATGAATAGCAGCCGAACACCATCAGATATGGTGCCGGAAAGTGAGCACCCCCAGGTTGGAAGGCACTGGGAAGATGACTGGGGAAGAGCCGCCTGCTCAAAGTAGTGTCAACCTTAATGATGTGGATGAAGTAAGGCCTCTGGGATCTTTGCTCACCGATGTGGCTTGACTCACAATAGGAAGAAACAGCTGGAAACATCCATTAACAACCAGGACATAGAATGCACCAAGCATGACTCTAGGAGAACTGGAAATCATCAAAAATGAAATAGAATGCATAAACATCAATATCCTGGTCATTACTGAGCTGAAATGGACTGGTTCTGGCCATGTTGAATCCTACAATCATACGGTCCACTATGCTGGGAACAAAACCTTGAAGAGGAACAGTCTTGTATTCATCATCAGAAAGAACATTTCAAGATTTGTCCTGAGGTACAATGCTATCAGTGATTGATAGGGTAATAGCCATACACCTACAGGGAAGGACAGTAAATACAACTACTGTTGAAATTTATACACCAACCACTAAGGCCAAAGATGAAGATACTGAAGGTTTTTACCAGCTTCTGCAGTCTGAGATCGACCAAATATGCAATCAGGATGCACTGATAATTACTGGTGACCGGAATGAAAAACCTGGAAACAAAAAAGAAAGATCAGTAGTTGGAAAATACTGCCTTTGTGATAGAAATAATGCTAGAGGTCTCATGATAGAATTTTGCAAGACTAATGACTTCTTCTTTGCAGATACCTGTTTTAACCAGCACAAACGGTGACTGCACACATGGACCTCACCAGATGGAGTACACAGGAACCAAATTGACTACATCTGTGGAAAAAGACAATGGAAAAGCTCCATATCAGCAAGCAGAACAAGACCAGGTGCTGACTGTGGCATAAATCATCAAATGCTGATATGCAAATTCAAATTGAAACTGAAGAAAACTAGAATAAGGCAACAAGAGCCAAAGTATGACCTTGAGTATATCCCTCTTGAGTTTAAAGACCATCTAATGTGTTGATCGCTAATGACTGAAGACCAGATGAATTGTGGAATGACATCAAACATATCCATGAAGAGAATAAGAGGTCATTAAAAAGACAGGGAACAAAGAAAAGACCAAATTGGATGTCAGAGGAGACTCTGAAACTTGCTCTCAAACGTCGAGAAGATAAAGCAAAAGGAAGGAATGGAGAAGTAAAAGACCTAAAGAGAAGATTTCAAAGAGCAGCTCGAGAGGACAAAGTATTATAATGACATGTGCAAAGAGCTGGAAATGGAAAACCAGAAGAGAAGAACATGTTCTGCATTTCTCAAAATGAAAGAAATGAAGAAAAACTTGACACTTCAAGTTGCAATAGTGAAGGATTCTACAGGAAAAATATTAAATGACTCAGGGAACATCAAAAGAAATTGGAAGGAATACACAGAGTCATTATACCAAAAAGAACTGGTTGATGTGCAGCCATTTGAAGAAGGAGCATGTGATCTGGAACCGAAGGTAGTGAAGGAAGAAGTCGAAGCTGCATTGAAGGCACTGGTAAAAACCAAGGGTTCAGGAATTGATGAAATATCAATTGAGATATTTCATCAAACAGATGTAGCACTGGAAGTGCTCAATTGTCTATGCTGAGACATTTAGAGGACAGCTACCTGGCCAACTGACTGGAAGAGATCCATATTTATGCCCATTCCAAAGAAAGGTGATCCAACTGAATGCAGAAATTACCGAATGATATCATTAATATCACACAAGAAAATTTTGCTCAAGATCATTCAAAAGAGACAAGGACCTGCCAGAAATTCAAGACGGATTCAAAAGAGGACGTGGAACCAAGAATATCATTGTTGATGTCAGATGGACCTTGACTGAATGCAGAGAATACCAATAAGATGTTTACCTGTGTTCTATTGACTATGCAAAGGCATTCGACTTTGTGGCTCATAATAAATTATGGCTAACATTGCAGAGAATGTGATTGCAGAATACCTAATTGTACTCTTAAGGAATCTGTGTATGGAGAGGCAATCATGCTAGCAGAACATGGGGACACTGCATGGTTTAAAGTCAGGAAAGGTGTGCATCAGGACTGTATCCTCTCATCATAAATTTTCAGCCTGTTTGCTGAGCAAATAATCTGAGAACCCGGATTATATGTAGAAGATTGGAGGATGACTTATTAACAACCTATGTTATGGAGACAACATCACTTCACTTTCTGGAAGTAAAAAAGATTTTAAACACTTATTGATGAAGATCAAGGACCACAGCCTTCACTATGGATTGCACCTCAACATCAAGAAAACAAAAATCCTTACAACTGGACCAGTAATCAACATCATCATAAATGGAGAAATGATTGAGGTTGTCAAGGATTTTCATTTTACTTGGGTCCACAATCGGTGCCCATGGAAGCAGCAGTCAAGAAATCAAAAGACACTTCGCATTGGGAAAATCTGCTACAAAGGATCTCTTTAAAGTATTGAAAAGTGAAGATGTCACCTTGAAGACTAAATTGTGCCTAACCCAACCATGATATTCTCAATCACATCATATGCATGCAAATGCTGGACAATGAACAAAGAAGACAGAAGAATCGATGCCTTTTAATTATGGTATTGGAAAAGAATGTTGAATGTACCATGGACTGCCAAAATAACAAACAGATCTGTTCCAGAAAAAGTACAATCTGAGTGCTCCTTGGAAGCAAAGATGTTAAGACTGCCCTTAGATAGTTTAGACACATTGTCAGGAAGGATCAATCCCTGGGGAAGGACATCATGCTTGGTAGAGTGGAGGGTAAGTGACAAAGAGGAAGATCTTCCATGAGATGGATTGACACAGTGGCCGCCACATTGGGCTTAAGCATAAAAACGATTGTGGACGTTGCACAAGACCAGAGAGTGTTTCCTTCTATTGTGCATAGCGTCACTATGAGTCAGAACTAACTCAATGGCACCTAACAACAACAAACAACATCATCTCTTTCCACATGTGTAGTCGATTTGATTTCTGTATATTCCATCTGATGCAGTCCACGAGTTTATATTGTTGAAAATAGGTGTTTCCAACGAATAGGTTACTGGTCTTGCAAAATTCTGTCTTTTGATGTCAGGTGTTGTTTGTAACCCCAAGGCCGTATGTTCCAACTACCAATCCTTCTAACTTTTGAATTCCAGGCACCAGTAATTACCAGTGCATCTTTATTGCATATTTGATCTATTTCAGACTGAAGAAGTTGATAAAAATCTTTAACTTCTTCATCTTTGGCATTAGTAGTTAGTACATAAATTTGAATAATAGTTATATTAACTGGCCTTTCTTGGAGGCATATGGATATTATCCTATCACTGACAGCATTGTATTTCAGGATAGATCTTGAAACGTTCTTTATGATAATAAATGTGACGCTGTTACTCTTCAGTTTGTCATTCCCAGCGTAATAGACCATATGATTGTCTAATTCAGAATGGCCAATCCAATTCATTGCATCTCACTAATGCCTAGGGCACGGATGCTTATGTGTTCCATTTCCTTTCTGACGACTTCTAATTTTCCTGGATTCATACTTCATACACTCAAGATTCCAATTATTAAAGGATGTTTGTAGCCGCTTCTTCTAATTTTGACTCATGCCACATCAGCAAATGAAGGTCCTAAAAGCTTGACTCCATCCACGTCACCAAGGCCAACTGTACATTGAGGAGGCAGCTCTTCCCTAGTCATATTTTGAGGGCTTTCCAACCTGAGGGTCTCATTTTCCGGTACTACGTCAGACAATGTTCAGTTGCTATTCTTGAGGTTTTCACCAGGTAATTTTTTTTTTCAGAAGTAGATCGCCAGGTCCTTCTTCCTAGTCTGTCTTTGTCTGGAAGCTCCACTGAAACCTGGCCACCACGGGTGACCTGCTTGTATTTCAAATACCAGTGGCATAGCTTCCAGCATCATCGCAACACACAAGCCACCACAACGCAACAAACAGAGGAGTAGGGGAAAGTAGTATTACTAGCCCCTTTTCTACAATTAAAGAAAGTGAGATAGAGAGGTAAACAAATTTTCTAAGCTTACAGAGCTAAGTGGTAGAGCTGGGCTACAAATTAGGCAGTATGACTCCAGAGACCACTAAGCTCCATAGTTGTGAATAAGGCAGCCCCATCCACTTTGGTGGTTAGTTTCTTTGTTGAAAGTTGTTCATGCACCCCTAAGGAACTTCTCAGAAGCCAACAGTAGAGTTCAAGAGTCTAGCCTACAGCTGACAGTGTTGCTCAATTCCTTCCCAAAAGGCATGTTTTCATTATCCTTTAACTCACATCTTAGAACAAACTGATAAACGGGCAGTTCGGTAATAGCAGCTCTCAGCCGTGCTTTTAATATCTGATGAGTCTTCTAGCACATTAGGATTTATTTTGATCTCAGGGAGCTTTAATGAAAGATTATTTCCTGATAACACGCTGTCTGCTTTCAACAACCCTAGGAGAGTGTCTCCCCGCAAACAATCCCTATTTTTACTTTAATTGCCTTTGAAAAGTGGGCATAAGAGTCAGTGTAAACTACTCTGAGTTTGGGGAGTTTGGGTCTGATTTCCTGAGGTGTTCCATTTCAGAAGAGGCCCCTGATGACAGGCAGAGAGTAAAAACAAGTGTGGTCTGAGGCAGACAGTGTTTTTCAAACAGTTGGCCAAATCTCTCCTGGCAGCCGGGAAGCAGCTGAATCATCAAACACCAGTCTTCTAACGAGATGGAGGTTGGGCTGTACTGAAGTACATTCCAGACTGACTGCGAAACCCAGAGCTGCTGCTGCCTTACCAGCCCTGGCTCTCTTCCAAGGGGCTGGCCTGGCTGATCTGCTTGTCAAAGCCTGATTTCGTCTCTTCTCTCTCTTTTTTTCTCCTCTTTCTGATTTCCCATACAGCATTTGCTTCCCTTTGGATGGAAGATTTGGATGAATTCTGGGGTCATCTCAGGTACAGCCACTGCTCTGCGAGCAAAAGTTAATGAAATCCATTTCCTGGTTGGAAAGTCAAAATGGCAGAGAAGGCAAGCACTGAGGTGGAGCGCTCAGGGGATGGATGAACGTGGTCAGACATTCTTTTCCAGGAGGCAAGAATGATCTAGGCATTCAGAAATTGAAAGCCAGATGTTTCGACAAAACTCTTAAACCCACTTTGAATCTTGAAAGTGTCAAAATCATCTCACTAAAACTTCAAACAGTGGAGAGTAAGGAAGGAGGCCTAAGTAAGGAACTGCACCTTAACAATAAATGGTGTCTCTGTTTATAGCAATACTTGGACTCATTAAGCATGAAGGATGAACGCTACTTACTGTGTCTTTTAAGACGACTGCCTGAGGTACGTGCCATCACTATGACTAAGAATGAGCATAAAAATCTTATATTTCCCTATCTCTGCTAATATGCAGGTAACTTGGTTTTTGTTGGTTGGTTGGTTTGCATTTGCTCCCAGTAAGTAAGGGAGAAGGTTCTATTTCTTACTCATTGACTGTGTCATGTTGAGCACTGATCGGAACCTGAAGGTTACCTCAACATGCTCAGATAGTTTTTTTAACCTAAAGGAATATCTTAAAAGATAGTAGTCTTTTTGGTTGTTGTTACTGTTAACAGTAAATTGCAAAAGGCTGGTGGGAGTAGGGGAGTGGCTTGGAAAGAACCTTATAATACTATAATCCATTGTCTGGAATCTGATGGGAAAAGTAAAGAAGCTGGATTCTTCCTCCCTTCATTCCTTGCCAACAGCATTCCTTAGCTAGCCCATTCTCCCTCACCCCACCCATAATAATAATAACGTGTGTTTTTAGAAACTAAAGAACATTCACACATAATTATTTTTCATTCTATATGACTTTGAAAGGAGATAATAAAGAGATTTGTCCTTTTTTACAGATGAGTCCATCGAAGTCCAGAGAAATTAAGTGATCTTCCCAAAGTTACACAGGAAATTAGCTATAGAACAACATCCACCAGATCATCAGTTCCTGGTACCATCACTCCTTTTACACACCAAACCATATAAAGCCGTAAAGCCCTGGCTCTTAATTTCCAGGTGTATCAGAATCACCTGGTAAGGTTATTGCAAATGAAGATATATGGACTCTGCCCTTAAAGATACAGTAGATTAGGAATGGGTATCTAGAATCTGCATTTTTTTAACAAGGTTCCCAAGTAATTCTTCTGATGTAGGCCATCTTTGAACCATACTTCAAATAACAGTGACTCTATAAGCCCAGAGCTGCTTGGAGATTTTATTTAAATTTTTATAGACAATTTATTTATTTAAAAGCCTACGTTGGAATTTAGAAGAAAACTAACAGGGCTGATATTTTTCTTTTAATGTTTTATTGTGCTTCATTGAAAGTTTCCAATCCAAATCAATTTGCCACATGAAATCTCTCACCCACAGCACTATGCAGCTCTAACTGCTCTCCCCAACCCTCCATGACAACACACTCCTCCTTTATACCCTGTGCTTCCCATATCCATTTAACCAACTCCTGTCCCCCTCCACCTTCTCATGCTGCCTCCAGAGGGGAGCTGCTCAGACAGCCTTATGTATATATTTAAGTCAAGAAGCATACTCTTCACCAGCATCACTCTATGTCTTATAGTCCAGTCTTTGGAGTGTTGGCTTCGCTACTGGTTTCAGCTCTGGGCTAACAGGGAGTCCAAGAAACATGTCTTCAGGGGATCCAGACCATCACATATGGTCTTTTACTAGAGTTCTAGTTCTGAAAACCCATTTTTCGTCTGCTACATCAGGGACTTTATGTTGTGTTCCCTGAAGGCAGTCATTGGTTCGGCCAGGTACCATCTACTTCTTCTGGTTTCATGCTGATGTAGTCTCTGGATCATATGTCACTTTCTGTTTGCTGGGCTCATGTTTTCCTCATGTCTTCAATCTCTTTCATTCTCCTCTGCTCCAGGTGTCTTTCATTCTCCTCTGCTCTGTACTGTCACATGCTTACAGGCACATTTGCTTTAGTGCCCCAAACCACATTATGGTATACTCATCTGTGCATGTTCTGCTCACGCAACCGACAGCCAGTCAGGCAGGCTTCAGACTACCAGGAAACTGACAAATATAAAATACTTATATTCATAAAAGCCTGGTGTCAGTTACACCCAGGTATCACTTAGAAAAATTCAAAAGGCTAGGAGCAACTCTGATTGATGCTGCTTAGATGACAGCTTGCTAGCTTTTCAGACCAATAGGTCTATTTTTAAGTGGACCATGAGAAATGTGTGTGTGCATGTGTGTTTGTGTATTTTCTATGGCTAAGGGCTCTTGTTTCCCCAACTCTATACCTCCAAGATCCTTTTTCCATGTGAAATCAGAGTGAACATCAAGGGCACCCTTGAAGATAAAGATATCTTGCAAACTAGTCTCTGACACAGGTTGTCAATGGCCTAAAATAGGGGCTTTGCGAATGTGACATGAGGATCATTCTGGATAAATAGAATATCTACTTGAGCCTCAGGTTTTTGTTTGTTTGCTTTGTGTTTTTTTGTTTTATTTGTTTTTAGCACAGTTTGTAAGGTCTTCATATTCTGGAGACAAAGACTACCTGTGTTTGAATCCCATACCAACTACTAGCTGTGTAACTTTGGACGAGTCACTTAACTTCTCCACAGCCCAGTTTCCTCATCTGTACAATGAGGATAATAATACTACATATGTCATAGGGTTTTTGTTATAAGGATCAGATGAAATAACGCCTGTACAACACTTAGAACAGTGGCATTAATCTAGTAAGTAGTATTAATCTTATTTATTACATTTCCCAGGAACTGTGGTGGCTTAGTGGGTTAAGTGCTACGACTGCTAACCAAAAGGTCAGCAGTTCAAATCTGCCAGACCGCCCTTGGAAACTCTATGGGGCAGTTATACTCTGACTTATAGGGTCTCTATAAGTCAGAATTGACTTGGTGGCAGTGGGTTTTAAGTTTTATTACATTTCCCAATTTATTCCTGACCTTCAGTAAATCAGGGGTTGCTTGTGCCTGCAATTAGTCATTCCAATGGTTTTCGTATTGTCTCAATAACCTATCAAACAGAGGTGCTTCTAAAGAGCCATAGATGACACTATCACGACAGTCCTCTATGTCCCTTTTCTAGACAAAAAGATGAATTCCAATGAGACATGGGGCTCCAAGTGCGTTCTCTAGCATCATCACAGAGCGAGGAGATATTTGATCTCCAAACACAACACTCTCTCCTCTTAAAATTGTTCGGTGGAGATGGAGCTCACAGAGAGGAGCCTCACTGGCAACACAAGAATAAAAAGGGGTGCATCATGAGATCTCCACTAAAAGACCTCAATTGATGGTCCAGTGGTTTTGGGGTTCCTCTGAGAGCATGGCCCCCGGCCCTGATGCTGCCCTTTCCCACAAATTATAACAAAGGTCCACTCTTTCGACAGGAATGGATTGGACTTGGTGATGCAGAGTCACCATATATTGGAAGCACTTTATGGTTCTATACATCTAGAGGATATCATCTTGCTGACCTCTGGCTGGAGGAAGGGGAGTGGACGGAGACGAGGGGCAAGGAGGCTGTTGGGAGGATGAGACATGTATGGAGCAGAGAGGAATAGTGTGCAGTCACCAGGCAGGGAGAGCAGTGGAAGCTGCATATAGTTGGGCATGTAAATTTATACGTGAATGTACATTTTCACTCAGTCATGTTAAATAAAAATAAAAAAAAAAATTATTCGGTGGAATTTAATAAAAATCGAATCAGTGTTGGTAGAGAGCAGAGGACACGTTCATAACACTGTAGTGTGAGGCTATTGCCTGTTAAATTTTTTCCCCCACTTTAAAACTGCTCTATGAATGCCAGGATATGCTAATGACGGAGACGCTGGAGCACTGAGGCTCCTCCAAGAGTGTGAGGAAGGCTCAAGGGAGCACAGGCCTCAGTAAGCTGCACGGTATAGTACGGTCTTCGGTTATAAAAGTTATGCCCAGGGAATTAACTTCCAAGAACTTGCAGACACGTACTATGTTGGGATTTTAGCAGCATTTCAAAGTTGGTAGGATTATGGAAAGCACTTTAGGCATCTAGTGATCCTAGTGTATAGGGGTGTATGTGTGTGTGAGAGAGAGAGAGAGACAGACAGACAGAGATATTGGAGGGAAGAGAAATAAACAGAATAGGTGACAGGGAAATAGACACAGAGAGTGATTCTGCAAGTGTGCAGTGGGGATGGGTGGTGAGGATGGACAGCAAGAGATTTTTTTTTTTCAGTATAGATGTTGATTTATATGTATACACACATGCATAGGTATTATATATATGATTGTGATTAAGTGAAAGTATACAATCCACATTGGTTTTGCATGCCTCCCCATCTGCAGCTCCCTCTGTTCTCCCCACCTGGTGACAGCACACTCCGCCTTTTCACTCTATATATCTAGTATACTCTTAACAAGCTTCTGTCCCCCCCCACCCTCTTCCCTCCCATCTAAAAAAAGGCCAGTAGGACAGCCTCCTGTAAATGCATAAAACCATAATGTATACACACCACATGGTCACACTGTGTCCCTGAGTCCAGTCTATTCTTGTCTCAAGAGTTGACTTATTACTGTTTCCAGTCAGGGCCAGCAGCAGGTCTAGGGGCCATGTTTGCAGGGGACCCTCCAGGCTGCTGGATTATTAATTCAGGTCTTTTAGTAGAGTTCTTGAGCTGCACCCCTCTTTTTCTTGTGTTGTCTCAGAGACTCTGCGTTGTGTGCCCCATCATGGCTGTCTTTGGTGGTGGCTGGGCACCAACTGGTTCTTCTGCTCTCATGTTGATACAGTCTCCCATTCATATGAGTCCTTCTGTCTCCTGGGATCTTTTATCCTCATATCTTTGTTGCTCACAAGAGAAGAGATTTTCTGAGATGAGATGGTGGAAGGTAGGGTCGGGGCTGGCACTCTGGAGCACATCATGTCTCACAGGGAGAGCTGAGCGTCTTTCTGCCCTGAGTTAGCCTACCTACCAGCAGTTTTGCTTCCTGCTATCTGTACTGTCATTCATGGTCAGAGGCACATCGACTTTAGTACCCCAAGTCGCTTTATGGTATATTCATCTGTGCATTTGCTGCTCATGCAACTGACAGCCAGTCAGCCAGGTGTCAGAGTACCAGGAAAGTGACAAATATAAAATACTTGTGTGCATAAGAGTCTGGTGCCATTTACACCTAGGTATCATTCAGAAAAATTGAAGAGCCTATGAGCGGTGGTATCACCTTGAGGTCTAGAGACTTGTGTCTTTGATTATGTGCATATGTGCATCTAAAGAACACATTTGCACACAGAGATCTTTCTGTAACTGGCAATTTTCACAAAAATGATGTAAGAAGGATAAGTCCATTGCTGGTTTTCTCTTTCAACAAGTTCAGTTACATAGTGCAAATTGTTCGCAGATCAGACCATTTATTCCCCCAGCGAGTGTCTGCTTGGCTAGGACCCAAAGCCTGCTAGGCTGGAAGGTGATGGCGGCTGCTGGAGAACCTTTGGCTACTGTCCTTTTTGGGCTCATACACCTCCTTCATTTTACCCTTGGAATCTGATAGTCCCTTGTAGAGAACATTGAACTTGGAGCATACCTTCCATGGGTTTTGCAACCTCCAAAACCACCTAAGCCTTTTCTTCTAATCATAGTTCAGTTGAACGTTGACCAGTTTTTATATACAATATAGACATAGTTTGTTTAATCACTTAAACAGAAAAATATCATGAAATATGTTTTCATTCTAGCTGTTATGCCCCTAACTAGAGGACAATCACCAAACAAAAAGGCTTTCAGAATTTCTACTCCTGCACTATAGACTATAGGGTGGCTATCAGTTGGAATCAACTCAATAGCAGTGGGTAGGGTTATGGTTAGATTATAAAACCTCTTTGATTCTTAGACGGATAAACAGTTTGAGTGAGCTAGAGCTGGAGTTTATAGAAGGTCAGGTTAAAACCCACTGCAGTTGAGTTCAATCCATAGCGACCCTATAGGGCAAAGTAGAACTGCAGGAATCTTCCCAGAAGTAGGCTGCTACATAGTTCTGCTGAAGAGTGGCTGATGAATTTGAACCCCTTGACCTTCCCTTTAGTAGCTGAGCACCTCACCACTGTGTCTTCGGGGCTCCTGGTCAGGTTGCTATGCTCAAATGAATGGAAATCAATAGTTTTGCCTTTGAGAGACAAACTGAATAAATCAAAACTATATTTCCAGGGCCAGGTACATAAAAATACTCAAGGAATCAGAGAGTATAGGTGTATTTTTTCATAAATGATTGTAAGAGCAATTAAAATAAGTGGCTTTGGTGATACACAGCATTGTTAAAATAGTTCTTAGCGTTACATATAGTAAGGTTTGGGAAATTAAGTCCTATACGCCTTATTTTTAGGACAAACAGAATTCAGATATCCTGATAATATACCTAATGTCAGTTATAAAGATGTGCACTGACCCTTGTCTACAGAACTTTAACAAAAGAAAGTGAACATTAGTCTGTCTCGTCTGAACCCATCACATTGGGTGAAACGGCTGATAACGTTACCAAAAGAACCTGATCTGCCACATACTAACAGTTCTTCCTGGCAGTTTGTGCTGCAAATGTAACAGGTTTTCCCGGCAGTTATGATGCAAACATAACAATTCCTTCTGGCAGTTGTGATGCGGCCACAGTAGCCTCAAACCCAATCAAAAACCAAGTTACTACCTCCTCCTCTTGTCTACGACATCGCCCCCTGCTTTTGCCAATGAAAACCGACAACCAAACCAAACCCACTACCATCAACATCGAGTCAATGCTGACTCACAAGGAAGCTATAGGACAGTAGAATTGCTCCTCCACAGAGTTTCCAAGGACCACCTGGAGGATTAGAACCGCCGACCTTTTGGTTAGTAGCCATAGAACTTAACCAAAAATCTATACTGGGTCTTTTTTCCACTCACGGAGACTGACCTGTTCCCTCTTTGAAATGTACTTTCCCTTAAGTATGTATTTTGCTACCAAAAAGGTTGCATCCTGATGTGCTTCGGGGGAGGGGGAGCCCAGTTTGCTGCCTGCTGGGAGACAGTACTTGCTAGCACAATCTACAGAATCCAAAAGTAGGTTGCTTAGGGTCTAATCAGTTATAGGACCTCGACGGGGCCACCTATATATTTCTGTCTCAGTGCTGACCTATTTAAATCTCTATCTTTCACTGTAAACTACAAGATCCTTGAGAGCAGAGATTTTATCCTACTTATATTTAAAACATTAGCAACACTCTTTGTGATATAGATCAAAAGTCTGTTGCTGTCAGTTCTAACTCATTGTGCCCCCATGTGCTACAGAATAGGATTCCTCCCTAGGGCTCAAATGTTTATGGAAGCGGATAGCCAGGCCTTTCTATCATGGTGCCACTGGGTGGGTTTGAACCTCCAACATATTTTAGGTTAATAGTTGAATACAAACCATGTGTATCACCCAGGATCTTTTTGTGATATGGATTCAGTGCTAAATAAATATTTGTTACACTGTTAAAGTATGACAGTGGGACACATGGAAGTTGGATGGGGATTGGTCTAAAACAAACATGAAAAATATGATCCATGTTCTACTTTGCTTTCCATAACTTGGATAAATACCTGCACTCCAGAATCTAGATGTGTCTGTATGATGGGGCTAGATTTATATAATTAAAAAGCTTTTCTCACTAAATAGCTTTCTCTGAAAATTCATTATTTTTTCATTTTGCCTGAAATCTCAGGATAATAAGGTCCCTTTTGTAAAGTCTGAGAATCCTGAAAGATCATCAAGGTGATCAGTCCTTCCTACCTTAGTGTGAAATTATTGATTTAGCTTGCTCTTCTCTTGACACCAAGCTGAGATTAGAAATAAGAGTCTTGACTTAAGTGGGAGGATGAGAGACTAAAAGAGAGGCAAGTGTTTTGGAGCATGAGAAAGTGTAGGGAAAATATAGTCTGGATGGCTCACTATAAATCCAAGTCCTGGGGGGCAGGGGAGAGGAGCTCAAGGTGAAGCATGGGTGCAGAAAAGATTTGGCAAATGACAAAGTCAATTTTTTTTTAGATTTCTTTCTACTATACATATATATGTATATTATTGTGATTGTTACTGTATAAAACTCTAGATTCTCATTACCTTCTCCCAAAAGCCAAGCTCTGAGACAGGTATTAGGGTGAGTGATCAAAAAGAAGTTTATTACTGTGTGCTGACAGACACAGGGAGTAGGGAGGATTTCCTCCATCAAGAACCTGCTCAAAAATCATCAGGTGGTTTTGGAGTATATGAAGCAGTGGTGTAATTACAGGTATTGGTGTTGGTGCCAGGGAAACAATGCAATTGATTAGGGGTGAAGAAGGGGATCTGTTTAGGGGTCTCTGGGGCTCTTTGAAGATAAGCACCAAGAGCAGGAATCCAGACTGCTTTCAGTTGTTACATAAAGCATTGGGGTCCCAACTGGTGCATGGCTGTCTCTCATCTGTTTTCATGTTTCTAAAAAAGATGTGAAAACTGTAAAGACATTGTTCCCATGGCTCCTGTCGATTAATGTGTGGCTTCCTGCCAGGCCAGGGAGTTTTTAAGACAGGAGGAAAGACAAGTCAGTTTTACAAAGAGAATTAAATCTTTGTTGTCTTTTAACTTCCATTTTTGAAACCAAGGTATCTAAAGCTTCCCTCCTGTTTCACGATTTGGTGCAAGTATACAATCCAAATCAGTTTTGCATGCCCACCTATCTGCAGCTCCTTCTGCTCTCCCCACCCAGTGACAGCATGCTTCTCCTTTCTAGTCCATAATTTTAGTGTCCCCTCAACAAGCATCTGTCTGCTTCTCTCCACCCTCTTCCCTCCCATCTAGAAAGAGAGCAATAGGACCACCTCCTATAAATGCATAGGACACAAAGTACACACACCGCATGGCCATACTGTCCCTGAGTCCAGTCCATTCTTGTTTGAAGAGTTGACCTCATTACTGGTTTCCACCCAGGGACAACAGCAGGGCTAGGGTCCATGTTCCCAGGGGATCCTCCAGGTTGTCAGACCATTGATTCAAATTTTCAAGAAGAGTTCTTGGGCCGTATTCCTCTTTTTCTCATATTGGCTCAGAGACTCTACACTGTGTCCCCCAATCATGGCTGTCTCTGGATGATGGCCAGGCACCATCTGGTTCTTCTGGTCTCATGTTGATGTGGGTTTCCCGTTCATATGTGTCCTTCTGTCTCCTGGGCTCTTTTTCCTTCATGTCTTTGATGTTGTTCTCAGTGATCATCTGTTCCAGATGAGTAGGGACCAGTTGGTGTACCTCAGATGGCAGCTTCCTAAGACAAAGTCAAATTTAAAATTATCAAGTCATGAGACTCAGAGGAATTATTACATGTCCTTAATGCCAACAGAAACCCTGGTGGTGGAATAGTAGTTAAGGGCTATGGCTGCTAACTAGAAATTCAACAGCTCAAATCCACCAGATGCTCCTTGGAAACTCCATGGGGCAGTTTTCCTCCATCCTATAGGGTCACTATGAGTCAAAATCAACTTGACCATAATGGGTTATTTGTGTGCTGGGATATTGGAATTTAAAACTAATACGTAAAAACATAAAAAATAGTAAGTAAAAGTCTCCGTCTTTCAGCAGATTCTGACTAATCAGGGCAATGTATGTAATTAAGTTAATCATAAAGTGATAAATTCTCTCTTTAGAGCCAGTTTCAACCTCTCCCTGTCTAAAGTCATTTGGTCACCAAGTCCTGTCGATTCTGACTTAACCAACTCTCCCAGGTCTGCCTCTTTATTTATATAGCCTTCATTTCTACCTTAGGTCACATACTCTTGCCCTCTCATAAGGACTGTTGTAATAGTTTCTAAATTTCTATTCCTGCTTCTGTTTTTCCTCATCCTTCAACCAGTGCTCACCTATGTCAGACGAATATTCCTAAAGCATCTCTTCACATATGCACTTCACACTCCATTCAGAGGCTTTTACTGGCTCCCTGCTGACCACAGATAAAGGCCAAATTCTTAGGCTGACTTCACAGCCCTTTGTAGACATGTCTCTTCTACTGTGAATTCTTTAGGGCAGGACCTCAGACTTCTTGTCTTTCAATTGCCATATCCTAGTAAAAATTAGACACTCATTAATACTTCTTACTTATGATCATTTCCAATAAAGTAATATTAAAATGTTTACGTTAATGGCCCATGATGTAGTTTACAGAAGAATTTCTATATTTGTGAGTGGTTTATGTTATTGATTTAAGCTTTCTAATCACTAGTTTTCAGAACAATGTTTCATAGTGTATATCATTTTACATGCACACATACATTCACATAGAGTTAAGTCAAACTTTGACAGAGACTCACCTACCTCTTTAATGTATATCACAAACACCTACACTGTGATTATTTGACATTCCTTTCAGTCTTTAAGCTTAAATCTGTCTTATTATTACTAAATACAAAATCTATTCTGTTCAAGAATACTAAGAGGGAACAAATAACTCTCCCTTTTCTTTCTGGTTCGTGTTTGTTCTTTGTACTTGTTCCCACAGTGGGCACATTCCCAGTGGATCCATAGGGAGGCAACAGGAGATTTAGCTGAAGGAAAATGATGAATTAGGTTCACTCAGAGAAATTCCATACTCATTTTTAACAAGCTAGGAGACAAGATGTGAAAAATCATTGGCTTAACAATCAAAATAACAAGGAACTAGACTTAGTTTGGCCGTAAACTAGCAGTGCGATCTTCTTAAAAGCAACAAAACAAAAGTAAAGTAGTGCCATCAAATCAATTTTGATTCATAGAGACCCTATAAAACAGTAGAACTGCCCCCCTAGCATTTCCATGGAGATGCTGGTAGATTTGAATTGCTGACCTTTTAGTCAGCAGCTTTAGCTCTTAAAAACTGTGCCACCAGGGCTCCGTGATCTTCTTAGAGTCATGTAAATATTTGCTGTGCATCTGTTTCCACATTTATCAAACAAAGGAGTGGTGGACTTGATTCATTCATTTCACAGATTTTGATGGCCGTTCAATGTGTTGTTGAAATGGCACTAACCATTTTAAGGAACACAAAGGTGAGCCAGGTATGAGTTTCTGTCCTTGAGGAGCTTGTAAATCTCAAGGACAGAATATCTGTACCCAAAGAACTGAAATACCAGATATCCAGGTATCAGAACCACGGAAGAAAAAACAAAAATTCAAACCCACTGTCGTCAAGAAGATTCCGACTCATAGTGACCCTATAGGACAGAGTAGAGCTGCCCCATAGAGTTTCCAAGGAGCACCTGGTAGATTGAAACTGCCTACCATTTGGTTAGCAGCTGTAGCACTTAACCACTACACTAGCAGGATTTCCATGGAAGACATGTACATAAATACACCTGCCCCTGCTACTCTGTCCCTCAAAGTGTTTGGCTGTATTCAGAAAACTTCTTAGTTTACGGTTTAGTCCAGTTGTGCTGTCTTCTTTCGTATTGTTTGTTGCCCTTCCCTTCATCTAAACGAAATCTTGTGTACTATCTAGTTAATGAATGCCTCTTTCCCTCCCCTTTTCCCCTCCCTCAAAACAATTCAAGAATGTTTTCTTCTGTGCTTAAACCATCTCTTGAGTTGTTATAGTGGTAGTCTAAAACAATATTTGTCCTTTTGCAACTGACTAACTTCACTCGGTATAACAATGTGTTTTCTTTACTGATATCACCTCCCATATCAGTGTGAAATTTAGAAAGGTCCAATTGAATGATGTTAGCTTTAATAACAAGGAAATAGGAAAAAAAGACATATTGCAGGAAAAATTTAATGCTCCTTAACAGATATAAAAAAGAAAACAACAGAGACTTTAAAAATTATTTTCATTTCACAAGGTAACTGTTTTTAAAAAAGGAATTTGGAAAACAAAATGAATCACACGTTAATGGATCCCTGCTGTACAACAAAGGATTGGACCAGTTAGAAATGAAGCTCGATGTATGGTACCTCTCCTCAAACCCAATTAGCGTGTAGGTAAGGAGATAAGAGCAAGTACTGAGAGGACGATTTGGAAACCCCAATCCCCAAACCCATTGCTGCTGAGTCAATTCCAACTTACAGCAGCCCCATAGAACTGAGCAGAACTGTACCAAAGAGTTTTCAAGGAGCACCCGGTGGTTTCGCACTGTTGACCTTTTGGTTAGCAGCCACAGCGCTTAACTGCTATGCCACCATAGTTCCCAATTTTAAAACAGATCAGTATGAAATTGCATAGTGCAAATTGTAGTACAAGAGGAAGAAACAGAGAGATTGCATCAATGCAGCCCATGGTATATTCAATTTTCTTTGACAACACCACAACTCAAAGGCAACACTTCTTCCGTAGTCCTCATTATGCATCATTTAGCTTTTGCATGCATGTAAGCTGATAGGAAACACCATGGCCCGGGTCAGGTTCACCTTAGGCTTCAACGTGGCATCTTTGCTTTTTAACACTTCTTTAAAGAGGTCTTTTGCAGCAGATTTCCCCAGTGAAAGATTTCTTTTCATTTACTGACTGCTGCTTCCATAGGTGTTGATTGTGGATTCAGGTAGAAGAAAATCCTTGACAACCTCAAATTCTTTCTCCAATTTATTGTGACATTGCTTATTGGTCCAATTGTGAGGATTTTTGTTTGCTTTTCCGTCACGTGGAATCCATACTGAAGGCTATAGCCTTGTATCTTCAGCAGTAAGGGCTTCTAGTCCTCTTGGACTAGTCCTGTTGGTTACATTGGCATAACACAGATTCTTAATGAGTCTTCCCCCAGTCATGACGTTTGGTTCTTCATCATATAGTCCACCGTCTCAGACTATTTACTAGGCTTGCATGTTAAATATATATGGTGAAATGATACAGCACTGATGCATACCTTTCCTGACTTTAAACCATGCAGTGTCCCCTTGTTCTATTCCAGTGACTGCCTCTTGATCCTCATGAGCACAATTACAGTGCTCTGAAATTCCCATTCTCCACAGTGTTCCCCATAATCTGTTATGATACACACAGTCGAATGCTTTTGTATAGTCAATAAATCACAGGTAAACGTGTTTCTGATATGCTCTGTTCTCAGCCAGGATCTATCTGACATCAGCAATGATATCCCTAGTTCTGTATCCTCTTCTGAATCCAGCCTGATGGCAGTTACCTGTCAGTACATGGTCGCAGCTGCTTTTGAATGATCTTAGCATAATTTTACTTGTGTGTGTGTTTTAGTCAGCTAGGGCTGCTCTAGCAGAAATAACACACAGTAGATGGCCTTAACAAAGGAAGGTTGATTCTTACACAGTCCGGTAGGGTACAAGTCCATATTCAGGGTGTCTTCTCCAGGGGAAGGTTTTTCCCCTTGTTCACTCTGGAGCAAAGTCCGGTATTGCATTAGTCTTTGTCCAGGGAGCATCTTGGTGCAGGAACCTCAGGTCTGAAGGAGGTGTTCTTCTCCCGGTGCTACTTTCTTGATGGTATGAGGTTCCCAATTCTCAGCCTGCTTCCCTTTCCTTTTATCTCTTGCAGGATGAAAGAATTAAGGGTGGGGCAAGCCATACTCCAGGGAAACTCCTTTTATAGTGGAGCAGGGAGGTGATGTTATAAAGGAATTTACAGTCCCACTCTAATCCTTTAATATACAGCATAGGAAAACCACAAAATGGAGGACAGTAACAAGATACTGGGAATCATGGCCCAGCCATGTGGCTACACATTGTTTGGGGGTGCACACAATTCAATCCATGACAGTGTGATATTGATGATATAATTTGATAATTTCCACATTCAGTTGGATCACCTTTCTTGGGCATGGCATAAATATGTGCCTCCTTCCAGTCAGTTGGTCAGGTAGCTGTCCTCCAAATTTCTTGGCATAAATGATTGAGCACTTCCAGTGCTGCATCCACTTGTTGAAATATCTCAGTTAATATTCCACCAATTCCTAGGGTCTTGTTTTATACCAAAGCCTTTTCTGCAGCTTGGACCTCTTCCTTCAGTGCTATCAGTTCCTGATTATACGCTACCTCTGGAAATGGTTGAACATTGACCAGTTGTGTTTTGTACAGCAACTCTGTATATTCCATCTATCTTCTTTTGATGCTTCCTGTGTTCTTTAATATTTTCCCCCATAGAATCCTTCACTATTGCAACTTGAGGTGTGACTTCTTTCTTCAGTTTTTTTCAGCTTGAAGAATGCCAAAATGTTCCTTCCTTTTGGTTGTCTTACTCCAAGTCTTTGCACATGTCATTTTAATACTTTGTCTTTTCCATCTGCCCTTTGAAATCGGCATCATTTCTTTTACATCATTTCTCTCTTTTGCTTTACCTACTTGATGTTGAAGAGGAAGTTTCAGAATCTCTTTTGACTTTCATTTCAGTCTTTTGTTTTTTTTCTGGTCTTTTTAATGACCTGATGGTTTCCCCATGTATGACATGCTTGATGTCATTCCATAACTCATCTGGTCTTTGGTCAATAGTGTTCAGTGGGTCAAATCTGTTCTTCAGATGGTCTCTAAATCTGTGTGGGATATACTCAAGGTCATACTTTGGCTCTGATGACAAGTCAACTATAGGGTCTCGTAGTGACCCTGTATGACAGAGTAGAAATACCCCATAGGGCTTGTAAGATATAATTTTCACAAAAGCTGATTACCACATCTTTTTCCTGCAGAGCTATTGGTGGGTTCAGCTCACTGGCTTTTCAGTTAACAGCTGCCCATTGCTTAACCATTGCGTCACCAGAGCTCTTCTGACTGGTCTATACTAAAAAAAAATGAGCCTATTGATACAGGGTTGACTCTGACTCATAGCAACTCTGTATGACAGAGTAGAACTTACACACAGAGTTTCAAAGGAGCACCTGGTGGATTCCAACTGTACACCTTTTGATTCACCGATATAGCTCTTAACCACTACTCCATTAGGGTTTCCAGAATGTATCCAGCAAGTACTTAATAACTGTTTGTTGAGTTTGAATCAAGATAGCTTGGGATAATCCAAGAAGCTCAAACTTAAGATAAGCACTTAAAGTTGGCAGAGAGAAGAGGGTAGAAAAACATACAAATGAAATCTAATTGTCATTTTGACCTACAAGGAAAAAATAACTTCACCAAAGAGGACATCCCGGCAACCAAAAGACACACAAGGAAATGCTCATGATCATTAGCTATCCAAGAAATCCAAATCAAAACTGCAATGAGATACCATCTCACCCCAACAAGGTTGGCCATAATCCAAAAAACACAAAACAACAAATGCTGGAGAGGCTATGGAGAAATTGGAACTCTCCTACACTGCTGGGGGGTTCCAAAATGCTACAATGTCTTTGAAAAGCAATCTGGTGCTTCCTTAAAAAGCTGGAAACAGATATGCCATGTGATCCAGTAATTCCACTGCTCAGAATATGTCCTACAGAATCAAAGACAGTCACACAGATACATGCACATGAATGTTTATTACAGCACAGTCCATAATAGCAAAAAGATGGAACCAACCTAGATGTCCATCAACAGACGAATGGATAAACTATGATACATATACTCAGTGGAACACTGTGCAATGATAAAGAAAAATGATGATTTTAGGAAGCGTCTCATAACTTGGTTTCATATATTCAATCGAACACTATGCAATATTAAAGAACAATGATGATTTTATGAAGCATCTTGTAACCTGGTTTCAATTATGCTGAGTGAAATCAGTCACTAGCAAAAGAAAAAATATTGTATGAGACCCCTGCTATAAGGCCTTAAAAACAGACTTATGTACAGAAGAAAAGACTCTTTGGTGGCTACAAGAGTGGGGACACAGGGAGAGGACCGGTCGTAGATTAGATAGTTGATAGAAATTTGGTTAGCTGAAAGCAGTGACAGCGCACAGTAGAAAGTAGATCAACTTAACTGGACTTCACCATAAACAGAAAGCTCTTCTAATCTCAATCAAATATTGCAAGGATATAGTGACAGTGGTGGAGTCTGGGGGCCATGTATTTAGGGGACATCGAAGCCAACTGGCATACTAGCCTATTACTAAGAGAGTCTTCTGCACTCCATATTGGTGAGTGGTATCTGGGCTCTTAAAACTAGCAAGTTGCCATCTGAGGTACACGAAATGGTCCCAACTCATCCGGAACAATGACTGAGAACAATGAAGGCACAAGGAAAAAAGAGCCCAGGAGACAGAAGAACCCATGTGAATGGGAGACTGTATCAACCTGACCAGAAGAACCAGATGGTGCCCAGCCACCACCAAAGACAGCTGTGATGGAGCACACAATGTTGAGCCCCTATGGCAACATGAGAAAAAGAGGGGTGCAGCTCAAGAATTCTACTAAAAGGCCACAATTGATGGTCCAACAGCCTAGGGGAATCCCCTGGGGGCATGGCCCCTACGTCTGCTGCTGTCCTTGACCATAAATCACTACTGAGGTCAACTCTTCAGACAAAACCAGATTAGACTTAGGGAGACAGTATGACCATACGGTGTGTGTAATTTATGGTTCTGTACACTTATAAGAGGCTGTCCTGATTTCTTTCTAGATAGGAGAGAAGAGGGTGGAGGGGGGCAGGAACTTGTTAAGAGGATAGTAGAAGTACAGAATTAGAAGGAGGAGTGTGCTGTCACTGGACAAGGAGAGCACAAAGAGCTGCAGATAGGTGGGCATGAAAAATTAATTTGAGTTGTCCTTTCACTTAAGCACAGTTTTTAAAAAAAGGACAGAAAAAGAAAACAATATCAAAAGAGAATAGACTTTACATACATATTTCTACAACATGTGTAGCAATAAACTTATGTCACCTGTCATCAACTCATAGCTAATGACAAGTAACAGTCTGTACTTGTCTGGTTGCACTTCTCAACTTAGTGATCGAAATCTCTCCTCAAGGACACTTTTAATTTCATGACATGATTGAAATTTGTTTCAGAGATCATAAGAGTAAATACAAGCATAATGTATTATTTTCTAAGCTCAACAATTTTTCTTTCAATCTACTCACAGACCTGAATGAGTAGCACACTGAGAACTATTTCTCAGTAGCATAATATCACTTTCTAGTATCAAGCTTTTTCAGGTTGTTGAAACTGACAGGATAAAGTGATCAGCTTGCATCTTTTTTCATTTTTTGTAGTTAATGTTATGATGGCTGCAGACCAAAAATATTTTGGTGCTTTGAGATTAAAATTGTTATTATTAACAGAAGATAGAAATCATTAAAAATAATTATTTGAAAGAGAAGACTCTTATCCATTGAATTCAGTTTTCAAGGGGGGAAAAAAACACATTGTTGTAAATAAAGTGGGTTTTGTATTTGATATCAATTAGAGATATAGCGTCTTCTCTGGTGCATGAGCAAAAAAAACAGTCTCATGGGTTTTGACACACTAGAGTTGTTGTGGACATAACATATCCCACTTTGATTCATAAGCTCTGATTGGGAAAATTAATTTGGAAGAAACCAAAGCTGTCTCTATTTCATTTTCCGATGAGATTGGACACAGTGTATGCACTCCGTTACGTGACTTTTGCTTTGAATGGAGGTAACTATGCTTTCTTCCTACAGCCCCGCGTGACTGGAAAAACTCCCAGCAGCATTTGACCTCTAGGTTGTCTTAGCCTGACCCACACAATTACCACTGGGATTCCCGTAATAAATATTTCCAGGAGTTAGAAAAAAGCCATTTTCTGAGAAATTGATGGCATTCTGTAATAAGGCCAGAAAAAGAAAAAAAAAAAAAACACCTTATAAAATACAACTTCATTATTAAATTCTTTTGAGAGTGTTCATCTGTGTATAGCGAGTACTTCTAATAAGTAAGCTCCAATTCATGTAACTAAAAGACTTCTATCATTAGTAAAGACTATCCCCAGGAGGGATGCATTTGTTGTTGGAAGACAAGTCTAGTTAGTTGATCAATTCTTAAGCCTGCACAGTTGGTGAGGTGTCTCACGGCAAATGTCAGGTTTAGCAATGCAAGCATCCTTACATAGACATGAAACCTGAACTCCAACAAAGTATCTCATGATCCTGAGGGGAACGAATCTACTATATTCTCCAAAACATTTTTAAAGAACTTCAACTATAGTCAAATAAATCTTAGGATAAAAATAATGAGACTCAACCATAACTAAAAATGCACAAACAGCAGAAGATAAACTAGATGAATGCAGACTCCTAAAAATGAAATACTCCTGCTTATCAAAAGACTTCTCCAAAAGAGGAAAAAGAAAATGTACAGACTGGAAAAAAGATTTTCAGCTGTGATGTATCCTACAAGGGGTTAATCTCTAAACTACACAGAAATCAACACCTCAACAGCAAAAAGAAAAACAGTCTGTTTGAAAAATGGGCAAAAGACCTGAACACAGACTTCTCTGAAGGAGACGTTTCAGGGATCATTAGCTATTTAAAAACAAAACAATCAATCAAACAAACAAAAAGAACCTGCTACCATCAAGTCAATTCTGGCTAATAGTGACCTCATAGGAGAGGGTAGAACTGCCCTATAGAGTTTCCAAAGAGTACCTGGTGGTGATTCGAACTGATGACCTTTTGATCAGCAGCCATAGCCCTTAATCATTATGCCACCTGGGTTTCCAGAAATCAAACCAGTTGCTGTTGAGTAGATCCCAACTCATAGCAACCCTATAGAATAAGGTATAACTGGCCCATAGAGTTTCTAAGAGTGCCTGGTGGATTTGAACTACCAACCTTTTGGTTAACAGCTATAGCATTTAACCATTACTCCACCAGAGTTTCTGTTAACCCACTGCCATCGAGTCAGGTCCAACTCATAGCAACCCTAGAGGTCAGATTAGTGAGATACAAATTGAAACTACAACGAGATGGCATCTCACCCTGACATCAATGTCACTAATCAAAAAACTAGAAAACGATAAATGTTGGTGAGGGTGTGGAGAGACTGGAACTCTTATACACTGCTGGTGGGAATGTAAAATGGTACAACCACCATGAAAAACAACATGAGTCTTTATTTAAAAGCTAGAAATAGAAATATCACATGATGAAGCCGTCTCAGTCTTGGGGCTGTTCCCTAGAGAAATAAGAGCCATGACAGAAGTAGACACATGCACACGCATGTTCATTGCAACATTATTCACAATAACAAAAAGATGGAAATAACCAAAGTGCCCATCAAGGGATGAAAGGATAAACAAACTGTAGTATATACATACACCAGGGACTGTACAATGATAAAAAACAACAAAAAGTCCTTGAAACATCTTACAACATGAATCAATTTGGAGAGCATTATGCTGAATGAAATAAGCCAATCACAAAAGGACAAATATTGTATGAGACCATATTATTAAAACAAAACAAGTAAAGGTTTACACACACACAAAATATTCTTTGATGGTTACCAAGGAAAGGAGAGTGGGAGTGAGGATAATATACTAAATAAGTAACATTGGTGAAGGGAAAGCCAACACAGTCCATCAGGGAAGTTGGTAGAACATGACAAAAGCAAAGGAAAACACTGGAAAGAAGAACAAAGGGCAACTGTGGCAATCCACAAGCACAAGCAAGCACCTCCCTGCAATAAGAGACCAGGCTTGAAGGCTAGCGAACATAGACTGGCGAGGGTATCTACATCAGCTGCCATATGAATGCATAAAAACCATGTTCTGCTTTGATAAGTAACATCTGGGATTTTAAAAGCTTGTGAGCAGCCAGCTAATTTACAATTTGTGGTTTCTTTCTGTCTGGAGAAAAGGAGAACGAAGGAAACCAAAGACTCAAGGGACCAACTGGTCCAAAGGACTAACAGACCACATGCACTACAGCCTAGCCTACATGATGACCCTGAGACCAGATGAACTAGGTGGTGCCCGTCTACCACAACCAACCACTCTGACTGGGGCAAAATAGAAGGCCCCAGACAGAGCCTGAGAAAAACGTAGAACAAAAACTTGAACTCATAAAAAAAGATCAGACTTACTGGCCTGATAGAGTGTGAAGGAACCCCCAGGTCTATCACCCTCAGACACACTCTAATTTGGAACTGCAGCCATTCCCAGAAACCACCTTCCTGCCAAGCAATAAGCCTATAGAATGAAAACTTACATCCAAAAAAGAACATGCTCCACAGAGCAAACAATTTTATGAGACTAAACGGGGAACATTTGCAGGAAGGGCTGGGAAAACCAGATGAAAAGAAACAGGGAACCCAGGGGGGAAATGGTGAGAGCATTGACACTGACTGGGATTATAAGAAATGTTGTAGAACACTTTGTGTACAATTGGCTTAATGGAAAGTTAATTTTATCCATCAACTTTCTACTAAACCACAATAAAACTTTATTTTATTTTGTTTTAAATGCACAGTGTTTGGCTTGTATATGAAGATCTGGAGCACAAACCTTCGACCTATGACATTTCAAAGTCAGACAAGTGGCTATCTCTGGGAGGGAGGGAGAGATTGCTGGGGAAGGGACAATTAAGAACTTCCTGGAGTGAAGAAAGTTCTGTATCTTAGTATGGGAGTGGGTTATTTAGAGTAGGTATTCATCCAAAATGTTTCCATTATACAGTTAATGGAAACCGTGATGGCGTAGTGGTTACGTGCTACATCTGCTAACCAAAATGATGGCAGTTCAAATCTACCAGACACTCCTAAGAAAGTCTCTGGGGTAGTTCTACTCTGTTCTATATGGTCGCTATGAGTCAGAATCAACTCACCGGCAGTGGGATGGTATTCAGCTATGATTTGTGTATTTCATTGTATGTGTATTTGTATGTATATGATTTCAATTATACAAACTCTGAAAACAAACCATGCTAATCTGTGCAGTTAGAAATCAGGAACATGGCTAGTTTTGGTGGGCAGAGTGATGAGGGCATAAGGGATCCCTCTGGGGAAATGGAAATATTCTCCTTGATCTTGGTGATAGTTACATTGACGTATTCTGCTTGTGAAAAATCAACAGACTGCATTTACAGTTTGTGTAATTTCCTGTGTATATGCAACATTCTATACTGTATATTAAATATTTAAATGTATGAAAAATAATGAGATACATTCTGAATGAGAAGCTAATAAGATACAGGCACAAAAAAGATGTATAAAGTAGTAATGAACATTCAGAGTTTAACATTAGCAGAACTTTTCCCCAGAGTTAATTTAAAAATTTAAGATCTTGTCTTTCCATCTAGAGATGGCTTTAATATGAAAATACAGTAGATGAAAATGGATAATTCAGGTTGCAAGTCTACAAATTTTATATTCCCTTGCAGCTGCATGTTGTTTCCCTCCCAAGATACCGTCTCAGAGGTTTGCCAATTACAACAGTGCAACTATTTTGAAAGAATGTTCATTTGAGTTCCCAGCAGAAATAATTTTGAGGACACGTTGCCATTCAAAACATTCACAAATGAACTCCATACTTCATTACCTCAATTGCAGGCACAAATAAAAAGGCAATATGATTTTTTTATTCAAGACATGTTCTTCACTGGAAAAAAAAAGTTCTCTGTTCAAAAACAGGCATTTGAAGAAGGGTGAAAGGTAGAGTGCCTCCACTGCTAATACAAAGTTGATAGTCATGTTTTGTTACTGACAATGACATATAAGGTTTCTTCCCCGTGGAGCCCACTTTACTGCTTCTGGCCATCTGGTAGCTGACTGGGTTTGTAGGCTGTCTAACGTCTATGCCATCACAAACCACTGGAGTTAAAATGTGCAGAGAAAAGAGAATGTGGTTTATTGGATGCTGAACTAAACTGAAAGTCAGAAGACCTCAGATCTATTTTTGACTTTTCTTTGGGCAAATCATACCTTGCTTGACCTTAAGTAAGTCACTTACCATCACTCTACTCCCAGATGGTGCCATTAGGCCCCCTTACAAGAAAACCCCAATACCACATTTTTCCACAGCATAATTTATCAAGTAGGAAATAAATGTAAATTGCATTAATTGAAGAATTGCTCCTTCAAAATATTCAAGGCCCTGATGTCTAATGGTACCATCAAAAGCTCAGCTAACAGCAAACACTAGAATAGCATTGGGAGTGTGTGGCTCTTTTGGTCTACATTTGATATCTGAGGGCCAGTGATGGGATAAAAAGGAGAAACTGTGGACCGGGATTTGTAATTACCATTCCTTTTTTTTCATTTCATCTATTTCCCCCTTCACTGGTTTTAGCAGAAAAAGAGTGGGAATTGCTGAATGGCATTTATACAGGAGACATCACAGAGATGATGCTACTGACCACAGAGAAGCTCTACTTGAACAAAGACCGGGGAACAATAAGTGTTTCATAGGTAAGATGAATGGTATTGGTCCTTCATCTGCTCGTTTGCTAACTGTTCAGGAGGGAAGAGCAGTACGACCTCTAGAATGTCTGGGATCATTATGCAACTCAGCTATAACTCAAGCTGCTCTTTTCAGACTGTTTTTTTCTGAGTCTGGGAATGTGACTCTTAAAAAGAGCTATGTCTGAGGAACACATCTTTAGCTATAAGATGTATAGCAACAGTAAAACAAAATTATTTTTATACAATGTTGCTCTGCCAAAAAAAGAAATTTCAGGAATACATTTGTTTTACATATTGTAGGATACTGAGACCAGGTGATTATTATTTCTGTTCTGTCTTATGATATCAAGAGAATTTAATACAAGAAAATAGAATCAGAGATTTCTACAGCTAGAAAGAGCACTAGAAATAACGTGGGCCATGCCCATCACTTTACAAACAAGTAAACTGATGGACAGAAAAAGAGTTGACCAAGATCACACACTTAGTAAACACTGGGACTATCAATCAAATTTTCTGAAACTCATTATAACAGTAAATACTCCGTTGCTTAGATTTGACATTGTGTAACATGGCAAGGTCCTTCAAGCAGTACTTGAAAGAAACTTGAAGTTTCTTGCTTTCTATAAGAGGTCTAACTAAGAAATATGAAACCGGTTACTGAGAACATAATTGACTTTGGTTGGATGTTCCTTAGTTTTCATTTGGGTTCAATTTCCCCAGAAGTATGCCATAAATTTTCAATTATTATTGCTATTATTAGACCCTTATTATTACTACTATTAGGGACAAGACAGAGAAAACAAAAAACCGAACCCACTGCCGTTGAGTTGATTCTGACTCATAGCTACCCAATAAGACAGGGTAGCGCTGCTCCACAGAGTTTCCAAGGAGTGCCTGGCAGATCTGAACTGCCAGCCTCATGGTTAACAGACCACTTAACCACTACACCACCAGGGTTTTCAAGAGAAAGAAAAGAGAAAAACACTACGTGGCTGAAATGTGGTACCCAACAAAACCATAGGATCTTCTACAGAGAAGTTTTAAAAGGGAGGAGTCTTACTGATGATTTCTTTTCCCACCTAAAGACAGCAGCAAGATTAGGTTCACCCTTTTCTAAAATCACATTCTACAAGTCTATTTGCCAGGGCTGTTACTGGCACGTACAATGCCTTCTGGCAAATTACAAAACAGTACTTCCTGTAAGCAGATGAGTTAGAGAAAAATTTTAAAGTCTCCTCCAAGAGGCTCAATTACAAGACTGTGCAGCTTCTGGGAACCATATATGACGGGGATTTTCCTGCCTCCTACCTGCCCACCAGGCACCTTTGTGCAAGGTGCAGCCTGTAGGGCCTTAAGAATAGGCAGTATTCTCTTTATCCCACATTTTGTCAGTTCTGTCTACATTTTGTTCATTAATTATTGTTGTTGGTTGCCATCAGTCAATTCTGACTCATGGCGATGACCCCATTTGTTCAGAGTAGCACTGCTCCTTAGGATTTTCAAAGCTCTGACCTTTTGGAAGCAGATCACCAGGCCTGTCTTCCAATGCACCTCTGGGTGGGTTTGAACCGCCAACCTTTTGGCTAGTAGTGGAGTGCTTAAACATTTGCACTACTCAGCAACTCCAATAGAAGCAACTCCAATAAGCTAAAATTCTTCTGTGGCAGGCACGTTTTTCTTCAACTGGTTGGCTTGACTTCAATATAAACAAAGCGAGGAGTCCCATGTCTCTAGTACACTAGCAGTCAGGGATGGATTTCTATGTCAGCAAACAAATCAACTTATTTCAGCACATTTATGGACTACCCTGCCCTCTTAAGTCCTCCTCTCCTCTTCTAGGGAAGCTTTGCTGACCCATTCCAATCCTCACTGATATTCTTCCTTACAACCTGTAAAACTTGTCTATTAAGGATTTGGCATTGATTAAGGTGGCATTAAGTGACATTTGACCAGAGAATTCAGTGGAGTTTAAGTCACCAGGTTGTAACCAAGATGTTGGTGACACTCCTGCAGGACTGGTTCCCGGGCAAAGTGGAAGTCCGTCAGGAGACTCTCTGTTGTTGTATGTGACATAGTCAATTTGGATTCATAGCACCCCCATATGACAGACTACAACTGCCCCACTGGGTTTCCTAGGCTACAATCTTTATGAGAGCAGATCACCAGGTTTTTCATCTCTCAAAACAGCTGATGGGTTTCAACCATAGACCTCTCAGTTAGCAGCTGAGTGCTTAACCATTATACCACCACCATTGTACCTTCAGGGTTCTTTAGGAGGCTGTCTAGCAGCTTTGTACTGTGTAGTATTTAAACAAGCATAGGGCTGCCCAATGTGGTCAATACCAGCGCATGATGCCTAGAAGTTCCATTTTCACGGCCTGTATTACAGATGTCCATTCAGCCAAGAACATACCCCGTTGCGGTCGAGTTGATTCCAACTCATAATGACCCTGTAGGACAGAGAAAACTACTCCCTAGGGTTTCCAAGGAGCAATTAGTGGATTCCAACTGCTGACGTTTTGGTCAGCAGACGATGAGCTCTTAACACTAAGTCACAAGGGCTGCCCCTCAACCCCGTGTAGCCAGTGTGTCCAAAAACACTGAAATTCCTTCCAACTCTCAATTGTGAGTATATTGTGTGTAGTAATTGAAGGTATCTCTCCTAGGAAAAAGAGGCAAAGCTTTTACAGACTTTATTATTCATAATGTGAAGTGCTTCTGTAGCCTGTTTGAAAATATATATATGTGTATATTTTTAAAAAGTTGCTAAATTAACTGTATTCATAAAAAAGAAATCTATTTCAATAGGAAACCCTGGTGGCATAGTGGCCAGGTACTATGTCTGCTAACTATGAGGTCAGCAGTTCAAACCCCCCAGGTGCTCCTTGGAAACTCTTTGGGCAGTTCTACTCTGTACTCTAGGGTCTCTATTAGTCTGAATCAACTTGATGGCACAGGATGTGTGTTTATATCTATCTATATATAAATAATTTAGCCAATGCCCCAAAATAGTTGGTACCAGATGTCCTTTTTCCTGAAATCAGCGTGTTTAAGTAAAAAGGACATCAGGATCATTTTCAAGATTACCTTTTCAGCTTCAAACAGAAAGGAAGCTGAGCAGGGAGTGGGAGGAATAACAGGAACTGATGCAATCCCTGCTGATAGCTTATCAAATATGCATGCACAAATATCTCGTCTACTAGTTTGTAGCTGTGGCTTCTCTTTTCTGTTTTGAGACTGCTTTGAAGTACAGCTTACCTCTCCATGAAAAAACAGAGTAACCAAAAAAGATGGGGAGGGAGAAAATGCCATCGACTTCTCTTTCAGTCTGAAAGCAATTCCAAATCTTAACACTCCGACAAAGGAAAACTCAAACACATCAATGAAATAATAGAAGTAAAACATACGTTCATAACCTCTGTTGCCTAGATAGGTGTGTGTATGCATGTGACTGTATGGGTAGGGTTGGTAGAGATTGCTCTGCAAGTAATTCCTGGATGAGAATGCTTCACAACTCCACTTACCTAGCCATTTCAAAGGAAATAGAGCCCTAGAAGAAAGACAAAAGGCCTTGCTTGCTCAGAACAGCCTTTATGCTCCTCAGTAAGTGAAAGACCACACACACCAACTGGGCACAGTCCCTCCATCTACTAGCAGAGCAAACAACCTATATAAGCCATAAGTGGGGCAGGTGAGCATTTGATTATGTTCAATGAAGTACACATATTTGACTCTAGGATGATCTCTAATTGTTTATAAACGTTTCTCTGACTTCACAGAAAGATTATAAACTCATTGAGAGCTAGGTCCAATATGCATGCTGCTTCTATCTCCTAAAGGGGCTTAGCTGAGGCATATAGTAAGATCTCAGCCAACATTTGTAAAGCTGAGTGTAAAAATAAATCCCTGATTTTGGGGAACTCAATGTAACTTGTTTTTAGAAGTTATTTTTGAGGATAATGATATGACATATGTTCAAAGGAGACAGGAAAGAGTTAAGAACTGGCAAAGAGTTTAAACCATCAGAAGTAGCTCCATTAGATGAAAAAAGCATATCCCCAAACCGTCTAATTATGCGCTTGGCTCTGTGAGTTAATGGCATTTCTGTATAAGACATGTGATTTTTTTTTTCTTGTCTGGAAGCAACACACATTCAGGAATTGAGACAAACATCAATAGAACAAAAGCTGTAGCTCAGCTGTTTGCAGGAAATCAATTCAAACAACTCATCATTTGCTGGGTGACACAACATGAAACATTGAGCTAAGTGGTGGCACCTGGCTTCAGATGTGTGATCTCCAGGACAGCTACCAATTTATTCATGCTGGAAGGGAAAGTCTCCCCCTCCCCACCCCTTTCATGTAAAGCATATGAACCAAAATGAGGCTGATATCAAAGAGCTTTAAACAAGAGCCTCCCGATTGACAGTTATCTCTTTGTCAGGTTAATTCATGCAACTTTTCTAAATAAAGTGAACAATGAGCAGCACTAAGGAAATGCTTTGACATCTATAAGCTGTGACAGAAATTATGAGGTTTGGTATGGAAAGGAGATATGCAGCAAGAAGGGATATCAGTGTACTGGAAGTCTGGTTCACAAGTTGGTGAGCCTGCCATTGAAGACATTGTCATTTATTTAGTAACTGGAATTAGCCATTAGGAAGCACAAGCACCTTTGTACCTTAGAAACAACAGGCAGAAGCCAACATCATCCCAGATGGAGACAGTCTGAAAGCATTCCCCTTGAGAACAGATGCCAGACAAGGACTCCCATTGTCACTACACTTGTTCAACATTGTCCTGGAGGTTCTAGCCAGAGCAATCAGGCAAGGTAAAGAAATTAAGGGCATCCAGATCGGTAAGAAAGAAGTAAAAGTATCTCTATTTGAAGATGATATGATCCTATACACAGAAAACCCTAAAGAATCAATAACAACAACAACAAAGTACAGGAATTAATAGAAGAGTTCAGCAGCCTATCAGGATACAAGATAAACATACATTAATTGGTTAGATTCCTTTACACCAACCAAGAGAACATCAAAGAGGAAATCAACAAATCAGTACCATTTACTACAGCCTTCAAGAAGATAAACTACCTAGAAATAAATCTAAACAGAGATGTAAAAGACCTATACAAAGAAAACTTTAAGAGACTACTGCAAGAAACCAAAAGAGAATTAACTAAGTGGGGAAACCTACCTTGCTTATGAATGGAAAGACTCAACATTGTGAAAATGTCTATTTTACCCAAAGCAATTTATAGATACACTGCAATCTTAATACAAATTCCAATGGAATTTTTTAGTGAAGTAGAGAAACAAATCTCCAGTTTCATGTGGAAGGGAAGAAGCAGCCTTGAATAAGTAAAGCATTATTGAAAAAGAAGAATGAAATGAGAGGCCTTACTCTGCCTGACTTAAGATGGTATTACACTGCCATGGTAGTCAAAACAGCCTGTTACTGGTACAAAACCAGAAATGTTGATCAGTGGAACAGAATTGAGAATAATCCAGATGTAATTTCATCCTCCTATGGACAGCTGATATTTGACAAAGACAATCTCTTTAACAAATGGTCCTGGCGTAACTGAATATCCATCTGCGAAAAAAAATTAAACAAGACCCATATCTCATACCTTGCACAGAAACTAACTCAAAATGGATCAAAATCCCAAATATCAAACTTAAAACACTACAGATAATGGAAGAAAAAATATGGACAAAAATATGGCATAAACAGATTACAAAATATTACTATCAATGCACAGACACCAGAAGAGAAAGTAGATAAATGGGAACTCCTAAAAATCAAGCACTTATGCTCATTCAAAGACTTCACCAAAAGAGGAAAAAACACAACTACAAACCATGAAAAAATTTTCAGATGCTACAAATCCAGTCAGTGTCCAATCTCCAAACTCTACAATATACTACAAAAAGACAAACAATCCAATTAAAAAATGGGCAAAAGATACGAATAGGCACTTCACCAAAGAAGACATCCAGGACACTATTGGATATATGAGGAAATGCTCATGATCATTAGCCATTAAAGAAATACAATCAAAATTACAATGAGATACTATCTCACCCAACAAGACTGGCATTAATCCAAAAAGCACAAAGTAATAAATGTTGAAGAGGGTGTGGAGAGACTCGAACATTTGCACAATGCTGGTGGGAATGTAAAACTGTACAACCACTTACAAAATTGATTTGGTACCTTCCTAAAAAGCTACAAAAAAAAACCATATGATTCAGCAATCTCACTTCTTGAATGTATGCTAGAGAAATAAGAACTGTCAAATGAATAGATACACACCCAGCAGCGTTTACTGCAGCACTGTCCACAGTAGCAAAAAAGATGGAATCAACCTAAGTGCCCATCAACAGACAAATGAATAAACAAACTATGGTATGTTCACACAATGTAATACTATGCAATGATGATAAAGAACAAAATGAATTTGAGAAATAACTCATAAAAGGTTGAATCTGGAAGACGTTTTGTCGAGTGAAAATAGTCAGTTGCAAAAGAACAAATATTGTATGAGACCACTATTATAGGGACTCAGGAAAGGGTTTAAGCACAGAAGAAAATGATCTTTGATGGCTGCCAGGGGAAGGTGAGAGAAAAAGGTATTCATAGATTAGGTAGTAAATAGGAATTGGGTTAGGTGAAGGGAGTGGCGGCAGACAGTAGAAGGGAGTTTAGCACAACTGGACTAAATCATAAGCTAAGAAGTTTCCTGAATATAACGAAACACTTCAAAGAGGCAGGTGTCTGGGGACCATGGGGAAATATTGGGTCAATTGGCATAACAAAGCTTATTAGGAAACTGTTCTACTTCCCACTGGTAAGTAGCATCTGGAATCTTCAAAACTATTAAGCAGCCATCTAAGAAGTATCAATTGATTCTGACCCACCTGAAGCAGAGAAGAATAAAAGACATCAAAGACATAAGGAAAATATAGGTCTAAGAGATAGAAAGGGCCACATAATCTGGAGACAACCTCAGCATGAGACCAGAAGAACTAGATGGTGTTTGGCCACCGCCAATGACAGACCTGACAGGGAACACAAGAGTCCTAACATATTGAGAGAAAAATGGAGGTGCAGAACTCAAACTCTACTAAAAAGTCCAAACTTGATGATCTGACAGACTGGAGGGTCCCTGCAAGACACGGCCCCCAGGCTCTCATTTAGGCTAGAACTGAAACCATTCCGTAAGCCAACTCATCAGACAGACTAAACTGAACGATAAGACATAAAATGATATTGGTGAAGAGTGTGCTTCTTGGCTCAAGTAGGTACAAGAGATCAGCTGCATAGCTCCTGTCCAGAGGTGAGACGAGAAAGCACAGAGTGACAGGAGCCGGTTGAGTGGACATGAAAAATACAGGATAGAGAGGAGGAGTGTGCTGTCACAGTGTGGAGAGAGCAGATTGAGTCACACAGCAATGTGTGTGTACGTTTTTGTATGACAAACTGATTTGAATTGTAAGCTTTCATTGAAAGCACAATAAAACACTAAAAAAACAAAAATTAGCAAGCAGACAAATGGTCACCAATACATCAAGAGCATCATGACAGTTATTTACTATCTTAGGGATACAAGTGAAAGTGGAGTTCACAGAAGGAGTAAGGGGCAGAAGACTGACCTTGGATTGACTGAGCTAAATGGTCAACAGAAATAAACTGTCGGCCATGAAGCAACACATTAAGTGTTACAGTGAAGTTCTGGGGAGTGTTCACCACAACATCATTGCCCATAAGTATGTACTGAATGAAGACTTAGTATGTGACCACTTGGAACTAGGAGAGATGGGGGAAATATAGAAGAAATGTAGCTTTTTTCCTCAAAGAACATATAGTCTAATGAAACAAAAAAACCATTGCCATCGAGTAAATTCTGACTCATAGCAACCCTGTAGAACAGAGTAGAATTGTCCCAGGGAGTTTCCAAGGAGTGCCTGGAGGATTTGAACTGCCGACCTTTTGATTAGCAGTTGCAGCACTTAACTATTATGCCACCAGGGTTTCCATAATCTAATGAAGAGAGGATAAATAGTGACCATTATCTGAGTAAATAAACAAGGATGGTGAGTGTCACTCACTTTGGATAAGTTATCATCAATGATCAGTCCCTGGAGAAGAACTTCATGCTTGATAAGGTAGGGGGTCAGTGAAAAAGAGGAAAACCCTCAAAGAGATGTAATGATACAGTGGCAGCGACAACCGACTCAAGCATAACAATACCCTTTCAGCTCAGTAATGAAGTCATTTTTGAGGTTCACCCTTCAGCCAAAGATTACACATACCCATAAAACAAAGCGAGATTAAAGGGGCACATCAGCCCAGGGGCAAGGACTATAAGGCAGGAGAGGACAGGAAAGCTGATAACAGGGAGCCCAAAGTTGAAGAGTAAGAGTGTTGACATGTCAAGGTGTTGATAATCAGTGTCATAAAACATGTGTACTAGCTGATTAATGAGAAGCTAGTTTGTTCTGTAAAGCTTCATCTAAAGTATAGTAACAAGTGAATAAATAAAAAGAGGTTGTGCATCTTGTTCAAAATTATTCAATAAGTGGCAGAGCCAGCACAGTAAAGGTCTTACCCCAGCATCTATGTATTGAATCATGAAAGCAGAGCCAACCTTAAAATGAGGATAAAAATGGTTTTGATCACTTTCAGAGTGGTGGTGAGATTAAATGAGATAGCATATGAAAATAACAAGAAAAGTGCCTGGCACGGAGTCAATATTCAAAAATGGTTATTATCATTGTCTTTAATATCATCGTGCTTTCCGACACCCTAATGCCTGAATCTTTTTTACAATGTGTTTCACAGGTAGTTCTCAGCTCTTGTCCCCCAGGGGCAGGAAGCTGCCTACTCAGTAAAGCTGCTTCACTGTGCAACAGCTGTTGTTGTTTAATGGGATTTCTTTTGATCAGCTGAAATAAACCTTCCTATAACTTTTGCCTGCTGACCCTAGCTCTATTGTTGAGAATAATACAGAATAAACCAACTCCCTCTTTCAGTTGTCATGGCAAATGAAATATGGCAAGAAATGCAAATCATTTAAGATTTCTGAGCTGGGAAACTACAGAAGGAAAGTAGAGTCTAAGGAAGATGTGTCTGATGAGCGTAAGTAAAGCTGGGTCGGAAAGCCGTGAGACTGAAGACAAGGAAGCCAACAAAGATGTGACAGTGATCTAGGTCATAGGGACCCAGAAGGACAAAAGCAATGACAGTGAGGACTGAGTAGCAGCCCAGATGAAGGAAACATTTCATGGCAGGGCTTGGGGACTGCCAGGGTATGGGACCAAATGAAAAAGAACCAAATCCAGTGCTGTCGAGTCGATTCTGACTCATAGAGACCCTATAGGGTAGAGTAGCAACTGCCCCATAGAGTTTCCAAGGAGCCTCTGGAGGATTTGAACCGCCAACCTTCCGGTTAGCAAACGTAGCACTTAACCACTATGCTGCCAGCGTTAAGGGGCATTGAGTAAAAGAAATAAACTTAACTACTGAGAAATTGAACCAAGATATTTTGGTATTGTTTGTTTGGTGGAGGTACATTTAGGAAGATGATGACTTTGGATTTGAGTTGACTGACAAATGAAAGAAATGTTCAGTAAGTAAAGATAGGTGACTGGTCAGAGGCATCTGGCTAAGAGACACCAATTATAAATTCATCAAGTAGAAGTATTGAACAAGTTAGACAAAGTATTGATGCAGGGCTTAAAGTGGTAAGGGAAGAATTGGAATCTTCTCTAGCAGACAGGATTGGCCCTGTATAAACAAACTCTTGGGACTAGGGAACCTCTCCAGTTGCCCGCTCTCTGCTGTCCATTTGCTTCTGTGCTGACACTGGCTTCCCTACCACTTGTTATTGTTAAGGGCCATGGAGTTAGTACTAACTTGCAGCAACCCTGTGTATAACAGAATAAAAACAAAGCATCATCGTGATCATCAGTACAGTGGAGCTCATTGTTGCAGCCACTGTGTCAACCCATCTCGTTGAGGGTCTTCTTCTTTTTCTTTGACCCCTACCACTTGGGCTTCCAATAACTCTATCTCCTTCTGCTGCCTCTCCTATTGCAGTGAATGCAATACTAAGTTTAGTGGGTCAGTGTGGTCATGTGATGAGAACATAAACTGGGATTCAGGAAAACTGGAATCTAGTCTGAACTCTACCACCCCTGCCTTAAATCCCAGAAGGACAACCCTAAGTGGTCTCAGAGGTCAAAAAATCAGTGTGTGTTAAGACTGCCCATACAAACATTGCCTGGGTTACCTGGCTCAGTGCCATGAACCTATTTCTAGATCCTCTCTTCAATCTAAGGGGCAGAAGGCAAGGAACAGTTTAGTGTATCCTGCTGGCAACAAAGGAGCAAATAATATGCTTACTGGATAATCGCAAAATGATACCCTTTAGTCTTGGAATGCTATCTAATATAGCTATTCAGACATTACTAGCACAACCACTCATTCACCCTCTCCCGAGCTCAGCTGGATGGTTTGTTGCTGGAGCTGGGTAAGATAAAGGAGGGGAAAAGAGCAGTTGTATCGAACAGATTTCTAATGGGGAAAACCAAAAGTGATTTGTTTTTTGCATATACTTTTTCTGTAAATACTTATATGAATATGCATAAAAAGATTTGGAGGCTTCTAGATGAGTAGTTAACTGCAGTTCTTCCTGAGAAGGAACCTAAGATCAGGATAAAAAGTTGAAACTGCAGGGAGACTCACATTTTTCTGTGTAGTTCTGTATGGGAAGTTTTATAAGAATCTTTTATATGTCACTGCTGTGAACAGAGTAGTAGCAGTTCTGATATTACCATAATATAGGACTTCGTGTCTTGGCCTGCTTGTATTTTTTGAATAGCAGACAATTTCTTCCTGTCTTTTCCCAAAATCACCAACCTCTCTAGGCTCACAGCCACCTAACAGACAGAATCAAGACAAAAGGACTTTAAAAAGAATACAGAGAAAAAAACGAGGTGTTATAAATGGCATCTGAAACACTGGCTGGTGGGCTCCAAATCCTCAAGGGTTAGCCAAGCAGTATGTCAGGCAATAAAGCAGAGGGGTCTTTTAAAGTTCTACTGACCATTAGACAAGCAAACAGGAAACAATGTGAAAAACCAACTCAAACTGGAAAAAAGACCTAAATATCAAATCTAAAATGATAAAGCTCATCCAAGAAAAAGTAGGAACAACAATGGAAGGTTTAATCCACAATGTAGACGGACTTCAAAATCTGTCAAACAAACCACAATCATCAGAAGAGAAAATAGATAAATGGGAACTATTAAGAATCAAACACTTTTGCTCATCCAAAGACTATTAATAGAATTAAAAGACCATCTACAGAATTGGAAAAATACTTGGCAACTCTATGTCAGACTGACGCCTGATCTCCGTAATCTATAAGATACTACAAAACATCAATAAGAAGAAGATAAATCATCCAATTAAGCGATGGGCAAAGGAGATGGACAGACATTCTCTAAAGAGGAGATCCAGACAGCCAAAAAACACATGCAGACATGTTCACGATCTTTAGTTATTAAAGAAATTCAAATCAAAATGACAATGAGATACCATCTCACCCCAACAAGGTTGGCTATGATCCCAAAAACACAAAACAACAAATGCTGGAGAGGCTATGGAGAAAGTGGAACTCTCCTACACTGTTGGTGAGGTTGCAAAATTGTCCAGCCTCTTTGGAAAGCAATCTGGCACTTCCTTAAAAAAATGGATATCGATATACGATTTGACCAAGTAATTCCACTACTTGGAATATATCCTGCACAATCAAGGCCATTCACACCAACAGATACATGCACAAGAATGTTTATCACAGCACAGTCCACAATAGCAAAAAGATGGAATCAACCCAGCTGCCCAACAACAGAGGAATGGATAGGTAAACTATGGTATATTTACTCAATGGAGCACCATGCAATATAAAGAACACTGATCATTCAAGGAAACATCTCATAACCTGATTTCAACTGGAAGCCATTATGTTGAGTGGAAGTAGTCAGCAACAAAAGGACAAATATTGTATGAGACCCCTACGATAAGAACTCGAAAACAGACTTATGCATAGAAGAAAAGACTCTTCGGTGGCTGCAAGGGGGGAGGAGGCCGAGGGGGGGAGGGCTTACATAGTTGGTAGAAATTTGGTTGGGTGAAATCAGTGACAGCACACATTAGAAACAAAAACAATATTAAGTGGACTTCAACATAACTTGAGTACTCCATCCATCTTAACCCAGTATTGCAAGGACAGAGTAGCTTCGGAGGGAGGCAGGGGACCATGCTGTTAGGTGAAATTGATGCCAACTGACACAATTAGCATTTTGCTAAGAGGGCTCTCTGCACCCCACATTGGTGAGTGGCGTCTGGGGTCTTAAAAGCTGCCAAGCTGCCATCCAAGGGCACAGCAAATGGTCCCAACTCAGCAGGAGCGAATGCTCATCGAGAACCAAAACGACAACCCAGAAGACAGAGAGACCCACATGAGTGGGCGCCTACATCAACTTGGGACCGGTAGAACTGGATGGTGCCCGGCCACCATCAGTGATAACCGTGATGGGGCTCACAAAGTTGAGTCTCACTGGTAACACAAAAATAAAAAGGGGTGCACCCTGAGAACTCCAGTAAAGGACCGCAATCGATGGTCCAGCGGCTTTGGGATTCCCCTGGGAGCATGGCCCCCAGCCCTGATGCTGCCCTTGCCCATAAATCATAATGAAGGTCCACTCTTCGGACAGCAGAGTGACCATATATTGGGTGCACTTTATGGTTCTATGCATCTATAGGATATCATCCTGCTGAGCTCTGGCTGGAGGAAGGAGAGTGGGTGGAGAGGAGAGGAAAGGAGACTGTTGGGAGGATGAGACATGTATGGAGCAGAGAGGAATAGTGTGCTGTCACCGGGCAGGGAGAGCAGTGGAAGCTGCATATAGCTGGGCATGCAAATTTATATGGGAATGTACATTTTCACTCAGTCATAATAAAAAAAGAAAAGAAGAAACAATGCGTCTGGTGTGAAGCCAAGGCAGAGGTGAGGAGTTCTTTCCTGGAGGACTGACAAGGCCTAGCTTCCCCAGATCTGGCACATTTCAGAAGCTGCTGACGTGTTGATGCCTGCTACAACACGATGTGGGAAGAATGAATGTGGGCAAGCTCAGTGAGCCACTCCGAGGGAAATGATCTCATTCTCCTGCTGGGTAACCCCCGGTTGATGGCAAGTGGAATACTACAGGGTAGCATTTAAATTCCATCGTTAGAATTTTGTCTTGAAAGCCATAAATTTACAAACGATGGCGTCTATTGTTTCTTTGGCTCCTTATCATAGCTATAACCAGAAAAGGAGAAAGATTCAGAAATGCTGCTGTGGCCGCAGTTGAATTCTTCTACTTCTCTTTGGGGATTATTTCCTTTTCAAAAAAAAAATAAATGTGCAGGGGTGGCCTTTGGCACTTGTTACAGTCTTGTGTGCTAGCTAGTTGGAAGTCATGAATATTGGAGCCTTTAATCCATAATCTCTCTCCTAGTGCAATCTGTCTATGAGATTCTTTTCCTGTCCTGCCAGAGTGTAGTAGAGCTATAATTCGTGATCCTGTGATCTTCAACATGGCTCTGGAACAGTGAGTAAGTTCTTTGTTCTTTTAGGACAGAACTGTCACTCATCACTAAACAGCGCTTCAGTTTTCCCCAAACACTGACTCATAGAATCAGAGATTCTCAGGGATGGAAGGAAGCCGAGAGGTCGTCTAGTCCAACCCCTCACTAGTTGACTCCAGGCGGTGCCTAGGCATGGGGGATTACTTCATGCCCTAAATAAGTAAAAGATAGTCAGATAAAAAGGGTAACTTGGGAGGGTCAGTGCTGGGACAGTGCCAAAGACTCGAAGGAGGTGTGTGCATTAAAAGGTTTGAAGTAGGAAAAAGGTGCATGTAATAACATCTTTGTTTCTGTGGGAATTAAGCAGGTACAAACTCAAATTCCAAACTGCGAAGCTCCTAATTATATCATAATGGTGATGATAATGAATAGAGAGCAGTTAAAAGGAGTCAAGCTTTTTCAAGCCCTTGCATGGTGCTAAGTTATTCTTGTGAAGTACGTAATCATCAAATCAACTCTATGGAGCTGATATTATTCTTCATTTTACAGATGAGGAAACTGGCACTTTAGCGAGGTTAGAGTAATTTGCCTAAGCTCACACATCTAGGAAGTGGCAGAACTAATACAGGAACCCAGGACTATCTAAATGTTTTCCACCAGGTCATGTTCTTATCCACGAAAGAACATAGCTGTCTCCCGGAGCTATCCATCAAACCTGACTAGTTTGGAGATACGGTTCACAATCGTTTTCCTGGGTCCTTTAAGACGTTTATCACATAGGGTCTCATGTAAACTGAAGCAGAGAGATTTCTTGTTTCTGTCCCTTCACATGGAAACCCGGGTGGTGTGGTGGTTAAGTGCTATGGCTACCAAAAAGTCAGCAGTTCGATGTCACCGGGTGCTCCTTGGAAAGTCTGTGAGGCAGTTCTCTTCAACTCAATAGGGTTATTCTGATTCAGAACCAACTTGACAGCAATGGGTTATCCCTTCACAGGAAGGATACTTCGGTTTTAGCCGAGAGCAAGAAAAATGTTTCCCTGAGCTTTGAAACTTCTCAGTTGTTACCCTACTGGTGCGTTTGGAGCAGGTAATATGTTGTAAGGAAAAAAATAACAGCCTATGCTCTTGGACAGCTAGTTTGAAAGGCATTTAAACCCTTTTCTAATCTAAAAACAAGGATATTTCTTAGAAACTCTCTGCTCAGTGAACATCTATGACTCCACCAAATAGTAGGAACCCCCAAGTGATAGAGTAGACCTACCAGCACAGTGCTGTTCGGGCTGTGGTCTTTGCAGAAGCAGAGAGCCAAGCCTGTCTCCCACAGAGCTGCTTGGTGGCCTCCAACCATCAACCTTCCACTTAGCAGCAGAATGCTTACCGTTACGCCACCAAGGCTCCTTACACTCACACTTTACCAAGTGCTCTCTCATACTTCATTTTACTTGATCCTCACCACAACCTTGGAAAGTGGGCATGACACATTTTATTTTCCCAATTAGATGAGAAAGAAAATGGAGACTCAGAGTTGAAGAGAAGGTGGTGGTGAGATGATGGCAAAGGCAGGACTGGGACCCAGAACTTACGCCACCAAACCAGGAATCGTTTTATCTTGTTTTGCTCACATTGGATGGTTGTGTACTGATGGATCTCATGCTTACAATTTTTAATCATGATGAAATATCTCTAACCATTTTATGATCCTCTTTTGGTCTTAACTGTCTTGGCATGAGCGATGTACTTGTTCTTTGATCTTTATGGGAAATTAGACATGCCAAAACATTCATAGATTAAGTCTGTGCTGGAATTTCCTGACTCTAATTTTTGAAAACTCAATATATGTCTACTGTCTTCAATAAATGTTATCAAAGTAAAAATATTTCATGGGCTTGGAAATATGATTGATTATGTATTTGGAAAGATGAGGGAAAAATGGCTGGTGAATATCAGCTGCATGTCAGATACTTTTAATGCTCTCACTATACAAAAGGAAGATACCATTATCGTCTCACATTACATGTAAGGTATTACTTCTTAGAGATGTTAAATAACATGGCCAGGATGTCAAAGATACTAAGGGGCAAAGCCAGGACTTAAACCTGTATTGTCTGACTCTGAAGTCCAGGTTTTTAACAACTGTACCTACTGCCTTCCAGTAGCTAAAGCTAAATAAATATTTGCAGCTTATTTTGAGTGTTTATCGTCAAACAACTACTGTGCTAATGGCTTTACCATCCTCTTACGGAGGATATACTAATATTATCCCCCATTTTATACCTGAGAAAACTATGGCTAATAATATTAAGTAATTTAAGCCATAGAGGTAGTCAGGGAAGGAACCAAGATAATTATTAAACATCTCTGGTTTTCTGTGTGCTGTTTACACAGCATGGCCTATGCATATGAAAAGGAAAGAAGAATAATTATTTTGTAGCAGTGGTTTGAGTTGACATGTATATGCACAAAATCACATTTCAAAATTCAAGTCCCATAAGAAACCTTACTCTTTTGTTCTCAAGATTACTGACTTGTTATGAGAGGGTAGAAGTGATTTTGATAAGCTAAGAAGCCCCTTGTGAAGACGGGAGCCATTAAATACATTAGTAAAATTAAGAAAAATGAAAGTGCCAATTGGGAGACAGTCTCTTAACACGCATTGTGATTGCCAGTTCATCAACTTGAGTCTTGACATATGTAATTTTTTTACCTTGAATATCTTTTTGGATTTTTAGAAATGAAATGAGTTAAAACAGAAATGTGATAAGTTCTTTTTTTTTTATGTGATGTGTTCTTACATAATGTTGTCACAACACATAAATGACAACATATAGACAGATAGGTGTCCATGTGAATCCCAATTTGGCTGTTCCTAAATGCATGATTCTGTTCAGGATACTTGACCTCTCTGAGCCTTATTACACTTGTTTTTAAAAATGGAGCTAATCATCTTCACTATGAGGACTGTTGTGAACCTCTAAAAAGTTCAAATAGGCAAAGCTCCTAGATCTCTACCTAGCATATAACTCATCGCCATGTGAGGTCAAGTCAATTCCAACTCATAGTGACCCCGTAAGACGGAGTAGAACTGCCTCATGTGGTCTCCAAAGAGCACCTGGCGATCTCAGCTGCTGACCTTTTGGTTAGCAGCTGTAGCACTTAACCACTACGCCACCAGGGTTCCCTGGCACATAGTAGTAACTCAGTATGTATCTGTGGTCTTTGAATTTCCTTTGAGAATCATTAATTAAAATTAATCACTATACAATAACAGCTTTTGAGATCTGTAAATCAACATTTGACACTTATTAGGACTCATATTTTCATATTATGTCATCATTTCTACTTGGTTAGGCAGCTGTGGTTACATGAGATCTTGGGCTACTTAATCATATGTACAGGAACTCACTCAAAATGGAGACTTTGTGGTTGATTTAATAAGATTTGCCCCAAAGTGTTGCTGCACTTTATTTGGTTCACTATTCTCTCTCTTTTTTACTAGTTGGCAGAGTTGCCTAAACCAGAAATACATGGGAAAATTAGCCACAGACACCCAGAATTGCTTGTTGTGCTGTAGAACAACTGGCAAATCAGCCTTCACACACTTTGATTGATACTACAACAGAGTTAAAAGAGCAACTGTGTGGGCCTCCATGCAGCTGTCCGGTTTGTTAATGCATGTTCCTAAAATAAAATGTGAAAAACCACACACACATACCCATTGTCTTTTTTCTTTCTAACAATCTAGCTACTCAGCCCTTTATTGAAGCTCATTTTCGGAAACACTGTGCTGATCAAGAAGTGTCTGGAGATGGCAGGATGGAGAAAGCTTGTATTGTTTATTGAATATCAGAGGATGCTTCCTTCAAGCGACCTAAGGCATGTATGAGTGCTATCATAAAAGCCACATTTTCTATGGATGAAGTCATCATAAACGCCGCCTTAGAAAATGTGCTGGTGCCAGAGACTGTCCTCAACAGCAGTTCCAGATTTGCTTTCTTAAAAAATCCAGTTTTTTTTTCTTTTTAAACACATAAATCAAGAATCAAAAAGGCATCAGTTCAGCAGTTCACCTCCAGACGTCACTCCCCTTTTTCTTGGAACTCAACTTTATAGTCAGGTTGCTTTGGGGGGGCTAAAGCGAGAGAAAACAGAGACAAAGACAAAGAGAGCCAAGAATTCAATGAGGGTAAAAGCACATAAAGATATAATAATTAGGAAATTTAAGCAAGAGAAAGCAGAGGAGGAACGTTACTTAAACTGGTATACAGCACTAAATTTTAACCTGCATTTTACTGCCGTTTAGAATTAGAACTCTAGGAAGTTTAAATAAAGAGCTATGTTGAATTCACAGTGAAACTTGGGTTGACTTTAACAAAAAAAGAAAAGTGTGAAAAAAAATTATGGAATGCAAACGACTCTCTTAGGTGAGGTCTGCAACCCTTCTTTAAAGGAGAAATGAAAATCTTTCCATGCCTTTACCCTGGAGCTCTGCTAATCCTGACTTTTCGTATTTTGTAAAACATCAAATGCAGATTAAAGGTAAACAAAATCACCGGTCATTGATTTTAGAGAAAAGAGAAGGCTGATCAGGAATGCTTTCTTTTGGTAAGAAGTGTTCAGGTGAATATGGACCTTGGTGATTATTCAGACAAGAAAGTGCCCATAAGCTTTCTCTCCTACTGGGAGGCTGGGTACACACTTTCTCCTCTGCAGAAAAAGAAAAACAAAAGCAAACTCTACATGCTGAATAAACAGGATGTACTCACGTGGAACTTTAACGGGAGTCTGGCTGATGGAGGTCTGTTTTTGGGGGGTGAAATATGACCAATTATCAGTATGAAACATGAATATGAATACACACACATATCATGCCCACTATATCTCTCTGGCCTGGGACCATATGCCATCTCCTTTTCACAGGTCCCTCATTGACACTCTTAGGAATTTCCAGTTTATCCTGGCAATCTTCATATTTCATATTCTATATTAAAATCAGAGAATCTTAAGAGCCGGAAGTCACGTTATACCTTGAAACCTGTGACAGCCCAAACTCAACAGGTCTTGCAAATTTCCTGCCTTTGACTCCACTAGGCCTTATAGCAACCCTCTAGAACGGAGTAGAACTGCCCCCACGGAGTTTCCAAGGCACACCTGGTCAATTTCAACTGCCGACCTTTTGGTTAGCAGCCATCGCACTTAATCACTATGACACCGGGGTTTCCTAACAAGGTGTAGCCTTATTACTTTTATATAGGTCGTTCTAGTGAGAAATATTTGAGTTTTCCTACTCTAACAGGTTCTTGCCTTACACAGGTTTCATTTGTTTGTTTGTTTGTTTTTTAAATAAATTTTATTGTGGGTTAAGTACAAGTTTATAATACGGACTTGCCATATAACACCTAGAAACCTTCATTGCTATTCTACTCTCACTGTTCCCCATAGTCCCCGTGACAGCACACTCCTCCCATTTATCCAGACCTTCCCATGTCCACTTGATCGAGATCTGTCCCAAGTTCTGGTTTTTGCAAGTTTTACTCTATATCCACAATTCAGCCAGTCAGCTATTTACCTGCATCACTGACCCACCTCCCCTACTCCAAAAAAGACTTACCCTTTAAATGACTGCACCCTTGGCACGATTTAAATAACTCAGTTGGCAAATGCAATTTCCTTTCTCTTTTCAGAAAAAAAAGAAAATTTTTTTATGTAAAGTAAGGTTAGTCTACACGCAATATTTGTGACTTAGCTATAAACTGGCCAACTCAGTTTAGTGACCATTTGTGAAAGTAATGTGTCAGTCCAAGTAATCTTCTGTATTTAGAGGTGAATTGAAACACTTATTTTTAAATTTACTCCTCTTCTATTTCTTATCTCTCATGTACATATCCAAAGCATCAAACCTATTGCCAGCAAGTAGATTCTTACTCAATGGCAACGCTATGATTTACAGAGTATAAACTGCTCCATAGAGTTTTCTTCGCTGTTATCTTTTACAGAAGCAGATCACCAGGCTTTTCTTCCATGGCTCTGAGGAGGAGTTCGAACTGCCAACCTTTTAGGTTAGTAGTTGAACGCAAACCACTTGTGCCACTAGAGACCACATACATAGGCAAAACCCCAATGCTTTCAAGTAGATTCCTACTCACAGCGGCCATATAGGACACAGTAGAACTGCCCATCAGGTTTCCAAGGAGCAGCTGGTGGATTCAAACTGCTGACCTTTTGATTAGCAGCTGGAGTACTTAACCGCTCCACCAGGGCTCCTCATATACATACGAAGTTTGACAATTAAGTATGTGACTTAATTGTTCTCAGTGCTACATTCCTCACTGCTGAATATCACTATGGGCACCGTCAAAGGACACCCCTTGGGAAGCTATGCACCCATGTCAGTGCCTAGTCCACCCTTCAGAGCAATTTTGGAACTCTTTCTGGAATGGCCATTGTGCCCGATGGCATGGTAGCACAGTGGCAAGTTCATGAACTTAATTATACAGTTGTCCGTCAGGGAGCTTTTAGACAGTAAACAAATAACTATATTGGAACCCCCCACTCACCTCAACTGGCCTCTAATGACTTTTTTCTTTACCTAAAGATAACGGAAATATTGAAAGGAATACATTTGGATGACATTTCAGGACATGAAGGGTAATATGACAACAGCTCTGATGGTCATTCCAGAAGAAGAGTGCCAGAATTGCTTCGAAGGGTAGATAGGCGCTGGCGTCGGTGCACGGCTTCCTAAGGGGAGTACTTCAAAGGTGACTGTAGTGACATTAAGTAATAAGGTTATGTAGCACTTCTGCTAGGTGAGTTCCTGAACTTAATTGTCAGTACTTGTATACATACACAGAAATCATTGGACAGTATTATTAATGTCACATAGAAGAAAAATTTTGCAGAAAATCATTCAAAAGTGACTGAAACAGTGTATTGACAAAGAACTGCCAGAAATTCAACCTAAATTCAGAAGAGAACTTGGAACCGGGGCTATCATTGCTGATCTCAGATGGATCCTGGTTGAAAGCAGAGAATACCAGAAAGATGTTTATCTGTGTTTTATTGACTATACAAAGGCATTCAACTGTATGGATCATAGCAAATTACAGATAATATTGTCAAAAACGCAAATTCCAGAACACTTCATTGTGCTCATGCTGAACTTGTACATAGAACAAGTGTCACTAGTTCCAAGAAAACAAGGGGATACCGTGTAACTTAAAATCAGACTAAGTGTACGTCAAGATTGTATCGTTCCCCCATACTTATTCAATCTGTATGCTGAACAAATAATCAAAGAAACTGGACTACATGAAGAGGAACAGGGCCTCAGGAATGGAAGAAAACTCATTAACAACCTGTAATATGCAGATAATACAACCTTGCTTGCTGAAAGTGAAGAGGGCTTACTGACGACAGTCAAAGACCATAGCCTTCTGTTTGGATTATCCTTCAATGTAAAGAAAACAAACAAACAAAAATGTCTTCACAAGTGGACCAATAGGCAACATCATGATAAACAGAGAAAAGACTGAGGTTGTCAAGGATTTTGTTTTACTTGGAACCGCAATCAACACCCTTAGGAGCAACAGTCAAGAAACCAAACAACCCATTGCATTGGGCAAATCAGCTGCAAGAGATCGTTTTAAGTTTTAAAGAGCAAAGATGTAACCTTGAGGACTAAGGTGCACCTTACCCAAGCCATGGAGTTTTCAATTGCGTTGTGTGAATGTAAAAGCTGGACAGTGAATAAGGAAGACCAAAGAAGAGTTGATGCCTTAGAATTATGGTGTTAGGAAAGAGTATTGAATATACTATGTGCTGCCAGAAGAAGGAACAAATCTGTGTTGGAAGAAGTACATCCTGAATGATCATTGGAAACCAGGATGGCAAGACCTCGTCTCACATACTTTGGACATATTATTAGGAAGGTCCAGTCCCTGGAGAAGGATATCATGGTTGCTGAAACAGAGGGTCAGCAAAACAGAGGAAGACCCTCACTGGGATGGATTGACACAGTGGCTCCAAAAATGGGCTTAAGCATACAAACAATAGTCAGCATGGTGCAAGACTGGACATTGTTTCATTCTGTTGTATATAGTGTTCCTATGAGTGGGAACCGACTAGGTACAGCATCTAAGAACAACATACCTGTACACATACGTATAGCTGTGGAGAAAGATAATGAAAATCAAGAGAAAAGTAATGGGTGCTAAAATAATAGGTGCTGAAACCAACAACAACCAAAAAAACCAAACTCACTGCGATCGAGTAAATTCTGACTCACAACCACCGTATAGACAGAGTAGAACTGCCCCATAGAGTTTCTAAGGAGCTCCCGGTGGATTTGAACTGCCTTCTGATTAGCAGCCATAGCACATAAATACTATACCACCACCAGGGTTAACAGGTGCTAAGAGCATCTTAAGACAGAAACTGGAAATTGCCAATAATGAATGAGAGTGAAAGAGGCTGGGATACCTTTGAAACATTCTCAACAAACAGAATCACAGAATAGATGTCTCAAACTTGAAAATGGGAAAATAATATTTACACCCCCATATCTATCTTTTCACAATCACCTAAAGATTGAACTGGACTGTGCATTAAGGACATACTTCATCATTAAAATTGTGCTTCAAAGCTACAGCATATTTCCTTTGATGCCAATCTTCTTAGCAGCTGAAATTTTCCCAGACTGAAGTTTCCCCAGACTAAGAACAAGAACTAACCCAAACAACAAAGCGGAACCCATAATACCCAGTACAGTTCAAGGCTGTTTCCACGGATCAAAGAGAGGGAAAACATATCAACATATTTTAGGGTGAAACAAAATATAATAATATCCCACTTATCCAATCATCTAGAATACAGCCCCATGTAGAAAGGTCTATAATTTCTCTCCGTAACAAAAGTGTCCTTTAAAACCCTCCATAACTAGATGATAGTGTGAAAAGGAGAAAAAAAAAGCGGGAGGTAGGGTGGGGGTGGGGGTGGAAAGGATACATTCAGGCATGAAAATGAACACTGATAGTAGAAAAAGAAAATAGCCTCCAACGTTATCATGCTAAAGTTCATTAGTACAGAGGTGTAACAGCTGTTTAACTCTCAAGAGTCCCAGGGCACCACTGTCTAATACACGGTATGATTGTTACATGCCTAATGCTGCTTCAAAAGACCTCTGCTGTTGCAATGGTTAAGTACTCCGCAGCTAACTGGAAGGTTGGCAGTTCAAAATTACCAGTTACTCTGTGGGACAAAAGACCTGGTGATTCACTCCTGTAAAGATTAATTTCTGACTCACAGCAGCTCTACAGGGCAGAAAGTAGAACTGCCCTATGTGGTTTCTAAGATTGTGATTCTTGAGGGAAGCAAACTGCCACATCTTTCTCCCAAGAAGCAGACTGTAGATTGAAACCACCAACCGTGATCTTTTGGTGAGCAACCAAGCTCAACCACAGTGCTACCCGGCTCCTCCCTGAGAGACTACGGCCTAGGAACCCTGATGGGGCCGTTCTGCTCTGTACTACGGGCTACTTAGGAGTCAGAATCAATTCACTGACACACAACAACAACAACAAATGCTGCTTCTGCCCTCTCAGATATAATACACTTTGGCATTTACCATCCTGCCATTCAGAGCTCTCCTCTCTATGGGCTCCAGGTTTCAGGGAAGTATCTGAACTGAAATCACTTCCCTACCTAAATATACTTTAAAGCAGCCTTCCGTGAACACCTCACTGTTCAAACTAGGTTAGGTCCCTCCTTAAATGTCCGGACTGCACCTCGTAGTTTCATCCAAAACATTTACTATGAAAATCACGGTTAAGTAAGACTTTGTGTAATTATCTCACTGACCCCTATATTTATTCATTTGACACACATTTTTTGAGCATCCACTCTGAGGTATGCACTGTACTAGGCACTGGGGTACAGCAGAGAACTCAATAGACATGGACCCTCTTCTCGTGAAGCTTGCACTTCATCACAGGAGACTACAGTGAACTGCAGAATTCATTACTTAAGCACATCTGCTTGATGACAATCTCCTTTGTCAGACTGTAACACGCAGTGAGGCACGAAACTGTGTGTCTTGTTCAGCCATGGAGGGCTCTCCGTGGGAACAGATTGTGCAAGCTTTTGCTCTAGTTCAAAACTCAAAGCATTTCTTGGGATTCTGAAGCGGGAGATGAGGTTGTTCTTGCATGTTTGGGGAAGGCAACACATTAGGCTCCTCTGTGACCTCGGGAGAAAATTGAAGTTGGCTGTCCTAAATTCCACTGGTTCGGTGGGTCAGGAGCTTATGGTGGATTAGTCAATGAGGGTTCCAACTAAGGAAATAGTACTCAGAATCTGCAATTTACTGGGCTCTGACTTTGCTGCACCTCTAAATTGTCAAGACTGAGCTTGGAGACCAGGAGGTTTTAGCAGATAATTTGGAAGGTTTTTGTGTGTGTATGTGTGCTTTAAGTGAAAGCTACAGCTCAAGTTAGTTTCTTAAACAAAAATGTATATACCCATTGCTATGTGACCCTACTTGCTCTCCCCACACTGTGACAGCACACTCCTGCTTTCCACCCTGTATTCTCCACGTCCATTCAACTGGCTCCTAGCCCTTTCTGCCTTCTCATCTCACCTCTGGACAGGAGTTGCCCGTTTAGTGTCATGTATCTACTTGAACTAAGAAGCAGTCTTCACTAGTATCATTTTATGTCTTACATTCCAATCTAATCATCATCTAAAGAGTTGGCTTCAGGAATGGATTTGGTTCTGGGTTAACAGAGACTCTGGGGTGGGGGCATGTCTTCTTAGGTAATTCTGAAGTATTTTAAGGCATCTGGTCAGAGAGAGTACAGCTTCAACGGCTACCGGGAAGAGTCCAGAGAGAACTACGATGGGCACCCAAAAAGGAAAGATAAGTTTGGAAAACTCCCAGGGCATGTTAAGGCTTGGATTTTGAGGTCTACCAGGAATGGCTTTTTTCTCTTAGCAATTCACTCCCCTAATTATCTAACAAGAGGTCAAATGGGGAACTGTTGACTTAATTAAATCATTGTTCATTTACGTACTAACTTAAGAAAACTCTTGCTGTCGCTTGTGCATATCCAAAAATTTCATTTCAAGTCAGCTTAAATTTGGAAGAAAGACTATTAGTAGCTGCCCCATGATGCTTTGAAAAGTCCCAGAACCACCATCTCTCCGTTTACATCTTACACAGGGGGAGTTCTCAGATTATGTATGACTTTTTTTTTTTAATTCAAGGATGTTTTAAAAGGCAACATGTTTCCATAGAAAAATTGTGAAAAATCAGAAAAATATAAGGAAGGAAACAGAAGTATTGCCTCACTGAGAGAATCACTTTTAGTATCTCAGTGGGTATTTTTCCAAGTATTTGTTTCCCTAGAAATACATTGCATAGTGCGGCAGCATCACTACACTGCGAAATCCAAGATGACTTTTTCCTGGCCAGGACTCTCATCTGCACTTCCCGCAGCCTCCCTGACTCAATATTCCTTTGGAACCCTGAGAAACAGATTTCAAGTGAAAGTGCTGGCCCGGAGAGGTCAATATGGAAGTCATCAGCCCAAAGTGGAAATTGAGGTAGTAGGGAAAAGTATTAAGTGCCATTTATTAACAGTCTTACTACGTGTCAGGTGCTTTACTAAGTTTACATTATAGAATCTCTAATTTTCACAGGAACTGTTTAAATTTTTATGCTGCCACTAAACAACAGCAACAAAACACCACTAACTTAGGGACTTAACACAGATTGCTTAGCTCACAGTTCTACTGGTCATAAGTTCAGGTACAGCATGGCTCCACTAGTAGTCTACTTTGTGTCTCAGGAAGCTGAAATCAAGTTGTCAGCCAGGCTACATTCTTTTCTCAAGGCTTTTGGGAGGAATCAACTTCTAAGCTCATTCAGGATGTTGGCAGAATTCAGTTCCTTATGGTTGCAGGACTGAGGTTCCAGTTTCTTTGATGGCTGTCAGCTAAGGGCTATTGTCAGCTTCTAGAAGCAGCCTGCAGTACTTGGCTCCTTGTTGCCTTCTTCCATCTTCAAAGCCAGCAACAGTGGGTCATTCATCTGCCTCATCTCCCCTCTGCTGTCCCCTTTTGCTGCATCTCTGACTTATACTTGTGCCTTCTTCTTCTGCTTTTAAGAGTTCATGTCATTTCATTGGGCCTACTCTGATAATCCAGGATAATTTGCCGATTGTAAGGTCATTGAAATAGTAAACTTAATTGAATCTGCCCAATCCATCCACAGCTGTATCTAGATTAGTGCTGGACTGAATAAACAGGAAATGAGAATCTTGAAGGAACCTCTTGAGAATTCAGCCTATCACAGGGCATTGTCCTTAAGTCACGCAACTAATTAAGTAGTAACCCTGAGATTACAATGTAGGTCTACATCAAAACAGATTTCTATTCGTAATTCTTCTTTTTAATTATTTAATAAAAAGAGTTTATAGAGAAAGAGTAGAAGACAGGGCCACAGCTGTTAGGAACACTTGACAGAAGGTGTTCCAAAAGTAAGTTCTCAAAAAATACTCCTTTTGTGAATTATTTTATTCAGCTGTATGTCATACAGAGTCCTTCAGTAGTACAAATGATTAAAGCACTTGGCTGTTAACCTAAATGTTGGAGGTTAGAATCCATCCAGGGAAGGCTTGGAGGAAAGGTGTCGTGATCTACTTTTAAAAAATCATTCATGGGGGCAGAGATGGGGAATCAGCCATTGAAACCTTAGAGCACAGCTCTACTCTAACAAGCATGGGGTCTTCAGGAGTCAGTGTTAACTCTAGGGCAACTGATTTGGTTTAGACATCATGTATGGGAGTCATAGCCCTAAGCCATCAGAACAAGGAGTGTACTGATAAAACTGAAAAAGATATCACATCATAATACCCTACAAGACATTAACACAGAAAATCAGCTTTCAAAGTCAAATCATTCTCAATTCTTTATCTATGCATGCATATGGCTCCAGTCAGGCACATTCCTGGCTTTGTGGTCTCCCAAACAACAAATGATTCCTTCAACACCCCGATAAGCAAGGTGTCAATGCTACATCTCCATCTGCCTTTGGGCTATGGGAGCTACCTTGGTGAGGAGGGGCCCTCTCTGCTTCCATCTGGCTTTAGGAAAAAGCCTGTCACCTTTGATCAGATTAAGATTTCATCAAGTGCCTAGGTATTTGTGAGATATGTTTTTGGTTAGCCTTTTGCCCTCTGTCTTGGGATGTATTTAAATTTGACTCTTAAGACTCTAGATGGTAGACAAAGGATAAGGTGTCAGCAAGCCCACACCAGTGGGAGACAAGTAAGAGCTAAGCACTGGCTGTGGAAAGTTATACACCCACAGGCATTAGACTGATGACTTCCCCTTACACTGGAATTTTTAAAAAATTAAAAGTCTCTAATAAATGCAATTTCCAAACTTGTGTTCACATCACCTAGCCAATCCTACGTCACAAGCACATGCACACACACAAACACACACACACACTCTACACGTAAGAGCACACAAAAGAATGCAGAATTTAGCCTGTTAAGAATAAGAGAGCGGAAGATCTCAGAAATGAAAGTTTGATTAAGACCTCAGAAAATGACCCTGCCTTGAAAGTAGGTAATGGAGTCAAGACCAGTCCCTTTCCTCTGGGAAGATTGACTGAGTACCACTCTTTAAAGGTGAAAATTTATAAGGATCCGTAATCTTGCTGGCTTCAACGTGGCCATTTGGTCAGACTTATGGATCTTTTCATTACAATACTTTTCTGTGTCTTCTTGAACTACCTTTATAAAATCTTCAATTAAACACTTTTGCTTCATCACTTCTATTTGCTTTACCTATTCTGTGTTCAAGAACAAGTTTCAGAATCTCTTCTGAAATTCATTTTGGTGTTTCCTTGCTTTCCTGTCTTTTTAATGGCCTCTTACTTTCTTCAAGTATGATGGCTTTGATGTCATTTCACAACTTTGGTCATTAGTGTACAATGTGTCAAATACATTTTTGAGATTGTCTCTAAATTCAAATGGCATATACTCAAGGGCCTCCTTTGGCCTCATGAACTTGTTTTGATTGTCTTCCACATCATCTTGAACTTGTGCCCCGACCCGCGGGACAAATCAACGAAGGGACGAGGGGAAGCCTGTGAAAGTAAAGCAGGAAAGGCGGAAAAATGGAGGCAAGACAGGATTCTGATCAAGCCTCAAAGTTTATTATTAAAATGAGGTATATTTATAGCAGCGGGAATATAGGGAGGGATCAAGTGACGTAGGGATGGAGTGACATTTGGAGTGAGGTAGTTGTCGGCTGGGGATTGGATATACATAGGACTAAGGCAGTGACATCAGGCAGGAAGTTTTTCGCGCGCGCGGGCCTTTTGAATTTCGCGGGCGCGGGCTTTTTCAAACTTGGCGCGTGCGGGCTTTTTCAGCCCTACAAGCTTCCTGTATGTCGGGGCCTGGGGGCTCACCCATGGCTCCCGACAAACTTGCCTATGAGCAACTGGTGGTCTGAACAGAAGATAGCAAAAGGTTCCTTGAGAATACAAAGTATTGTAATGAAATATGCAAAGACCTGGAGTAAGAAAACCAAAAGAGAAAAACATATTTGGCATTTCTCAAGCTGAAAAGACTAAAGAAAAAATTTCAGCTTTGAGTTGCAGTAGTGAAGGATCCTGTGAGGGAATGGCTCAGAAAGTGTCAAAAGAAGATGGTAGGAGGGGATGAGGCCAAGATGGCAGAATAGTCAGAAACTTCCTGTGGTCCCTCTAACAACTAGAAAAAACAAGTGAACTGATTATATATGACAAACTAGGAGCCCTGATCATCAGAGACAAAGTTGAAAAGACATACCAAATGGGAGGGGAAAGGAGAGGCAGTAAAGAAACACCAGTCAAGAGGTATCCAGCACACAAGGACTGAAGTAAATGGTAACGGGGTGACACATTTCACCACATGGGGAGAGACTGGGCAGTAGGAAATCTGTACAAGCCTCTGCAGCTGGAGTGAAGTGGTACTAGACCTGCAAAAGTTAAGTCCAAATGTACAACCAACTGTAGGGGGTCAAAATCACACCTCCTCCTCTGAGGCAGTTGACTATGCCCCTCTAAGCCAGAACTGTCATGCCTGTCTAAGCCAGAACTAAAGACTATTTCCTACCAAGCCAGTCTCTTAGCTTTATTAAAATTAAAAGAACAAAATCTCTAAGTCTCCTAAGCCAAGAATTTATGATTCTTCATGCCAAAACCAGTCTCACAGCTTCAAAAAGTTGCCACATCTCCTAAACAAGGAACTCAGGGCAGGCAGTGCTCCTTTGCCTAGACGCAGAGTTCCAAGTGCCTTTACCTTTGCCTAGATCTGTGTGAGCTGATTCAACACTGTAAGCCCTGATTAGTATCAAGCCCTTAATCTGGGAACTCAGGACTATCTATGCCCAAACAAGTCTCACTGCTTTAAAAAATCACCTGAGAACTCAGGGTAGGCTCTGCCCCTTTGCCTATATCCTGGCAAGAGGAGTCCACTGACTTGTAGTGCCCTTTAGCTCAACTTAGACCTGTGCAGGCAAATTCAACAGTGTAGGCCCTCATTTGCATAGAACAACAGGGCATCTACTTGAATCCTATTTTTAACTGCAATAAACAAGATGGAGATGCAGATTCCTGACATTTGACTTCGCCTTGCCTCTTAAGCAGGGTCCTTACCTACCCACATCAGAGTCCTGAGGGCTAGCAGTATCACCCCTTCCATCTAACAGTGCATGACAGGGGTCCAAGAAGAAATAGTGCCTCCTAGAACTTATAACCAGCAGCATTGGGTGCCCCAAGTTTGCCTACAAAACACACCCACCTACATACTGTAGCGGACAGGGCCACACTTTACACCCAAGCAGTCATTAGCCACTGCCTTGCTCACCCAATAGGCGCTACTTCAGCAAGATATTTGTGCATGCTCCCAAAACTCCTACACAGCCCTCCATCTAGTACTGTAGGTGAGAGTCTGCACTATGAATTCAATGACTGACAATCTAGACAACTAAGCTGAATCTTCACAAGAAAAGTGAACAGAATCCTGGGTTCATATACCTACTAGCTGCTCTAGCTACCTGGTAACAGAACATTTGAGCTTCAAAAATACCAGTAAACAAAGTAGCTCACACATCCAGCCTACCTGGGCATATCAAAAACAAAAAGATAAGACATGGTAACAAACATGCAATAAATAAATATGATAACTCATGGATGACTCAGAGACAATTTTCAATATCAAATCACATAGAAGACCATGCCAAGATGGCTCCAGCAAGCAACTAAAACAAAGAAATGGGAAACCTTTCTGAGGAAGAGAAGGTATTGGAATTACTGGTGTTAGAACTCAAAAGATTAATATACAGAGCTCTTCAAGAGATCAGGAAGGAGATTAGGCAAAACTCAGGCCAAGCCAAGAAACACACAGACAAAGCAGTAGAAGAATTCAGGAAAACAATACAAGAACAGAATAACCCATTTAACAGGCTGCTAGGAACTATAGGGAGACAACAAATAGAAATTCAAAAGATTAACAATAAAATTTAAGAATTAAACAACTCAATAAAAGGTCACAAGAGCAGAATTGAGGCAATGGAAGTCTGAATTAGTGTGATTAAATAGAAATCCCTCAATGGCAATTTATTTGAGGAAAAATCTGATGAAAGAAGTTTAGAAAATAAAGACATTCTAAAAATTATGTGAGACAGTATCAAGAGGAAAAACCTATGAGTACCTGGAGTGCCAGAATGAGGGGAGGGATAACGGAAAATACAAAGAGAATTGTTGGAGATTTGCTGTTGCCGGGAGTGGGCCCCCCTCTCCCGACATGAGGATCAAGGAGGTGCCTTCTGAGAGGGGCTTCACAACCCTTTGGTTTATGGAATTATATTGGGACAATCTGACCAGGAACTTCTGAGGAATAGAGATCAGAGGAATGGATTTCAATGCAGCATGCCTAATAGCACTGAGGCCTGCCCAGCTTCGCTGGCTTCCCCCTAATTGCATTCCCCCCCCCTTTTTTCTCCACATACACAGGTTTGCAAGTTAACCCTTGAAAGGCTTTCCAAGGACAATTCTCCACATAGCCATTAAAACTACACAAGCATCTCAACTGATAACACTAAAGAAACATCTTTCTTAGTGCAGCTGGCTTGATTAGAGAATGGCAGGCACTTACTATCTACACAGGAAGATATAAATAAGAACATAGAGAAACAAATGGAGACAGCCAAATGGTTAGGCCTTGAGGAGTTTACCCCTCTGTGCCTTCCACTTTGAGGTACAAATAAAACCATTAATTCTGTTCCCTGACATTTATCACCACTGAACACCTGGCTTAGACAATTATCCAAAAAGGCCTTGACAATTAATTAGAAGTAGAAGACCACGAGGGGTCACTTTCTTGTTAGCCAATAAGATGGGTCAGTTTCTTGTTAACCAATAGTTTATATGATGAAGAAAATAGGGTGACCAGTTACGTCACCTCACCTATAAAAAATAAAGACGGAAAGCTCTCGACACACACACAGATCTCTTGCTGGTCGGGCTGCCTTAAACCAGAAAAGTCTTTCCTGTCTCCTTTATTCATTTCCCACCGACGTCTTCCCTCCCTCCGTGCGGGACCCTGTAAAGTGCTGGGACCGGCTCCCGGCATGCTGTCAGAAAACTTCCATGATACAGTGAAAAACAAGAAGACATCTTTGTAAGTAGCTCAATAAACTGCATACACGGTAGATCCAAAAAAAGTCACCAAGACATACTATAATCAAGCCTAGCTAAACACAAAGGTGAAGAGTCTTGAAAGTAGCTAGGGATAAACAAAAAGACATCTATAAAGGAGAGTCAGTAAGACTAAATGCTGACTACTCAACGTATGTAGCATCCTGAAGAAAAAAAACCTGCCAACCAAGAATTATTTATCCATCCAAATTGTTTCTCAAATGTGATGGCAAAATCAGGGTATTTGCAGGTAAACAGAAGTTAAGGGAATTTGTAAAAACCAAACAAAAATTACATGAAATATTAAGGGAGTCTTTCAGATAGAACACCAACAATATCAGATAACAACTCAAGATGGGAACACAGGTCAGAACAATCAGATATCAAACCAGATAAGAAAGTTGCAAGCCTAAGTCAACATAAAAAGACTGAAAATAAGGAAACAGAGACTTCCTTATGAAAATTATGACAATGTTAAAGTAAAAAAAGAGGAATTAAATAGTGTACTCATACAACTTCCATATGGAGAAGTTAAGGTGATGTCAAGAAATAAATGATTGGTTTAAACTAAGAAAAACAGAGGTAAATTTTAAGGTAGCTACAAAGGAAACTTACAAATCTAGCCATCAATATTTTAAAAAAGAAACATATAAAGAGTCACTAAACAGAAATCAACAATAATCAAAAAGATGACAAGAAGATACTAAAAGAAAAATAGCATAGAAAATTAAGTGGAACAATGAAACTTTTCACAATACACATACACACAAAAAAAACCAAAGTGATAGCACTAAACTCATACCTATCAATAATTACACTGAATGTAAATGTACTGAATGTACCAATAAAGAGACAGAGAGTGATAGAATGGATAAGAGAAGTGAATATTCTATATACTGCCTACAAGTGACACAGCTTAGACTCAAAGAACAAACTAAAACTCAAAGAATGGAAAAAATATATCTCAAGCAAACAGTTACCCAAAAAAAAAAGCAGGAGTGGTAATATTATTCTCAGACAAAACAGATTTCAAAACAAAACTCACCATAAAAGACAGAGAAAGACAATATATAATGATTAAGGGAACAATCCATTGTAAAGAAATAAATATAATAAGTATCCATACACCCAATGACAGGGCCCCCAAATACATAAAACAAACTCTACCAGCTTTGAAAAGAGGAACTCACAGTTCTAGAGTAACAGAAGGAAACTTCAAAACACCACCTTCAGTGAAGGACAGAACTTCTACAAAAAAACTCAATAAAGACACAGAAGATCTAAATGCCACAATCAGTGAACTCGAACTCATACACATAGCCAGAACACTCTACCAAACAACAGCCAAGTATACTTTGTTTTCCAACATATGTAAAACATTCCCCAGGATAGACCACTTACTAGGCTGTCAAGCAAGCCTTAGCAGAATCCAAAATAGTGAAATATTACAAAGCATCTTGTCTGACTATAAAGCCATAAAAGTGGAAATCAATACAAGAAAAGACAAGGAAATAAAATAAAATATATGGAAACCAAATGACAGCTGGTTGAAAAAATAGTAGGTTATAGAAGAAATCAAAGATGGAATAAAGAAATCATTAAAACTAAATGAAAATGAAAGCATATCTTAACAAAATCTTTGGGACACAGCAAAAGCTATGCCTTGCCAGGAGCCAACCCCAACAACTTTTGGGGGCCCCACGGAGGGAGAGAAAGGCGTTGGCAAAGAAATGAATTGAGAGAGACAGGAAAGAGTTTTGGAGTAAGGCAGCCCATAAAGGTCTGTCTGTCTTTATTTTTTATAGATGAGGTAACATGATTTTCACCCTATTTTTTCCAACATATAAGCTATTGGCTAACAAGAAACTAACCCATCATTATTGGCTAACAAGAAACTGACCCCTCGTGGTCTTCTTTTTCTAGTTAATTGTCAAGGCTTTTTCGATAATTGTCTGAGGCAGGTGTTTGTGGTGATAATTGTCAGTGAAAACAAAGTAAGCAGTGAAAACAAAGTTATGCTTTGAGCTTAATGGTTCTATTCATACCTCAAGGTTGAAGGCACAGAAGGGTAGACTGCTCAAAGCTTCATTATTTAGCTGTCTCTGTTTCTCTAAGTTTTTATTTTATCTCTCCCTGTGCAGATAGTAAGTGTCTACCGTCCCCCAACCCAACCCAGCTGCTCTAAGAAAGGTATTTCTTTAGTGTTTATTTATTTGTCATACCAATTATAATGAACTTGGAAGTTTATCTATCTTTCTGCTGTAGGGAGTGAGATGCTTGTATAGCTTTAAGGCCTGTGTGGAGAATTGTCCTTGGGAAGCCTTTCAGGAGTTTTTCTGTGAACCTGTGTTTCACATGTGGAGAAAGGTGGGGAGACGCAGTTGGGGGAAGCCAGTGGAGCTGGGCAGGCCTCGGTGCTTTCAGGCATGCTGTATTGAAGTTCATTCCTCCAAGCTCTTTTCCCTAGAAGTTTCTGGTCAGATTTTCCCAATATAATTTCATAAGCCAAGAGGGTTGTAAAGCCCCTCTTAGAAAGTGTCTTCCTTGGTCCTAGTGCCAAGGGATAACAGGATAATTTTAAGGAAGATTTATTTAGGGTGCAAAATATTATTAGTACAGCCAAAAAATGTCAGGGGTGAGACGCATCCACTCATTATCACACAGGCATATAGCTCTACTGATAGTGGCCTTTGTGAGTAATGGCCCTCGGCAGTGCCTAGAGGTCAATTTATAGCAATAAATCTACACATTCAAAAAGAAGAAAGGGCCAAAATCAAAACATTAATCCTAAAGCTTAAACAAATAGATACCAGCAAAAGAGGACTTTGGGCACCAGAAGAAAGGAAATAATAAAGAATAAAGCAGAATTAAGTGAAATAGAGAACAGAAAACCTATTGAAACAGTCAACAAGACCAAAAGTCAGTTCTCTGAAAAGATGAAACGTTGGTGAAACTGGCAAAAGAAAAACAGGAGAGAAAGCAGATAACCTGAATAAGAAATAAGATGGGCAACATCACAACAGATCCAACTGAAATAAAAAGGATCATAAAAGAATACTACGAAAAACTGTAACCCAACTGGCAATTGTACAACATATACACAGACTAATGGAACAGAATTGGGAACCCAGAAGTACATTTATTCAGCTGTGAGCACCTGATATTTGACAAAACCCTGAAGTCCTTTAAATGGGGAAGAAACAGTCTCTTTAACAAATGGTGCTGGCATAATTGGATAACTATCTAGAGAAAAAAATGAAACAAGTTTCATACTTCATACCATGTACAAACACTAATGCAAAGTAGATGAAAAATCTAGATATGAAATCTAAAGCAATAAAGATCATCAAAGAAAAAATAGGGAAAATGTTAGGAGCCTTAATACATAGTATAAACACAATACAAACCATAACTAACAATGCACAAACACCAGAAGAGAAACTCAGAGCTTCTAAAAATCAAACACATATGCTCATCAAAAGAGTGGCCTGATGCTGCCCTTGCCCATAAATCATAACGAAGGTCCACTCTTCGGACATGAATGGATTGGACTTGGTGATGCAGGGTGACCATATTGGATGTACTTTATGGTTCTATGCATCTATAGGATATCATCCTGCTGACCTCTGGCTGGAGGAAGGAGAGTGGGTGGAGAGGAGGAGAAAGGAGGCTGTTGGGAGAATGAGACATGTATGGAGCAGAGGGGAATAGTGTGCTGTCACTGGACAGGGAGAGCAGTGGAAGCTGCATATAGGTGGGCATGTAAATTTATATGGGAATGTACTTTTTCACTCAGTCATAATTAAAAAAAAAAAGAGTAAAAAGAGAGTCTACAGACCAGGGAAAAAAGTTTTGATTATTGTATATCTGATAAGAATTTAATCTCTAAAACCTACAGGACACTACAAAATCTCAAAACAAAAAGACAAAATAACTCTATTTAAAAATGGACAATTGATATGAGCAGACAGTTCAGCAAAGAAGACATTCATTCAGATGGCTAACAGACACATGAGGAAATATTCATGATGATTAGAAATGTAAATCAAAACTACAAGGAGATACCATGTCATCCCAATAAGGCTGGCAATAATACAAAAAAAAAAAAACCCCACTAAACAACAAATGATGGAGAGGCTGTGGAGAGATAGGAACTCTTCTACACTGCTGGTTAGAATGTAAAATGGTACAACTTCTTAGGAAATCAATTTGGTACTTTCTTAAAACTCTAGAAATAGAAATACTATATGATCCAGCAATCCCACTGCTTGGAATATATTTTAGAGAAATAAGAGCTGTCATGTGAACAGTCACAGGTACACAAATGATTATTGCAGCACTGTCCACAATAGCTAAAAGATGGAATCAACCTAGGTGCCCATCAACAGATGAAGGGATAAACAAACTATGGTATATTCGCACAATGGAACACTATGCGATGACAAAGAGCAATGATTTTAGGAAATACCTTGTAACGTGGAATCATCTGGAAGACATTATGCTGAGTGAAATTAGTCAGATGTAAAACGACAAATACTGTGTGAGACCACTATTATAAGAACTCAAGAAAAGATTTAAACACAGGAAAACACATTCTCTTATGGTTGCGAGAGTGGGGAGTGATGGAGAGCGGAATTCACTAAACAGAGAAGAGACAAAGATCATCTTCAATGAAAGGAAGGACAACACACAATACAGGGGAAGACAGCACAAGTGGACCAAATGAAAACTTACGAAGTTTGCTGAACATATCCAAACACTTTGAGTGACACAGTAGTTGGGCTGGGTCCTGAAGACCATAGTTTTGGGGGACATTTAAGTCAATTGACATCACAAAGTTTATTAAGAAAATGTTCTACACCCCACGTTGGTGAATGTCATCAGAGGTCTCAAAAGCTTGTGAGCAGCCACTAAGATGCAACAATAAGTCTCAACCCTCTTGAAGCAAAGGAGAATGAAGAACATTAAAGACACAAGGAACATACTAGTCCAAGAAACAAGAGAGCTATGTAAACTGGAGTCCACCAGCCTGAGACCAAAAGAACAAGACCGTGCTCTGGTACCACCAGTGACCACCCTGAGAGGGAATGTAACAGCGAGTCCCTGATGGAGCAGGAGAAAATTTCAGAATGGAATTCAAATTCATGTAGAAAGTCCATACTTAATGGTCTGACAGAGACTGGAGAAATCCTGAAACTACGGCTCCCAAATGCTTTGTTAACCCAGAACTAAACCCATGTCTGAAGTCTTCCTGCAGATTAGCCTGGACTGTAAGACCAAAAAATGATACTTATGAGTAGTGTGTTTCTTGAGAAATGGAAACTAAATAGTGTTGGTGAATATGAGGAGAAATTGGTACACAAATATAAAATGGTGCAGCATTTCAGTGCTCGGTTGCTAATCAATAGGCTGGTAATTCAAAATATCTCAGAGCTTCCGAGGAGGAAGACTTTCATAAAGATTATAGCCCAGGAAACCCTAGGGACTAGTTCTACTCCATCACATAGGGTCACTATAAGTCAAAACAGAGTCCATAACACCCAACAAAAACAAATATGTGTGTGTGTGTGAGAGAGAGAGAGATGGATTGAATTTTGTCCCCTAAAAACTGTGTTCATTGATTTGGCTAGGCAATGATTCCCAGTGTTGTGTGGTTGTCCATTAAGTCATTTGATGTGATTTCCCTATGTGTTCTTAATTCTACCACTATGACTTAATAAGATGGACTATCAGCAGTTATATTGATGAGGTCTAGAAGACTAGAGAGTGTCTTAAGATAGTCTCTTTGAGGTATAAAAGAGAGAGGCAAGCAGAGAGATACGGTGACCTCACACCACCAAGAAAGCAGTGCAGAAAGCAGAGTGTGTCATTTGGACCCCAGGTTCCTGCACTGAGATGTTCCCATACCATGGAAAGACTGATGACAAAGACCTTCCTCCAGGGCCTACAGAGAAAGCCTCCTGAGGCTGAAATCCTGAATTTGGGGTTGTGCTCTACCAGATAATGTGAGAATAAACGTTTCTTTGTTAAAGCCATTCATTTGTGGTATTTCCATTCTAGGAGCACTAGATGACTAACATAATGTGCGCACACACACACACACACACACACACACACTCTATAGACAGAGACAGATGGATTTTGAGAAATTGGTGCACGTTACTACAGGGGACAGCAAGTTGACACCTTGTAGGTCAGGGGACAAGCTGGAAATTTGGGCAGTCTTGTTTATTTACAGTTTTGAAACAAATCCTTCTTCCTCAGGAAACCTCAGTTCTTGCTCTTAAGGCCTTCAAGCTGGACAAGGCCCATCCACATTAGGGAGGTTAATATGCCTAGCTTAATGTCAATTGATTTAAATGCTCATCATATGTAAATATACACAGATAAGTGTATATATATACATATATATATATAGTAACATCTAGATGAGTACTTAACCAATGAGCTAGCCCCATATCCTAGCCAAATGAAATTAACTATCACACCCAGCAAGTCCACTCCTAGGTGTGCACTCAAAAGACTTGAAAGCAGGAACTCAGACACTTGTACAGCAATTTTATTGCAGTATTACTCACAATAGTCAAAACATGGAGAGCACCCAAGTATCCATCAGCAGATGAACAGATAAACAAAATGTGGTTTATTTACTTATTTATTTATTCAGCTGCTGATGGACACTTGGGTGTCTTCTACCTTTTGACTACCATGAAAAACCTACCAAGCAAACCTTCTGCTCTTGAGTCGATTCTGATTCATAGTGACCCTACTGGACAGGATAGAACTGTCCCATAAGGTTTCCAAAGCCACAGATCTTTACGAAGCAGACTGCCATGTTTTATCCTGTGAATGGCTGGTAGGTTCAAATCACCGACCTTTCACTTAGCAACTGAGTACTTAACCATTGTGCCACCAGGACTCCTTGAAAAATATATAACAGACTATTATTCAGACATAAAGAGGAATGTAGCCTTGATACCTGCTATAACATGGATGAACTCTGAAAACATTGTATTGAGTAAATTTAGTCAAGCAGAAAAGGACAGTTATTGCAATGATCCCACTTACGTGAATTATCTAGACTAGGCAAATACATGGAGACAAAAATTGATCTGAGGTTAGCAGGAGCTGGAGGAGTGGGGAAGGGGAATTATTGCTTAAGGGGTATACAGTTTCTGTTTGGGTTTTATGAAACACTTTTGGAAATAGATTATGGTGATGATTGGCCAAAACGTTGCTGTTGTTCGGTGCCGTCGAGTCAGTTCCGCCTCATAGCGACCCTCTGCACAACAGAACCCAACACTGCCCGGTCCTGCGCCATGCCTACAATCTTGGTTACACTTGAGCCCGCTGTTGCAGCCATTGCCTCAATCCATCTCACTGAGGGTCTTCTTTTTTCCACTGACCCTCTGCTTTACCAAGCATGACGTCCTTCTCCAGGAATTGATCCCTCCTGACAACATGTCCAAAGTAAGTACAACATAGTGTTGCCACTCTTGCCTCTAAGGAGCACTCTGGTTGTACTTCTTTCAAGACATGCACAACATACTGAGTATAATTGCTGTCACTGAACTGTACACTTCAAAATGGTGAAAATAGCAAATTTTTGTTATTTATATTTTTTCATAATAAAACGGTAAAATAAAAAACATGGCTGATTCTCACAGAGATACTGTTAAGTGAAAGAGTTTAGACACAAAAGAGTAGATACTCCATGATTTCATTGATGTGAAATTGTGGAATAGGCAAAATCAACGTCTTGTGACAAAAATCAGAACAGAAACTCCCTTTGGAGTTAATTAAAATTCCATTTAGTTGATTCGGATCCATAGTGACCCTAAAGGACAGGGTAGAACTGCCCCACAGGGTTTTCAAACATCAACTGGTGGATTCGAACTACCAGTCTTTTGGTTAGCAGCCAAGCTCTTAACCAGTGGGCCACCAGGGCTCCTTCGAAAGGGACCCAAGAGAGCCTTTTGCGGGGTACTGGGAATGCTTGGTATCTTGATCTGATTGATGGTTACACTGGATCTACATATACCTAACAGTCACTGAGTTGTGCATCAAACCAGTTATACTTCAATTTAAAAAAACAAAACAAAACAAAACTTCAGTTTTTCTCAGTGTCAGTTGAAATGCCAATTACAGGAATACGAAAAATCTATTTAACTGCACTGAAACTGCCCTGGCATGCCATGAGATTACAGTGAAAAATATAAAAGGGAATCATTTGTCATTTTCAGAGAAGAGTGGGTCCTGGCCATATCTGAGTTACTGAGAGAAAAATAGCCCCACAGTAGAGAAGGACATTTGTCTAGTCATGGTTGTTAGAGTAAAAGAAACTGTAGAATTCAAGATCACCCCCCTCTTTGATGTAACTCTGTACTCACCAAGAAATCTTCACATCTGTAATTTGGTTTCCTGCATGACTTGACCACCCAGAGGGAATGCAAATAATGATGCGCATTATCCCACCAGATCCGGCTGTAAATGAGTTTTGCAAGTTTAGTTAGGATGAAGAAATCTACCCAGAGCTTGACCATTTTTGTGCACCTAGTAAACTGAGTTTCTGAATCTGCAAATCTGAGCATTTGATAGTGAACACATGAGGAGCCAGCAATCAGCCTGCCTAATGAGCTTTGAAATTTTGGGCGTGTTTAGCACTCTCGTTGCTATTCCTTAGCTCTCACATCCTCTACGGTAAGATTTACTTCCCCCAGACAGAAACATACAAAAAGCAAGAGAATGGCAGAAAAACAATACAGCAGAAAAAGAACGAAAAGGATTTAATGTCATAATACCTTGGTTTGACAAGATACTCAAGCTCCGATACTCCATTTTCTCACCTAAAACGTGACTAATGCTAGTTACTCAGGGACGCTCGCTTGTGAAATTAAATGATGATGTGTAAAGTGTCTGGCAAATGAAGGATATTCAGTAAACTATATTTCATTCTTGCCACTGCGGGCCGAATTTATGTTTCAAACATACGTTAGACTTAACTCAAAGGTGTCTATTTGGCAAAGAGACATTTCAGATCCCCGTGAAAAAACAAGGTGGCAAAAAAAAAAAAATTCACTGTGGAGAAAGAATTGGAGGACCCAGGACCTATCAGGGTCTTTGAGAGTTGCATTCGAGGGGCTGTGAGCACTCGGTCTTTTGTTTGATTGTTGTTGTTGCTGGTATAGGTCTTATAAAGGTGAGTGGTTCACAAAGATATGGTACTCACAACAAACTGTCAGAACATACCTGCTATTTCTATGCAGGGAAACTTTCTGGAAGCAATACAACTAATAATAGCTCACATTACATACTATTACACACCATAAACTCCCAGAAGAATGAACAAATCAGTCTTAGAAGAAATACAACTGGAATGCTCCTTAGAAGTGAGTATGGTGAGACTTCATCTTGCTTACTTCTATTATGTTTTCAAGAAAAATTGCTAGAAAAGGAGATTTAAAAACCAAAAACACAAACTCATTTTCTGAGCCATTTACGAATCATGGTGACTCTATAGGACAGAGTAGAAATGCCCTACAGGGTTTCCAAGGCTGTAATCTACACAGACACCAAGAAAATAATCAGAAATCTGGATTTTATGAAGAACGAGGCATCAGGATTGGAGGATGACTCATTAACAACCTGCGTTATGCAGATGACACCACCTCACTTACTGGAAATGAAGAAGATTTGAGGCATTTACTGATGAAGATCAAGGACCACTGCCTTCAGGATGGATTGCACCTCAAAATCATGAAAACAAAAATCCTCACAACTACACCAGTAAGCAACATTGTCGTAAATGGAGAAAGCACTGAAGTCGTCAAGGATTTCATTTTACTTGGGTCCGCAACCAATGCCCTTGGAAGCAGAAGTCAAGAAATCAAAAGACGCATTGCACGGAGAAAATCTGTTGCAAAGGACCTCTTCAAAGTATTCAAAGGTAAGGATGTCACCTTGAAGACTAAAACACGCCTGACTCAAGCCATGGTATTTTCAATCACATCATGTACATGCGAAAGCTGGACCACGAACAAAGAAGACAGAAGAAGAATTGATGTCTTTGAATTGTGGTGCTGGAGAAGAATGTTGAAGGTACCATGGACCACCAAAAGAACAGACAGTTCTGTTCTGGAAGAAGTACAATCAGAGTGCTCCTTGGAAACAAAGATGGCAAGACTACGTCTTACATACTTCAGACATGCTGTCAGGAAGGATCAGTCTCTAGAGAAGGACATCGTGCTTGGTAGAGTGGAGGGTCAGTGAAAAAGAGGAAGACCCTCAACAAGATAGATCGACACAGTGGCTGCAACAATGGGCTTAAGCATAAAAACGATTGCGGACATGGTGCAAGGCCGGGCAGTGTTTCGTTCTGTTGTTCATAGGGTTGCTATGAGTCAGAACCAACTCAACGGCACCTAACAACAATCTAGACAGAAGGAGACTGCCACATCTGTCTTCCAGTGACTGGTGGGTTTGAAGCAATGGTGTCTGGTTAGCAGCCAAATGGTAGGGTTCCTTGGAAAAGGACATCATATTTGGTAAAGTAGAGGATCCACAAAATGAGAGAACCCCTCAATGAGATGGATTGACACAGCAGCCCCAAGAGTGGGCTCAAATGTATAAAAGATCATGGAGATGATGTAAGACTGTGCAACAACATTGGGGTTGTTGCATATAATGTCACCATGAGCCAAAACTAACTTGGTGGCAACTAACAACAACAACATTTTTTTCTTCAGCGCTTGCTTCGTGTCTCAGACTATGTTGACAAAGATATTACTATAACTTTTTTCTTATGGAAAACGTTCTACATTCACCAAAATGTTCCACGTTCCTTGAGGACTTCTTATCCCTCTCATTGCCTAGCATGGTATAAGGTGTAATGGAGGAACAAAGGCTGTGGCTGATGACGCTGAATTGCCAATATTTATTGAGCTGTAGTACTGTGAGATAGAAAGAAAGCTTGGTAGCCTGCTACGTCTGCTAACTGAAAGGTCAGCAGTTCAAATCTACCAGGTGCTCCATTGAAACCCTACTGGGCAGTTCTACTCCTTTAGGGTCACTATGAGTCAAAATAGACTCAATAGTGAGTTTTTAGGTTTTTAGTACTGTGAATCCCACTGTGGGGTAAATGCTTTTACAAGTATTATCACATTCAATTCTGGTTACAGTCTGATGAAGTAGGTACTGGTATTATTTCCATTTTATAGCCAGAGGCAGTGAGGATTGAAAGTTAGGTCACTCACACAAGATCACAAAGCTAAAAGTAGCTGAGCATGGATTCCAGGCTGCTGGTTCCAAAAATCATGCTGTTCCTGTTCCGTTACCTCCAATGCTGGCTTTACCACTTACCTCAGGTAAGCAATTGAATGTTTTTAAGATGTATTTAAGAGACTGAAATAATGATTCTCATCCTAATCAAATCAGCATTGTGAACTCATCATTTTGACACTGAAAAAGATGAGACCCCAATTAGACTTTCTCCTCTGCTCTTACAATAGTCCTGGAAGATCTAGTTTCATAGACTGATGAAAAATTAGGAAGGACATCTTTTTTCAGTCAGAAAAGTGCAAAAATTGACCTGATAAATTATTAAGACAAAGGAAACAAACTAGAAAAAATTATTTAAAAAAATAACAAACTTTAAGCATAGTGCAGCACTAACTCCAAATTGAATAGGGAATGAAGTCTTGAGAAATCAAAATCTATAAAATATGACCAAGACAAATTAGACTGTGCAGAAATAATGGCCACAAAAGCGACTATACTATGTAAAACTAAACACATACAAAAACAAATTTTACTATGAAGTTTAGAAAGAAAGAAATTGATTTTATCAAGAAAAGATTTTAAGCCAGTTAAAAGTAGGAATATATTTTAACTTCACTGCATAAAAAATTGAACAAACAGATGTTCTTTCGAGAAAATGCCTTAATGAAGAAAATTCATCACTGTTGTAATAATTCAAAATTATTATAGCAAAATTGTTTTACAAGTGTGGACGCTGGAGACAGACTGCCTGTGTTTGAATCCCAACTCTACCACTTACCCACTTTAATCTTGAGTTGGTGGCTTAACCTATCCATGTGTCAATGTCCTTATGTGTAAAATGGGGATGAAAATAGTGTGCATCTTGTTGGGTTCTTGTAAGGAGTAATAAGATAGTACATAAAGCACTGAAAGAGTGCTACATGAGCACTGGAGGCCCTGGTGGCATAGTTGTTAAGTACTGCAGCTATCAATCAAAAGGTCGGCAGTTCAAATCTACCAGATGCTCCTTGGAAACTCTATGGGCTGGTTCTAGTCTGTCCTACAGGGTTGCTATGAGCTGGAATTGATTCAACGGGTTTGGTTGCTTTTTTTTTTTTTTTTTTTTAAAGTAGGCATCAGCAACATGTAGGTCTTTTTATCTTTCCCATTGACTAATTCCAGGGCTGTGGTTTGGTTAACACTGGATCGCAATCAATTGGTGACAGGGTGCTATAGAGTCATTTTAATATAGCTGCAGTTGAAAAAACAAAACTGTTATTAATGACAAGAACTTCAGTTTTGATAAGAAAGGTTCAAATTCCTTCAATTGCCACAGCTGGATTGTTTTACAATAATTATAGGAAAGTGAGTTGATATTTTTTCACATTTTTTCTTTCAGAGTTGCTTAAACGTAGACTATTTTGTTTTGTTCTGTATTGTTGGAGAGCTAGGGGGATAGTGTTTATAGAAAGGAATTGGTTTTCATTAATATATATATATATGTGATTTAGACACCTATATATATTCAGGCTATGGAAACCCTGGCAGCATAGTGGTTAAGTGCTATGGCTGCTAACCAACGGATTGGCAGTTCAAATCCACCAGATGTTCCTTGGAAACACTCTGGGAAGTTCTACTCTGTCCTATAGGGTTACTATGAGTCAGAATTGGCTCATCAACAATGTGTTTGGTTTTTATAGCCTAAATATTGTGATTTTTAAAGGCTTTCTAGGATATTTGAATGTTCAGCCCAAGTTGAGAACCACCATTTTAATTCTAATGCATCTAAGCTCCTTTATGATAGAGGTTTTCCTTTAACAGCCCTCAGACTGTTCAGATGCCAATATACCTAGAAGCTACAGTGCTCTTTGAAGAACACTATAAAATATTGATATATTCAATTCATTCATATATGTAAATGAAGAAAAAATTGGTGGTGTAAAAAATGACTGTGCTTTGAGTGTAAAATATAAAAGCACAGCTATCAGCATGTGTAACCAAGATGAACTTTCAAACCAAACACAATTGGCTGGTTCCCAGTTTTTCACCAATGTAATATGGGTTTATTTCTTTGTCTGTCGTCTGTTAGCATTCAGTAGTAATCTAGCAGTAACAGGTATCAAAGATTTGAAAACTTACAAACCTAGAAAAACAAAAGAAAACCCAACCTGTTGCTGTCAAGTCAATTCTGACTTGTAGCAACTCTATTGGACAAAGAAGAACGGCATCATATAGTTTCCAAGAAGCAGCTTGTTGACTCTAATTGCTGATGTTTGGTTAGTAGTTTAATGCTTAATCACCACACCACCAGGGATCTTGAGAAATTATAAGTCTCCGCCCCAAATTAAAAGTGTTGAATTCCATCTTTTCACTCTTTTTTTTTACCTGAAAACTACAAAAAGTTTACTTTTGTTAGATTTTAGTGTCGGAATACGGCCATCCAGCTTGCACAACTTGCTAAAACAATAATAACTGCCAACATGCTTTAAGTTTTTATTACCTGATCTTGCTTCTTCCTCACGACAACCTAGGAAATAAGATGGTTACCCTTATTTTTAGAATGGAAATTTGAAACACTGAGAAAGGGTGAGTGACTTTCTTGAGGATCACAGAGGTTGGCAGTGCCAGAGCCAGGATTCACCAGAGTCTATGCCCTCACATGCCCATATAAAAAAAAGAGTGCTACAAAGACATTGTGGAAACATTGTCTGAGATTTAACTATTGACTTTCCGGTAAAACAGAAATATCAACAAGGTACAGATTCAGAGTTATCTCTAACAATGGGAGCCAGCCTACTGTGACAAGGTCTGCCTGTGAGGTTGTTAGTGTGCTGGAAGTGTTCAAACAGAATCTGAAACAGAAGGGCCATCTGCTTTATGCAGGAGGCTGGACTAGGTGACCTCAAAGGTCCATCCTGTGTCTAAAATTTTGTGACATCTTTTTGATCCTACATGGTGTTGGACATTGATTAGGTTTTTCATAAATTCTTATTGACAGGCTTGAGTGAATCTTACATGAAACGGGCAAAGTTCCACATTTTCGGACAAATTGGGCATCATTTTCCCATCATGGTAATATTTCAGGTGCAATAAGAAAGTAAAAATAGAGTCAGACAGAGAAGATGATAATTTAGTTAATAATATCAAAATAAGAAATTTGTCACTTTTGTTTATACTCATTTCTCTTTCTTAGGCTAAGGATGATTCAGTTGTTGGATTTCAGAAAACCCTGGTGGCATACTGGTTAAGTGCTAGGGCTACTTACCAAAAGGTATGCAGTTCCAATCCACCAGGTGCTCCTTGGAAACACCACCAGGCAGTTCTATTCTATCCTATACGGTCATTATGAGTCAGAAATGACTCGACAGCAGCGGGTTTCAAAGATCTGAAATCTTGTTCCTCCATGACTTCTCATCAATCTTAAAATAAAATCTGGACCACAAGATCAGATATGGTCGGCACTCAGCTCCTCTCCAAATTCATCTCCTACAGCTCTTTCTCTCAGTTGCATCTCTGTCTCTTTTCTGACATACAAATACACCAAACTTACTTAGACTTCAGAGCCTTTGCATTTGTATTTTCCTCTGCATAGCATGATTTTTTACCTGGCTACTGGTGGCGTAGTGGTTTACATGCAACAAAAGGTTGACAGTTCAAATCCGCCAGGCACTCCTTGAAAACTCCATGAGGCAGTTCTAGTCTGTCCAATAGGGTCACTATGTGTCAGACTCGACTTGATGGCAGTGGGTTTGGTATGTTTACTGACGTGGTAGTCTCCAAATTGTTGTAGTCTCAGCTATGAAGCCATCTATTGAAAGATATTCCTTTCCCCTCCCATCTAATGTTACACCATCATCAACACCCCAGCCACTCTGTCTCATCATCTTGTTTTATTTTCTTCATAATACTTCTCACCTGGTATTCTACCTTGTTTAATTGTTTACTTGTATGGTGTCTTCCTGTCCCACCTCAAGACCTCTAAGATCTATGAGGGCAAATTTGGAGTCTGTGATAGACTGAGAAATGTCTCTCTAAGATGTCCATGTCCTACTACCTGGAACCTATGAATACTACTTTATGTGGTAAAAGAGACTCTGCAAATGCGATTAAGCTAAGGATCTTGAGACAGGGAGATTATCCCGGACTATCTAGGTAGGCCCAGATGCAGTCACAGGTTTGCTATAGGCAAAGACAGCGGGAGGCTTGACGCAGAAGGAAGGCCATGTGAAGACCTCGGCCGAGAGTTCTGAAGATGATGTGCTGCTGTTGTCTTTGAAGATGGAAGAAGGAGCCCCAGGGTAAGGAATACAGCTTTAAATCAAAATAACCCACTGCTGTCAAGTCAATTCTGACTCACAGCAACCCTGTAGGACAGCGTAGAACTGCTCTGTAGTTTCCAAAGAGCATCTGATGTACTTGAACTGCCAATATTTTGGTTAGCAAAAGTAGCACCTTAAACCACCATGCCACCAGGGTTTCAGGAAATGGATTTTTTTCCCTCGAGTCTTCAGAAGGAGTACAGCACTGCTGACATCTTGGTTTTGGCTCAGTGAAACTTATTCGAGACTTCTGACCTCCAAAGTTTAAGGGAATAAATGTGTTCTTTCAGTACTCTGGGTTTACCGTAGTTTGTTACAGCAGTCATAGGAAACTAATACGGAGTCATTCCCCTCTGACAAGGTGTCAGAAAAAATAAAAGCCATGATTGCAGGTGTAGGCCATTACTGCACTCCACAAAAATGTGCATGTCAAAACCAAGGAAATATTGACTGATCCTATTGCCTTGTTTTTCAACTGGTGCAATATGCAATGGAAAACTGGCTTTATTGCTAATGTAGAAACCACTTTTAACCGAAAAGTCTTTGAAGAAATTTGGCTCTATTTTTGTATAGTGTCCACCCAGTCGGAGATTTGCCAAACCAACCCCGTCTGTGTGGTTTGCATCAGGAAGCAAACTTTTAAAAGACTTTTTTTATTTTTTGAAAACAGATGACTGAAAATCCTTCATGGTAGCTGAATTTGGACATAAAATTATTTTTAAAAATTTAGAAGCAATAAATGATACATGCATTAGAAATTGTGCATAAATATTTTTAAGGAGCAGGTTATCAAGAGTTTAATGTCTCTTAATCTGTAGGCCTTTACCTAAAGCACCATTAAAAAAATATTTTTCAAGTGTTTAATGTTTTAGGATGTCATCCAAATTAAACATTGCATTAAGACTTGGAATTTTTCCTCTGAAAGACACTAATATCGTCAACTGAATTACATCATGGTGATGAGAGAATGGCATGCTTATGGTATAATTTGATTTCACTTAGTATTCTGGAAGATAAATTTATTTTATCTAGAAGTCATCACAAGTGTTCATGGGTTATTTGTAATTAAAAAGGGGAGCGAGTCCATATAGCCAGCCAAGTACCGTCATGTCAGATCCGACTCATGGCGACCCTAGGGAAGTCCATATGAAGAACAAAAAAATAAATAAAACGACACTAATGAAACAGGTGTTCCCTTGGGGAGAGTTGTAGGGCTTGGGCTAAGGAGTTAGGCTTTCTTTTTTTTTCAGAAGCTTCAGTAATGCAAAGCTGATTGACCCCGTTAAGGTTTAGTTTAATGACTGCTGTAAGAGGCTAGTGAAAATAAACAACTATCCCAATAAGTTACCAAGCCATAAATTCTGTATCAGTTAGCCTGTGTTTTATAAAAGAAGAACAAAAATCTGTGACTTTTTGTTATGGAAAGTTTTTTTTTTTTTTAAACAGCAGTAATGTGCACCCAGGAGACTGATTAACTAGTTTTCATGTCCAGGTCACAAATTACTTCTACGCTTCATATTTGCTTTAATATCTGTTTTGTAATGTTTATTTCTTTTAGCCATGAATACAAGTATTATGGTAAGACTGTAAAGCAACTTGCTGTGCATGCAGCCAATGTTTAAGTCATCTCAAATGTTTAAAGCTTATAAAAGCAAATGATTTGCCCTTTCTAGGACTACTAAAAATCGCTTTTACTAAAGTGGTATTAGATAGCATAGTAATTGAATTAGATAGCGCTGATTTAGAAAGTTTATACTCCCCCAAAGAGTATTTAGTAACTCAGCACATCTGTAATTTCTAAATTACTGTTCTTATAAACAAAGACAAAGAGAACTGGAGCCTACAATCTAATAGTTCTCTGGAGAGTTGTCTATTCCAGTTTATAGCTGAGTGATATCTTTATGAATATTCTTTATGTCATGTGACTTTATGTAGCAGTTAAAAGGTGATAGTAGCAGAAGGTAGTAGCAAGGTCTCAGGCTTATTTATCTGGAAGCCTAGGCTCTGCCCTCCTAGTGAGGGTCTCTGAACCTGGGACATAGCCTCAGAAAACCTGGATTATCAGTAGAGACAGTGAAAATCATATTTAAATAGTTCCCATCAAGCCTGTTTGGAATAAAAGAGCAGATGCCTTTTTGACTGACAGTAAGTTCCTGTGACACAATGCTTAAGACTCTTAAGCAAAGCAATGGACATCTAATTGTTGCCCTTCACCTTAAGGAGCATGGAATATAGTGCCAAGTATGATCAGAGGACCCTGAAGTAAAATTAGGTTGGGAAAACCAGGCACTGTTGCAGATATCAGGTGTTGGTTGGCAGGGAACAAAGTTTTCCAATGAGACTCAGGTAGACAGTACTCAAAAATCCTATGGCAAAGGTCTGCATACTTTTTCTGTAAATAGCCAGATGGTAAATATTTGGGGCCTTGTGGGTCAAGAGGTAGAAATGAGGACATTGGTAGTTACAATAAGAGAGAGAACAAATTTCCATATATTTTTGTTGATGAAGTTTAAAATATGACAGTAATAATTTTTAGAGAGCACTATGAATGAGAAGAACACTATCCTTTTTTGGGACAACATTTTGCTTAATTGGATTTAAAAGCTAGTATTGCCTATCATTTAAATTGATTGCAAATGTTCAAGCTGTAATGAGATTTTACATATTGCATCTCTGAAGTGTCTTTCCACATAGATGTAAAAAAAAAAAAACACAGTGCTGTTGAGTCCGGTCCGAATATGTATAGCCAAATACTGACGTTAGTCTATAAATATATTATTTTAGTTGAGTGTGTTCATCGCTTAGAAGGCATTTACAGAATTCTATTAAATTCTCTTGGTATTTGCCTTTTAGCATGCCATTACATTACAGATTAATCACATCAAAATGAAGGTTAGGTGAAAGTACCTCAACTGCATAAATGGACTTGGAAACATAAAAAAATCCCATTGCACTTACACTGAGGTCAGAAAATTGCTACTGGAACTGTAGCTTGCACTCAGAAACAATATTCACTGCAAATTCGTGTAGGAATGGAGATCTCATTTCTTGTTTTCACTTTTAACATCACGGGAAGTGTATAAAACAGCTTAAAATTACTTGGGATTCAAATGTTGGTTGCCATAGAAATGGCTTTACTGCAGTATAAGTTTCACATGTAAATAGTGTTTTGCCTTGTAATTTTAGGTCGAGACCATTAAGAAACCTTTTTATCAAGTCTACAGCAAAATCTAATTTCCAAAGCCATTGAGTGTTTGACAATAGGGGATGAAGATACATCTTCTTAGGAAAATTTCAATCTAGATCCTGAGCTCAGTAAAACTTTATTAATGCTAAGATGTCACACTATACTGTAGTAGAACAAGTCATGGTATTTAGCTTTTATTTCTGATGAAAAGTCTTCGTACTGTCAGCAGCTAACTCTAGGAGAGGGCATGAAGTTTACCGTTGACAGTGCTGGTCCAATAACACACTAAAAAACAAACTCATTGCCATCAAGTCAATTCCATTTCATAGTGACCCTATAGGACAGAGTAAAACATTCCCATAGAGTTCCCAAGGGGCACCTAGTGGAATTGAACTGCCAATCTCTTAGTTAGCAGTTGTAGCACTTAAACATTATGCCACCAGAGTTTCCTCAATAGCACAATGTAGACTAAATTATTTCTACAAAGGATTCCTAATAGAATGAATAGCCATAGGCTTTAAGTATTTCACTTTTTTACAAGTTTTGAGAATGTGTCCTACTACACACACTCATACACATATTTTGTAAGAACAGTATTTTGGGGAGGGAGGAGGAAGGGTAAATACATAGGTGTGGAATGGTTAGATCATATGGTAGACATATGTTTAACTTTTTAAGAAACTGCTAAGCTGGTTTCCAGTTCTTTTATCATTTTACTGGAGACCTGATGGCACAGTGGTTAAATGTTTTATTGCTAACCAAAAGGTTGACAGTTTGAATCTATCACCTGCTCCTTGAAAAACCCTTTGGGGCAGCTTCACTCTGTCCTAGAGGGTTGATATGAGTCAGAGTTGACTCAACAGCAACAGGTTTGGTTCTTGGTACCATTTTACATTTCTACCAGCAGCATATGAGATTTCCAGTTGCTTCATAACCTCATCAGTATTTAGCATGATCAGTCATTTTTATTTTAGCCATTCCAATAGGTGTGTAGAGTTTATCTCATTGCATTTCTATAGTGAACACGGATCTTGATAGTGTTTACACGTGCTCGTTTGTTATATGTAACATCTTCGGCGAGGTGCCTGTTCGAATCATTTGCCCATATGTTTTTACTGGAGTGTTTATGTTTTCTTTTTTTTTAAAAAATTTACCTACTGTGTCACTACAAGTCAGCATCAACTTGAAGGCACTGAGTTTTGTTTGGTTTTGGTTTGTTGTGTTTTAGGTGAAAGCTTACATTGCAAATTAGATTTTCATTCAAATATTTTACACATAATTTTTTCTATGACATTAGTTGTACTTCCTACAAAGTGTCAGCACTCTCTCCCTTTTCCTTCCATCCCAGGTTCTCAATATCCAATTCATTCAGTTTTCCTGTCCTTTCCTACCTTCTTATCCTTGCTGTGGGGCAGGAGTTGCCCATTTGGTCTCACACACACTTGATTGAACTAAGAATCACGTTTCTCAAGTATGTTATTGTTTACTTTACAGGACTGTCTAATCTTTGGCTGGAAGGTGGACTCCACACCTATTTTTTATCACCATCAGTTGTAATATATATCTTATATTACATATTCCATATCTTATATTAGATATGTAATATATCTCAGCAGATTCTACATCAGGTTATACTGAAATAGTGTATTCTCAACTTCTTTGAAAATATTTTCTGCTGTTGTTTTTCCACACAGACTATTCATACAGGTGAATTCTTCAGTCACTTCAAACTCAGCTTTACCTCTTCAAATAAACAATAACTGAGCAGTATTAGTAAAATCTGTCAAAGCATCAATTGCCAAGGAAAACCACTCAAACTCATTTGCTTGGTTTTTTAGTTGACTGTTGATGTTGCTCTTGCAGTTCTCAGCATTTTAAGCAGCTATTCTTCCTGAAAGGAAATCTTGGGGTAATGGTTAAGAGATACGGCTGCTAACTGAAAGGTTGGCAATTCAAATCCACCAGTCACTCCTTGGAAACCCTATGGGACAGTGCTATTCTGTCCTGTAGGGTTGCTATGCTTCAGAATCGACTCAACGGCAATAGGTTTAGTTTGACTTATTCTTTCTGAAAGGTTAATGCTTTTAAACAAGTTTATTTCCTCTATACACTTTTCTTTAGCTGCTGCAATTAAACATGATATAATCAACTCACCGTAAGTAATGAGTCATTTGGAAACTTATTTTGGTGACCGCCTCCTTTTCATTTTTTTAAAGAAATTCTGCTGTGATGAATATTCCATTTTAATTTTTCTCATTATTACTTTCATGCGAGTTGGGAATCTTGTGATAAGTGTTTAATCTGGTAACACTGACATATACGGTATTCTTTTAGCCGAGATTCAATGACGCTGCACGATAAGCACAGTGCTTTGACATTTAATTTGATAACAAACTAATCTACACTCCAGTGTGCATTAAAAGTGTGACATTCAGAGTTTATTTTGTTCTTCTTCTTTTGGTATGACAGATTTGCACCAATAACAAAAGTAGTTCAGTTATGTTGTGGCAATATGCATGGCACTTGCTGGATATACTGCTGAGTTTGTGAGAGAGGAGAGAGCCTTCCAATTATTCATTTCTATGTTGCAGTGCAAAAGCAACTATAGACAGTGCATAAAGAAATGAGCATGGCTGTGTTCCAGTAAAACTTTACTGATGGGTACCCAAAGTTCAACTGCACATCATTCTTATGTATCAGAAAATACTTTCCTTCTTTTGATTTTTCTCAGCCACTTCAAAATGTTAAAAATATCCTTAGATTGTGCATCATAGAAAAACAGACAAAAATTCTGATTTGCCCTGCAGATTGTGAATTTGCCAAACCCTGATGGTTGGTGCAGCCTCAGGAAGCTTTCTTCAGGTTCCATGCCCGAGGGCACTCAAAATTGTTAGAATTTATGTTCAACTTTGGTGAATCTAATAAAACAGAGCTGCAACACCAGTGGGCAGATGACTCTTTTTCCACTTAAAAAATTGGCAAATAGTCTTTTCTTCTACACATAAGTCTGTTTTTGAGATTTTATCATAGACAGTTGGTAGAAATTTGGTTGGATGAAATTGGTGATAGCACACATTAGAAACAAGAACAATATTAAGTGGACTTCAACATAACTTGAGTACTCCTTCCACCTTAACCCAATATTGCAAGGACAGAGTAGCTGGGGCAGGGGACAGGAGACCATGCTCTTAGGTGAAATCAAGGCCAATTGGCACAACTAGCATTTTGCTAAGAGGGCTCTCTGCACCCCACATTGGTGAGTGGCATCTGGGGTCTTAAAAGCTGCCAAGCTGCCATCCGCGGGCAAAGCAAATGGTCCCAACTCAGCAGGAACGGATGCTCACCGAGGACCAAAATGACATGGGGTAAAGACAACCCAGAAGATAGAGAGACCCACATGAGTGGGTGCCTACGTAGACTTGGGACCAGAAGAACCGGATGGTGCCCGGCCACCACCAGTGATAGCCGCGATGGAGCTCACTAAGTTGAGTCTCACTGGCGACACAAGAATAAAAAGGGGTACGCCCTGAGATCTCCACTAAAAGACCACAATGGATGGTCCAGCAGCTTCAGGGTTCCCCTGGGAGCATGGCCCCTGGCCCTGATGCTGCCCTTGTCCATAAATCATAATGAAGGCCACTCTTCGGACACGAATGGATTGGACTTGGCGATGCAGAGTGACCATATACTGGATGCACTTTATGGTTCTGTGCATCTATAGGATATCATCCTGCGTGGATCCAACTCAGTGGCACTTGGCTGGCTGGACCTCTGGCTGCAGGAAGAAGAGTGGGTGGAGAGAAGGGAAAAGAAGACTGTTGGGAGGATGACACATGTATGGCTCAGAAAGGAATAGTGTGCTGTCACCAGGCAGGGAGAGCAGTGGAAGCTGCATATAGGTGGGCACGTAAATTTATACGGGAATGTACATATTCACTCAGTCATAATAATAAAAAATATTGGCAAATAAAATAAAAGAAGAAGAAGAATTGACAGTGGGTGAGGTGGTAAAAATGACTAGCAGAGTTGTAATGAGAGAATTAAGACTGGATAGTGGATAGAATCCCTGGGTAGTGTAAACAGTGAGCTACTCAGCTGCTAACAGAAATTTGAAAGTTTGAGTCTCCCAAAAGGTGCCTCAGAAGAAAGCCCTCGGTATCTACCTCTGCGAAACCAGCCACTGGAAATCCTAAGACACACAGCTCTCCTGTAACACATCTGAAGTGACTATAAGTTGAAATCAGCTTGACAGCAAATGGTTGACTGGTGAGCCAGTGGCTAGAAGAAGGCTGTGGCCAACCACAGTAGAGGAGAACACGTGAGCAGGGAGGAACTGAAGGCTGCTTCAGGAAGAACAGGGGATGTGGACACCGAACATCTATTGCTCACGTTACCCTGGGGAAGGTGTAGTTTAGGTGAGCGAGTTTGACTCCATTCTCTCACTGTATAAACTTAACCAAGCCAATTTCCCTTACCTTACCTGTAAGATGAGGAGGAGTTAACAAAGATCCCTAGTGTAGGGCCAGTCCCAGCTCTCAAAACTGTGAAATGCTATCCTAATATGCAGAGAAACTGTCAGTGAGTTTAGTCACTCATTTGACTTTATGCCTTCATTTGAACAACTTTAAAGACAGGAAGCTTTCCGTGTCTCCTATTAGGTTGACATTGATTTGTTTAGTAAATAGGGCTGAAAAACTAATTACAGCCTATGGAGTCCTGACTGACTGACTCCATTTTCACAGCTGGTCCTATTTCTTGATAGTTCAAGCTACCCGTCCCCTGGGAACCTGAGGAAATGGTACAGACAGAGAAGGGAATTGGGAGTCATTGTCAACTCCTGTCTCTTAGTCCTGTAGCAGCTATCTCTTCCTGTTGAATGTCTCTGAAGTGGCTTCCAGTTCTTTAACAAGGGTGATTAGCGAATGAATCTTGTTTACGAAGAGAATCTAAACCATCGAGGCCCAATTGGCATAACTAACATTTTGCTAAGAGAGTCCTCTCTACCCCATATTGGTGAGTGACGTCTGGGGTCTTAAAAGCTAGCAATCTGCAATCTGAAGCACACCAAATGGTCCCAACTGAACAGGAACTGATGATCACCAAGGACCAAAATGACATGGAGGGAAGACAACCCAGAAGACAGAGACCCATGTGAGTGGGTGACTGCATCAACATGTTACTGGAGGAACCAGATGGTGCCGGGCTACCACCAGTGATAGCTGTGATGCGGCTCACAAAGTTGAGTCTCACTGGCAACACAAGAATAAAAAAGGGTGCACCCTGAGAACTCCTCTAAAAGGCCACAGTTGATGGTTCAGGGACCTTGGGGCTCCCCTGGGAGCATGGCCCCTGGTCCTGATGCTGCCCCTGTCCATAAATCATTACTGAGGTCAGCTTTTCAGATAGGAATAGATTGAACTCGACACAGAGTGACCATATCGTGTGTGCACTTTATGGTTCTATGCATCTATAGGTTGTCGTCCTGCTGGCCTCTTACCAGAGTGGAGGGGAGAGGGTGAAGAGGAGGGGACAGGAGATTGTCAGGAGGTTGTGCCATGTATAGACCGGATAGGAAGAGTGTGCTGTCACCGGGCAGGGAGAGCAGTGGGAGCTGCACATAGGTGGGCAAGCAAATTTATACTGGATTGTACACTTGCGCTCAATCACAATAAATAAATTTAAAAAAAAAAAAGAATCTAAACCTCAGTGCTCATTTTAAAAAAGCATCATTAAGTGTGACAGATTCGTCAAAAACAATCCAACCCACTGCCATCAAGTCAATTCCAACTCATAGTGACCCTACAGGTCAGAGTAGAACTGTCCTAGACTATTTTCAAGGAGCATCTGGTGGATTTGTACTGCAGACCTTTTGCTTAGCAGATATAGCACTTAATCAATATGCCACCAGGGTTTCCTAAAAACAAAAAAAGAAAAGCCACATTCTTTTAGATTTTATTTTTATTTATTGATTTTTATTCCCTTGGTCCTTATTCAGTGACCACCTTGGATGGGCCACTCAGGGAAAAGCAGAAATTCAAAGAGAATCATAAACAAAACTTCTTCCAGTTGCTAACCAGGCACTGTTTTCCAAAAAGGAAGCGGTTTCTTCACTCTTGGCCTCTGGGGTTTGGGAAAGGGGGAGCTTTATTAGTCGGGTGACTCCAGTAGCTGTCACATTTGCTTTCCAGTTTGCAGCTGTCCTGTGATATGTTTATTTGAATCGCAGCCTCAGAACTGACTTGCCTTTGTTTACAGCCCAACGATGCTAAAGTTAAAATGGGAAAATTTAGCCACATTGTTCAAGTTAAACATAGTGCACTGGGAAAACATGATCCCCAATACTTCTGTGACAAGGTTGGAATTTTCAAAGTAAATGCCTTACCGCATATTGTGCTTTTGTTTAATTCTGGGACAGCTTGTCCTGTTAGCCTCATGTTTCGTCAGACATTTTCTTGGGGTGTTTTCATATTATCATGCTTTGGTTCCAGGAGCCCCAGTGGTGAAGTGGTTCAGTGCCCAGCTGTTTACCGAAAGTTTGGCATTTCTACCCCACCAGGTGCTCCATTTGAGAAAGAGGTGGCAGTCAGCTTCTGTAACAATTTACACACCAGGAAACCCTATGGGTGCAGTTCTGTTCTGTCCTACAGGGTTGCTGTGAGTCAAAATTGACTTGATGGCAGTGGGTTTGGTTTGGATTAGTGGTTTGTTTCTATTCAAGAAAAACCAAAACCAAACCCATGGCTCTCGATTCTGACTCACGGCGACCCTACAGGACAGAGTAGAACTGCCCCATAGGGTTTCCAAGGAGTGCCTGGAGGATTCAAATTGCTGACCTTTTGGGTAGCAGACATAGCTCTTCACTACTATACCCCCCAGAGTTTCCATGTATCATACTACTGTATAAATGCTTTACAATAGTATCCAGACTTATAATCAAGACAAGGTAACAGCAAAACTGTACAGTATATCTCTATCACTTATCTTTTCTCCACAGCAGATGCTCTACCCCCTAAATAGGTATCTGGATCCTCAGGTCTCCTCATTTGTCCCCGGCAGTCTGTCTGCTAGAGACCTCTAGTACATGGTGATCGCTACGCTAGATCCCTGCTCTTGCTTCCTTCCTTGTACCTTAGCACCTATCTAAGCAGTTAGAGCTTGATGTTTGAAAGTGTTTGTGACAGGTGAGGATTACTTAGGCCTAAAGATGCAGTTTTAGGGACATCTTTACAGCTGAAGGAAACCCTGGCAGCGTAGTGGTTAAGTGCGACCTCTACTAACCAAAATGTCCACAGTTGGAATCCTCCAGGCCTCCTTGCAAACTCTATGGGTCAGTTCTCTGTGCTATGGGTCTCTATGAGTTGGAATTGACTCAGTAGCACTTATTTCTTTTTTTAACATGAAACTTCAGGCCCTACAGTACATGGGATGGGAGACATTTTTTGAGAGATGGCTCTTCTGCCCTTAAGCCATGTCATTGCTGAATACCTATGAAACAAGGTGGTATTTTGATTGTTCAGTGTTTCCAGTAAATGTTGAAACATTCAGAGATCCATGTGTAGTGATTGATTAGCTTCTCGTTTACAGAAAAATAGGAAGTCACATTTAAATCCTCGAAATATGTATGCATCATTGGTTGAATTGTGTCTACCCAAAAATCTGTGTAGCCATTTGGCTGGGCCATGATTCCCAATATTTTATGATTGTCCTGCATTTTGTATCTTTCCTATTCTGTATATTAGAGGACTAGGGTTGGACTATAAATTCCTTCCTAAGATTACCTCCCTGTTCCAACATAAAGGGAGTTTCCCTGGACTGTGGCCTGTACCACCCTTTATCCTTTTACCCTACAAGAGATAAAAGGAAAGGGAAGCAAGCAGAGAGTTGGGAACCTCACACCATCAAGAAAGCAGTACTGGGAGTAGAGCGTACCCTTCAGACCTGAGTTTCCTGTGCTAAGATGCTTCCTCATCAAAGACTGATTTAGCACAAAGAATTTCCTCTACAGCTGAGAAGGGGGAAAGCCTTCCCCTGGAGTGGACATCCTGAATTTGGACTTGTAGCCTACTGGACTGTGTAAGAATAAACTTTCCTTTGTTAAGGCCATCCACTTGTGGTATTTCTGTTAGAGCAGCACTAGATGATTAAAACACTGTATGAGGAGAAATTCCCTCCAGAGGCATAATTCTTACAATGGACATCAGATGCTACCTTATCAAGTTTAAAAGCCCAGGCTTTCAGTTTCTTTTAACCAATACCAATAAAAACAAAAAACAAAAAAACCTACAGATTTTGAGACATACGAGACATAGGAAACAAATGCTAATCTATGATATGGACCTAGTTTGGACCATGATACAAATAACCAACTGTAAAAAGAGAATAAAAATGAGACAATTGGGAAAATATGAACAAGGACTGAATATTTGATGATATTAAGAATTTATTGTTATAGGTTTTGTAGCTATCCTTCTAAAGAAAGTCAATTCCTTTTGAAGATACATAGTAAAATGTTTATAAGTGAAATGATACAGAATCCTCTATGTGCCTATGTATGTTGTGTAGGGGATGAGCAGGGTACAGATGAAATAAAATTGTCCATGAGTTGATCTTTGTTGAGCAGAGTCAAGATGGCAGACTAAACGCACATCTGCCTAAATCCCTCTGGAAACCAAGACCTGAAATGGTAATTAAATGGAGCCTTCTGGACACCTAGTGAGCTCTGGGATGCAGCATAGGGCTGTTAATTCGGACTTCATACCACTGAATGCAAAACCTCCTCTCTTTCACTGACCCTACTCTTGGCGAGCACAGGCTTGCACAGACCAAATTTTTTTTTTCTTCTGTCTTGGCCGGCGGGCAGAGCTGGGACTTGACAAGCTGCTGGTCTCCAATGCACTGCTGGTGGGACCGGCAAGTGTAAATACCAGGTTCTCAGAGCCTGGCTTTGGACTCCATACGCCTTGGCTCCTCTGGCCTATCTTTCTGCCTCTGCCATGTGGTAGCCGTACAGATACGCTTGTGCGGGATGCCATCTTGATCCACTGGCAGAGGCCCAAGCTGGACTTGGTTTCTAGGCAGGGAGATGGTTCCTGAAGGGGGGAAAGTGCTTTCTCAGCAGGGAAGTGGTGTTTTGCACAGTGTCACCTGTGGCTTGGGCCCAGCAGCGGAGGCTGTGGACTCTGGGCATTTCGGCACTCTTGGCCTCTCTTTCTACTGGGAGTCTGGTCCCAGCCAGCTGGCCAGCTTGTGCGGGGCACCATCTTGTTTTGCTGGGAGGCAGAGTCATCCATACGGAAGCCTCAGCTGGACCTAATTCCTGGCCTGGGAGACAGTGCCGACCCGGAAGAGACTGCTTTTACAGCAGAAAAGCAGAATTCTACACAGTATCACCTACAGCTGGGGCCTGACAGCAGAGGCTAGCAGGCCAGTACCCTTTCTGTATTTTGAGCTAGTTTATAACATCTGGGGTTCAATATAGAGGTGCTTACTTTGCCAGCTGGGAAGATGGACGTATACACCTGAAAACCTGACTTTGGAAGTTGTCAAATACGTCAAAGAAACACTAACTACACTCAAAAGGGAGATAGATCACTCCACAATAATAGTAGGAGACTTCAACACTCCACTCTCAATATTGGACACATCGTCTATTAAAAAGCTAAACAAAGACACAGAAGACCTTATTGCCACAATTAACCAACTAGACCTCATCGACATATACATAATTTTCTATCCATCAGCGGACAGCTACACCTTCTTCTCCAGTGCACATGGAACATTCTCCAGAATAGACCATGTGTTAGGACATAAAGCAATTCTCAACAAAATGCATACCATTGAATTAATGCAAAGCCTCTTCTCAGATCATAAAGCCATAAAAGTCGAAATCAATAGCAGAAAAAAACAAAGACAGAAAGTGGAACTCATGGAAACTGAACAACACCCTGCTCAAAAAAATGTGGGTTATAGAAGAAATCAAGGATGAAATGAAGAAATTTACGGATTCCAACGAGAACGAAAACACTTCCTACCAGAACCTATGGGATACAGCCAAAGCAGTGCTCAGAGGTCAGTTTATCTCCGTAAATGCATACATCTGGAAGGAAGAAAGAAACCAAATCAAAGAACTGACCCTACAGCTTGAACAAGTAGAGACAGAACAACAGAGAAACCCCTCAGGCACCAGAAGAGTTGATCTTTGTTGAAGTTAGGTAATTGACACATGGAGGTTCGTTATACTATCTTATCTACTCTTGTTTATGTTTGAAAATTCTTAATAGTAACAAGGGCTAAACAAAAAAGAACAGGAGCTTTGAAGTCTGACCTCTTTGAATGGAAATCCTAGTTCCACTTACTAGCCATATGATATCCTGAGAGATATCAATCTCTCTGAGCCTCAGATGCCCTCATCTGTAAATGTGAAGACTGAAAGAAATAATATACGAGAACTCAGCAGAAACCTTGGCACATAGTAAACACGCAGTATATATTAGCTATAGTTACTGTCTAATTATTCTCTCTAGCTCTCTGGACCTATTATAATGGGGCTGCTATATAGGAATCAACTCAATGGAAGCCAGCATACAGTTTGCACCCAAGATGTTATCACCAATAAAGTAAAATAGCTATGAAATATACAGGACGGCTATTGCCGTTTCCCAGGTGGTGACCATGTCTGGGAAAGAGAGGATTTGGTACCAGCGCAAGTGGAAACAATAAAGATGAATCAGACAACCAGGCTTAAAACAATGAGAAGTCTTGCTTTGCAGCTTTGTACCTTTAGAAGTAACCTTGATAACAAAGATAACATCTGGTATTTCTTTTGTATCTGTTTCCCTCACTGACTACCCCCGCCCTCCCCACTCCCACCCCTTAATGAGTGTTAACTGACCAATTAATTCTCTTTGAAATTTGTCAGAACCCAGAGAGGAGGAGGCCTGGTCACCACGGCAGCAGAAATAAGGAATAAGGGTCCGTTCTAGACTTAATCCTTATTCTCACTTAGGACAAAAGAACTCTATAATAATACATGCTTTAATTCTTTTGACAAATAATTTACTAGTACTCTCCTAGACACATAACACAGCCCAGCCACATTTTAAACATGACTAGTCTGAGGCTTGAGGAGACTAAGTGACAAACCAAGTTAGTAAGTATCAAAGTTGTGATTCTAAACATAGAACTATCAGACTCAGAAGTCATATTGTTTCCTTCTTTAACATTTATGATTCTAGATTTATTATAGTATAAAGGATATGAGCAAAGAGACACACAGTGAGGGTTCCTAACACAGAGCTTCTGTGTCTTAAATAGAGATGTACTGTCTTTCAACACACATCGATGACTATCACCAACCAGAAAGGATATAAAACTTCAGTGTCCAGAGATTTATTGGAGGTCTCATTACATAACTCAAACTCAAGCCTGTCTCCTCTGAGGTTGGTAGATATTTTGAGGTTGATACTACCCCACACGGTGGGTTTTTCTGGCATAAAAACCAAAAATTCATTGCCACCTAGTTGATTCTGAATCATAGTGACCCTATCGGACAGAGTAAAACTGCTCTGTATCTGCAAACTTTCCTAGGAACAGCTGGTGAATTTGAACTTCCAATCTTTTGGTTAGCAGCCATAGTACTTAACAACTACTCTACCAGATTTTCCTTTTCTGGCAGAGTCAGCCCCAAACCAATATGAATCATTAACCCTCAGATGAGGTCATCAAAGACACTTCAATCATCAAGAACTCTTCAATCATGGAGGAAAGTTCAAGATTTTGGAAGGTCTCATTCAGGAACCATATACAAACACAACATTCTTTGGGTAAAGTTAACTGCTTTACCCCATATACCCTAAATGAAACTAGCTGTCTGTTTCTCATTCTATTTAGTACAAGAGGGTGACAAAGGTGAAATGGTGACCCAGATGCCTATTATCCATGAGCCTGTCTCAGCTCCATACCAGCTGGCACTCAGACCTCAATCACTTCTTCATTTTTTTTAAATTGTGGTTTAGGTGAAAGTTTAAAGCTCAAGTTTAATTTCTCATACAAAACTTTATATATATGTTGTTTTGTGACATTGGTTGCAATCCCCACAATGTGACAGGACACTCCTCCTTTCTACCCCAGGTTCCCTGTGTCCATTCAACCAATTCCTGTCCCTTCCTGCTTTCTCATCCTGTCTGCAGACAGGAGTTTCCCATTTGGTCTCATGCACCTCACTGAGATAAGAAGCATGCTCTTCACGTGTATTATTTTTTGTTTTATAGTCTTGTCTAATCTTTGTCTGGAGAGCTGTCTTTGGAAATGGTTTCAGTTCTGGGTTAATAGAGTGTCCGGGGGGGTCATAGATTTGGGGATTCCTCCAGTCTCTGTCAGATCATAAAGTCTGAATTTGAGTTCTGTGTCACACTTTTCTCCTACTCCATCCTAGAAAAGTCATATTCTTCTTAGTTTTTACCACAACTTCACACCCATTATAAAAATGGGGCAATGGAGTGTGAGGAGGCTGGAGATATTTTTCCCTCTCTAAGCCTCATTAAAAGGAGCTCTGGTCCCACAGTGGCTAAAGTGCTCATCTGCAAACTGAAACCTTGGCAGCTTGAACTCTCCAGCTGCTAAGTAGAAGAAAAATGTGGCAGTGTTTCCATAAAGACTGACAACTTTGGAAACCTTTTGGAGCAGTTCTACTCTGTGCTATAGGGTTGCAAATTCAGGCTCAACAGCACTGGATCCTTTTTTTTTGTTTACTTTAAGCTTCATTAATACATCCTAAGTTTCATCCCACTATGATTTATTTACTACACTTCATTGTGGACTATTTATGTTGATAAAGCTGTAACATGCAAATAGCATTTAAAGGCAGCTTTAGATATGCAGGATGTTGCATTGATTTGCATGTGGTTTTCATGAAATTTCAAGATACACAGAACCAAATGCTTGCTTCTGTTTCCCAGGCAGGTCATCAACACTTCCTAAAGCCACGTGGCCTGTGAAGGGGAGAAAGTGACAGAACAAAGAAACCCTTCACACTGAAACTCAATACGGAGCCCAAGCTGCACATGAAGGTTCAGAGTAAGGGCCCAAGCTGCATATGAAGGTTCAGAGTAAGGGAACGACATGGAAGCCATTGAGCTCAGCTACAAGCGAGAGGCGGGGCTGCCCTACAGGCTCCTTGCCAGCCCTGAGTCATTACTGGCTTCCTGAGCCCAGCCAATTTACCTGCTTCTCAATAAGATCATTATTTGTCCTTCTATTTTTGTTTAAAGCTGTTGTCATTTCCTTTTCAGTCTGGCGACATTGGAAGCTGCCTCCAGGCAGTATGACTATACTGGCCCCTCTTCTAACCCCCAACTCACCAAGATGAAACATGTTAGAATTCCCCTTACTTGGCTATTTTTTGTCCTTAATGGACAAAAAGCATTTGGTCTCTCACATTTTAGAGCTTTGACTTGTCAAATTATTAGATCAGCAAACAGCTAAGGTTTTGAGGGTAATGAAAAGTGCTATTCTGGCAGCTCTGGTTTCATTATCAAATGGTTGTGGTGGGAAACATATGGATTCATTGGATCAAAGTCCTGAGAACTGCAAAGTCCTTGGAAACTACAAAAAAGGGCTAGCATGGGATCATGAAACTTGGTTGCTAAAGATTTATTTGTTGCTTCTTTGTTCCTCTCTTCACTCTTATGCCCCAGAAATACTTCTCAAATGCCTACTAAATATCAGCGCCACTGTCCCAACCTCAGACAGCTCTCAACTTAAGGGACAGTGTGGTTGGACAAGAAAATAGGCAATCAAAATACAGTGTGGCTAGTCTGTGAAGCAGAGGCCACGTGGGATGCTGGTTTAGAAAGTCCACCTTAAAATCAGACAGTCCTAGTTTATACTGCACTCTTACTATTTAGTTTTTATGTGGCCTTAGTAAGCTACGAAACTTTCTCAGTTAAATCTAGAGCATGGAGACAATGGACACACCTACCCATAGGTGAAGGTATGTGGTACTGGCCAGAGTATCACAGATGGCAAGCAGAACATATAAATATGGCTAGTGAGGTTCCAGAAAGCCAAGGAGTTGGGATAACCTAAAAAGATAAAATTAAAAAAAAATTTATTGTTAACATATATAAGAAAAATGTTTCCATTATAACCATCTTAGGTACACTATTCAGTGACATTAATTATATTGATCGTATTGCATAATCATTGCCTTCACTTCCAAAATCTTTTATCATCTCCAACAGAAAGTGAGAACCTGTCTAGCAACAACTCCCTATACTCTCCTCTCCTCACTGCCTGGAAAATACTAATAAACTTTTGTCTTGAGGCATTTGCCTATTTTAGATATCTTGTGTAACTGGGATGATGCAACATTTGTTGTTTTGTGTTTAGCTTCTTTGCTGTTATGTTGTAAGATGCCTTTGAGTCAGCTCCAACTCACAGTGATCCTATGTGCAATAGTATGAAACACTACCTGGTCCTTAGCCATCCTCCCAATCCTGGCTTTGTTGACTTATTGTTGCAGCCAGTGTATCAATCCATCTCATTTAGGGACTTCTTCCTCTTTTCTGACCCTCTACATTGCCAAGCATGATATCCTTCTCTAAGGACTGGTAACTACTGACAACAAATCTCTCCACTTTCCTTTCTAAAGAGCATTCTGGATGTACTTTCCCCAAACAGATTTGTTCTTCTTCTGGAAAGCCATCATGTATGTTCAATATTACCAGCACCACAGTGCAAAGGCACCAATTCTTCTTCAGTCTTCCTTATTAATTATCCAACATTCCCATGCATATGAAGTGTGACAACTAAGTCTGCGAACTTAATTTTTCTAAGTGCTACATACCTCATTGTTGAATATCACTACGGTCACCTTGAAGTACTATCCTTGGGAGGCTATGCACTGATGGCAGCACCTAGTCCACCCTGCAAAGCAATTTCGGAACTCTTCATTGAATGCCCATTGCACATGGTGGCATGATGGCAAGTTGACGAACTTAATTGTATAGTCATCTGAGAGGGAGTTTTTAGCCAGTGAACAAGTAACCGTTTTGGAATACCCGCCCTGCTCACCTGATCTGGCCCCCAATGACTTTTACTTTACCCAAAAATAAAGCAAATAAAGAAAAGAAAACATTTAGATGACAGTCAGGACATCAAGGGTAATACAATGACATCTCTGATGGCCATTCCAGAAAAAGAGTTAGCTTCCGAGGGGGAGTACTTTGAAGGTGACCGTAGTGATATTCAGCAATGTGGTATACAGCACTTTTTCTAGGATGAGTTTGTGAACTTAATAGGCAGCCCTTATATGCCAAGCCAAGTGCTGTCGTGTCGGATCCGACTCATGGCCATCCTTATATGAGGTGATTAAAAATGCTGTGGCTTTGGTCAGGTGTACCCTAGTCTTCAAAGTGACATATTTGCTTTTTAACAATTTAAAGAAGTCTTGTGTAGTGTATTTGCTCAATGCAATTGATCATTTGATTTCTTAACTGCTGCTTCCGTGAGCATTGATTGTGGATTAAAGTGAAATGAAATCCTCGACAACTCGAAACTTTTCTCCATTTATCATGATGTTGCTACTGGTCCAGTTGTGAGGATTTTTGTTCTCTTTGTATTGAAGTGTAATCCACACTGAAGGCTGTGGTCTTTGATCTTCATCAATAAGTGCTTCAAATCCTCTTCACTTTCAGCAAGCAAGGTTCTGTCACCTGAATAACTTAGATCGTTAATGAGTCCTTCTACAATCCTGATACCATGTTCTTCTTCATATAGTCTGACTTACTGTATTATTTGCTCAGTATGTAGATTGAATAAGCGTTGTGAAAGGTATGGTCTTCACAACATCTTTCTTGATTTTAAATTATGCTGTAATGCCTGTTGTATTTAAATGACCACCTCTTGATGTATACATAGGTTCCACATGAGCATAACTTAGTGTACCAGAATTCCTATTCTTCACAATGTTATCTTTAATTTGTTATAGTCTACACACTAGAATGCCTTCACGTGGTCAATAAAACACAGGTAAAGATATTTCTGGAATTCTCTACTTTTAGCCAGGATCCATCAGACATCAGGAATGATATCTCCCATTCCATGTCTGCTCCTGAATCCAGCTTGAAATTCTGATAGTTCCCTGTTTATGTACTGCTGCAAAAGTTTTTTGAATTATCTTTAGAAAGTCTTACTTCCATGTGATATTAACAATAACTGAAACCAAAACCAAACCCACTACCACTGAGTCAATTCCAATTCATAGCAACCCTACAGAGTTGAACTGCAACATAGTTTTCAAGGAGGACCTGGTGCATTTCAATGCTGACCTTCTGATTGCCAGCCATTGCACTTACTTAACGACTATGGCACCAGGGTTTCCATATTAATGACACCGTTTGATAATTTCCATTCTATTGGATCACTTTTCTCTGGAATGGGGAAAAATATGCATCACTCTTCTAATTGGCTGGCAGGTAGCTGTCTTCTAAATTTCTTGACATAGATAACTGAGACTCGCTGGTGCTGCATCCAAATATTGAAATATCTCAGTTGGTATTCCATCATTTTTTGAAGCCTTGTTTATCATCAACACATTCAGTGCTGCTCGGACTTCTTCTTTCAATACCATCTGATATGGTTGAATGTCGACAAATTATATTTGCTACAGTCACTATGCACATTCCTTCCATCTTCTTTTGATGTAGCTGGAGGCGTGAAGTTTTTCTTTACTTCTTTCAGCTTGAGAAATGCAGAGCATGTTCTCCCTTTTGGTGTTCCTTCTCCAGGTCATACATTTCATATAATACTTTACTTTGCCTTCTTGGGTTTCCCTTTGGAATCTACCCAGCTCTTTTACTTCATCATTTCTTCCATTGATTTTAATAGGTCTACATTTAAAAGCAAGTTTCAGAGTCTGTTCTGACATCATTTTGGACTTTCCTGTCTTTTTAATGACCTTTTACTTTCTTCATGTGTGATGTCCTTCATGTCATCACACAAATTGCCTGGCCTTTGGACATAGTGTTCAAAGTGTTAAATCTGTTATTGAGGTAGTCTCCAAATTCAGGTAGGTTATGCTCAAAGCCATATTTTGCCTCCCACAGACTTGTTTTAACTTTCGTTGGCTTTAAGTAGAACTTATATATGAACAACTGATGGTCTGTTCTGCATTTAGCCTCTTGCCTTGTTATGACTGATGATATTAAGCTTCTCTGTAGTCTATTTCCACAGATGTAGTTGATTGGATTCCTGTGTACTCCATTCTGTGAAGTCCACATGTGTAGTAACTGTTTATGTTGTTGGAAAATGTATTTGCAAAATGCTTTCATACAATCTTGGTGTCATTTCTATCATCAAGGCCTCATTGTCCAAATAGGGATCGTCCTCCTTTGTTTCCAACTTTTAAATTCTAATCACCAGTAATTACCAATGCATTTTTATTGCATTTTAAATCAACTTCAAATTGCTTAAGTTGGTAAAAATCTTCAATTTCTTCATCTTTGGCATTAGTAGTTGGTGACTAAATTTGAGTAATAGTATTAACTGGTCTTCCTTGTAGGCATATGGATATTATATTATCACTGACAGTGTTGTACTTCAAGATAGATCTTGAAATATTCTTTTAGACGATAAATGCTGTGCCATTCTTTGTCAATTTGTCATTTCCGGCATAGTAGATAATATGATTGTCTGATTCCAAACGGCCAGTCTAGTCCATTTCAGATCACTAATGCAAAGAGCTCTTTACAGTGTTAAAATATAAAGGCTAAGGTGTACCAGACCCATGCTATGGTATTTTCAATCACATTATATGCATGCAAAACCTGAATGATGAATAAGGAAGACAAAAGAAAAATTGATGCCTTTGAATTGTGGTGTTGAAGAAGCGCAGTGAACATACCATGGACTGCCAAAAGAACAAACAGATCTGTTCTGGAAGAAGTACAACCAGAGTGCTCCTTGGAAGCGAAGATGATGATACTGTGTTTACATACTCTGGAAGTGTTGTTAGGAGGTATGAATCTCTGGAGAAGGAGGTCATACTTTGTAGAGTGTCAGTAAAAAAAGAGGAAGACCCTCAGTGAGATGGACTGACATAGTGGCTACGATGGGCTTAAGCATAAAACCAATTGTGAGCATGGCACAAGACTGGGCAGTGCATAGGGTCGCTATGAGCTGGAACTGATTCAACAGCACCTGATGAAAACAATGCATAGAATATTGATTTTCATGCATTCCATTTCACTTTTGACTACTGCCAATTTTTCGGAAATGACACTAAGATGTATGATAGAATTTTGCAAGACCAATGACTTGTTCACTCCACATTCTAATTATTAACAGAAGTTTGACCTGTTTCTTCTCATTTTGAGTCATGCCATATCAGCTAACGAAAGCTTTATTTGAACCACATCATTAATGTTGACTCTACTTTGAGGAGACAGATTTTTCCCAGTCCTATTTTGAGTGTCTTCCAGCCTGAAGAGCTCATCTTCTGGCACTATTATCAGACATTGTCCAGTTGCTTTTCATAAGATTTTCAGAGGCCAATTTTTTTCAGAATTAGACTGCCAGGTTCTTCTTCCTAACCTTTTTCTTTCTGTAAGCTCCACTCCAAGGTGCAAATTAAGTTATTGATTTGAGATCTGCCTTTTCAACATAGGTATTTATAGCTATAAATGTCATTCTGAGCACTGCTGTCACTGCATGTTGTAAATCTTGATATGTTGCATTTTCATTTTCATTAGTCTTTAAGTATTTTCTAATTTCTCTTGCAATTTCTTCTTGGGCCCATTTGTTAACAGTGTGTTGGTTAATTTCCACAAATTTGTGTGTTTTCCAGTTGTCCTTCTATTATTAATTTCTGATTTCATTCCATTGTGATCAGAGAGAATACTTTCTATGATTCTTTTTAAATTTATTGAGACTTGCCCTGTGACCTAACCTATAGTCTTATCCTGGAGAATGATCCATGGGCACTGGAGAAGAATGTGTTCTGTATGTTGTTGGGTAGCCTGTTCCATCTATGTATGTTAGGTCTTGCTGGTTTATAGTGTTATTCAGGTCCTATAGTTCCTTAATGCTCTCCTTTCTAGATGTTTTGTCCATTATTGACAGCAGTGCATTGACGTTTCCAGCTATTATTGTACAGGTATCTATTTCTTCCTTGAACAATGTCAGTGTTTGCTTGAAATATTTGGGGCTCTGCTTTTAGATGCATATTTATTTCTGTATACTTGTTATATCTTCTTGATGAATTGAACCTTTTATTATTACATAATGTCCTTCTTTGTCTCCTTCAATAGTTTTTGACTTAAAAATCTGTTCATTTATGACACTGATAGAACCACCCCACCTTATTTAGTTACTATTTATGTGGAGTATTTTCCCCATCTTTTTATTTTCAGCTTACTTGTGTCTGTGTCTAAACTGAGTTTCTTGTAGATAGCATATAATTAGATCATTTTCTTCTTATTCACTCTTCCAGCCCCTACCTTTTGATTGGAGAGTTTAATGTATTTTACAATAAAGCAATTACTGATAAGGAAGGACTTCTGCCATTTTATCTATTTGTCTTGTATTGTTTTAAATCTGCTTTGTCCCTCATGTCCTCCAACACTACCCTATTTTGTGTTTAGTTGCATTTTTTTGTAGTAAATCCTTTAGATTCCCCTCTTTTTCTCCTCTTTCATATATATTTCTTACATTTTCTTTTTGGTTACCACAGGGATTATGTTTAACATCTTAAATTTACAACAAACTTGTTTAAATTGATACCAACTTTAGTATGTACAAAGCTGTTCTTTTACCATTTCTTCTCCCCTTTATGCTGTTCTTGTCAGAAGTTACACCTTTATACATATGTCTGCAAAAATAGAAATTTGTATTTATTTTTATGCATGTATGTTTTAAATCATGTAGTAAACAGCAAGTAAAGTTATAACACAAAAATACCATGAGAGTGGCCCGGAATTACCTTTGCCAGAGATCTTTGTTCTTCATGTCTTCAAGTCACTAGCTAGTGTTCTTTTGTATCAACCTGAAGGACTATCTAAGAAATCACTTTAGCATTTCTTGTAGGACAGGTCTGATTGTAACACATTCCCCTAAGTCTTATTTATCTGGAAATGTCTTGACTTTGCCCTCATTTCTTCCTTCATTTTTTTTTAAATTTTATTTTGCCCTCATTTTTGAAGGACAGTTTTACATGACATAGAATACATTACTGATGGTTCATTTCATTCAGCACTTTAAGTATGTCATCACACTGCCTTCTGGCCTCCAAGGTCTTTTGAGGAAAAATAGGCACATCATTATATTGAATGAAGTGTTTTATGTGTTGATTCTCAACTCTCTTGCTGCTTTCAAGACTCTCTTATCAAGAGTTTCATTATAATGTACCTTAGTGTGGCTATCTTTGAATTTCTCTTTCTTGGAGTTCGTTGAGCATCTTGGATGTCTAGATTTGTTTTTCATGAAATTTAAGGAGTTTTCAACCATTATTCCTTCAAGTATTATTTCCGTTCCTTTCTACCTCTCTTCTCCTTCTGGGACTACCATTATGTGTATGTTGTTGCACATATGGGGAAGACACTGAACAAGATCAAGAGTACTGCTTACAATGCTGGGTCTAGGAAGTGTGGCCATTTGGATAATCTCCCTCTAAGATATCTGTTTGCAAAAAAGAGTAGCTGATCAAGCTGCTACTGAGCTCTGAAATTGTCACTGCATTTACACTAAGGATACACTTTCTATAGGTCATTAGATGGGCACAGCAGGAATACTAGGCAGGCTTCCTCATGGGGTACATTGGATTCCACTGGTTGGTGACTTTGGCTTGAGACTCCCTCAAACCCTTGTTAAACTTTCCTTAGAACTGTACAGCAGGCTACAGTGGTTCCATCCAATTAGCCTTCCTTCCTTCCTTGCTCCCTCCCTCCTCCCCTCCCTCCCTGCTTTCCTTTCTCCTTCCCTCTTTGCCTCCCTCCCTCCCTCCCTTCCTCTTTCATGCACAGTCAAATTTGCATTGCATTGCAGTGTAGGCTTCTAGCTCCCCCAGACTCTCCTGGATCTCTTCCAATTTTCTGGTTATATAATCCAACCCCCTTACCATGGCCTACAAGTTTTTTATGATCTAGGTCCTCCCCATCCTCTTTTCTTCCCATATCTTTGTTACACTCAGCACCAACCAGTGTGAAATGCATCACTTCCCAGAAAACTCTATCCTTCTTCTTACTTCTAGGCCATTGTCTGAGCTACCCTTCATGCACGAGCCATAAACTATACGCATCCTTCAGGCTTAGCTCAGCTATCCCTCTTCTGGGAAGTCTTCCCTGAACACCTGAAGCCGCTCTTCTTCTGTGTTTTCATAGAACCTTCTATAATTACCATAGACTTCATGAAAAGCAAGTCAATAGAAAGCTACAGGAACGCAAAAATGATGCCAGGCCCAAGAATTATGCATTCCTTCTTTCCAAGTTTGTTGTCTTACACTTAAGAAATGATATCTCTACTCTTTATGCTCAAGTTCAACTTCAGTTCTGCTGTGTAGCAGAGACTGCTAATTGCCTACTGAATATCCTATGTAATTGCTGTAATAATGTACTTGGCTAAAAATATCCATGTTTCATATTCTTTATTGTAGATGGGGTGAACAACAAGATACAAGCAAAAGTCATGGGTTGGGTTTCTGGGAAGCCCTTTTGACCCTTCCTTCTACCCACTGCTCTGTATGTGAATGTGATACTTAAAGTTCCAGCAGACATTTTGGGACGGAGACAGAAAGGTCAAGATAATTACAAACAGCCCTGACATTTTCAAGCTGCAAAACCAACACCAGCAACTAACTACCTTTAAAATTTTCATTACATGAGACAAATTAACTCTCGTGTGTTTCAGCTACTTCAATCAAGTTTCCTTTACTAACAGATTAAGGCAAGTCTGAATTTATTCCCTTCAAGAAGTTCTGTTCCCTTGTCTTTAGCTTTACTCATGCCTGGAAATTTTCCCATCCACTCCACCATACTTTCTTCTAAATTTCTGCCTATCAAATCTTACCCATCATTGAAGATCCAGTTCAAATAACAGTTGCTTTATGGCACCATATTTTATCCCCTCCCAACACAGACTCACAATTTACCTTTTTTTTATTCACTTCTATTGCACTTTATCTGGACTTCAGTTCTGGAGTATATCCAATATTCTATGTGTGTGATAACCATTAGTGTTCCTATTTATGTTGCATACTTCTTTGTATTTTCTGCAATAAATAGCAGAGACACCTACACTTTTTAGGCATTCTGCAAATCCTTGTTGAATTAAATATGAACTTACAATGTGAACATAAATTCTCTCTATAACATGCATACAGATACAAACAAGCACACATTTAACAACTACCGTCTTTTCTGGAATGAAATTAGGCAGAACACAAGCAAACAGATAAAATATACCTTCAAAGTATATCTTGCATAATTGACTTGGAAAATGAATTTATTCACATGACAACGAATGGTTTGCTTCTGTTTAAGCTTATATTGAACATTCCTTCATTTCAACATTTATTTATTGTCTCCACTGTGAAGTCATAGTGCTATCAACAGGGTGCTATTAAGATGAATGATGGCTGGAGCTGGGAATATCATTATCAAAGACTGTAGAAAAGTCCAGGTGAGTGTGATAAGATTCTGAACTTATTTAAGAGCAAAGAGAACAGGAAGGATTTGTACCATTTGGCTTGGAATGTGATGAGAGTCAAATAAATATTGTTTAAAGCTTTGCTATTCAGGTACTTACCAGATACTGGACTTTTATAGACTGTAACACACCCAGCAATGATGGAGATAAAAAGGAAGAAAAAGTTGACAATCTGTGTTTAATGGGGATATTTTGGAGAAAGAGTAATTCTTATTAATAATTCTAAGAAAATAATCATGAGATAAGCAGCTGAGCAGAGCTCATTAGAAAGAATGATCCTTACACTGTGAGAGCATCTCTATCTGTACACAAAGCACTCTGTACACCTCTAGTATACCCATTGTCATCGGGTTGATCTTGACTCATACCAGCCATATAGCACAGAGTAGAACTGCCCCATAATGCTTCCAAGGAGTGGCTGGGGTATTGAAACTTCCAACCTGTTGTTTAGCACTTGATGTGTGAATCACTGTGCCACAAGGGCTCCCATCTCCCATCTCTATTATAGCCATAATCCCATCAGATTAGTCCGTTATTTACATTTCTCCCCTGATGTTGAATACAGACATCCCTTTTTATTCATCTTTGTGTTCACCTAATGTCTGATATAAACATTTAGAAAATGATGACTGACTGTCATCCTACTTGACTTCTCTGCAACATTTAACATTACTGACAACAGCCTTCTTCCAATTACTCCCCCTTGGATTTCATGATGCTGGATTCTTTTGGTTCGGCTTTTTCCTCCCTAATACATCATTTTCAGTTTTCATTGTGGATTCCTCTCCCTGCTCCCATCTACATTTTAAATATCCCCATTCATCAAGTTATTGTTTGGGGGTTTTGTTTTGTTTCTCTTTTATATCAAATCTGGAAAATAGCATTCATATATTTGAATATATCTTTCCTTGAGCATTCTTTCTATAAACTCAATTAGCGGTATTTTAGATTCTCTTAATATGCCATTCTCAATGCCTCTTAACCTTTTTGAGACCTTTTTCCATATCTTTGTTTCTTCATGCTTCTGACTCAGAAACAGCATCTGCTTCTTACTCAGAAATAGCATCTGACCTGCTTTCCAATTAACAAGTTCTTTTCATCTCTCTGTTTGATTCATGCAAAGTGGATGCAATGGTTAATTTTATGTGTCAAGCCATGGTGCCCAATTGCCCTATAAGTTGTGAAAGAACAGTTATTTATGATCAAATCAGTTGGCCTTAAGGAAAACTGATTCCCCTCCATAGTGTGGATGACCTAATCTAGTTAGTTGAAGACTATGAGCAAAACCATTCTCCCTATGGCTTAGTCTGCCTTCAGACTATAGACATTTTGCCAAAACTACCTCACTATTGGCTGGCTTGGCTTGCATACTGTATGGATTTGGGGACACGAGACTTTAGAAATCTACAACCTATCACCTAACCTGTGGATTTTGGACATGCCATTCCCCATCCTGCTGCACAACTGTGTAAGCCAATTTCTTAAAATCTCTCTCTACTACATGGGCAGACCAGCCCAGGGGCAAAGCTGAGAAGGTAGAAGAGGACAAGAAAGCTGGTAGTGCCCAACCCAAGGTCAAGAAGGGGAGAGTGTTGACATGTCATGGGATTGGAAACCAATGCTAAAAAACTGTATATGTATTAACTGTTTAATGAGAAACTTATATGCTCTGCAAACCTTCATGTAAAGAGCAATACAAAAAATTCTTAAGTCTATCAAAATAAAAATTCTGTGGTTTGAAGTTTCCCAAGGGAAAATTAGTAATAGATAATGCACGTGTTAGACCTGTTTTTCTCTCACTTTAATGATTTATTCTTAAGTTGCTAAGTAGTTCATTCCATATACAAATAAGTTCAACACCAAAACTGGTGGAGGGGGACCTCTCTGTCTATGTATAGATAAATAAAATAGTGACAGAGACAAACATACAGAACACTTGCTGTTTCTGTAGAGAACCCTAATACAAAGGGGATTTTGTACTTAATTATTAAATAGTTTTTAAAGTTTTATTTGAGTGTTTTTTCTCATATCTACCTGCTTGGTTTTCATAGTTTCTTATGTCTTAATCAGAGGAGAATTGGTGGCACAATGTTTAAGTGCTCAGCTGCTAACTGAAAGATTGGCACTCTGTGGGACAGAGATGTCACAGTCTGTGTCCCTAAAGATTACACCCTTGGAAACCCCCGTTGATTTCTGCTCTGTCTCATAGGATTGCTCTGAGTTGTAGCTGACTCGCTGATAATGATGTTTTATGTAATAATCATCCTTGAATTTCCTTTTATTTCTTTTAGTGTATTATTATTTTTTATTTGGTATCTGGTAATTGTATTTTCAGTCTTTGTGAGTCGGTTTCTGCAGACTCTCTCATTCACAGTGGCTAATTCTTTTCATGATTAGTGAGTTTGTTTTTCTTCACTGTGAGCTTGTGTTCCTTTGAATTTTCCCTGTGGGAATTTTTTGAGGTCACTTTTAAAATTTCCCAGAGAGAACTATCATATGCATTTTTCCAACACTCCCGTGTCCCCAAAACAGGTATGTATCTTTATGTAGACACTTTTCCCCATAGATCACTTATTGAAGTAGTTACTCTTAGAAGACCTCAACTTTATGATAGTCTCCTGTCAGCTTTCCTACCCTACTCCTACCCAGGCTTTGTCTCCTGTCTCTGCTGCTCCTACAGAATTCTTTAACATCCAGACTTCAGGCCACCAGAGACAAGCAGATAACCCCAAAACATACTCTGACTTGATGTACCCCCATTGAATCAGGTCATACTCTCCAGTCTTTGAATGCCTCTCTTAAATGAATTTAAGTTTAGCCTCACTTTCAAAATGATGTTTTCAATTATTTCATCCAGATTTTGCAGACATTGTTTAATAGCAGGAATTTCTCTGCATGTCTAGCCTACTACCAGTAACAGAAATTATTCTCCTATTTAATGACACTTTCCTTGTTCATTGTTAGCTTCATATATATTCTTCCATCCTTTAATTTTCAGTTTGTTACTGTCTTTAGGTCTCAAGTGAGTTTCTTATAGACAACATATGGATGGGTCGTGTCTTTTGATCCAAGATGACACTCGGTGTCTCTTTACTGGAGCATTCAGTCCATTCATATTCAATGTAATTATTGATAGGTATGTGTTCACTGCTGCCATTGTGATATATTTATTTTTATGTTGATGTTTTCTCTGTTGTTCTTATTACTCTGTTCTGGGACACTCTTTTTTGTGAGTTGATTTTTCACCTTTTTCAGAGCTGGTTTTATAGTTGTTGAGACTCATGTGTTAGATTTCTTGAAATGGTATGATACATCTTTGTTGTGCTTTACAGCTGCCCCTATGAACCCCCTTAATAAACTATTTATAAACACAATTTTAATCACTACCAGTCTTGTCATCTTCCTGTCCATCTGGAAGGACTATAACAACTGTAGTACATCCCTCTTTTTATTATGATGACACCATAGTTTTCATGATGATCACTGGATTGCTTCTTTCCAAATCAAAGCTGTGATTTACTTTGGAGCCTTCCCTAAATTAGTAGAGTATTAAGTAGTGTATCGTTCTAAAATACAAAGTTAGTGGTTTTGTTCTTCTAAGCCAAAGCCAAGAACTTCTTTCAGTATTTCTTGTAGTTTGGGTTTGGTTTTTACAAAGTCTCTGAGTTTCTGTTTATCTGGGAATGTCTTAATTTCATTTTTGTATTTGAAAGATAGTTTTGCAGGATATATAATTCTTGGATGGAAGTTCTTCTCCTTCAAGACTTTGAATGTGTCGTGCCACTGTCTCCGTGCCAGCATGGTTTCTGCTGAGAAATATGACGAGAGCCTACAGGGTTTCCCTCTGAATGTTAGCTTTGCCTTGAGTCTTGCTGCCTTTAAGAGTTGCTGTTTATGTTTCATTTTGTTAAGCTTGATTATAATATGTCTTGGAGTCTTTCTTTTGAGATCTATATTGGGTGGCGTACGATATGCATCTGAGATGTCTATATTCTCTTCCTTCATGATTTCTGGGAAGTTTTCTGTCAGCAGCTCAGCAACAATACGCTCTGTGTTCTCAGATGTCTCACCCTGTTGAGGGACTCCAATTCATCGAAGGTTGTTCCTCTTAATAGAGTCCCACATGCTTCTTAATGTTTCTTCATTTTTCTTGTTTCTTTTTTCTGATTTCTGCTCATAGACAGTGGCATCAGTAGCCCTGTCTTCCAAGTCAGAAATTCTTTTTTCCATTTGTTCCATTCTGTTTTCTTGGGTTTGCATGGAAGTTTCTATGTCTTTGATTTTCTTCTTGATCTGTTGGATTTCAGAGTACTGGTGTTCCATCAGATTGAACAGCTTGTTTAATTTTTCATTTTGTTCTGCTGCATTTTGTATAAGGTCTAGAAGGGCCCTGTATATAATCAATTTGTATTCACTTCCTGATGCTTTCATAAAAGTTTCTTCATCTGGAAAACTCCTTGGTTGCTTTGTTTGGGAGCCTTCTGAAGCCATGAGTGATTGCTTGTATGCCACAATGGTCTGTTGCTTTTTGGGTCCCATGTGAGTATATAGAGGCTGGAAGAGGTACTGTGAGGATGGATTGCAAATGTTTCTCTAGGCTGTCTTCAAATGTAAAGCAAAAGGTATCTGACCAGTTCACAAGTCAGTTAGGTTTTCAGGTGTAGAGGTCCCTCTTCTCATCTGACAAAGTAAGTGCCACTGTATCCAATCCCAGATGATAACAAACTAGTTCAGAATACAGCACTGCTAGTGCCCTGGTGGCCTCTGCTGACAGGGCCTAGCCTTATCCAACACTGCGTCGAGTACTGGTTTTGTGATAGAAAAGCACTCTCCTGTGGGCAGGCTCTGGCTCCCAAGCTAAGAATTAGGTCCAGCTGCGGCCACCGTACCCAAGATGGCGTTCTCCACACAGGCAGCAGACAGAGGGGCTAAAGGTGCCGAGAGGTAGTGATTCCTCTGCTTCTGTTGCAGGGCCCCCAACGTAGGCAGCACTGTGCAAAATCACTACTTTTCTGTCGGAGAAGCGCTGTCCCATTTGCAGGCGCTGACTCCCAGGCTAAGAACGAGGTCCCGCTAAAATCTCGGTACCAACATGGCGTCCCGCACCCTGACCGCAGAGCTCCACACAAACCCCACTGAGGCAGCTACAAAAAGAAAGGCTCAAAGTGTCTAGATTAACAAAGTCCCGAGCCTGGCTCTCAGAATATGGGAATTTCGCCCGCCTATCCCCCCAGCAGCGCGTCTGAGTCCAGCCGCCAGGCAAGACCCAGCTCCGCCCGCCAGCCGAGACCGAGGAAAAAAAAGTCAAACTGGTGCGTTTACCTTACGTCCGTGAGAGCCGGGGCTAGCCGGGAGCGGGAGTCAGCCAAAGAGAGGAGGTTTTTCGCTGAGTGGTATGAAGTCCCAGTTAACAGCCCTGTGCCGTGTCCTGAGGCTGATTAGGTGATCAGAAGGCTCTGTTTGATTGTCAATTCAGGTCTTGGTTTCCAGAGGGATATACGGAGACGTAGGCTTAGTCTGCCATCTTGACTCCGCCCCTTTAATGACACTTTCCCTTGGTAGTTTCATTATCTCTCTGGGTGATTCTCAAATCTATATTCTTGCCTTTTCCTAAGCTTCAGTTATGACTAACAGCTGCCTGATGTACAACCCCACATTGTTGTTGTCATGTAAATGACTCCAGCTCATGGCAGCCTTATGGATAACAGAAGAAAACATTGGCCAGACCTGCCACAGCTTCATGATCATTGGTATACTTGAATGCACTGTTGGCTATGGTGTCAATTCATTTATCTCATTAAGTGCTTCTCTCATTGCTGCTGAGCCACTTTACCAATCATGATTTTCTTTTCTAGTGATTGGTCTTTCCTGATGATGTATGCAATATAAGTGAGCCAAAGTCTGTCTGTCTGTCATACTGTGGTAACTTGCATGTTGCTATGGTGCATAAGCTTGTATGTAACCGGTATTTCAAATTCCAGCAGGGTCACTAATGGTGGGCAGATTTTAGCATAGTTTTCATACAAAGAAGACTAGGAAGAAAGGTCTGGTAATCTACTTCCAAAAACTGACCAATGGAAACATGGATCACAACAGAACACTGTCTGATACAGGAGGCAGAGCCCAGATGGTGAATCAGTCAGGTGCACTAAGTCATCCTGCTGCAACAAAGACCCCCAAAAAACAAATAAAACAGACAACAGGCATCAATTCTGGAACCCCAAAACTTAAAAAAGGGTGAAGTATTAGATTGGAAGTCAGTGAAGAGATGAAGAAACTGATAGGAAAAGGGGAAGGAATAGAGATACAGAGCAGAAATTCCTGGCCAACTAGCATGACACAGCGTGGCCATCTTGCAATGAAGCCAACAACCCTGAACGTCAAAAAGTACCTCCACAGAATTCTCAATAGAAGACAGAGGCACAGCATGGACCCACCCAGGGCTAAGTGAGGTCATGTTTGCTGGTTGCAACTCAAGGAAGAGCCCAGACTCGTTCATTTGGTAATCAGAGGACGAGACGCTGACAATCCTCACCTCTCTGTTAACAGTGGTTAGAGCTGGCCCATCCTGACAACACTGTCAGGAATCACAGTATCAACACTCCCTATTGCCCTCCTCCATCTATCCCCCTCTGTCCCCACCTCCTTCCTACCTCTTTCCTCTGCTCTACCTCCTCACTGACTCTGGCTCCTTTCTCTGCCTACAGTAGCCCTGAGGGGACCTGGCCCAGATCCCAGATCCCCAGATCCCAGATCCCCAGATCCCAGATCCCCAGATCCCATACCCCTCCCCACAGGCTTCAGATTTCCGCCTCTGCGAACCAATGTGCCACCAGTCCTATAAGACATGGACAAGGTGGTGAGTACTATCATGCCCACAGATGGGCAAGCAACAAAGCTTGCCTGGCCCACTCACCCAGACATAATCAAACGAAACAGAAAAGCAGGATGAAACAAACAAACCCACAATCAACAAATAAGGAAAACGAAAGCTGAATGTCTTAGAGACAGAAGAAAACAGTTTTTGGTGGTTACAAGGGGAGAGAGGGAGGGAGAGGGTATTCATAGATTATATTGTATGTAGATAGGAATTTGGTTAGGTGAAAGGAGTGACAGCCCATAACAGACAGGAGGTTAGCACAGGTGGACTGTACCAAAAGCTAAAACTTTTCCTAAATATAACCTAACAATTTGAAGGACAAAGTAGCAAGTGCAGGGTCTGGGGACCATGGTTTCAGGGGACATCTTAACTAATTGGCATAACTAAATTTGTGTTTGTTTTTCAATAAAATGTTTTAGATACCACTTTGCAAGTGGCATCTCACATCTTAAAAGCCAGCAAGCATCCATCTAAGTAGCATCAATTGGTCCCAACCCACCTGGAGAAGAGAAGAATAAGGCACATCAAAGATAGGAGGAAAATATGAGCCCAGGAGACAGAAGATGCCCTATGATCTGAGACTACATTAGCATGTGACTGGAAGAACCAGACGGTGCCTGGCCACCACCAATGACTGCCCTGACAGGTAAGACAACTTAAAAGCCCCGATGTAGCGGCAGAGAAATGGGTGTGCAGAACTAGACCTCTATTAAAAGATTACGTTTGATGGTCCATAAGACTGGAGGGCCCTCTGAGAACATGGCTCCCATACTATGTTAGCCCAGAATTGGAGCAGTGCTGAGGCTGGTTCTTTGGACAAAGATTGGACTGGACTGTGGAATGTGGAGTGATGCCAGCAAGGCATGTGCTTCTTGGCTTGGATGTGTACACGCGGCTCTCAGAGCAGCTCTTATCCAGAGGTGAGATGGGAGGAAGGAGGCAGAAAGGAGTTGGTTGAAAGGTTATGGGAAGTACAAGGTTGAAAAGTAGAAGCATGCTGTCACAGGGTGGGGAGAGCAGCTAAAGTTGTATAGCAGTGTGGGTGAGGGGGTTTTATATGGCAAATTCATTTGGACTGTAAATTGTCAATTAAAGCACAATAAAATATTTATAGATAAATACATAAACAACTAGGAATTGTACAAAACAGGAATTAGAAATACAAAAGACAAACAACAGTAGTTCAGAAATGTACAATGCAGAAGAAGATTTTAGGAGCAGATTTGAAACAACGGAAGACAGAATCTGCCAAGTAGAAGACAGATCCATCTGTACCACTTTGAGGATAAATTTGAGAAAAGAATGAGGAAAAATGAAGAAAACTTAAGAATATACAGGATACAATCAAGAACAACAATTTGTATGTAATTGGACTTCCAGAACAGGGGGGGAAAACGGAAAACACAAAGAGGATCACTGAAGGTTTGCTGACAGAAAACTTCCCAAATACCACAGAAGATGAAAAGTTGATCATCCAAGAAGTTCAAACAGCTGCATGTAGGATAGATTCCAAAACAACAAACAGCCCAAACCCACTGCCGTCAATTCTGACTTATAGTGACCCTACAAGACAGCGTACAACTGCCCACAGAGTTTCCAAGGAGAGCCCAGTGGATTTGAACTGCCAACCTCTGGGTTAGCAGCCATAGCACTTAACCACTACACCACTAGGGTTTCTGAAAGAAAGTCACCAAAAAACACCAAACCAAAATCTGCTGCCATCGTGTTAATTCCAATTCATAATGACCCTATAGGACACATTAGAACTGTGCCATACGATTTCTCAGTAGTGACTGGTAGATTTAAACTGCTGACCTTATGCTTAACAGCCAAACTCTCAACCACTGCACTATATATCATAATTTTCATTGTCAAAACTAAAGACAAAGAATCAGAGTGACTGATCAATAAATATCAGCGATTATTACTACAGACCTTCTGGGTAGTGCAAATGGTTAAACACTCAGCTACTAACTGAAAGACTATTTCATGGTCACTCAATGGCACCTCAGAAGAAAGCCCTGGCAACCTACTTCTGAAAGGCCACAGCCATTGAAAACTTTAAGGAATAGTTGTTCTCTGATACACACGGGATTGACATGAGTCAGAACCGACTGAACAGCAGTGGCTGTGATGGGAGTGACGATGATGGGCAGGCACTGCTACTCACTCATCTTTCTGTCTCTCTACTGCTCTCCTCCAGCCTCTCCTTTCCCTCTCCCCAAGACTCAGCCCAGTGCCTTACACAGAATAAGTTATTTAACAAAACCTTCTTGAGTGCATGCTGGAAACACCACACAGTTTTTATATGAAACATTTAATTCAGTCTGGATAGAAACGGTTCAACATTTGTAGGGGACGTTAACAGAAGAACATTTATGGGCTGTCCCAGAAAGATGTTTCAATGGGACATCCTGTCTGAGCACCAGAGAGCAGTCTCTTTCAGTATTGTCTGAGCAGGCTGGCTTTACCAGGAGGGATGAGAAAGAAACGGGAGGTTTCGTATGCTATGGAAGTGTTTGAAAATTAAAGAGAAGTGTAGGCTGAGAAAAGTACCCTGTTCTTTGAAAAGCAATGGCCGCTCCTGAATGTGACACTGACACACAGCCTAGGCCATGTGTGAGCAACAAGGGCCAAAGTTTTGCAAAATCTTTTTCCTGGACTGTGGTGAATTTTGAATCAAACCCACTCAGCATTTTACTCTCTATAGACACAGCACATTTTTTCTGTAAATCATCACTCTCAGCATGCTTACTGACCAACATTCCTGATAAAACCAATGAAACCATATGAATTATTTGAGGTTTGAATCTTTCCCTAAATTTGGTCTTTCCCTGATTTCTTGATGCAGCCCTGAAAGTGTTTATGCTATTTACTTTATAGTCCTTAAAATGAGCAATATTCTAAAATTGTTACTATTTATCTGGAGTCCATGCTTTTTGTTGTTGTTGTTATATTGAAAGAGAAGCATATCATATATTATAACACACCTGTTCTAATATCAGTAAGATTTCCACAAAGATGAAAGATTTTGGTTTTTTTTTCTTTTTATTATACTACAGAAGGTCTACAGAGCAAACTAGTTTCTCATTACGCAGTACATATATTGTTTTGTGACATTTGTTGCCAATCCCACAACAGGTCAGTATTCTCCCTTCTCAACCTTGGGTTCCCTATCACCAGCTTCCCTGTTCCCTCCTGCCTTCTAGTCCTTGCCTCTGGGCTGCTGTGCCTCTTTAGGTCTCACTTTGTTTTATGGGCCTGTCCAATCTTGGACTGAAGGGTTTCTCCAGTCTGTCCCAGGCCAGCAAGTTTGGTCTTCTTTTTTGAGTTAGAATTCTGTTCTACATTTTTCTCCAGCTCTGTCCAGAACCTTCTGTTGTGATTCCTGTCAGAGCAGTCAGTGGTGGTAGCTGGGCACCACCTGGTTGCACTGGACACAGTCTGGTGGGGATGATGGTAGATGTAGCCCCTTAGTCCTTTGGCCTAATCTTTCCCTTGTGTCCTTAGTTCTCTTTGTTCTCCTTTGCTCTTGAAGGGATGATATCCACCGAGTATCCTCGGTGATTGCTCATAGGCTTTTTAAGCCCCTAGTGCTACTCACCAAAGCAGAATGTAGAACATTTTCTTCATAAACTATGTTATGCCAATTGAGGTAGATATTCCCCAAGACTATGGTCTCCACAGCCTTCAGCCCAGCAATTCAGTCCCTCACAGAGTTTGGAGCTATCTATGGAGTTTCCATGACCTTGCCTTGGACAAGTTGTTTTGGCTTCCCCAGTAATGTGTACTGACTTACCCTTCATCAAAGTTACCACTTATCTATAGTCTCCTTAGTGTTTTTCCACCCTTACCCGTCCCCTCCCTGGTGACCATCAAAGATTGTTTCTTTTTATGCGAAATCTTTTTCAAGACTTTTTACAGTAGTGATCTCATATATTTGTCCTTTTGTGATTGACTTATTGCACTCAGCACAATGCCCCAAGGTTTCTTAAGTTTTGTTTTTTAACTCTTCTTGAGTTATATGATGCATATTTTTAAAAATTCTCAAAATACTCAAATAATTCTATATGTGTTTCCAATTTTACATGTTTTGGAGACTTGAGAAGGATTTAGATTTTTGCTGCTTTAAGCTAACTATTTTAGGAATGTTGAGCTTTATCATGCAGGGATGATAGAGATGGAATTTTCCTTTAGTCTCATAGCACAGATAACTCAGTGGTATGCCTGAGATCTGATTATTTCCCCTTGGGTAAAGAGGTATGGGACAGCCGTCTTACATGATATACTTCAGGTGACCCCACACACAAGAAATTCAATTAAAAGACCATGTCCTTGAAATCAATGGTTATAAATAGCTACCTGATTGATCTCTATTTGTATATGGAAATATTAATGGCTTAGGATATAGTCAAAGTTATTTAGGTTTATCGCCTAAATAGTTTTTCTTTGATAGCTACTGCCCAACCACCCCACCCCCAGTACTTATTTTGCTCTCAGCTAGCAGTAAAGTAATCTCTGACAATGTCTTGGCTGATAACATTGAGGACAAGGGCTCCTAGCACTGTGAGAGAGGGCGACGACAAAGGGAGGGAAAAGGAGAACGGAGGGGAGGGGAGGAGAGAGGAGGGGAGAGGAGGGGAGAGGAGGGGAGCTCCTACCCAGAAATTGGCAAGAAGCATTTTGGTAGTTTGTACCATGATGGTATCAACACAGAAGTCCAACTATGACCCAAAGTCCGTAAAGAATCTATCTTATAATGTGGATGTTAAACAGAATTTGAGGATACGTCTGCAACTCACAATAATATGATCTTTTTTTTTCACTTGGAAAATACCCACAAGTGACAAAACACATAATGCTGTCATGTACGTGTCTGATGTGCCTGACTCAAGTCTGTCTTCTGTAGGAAAAAGTTACCCTCAGGTGGGAAAGATTAGAATTGAGAGAGGGACCCTTAGTAAACTTAGATAGGAGGAATACAAATTTTAGTGTACCAATAAATGCACTTTTAGAAAAGATGATGAGCAAGGCATAGGGAGGTCATGTGGCAGTCTGTATATCTTTAATAAAATGAGGATGTATACAGTGGCTAAAATGCCTGTGGCATCAGATACATGGGTTAAAAATCAGCTGCTACTTCTCAGATGCTGGTGATGTGACTCTGGGTAAGTTACTTAAAAGCCCCAATTTTCCATTTCATTAGGTGTATAATAGAACTATATCTTCCCCTTTGGAGTGCTTTTAGGATTACACTGCATGGTAGACACAAATCAGGGTTTCTTAACCTGGGTACTTGAGGCCCCAGCCAGAGAGAAGGAAGCCGGGCAAAATATAGGAGGTGGGAAGAAACCACTTAAGAAATTAAGAAGAAACCAAAATTAGTCTCTGAATCAATTGCATATACTGCTTAGGTCCGACTTAGATATTTATCATTGCCACCTACCCAAAAAACCCACCGCCATCAAGTCAGGTCCAACTCATAGTGACCCTATAGGTCAGAGTAGAACTGCCCCATAGAGTTTCCAAGGAACACCTGGTGGATTGGAACTGCAAACTTTTTGGTTAGCAGAAGTAGCACTTAACCTACTACGTCATCACTGCCACAGTAAAAAAAAAAAAAAAAATTTAAATGTTGTAGGACAGGGTTTCTCAATCTCAGCACTACTGACGTTTAACAAACCCACTGCCATCTAGTCAATTCCAACTTACAGTGACCCTAACAGGGCAGAGTAGAACTGTCTCATAGGGTTTCCAAAGAGCAGCTGGTGGATTCAAACTGCTAACCTTTTCAATAGCAGCTTAGCTCTTAGCTACTACACCACTGGGGGTCTTACTGGCATTTGGGGATAGGACTGAGTAATTCTTTGTTGTGGTGAACTGTGCTGTGTAATCCAGGATGTGTAGCAGCATCCTTGGCCTCCACTCACTAGATACCAGTGACACTCCCCACTTCACTTGTGACATCCAAAAATGTTGCCAGACATTGGAAAATGCCACTGGATGAGAAGGGGCAGTGGCGGGGGGCGGGGGACAAATATACCCTCAGTTAAGAATCACTAACATGTGATTAGTGTAGTACCTGGAATATAGTAATGAAACAAAAACCAAATCCATTAGGACAAATATTGTCTGATCTCACTTAAATAAAAAGAAAAGAAAAGGTAAAAGGATAGAAACAAAAGTGCATTAGTGCTCACCAGGGGCAAGAGGGGTTACCAGTGATAGAAAATCACATTAATTAAAGGTAGGGATGTACAGCCAATTATTGTAATAGTTGTCAATAGCATACACATTTATAAAAGGTTGAGTTGGCACAAGTTGTGTGATAGATATATTTGTAACAATGAGAAAAAAAAAGAGTAGCTGCTGAGGCTGCTTACTTACAACCAAATACCTCAAGGGGTTTAGTTCCATGCACTGGAGGTTTAGAGTCATGATTTCATGGGGTATCCCAGATAATTGGCCTACTAGGCTGTTTAGTACTTCTGTTCTACCTCCTAGTAGGTTTGTGTAGTGCTTGAGATCTTAAAAGTTGCCAAGCAGCTTTCCAAGGTACAAGAATTAGTCTCTTATTAACCTGGAGCAACAGAGGAAGAAGGAGAGTCAAGAATAGGAGGAAATATGGAATATGTGGCTAATTGTTCCAGTGAACAATCATCTTCTTTACAGTGAAACTGAAAGAATTGGATGGTACCTACATATCATTACTAAATATTTTGATCAAAGATTCTAATGAAGAATCCGTATCAAAAGGGGGAAAATGATGAACAGAATATCCAGTGCACATAGACTTTAGACTTTCTGGAGGCATGGAAGTTGTATGAAGCCCTAAAACTATAGTCCTGAGATAATCTCTAAAACTTAAACAAAAAATATTCCCTAAAGTCATCTTAAAATCAAACAATAGTTTAACTTAACGAGTAAGAAAGGTCTTCCTTGAGCATTATGCTTTTTAAAGAACTGTCTATGTGGGATCAAACTGATAACAGCAACTCGAAAGATTAGATAGGAACCTTAGGGGGTAGAGAGTTTATGTTAATAAGGGAGGAACAACCTGGAAAAGAAGAAAGAGAATGTTTGCGCAGCTTCATGAATGTAATCAACATCACTATACAAGTAGAAGGTGTTGAATTTGTGTATGTTTTGCTGTATAAATTCTCAACAGAAACAAAATTTTACAAATTTAATTTAAGCCAAAAAAAACAAAAAACATTGCTATTCGGTAGATTCCAACTCATAGTGATCCTATAGGACAGACTGGAATTGCCTCACAGGGTTTCCAAAGCTGTAAATGTTTGGGGAAGCAGACTGTCAATGTCTTTCTCCTGCAGAGCAGCTGGTGGATTTGAACCAGCAACCTTTCAATTAACAATGAAGCGCTTAACCACTGTGCCACCAGGACTATCTTGGAATGGCAGCTAATATAATTATTAATACCATATCAAAGTTGTTGTAGTTAGATGTCACTGTATCTATTCCAATTCATAGTCACCCCATATGACAGAGTACGTTGTAGAACCGTCCCATAGGGTTTCCTGGGATGCAAAATTCTTTCTTTCTTGGAACCTTAAGTATGTCTCAGTACCTCTACTTGTAACTAAGCATAATCTCTTAGACTTACTGTGCGAGCCTGTATAAAGTAGTTTTGTTCTGCTAGGAGAGAGATCACATCACATCTTCTGTACCTACTAGTCCTACAAATCTAAGGGATCTTTTAGATTTACTGATGTGTCAGTCAGTCATTTTAAACGTTCACAAACTACTTAAAAATAGCTAAATTATAAGTGAAGATCTGTCATGAATTGTACAATTTACAACTTTAAGGTACTTTTAAGCACAATCCTTTCCTCCATCCAATTTCTTTTCCCTCTCCTGACATGCTTACTCTACAGAAAGGATCAACTCCTGCTTCACGGTTAAGATTATGGCAACCCCGTATGAGTTCTCTCTGTTTACCACCACCCCATCTCATTTCTCAACTCTCTTGTCTCTTCTTACCCTTGTTACTACTAAAGGAAGAATGATTTTTACTTTCTAAGTTATCACTGCTCTTCTGTCCTTGCTGTAGTGTTTGTCCTCTCCTTAACTACACCTTCACTTTATTTTTCTCCATCAGCTTCTTTCTCCTCCCTTATCAAGTAAGACAGGTTTCCTCCTCCTAGAAAACCCCTTTGCTGTTGACCTTGGAAATAGTAGTCTTATTTCCTTGCTGACACCCATACACTCTTCCTGCTCAGTAGCTCTTATTGGGTCCTCAGTATCTCCTTGTTTGCCTAGTACTCCAATGTTTGTGCTTCTCAGTGTCAAGTCCTCCTCAGACCTCTTCTCATCTCCTTCAACACCATCCTGCCCTAACCTCTCCTGTAGAAAACTCATTTCCTCTCATGAACTCAGTTAACAACTATTTACTGTTGTCGCCCAAACATCTGTCTCCTGATTCAATAATTTTCCTGAATCTACGGCACAGTTAGCTAACTGCCTACTGTATACCTCCACTAAGATGCTTGTTATTGTTGTTAGGTGCCATCTAGTCATTTCTGACTCATATCTCATTTTACAACCTGTTTGATCTTCAGTCACCGGTGTTCAACGCATCAAATCTATTCTTGAGATGGTCTCTGAAATCAAGTGGAATACACTAAAGGTCTTATTTAGGCTTTTATGAACTTGCTCTAATTTTCCTCAGCTTCAACTTGAACTTGGCTACAAGCAAATGATAGTCCATTCCGCAGTTAGCTCCTGGTCTTCTTTTGACTAGTAACAATGAGCTTCTCCACCATTTCTTTCCACATACGTAGTTGATTGGATTCTTGTGTATTCTGTCTGGCAAGTATCAAGTATGTAGTCACCACTTATGTTGTTTTAAAAAAGGGATTTGTAAAAAGTAAGTCAGCAGGATGATATCCTATAGATGCATAGGACCATAAAGTGCTTCCAATATATGGTCACTCAGCAGGAAGGAGAGTGGGTGGAGAGGAGGGGAAAGGAGACTGTTGGGAAGATGAGACATGTATGGAGCAGAGAGGATTAGTGTGCTGTCACCAAGCAGGGAGAGCAGTGGAAGCTGCATATAGGTGGGCATGTAAATTTATACAGGAATGTACATTTTCACTCAGTCAGAACAGAAAAAAAGTACAGTAAAAAAAAATAAGTCATTGGTCTTGTAAAATTCGAACATGTGATCTCCAATGTCTTTTTTTTAATCACCAAAGTCATATTTACCTACTAACAATTCTTCTTTGTTCTTAACTTTCCCATTCCAATCACCAGTAAATATTAATACATCTTGATTGCATGTTTGATTTCAGACTGCCCAAATTCATAAAAATCTTCAATTTTCTCATTTTTGGTGTTAGTTGGTGCCTAAGTTTGAATAATAGTCCTACTAACTGGCCTTCTTTATATGAAATATGGATATTATTCTATCACTGGCAGCATTGTATTTCAGGAAAGATCTTGAAATGTTCTTTCTGACAGTGAATGTGTCACCATTTCTATTCAATTTCTCGTTCTTGGCAAAGTAGATATTATGATTGTCTGATTCAAAATGGCCAACACCAGTCCATTTCAGCACATTAATGCCAAAAATATCAATGTTTCTGCACTCTCTTTCACTTTTGATGACTTCCAATTTTCATATGTTCATATGTTCCATCTTACAATTATATGTTTGGAGCTATTCTCATTTTGATTCATGTCACCTTAGCAAAGAAAGGTCATGAAAGCTTTACTCCATCCACATCATTCTAGTTGATTTTATTTTGAGGAAGCAACTCTTCCCTGGTTGTCATTTGAGTGCCTTCCAAACTGAGGGACTCATCTTCTGGCACTCTACCAGACAGTGTTCCACTGCTGTTCACACGATATTCTCTGCCCATTTTTTTCTGAAGTAGACCACCAGGTCCTTCTTCCTAGTCTGTCTTAGTGTGGAGGCTCCACTGAAGTCTGCCGCCCTGGGTGACCCTGCCAGTGCTTGAAATACCCGTGCACAGTTGCCAGCACCACAGCATCCCACAGGCTGCCACATTATTATAAACTGTCAGATGGGGGTAGGGGGGAATGCCTAGCAAACCAGGAGAGAACCTCAACTCAATGGTGCACCAAATTTGTTTGATTTGGGTTTTGCTAGTACACCTAGCAAACAAACAAAGAAGCCCACAAAACCTACATGCCATCACGTAGATTCTGACTTATACTGCAACCTTATAAAACAAAGGAGTATTGCCCCATAGGGTTTCCAAGGCTGTAATCTTGACAGAAGCCAATTGCCACATCTTTCTCTCACCAAGTAGGTGGTGGATTCAAACTGACAGTGTTTCCATTAAAAGTTGTTGCGCTTCAATACTGAGCTACCAAGGCTCCTTATGGATGTTCTCATGGATTGAATTGCACCCCCCTGCCAAATGTGTGTGTCAATTTGGCTGGGCCATGGTTCCCACTCTTATGTGGTTGTCCTCCATTTTGTGATTTTCTTGTGTGATAAATCCTAATCTCTGCCTGTGGTTAACAGGACAAGATTAGATTAGATTAAAAGGATTAAGATGGGATGGTAACACCCTTACCATGATCCACTGTAAAGGAAGTTTCCCTGGGGTATGGCTCACATCCGTCTTTTTATCCAACAAGAGATAAAAATAAAAAGAAAGGGAAACAAGCAAAGAGTTGAGGACTTCGTGCCATCAAGAAACCAGCACTAGGAGCAGAGCACATCCTTCAGAACTGAGGCTCCTGTGCTGAAATATTCCCAGACCAGAGAAAGACTAGTGCAACACAAGGAACTTCCTCCACAGCCAACAGAAGGATTGTGTTCTCCTGGAACCGATGCCCTGAATTTGAACTTTTAGCTTACTGGACTGTGAGAGAATAAACTTTTCTTTGTTAAACTCACTCCAGTTATGGTATTTCTGTTACAGCAGCACCATATGACTAAGACAGATGTCTAGTATGTACTTCAGAATGAGTGTGTACAAAACTGATCATTGTACTTGATTCTTAAATTTGCTCCTGGTCGTAGTTATCTGTCAGCCAAGTGCCGTCGAATCTAGCACTGCTATAACAGAAATACCACAAGCGGTTGGCTTTAATGAAGAAATTTATTCTCTCATAGTCCAATAGTCTCCAAGTCCGAATTCAGGGTGCCAGCTGCAGGGGACGCTTTCTCTCTCTCATAGCTCTGGAGGAAGGTCTTTGTCATCAGTCTTCTCTTGTTCCAGGAGCATCTGAGTGTGGGAACCTCAGGTCCTAAGGATGCGCTCTGCTCCCAGCCCTGCTTTCTCGGTGGTACGAAGTTCCTAACTTTCCGCTTGCTTCCCTTTCATTTTAGCTCTTGTAGAATAGAAGGTGGTGCAAGCCATGCCCCAAGGAAACTTCCTTTACATTGATTGAGGGAGGTGACCTTGGTAAGGGTGTTATAGACCCACTCTAATCCTCTTTAATATAATCCAGTCTTGCCCTGTTAACAACAGGGAGAGATTACGATTTACAACATAGGAAAACCATAAAATGAAAGACAGTGACACAAAACCAGGAATCATGGCCAGCCAAATTGCTACACGTGTTTTGTTGGGGGGGGGACATAATTCAATCCACGACACTCCTGTAACAGTGGTTTCTGTATCAGTCTCAATTTAGCTATCCAAAGCAAAAATCCTGGTGTCATTCTTGACCTTAATTTTTCCCATGACCTTGCACTTCCAACTAATTAACAATCACTGTCAATTCCACTTCTTACATACCTATGGAGTCTATCACTTCCTCTCCTCTGCTGACACCGCCACCTCTCTCCTAAACCACTGAAGCAGCCACATGCCTGGTAAACTTGATCTCAACATTGCCCCTGTCCACATAGGACAGAATGATCTTTCTCTAAACACAAACCTGTTTGTATCACTCTCCTGCTTAAAGCTTTTAGCAACATCTCAGTGCCAGTTAGGGCTAAATTCAAAGTCCTTGACATGATGCTATAAAGTCCTTCATTAGCTAGGCCCTGCTTACCTCTTCAGCAACAATCCCAAACAAAAATACGTTTCCATCCAGCAAAATTCCAACTCGAAGAAATGTAGCTACAAAATTATTCAGAACAGTATGTCACTCAGTTGCTGAAACAGTCTTGCTTTCTTTTCTTTATGAATCATCACATTGGATGCTCCCTGACTCATATCACCCTCTTTGATTCTCGTTTAGCTAATCCTAACTCATAGGTGACTCTACCATCACCTCTGAAAATCCTTTCTGACACCTCACATACGGTGGCCTTCATTAAGTTTTCCGTTAGTACGCTTATGTCTCCTATGTTGGCACTTACAAGACTGCCTTCTAATTTATGGTTTATATGTCTTTCTTCTCTGTAAGACTGAAATTTCTATGAGGGTGTTCGGAGCCCTTCAGTGTTAAGCATCTAGTAGGTGCTCAAGAAATATTTGTGAAATAAAATTGAATTAGATATCACCAAGAATCCTCGCCAGAAGTATTTATTCTCATTTTTAATCTTTCTGAATACATCACTCTCTTTCTGAATATAACATTTAAAGTATTTGATTATTCCCTGTTTTCCTTTTTTTAATTATGATTGAGTGAGAATATATAATCCCATATAAATTTGCATACCCGCCAATGAATGGCTCCCACTGCTCTCCCTGCCTGATGACAGCACACTCCTCCTCTCCGTTCTGTACATGTCAAATCCTCCTAACAGTCTCCTATCCCCTCCTCTCCACTCTCTCCCCCACATCCAGTAACAGGTCAGCCTGATAACATCCTATAGATGCATAAAACCATAAAGTGTGCACATGATATGGTTGCTCTGTGTCACCAAGTCCAATCCATTTCTGTCCAAAGAGTTGACCTCCGTTATGATTTATGGACAGCGGCAGCATCAGGGTCAGAGGCCATGCTCCCTGGGGAACCCCAAGGCCTCTGGGTCATCAACTGCAGTCTTTTAGTGGAGGTCCCAGGGTGCACCCCTTTCTGTTTTCATGTTGCCAGTGAGACTCAACTTTGTGAGCCCCATCACAGCTATCACTGGTGGTGGCCAGGCACCATCTGGCTCTTCCAGTCACATAGTAATGTAGTCACCTGCTCACGTGGGTCTCTCTGTCTTCTGGGTTCTCTTTGCCCCATATCGTTTTGGTCCTTGGGGATCTTCCATTCCTGCTGAGCTGGGACCATTTGGTGTACCTCAGATGGCAGCTTGGCAGCATTTAAGACCCCAGATGCCACTAACCAATTTGGGATACAGAAGACTCTCTTAGCAAAATTCTAGTGATGCCATTTGTCAATGATATTCCCTGACAGCATGGTCCCCAGACTCTCACCCCGGCTACTCCATCCTCGCAATATTGGGCTAAGATAGAAGGAGTAATCATGTTATGTTGAAGTCCAGTTAAAACTGATCTTCTTTCTAATGTGTGCTGTCACAGATTTCACCCAACCAAATTTCTATCAACTGTCTAATCAATACTCCACCCTCTTCTTCCCTCCCTCCCCAGCTTGCAGCCATCAAAGAGTCTTTCCTTCTATGCATAAGTCTGTTTTTAAGTTCTTTAGTGGGTCTCATATCCCTGTTTTCTTAAAATTCTGGGGTTTTTTTCAGAGAGCCCAGTGTGCATATTCTTTTTTCTACTTTTTGACAATTTCTAGTCTTATTGTTTATTGAACGCCTTCCTATCCCTTAACTTTGGACTTTCCCCCAGTACATACATATTGATCCTTCTGACTTTTCTCTCCATTGTCAGCAGTAGGAACATAATAGGCACTCACGACATGTTTGTCTCCTTCCTTCTCCCATTCTGAAGCATCTCATTTAATCTCATGGCCTCAAATATTGCCCAAATCTGTGATTCTACCCAAGAATTTCAGTGAAGTACTGACCACCTGACAACACAAACAAACTCTAAATAAAAATCTCAACATTCGCCCACCCCTATTCAGTTTAACCTTACATCATTTCTGTTTGCTGTTTGTTACCAGCCAAGTGCCGTCGGCTACCAGAGCCTCCTCCTAATAACTAGCTCTCTATACCTGAGGCACCTCTGTCTCTCTCATCTACTTTATAACCTGTATGCAATTTACTGTTGTTGCTTATGCCATAGAGTTTACTCCCTACCATACAAGTCAGTGAACAACAGAACAAAATGCTTCCAGGTCCTGCTGGATCCCCATGATTGGTTGGGATCTGACCATTGTAATCCATAAGGTTTGTACTGGCTGATTTTCAGAAATAGTTGGCCTGGCATTATTTCCCGGTCCTTCTAAGTCTGGAAACTCCACTCAAACCTAGTCAGCATCATAGCACCATGAAAGCTGACACTTCGAAGGCTGGTAGCTACACATGAGGTGCATTGGCTGGAAATCAAACCCATGTTCCCAGCATACTGTTATTATTAGGTACAGTCAAGTCAGTTCCAACTCATAGCAATGTTACGTACAACAGAACAAGACACTCCTCCATTCTCACAATCACTATTACGTTTGAGCCTGTTGTTGCAGCCACTGTGTCAACCCTTCTGACTGATGGCACCCAATGTCTTATGCTGTGTGCACTAGAGAAGCAAAACAAGTGAACCCGACCACTGCCGTCAAGTCTGACTCATAGTAACACTGTAAGACAGCATAGAACTGCCCCATAGAGTTTCCAAGGAGTGCCTGGTGGATTTGAACTGCCAACCTTTTGGTTAACAAGTGTAGCACTTAACTAGCTATGCCACCAAGGTTTCCAGAACCAGTAAAATGTATAGATATATATGTAGAGAGATTTATATCAAGGAAATGGCTCAGGAGGTTGTAGAGGTTGGAACATCCCAAATCTGTGGGTCAGGGTAGAGGCTTCTCCTGATTCTCAGAGCCACAGAAAATCAGCAGGCCAGAGAGCAGGGCTTTTGCTCACAAGCTGTGAAGATCAAAGAATAGCAAGATCAGCAGGCGAGATCACAGGCAAGGCGCTAGCTCAGGTCACAAGAACTGTGAGCAAAAAGCACCGGAGCCTTGCTAGAATGTTCACTTATATTTAATGCAGGCCACAGGCCCAAGGAAACTCACTTTCAACTGATTGCCTGTTCATAGCAGAGCCCATCACAGGGGTGATCACATATCAGATCTCAACACAGAAGTGATCACAACTTTGTACAACTGACAAAACACTGAAAATCATGGCCGAGCCACTTTTATACATAATCTTAACCATCACACAAGTTAAAAACCTCACTTCTTTTGTTATCCAGGTAGAACTAGTACTTATCCTGTGCCCCTTTTGTACCATTTTTGTATTTTGTACTAAAAATATTCATTACTTTCTTTCTGTTATTTATACTACTGTGTATGCCTAGGTGATAAACTCCGAGATCCCAATATAAAACCACACTCACTGCCATCAAGTCAATTCTGACTCATAGCGACACTATAAGACAGCATAGAACTGCCCCATAGAGTTTCCAAGGAGTGCCTGGTGGATCCAAACCACCAACCTTTTGGCGAGCAGCCGTAGCACTTAATCACTATATACCGCTAGGGTTTCCACCCATGAGGTCAGAGACTCTTACAAACATTGAAGCTTCCATGCCAGTGCCTGGAATGCACCTGGTACACAAACTGAAACCTATTGCTGTTCAGTAGATTCCAACTCATAGCAACAATATTGAACAGAGTAGAATTGTCCCATAAAGTTTCTAAGGCTGTGATCCTTACGGAAGCAGACTGTTATATCACGGCAGTTATTCTCTGAGTTGACTTGACCACATTTGCAGACTCCTTACCCACCCCGTTCTCTATATCGCCAATCCTACTGTCTACTTTTACAATTGTCAGACAGCTCTCTTTAAATAAGTTGGACATAGCCAGTGCTGATGAGAAGCTCCCAGCTTTGGTGGGAGCAACTTCTGGATGTCAGCCTGACTTCCGAGACTCGCCACAATCTGGACTATCATATACTCTTGTTTTTAGTTTGTTCTTGACCATATGTCCTCGATTCCACATTATGTTAAATCCTGCAGCTCAGCTTTTGTTCAAACTGTTGTGGTCCATGCCAGAAATTCCTTTCCCTTATTCTGACCAAATCCTACTCAAAGTTGAGATGCAGATTTTCTTACTTCATTCGTGATATCATCTTTAACCACTACAGCCCAAGTTTATCTCTCCTGTGCCTGAATTCCTTTGGTAGAGATAGTGTAATACATTACGATACTCTCAAGTTCTTTCATGCATATGCATTATTCACGTCAGCAATAATACTGGCTCCTTGGGGCAAGTATCATGTCTTAATCTCCTTTGGTATATTGCTGCTGATTATTAGATTAATAAATCAGCAGAGCTATGTTCCTCATTATTAATTTCTTCTAAGTTGAAAATACTTAGATCCCCACCGACTACTCTTGCTTATAAAATAAACTACAAAATGATAGATTCTTAAAAATCCATTTGGGTCTTTTGGATAACTAAATCAAAGTTTCTTTGTAGTCCATCTAGCTGGCTGTTTTGCAATGTGTTAAGGAAGTTGGAAGAAAGAGTGACTTAGAAATAATTGATTCTGGGGCTGTTTTGAACATAGCTGGAAAAGACCTCAATAATTCAAACTCGCTATCAGAATGTTTTTCACTATAAGAGAAACAAGAAAACCTAAATTCCTGTGAAGGTCAGCTCACTCTAGGACTAAAATCTACACAGATGATATTTGGACTCTCACTACAGGATTAGTCCATTGAAGCTTTTATGGGAAGGTTGGCAAGATGGAATTACTGGACACAGTCTGACTCAGAGAGGTATACATAAACTCCATATGTGGCATAAGGAAGAACTGATGGGCAGAGTTTAACAAAAGGCATGGCGCAGCTTGGGCTCTTTGTGAACTGCACACTGTATTTTAAGGATGTGCCAAGAGGAAGAAAAATAACAGAATTTCTCCTCTTCTCTTAATTTCCTTTTTCTCCCCCACCCCAGGTTAGTCACTTGTTCTAAGAGGTCCATTTCCTCTTAAGTATATTAATATTTTTCTGACACAATGAACTCGTTAACTGCATTTGTGAGACAGAATTTTCCTATCATTGCATTAAAACCACCATAATAAAGTGTGCTATGCACCATGTCAGAAGGCAGATGAGATCAGACATTATAGGGAGGTCTGGTTTGCTTCTCACACTCACCCATTTCTGTATTTTTTACATTAATGAGGATAAAAAGTTGCATTCTTTCTTTGGTCTCTGTTTTGTCTTTTTCAGCTGCCACAGAATATGAATTACTCTGTGGTCAAAGTTTCCCCAGAAAGTCTTTAACTCTCAAGCTAATGGTTAAGTGGGTGATTCTAGTCATTTTCTTAGGGCCCACCAATGGTATTTGGCCAGAAATAGTCCTTTAAATTAATAGAGCCCTGTAAGTTTAAAAATCAAAGTACATAGAAACTATGCTCTGCAAGAAAACTGCACATGAATGTTTATAGCAGCATTATTCATAATTTCCAGCAAGTAGAAACAACTGAGATATCCATCAACCGACAAATGGATAACAAAATCCGGTATATTCATACAATGGGATGTTATTTGGCACTACAAAGGAATGGAACACTGATGCATGCTACAACATGATTGGTCTGTGAAAACACTCTGCAAAGTGAAAGAATCCAAACACAAAAGGCCATGCATTGAGCAATTCCGTTTATCTGAAATATTTAGAATAAGTAGACTTACTGAGATAGAAAGGAGACTAGTGATTACCCGAGGCTGGAGGGAAAGAGAGGAGTGAGGAATGACTGCTCATGAGTTGCTTTTGGGAGTGATAAAAGGTTCTAAAGTTTGATTGTGGTGATAGTTACACAGTGCTGTGATTACTAAAATATATTGAATAGTGCATCTCAAATGGGTCAATCATATGGTATGTGAGTTACACCTCAATTTGTTAAAAAAAAGGAAAAGAAAAGAAACTTGCTGATAGGTATTTCCAAATCAGCTCCAACTTACAGAGGCCCTGTATAGAACAAGACAAAACACTGCCCAGTTCTTAAGTACAACGGAAGGAAAAACTGTTGGCAGGTCCTGTGTGTTAGCCTCATAATTTTTGCTAAAGTTTGAGGCCACTGTTGCAGCCACTGTGTCAATCCATCTCACAGAGGTTCTTCCTTTTTTTCACCAACTCTGTGCTTTAACAAGCACGATGTTCTTCTCCAGGAACTGATACGTCCAAAGTATGTCTCACCAGCCTTGCCTCTGAGGAGCATTTTGCTTGTACTTCTTCCAAGACAGATTTGTTCATTCTCTGGCAATCTAAATTTCACATACATCATAACCACTTACAACCCCCCTTTTGAGGACAGAGCTAGATCCTGATTTCAAATATGGGCTCGGCAGTGACGTCTTCAGGGATGGGCCTTGGAATATGTGTTGTAACAGATTCCTTGGATAATTACTACATGTAACAAAAGTTTGAGGATCACCAGTTTCAAAGATACAAACCTTACCTGTCTCTGTAACATGTAACTACAGATGTCTCCACTTTGGAAAGGTTGTAGGTACTCTAAGAAAGTAACACTTAAACTTCATTGTTGTCAGAACATTTAAGTTTTGGGTAGATTTCTTTGTGTATCTACTTTCAACTTTCAGATAAACTTTCCTTTGTTTCTCTTCTGAAAATGGTGAACATTCAAGAACTACTAACTCTGTTCTCAATTAATACAAGCTAGATAATTGTTATCACTGTCATTTCTAAAGGCATTAGTAGAAAATTAGATCAGGTCATTCTTCCTTGTAAAGCTAAGGGGAGAAAAACAAGATTCAGCATCATACGTTGTTGTTGTTAGGTGCTGTCGAGTCAGTCCCAACTCACAGCGACCATATAGATCAAAATGGAACTGCCCCATAGAGTTTCCAAGGAGCACCTGGTGAATTTGATCTGCTGACCTTTTGGTTAGCAGCTGTAGCGCTTTGCTACAGCGCCTCCGAGATTTCCCCAGCATCACATAGGAACTTAGAAATGTGCATGAAGTTAAAACTTACACTTCTCTGTCTTAAGTACAATTTGCTCAACTGTTATCACAGTTTTAAGTGATGTATTTGGTCTGAGGTGCTGATCTCTAAAAGATATGGAAGAGTAACCATATACCACATTCTAGCTCTATAAAGAAAGGTTTGTTTTTCTACACTTTTTAGGGATAAAAGCTCCCCTTCATGTCACCCTTACCATAAAGGGGGAAAAACAAAAGATAAATTCTATGTAACATTCAAAGTAGTGGGCCAACCAGTAATATTGTGATGTAGAAGATGATCATGTATTTTGAATATTATTATGGAAAAATACTCATTATCTTGGTCATCTCAATATCAGGAATAACCGAGCAAAGTAGATTGACATTTGATGAGTAACTGATAATGGGATAATCTAGATAATCATATAGAACCAATTTAGGAAAGTAGTTTTTGTTGTTGTTAGGTGCCATCGAGTCAGTTCCAACTCATAGGGACCCTATGAAAAACAATGAAACACTGTCCAGTCTTGTGCCATATCCACAATCATTTTTATGCTTAAACCCACTCTTGTGGCTACTGTGTCAATACATCTCATAGAGGGTCTCCCTCTTTTTTCACTGAACCTCCACTCTACCAAGCATGATGCCTTTCTCCAAGGACTGATCCCTCCTAACAACACGTCCACAGTATGTAAGATGCAGGCTTACCATCTTAGCTTCCAAGGAGCACTCTGGTTGTACTTCTTGTAGAACAGATCTGTTTATTCTTTTGGCAGTCCACAGTACATTTAGCATTCTTCTCCAATACCACAATTCAAAGGCATTAATTCTTCTGTCTTCTTTATGCATTGTCCAGCTTTCACATGCATAAGATGCAATTGAAAACACCATGGCTTGGGTCAGGTGCACTTTAGTTTTCTAGGTTGGATCTATAATTTCCAATATTTGAAAGATTCTTTGCAGCAGATTTTCCCAATGCAAGGTGTCTTTTGAATTCTTGACTGCTGCTTCCATGGGCATTGATTGTGGACCCAAGTGAAACGAAATCCTTGACAACCTCAATCCTTTCTCCCATTTATGACAATATTGCTTACTGGTCCAGTTGTGAGGATTGTTGCTTTCTGATATTGAGGTGCAAGCCATACTGAAGGCTGTGGTCTTTGATCTTCATCAGTGTTTCTAATCTTCTTCACTTCCAGCAAGTAAAGTGATGTTCCCTGCATAACGCAGGTTGCTAATGAGTCATCCTCCAATACTGATGCCTTGTTGTTCTTTGTATAATCCAGCTTCTTGGATTATTTGCTCAACATACAGATTGAAAACTTATGGTGAAAGGACACAACCCTGATGCACACCTTTCCTGACTTTAAACCATGCAGTGTCCCCTTCTTCTGTTCACACGACTGCCTCTTGATCCACATACAGATTCCTTAAGAGCACAATTAAGTGTTCTGGAATTCACATTCTCTGCAATGTTCTCCATAATCTGTTACGATCCACACAGTCAAAGGCTCTTGCACAGTCAATGAAACACAGGTAAACATCCCTGTGGTATTCTAGTGTTCACTGCCTTCAGCCAAGATCCATCTGGCATCAACATCTTCTTCTGAATCCAGCTTGAATTTCTGACAGTTCCTTGTCAATATACTGGTGCCATCACTTCTGAAAGATCTTGAGCAAAATTTTACTTGCGTGTGATATAAGCGATATTGTTCAGTAATTTCTGCATTCAGTTAGATCACCTCTCTTTGGAATGGGCATAAACATGGATCTCTTCCAGTCAGTTGGCCAGGTAGCTGTCCTCCAAATTTCTTGGCATAGATGAGTGAGCATTTCCCATGCTACATCTGTTTATTGAAATATCTCAACCGATATTCCATCAGTTCCCGGAGACTTATTTTTTGCCAAAGCCTTCAATGAAGCTTCGACTTCTTCCTTTAGTACCATTGGCTCTAGATCACGTGCTACCTCTCCACATGGCTGAACACTGACCAGTTCTTTCTGGTGTAATGACTCTGTGTATTTCTTCCGTCTTCTTTTAATCTTCTCTGAGTCGTATAACATTTTTCATGTAGAATCCTTCACTACTGGAACTTAAGGCTAGAATTCTTTTCTTCAGTTCCCTTAGCTTGAGAAATGCAGAATGTGTTCTTCCCTTCTAGTTTTCCATTTCCAGCTCTTTGCATATGTTATTATAATACTTTGTCTCCACGAGCTGCCCTTTGAAATCTTCTTTTACGTCATGATTCCCCCTTTTGCTTTAGCTGCGTCACATTCGAGAGCAAGTTTCAGAGTCTTTTCTGACATCCAGTTTGGTCTTTTCTTTCTTTCCTGCCTTTTTAATGACCTCTTGTTCTCTTCATGGATGCTGTCTTTGATGTCATCCCACAAATCATCTGATCTTCAGTCACTAATGCTGAAAACATCAAATCTGTTCTTGAGATGGTCTATAAACTCAGGAGGGATATACTCAAGGCCATACTTTGGCTCTTCTGGACTTGTTCTAATTTTCTTCAGTTTCAATTCGAATTTGCATATGAGCAATTGAAGATCTATACCACAGTCAGCGCTTCATCTTGTTTTGACTGCTAATGTGGAGCTTTTCCATTATCTTTTTCCACAGATGTAGTCAATTTGGTTCCTGTGTATTCCAACTGGTGAGGTCCACTATGCAGTCACCATTTGTGTCAGTTAAAAAATTTATTTGCAATGAAGAACTCTTTAGTCTTGCAATATTCTATCATGCGATCTCTGGCATTATTTCTATCAATAAGGCCATATTTTCCAACTACTTATCCATCTTCTTTGTTTCCAACTTTTGCATTACAGTCACCAGTAATTATCACTGCATCCTGATTGCATGTTCGATCAATTTCAGACTGCAGAAGCTGGTAAATATCTTCAATCTCTTCATCTTTGGATTTAGTGGTTGGTGCATAAATTTGAATAATATTCTTATTAACTGGCCTTCCTTGTAGGCGTATGGATGTTATCCTATCACTGACAGCATTGTACTTCAGGACGATTTAGGAAAGTATTCAGAGTAAACATAACATGAATGTACAAATATTATGTATGTTTCATATTGATTGTGTTATTGTGCTATCGATTATCTAATAATTCATAAAGTAAAACATATTAGCTCACTCCATCAATTTTTTTCAAGTATAAAAATGACACACGCAGAGGCTCAGTTTAGAAAGTTTTCCTCACATATGGGAAAACCATTTATTTCTTATTTTCATTAAAAATCTAAACTAAATTTATGAAATGTATGTGAAATCTACTTTTTCACATGTGCAATATTGGAAGCAGCTAATATCTGTATAGTCAATAAAATCCAATAAATATTCATTGACCATCCCCTAGAGTGTCATTAAATAGATTAAACCAAAACCAAACCTCTCCCTTTGAGTCAATTCTAGCTCATAGCAACCATAAGGACAGAATAGAAGTGCCTCATAGAGTTTCCAAGGAGTACCTGGCAGATATGAACTGCTGACCTTTTGGTTAGGAGCCATAGCACTTAACCACTGTTTCACCAGGATTTCCGAAAGTCGATTAGGCATCATGATATTAAATGAATAAGGCATGGTTCCTGACCTTGAGTAGTTCATTGAGGAGGCATGTAGCTTTGCCAGCCAAGTGCCGTCAAGTCTTGTTTATAATCTTTATCTATGATAATAGACTATTGTATTTCTCGGTACTGAAACAATACCTGGAAATAAAGTATTAACTTAGGTATTTGAATTTGGCAAAATGAAAAGCTAAAAATCTTATATTTTCATAAAAGTTACAATGATATATAGGAAATGATGTCATGAAATTTCAAATGATACATAGTAAATAATGTTGATTCTTGGATAATCTATTTCCTACAATTTGTAAGAGGCTGAACTTGTAGTTTGAGAAAACAGTGAACTCTCTTAGTGCTGGACATTTCCTAAATTTTTGTGAGTTTAAATGTATAATCTTAGCATTTTATTATTGCAGTGCTTGATATTTAAGTACTGAGGCCTGAAAAAAGGAAAATATTAGCAAATTTTAAAAGTCCTTACTAACATTCAAATTTCAGAAATCCAAAGAGTGTCTGTCTACTGAAAACAGGATTGCTTAAGAAAAATTTTGTGTCCTTGGGCTATATTGTTGGTATATTAGAAACAATTTTGTAGTTCATGCTGCTCTCTGCTTCACAAATGGGAATTTTGGATACAGCAGGTGCTACTGACTATCCTTTCCAGGAAGTCCCCAAGGTCCCAGACTGGTTTCTTTCACCAGCACTTTGTTCTCTCCTCCCTGTATAACTGCAGTTTTTAGGACCTGTTACTGTATTTAGTGCATTGATAACTTTTCTCACATGTGTTGTGGGGGGAAAAAAAGGATCCCTGATTGAACAACAGTCACGTACTGGGTTGCTAACCTAACGAAATCGTTGACAGTTCGAACATACTCAGGGGCCCCTTGGGAGAAAGATCTGATGACCTATAAAGATTACAGCCAAGAAAACCCTAGAGGGCAGTTTTCCCATGTCATCTGGGGTCACTACAGGTCTGAGTAGACTCTATGGCACATAGCAACACCAAGCATTGTAAAAAGCAGTCTGCTGGAGAATACTTCTCAGCTTTTCCTTGCTGGCCATAAAGGAAGACAGCTCAAAAAAGGACCCACTCAGTTCCAGAAATCTATCATTTTATCAGAGGCAGGAAATGTGCACTTAAGAGTACAATGAATGGAATAGGACATTGGTCTTAATTAAGGTGACTGGTGGAAATTCTAGGAAACACTGGTTGGTGTAGTGGTTAAGAGCTATGTCTGCTAATCAAGGTTTGCAGTTCAAATCCACCAGGCACTCCTTGGAAACTCTATGGGGCCATTTTACTTGGTCCTGAAAGGTTGCTATGAGTTGAAATTAACTAGATGGTGCTCAGTTTGCTTTTGGGGGTTTTTGTTTGTTTGTTTTGATAGAAAAATATTTCCTTAAAGAACAACTGCATGGAAAGGAAAGGTAATCAAGGAAAGTGAATCATGTGTCAACATTTTTCATTTTGAAGCTTAAAGTAAATATCACACATAATCTTTTATTTCCTCAAAAACATTTTAGAATAAAGACCACCTGACTGTTTTGTAAATGTGATATTATTGTGGTAAAAACATATATGCCCCAAATTTGCCATTTTAATCATTTTAAGTGTACAGTTCAGTGACATTAATTTCTTTCACCACATTATACAACCATCACCACCAATCACCTCCAAAACCTCTAACAGAAACTCAGCACCACTTCAGCAATACCTCCCATTCCTTTCCTCTCGGGAGCACCTAGTAACCACCCATAAACTGCTTTTAAGAAACCAAACTCACTCATTTCTTTTGTCTAACTAATTCAGGGTTATTCAATCTCAATACTCCTGACATTGGGGGGAGTTAGAAGAGAAGTAATCAGGGGAGTTAGAAGGATTGTTCTGTGCATTATGGGATATTTACCGGCATCTCTGGCCTCTGACAAACAGATACAGTAAACACCACACATCTCCATCTTCCAGATGCCACAACTAAAAAAAGTCTCCAGACATTACCAAGTGTTCCATGGGGAGCAGGGGTTGTTGTTGTTGTTGTCATTGTTAGGTGCTGTTGAGTCGGTTCTGACTCATAGTGACCCTACAGGTCAGAGTAGAACTGCCCCATAAAGTTTCTAAGGAGTGCCTGGTGGATACGAACCACTAATCTCTTGGTTAGCAGCCATAGCACCTCACCACTACACCATCAGAGTTTCTGGGGAGCAGGGAAGGAGAGCAAAATTGATCTCTATTAAAACTCACTGGCCTACCGCAAGGCATACATTACTTCTAAGACAATGTCTGCATCATTCTATTACAGCTGGTACCAAAAAAACAAAGACTCAGTGTCGTCAAGTCATCTGACTCATAGTGACACTACAGTGTAGAGCAGAACTGCCCCATAGGGCTTCCAATGAGTGTCTAGACGATTTATACCACAGCCTTTTAGTTAGAAGCCAAACTCGTAATCAGTATGCTCCCAGGGCTTCCACAGCTCATACAGTTAGTAATTTCATGCCTATCAATGAATATTTCTCATGACTACTATGTACTGATACACTTATTGATGTTCGCTTATTCTGTACTTTACTAACCAACTAAAGAGCTACCAAATTCTTTTTCTACTCAAAGTGATAATGGTGGGGCATAAGCTGTTACAATAAACTTCACATAAATAAATACATCTGTGTGTGGCAGTTATATTAACACTTGAGGTATGCTTGATCAAATCAGTTCAGACACATTCATAATTTACTGACCTTTCACAACAGGATGACTGCAGAGGGAATATGCATGGATGTTTGAGGTTACTTACCCAAGAGTATGCCCCCCTCCAACAAAAACACTTTTAACTCAGTACTGAACTCACTCCTAGAGTTTACCCTTGAGCCAAAGATAGATGGGTCTGTGAGGCAGACAGTAACACACGTGCAACGTGCTTTGAAGTTCATGCAAGTATAGGAGACTAAATGGGCACACCAAATGAAAAGCAAAGATGAGAGGACAGGAATAGACAGGAAAACTGGATCAATGGAAAACAGGGAACCACAGGCAGAGAAGTGGACAGTATTAACACATTGCAGAGTTGGCAACCAGTGGTCACCAATTTGTGCATTATTAGAAACTAATTTGCTCTGTAAGCTTTTACCTAATGCATTTAAAAAAAATTTTTAAAGGGAGGCGGAGTCAAGATGTCGGACTAAGCCCATGTCTCCTTATATCCCTCTGGAAACCAAGACCTGAAATGACAATGAAACAGAACCTTCTGATCACCTAATCAGCCTCAGGACACGGCACAGGGCTGTTAATTGGAACTTCATACCACTGAGCGAAAAACCTCCTCTCTTTTGCTGACTCCCACGGCTGGCTAGCCCTGGCTCTCACGGACTGAAAGTAAATGCACCATGTTGACTTTTATTCCTCTGTCTTGGCCGGCGGGTGGAGATGGGTCTTGCCTAGCAGCTAGACTCAGACACGCTGCTGGGGGGAAAGGCAGGTGAAATTCCCATATTTTGAGAGCCAGGCTTCAGACTCTGTCAATCTAGCCACTGTGAGCGTGTCGTTTTATATCCGCCTGAGCAGTGTTTGTACGGAGTTTCGCAGTCAGTGTGCGGGACGCCGTGTTGGATACGGAGATTCTAGCGAGAACTCATTCTTAGCCTGGGAGCCAGCACCTGCAAACAGAACAGTGCTTCTCTGACAGAAAAGCAGTAATTTACCTAGTGCCACCTGCATTAGGGGTGCTGCAACAGAATCAGACGAATCACTACCTCTTGGCATCTTTAGTCCTTCTGTCTTCTGCCTGTGTGGAGGGCGCCATCTTGGATATGGTGGCCGCAGCTGGACCTAATTCTCAGCTTGGGAGCCAGAGCGCGCCTAAAGGAGAGCACTTTTCCATCAGAAAAGCAGTACTCTACGCAGTGTCCTCTAAGGCAAGGCCCTGTCAGCAGAGGCCAACATGGCAGTAGCATTGCGGTATTCTGAACTAGTTTGTATCATCTGGGGTTGGATATAGTTGCGCTTACTTTGCCAGTTGAGAAGACGGACCTCTACACCTGAAAATCTAACTGACTTGTGAAGTGGTCAGATATCTTTTGCTTTACATTCTAACACAGCCTAGAGAAACATCTGCAGTCCATCCTCACAGTACCTCTTCCAGCCTCTACATACTCACATGGGTCCCAAAAAGCAAAAGACACTTCTGGCACACAAGAAATCAGCCATGGCTCCAGAAGGCTCCCAAACAAAGCAACCAAGGAGTTTTCCAGATGAAGAAACTTTTCTGAAAGCATCAGAAAGTGAATACAAAAGGATTATGTACACAGCCCTTCCAGACCTTATACAAAATGGAGCAGAACAAAATGAAAAATTAAGCAAGCTGTTCGATCTGATGGAACACCAGTACTCTGAAATCCAACAGATCAAGAACAAAATCAAAGACATAGAAACTTCCATGCAAAGCCAAGAAAACAGAATGGAACAAATAGAAAAAAGAATTTCTGACTTGGAAGACAGAACTACTGAGGTCAGCGTCTATGAGCAGAAATCAGAAAAAAGGAACAAGAAAAATGAAGAAGCATTAAGAAGCATGTGGGACTCTATTAAGAGGAATAACCTTCAATTCATTCGAGTCTCTAAACAGGGTGAGACATCTGAGAACACAGAGAATATCGTTGCTTAGCTGCTGACAGAAAACTTCCCAGAAATCATGAAGGAAGAGAATATAGACATCTCAGATGCATATAGTACGCCATCAAATATAGATCTCAAAAGAAAGACTCCAAGGCATATTATAATCAAGCTCAACAAAATGAAACATAAGCAGCAACTCTCAAGGCAACAAGACTCAAAGCAAAGCTAACATTCAGAGGGAAACCCTGTAGGCTCTCTTCAGATTTCTCAGCAGAAACCATGCTGGAACGGAGACAGTGGCATGACACATTCAAAGCCTTGAAGGAGAAGAACTTCTAACCAAGAATTATATATCCTGCAAAACTATCTTTCAAACACAAAAATGAAATTAGGACATTTCCAGAAAAACAGAAACTCAGAGACTTTGTAAAAACCAAACCAAAACTACAAGAAATATTGAAAGAAGTTCTTGGCTCTGGCTTAGAACAACAAAACCACTAACTTTATATTTTAGAACGACTTTACTACTCAAAACTCTACTCAGTTAGGGAAGGCTCGAAAGCCAATCACAGCTTTGATAAGGAAAGAAGCAATCCAGTGATCATCATGAAAACTATGGTGTCATCATATTAAAAAGAGGGATGTACTACAGTTGTTATAGTTCTTCCAGATGGAGAGGAAGATGACAAGACTGGTAGTAATTAAAATTGGGTTTATATATACTTTATTAACAGGGATCACAAGGGCAGCTGTAAAATACAACAAAGATGTATCATATCATTTCAAGAAATGTAACATAGGAGTCTCAACAACCACAAAACCAGCTCTGAAAAAGGTGAAAAATCAACTTACAAAAAAGAGTGTCCCAGAACAGACTAATAAGAACAACAGAGAAAACATCAACATGAAAATAAACACATCACAATGGCAGCACTGAACACATACCCATCAATAATTACATTGAATGTGAATGGACTGAATGCTCCAGTAAAGAGACATTGAGTGACATCTTGGATCAAAAGACATGACCCATCCATGTGTTGTCTACAAAAAACTCACTTGAGACCTAAAGATAGGAATAAACTGAAAATTAAAGGATCGAACAATATATATCAAGCTAACAATGAACAAAGAAGAACAGGTGTGGAAATCCTAATCTCAGACAAAATCAATTTTAATGTCAAATCCACCGTCATGGACAAAGATGGATACTATTTATTGCTGAAAAGTTCAGTACACAAGCAAGACTTAACTGTATTAAATATTTATGCACCTAATATCAGAGCACCTAAATACGTCAAAGAAACACTGACTACACTCAAAACAGAGTTAGATGACTCCACCATAATAGTGGGAGACTTCGACACTGCACTCTTAATACTAGACAGATCATCTAGAAAAATGCTCAGTAAAGATACAGAACACCTCATTGACACAATTAACCAACTAAACCTCATTGATATCTACAGAACTTTCCACCCATCAGCAGACAACTACACCTTCTTCTCCAGTGCACATGGAACATTCTCCAGAATTGACCACGTGATAGGCCATAATGCAATGCTCAACAAAATCCATACCATTGAATTACTGCAACGCATCTTCTCAGATCATAAAGCCATAAAAGTTGAAATCAATAGCAGAAAAAACATAGATAGAAAGTGGAACTCTTGTAAACTGAACAACATCTTACTAAAAAAAACATGGATTATAGAGGAAATCAAGGATGAATTAAAGAAATTCATCGATTCCAACGACAACGAAAACGCTTCCTACCAGAACCTATGGGATACAGCCAAAGCAGTGCTCAGAGGTCTGTTTATCTCCATACATGTACACATCTGGAAGGAAGAAAGAAACCAAATCAAGGAACTAACCCTACAGCTTGAACAAGTAGAAAGAGAACAACAGAAGAATCCCTCAGGCACCAGAAGAAACCAGATCATAAAGATTAGTGCAGAGCTAAATGAATTAGAAAATAGAAAAAACAATTGAAAAAATTGAAAAGGCCAAAAGCTGTTTTCTTGAGAAGATCAACAAAATTGACAAACCACTGGCTAAACTTACTAAAGAAAAGCAGGAAAGGAAACAAATAACCCAAATTAGAAATGAAAGGGGGGTTGTCACCACAGATGCAACAGAAATCAAACATATCATAAAAGAATACTATGAAAGACTGTACTCAAACAAATTTGAAAACGTAGGGGAAATGGACCGATTCCTTGACTCATACCACCTACCCAAATTATCACAACGTAAAGCAGAACAACTTAATAAATCCATTACAAAGGAAGAGATTGAAAAGTTCACCAAAACACTGCCAACCAAAAGAAGTCCAGGTCCAGATAGCTTCACTGCAGAATTCTACCAAGCATTTAGAGAAGAGTTATCTCCAATACTCCTGAAACTGTTTCACAGTATAGAAAGGGATGGAGTACTCGCAAACTCATTCTATGAAGCCAGCATAACCCTGATACCTAAGCCAGGGAAAGACCAAATAAAGAAAGAGAACTACAGACTGATATCACTCATGAATCTAGATGCAAAAATCTTCAACAAAATTCTTGCCAATAGAATACAACAACATATCAAGAAAATAATCCATCATGACCAAGTAGGATTCATACCAGGGCTGCAAGGCTGGTTCAACATCAGAAAAACAATTCATGTGATTAACCACATAAATAACAGAAAAGACAAGGATCACCTGATTTTGTCCGTTGATGCAGAAAAGGCATTTGATAAAGTCCAACACCCATTCATGCTAAAAACTCTTAGCAAAATGAGCATAGATGGAAAATTCCTCAACACAATAAGGGTCATTTATACAAAGCCAATTGCCCACGTCATCCTGAATGGAGAGAGACTGAAAGACTTCCCCTTGAGATCAGGAACTAGACAAGGATGCCCACTCTCACCTCTTCTATTCAACATTGTGCTAGAAGTTTTAGCCAGAGCAATTAGACAAGACCAAGAAATAAAGGGCATCTGCACTGGCAAAGAGGAAGTTAAAATCTCCCTGTTTGCAGATGATATGGTTCTACATGCAGAGAATCCCAAGGAATCTATAAGTAAACTACTCTAACTGATAGAAGAGTTCAGCAAAGTCTCAGGATACAAGATAAATGTAAGTAAATCAATAGGATCCCTTTATACCAACAATGAGACTGTTAAGGAAGAAATTCTCAAATCAATACCATTTACGATAGCCCCTAAGAAGATAAAGTACCTAGGAATTAATCTAACCAGAGAAATAACAGACCTTTACAAAGAGAACTACAAGCCCTTACTACAAGAAACTAAGAAAGACTTAGAAAAATGGAAAAACCTATCCTCCTCTTGGATAGGAAGACTTAACATTGTGAAAGTGTCTATTTTACCCAAAACAATCTATTTATATAATGCAATCTCAATACAAGTTCCAACATCATTTTTTAATGAGATGAAGAAACAAATCATCAATTTCATTTGGAAAGGGAAGAAGCCCCAGTTAAGCAAGGTACTACTAAAGAAGAAGAACACACTGGGAGGCCTCTCATTACCTGACTTTAGAACATATTACACTGCCACAGTGGTCAAAACAGTCTGGTACTGGTATAAGAACAGACAGATCGATCAGTGGAACAGAACTGAGACCCCAGAAATGACACCATCTGCCTATGAACAGCTAATATTCGACAAAGATCCTAAGACATTAAACTGGGGTAAAAACAGTATCTTCAACAAATGGTGCTGGCAAAATTGGATATCCATCTGCAAGAAACTGAAACAAGATCCATATCTTACACCTTATACAAAACCCAACTCCAACTCGATAAAGGACCTAAATATCAAACGTAAAACGATAAAGCTCATCCAAGAAAAGGTAGGAACAACAATGGAAGGTTTAATACACAATATGGACAGACTCCAAAATCTGTCAAACAAACCACAATCATCAGAAGAGAAAATAGATAAATGGGATCTATTAAGAATTAAACACTTTTGCTCATCTGAAGACTTTATTAATAGAATTAAAAAACACCTACAGAATGGAAAAAAATATTTGGCAATTCTATGTCAGACCGACCCGTGATTTCCATAATCTATAAGATACTACAAAATATCAAGAAGAAGAAGATAAATCATCCAATTAAGTGATGGGCAAAGGAGATGGACAGACATTTCACTAAAGAAGAGATCCAGGCAGCCAAAACACACATGCGGACATGTTCATGATCTTTAGTTATTAAAGAAATTCAAGTCAAGATGACAGTGAGATACCATCTCACCCCAACAAGGTTGGCTATGATCCAAAAAACACAAAACAACAAATGCTGGAGAGGCTGTGGAGACAGTGGAACCCTCCTACACTGTTGGTGGGGTTGCAAAATGGTCCAGCCTCTTTGGAAAGCAATCTGGCGCTTCCTTAAAAAAATGGATATCGATATACCATTTGACGCAGTAATTCCACTACTTGGAATATATCCTACAGAATCAAGGCCTTTCACACCAACGGACACATGCACCAGAATGTTTACCGCAGCACAGTCCACGATAACAAAAAGACGGAATCAACCCAGATGCCCAACAATAGAAGAATGGATAGGTAAACTATGGTATATATACTCAATGGAGCACTGCTCAGTGATAAAGAACAACAATGACTTCAGGAAACATCTCATGACCTGGTTTCAACTGGAGACCATTATGTTGAGTGAAAGTAGTCAGCGACAAAAGGAGAAAAGGACAATATTGTATGAGACCTCTACGATAAGATCTCAAAAACAGACTTGTGTATAGGAGAAAAGACTCTTTGACAGCTGCAAGGGAGGGGAGGAGGGATGGGTTTAGATTAGATAGTTGCTAGGTATCTGGTTGGGTGAAATCAGTGATAGCACACATTAGAAACAAGAACAATATTAAGTGGACTTCAACATAACATGAGTACTCCTTCCATCTTAACCCAATATTGCAAGGATAGAGTAGCTGGGGCAGGGGGCAGGGGACCATGCTCTTAGGCGAAAGCAAGGCCAATTGACACAACTAGCATTTTGCTAAGAGGGCTCCCTGCACCCCACGTTGGTGAGTGGCATCTGGGGTCTTAAAAGCTGCCAAGCTGCTATCCGAGGGCACAGCAAATGGTCCCAACTCAGCAGGAACAGATGCTCACCGAGGACCAAAATCACATGGGGGAAAGACAACCCAGAAGACAAAGACACCCATATCACTGGGTGCCTACATCGACTTGGGACTGGAAGAACCGGATGGTTCCCGGCCACCACCAGTGATAGCCGCGATGGAGCTCACTAAGTTGAGTCTCACTGGCAACACAGGAATAAAAAGGGGTACACCCTGAGATCCCCACTAAAAGACCTCAATTGATGTTCCAGTGGTTTCAGGGTTCCCCTGGGAGCATGGCCCCTCGCCCTGATGCTGCCCTTGACCATAAATCATAATGAAGGTCCACGCTTCGGACAGGAATGGATTGGACCTGGCAATGCAGTGACCATATATTGGATGCACTTTATGGTTCTATACATCTATGGGATGTCATCCTGCTGACCTCTGGCTGGAGGAAAGAGAGTGGGTTGAGAGGAGGGGAAAAAGAGACTGTTGGGAGAAGGAGACATGTATGGAGCAGAGAGCAACAGTGTGCTGTCGCCGGGCAGGGAGAGCAGTGGAAGCTGCATATAGGTAGGTATGTAAATTTATACGGGAATGTACTTTTCACTCAGTTATATTAAATAAAAAATTTTAAAAAGAATGAAAAAGATTGCTTAACTTATTAGATTTGCCATGCCCTGCTCGGTTTTTGCAATTGCACACAAAATATGGATGGCACCCTCACAGGGAAATAGTTCTGAATAATTAGCAGAGGAGATGGAATCTGCGCAAATCCCCATTCTTTCTGACTTCTATGACCATTTTTTCATGATAGAAAGAGATTAGTGCCTGATTCCCACAGATGATTGTTATAATTGCCTCAGTTGTTCCATTTTGCCTTAGTAAATAATGGCAGGACTTGTGGTGCACTGGAATCTTTTCTGACTGATCAGTGTTTGTCTCTTCCAGTCATTAAATTGGAATATAACTCAGTAAGTACAGTTTCAGATTCTACTGAGATTGTCTTGCAAAGAGTTAGTATTAAAGTACTCACAGCATTCGTGAGTCAGCTGATGAAAGAGCCAATCAATGTGGAAGGCTATGGAACAGCTTAGAAAAAATGAATCTTATTTGCATATGACCTCAAATTATGTTTTTCCTTCAAGAGACAGACTGTTTCAGACAGACTTGTTACAAAAAATTAATGGATTCAGGTTTGACTGTGTCATTGAAGAGAGCTTAATATTTTTAACTTTTGTTTCCAAGGCACCTCTGAGTCAGTTTCAACTCATAGCAGCTCTGTAGTTCGGAGTAAAACTGCCCAGAATAGAGCGCCTGGTGGATTTGAACCACCGACCTCTTCATTAGCAGCCATAGGACCTCACTGCTATACCACCAAGGTTTCCCGGGAGCCAACTACTTAGTCCTTAGTGATTATCCTGAATTAATATGTATGTTGCCCTGGGTGGACTTCCAGATTGGTCTCCTCTTCTATAAGTGACTTGAAAGATACTTTCCAGCTCTAATTGTCTATGACCTATGGGATACTATAATGAATATAAGTTAGACCATGGTGCATATTGAGACTTCAACAGAAAGATGAAGGGGAAAGGAAAAAGAATGAATCCTGGAAAATTCAGGACTCAAATTTCATGGTTTAACCTACTTGTGGGGCAGTTCCTTCAAGAGTGTGCTCAGAAGGTTAAGTCAGAGTTCAAAGAATAAGGTAAACTTGAAATGTATTTAGGAATGACTAAGTCCTGGGCTTGGAGTGAGGGAAAACAGGGAAAGTAAAAATTTGATGGAAAACCACAGTACCAGAGGGTTTATTTAGATTGAAGCAGGATACCAGCAAAATGAGGGAGCTATGCAGAGGGGGATCCAGCTTCTGGAGGCAATGAGATAGAAAGGATTTTATTATTATTATTTTTTGTAAGAGAAGCAGAGCTCCAGGTAATCAGGTTGGAACTCAAGATAAATTCTACCCCAATCAGAAAACAAAGCCGAAGGCCACACAAAGACTGTTGAGTGAACAAAGAGGAGGCAGTTTAGTGAACACACACCAGACACAGAAAACATGGCAACAATAGCCTACCACACCCACTTTCAGAAATAACCAAAACCAAACCCATTCCCAACAAGTGGATTCCAATTCCTACCTGATAACCTGCTTGTCTCAGGTGAGACTGGCTCACTAGACGTAGGAGGTAGAATATTTCTAGCCTCTGTCAGAGCAGGGATAGGAGACCAGACCTGTTACCATCAAGGTGATTCCAACCCATAGCGACCCAATAGGAAAGGTGAGGATTAACAATCAGATCATACACTTTGTTTCACTTGACTCCTCTGTTTGTAATTTTCAAACAGTCACAAAACACCATAAAATACAAAAAACCTATTGCCACTGAGTGGATTCTGACTTATAGTGACCCTTTAGGTCAGAGTGCCATGAGTCGGATCCGATTCGACGGCACTTGGCTGGCTTGGCTTAGGTCAGAGTAGAACTCCCCCGTAGGGTTTCCAAGGAGGAACTGGCAGACATGAGCTGCACATCTTTTGCTTAACAGCTGAGTTCTTTAATGACTGCACCTCCAGGGCTACATTGTTAATTTGTCTCAGCCATGCTTTTCATGGAAACGCTGGTAGCATAGTGGTTAAGTGCTATGTCTGCTAACCAAAAGGTCAGCAGTTCAAATCCACCAGGTGCTCCTTGGAAACTCTATGGGGCAGTTCTACTCTACCCCATAGGGTTGTTATGAGTCAGAGTCGACTGGACGGCACTGGGTAGGTTTATGCTTTTCACAGGAACCCTGGTGGTGCAGTGGTTAAGGGGTCAGCTGCTAACGAAAAACTTGCATTTCAAATCGACTCCTTGGAAACTTTGTGGGGCAGTACTGCTTTGTCCTATAGGGTCGCTATAAATGGAATTGACTTAGCGGCAATGGGGTATGATTTTCACAAGGAGATTTGATTGCACAAACAGGTAATCTCTTGGCTGCTAATGGAAAGGTTCCAACTCTACAGCCATTTCTTGGGAGAAAGCTGTGGCAGTCAGCTTCTGTGAAGATGACAGCCTTGGAAACCCCAGAGGGGCTTTCTACTCTGCCCTACGGATTTGTTGTGAGTCAGAGTCAACTCCACAGCAACAGTTTCGCTTTTGGATAGTTTTTATTTCTATCTGAATGGAGTACAACTCCTTCAAGAATTAAACATGGTCAGATCCTAATTATTATGCTGTTACTTTTCTGTATATCAGTGTCCTTTGTACACTAAACCAGGGTTAATAAGCTTTTTCTGAAAAGAGCCAGATAGTAAATATCTGACGATTTGTAGGCCATAAAGTCTCTGTTAGGAGGAATGATCTCTGCCACTGAGGCAATAAGGCAGCACAGACAAGGTGTAAATGAACAAGCCTGGCTCTATTTCGATAAACCTTTATTTATGGTCTCTGAATTGTAAATGTTGCATAATTTTCATGAGCCACAAAATGCTACTCTTTTGATGTTTTCAACCATTTAAAAATGTAAAAATCAGTCAGCGCACAAGCTATACAAAAGCAAGCAGTGGGCTGCAGTTTACAACTCTTACATTAAACTAAAACTAACGCAGGTTTATTTAGTGAACAGTGATCTGCCTAGTTCTGGCTTACCAGGCCTCTAGTACCACAGGCAAAGTAACTGAATGCTACTGGTAGGGTTAACCTTACTGTAAACTCCAGCAAAAACCACTTATTACAAAACTGATATTACATGAAAAAAACCAAACCTACAGCCATCAAGTTGATTCTGACTCATAGCAACCCTATAGGACAGAGTAGAGTTGCTCCATAGAGTCACCATAGAGTCTCCAAGGAGCACCTGGCAAATTTGAACTGCCAACCTTTTGGTTAGCAAATGTAGCACTTAACCTTTATGCCATCAGGGTTTCCATAAATTACATATGTATTTTATATATATATGTATATATAAACAGCCGCATGTTATATACACTGCTCTTGGAAGCTCTATAAAGTCCTCATCTATCTTTGCACTTTGTTCTGGTAATAGAGTCCTTATGTGTGTTCTTAAGAAAGTTATCTCAAACACAAACCAAACCCATTGCCATCGAGTTGATTCCGATTCATATTGACCCTATAGGAGCAAGCACAACTGCTTCATAGGATTTCCAAGATGCATGCCTGGTAGATTCAAGCTGCTGACTTTTCGGTTAGCACCTAAATGCTTAACCACTGACACTCCAGGTCCCCAAGTTCCTTTCTTGTATGTCTAACTTTCTGCTTGGCACCCAGTTCCTACAGGATTAGATGCTCCCCACCCAAAATTCCTATGGAGACAGGAGTGTTGGATGTCAACTGTAGTGCCTATGAAGGTACTCATGGGATTTGCTGCTGGAACTTCCTTATGTCATCTTTCTTTCTGCCCAAGTCATTCTCCTATGGCTGGTCCAGTTCTAGGCCTTACTGACCTTTCCAATCTCACCTTGCCTTACTGAGGCAATTAATATCATATGCACAGAGAGACATGAGAGAAAAAAGCAAGATGTCATACTATCTTTGTCTTGTTCTATTCTTTAAGAAGAACAAATGCTGAGAACTGAAATTCCCCCCACCCTGATGGCTGCTGACATTGAGGTAAAATTATGCACAGCAAAACTCCTAGTAATGGCATCAAGATGTAATGAAATATATTTTAATTTTGGTCTTTACAAATTTTAATTTTCAAGCCTCTAAGTTCATTTTTCATGGTTTTGGTCACTCTTGATTAATGAAATCTGTTCCAGATTTTAATGGAATATGTAAAAAGATTGAATCATTTGGTTTAAAAAAAATTAATTTTCTTTCATTTCTACTGAAGTCTGTCATATGACAGCTACCGGTCAGCATATTCCAAGCTTTATCAGTATGAAGCTATACATTAAGTTATAGCGTAGCTTATCTTACATTTTTACATTTTGTCACTATCTAATACACCCTTCACAAAGATAATTAGAAAAAAACTGTATCAATAATTTCCTATTTTGAGTTCATGTATTTTCTGGGGTAAAAGATGGGATGCTGTATCTCTGACTTAAGTGTTGTACTTAGTCTTTCATTAAGGGAAAAACAGGTCATCTGTTCTGCAGCAAGATTTTCAAATGGGATTAGCTATAAAAAACATACAATGCCGGAAATACAGTGACACTTGAAGACGGAGATAGCATGACACTGAGTTTTAGAATGTTCTATATTCTATATTAGAATGTTCTAAATTAAAAATCTAACTGAGATATCATACTTACAATCAGATATCTTGGGCGGAGTCAAGATGGCAAACTGTTTTAGTGAGCTAGGGCTGCTCTAACTGAAATACCACAGAGTGGATGGCTTTAACAAAGGAAGGTTTATTCTCACACGGTCCAGTAGACTACAATTTCATATTCAGAGTGTCCGCCCCAGGGAAGGCTTTCCCCTTGCCTGCTCTGGAGGAAAGTTTGGTATTGCATCAGTCTTTGTCCAGGGAGCATCTTGGTGCAGGAACCTCAGATCTGAAGGATGTGCTCTTTTCCCGGTGCTGCTTGCTTGATATACAAGGTTCCCAATTCTCTGTCTGCTCCCCTTTCCTTTTATCTCTTCAAGAATGAAAGGATTAAGGGTGGGGCAAGCCATAATCCAGGGAAAATCTCTTTACACTGGAGCAGGGAGAGGTGATCTTATAAAAGGATTATAAGCCAGCCAGTATAGTCCCACCCTAATCTTTAACATACAGAATAGGAAAACCACAAAATGGAAGACAGTCACAAGATACTGGGAATTATGGCTCAGCCACGTGGCTACACCTGTTTTGGGGGGGACACAACTGAATCCATTACACAGACTAAACACGTTTCCCTAAATCCCTCTGGAAACCAAAACTTGAACTGATAATTAAATGAAGCGTTCTGGACACCTAGTGAGCCCTAGGACACAGCATAGGGCTGTCTATTTAGACTACACGCCACTTAACAGGAAACTTCTTCTCTTTTGCTGCCCTCCACCCTTGTTGAATCCCAGCTCTCACAGATTGAAGGTAACTTGCCATTTTAACTTTTTTTTCCTCTTTCTTGGCCAGTGGCTAGGGCTGGGGCTTCACCAGCGGCAGGCCTCAAATGCACTGCTGATGGGATCGGTGTGCAGAGTCACCACATATTGAGAGCCAGGCCTTGAAATCTGTACATGTTGGCACTTTTGCCTTCTCTCTTCTGCCACTGAATAGCCTACTCTGAGGTGGGCGGAGAAGCTTGGGTAGGACACTATCTTGACTGACTGAGGTGGAGATACTCATACAGAGGCCTCAAGTGGACCTAATTCCCAGGCTGGGAAGCCGTGCCTGCCTGGAGAGAGCTTTTCAGTAGAAAAACAGTCTTTGCACAGTGTGGTCTTACTTGGTGGCCTGGCAGCTGACAACAACAGGGCAGTAGCCTTTCCATATTTTGAACTAGTTTACAGCATCTGGGGTTGGATATAGAGGTGCTTACTTTGCCAGCTTGGAAGAAGTACTAGCACACCTGAAATCCTGACTGTTCTTGGAAGTTGTCAGATACCTTTTACCTTTCAATATAAGCCTGCCTACAGAAATAACTGTGGTGCATCCTGATGGCATCTCTTCCAGCAGTTACTGACTCACACTAAAGGGTCAGCTGACAGCTCCCCAGTGACTCTATAAGTTAGGGCCATGCCTTTGCCAATCAGGAGGTGGAGCCTGCTACCCCAGAGATTCAACTGAGCCCAGTCACTGGAGTACACAGAGGTGTCTGGTGATCAACTTCCTTTTCAGACTGAGCTTTAGATCCTGTTAAGGTAACACCAGCAAAACAAAACAACTTCCAGATGCTGAAAAAACAACAAACTTTGAACCAAAATATTAAGAAGAATTCACATATGGCTTCAGAAGGCCCACAAAAGAAAGAAACAAGAACTTTCCAGATGAAGAAGCCTTTCTGAAACTATCAGAGGGTGAGTACCAAAGGATGATTGATAGAGCCCTCCTAGACCTTATACAAAATGCAGCAGAGCAAAATGAAAAATTAAGCAAGCTGTTCGATCTGATGGAACACCAGTACTCTAAAATCCAACAGATCAAGAACAAAATGAAAGACATAGAAAATTTGATTCAAAGTGAAGAAAATAGAAATGAACAAATGGAAAGCAGAATTTCTGACTTGGAAGATAGAGCTACTGACCCCAGCATCTATGAGGAGAAATCAGAAAAAAGAAACAAGAAAAATGAAGATTCATTAAGAAGCATGGGGGCCTCTATTAAGAAGAACAATCTACGATTAATTGGAGTTCCTGAACAGGGCAAGATACCTGAGAACAAAGAGTGTAGTTGCCAAGCTGCTGACAGAAAACTACCAGAAATTAGGAAAGAAGAGAATATAGATATCCAAGATGCATATCGAATGCTACTCAACATAGATCTCAAAAGAAAGACTCCAAGGCATATTATAATCAAGCTTAACAAAATGAAACCTAAGCAGAAACTGTTAAAGGCAGCAAAACTCAAAGCAAAGCTAACATTCAGAGAGAAACCCTGTAGGTTTTCATTGGATTTCTCAGCAGAAACGATGCTGGCTCAGAGACAATGGGATGACACAATCAAAGCCTTGAAGGAGAACTTCCAACCAAGAATTATATATTCTGCAAAACTATCTTTCAAATATGAAAATGAAATCAAGACATTCGCAGATAGAAACTCAGAGACTTTGCAAAATCAATCAAAAGCTACAAGAAGTAGTGAAAGAAGCTCTTGGCATAGAAGAACAAAACAATTAACTTTATATTTGAGAAGTAAATAGAGGACACATCATCCAGAAACCTACTCAGGGAAGGCTCCAAACTCAATAAAAGCTAAAATATAAAAAGTGATCCAGTGACCACATCATGAAAACTATGATATCGATGTATTGTAAAGAGAGACGTTCTATAGTCCTTCCAGATGGAGAGGAAGTTAATAAGACATGTAGTAGTTAAAATTGGGTTTAAATATAGACTATTAAGGAGGATCACAGGGTCCACCCCAAAGCACAATAAAGATGCAGCATATCAAACCAAGAAACATAATACAGGAGTCTCAATGACCACAAAACCAACACTGAAAAAGGTGAAATATCAACTTATAAAGAAGAATGCCTCAAAACAGACTAACAATAACAACAGAGAAAACATCAACACAAAAATAAGCATATTACAATGACAACACTAAACACATGCCTGTGAATAATTACATTAAATGTGAATGGACTGAATGCTTCAGTAAAGACAAAAAGAGTGACATCTCGGATCAAAAGACATGACTTATCCATATGTTGCTTACAAGAAACTCACCTTAGACTTAAAGATATGACCAAACTGAAAATTAAAGGATGGAAGAATATGTATCGAGCTAACAATACACATGGTGACTCAACGGCACTTGGCTTGGCTCACAATACACAAAGAAGAGCAAGTGTGGCAATTCCATCTCAGAGAAAATAGATCTTAATGTAAAATCCACCGTCATGGACAATGATGGACACTATTACTGAAGGGTTAAGCACATAGGCAGGACTTAACAATATTAAATATTTAGGCACCCAGTACTAGAGCATCTAAGTACATCAAAGAAACACTAACTACATTCAAAAAGGAGATAGATCACTCCACAATAATAGTGGGAGACTTGAACATTCCACTCTCATTACTGGACAGATCATGTAGAAAAAAGCTGAGTAAAGACACAGATGATCTTATTGCCACAATTAACCAACTAGACCTCATCAACGTATGCAGAACTTTCTATACAACGGCAGACAACTACACCTTCTTCTCCAGTGCACATGGAACATTTTTCAGAATAGACCATGTGTTAGCCCATAAAGCAAATCTCAACTAGATCCATGCCATTGAATTATTGCAAAGCATCTTCTCAGATCATAAAGACATAAAAGTCGAAATCAACAGCAGAAAAAACATAGAAAATGAAATTCATGAAAACTCAACAACATCTTGCTAAAAAAGTCACGGATTGTAGAAGAAATCAAAGATGAAATAAAGAAACTTATAGATTCCAATGAGAATGAAAACACTTCCTACCAGAACCTATGGGATAAAGCCAAAGCAGTGCTCAGAGATCAGTTTATCTCTATAAATGCACACATCCGGAAGGAAGAAAGAACTCAAACCAAAGAACGAACCCTACAGCTTGAACAAGTAGAGAGAGAGCAACAGAGGAACCCCTCAGTCACCAGAAGAAAACAGATCACAAAGATTATAGCAAAACTAAGTGAATTAGAGAACCAAAGAACAACTGAAAAAACTGAAGAGACGAAAGCTGGTTTTTTGAAAAGATCAACAAAATTGACAGAACATTGGCTAAACTTACTAAAGAAAAACAGGAAAGAAAACAAATAACCCAAATAAGAAATGAGAGGGGAGTGGTCACAACAGATCCAACAGAAATCAAAAATATCATAACAGAGTACTATGTAAGACTGTACTCTAACAGATTTCAAAACCTAGAGGAAACAGACAAATTCCTTGATTCATATCACCTGGCAAAATAATCACAAGGTGAAGCAGAACAACTGAATAAACCCATCACAAAGGAAGAGATTGAAAAAGTCATCCAAAAACTACCAGCCAAAAAAAGCCTGGGCTGAGAAGGCTTCATGGCAGAATTCTACCAAGCTTTTAGAGAACAGTTATCTCCAATACTACTGAGACTACTTCACAGCATAGAAAGAGATGGAATACTTCCAAATTCATTCTATGAAGCCAGCATAACCCTGATACCAAAGCCAGGGTAAGATCCAACAAAAAAAGGAGTACTATAGACAAATATCACTCATGTATCTAGATGCAAAAATCTTCAACAAAATTCTTGCCAATAGAACACAACAAAATATCAAAAAAACAATTCATCACGACCAGGTTGGATTCATACCAGGGACGCAAGGCTGCTTCAGCATCAGAAAAACAATTAATATGACCAACCACTAAATAGCACAAAAGACAAGAATCACCTGATTTTGTCTATTGATGCAGGAAAGGCATTTGATAAAGTCCAACACCCATTAATGCTAAAAACTCTCGGGAAAATAGGAATAGACGGCAAATTCCTCAGTGCAATAAGGGCCATTTATACAAAGTCAACCACCTGAGTGGAGAGAGACTGAAACAATTCCCTTTGAGAACAGAAACTAGACAAGGATGCCCACTCTCACCACTCCTATTCAACTGTGTACCAGAAGTTCTAGCCAGAGCAATTAGACAAGACCAAGAAATAAAGGGTATCTGCATGGGCAAAGAGGAAGTAAAAATCTCCCTATTTGCAGATGATATGATTGTATACACAGAGAATCCTGAAGAATCCATAAGGAAACAAACTGATAGAAGAATTCAGTGAAGTCTAAGGATACAAAATAAACCTAAGTAAATCAGTTGGATTCCTTTATATCAACAATGAGATTATTAAAGAAATCACCAAATCAATACCACTTACTATAGCCCCTAAGAAGATAAAGTACCTAGGAATAAATCTAACCAGAGAAATAACAGATCTTTACAAAGAGAACTACAGACCCTTGCTACAAGAAACTAAGAGAGACTTACATAAATGGAGAAACCTACTCTGCTCGCAAAGACTTAACATTGTGAAAATGTCTATTTTACCCAAAGCAATCTACTTAGATAATGCAATCCCAATACAAATTCCAGTGACATTTTTTAATGAGATGGAGAAACAAATCACACACTTTGGTTGGAAAGGGGAGAAGCCCTGAATAAGTAAAGCAGTACTGAAGAAGAAGAACACATTTAGAGGCTTCTCACTACCCGACTTTAGAACCCATTACACTGCCACCATTGTCAAAGCAGCCTGGTACTGGTACAAAAAGAGACAAATAGATCAATGGAACAGAATTGAGGCCTCAGAGATGACTCCATCCACCTCTGAGCAGTTGATATTCAACAAAGCCCCGAAGACATTAAACTGGGGTAAAAGCAATCTCTTCAACAAATGGTGCTGGCAAAACCAGATATCCATCTGCAATAAGTTGAAACAGGACCCATATCTCACACGTTATACAAAATTAACTCAAACTAGATAAAAGACATAAATATCAAATCTAAAACGATAAAGCTCATCCAAGAAAAACTAGGATCAACAATGGAAGTTTTAATACACAATGTAGACAGACTCCAAAATCTGACAAATAAACCACAATCAATAAGAGAGAAAACAGATAAATGGGAACTACTAAGAATCACTTCTGCTGATCCAAAGACTTTATCACAAGAGTCAAAAGACCACCTACAGAATGGGAAAAAATATTTGGCAACTATATGTCAGACCAACATCTGATCTCCATAATCTATAAGGTACTACAAAATATCAATAAGAAAAAGATAAATCATCCAATTAAGTGATGGGCAAAGGAGATGGACAGACACTTCTCTAAAGATGAGATCCAGGCAGCCAAAAAACACATGCGGACATGCTCACAATCATTAGCTATTAAAGAAATTCAAATCAAGATGACAATGAGATACCATCTCACCCCAACAAGGTTGGCGATGATCCAAAAAACACAAAACAACAAATACTAGAGAGGCGTGGAGAAATTGGAACTCTGCTACACTGTTGGTGGGATTGCAAAATGGTGCAACCTCTTTGGAAAGCAATCTTGGGCTTCCTTAAAAAGCTGGAAATAGATAGACCATTTGACCCAGTAATTCCATTGCTTGGAATACATCCTGCACAATCAAGCTCATTCACACCAACTGATACATGCACCAGAATGTTTATCGCAGCACAGTCCACAATAGCAAAAAGATGGAATCAACCCAGACGCCCAACAGCAGAGGTATGGATAGGTAAACTATGATATATATACTCAATGGACCACTATGCAATTATAAAGAACAATGATGATTTTAGGAAGCCTCTCATAACCTGGTTTCAATTGGAGGACATTATGTTGGGTGAAAGTACTCAGTGGCGAAAGGACAAATATTGTATGAGACTCTTACAATAAGAACTTAATAACAGACTCATGCAAAGACGAAAAGACTCTTTGATAGCTGCAAGGGTGGAAAGGGAGGGGGGAAAAGGGTGGGGTATAGATAGATAGTTGATAGAGTTTGGTTGGGTGACATCTGTGACAGCACACATTAGAAAGAAGATCAGTTTTAACTGGACTTCAACATAACATGATTACTCCTCCCATCTTAACCCAGTATTGCAAGGACAGAAGAGCTGGGGTCAGGGTCTGGAGACCATGCTCTCAGGAGACATAGAGAACAACTGGCATAACTGGCATTTTGCTAAGGGAGTCTTCTGTGCCCCACATTTGTGAGTGGCGTCTGGGGTCTTAAAAGCTGTCAAGCTGCCATCTGAGGTACACCAAATGGTCCCAACTGAGCAGGCACAGATGTTCACCAAGGACCAAAAGAGAACCCAGAAGACAGAGAGACCCACTTGAGCAGGTGACTGCATTGACATGTGACCAGAAGAACAGGGAGGCTCCCCTGGGAGCATGGACCCTGGCTCTGATCCTGCCCCTGTTCATAAATCAGAATGGAGGTCAACTCCTCGGACAGGAATGAATGGGACTTGTGGAGACAGAGTGACTATATAGTGTGTGCACTTTATTGTTCTGTGCATCTATAGGATGTCGTCCTGCTGACCTCTTACTAGAGGCAGGGGAGAGGGTGCAGAGGAGGTATAGGAGATGTTAGGAGGATATGACATGTACAGAATGGAGAGTAAGAGTGTGCTGTCACCGGGCAACGAGAGCGGTCGGAGCTGCACATAGGGGTGCATGCAAATTTATATGGGATTGTATATTTTCACTCAATCATAATTTTAAAAAAAATCAGATATCTGGAGACAGGTCCATACTTTTGATTTCCAAGTAAAAGTATGGATTTACAGACACCTGTTGCTCTCTACAACCATGACAAGCCTATATGCTGCCATCAGATTGCCTCTTTTTCACTAGTTTCATTATGTTTATTCAGCTATCTTATTTCATACAAACCAACAGATGTACACTCAGCAACTACCTCATGTTTTTTATTGTGGAATATTACATCAGAGTGAAATATATAAACTCCTCAGTGAATATATTTGTTGCAGATGGAAAATGGATCTCATTATTTTATACTCCCATGAGCCAGACAATTCTTAATGAGAGAGCAAAAGAAAGTACCTTTAACCACACAACAAAGAAGATCTTTTTCTGACTAAATCCACTGACTACTTACTATCAGTTCTGGTCAGTGCCAGAAACAACTTCTGCCCATTATTTTCTTGACTTAATTTTCTTTTACTCTTGGCAATTCATGGCTAAGATATCAGGGTTCAGCTCTATTACATAAATACACAAAGGAAATGAAAATCACAGTCTAAATTCTAGTATTTAGAAAGATCTCCTGGGTTTCTTACACCATTTAAGGAGAAAAAGAAACTAATGCGATTTGAACGAGTGATTTATGCAACTGTCAGATTCATCAAATTGCACACTTAAAATAGATGCATTTTATTGCATGCAAATTAAATCCTAATAAAATTCAAGGTGAATAAAGGCGGCCAGCAGTGCTCTTTAAAAACAATTTTAGGTTAAGGTTCAAGGAAATGAAAACAAGAATTTTTTTGGACAAGTTCATCAAATTTCTACTTCTAGCATAAGCAATTGACTCTGGGAAGAGTTGCCTAGTGGCATACCGGTTAAGAGCTATAGCTGCTAACCAAAAGATCAGCAGTTCAAATCCACTAGCAGCTCCTTGAAATCTCTGTGGGGTAGTTTCTACTCTGCCCTATAGGGTTGCTAGGAGTTGGAACTGACTCAGCAGCAACAGCTTTGGTTTTTGGTTTTCGATTGTTTGTCTCTAGAACCCTGGTTTCGTCCAAGACACACACTAAGTACCAGCTTTATGCCTTTTTTTTTGTGTGTGTGTGCTGTGAACTCTGATTGCTTATATTATTACCAAGAAACACAGCGCTCTCTGTGTTTGGTCACTAAGCCATGCAAGTTAGCACTTGTTTAGTACATGTAATTTTTAAAACATGGAATGTTAACAAATACCCGCATATCATTTGACACTGTTGAATGTCTCTGTTTCTTTGAACTCTTGAAGTACAAAGAGCATTTTGATCATTACTTAGTTGCTTATTTCCAACTTTTGCGTGGATGTTCATGATATCAAGAGCTTCTTTACACAGGGGAACTTGCAGACTTAAGAAGTGCTTTCAATACCATTAACTCAAGGGAAAATACAGAGACCAAAGCAAACCAAGGAAAACGTTAATGTAACCACCACCCAACTTTGAGGCTAGTTTCTTTGGGAACATTACCATATCTGTGGTTCTTCTTTCACTGCACGGAAGTACAACAAATAGGAATCTTTCATTTATTCACCTTAGAGAATAAGAACTTTTTCATCTCACATTCAAATTCAGGACTAAAAGGTGTTTCCTTGATTTCATTTGTCTCCCATCTGTACCTTTTTTCTCCAACGCTGAAAATTCCAGTGATATGGAAGCAGTATATAGAGTCTTGGCAGAGTTTATTTAGGTGGGGGAAACCTGAGTCTATTTAGATGCCTAAGGGAAAGAGCCAGAAGCCCAGGAGAAGCTGAAAAGATGAAGATAATTGACAGTATAAGATTCCTAATAAAGTGGGAAGAAGAATATGAGGGCAGGAATCATGTGCAGTCATCCTCATTTGGATGGTCCCCTTCTTTGGAGTCTTTTGAAATGCAGGTTTTCCCCTATTTTGATCTTGTCATGTCCATTTAGGTTCTGGATGGGTATTGTATGTCAGTCTTCCGCTGAGCATGGCGGTGGCAAATTGAGGAATAGAACTGGCCAGTGCTCAAGCCAGTGTTCTTTCCTCATACCAGGCAGGTATCAGTGCTATTTTTTTAATTATCCTCGTTATTTTCTTATTACTGATTAGCAATTTCCTCTGCACTTGAGCACATTTCATCTAAGTTTAGTTTGAAGCTGGTTTCTATATATGGAATCACTCTGGGGAACAGGGTCTTCCCTGTTCAGGTCTCTGAAACAGCCCTTCTGCTCTCCACATCACCCCATGACCCTTTCAGCACCACTAATTCACAGGAAAACACAGAGAAATCCAAGGATAATGTTAATATAATCAGTTCTACCTCTCAACTTGGCCACTGCTTTCATTGGAATCAGTCACTTAAAATGATTTCTGTGGTTCCTTGTTCACTGTGTGGCTCTATGACTAAAAGGCAAGCAGCAATTTCCTTTGTTATGCAGATTTATATATTTTTTAATTTCCCACAGGCAAACTCAGTAATAAACTCATGATTAATACTTATAAATTCCTTATAAAGTCTGCTTTCCAGTACTCTCTGTTATTGTCCTCTGGCTACTTCATCCATCATTTTTCTAGAATGTGAGTCACCAATTCAGATGTTCCATCTTTTTTTCCCATTTGTCCTTAACCGTTAGACCTTCTCTGTCTTTTTATAGGACACCATAAATTCTCTTTATGGCCATTAACTTGCTCCTTATATTTTTCTTTTTCATAGTAATGTATGAAAGATTCTTATGTGACACTTTCTGAGCCTGTGTTGCTATATGGATTGGTGGGTTGGAAGCTAGCTCCCAATAACTACTTTCTGCCTTCTCAAACTTGAAGATGTCGACTAGTTCTCATTGACTGTATCCAGCCCTCTCTTCAATACTGGCATGCTACCTTCTCATCATAATTCTTGACTGCTATGCCAAAGATCTTCACTGGCAAGCTTGCACACCATCCAAGGAGCCAACCAGGGAAGAGACAACTGTCCCTGGAATTTTCTTGATCAATCCTATAATTTCCTAATGATAATCCTAGTATTTCCAGTTGATCTCTTCATTTTGTAGTGTCTTTATTTCCATGAACTGCTGCATTTTAGCATGCTTTTTCTCTGCAGAAACTAGCCAAGAATTGTGACTTCTTGTTGTTTCACCTTAGCTTTGTGTACACTGATAATTTACACTTGTGTCACCCACCATGGTGTCAACATGAGCCAGTGGCCAACTCAACAGAAGCTGACAATAACATGGTAGTGTGAGTTGTCTCTGGTTGAATAGAGGTAATGTAAAATACGGAAAACACAAAGTTCTCAACTTTCCCTTTCTATGGTAGCCCTCTCACTGTGTGTAGAATGTCACCCTTACATAACTTAGGGCATGTCTCTGACAAATGCTAAGAGACAGTGGGCAGTCCGGTCAGTCAATCCTGGCATCTTTATTTTATCTGTTTTCCTTGGAGTACTGCTCTGTTACTTTGAGAGTAAACCAAAGTAAAAGCCACCACAAAGCCCTTGAATTGGTCTACTTTTTGAGCACCTGTAATGTGCCAGATACTGCTGAGCACTGAGGACACAACACTGAGCAAAAGAGGTAAAATGCTCCTCTCAAGAGCTAACATTAGATGGCACGTGAGATGGTGAAAAGTGTTGCCCAGGAAACAACACAAGCAGGAAAAAAGAGTATGGAATACAAGTAACCACTTCCAATAGAATGATGAGGGAAAGTGTCACTGAGAAGGCAACATTTGAGAAAGACCTGGAGGAAGGCATGACTAGGGTGTAAGACATGAAGATGTCCTACAGAAAACAGCTCTACAGGGGCAGAACAGCCAGGTAAATAAGCTCTAAAGTAGGAGTAGGCTTATGATGTTTAAACAACAGCAAGGAGGCTGGAGTGCATGTTGAAGAGCGGGAAGAGAGACCCATGGGAAGAGAACAGCAGAGAGGAAATCACAGAGGACATTGCAAAATCGGCATGAAATTTCCGAGTACCTATTCTATGACCCACCACAGTAAGGCCTGAAGAAAAAGTCAGGATTTGTTGGCAGTAAAATGGATTTTTCTTGGCTCACCCACGATGAACATCCATTTTAATCCCTTCCAAAAGCATTTCATGTGATAGCTCAAACCCAAGCCCAAGTCTGAAAGTCATCTTCTGAATGAAGACCGTTGCTATTCTTACCTGCCTTGGGTATAAACTGCAGGTTAGCTTCATGTAAACTACATACAGTGATATCCCTTGTGTCCCGTTGCTGCTTTTCCTAGTCTCTCTTTTAAAACACTGCTATCATGCCCAATAAAAATTTGTTGTTCTTAGGGACCATCAAGCTGGTTCTGACTCATACAACAGAATGAAACACTGCCTGGTCCCGTCCCACCCTTACAATCATTATTATGCTTGAGCCCAATATTGCAGCCACTGTTGTCAATCCATCTCGTTGAGTGGCTTCCTCTTCTTCAACAACACACTGCATTGCCAAGCATGATGTTCTTCTCCTGGGCCTGATCCCTTCTGATAATACATCCATAGTACGTGAGATGAAGTCTCACTATCCTTGTATCTAAGAAATATTCTGCTTGTACTTCTTCCAAGAGGGATTTGTTCATTCTTTTAGCAACCCGTGTTATACTCACTGGAAACCCTGTTGGCTCAGTGGCGAAGGGCTACAGCTGCTAATCAAAAGATCAGCACTTTCAATCCCTCGGGATCTCCTTGGAAACCATACAGGACAGTTCTACTCTGTTCTGTAGGGTTGCTAAGAGTCGGAATCAACTTGCCACCAATGGGTGTGCTGTTGGGGACGGGAGTTGGTATATTCAGTACTCATTGCCAACAGCATAATTCAAAGGAATCAATTCTTCAGTCTTCCTTATTCATCTTCCAGATTCCACATGTATGTGAAGCAATCGAAAACACCATGACCTGGATTGGGAGCATCTAACTCCTCGAAGTGAAATCAGTGCTTTTCAACACTTTAATGAGGTCTTTTGCAACAGAATTGCCCAGTGCTATGTAATGTTTGAGTTCTTTTCTTTAAATTGTGATTTAGGTGAAAGTTTGCAGCTCAATTTAAATTCTTATACAAAATCTTATACACATGTTGTTATGTGACACTAGTTGCGATTCCTATAATGTGGCAGCACACGCCTCCCCACTTTCTACCCTAGGTTTTCCATGTCCATCAAACCACTTCTTATCACTTTCTGCATGTTCACCCTGCCAACAGACACAAGCCAAACTTTTGGTCTTCTGTATCTGCTGAAACTAAGAAGCACACTCTTTATGGGTATTATTCTACGGTTTATACTCCAGTCTAATCTTTGTCTGAAGAGTAAGCTTTGGGAACGGTTTTATTTGTAGGTTAACAGAACATTCAGGGGAAATGGCTTTGAGGACTCCTCCATCCTCAGTCAGGCCATTAAATCTTTTTTTTTTATGTTGGTTTGAGTTCTGAACCACACTTTTCTTCTGCTCCATCAGGGACTCTCTGTTGGGTTCGCTGTCAGAGTTGTAATTGGTGGTAGTCAGGTACCATCTAGTTCTTCTGTTCTCAGCCTGATGGAGGCTCTAGTCCATGTGGCCCTTTTGTCTCTTGGGCTCATATTTTCATGTTGTCTTTGATGGAAACCCTAATGGCATAGTGGTTAAGTGCTATGTCTGCTAACTAAAAAGTTGGCAGTTTGAATCCACCAGGCACTTCTTGGAAACCCTGTGGAGCAGTTCTACCCTATCCTATAGCATTGCTGTAGTTGGAATTGACTCAATGACACTGGGTTTGGTTTGTTTTGGTTGGTGTTCTTCATTCTCCTTTGTTTCAAGTCAGTTGGGACCAATTGATGTATCTTAGATGGCCACTCCCATACTACACAGGGCAAAGCAGGATTCAGGACATTCTCTTAAAAAACTTTGTTATGATAATTGGCCTAGATGTCCCATGAAACCACAGTCCCCAGATTCTGCCTCTGCTATTCTGTCCCTTAAAGTGTTTGGGTGTGTTCAGGAAACCTGTTAGTTTTGGTTTAGTCCAGTTGTACTGACTTCCCCTTTATTGTGTGTTGTCTTTCTTTTCACCTAAGATATGCTTGTCTGTTTTCTAGTTAGTGCATTCCCTTCTCCCTTCCTCCCACAGTCATAACCATCAAAGAATATTTTATTCTATGTTTCACCCTTTTCTTGAGTTCTCACAATGGTGGTCTTACAAAATATTTTTCCTTTTGCTGCTGACTTCAATCAGCATAATGCCTTTGAGATTCATTCATGCTGTGAGATGCTTCAAAGATTCATCATTGTTTTTGTATCATTACATATTTTATTGTGTGCATATAAAATAATTTGTTTATCCATTTGTCTGTTGATGGGCACCTATGTTATTTCCATATTTTTGCTATTGTGAACATTGCTGCAATGAATGTGGGTATGCATATGTCTTTCTCATGTGAAGGCTCTTATTTCTCTATGATATATTCCAAGGAGTGGGATTGCTAGATATCATGTTACTTCTATTTTTAGCTTTTTAGGGAAGCACCAATTGATTTTCAAAGTGGTGTACCATTTTACATTCCCATCAGCAGTATGTAAGTGTTCCGGCCTCTCCACAGCCTCTCCAACATTTATTATTTTTTGTTTTTTGGATTAGTGCTAGCCTTGTTGGGATGAGACAATCTCTCATTATAATTTTGACTGGAATTTCTCTAATGGCTAATGGTCATGAGCATTTCCTCATGTAATTGTTAGCAGTTGTGGAGCTATCTGTTTTTCGTTTAAATACTGTTAGAGTTTGCTTTATGCACTTCAGAGCCCTGTCATTGGTTGCATAAATATTTATTTTGGTTATGCCCTCCTGGTGTACTGACCCTTTAATCATTGTATAGTGTCCTTCCTTATCCTTTGTGGTGGGTTTTTTTAGAGATTAATATTACTACTGCTGTCTTCTTTGCTTGACACTTTTTTCCACTCTTTGTGTTTTATCTTGTTCGTGTTTTCAAGTCTAAGATGTTTCTGTTGTAGGTAGCACATAGGCGGACAGTGAATTTTTATCAGACTCTCTGCTGTTTGGTTTCTCCTTATGTGGAAAAGATGTCCTCAGCCTGTGTGCAAGCTAATCCAGCCTGAAGGATGCCAGCCAGGTCAGGTCTGAAAAATCCTTGCTGCTTCTGACATGTTTGTCCCTCCCCCTGACACTCAATCTCACTCTTAAATTTTGTCTTTGATGTTCAGAGCTCCTAGATTATTGTATAAAATCCAATTCAATTTTTTTGAGTCTTTGTTTGACGGCACTTGGCCGTGGCGTTGTAAGAGTGACCACAGAAAGAATTTGATTATTCCCCCATCTTGGCCCTGCCTCCTGTAGTTTGATATCTTGACTGCCGCTTCCATAGGTGTTGATTGTGAATTCATGTAAACTGAAACCTTTGACAGCTTCAATCTTTTGTCCGTTTATCATGATATTGTTTATTGGTCTAGTTGCGAGGATTTTTGTTTTCTTCACGTTGAGGTGTAATCCACACTGAAGGCTATGGTCTCTGGTCTTCATCAGTAAGGGCTTCAAATCCTCTTCACTTTCAGTAAGCAAGGTTATATCAATTGTGTAAAGCAGGTTGTTAATGAGTCTTCCTCCAATCCCGATGACCTGTTCTTGACATAGTTCAGCTTCTCAGATTATTTACTCAGCATGCAGATTAAATAGGTATGGTGAAAGGACACAACCCTGACACACACCTTCCTAACTTTAAACTACAGACTATCCCCTCATTCTGTTAGAACAACTGCCTCTTGATCCATGTACAGATTCTTGATGAGCACAACTAAGTGTTCTGGAATTCCCATTCTTTGCAGTGTTATCCATAACATCTTATAAGAGCTGTCAGGTACTAAGTACCTGCCATTTGGAGAACATTTTAGAGATGTTAGGTCTCTGTGGGGTACAAATTGTTTGCTATCAACTACTAATCTAAAGGCTGGTGTTTCAAAGCTCTCCAGTGATACTGAGGAAAAAAGGCTTGGCAAACTGCTTCTGTTAATATTACAGCCAAGAAAATCTTACAGAACAATTATACTCTACAATATATGGGGTTGCCATTAATCAGAGTCCATTCCATGGCAATAGGTTTGGGTCACAGATGATATGTAATTTAATCACCCTACAACCATATCGGTTACGTGCTATTATCCCAGTCTTACAGATGTGGATACTGAAGGCAAGAAAGATGAATACTTTGCCTAAGGTTGTATAAATTGCGCAGCTGACAATGTCCTTAGATAGATTGTGTCTCTGAAAACATAGTGTCATAGAACTCAGCCTTGAGACTATCTTTTGAGGGAGCATTTTAAAAAATGTATTTTATTGTTCTTTAAGTGAAAGTTTATAATCCAATCAATTTGCCATCTGAAATCTCACACCCACAGCACCATGCATCTCTAACTGCTCTTTCCACCACCGGCACCCCATGACAGCACGCTCCTCCTTTCTACCTTCTAGTTCCTGTATCCATTCAGCTGATTCCTGTCCCCCTCCACCTTCTCGTCTCGTGAGGATGCATTCTTGAGAATTTGAGAACTTTCCCATCTCGTGGTAGGTTCACATATCTAAAAAAAAAAAAAAACCACTGCCATCAAATCAATTCGAACACATAGCAGAACTAGAGAACAGAGTAGAACTGCCACACAGAGTTTCCAAGCAGTGCCTGGTGGATTTGAACTGCCAATCTATTGATTAGCCGATGTAGCATTTAACCACTATGCACCAGGGTTTCCAGCTTAGAAGGCAGCAAAGTTTTACTTCCCTCAAGTATTTCCATTGTCATAGATTAAATTTCTTTTTCAAAACTAAGTTACTTACGCTTCTTACATTCATCTCAAGTGCTCTGTCTTTTGAAAAATTGATCCAAGAGGAGAAAAGTCAGTGTCGTTCCCTTTGATTACACAACACCTACTCGTTTACTGTTCATTTCTTGTATTCTGCTCACCTACTTTTCGTAACTCCCTTTTTCAGAAGGCCTTGTTAAATATCTTTCATTATAGTGTTTTTCTATGCCAGTTTAGCATACTTGCTGCTTTGAAGATTGTCATCTCTTATCTTTGATGCAGTTGACATCATCTCCCACCTTCATCACCCTTTGGTTAAATAACCTTTGATATATTTTCCCATTAATATACATTTTAGGGGTTGTGTCTATTCTTAATTTGGATCATTCCCTTTCCTCAATGCATATTCAAGAGAAAACACACAACATATAATACTTTTGCAAACATCTGATTTCTATATCCCTCATTTCTCTTAAATCATAATGCCTTAACCAGGTCACCCTCTGGCAGTCCTTACTGGAGTTTAATTATCCAGTTAGACATTTTTTAAGTTAAGGAAATAGTAGCCTTCACATTCAAAGATTTCTAAATTCCCAAAATTTCTTTTTTAAATCAAGAGGAAAACCTATCATACTTGCCAGAATGGCATTTAAATAAATAAATGAATAACAGACAATAACAAGTGTTGACAAAAATATGGAGAAGCTGGAATCCTTATACAGTACTAGTGGTAATGTAACTGATTATATTCCCCATTAAACAGAGGCTCAGGAAGCTTAAATGAGTTGATACACAACACCCAGCAAGGAAGTGACAGAGCCATAACTTAAACTTTGACTCAGAGCTCTTTTGATTGTAGCAACCAGATTGATACATGAATGGATTGCATTTCTAAAGCCCATTTAAATTAGTTTTTGAAAATTTATTTTTAGAATATATATACATCCGACTCGACGACACTTGGCTTATACATAAAATTTACAAACAAGGTAAAGGTGAATCAGTAATATTTTGTTTAGCTGTTAATATGAGAGGGAGCTTCTTGGAAAATTAGCAATCATTACAAGCAGTAAACCAAAGGGAAACCCTGTGGCATAGTGGGTTAAATGCTACTTCTGATAACTAAAAGGTTGGCAGCTCGAGTCTTCCAGACACTCCTTGGAAACTCCATGGGGCAGTTGTACCCTGACCTATAGGGTCACTATGAGTCAGAATACATGACTCAATGGCAGTAGGTTGGGGGAATAAATAAAAAACCAAACTCAAGGCCATCAAGTTGATTCTGACTCATAAAACCCTGTACAGTAGAGTAGAGCTTCCCTACAGAGTTTCCAAGGAGCTACGGGTGCATCTGAAATGCTGACTTTTTGGTTAGCAGCTGCAACTCTTAATGACTACACTACCAGGGTTTCTTACAAGTAATAAACCAAGGCAAACTAAACCCAGTGCCATCAAGTCGATTCTGACTCATAGCGACCCTACAAGTAATAACAATCTTATTATATTGTAAATCACACCAAAATAAAATACTTCAGGTTTAGTATAATAGAATAAGTTGACTTAGTTGCCATTTGAACACTGTGGATCAAAGCCTGCACCTTGCTGCTCACTAACAGTGCCCTGAAGGACTGTGACAGATTCTGAGGGACCAGACTGAGCTGTGGAGAGTTCAGGGTAAGCCCCCAGTGTTTTTGGTGTTGTGGTTTTGATAATAATTTCCATCATGAAATTAGAAGCCAGAAACATCTGAGACTGGATTATACTGCTCTTTAAAAACTCAAATCTTGTTTCTAATAAATACTGAAATAGATTTAAGCTCCAGGTAAAAATGACATATGCCTGAATCCACTTTATACCTGGAAATCTGGTTCCTTATAAACCAAGGGTCTCTACTCTTAGCCTGGAATGTTGGGTGCCAAATTGAGACAATGTGTGCACATGTGCATATTTCTAGAGAAGTTGTTTTGAGTTTCACAAAGGAAGAGAGAAAATGTGAACCACTCAGAGAGAGGACAGATGAAGACATAGACCCACTTGGAGAGAATGGAGCAGAGGAAGATCCCAAGGAAAACCCTGAGAAATCACCTAAGTGTAAGGTAAGTCACACATTTGAACAAGATAAGTCTTTAATCGGTGTTATATAAACCTCGGACAATGCGATTGGATTTTATGACAGGAAGTTCTTCAATGGTGAGTTTAGACCTGGAGCTTATTGATACACCTTATAAGGTCCATGAATTCTCTGAGATGGGATGTAGAGGAGCTATAGCTTTCATCAGAGTTGTAGAGAAGGCAACTGGCCCCCAAAAGTTTAAGAACCATTTGCTAAATTTTGAACTTCTGCCAATGGCAGTAATTAAAATTCCTTCCTATGCCCAACTCCCATCTTCCAGTACTTAAATAATCTCATGGTGTCTTGGTCTCTCTTGTGCTCTTTGTTTATTTTTTGACAAAGCAGTGTGCTAAGTGTGGAATAACATAGCCCAACTTACATATATAAGAGCTGAGAAGGGAATGCTTAAAGAGGTGACTTTAAGGGGATTAATATACCTTCTGAAGTGAGGTCTACCAAGTCTGCTCAGCAGTTAAGTCCTGAACGGGCATGCAGTGAAGAAGGCTGCTTAGGCAGACAGGCCATTAACAGGAGGGCTAGGGTTGACAAGGAAATTGAATATCAAATTCACACAAAAGGTGAGGAGTTTCTTAATTGACTGTGTAAGACACCATAAATGAGGAAGGCCTTTGACAGAAGGAACATTTCATACACTATGTATCATTACAAAGTAGGCAATGAGAATTGAATGACTTGATCGGTTCATCAGAATTCTGAGTGATGGCTTCATTCATATTTCAGTGAAAAAAATTTAGATAACACCTGTCTTCACTAACTATGTCTATCTGTATCTATGTCTACGTCTACATCTACATCACATCTATGCCTACATCTACGTCTGTATCTATATCTATACATACACACACATGCACGGCATCTGACAATTAAGGTCACGAACTCATCCTAGAAAAAGTGGTATATATCTCACTGCTAAATATCGTTGTGATCACCTTTGAAGTAGTCCCCTTGGGAAGCTCTACACTGACGCCAGGGCCTAGTCCCTCCTTCAAAGCAATTTTGTAACTCTTTCTGGAATGGCCATCAGAGCTCTCTTCGTACTACCCTTGATGGCCTGAATGTCATCAAAATGTCTTCCTTTCAGTATTTCCTTTATCTACAGGTAAAGAAAAAAGGCACTGGTGGCTAGATCAGGTGAGTAGGGACAGAGTTCCTATATATATGTACATATGTACATATATATGTACACATATGTATGTACATATATATATGTGAAGAGTCTGATAATTCAAGTTTAGTGAATTGTCAGTTTGAATCTATCAACAATTCACTACAAATGATTTTTCATGCAACGTTATACACATGAGACAGAGAATAGCCCAAGTGTATTACAAAACATTTATAATATTTGAATGTAAGTATGTTGAAAAAAATCTAGTTGAATACATTTGATTACAGCAGAGTGCTTAGTTCTGTTCACAACATGTTTCCTTTCTCAATGCGCAGTCTCCAAGCATTATCCATCCCTAAACACTTAACTCAAAACTGACATTTCCCAGGTATCCTCCTTCCCAAATACCAGCAGACTCATATTCAGCTATCTTTTGGACATCTCCAGCTGGATGTCCATAGAAAAGATTTGCTGTGTATGGCCACACAGATGGTGCGCTATACAACACCAAGAGTGAGGAGAATGATTAAGTAGACTACTCTACACACATTACCTCCTGGAGTTATAGAACACAGCTATATTGCCAACAGACAAAATGCATCCAAAATTAAACATAGGAAATTATTAGCAAACTAGAAATAGAAGAAAAATTTTAACTTGCAAAGTTAGTATATATAGCAAATATTATAAATAATCAAAACATTTTAGATCCATTTCCTTTAAGAGCAAAAACAAGACATCTCCATCCACCTATTATTAAGACTGTTTATCATCATACTGCTGCCACCAGGGCCAATGGTATAAAGAAAAAACAAATAAATGAGAAATATAAGGATTAGAAATCAAAATGAAAACAGCTATTATTAGGATTTTCAAAACAGACTCAGCAGCCAAGCCAAGATTCAGCAGACAAACTGAATTATTAGAATTAATAAGAGAGTTCAGCAAACTTACTAGATAAAATAAAACCTAAAAGTTTATTACCATTTCTCTACACCAGTAATAACCAACTAAAAAAAGAAACCATAATCAAACATGGACTTAGTGACAATAACAGAAAGAAATTATAAATAACATAAAGTTGAAAGCAAGTAATGCCTTCATGGAGAAAACTGCAATAAATAACATAGAAGAATAGGATACTAATTAAATAAATGGAGAACTATCTCATGTCCTTGGGTGGGAAAGCTTATTATAAAGAGTCAGTTCTCATCAATTTAATATGTGCAATGCAATACCAATCAAAATTCCAGTTGAATTATTTGACAAAATCACTCTAAAATTCTTTTTGACAAGTGTCTATGAATACCTAAGTCATCATCTTTCTTACCTAAAAGGAACAAATCTAAAGTGTTTTCCTTAATTATACTATTTTAAATGACAGGAGGTACCTCAAAAATAGTAGTCCAATGGAAAAGAGTAGCAAAAAAAAATCGGTGGAAGAAAAACACAAATTATTTCTTACCTGGTGTTGGGAAGACTAGCTTACTACATGGAGAAAAACTGAGCTAGGAGCCCACCTAACGCCACACACGAAGGGACATTCTAGTTGAGTTAAATATCTAATTATAAGCAGTAAACCGACAGTGGTGATAAAAGAATATACACAAGACTAATTGTGTGACCTCTGAATAAGGGAGAGCTTTTTGGCAGAACTAGAAAACAACAAACCATAAAGCAAAACCTTGATTACTTTGATTGCGTAAAAATCAAGGTGTTCTGTTTAACTGTGAACACTACTGGCAAAATTTACACATGAAAGTAACCTGAGGATTCCTCACCAGAATAGTGGATACGTACATTGTGATGGATACAACTATGCAGGACCAATGTTGCAATTAGAAGCAATAGATTAGACTCATTCATGACAACTTTAATAGATCTCAACAAACAGTGTTGAGTACAAAACTAGGGCACACAGTAAGACATGATGTATAGCAGAGCATCACTTTCCTAAGTTAACATATATGCACATAAACAGCTTGAATGTTGAGGACACAAATTTTAAGAAATACACTTTAAACATACATTTAATGTTTTCAATTTAAAGTGTTACTTATGAAGTGCAGAGACAATGACAGTACAGTAAACTGCAAGGATGAAAAGAAATTAGCTAGCCAATTACTAACTAAAACTGACAAAAAGAAATGGAAAACCCAAAAGGCTCACAGTAGTTCAGGAAATTGAATCTGTGAACAAGTCTCCTCCCTTACCACTCTCAAAAAAAAAGAAGGCCCTTAACAAATTATAGACAAGTTTTACTAGAAATACTAGAAAAAGATAACCAGTGTTTATATAAAACTGCGAAATTAGAGAAAAAAAACTAGACAACTCATGCTCTGAGATTAATATAATGAATAACAAGAAAAAAATAAAAATGAGCAAAAGATTTGGTGAAAGTTTCACCAAATAAGATAGCAAAAATACATATGAAAAGATACTCAGCATCATTATTAATTAGAGAAATGTAAATTCAAACCACAGACATTACCACATATCAATGACTAACCTAAAAAATAAAACCTGATAATATCAAGAGCAGAGGCGAGGATGTTGAACAATTATATCTCACAGCGTGAATGTACAAGGACACAGTCTCTCTGGAGAATAGTTGGGCAGTTTCCTATAAAGGTAAGCATACACCGACCATGACCCACTCTTGTCTCTATCCCAGTGAAATGAAGATGCATGTCTGGATAAAAAGTCATATGTAGAATTTCATGGCAGGTTTACTCATAGTGGTCAAATTTTAGATACACTCCTTCAACTGATAAATGGATAAACAAACTGTAGCTCCTCCATGCAATGAAGTCATCCAGTGATAAAAAAGAACAAACTACTGAAACACACAACAACACAGACAACGAAAATACACAAACCATATGATCCCACTGACATGACATTCTAGATAAGACAAAACTACCAGGGTGGAGAAGAGACTAGCGACGTCCCACGGTTGTAGAAATAATAAGGTTGACTACAAAGGGATAGCATGTTCTACATCTTGTTTGCAACGGTGATTACACAAACTCGGCATATTTGTCAAAATTCATGAAATTAAACACCAGAAAGAGTGCATTTTACTGCATGTAACTTTTAAAAGAAAATTATGGGCATTTCACGAAAACCAAAAACCAAATGTCCAATGCACCTGTGAAAACACCTTCAACCTTATGATTGCCAAGAGATCCAAACAAAACAAGTATGAAAGAACATTTTTTTAGTACTAAAATTTTGAAAATTCTTTTTCTTTATTTACTTTTTTTTATTGCAGTTGAATGAAGGTAGTATACAACCCAAATTAAATTTGCATGCCTGCCTATCTGCAGTTCCCTCTGGTCTCCTTGCCCGGTGACAGCACACTCTTCCTTTCCATTCCATACATGTCATATCCTGCTAACAATCTCCTATCACCTCCTACCTAACCTCTCCTTTCCCCTCTAGTAAGAGACCAGCAGGACAACATCCCGTAGATACATAGAAAAATAAAGTGCACACACAATACAGTCACTCTGTGTCCCCAAGTCCAATCCACTTCTGTCCGAAGAATTGACCTCAGTAGTGATTAATGATTAGGGGCAGCAGCAGGTCTAGGGGCCATGCTCCCAGGGGGAGTCCCAGGCCATTAGACCATCCATTTCAGTGAAAGAACATTTTCTATGCATCAAATTGGCAAAAATTAAGATACCTAATGAGAGTACTGAGAAAAAGAAACTTGTTATACTACTATAGGGAGGGTAAATTGATATATCCTAAAGAGAAATTTGGTAAAATTTTGCAAATTGAAAATACACATAACCTAATACTTAGCAATTCTGTTTCTCAGTGTCACTCCTAGAGAAAATTTCACACGTATGCACAAGGGGACAGGCACAGGAGTGCTACTTGAAACACAGTTTTTTCTATGAAACATTAGAATTGATATATACGTCACTCCAGAGAAAAACTAGTGAGGGTGTGAAATAGCCATGTAATGGAATGGTGCATTTAAAATGTATGAAGAAACAATAAAAATAACTGAAAACTGCATATGTGGTTACATAGGTATCTGTGGGGGCATATATGTGTGTAAACTGAAACAAAACCCATTGCTACCAAGTCAACTCTCACCTGTAGCGACCCTATAGGGCACAGTTGAACTGCTGAATAGTTTGCAAGGGCACCTAGTGGATTCAAACTGCTAGTCTTTTGGTTAGCACCTGTAGCATGCAACCACAGCATCACCACGGTTTCCTATATGTGTAAGTTGCTAGGTGCCATCAAATCAGTTCCAACTCACAGCAATTCCATGCACAACAAAACAGAACACTGCCCAGTACTGTGCCATACCTACACTCATTGTTCTGCTTAAGCCCATTGTTGTGGCCACTGTGTCAATCCATCTCATCGAGGGTCTTCCTCTTTTTCGCTGACCCTCCAGCCTACAAAGCATGATGTCCTTTTTCAGGGACTGATCCCACCTGACACATGTCCAGAGTATATAAGACGCAGTGTTGCCATCTTTGCTTACAAGGAACACTGTGGTTCTACTTCTTCCAGAAGAGACCTGTGTGTTCTTTTGGTATTCCATGATACGTTCAATATTCTTCTCTAATACCGCAGTTCAAAGGCATCAATTCTTCTGTCTTCCTTATTCATTGTACAGCTTTCGCATGCATAAGATCCAATAGAAAATACTATAGCTTGGGTCAGGTGCAGCTTAGCTTTCAAGGTGACATCTTCACTTTTCAATACTTTGAAGAGGTCCTTTGCAGTAGATTTTCCCAAAACAATACATTTTTTATTTCTTGACTGCTGTTTCCATAGGCTTTGACTATGGAACAAAGTAAAGTGAAATCCTTGACAACCTCAATCCTTTCTCCATTTATCACGATGTTGCTTACTGGCCCAGTAGTAAAGATTTTTGTTTACTTGATGCCGATGTGCAATCCATACTGAAGGCTGTGGTCTTTGATCGTCATCAGTGTTTCAAATCCTCTTCACTTCCAGAAAGCAGGATTGTGTCATCTGCGTAACACAAGTTGTTAATGAGTCTTCCTCCAATCCTGATGCCTTGTTCTTCCTTGTGTAGCCCAGCTTCTCTGATCAGTTGCTCAGTATACAGACCGAAACAGTATGGTGAAAGGATACAATCCTGAAGCACACCTTTCCTGACTTTAAAGCATGCAATGTCCTCTTGTTCTCTTTGCAAGACTGCCTCTTGATACACGCATAGATTCATTAACAGTACAATTAAGTGTTGTGGAATTCCCATTCTTTGCAAGGTTACCCATAATTCGTTATGATCCATACAGTCGAATGCCTTTGCATTGTCAGTGAAACACAGGTAAACATCTTTCTGGTATTCCCTGCTTTCAGCCAAGATCCATCTGGCATCAGCAAAGATAGCCGTGGTTCTACATTCTCTTCTGAATCGGGCTTGAATTTCCTGTAGCTGTCTGTCAATATACTGCTGCAGCCACTTTTGAATGACCTTTAGCAAAATTTTACTTGGATATGATACTAATGATATTGTTCAATAATTTCCACATTCTGTTGGATCACCTTTCTTGGAAGTAGGCACAAATATGGGTCTCTTTCAGTCAACGGTCCAGGCAGCAGTCCAGCTGTGTATAGAAAGGCATGAATACACACTCAGTAAATGTACTTGTAAGGATAGGTACATCTGTAGGCATACGCATATACTAGTTTTGTGTGCCTCATACATGCGCACATACATAAGAAATCACACAGGGGCACAGTCATGGAGATTTCCTAGACATATCCAAATAACTCACAGGATTAGTTAACTGCATTAGAAGGCTTAGCACCAGTCTGACACAACTTCGTCTACTGGAATAACATAGTTAACAAACATAATGTTTTACATCCTAGTTTGGTAAGTAAAAGCTTACAAGTAGCCATCAAAGATACTACCAGTGGTCTCTAGTTGTATGGAGTCAAAGAAAGTGAAGGAAATCAAAGGCTCATGGAAGAAACTAGTACATTGGACAAATAGCCCACAGGAAACATAACCTCTTATGACCAGAGCCTAGAAGAACTAGATGGTGCCTGGCACAACAACTGAACTTTCGAACCAGAAACACAATAGAAGTTCACAGATAGAACCAGTGAAAAATGTAGAACAGCACTCAAATTCCTGAAAAAGGCCAGGCCTGCTGGAACAATAGAAACTAGAGGAAACTCTGAGACTACCACCTTAAGAAAACCTTCGAACTTGGAATTGAAGCTATTTATGCAGATCAACTTTCAGCCAAATAGTAGATTGACTTATAAACTAAACACTAGTAACCGTGAGTAATGTGCTTCCTTAAACAACGAACTATATACGACTAAAAGAACAAGGTTTACTCCAAAGGAGCCATGAAAAGGCAAGGAGGGAAAGGGAAACTAGATCAATGGAAACAATGAACAGAATGGAAACAATGAGAACGCCAACAGATTATAAAAATTACAACTAAGGCAAGGAAAAATTTGCATAAAAGTTTGTTAAAGGGGAAACTGATTTGCTTTGTAAACTTTCCCCTTACACACCATAAAGTATTTAAACAAAATAAATACATAAAGACCATGTCTTCAAATAAGGAAACCCTGGTAGTGGGGTGGTTAAATGTAACTGGCTGCCAACCAAAAGCAACAGCTTCTCATCAAAATAAGTATCAGTAACAAAATACTGAGTGGACGAAAGTCACAAAATGATACATCTGGTATGATACGTGAGGAGCTCTGGTGGCAAAGTGGTTAAGCAGTCTGTTGCTTACTGAAAAGTTGGCGGTTCTAACTCACTCCATGGGAGAAAGATGTGGCAATCTGCTGCTGTGAACATTATAACCTTGGCAGCCCTCTGGGGCAATTCTATTCTGTCCTATAGTGTCTCAGTGAGTCAGAAGCTGCTCAGTGGCAATGGATTATGGGTTGAGTCTGATATTTTCATGACGTTTGAAGATAAGCAACGCAATACTATATATTGTATGCTAATACATATGCACTTCAAAGTAGCTTAAACATGTGAAAAGGAATGATAGATGTCAAATTAAATTTGAGATGCTGGTCACCTCTGAGATGGGTTGAAGAAGAATGCGATCTAAGGGCCACAACAAGGCTTTCATCTATATGTGTAAGGGTTTTTTTTCCTTCAAAATAAAGATACACAGCACATTTGGCAAAATACTGATCTTTTATGTTTTCCTTATTATCTGTATGTTTCACAAAATTGTTAAATAGATAGTTGTATAAGATATGTATGTACAAACTAAAATCATTTCATTTAACAGCAGTGGTTTATGTGTCAGTCTTCAGAAAACAGTGCTAAATTGAGTTGGAACACTGGCTACGGAACTTGGACTCAAAGCTACCGTGTACTGGCTATATGCCTTAAGACAGTGACTTCTAAGCTCATTAAGCTCTAGTTGCCTCATTGGTTAATTGGGTATAAATAATAATGCCCACTTTGTAGTGTAAAGATGAGATAATGACTTCAAAGCATAGAGCAATTTTTTTGCACATATTGTTGTGGTCACCATGGGTCGGATCCTACTCAACGGCACTTGGCTTGGCTGGCATTGTTGTGGTGGCACAGCGTTTATGTGCTCAGCTGTAAGGTCAGCAGTTCAAACCTGCCAGCCACTACAGGAAATGAATGTGGCAGTCTGTTTCTACAAAGATTTACAGCCTTAGAAACCTTATGGGGGAAGTTCTACTCTGTTCTATAGAGTCAATTAGAAGGCAACGAGTTTGGGTTTCGAGTTGGTTGTTGTTAGCTACCATAAATTCAGTACCTGACACCTGTACAACCTCACAACGTGATGGTACATCCCATATCATGCTTGTGATCTGTTTGGGATGACGTCATTTTGCTCTACAGAATTATTATTGGCTAATTTTCAAAAATAGATTGTCAAGCCTTTCTTCCTTGACTGTCTTATCCTGAAAGCTCTTGTCCATCTTATCCTGTTCAGCACCACAGTAATGAAAAAACCACTGATGACAGATGACTGGCTGCTGCACAGGAGGTACATTGGTTGGCAATCAAACAAAGCAACAATGAACCCACTGTCTTCGAGTCGAGTCTAACTCATAGCAACCCTAGAGGTCAGAGTAGAACTGCCCCATAGAGTTTCCAAGGAGCACCTGGAGGATTTGAACTGCCAAAATTTGGTTAGCATATGTAGCATTTAGCCCACTATAGCACCAGAGAATCAAACCAGGATCTCCCAAATCATAGAATTCTACCACTGAACCACCACTGCCCACAAGGAACACTAAACAAGGACAGTTGCTATTATTGCATCATTTATTAGCAATGGAGTGCAAGGAAGGCATTCTAGAGAAGGTGACACTTGGCTTCAATCCAAAAGCCTTGAGGAACTAACCAGTTAGGCAAGCTAATCAAGGGGTGGCTTGTGCAAGAAGGGCATAACCTATGGAACGTAAGCAGAGACATACGTGACTGAGCTTGGAGGGCATCCCCGCACAAAGACCAGTGTGCCTTTTTTGGAATCCAGATCTCTGACGGCATTGTACCTTTGCCCCCCAGCGTATCATGTACAAAGCCCAGCATTAGTCAAAGTCTACTTTGCAATGATGATGAATGGTTTTGAGGTAAGTGGAAAGAATGATGACCTGTGGGAAGCAGTCCCTAGACTTCAACAAATCTCATAGTCAAATGCTAAAAACAGAATTGGAAGGAAACACAGCAAACACATCTAAAGACGACATGCCTTTTCCCGACTTCTATTTCTCTGTTTTCCATAGTATCTCTATCTCCCAGACACACTTTCCACATGCACTTTGGAAAACCTGTCTATTAAAAGAGTGTTGCTCAAATTACAAACCTTCAGACAGAATCGATAAAACCAAATATGCTTTTTATTGGGGTTCAATGGCTGAGAAAATGTGTAGATCATTGCCTGACTGGTTAAATTAAGTAAGTAACCAGACAGGGAATTCACAGTTCTGGCTTCTATATTGTTTTAATGAGCGAATCAGCTCAGGATGATTCTAACGACAGAATGTGGGAAAAGTTGGCCACGTACTATGTACGATAAATAACACCAAGTCCCATAACACTTCATATCTGATAACATTTCTTTTCTTTCAAATAAAAAATTAAGCCACAATGGAGAACGGGGGGAAAAATAGCATAAAAGACTTGTGGAAAAAATAAACATCCTACCTCCACACTGCAGCAATACCTATAAAAAACTCTCTTACTAATTATATCGTATTAGCAACTGTATATCCGATGGGTAAGACCAGTTAGCTCAAGCCAATTCTCCTTCCAATACCCATCCTCAGAGGGAAAGGAAGAAGTGAGATTTTATTGCGATTGCATATTCAGCTAGGAAGGAAACTACTATTAAAGCTGAAGCAACATTTTCCCCTTTCTTCAAACCTCTAAGAATGTTAATTGTTCAAAGATGTCAGAAATCGCAGTGGGGCAAGGAGGAAGATGACTAGTCAGAAGTCAGTACGGTAAACAGCTTAGGAGAACAGTTACGCAGCTTAGTTAAGTAACTCAAACATTAATATCCCAAATGACACAGAGTGTAATTTCATCGTTTGGCCAGCCCTGTGTACTGATCCTGCCATAAATGGACTTCCTAAGTTTGACAGCCTATGAAAATGTTCACAGACCTGTTCTTTCTGGAAACAAAAAATGGAGATTGTTGACTTTCAGTGGATGAAAATTTCCATGGAATACATATATGTATATAGATAGATAGCCAAAGCCAAAGCCACTGCTGTCAAGTCAATGCTGACTTGTAGCAGTCCTATAGGTCAGAGGAGGAATGCCTGGAGGATTTGACCTGCCGACCTTTTGGTTAGCAGACAGCACTTTAACCACTATGCTACACCATCAGGGTTTCCATTATGTATATACATACATACACAGAGGGAAAGCACCGTGGTGGCACTGTGATTAAGTGTTAGGCAACTAACCAAAACGTTGGTGGCTTGAACCCGCTCAGTGGCTCTCAGGGAGAAAGGTATGCCAGTCTGCTCCCATAAAGATTATTGTCCGGAAAACCCTATGGAGCTGTTGAAATCCGTCAAGTGAGGTCACTATGCATCAAAATCAACTCAGTGGCACCTAACAGGAACAACTATATATGTGGGGAATGTATAACAGGTTGTCAAGCAAATTCCACTAAATCACATTAGGCCAAATTATATGTTGTCAATTTTCTACTTCTATTAAATTTAAAAACAATACATTTCAGTATCAACTACAGCACCCCAGAACACCTAGGCTGTTGTCAAAAGAGTATATACATATACAGTGTTATATCAAGGAGACCCAGTGGCCAATAGTTAAGCAATCAGCTACTAATCCTGACCCACTCTGTAGCTCCTGGGGATAATGGCCTGGTGATCTGCATCCATAATGAATACAAGAAAGAAAAATCCTACAGTGCAGTTCTACTCTGTCAAACTGGGATTGTCATGAGCCAGAATCAACGGGACAACACACCATCAGTAACATTATCCTTCATTGTCTGTATCTTTAACAACTTCCTAAGCACTTTGAGAAAACCCTGGTGGTGCAGTGGTTAAGTGCTACAGCTGATAACCAAAAGGTTGACAGTTCAAATCCACCAGGCGCTCCTTGGAAATGCTATGGGACAGTTCTACTCTGTCCTACAGGGTCACCATAGGGTCACTATCAGAATCAACTTGATGGCACAGGGTTTAGATTGGTTGGTAAGCACTTTACAATTGTCTTTGTTTTCATATCTGATTCTGAGATGACAAGAAAGGAAAACAGAAACTGAAACAGATAATAGACACTCCCTCACACATTGTGAGCAAGCCTGAGAGGAGAAAGGGGGAAGAAAGTTGGGAGAGCTTCTTTTAGATTTGGGTGGCTAGGAACAGATGGAGAAATCCTTGAAGCCTTAGACATTGGGAATCAGAATGTGAGAAAGAGTTTGCGAAGTAAAATTCTTCATACGTTTAATTGAATAAACCACGGAAATCAGAAATGCAGATAGAGCTGCCAAAAGGAGAATGTGCAGCCTTGGGAGTAGAGGCTGCCTGTCTCTCTCTACTGCTTTAAGAATAGCCAAAGTTAGCTGGTTTGTCAGAAATGCTAAAAGTTCAGTGTTTTTAGATGAAACATTTTTTTCCAGAACCACCCCAACAGTGGCTTTTATGCATAAAGTGTTGTCATGCATTCTTCAGTGTCTTGGGATTATTTAAACCAGAGGAGTGGAGAGAAAAATTCTTTGGGGATGGTAGCACTATAGTCTCTGTTGTCATAAGCTCTTTCAACATCAGGTACATTAAGACTAAGGTTGTTTCTGAGGGGTAGTCATTGATCTTCTGTTTGCGGAGGGAGAAGAAGGGACCGTGTGCTTTGTGTTCCACCGCCACTATCTCCCAGGAAAGAAGGACAGCCTGGGAAAAGCTGTAAACAGCAATGTTATAGGACAGAGTAGAACTGCCCCATAGAGTTTCGAAGGAGTGACTGGTGAATTTGAACTGCTGACCTTTTGGTTAGCAAACACAGCACTTAACCACTACACTACCAGCATTTTCAGGGGCAAGAATAGTTTATAGAACCACAATAGGAGCTTACTTGACAATCAAAATCTAAAGATCACGCATATTCATGTGATATACAAGACCACCAAGTGAAACGGATGTGATGGTTGCCTCTGGAAAGCAGTATTCAAATTTGTAATTGCCTTTTTAATGCAAACTACATTCCAGTTCGCTACCAACCTGTGTACTCTGACAGAGTTCATGTAACATTTCCTCAGCAATATTCATGGGTTTTTTCCAAGGAAATTATTCAACAGCATTGTCAGAAGTTGTAGATGGCAACATCTCATGCTTCACTATAGCTTACAAATGCTCTACTCTGCCCAAAATAAGTCAAAAGTCATTGTCCCGAAACGAGAAGTTGGAGGATTAAATAAAGGTCATACTCTTTTATTGGACTGATTTGATCATTCATTTTTTAATTTAAGTTGAAAAGTAAAACTTTACATTCTTGTTTTAAAAGACATCAGTAACAATTGCATTGATTTATAATGCCTACAAGGAAAACTAGTTAATACAACTATTATTCAAATTTGTACACCAACCACTAAGGTCAAAGACAAAGAAATTGAAGTTTTTTACTAACTTCTGCAGTCGGAAGTTGATCAAATATGTAGTCATGTTGCATTGGTAGTTACTGGTGATTGGAATGTGAATGGAAACCCTGGTGGTGTAGTGCTTAAGTGCTATGGTTGGCAGTTCAGCTCCACCAGGCACTCCTTGCAAACTCTGTCTTTAGGGTCTCTATGAGTCATCATTGACTTGATGGCAGTGCGTTCGGTGGTTTGCTTTCGGAATGTGAAAGGTGGAAATGAAGACATTATTCTTGCTAAAGTAGAAAACTAGCAAAAGAGAGGAAGGCCTTCAATGATATGGGTTGACACACAGTGACTTCAACAATGGACTCAAGCATAACAACAATTGTGGGCATGTCACAGGACTGGGCAGTGTTTCATTCTGTTGTACATAGAGTCTCTGTGAGTCCAAACCAACTCAGTGACACCTAACAACAGCAAAAGCATTTTCCCTCCTCCAACACTGCTTCACCCAAAAAATTGTTAATAGTTTGAGGCATAGTTTCACAGACTGCCTTCAATGCTTGTAAGGAGATCTAAGTCCTATCCAAATCTCTCTACATTTTAAAACAATAAATGGGATTATGGTGTTCTGAAGGAGCGCTGGTGGCACAGTGGTTAACAGCTCTGTCTGCCAACTAAAAGGTTGGCAGTTCAAGTCCACCAGCTGCTCCTTGGAAGCCCTATGGGGCAGTTCTACTCTGTTCTACAGGATTGCTATGAGTCAAAATCAACGAAAGAGCAAAGGGTTTTAAGTATTCTGAAACTTGCTTTTATCACTTCACAGAATTTGAGAATTTTCTGTGTCAAAACCTTTGGACTTATTTCATATTGTACACTTTTATAAGATTACGCTGTATAGATGGACCATAATTTAACCAAATCTCTATTTAATAAATATATAGTTTGTTTTCCAGTGTGCACTCTTACAAACACAGCATTAATGAACCATGTCTTAGTTATCAAGTACTACTGTAACAGATACCACAAGTGAGTGGCTTTATGTAGCATTCATTTATTTTCTCACTGTTCTAGGTGGCTAAAAAGTCTGAATCAGGGTCTCAACTGTGTACATTCTGTCTATGAGCTTGTCTCCTAGTTCCTGCTGACTGTTGGTAGTCTTTGGTATTCCTCCATTTGTAGATGATTGTCACGTAGTATTTGTCTCCCTTCTATGTGTGTTACTGTATCTATTGTGCTCTTTGTAATAACACAGAAGTTATTAGGCTTAGGACCCACCCTACACTGGTAGTAAGACCTCATCAACACAACAAAATAAAATCCTTCTTCCTAATGGGATTGTATCCACAGATGCACACTGCCAGGACTTCAGTATATATTTTGAGGGGGGAGGGACATAATTGGATCCATAGCAAAATGCCTATACATTTTTATTTGTACACCTTGGTTGTGAGAATAGTATATATTCACTGTAGAAAACTTGGAGAATACAGAAAGTCATTAATAAGAAAATTAAAAACAAGTTACTGACAAGACATTAACAGTTTGGTATACAGTCTTTCAGTTTTTTTTATCTGAGCGAGGAAGTAAGAGAATGGCTGCTTGTGCTATTTTATTTTTATTTTCATTTTTTTGCTATACTGAGATAGTTCCAGCTGTAACAGTCCTTGGTAGTGGTCTATCAAGTATGCAGTTTCCCCTTTCTTCCTTACTAACAGAACCCAGTTCTGTACAGTATAGCAACATTTCTAACGAAAAACTGAAGTTTCCCAGTATTCCTTGAAATTAAGGGTAGCCATGTGACACAGTTCTGGGCAAATGTGATGTAAAGGAAAGTTTACTAGGTGTTTCTAGCAAAATTTTGCTTTCTTGATCCAAGATGTACCAGGTGCCTGTTATTGTTTCTTCTTTCTTTTGTGCTGGCCTGGAGCGTGCATGCGAAGCAGGATGGGTGACCATAAGGTAACAAACATGAGGACAAAAGTCCCAGGTTAAGAATGGTGGAGTGGAAAGACTGAAGGAGCTTGTGATATTAGTGATATTATTTTGGCTCAGCACAAGTTACAGAATTTTAACATCCATTTTTTCATTGTATTAGAAAAATTAAACCCTATTCAAACAGCCTATTGTAGTTAAGGTTTTATTATATACAACTAAACATATGATATTCTGTTTATGCAAGTTTTGTTTATTCTCTTTTACTTACCTAGCATTGTATTATAAGTACTACCCCATGCTATTGTTTCTTAAAAGCATAACATTTAATAGTTGCGTATGTCATTATATAGGTCCACTATTATTTAAGCACTCATCAATTGTTGTGTTTTGGGGTTGTTGCTAATATCTAACTTATATGTATATGGATTTATGTGGATAAATATTATTTCTGATTGGATGTGTTTTTTTGAGATCTATTTCTAGGCTGGCATTATGACATCAAATAAAAGGGCAATTTTCATTATTTTAACAAATACTGCTTTGGTGAAATGTTTTTCTCAAGTTAAGTCTTCAGATAAACAGGAGCAGTGTATCATGATGACATTTCAAAATATCTTCATCAACACTTTGAAGTTTATTTTTAAGTAGTTGACAAAAGATGAATAATGGTATTTATTGCCTTTTTAATTTTCAGTCTTCAGTTTCCAGTGACATGGACTATTTTATGTCTCTCCCCCTCAAATTCATCTCTTAACTCATTATGAAAGACAAGTATTTTGAAAGATTTTATAATCACATTTCTTTTAAAGGTCATCTCCTAGTTAAATTCCTCCTATCAGAAACACTCTCTTTAAAATTTATTACAGGATTGGAAACCCTGGTGGCGTAGTGAGTTAAGTGGTATGTCTGCTAACCAAAGAGTCAACAGTTCAAATCTGCCAGGCACTCCTTGGAGACTCTAGGGGGCAGTTCTGCTCACACCTCTAGGGTCATTAACGGAGTCTACAGCAGTGGCAGGTTTATGATCCATGGTTTCCTTAGATGTATGAATTAGACATCACGGTATTTGAAGAAATAGCTCAGTAACATGTGCAGGGAAGATAAACATATATGTCATGACTGAAGCACATCAGAACAGGTCCTAGGTGATTCTATGCTTGATTTTGATGTCCTTCAATCTTCACATACACGTTTATCTCCCCTAAATATGTTGCTGAGATATTTCTGCAAAGTAGAAGCAATTTCATGATAACGAGTAAAATGTAACACCTACTAAGTGCCAAGGAATGTCTAAAGTGCTTCAGATATATTAACTCATTCAACTCTCATAACAATTCCATCAAGCAGGTGCTAACATTAGCCTCATTTTACAGATGAGGAAACTGTGACACAGAGAGGAAAAGTAAAAAGGCTCGTAATTGATTCACAGCTTACGAGTGATGGAACTAGCTTATGAACTCAGGCACTCAGGCTCCAGAAGCTATGTTGACTCTTATGTAATGCTATCTTCTCAATCACTGCTACTGTTTTATTCAAGTTATCCAACAGCTGGTGAGTCTTTTGCAATCTTGTTTGTCTCTTATCACAACTCTGCACTTTATAGAACCCACAGGGGCCGCTTTTAATCACATTCTTTCCTTCACAGACTTGCTGTGTGATCCTCCCTGAGCCTTCGTTTCAGACCACATTCTTTCCTCTACAGTATGTCTGGCCATTCCAGAAGTCTTCTGTCTGAGAATTCTTTACCTCTTTCTGGTCAAATCAACTGCTGTGTAAGCAGTATCCATGGGGATCAGAAAACTCGAAATGATTGAATCTGCAAACTAATGCTTCTGTAGCTACTTGTAGACGTGGTTCTCAATGGAATTACAACCCTCAACCAAACAGCTTACTTTGAGAGCTGGTCACTCCCCAGAGCTGCGCAACCATCATGAGGCAGCAAAAGAGGGAGTGTCGGGGACTCCACAGGAGAGAGGATAGCCCAGCTGCTGAGGTTGGCAAGCACAGACGGCTTCTATGAAGCTGTTTTATAAAGAGAATGAGATGCTGAAACTCTCACAAGAGAACCCTATTCCTCAACACTGTGACCCCACTTCTCATTCTGGGGCTTTGAAGGGTTGGACTTTTATAAAGTTTCACTGATGTGAAAATCATCATATCACAATTATTTCTGTACTCCAAATAAAAGTTCAGTAAGTACCGAGAAAACTGGGCAGAAAAGAACTTCACTGGTTGTAATGTATAAAGTGACCGGCTAATATTTTCAGATATTAAACAGTTTTTGACCCACATATACTCACAATTCTCTTCCCTCTACCTGAGTAGGTGGCTGGCTCTGTTCTCACTGTCTTTGGGCAGGCAAAGAGATAGCACAGCAGAAAACAGAAGTAGCTTGCAAAGTTAGGGATTCAAATAGTCTAGGCCTATAGAGGAAGGCACTTCACAAGTATGAAAACACAAACCCTTGGTGGTCGAGTTGAATCCAAGTCCTAGCGACCCTATAGGACAGAGTGAAACTGCCCCATAGAGTTTCCAAGGAGCACCTAGAGGATTCGAACTGCCCACCTTTTGTATTAGTAGCCATAGCTCTTAACCACTGCATCACCTGGGTTTCCTTGTAAGCACAGAGAATCTTTAAAGTATAGAAAGAGAGAAAGTGATTCCTCAGACCAGAAATGGATTCTTAAAAACTGGAGGAGTGAATCATGGCCTCTGGTTTGTGTGTGTGTTGTGTGTGTATGCATGTGCGTGTGTGTGTTTTCACTGGTGTTTGTGTGTGTGTGTGAGGACCCTTGTTTCAGTCCACATATTATGAAAATTCATGATGATGAATATTAATGTATGTGTATTTTCATAAGGAGCCCTGAAGGCACAGTGATTAAAGCACTCAGTGCTTACTGAACAGTCGATGGTTCGCACCCACCAGCCACTCCATGGAGAAAAGTGAGTGATACAAGAGATGTGTGACTCTTGAAAAGAATCGAGAAGTCTTACCTCATTTCCCAGCAGTTTCAGCACGGAAACATCAAGAACTTAGGAAGGAATGGCTCTGAGATGCTTGTTGGCAGACAGGTCTGCACACAGAGTTGGCAAAGATTTTTGAGCACCAACAGCAGCAGGACAGCAGCCAAGGTCCTCTAGTTTAAAAGGACTTTGTGGGCCTGAAGAGTGAACATCTCAGCAGTAACTTATGCAGACTTCGGATTAATGAGTATAATGCCTGTACCCCCCTTGCTGTCACTCATCCCACTATGCCTCTTCTCCAGCACCTTGGAACTACGTAAGAACCCAGAGGTCTGACACAACTTTGGGAAGAAGAACTGAGGTTAGATTTCTTCTCCCCTCCCCACCACTGAGCCCCAGCATTGGGACTCACAGTCTGGAATATTAGCTATTTTTTTTTCACAACCGTAATTTTGATGTGGTGCCTGTTATGACAATTTACAGGATCAGTTCTCCTAATCCGACTTTTTATCATACAGTGATTCACAATGAGGTTTTCTGCTCTGGCCCAGGAAAAGCAATTCTGACAGAAGGAAATTATTTCATCCTTAGGCAAAGACACAAATTTAAACATCTGTATCTTGAGATTTTGGTGTTAACTTCTACCCCTAATTCATATCCACATTCAGGGCTATGGAGGACTATATCGAAATAAAAGTTAGTTTCAGAATGCTCTTCATGTTGTCAACTGGCCCAACCACATTTTGAAGATACAATGCCAGGAAGTCTAGTTATTTCAGATTTGAAAAGAAGATCACCAAAGCATATTTTTCAAAAAATTTTATTAGCATATGATTCCTTAGTGAATAAGAAAGATGGGAAATGTAGTTGCATTCTCAAAATATGTATGGTGATTGCCAAGAATGCAAATAATTTTTGAAAGTCACCCTTATTTGGAAATATTCTAGCTACAGGGCTATGGTTGTTCAAATAAAAGTAACGACTGTATCTCCTTTTGAAAATGTGTCCTTCCAAAACATAGGAAAAGAATCACATATCATGATAATCAGTTTTTCTATGATTTACTTGAAAATAGCTTAGGTTTAAAAAAAAAAAAAGACACAGCCTGCCAAGTACTGCAAGTGGCTTCCTGTAGGCACTGTGATGTAGTGGAAAAAGCACAGCCTCTGGAGTCAGGCAGACCTGCTTTTGAAGCTTGGCTGGACTCCTGACAAGTTGGGTGACCTTGGGCAAGTAACTTTATCTTCTTCATGATTCATCTGTAAAAGTAATTAAATTAAATGAGAAAACATACGTGCAAGTGTTTAATAAATGATATTTCTTCTCCAGGCCTGAACAGAAAAGAAATAGCAATACATAGTCATTCTTATATATACTATAAGCAAATACATGTCTAAGTAGGTTCACAAAATTATTTAGATGGGTTGTAAAAGGCTTAGAACAGAGGAAAACAACATAAAGTGACACTTGGCCAAGTGCAAAATTAGAAGCAGAAGTGAGATAACATTGAAATAATTTAATACTGTCTACTTCAAATTGCTTCCATAAAAATCCTTCCTAAGGTCAGTGACTGCTTTATGAAATATGCTGTAAGAAAGGCATCTAGAAATTCTAATCTTGTAGTAAAATGCCAAAAAAACCAAAACCAAACCCACTGCTGTTGAGTCAGGTCCGACTCATAGCGACCCTAGAGGTCAGAGCAGAACTGCCCCACAGAGTTTCCAAGGAGCACCTGGCGATATGAACTGCAGACCTTTCGGTTAGCAGACACAGCACTTAACCATTATGGCACCAGGTTTTCCAGTAAAATACCAGGTATTGCTATTTATAAGGAAATGATGAGAAAAGGATAAATAGAAAATGAGTATCAGATGTTTCTACCCTTTTGGCCAAAGTAAATCATCAACTCAAGTTCAAAGGCAGCAGAAGAGTCTCAGCAGAATGAAGATATTAGGGTCCATGAAAATCTATATAGTAGACACCCTGCCTCAAGGCATTCTCTCAGTTGTTCCATTAATATCACGGCTTTGACTGTTAAAATCATTTTGCCAAGAAGCTATACTCTGCATTAATTCAGTGCTCCAATGCCGGGTGGCAAAAGACAGCTCACAGGCCAAATCACACCCATTGTCTACTTTTGTAAATAAAGTTTTATTGGAACACAAATACATCCACTCAGCTGTGTGTTGTTATGTCTGCTTCTGTGCTACAACAGCAAAGCTGAGTAGTTGTAGCAGAGACCACATAAACCTCAAAGCCTGAAATATTTATTAGATGGCCTTTTACAGATATTTTCCAAACCCTGAGTCAACATTTCACAACTCAATGTATTTAATCTATGCATGGAATATTTTTATTTTAAACGATGGACCTGCTGCCTCCATCCGTAGATAGCCTGGGGGATATGTTTTGAGCAGAGAGAGTCCTTGTTGTAACACCTTGGCCATGACTTTCTTTCCCTGTCTAGAATGATAGCTGTGCAGTGTGGCTTCCTACATTGGCAAGTTTGCCAAATTTAGAATTTACAGTAACTATAATCTTTACAGAAACCCTGCTGGCTATGGGTTAGGTACTACAGCTGCTAAGCTGTCAGCAGTTCAAATTCCCCAAGTGCTCTTTGGAAACTCTATGGGGCAGTTCTACTCTGTCCTTTAGGCAACGTGGGTTTTTGGTTTGTTTTGTTTTTCTGGAAACTGTACATTAGAACAACGGCTTGTTTACAGTTAGCTGCCTTTATTTCATTATCTTAAACCCAAGTACAGCCTAAGTGAGTTTCAGAGGTTTACTAAACTCTTAGGAGACTTGCTCAGAAATAATGTGGCTGAAACACATAAGCTCTCCAATATTCTCTGCTGTTGTTTGGTGTTGTCGAGTTGGTTCCAACTCATAGCAATCCTATGTAAAACAGAAGGAAACACTGTCTGGTCCTGTGCCATCCTCACAATTGCTGCAGTGCTCGAGCCCATTGTTGGCAATCCATCTCAGTGAGGGTCCCTGTAAGATTTTGAAAACATTGAGAATCATAGCAGTGATATCTCCCGAAAGAATGAACTATAGCGAAGGCTTGTTTCATGTACTTTCCTCCCAAATCAGAATTGACTATCAGTCTGATTTGGTCTATAGTTCATTCTCCCAAAGAATGTGGTATCAGGAATCTTAATGAAGTAAAATAGTGGTTGAAATAACTGGAAAAAATAGATAATAGACAGGAATCAGGACAAAAATCTCCATTTTGAGTATGCAAAGTATTCAGTCCAAGCTACAAGTAATTCAAAAGTGATAATTCACTGTGTCAAAAGGTCAGTGATGTAACATGGAATAGAGAAAGTAAAAAAGATGAGTCTGGCTTCCTTTGTTCTTCATGGACATGTTCCAAGGTAAAGTTCAAATTAATGTTAGTCCTGGTTATTTAGTTTTATTTTGCTTACAACAAGAATAAAGCACCCTTCTTATTTTTGCCAATAACTTGGCAGCTTTTAAAAAATATATTGCCAAATAAAAGTGGTGAATAGAAGCTTATAAAAAAAAAAGATCTAAATAAATGCCAGCAAAGTCTATAATCTCGGTACCGAGAAAGGGGAAGTTTTAAAGGGCACATTAGTTTATCTTTAGTAACAATGCAACATACAGCATCATAGATTCATACACTTACCAAAATAGCTCTTACTCGATTCTAAATCTGAGCCTGCCATTTGGTTGGTAAGAAAACTTCACTTCTCAGTTTTTCTCTAAGAGAGAAAAAAACAGAATGAAAGTTATTCCTAGAATAATGTGGTAGCTTGAAGACTCAATGTTTTAAGTTGTTTTACAAGTACATGCTCAATCTTTTGTAAGAAAAGAAAGAAGGAACAGACCTTGGAGTTACTTGCAAATATGTTTTAAAATGATAGCATCAAAAACAAAGCAAGACTGCATGTACCAGGAGCTTTACTTCTAGGTCAGCAATTACACTGGAGAGCCTAGGTGACAGGGTATCACCAGTCTAACAGTGATGGAGTGACAACGTCTCTCCCAGACAGACTTAGGGACCAGGAGAAATAAAACTGTGGAATTGTCATGTGTCTTGAAAGATGAGCATCTTTCTTTCATCCAGCCCCCCCGGAGAGGCCCTAGACCACATGAAAAGGGAGACATGAAAAGTAGAATCCTGCAGGCAGAGACCAGAGATTTGAGAGAGCTCCTCCAGGGTCTGCATTTAAGGCAATTTCCCTTTGCTTAAAGAAAAAACACATCACCAGTCTTTTAAGGAGACTCATCATCAGGGACAAGGAAAGATCTTTACCTATACACAAGGGCTGGAGTGAGCAGAAGACTTTTCAGTTGTAAATCAGTTTATGTAACTCTCCGTGTTCAAGTTTCCCCACTGGGGTCTAATACCCTTTTTATATCATTTGGTATTGTGGTAAACTGTACGCAAGATAAAATCTGGCAGTTTAGCCATTTTTAAGTGTATAATATTAGTGATATTAATGACATTCACAATGTTGTGTAACCATCACCACTATTTGAAAAAGTTTTTCTCAACTCAAACAGAAATTCTGGACCCATGAAGCAGTAACTCTACATTGCCCTTTACCTGTCATCCCTAATAATCTGTAATCTAATTTCTGTCTCTGTGGGAAGCCCACATCGCAGCCGCGCCTTGAAGATGGCGCCGAGACACCCGACCGCGCCCTGAGTAAACCCGCCTCCCCACGTCAGCCCCTGTGTGACGCCCATGATGGCCTGATGATTGCAGCCAGTTAGAAGAGAAAGCCGCCCTCACCCCATGCCAAACTGAATGCCTATTGGACATGGCTCGGTATATAAGCCGAAGCCCAGAAAAATAAAGTTGTTGTTGTTCCTCTCTTGTCTCCCTGCATTCGGTGTCTCCTGCTTGGGGCCCCGGGCGGGTTCCGGGGGTCGCAGGCAGCGACATTTGGCGCCCGGACAGGGACCTGAAGGGGATAGGACTGCAACCCTCACCGCGGGGACGCCTGGACGGGTGAGCAGGTATTTACCTGGGTCAGTATTTACTGGAGCGGTATTTACCGGGAAGATAATGGGGAATCACCCAAGCAGCCTTCCGGGTGAGCAGGTATTTACCTGGGTCAGTATTTACTGGAGCGGTATTTACCGGGAAGATAATGGGGAATCACCCAAGCAGCCAGAGGCTGTTTGTGCCTTTAAAGGAACTATTAAAATGTAGGGGCATTCAGATTAAACAGGGGACCCTTAAAACTTTCCTCTCAGCAGTGGAGGAAGTGGCCCCCTGGTTCCTGGTCTCGGGTCATTTAACGCTGAGCGCCTGGAATAAATTGGGTGGAGATCTAACCAGAGCGGATACCCAAGGAGGCCTTGGAGGCAGCTAACCTTGTTATTGCAGCAGACAAAGTGCAAAAGACAGAGGTGGTGGAGTTTTTGGGAGCTAGTGTTTCACCTACAACTGTCGCCCCTCAAAAACTCACGTTACGAGTGGATCACTTGCATACACTCAATGATTTTCAAAAACTTTTAGGGGACATTCAGTGGGTCCGCCCATATCTCTCTCTCTCAAACTCCGAGCTAAGCCCCTTGTATGACATTCTTAAGGGCGACTCGGGGTTGGCTTCCCCTCGCGAGTTAACTCCAGAAGCAAGGGAGGCCCTAAAAAGAGTGGGGGCAGCCCTTTCCACCGCTGCCTTAAAGCGCAGGAACCCTGACGCCCCCCTCACACTCTGTGTTTTGCCCACTCCTTGCCAGCCCACAGGGGTGTTATGGCAGGGTGGCCCCCTTCGATGGGTTCACCCCCGCATTTCCCCGCAGCGCAGTATTGAATGGTACCCGGGCGCTGTGGCAAGAATGGCCTCGCTCGGACTGTCCCAAGCTGTCGAATTCTTTGGACGTCACCCCGAAAAGTTAATTACTCCCTATAACAGAACCCAAATACAGACCCTTGTGACAACCTCTGATGATTGGGCCGTCCTTTTATGTTCATTTTCGGGAGTAATCGATAATCATTACCCGAAAGACCCTCTGCTCCAGTTCAGTGCTAGCCATCCAATCATCTTCCCGCGCTGTACTTCTGACAAGCCTATACCAAATGCTCTCTCCATCTTCACCGATGGTTCCAACTCTGGTGTTGGCAGCATTGTCATTCCCAATCACTCCACCCAAACATACTTGTTCCCAAATTGTTCAGCGCAGTTGGTAGAGTTACAGGCAGTTAAGCTGGCTCTGCAGAACAATACCGACCCCGTCAACATCGTTTCAGATTCTGCATATGTGGTTAATGCAGTCAGAGCTCTGGAAGCAGCAGGGGTCATTTGCTCCAACTCGCCTGCTGCTGCTGTGTTTACTGACATCCAGAAAATTATTCTAAATCGCAACTCCCCCTTTTTCATTGTTCAGCACCGAGCACACCAAAACCTCCCCGGGCCAATTACACTAGGTAATGCAATGGCAGACCAGTTAACCCGCATGCCTATCATCCTTTCGGCCCTACAACAGGCGCAAAATTTTCATGATCAATTCCACGTCAACTCACAAACCCTTTCACGTCACTTTGGTATCTCTCGAGAACAAGCTCGTGACGTTGTGCGCAACTGTACTGCCTGTGCACCTCACTTGCCAACCCCTTCGGTGGGTGTGAACCCCCGAGGCCTTCGTCCCTGCCATCTTTGGCAGATGGATGTCACTCATATTCCAGAATTTGGCAGATTAAAATATGTTCATGTCTCTGTAGACTCCTATTCTGGTATCATTTTTGCTTCAGCCCACACAGGCGAGGCAGCCCAGCATGTTATCTCCCACTGTCTTACAGCTTGGGCAGCTTGGGGTGCCCCACTCAGTCTTAAAACAGACAACGCACCTGCTTACACCGGCCTACCGTTCCAAAATTTCCTGCAAGCCATGCGTGTGCATTGCACCCATGGCATCCCGTACAATCCCCAGGGCCAGGGAATAGTTGAAAGAGCTCACTCAACCCTCAAAGCCTGTCTATTAAAACAAAAAAGGGGAATTGGGCAGGGACACACTCCTCAGAACAGGCTGGCCCTGGCCCTGTTTACACTAAATTTTTTAACTTTGGATAAGGAGGGACGCTCCGCTGCAGAGCGCCATAGTGGTGCGGCGGAAACCCCTCCACGAACAGCTATATGGAAAGATACCCTTTCTGGCAAATGGAAGGGTCCAGCACCAGTTGTCACTATCACCCGAGGAGCTGTTTGTATTTTCCCGCAGGACTCCCAAGCTCCTATTTGGGTTCCCAGCCGATTGATCCGACTAGTCAGGCATGATGTCTCCGCTGATGACTCTCCTGAAAATCCTACCCCTGTCATTACTGCTGACACCTCTGCTAATCAATGAAGCTTCCAACGCTGATGCTGTGGACACTGATGGCGCAGACACAGATAAGTATTGGGGGCTCTTAGATGTTCTGCCCCTACCTCTCCCAGTCCACTATTCTTCGGGGTTGTTCCCCCAACTTTTTACCACTAATGACTCCCTTCAACTTCCCTCGATTCCGGTAGATGAGAGCAGCAGCTCTGAACCTCGTCCACTCAATGTCACCTTGCGGGGCCTTCTCTGCTTTCGTGTGCCCCACAACCTGTCTGATCTAGAAAACTCTATAGAGAACACCCCATGTGTCACACTGTATAATATGTCTGCGGGGTGGTTTGACCCCCCCCCAAAAAATAGCTCTAACCCCACCACGAATGGTACCTTGCTGCAAGGTCGTTTACCCCTCATGATCCCCAAAGGAAATTCTACTGTCCCCCCCCAGCCTCGCTGGGCCCCCTATTGCAAAAGCACCCGCGATTGGCCCCAGCTTTGGACTGGCTGCCAAAGCCATCGGTCCCCGTGGGCTGTCAAATCCTTTTTCACATTCTCTCCCAATATTGGAACGCAGGCCAACCACTTCTCCCCCGGGAAGAATTATACCTGGCAGTTTCCAACACAGGCAAGCCCCACTAATCCTTTGATGTTTGGCTACTTTGTGGTGTCGGTGGAGGTTGCACTGACATAACCCCAGTTGTCATGCTGACCGGTGGTACAATTAGTAACACCACTGTGAAGTGGAATTCCACAGGTGTGTTTGAGGACACACTAGAAACACAAGGAGTGGGCTCTAACCTTACCTTCCCTCCCACTCCTGTTTGTGTGCAACCACCTTTCATGTTCATGTTAATGCATGACTCCCGTCCCTCTAATGACCCCGTTTCATGTACTAATAATACTTGTTCCTACTCATTATGTTGGAATGCTTCTATGTTTCATACCGCTCTAGTTACTAGGTTGCCTCGCTACGTACCATGGCCAGTGCAGAACACCCGATCATCACTGTCAACTCATTTGCGCTCCAAAGGAGACTTTGGAATTACCGCTGCCATTGTTGCGGCAGTTACTGCCTCTGTCGCTGCGGCAGCCGCCGCTGCAGTAGCCTTGACTCAAACTGTGCAAACAGCCGACGCCCTTAATCAAATGGCGGAAAACACCGCTACAACGCTACAAACACAGCTTGCAGTTAATGGAAAACTTCTGGGAGCCATTCACATATTAAATCACCGTGTAGACTTAGTTCAAGAGCAAGCGGACAGTTTAACCCAGCTAGTGCAGCTGGGCTGTGAGTGGCGCCTAGCCAGCGTCTGCGTCACTCCCGTTCATTTTCACAACATCTCCAGGGCTGCTTATCTCTCTAGAACTCTGTCTCAACAATTGACTGGAAATTGGTCCAAAGAGACTGAGGCGCTTATCACTCAGTTGCGTAATGCCATAATGTCTGTCAACTCCACCCGAGTGGACGCTTCATTGGCCTCAATCATGCGAGGGTTTTGGTCTCAATTGGGCGTGCTGACAAAGGAATGGGCTGGTCTTGTGGGGATAGTATTCCTCTTCATATTGGCCATCGGTGTAGGCTGCTACTGTCTATGTCGCCATAAGAAACCACAGGAGATCAAATACTCCCTTTTGGTACAGGCCTACTCTGAAGTGGCAGCTGACACTCAGGGTAGCCAGGTGTGGTTACAGATGCTTGAAAGCAGTCAATGACGGGCAACCTCCAGCCAGGCTCCCTCAACCTAAGACAGGGCCCCTGCCTTTTGCTGCAGCCGGCCTGATGACGGGTAAGAGAGAAGTTCTGGGCTAGGATGACCCAAGCCAGGCGTTTCTTGCGATACCTTGCCTTGTACCTTGCTTTTATTAAAACAAAAAGGGGGAGATGTGGGAAGCCCACATCGCAGCCGCGCCTTGAAGATGGCGCCGAGACACCCGACCGCGCCCTGAGTAAACCCGCCTCCCCACGTCAGCCCCTGTGTGACGCCCATGATGGCCTGATGATTGCAGCCAGTTAGAAGAGAAAGCCGCCCTCACCCCATGCCAAACTGAATGCCTATTGGACATGGCTCGGTATATAAGCCGAAGCCCAGAAAAATAAAGTTGTTGTTGTTCCTCTCTTGTCTCCCTGCATTCGGTGTCTCCTGCTTGGGGCCCCGGGCGGGTTCCGGGGGTCGCAGGCAGCGACATGTCTCCATGAATTTGCCTATTCTAAATATTTCATATAAGTCGAATAATACAGTATTGTTCTTTTGTATCAGACTTATGTCACCTAGCATAATGTTTTCAGTGTTCATCCATGCTATAGCTTGTATCAGAACATCTTTCCTTGTAGTCTATTGTATGTATTACATGTGTTTATTAATCATCCATCCATTGATAACCATTTGGGTAGTTGCTAACCTTTGGCCATTGGGAATAACATTGCAACAAACTTTGGAGTACAGCTGGAATAGACTTTGGGGTATATTCCTAAGAGCAGAATGACTCGGCCATATGTCACATACTATGCATTTAAATTTTTGAGGAAACACCACACTGTATCTTGAAGGAGTTGCATCATTTTACATTTCCACAAGCTATGCAAGAGGGTTCCAATATTTCCATATCTTTGACAGCACTCATTGTTTTTCTTTTTTGCTTGTTTGTTTTTATTGTTACAGCCATCTCAGTTTGTGTAAGGAGATACCTCTTTATGGTTTGATATTCTCTTCCTGAATGACTAATACATTGAGCATCTTTTCGTGTGCTTACTGGCAATTTGGGTAGCTCCTTTGGAGAACTGCCCACTCAAGCCTTTCGACCAGTTTTTAATTGGATTGCCCTGTTTGTCAATTTGTTGTTGAATACTGGGAGTTTTCATATATTCTTGAAATTAAACCTCCATCAGGTTTATGATTTTCAAGTATTTTCTCTCATCCTACATGCTGTTGTGTTCCCCCTGGTACTGTGTGACATTCCTCCATCTTCTAAATGCTACCTCTATGATGTCAGTGAGGGAGGATGGCAGTAATTGTGTGTTAGTGAGGCAGGACTCAGTGTGTGAGACTTTGTATGTGTGTGCGCCTTGAGGCAGTCTTTTTTTTCTAGTTTTTAATTTCTTTTTCTTTTTATTGTGAATTAAGAACAATTTTACAGTCTATGTCATGTTGCCATATAACACCAAGAACTGTCACCTCTATTCTATTCTAGCTGCTCTCCCTCCCCGACTACATGACAGTACGATTCCCCTTGTGTTTGAAACTTCCTATGACCTTTTGATGAAAGGTCTGGCCATTCTCAGGCAGTCAACTCGGCTCCAGCAAAGTGCCCCTCAGACAACCCAGTGTTCGTTTTTAAAGGTTTGTTTGCCTCCAGTATCCCTCGATGTTTTGTTTGGTCCTGGTCAGTCTTCGCCGCGGAGCTGGCCCTGGTGCTAGATACAGTTTGGGGTTGGAGAGTCCAGGGGCCACGCTCCCAGGGTCCCTCTGTTCAGAAAGACTATCAAGTGTTGTCCTTTGGTAGAGTTCTGGCTCTGTTGAGGCAGTCTCTTGAGATAAACAGGAAATAAGCTAGCAGAGAGATTTGGGGACCTAATACCATCAAGAAAGAGAACTGAGCACAGCCTTTGGAAAGGACCTGGCGTCCCTGTGCCTCAGTAGCTCTCAGTCCAGGGGAAGAGTGATGACGGGAACCTTCCTCCAGAACCAACAAAGAAAGCCTTCCCCTGGAGCTGATACTCTGAACTTGGACTTTTAACCTACTGGACTGTAAAAAATTAAATTTTTCTTTTTAAAGCCATCTCCTTGTGGCATTTCTGTTACAGTACCACTAAATGACTAAGATATTATCTTCTGACTTTCTTGATAATGTTCTATGAAGCACAAAACATTTTATTTTGATGAAATTCGATTTGTCTATTTATTCTTCTGTTGCTCATGCTTTTGGTGTCATAGCTAATAAATGTCAAATCCAAGGTTATGAATATTTACTCCTGTCTTCTTACCATAGTTTTACACCTTTAGCTTTTGTATATAAATCATTGATCTGTTTGAGTTAATTTTTGTGTATAATACAAGGTAGGCTTCCTCCTTAATTCTTTGCATGTGGAATTCCAGTTTCCCTTGCACCATTTATGGAAGAGACTATACTTTTCCCATTGAAATTGCTTAACACCCTGTCATGAATTGAATTGTGTTCCCAAAAAATATGTGTAGCTATTTCCCTGGGCTATGATTCCCTGTATTCTATGATTGTCCTCCATTTTGTGATTTTCCTGTGCTATATGTTAAAGACTAGGGTGGGACTGTAAATCCCTTCAGAAGATCCCTCCCTGCTCCACTGTAAAGAGCGTTTCCCTGGAGTATGGCTTGCCCCACCCTTAATCCTTTCATCCTACAAGAGATAAAAGGAAAGGGAAGCAGGCAGAGAATTGGGAACCTCACACCATCAAGCAAGCAGCACCAGGAGACGACCATGTCCTTCAGACCTTTGCCAACATGCTCCATGGAAAAAGATGATACAATATTGGACTTTCCTCCAGAGCTGACAAGGGGGAAAGCCTTCCCCTGGAGCAGACATCCTGAATTTGGACTTGTAGCCTACCAGACTGCATAAGAATAAACCTTCCTTTGTTAAAGACATCCACTCTGTGGTAATTCTGCTAGAGCAGCACTAGCTGATAGAAACCCACCATATCAGAAATCATTTGTCCATAGATATAAGAAATTATTTCTGGAATTTCAATTATATTTTATAAAACAAAATTTTGGTGCAGTGGTCAAAGTGCTCAGCTGCTAACTTGAATTCTGGCATTTCAAGGGCACCAGCTATTCCATGCAAAAAAGATGTGGCAGTCTTTATGTAACCTTAAAGATTACAGTTTTGGAAACCTATGCGGGCATTTCTCCTATATCCCAGAGGGTCACTATGAAGCAGAATCAACTCACCATCAGGGATATAGTCTCCGGGTTTTGTTTTTGTTTTTATTTTTGGTTGTTGTTGTTGTTGTTGAATTTATTCCATGTACATTTAAATTAATTCCTCACAAGGAGGGAATTACTTCTGCCATTTGTTATTTGTTTGCTGTATGTGGGACCTTTCTTCTTATTCATTTCCTCCATTACTGCCTTCTTGTTTTGTTCATTTGTTTGGTAGTGTACCATTTGAATCCGTTCTTATTGCTTTTGTGTATAATCTTAGATATTTTTTTTATGGTTACCTTGGGAATTATATTTAACTTCTAAAATTTATAACAACCCAGTTTGAAGTCATACCAATTTAATTTCATAGCCTAAAAGTCTGCTGCTCTTGTACAGCTCTATCCTCTCCTTTATGTTGTAGTTATCACAAATTACATTTGTTTCCATTGTGTGCTACATAATATAGATTTATAATTACCTTTATACATTTGTATTTTAAATCATATAGGGAATAAAATGTGGAAATACAAACAAAAAATACAGTAATACTGGGCCTTATATTTGCCCACGTTGCTGTTGTTAAAGCTCTCAGGTCCTTATCGATTCATAGTGACCACATGCAACAGAATGAGACAATGCCCAGTGTTGCAGCTGCTGTGTCAAGCTTTAAGGATCTTTCTCTTTTTCACTGACCCTCTATTTTATCAAGCATGATGTCCTTCCCTAGGGTCTGATCCTTCCTGATAATACATCCAACATATGTGGAAACAAAGTCCTGCCATCTTTGCTTCAAATGAGCATTCATTCTGGCTGTACTTCTTCCAAAACAGATTTGTTCATTCTACTAACAATCCATGGACTACTCAGTATTCTTTACCAACACTATCATTGAAAGATGTCAGTTCTTCCTGATTCACTGTCCAGCTTTCCCATGCATATGAGATGATTTTGTATATAATACCAAAAAAACCACTGCCATGGAGTCAATTCAAAATCATAGCAACCCTGTAAGACAGAGTAGAACTCCCCATAGAGTTTCCAAGGACTGCCTGGTAGATTTGGACTGTGGAGCTTTCAGTTAGCAGCCATAGCACTTAACCAGTAAGCTACCAGGGTTTCCTTATACTGCCCTATAGAGCTTCCAAGGAGCACCTGGCAGATTTGAACTGCCATCCTTTTGGTTAGTGGACATAGCAATTAACCACTATGCCACCAAGATTTCCTGATATATAATAGGCAATAAAAATTCATGAAATTTCATGATTTTGGTTTTCCAGAGTAGGAACCACAGATTAAACTGCCACTTTGGGATATTCTCTGCATGATACATATTTCCTATAAGGTATGTAAAAATGCTAAAAATTAATTTTAAGTATCAGGTCAAAACAAGCTTGAGCCATCTAAGATGCCATGAACCCAAGAGACATAAAGGGTAACATAAACCAGAGACTATGTCAGTCTGAGACTGGAAGAGCTAGATGGTACCCAGTCACCACCCAAAACTGTGCTTACAGGGAGGAAACTCAACCAAGAGTCCCTGGTGGAGTAGGAGAAATGTGGTGTGCAGAACTTGAACTCTAATAAAAAGACCAGATTTGATGATCTGACAGACTGGAGAGTCCCTTGCAAACATGGCCTCTGGACTCTATCAGCCCAGAACTGAAACCATTCCAAAAGCCAACTCATCAGACAAAAATTGAACTTCTCTGTAAGACATAAAATGATACTGATGAAGAGTGCTCTTCTTGGCCCAAGTAGATACAGGAGAATAAATGGGCTGCTCCTGTCCAGAGGTGAGATGAGAAGGCAGAGGTGGACAGGAGCTCATTGAATGGACATAGGAAATACAGGGTGGAGAGGAAAAGTATGCTGTAACATTGTAGGGAAAGGAACAAGAGTACTGTAACAAAGTGTGTCTAATTGTATGAGAAACTGACTTGAATTGTAAACATTCACTTAAACTACAATTATTTTTAAAAGCTCAAAAAATAATACCATTGTAGCCCTATAATTAAACATGCAAATCTCCACACTAAAATGAAATAAAAAAATAAGGTAACTCACAAATGACATATAAAATTCTGAATAAGATGTATCCTATGTTAAGATTTCACTGCATCATCTGTAGTGTGCTTTTTTTTTATAGTCTCTAACATTTTTCAAAACCTTTAAAAAGTTTTCTCATATGAACGGCTGCTCCTTATAAACTTGATGGGGAAGTTCTACTCAGTCCTATACAGTCTCTATGATACTCTATGAGAATCACAGCTACTGCATTGGGTTAGGCGTATAACCCTAAACCCAGGCGGTCAAGTTGATTCTGACTCATAGCAACCCTGTAGGACAGAATACACCTGTCCCAAAGTCTGTGATATTTACAGAAGCACACTGTCACATCTTTTTCCCACAGAGAGGCTAATGGTTTTGAATCACCAACCTTATGGTTAGTAGCCAAGCTCTTTTAACCATTACACAACCAGGGCTCCAAGATTATGATGCTACAGACCTATATTCTTCACCATGTAGTCAATTTTCATGGGACCTCTTTAGGAGAAATGAACAGCTTAACTAGACTGACATAATCTGTTATGTAAGAGAAATAACATCCGCAGGAATTATTGTGGTTTTTTTTTTTTTTTACAAAAATAAATTCTATGGCCCCCATGGCATCCAAACCTAAATCAAGACATAAGACTGATCAGTCAACTATGATGGAGCAAGGGTAGAGATGAAAGGAAAGAAAAGCTGGAACCTGGTTTACATAAAATGCTGTTTAAGTGTGTTCTTAAAAGTTATGTAGAGGTGTAGCTGAGTGTCACAACAAAAAGCTATTTCTAGGAGATGGTCTAGATCAGAAAAAATAAATAACTTTGGCATTTGTCAGATCACTCACAGAAAACCAGGTGCATAGATGGCAAACACCAGATGGCAAAGAGCAGGAAAGTAAAAGCAGAGATTGCAAGGCATTCTGTCTAAGAAAGAGCCAATCACCAGGGAGGAGGAAGAGGCAAAAGAGCAGTTGGTGCTGCGAAGCCTGATTGATTTCTCTATGGTAGAGGCTGAGGGCATAAAACAGATCCTTCCTCAAATTTTCAAATAGGAAAAGACTGAGCAGTTCAGAAGCTGAAGAGGCAAGAGCACTGACAGTCAGTCTTCTTTCCAGTATAGTTGTCATGGATTGAATTGTGTCCTCCCGAAAACGTGTGTAGCGATTTGGGTGGGCCATGATTCCCAATGTGTGTGATCACCCCATATTTTGTGATTTTCCTATGCTGTGAATCTTGTTCTCTGCCTGTGATTAATAGAGCAAGATAGGATTAGGTTAAAGAGGATTAGGGTGGGACTGGATCACCTTTCCTAAAGGAGTGTCATGGAGTGTGACTTGCACCAGATTTTATCCTACAAGAGATGAAAGGAGATGGAAACAAGCAGAGAGCTGGGGACCTCATACCGTCAAGAAAGCAGATGACCAGGACAGTAGTAAAGTTCATCATCTAGATAGTGAGGATGTACAGGGGTTTCGACTCTTGATTGAATTGTTAAAACTCTAACAGAAGACAAAATGTGGAAGCAGACCAATGTCCATCAACAGATGGATAAACAAACAGAGAGAGAGAGAGGAATATTACTCAGTCATTCAAAAGAATAAAGTATTAATACATACTACAACATGGATAAAACTTAAAACATGTTGAGTGAAAGAAGCCAGGCAAGAAAGGCCACATAATATGTTTGTATTTATATGGAATATGAAGAGTAAGTAGATCCATAGTGAAGGACAGTATGGATGATTCTTGCCGGGGGCTGGGGTTAAGGGGTATGGGGAAGAGTTGCTTAATGGATGTGAGATTTCCTTTTGGGGTAAGGAAGATGCTTTGGAACTAGATACAGGTCATGGTTGCATAACATTGAAAACATACCCAAGGCCACTAAATTCTTCATTTTAAAATGTTTAATTTTATGTTACATGAATTTCACTTCAAAAAAATTTTTTTTATTATTAATTTTTATTATGACTGAGTGAAAATGTACATTCCCGTATAAATTTACATGCCCACCTTTATGCAGCTTCCACTGCTCTCCCTGCCCGGTGACAGCACACTATTCCTCTCTGCTCTTAAAAAAGGCTTACTTGAGTCTCAGGAAGCTGTAACTCTAACTTTTGACATTCCAAGTCACTTAATTCTTTTAAAGCTTGAGTTACATCAAAATCAGAAAATAATAACATTCAAAGGTTAATGAGAATAGTAAGTAATTATCTATAAATCTTTCTATTTCTTTATGCCTTGACCCACTTGTATGTTTTAATAAAGAATATATAACAAAGAAAATGTGTAACTAGTGTTGATATCCAAAATTTTTAACAGCTGGGACAACATGGACATTGAACAATCAGATATAATATCAGTCGCCCACAACTGGTGGGCAAATGTTCTACTCACTGTATCTCTGATATGGAAATGAATAGGAAGCTTACCCAGGCCAACAGTCAAGTTATACCTGAAGCATGACCATCTACCCTATGACAATGTACCCAGTTTGCTCACATAGTTCTTAGGAAAAAATGAACAGCTTTGTAGGCACTGATGTTGAAAGCCACATCATATATGTCTGTAAAGCTTTCAACTTTTTCATTTTTCTCACCTTATATGCATTGCTTTGAGGAAGTCAGGAAGGATTTATAGAATGGAAACCGTGGTGGTCAAGTGGTTAAGCGCTGCAGCTGCTAGTCGAAAGTGTGGCAGTTTGAATCCACCAGGCACCCCTTGGAAACTCCATGGGGCGGTTCTACTCTGCCCTATAGGGTCGCTATGAGTCGGAATGGACGCCTTGGCAGTGAGTCTTTAGTTTATCCTAATGGCACCATGAGTCAAAATTGACTTGACAGCAATAGGTTTGATTTCCTGCTTTTTCCTGCTGGCGTTCTGTGTAGGAGACATTTTCTGCACTATTGTCCTGTTTATTTTAAATACCAATTTAAAATACCTGTGGTGGCAAAAGGACAAGAAATATTTTAGTATTTTCCTAAAGAATGATGAGAAGATAAAGTAAAAGTCATCATCCCATTCCATGTTTTTCTCAAATCTAGGGGAACGGGTACATGTTTATTACTGATAAGTTGAAAATAACACAGGAGTTTAGCTGCTTATCCCCAAAGTTAGTTAGGTACATTAGGTTTTTATTTATCCAGTAAATTCCTCTGAAAATACTTACTTCGACCTTTCTAATTTATTAGCTAATAGTTTATTTCTTGGCTTGAATGCTTAAATGACCTAGTGTTTTCCTCTGCACAGACAGTAACAGGGAAGATCATTAGGCTGTATGTCATGCGCCACAGTCTTTTCTGACATGCAGCCAACAAATGCCAGGGAAAGGAATCCTCACGTCTTCGTCTGGGATTGAAACATATGGACTTGCACATGAGGCTGAAGTCAGAGGTTTGGATACTTTTCATTTTGCCTTCAGTGCTTGCACTTGTTTTCAGACCAGATACATTTATGCTGTAATTCCTATGGTTACGACTTATAGCAAGATGACCTGATTTGTAAGTCGAATGACCAACGAAAAAGCAAACCCTCTACTGTCAACTCACTTCTAACTAATAGTGACCTTATAGTCAGAGTAGAACTGCCCCCACAGTTTCCAAGGAACCCCTGGTGGATTTGAACTACTGATCTTTCGGTTAGTAGATATAACATTCAACTACTATGTCACTAGGGTTTCTGTGGACTGACCAGGATGTACTATTTAACTTTATTTGTGTAGCCTGAGATAATCTGCTACAAAAAATGAGAGAAGGAAAGTTTTTATTCTTTATTCTTTTTTTTTGGCTCCTGCACCATTAACACTCAATTCTCCTTCTGAAAAAGGAAAGCAATATTTTGTCTAGTGTCTGTAGAAGCTAAATTTAAATAAAACATTGCTGTCAAGTCAATTCTGACTCACAGTGACTCCATGTTGGCAGAGTAGAAATGGGTTTCACACGTTTTCAAGTCTGTGATTTTTTGGAAGCACGTTGCCAGGTCTTTCTTCTGAGGCACCACCGAGTGGATTCAAACTGTGAACCTCTCAGTTAGTAGTCAAGCATTTAACATTAGCACACCCAGGGACTCTATCTGCGAAAGGTAGATTTCATACACTTAAAACCACTTTTGTATAGTTTTTTGAAATTACCTTTCATATAACATATTTCATATGGACTATTTAATGTTTAACTAATATTTTATATATCATTCACTTTGTATTTTAACAATATTATTCACGGTGACGTGACATGATGGCAAATATACTGAAACAACTGGCTTTCGATCACTTCAGCAAGATTTTGCAATCTGGAAAACAATAGTTAGAGGTAACCCAGAAACAAGTGAGATACTAATTTGGAAGCTGACATGAGAAGTTGTTTGTGCTACGTCAAAAAAAAAACAAAAACAAAAACAAAAAAGGCACTGCCATCAGGTCCATTCCAATTCATAGTGACCCTGTCCAAAACCCAAAACCAAACCCACTGCCACCGAGTCAAATCTGACTTGTAGTCACCATCTAGGACACAGCAGAACTGCTCCATAGAGTCTCCAAAGAGTGCCTGGTGGGTGGGGTCTGCTGACGTCATGGTTAGTAGTCATAGCACTCAACCACTACGCCACCAAGGTTTCCAAGAAAAATACATGGACATGAAATATTAGCTTAGGTATTTAATTTTAGCAAAATGAAAAGCTAAAAATCTTTTCATAAAAGTCACAGTGGTACATAAACCAAAAAAAAACAAAACAAACCCACTGTTACCGAGTGGGTTCCAACACACTGTGACAATGGTATGCAGGAAACGATATATGAAACTTCAAATGCTGCCAAGCCAGCCAAGTGCCATCAAGTCAGAATGCTATGCGGCAAATAATCTTGATTCTTGGATATGTCTATCATTTATAAGAGGTTGGACATACAGTTTGGAACATGTATCCTGTGACATAGTGAATATCAACTCTCAAAGCAGCAGATAACAATATGCCAATCTCTTTGGATAAGGCGACATCAAAAACAAAATAAAATGCATGAATCTAGCCAGATGCAAATAATTACTAAAATATAATGAAAAGATTTATAATTCCTGAAAAGTATAAATTGAGAGGAGCATTTTCACTTGTATAAGGATTTCTCATCAACCTTTCATATTGCTATGTAGCTTTCAGATAGCATACTTTCATGTTCAGGAACATAATTATAAACATATTGCACTATTTTGTAACTGCAAGTTATTATAATCATAAATATTTAAATATATATAGCAATAATAACATTTACCAAGGATTTAAATACTTCTACATACAGTAAATCATTTATCTGCAGGATGATTTGATTTGACGCAATGGAAGGAGGGAAACCCTAGTGACGCAGTGGTTAAGTGCTATGTCTGCTAACCAAAAGATTGGAAGTTCAAATATACCAGGCACTTCTTGGAAACTCTATGGAGTAGTTCTACTCTGTCCTATAGGGACGGCCATGAGTCAGAATCGATTCAATGGCAGTGGGTAATGGAAGGGGGGCTGGTTTGGGAGTCAGAAAGATATAGGGCTTAGGTAAGTGATTTATCTTCTCTACACCTGTTCCTTTGTACAGTGGGGATAATAATATTCTATACATTTTAGAGCTCTTGACAGTGTAATATAAATGAATCTATGAAAATTTCTTGTAGATGTAAACAGAGCAAGAGGACACTGCATGGTTTGAAGTCAGGAAAGGTGTGTGTCAGGGTTACATCCTCTCCCCATATTTTTTCAATCTCAATGCTGAGCAAATAATCCAAGAAGCTGGACTATATGAAGGTATCAGGATTGGAAGAAGACTCAGTAACAACCTGCGTTATACAGGTGACACAACCATGCTTGCTGAAAATGAAGAGGATTTGAAACACTTACTGATGAAGATCGAGTACTACAGCCTTCAGTATAGACTGCAACTCAACATAATGGAAACAAAAATCTTCACAACTAGACGGTTAGGAAACATCATGATAAATGGAGAAAAAACTGAGGTTGTCAAAGATTTCATTTTACGTGGTTCCATAGTCAATGTCAGTGGAAGCCGCAGTCAAGAAATCAAAAGACTCGTGGCACTGGGAAAATCTACTGCAAAGGACCTCTTCAAAGTGTTGAAAAGTAAAGAAAGATGTCACCTTGAAGACTAAGGTGTGCCAGAACAAAGCCACAGTGTTCTCAATTGCATTATATGTAAGTGAATGCTGGACAATGAATAAGGCAGACAGAAGAATTGACACCTTTGAATTGTGGTGCTGGAGAAGAATACTGAATGTACCATGAACTACCAAAAGAACAAAGAGATCTATTTTGGAAGAAGTACAAACAGTGCTCCTTGGAAGCAAAGATGGCAAGACTATCTTACATACTTTGGATATGTTGTCAGGAGGGATCAGTCCCTGGAGAAGGACATTGTGCTTGGAGAGTGGAGAGTCGGAGAAAAAGAACCCTTAATGAGATGGACTGACACAGTGACTGCAACGATGGGCTTAAGCATAAAAACGATTGTGCGTGTGGTACAGGACCAGACAGTGTTTCATTCTGCTGTGCATAAGGTCATTATGAGTTGAAAATGACATGAAGCACAGAGCAACAGCACTGAAAATTTCTTGGCACATATTAAGGACTTAGTCCACATTCTTTCCAAAGACACTGAATATATGTAAATAAAACTTTATCAGAAGAACCAGTGAAGAATTGAAGTGATACATGTGTGTTATCTTTTACCATGCTTCCTGTATCTTTTTTCCTTCTCTCTATACCACCCCCATTAATATTTTTCTCATCCTTTTAGTTTCTTTAAATGTAGTATTTAGTCAAAATTATGAACAACACTGAATTTGCATGGAGAGGAATGATAGAATTTTGATGAGGGATATAATTCAAGCACTGAGTGAAATTAGAAAATGTACCAGCATTCACAAGAAATTTTAGGGTTTTTATTCAAGAAGGCAAGCACAACTATAATGACAAACAAACATTTATTCATATCAGTTGGTCTATTTTCAAACTGATTCTTCCTGAGGGCAAAAATTTTATTTCCTAAAAACTATCTGAAAACACTTTCTGGAATCACAAACAACCAAAAAAAAAAAAAAAAAAAAACAAAACCTATACTTATTTGCAAACTGAGACTTATTTACCCAAAATTGGTGCACATATTTTACAAGCAGGAACAGTAATTTAAAACAAAAAAAAAAGCCACATCCAGACCTGTGGCAGCCATTACAGTTATGCTAAGCATCTTGCTTTTACAGTGCTCTTTCTCATTCTCCCTTTTGATCAAGAATTGTGATAAAGATTCTTTGATCACCATTAAGAGACTGTTTTCTTCCACATGGACTTTTCCTTTGGGTTGATCTTTTTCCTATTGATTCCTCATCTTCTTCACCATGCCGTAGCTCAGACACTATGTTTCAGTGACCCGTCAGGTTGAGGTGTGAGTGGAGTTATACCATATTTGGAGGAAGAACTTAACACCATAAAAGGTTAGCTCAAGGTATGAAGTTGATCTCCTTTAAGGGCTTAGTTTCTTGAAGATACATAATTTTCTGCATAGCATGATGGATTGTAGTTTAGTTATAAGCATTAGACACACAATTCATACAACATGTAACAAGACCTTATAATAATTATTACAGCAGTCAAGATGATTAATCCACTCTGAAATGTAGAGTGCAACCATGAAAAATGCCACTGGGTAACCAACTAAAAATGACTTGGGATCAGCTGTCCACCTCAGAGGTTATTTGGGGTGTCTTAAGTAATTTTTAGTCCTCCAGAGAGTTTGCAACTTTACAGAGGTGTAATTTCTTATAATTTAGCAGAGCACAAAGAATTAGATGTGGCCCTTTTTGAACAGAGTTCTAATGATTTCTTCAATTGATGCCTCTTCTAATAAATATATTCCCTTGGGGAAATAGTTAAGTTTGAGGGTTCTGATTCACATTGATCAAAGGCCACCTGCTTTAGCAGAGACAATCCTTAGAGCACTGTGTCAATGATTTCCAATTTTCTAGCAATTAATTCTGTAAAATACTAGGGTCAGTACAAGTATCATAAGGGAATTTTGTAGGTCTTCAGGTGACTATTTCATAAGGGAAATCTTATCAAATCCAACCGGTGTGGACATCAGATTCAAGTAGTTTCTTACATTAACTTTTTAAAGAGAAATAAAAAAAAGCTACCTATACCCAGAAAATACTACACTGAAACTGGAACAATTCTTTTAGTTTGCTGAGTCTTATGTAGTTAATTTTGCTTCCATGTAGTTCTGAAGAGTAGCAATCTGAAAACTCCATCAGCTTCCACATAAGAGTCCTAGAAATCTTCATTTAGTCCAGTTGTATCTATGATCAAAATATTATTACCCTCTTCATGAGTCTGACATAGCTCATTTTGTTGAATACTTGGGTCAACAACTCCCACTGAATCAGAGAAGTAAATCTTATCTCCAAATGACAAATTTAAAAACATTTGTGATTAACGTATGATAATAATCCTTAAAAGTGAAAAAACTGATAGGAGTTGATTACAAAACTAAAGCAAACTCAATGTTGATTTAAAAAAATTTTAGACAAAAACAGTTTTAAGCAAATGATTACTCTTATTTTCAAAGAGCTTCAGATATAATGCATAATAATCATGAGATATAATGCTAAACAGAATATACCAAGAACAGATCACTATTATCAAGTATTTGAAAGTCTGAACAGTAATAAAAACTCCACGGGTAAATTACATTTGCTCAGTTAATACTATTGGCTTTGGTAACAGAAACAAAGTTGGAACTAAGTCAGTCATTGAAATAATAAAATTATGACATAAAATTGTACAGTTGTCTAATATCAGACAAAAATTACTAGCACATGCATTTTGACTCAGAGAAAAATCAGAAATTCTCTTGACTTGGCAACATTTTTCATATAATTTGTAACAAATGAAATAAACTTCTTTTAACCTTTTCTTAGTAAAAAATAAATAATTATTTGTGGATTTCCACAATGTCTCAAAGTTGTCAGGAGTTTATTTAGGTCAACAAGAAACAATACTTCTTACTTAAATAAATCTTAACAGGTTTTTCCAAAAACATGGAACTTAGTTTTCATTTCAGGAATTTATGCTGTACAATTCTTTTCTTAGAAGCAGAATGCACAAAGAATAAAATCAGGGGATGGAGTTCAGATGGCAGACTAAACACACATCCCTCTAAATTCCTCTGGAGACCAAGACCTGAACTGATAAACAAATGGAGCCTTCTGGACATGTAGTGAGCCCTAGGACACAGCATAGGGCTATTAATTTGAACTTCACACCACTGGATGCAAAACCTCCTCTCTTTCGCTGACCATAATCTTGGCATGCGCTGGCTTTCATGGACTGAAGGAAACTCACCAGTTTAACTTTTTTGCATTGTATTAGCCGACAGGCAGAGCTGGGACTTGACTAGCAGCTATTCTCAGACGCACTACCGGTTGGACTGGCAGGCAAAATTGCCATATTTTAAGAGCCCGGCTTTGAAATCTCTGCAACTTGGCACTTTTGGCCTCTTTCCAGCTACATCATAGAGAAGCTGGTAACGAGGCAGCTGGTAAGCTTGTGCAGGGCACCATCTTGATCCACTGGGAGGTGGAGACACCCACACGGAGGCCCCAGATGGACTTAGTTCCTAGGCTTAGAGGCAGTGCCTGGCCAGAGGAGGGTGCTTTTCCAGTAGAAAAGCAGTATTTTACACAGTGTCACCTATGGCTGGGGCCTGAAAACAGACCCTGTGCACTCTGTGCATCTGGGCACCTTTGGCCTCTCTTTTTGCCTCCACCATAGCGTAGCTGGTACCCAGGCAGGCGGCAAGCTTGTGTGGGACGCCACCTTATTCCACTGGGAATCAGAGATACCCATTAAGGAGGCCTCAGCTGGACCTAATTTCTGGGCTGGGAGGCAGCCCCTGCCAGGAAGAGAGCACTATTCCAGCAGAAAAGCAGTGTCTTACACAGTGTCACCTACAGCTGGGGCCTGACAGCAGAGGTCAGCAGGGCAGTACCCTTTCTGTATTTTGAGCTAGTTTATAACATCTGGGGTTCGATATAGAGGCACTTACTTTGCCACCTGGGAAGAGGGACCTATAAACCTGAAAACCTGACTGACTTTGGAAGTTGTCAGATACTTTTTATGTTTCATTTTGAGATGGCCTAGAGAAACAACAGAGGTCCATCCTCACAACATCTCTCCCAGCCTCTGTTGACTCACATGATGTCCAAAAAGCAACAAACTCTGGAGAAAAATGTAACCAAGAAATCACCCATGGATTCAAAACTTCCCAAACAAAGAAGCTTTGCTGAAACTACTGGAAGGTGAATACAAAAGGATTATATAGAGAGCCCTCCTAGACCTTATGCAAAATGCAGCAGAGCAAAATGAAAAATTAAGAGCTGTTCGATCTGATGGAACACTAGTACTCTGAAATCCAACAGATCAAGAACAAAATCAAAGACATAGAAATTTCAATTCAAAGCCAAGAAAACAGAATAGAATAAATAGAAAATAGACTTTCGGATTTGGAAGACAGAGCTACTGACTTGAGTATCTATGAGGAGAAATCAGAAAAAAGAAACAAAAAAAATGAAGGAACATTAAGAAGCATGTGGGACTCTATTAAAAGGAACAATCTATGATTAATTGGAGTTTCTGAACAGGGCAAGACGCCTGAGACCACAGAGACTATTGTGGCTGAGATTCTGACAGAAAACTTCTCAGAAATTATGAAAGAGACTATAGATATCCAAGATATATAGTGAAGGACACTCAATAGATCTCAAAGGAAAGACCTCAGGACATATTCTAATCAAGCTCAACAAAATGAAACGTAAACAGAAACCCTTAAAGGCAGCAAGACTCAAAGCAAAGCTTACATTCAGAGGGAAACCCTGTGGGTTTTCGTGAAATTTCTCAGCAGAAACAATCTCTAAGCAGGAACAGCAGGAACTGGACAGAGACAGCAGAATAACACATTCAAACTCTTGAAGGAGAAGAGCTTCCAATCAAGAATTATATATCCAGCAAAACTATCTTTGAAATTCAAAAATGAAATTAAGTCTTTCACATATAAACAGAAACTCAGAGACTTTGTAAAAACCTAACCAAAGCTACAAGAAATACTGAAAGACTCTCTTGGCTTAGAAGAACAAAACCACTAAATTTACATTTTAGAAGCCAGTACAGGACACATGATCTAGAATCCTACTCAGATAGGGAAGGCTCCAAACTCAATCAAAGCAATAACAGTGAAAGAAATGATCCAGTGACAATATCATGAAAACTATGATGTCATCATATTAAAAAGAGGGATGCACTACAGTTAAGTCCTTCCAGATGGAGAGGAAGTTCATAAGAATGGTAGTAATTGAAATTCGGTTTATATATAGTTTATTAAGGGGGATCATAGGTGCAGCAATAAAGCACAATAAAGATGTAACATATCAAATCAAGAAAACTAATACAGGAGTCTCAACGACCACAAAACCAACACCAAAAAAGGTGAAAAATCAACTCACAAAGAAGGAGGTGGCAGAACAGATTGATAAGAACAACAGAGAAAACATCAACACAAAAATAAACATGTCATAATGGCAGCACTGAACACATACCTATCAGTAATCACATTGAATGTGAATGGACTGAATGCTCCAATAAAGAGACATTGAGTGACATCTTGGATCAAAAGACACAGCCCAACCTTAAGTTGACTAGAAGAAACTCATCTTAAACTTAAAGATAGGAACAAACTGAAAATTAAAGGATGGAAGAATATATATCAAGCTAACAATACACAAAAAAGAGCAGGTGTGGCAATTCAAATCTCAGATAAAATCAATATTGATGTCAAATCCACCATCATGGACAAGGATGGACAGTATTTGTTGCTGAAAGGTTCAACACACAAGCAGGACTTTGCAATATTAACTATTCATGCACCTAGTATTAGAGAACCTAAATACAGCAAAGAAACACTGACTGTACTCAAAAATTAGATAGAAAACTCCATAATCATAGTGGGAGACTTCAACATTCCCCTCTCAGTATTGGACAGATCATGTAGAAAAAAGCTCAGTAAAGACACAGAAGACCTTATTGGCACAATTAACCAACTAGACCTCATCAACATACACAGAAATTTCTGCCCATCAGCGGACAACTACACCTTCTTCTCCAGTGCACATGGAACATTCTCCAGAATAGACCATGTGTTAGCACATAAAGCAATCCTAAACAAAATCCATACCATGGAATTAGTGCAAAGCATCTACTCAGATCATAAAGTCATAAAAGTCAAAATCAATAGCAGAAAAAACATAAATAGAAAGTGGAATTCATGGAAATTGAACAACATCTTGCTCAAAAAAACATGGGTTATATAAGAAGTCAAGCATGAAATGAAGAAATTTGTGGATTCCAATGAGAATGAAAATACTTCCTCCAAGAACCTATGGGATACAGCCAAAGCAGTGCTCAGAGGTCACTTTATCTCCATAAATGTGCACATCTGGAAGTAAGAAGGAACCCAAATCAAAGAACTAAACCTACAGCTTGAACAAGTAAACAGACAACAAAAGAGGAACCACTCAGTCACCAGAAGAAAACAGATGATAAAGATTAGAGCAGAACTAGATGAATTAGAGAATAGAAGAACAATTGAAAAAATTGAAAAGAAGGCTGGTTTTTTGAACAGATCAAAAAAATTGACAAACCACTGGCTAAACTTACGAAAGAAAAACAGGAAACAAATAACCCAAATAAGAAATGAGAGGGGAGTTGTCACAACAGATCCAACAGAAATAAAAAATATCATAACAGAATACTATGAAAGACTATACTCTAACAAATTTGAAAACCTAGAGGAAGTGCACAAATTTCTTGATTCATATCATCTACCAAAATTATCACAAGGTGAAGAAGAACAACTTAATAAACACATCACAAAGGAAGAGATTCAAAAAGTCATCAAACAAATTCCAACAAAAAAAAGCCCGGCTCAGAGGGCTTCACCACAGAATTCTACCAAGCTTATAGAGAAGAGTTATTTCCGATACTACTGAGACTGCTTCACAATATAGAAAGGGATGGAATACTCCCAAATTCATTCCATGAAGCCAACATAATCTGGGTACCAAAGCCAAGGAACAACCTAACCCAAAAGGAGAACTACAGACTGATGTCATTCATGAATCTAGATGCAAAAATCTACAACAAAATTCTTGCCCACACAATGCAACAACATACAAAAAAAATAATCCACCATCACCAAGTTGGATTCGTACCAGAGATGCAAGGCTGGTTCAACATCAGAAAAACAATTAATGTGATCAACCACATGAATAACACAAAAGACAAGAATCACCTGATTTTTGTCTATTGATGAACAAAAGGCATTTGATAAAGTCTAACATCGATTTATGCTAAAAACTCTCAGCAAAATAGGAATAAATGGCAAATTCCTCAATGCAGTAAGCGTCATTTAGATAAAGTCAACTGCCTACATCATACTGAATGGAGAGAGACTGAAACAGTTTCCCTTGAGAACAGAAACTAGACAAGGATGACCACTCTCACCTCTCCTATTCAACATTGCACTAAAGGTTCTAGCCAGAGCAATTAGACAAGATGAAGAAATAAAGAGTATCTGCATCAACAAAGAAGAAGTCAAAATTTCCCGATCTGCACATGATATGATTGTATACTCAGAGAATCCTCAAGAATCCATAAGTAAACTACTCAAACTGATAGAAGAGTTCACCAAAGTCTTAGGATACAAGATGAACATAAGTCAATCAGTAGGATCCCTTTATACAAAAAGTGAGATTATTAATGAAGAAATCACCAAATCAATGCCATTTACTACAGCCCCTAAGAAGATGAAGTACCTAGGAATAAATCTAACCAGAGGAATAACAGATCTTTACAAAGAGAACTAGAAGTCCTTACTACAAGAAACTAAGAGAGACTTACATAGACGGAGAAACCTACCCTGCTCATGGATAGGTGTAGACTTAACATTCTGAAAATGTCTATTTTGCCCAAAGCAATCTACTTGGATAACGTAATCCTGATACACGTTCCAGTGACATTTTTTAATGAGATGGACAAACAAATCACCAACTTTGGAAAGGGAAGAAGCCCCAGATAAGTTAAGCACTACTGAAGAAGAAAAACACATTGGGAGGCCTCTCACTACCCAACTTTAGAACCTATTACACTGCCAAAGTAGTCAAAACAGCCTGGTACAGGTACAAAAAGAGACACATAGATCAATGGAACAGAACTGAGACCCCAGAGATGACACCATCTGCCTATGAACAGTTGATATTCAACAAAGGCCCTAAGACATTAAACTGGGGAAAAAACAGTGTCTTCAACAAATGGTGCAGGCAAAATTGGATATCCTTCTGCAATCAATTGAAATAAGACCCATATCTCACACGTTATACAAAAGCCAACTCAAACTGTATAAAAGACCTAAATGTCATATCTAAAATGATAAAGCTCATCCAAGGAAAAGTAGGAACAGTGGAAGTTTCAATACACAGTATAGACAGTCTTCAAAATCTGTCAAACAACAACAGAAGAGAAAATAGATAAATGAGAACTATTAAAAATCAAACATTTTGCTCATCCAAAGACTTCATTAATAGAATTTAAAAACCACGTACAGAATGCAAAAAAATACTTGGCAACTATATGTCAGACCGACGCCTGATCTCCCTAATCTATAAGGTACTACAAAATATCAATAAGAAAACGATAAATAATCTAATTAAGCAATGCACAAAGGAGATGGACAGATACCTCTCTGAAGATGAGATCCAGACAGTCAAAAGACACATGCAGACATGCTCAAGATCATTAGCTATTCAAGAAATTCAAATGAAAATGACAATGAGATACCATCTCACCCCAACAAGGTTGGCCATGATCCAAAAAATGCACAACAACAAATGCTGGAGAGGCTGTGGAGAAATTGGAACTCTCCTACACTTTTTGTGGGATTGCAAAATGGTACAACCTCTTTGGAAAGCAATCTGGCACTTCCTTAAAAAGCTCGACATAGATATACCATTTGACCCAGTAATTCCACTGTTTGGAATACATCCTACAGAATCTAGGCCATTCACACCAACTGATACAGGCACACTAATATTTATTGCAGCTTAGTTCACAATAGCAAAAAGATGGAATCAACCCAGATGCCCAACAACAGAAGAATGGATAGGTAAACTATGGTATGTATTCTCAATGGAACACTATGTAATGATAAAGAACAATGATGATTTTAGGAAACATCTTATACCATGGTTTCATTTGGAGGACATTATGTTGAGTGAAAGTAGTCAGTGACAAAAGGAAAAATATTATATGAGACCCCTACAATAAGAACTTAAAAACAGACTCATACAAAGAAGAAAAGACTCTTTGACAGCAGCAAGGGTAGGGAGGAAGGGAGTGCAAGGGGAGGAGGGTTTAAATTAAATAGTCAATAGACATTTGGTTGGGTGAAATTTGTGACAGCACACATTGGGAAGAAGACCAATACTAACTGAACTTCAACATGACATGATTACTCCTCCCATCTTAACCCAATATTGCAAGGACAGAGTAGCTGGAGCAGGGGACCAGGGACCATGCTCTCAGGGGAGAATCGAGGCCAATTGGCACAACTAGCTTTTTGCTAAGAGAGTCTCCTGCACCTCACATTGGTGAGTGGCATCTGGTGTCTTAAAACGTGCCAACCTGCCATCTGAGGGTACAGCAAATGGTCCCTATTCAGCAGGAGTGGATGATCACCAAGGATCAAAATGACTTGGGAAAAAAAGAACCCAGAAGACAGAGAGGCCCAAGTCACTGGGTGACTGCATCGGCTTGTGACCAGAAGAACCAGATGGTGTCCGGCCACCACCAGTGATAGCTGTGTCGGAGCTCACAAAGTTGGGTCTCACTGGCAACACAAGAATAAAAAGGGGTGTACCCTGAGATCTCCACTGAAAGATCGCAATTTGATGGTTCAGGGGCCTCAGAGTCCTCCTGGAGCATGGCCCCTGTCCCTGATGCTGTCCCTGTCCATAAATCATAATGGAGGTCAACTCTTTGGACAGGAATGGATTGATCTTGGCGACACAGAGTAACCATATCATGTGTGCACTTTATGGTTCTAGCCATCCATAGGATTTCATCCGGCTGACCTCTTACTGGAGGCAGGCGAGTGGGTGGAGAGGAGGGGATAGGAGATTCTTAGGAGCATATGACATGTACAGAACAGAGAGAAAGAGTGTACTGTCACCATGCAGGGAGAGCAGTGGGAGCTGCATATAGGTGGGCATACACATTTATATAGGAATCTACATTTTCATTTAATCATAATAATAATTAAAAAAGGAAATTAACTCTTGAATACATAAAACGTTTTGTTATCTTAACAAACAGAACCCCAATTCTTTTGTTGTATAGTGATTTGACATTAAAGCTCTTGAAAATTCTGATAAATTAACCAATCACATTTTTAGCAGCAGTAGTTAAGAATTTTGACCATATTGAATAAGTTCTCATTTAGTACAATTTTTGAATTTTTGGTCTCCATGATATGTATCTCTTGTAGTACAATCCTTTAAGAGGCAAACAGTGACAAATTCATTTCCAGAATGAATGACCTAAGACCAGAGAAACTGTGGAATGACATCAATGACATCATCTGTGAAAAGAGTAAGAGGTCATTAAAAAGACAAGAAAGACAGAAAAGATCCAACTAAATGTCAGAAGACACTCTGAAACTTGCTCTTGAACATGGAGCAGCTAAAGTAAAAGGAAGAAATGATTATGTAAAAGACTTAAACAGAAGATTTGAAAGAGCAGATCAAGAAGACAAAATAAAGAATTATAATGATAATTACAAAGAGCTGGAAATGGAAAACCAGAAGGGAAGAACATGTTCCTCTACATTTCTCAATCTGAAAGAAATGAACAAAAAATTCAAGCCTCGAGTTTCAATAGTGAAGCATTCTCCAGGGAAACTGTTAAACAACTCAGGAAGCATCAAAAGAAGATGGAAGGAATACACAGAGTCATTATTCCAGAAAGAACTGGTCAATGTTCAGCCACTTGGATGTGATCAGGAACAGATGGTACTGAAGAAAGAAGTCCTACTTTGAAGGCAATGTAAAAAAACAAGGCTCCAGGAATTGATGGAATACCAGCTCAGATATTTCAACAAACAGATGCAGTGCTGGAAGTGCTCACTCATCTACGCCAAGAAAATTGGAGGATAGCTCCCCAGCAAATCGACTGAAAGTGATCCGTACTTATGCCTATTCCAAAGAAAGGTGATCTAACAAAATGCAGAAATTACAAAAAAAATATCATTAATATCACACACATGTAAAATTTTGCTCAAGATCATTGAAAAGTGAATGCAACAGCATAGTGACAACAGCATATTACCAGAAATTCAAGCTGGATTGGGAAGAAGACGTGGAAGCAGGGATATTGTTGCTGAAGTCAGATGGATGTTGGCTGAAAGCAGAGAATACTAGAAAGATGCTTACTTGTGTTTCATTAACTATAGAAAGGCATTTGACTGTGTGGATAATAATAAATTATGGCTAACATTGCATAAAATGGGAATTCCAGGACATTTAATTGTGCCCTTAAGGAATCTGTACATGGATCAACAGGCAGCCATGCAAACACAACAGAGGGACACTGCATGGTTTAAAGTCAAGAAAAATGTACACCAGGGTTGTATCTTTTCAACATAACTTTTCAATCTGTATGCCAAGCAAATAATCTGACAAGCGGAATCATATGAAGAAGAACAAGACATTATGAAGAAGGATGACTCATTAACAACCTGTGTCGTGCAAATAACACCAGCTTACTTCCTGGAAGTGAAGAAGATTTGAAATACTTACTGATAAAGATCAAGGACCACAGCCTTCACTATGGATTGCACCTCAATATCAAGAAAACAAAAATCCTCACAACTGGACCAGTAAGGAACGTCATCAATGGAGAAGGGATTCAGGTCACCAAAGATTTCATTTTACATGGGTCCACAATCAACACCCATGGAAGCAGCAGTCAAGAAATTGAAAGACGCGTTGCAGTGCGAAAATATGCTGCAAAGGATGTCTTTAAAGTATTGAAAACTAATGATATCACCTTGAGACTGAAATGCAACTGACTGAAGTCATGGTATTTTGAACCACATCATACATATGTGAAAGCTGGACAGTGAGCAGAGAAGACAGAAGAAGAATTGATGCCTTTGAATTGTGGTGTTGGAGAAGAACATTGAATGTACCATGGGCCACCAAAAGAACCAACAGATCTGTTCTGGAAGAAGTCTAACCAGATTGCTTCTTGGAAGCAAAGGCAGCGAGACTGTGTCTTACATGCTTTGGACATGTTGTCAGGAAGGATCAGTCCCTGGAGAAGGACATCAAGCTTGGTAGTGTGGAGGGTCAGCGAAAAAGAGGAAGACCCTCGACGAGATGGATTGACACAGTGGCGACAACAATGGGCTTAGGCATAAAAATGATTGCGGTCATGTCGTAAGACGTGGCAGTGCTTTGCTCTGTTCTGCACAGGGTCGCTGTGGGTTGGAACTGACATGACAGCACCTAACAACAAGAACAGACATATATATATATATATATATATATATACATATATATGCATTCTCCATGGGAAAAAAGTTAAGAGCCTATAAATTTCAATTATTAATTAATTCAATATAATGTTCACAAATTACCAAAAATCTTGGAAACTATTTAAGTCTTATATTAAAAAACATAATTACCTTTGAAGTAGTTTGTTTAAAAAAATCTATATTTTCATTCACATCGTTCCTGTCATGGATTGACTTGTGTCCCCCACAAAAATATGTGTAGCCATGTGGCTGGGCCGTGATTCCCAGTATCTTGTGACTGTCCTCCATTTTGTGATTTTCCTATGCTGTATGTTAAAGATTAGGGTGGGGCTTTAAATCCCTTCATAAGATCACCTCCCTGTTCCACTGTAAAGGGAGTTTCCCTGGAGTATGGCTTGCCCCACCCTTAATCCTTTCATCCTGCAAGAGATAAAAGTGAAGCAGGCAGAGAATCGGGAACTTCATACCATCAAGGAAGGAGCACCGGGAGAAGAGTGCGTCCTTCAGACCTGAGGTTCCTGCACCAAGACACTCCCTGGACAAAAAATGATGCAATATCAGACTTTCCTCCAGAGCCGACATAGGAGAAAGCCTTCCCCTGGAGCGGACACCCAGAATATGGACTTGTAGCCTACCAGACTATGTAAGAATAAATCTTCCTTTGTTAAAGCCATCCACTCTGTGGTATTTCTGTTAGAGCAGCCCTAGCTGACTAAAACAGTTACCATGTCTTATAATTGCTAAATATAATCTTACATTTCTCCAGGGCGTTTTGTATTTTTTTGTGTTAGTGACCTACCCAATTTCTGGTAACTGCACTAAGACAATAATTTTCTTATTTTAGACCTCATTATTGTCCACATTGCTGATCTTGTTTTCTTTTCTTTTCAAAAGGTTTTAACCTGGTTACCAACTAGTAATAATAACAACTTAAACTTGTTGCCATTGAGTCAATTTTGACTCGTAGTGACCCTATGGGACAGAATAGAACTGCCCCACAGAGTTTCCGAGGAGTGCCTGGGAGACTCAAACAGCTGACCTTTTCGGTTATCAGATGTAGTTCTTAAACATTATGCCAGCAGGTCGTTGTTATTGTTGTTATTGTTCAGTGTCACTAACTCGGTTCTGACTCATAGCAACCCCATGTACAACAGATCATCCTACGCCATGCCAACAATCACTGGTAGCCTGAGCCCTTTCTTGCAGGCGCTGTCTCGATCCATCTGGTTGAGGGTCTTCCTCTTTTTCACTGACCCTCTACTTTGCCAGGCATGATATCCTTCCCCAGGGATTGATCCCTCCTGACAACATGTCCAAAGCATTTAAGATGTAGTCTTTCCATCCTTGCTTCTGAGGTGCACTCTGGTTGTAATTCTTCCAGAACAGATGTATTCCTTCTTTCGGCAGTCCATGGTATGTTCAATATTCTTCTCCAACACCACATTTCAAAGACATCAATTCTTTTTCTGTCTTCCTTATTCACTGCCCAGCTTTCACATGCATATGATGAGATTGAAAACACCATGGCTTGGGTCAGGTGCATTTCAGTCTTCAAAGTGGCATTGTTACTTTTCAGTACTTTATAAAGGACTTTTGTCGCAGATTTTCCCAATGCAATGCACCTCTTAATTTCTTCACTGCTGCTTCCATGACTTTTGATTGTGGATTCAAGTAAAATGAAATCCTTGACAATGTCAATATTTTTTCCATTTATCGCGATGTTGCTTATTGGTCCAGTTGTGAGGATTTCTGTTTTCTTTATGTTGAGGTATAATCCATACTGAAGGTTGTGCTCTTTGATCTTCATCAGTACTGTTTCAAGTTCTACTCTCTGCAAGCAAGGTTGTATCATTTTCATAATGCAGGTTGTTAATGAGTGTTCTGCCAATTTTGATGTCCTGCATTCTTCTTCACATTGTCCAGCTTTAAAGATTATTTACTCGACATACAGATTGACTAGGTATGATGAAATGATACAGCCCTGATGCACACCTGTCCTAACATAAAATCACTCAGTATCTGCTTATTCTGTTCACATGACTGCCTCTTGATCCACATACAGATTCCTTAGGAGTTCAATTAAGTGTTAGGGAATTCCCATTCTTTTCAGTGTTATCTATGATTTGTTAATGATCCACACAGTCAAATACCTTTGCATAGTCAATAAAACTCAGGGAAACACCTTGATGGTATTTTCTGTTTTCAGCTGAGATTCATTTGACATTAGCAATGATATCCATGATTCCACCGCTCTTCTAAATCTGGCCTGAATTTCTCGCAGTTCCCCATCAATGTACTACTGCAGCCACTTTAGAATGATTTCTGGCACAATTTTACTTGTGGATGATATTAATGATATTGATTAATAGTTTGTGCAATTGGTTGGATCATCTTTTTTGACAATAGACATAAATATGGATCTCTTCAAGGTGGTTGGCCAGGTAGCTATCCTCCAGATTTCTTGGTATAGACAAGTGATCACTTCCAGCACTGCAACTATTTGTTAAAGAACATTTCAATTGATATTAAATCAATTCTTGGAGCCTTGCTTTTTGCCAATACCTTCAATGAAACTTAGACTTTGTCCTTCAGTACTTTGGTTCCTGACCATATGCTACCTCAACACATGAATCTAGGAAAACTGCAAATCATCAGAATGAAACTGAATGCACAAAAATTGACATCCTAGGCATTAGCAAGCTGAAATGGCCTGGTATTAGCCATTTTGAATTAGACAATCATATGGTCTGCTATGTCAGGAACAACAACTTGAAGAGAATTGGTGTTGCATTCATTGTCAAAAAGAACATTTTAAAATACATTCTGAAGTACAATGCTGTCAGTGACAGAATAATATCCATACACCTACAAGGAAGACTAGTTAATATGACTATTATACAAATATACATACCTACCACTGAAGACAAACATGAAGAAACTGAAGATTTTTATTAGCGTCTGCAGTCCCAAATCAATCAAACATGCAATCAGGATGCATTGATTATTATTATTAGTGATTGGAATGCAAAAGTTGGAAACAAAGAAGAAGGATCCATAATTGGACACTATGACCTTCATGATAGAAATGGTGCCAGAGATTGAAAGAGTTCTGCAAGACCAACAACTTCTTCATTGCAAATAACTTTTTTTATTAACACAAGTTGCGACTATACACATGGACTTAACCAGATCAAACACAATAATCACATCGACTACATCTGTGAAAACTAACAACGGAAAGGCCCCATAGCAGCAGCCAGAACAATGCCAGGGGTTGATTGTGCACAGACCATCAATTACTAATATGCAAGTTCAAACTGAAACTGAAGAAAATTAGAAAGAGTCCATGAAAGCCAAGATATGACTTTGAATATATTCCACCTCTGTTGAGACCGTCTCAAGAATGGACTTGACACATGACACACTAATGACTGAAGACCAGATGAGTGTTAGAATGATACCAAAGACGTTATACATGAAGAAACCAAGAGGTCACTAAAAAGACAGGAAAGAAAGAAAAGACCAAAATGAATGTCAGAAGACACTCTGAAGCTTGCTCTTAAAGCTGAGTAGCTAAAATGAGTAGAAAAAATGATGAAGTAAATTCGGAACAGAGGATTTCAAAGGGCAGCTGGAGAAGACATAGTAAAGAATTATAATCACGTACAAAGAACTAGAGATAGAATATCAGAAGGAAGGAACACACTCTGCATTTCTCAAGCTAACAGAGCTGAAGAAAAAAATTCAAGCCTCGAGTTGCAGTAGTGCAAGATTCTTCTGCAGGGAAAATATTAAACCACACAGGAAGTGTCAAAGGAAGATGAAAGGAATATACAGAGTCATTATACAAAAAGAACTGGTCAATGCCACCAGGTTTTGAAAGCCTTCTCTGGATGAGTATGGATCTCAGAGACCCATTATCAAGAAAGAATTGGTTCATCTTCTTTGATTTAAATATGTTTAAGTTGGCCTAGGTATTCTGAAAAAAAATAAATGGTAACTAAATTATCGTCCTTCCGATTGTTCTATTTATTCTCTTGGAAAGCAGTTTAGCTTTATTGTTTCTTATTCTGTCATTAATTAAAATCACTACTTTTCCCTAAATAAAACAAATTTCATATTGTGTCTAATTTCAATTTCTCAAGTCCTGCTCTTAAGATTTTACTTTAAAGGTTGGAGCAAACATAAAATCTTTTGTTGGCATAAATATATTTTCATTAATTCCTGCGAATATTAGGAATGTTTGTTTTAATTAAGTGCTGATTTCTCATCAAACTTATCAGAATAAGTTCTTTGAAGGGAAATTATAGTTCAATTTAATAACATTAAGAATAAGAAACTATTACATTTTCATAACCTTATTTTCTGTTCATGTTAAAGAGCAATTTAGAATAATAGGTCTTTTTTAAAAGCCTTGTTATACCAATCAAAATAACTAATCCATCCTTATTTCAGAGCAGTTTTTAAAACAGATCAATTTGTATCCAATTTTTTTCAGTGCAGCTACTGAAAGCTCAGACTTACAAAACAGGCACAAGAGACAGTTTTTCTTGGAAGAGAAGGAAAACTACTACATAAAAGATTGCCACATGAGAAAAAACAGAAAAAGAAAAAATCCAGCAACTTCAAGCAACGTCTTCCTGAGACAAGACAGAACCTCAGACACAAATGAGACAGAAAACCCACATAAATTGACCTGTCTGGGAGGCCAGCTCAAAACTCAGTCTTACACTCAACACCACACAGCACAAACATACGGGCAACACAATTTCTAAAAGTGTATACAGCAATGTTTGGATGATAATGACTCATTTAAATAGAAAAATAGGTCCTAAATAAACTTTTTAACTTGCCAACAACGTCTCAGAAGTAAGCATTCTATTCTCAGAAGTAAGGATTTTATTCAAACTCTTCTACTAAAACTGAGCACTAAAGAAAAATTCCCAAAGTGAAAATCTAAATTATCTGAAATATATTCAGTTTATGTTTTTGAACCTGAACCTCAAACCAGTGCCCCAGTAGGGGGAAAATCCGGGCTCACATATCAAGGATCTCTTAGATCGAAACTTTGGTTTCCTAGTGTCAAATAATATTCCTAGAAGGAATTAAAAGTCTGCAGTGGGGTTTTCTTAGTATTTGTTTCAGAGCGTGCTTCTATTGCATGACAATTTTCTTGCAGTGGGTGACCAGCCCTGTGCTCTGGCCTATCTGATGCCCCAAATTATCCTTTCACAAATGTCTTTCTGTTAGTGGTGAGAGCTGTGGGGTCATCTAAGGTGCTGAATCCATGCCCACATATGCATGTGGTGTGAAAACTCTGGGATTCCTTCAGAACAACCATTCAAAACATGGTTTCTCTGTTTCTGAACTTAATATATTCCACTGGCTACAGATCTAGTCTCCTATTTTAGAACTTAAATACACTGATCTCTTTAACTGGAAAGTAACCCAAAGAGGCCATTGACTTAACAAACTGTAATTAGGAGCTCCAATAAAAATCCAAATCCAAAGAACAACAAAGACACAAGGAAAAAAGAGCCCAGGAGACAGAAGGACCCATGTGAATGGGTGACTGTATCAACATGTGATCAAAAGAAACAGATGATACCCAGCCACCACCGATGACAGCCATGATGGGGCACACAATGTTGAGTCCCAGTGGCAACATGGGAAAAAGAGAGGTACAACTCAAGAACTCCACTAAAAGACCACAAATGATGGTCCAGCAGCCTGGGGGTTCCCCTAGATCTGCTGCTGCTCCTGACCAGAAAACATTATTGAGATCAACTCTTCAGAAAGGAATGGACTGGCTGTGGGGACACAATGTGACCATAAGGTATGTGTACTTTATGGTTCTATGCGTCTATAGGATGCTGTCCTGCTGGCCTCTTACTAGGAGGGAGAGGAGAGGGTGAAAAGGAAGAGACAGGAGATTGTTAAGAGGATATGACATTATAGAATGAAAAGGAGGAATGTGCTGTCACTGAGCAAGGAGAGCAGAAGGAGCTGCAGATGACAGGCATGCAAATTTAATTTGGATTATATACCTTCATTTAATCACAATAAAAAAAATCTAAATTCAAACAAGGCTTAGGTCCATAGTTCTTGGGCATGTAGCAAGCCAGAATTTCTTCCACTAGGAAAATCAGTCGATTTCAGCTCGGTGAATTTAAAGTGCATTTCAGGCAAGGGTAGTTGGTCATTCTTTTTAGAAAAAAATGGAGTTGAGATAGAGTATTTTCAAAAGATTAGAGGGCAAAGAAGGTACAAAGAAGAGCCAGCGATGGTGCAGAGGGGACAGGAGTTACATTTTGGCTTTGTAATTATTTTATTGGTTAACGTGGAAATGATGTACTGCAGGGAAGCTGTTTTACTATTTTGATGCATTTAGAGACTTCTTGGTATCGGTCAAAATGAACATCCAATTGAAATTGCTTAATACAGGAACTTCTGTTTTCCAATTATGCAAAAATAAAGTAAAGTCAATTTTTGAAAACTCCGAAGAATCACAGAGTGGCCACTGATTACATGAATTGTCTCTGGTAAGGCTACTCCAGTCAGACAAGAACTCATATGTTAAAGGACCCAATGCTTGTTCGTGTAATAAGCAGGTGTATTAGAGGTCGCTCTGAGTTGGATCCAACTCCACGGCAGTGGGTTGTATTAGAGGGTGGCTCAAAGTCACTTTTAGATCTGCCACTTCCCATCTTTCCTGCAGACTAACAGAAGTGCACATGCAAAACAAAATCTACAATGAAATTTGAAGGGCTTCAAATGATGAGAGTGGAGGATGGATTCAATAAGCCATTGACGTAAGATGACTCCCAAGAGTCCACAGAGATGGAGAGATCTAACTGCTTGGCTGGTACCTAGGCTCAAATCCTTGAAACTTGAAGCATTGTTGCAAACAACGCACCTTTGATATTCTACTTCTGACGTCAGATATGTCAAAAATGTAAACATTAACTTTGTATGGACAGAAATGATGAGTTTTACTGAAGAAGATAGCTCAAGTTGGACAACTCTCAGTAAAATTACACAATGCTTAATGTTCACAATGGAATGCAGAGTTCTTATACAATAAGGGTAGTGTAACTGTAACCACAAACAGACATTTCTTTGTCTTATTTAGTCTATCTTCCAACACATTCTTCATGAAGGTAGGCATTTTTTTTTCCCCAACAGCAATATGCATACCCCTCCTGGAATCACAGACTGAAACTGGTGTTCCTACTTTACAGGTAGCAATCCAGACCTCAGTTTCAGGGTGTTCATTCACAATTTCTTGATGAATTTTATTTACCATTGGCATTTTTGGAAACCCTGGTTGCATAGTGGTTAAGTGCTACAGCTGCTAACCAAGAGGTCAGCAGTTCAAATCCACCAGGTGCTCCCTGGTAACTCTATGGGGCAGTGCTACTCTGTTCTATAGGGTCACTATGAGTAGGAATCGACTCGATAGCAGAGGGTTTTTTTTTTTTAATTGGCGTTTTTGTCCTGGATGGTTGCTGTATTCTTTGTATTCTACCCTTCTTCTCAATCCCTTTCCTACTATGTTGAATCTATCATCTGATTTTACTCAGACATGGAATCTTCTAGAAGTTATAGCCTCTGACACATGTTTAGTGTTTCACAGATTTTTGTGCAGCAGCTTAAACCCTTCGGAGGAAAAGTAATATATACATATAAAGTGAGACTAGAACACTACTTTAGAAATATGAATAGATTTTTTAAGCACTTGCCAAAATGTATAATATTAAGTAAGTGTTTTCCCAGTCAAAGTAGTCATTGTGAGGGTTCACTTATTTATCTGCAATGCTGTAACATTTGTTAATAGCATAGGTGTTAGGCAACAATTTTGTTGTATACTTTTAGTGGCACAGAAGTTAAGCACTCAGTTGCCAACTGAAAAGTCATCAGTTCTGAACCACCACCTGGTTCACAGGAGAAAGATGTGTAAGTCTGTTTTGGTAACAATTACAGCCTTGGAAACTCTAGGGAGCAGTTCTATTCTGTCATATAGGGTCGATACAAGTTGGAATCAACTTGAAGACAATGAATTTCAGTTTTTGGTTTTAGTTTAATTGTTACAGTTGATCAGTAGCTTGTACTTGGCTTCCGGGACAATATGGACTCCAAGTTTTCTCCTATCTAACTGGTGTCTCACTAGCTGTCTCTTTTGTTGATTCTTCCTATTAACTCAAGTTTTTTGAGGACACCAGAAGTCACTATTTGGTCTTATTTCATTACCTATCTGTTGAACCCAGGGATACTTTTTGGTAATCTCACTGATCTTCTAATATTATCTGTATGTTGATGAATTCCAATATATATCTCCCAGACAAATCTACCAAGAACTCCAAACCCATATATCCAACTGTATACCTAATACCTCAAGTTGGATGTCTAAGTTAAGGTTTGTCAACTTGAAAAACCCATTGCTGTCCAGTTGATTCTGACTCATAGTAACTCAGTGTTCTGTAAGATTATATGATTCTAATCTTCATGGAAGATCAGCAGGCTTTTCTTCTCTAGCACAGCTAGTTGGGTTTAAACCACAACCTTTAAGTTAGCAACTGATTGCAAACAACTTGCTCAATCCACCATTTTTCTGAACCTTAGCTGACCATAAACCAACTCTCTGATCTTGCCCCTCAAACCTGTTCTTCCCACATTGTTTCTTATCTCAGTAAACAGAAACTCCATTTGTCTGGGAGCCATCCTTACTTCTTTCTTTTCCTCATTACTCATATCTTATCCATCTACAAGCCCTAAAGCAGTATTTCGAAGACTGTCCAGAATGCAAACCACTTACCATCTCCGTTGCAACTACCCTTGTCCTACTATTATCACCTTTTCTCTTTTGTTGTTGGTTTGAGCTACCACTGAGTCAGTTCCCACTGACAGCAACTCTATGTACAAAAGAATGACACGAAATCCAGTCCTGCACCAGCCACACCGTCGTTGCCTTCTTTGAGCCCATTGTTGCAGCCACTGTGTCAATCCATGTCGTTGAGGGTCTTCCTCTCTTTGCTGAACCTCTGCTTTACCAAGGATGCTGTATGTCTCCAGGGACTGGTCCCTCCTGATAACATGTTCAAAATACATAAGACAAAGTCTTCCAACCTCACTTAGAAGGAGCCTTCTGGTTGTACTTCTTCCATGAAGACTTCCTTGTTCATTTGGTAGTCCATGATACATTTGATATTCTTTGCTAAAAACCATAATTCAAAGGCATCAGTTCTTCCTCAGTTTTCCTTAGTCTTGTCCAGCATTCAAGCATCTCTGAGGTGACTGAAAGCATCATAGACTGGATCAGGCTCACCTTGACCTAAAGATGACATCTTTGCTTCTTAATATTTTAAGGAGGTCTTTTGCAGCCCATTTGCCTGATGTAATACATCATTTGATTTCCTGGTTGCTTGCTTCCTCGGGTGTTGATTGTGAATCCAAGTAAAATGAAATACTTGACAACTTCAATCTTTTCTCCATTTATCATAAAGTTACATACTGGTCTAGTTGTGGGGATTTTTGCTTTCTTTCTGTTGAGGTGTGATCTCTACTAAAGGTACTAAAGGCTATAGTCTTTGATCTTCATTAGTAAGTCCTTGGAAACCCTAGTGGCACAGCAGTTAAGTGCCACATCTGCTAACTGAAAAGGTCAGCAGTTCAAATCTGCCAGGTGCTCCTTGGAAACTCTAATGGGCAGTTCTACTGTGATTTATAGGGTCACCATCAGTCATGATTGACTCAACAGCAGAAGGTTTGGTTTAGTTTAGTAAGTGCTTCGACTCCTCTTTGGCCTGCAAGCATGGACTTTTACCTAGATTACTGTAATAGTCTCCTAACTAGTGTCCTTGCTTACTTTTGCTTTCTTCCTCATAGATAGCACTCTCAACACAACAGCTAGAATAATCCCATTAAACAAAGGTCAGATCACATCACTATTTCTCAATAAGTACATTTTTCAGGGTAAAAACCAAAATTCTTATTAAAAAACCAAACTTGGTGATATCAAGTTAATTCTGACTCGCGGCAGCCCTGTAGGACAGAGTGGAAATCACCCCATATGGTTTCCAAGGGTGTCATCTTTATGGAAGCAGATTACCGCAGCTTTCTCTCACACAGCAGCTGGTAGATTCAAGCCACCAACATTTTGGTTAAGAGACCCATAATGCCCTAAAAAATCTGCTCCCCTGTTAGACTTTCTGAACCCATCTCCCACTAGTTACCACAATGCTTGCTTCAGGTCAGCTACACTGGCCTCTGATTTCTAAAACTCTCCAATCATTTTCCTGCCTCAGAGCCTCTTTGCTTGCTATTTTTCTACTCAAAGTAGTCTTCCCAAGCAAACTTACATTGCCCACCCCCTCACTTCTTTTGTTCTTTCAGTAAAATTTTCCCTGACTACCCTATCTAAAGTACAATCCCACTGTCACCATCCTTTTGATTACACTTTCCGAATTCCTTCTCTTTAGTACTTCTCACTGTCTAACAAGTACTTTCCTGATGCATCTTATTTAATGTCTGCCCCACCAATTAGAATGTTGTTTTTGTAAAGTTTGAGATGTTGCCTTATTTGTTCATTATGGTATCTACAAGAGCTAAAACAGAGCCAGACACATAGTAGGTGCTCAATATATGTCACTGAGTAAGTTACTTTGGTTTCAACAGTCTCAACAGACAATTTCTTAGGTCCTCAAATGTGGGACTGTAGAAACAGTAAACCAAACCAAGCCCGCTACCATCAAATCAATTCTGACTCATAGCAACTCTATAGGACAGAGTAGAACTGCTCCAGAGTTTCCAATGAGCATCTGGCAAATTTGAAACTGCTGACCTTTTAGGTTAGCAGGCAGAGTACAGAAATCAGAAAGAAGCAGAGCCAAGAAGGTATCTCCATCCCTTCCCAATGGGACCAACTGCTGAGTAGCATGAAGTAAGCTCATGCTATGCCTGTCTGACGCTCCCACCTACCTGGTGAAGGGCTGTGAATGCTGCCACACCACTGGACCAACGTCAGGAGGCGGACAGCTCCTGCCCAGTCTCTCCTCACCAATAACTCCAGACCACTACACTGTGATGCGGGCCAGCCTTGCCTGCTGCAGCCTTGCCCCCTCAGACAACGTGGTGAGGCCTACTACGTACACAGATAAGCAATCAGCAACGCATGTCTGGCCTACCCAACCTGATATATCAAAACAAAACAAAGCAGCAGGATTAAATAAATTTACATACAATCAATAAATAAGTAAAATAATGCCTTGATGTATCACAGATAGCTGGCAATTTCAAAACAGGAAGATAAGGTGACTCAAGGAAGTCACCAAAATAATTGGAAAGAAGACTTTCAAATAGAAGAAAGAGCAATAGAATTACCTTATATGGAATTTGAAAGACTAATATTTCAGACTCTCTGAGAGATTAGGAAAGAGATCAAGGAATGCACAGATGAAACCTAGGGAAAAAATAGACAAAAAGCAAAGCAAACACAGAAGAAAATATACCCCAAATGAAAGAAAACAGGCAAGGCCATAGAATAATTCAGGAAACCAATACGAGAACAAAACACCGAAAAAAAAATTACAAATAAAAAAAACCCAGTGACTAGAATTCAAAAAGACAAACAACAAAATTTCAGAAATGGACAATTCCGTAGAACGTTTTAGGAACAAATTCAATACACCTGAAGACAGAAAGAGTATGAAAAAGAATCCACAGGTGCCACTCTGAGGAAAAATCAAAGGAAAAAATGAAGAAAACCTAATAATTACATAAGACAGAATCAAGAGCAAAAGTTTGCACATAACTGGAGTTCTAGAACATGGGAAGACAATGGAGAGCACCAAGAGGACCGCTGAACACATATTGGCCGAAAATGTCCCGAATACAATAAAAAATGAGGTGACCAATGAAGAAGCTGAACAAACTTCTGTATAAGATAGATCTCAAAAGAAACTCGGCAAGGTATATCATAATCATGCTTGCAAAATCCAAAGACAAAGAAAGAATTCCTGTGAGCAGCTTGGAAAACATGAAAAGTCACTGACAAAGAGGAAATAATAAAATCAGGCAAATAATGCAGGCAAGAAGGCCAGGGAATAATGACATACAAGGACTGCCAAGTAAGGTGGTGAAGTCATTCTAAAACACAGTATTCCACGTCTCTTGCTGAATATCACTACGGTCACCTCTAAGGTACTCCCCTTGGGAAGCTATGCGCCAATGTCAGCACTTACTCCACCCTTCAAAGCAGTTTTGGAACTCTTTCTGGAACGGCCATCAGAGCTGTTGTCATGTTACTCTTGATGTCCTGAATGTCATCAAAATGTATTCCTTTCAATATTTCTTTTATTTCTGGGTAAAGAAAAAAAGTTATTGGAAGCCAGATCAGGCAAGTAGGGAGGGTGTTCCAATACAGTTATTTGTTTACTGGCTAAAAACTCCATCACAGACAACTGTACAATTAATTGTGAGAACTTGTCACCTTGCCACTATGTACAATGGCCATTCCAGACAAAGAGTTCCAAAATTGCTTTGAAGGGTGGACTAGGCAGTGGTGTCAGTGCTTAGCTTTCCAAGGGGAGCTCTTCAAAGGTAACCGTAGTGATATTCAGCAATGAGGCGTGTAGCACTTAGAACAATTAAGTTTGTGGACTTCATTGTCAGACCTCGTATATAAAATCTTCAAAGAAAAAAAATTGCCAATCAAGAGCAACATATCCTGTAAAACTCTCCCAAATGCAATGATGATATTAGGATATATCCAGATCATCAGAAATTAAGGACGTTCATAAAAACTAAACCAAGGTTACAAGGAATAATAAAGGGAGTATTTCAGTGAGAGAAGCACCGACATGAGACAACCAGAGCCTAGGACACGGGACAGAGCTGGCCAGAGGCCAGTTGGGTAAACAATTCTCAGAAATGAAACAAAGCTGAAAGGCTTAAAGCAGGGAAAATGAGATGTCAAACTGTAAATGATGACAAGATCAAGACAAAAGGGGAAATAAAACATGTAGGTAAAAGAACTTTCAAATGGAAACGAAGTAAAGGTGATATCAAGTGACAAAGGACAGGTTCAAACAGGAAAATAAGTGTAAATTGGCTTTTCTTTTTTATTATTGTACTTCAGATGAATCTTTACAGAGCAAATTGATTTCTCACTAAACAATGCATGTACTGTTTCGTGACATTAGTTGCCAACCTCATGAGGTGGCAACTCTCTCCCCTTTTCAGAATTGAGTTCTCGGTTACCAGCTGTCCTGTGCCCTCTCCGTTCTCATACTTGCTCTGGCCTCGTGTGTCATTTCAGTCTCATTATGTTTTATGAGCCTGTCTAATCACTGCCTGGAGGGGAACCTCGCGGATGACTTCATTACTGATGTAAAAGGGTGTGCAGGGCAATACTGGGTTTCTCCACTCTCTGTCAGATCGGTAAGCGCGGTCCTTTATTGTAAGTTAGAATTTTGTTCTACATTTTTCTCCAGCTCTGTTCAGGACCCTCTGCTGTGATCCCTGTCAGAGCAGTGAGTGGTGGCAGCCAGGCATCATCTAGTTGTGCTGCGGTAGTTGTGGTCCACTAGTCCTTCGGATTCATCTTTTCCTTGTGTCTTTATTTCCTTCATTCTCCCTTCCTCCAGATGGGGTGGGAAAATTAGAATATCTTAGATGTCCTCTCACAAGCTTTTAAGACCCCAGATGCTACTAGCCAAAGCAGAGTGTAGAACATTTTCTTTATAAACTGTTAAGCCAATATGAGTTGGATGTCTTCCTAAGCTATGATCCCCAGCCCTTGACCCAGTGATTCTGCCCCTTGGGGAGTTTGGATGTGTCTACAAAGCTTTCAAGACTTTGTCTTAGTCAAGCAGTGCTGACTTTCTCCATACTGTGCAGTCTGCTTTACCTCTCACCAAAGTAACCACTCACCTATTGTCAAGTTAGTGTTTTGCCCTCCCCACCCCTCTGCTCCCCAATAACCATCAAAGACTTTTTCTGTATGTAAACCTTTCCATGAGATTTTATAATAATATCCTCATGCAGTATTTGTCCTCTTGTAATTAACTTGCTTGACTCATGTAATGCCCTCAAGATTCATCCACGTTGTGGGATGTTTCGCAGATTCGTTATTGTTCTATGTTGTTGTGTAGTATTCCACTGTGTGAATGTACCATATTAATTCATCTGTTGTTGGACACTAGGTTGTTTCCATCTTTTTGCTCTTGTGAATTATGTTATAATGAACACGGTTGTGAGTATGTCTATTAGTGTGATGGCTTTTATTTCCCTAAGTTATATTCCTAAGACTGGGATTGCAAGATCATACAGTATTAATTACTATTTCTAGTTTTTTAAGAGGTGCCATATTGTTTCCCCAATAGTTCTACCATTTTACATTCCAACCAGCAATGCATAAAAGTTCTAATCTCCCCACAGCCTCTCCAACGTTTGTTATTTTCTATTTCTTTGATTCATGTCAGTAACATCAAAGTGAGATGGTATCTCATTATAGTTTTTATTTGAACTTCTTTAATGGCTAGGGATTGGGAGCATTTCCTCACGTGTCTGGTAGATGCCTGAATATCTTCTTTTGTAAAGTGACTGTTTATGTCTTTTGCCCATCTTTTAATTGGATTATTTGTCTTTTTGATGTAGAGGTGTTGGATTTTCCTACAGATTTTAGAGATAAGATATTTCTCGGATTTGTTATAGCCAAAATTTTTTTTGCTAACTCTATGTCCTCTTTTTATTCTTTTGGAGAACATTTGTTGAGCATAAGTGCTTAATTTCTAGAAAATCCTGGTTATCTAGCTTATCTTCTGATGTTTGCCTGTTGTTGGTTATGGCTTTTATCCTATTTATGCTCTGTTAAGGCCTCAAGTGTTTACCCTATTTTTTCTTCAATGACATTTATTCCTTTTGAATTTATTTAGGTTGATCCATTTTGAATTAGTTTTGTGTAGGGTCTATACTATAAGTCCAGTTTCCTTATTTTACAAATAAAGGTAGAGTTTTGCCAGTGCCAAGTTAAAAAGGCTTGTCTATTTCTCCATTTAACAGACTTTGGGCCCTTGATGAAAGTTGGGTGAACATAGGTGGATAGATTCATATCTGGGTTCTCAATTCTGTTCCTTTGTTCAATCTGTCTGTCAGTGTACCAGTACAACTCCGTTTTAACTAATGCAGTCATATAGTAGGTTCTGAGGCCTCACAGTACAAGTCTTCATACTTTATTCTTTTTCTTCAATACTGCTTTACTTATCCAGGGCCTCTTTCCTTTCCATATAAAGTTAATGATAAAATTTTCCATCTTCTTGAAGAATGCTGTTGGTATTTGCATTAGGATTGCATTGCATTTGTAGATTACTTTGAGTATACTTGACATTTTCACAACACTGAGTCTACCTATCCACGAGTATGGTGTGTTTTTAATTTATTTGGCTCTCATTTGCCTTTTTGCAATAACGTTTTGTAGTTTTCTTTGTATAGGTCCTTTACGTCACTGGATAAATCTATTGCTAAGTTTTGTTTGTTTGTTTTTGCCTTTTTTTTTTCTTTACGGGCTATTATAAATCCTATTGCTTTCCTGATTTTCTCTTCATCATTGAGTTTATTGGTGTATAGGAATCAAACATATTTTCATATGCTTATGTTGTATTCACTATACTATGGAATCTTTCTACTAGTTTCTTATACAATACTTTGGGTTCTCTATGTATAGTATTAAATCATCTCTAAATAGGGATAGTTTTAATTATTCCTTATTGACTTAGATGGTCTTTATTTCTTTTTCTCACTTTATTGCTCTAGCTAGGACTTCCAGTACAATGTTAATAGAAGTGGTCATAAGAGGCATCCTTTTCTTGTTCCTGCTCTGCGTTACAAGGTGAATATATTCAGCCTCCCCCATTACGAAGGATACTAGCTGTTAGTTTGAGACAGACGGACTTTATCATGTTGAGGAATTTTACTTCTATATCTATTTTATTGGGAGTTTTTATCAGCAATGAGTGTTGGACTTTATAAAATGTCTCTTTTGTGTCAACTAAGATGATCGTATGATCTATCATGTATGTAAAATATTCTCTTGTGTTTCTTTAAGCAAGGTATTAGTCATTGTCCATGTATTTGATGTTTTTTCCTTGCTGGTTCTCTTATTAATTTCTACTTCTATGGCACTGTGGTTGGAGAAGATGCTTTGTAGCTATCCCTATTCACAGAGATATGATTCTATAAATGAAATAAAAAAACAAACCTGTTGTTGTTTTATATATGTGGTAGATCATGTTAACTGATTTTCCAATGTTGAAACATCCTTGCATACCTCGTATGAATCCTACTTGCTTGTGGTATATATATATTTTTTTGATATGATGTTGAATTCTATTGGCTAGAATTTAGCTAAGAATTTTTGCATCTATACTCATGAGAGATATTGGTTTGCAATTTTCTTTGTAGTGTATTTGTCTGGTTTTGGTATTAGGGCTATGCTGCCTTCATAGAATGAAATCGGATGTATTCCTTCTGTTTCTATCTTCCTAAATAGTTTGAGTAGTACTAGTGCAAGCTCTTCCCTGAATGTTTTATAGAATTCTCCAGTGAAGCCATCTGGGCCAGGGCTTCCCCGCACGCCAGGAGTTTTTTTTTTTTTTTTTTAATATTATTATCACTTTAATTCCTTCTCTTGTTATAATTCTGTTCAGAATTTTTACCTCACTTTGTGTTAGTTTAAGTTGGTAGTGTTTTGCTAGAAATTTGTCCACTTCCTCTAGGTTTTCAAATTTGTCAGATTATAGCTTCTCATAGTATTCAGTTATGATATTTTTATTTCAGTTGGGTCTTCATTTGATTTCTCTTTAGGGTTATTTGAGTCCTTTCGTGTATTTCTTTTTTCAGTTTGGCCAATGATTTATCAATTTTGTTGATTTTTTCAAAGAACCAATTTTCGGTTTTGTTGATTCTTTATAACATTTTTCTGTTCTCTATTTCATTTATTTTTAATCTGATCTTTATTATTTCCTTTCTGATGTTGGCTGTGGCCTTCTTTTACTGTTCTCTTTCTATTCATTCAAGTTGTATAGCTAATGATTTGATTTTGTTCTTCTTTTCTAATGAGTACATTTATTGCTATAAATTGAATTCTGAATACTGACTGCTGTGTCCCACAGGTTTTTGTATGATATATTTTCATTCTTATTTGTATTCTAGGAAATTTTTTCCTCTATCATTGATTTCTTCTATTGCCCAGTGATTTTTAAGCAAGGTGTTACTCAGTGTCCATGTATTTGATGCTTTTCCTTGTTCTTTCCTTTATTAGTTTCTATTTCTATCACAGTGTGATCAGAGAAGATGCTTCATAACTATCCCTATTCACAGAAGTACGATTCAATGCACAAAACCCAAAATCAAACCAATTGCTGTTGAATAAATTCTGACTCATAGCCACCCTATAGGACAAAGTAGAACTACCACACAGAGTTTCTAAGGAATTGCTTGTGGATTTGAATTGCCAACTTTCTGGATAGCAGTCAACCTCTTAACCACTGCACCACTCTGCTACTCACCAAGATGCAATAGATAAGGTATCAGGCACACAGGGAATCTAGTGGAATAGGGCAAAATTTAGTCAGAAAAATCCATCTGACTATACTTACTACTATGCAGGCAGAAGAGACAAATTATTGATTAGCCTTTATTTGTAGATTCACCAATCAAACATCAGTTCCATTATCATTGACTTTGACATTGGAGAGATTTATACAGAATCATACCGAATTATACTTCGTCCTGAAAAATGCAGCTTTAAATAGACTCCCAAGGGTCTTGAGTCATTGAAAAATCCAAGATGATGTCATTTCTTCACTCATTTTGTGCAATGGAATCCTAAGAGAGCATCTCTGTCCCCTGTAATTTTTCAACAGCTCCACCAGTCAAGAACTGACAACTGTTAAATTGCATGGTAGCAGTCTCATTCCGGAAGCCCTGGGGGTGTAGTGGTTGAGCCTGGCTGCTAACCAGAAGGTTAGCAGTTGAAATCCACAAAGAGCTCCTTGGAAACTCTGTGGGGAAGTACTAATCTTTCCTGTAGAGTCGCTATGAGTAGGAATCTACTCAGTAACAATGGGTTTGGTTTTTTTTATTTTAGCCCTCTTCTGCAACCCTATTTAACTAAGGGTAAGCAGTCCTCGCACCCAACTGTGTACCATGATACATAATTACAAATCTGTCAACATAATTAGTGCAGTCCATCTCCACCTGGGTATCTAACTCGGACCACATTCACTCCAGTGCAGTGGACTTTAATAACATGCACCACCGACTTTAGGGAGTCTTAGGACTGGTAGCACCTCCCCCAAGGGGCTCATTGCATTCATCGCTCACTGCCTATACTTCTCATTCCTCAACATTTCCTCATTATGACCTTATCCTCCTAGGTTCTCATTCAGCAATTCCTTTTTTAAAGAAAATAATTTTTATTGTGTTTTACATGAAAGTTTACAGTGCAAATTAAATTCTTATCTAAAAATTCACGCACAAATTATTTTGTGACATTTTTTTGAAATCTCTGCAATGTGTCAGGATTCTTCCCCTTTCCATTACCCTGGGTTCTTCACATCTATTCGTTGAGTTTTCCTGTCTCTTCCGGGCTTTTAGCAGGTGTTGTCCATTTGGTCTCATATACTTGATTGAACTAAGAAGCATTTCCCTCATGAGTGTCAAGCCAAGCCATGTGCCGTGGAGTCGGATGTGACTCATGGTCATGAGTGTCACTGTTTGTTTTATAGGTCTGCCTAATCTTTGAATGAGGTATGGACTTTGGGTGTAACTTCAGTTCTGAGTTAGCAGGGTATCTTCGGCCCATAGTCTTGGGAGTTGCTCCAATATGTTGGATCAGTAAGTCTGTCCTTTTTTGTGAATTTGAATTTTGTTCTATATTTTTTTTCTCCTCTGTTCAGGACTCTCTGTTGTATTTCCTGTCAGTGTAGTCAGTGGTGGTAGCTGAACACTGTCTAGTTCTTCTGTGCTCACGCTAGTGGCAGTTGTGGTCCACATGGTCGACTAGGCCTTTTGACTGGTATTTCCCCTGTGTCTTTGGTTTTCTTCATTTTCCATTGCTCCAAACATGATAGGACCAATAGATCTATCTCACAAACTTGTAAGATCCCAGACACCACTCACCAAACTAGGATGTAATACATTTTCTTTATGAACTATGTTATGACAACTGACCTAGATGTCCCTTAAGACCATAGTCCCCAGCTCTCAGACTCAGTAATTCTCTCTGTGAAGGTAATTGGATGTGTATAGGAAGCTTCTATGACATTGTCTTGGTAAAGTTATGCTGGTGACATCACCTATATGGTGTATTGTCTTTCTGTTCACCAAAATTAACACTTCCTTGTTGTCTGATTACTGACTTTCATTCCTGACTCTCCGTACTCTGATAACTATCAAGAATTTTTTGTCTGGGTGTAAATCTTCTCTTGTGTTTTCATAATAGTGGTTTCACACAATGACTATCTTTTTGTAATTGGCTTACATCATTCAGCACTGTACTCTCCAGATTCACCTATGTAGTTAGATGTTTCACAGATTCATCATTGTTCTTTGTCGGAGTTTTTGCTTTTGTGACAGGTCATTGAAAAACATGTCAAAATCTGAAAATTATCATTCTAAAATAATGAGACTGATCTCTTGTGTTTCTAATAAACTGAATATGAAAACAAGAAGCATAAAATATATGTTTACCAAGACAATGAATCAATCATGGAAAACATCTTTTTTGGTTATTTAAATGCTGGTATATGTGCTTAACTTAGGACATTGGTGGTTCACTGGTAGAAATCTCGCCTTCCATGCAACAGACCAAGGTTTGATTCATAGACATCCTCTTCATACACAACCACCACCTGTCAGTGGAGTCTTGCATAATGCTATAATGCTGGACAGGTTTCAGCAGAGCTTCCAGAATGAGCCAGGGTAGGAAGAAAGGCCTGGCAATCTGTTTCTAAAAATCAGCCAATGAAAACCCTGTAGATAAAAATGGTAACATATACAACTTATCATGGGAGTGGTGTGTAAAATTGGGCTGTTTTGTCCTCTTGTGCATGGAGTTGCCATGAGTACAGCACTAATGTGATGGCAACTAACATATTTTTTTAACAGCAGCTTCAACTTTGTTCTTAAATTTCAATATATCAATGCAACTCAGTACTCTAGTGAAAGGAGCTACAAAATTGCAGTACTAATACCATCTGGAAAATAAGACAACCCACATGATGGGAGAATATATTTTAAAATCATATTTCTGATAAGGAACTCATATTTAGAATACATAAAACTCTAGTAACAAAAAAAGCCAAGCCAGCCAAGTGCCATCGAGTCAGATCCGACTAATAACAAAAAAGACAACCTAATTTGTTTGCTTTTGTTTTTGTCGTGATTAAGTGAAAGTATACAGTCTAAATCAACTTTGCATGTCCACCTATCTTCAGCTCCATCTGCTCTCCTCAACCGGTGACAGCACAGTCTTCCTTTTCACTACATATTTCTAACGTCCTCTTAATGAGCACCTGTCCCCGCCTTTCCACCCTTATCTCTCCCATCTAGAAAGAAACCAGTAAGACAGCCTCCCATAAATGTATAAAACCATAAAGTGTACACACCATACGGTCACACTGTGTCTTGTCTGAAGAGTTGACTTCAGTACTGGTTTCCGTTCTGGAGCGGGTCTAGGGGCCATGTTCTCAGGGGACCCTCCAGGCTGCAAGACCATCAGTTCTGGCCTTTTAGTAGAGTTTTTGAGCTGCACACCTCTTTTTCTTGTATTGCCTCAGGGACTCTTGTGTCTCCCATCATGGCTGTCCTTGGTGGTGGCCAGGCACCATCTGCTTCTTCTGGTCTCATGTTGATACAGTCAACTATTCACATGGGTCCTTCTGTCTCCTAGACTACTTTTTCCTCGTGTAAAAGGCAACCTAATTTTTTTTAATAAGAAATTATCTAAACAAACATTTCTCCAAAGAAGATATGCAAATGGCCAATGTTGTTAGGTGCTGGCAAGTCAGTTCTGACTCATAGTGACTCTGCAATGGAACCAAACACCGTCCTGTGCCATCCTCACAATCGTTACTATACAATGACCACTAAGCACGTGAAAATATGCTCAATATTATTAGTCACCAGAGAAACGAAAAGCAAAATCACAATAACACTTCATATACACTAGGATGGACAGCCATTATTTTTTAAAAAAGAAAATAACAAGTGTTGGCAAGACTGTGGAGAAACTGGAAAGCTTATCCATTGCTGGTGAGAATGTAATGACACTGCCACAGTTTGGAAGTTCCTCAAAATGTTAAATATAGAATTTCCAGATGATCCAGCAATTCCACTCTTATGAATAAACGTATTCAAGAAAATTGGAGCATGTGTACACCAGTGTTCACTGCAGCACCATTCACAGTAGTCAAAAAGTAGAAAGAACACTCATCAGCTGATGAATGGATATACAAAATGTGGTACGTACATACAGTTAAACATTACTCATCCATAAAAGGGACTGAAGTGCTGATACACGCTACAATCTGCATGAAACATGAAAACATTATGACAAAGCAACACCTATTGTAAGATTTCATTTGTAGGAAATGACTAGAACAGGTGAATCAATAGAAACGTAAAGTAGACTTGTGGTGTCCAGAGGATGGGGTAAGGAAGCAGTGGGAAATGAGGGCAAACGGATTCCTTTTGGAGGTGATAAAAATATACTAAAATTCAATCGTTGTGACAGTTGTACAACACTGAGTGTATTAAAGATCATTGAATTGTATACTTTGAAAGGGTAAATTTATGGCATGTGAATTACGTCTCAATAAAGTCAATATTTTAAAATTCTAGTGCTAGCTGCTGTTGCTGTAAGTTCAAGCTTTTTGTCTGCACTTTGTTATGCAATATCTGGATAACACGTTGGTGATAGCAACACTGTCTCACATTTTTTAAAGTAAAACCATGTGAAGTGTCTTGATCACTACTCGCTCTGCTGAGATCTGGAATTTGATTTTTCTGTTTCCTCAGATAAATCTTTTCTTTTGTCCTCTGTTTATGTTTTGATGAAAATAGATTTAAAAACCATATATAAATGAGTATCTGTCAATCAGTGTGATCTTTTGTGTCCATCATGATGTGACATGGAACACATTTGGGAAGTTTGAGAAATACAATGACAATACTAAGTGATCAGAGGATTATTTGTTAAATGAGTGATACAGTAGCAATGTACTAAATGACATTTTATTTCATGGAAAATACGAATGGTAGGAGCAGGGACATGATGCTGCAGCAACCATCCCCTGGCCTGGATCAGCCCTCCGCTCTATTCTAAATCTGTGGTTCTGTCGGGCAGAAGATTAGTAGAGCAAAAACTGTGAAAGCCAAAACCTGCACAAGGTTAAAACCTGTCAGAGAAGGAAATTCACTGGGTGTCAGACTGTCTAGGGCAGAAAACTTGCAAGAACTGGGAAAACAAGGCAACCTTGCCGAATTCTGGCTCTCAGAGCTTTCACTGTATTTATTTCAAACACACCTTCAGAAGCTGTAACTGTGATCAGTGACAGTGAATGCCTAGCAGAAATTTGTACATGCTGAAAGGCGAGAACAGAAACCAGGGCCCACCAAGACCTTCGATTCTGGTTAAGACTGATCTGTGGAAAACAACACACGACATATTATGGTTGCTCTCTAAACCAGAAAACTTCCATTGTTATTTTTATGAATGCTGATTATAAAATTTTATTATGGGATCTGCTCACTCTCAAATAGCTCTGCCCAAACTTTTGGATACAGCAACAAGCACTTAGATATTTTTCTCCTTCTTTGTCTTTAATGGATTCCAGGAGGCCTGATCTCTTGCCAGTGTTTTCTTTGTGCTTCCATCCAATTGCTGTCAGACAGACACAAAATCTTTTTTTCTCTTAAAAATCTTTTATTAATAACATGGGCTTATAAATTGAATAGTGTGTAAATTTTGTTTATTCAAAGACATTTGTTAAATAAAGAACTTTATTCTTTGTATTAATAGGAATGAAATAAAAAGTGATCAGCAGTTTGTGTCTTTGATTTTCCTTCTGGGTTTCTTTTTTCCTTCTGGATTGCCACAAAATTCTTCTTCCCGCTATTTGTATCTGTCAGAATCTTAGTCACAACATTTCCACCTCCCTTTTAGCTTAAGCTCTTTTCTGCCAGTGTCCAGTGAAATCATTTGAAGTAAGCAAAATCATCTCTGATATCTGATTCTAATTGAATTCAAACTTTGTATACAGCTAACACTCCTCATTTAAACAGCTTCACATTCCCAGAAATACACAAAAATTAGTGAGCCTTAAACTCAGAAACCAATTTTTTTTTTTTTTTTTAGTGTTGTCTATTATTAGATCTTTCTCCTCTGCCTACTTTAAAACCATAGACATAATAGCTGAGTCCCTTCGGAAAAATTTTTCCCCCAAATTGTATTTCCTTGTCCCTTAAAAGAATAATAAAAATGGGTTCGGTACACTTGGGTGCTAATAAAATGTAAACAGGAAGGCTGATTCACCTGTCTAAGAGAGGGAGAGAGTTTGTCATATGCCTGTGGAAAAACATCCAGCACAGTTCTTTATAAGCTTTATTAGATTTGAGGAAAATGAGTTTTCTCCACAAGTCCCAGGACTGCAGATGTGCTGGAACTACCAAACCAAAAAACAAAACTCACTACTACGGAGTCGATTCCAACTCAGTAACCATATAGGTCACAGTAGAACTGCCCCATAGAATTTCCAAGCAATGCCTGGTGGATTTGAACTGCCAGCGATTTGGTTAGCAGTTGTAGCACTTAACCACTACACCACCAGGGTTTCCACAGGGCCAGTGTATTCGCAGGGTATAATTCAGGTGGACTTGTAAGGGCCTGATGGAGCCATAACTAGACAATCTCACATGATCTGCTTTTACTTTTCACTTTACAAGATCGCATCCCACTTCTTGAAGACATCCCTTGCTTTCTGTAACATCACCCACTCCCAGTTTTTCTCCTTTTATCTGCTCACTCATCTAACGTCTTTGCCGGTGTCTCCGTTTTTGCCAAAACGTAAGTTTCGGAGTTTCTCAGAGCATGATTTTTTTCCCTTAGATTATTTCACCCAATCCCAGAGTTTTCGTTAACATCTAAGACTCAGTGACACTATCCTTAATGTGTATTCTGAACTCCAAACCTGCCTACCAATTTTTCCACTTAGCATCTCACAGGCACCAAATATCACCATGATGAAAACTATGTAAAATAGCTATACCGTCTTCTCCAAATTACTCTACCTTCAGTCCATTCTATTTAAGCAAAGGGATTATGCTGCAGTGAATACTGACAAAGTAGATGGTTAGTAACAAGGAGAAAAACTGTCAAAGAAATAGACCGACACGGTGGCTACAACAATGGACTCACACACAGGGATGATTGCGAGAATGGACAGGACTGGACATAGTTTTCTTTTGTGAATAGGATCTCTACGATTTGGAACCGACGTGATAACACTAACAAAAACAATACCTGAATCTATTGGAAGGCTGAGATAGGCATGTTTTAACATACATGTCTGCTAATCTAAAGGTTAGATGTTCAAGGCCACCCCGAGCTTACTCAGAAGAGAGATCTGGCAATCTACTTCTGAGAAACGAGTCCCTGAAAACAATGTGGCATAGAGCTCTCACCTCTGAATAAAGCCAGAGTTGCCATGAGTCCCAATCAACTCAATGGCAACTGGCATTAGGTGCTGGTTTAGTCACCTAGTGCTGCTCTAACAGAAATACCACAGAGTGGATGGCTTTAACTGTTTATTCTTACACAGACCGGTAGGTTACAACTCCAATTCAGGATGTCTGCTTCAGGGGAAGGCTTTACCCCTTGTCAGCTCTGGAGGCAAGTTTGGTATTGCATCAGTCTTTGTCCAGGGAGCATCTTGGCACAGGAACCTCAGGTCTGAAGGACGCACTCTTCTCTTGGTGCTGCTTTCTTCATGGTACGAGGTTCCCAATTCTCTGCTTGCTGCTCTTTCCTTTCATCTCTTGCAGGATGAAAGGATTAAGGGTGGGGCAAGCCATACTCCAGGGAAACTCCCTTTACAGTGGAACAGGGTGGTAATCCTATGAAGGGATTTCCAGTCTCACCCTAATCCTTTAACATATAGCACAAGAAAATCATAAAATGGAGGACAATCACAAAATATTGGGAATCATGATTCAGCCACATGGCTACACATATTTTTAGGGGGACACAATTCAGCCCATGACAGGTGCTAAAGTTTTTTAAACCTAATTTTATTACAATTTTTTCTTAGATGCCATCAAGCAGGCTCTGATCCATAGAGACCCCAGGTACAATAGAATAAAACACTAACGGGCCCTACACCATTGTCATAATTACTGCTACATTTGACCCATTGCTGCAGGCACTAAGTCAGTCCATCTTCTTGAGGGTCTTCCTCTTTTTGACTGATCCACTGCTTTACCAAACATGATGTCATTCTGTGGAGATTAGTCCCTCCTGATAACAAGTCCAGAATATGTAACATAAAGCCTTGCCATCCTTCCTTCTAAGGAACATTCTGGCTATTCTTCCATGACAGATTTGTTTGCTCTTCTGGCAGTGCATAATATAGTCAGTACTCTTGACTAGTACTATGATTTAATGACATTGGTCCTTCTTCAGTCTTTCTTATTCATTGTCAAGCTTTTGTATGAAAATGAGGCAACTGAAAATACCATGACTTGGATCAGGCACAAGTGAGTCCTCAAGATGACATCTTTACTTTTTAACATTTTAAAGAGGCTTTTTCTACATCAGTATGAGACCAGAAGAACTAGATGGTGCCCGGCTGCCACCAAAGACCACCCTAGTAGGGGATACAATGTATAGTCTCTGACATAACACAACAAAAAGGGGTGTGCAGATCAAAAACTTGATTAAAAAGCCAGAATTGATGGTCCCACAACCTGGAGGGTCCCCTGGGAGCATGGCACCTAGACTTGCTGTTAGCCCAGAACTGAAACCAGTACTGAAGCCAACACTTTGGACAAAGGATGGACTGGACCCGGGGACACAGAGTGATACAGGTAGTGTGTGTAATTTATGGTTTAACATATATACAAGGCTGTTTTACTGGTTTCTTTCTAGAGGGGAGATGGGAGAGTAGAAAGTGGAGAGGAGGAGATAAGTGTTGGCTGAATAGATACTGGAAGAGTGAAAAAGAAGTGTGTGCTGTCACAGAATGAGGAGAGTAGATAGGGTTGCAGAGAGGTGGGTACTCAGGGTTTTATATGGAAAATTAACATGGATAGTAAACTTTCACTTAATCACAATTTTTAAAAATTCAAAAAAAAAAGAGGTCTTTTGTAGCAGATTTGCCAAATGCAATACGTTGTTTGATTTCTTGACTGCTGCTTCTATAGGTAGTATTTGGAGAGCCATGTGTTTTAGTTATCTAGTGATGTTCTAACAGTAAATTTATACGGGAATGTACAATGTCACTCAGTCATATTAAATAAAAAAATAAACAATAAAAAAGAATAAAAGAACAGTCTAAGCAGAGAAAAAAAAGAGAAATGCCACGAAGTGGAAGGCTTTAACAAAGGAAAGTTTATTCTTACACAGTCCAGTAGGCTACAAGTTTGAATTCATGGTATCCACTCTAGGGGAAGGACCTACCCTCTGTCTACTCTGGAGGAAAGTCCTTGTGTGGATTCAGTCTTCGTTCAGGGAGAATCTTAGCGCAGGAACCTCAGACCTGAAGGATGCGCTCTACTCCTGGGGCTACTTTGTTGATGGTGTGAGGTTCCCAATTCTCTGCTTGCTTCTCTTTCTTTTTATCTCTTGTAGGATGAAAAGATAAAAGGCAGTGCAAGCCAAGGAAACTCCCTTTACAATGGAGCAGGGAGGTGGTCTTATGAAGGGATTTACAGTCCCACCCTAATCCTCTAACATAATCAGAAAATGGAGGATAGTCATAAAGTATCGGGAACCATGTCTCAGTCACATGGCTACATACCTTTTGGGGGGGGGACACAGTTCAATCCCTGACACCATGTAAGTTGAAACCCTTGACAACATTAATCTTTCCTTGTTTACGATGATGTTGCTTATTGGTCCACTTGTGAGCATTTTGGTTTTCTTTACGTTGAAGTGTAATCCATCCTGAAGGCTGTGGTCTTTGATCTTCATCAATAAGTACTTCCAGTCTCTTCACTTTCATCAACCAAGGTTCTGTAATTTATATATCACATGTTGTTAATGAGTCTTCTTCCAACACTAATGCAACGTTATTCTTCATATAGTCCAATTTCTCGTTTCGCATATAGACTGAACAAATACGGTGCAAGGATAGATTTCTGATGCACAACTTTCCAGATTTTAAACCACACAGTATTCCCTTTTTCTGGTCCAGTGACTGTCTCTTGATCTAAGTACAGGTTCCTTATGAGCACAATCAAGTGTTTTTGAATTCTCATTCTTCACAATGCTATTCATAATTTGCTATGATCCACACAGTTAAGTATCTTTGAATAGTCAATAAAACACAGATAAACATCTTTCTGGTATTCTCTGCTTCCAGCCAACACATATCTGACATCAGCAATGATATGCCTTGTTCTACATCCTCTGTTGAATGCAGCTTGAATTTCTGACATTCTCCTGTTGATGCAATGCTATGACCATTTTAAAATTACCTTCTGTACAATTTTCCTTGAATGTGATAATAATTATTCTGTTTGATAATTTCCACATTCCTTTGGATCATCTTTCTTTGGACTTTAAATGAGAAGAAACAGCTGCAAACATTCACTAGTTCTCAGAACATGGAATGTATAAACCATGAACCTCGAAAAATTCAAAGCTGCCAAAAATGAAATGGAATGCATAAAGATCAATATTCAAGGCATTAGTGAGCTGAAGTAGACTGCTATTGGCCATTTTGAATCAGACATCATATAGTCTACTATGACAGTAATGACAAAAAGAAGAGGAGTGGCATCACAAGTTTACCCTCAAAAAGAACATTTCAAGATCTACGTGGAAGCACAACACTGACATTGATAATATTCATATGCGTACATAGATCAGTTGATACAACTATGATTCAAATTTAAGCAACAAACAGGCAAAAAAATGAAGAACTTGATTTTTATCAACTTTTACATTCTGAAGATGGATCACACATGCATTCAAGATGCACTGACAATTACTTGTGATTGGAATGTGGAATGTGGAAATCAGAAACAATGAAAGATTGCTAGTTGGACAATACGGCCTTGGTGACAGAAACAATGTTGGAAATTTCATGGTAAAATTTTTGCAAGATCAAGGACTTGTCCATTACAAACACCTTTTCCATTGATGGAAACAATAACTATACACATGGACTTTGCCAGATGGAAAACACAGAAATCAAATCAACTACTTCTGTGGAAAGAAATAAACTCAATATCATCAGTCAGAATAAGATCAGGGCTGACTGTGGAACAGACCATCAACTGCTCACATGCAAGTTCAAGTTGAAGCTGAAGAAAATTAAAATAAGTCTATGACAACCAGTACAACCTGAAGAAAATCCCACCTGAATTTAAAGACCATCTCACGAATAGATTTGATACACTAAACACTAATGACCAAAGACCAGAGTTGTGGGGTGATATCATACTTGAAGAAAAGAGAAAAGATCATTAAAAAGAAACAACCACAACGGATGTCAGAAGAGACTCTGAAAATTGTTCTTGAACATAGGGAAGCTAATGCAAAAGGAGAAGTAAGGAATTATTCAAATAACTCCATAAATTTGCATGGATTGAGACAATTAAGAAAATAATGAGGTCAACTTCAATATTGTACTCTACACTGACATTAATTACTAAATCCTATTGATTATTCCTCTGAAATCTCCATCAAATCTGTTCACCCCTCTCCATCTCCATGGCCAGGACTCTAAGGCAAGCCAACAGGTATAAACTGTCTCAAGCTCTAATCACGTTCAGCCCTCTAATCTATTTGCACACTGTATTCCTATTGACCTTTTATATACATAGATCAGATTCCATTACTCTTGAACATGAAAACAATTTGGTGGTTTCCTAGAGCTCTCAGGGTAAAGCATAAGCTCTTGCCCTTATTCATTATCCTTCAGCCACACTGGTCTTCTGTCTTACCCTGCAGTGTGCCAGCCTTCTACCATCTGAAGTCCTCTGCACGTGCTGTTTTGCCTGGGATCTACTTCAACCCTCTCATCGCTCTCTCCCTTCACTCCCAATTTAGTTTTCAAATGAGTGAAGGAAGGAATCAATGTCATATGGATGGTAGATGCAAGGAAATTGTTTACTTTATCTAACAGCAAACACAAACCAAAAACCTAACCCATTGCTATGTAACACATAGCAACCCTATAGGACGGAGTAGAACTACCCGACAGGGTTTGAAAGGAGCAGCTAGTGGATTCAAACTGCTGATCTTTTGGTTAGCAGCCATTGCTCTTACCCCTGTGCCACTGAGGCTACTCAGCAAATGCACCAAACATAATGAATAGGAAAAGTTCTACAGGAGGGCTTTCTTCATGTTAAGTCTGTCTGCTTTAGTATAAATTAATATAAACAAATGTTATTTGTTATTCCTGTTGGTACAGCAATAATCTTTCCACTACAGAAAAGTAAACTAAAAAGATATCTTTGCGTTATCCAAATGGTTAATGCTAAATAGTTGCAGAAAAATGTCATGTAGATAAAAAAAAATCCTGTCATGTAGATAAAAATCCATATTTTTGACAGAATTTTTATCTAGATATTTGTGGTTGTCTATGCACATTATCTTGGTTCTTTAAACTACTGACTTGGTTTCAGGAATCTTTAATCTGTTTTACCAAACCAGAGTCTTACGAATCTAAGGGGTCTGTGAGGCTCAAGATAAAAGAATTATTTTAATATTAATATCTGGATGCTAACCACAAGGTCGGCAGTTCAAATCCACCAGGCGCTCCTTGAATACTCTGGGATTCAGTTCTTCCCTGGCTCCTAGGGTTGCCATGAGTGGGATCCGACTCGATGGCACTTGTTTTTTTTAACTGGATGCTAAGATTTCTCAAACAAAATTATACTTAGTGGCAACATAGAGCGTCAGAAAAGGACAACAGTGGCATTGCTTTTGACTTGGTTAGTGGCTCACTGATTTCATTCTCCTTATATTATTTACATTTTATATATGTACTTTAAAAGATAAATTGCCTTTGCTTTCTGTTTGACTACATGTACTTCTTTGCCCAGTAATACTAAACGAATATTGTCAATAGGAAATGTTAGAACAATGCCTCTATCCTACTTGAATTTTATCCCTAGATTACTCAGAGTTTAAAATAAATAAGAGGCAAATTGTCCCAGGCAAGTAACCAGATACCATCCAAAGCCTGTCTCCTACTGTAACAGGTGTGCCTTCAATGGCCTTTTATTGCTCTTTTTATTCTCCTCTTGTTCTGATGTCCCCTGGAGTCAACAGCTGTGACTACTGTTTGGTCTCTATAGCATCCAGATTCCTTTCTTCTTCAGCCTTTCAGAAATCTCATTTTCCTAATGTCTTTGCGCTATGGCTATTGATTATGCTGCAGTGTATATTACAGTGGCTTTTAGACTCTGAAGCTCTAATTAGTCTAGATTTATCACAAATAGCTTCACAAATTTTTGTAGGTTATACTGAAACCAACTCTCTCTGGGCATCACCTATGGCTCCCTATGACCTGCTCCAAACCCTTAAGGCATCTTGTTTGGGAATGACTCCACAACCCTAAAGTGAAGTAGATGCCTTAAGCCTGTCCTGCAGCAGACATATGGTTTCCTCCAGATCATCTCTCATGCATGAAAAAAATATTTATTGAACAACTACTTTGTGCAAGGTGCTGTGCTAGGAATTGGAGATACAGAGATAAGTAAGATACAGTACTTTCCCTTAAGACTTAAGGGTCATGATAGAGACAGGAGAACTGTGGGAATCACCAAAAAAGAGCACTTTATTCAGATACTTAAGGAAGTAGTCATGAAATCTTCCCAGAGGAAGTGACAACTAAGTGGGTTAGGATAGACCAGAGTTAACCAAGCTAAATACAAGAGATTTGTACAGAGGGCGCACAAGTCTTTGGAAGAATATGAGCTATTGAGTGCATTATCAGAAGTTTTTCACAGCTAAAACAGAATTCAAGGATAGGATGAGGGGCCTGGTACACTGTAGAGAAAGGCACACACAATCCAGGCTAAAGAGCCTTCTAAAAGAGCATGGACATTGTCATCTAGTGCAATGGATATTCCCTGAAGTGTTTTAAGTATGATGTGATATAATACGAATTGTATTTTAGATGAGTTACACTGATGCAGTATGGAATAATAGATGGGGTGGTGCAGGATGGATGCTGTTGCAAAGATCCAGAGCGGAGATGACACTAAGGCATTGGTAGAGGGAGTGGAAACAAGATAGCATATTCAAGCAGTATTTAGAAGACAGAAATGCCAATACATGTAATAATATAATTGGAAAACAATGTGGGAACTGCTATAATAATGATAAATACAAAACACTATCTAGAAGACAAAGCAAACCTTTTTTTTTTAATTGGTCTAGAAGAGTTAGGGAGGATTCTACTGAGTAGATGGGCTTTGGTTATTCCAAGCAGAAGAAACAAATGTGTACAAGGCACAAACAAGTAGTAATTGTATGTCAAGGGGATGGTTTCAGTGCATGTGTGTGTTTTCAGCAGCACAGCACTCATTTCCAATTAAGTCATTTTCTACACACCAATATTTCAAATAGAAGTGATGAAACCGATTCCTCAGCCATTTTAAATTTTTCCAACAAAATACTCCATTGTTCACAGAACGCTGGAGCACCCTGCCCTGTGAGTACCCGCAGAGCCCAGGTGAAAACCTGTTGGGGTTGAAATTTACCTATGTAAATCCAGAACACTGAACTAGGCTAGAAGTGCATCATTAGACCACTCAGAGAAACCACGTGAGTTGTCTCTTGTGATGTTTCCTGACTGCACGCCTCAGTGTCAGTGTTGCTTCAGTCTAAACTGTGGGCTCCACATGACCTAAAGCACTTTAAAGAACTTCCTTGGGCCCCTACAGTTGGGTAGAAATGGGGAACCACGTCAACAGATAACTTGTATGTGTGCTTCTCATCCTCCCCTTTCTATACTGAGCTCCTATATCCAAAGGGTCAAGGGCACTTTGGCAATCTCTCCTCACCCTCAGCCCATTTAACAGTCTTGTACTCTTCAGTATGAATGAATGTAAGTAAATGAACACTCTTCTCCAATAACATGGGCATTGTGTGCATGCTGAGTTCTAGATTCAGTATGTGCATTTTGGGGTCCCATTTCAGACTAAAACCCACGGCCATCGAGTTGATACTGACTCATCGTGACCCTATATGACAGAGTAGAACTGCCCTGTGGAGTTTCCAAGGAGCACCTGATAGACCTGAACTGCCAACCATTTGGTTAGCAGACGTAGCACTTAACCACTATGCAACCAGGGTTTGGACTCAACTAGATGGCAATGGATCAGTGTGCTGTATCAGACCAACTCAACACTGCTTCTTTTAACAGCGTGTGGTTGTTTCTGGGTGAGATCAGTAGACTTAATATATGCCTCCTGATCCCAAACCCCTTTTCACATCATTCTTTTCTCCGAGTCAATGTTCTTCAAGATGTGTGCATGTACTGTTAGGATAAATGAACACTTACAAGGGATATGCAAGCTGGAACAACTTATGTGTGTGTTTAATCAACTTCTAGATCTTGAACGTCCATGTATATTCTAACCATGAGGTGCATGAGAACATACCTGATGCTTCTACTTTCCTAACTTCCTTTCTCCCAAGCCAAAGAAAATCCCACTGCCGTCAAGTCATGTCCGACTCGTAGTGACTCTACAGGTGAGAGCAGAACAGCCCCATAGTTCCCAAGGAGTGCTTGGTGGATCTAAACCGCCAACCCTTTGGTTAGCAGCCATAGCACCTAACCAATTACGCCACCAGGGTTTCCTCCCTTCCCCAATTTACTAAAAAAAAAAGACAAGTCTCTTAGCCATTCTGTGCCTTTACACAAGAACATGACACCAAGGTATAAAAACCTCCTGGACACCAAATGAGGAGACCATTGGAAATATTGGTATTGGCATTGAAATCTATTACTTTAATATGAGCAGACAAATGCTTCTGCTAAGCAAGTAATTTCTATTATTTGTCTTCAACAAAATCATAGGAAGGCCTGTCATGGATTGAACTGTCTGTGTCCCCCCAAAAAATGTGTGTAGCCATTTGGCTTGGACTTCATTCCCAATATTTTGTGATTTTCCTATGCTATACATCCTCATCTCTGCCTGTGGCTAATAGATAGAATGGTTATGTGAAAAGAGCATTAGGGTGGGACTGCAGCGCCCTTGCTAATGGAGTTTCCCTGGAGCGTGGCTTGCACCACCTTTTATCCTTTCATCCTATGAGAGATAAAAGGAAAAGAAGTGAGGAGAGAGTTGGGAATCTTATACCATCAAGAAAGCAGCACCAGGAGCAGAGTTTGTCCTTCAGACCTGAGGTTCCTGCCCCAAGATGCTCCCAGACCAAAGATTGATACAACACAAGGACTTTCCTCCAGAGCTTATAGAGGGAAAGCCCTTCCCCTGGAGCAGACATCCTTATTACAAACTTGTAACCTTACTGGACTGTGTAAGAATAGTCTTGTCTTTGCTAATGCCATCCACTTTGTGGTATTTCTGTCAGAGCAGCACTAGCTGACTAGAACAAGGCCTAACTGAGTTGCTATTTGATAGATCATTATGAATAATTTTATGATAATTATGTAATTCGGCATACAATTCAGGAAGTACTTAACTGAATGATACTATTATAACTAAAGATTTCACTTCCATTTTTTGAGCAAGCTTTCTCAACAGTGAAATCTATTAAAAAGGCTGAATTCTGTCTCATTGTAACAATAAATAACATTCATCCATGGATTCATGAACTAAACTATTTTAAAAATCCCATTCCATCACATTAAACATATTTCCAATAAAATTCTGTTCTCATTAATTATAAAATCTTGTATTTGTTATTTTAATCAATTTATGCTAATAATTATAACAAATACAGTCCCAAAGACTCAGAGACTTAAGAGTACACAGGGAATAGCATGTTTGAGGTAAACATAGGTTTAATATCTTCAAAATGATAATGTCCCTTACAGACCTACACCCACTCATTCATGTATACTTGTTTAATGTCTGTCAGTTTTAGTCAGCTAGGGCTGCTCTAACAGAAATACCATAGAGTGGATGGCTTTAACAAAAGAAGGTTTATTCTTACACAGTCCAGTAGGCTACAAGTTCATATTCTGGGTGTCTGTTCCAGGGGAAGGTTTTTCCCCTCGTTCGCTCTGGAGCAAAGTCCGGTATTGCATCAGTCTGTCCAGGGAGCATCTTGGAGCAGGAACCTCAGGTCTGAAGGATGCACTCTGCTCCCGGTGCTGCTTCCTTGATGGTATGAGGTTCCCAATTCTCTGCTTGTTTTCCTTTCCTTTTATCTTTTGCAGGATGAAAGGATTAAGGGTGGGGCAAGCCATACTCCAGGGAAACTCCCTTTACAGTGGAGCAGGGAGGTGACCCTATGAAGGGATTTATAGCCCCACCCCAATCCTTTAACATACAGCATAGGGAAATCACAAAATGGAAGACAGTCACAAGATACTGGGAATCATGGCCCAGCCACAGGGCTACACATATTTTTAGGGGGACAGAATTCAATCCATGACACTGTCTCTCCAGCAAAATTATATGACCCACGAAATCAGGGACTAAACCTGCCTTGATCACTGTTGTGTCTCTAGTGCCCAGCACAAAACCTAAACGCAGAAAACCCGTTGCCATCATGTCAATTTCGACTCACAGCAACCCTATAGTAGGCATTCAATCCATTTACAGTTACTGCTGTCAAGTCAGCTCTGACGCATGGCTACCTTAGGTGTGTACAGGATGGAACATTGCCCAGTTCTGCAACATTTTATGGATTGTTGGTACATTTGCATCTTCCAGTACTGTATCAGACAATGTTCTGTTGTGATCCAGAAGACTTTGTTGTTCTTCTTCTTTCTGTAAAAATATAGATGACACAAAATTGGCCAATTCAACAGTTTCCCATGTATAATTCCACAAGGCTAATTATATCAATCATGTTTTTACAAAAATAAGTATTTTTTTAAATGTAAGTTTCTACATGTTTTGTGACAGAGATTAGGATGTGGTGACCAAAGACTTTAAAGACTAAAAATGAATTATATTAGGATACAACTCTGTAGCATGAGTAGAGTGAAAACAAGAGGTCAAGGACAAAATGTGATAAAATTTCTGGCTGTTCAAAAGGAATTCATTCGTGTATCTTTTCAATCAATAATGCTAAGAAAGTTGGGTTCATTTAGTACGTTTAAAAGAGGGATAAAACATGTAGCTGTCAAGTTCATTCTGACTGATAATGACACTGTAGAGTAGAGTAGAACTACCCCATAAGGCTTCTTTGTGGAAGCAAACTGTCACATTTTTCTCCCACGCAGCAGCTAGCGGGTTTGAACTGCCAACCTTTTAATTAGTAGCTGAGATCTTAACCACTACACCATAAAAAAAAAAAAAAAAAAAAAAGCCTATTGCTGTCAAGTCAATTCCTACTTTATAGTGACAGGACAGAGTAGAACTGCCCCAGAGAGTTTCCAAGGAGTGCCTGGTGGATTTGAACTGCCGACCTTTTGGTTAGGAGTCATAGCACTTAACCACTACACAACCAGGGTTTCCACTACACCATCATGTCTCCCTAAAAGGAGAATACAACCGTTTATTTTTAAATATCAATATTCACAATATGCCAGAAATTGCATCCTTTGCAATTATTTAAACTTTCATAAATCTCTCCATAGAAAATTGTTAGATGTCAACTTTAAGATACATCATGGAGCATATCAGTCCCTAGGTGGCACAAACCACTAAGTGCTCAGTACTAGTGGAAAGGTCAGCAAGACCTTTCCAGAAGACCCTCAGAAGACAGGCCTGCTGATCTGCTTCTGAAAAGTCACAGCCTTCAAATCTCCATGGAACAGTTCTACTCTGCACACGTGAGGTTGCCAGCAGTTGGAATCAATTCACTTGCAACTAACAATAACAACAACGGGACATACAATTTTTCCAAAGTTCCTTTCAAGTGTACGCAAGCAAACAATGTTTGAAGACCACTGCAGTACATAATGAACAAGGTGCTGTATTTACCTTCTTGGTCTCTGCTTCCCAAGTGTTGCCAAGGAAAAAGCAAAATGGAAACTTTCCTTTGTAAGCCAGAAACATGGACTCTTCCCAGACCAGGCAAATGACCTTCCTTCCCACTCATTTTTCCAGGGTCCCTACTTTTAACCCGCTCCCACTTGCACCTCCACTCCTGCTTGCCCCCCTTAGCTCTATCTCCTCTCTCCTAACTTAAACTTCAACAATGGTTCTCTGCTTCCTTTGTCTGAATACAAAAACTCCTATAATTAAGGATAGGATAAACTTAGAAGAGCTGTAAGTCTATTTGTTCAGAAGTCAGTGAGAGAGGTTTAAGGTTGCAGTCCCTGGAAGCATTTGCAACCAGCTGCTGTATCTGCCTCTAAGAGCTCACAGCTGACCCTCTTGGCTCCAGGGAATTGCCCTGGCCTGATAGGCACTGCCAGCCCAGATTATACTGTAGTCTAAAAGCAGCCCCAAACTGGGGACTGACTGATAAGAGATTCCAAAGGCTGGTTGTTTGCCTCAAGGGCAAGCAACTCAGCTTGCTGTGCAGTGTCTGCTCAAGAACCTTCCTCCTTATGTCAAGTAGTCAGAGTGGTCCTTTCCTTCCCCACATGTTCTATCAAGTATCTAGTCTTCAGAGTAGTTTTCAATATGTTGAAAATCTCTTAGGATAGATACCTCCTCCCAGTACGCACCCTTCGAAACTCTGGTGGCATGATGCTGCTACATCTGCTAACCAAAGTTTGGCAGCTTGAATCCACCAGGTGCTCCTTGGAAACTCGACGAGCCAGTTGTACTCTGTCCTAAAGGGTTGCTATGAGCCAGAATCAACTCAACAGCAATGAGTTTTGGTTAAATGCCCACTCTTATGGCTAGTGTCTTACAGGAATTCTAGAAATGGTGGAGATTTAAACATTCTTGAACCCAGGGAACTTAAAACCTGGGAAATAAGCCATTGCTTGTAATACATTCATTCTTTATTCATTTATGCAAAAACAGTGTATTGAGTACTTAAGCATGTGTCAGAGACTGTTCTACTCTACTAGGATATAGCAATGAACAAAATGAATATCCTTGCCCTCACAGAGTTTACATTCTAGCAGGCAGGAAAATTCAAACAAACTACATTGCATATAAAAAAAACCACTGCCGTCAAGTTGTGTCCAACTCATAGTCACCCTAGAGGTCAGAGTAGAACTGCCCCATGGAGTTTCCAAGGAACACCTGGCAGATTTGAACTGCCAACTTTTCGGTTAACAGACATAGCACTTAGCCCACTATGCCACCAGGGTTTCCTACATTGCGTATAGGTCAAGTATATGTTAATAGAAAATAGAACCAGCACCAGTTGGCCATTTGGTTGATTCAAACTCATGGCAACCTCATGTGTTTCTGAGTAGGTCTGTGCTCTGTAGCAGTTTCAGCGGCTGACTCTTTGGAAGTGGACCACCAGGCTTTTCTTCTGGGGCACCTCCAGGCTTTCTGATTAGAGTCAACCACACAACCCTTCACACCACCAGAAACTCCAGAAGGAATTAAATGCTATAGAAAAGGTAGAGCACGGTAAGAGGGATTTAGGGACATCACAGGTGGAAGTTGTCGGGACAGGACTGCAGTATTAAAACAGGGTTATCAGGTCAAATTAATGCAAAATAATAAAATTTTCATTCCTAGCGTTTTTATCAGGCTTAGCTTTTGAGTTTTTGAACAAACTTCTAGACTAGCCTTCCGGTAAATTAAAGTTAGGCCCCTAGGTGTCTGACACTGATGCTGATGCCTCACAAATTTCGAACTTTTCCATTTCATCAATGGATTTGCATCCCCACCCCTCCACCCCCCACCCCGTCATTGTTGACTGCAAAAGTCACCGAACCTCTTCCATCTGCCATCATTTGCTCTTTGTCACTCAGCATTGTTTCTATCTTAGAAAAGATCTCACAAACACTGGCCATTTTCTCACTGACTTCAATTTTTCTCTTTTTCACTTTCATTTTCATCAAGAATATGCTGAGCTTGTAACCTTTGCAATACTTTCTCGACATTCACCTTCATGGTGATGTAAGATGAGAGCTGCCAGACTGAGTGAATCAATTTAAACTGGAATAGGAATTTCAGCGCAACAATTTTTTCATACACCAGGGCTTCCAGTTCCTGTTTCGAACCCCAGCAGAGAATTTGCCTTTGTAACAAATTCCCTGCTGAGAATTCTCATTTTTAACATTCCCAGGAAGTTGTACATAAGAATCACCTACGTACTTGTTAAAATGATTCTGATTCAGTCTGTCTGGAGGATTGGAAACGCACATGCTCGGCAGGAAACTTCTTAGAAATACAAATTCACAGCAGGTTTTCAAACAAGAATAAACCAACCAGAAGCTCTGTAGTTTGTGTGTGTCCCATGTGATGCTTGGGACGTCTTTACACTAAAAAATTATTTATTTTTCTGAAACACAATTTTAACTGGGTATCCTATATTCAACCTGGCAATCCTATGTAGGATTCAACTAAATTCATCAATTACTCACTGAATGTCAATTACGGGCTGTTATTCTACATAAAGCCCAAAAACTCATCGCCTTAGGGTCAATTCCAACTTACAGTGACCCTGTGGACAGAGCAGAACTTCCCCGTAGGGTTTCCAAGGCAGTAATCAGAAGCAGACTGCCACATTCTTCTTCCTCAGAGCGATAGTGGGTTCAAACTACCAACCTTTCGGTTAGCAGCTGAGTATTTAAACCCGGTGGCCACCAGGGCTCCTTTTTATATAGAGCAATGGTTCTCTAAGTGGGGGTCCTGAAACCAGTCAAGTCAGTATCATGTGGGACTTGTTAAAGCCACTGCCGTTAAGTGTATTCCAACTCATAGCAACCCTATAGGTCACAGTAGAACTGCTCCATAGGGTTGCCAAGGAGTGCCTGGAGGATTTGAATTGCCTAAGTGCTAGCAGACGCAGCACTTAACCACTAAGCCATCAAGTTATCCTGGGATTCGTTAGAAATGTGAGTATCAAACCTCTCCTCAAAAAACCCAAATGAACCAGAAAATCTGGCAGGAGACCCAATTATCTGTGTTTTAACAAGCCTTCCAGGTGAAGTTTGAAAACAACCAATATCCACTGCTCTGTTAGTACCTGACCCAGATCCCCACCAATGAATCCATCCTGCAGCTTCTGAAGTGTTGCTTGCTAAAGTCTCAAAGCTGTTCCCTTTTCTCCTGAAAATTACCCTCAGCTGTCAGAGCAGCTGTTCCTGGGAAGTTGTGCCCCAGTTTGTCAATAACTGATACAGAAGGCCGACACCACTTGCCAAAGTGAGAGGCAGGGACAACTCTGCAGCATGGTTTGTTCTTCAAAGCCCTAACCCATGGATCAAACCAAGGCTAGGCCTTACTTGAGACTACATCTTCTGATTCTTTGACCTTCTGTACCCTCCCTCTGGAACCTTGGTGGTACAGTGATTAAAGTGCTTGGCCACTAACCAAAAGGTGGGCAATTCTAATCCACCAGCAACTTCAAGGGAGAAAGATGTGGCAGCAGGAGTAGATTAACCCATAAACAAGTAAGCGCGAGTTTACTCATGTTTATTTACTAATCTTAGTAAACAATTTCACACGGGTTTCCAGCATCAAGGATGCGGTGTAAAAAAAAAAGGTGAAATTGGTCAGTACGAATTAGTACTAGAGTATGCAGAAGTGAAGTCTTGCATACCTTGTTTATTGGGAAAGCTGACCCTGGATGGCAGTCTGCTTCTGTAAAGATCTACGGCCTTGGAAACCCTATGGGAAAGTTCTATGCTGTCCAATAGAGATGCTATCAGTCCAACACAACTCAGTGGTGATGGGTTTACTGGGCCCTGCTTCTCTTACTCATTTGCACATGTTTCTAAAACGCATTTCCTCACCACATCATATGCAACGAAATCTCACCTCAGGCTCTTCTTCTGGAGAACCTCACTCAGTATGGATGGGGATAATAATGTTCATAAAATACTGTAAAGCTAAGCTCAAACACAGCAAATTGAGCAAGCAAACTAAAGAGCAAGACTGAAATGATCATATGTAATCATCGACATTCTTTAAAGACAAAAGAAAGTTGTTGCAATAACTCAAGCATGAGGTTTGAAGATCTAGGACATAGTGAAAAGGAAAGAAGTATCTTACATGTTAAAAAAACAATACTGGCGCTATTAAAAACAAACCAAGCCACTCCTGTCGAGTCGATTCCAACTCATAGTGACCCTGTAGACAGAGTAGAACTGCCCCATAGAGTCTCCAAGGAGCACCTGGCAGATTCAAACTGCCAACCTTCTGGTTAGTAGCCATAGCACTTAACCACTACGACACCAGGGATTCCCTTAAAAATAATAGCACTACAACTTATTGTTTTCTTTTTACATGCCTTCATGTAAACTGGTTAAAGATATAATGCGGTCACAATCTGAATAGAGAACCCCTTGAAAGAGGACACCGTATCTTTGTGTTAATCAAAGAAGGTATGCATCTAATGTGACTCTAACATTTATAGGTTGGAAACTGAGATGAACACCAACAAAAGAAGCAAGAAAATTGGGGAGATGGTGAGTTTACTTTGAAATAAAGTGAGAAACACAAATGAAGATGTCTACTGAGCCCAAAAAACGTAGGTGTGGCAAAAAAAAGTGAAAGTTGGGGCCGAATATATAAATTGCAGAGTAGTTTTACTTGATTCCTGTGCCATTCATACAAGCTCAGGCTTCATAATTCAGCATGAAGCCTCAATTTCTGACCACAGCTTTAAAAACCTAAAAAGAAAATTGCAAAACACAAATGTCTAGCTGTACTTTCTTTCAAATAACCTTGCAGAAATTATACTTAAAGGAAACTTTCTGGTAAAGGACTTTCCATTGAACAAAAGATGCTTCCATGTAGTAAACAACTATAGAAGAACTTTATCATCACTAAGCAGCAACTTGGAGAAAAGTGGAACCATCAAGATAAGACACCACATGTATTTAACTTTTGCCTAGGGAGAATTTTGTCTTTCAATGAGCCAGCGCGTTTTTGAATATTTTTGACAACCATGTGGCCCCAGAAGAGATTTAAACTGATAATTTATAAACCAGCCACACCTGAGTCTTTGCAATAAAAAATAAGATTATCAACTCACTGCATGTGATTTTAAAATAAAAAGGATTTTTTTTTAAGGCTAAATTGAGAAACAGCCATACCCTGCAACAATTCCTCTTCTCTGAGTTTTAGCACACATATACTGAACTGAGAGGAGTGGTTAAGCACTTGACTACTAGCTGAAAGACTTGCAGTTCGAATCCACCCAGAGGTGCCTCAAAAGAACGAACTTGAGATTTGCTTTCAGAAGGTTACGGCCTTAAAAACACTATGGGGTGATACTATGCTGTACATTAAGGATAACCATGAGTCAGAGTCACTCAACAGCAACATTTTGAACTGGGAACTTGAAGGCTTTTATCTTTGATGTTATGCACCAATTACATTACGTACTGAAGATGCCATGACTCATGCCTCCCCAAAACCATCTGTATTTTCTATGTAGTTCCATTTTATTCTAAGAATAGGAAAGCAATTGTATGTGTGTTGAGGCAATATGGATAGATGCTAGTGCATGGGAGATGAAATATGAATGTGCAGACAGCTTAGGATGATTCTGAGACAAGAAGTGTAGACCCAAGAGGATGTGATAAGGAAGGAATGAAGTCACAATAACAGACTGGTGAAAAAGTAAGATAGAGAAACTGAGCGACTGACACAAGATCAGCTAATAGAACCTGACCTCTGCCTTTTCAAACTGTGAAATCTCAAGTTTTGTGAAGGAAATTGGAAAAGAATGATTAAAATAACTTTGCTCTTCCAAATCTAACAGTTTCCTTTTTTTGGTAAAAAAAAAAAATACACAGCAAAACATACACCAATAGAATTCTCTTTAAGAAAACTTCTCTTTCTTTTCAAGCATTATTGGCTAATAGCAAACAACACACCATTTTGTATCAAAGGATGCTTTTAAATGATCCTCAGAGCAGCAAGTACAGCTAATTATCTAAATGAGCCCTAGGGGACACCGCGCTTGTGTTACTATGGTGCACAAAGAAATACTAAAGGTTGGATATTACCGCTTGAATCCATATTCTAGAGATTGTATTTAACACTGTCACCTTGTCACATAGTAATGTTTTCTATTAGCAAAATTCTTCATAGGCAAAGTAGAGTACTTGTTAGGATCATGAGCTTTGAAATTCAGGGTACAAATCTGGTCTCTATCCCTTTCTGATTACGTGGCCTTGGGCAAACCTGTGAAATTCTGGGGCTCCATCTTCACTTAGCAGCAATTACACAGGATTATAGTAAATGCTCAATAAGGTCATACATGTAAAGGGATCAGTAGAGAGCTCAGAGCCCTGGGGACACAGTAGTTAAACACTTGGCCGCTAACCAAAGGGTTGGTGATTTGAATCCACCAGCCTGTCCTTGGAATCCCTATGGGTCAGGTCTACCCTGTCCTATACAGTACTTATGAGTCATAATCAACGTGACAGTAATAAGTTTGCTTTGGGTTTGGCACATAGTAAGTGCCCCCTAAGTAAACAAACAAACAAAAAACTCATTGCCATAGAATCAATTCCAACTCATAGCGACCCTACAGGACACAGTAAAACTGCCCACATAGAGTTTCCAAGGAGTGTCTGGTGGATTCAAACTGCCGACCTTTTGGTTACCAGATGTAGCACTTAACCACTACATCACCAGGATTTCCTATGTAGCAGATGCCTAACTATGCTTTATGTCCCCTTTATTATTAAGTGATGAAATCAAATGAAGAAATATCATGTCTTGGAGTTTCCCAAAGAGCATCATGATTTCCAAGTAATCTGACACTCAAGCAAGCATAAGAATGACTTCCCTAACGTGTATGCCTGAGCCCAAGCTAGTGCACCTTAGAAGAAAACTGGACTAAACTAAAAGTAAACTTTGGAGAGGCAAAAAACAAACAGCCTTCAGGGATGGAAACCACATCCAGGGGACAGAGGGTCAGAGAGTACAATATCTACAGAAAGAGTGAATATTCCTGCATTACTCCTGAGTTTCCATGACCACACTAACATTATAGGAAAGACAAACTGTCACTCAGTGATTCCCTGGCTTCAACCCCATGCGATGTCTAGAAACTTACCTCCCTGTTTCCTGCCCACACATCTCCTGATCCCCCACAGTTCCTCCCCCAAAAGAAAACCAAAATGATATCTCAGAAGTTCTCTGGGGTCTGATCCTCACAGCCACTGCATAGCTCTTGTTTCTCTTCATTTCTTCTTCAGTTTGCAGTGGAGATGTATGTTGTCACAGCCAATGCCCATCAAAAGCAAAACCTCTTCTAGTGCCTGCCAAGGGAATGGCTAGTTGCCACCAGTGTCCATGCAGAGGCTATTAGTGACCAAGATGAACGGTGCTGTCTTCCACTGTCTTCCAATGCTGAAGAACCGTGGTATAACGTCCAGGGGTGCTGCCCAAGCTGTTGGCACCGCTGTTGCTGACGTGTTAATGTTACAATTCTTTTTACTTTCACTTGTTCTTCTGTTAGAAATCCTTTGATCTACGATTCCAGCATGGGCTTGCCCAGAGGTACCTGTAACAGGCGCTACACTGTTCTCAGAATTGAGCCAAGCCCCTCATACTGGCTTAACTGTTCTTGAATTACATTATATGGTACTCTCTTAACTTTGGATGACTGATTTCCCAGCAGGCTCTTTGACATGTATACCTCATCAAACTAACTGAAAAGTTGTTAGTTCAAACCCACCTCAAGGTACCTCAGAAGAAAGGCCTGGTGATCTGCTTCCAAAAGCTCCCAGCTTTGAAAACCCTATGGAGCATAGTTCTACTCTATACACATAGGGTCACCATGAGTCTAAATCAACTCAATGGCAGCCAATTAGGCTTGTGTTTGAGTTATTATGTACCATGTACTACTGTTCAAGGGGCTGTGTTTAACATACAGACAAAAGTCCCTATCCTCATGCAATCTAATTTCAGTCAGGCAAAGGGGATATACATAGTACATAAATGAATAAGGAAAACATATGGCATGTCACATGATGAGTAATGCTCTAGAGAAAATAAAGCAAGGGTGTGGGGAGTTTAGAATAGAGTGGTCAAGGAAAGTCTCAGTGAGAAAGCGGAGTTAGAGCAGAACCATTAAACAGATGAGGAGGGAAGCCATACCCGCACCTGAGAAGAAAGTATTCCGTTACAGGGCACATCTATTGAAAGCCTCGTGTTGTCTAAGGGGGGATCAATGAGTAGGAGAGATCTAAGAGCTAATGAGGACAGAAATGCAGATCCTTCCCAGAGGGCTTTCAAGCAGAGGGCTTTCCAGCTTAATGAAAGGCTTTTGTCTTTCACTGTGAGTGCAAGCTAGTGGGGATTTTGGAGCAAAAGAGTGACTCTGAAAAGGTCACTCGGGCTGCCAAGCAAAGGATAGACTTTAAGGGGGAAAAGATAGAAACAGGATTGCTAGTTTTAAGACTAAGATTGAAGCTTCTTTCTATAAATTCAGGCTAAGAGCTGTGAAAATAAGTATTATACAGTGATACCCAGGTGCCTTTTTTTTCCTTATGTTTAAGCAAGAAGTGGTTTGGGGATAGCAGAGTCCTGAAAATGCTCAAGCTTGGCTAGATGCTTTGTTAGAGACAGGATTTTTGCATTGCATTTCATTGTAAGCATATTTACAAGCTAAAATTGGATAAGTCGTATAACTTATCCAGGCCTATATTTCCTCACCAACCTCTGCCTACCCCAAGCCTCTCACCTCTTCATATTAACATACAATTTGGAAGTCTTTAGAGTTTAGATGACAAATTCCTCTACCTCTAGTGCCATTCTCCCAACCCAGGCAAATCATCACTACTTACAACGCTTTCGCACCTATGAAGCCTGAAAACAACCACAGAATCCCTCTTAATACCATGTTTTTCACTCATTAGAATTGACACCAAAATTAAGCCTGATTAGCATCTCTGGTCTCCTAGTCTCCCAGCTGCCAAGTTATTCAGGGCGTAAGGGCACCTATGTGAGAGAACGAAATGAGGCTAATATTTAAGCCACGCTCCATACATCATGGTCTGGGCTGCCTTCCAAGTCCGCCTTTTTCGACATCATACAATGTCAGACTACAGACTAGCAGCATCTCTGACTTGTGTAACTGATGCAAATAACAAGAGAGAAGATGGGAGAAACAATGAATCAAAGTGCCCATCCTTGAAGAATGGCTAAGATTTTTTTTTTTTTTCCATTTTAAATAATCAGTGATACTGTGTAATGACAAGATTAGCTTGGAAATAGTTCAACCCTAACAACAGCTAAACTAGATGTTATAAGAATAGAGATGCAGAAGTAGGGTTATAAAGAATGAAGATCAGTCTTACATAATGGAGCTGTTCAAGTAAGTGGTTCTTTTCTGTGCTTCTAGACAACAAAGCCAATCTCTGCTCCTGAGTATGTTCACCACTGGAAGGCTCTCTGTATGTGAAACTGAAATACAGCACCAAACTAAAAGCAGGTTATGTCTCATATTAAGGAAACTCATATATGTCATCCATAATTTACAAAATAGATCAATGAAGTGCCAATGATTCATAACTCCACATTTCCCCCAAGCAATTTTGATACAGTAAGCCTTGGTTGAGACTCATAGAGCTAAAAAAAAGTCTATTATCCTGGAAGGGGAATCAACTTTTTTAAAAAAAAATTTCATTGTGTTTTAAGCAGGACTCAAACTTTTTGATTCAGGTTTCAAGCATATCAAATAAACAAAACTGTTCGCTTGCCCCTTGTCTTATAGATACAACACTCTGACCTCTGCCCACACTATAATGAAAAGCTCCTGCTGAGTGAGGGTGTGTTGGGACGAGGAAATTTCAGCTGAGGGAACTTCAAGAAAAGTTAAGAACAGACTTTAGCCCCGCACTGAGCCTACTGAAGGGGAAGTTGTTTAGCTTCTCTGTGAGTATGTGTGCTGGCACAATGCCAGCCAGCCACCCACCCACCCAGCTCTCTGATGCAGCTTACCCTGACCCAGGTTCATTAAGAATTGTTATTTTACGTCTAGCCTGTCACCACTGCCACCCTTCTCCCTAATCCACTTCATCCTTCCAATCGTTTTTTTCTCTGAGTCTTCTCTGTGATACCTGTTTTGAAATATACAGACTAGAAGTACAAAAAAAGAACCCAGGTGCAGACACTTGGATTTACAGAAAAGTAGGATAACTGTTTTATGATTTCTCCTTTTAATTTTCTTAATGATATTAAACGTTTTCCTGATTCTTGTGGCCAAAGCCAAAGAATACTCTGGCAGCTGTCTTCAGGGAACAGTTGATCAGGATGCTTGGCTCTCTTTCCTGCTTACAATGCAACAGCTCAGAACCTGTCATCGTAAAATGTGCTTGAAGTGAGGAGTAGACTGTGGAGTTTGGGGTAATGATTAAGAGAAAGTTGGAATGTATTTAATACAATTTTACTCTAATTGACAAACACAAGGCTAAACCTAGTTACCTATGTGTGCTCCCATTATATGATACAGAAAATTATATAGAAAATTGACAAATCGTGATCTTCCAGTGACCATGTGGAGAAAAAAATCCTTGCACTTGCTTAATGCTTTATGATTTAAAAGGATCTCTCACATACCTTTGTATTTGACTTTCACAATATTCTGGTCGGAAAAGAGAAGGGACTTTTCCTACACTACACAGGAACAGTGCAGTGAAGCTGGTATTACCTCTAAGCTCTAAGCCCCTCTGCCTCCTTATTGCAGGCTACGCTGCTTCAATATTTTTTTAGATCAGCTGGCTTGTTGTCAAGGATTGAATTGTGCCCCACCCAAAAAATCTGTTTAGCAATTTAGGTAGGCCATGATTCCTGGTATTGAGTGATATTTCTCCATGCAGTAAACCCTGCCTCATGATGTCAATAAGGGAGGATGGGCTGCAGTTGTGTTGGTGGGGCAGGACTCAACGTGTAAGTCTGCTTCGTGCCTTGAGGCAGTCTCTTGAGACATAAAGGAGCCAAGCTAGTTGAGACATTTGGGGATTTCTTACCATCAAGGAAGAAAGCAGTACCAGGAGCTGAGCTTGTCCTTTGGAAAAGACCGGGGTCCCTGCGCCTCAGAAGAGTCCAGTCCAGGAGAAGATTGACAAGGACCTTCCTCTAGTGCCAACACAGAAAGCCTTCCCGTGGAGCTGGCACCCTGAATTTGGACTTTTGGCCTATTGGACTGTGACAAAATAGAATTTCTCTTTTTAAAGCCATCTACTTGTAGTATTTCAGTTAAAGCAGTACTGGATGACTGAAACACTGGTTTTGACATTACATAACAATTGGTGTATTTTATAAAAGTGTTCATCTGGAAGGTAATCACCTCAAAGTCCGCATGGTAAATTATTAAGGAAATTTATGAGAATTAAGGTAATCAATGGAGTAGGTGTGCTAGAACGGCTCTCCTCCTCAAAGCCTGAGAGCAAATGAAGGGCCCTCTTTGTGACTGCTCATTTTCTAAATTTAACCATATTTCAGGTTTTAAAACGTCAGTGGCCGAAGATACGACCAGGGACCCAAGGGGAATTTGATGCAAGTAAGACAATCAACTGTAAAAAACAGTCACAGATGGAGGACTTCTATAAGGCGACTTCATTTTTGGTGAAAGATATTTTCATTTCATGCTGAAAGCTGTTCTTTTTCCATCACTCAGATTATTTTATGAGCCATTTGCATTGCCAGTAAGTATTTTTCTGTTTTAGTGGAATGAAATGGTACAAGTTTAAGGCTCATTACCAAATTAGAATGCAGAAATAGCATTGCCGCACAGTTTAAATGAGTTATTGAAGCAACTGTTAAAAAAAAAAGTACATGTATTTGTTACCCACCGAAAAACCAAATATACCTTGACACATTCAAAGCTATCAACTGTAATGAAATATTCTAACTACTAAAAAATATGCAAGTAAAAAAAATAATTTCTTGAAATTTGAACTATCCAAAATGTTTTTTTCAATCCATCTTTTTTTTAATTTAGTATGACTGAGTGAAAATGTACATTCCCGTATAAATTTACATGCCCATCTCTATGCAGCTTCCACCGCTCTCCCTGTCCAGTGACAGCACACTATTCCTCTCTGCTCCATACATGTCTCATCCTCCCAACAGTCTCCTGTCCCCTCCTCTCCACCCACTCTCCTTCCTCCAGCCATAGGTCAGCAGGATGATACCCTATAGGTGCATAGAACCATAAAGTGCATCCAATATATGGTCACTCTGCATTGCCAAGTCTAATCCATTCATGTCCGAAGAGTGGACCTTTGTTATGATTTATGGGCAACGGCAGCATCAGGGCCAGGGGCCATGCTCCCAGGGGAACCCTGAAACCGCTGGACCATCCATTGAGGTCTTTAAGTGGAGATCTCAGGGTGCACCCCTTTTTATTCTTGTGTTGCCAGTGAGACTCAACTTAGTGAGCTCCATCGCAGCTATCACTGGTGGTGGCGGGCACCATCTGGTTCTTCTGGTCCCAAGTCGATGTTGGCACCCACTCATGTGGGTCTCTTTATCTTCTGGGTTGTCCATGTTATCCAAAATGTTTTAAACTCTCTAAATGTAGACTGAAGGACAATATTCATACACATATATGTATGTATATATATATACATGACTATTAAATCTCTTAACAGTTATTGTAGTTTCTCCTAAAAGAAAAAACTAAATGGAAACCAAACTTGATTACCAGATATGAGTAGATAAATAGGGCAAATGACTGAATGGGTGAAGAAGTTGACACTAAAGGTGCAAAACACCGGCAGCCGAGTAGTGCATCACCTAGTTGACGGTTCACATACTGTATGGACAGTGCATGCTACATCACTTTCTGCTCTGTCAAAAAATGTGAAAATAACAATGTCGAGTCCCGGTGACAACATGAGAAAAAGAGGGGTACACCTCAAGAACTCCACTAAATGATGGCAATTGATGGTCTAAAGGCCTGGGGGTTCCCCTGGGAGCATGGCCCCTAGACCTGCTGCTGCCCCTGACCAGAAAACATTACTGAGGTCAACTCCTTGGACAAGAATGGATCGGACTCAGGGACACAATGTGACCATATGGTGTGTGCACTTCACAGTTCTATGAATCTACAGGGTGCTGTCCTACTGGCCTCTTACTAGAAGGGAAGGGAGAGGGAAGAGAGAACGAGACAGGAGATTGTTAAGAGGATATGACATGTATAGAACAGAAAGGAGGAGTGTGCTGTCACTGGGCAAGGAGAGCAGAAGGAGCTGCAGATAGGCGGGCATGCAAATTTAAATTGGATTGTATACTTTCACTGAATCACAATTAAAAAATGTAACACTACTCAAAGAGCAAAAGAATACTAATTTTATCCTTTCCTTCACCAAAGTTAACACTTGTCTGTTGTTCTTAGGTGCCATGGAGTCACTTTTGACTCAGCAACCCTATGAGCAACAGAATGAAACGTTACCTGGTCTTGCACCATGTCCACAATCTTTTTCATGCTTAAGCCTGTTGTTGCAGCCACTGTGTCAGCCCATCTCATCGAAGGTCTTCCTCTTTTTCACTGACCCTCTATTTCACCAAGCATGATGTCCTTCTCCAAGGACTAATCTCTCCTGACAACAGATCTAAAGTGGAAGAAGGACCTGGCAGTCTAGTTCTGAGAAGAATTAGCCAGTGAAAACCTTATGAATAGCAGTAGACACTTGTCTACTACACACAACATAAATAAGTCACCATAACCAGACCAAAGCAAAAACATAGCCATTTCCTAGATACATCCAAACACTTTGAGGGACCAAGTAACTGGGGCTGGGCACTTAGGAACATAGTCTCATGCGACATTCTACATCAAATGACATAGCAAAGTTTACAAAGAAAATGTTCTACATTCCACTTACGTGAGTAGCATCTGGGCTCTTAAAAGTGGCCATCTAAGACACCCCTATTGGTACCATCCCACCTGGAGAAAAGGAGAATGAAGAAAACCAAAGACTCAAGGAAAATATTAGCCTAAAGGACTCAAGTACCACAGGACTCAGACACCTGAGCAACCTGAAACCATAAAAATTACACGACGCCAGGCTACCACCAGTGATGGCTTTGACAGGGATCACAACAGAGAGTCCCGGACAGAGCACAGGAAAAATGTAGAACAGAATTCACATTCACAAAAAAAGATCAGATTTACACATCTCTGGCAGACACTGGAGGAATCCCTGAAACTACAGCCTCCCAGATGCTCGTTTAACCCAGCACCAAAAATACTCCCAAAGCCCACTTTTTAAACAAAGATTAGACAAACCTATGAAACAAGAGGGAAATCCTGGTGACATAGCAGGTAAGTGCTACATCTGCTAACGAAAAGGTTGGCAGTTCAAACCCACCAGACACTTCCTGGAAACTCTATAGAGCAATTCTACTCTGATCTGCAAGGTTGCTATGAGTCAGAATTGACTCCACTGCGGTGGATGTGTGGTATGTATAAAACATAAGAGCCCTGGTGGCATAGTGGCTAAGAGCTCAGCTACTAAGCAAAAGGTCGGCAGTTCAAATCCAGCAGTTCAACTCTACCAGCTGCTCCATGGAAGCAGTATGGGACAGTTTCACTTTCTCCTGTACAGTCGCCATGAGTTGGAATCGACTCAATGGCCAGAGGTTAGTTTGGCTTAAGAGATAAAACAACAAACAGCACACATAAGAAATGTGCTTCTTACTTTAATCAAGTGTACAGGACCAAATGGGCAGCTCCTGTCCAAAAGCAGGATGAGAAGACAGAAGGGACAGGAACTGGACAAGCAGACACAGACACATGGAATGCAAAGGAAAAGAATACTGTCACTTTGTGGAGATTTTAACCAATGTCAAAAAATAAACGTGTATAAATTTTTGAATGAGAAATTAACTTGAGCTGTTTTGGGGGTGATGTATATGTTTGCTATTTTGATTGCCATGACAGTTTCATGTGTGTATATGTGTGTCAAAGTTTATAAAATTGGACACTTTATTAATGGTATGTTTTTCTTTCACCTGAAGCACAATTAAAAGAGAAAAAAAGATGAAAGAGTTTAGACTGTATGCCTTGCACATGCTAAAGAAATCATCATTGGACAACACATATGTACAAAGAACTAGGTTATATACTTAATTGAATATACACATGTATGTACTGCTTCACCGGGGCCCAGGTGTTTAGAATAAGAATAAAAGTGGAAGTATTTTTAAATAAATGCTACTTTAAAGTCCGCTGTGGTTATCAGTTTCTAGCCTGCACTATCAGTGTCTTGAAATTCTAAATCCAATGACAGAAACAAGCTCTTTTGCTGATTTGGAAAAAGAGAAAATTCTGGAGATTATACTTTCTTATTTGTTTTCTTACATTACTAACATAGAGGAAACCTGTCATTGGGTTCCAACTTAACACAGGGTTAAGAGCCTGGCTGCTAACCAAAAGATCAGCAGTTCAAATCCACTAGCCCCTCCTTGGAAACTCCATGGGGCAGTTCTACTCTATCCTATAGGGTAACTAGGAGCCAGAATCCACTTGATGGCAACAGATTTTTTTGGTTTTAACATGGAAATGCCAGGGAGATGGTTATACGATATTCACTATTTCAGAAAAAAAAAAAAAGATAAGCTGACAACTAATTCTAAAACATAATCAACATCTAATAAAATGCATATATTTAAAATATACCATTAATAAAGTGTCCAATTTTATAAACTTTGACATATGTATACACACATGAACTGTCATGATAATCAAGATAGCAAACATATACATCACCCCCAAATTTTCTTGATCCTTTTCTTAATCTCTTCCTTTAAGCAACCACACCCTGTAGCCCTAGGCAACCACTGATTTGCTTTCCATCACTATAGATTGATTTGCATATCCTCATATTTTACATACATAAAATCAACCATTCAGACTCCTTTCTGACCGGTACATTTCACTCAGCATAATTATCTTGAGACTCACCCAACCAAAACAAAAAAACAGCCCAAACCCACTGTTGTTAAGTCATGTGAGACTCACCCAAGTTAGCATTAAATATCAATAGTTTCTTTTTATTTCTGTGTAGGATTCCATTGTATACCCAAAACAAAGCAAACGCACCACCATCAAGTCAATTCTGACTCATAGAGACCCTACAGGACAGAGTAGAAGTGCTTTCCAAGAAGCATCTGATGGATTTGAACTGCTGACCTTTTGGTTAGCAGACGCAGCACTTAACCACTACACCACCAGAGATTCCTCCCATTGTGTAAAACCAAAATCAAACCCACAGCCATTGAGTTGATTCCAACTCATAATAACCCTATAGGTCAGAGTAGAACTGCTCCACAGAGTTCCCAAAGAGCACCTGGCAGATTCCAATTGCTGATCTTTTAGTTAGCAGATGTAACACTTCACCACTAAGCCACCAGGGTTTCCCTCTCATTGTATAAACATACCAAAATTTGTTTACACATACTCTGCTTTGTGAATATTTGCGATGTTTCTAATTAAGGACTATTTTCAAATAAAGCTGTGTAAAAGTGTTTGTATAGACACACACTTTTATTGTTCTTGGATAACTACCTAGGAGTTGAATGGCTCTGATTTGCACTTGGAAGCCCTAGTGACACAGTGGTTAAGAGTAATGACTGCTAACCAAAAGGTGGGCGGTTCAAACCCAACAGAAACTCCTTGAAAACCCAATGGGGCAGTTCTACTCTTTCCTAAAGGATCACTATGAGTCTATATTGCCGCAACCCGTTTGATTTGGATTTTGGTTTCAGATTTCACTGAATCTCCCTAAAATACACAATGAAGACCTCGCCTTGTGCCTGTGATGTAATCTTGTGTGTTATGTTAATAAGTCATGTCAAATTAGGTGGGTGCTAAACCTAAGCACTTCTGAGTTACAAAAGATTGGAATACAACCAGAGACACATATGCATGGAAGATACCACATGAAGATACACATGGAAGATGCATCTACAAGCCCAAGAACTCCAAGAATTGCTGGTTACTAACCAAAACCAAACCCATTGCTGTTGAGTTGTCTTCAACTCACAGCAACCTTATAGGATAGAGTAGTACTGACCCATAGAGTTTCCAAGGAGCGCCTGGTAGACTTCAACTGCCGATCTTTGATCAGCAGGTGTAACACTTAACCACAATGCCCCTGGGGTTTCCTGTTGACTACTAGAAGCTGAAGTAGAAAAAGGTGGACCTGCCACTTGAACCCTGCATTTAATTTGAATTTCTAGCCTCCCGAACAGTGAGAAAATAAATTTCTGTTCTTTAAAGTCATCCAGTAGTGGTATTTACTGTTCAGAAAGGACCAGGTAACTAAGACAGACTCTAGCATATGTGTACGTGAAGTGTATAAGAAGCTGCCAAAGTTGTTTTCAAAATGGTTACTGCAATGTATGAGATTTGTGTTCTTTCACATCCTCATCACCTGTTCCTTCCTATGGTCAGTCTTTCTCACTGTAGCCATCATAAAATATAGTCGTGCTATCTCATTGTGGTTTTAATTTTAGTTTCTCCAGTGACTAATAATCAGCAACTATTCATGTCATTACTGGCCATCCATATAGTTCTTTCATAAAGGATTTATTCAAATCTTGTCCACGTTTTAATTGCACTGCTTGTCTTCTGATTATTCAGTTTTGAGAGTGCTTTATATTACTGTGGAAACCCCGGTGGCATACTGGTTAAGTGCTACGGCTACTAAAGAAAAGGTCGGCACCAGGTGCTCTTTGGAAACTGTATGGGGCAGTTCTACTCTGTCCTACAGGGTCACTCAAAGGGACAGAGTCAGAATCAACTTGATGGCAATGGGTTTACATTATTTTGCATACAAGTACTTCATTGCCTATACAATTTGCAAATATTTTCCCCTAGTCCTTGGCTTGTCTTTTCATTCTTTAGCTGTATCTTTCATAAAGAATTTTAAAATTTTGAAGAATTATATTTTATTAAGCTTTCTTTCATTTACAGATTGCGCTTCTGGTGCTGCAGATATGAGATCTTTGTCTAACCTGAAGATGCAAAAATGTTTTTCTACAATTTCTCCTAGTAGTTTTACAGATTTCAGTTTTATATTTAGATTTATAACTCATTTTTTAATTTGTTTTCAATAATATTTTCTTGTGTTTGTGGTAAAGGTTTACACAGCAAATTAGGCTCCAATTTGACAACTTCTGTACAGGTTGTTCAGTGACATTGCTTACATTTTTTACAATATGTGAACATTTTCTTTAATAATGCTCTGGTTATTCCATTTCCAGTGCTCTAATTTCATTGTGGAAACCCTGGTGGCCTAGTGGTTAAGTGCTACAGCTGCTAATCAAAAGGTCAGCAGTTTTAATCTACCAGGCCCTCTGTGGAAACGCTGTGGGCAATTCTGATCTGTTCTGTAGGGTCGCTGTCAAAATCAACTTAATGGCAATAGGTTTGCTTTGGGTGTTTTGGTAGTTTCTTTGTCCCCTTAGCTTCTCATCTTTGCTTTAGAGTAAATTCCGACCTTTTAGTTTCATACAGATGTTTTTTCGTGGAGCACCATACTCATGAGTAATATCCTTTATTTTGTATGCCAGTTTGTAATCTCATTAAAAGGTGACCTTAGGAGATAGTTTGGTTGGTCAGGAACACTTTAGTCCTTAAAATGACATCTTCTCTTTTTGCCACTTTGAAGAGCTCTTTTGTAGTACATTTGCCCAAACAATGAATCTTTTGCTTTCTTAGCTGCTCATTCCACGGGTGTTGATTGAGGATCCCAGTAAAATGAAATGCTTGACAACCTCAGTCATCTCTCCATTGATCGTGATATTGCTTATTGGTCCAGTAGTGAGGATTTGGGTTTTCTCTGTTGTTGCGGTGTAATCCATATGAAGGCTCTGCTTGTTGATCTTTACCAGTAAGTGCTTCAAGTTCTCTTCACTTTCAAGCAAGCAAAATTGTGTCATCTGCATAAAGGAGGTTATTAATTTATCTTCCTCTAATCCTGATGTCTTGTTCTTCTTGACATAGTCCAGCTTCTCAGATTATTTGCTCACCATACAGATTGCAGAAGTGTATCCTTTCAGATACAACCCTGATGCACACCTGTCCTGACCTGAAACTATGCAGGGTCCCCTTGTTCTGTTCTCACAACTGCCTCTTGATTCATGTACAGATTCCTCATGAGCATGATGAAGAGTTCTGGAATTCCCATTCTCCACAAAGTTAACCACAATTTGTCATGATCCACACAGTCAGATACATTTGCACAGTTAATAAAACTTAGGTAAACATCTTTCTGATCTCCTGTTCTCCTTCACATAACCCAGTTTATCAGATTAGTTCCTCAGCATACAGATTTAACAGCTATGGCAAAAGGATACAACCATGACATACACTATTCCTGACTTTAAACTACACAGTATCTCCAGGCAGTAAAAACTTATACTCAGGGCTAACTCATGACTAATTTATAATATGTTTTATATTAGTAGAATCTGAATGTGTTTTCACTGTACTTACTTATGAAAATTACAATATTATTGTCAAATATGTGTATTTCATTGGTGTGGAAATTTTTCAGTTACATAAAAATATCAATTTATCTGCATATTGGCATTTATTTCAGTTTGAGTTCCTCTTAACTTTCTTGGACAAAAGACATACTACACAATATGTAAAGTGTAAAGTCCACACACAGAAAAATGTATTTTCAATCACACATTGAAACATGATCTGAAAATATGGTTTTGTTTATACCAGTATCTCGAGAGCAAGATGTCTTTTTAGGCCTTTGCAGGTTTCTGGGGGAATGAGCAAAAGATCTAATTAACATCATAAACAGAAACACACCAACATTATTCCATTAAAAAGATTCCTGAGAGGGCAGATAATATATATAAAAGTTCATAAATACAACTCTCACTTCTACAGGTAATACAGGCACCTTGCTGTGGGACCTACAAATCACTTAAACTTTCTGAAGTGCAATATTTTTCATCAGTGAAATAAAGTAGTATTACTTAATTCATGGTGTTTTACTCGTCTGGTGTTGTTCTAAGAGAAATACCACAGAGTGGATGGCTTTAACAAAGGAAGGTTTATTCTTAAACAGTCCGGTAGGCTACAAGCCCAAATTCAGGATGGCCACTCCAGGGGAAGGCTTTCCCCTTGTCAGTTCTGGAGGAAAGTCCAGTATTGCATCAGTCTTTGTCCAGGGAGCATCTTGGCACAGGAACCTCAGGCCTAAAGGATGCGCTCTTCTCCCGGTGTTGCTTGCTTGACGGTGTGAGGTTCCCAACTCTCTGCCTGCTTCCCTTTCTTTTTATCTCTTGTAGGGTGAAAGGATTAAGGGTGGTGCAAGCCACACTCCAGGGAAACTGCCTTTACAGTGGAGCAGGGAGCTGATCTTCTGAAGGAATTTACAGCCCCACCCTAATCCTTTAACATACAGCGCAGCAAAATCACAAAATGGAGGACAGTTACCAAGATGCTGGGAATCATGGCCCAGCCATGTGGCTACATGTATTTTGGGGGAAACACAATTCAATCCATGACATCCCACCCTTTGGCACCCCAAAAATCACATCATGGAAACATGTAACACATTTATCTCACCATAGCAAAATCACATCTATCTCATATGATAGAAGTCTTAAATCAGTTCTAAGTTAAAAATTCAAAAATTTTTTACATCTGCGAAACCTAGAACACAAGTTACCTTCTCCCAAAGGTATAATGGCAGAATTGGCCCAAGTTAGACATATCATCACAAATGGGAGAAACTGTAGGGAAAGAGGGTATTAATGGGCAACAGGCAAGTCAGCAGAACACATTACTTTAGCCCTCAAAGCTTTGAAAATACTCTTCCATTTTCTGAGACATTCTGTACAATGGCTCTGCCCTCCAGACTCTAGGTATTGGCCACACTCTCTGGATTCTGAGTGGAGGTCCCCAGCCCTATACTACAACTCTGCCTTCAGGGCCCACTTGGACAGAAACTCTGTCCCATCGGCTTTAGGTGCACCCTAAGCCCAACTGAGTGGCAATTCCACCCTTACAAACACAGGATGCCATGGTTCCACCCTTTGAAACCCCCGAGGTCATGGCCATACCCTTTGAGACTGTGGCAGCTCAGCTTCTCATGCTGTTTGTCTCTTCAGCTTCTGCTTCCTACCGCCGCATACCCTGGGCCTCAGGCCCCATCTGCCCTGCTGGGGCAAGTGTTCCAAAGCTCTGTAGCTTCATTGATTGAAGTGCCCAGGGGAACCCCACTCTTGCTGGAAAGCGTCCTGCCCAAAGGTACTCAGCTCTGTCGCTCTGTGGGTCAGCAAGGCCAGCTCCACCGATTTAAGTGCCCAGAGGCACACCATTCCGCAAGGAAAATTCTGTGCACAGGCACTTAGCTCTCTTGCTCCATGGGTCGGCTCCAGCGCTGCCTCTGGTTCTGTTGCTGCCACCGCTGCTGCTGCCAATCCACTGCTGCTCGATTCTCACCATCTGCACTTTCTTCGGTGTTAACAGTTCTCATCGGTTCCTTCTAAATCTTCAATTCATTCACAGTTTCACTTCCACATTTTAGGTATTTTCTAAAGCAGCATCCCACTCCTGGTACCAAATTCTGTTTTAGTCAGCTAGTGTCGTTCTTACAGCAATATCACAGAGTAGATGGCTTTTTGAGTAAGGCATGCTACATAAAATGCCTTTGTATTCTGTAACAAAGCATAGAAACATTAGCGATGACACCACCAATAGAACAGAATACGTCAATCATATGTTTTAATTAAGAAGTTAAAAAAATTACAAGAAATGCTTTCAGAGCAATAATTTTAAAAAGTAAAATGTGATTTTCCAGGGTATTTCATCATTTGGGATGTCTGTCATAAAGGAGTTAACACCTTAGTAATAAACTAATAATCTCAGAGTTTCACAAAAAGATTTTTTTATGACACAGTAAAGTGACTATGGAAAATATGTGATACTTCTTCCAAGTTTTTGGTTGGCATAACTTGGTGCCCCTTCAAAAATTCTTTGAGTTCTGGAAACAGCCTATGTTATTTATACTCCTGTGTTACTGTTCTTAGTTACCATTGAACTGGCCCCCAATGGATGGGGACCATCTGTACAACATAATGAAATATTCCTCAGTCCTGGGCAAACCCCACGATCAGTTTGGGTTCTGACTATGATGATTCATAGGATTTTCATTGCCTTTTTTTCTTGGAAACAGATCACTAGGCCTTTCTTCCTAATCTGTCTTAGTCTAGAAGCTTCGCTGAAACCTATTTAGCATCATAGCAATATGCAAGGCTCCACTGACAGACTGGTGGTGCCTGTGCATGAGGTGCATTGGTCTGAATCGCACCCTAGTCTCCTACATGGGAGGAAAGAATTCTACTACCAAACCACCATTGCCTTCAAAGTATTCATATGTACTATTTGCCATACTTAGAATATATCTTCAGAGATGGCATGTGGTAAAGAGAACTAATCTTTTGAAATACCAAACACAAACCAAACCCACTGCTGTCAAGTCAATTTTGACTCCTAATGACCCTACAGGACAGAGTAGAACAGCCTTATAGAGTTCTAAGGAGCTCCTGGTGAATTCGAACTGTCTATGTTTTGGTTAGCAGACATAACACATAAGCACCACGCTACCAGCATTTCCTTTTTGAACTAGGGAAAAATTAAACAGTCATGGAATCAGACATCAAAGCATTGAAATGTGAAGACATGTTTCCATATAAATTATAAGATAAACACAAAATGCCATGTCATCAACTTTTCAGAGGTTTCTGAGTCAGTCCTCTGATGAAACAGTACTTCGGCTTGTCTTTGAAAAGACTGAACAGTTATAGCAAATGAGTTATTTCTAGAAAGGTGAGAGCTTTTCATTCTCCAAGGGACAATTCCACGTGAGGTCTACATTGTGGCCCACTATGTATTCATTGTAGATGCTCTCCAAATGTTCAATTTAAATATTTCTACGTTTTTACTCAATTCACCAGACTCTATATCCCCTCCTACCATTTTTGACTCAGCCTTCATACTCAGAATATCAAGGTCAAGGCCCTTATCTGGAAGATTCAACCCAACTCACTAAGTAAGGAGTAGATTGGGGCTGCACAGAAGGGGGCCCCAAAGTGGCTGTTTGTTCACTTCTCTTCACAGATGGATGCAGAGCTTTAAAAGACTTCATTTACAAAATGAGTGCTCTTCTTCACAGATCTTTCCATGCATTCTGAGAAACCTTGTATGTTGAGGAAACACGCAGGAATGGGGAAAGATGACAATCTAGGGAATCAAAGCTAAGCTGCATCTTAAAAATGCTCATTCTTGCCTGTCTATTATATAACCCAGCAATGTTCTCCAAATATTCTGCCAGATATTGAGTGGAATATACTAAAAAACAATGCTACATATCTCAGAATCAAATGTAACTTGAGCAGCCTTACTGGCACAATAGTCAAGAGCTTAGCTGTTAACCAAAAGTTCAGCAGTTGGAATTCACCAGGTGCTCCTTGAAAACACTATGAAGCAGTTCTACTCTGTCCTACAGAGTCACTAGGAGTTGGAATTGACTCAGTGGCAATGGGTACTGAAAGTCTGGCAACACTAGGAAGGTGTTACACCATCTCATCTGTGGCATTTAAAATTCAGAGTCTCATTTTACAAGTTAGCTCTCTTTAACCAGCCACCAAAGGGTTTTTACACTGCAATGTGGAAAACACATAACCTTTTTGCTTGACTGTAAAAAAAAAGAAAAAAGAAACCTACCTGTTGCTGCTCAATCACTTTTCTAAAGGTTTAAGATGGTAAAGATTTGATCTACAGGCTTTATATTCTAAGTTCCTAAAGAGTAACAATATCATTATAAACTCTAAATTTATAATTTTCTAGCCATCTGTGGAAATGCTTGAGTGCTATGGCTGCTAACCAGGAGGCTGGCCGATTACATCTGCCAGGTGCTCCTCGGAAACTCTATGGGGCAGTTCTACTCTGTCTCTAGGGTCGCTATTAGTGGGTATAGAGGCGAAGGCAGTCGGTTTGTTTTTTGGGGGAGGGTTAGCCATCTATGGATTCTCTCTCTACCTTCTCAATCAGGGCCCTGCATTTATTAACACCAGTCTGTCCATTTCAATGGCCTTGGGAGAAGGTGAAAATTTTAAGAACACTGCTTTGCTATCAGCCCTGAAGCAATAAGCACAATCTAGGCTCTGGATCTTCTCCACACTTGCTGAGCAACAGAGGTTTAAAATCTTTTCCAACACTGCCACTCAAATTGCTGTTTACCATCTAAAGTACAGGGTGCAGAGTGCGGTAAAAGGCCACAAGGGTCATTATGCTTTGGTGGCAAAAGAACCATCATTATTTTCATTCTATTCAGTGCCAACAAACCTTTTACTAGAGGACAAAGTTGGAAATTCTCCGCTTCGCCCTTTTGTTTTAGTTCCATAACCTGAAGTAAAGACCGAAAGATTTATAGACACAGCACTGCCACCACCGGGGCTCTGGGTACTTACACGCTCCCCTCATTCAACGGCACTATGCTGATTGTTGACACAATTGAATCACACTTCTTCCCATATTGGATTGGAATATTTAAAAATCTTGTTGAGGCTGACTTCATGGGATCGACCTATCATCATGTCTTACTCATGTGCTACTGCTGTAACAGACATACCACAAGTGGATGGCTTTAAAAAGAGAAATTTTACTTTGTCACAGTCCAGTAGGTTAAAAGTCCACATTCAAGGTGTCAGCTCCAGGGGACGGCTTTCTCTGCCAGCACTGCAGGAAGGTTCTTGTTGCCAATCTTGCCCTGGACTGGAAGTTTCTGAGGCCCAGGGACCCTTGTCCTTTCCAAAAGATGCACTCATCTTCTGGCAGAGCTTCTTGGTGGTATGAGGTCCCCAAATCTCTCCACTAGCGTCTTTCTTTTATGAGACTGCCTCAAGGCACAATGCAATCCCGCAGGGTGAGGGCTCCCCACCAGCACAGCTGCCGCCCATTCTGCCTCATTAACCTCACGGCTGCAGGATTTACAAGATGCAAGAACATCGTGGCTTGGTTACATTGAAATGTAGATTATTTGGGGAACACAGTTCAATCCCTGATACATCTGGTCAGTCATCTAGGGAAACTGATCACTGTTTTTAGCCTGGAGAAATCTCTCCTTTCTGCAATGACACGGTTTACTTCGTTCGCACCACTTGCATGTCATTCATCTCTATGCTGTGTCTTATGCTTTGTGTACACGGCATAAGCTCCTGTAGAACGGGGCTCACAGTTCACAAATGTTAACCCCCTCATCCAGAACTTTGTATAAGTTCTCGATAAATACTTTTTAAATGAAGGAACATGTACTGCGTATAACAAAATCATGCGGGCACTGGTAGTCCAGTGATAGAATTTTCACCTTCTGTACAGGAAGTCAGGAAACCCCTGTGGTTTAATGGCTAAGTGCTAGAGCTGCTAACCAAATGGTAGTCAGTTCAAATCCACCACATACTCCTGGGAAACTCTATGAGGTGGGTCTACTCTGTCCTACAGGGTCATTATGAGTTGGAATCGACTCAACAGCAGTGCGTTTGGTTTGGGCTTTATACAGGAGATGTGGGTTTGATTCCCAGCCAACACACCTCCTGTGGAGGCAGCACTCATCTGTCAGTGGAGGCTTGCACATTGGCTATGATGCTGGAAGCAGAGCTTCCACACTAAGACAGACTGGGCAGAAACGCCTGGAGATCTACTTCCAAAAATCACCCAATAAAATCCCTGTGGCTCCCAATGATCTTATCCACAACTGATCACGGAGATGGCACAGGACTGAGCAGCGTTTCGTTCCACTGGGCATGGGGTCACCGTGAGTCGGGGTGACTCCACAGCAGCTACCAAGAACAAGTCCAAATACAGGGACCTTCTCAGGAAATATCTCAGAAAGAGATCTTTTCCTTAGTTAACCTGAAATAAAAGACTCCGTAGTTCCCTTGTAATCTAAAACCACTTGAATGTACAGAATAAGAAGGGAAAGGTTTTGTCATTTCCCACAGTGATACAGTCTCAAAAGTAATTCTCAGCATCTCGAAGGACTTGTTTACCCTTAGTGGGTAAAAAAAACAGAGAGATTTTGCTGAGATGGGTATTGGACATAAATGCAAAGTATTCCAGAGTATTAAAACAGTTCTCTTATACTCTCAAGGCCAAATGGTGACAACATCAGGCCGGAAGGGATACCATTTTTCGTAAGTTGGATTTTAGATCAGTGTACTTTTGCACATCGGTAGAATGATTTCAATGTAGTCAAATGAAGATGACAAGCCCTGGAAACACTAGAAAACTACTCTGCCATGAGGGGAGGAGAGATGTGAAAAAACCTTGGATACAATATCAGGATGAATGATACATAATGTGAAGGTTTAGGAAGGAGCTACAGAAAAATTGAGAATGTAGTTTAGAGAGATTCCTCTAAGTAAAAGACTACAGGAATACATGAGGCTCAGTTTTCAAGAGGCTGTGGGTGGAATTTGTGTGTGTGTGTGTGTCTGTGCGTGCGCGCATGTGAGTGTCTTCCAAAATTTTTAATACTGAGAGAAGTTGTCCTAGATTCCAGATCCACAGAATCTCACTTCCTGAGACATAAAGCTGAGAGGGAGAAGGACAATAAGGACAAGACAGAGGAAACAGACGGTAAGACTGACCCAGTAGTTGATTCTGAACTTGCCAACAACGAGTCACTGCTACATGGCACCACATATTTTAGGTCTTGACCATCACCAGCCCTTCATTTAATTCTTCTATTACCCATGATAAAACCTACGAAGTTTACAAAGCACAGTTTCATTGATTATTTCACCTGACCCTTCCCAGTAAGGAAGAACTGAAGATCGCATAGGATCAGGGCAGAAGTGATGAGTTAGGCATTATTTTAGAAAATCAGATAAGAACAACTCAAGTTTGGTTAATTAATTAAGAAAGACTTTGGGGCACTGAATATGTACCAGTCTTTTATTATTATATCTTATTTGATCCTTGAAACAACTATCCAAGGAGGTACTTTTTTCTCCATTTTCTAGATTTAAAAAATATAGACACCGTCGGATGTTGGCTCGGCAGCTTTTAAGACCCCAAATGCCACTCACCAATGTAGGGCACAGACAGCCCTCTTAGCAAAATGCTAGTTGTGCCAATTGGCCTCGATTTCGCCTAAGAGCATGGTCCCCCGCCCCCTGCCCCTATTGTTCTATGCATCTATAGGATATCATCCTGCTGACCTCTAGTTGGAGTAAGGGGAGTGGGTGGAGAGGAGGGTAAAGGAGACTGTTGGGAGGATGAGACACGTATGGAGCAGAGAGGAATAGTGTGCTGTCACCAGGCAGGGAGAGCAGTGAAAGCTGCATATAGGGGGCATGTAAATTTATATGGGAATGTACATTTTCACTCAGCCATAATAAAAAAAAAAAGAGAGAGAAAAGAAAAAAATATAGAGAGACCTATATATCATGTTCAGAAAACTGGTGGTATAGTGGTTAAGTGCTACATCTGCTAACCAAAAGGTTGTCAGCTCAAATCCAACAGGCACTCCTCGGAAACTCTTTAGGGCAGTTCTACACTGTCCTATAGGGTCACTATGAGCCAGAGTTAACTTGAAGGCAATAGGTCTTATACGTCACATTTAAGATCATACAGGTTTTAACAAGCAGAGTGGGAATTGTAGTTCAGTGGCTTCTGACAGGCTCCAGCGTCCATGCTTTCCCACTATAATTTATGACTAAAGCTGGAATAGGGCTGGTTCAAATTAACTGTGGATCTATATATACTTCTTTATTTAAATCATATTTTACTGTGTTTTTGGTGTAAGTTTACATAGCAAATTAGGTTCTCATTTGACAATTTCTACGCCAGTTGTTCAATGACATGAGTCACGTTTTTCACAGAGTGCCAACGTTTTCTTTAATTCCATTCTGGTTGTTCTGTTTCCATTACTCTAGCCTCCCTGCCCCCTTATTTTCCTTCCAATCTTTGCTTCAAAGTAACTGCTGATCTTTTAGTCTCATATAAAAAGTTTTTTTAATAGAGCACTGTACTCATGGAAAATATCCTTTACTTTGTGTACCAGTCTGTTATTTTGCTAAAAATTGACCTCAGGGAATAGTTTCAGTTCTACGTCTAAAGAGCATCTCAGGGTGATACTCTCAGGGAATCCTCTAGTCTCAACTGATCCTATAAGTCTAGACTTTTCAGGAACTCAAGTTGTGTTCTGTATACTTATTCCCATATACTCTATTTATACACACTAGAATTTGATCACACTGGACTAAAATAATTTTGCAATGAATGAGTGAAATACTAGGGAGGAGAAAAATTAAAAGGCACATCTCCCATTTTGCATGGTTGTGATAGCAGCAAGGGAAACCCTGGTGCCATAGTGGTTAAGTGTTATGGCTACTAACCAAAAGGCCAGTAGTTCAAATTTGCCAGATGCTCCTTGGAAACTTTATGGGGCAGTTCTACTCTGTCTTTAAGGTCACTAAGAGTTAGAATCAACTCAACAGCAGCAGGTTTTGGTGATAGCAACAAAAGTACATGGTTAGACTCCTTTCACCTTCTCCCAACCCTCTTATCTTTCCATCCTTTCATAGACAGAAAGAAATCCTACCCTTTATTTAACTGAGTGGATACAACTCAGTGCATTCACGTTCAACCCCAAATTACTAATTTTCCAGTATCTTTATGGCAGGATACCCTAAGTTATGCTTATCTCCTTCTGGGAAACTGGTAGATGGCTAAGGTCGTGAGCTTCCTTAATGATTACGTCTCAAGAGAGATGAATCTCAGTTCCCTGAGGAGTCTTTGTTGGTTTACATGCTTTTCAGAAAGACTTTACTATTACAGGTTATTCAAACTGAATTCTGAAAGAACAGCAGAGGGATTTTTCTTCCTGTATTTTCAACAGGAAAGACTCAAATCTCTTATTTTCAGTTTGTATTTGTCCTTACACTATCAGTGCTATATTTGAGCTCACTGTTCAGTCTCACTAATTCAGCCTTCCATTGCCTCATTTCTGCTCCTTTGACATTCTACTGAGTGTCTAGTTCTGTAAATTTCGTTCTTTGTTTTGGGAGTTTTCTGAAGACATCATGGTCTGCCTTTCTACATGATTTGAAATTAACTGTCGTCTCTGAACCTTAGTTGTGTATTAATTTATTTTATGTTTGCCTGCTGTGTTCAAGCTTCTTGTTTTATTTTGCTTTGAAGTATCCAAATAGGCTGGTCACATGTGCTACTTTGGTTTAGGTGCCTCTGAAGCTCTAACGACCTGTCACCAGGTGGTTAGAGCTGTCGCTAGATATGTGAGTCCAAGAGTCCACTTACCATTCTCATATGGATTCAGCTCAAGTGCTCAGGTAGTTGGTCATCAAGTGTATCATTTGGGCACTCACCTAACTGTTGCAAACTGACAGAGGTGATTAGTGTAGGCTGAGGTATCTGGCTGCAGCCACTGAGAAAGGCAGGGGGCTAACAGCCATCCCTGAGTATCTGTGAAGATGGTGTATCCCTTTATGTCTATATTTAGGTGAGGAATTGTTTCTGCCTTGAATTTCCAGCTCAAGGGAATCAATACATTTGTTTTCTCCTTCCCCTAGTTTGTTAAATTCTTCCTTCTCCAAGTCTTGGAGAATGATTCAAGGAGGGCTTAAGGAGTTAATGCCATCAGACTACACAGCAGGGCACAGTACAGAAAAGGGAGTGGGATTTGCTGGGAGAAGGGAGAGAGGTTTATCCTCAAGGAAAGATTTAGGTCCATGCAAGGGAGGTTACATGCAAAGACCTAGCCTTTGAAGATCTAGTGCCCTCTATCACTGGTTCTCAAGAGGTGAGTGGATTCTCCAGTCAGTTTCTCCTTCTGAGAAGGACATCCTCCAATCACCACCACTCCACTCATCATACTGGCCTTGGCAGTTTCTGGAAGGTCAGGTCAGGGGTATCTTATGTACTCAGTCCGATTTCTCAATGTTCTCTCTGATGTTCAGGGCTTCCAGGATGTCATATGTAATGAATTCATTAGGCCTTTGGGGTCTTTGTTATAAGAGGGGTCTCAGGAAGCATCTGACTACTCCATCATCTTGCCCCCCTCCTCTCTTTGAGCTCATTGTTGCAGTCACTGTGTCAACTGTCTCATAGAGGGTCTTCCTCTATTTTTGGTGACCCCACTACTAAGCATAAGGTCCTTCTCCGGGGACCAGTCCCTCCTGATAACATGCCAAAGAATATAAGACAAAGTCTTGCCCTCTTTATATCTAAGGAGTATTCTAACTGTACTTCTTCCAAGACAGATTTGGTCTTTTTTTTTTTTGGCAGTTCATGGTATATTCTATATTCTTTACCAACACCATAATTCAAAGACATCAGATCTTTTCCATCTTCCTTATTCACTGTCCAGCTTTCTCATACACATGGGATGACTGAAAATATGCTGGCTTTGGTCAGGTGCCTCTTAATTCTCAAGGTGACATCTGTGCTTTTTTAACACTTTATAGAGATATTTTATAGCAGTTTTGTCCAGTGCAATAAAACTCTTTCACTTCTTGACCATTGCTTCCATGGGTGTTGATTATGGATCCCAGTAAAATGAAATCCTTGGCAATTTCAGTGTCTTCTCAATTTCTTACGATGTTGCTTATTGGACTAAATGCTAGTGGTGGGGTGGAGCTTGACACAGTAACACTGCAGCTATTGTTCACATCACTCAGTGAGACTGAAACCACCTGGAAGGAACTTACGGGTTTCTTTCCTCTGTGTTGTAGGTCTCTCAATAACTGTTCTCTTTCTATTATAGCTCAGTTCCTCAAATGATTTCCTGCCTTCTGCCTCTCCTTTTCACTCCCTGTAACTTGAAGTTCTTCCAGTGACTAGATTTCTTGAACCTGAACTTGTCAACAGTGAGTCACTGCTACACAGTACCGCATCTTCCAGATGCTGACCACCAGCAGCCCTTCCATTGGTTCTATTATTAACAATGATTAAAAAAAAAAACCAAACTTTAATGTTCACAAAGCACCCTTTGGCTCAGTAAATTCCTTACTAGGATTCTAGTCTAATGAAATAATCAGAAATTCAAACAAAGGCTTAAGCACAAAAGGGTTCTTCACAGAATTATTTTTAAAGTGGAAAATTCTGGATCAAACTGAATGTCAAACAATAAGAAAATATTTTTAATTAACAAATTATTGTTAATTAACAGATCATTATTTTACCTGACCTTTCCAGTCCTGCATACATGGGGTGTATGTATTTTTTATTCTCATTTTAAGAAGAAGCTTGAAGAGCTGTGACTTACCATAAGCCACAGGGTATAAGTGGCAAAGCTCTTTTTTCTGATTATTAGACCAACCAGCCCTCTTTCATCTACACCTTTTTGCATTCTGACTGTCCTTTCTGCCTGATGACTAATACACTGGTTTGAGATCTATTTTTGACCTCAAGTTGTCATCTGCTTGCTTTTTCCTTTGCCTCCATGGTTCTACATCTTAAACTACTGTCCCTTCCTAAGTCAGGAGCTCTCAAACTTCAGGGTACATCAGTATTACCTGAGATGTTTACTTAGATGTCGATTCTGAGACCTCAATCCAAAGGGATCTGATTTAGTAGATTTGGAGGGTGAACACAGGAATCTCCACTTCAACCAGTGTCCCTGGTGATTATGATGTAAGGAGCCTATATACCACCCTGTGAGAAATGCTTTTATAGCTGCTCTGGAATAAGGCTTCAGTGTGATAATCCTCAAAATGAAAATGCTGGGGAGTGTTCAGTATGCATGCTGCCTTCAGTTACAGGCTCTTACACAATGAGAAATTAATAATGTGGAACATTCAATCAACACAGTTGTTCGCTATAATAAAATGTCAACATTGCAATTCTTTTTTTCAAAAGGCTTCTTAAGAATTACTCTCTCCACACACAGTCCTGCTTAAAAGGAATTACAGCTGCTCCTGCTTTCATAACTAACACTTCCAAATCTGTCTATAAAATATTTAAAATGAACAAAGGGCTACTATAGCTATATTTGCAGTTGTGTAGAACAAATCCATTGACTTCAAAATTATAAGCCTGACGAATTAAAACTAACAGAAAACCCTACTGAAGAAGAATGAAATTTTTAAGCATATAAACAACAGAGAAAACCACAAAAGGGAAAACATCTATGAATTTGGACTATACAAAAATGGGGAGAAACTGCAGCTGAAAAGAGATTATTAAACAATAGAAGCTAAAAGACGAACCACAAAATTAGAAAAAGTATTTGTAATAAACATTACAAAAGGATCATAGGTTTCGAATATTTTTTTAAAAGTTCATAAAAGGAAAACATGCAAAGGACAAAAACATGAAAATTCACATACCTAATGGATACATATTTAATGTTCAACACTTGAAAACATCAGTGATACACATCATTTTTGGCAATCAAATTTAAGTTACTGTCTGGGAGACAGTTCAGTGAAATATATGGGCACTGTCAAACTCTACTAGTGGGTGTGTAAATTGGAACAAAAGTTGTTTAAAACAATTTAAAAATTCCTCTCATGAATGTTTAAAAAAAATAATAATAACAGTCTTCAGCCCAGCAAGTTCCTTACTAGGATTCTAGTCTAATAAAATAATCAGAAATTCAGACAAAGCATTAAGCACAAAAGGATTCATCACAGAAATATTTTTAAGATGGACAATTTTGAATCAAACTGAATGTCAACCAATGAGAAAATATTTTTAATTAACAGATTGTTGTATATCCCTGACAAGATATTATGCAGTAAATTAAAATGCTGCATTCAAGTACCTAACGGCACTTGAAAATCTTTCAGATATAAAAATACTTTGTAAAAGCAAGACACAGCATTTTATACATAATATGATCTCAACGTTCTTTTAAAATATTTTTATATGCACATAAAATGTGTGAATAAATACATCAAGATGCTAACAGCTGTTATCTCTGGGTGTTGAGATTTTTTATTCTCCTCTTGGTACTGTTCTGTACTGTCAAGTCTCTACAATGACTATAGTTTAATTTTAAAATCAGAAAATGAAATACGTGGTATTTTCAAAGGTCCCTCAGAAAGCATAGCATGAAAAGGAAAAGTTGTCAACATAATTAATTTATAGGCTGCAAGTTACAGAGAATACTCACCACTTGTTTCTGTAGAATGGTCTGGAATCCATTTATGGAATGCCAGTGACCTTATATTCTCAAGACAACTGCTTATCTGTCTCCTTAATTGAAAGAGGGGGATATGGAGAAAAGACAACAGTCTCTGGGAACAGATGTCTGAATGTCAAGGGAGATAAAACAAGTATCAGAGGAAAGGAAGAGGAAACGCTTACTAACAATCCTTAGTCAAACTATATTTGGTTTAAGACTCTTAGACCAAAACTTTCCACCTTGTACAAGCCTGTACACCAACGGATCAAGATAACAAACATCATCAACACTTATGAGTGGCTGCTTTTTGAACAGAAAAGTCTTTCCTGATAGAATTTAACATTGTAATCATTAAAGAAATAACTTCTTCTCTCTTCTTTGACAGTTGGATGGTTGGGTGAATGTTAGTTTTAATAACCAAAAGACTGAAAATGAAGATGACACATGCCGGTTTTTTGCTTTTTGTTTTTTAACCAAACCCACTGAAGACTTGATATGAAAAAATACAAAAAAACAATCTTAGCCAGGCATCCACATGAACTTTGTATTGATCGTGCCTGATGGACAGACCACTAGGCAGAGATAATTCTAGTACACTACCTGTTAGCTGAATATTCATGTACAACCGAAATATATTCCTATTAAAATCAGTATGGAGAATGCCCGTCCTTGGTTGCTAGGCAGACAAAAGCAAAGTGGGGGGTCACTTCAGGTAATCTGGGAAAGAGATTTAGGCAGGATTTTTTTCCCAGCTCCATGGGAGGTCTTTAGTTGTGCATTTCCCTAACTCCAAGGAGGGAATTAGACTGGGAGAGTTAAATTCTCCATATTTGGAAAGAAAAGTTCAAGACTGAAAGATACCACACTGTGATGCACTGTATCTAACTTATTACATTTCTGCCAAGGGGCTACACATGCCAACTGGTACATTGGGTAGACACTGTAGACAGTGTTACTTGAAATGTATTTTCACTTCATGCAATGAAATACCTCCCCATAATAGCCTGTCATAGAGCCTGATATGCCGTCCTTTTCCGGGCACATATCCAAACCGAACCCACTGTCACTGAGTTAATTCTGAATCATAACGACACTATAGGACAGAGTAGAACTGTTCCATACAGTTTCCAAGGAGTACCTGAAAGACTTGAACTGCCAATCTTTTGGTTAGCAGACACAGCACTTACCCACTATGGCACCAGGGTTTCCAGGACATGTATTTACAGCTGAATTGAGACACTGATTGGGCAAGATAGCAAAAAGTTAGCGAATAACACATTAGCAGAGAGATGACTCTAATTTGTCCTCCAGTACCTAGCAAAAGAAAGCAGAGATTGAGAGCTGACCTGGAAAATTAGATACTGTATAGATCCTGTGAAATGTGCAGGGAGGAAGGTTACTCAAATATGTATGGACAGAAGAGCCCACAAGATAGATTTCTGCAATACACATTCACTGAGCCAGGCACTGTGCAGGAGACTGCAAATACAAGGAGTAAAGATAAAAGGGCCTTATCTTAAAATTGTCATTATCTAGCGGGGCAATAGATACGTGAATTAAAAGGTACAGTCAAATTTTGCATTGTAGTAAAAGCTTTCAGCACCATCTTTTGTCAAACATTTGTTCGCTCTACTGTGTTCTTGGGACTTAGAAACTAGTGATACAAAGGCCGGTAAGATAAGGTCACTGCCCTTGTGGAGTTTATTACAGTATGGCTGGGGAAACAGACACATAGCAATGACTATGACAACACAAGGCCAAGAGAGCCATATATAGGCTGCCAGGAGAATGCAGAGATAGGGCCATTACCTCTACCTAAAGGGCTGGAAAAGTCCTCTCTGAAGAGACCCCATCAGAGCTGGGCCTTGACGCAAGGTTAGAAACTCAATTTGAAAGGAAGGTTAAAGCAGGCCTCACAGACAGTGGGTAAATGATAAGCGGTACTATTTACCAATACTATGTAGCAGGCACTCTATCAGGTGTTTATATTTGTTATATCTGGTTCTTCATTCAATAATAATATATTGAATACATGCTATATGCCTAGCAAACCCCCAATCTGAGCCCACTGTCATTGATTCCGACTCATAGTGACCTCATATGCTTTCCAAGGCTGTAAATCTCTAGGGAAGTAGACCAGTGCATCTTTCTACCCCGGGGCCACTAGTGGTTTCAAACCACTGGCCTTCCCATTAGCAATCGATGGCTTTCACCACTCTACCACCAGGGTTTCACATGCCTAGCACTATACTATAGACATAGGGTCGCTATGAGTCAGCATCGACTCAGCAGCACTGGGTTTGGTTTTTTGGTATACTATAAATAAGTACATACAAATTTTCCAAATTTTTCTATGAAGCTACCAAGACACACAGGCTGAGAGTCTTTCACAGGGTCACAACAGATGACAAGAGCCAGAGTCAAAGCAAGCGTTGACTGCTAAACACACATTTTCCACTCCACTGCATTACCCCCACCCCCACCACTGAAAGAAGTTGGATTATATAAGTATATAGGCATATTAAAAAAAGCAATGAACAATCTAGTTTGGTTAGCACATAAGGGAACACGGGGTGTGGGGGGTGTTGAGAAATGGCAGCAGAAAATCTGTGGAATGTTTCATTAATTTGCATGTTAAGAAGGTTTACATATCTGATCATTTGCATTTGATTTTACAAAAGGAGAAATAATTCTTTCTTTTATGCCTTTCCAAGAAGATTCTGGAACAGGTACAAAAATAACTTTTTAAAGCTTTTAAAAACTTATGACCCCACAATGTTGAGAGAGGGGGGTGGAAAAAAACCCTGAGAGGGATTTAAAATTGCTTCTCAGTGCAATCGTTTTTCACTTGTAATTACTTTAAAACGTCCTAAATATTTATCACCTAGCTTTTCAGACAATACATCAGAACTGAACCCACGATGAGGGAACAGCTCTCCAAAGCAAATACAGAGAAGAGAACCAAATAAACATAACAACCTTCATGTTGCATCACAACTACATTGTGTTTCAAGTTTTCATATGCCAAAAATCATTGCCAAAAGCGACATATACCTTGAAAATTCATTCCTAAGGAAACTGAATCTGATTAAATGATGTGTAAGTGTTAAGAAGTACTACAAAATTTTTGCAATACAGAGTGAGTTGTTAAGGGGTGCATACTAACAACCATTTCATGAGATTTCTTTTCAGACTTTAGGGTAATAATCTTGGTGATCATGGAAAAGAATTGTGCCCCATGCTGACATTTAAGATGTTGGTTTTAAGTTTATAGATGTCAACATTTAAGCAACTGTTTAGCTTCCATCAAACACCAAAGTATCTCAATGGATTGAATGGCTTTTCACAGGAATACATGAAAACAGCAATTAGCAATGAGTGTGGCATTTTTATTTTATGTAATTTTAAGTAACTGAAAGAGCCCTCTAATGGGTATGCATTTCTTGAAATTTATGGAACACTTTATTCTTCTATACATGTCATGATAAGTTATGTACCAATTCCCGTTTTAGAAATGGAATTTGTATTTCTAATTATTTATAAAACGCTATGAGACATTTGGGCAAAATTAGTCACAGTGCTACTGATAAGCATTCAATTAGTCCAATTTTCTGAGCTGTACTTAAGAAGCTGTTCCAAACCTTCAGAGGATTTTCTATCTTCTAAAAATATTGGGTTGATATAAATATTAATGAAGGCATTGATTCATTTTTTGAACTACATGTATTTAACTTGAAATGGAAAATAAGGTACAGGAAAGGCCTTAACGTTCTGCATCATTTCTGGTAAAAAGAGTGATATATATTGCCAATTTAAATATTACAAGACAAATTTTAAAGAAGAAAAAACCATGACCAACTGGTTCTTGTCTTGCATGTACATTCTGTACATCTGGGAAGCTCCAACATGTAATCATCTGTTGCTGGGAGCCAGGAGAGGTTGGTATTTGTATTCAGATCTAAAGGAAGTAATGCCAACCCTTTTCAATCTGTTACCTAGCTTTCTCTTCTTGGTGGGTTTTCTGCTCTGTTAGTTATGACTGACGTTGATACAGAGTGATTAGGCCATTTTAATGAGCAGTACCTCCTTCTCTCAAGGTAAAAGAGAAATAGGAAAAGACAAAGAAGGCTAGAATCTCTTTCTCAGATTTGACGAAGAGAAAGAGCTTCATTCTCCTTTAACAGAGGGAAAAGGATGTTGTACGCTCAATGATAAGGTACGGGAGTATGAGAACTAAGGAAGCAGAGCAAATGAAGTCTTTCCATTGTGTGGCTGGATGACCTGACAAGTGACCTCTTTGCAGACACTGAATTGCTCCTGAATGATGTGAATAATATACTCCGGACTTCCAAGAAAGAATGCAGGGATTTTCATGCCTCTTAGAATCTGGGTAACTAATTAGAGAGCCAGCTCAAAAAGCAGTTGGAATAAGGGATCAGTGCATTGTGTGATCTGTAGGGGAACAAAGTCTCAAACCTAACAAATTCTTTCTCTTCTCAACCAGCTGCTTTTGGGCTTTCCTTTCTGCCTTCCTTCAGTACCTTGTGAAGCCTTCATCTCAAATTAGACGCCTGAAACACGGATTGTGCATTTCTTTTGGTTGACGAGCTTCCCGATCTTGGTCAGTCCTGGTCCTGCATGTGCAGTGTGGGTGCAAGGCTTTGGAGACCTACTTATACCCTCCATGATATCCGACCTCAGTCCGTACCGTGTTGCTGGTTTCCCATCTCCCAGCAGCTGACAGCTGGAAGGGACTCCACCCTACTACATGACATGAATCATGATCCTGCCAACGGAATGCATCATTATCTAGCGTTAGCTCAAATCCACACGAAAATTTAAATTATATAGAAAGGAAATTATAATCCTCAAACTGCCACCAGTTAAAGGAGCTTTATAAAAGGACTCTGAAAGAAGCAAAAATCAAGGCAATGAATTTTGCCCCTGAGAGCTTCAGTTTTCCTAAAGTGTCAAAAGAGGGAGACAGTCTATAAAGTTCCTTCTTTAAAAAAATAAAAATAAAAACTAACTTATTGTTGTAGCTGTCAAATTATTTTACTTTTCACATTTGATGTTCCAGCAGATCCTGTATTAATGAAATTAAAATGTCCGCCACATGCCATGGCTGCTTTGTTATATATTTAAGCCCAAGCCTGTTGCTGTTAAGTCAACTTCAACAAAGAACATAGTTTATTTGCTGAAAACTACCCTCTACAGTGATTTATGTGACCCATAATTCAGAGTTGATCATGTAGGATTGCAATAATGGGTTGTAATAATGCATTTTCTGGAAAATTTGATAAGTTATATCTCTGTCTATATCCTGCCTAAGCCAAGCCAAGTGCCGAAAGGATAAGTTGAAAATCTGTTGTTCTGTATTTATAACGAACAACCAATTTAACTAAACTTTTATCCTATGTTTTAATACCCACTAGATCATAGCCTGGAAACCCTGGTGGTTTAGTGGTTAAGAGCTGCAACTACTAACCAAAAGGTTGGCAGTTCAAACCCACCAGGCACTCCTTGGAAACTCTATGGGGCGATTCTACTCTGTATCTACAGGCTCACTGCCAGAATCGGCTCGATAGCAGTGGGTTTGCTTTTGGTCGGAACATAGAGTGAAAATACAACATTCTCTGGTTCCAGTCTGAGTAGTACTAAAATTTCTATTTAATTAATTTTATTAACCCTGGGCATTACCTGAAAAATTATTAACGATAAGATAATATCATACTCTTACTGCCGCCATTGTCATAAACTGTTATTGCACGGATCTAGCGACTCAGTCTTCGAAGTTAACAGTGCAACTTGATGGAAAGAATACACCACAAGTAAAATTATGAGAAAACAAACATACGTTATTACACACAGCTAACATTCTAGTAGGTATAACTGTAATAACATGCCTGCTTATCTAAAGGATTTGCCACCAGCAGGCAAATCAACTTTCCATGGACGTGAAAAGAAAGATAAAATCATTAACAGTGCAAACTGCAATTGAGTCCCTTGGGAGAAAAGTGTAGTGAATGCTCCCTGTAAGACCCTATGCTGCAGAGTCAGACATGAGATAGATTCTCCTCCTCTTCTCGCTCTGCCACTCCTTCATCGGCAATGAAATGTGCTTGAGCAAACATTATCGATTGCACAACCCTTAGTTTCTTTGTCTGAAAATCGGGATAATAATGCTTATCTTCCTGGCATATTTGCTAGGATTAAATGAGATAGCGTAGGTAAAATCTGTCACATAGAAGAAATCAATAAGTAGTTACGGTAGTTGTCATTTTACGCTCCCTGTAGAAATCTAACCTTACTGTTGCTGATTACTTTTATATTGAAATTTGAAAGGGAAAAAGGAAAATTGGGTAGAATGTATAGTTATCAGTCAGTTGCTTGGTACTGGAAATTGTGCACACCTAAGATTTTAATAAGAGAGGGCTGCTAACTTGGATTTTAAGCAGTTCTGTATCTTCACTTAGGAACTAACTCTTAGGGAGTTAAGAATATAGCTCCATCCAGATGCCAGTTACATAGCAGAGCAAGCACAGGGACCTAAAACAGGGACAGATCAACTACAGCCTGTCAGGTAAATTCACTGTTGCTTAGTTTTTGTTAATAAAGCACACAGCCGCGTCCTTTTATTTATTGCGGATGGCTGTTTCTGTGCTACAACAGCAGAGCTGCATAGATGCAACAGACACTTTACAGCCTACAAGTAAAAAATAGTCACTACCTGCTCCTTTACAGAAAAAGTTTGCTAACTCATGATCTAGAATTCCTTAGGAGTCTGGACTCATTTACATGATGTCCTTTTTACGGGGCTTCCAAATACTAAAAAAAAAAAAAAAAAGTTAAAGCTTAGTTAGTTACAGGCTTACTCCATTCCATCAACCAAACGGAACGTCTTCTATCAGATGTTGCTCAACTTGTTAGAGGGAATGCCTCTCTGGACAGATTTCCAAAATGCTAATACACTTATCCAGGTGACTCTTTGACATTGATAAAGAAGCAAACCTGTGAAAGCATTCTTGGTTCTGAATGATCACAGAGGTGTTTGTTGATTCAAACTGAAATTTCTTATCCTCAACTCTTCTATAACATTTTTCAAGCAACTCCTTGGTTATTTTGCCTAAATGTCTGATTATGTTTTAAATTGCATTTAGTTTACAAAACCTGGGCATGCTTCACATCCTTAAATGAGTTTAGTCACATGGTAGCTGATCAAAATAAAACAGCATCCATTGCTGGTGAGTTGATCCTGAGGCATGCTGACTGCATGTATGTCAGAGTATAACTATGCTCCATAGAGTTTTCTACGACTGGTGTTTTCTTCCGAGCTGCCTCTGGGTAGACTTGATCCTCCAGCCTTGCAGGTAACAGCTGGGCATATTAACAATTCACACCACACATGGATTACCATGGTAACTCAAACCTTTCTAAAAGAATCAAAGAAGGAATGTATCAACTTTTGCTAACCTGGTGCTGTTTCTAGCTTATATGTTTTATTTCAAATGTTTCTGCAACATTTAACTAAAATCTATTTTGTGTAAATTGAAGCACTTTGTCCTTTCAGTGACAATGGCACACAAGGGAGCATGTTGATCAAGAGGTTGATCAGTTTATTCTTCCAAAGCCCTTTTGATTTCTGGGAGTTGAATTTGTATCCTGCAATACAAATCCTTTCTATACTTGTTTTCTGCCATCAGCAGTCATATTCTTATTAGTACGGGTTTCTTTGTGCTTAAAGAGCCTGATTCTGTCACTCTTTTTTGATAACAGCTTTATTGAGATATAATTCACAAACTGTACAATTCACCTATTTAAATGGCATACCTCAGTGTTTTTTTAGTGTATTCACAGAGTTGGGTGACCATCACCACAATCGACTTTAGAACATTATCATCACCCCAGAAAGGAGCCTCGTACTCACTAGTTGCCAGTCCCCATTTTCTCCTGACCCCTAAGCCCTACCAACACCTAAGCTGCTTTCCATCTCTATGAAGTTGCCTCTTCTGATGGCATTTCATATAAATGGACTTCCACAAAGGGCCTCTGTCCCTTGGCATACTATTTTCAAAGTCCATCTCTATTGTAGCACTGTCAATTTCTTTCTAAAGTCACATTTTGCATATTTAGCAAACACAGACACAAATGTTTAACTATGAGCATTCATGGAAGAAAGAATAAATAATGATAGCATTTTAAAATCTGATTATATATTCTTTTTTACACACACATATATTCGTGCATGTGTGTGTATGTGCACACACAGGGACAGAAGCAAACACTCCTAAATTCACCAAAATCCGGCATAATATATTTAGGAAGCAAATAGTAGACTGGTCATGTGTGTTTCTTTAGGGTACTGGTTAGTCATGTGCAGAGATGTGGATAATCCTTAGGGATTCTGAAGTACAAGCTACAGATAATTTTGAAGGGTCCTTAAAATATCCATAAAAGTCCCTTTCCATAGGAACCTCCCACACTTGAAATTACATTCTACTGAAGGCTTAGGTTGAATATTTCACCCCCGGCCAAAAAAAATGCTCTTATAAACCAGATACACAATATGGTAAAGTCATATATGTATTGAACTAGTGCACTTAACCACCTTGCCCTGTGACATACACTCGTGTTCACTTTTCCTCCACAAGCCACATGTGCCAGTTAGTCATGTAAACATCATGGAGGGTGATTAAGTAATTAACGTGGTACCATCTCAATATCTGTGCTACCTGGAGAATACCGTTGCGGATATAAAAGGTACTTAAAAGACTATTGGTGATTAATTATCTATGTAACAAACAACAAATCCTGAGAAAACACCTTAATTGTGCATATTTCCAGTAATGATCATAACCTTCATTGTACTGACATAATCATTTAATGTTGATTAAATATGTCCTATCCTACCAAAGGAAACCCTGGTGGTGTAGTGGTTAAGTGTTATGGCTGGTAACCAAAATGTTGGCAGTTGAAATCTGCTAGGCATTCCTTGGAAACTCTATGGGGCAGTTCTACTCTGTCCTATAGGGTTGCTATGAGTCGGAATTGACTCACTGACAGTGGGTTTGGGTTTGGGGGTTAATCTTATCAAAACTATTTGATTGGCACTAATAGATAAGCATTCAGCTGTTAACTGAAAGGCTGGTGGTTCAAATCCACTTAGAGTGCCTTGGAAGTAAGGCCTGGCAATTTACTTTCAAAATATCACAGGCATTCAAAACCCAGTGAATCACAGCTCAGCTTTGACACTGATGGGGTCACCACCAGTCAGAATCAACTCACAGCAACAATTCTTTGTGTATTATTAATTCTATTAAAAACAATTCAATTGATGGAAGGTGTCGTTCTTATTTTTCAAGGAAATCTGAAATCATCCTGGACATGGCACAGTTATTGCTTTATGAAAATGTGCTTGTAAAATAATCCTTCTGCCTTAGCAGACATTCAGATTTGTAGTAAATTCTGAGGCTTAAAAAATATTTGACAAGTACCTCTTAAAGGAATTAACATTCATATGTTATACATATGAACATTTCGGGTAGGAAACATGAAAAGACTTGCCACTTAGTAATAATGGAAATAACTCTTCAAATTTTTATCTTCTGAACCAAAAAATCTTAAGAATTTCACAGGTCTACCAAGATTTTCTCCATGTCTAACATTTTAAGAACAAAATAACCACTGACTAATCCGACAAGGATCACAACAGAGGGTCCCAGACAGAGCTGGAGAAAAGTATAGAACAAAATTTTCACTCCAAAAGAACGAGCAGACTTGCTAGCCTGACAGAGACTGGAGAAACCCTGAGAGTATGGTCCCTGGGCATCCTTTCAGCTCAGTAATGAAGTCACTCCTGGAGCTCACTCTTTGGCCAAAGATTAAACAAGCCTATAAAACAGAAAAACACTAAAAGCACATGCAAGCCCACGAGCAAAGACAAAAAGGCAGGAGGTGACAGGGAAGCTGGTTGGTAATAGGGAACCCAAGGTTGAGAACGGAGACTGTTGACCTGTTGTGAGGTTGCTAACTAATGTCATGAAATAATGTGTGTGCTAGCTGTTTAATGAGAAACTGGTTTGTTGTGTAGAACTTCATCTAAAGTACAAAAAAAAAAAAGTCTTCACCAAAAGATTAAAAAGGAGCAAGAAATGATGAAGAAAACTGGAGACACAAGGGAAAGATTAGTCCAATAACGGACGACATCTACAATGGCCTCCAGCAGACTGAGTCCAGGACAATTAGATGGTGCCTGGCAACCACCACTGACTGCTCTGACGGGAATCACAGCAGAGGGTCCCAGACAGAGCTGGAGAAAGAGTGTGGATCAAAATTCTAATTCAAGAAGGAAGACCAGACTTGCTGGCCTAGGACAGACTTGGGAAACCCTGAAAGTATGCCCCCCTGGACATTCAGTCATCGCCATAATGAAGTCATTCCTGAGGTTAGCCCCTCAGCCAAAGATTGGACAGGCCCATAAAACAAAATGAGACTTAGGGCACACCAGCCCAGGGGCAAGGACTGGAAGGCAGGAGGGAACAGTAAAGCTGGTGACAGGGAACTTTGGCTTGAGAAAGGAGTGTTGACCTGTGGTGGGGTTGTTAGCCAATGTCATAAAACAATATGTATACTGTTTAATGAGAAATTACATTGTTTTTTAAAACTTCACCTAAAATACAACAAAAACAAAGACTAAAAGAAGCTTTTAATATCACAATAAAAATTTGCATATCAATATTTGCTGTTAGTTTTATCATATAAGTTGTGTTTTAAACAAGATATAAATTGCTGGATAAAAAGAAAAATAGGATCAATCCAAGAAAGCAAAATAGTATAACAGGGAATACAAATATGTGCACAAATCACAACCTATTGCCATTAATTTGATTCTGACTCATGGTCACCCTGTATGTTACAGGGTAGGATCAAGCTCTATAGGGTATTCTTAGCTGGCATCTTTAAAGAAGCAGATCGCCAGTGCCACCAGCTGGGTTTGAACTGCCAACCTTTAGGTTAGTAGTAGGTGAGTGCACACCAGTTTCACTACTTAGGGACCTATATAGAACCATAGGGTAAAAGAAAATAGATAACTGTTTCCCAAAAACAGACTAGTAAAATAAGCAATTAAGTAAAATAGACTACTACACTAGCATACATGCACAATCGCTAAAAAATCAATTACCAAACCCACTGCCATACAGTCAATTCCAACTCCTAGCAACCCTATAGGAAAGAGTAGAAATGCCCCATGGGGCTTCCCAGTCTTTAAGGAAGCTGACTGCAGCATCTTTCTATCTAGAGACCCTGGTGGATTCAAACCACAGATCTTTTGGTTAGCAGCCCAGTGCTTAACTACAGAGCAACCAGGCCTCTTTTTACATGAACTAAATTACAAAGTATTAAGTTGCCAAAGTGTTTTAAAATCATCCCTGACTCCTGTTATAAAATGGTTGTATAGCACAGCTGCATTTCAACAGACTGTCTTAGTCATTTAGTGCTGCTGAGACAGAAATAGCACAAGTCAACGGCTTTAATAAAGAGAAATTTATTTCCTCACAGTAAAGTTGACTAAAAGTCCAAATTCAGAGTGCTGGCTTCAGGGGAAGACTTTCTGTCAGTGTGTCAGCTCTGCAGGAAGGTCCTTGTGACACATCAGTCTTCCCTTGGGCTGGAATCACCTCAGTCCACAAACCTCAGGTCTAAAGGATACACTCTGCTCCTGGCATTGCTTTCTTAGTAGTATGGAAGTCCACAACTCTCTGCTTGTTTTCTTTTTCTATTTTTGCTCTTAAGAGAGAAAAGGTAGCACAGGCCACGCCCTGCCCCTAGAAAAATCTCTTTACATTGGATCAGGGATATGACCCCAGTAAGGGAAGAGAGGAGAGGATTATTGCTTATGGGGTACTGTGTTTCTGTTTACTGTAATGGAAAAATGGCATTGGTTAAGGGTAGGTTTCCTCAGCCAGTTACTATACTTGCTCTCAGTAAGTTGTACACCCATAAAAATCTTAAATGGCAAAAGTTGTGTGATAGATATATTTACAACAATCACACACACACACACACAGTAGCTGCTGACGTTGCTTATGTATGTACAACCAAACACTTCACGGGATTTGGCTTCTTGGTTTGGAGGTGTAGGGTCATGGTTTCATGGCACATCCCAGTTAATTATGCCTTAGTTATCTAGTGTGGCTGTAACCAAAATGCCTTAAGTGGATGGCTTCAACAAACAGACGTTTATTCTCTCATAATCTAGTGGGGCAGAAGTCTGAACTGAGGGTGCCAGCTTCAGGGGAAGGCTTTCTCTCTCTGTCTTGAGTCCTAGGCTTCAGCTATACCTTCTAAGCCCACTGGAACAACAACTCTGCTCCCTCAGCTTTGGTTGACCTCATTCTCCTTGTCCATTTGAATGGCAACTTCATCCTTTGAGACTCCAAAGTTCTCAAAGGCTCTACCCTGTAAGATCAAGGCAGCTCAGCTTCCCATGTTTCTTGTCTCTTCAGCTTCTGTTTCCTAGTTATTTGGCCCTGGGCCCCTCAGGCCCCACTACCCCCCTGTGTCTGCCCTGCTGGGGCAAGTACTATAAAGCTGTGTAACCCCACTAATAAGGAGGCACCCCTCTCCTCCAGTAAATTTCTGCCAGAATGCATTCAGCACGCTTTCTCCATAGGTCAACAAGCCTAGCTCCACCAATAAGTGCTCACAGGCACCTCACTATTTCAGAAAGTCTCCTGTGCAAAGGGTCTCTCACTCCATGGGTCAGCTCCAGTGCTGTCTGCATCATCTCTGATGTGACACTCTGCTTACTTCCTTCTGAGTCTTCACTAGAATTGTCTGCTATCCATAATTCCAGAAACAGTCTCTTCAAGGAAATGTAGACTTTCGCTATTAGGGACTTTATAACTCCTCCAGCCTACTCCCATTACTCAATACCAAAACCACTTCTACATTTTATGTTTGTTAGAGTAGCATCCCACTCTTGGTACCAAATTCTGTCTTACTTATCTAGTGCTGGTCTAACAGAGACACCATAAGTGGATGGCTTCAACAAACAATTTATTCCCTCACAGTGTAATAAGCTACAAGTCCAAATTACAGGTACCAGTTCCAGGGGAAGGCTTTCTCTCCTTCTGATGGCTCTGGAGGAAAGTCTTTGCCATCAATCTTCCCGTTGACTAGAAGCTTCTCAGAGCAGGGACTCTGGGTCCAAAGAATGTGTGCTCCTGGCTCTATATTCTTGGTGGTACCAGGTCCTCATGTCTCTGCTCACATCTCTCTTTTATATCTCAAAAAAGATTGGCTAAAGACACAACCTAATCTTGTAGACTGAGTTCTGCTTCATTAATGTAACTACTGTAGAGCCCATCTCATTAAACATCCTAGAGATAGGATTTACAACACAGGAAAATCACAGCAGGTGACAAAATGGTAAGACAATCATATGCTACCAAGAATCACGGACTAGCCAAGTTGGGCTTTTGGGGTGACACAATTCAATTCATGTGTTCAGCGCTTCTGTTCTACCTCCTGGTTTATTGTGCAGTGCCTGGGGTCCTAGCAAGTGGTCAGCCAAGGCACAACAATTGGTTTCTGTTCACCTAGAGCCACACAGAAAGCAAGACACACAAAATAAGAGGAGGAACTAGAATGTGTAGCTAATTGCCTCCATGAACAACTGCCTCGTTTGTCATGAGATTAGAAGAGCTAGGTGATGCCTGGCTACCATTACTGAACATTTTGAACAAAGATTCTATCTAAGAATCCTAACTGAAAGGGGGAAAATACAGAATAGAATTTAAAATTCTCATAGAATTGAGAATTTCTGGAGCTATGGAAGTTGGATAAACATCTAAGTCTGTTCCCCTGACGTAATCTTTAAACCTCAAACCTTAAACCAAAAACATGCCTGAAGGCTTCTTAAAACCAAACAACAGGTTAGCTCAACTAGTAAGGAATGTCTGCCTTGAGCACTGAGCAACTTTAAGATCCATCTGTAAGGGATCAAACTGACGACAGCAACTGGGAAGATCAGAGAAGGCCCTTAGGATGCAGTGAGTTTACGTTAATGGAAGAGGAACAACTTAGAAAAGGCAGGTGAGAATGCTTACACAACTCAAAGAACGTAAGCAACATCACCAAATTGTACCTGTAGAAATTGTTGAATAGGTATTATGTTCTGCAGTGCATATTTTCAACATTCAGAACAAATATATATATATAATAAATATAATATATATTAAAAACTGAAGTTCCGCCTGGATTGTTGTTGAGCCTGTTAAACAGGAATCTTAACCAGCATCCAAATAGGAGCTTTGGTTCTTAAGGAATGTTTTATCTGTTGGAAAGTTATTGAGGCCCCAAGAATTAATACCATCACCTGGGCATTCTGCAGCTTTGAAACTATGGGCTACTTCACTCTGATAAAATGATCTCCCTTGTCAGAAAACTCTTGCTGAAATGTGACATCCTCGGAGTTACTAGTAAATAAAGACTTCTTTTAAAGTTCCACATATCGCAGACTGGGAGGACTTACTATTTTGGCTTACTTTAACTTCTAAAAGTTCAGAAATAAAGGGAAATAGAATGCTGAGTAACTGAGGCAAATTTATCTGTACTCAAAAACTTAGCCTACAGAATCTTCGGTCTGTTGCTAAGCCTGTTACTTAACTTTAAATACAGGTGGAAAACTCTTCAATGTTGACTTACAGACATCATCAACGGTAGAACAGGCATCATATCTGGAAATGTTGTGTAAAGAATTCCAGAAGCCATACCTTGGGCCAGTTACTGAAAACCAGAAGTGTCATTTTGGAGGCTATTGTAAATGTGTGTGGCAATGCAGAGTAGCCTCAATCCAACACCAACATTTTGAAATCAGTAGTTTCGTGCTAACCCAGTCACGACCCAGGACAAAATCCCTCATAACAGAAATGTAATGTTTCTGAAAGCATGACTGCCCTCCCATTTCTTTTTCACCTTCCTGTGCCCTTTCATAAGTTCTCCCAGTTAGTTAATGATTAATTAATATTTAACAAGGCCTTTTTCTAGTGCCAAGTTCTTCTCTGCTAGTGTAGCCTTTAGGCAGTATGTGAACTCCCCACTCCTTCTCATTTAAGTACCCTGGCACTCACTATTAGTTCATTTCTCTAAGGAAAATCATAAAAGAAGATGAAGTGGGGGTTCCATCACAAGAATGTGCCATTTTTTTTCGTTTATTTTAGCATTTTCCTGGTGCATGTAAAATGAGGCTTAAGTAAATCAATTTTAAATTTTTAGGAAACTTACCAAGCACACATTTCCTGAACAAATTGCTACGACTGGACCTCGGCTTTCTCTTTTCCAGCTGTCCCACAAGGCAAACTCTTGACCTGATGCTGCAGAATCCCTCAAACCCTGGCCATCTAAGCCGATTTGGGACCTGGAGTGTGCCAAATGATGGAATGCAAACAAAGAGAGGAAACCTCAGAGTATATTAGTGAGAGAGAGGTCAGCTTTGATATGAAGTCAATCTCGTGGGCAGGGACAAAGAATGGCACTTTTCTAGCAGGCGCACGTATCCAAGTTTTCTCTGGTGAGACTAGATGGATGAGATCGGACACCCATTTGCTGCGTAACGAGTGGAAATAAGTCACTTCCACCATTCCCTCTCAGCTCCACCTCTCACGGCTTTCCGCAGCATTACACTTAGATTTTGGTCAACAATATACCTGGCAAGAAGCCAAGAGCTTGAGGGCCCCGCCCTGCCTATATTCTGACCATATTGCGATCCCTTGACCTCTTAAGGTAGAGAAAGGTCATCGAGGTTTTCCGTCTGCGTTGTTCAGTACGTGAGCTGACTGCAGCAGATAAAGCTAATAATGCCCCCCACCTCCCCGTCCAGATTCTCTTCTACGTTACTGGGAGGAAATGCCCCCTCCATAGACTTAAATAGAGGCTTGGTGACGTTCAAATTCCCTTTCCTGAAGTTCCCATCTTTTCATCTATTCCACAAGATATTTGAACACGTACTCCCAGACAGGCGCTGTGTGCGCCTAATTCCTTAGCCCAGGTAGGGAAGAGTGAAAAGGGCGCCGGGAACCAGTCTCTTCTCTGACCTGAAGAGGTTGGTGCTATCCCTATCCCTCCTAGGCGCGGGTCCCTAAGCCTGTTCTCCCAGGTCCCCACCCAGTTGATGTGACAGGCTCGTAGTCCAATCCCCTCTCCGGTTCCCAGGCCGACTGCTAGCTCCGCCCGAGCCAATGGCAGCGGCCGAGGGGCGGAGGGGGCTGGCAGGGGGAGGGCTCGCTGGCTTTTAGAACCACAGCCGCAAGATTCCGAGGGGCAAAAGTTGTGTGAGAGCGTCTGTCTGAGCTGTGGGACCCGACTCGGACTCTGCGACTTTACGTAAGTGCTTTGTAGACACGGGCAGGCGCGAGGGGAGCGTGTTCCCCGGGTGTCGGCAGCAGTGTGTCCAGGGGAGAGCATCTCCTCGAACTTCAGAGGGAACGCGTTCCGCACTGCTGGGGCTGGAACTGGGGTGAGGGTTAGAGTAGGTCGGAGAATTTTCCTTCCGAGCCTCCGGTGCCAAGGTATGCCTCCGCAACTGAAATGGGTGGGAGTGACAGAGGGTTTCTCCACTCGCCAGGAACACGTTTCTTCCCCTTAACTATCGAAGACGGTGCTTTTTCACTAGTTGCTCTTAAGTTTTTGGCAACCTTAGGCTGGAGTCCCTGACGCCACCCCTTGTCCTTCTCCCCTTCCGCGGCTGCGGCCCCGAAGTGAAAACCGAGCGCCGAACTTCCCTCTGGCGGCGTCCCCTATCCCTGCCGGTCCTCCGCCCCCCTGGACTCAGGAAACCCGGGAGCCGGCGGCCAGTGTCGCCTCCAGTCCTCCCGCCTCGTCTGACCCCGCGGGCTCCCACTGGCCTCGGGGCTCCAAGGGGCGCGAGGCCTCGGGAAGAATCCAGGTTCCTGTAACCTACCTTCTGCTGGCGTCCCTTGCCATTAGCGAGAGCTTCGCGAACGCACCGTGTCTCCCTGTGAGTAAGCACTTTTTATTTTTTTTCCCCCTCGGTAGCAGAACATCTCCGGGCCATTAGGGCAGTACCTTTCCGTTCTCCTCGCCCTCGTGGCCTCAGACCCCACGCAGCCTCACTGCTGCCTTCTGTACGTACGTGATCGGAGCAGTTGTGACCCGGGGCTGGGGGCTCCATGATAGGCAGAACTCAAGGGGAGGTGGAAGGGGTGGTCCGCCTCCTCAGACACACACAGCTGCGTTTGCTGGTGTTTACTTTTGTCCACCCTCAGTACTTAAACGCTCTAATGAGGGGCCTGGGGACGCCGACTACCCCCCCCCCCCGGCTTCTTGCCAGTCCCAAAGTTGCTGCTGTTGCTCCTGTGTGTGCTGGCAGTGCAGGCTCCAAGGCGTGACATGGTCCCAGCCTGGGCAGTGGGAGTGCGTGGTGCTTTCCAAAAGGCGGTGCATCTTGCTCCTCCACCTGAGCTGCAGAATGTCCCTGGTGCAGACACTGGAGAAACTGGGTTGGGGAGCCTCATCTTTTAGATTAAAGACAGGATGCTGGGACCACCCGTCCTGTTATGAGGGAGGGGTTCGGGGGATGAGAGGGGACCTGGCGCAATAAATAGATGAAAAGTAGATGAAGTTAAGAATTAAGTACTGAAGGGCAACCCTTACTTACTCCACTTTGCTGGGTGTCGCAATGTATTTGAGAGCTTGAACTCGGCCCTGGAGATGCAGTTTACAGTGAATTCCAACTAAGTGGCCTCGCTCCCACACATGCCAGTTGGCGTCACGTGTCCCATATCTCTGATGCCCCTAGGGTAATGGCCACATGACTTCTTTTGACTTTAAACGAATTTAGTGGCTGAGGCCCATATTCCAAAAATTACCTCGACAAAAAAAGCGGGTCAGGGGTGGGGGGTGAAGTAGCCTGAGCTCTGGGAATTCAGCTTAGAGTTGGGTGAGGGGAACAGAAAGGGAATTTAGTGTTCAGATTTTATCCAAAATAAAAACAGGAACTGTTTGGAAAATAAAGATTTGGAATGTTTGTCCTGGGAGTTGTTTATATACTGCCCCTGCTCTTGTGCCATCAAGTTAATGAATTTTCTAAATTTGAAAGGTATTTGATTCGTTATTTTCTGGGAAAATTATCCTTTTGCTCAATCCCTATTTCCTTCCTAAATGCTAGATTGGAAGCTGTATCCCATCCAGTAGTGTTTAAAAACAAACAAAAGGCTCTGTCAGTGTTCCTTGCCCTGGCCGGTATTCTAATTGAATGGTTCTCAGTATTAGCCATCTACTTGAAGGTATGAATAATCACTTGACAAAATTCAGCCATCAGTTAATTGTGCTTTGCAATTACTTGAATCAGACCTCACACAGAAAAACAGTAGATGCTAAATTTGATAAATGAGCTAGTTAGGGTTTTGCCTGTCAATGGTTTGGCTGAATAAATGAAAGGACTCTGAGACTCCTTTCCTATATTGACCAATATCCGCCCATGTGGCCCAAGTTAAGGTTGCTGCTGTTAGAAGGTGGCAATTTTGCTATGCAGATTATATATTGCAGGGCAGAGGAATGGGCAGAGGAATCTCTGAGGTCAGGAGTTTAAAAGCTTTCATTATTTTCAAAAATAGGTCCAGTTGATAACACATTCAGGGTTGAAAATAACTAGGGCAGAAGCTGTACAAATGAAACTGGGAACATTTAATGGATCTTGGCTTTGTATATATGTTTTAGCAAAAAAAGAAAAAGAAAAAAAAAAACCTGTGCCTGCTGCAGCAACCTCTGAATAACTTGAGCATTTCTTTTTCTGATTTTTTTTTTTCCGCTGTGTTTTGGGTTCTGAACCTAAAAACTAGAACACTTCAAAACATAGTTCTGACCCCCAGGCTAGCCTTGTGGCGCAGATTAGCTGGAAATGGATTTAAACTAAAAGTCAGCTACAGTGGAAGACAGACCCCCCTAGTGGAAGTGAGGCAATAACATATTTTAGATTGAACCCCTATTAAATGTTTAACTTCAATAAATTGGGGGGGGGGGGTGGATCCAGCTAGGTTAAAGTGGTAGACACGTAAGCTGATTTTTGTGAATATCATGAAATCGTACTGAAGTAAAATCATTCCCCAGGGCTGTCAGCCGACAGCATTTGTCTTGGGATGCCCTTTCCTTTAAAAACCACCCCAGAAATTGCTGACTTCATTTTTTCCTTTTTCAGTTGCATGATCTAATGAATCCAAGTGTTTATTATAATTAGAGGTTGTCAGTGTAATTTTTAATTCCTGGTGTTAGAGCCTATAAATTATCAGACACTTTCATTACCTGTAGAATAGGGGTGGGGAGTTAAAGAACTTAAGGTCTACCTTGAAAGTACTTCATCAATATTTAAGTCTAAGGGCTGTAGACTCCTGCCATCATTTAGATTCATTTGCTAAAAAGGACAAGGCTAATGGCATTTTGGGTAAAAGAATTAATTATAACTAGTTTAAGTCTTTGCTACAAATGGTAGTATGCACATTGGACTTGACCTGGACTATTTATATTGGCAGGATGTCAATTATCTAGGGCACTATTAGAAACCAAATTCAGTTTTGCTTCTACACAAACCATATGACTGTTATAGAAGAGAAAAGGGGTAATTTGGCCGTGAGCTTTAGCACTAATGTGATTCTTTTTGGTAAAACTGACGAGAGAGAAGAAGAAAATCCACTTGCAATTACTCCAAATTCTGTTTTAGGCATTATTTCTACTTGGCTTTCCAAGAAATAGACTGACATAATATTCTAAGCACAACTTGCTGTTGTATTTGATCTAGGATATTCTGAGTGAATATATATGCCAAAAGGTTTCTTGTTCCTGCTTTTTGGTATAGATTCCAAAAGTAGCTGGTATAAAATAGATGACAACTTGGATATCTTGCTGACAGAATTATTTCACAATTGTTTGAGTGACAGTTCTTGTGGTGAAAAGTAATCCAGAGGAGAAAAATTGGATCTGTGAAAGTAATAAAATCCAGTTTAGAAGAAAACAGCCAAGTCATGTGTTGTGTATGTGTAATTATTCTACAGGGTAATACACTATACAATGTATATTCAGTGTGTCAGACTTTTCTAAAGCTTTTGGGATGTATTACAGTGTTGGAAGCTCCTTTAGATATCAGTTGTCAGGGCTACCCATTTTTATTTATGAAAGCCTTGGCTTACATTTAACTTAGAAATATATTTTTTTAGAAAAGCTGTCTAATCTTGGAACATCAGTCTCAAGAGAAGGTCTACCTAACAGGCCAATTTATTGTAGTTTATGGAAATGAGGCATTTTTAAAGTACTCATCGTACATTTAATAATATCAAATTTGCTTTATTTTTGGCATTTGAAAGAGAAACTTCAGTGAGTAAAAATTGTTTTAGGGATGAAGAAGAATTGTTGCTAAATGAAAAAGAAAATTTCTAAGGGAAAGTGTGTTCAATTTAGCGGACCTTGATAAAGTCACTGAAAATTATTTTATTAGTAATGAACATTAATTGATTGTGCGCTTACACCAGACACTATGCATTCTCCCATTTTTCACATAAGGGAATGGCTCAAGGTTTTTGGTTTGCTGGATTGTTTGTTTCTTTTCTTAGTTCTTAAATATAGAGGCATCATTTTTCTCATTCCTAGGAAGGATTTTTGCCATATTAAATCAACTGATTTCTTAGTATAAAAATGTATACTTTTTCTGAAGAGTTTAGAAGTTTGTTTTATGATAGGAAGGTAGTGTTTACTGGAAAAGGCCATGTGCAATCCAGGATCGTGTTTTCCTCTGTAGTCGCAGGTAGGTAGTAGGCCTCATTAAGCAAATCATTGAATTTCTCTTCCTTCATATCTGGGTTTTACTTTTGTTTAAGCCATCTGTTTCCAGTTTGTCTCACAGACGTGCTGAAAGGACAAGTGAGCTATGTGAAGCCTTGACTCTTTAGCAGACAGGTGCTATATAAATTCAAAGTATTACTGTAGTAGTGTGTCATAGAAACATGAAGGCCTTAACAAAAGTTTGCAGAGATGGCAGTATCCTCACCATCTTAAGTCTTAGAACATTCTACTAGTCTATTTTTAAGCCATACAATTTTTACAGGCAAAGAAGAAACAGTGAAAAATAAATTGGTAACAAGAGAATGTAAGCCTATACATATGATTTTTTTAGTATTTCTTCCTTCAAACATTGTACAGAGTAGCCTGTTAATGCCATTAACATGATGGTGCTTTTTCCTATTTTAACTGGCCACTGAGTAGTTTTTTGTACTTCATTGGCAATCATTGCACAGGCTGTCCCCTAGTTTCGAATGGGATCGATTCCTAAGCCCTTTAAGTTGAATTTGTAGATAAAGTAGCAACAGGAGTATATGGCTCTTTTTTAGTATCAGTCAAATATTTGTCTTAGTATACCATATGTATTTTACATTTCTCTGCATGTAAAACACTTAACACTTTCGAATTGCAGTGTTTTCATGAGCATCCCAAGGTAGTGTGTGTATTATTCCTAACCATTATCTTTTAACTCAAATTATTGTTAAGATAACCATCTTTTTATGCAAATAACACATGCCCCCTACATTTCTTTACCAGTTACTCCCTCCCCCAGGAAATATTTTCATGTCACTACAACAGTTTGTTTTACATTAAAAGCCAACATAGAACACTTAGAAAAACAGCTTATATTTGTAACCTTGGCATTTGTAACCTGAGGGCAGCCTTTAGAGTGTATTAGTTTATCATACTTCCTTCTTTTGTGATTGTTGAAACAAGAGATTTTATGTAAAATTACTAAAAATTAAGTGTTGCTCTTCATAACTGCAATGTGAAAGAGAACAGCATACAGATATGCAAAATTGCATAGTCAATAACAAAAAATGTGAGATATCAATGTTGACTTTCGTTTGAGAAACGAATGTGCTGGACTAGAGAACTTCAGAGGTCATTTTCAACCCCCAACCCTCAACACTGTGAACTTGAACTTAGTTTTCAATGTTGAGTCTCATCTCAACAATTATATGATGGTTCTTTAACTCAGTCATTCATTATCAAGTTGTTTTTTTATTGCATTGCTTAATATTTTATTCAATAAAGTTTGTCAGGCTGCCATTTATCTGGTGATCTTACTTAAATAAAATAAGCAGAAACCCCTGAGCCTAAATCGCTTCCTTGAAAATACCCTGATGTCATATAATTAGCTTAGATGAGTGGGTTCTTTTTGCTACTAAAAATTACTTTGTTTTGTGAAGTCTGATCTCTTATTTCGGTCTTCTCTGGCTTACGAGTTTAAACAATAAAACTTTTTTTTCCTTGTAATCCATTCATTGAAAACATAACTCTTAAACCTGTCCATTGCCATCAAATCAATTCTAATTCATAAGGTTACGTATATTAGCTTATAATTTCTGCAAAGTAGATTTTATTAGAGCAGGGTATTAGCTTTGAATATTCATAGTGTTCTATGTTATGTGCTCTAATTACAGAATGTTACAATCATATTGATGTTCTGCTGTTGACCCTCAGTAATACACTGTCTCCACAGACAGATGTAATTGTTAAAGATTTCCACCACCACTCCCCCCCCCACCCCCGGTATTTCTTAACCGACTTGTATATTTCCATTTGTCTCTGTTTCTTATTCTTGTTTTGTGATGTATTTTCAGTCAAGGAGAATTGCCAGAGGATGCTGCTAAGTGTTTACTCATAGGTAGAAACAATATGAAATGTTTGCCAGGGCATATCCTGTTGCAGGAAACCCCGGGGGCATAGTAGTTAGGTGCTATGGCTGCTAATCAAACTGTTGGCAAGTCAAATCCACCAGGCACACCGTGAAACTCTAGGGGGCAGTTCTACTCTGTCCAGTAGGGGCCCTGTAGGTCGGAATCAACTTGATGACAGTGTGTTTGTTTGGTTGGGTTATCCCATTGCAGTATTATTAAATGAATGACTTTGTCTGTTCGGAAAGTGTCTGAAGTACTGTGTTAAGATTTTTTATTTTAAATCACTTTGCTTTTGGATTAGAAAATTACAAGTTTCTTGTAAGTATTTTGGAGGAAACTATAAAAGAATTTAAAAGAAAGTGAAAAGGATTCATACGTGTACCGCTGGTTCAATTTTTATGATTTTTCATATGCAAAGAGACTTGAAAAATTGTGAATATACCATATGTGTATAGTTTATGTCCTTTTCTTTTTACTTTTGCATTATAAACATGTTTTCATGTAATTATTTTTGAAAATGTTTAAAGTTACTATTCATTCTATCTAATAGCTATTTCAAACTTTTACTTCATGAATTCTATAATGTTGGACATTTAGGTTTTTTCTTTATCTTCTAGATAATATTTCAGTGCCCACTCCTACTTAAAATCATTTTTCAGATCTGTGATACCTTTACAATAAATACCTGAAAGAGAAATGGCAAACTTGTTGTGTTTTGGGGTTTTTTTAAGATGAATTCCTAGACAGTCTTTGAAGTTTAAACATTGGCTTAAACAAAAAGATTACTCTGACATTTCAACCTGAGGCACTAAGTAAAACAAAACAAAAACCTCCTTAAAATAGTGTATCATATGTGATTCTAAACTGGAGCTTGTTTAAGTAAAGTATATGTCTTAGAATATTTTGGTTTCCTCTGATCTAGTTTGCAGGTGTGAAGCAGGATGAAGTAGAATCCTGTGGGGTATACAATCATAGGAAGTTCTATTTTTGAAAAGCAACTGTTAATAGGGGAGGGAGACAGGTTTGTTTTTTAAATAGCTTTTAGATTTCAGGTCCTATGAACCTTAGTTCAGACTTACAAAATATACTTGTACCCATAAATACTCAGTATCTTAAGGAAGCTTTTAATCCTGGAGTTGTTTAAATAACTGTTTATGAGACCTTGTTGTCTCAGGCTATTGGGCTCTTCAGTTAATTACTTTAATTATTACCACAGTTAAATTCAAATTATAAAGTTTCATTCAGGTTGCTTACATAATATACCAAATCAGAGATTCAATAGCAGTAAAAATTCCAATGTTGCCACTTAGTTTGTGTCTGATTTCAGTATTTGATGGCTCTGTACATTGCAAACACTTGACTTACAAATATTTTGTATATTTCAGTGGCCCACTGTACATTGCATATCCCTCCGTAAACTTGTTCCATGATACTCCCCTCTGTCTCCCAGTTCACTAGCCCAAAGATCAAAATGATCTGGACTGCAGAACAACCCGGAAGTGATATGTAAGTCAACCACTTGTGCCCACCACCTTCTCTCATTACTTGTTAGGGGGGTCAAACACAGATCAAGTTTGATAATCAACATGAGTTTTAGCATATGGAGTCCAGTGGCTTTGCCGTTTTACAACTCTGGGACACTTGAGATGCATCACAACTTCTCTAAACTTCAATTTCCTCATTTAGAAAATGAGAATGATATGCCTTGCTTTTCAGTATTTTCCTTAGAGTTGAATCAGAATCATTATAACACAACTGGCATATAGTTGGTGCTCAATAAATGTTCACAGATACAGATGGAATGCTGATGTTGTCTTAGGTAATCTTTATAATGTATCTGTATCTACCTCTTCATTTCCTCTAGTTCAAAGACTTTTCCGTAAGTGTCATTATTCAGGATTTTTAAAATACTTTTAAAAATATTTTATTAGATGGCATTTTTTTCTTTCCTTTTTTTTATTATGATTGAATGAAAATGTACATTCCCATATAAATTTGCGTCCTGACCTATATGCAGCTTCCACTGCTCTCCCTGCACGGTGACAGCACACGCTTCCTCTCGGCTCCATACATTTCTTATCTTCCCAACAGTCTCCTATCTTCTCTTCTCCACCCATTCCCCTTCCTCCAGTATGAGGTCAACAGGACAACCTCCTATAGATTAGAACCATAAAGTGCCCACACAGTATGGTCACTCTGCATCACCAAGTCCAATCCGTTGCTGTCCGAAAAGTTGATCTTCGCTATGATTTATGGACAGGGGCTGTATCAGGGGCAGGGGCCATTCTCCCAGGGGAATCCCGAAGTCCCTGGACCATCAATTGTGGTCTTTTGGTGGAGATCTCAGGGTGCACCTCTATTTATACTTGTGTTGCCAGCGAGACTCACCTTTGTGAGCTCCATTGTGGCTATCACTGGTGGTGACTGGGCACTATCTGGTTCTTCTAGTCACGAGTCGATGTAGACATCCACTCACGTGTGTCTGTCTTGTCTTCTGGATTCTCTATCCCCCATGTCATTATGGACCTTGGTGATCATCTGTTTCTGCTAAGTTGGGACGATTTGCTGTACCCTCAGATGGCAGCTCGGCAGATTTTAAGACTCCAGATGCCACTCACCAATGTGGAGTGCGGAGAGTCCTCATTAGCAAAATGCTAGTTGTGCCAATTGGCCTCCATTTCCCCTGAGAGCACGGTACCCAGCCCCCTGCCCCAGCTACTCTGTCCTTGCTATATTGGCTTAAGGTGGGAGGAGTACACAGGTTGTGTAGAAGTCCCATTAGTATTGATCTTCTTACTAATGTGTGCTGTCACCAATTTCACCCAACCAAATTTCTAACAACTATCTAATCTAAACCTTCCCTCTTCCCCTCCCACCCTCCCCACCCTTGCAGCCATCAAAGAGTCTTTTGTGTTATGCATGAATCTGCTTTTAAGTTCTCATCATGGGGGTCTCCTGTAATATTTCTCCTTTTGTTGCTGACTACTTTCACTCAACATAATGTCCTGCAATCGAAACCAAGTTATGAGATGTTTCCTAAAATCATTGTTGCTCTTTATCATTGCTTGGTGTTACATGGCGTATATATATCATAGTTTACTTATCCATTCCTCTGTTGTTGGGCATCTAGGTTGATTCTGTCTTTTTGCTGTTGTGGACTGTGTTGGGAGAAACGTTTGTGTGCATGTATCAGTTCGTGTGAATGGCTTTGATTCTGTAGGATGTATTCCAAGCAGTGGAATTACTGGGTCAAATGGTATATCTATATCCAGCTTTTTGAGGAAGCGCCAGATTGCTTTCCAAAGAGGTTGCACCATTTTGCAATCCCACCAACAGTGTGGGAGAGTTCCAGTCTCTCCACAGTCTCACCAGCATTTAGTGTTTTGCGTTTTTTGAATCACGGCCAACCTTGTTGAGGTGAGATGGTATCTCATTGTCGTTTTGATTTGAATTTCTTTAATAGCTAATGATTGTGCGCATGTTCGCATGTGTTTTTTGGCTGCCTGGATCTCTTCTTTAGAGAAGGGTCTGTCCATTAGATGGCATTTTTTAAAACGTTGCTTTTCCTTATAAAAGTGGAAGATTTCCACAGTGTTCTGGGTTGAAGAAGCTTCTTGGCTTAGCTAAGAAACCTGTCTATCATTTAATTATCCTTTTTTGAGAGCATGGCATCAAAAAGTGTAAAGAACTAGCCTTCAAAGGAGAGTCAGAAGCAGGATTTTAAAATACATTACACACACAACGATAAACTCATTGCTGCTAACAAATGTAGCTTAGGTCAGGGTGGAAGAATGGGTAATGCTCGTGCCTGATTTGGGGGGAAGAGAAAAAGAATTTAAGCTCCTCTGTGTTTCTAAATGAGTGTTAGAAATGTTTACCTTTGAAAGGAAATATGTGCAGACAAAATAGACTAGTCAACATCCAAAATGCTGGGAAAAGCAGAAGGTTCAGAAATTAAACCAGTATCTTTCCAAGACTACATGTAGCCTTTAGAAATGGGCAAATCCAAAACATATTCATTTTAAATTTATGATGCCTATTATTTCCTTTTGTGAAAGTTTTCAGAAGCAAAAGCCAGGAAATGATCAATGAAGGACACTGACACATTCAACAAATATTTTCAGCAGTTTGTGGCTCTTCAGTTTAAAAACTATAGGGAAATAAATCATTTTTGTGAGCCCTTATGAATAATTTAAAGGTTTATATTTTGTCTTATGGTAATTTATTAAAAATCCAAATTATCATTAGGAACAGATAACAAGAAAGTAACATTGACAGATTTATGTGTTTAAAAATGTAAGCCAGCCCATTGATTTGGTATCTTAACCTAACTCAGAAAATTCTGGTTTTTGTTACTGCTCAGAACAAAAACAAACAAGGGTATACTTTAGGTACAGCATAAGGAGAAAAACGTCCTAAGAATTGTACAAGAATGAAGGGAAATTTTGTGTATCAACTCAAGCATCTTGAATTATGTAACCAAAAAATAAACCAAACCCATTGCCTTCAAGCAGATTCTGACTCATGGCAGCCCAATAGGACAGAGTAGAACTGCCCCATAGGGTTTCTAGGGAGCAGCTGGTGGGTTAGAACTACAGACCTTTTGCTTAGTAGACAAGCTCCTAACCACTGCACCACCTGTCCTCCTGAATTATATAAGTATTGCATAAAAGTTGAGACACAGGTCATTAATGAATACATGGAAAACTTTTAAATATGCTCCAAGTTCTCAAGTATATATTGAGCATGAACTACAGATGGATTAGTAATTAACCAGTCTGTAGAATGATGTCATTCATTCAACTAACAGAAATTTTATGAACACTGTTAGGTGCTGGGACTGCAAAAATGAGTAAGACACTCCTGCATTTCTAGTAGAAGACACAAAGGTAATACTGGATTTCATAAAAGCTAAAAACACTCTTCCATGTAGAAAATGAACTTAAACACGGCCTTTTTTCTCAACGTAAAATAATTTTTAAATTTAAACTGTGTGAACAGACACTCACTTATGAACAGATATAATCAAATCTAAACTAAGAACAAATCAAACTTAAACATTGTTATTTCTTTGCAATAATTGCTGTATTCTAAAAAAAAAGAACCCACGATGAGTTAATTTTACTTAAATAGAACATTGCTCAGCCTATAAATGAAGGTCAGCAAACACCAGTACTTTGGAATAAAATAGCCCTTTGGCAAGAAAATGAGCCACACCCCATTTGAGTTTTTGCAAAAATAAAATTCTTTCCAGCTTTACTACTCTGTAGATGCTGTGCACAGCATGTGCTTCTGCAGTAGTTGATTTAGCAGCTGTAGAAATACCCATGTATGCAGAAGCCCTAATAAACATCGATTGGCAATTATTTGTATAGGCAGCACATATCTTCCGTAGTTCAGTGTTCTGGTACGTTTTATCAGCTTCACAGATCATAACAAGTACCTACAGAGGGAACTGACACTTTAATTCCCTGCCTTGAACTTCTTGATCATCACAGATTTTAGATCGGGCAAGAAGACCTGGGATTTCAAATCTGATAATTTGATGAGAGAGGATCAAAGCAATGTGCTATGCCTGCTGTATATGGTTTTCTTCAATGACAGTACTAAAGACTTGAGACGTATTCCTTGAGGACAATGTAAAATACACTTCTGTGGCTAGGGCCCATGTTCCTAGGTCTTTCACAGTGTGCCCAGGACACAGCAGATGCTCTGCATATTTTTGAAAGAAGGAAAAATGTGTGGCCATGAGTGGTTCTTGGTGATCAAGATTAAATTGGGAAACCTAACTGGCAGATCAGTAATTCAGGGATCATATGAAATAAAATACATAGTGATGTGGAGCTGTATCAAGACCATGCAAATGGTTTCCTTGGTTATCTTTTAGTTGCTTTCAATGGTGGTTAGGAGTAAATGTCACAGGTGGCCCTGTGTGAGAACTGTTTAACTTTAGAATCCAAGAGGAAATAAAAAAACGAACAACCAAACCCACTGCCATCAAAGTCAATTCCAACTCGTAGCGACCCTGTGGGAGAGAGGAGAACCACCTTGTAAGGTTTCTGAGGAACACTTGATGGATCTGAAATGCCAAACTTTTGGTTAATAACTCTTAACCACTATGCCAGCAGAGTTTCCAAGAGGAAATTAGGACATATTAATATTGAATATCTAAGTGCATTTTAGCTAGTAACTAAAGGTGGTACTGACATGATAACATTCCATTTATCACTACTGTGGTGTTAATGTCTAAGTCCTTGCTTTGATTGAGCACTGTTGCTTTTTCCATCACAATGTGTCCTTTGTTTCCAGGTGCTTATTCTCTTTTGGGGTTCTATCTTCAACCAAAAATACTCATGCTAGCAAAAATGCCATCCTACTCACTGATCTTAGAAGCCCTGATGGTACAGTGATAGAGCTCAGCTGTTCGAATCCACCAGTTGCATCGTGGGAGCCATGTGGGGCAATTCTGCTCAGTCCTGTAGGGTTGCTGGGAGTCAGAATTGACTCCACAGAAGTGAGTTTGGTTTGGTTTTAATGTATGCACAAGAGTTTGAAAACTAGTTCCAGTAATGTTGACTATACATTGTAGAATTGATCACTTTTGATTGCATCTGAAATGGATTTTATCATTCTCATAAAACTAGTTTGTATTACACTTCACCAAGAAGAAAAAATTCCATTTTCACTCATTTGTTCAACTATTTACTGAACTCCTTACTGTATGCCAGATACTGTTCTAGGCACTGAGGATCACTGAATGAAACTAACAAAAACCACTACCCTTAAGAAGCTTATATCCTATTAGGGGGGCAGGTAGATAGTACACCATGATACAGTGTATCAGATGGTAATGTGGTATGGAAAAAATTAAGCAGGATGGGGGGTATAGAGAGCGGGGGGGGGGGAATGGATTGTTCTTTTAAATTGTGTGGCCATGTAGCTCTTCACTAAGAAGACTTTTGAGACAAGATGTGTTGGAGACAGAGGAGTATGCCCTGTGGATATTTGAGGGAGACAGTGTCACTTGAGTGAGTAAAAATATTTTTAAGAATAACTACCTAAATTGTCATGCATTGGTGAGTTTTTGCTGAAATTCTACTTTATGTGAGATCTTTTTTATTGTAGTGTGTCTCTGGACTGAATTATGTTCCCCAAAATATGTTTGTAGCAGTTTAGTTGGACCATTTTTCCCACTATTGTGTGGTTGTCCTCCGTTTTTTCATTTTCCTCTGTTACAAAATCCTAATCTCTGCCTGTGGCAAGATTGTTTATGCTAAATAGGGTTAGGGTAGTACTGATCCAATGTTAAAGGACTTTACCTAGGATGTGCCTTCCACCACCTTTTATCCTTTATCCTACAGGAGTTAAAAATAAAAAAAAAAGGCAAAGGAAACAAACAGAGTTGGGGACCTCATATCACCAGGAAAACAGTACTGGGCACAGAATACATCCACTGGACCTGAAGTTCCTGCACTGAGGTACTCCTAGACCAAGGAAAGACTGATGCATCAAAAGGACCTTCCTGCAGAACCAACAGAGACAGAAAGCCTTCCCCCAGAGTTGACACACTGATTTTAAACTTGCAGTCTACTAGACTGTGAAAAGATAAATCTTTCTTTGTTAAACCCATCCACTTAGGGAATTTTTGTTACAGCAGCAGTAGAAAAAAAAAATTTCGCTCTGATCAAACACACTAGTGGAATCCGGTATTGACCAAAAGACACCAAGAATATTTTGCCAATGGTTGATGTCAATAGTGTTTTTGGAAAGACCGTAGGAATAATTAATATTTATAATAGAATACGGAATTAATGTAAGTAGATTTTATTCCGTTTTCCCTGTATCAGTTTAATTACAGTATATACTGTGTTCAATTCTGAATTAGATTTTTTTAATTAAACTTTTTTGTTTTGAGATTCTTGAAGGTTCACAGTTAGTGTGAGAACTACTGCGGAGAGATCCTGTGTGCCCTTTATGCAATTTTCCCCATGGTAACGTCTTGCAAAACTATACTACAGTATCACAGCCAAAAAGAGGTTGACGTTGCTACATGTACAGTCAACATACAGAAAAATTCCATCACCACAAGCATCCTTGGTGTTCCCCTTTTATAGCCACCCCTTCCTCTTTCCTCCTGCTGTTCCCCCTCCTTGTTCCTGGCCCCCCAAAAAGCAAAATAACCAAACCCATTGACCTCAAGTTGATTCTGACTCACAGTGACCTTGTACAAGCCATGTCCCTGACTCCAGAAAACTACTAATCTATTCTCCATTTCTATAGTTTTTGTTATTTCAAAAATGTTACATAATGCAGTCCTACAGCATATAACTTTGGGGGATTGGCATTTTTCACTCAACAGAATTCTCTGGAGATTCATCCTAGTTGTTCGTATCAGTAGTTTATTCTTGCATTGCTGAGTAGAAATCCATATAGTATAGATGCACTGCCATTTGTTTAACTTTCCACCCATTCAAAAACAACCGGGTTTTCACCACTTTGGGGCTAGTACAGGTATAGCTGCTATAATAATTGGTGTATTGTATTGTGAATATAAACTTCAATTTCTCTGGAATAAATGTCCAAGAATGCAAGTGCAGAGTTATATGGGAATTGCTGTTAAGCTTTATAAGAAACTGCCTAACTTTCCAGAGTCAGAGTACCATTTTTATATTCCCAAAGCACGAGAGAGAGAGTACGAGAGAGAACCGGTTACTCCACATCCTTCCCAGCATTTACGTTGGTCACTGTTTTTTATTTTAGTTCTTCTGATAGGTGTGTGGTGATAACTCACTGTGGCTCTAAGTTGCATTTCCCTGCTGGTTAATGATGGCAGCCATTTGTCATGTGCTTCTTGGTCGTTTGTATGTCACCTTCAGTGAAATGTCTGTTCGTGTCTTTTGCCCATTTGATAATTGGATTTGAACAAAAATTATTTTAATGAGGTTCAGTTTGTCAATTTTTCTCTCAAGGATTGTCTTTTTTGTGTCACATCTAGGAACTCACCAAGTTTTCTGGGAAAATTCTCTTGTGTTCTTTTCCTATGGCTTTATGTTTTAATGTGTAAGTTTGTGATCTGTTGTGTTAATTTTTTTTCATAAAGTATGAGGCTTAAAAGGCTTTTTTTTTTTTAACAGTCTTACACCTGTTCCAGCTTCATTCTTTGAAAAGACTGTCCTACTTCCACTGAAGTACTTTTGTGCTTTTGTCATAAAATATAAGACTTGAGCATATTTGTGGGAGGTTCTGTTTCTGGATACTCTACTCTGTTCCATTGTTCTATATATCTGTCACTCCAACAGTATTGCACACTGTGTTGATTACTGTACTACACTGTTGTGGTTGTCAGTGGTCTTCAAGTCAGCCCCTGAGCACACGCACACGGGACAGAATGCTAGCCAGTCCTGTGTGATCCCCAGGATAGGTCATAGATCAAACTTTTGTGATCTCTTGGGTTTTCCTGGGCTGATATAGATTGCCAGCCGTATCTCCGTAGTCCATCTTATTCTGGAAGCTCCCCTGAAACCTGTTCCACATCATAGTAGCATATAAGCGTCTACTGACAAATGGAGGGTGTCTACACATGGGGTGCATTGGCCAGGAATCAAACCCAGGTGTCTTAGTCATCCAGTTGTTCTATAACAGGAATACCACAAGTAGATGGCTTTAACAAAGAGAACTTTATTCTCTCACAGCCTAGGAGGCTATAAGTACAAATACAGGGTAGCAGCTCTTGAAGAAGTCTTTCTTTGTGTCTTAGTCATCTGGTACTGCTCTACCAGAAATCCTACAAGTGGATGGCTTTAACAACAACAACAAAAAGTTTCTTCTTTCAGAGTTCAATAATCTACAAGTGCAAATTCAGGATATCTGCTCCAAGGGAAGTGTATCCTTCTTTGTTGGCTCTGGAGGAGGGTCTTTGCATCAGTCTTTCTTTGGTCAGGGAGCATCTTGGTACAGGAACCTCAGCTCTGAAGCCTTCTTGATGGTATGAGGTTTCCAACTCTCTGCTTGCCTTCCTTTCCTTTTATCTCTTGTAGGATGAAAAGATAAAAGGTGGTGAAAGCCACACTCCAGGGAAACTCCCTCAGGAAGGATGTGGCATTGCAACCCTAAGCCTCTCTAACCTAATCTACTCTATTAACCACAGGCAGAGATTAGGATTTACAGTTTAAGAAAATCACTAAATGGAGGGCAGTCACACAATATAGGGGATCATGGCCCAGCCAAATTACTATTCACAGTTTGAAGGGGACCCATTTGAATCCATGACACTGTGTTGGCTCTGTAGGAAGGTCCTTGTCATCAGTCTTCCCCTGAACTAGGAGCTTCTGATGTGCCAGGGACCCTGGATCAAAAAGACACATGGTGTCAGCTCTTCTTGCCTGAATGGTAATAAGGTCCCTGTCTCTCTGCTCCCTTGTCTTTTTTACATCTCATGAGAATTTGACACAGATACCTAATCTTTTAGATTGTGTCCTGTGTCATTTATATAACTGTCTCTGCTCCTGCCTCATTAATATTGTAGAGTTAGAATTTATAGCAGATAGGAAATCCTATCAGATGACAAAATGGTGGACAGCCACACAATACTGGGAATCATGGACTAGCCACATTGACTCGGGCACATTGTGGGGGTACAGAATTCAACCCATAACACCAGGTCTCCTGTGTGGAAGGCAAGAATTCTACTGAACCCCCACTGCCTTAGTGACTAAAATTAGTTACAGTGCTTCCACCACTTCAGATTTTCAGTATATTTTAGCTGTTCTGTGGCACACTCCTTTCCATATAAATTTAAGAATCAACTTGTCTGCATCTGCACACTCCATGGTGAGATTTTGATAGGAATCATGTGAAAGAATTGGGTATTTAGGATTTCATCTTTAGTGTTAATAAAGTTAAAAATGGTAATTTTCATTAAGGAAGACTGTTAAATGTCTGTAGTCTAACCCTCTAGGCCTTACTTTGTAAGTAAGTGGCTATGTTTTATGGTTTTGAAGCCATCATATCGCTGTTATTGAACAACTTCCCTTGAGGCATAACTTGAGTATCTCTTGTCAACTTTACAGCTGCAAATAATGGTACATTCTTGATTTAGGTCCTATATTGCTTTTAAATTTGACATCACTGATCTGTTTGGGAACTAAACAGTTTGAATAGTTAATTTCAGGAATGTTTTTTAGACCACCCATTGTTGTCAGGAGCTGTCAACTCAGTTCCGACTCAGTGACTCTATGTACAGCAGAACAAAACAGAGCCTGGTCCTGCCTCATTCGTGCAGTCGTTGTTAGGCTCGAGCTCATTGTTGCAGCCTCTGACAAATCTTTTAAGACCACCCTGTTTAAAAGATTCCTAAGCCTATTGTTCTACCTTAAGGAAAGTATGAATGACCTCTTACAATGTTTCAAACAAAAGCCTTTCCTATAATAGCAAATTCAAATATGCCACTAAAGCTTGAGTTTTAGGATTTGGGTGTTTGGGAAGGTGGTATTCATGATTAGTAAGTCAGAGTTGTTGAAATGAGAACTTGTATGCATTTTCATGCTTTGATCACTGATTCTGAAAAATCTAAAGAACTGCAGTAAAGAATCTGGTAAACCTCTTAATTTGAAAAAGACACTTGAACACTTGTTAGGGTTTTTTTTTTTAAAAAAAGGAGGGAGACTGTCAAACTGATTAGCTCTGAAGAATTGAACTAAAAATGTCTCCTTGTCTCATTTGGATGAAGAAAATTTGAATGAGAACATTCTTTCATTTTTGTCTGGCTTTCTGAAGATGAAGCTTTTCCCAACTCTTCTTTGTGCCTAATGATTCAGGTTGGGAAGCACCAAACAGAACTTTCTGGCTCTTTTTTCCCCATCCTGTTCATGTTGTAAATTGGCTCTTATTGCTTTAATAAAATGTTATCACTGGTGGCCCATAACATTATTAAATGGGATTAAGTAGTTAGAGAGCAGGAATTTGAAAAATCAAAGTTCAGTTGTACTACCCTAAATACAGTTAGCAGACTTAACAGCTCTATAATGACAGCACATGGTTCATAGTTCTACTATTTTCATTACAGTGAAGTTCACCACCACTCATGTCGCTTCCCCACTTACTCTTATCATCAACAAATACCACAGTTTTTTCATACATATATATTTTTTGTATTTATTTGGTCCAGTTAGAAGCATCTTAAAAAACTCACTAATACGCAGTGAATTCTCAGAACCAGTAAAGCTAGAACATTCTACCCCATCAAAACAACTCTGCTAATGGCTTCAGCAGACTGTTGAAATCACACAGTATCTGGGAAAGGGAAGAGGTTCCTTCTGCATGCACGACTTTTGCTTACAGTACAATTTTTTATAAGTCTTTTGACTCATGGCAGGATTAATTGTAACAAGTTGTTTGTTTTTTAGCAGTCCCCGGTAGCAAACTGTCCAGTAAAATAGTGAGCAAGCATGATTGGCCAGTGACAGTATCATGTCCACTAGAAATCTGAGCCAGCATAGTGGTGTATTTATCAAGTGTTCCACTCTGCCCTCAAAGAAATACAATCTTTTGGGACATCTCAGCACAAATAAAATAAATTTAATTTGTGAAACAGCTTTCATACATTTGAAGGGTAGGTATTTAACACTTTATGAGATCCTGGCATTTTTGCAGCCAGTCTTAAATCTGTATTGTGTTCATGATTGTATCTTGGGCCAAACATAACAATGACCATTATGTGTAAAAAATAGCAACCATTGTTGCTAAATCAAACTCTCTGGAGATTTAAAAAAAAAAGTTGAAATTAAGCTAATAAAACGTTAATGGCAACATAACCAAAGAAATAAACCAGAAAGGAGTAGTTAGAAGCGGAAAGCACCAGGGAATTGCTGAATCGTGCTAGGTGAAGTAACCCTAAACTGTACTGTAAAGCCAGAAAGTGTTTACTTGTCTGAAAAAGCAATTCCAGATGTATACACACACAATCTGGATTCTTCAGCTGGACCTTTCTGTGAAATATCACCTCCCCCCCCAAAAGTTCAGAAGAGAGACAAAACAGGCAAACTCTCTATGAAATAGTGTTTATTTGTGTTGTGATTCGAAAGCGTATGTATGTGTTTGTCTGAGTTACATGAAAGACTGATACAGTACTTGGTGGTTCTTGAAGTGAATATTGGCAGCCTTAAAAAAACAAAAAACAACAAACCCGTTGCCGTCAAATCGATTCCAACTCCTAGAGTGAGTTAGCAGTCTTACAGCCATGTCATTAGACAGTGGGGCAACAACTTTTCTCTGGAAACAAGTCCCCACGATAATAGCGGAAGTCAGAAAATATTTCACATGCAAATATATCTGAAGCTCTTCATGGAAGCACTTAACACTTGAAAGTGATGGCAACATCTGGTAACAAGTATAAACCAGTGTCTTATAAACTAAAGCTTCATGTTACCACTTCATCTGAATTAGTCATTTTAAAAGGAGTTTTTACATGTCTTCTTAAGAACTGACAAGGTTAATCAGGAGCTAGGGCAGCTAGGCAGGAAATGCTCATGTGGCTCTTGTTTTTGAAGATTGCCTTATTCCTTCTGAGGTCAAAAAGGAAGTTGGAAAGTTTGGAAAGGTAATCCAGTAATATCGTGACAGCTAAATGAGGATTTTCTTTCTTGTTTTGTGACAAGTTTGGGGAATGACTTGATAGTATTGAGGTTCTTTAGACTTTGTCCCTTTCGTTTTCCTCTGAAATGATTTTATTTTTACAGGTGCAGAGGGAAAAAAGTCACTTCACTGGCCAAATATCAGCATGGATTTGGTGCCACTTGAAGATGTAGCCTGTCGTTTGTGTAGCCAGATTAGTTCTCAGAACACATCCTATTCCATAGAGTTTCTTAATGTGACAAGACTCTATGCTTTTTATGCTTATTAAATTTGCATTACATAGCCAAGTGCTAAAAATTTGCTCTTGAGTAGGTAATAATCCACTAGAGCAAATAGCAGTGTGTTTGAATCCTTTAGAATGTAAAGTCATCAGCATGCATTCATTCAGTAAGTGTTTATTGAGCACCTAATGTGTGCCAGACACTATTCTACATGTTTGAGATATGTTGGTGAACAAAACAGACAAAAATCCCTGCTCTCATAGAACCTAATAAACATTAAGTGTAAAATGGAAAGACAGTTTTAAATCATTTTATGCTATTAGGTTTTAAAAGACCATCATTGAGTGAGTTTTGAGAATTTTACCCCTTTGCACATTTTATCTGAAATTCAAGTAGGGAAAGCAGAATAGTTTGTTTAGAATATAGAACAAGAAGCTGGAAGCTGGTAGCTAAAGTAAATATTTTCTTTTTTGATTCTCATTTTTATTTTTCATTTCTCAGTGTTATAATTAGACCATGAGTGAGTAGGAATGTCACTAGTTTAGCTTGGGGACTTATTCTTTCTTTAGGGTGGGCTTTGCATATGATGTGGAAGTATATGGTGGCCCACGAAATTAATGTAAAGTCATAACATTTGTAAATGTGGCTTCTGTCACTGAATTATAAGATGCTGAATGTATTTCATGTTCACTGTGAACAATGAGTGTATTCCTTAGTTATTTTTGCCTGTATGAGTAGTACAAGAACTGACTCAAAGGTGATGACAGGATGGTTCCTGTCCTAAAGGGAAATAAGATGATGGGTTGTGGTGGAAAGATGATGTGGTCATGCCCATATTTGCCCGTGTCTATTGTTTCTTTCCTTTTATAGAGGAAAACCAAGGAGAGTTTCATTTTGTATTTTTTAAGTTTCCCTTCCATGTTTTCTTTCTTATGCCTTTCTTCTTTTTCATTTTCCTTAAAATTATAATGATTTGTAATTTAGTTTGTTCAAGTGGTGCTTTGTAATAGCATACCTACCCCTTAGAGTGGTCGGAGTGGAGACATCATACTCATTTTAAGGAATTAATTACATATGCGGACACAGAGACTCTGAGCTCCTTACGGCTATGAAAGTCATTTTTCATAAATCTTTATATTACTGATGCTGTCTAGTACACTGCTTTTTACAAAGTAGATGTTCAATACATATTTGTTTACCGAATGAGTTCAATTTATAAGCTACAAGTTTTATTTTTGCATTCTGAAATACCAATTATTTCTTTATAAGCACACAGAATTTCAAGAAACGTATTATGGAGAGTTTCAAGCATGCAAGGTAAAATAGAGCAGTGAGCCCCCCGCATCAACAATTCTATGTTTTTGATACTCATTTCATTATTTATGCCCCCTTCTTTTTTATATGTTGTTTGAAATTTGCTTTAAAATAATCCACATAGGATTTCACTGATAAACACTGTAATGCAGTTTTTAATATTTTAAGATAATGGTAATTTTGCATAGTGTATGGAGTTTCGCACCTCTTCTGTGCTAGTATATGTCAGAGAAGGAAATTTATTGTTTGTCAGAAGCAAGATCTGTATCATATTTGCAGCACATGAAATGAAAGACTTGAAGTAAGTTTCATAGTGGATAAACCCTTCTTAATCTTATTTCTAACTATGAAAAGTTTGTAAACTGTATTATGATAAAGCCATGTCTTCTGGACATGGACCTGAGTCAAGAAAATGATACTTTGGAATAGGTAGGATGTAGACAGGTCCCCTTAGAGTTGATATTTGTAATTGATTTTTCTTCTCACAATAGCATAAAACTCAGGTTACAGCCTAAATCTGCAGTTCTGACACTGTTATTCTCAGTCTTAAATTATGTTATAATCTCAAACCTACAAGTCTTCTTATGTTTTTTGTCTCTAGAGTATGTCACTGTCATAAATACTATGAAATAAAACACTGGTTCTCATAAAGTATTGTCCGTGAGACCTTGTGAGTCAAGGTTACTTTCATAGCACTAACACTTTTGCTTTTTTACTGCTTTGACATGTCCGCTGATGGGGTAAAACCAATGGTAGGTGTGAATAGCTGCTGGTGCCTTAGCAAGAATCAAAGCTGAAACCCTTGTGTCATAGCGGTTAAGTGCTATGCCTGTTAATCAAAAGGTTGGCAGCTTGAATCCACCTGGTGCTCCTTGGAAACTCTATGGGGGCAGTTGTCTTCTCTCTCATACAGTCTCTATAAGTCAGAATCGACTCGAATTACAGCAGTAGGTTTGGTTTTTTGGTTTTTGATGAAATAAAAAAATGACTTTCGTAAACTCTCAAGTATGTCTTCTCTGTATTCTGTGTGATGACATTGGAAGTCATTTCTGCTGTGCACACAATGGTAGTCTCAGGAAAAGCACTGTGCAGCTTTTCAAGTTGCAAGCTGAGAGAACTGCTCACTTTTTTTGGCATATTTGTTTTATTTTTAATGGGAAACCATTTTTGCTTAGAAGATCTGATTCATTGGTATGTTAACCGAATACTTAGATTGCAGTATTTGGCAGACTTTTTATTGAAAATGAACTAAGGGCACCTGTTACTACAAGGAAAACAACAGATAGTATTGTCAATGACAAAGTTAAAGCTTTCAGGCAAAAATGCAAACTTTTTAAAGCTTGCATTGGCCACCATGAGTTTGATATTCAGAATTTTCTAATGACATTGCTGGAATTGTCAAAGTAACTTCATAGATATATGTAATAAAGCATGTCAATGTTTGGAAAATCTGTATACCTCAATGAAATAGTATTTTTCCAGGTGACAAATGCATGATGTTACAAAACCAAGCATGTTTACAAGCTCCATTCAAAGTGCAAGATAGCCCAAAGGCTTTTAGAAAATAATAAATTAGATTATTTTTGTTGTTCATGAAAATATACACAACAGAATATATACAGTTCAGCAGTTTCTCTGTGTACAATTCAGTTGTATTGATTACATTCTTCAAGTTAGGTAATCATTCTAACCCTCCTTTTCCAATTTGTTCCTCTCCCAGTAACATAAACTCATTGCCCCCAATGGTTCCTATGGGTAGCTTTTGTCCATTTCATCTAAGTGATTCAGTTTGTTGCCAGACAAACAGTTGTTCATAATATTCTGCCACGATTCTCTTTGTTTCTGTCAAGTCACTTGTAGTGCCCCCACTTTGATTTTTCATTGTGGTTATTTAAATCTTTTCTCTTTTTGTCTTTGCCACACTATCTAAAGGTGTATCAATTTTATTGATCTTTTCAAAGAACTGAATTCTGGTTTTGTTGATTCTATTGTATTTTTCTGTTTTTGACTTTATTTATGCTCTATTTCTCTCTGACCTCAAGGATTTAGAGTGGCTACAAATCACCTGAGGAATCCAAACTTCTCTTCCTGACTTTTTTATCTCTCTATCTCTAATAAACTTTCCCTTCTTTATTACAACAATATACTGTCACCCTGGATTTCTAACTTGCTGGACTTGTTGACTTTTCCAAAGCACATCATACCTTATTCTGTTGTCCATGATGGTTCAGTCAACTTTGAGCAAACTTGTATACTCTCAGGATTGAAATCCCAATACTATATTTTTCGGAGGTAACGTGCACACATATATAACATGTGGAAATGACAAAATTATATTTTACAAATTTTGGCATGTTGAGAACGATGCTAGTACAAACTGGAAAGATGATGTTAGATTGTTACACATTGAAAAATGAGAAGAAATCTCATTGGTCCTACACTCAGGCTGTGATTGGTAGTTTTAATTCCTACCTATGGTATAGGTGAATTGGAGAAATGTTTAAGAAGTTTGTCGGTCACTGTAGGACAAACGAGTAATCCTGGTGGCATAGTGGTGACATGCTGCAGCTATGAACTAAAAAGTCAACAATTGGAATCACCAAGTGCTTCTTGAAAACTCTGTGGGCCATTTCTACCCTGTCCTGTAGGGTCATGACAAGTTGGAATTGACTCCATGGCAGCAGGTTATGGGACAAACAGCAGTTGAAGTTACTACTGTGATGGAAGCACAGCAGTGATCTCTGGCCTCATAAACCAAGCTGAGATAAGATAACAGACTAGCCGGAGATTTCTTATTAAGTCCGAGAAGATAGTGTGCACTGTAGAATTAGCAAGCTACTTGGTTTACACACTGTAACATCCTTACAAACACCATATTTATTTGGTTATCATCAGGCGTAAGTACATGGGCTAGGTCACTACTGCAAAGAATAGTTATATTCTTAATCTGCAGGCTAATATTAGACATAATAAAATGTATCTTCTATTGCATTACACACTTAAAAGGCAGAAGAAGGCCCCAGGCTAAAATGTTGATGTTCACTGACTGGGCTCACTCTCGCAGTTAAATTGATAAAAACATTGCCCTAGTTTAATCCCCTGATATAGAATCAAGTTGTATCTGGTAGAAAACCAGTGTCGTGAGTTTAAAGAGCCTACAATGGCCACCATTTAGGAACTTGAGTAAGTTTGTGTATTGATCAATGATGTGGTATCTCCAATCTCTGATCAAAAGTAGGGAAAGATTTAGAAAATAATGTTGGAGTCATTATTCCCTGTCACTGGTCGTAGAGAATATGACTCAGCTGGATCTAGGCTCATAAGGACTCAACAAGGACACATCAACTGGGCCCTGAAGTATAGAGTCAGTAGCTAAGATAATCTTGAAAAATTTTAGGGAATATTTCATATAAACCATTCAAGCCAAATGCAAAAGACTTGACACTCATATCCTTTTCTATTGACATTTAGTGAGTAGAAAACTTGTTGGACCAATTCAAACCCTCCTGGCTGTCATTACTGAAACATGTACCAGTGATTGTTAAGAAAGATGATTCACAGTTTGTAGCCAGTCCGTGCAAAGGTGACACTATCAATGTTTTTACCCAATTGTTATGTTAATACGTGATTCAGGCAGGCCTGACTCGCAGCATGCTTGTCCTCTTTTCCCATTCTTGCTGATTCTGTAGTCTTTGAACTCAGGCAGACACGGCTGTAGCAGCATACTTCTCCATTTTTCCACTTTGGTCTGGTCTGTAGTGTTTCCTCACACCCGGGCAGACATGGCTCTGGCAGAGTGCTGGTCTGCTTCCCACTTTTGTCTTTTCAAATATGTGCCAAAGAAAACTGTCTTTTTGCTTTACTAAACTTTGTCATTTTTATCCCCTACAACAGCCCTGTGTCCTGAAGACTTTCTCTTTTCTTTTCTTTTTAAAGTTTTACATTTTACATTTAAACCTGTGATCCATTTTGAATTGACTCTATATAAAGTGTAAAACTTCAGTCCAGATTCATATTTTTTCCCATTAGTGTCCAGTTGTTCTAGCGTAGTTGGTTGAGTAGGCTATCTTTCTCACTATCCCTCTGTTGACTTGCTCTTGCTCCCTTGTTTAAAATCGATTGGGCATATTTGTGTGAGTCTCTTTCCAAGTTCTCCGTTCTGTTCCATTGATCTGTGTATCTATCCCTCTGCCAGGGCACGCTCTCTTGATTCCTGTAAGTATATACTAAACCCCAACGTCAAGTAGCATGAATCTTCTCACTTTTTTCTTCTATCTCAAAACTATTTTACCTATTTTAGATCTTTTCCTTATCATACATATTTTAGAAAAAGTGTACATTTACAAAAACATTTGCTGTGTTTTGATGGTAATTGCATTAACCTTATAGGTTAATTTGAGAAAAATGGACATTTTTTGCTATGTTGAGATTTCAAATCCATGAACACAGTATGTCTCTTCATTGAGTTAGATCTTTTCTGGTTCCCTTTATCAGTATTTTGTAGTGTTTAAAAAGAAAGCCTAATATTAATTCAAAGGAAAGTTCTAACACAGTGAGCACATGCATAAGCTGTGTGTGTCATGTGACATTTCCAGAAATGAATTTTGGCCTCATTCATCCTCATTTAGTAGCCCAGAAATTATTTTTTTTAAACATATTTGTATAATGAAGATACAAGCTATGCTTCAGAAGTCAGGGATCACCATTTGGTAGTACCCCACTGACTGGAAACATAAACAATTGAAACTGCATTTGTTTCTGTTAAGTTGATAATTATATGTCCGTCAGTTTTGTGTCATCAGTTCAAACCTTGAACCTACTAAAGCCCATCTGTAAATCATGGGCTATCAGTTAGAAGCATAAACACAGTGAAGCTTTAACTGGCATAAGTAACATTGAGTAGCTATCAACAGGAATCTTGATTCAATCAGCATGGACATAATTATCACAGTTGTCCTCCAACTCTGGCTTTTAATTAAAGCAGTAGCCAAGCCAAGTGCCGTCGAGTTGGATCTGACTCACGGAGACCCTAGGGGCCAGGGTAGAAGTAAGCAAAGCAAAACTGATACACTATGGCTCTTGGCTCAATAGTTGAATATAAAAACATCTTAAGATCATCTTAAATAAAATCATTAAGCTATATTAGGTTTGCTTATTTCATTGTGTGATTATGTCTTATTAACTCCAATGTCTTTGATCAGTGATCATAAGTCACCCTAGCCGTAGGCTTGCAAGCATCTAAAAAGACCCTTTGCTGCTTCTACACCTCACAATTCAATTTTGCCTTCTCTTTACTAACACTACACACTGAGTGATTATACTGTGTGAATCTTTTCAGTTTATAAATCTAAATCTTAGAACCCGTTGGGATCCTGGCAGCAATTAAGCACAAGCCCTACACTGCTGACTTCAAACTGAAAGTCATTGCAGGCTTGGCAGAAACAAGCAACAGTGGCAGCAAGAGAGTCTGAGATTGAAGAGTCATCCATTGGCAAATGAAGATAAGAGAAAAAGGAACTGATGGAAATAAATCCATGAAAAGGCACACATCACAGGCCTAGAACAAAATGAGTCTGAGTTGGAGAACGACTTGAAAGAGTGGATTATTTCTCGAAGGAAACAAAATCAAGCTGTCGTTACTGTCATAATTCACAACAAAGTGAAGCTTCTGGTCAATGAAAGCGGAATTCCAGATTTCAAGGTGGGTTTCATATGGATTTCTAAATTCGTGAAAAGGACTGGCCTTTCAGTGAGAATAAGAATCACCGTAGGCCAATAACTCCTATATAAGTGGGAACAAAACATGATCAACTTCTGCAAGTTAATCACCAAAGAAGTCTCTGAACTCAATATCTCTGCAGTACACTTAATTAATATGGGTATAAGATTCCTATGTCTTTTGACATTCTGACCACCAGGAGTATAGTCACTTCAAGTACAAAAACTGTGGTCATTATAACCACTGGGCATGAGGGGGCTTGGTTCTCTCTAGTCTTTGGTGGCACTGTGAGTGGGGTGCAATTTAAGCCAATGGTGGTTTTCAAGAGCATTTAAACTGCAAAAAACTGCCTACCAGTGTGGTTCTTCCTTGTAATAAGACGGGATGGATGGATTGTGATGTTATAAAAGTATGGGTTAGTAAAGGTTACTGGACTGTGGAGGAAGAAATTGTTTTTGAAGGAGGCTTTGCTAATTTTCAACATCATGACTGCTCACAAAAAACAGGTCAAAATTTTGTTAACTGGTGCCCATACAGCAGTCGTACCTGGTAGCCTTACCTGCAAGCTACAGCTGCTAGATAGTAGTCAACCACTTGTTCAGAATTGTGTGAGAAGAGAGTGGGATAAATGGACACAGTCTGGGATTCATGAGTTCAAAACCATCAGTACAACTGAAGTAAGCAATGTTTGCAGAAGTCTACAAGTGGGTGGCTTCTGCTTGGTAAAAAGTAACCCCAGAAAGTATCCACAATGGCTTCAGAAAGGCTGGAATTGTGCACTGTCAGAATATTGATGATGAAGAGAAAGATGTCAAAGGCATTTGATGATGATGACATCAGTTCAGAAGTCACAGAAAAGTATCTGCAGGCAGCTTGGAGCTGTTTGAATGATGATGATAATGAGTAAAATAAAATGACCTGTTTTAAGACGAACTCATTTCTTGTATTTTTTATGTTTTGATTTCTAATACATTGATTATCAAAACTTGTATTTCAGGTAAAGATTTATGAAAGCATTACAATACAGACCAGATCTTGTTCTTGTAGTTTTAAGCCTAGGCTCTTTTCTTGCTTACTGATTTCATGTTCTCTGTGTCTTCACGCTCTTTGGTTTTGACATGACATCCTGCTTCCATCGTGTTCCTATTCAGTTCACCTTTGGCTGTGCTTAGTTTAGGAAAATATCTCCCGAAAATGAAGTTTTCATGAGATACGTTTTGTCCTGGTAACATTAAATACGTTGAATAGGAAAACAAAAATGAAGTTAGCAACATGTAAAATAAGTTATTGGTATTGTGCCTCATGAGAATAACAGGCAGGGGGTTGCAGTTTCCTAAAACATTTAACGTGTGTGTTATTTGTGTTAAAACATAGTATTTCCTTTCTGCTGGTTAGGTTAGGCTTAGTTTATCTTCCCTTTCCAGCTCCTTCAGCTGTTGAGTTAGATTGAAATAGAGATCTTTTTTTCTTTTTTCATGTAGGCATTTATTACTGTAGCTTTCCTTTTGAGCACTGTGTTTGCTGCATTCTCTAAGTTTTGGTATGTTGTGCTTTTATTTTTTGACTCTTAAGAAATTTGTGATTCCTCTTCAGATTTTTTTCCCTTGACTCTTTGGTAGTTTAATAGTGTGTATTTTTCAGGGTTTTTTTCTGCTATTGGATTCTAGCTTTGCTACGTTGCAGTCAGAGAAAATAATTTGCATGATTGTAATCTAATCAATTTATCTAGACTTACTTTTTTTAACCTAACATGTGGTCTGTCCTGGAGAAGGATCCTTGTGCACTGGAGTAGGTATGTATTATGTTGCTGCTGGGTGAAAATGTTCTGCATTATATAAAAGGTCTGCCAATTAAGCTCACAAAGTCTCCCTAGAAAAAGTTGCTTCATACCTCCTTGCTGAATATCACTATGGTCACCTTCAAAGTACTCCCCTTGGGAAGCTATGCACCAATGCCAGTGCCTAGTCCACCCTTCAAGGCCATTTTTTGAACTCTTTTCTAGAACGCCCATTGCACACTGTGGCACAATGGCAAGCTCACCAACTTCATTATATATTTGTCCATGAGGGAGTTTTTAGCCAGTAAACAAATAATTGTGTTGAAATACTCTACCTACTCACCTGATCTGGCCCTCTGTGGCTTTTTTCTTTACCCAAAGATAAAGGAAATATAGAAAGGAAGACATTTGGTTGACCTTAAGGATGTCAAAGGTCACACGACAACAGCTCTGATCGCCATTCCAGAAAAAAGAGTTCCAAAACGGCTTTGAAGGGTGGACTAGGCACTGGCATTGTTGCATAGCTTCCTAAGGTGAGTACTTCGAAGGTGTCCATAGTGATAGTGAGCCATGAGGTATGGAGCTCCAGTAACAATTAAGTTCACGGACATAATTGTTAGACCTCATATGTCTCTTAAGTCTAGTTGGTTTATAGTGTCATTCAGGTCCTCTGTTTCCTTGTTAATCTTCTTTGTAGATGTTCTGTGTAATATTGAAAATGGAAAATTGAAGCCTCCAACCATTACCAGATTTTTACTTAAATAATTCATACGTTCTACATTTGGTCTGAGAACTATGTGGTATTTGTCTTCCATAAGGATTTAAGCTTTGGAAACCTTTTTCAGCAATTCTCCTATGAGTTGGAATTGACTCCACAACAGTGGATTTTGGCTTCTATGTTTGTTCGCCAGCTGTGGAACACCACCCCCCATTGGGTGATTCTTTAAATGCACTATGATAATATTTTTTTACAGCAACATATAAAAAAATTGATATGGTGGCACTGAAGAAAATACCTTACCTCCTTGCTGAGAAAAATTCACTGATAATGGCATCGGCCTCCACATTGCATGTAGCCTTTAAGAGACGACTACTCTTCAAGTTTTGCTGTATTATTAACAAACAATATACACAATTAGCTGAAAAGTTTTCCAAATACTTGCTTTTTGAAGAACATACCAGCAGCAAGCCATATTTTCTTTGAGTACTTCAGTAAAAAAGTTTTGGAACAGGGCAAATGCAGAAGCAGATATGAAAATCCAGCTGTCTTGTATTAAGTCAAACATTAACCAGCTGCCCTATATTATCAGACATTAAAGAGATTTGCAAAAATGTAAACAGTGCTACTATTTTCACTGTTTTTCAAATATGTATATTTTCTGTAAAAATCTTTATGTTAACATGTAATGGGAAATGCTGGTGGTGTAGTGGTTAAGTGCAATGGCTGTTAACCAAAAACTCAGCAGTTCGAATCCCCCAGACACTCCTCGGAATTCCTATGGGGTGGTTCTGCTCTGTCATGTGGGGTCTGTGTGAAAGGGAGTTAATCAGATGGTAGTAGATTTGGTTTTTTTAAAAAAAAAAAAATGCAGTGGGCTTAATGTTATTTTAAAATCAATATTTTAAACATTTTCTTGGTTATAATTTCTAATATAAATACATTGCTAGGTGTAACACTCTTAAAAAAGGGTATTTGGGGTCCTCAAGTAATTTTTAAAAATGTAAAAGATCCTGAACCCCAAATTTAAGAACTGCTAGTATAGTTTGTTTCTTTTGGTTTTTGAGTGAGACACCCTCAAGATAGAAAGTTAAAGCATATGAGAGTTGTTCCTGTGCGTACTTTTATTATTTATAAACAAAACACAGATGTCTTTTTATTTTTATTACTGTGCTTTAGGTGAAAGTCTACAGCTCAGATGAGTTTCTCATTCAAAAATTTATACACAAATTGTTTTGTGACACTGGGTGCAGTCCCTGCCGTATACCAGCACTCACAGATGTCTTAAATTGGTTCCTTGCCCCATGTGCAATTCGACTGACAGTGGTTAGAGGACTGATGCTTAAAACTCTGCCTCCTATTGATTTCATCCCGTTGTCTTAGTCCATTGGAGCGAAGTACATAATTTACAATAAGACATCCTGTTGTATCTTAAAGTTTTGTTTACTTTGTCACACAAATACTTAGCTGATATTATAGGGGCATCCCTTGGAATATTGAAATTAAGGTATGTTTGTGGTTTGTTATCCACCCTAAATAGGAAAAAGATGATTACATAAACCAGATCTACTTGATTGTTATGATTGACACATCCACGTCAATGGAACAGGAAGCCTTGTACATACCACTCCTTGTGTAAATTTCATAAACTTTCCAAAATTCCGATACCAATTTTCTGTACATTAATTTGGTATCTACTTGACAGATTCCTTTGCTTCAGTGCATCACTCACCATGATGTTATTTATTTGTTTGATAGTTTTTATAAGTTATGCAAATAGGTGAAACCTTGTTTCATTAAAGTAAAATAGATCAGTATTATTGAGGTGTGTCATGAAGCCCAGAGGGAGAGGCTGTCAACGTACATGTCACACACGGAAGGAGTGTGCCTAATACAGGGTGTGGTAGAGAATATGATGTTTGGATGAAAGTTGGAAGACATTTAAGAAATACTATGTTTAGAACTTGTGTTATAACTCTATATTACTATGAAACTATGAAAGTCACATTCAACTTTTTTGGGTGTTACTCTTTCCACCCTGAAGGGTGCCCTGGGAGGAACAGGTGTGTGAACTCTTAACACTGTGCTTTTGTTTGTGACATCTAAGAGAGAGAGACAGAAATCGACATATACCTGCAAAAGACTGGTTGGTTTCTATTGGTTTTCCCCAGCATTCACCCTGATGCATTTGGAATGCAATGTGAAAGTTTCATTCTGTGGCCTGCTTGTAAAACTGTGGAATTTATTACATAACCCCTGCCATCGTCTTCTATTCTCAAACCCATTTTTATTACCCACAGTAAAAGCAGATTCTTTTCACACACAGATGCACGCACACACACACTCCCCCGTCCACATACACCTAAGGTGCCAAGACACTTAAGAAAGGTACTACAAACTGAAACATGCTGAATACTGATGTGATTCAACAGTCTTTTGGAAATGCTGCAATATTGACTAAGTGAAAGATCATGGCATCATTGAAGGGAAAATCCATTCCTAGAACTTTGACTATAACGTTTTGCAATTTAAATGAGTTACGATATTATGAATAGACTTTTTAAAATCAGCTACTCTGTGTTGACAGATTTCATTCTGATCAAAGATTAGCATTAGTGTGTAGACAGCTTTGAAAGCGTATGCATCCCAGATGACAGAGAAGGGGAAAGTCAGTGAAGCAGTTTTCGAGTGGCACTGTTAGGATGACCTCTAAAACTTGTGTCCTAAAAAAAGAATCTTTTACTAGCGAGGAGGACAGACTCGTCTTTGCGCTTTGAGGTAACAGGCATGGCTGAGGAAAAGGTGAGGCTGGGAAAACCCAGCATTTCTGGTCCAGCCCCGATACTGTCGCCTTAGCTGAACCAGTTGCTCGGTCTTCTCTGTTTGTGAACTGCATGGTAATGCTTACATATCTGTCCTTGCTTCCTGTTAGCTCAAAGTGCTAGATGGTTATTGCTATCTCAGGTACCCCTAACAGGCCCCAGGGAAAAAAGTGCTGGGCTCATTTTACAAGTGAAGAAACTAAGACTGAGGAAAGTTGAAGAGTCTGTACATGGCGAGCTGGTAACAAAGACGGACGGAAAACCATGGCCTTGGACTCCTGCTCATATTCCTTCGGTTCTGTTTCTGGTTTGTGTTGCCTCTCAACATTTCATGAAGTTTTTGTGGTTGGTGAAATAAATTATTAAGGAGACAAAATGTAACGCAGTGTTTTCTAGTGGTGGTTAGCGATGGGAACAGGAGAATACTGTCTACCTCGTACTGTGTACAATACAGTGAAGGGTTCCTTTCTGTGAGTGAACGCAACATGTATTGCCTCCGGAGAACTCAGTGTGCTATCAAAATGCTTCAATTTCTAATTTTTTTTTTTTTTTACGAAGGATTGGTATATCTGTTATCTCGAGACTTTCATTCTTACTGAGTAGGTAGAGCAGATGGTGTTCTACATTTTACATCCTAGCCAGGTTATAATGATAATGGGACACTTACTGAACGCCTTGCCGGAGCCGGACTATGTTACGTCCGTACTAGGTGATCTCGTATCATCACAGCGTTCCTCGAATGTCTGTGGAATTAAATCCGTTTTTACAGAAAGAACCTGGTGTTCAGAGAAGCTCAATAATTGGTTCACAGTCACACAGACGTCACTCTAAGACTGGGAGACTCCTAAGAGTATGATTGTGTTTCATATCCTCTCAAACTCTTAACTTGCCCCGTGTCACCATTTGAAATGGTTTCCTGAGCCTAGCCCAGTACTTCTGTTGATCTTCTCTTCTGTCTCATTTATCACCACTCGCAATAAATGAGTTGCTTAATTAAGAAGTTAGTTAACTGATTAGAAAAGCTGTTGTTGTTGTTGTTACTGTTAGGTGCTGTTGAGTCAGTGCCGACTCATAGTGACTGTATGAATGACAGAACGAAACACTGCCCCGTCTTGCACCATGTCCAGAATAGGTTTGTTTTTTAAATGCGTAAGCCCACTATTGTGGCCACTGTGTCGATCCGTCTCCTCGAGGGTAATGGTTTATTATGATCTAAGTTCTAAGTGATTTAAATATCACAATAACCTATAAACTACTTACTTATATGAAGTAGATTTTTAATCATCATCCCTGGGTGAGAAAGTGGAGGCACCAATTGCCCAGGGACATACACAACTACTAAGTCACAGAGCCTGGATTTGAACCTAGTCTGATTCCAGAGTCCATGTTCTGAACTGCTTGGGGGTATTATCTCCAATATAAAAGTATTCAGTTCAGTGAGTATGGACTTAATTCCTATGTGTCATGCTTTTAGAAAATACAGTTCATACATTTACCAAACTGAACTTACATTTTTACCAGAAAACAGGAAACACAGAAAACAAGAGCATATATTTCCACCAGAAAATGCAAAGTATATAAATGCTACAGCACCTAGCATATGGGGTATAAATGATGCATGAAGGCACGAATGTGTATGGATTGAAATGAATAATAGAGAACGTAAGTGGTCTGAGACTGTTGAATTGCCTTTGTAATGTACTTTATTTACTATGGAAGAATGACTTGGGCACTGGGGAGCAGCTGGTGCTGTCTTCTAAAATAAGCAGCTTACTTGGCTCCTGTTCAGGCTCTAAGTACATGTACCCATTGTGGCTATTCGACCTGAACTAACTTTAAGTTCTCCTCTGACCTTGTATGATTTGGGCAGTGGTGAAATGAAAAATTAAACTTTGCTGTAAATGCTGTGTTTGAAGTCAGAATTACTGAAATACTTGGCACAATGCTGTGAGGTTGACAGGAAGGGGATTCATAAGTACTGTATCATTCTTTTGTCAGGGTGTTCTCTTTCTCTAGCAGGAAGTGTTGTGACTTGCTCTGTAAAGTTGCAGTCATAAGAAGAATGTTGGGTTTCCAGATTGGCTTTATGGGTGTGGGAGAAGGTTCCATCCATTAGTGGTGCGAGAAAGGACAGAAACAGCTTTGCTCTGGTCGCAGAAGGGTAACTATTTTAATAGGCTTTAACTTTGGGACTACAGGATATTTAAGTAGACATGTATATTTAAAATCTTAAGATCCATGTTATTTGTTTCAGTTGTTAAACATTTGGAGTCACTTTCTAAATCTTATCTAGTCATGTGGAATCAAATTTGTTTTAAGAGAGAAATTTCTGAAGTTTAGAATCTGACCTGTTGTGTGTACATTCTGCATTTTCTTCTTTGAGGGAATATTTTAGGAAATTTGTACTTTCAAAAGATTGTTTTGAAACCATAATTATGTAAGTGTATTTACCAAATTAGATACCTAAAAGTTTAAATGCGGGAAGGGGACTCAAAATGCTTTTGATCCCTGTTAAATGGCTTTTTGGAATTCTGTGAAATAGAAGTATCTGTCATGACATGTCATGATTACATTGGTATTCTATTCTTATAAAGTGATTGATGTCAAATGGTTATCCTAACAACTTTATGATTTATAAAACACATGAAAATCCTTGGTGGTGAAATTCTGATAGTGTTACTGTAATGTGGTGCTTGCCAGCTCACCGAGGTCTTCCACCACTTGGTGATCACTGAAGTTTTCTTCCTCCTGATTGCTCACAACAGAGCATAGCCAGTCATGTTGTAGCAAATCCAGACTCTAAGTGAAGGGTCACCTCTCAGATGGGTGATACTTTTAACTACATTTATGTGAAGTACGAAATGAAAAGGTCTTGTTTCCTCAATTAACAAGTACTTCATTTGTGAGTGCATAAGCAGGGTATATTCAAGAGACAATTGCAGTTACTAATATAGATTAGCTGAAAAGGCTAAGCTGCAGTTATATTGCTAGTGATTTCCGAATTGTAGGCCATGTATTTTATGGTATTTTTGTTTTGAGTTGAGTAGCCTAACTAGTCTCATCTTGCCTCGTTATATATATATAAAACACCTGAGGGTTGCCCTAAACTTCACTCAGCCTGTTGTGTTTTAATTTTCATAGGAAAGGAGACTGGAAATACCCTTCAGGTGTGAAGGTTGACTAATTTCACGAGCAGCAGATTTATTTGTCCATAAATTATTCATAATTTTAGAAGAGTGTCAGAAGTTTACTGAGGAAATATGAAGACATTAAAGTGAATTGTTAACTTTTTAAAAGTCAGATGTAATATTTCAGTGAAATCTACTGCCACTGAGTGGATTCTGGTTCTTAGTGACCCTATAGGACACTGTAGAACTGCCCCGGAGGGTTTCCAAAGAGCAACTAGTAGAGTTGAACTGCTGACCTGAGATCTTAACCACTGTACCACCAGGCCTCCTATTTTAATCAAAGGAGTTAAAAGTACATTAATCTTGTAAAAATGAGGGAGACATGTCATGTCACGTTGTTGTGTCATTTATATTTGATATTACAGTGTTGTTGTTATAAAAAAATAATACATAACACAGCATTTGCCAGATGAACTTTTTTCCAGTGTAATGTTTGGATAATGTGTTGTTTATCACAGGAAAAGGGGCTTTCAGACTATAGTTAAGACTTGTTGAAATATCTACAAAATTCTTGTCTGGCAAGCATGTGAAGAATGCCTTCAGTCTGATGAAATTGAGTTGAATGTTCTATCATTGGAAGAGTTATTTATTAACTCCGTTTTAAATAGCCACTGCTTTGTGATTTTATCTTTGTTTATTAAGTACAAAAAAAGGAAAAGAAACTTTTACTTAAAATGGAAGTGTTTGAGATCCTTCCAGGCAACTGACACAGAACCGGGCACCACTCAGGGTTTAAGTGACTCATAAATATCGGTAATGAAAATGAAAAAAAAAGATCAGTGCTAATCTAGCTTGTGGTAGATACTAATTAGTCAAGGGTTAGGTTCAGAAAAAATGAACTCAATTCTTAGTAAATGTGTAGGGTCGAAATCACAGAATATGTGGGTCTTTAAAATACTTCAAGAGAGAGACAAAGGGGTTGAGGGAGAGAAACATAGGACAGGAAGGGAGAATAGATGAAGCAGGTGTGGGAAGATCTTGATAACTGTACAATCTGGGTGATGGGTTTATTTATGGGTATTCATTTTCCTCTTTTATATGTATTGCAAATCTTCATTAAAAAATTTGAAGTAGTACTTTAATTTGGGGGCAATTTATGTTTATTCCTCAGTGTTGACTTTTATCTATAAACTGCAGGTCTGGTGAAATGTATGAATTGTACATCATGTTTTATTTTAAAAGTGAAGTGTGCTGTTCAAATGCCAAAACAGTGGCAAATAACTACTGTTTCTATTTGACTTTCAGCTAAACTCAAAGAGCAAGTCACAAACATCTTTGAGAGTTTCGTAGTATCACAAAGTACTAAATAAGAGTAGGTCATTAAAGCCTGCTATCAGGCCAGTTGCATGTGAAAAATGTGGGATCATTATTTTGCCTTGAGTATTTTGTTCACAGCTTTCTCTAATCTATTAGAGTTTATTTTAAAAACCATGGGAGATGACAGTATAGCATGCATGGTGTTTAAATTCCAACTTTCTCTGCTCACCTCCATCAAAATGTATTTACTCAGCAAACATTTAGTAAGTACTTACTGTAAACTGAGATACAATGCCAAGTAAGATAACAACTCCTGCTTTCAAGGTACTCACTCATGGAGGAAAGAGAAGCTACTAGAAAGAGTAAGTAGACATCACACACTGAAACGTGCTGCAAGGGTATGGGGAAGGAAGTTATTGGTTAGCAACTGTGCCCCTGGGGTGCATCCCCTTTAAAGCAATACAAACAGAAAATTGGAGATGCTTTGATTATACATGTTAGGAAAGTATGTCAATGGCTAAGATAGCTTAGGTTAAGTTCATGAAGTCTCCCATGCATGGCTTTGCAAATAACAGCCATCTCTGCTTCCTTGCCCCTCTTAATAAACATGTATACATCTCACATGCGTCCGCATGAGTTTATAGAACAGCATATATACAGGAGATACCAGTAGTATCTTCTTCACATTCAATAATAATAGGTTAATGTTTAAGACTCCTTAAAGTGTTCTTCTTTCTGTTTGTTTGTTTGTTTTTATTTATCCAGGGCAAAATTGCAGTTTTAGTGTAGACAGCTGCTTGGGGCTGGATGAAGGGTTGACTTAGCTTCCAAAGTTTGTTTCTCAAAGGATTTGGAATTTGTAACATATTTTGCCATGGAAATAATTGGAACAATTTTTCAAGTCACTTCAGGAATATCCCTGGCATGGTATACTGCTTTTGTGTTCATGTTATTGTTGTTGTCATTGCCTTATGCTGTGGAGTAGATTTCTACTTACGTTGACCTCGTGTGTTCCAGAGTAGAACTGCTCCATAGGATCTTGTCTTCTGCAGAGGTACCGGGCTGGTTCGAACTGCCACCTTTTCAGTTACCCACCACACACAAACCTGTGTTTATAGTACTTTAAATGAATTATGGAGGTGTAAAAACCAAAAACCAAACCCACTGCCATGGACCTAATTCCGACTCATTGCGACACTATAGGACAGAGTTGAACTGCCCCCATAGAGTTTCTGAGGAGTACCTGGTCGACTCAAACTGCCAAACTTTTGGTTAGCAACTGTAGCACTTAACCACTATACCACCAGGGTTTCCATAGAGGCATAGTTGCTAAATATGTCCAGATCTGTGTTTTATTAGCCAGTTGTTTCATTTTTTCAGTCCCTAGTACTGTACGGCCTAATCTGCACATTTAACAGTGCCTCTTGGGAAAATACTGTCAGTTTTATTCTAGGCATCTAGAGATGTCCTCTGTTTAGTTTTTATCAATTTGCAACTAAAATGTCTAGAAATACCAGAATTAGGCGTAAAAAATGATCTCACTAACCAGGAGAATACTCTGGGGGTCAGTTCTACCCTGGCCCCTAGGGTCGCCATGAGTCGGATCCGACTCGACGGCACTTGGCTTGGCAAGCAAAGTATGCTTTCATTTTGGATATTTCTTTCACAGACGTTGGCTCTCCACACAGACTCTTAAGTAGCAGATTTTCATACTGCTGAGGTGCTCAAAGTAATGACAGTAAAACTCTTTGCCACTTCTGTCACTTCTACCACTTTGGCCTTCCTCAAACCTTCAGGAATAGGAACCTGTGCAACGTGGCAGGGCGGTTAGGGTTTGGCCTACTTGCTTTGATTTTCAGGCCCACAAATCATTAAATTGAGAATGTTACATACAACCTTGTAAGCTATTAAATTTCTCCTTCACAGAGATTTCCATTGAAGTTTCCTAAGGGGAAGGAAACAATTCTAAACCACTTACTTCTGGAGACAACCAGTTGTAAGGTTAAAAGCTACTTAGGTAAGAAACTGGCTACCACAATGACAATCTGTGTATGAGAAATACCCTCAAATAAAATCACACGGATGCTTGAGTGTTTGGTTGTGTTTCTGGTAAGACTAAGTTAAAAGGTGAGTGGTTGGTCACAGTACTTAGCATTCAAGAGGCTGAAATTAAGGAGTATTAAAATACAGTGGTGCAAAAAAAGAATGTCATATATAGAATGAATGTGTCACAAGAGCTGGTAAGCTTTTGTGTACGTAATTTAAAGCATCATGGCCTGTCTTATGGTTGGTACCCATTTAACATCAATGTATAAAGAAAGAACTTTTAGAACTCTTAAAGCCTTTTCCTGCAACTATTGCTTATATCCTGCATGTTGAACCCAATTATAGTTTCAGTTATTTCAGATCAAGGATTAAGTCAATGCTGTATCCTAAAATTAATGAAAACAATTTAGCATTAGCCGGTGAGGTCACCATCTTCATTTTCTGGCAACTGTTCTTATTTCTCAGAGTCGCTGTTCAGGACCAGATTATCTGCAGTGGACAATTTCACGTAGATTCACAGACTGCTGAGACGGTGAAACTTGTGAAATTATTCACTGCAGATTAGTAAACACAAGTAAGCCCATGCTGACCTTGCTTACCGGGTCTTCTGCCCCTGTCAGGGACTGTAAATTTGAACAGGGGCTTTGATTACCTAGGAAGGTGCTGTGGGGTTGAGAGAGAGTGACAGGTGCCATGTCTAGAAGCAGAATCTTTCATGTAGTGAAAAAAAATGTGAAATTTTTCTCTACGGATGATCTGGTGAGCCAGGTGAGCACCAGGCGTACCTTTCCTACTGGATAATCCACCCCTGATCATGGTCTCATTTGTTCAAGCATTGTATGTTATCTTCATAGACTAAACTAAGCATGGGCAGCGACATAGCAAGGGTAACAAGCATCCAGGGGCAACCTCCAAGTTTCCCCCCACCCTATTTGTTGCCCCTTTGCACTTCTGCCCTGAGGCGAATGTTCCCCTCTGTGTCTCAGCATGGGCCTTCTCTCCAGAAGCAATGTGTAACCCCTTTGTATTTAGTGATAATTAAAAAAAAGAAACATTGCCATCAAGTCATTTCAGACTCATAGGGACCCTATAGGAGAGAGTGGAACTGCAGCCATAGGTCTTAACCACTGCTCCACCGAGGATCCCTTAATGATAATAACCAAAAGCAAACCCGCTGTCGTCGAGTCTATTCACAGTGGCTCTGTATAACAGAGTAGAACTGCGCCATAGAATTTCAATGGAGTGCCTGGTGGATTTGAACTGCCAGCCTTCTGGTTAGCAGATGTAGCACTGAACCACTATGCCGCCAGGGTTTCCTTAATGATAACAGTAGTTGTTAATTGCCTTCTCACATTTTTTTAATTTTACACTTCTGTACAGTTCTGTGTCTTGGGCGAGAGTTTCTCCTTCATACAATCTACACAAAAACCAAACCCACTGCTGTCGAGTCGATTCTGCCTCATAGAATAAAAATGTGGAACCCTACAGATTTCTCAGCTTTCATAATCTAATTTCTGTTGTCATTGAATATAGGGGTTACCATTACCCAGGAAGCATTGCAGGTGGAGTATTTTTTGAGCCATGACTGTGCACCTAACATTGAGCAAGGTTTTGTGAGAGTGCATAAGAAGAGAAAGGTGAAGTTTTAACTCTGCTCTCAAGAAGCAAACAATCTTGAAATAAGACTTGAGGAGCAAATAATGAGATGGGTATTTGTGTGTTGATGAAAAACTCATTGTCTTTTATCGGGGAAAGTTACTCTCTTTGACCCATTTTGAGGATCTCTGGGGCAGATGAAGTGTGTTAAATGTGGCCGCTGTAGGGGGAAGTCTGTAATTAAATTGCTAAATCCTGTGGTAGGATTCTAAATTCTATGGGAGTTGAAGAGAAAGATCAGTATGGGATACAGACCTTGGGAGGGGACGAGGCGTCTGCTGAGTGTTGCAGAGTGAGTAGAATTTCGCGAGGGAGAGAGAAATCAATCAAGAGGAGGATATCGTAGGTATGAAGGGGAATGACAGAGAGGAAGGAGTTCTTAGTAGGAGAGGGGAAAGAGGAAAAAGGCGGGATAAAACAGAAGGTAGCAAAAAGGCATTAACAGGACATTTTCAGGAAACTAGTTGTAATCAGAAAGTTTGTTCTAAGTGGTATTGAAAGGTAAAACCAGATCAGTGTGAGAAGGAGGACCACCCTCGAGGGCCTGGAATGTCACACAGAGATCAAACATAATCTGTAAGGCATAAAGAATCAGAGCTTTCTAGAAGGGGACTTGAAACCCCAGTGCTGTGGTGGTTAAGTGCTGTGGCTGCTAACCAAAAGGTCAGCCTTTCATATCCACTAAGTGCTCCTTGGAAACCCTGTGGGGCAGTTCTCCACCCTGTAGGATTGCTGTGAGGCAGAATCAACTCGATGACAACAGGTTAGATTTTGTTTTTGTTTTAAAAAGAGACTGACCAAAATGATTGGAGGTAATAGTAGTGAGCTGGTTTTTGGTCCAGAGATATTTATGAAAACTGCTGTATCTGTATTAAGTACTGTAGGGATACAGAGGTGAGTGAGGTGTATTTCTTACTCTATTAAATTTACAGTCCAGTTATGCAAGGACATTCATTCACCAAGCAGTTATTGAGGAGGCTATATTGCGGAGTGGTTAGAAATACTGCCTTGGGTATCAGACAGAACTAAGTTTGAGAACTAACTCTAGCTGTTTTCTAACTCTGTGATCGTTGGCAAGTTTACTCAGCCTCTCCAAGCCTGTTTACTCTTTGTAAAGTGGGAATAACAAAATTACCTGGTTAATAGAGGCTTTCTGAAGACTAACATAAGATGTATAACATAAGATGTATATAAAGGATTTATTGTAGTACATGGCAAACAACTCCGTAATTATTAGCTGCTGTAATACAAACTTTAAATGATATGTCAGTATATATTGTAATTTTCATTGCTTGCTACTTTGTGCAGGTTCTGTGATGGGCTAGGAATAAAAGGATGAGTGGGACATGATCCTTGCCATCAAAGAGCTTTGTAGTAAATGCTATCCTTGTAGTAACTATATTCTGTAAATCAAAAATTGGTACATATAATCTGACAGTGAAACAAGACGCTTAAAATTGGAGTAGTCTGACAGCCCTGTCAGGAGACACAATATAGAGTCCCTGACATAGCATGAGGAAAAGGGATGTGCAGATCAAGAACTCTATTTTAAAAGACGAAACTTGCTGGTCAGATAACCTCCAGGGTCCCCTGAGAACATGGCCCCTGGACTTGCTGCTAGCCCTGAGCTGACACCAGTACTGAAGCCAACACTTCCGACAAAGAATGGACTGGATTTGGAGACACAGAGTGATACATGTGTTGTGTGTACTTTATGGTTTAACATGTATATGAGGCTGTCCTACTGGTTTCTTTTTAGAGGGGACAGGAGAGGGTAGAGAGGACGGCAGTGTTGGTTGAGTGGATACTGGAAGTAAAGAGTGGAAAGCAATGGTGTGCTGTCACAGGGTGAGGAGAGCAGACAGAGTTGCATAGAGGTGAGAGCTTGGGATGTTGTATGGCAAGCTGACTTGGATTATAAAATTTCACTTAATCACAATTAAAAAAAAAAGGAGTTGTCTGAGAAAAATCACAGGACTAGCTGTAATAGAGGAAAACATATAGGTCTGTGAGAGTCTGTAATATAGGCCAGGGATCGGGGCAATCTGAAGAGACTCCCTGAAAGATGCTTTTGAAGAGTGAATAGAAGAGTGAAGAACATTCCACTGAAGAAAACCACTTAGAAGAGGGCATGGAAATGGGAAAATGGCATGTTTGGGGTAAAAAATTATCTTTAGAGTGTAGGATTGAGGGTGTGGCAGTGCATGTACTCATTGCCATTGTGTGGTTCCAACCCTACAGGACAGAGGAGAGCTTCCCCATAGGGTTTCCAAGGAGTGGCTGGTGGATTCAAACTGCCAGCCTTTTGGTTAGCACTGGTAACTTGTAACCGGGACACTACCACGACTCCGTAATGCATGTAGTAGGAAGCAGATTTGGAACAAACAGCAGGTATCTACAGAGAAAAGGGCCTTGAATGTTGTGCTAGAAAGTTTGAACTTTGTGTTAGGTGGAATGTATCATAAGATGTGCTCAGTGGGAAGATCATTGTTGGCAGTGGAAAGACCCTGGCCTCCTGCTACAGTTGTATCTGTCACAAACCCTAGGCACAGTGCTCCAAACATACAGCCTTGCTTCAGCTCCCCTCCGTCATCTTCTTTTTACATCTCTGTGCCTAAACAAACAAAAAAAACTCACTGTCGTTGAGTCGATTCCGACTCATAGTGACTACAGGACAAAGTAGAACTGCCCAGTAGAGTTTCCAAAGAGCACCAGGCAGATTTGAACTGCAGACCTTAACAGTTAACCACTAGGACACCAGGGTTTCCATGCCTGGAATGCCACGAATGGTGATGTCTGTCTGAGAACTTCCTGTTCGTACTCGAAGACAAAGCTCCACTGTCATCTCTTCAGGAAAACCTTTACAGACAACCCAGCACTCAGTATGCCAAGCCAAGCCACGTGCCGTCGAGTTGGATCCGACTCATGGTGACCCTAACACTCAGTATGCGTGACAGTAATAACCCAATAGCACCGATGTTGTAAGTCAGCTTTTTCATTTCTTTTCTCCCATTACATCTTAAGCTTTTCCAGAGAGAAGGTGATTTTTGAGGTCTGATTCTCTGTATCTGCTCTACCCAACACAGTGCCTGGCACATAGTGAGCCTTCAGTTGAGGTTCATTGAGTATAAAAGAATAAATGTGTAAGCTCAAGTGGAAATCTTTTCAAGTTATTTGAAAACATAGGACTGAGGCTTGAGTAGGTGTGCTGCAGCCCTCAACATGGTGCGCACCCATCTGATCTGGAAACCAGGGCTGTTGACTTCCGTAACTTGGGAGGAGGCAGGGTGGCAGTTTCTGTTGGTACAAGTAGGTATGTCACGTGGGAGGGTTCCAAAGCACTGCCTGTTTGGGATGGAGGAAGTTGACAGGGGCACCCCTTCTATGTCGACCACTATTAAGAGTTGTTCACACGTAACAGTGGCTACAGGTTTTTTTCATTTTTAGAAAGATAATTTATTCTTCATGTTATGCCCACCCTTGATTACTCCCTTTATTGTGATACAGAATTAAGCATGTGGTTCCCATTGCCTTGTTTGGGGTAATCACCATTTCTCTCCCAAATCTATTTAACTAGCATCATACTACTGGCTGAGGTAAAGTCTACGGTGACTGTCCCCACTTTTATCTTTCAGTTGCCTTACAATTTCAAGGGAAAAAAAAAATATACACACACACACACACACCCCCCTATATAGTTCATAATCAACTATTATCCACGGACAAGTTGTGCAACTTATGTGCCCTTCCTACTGACACATGGTACTGAATGACACAAATCAGTGTTATTCATTCGGCTGCATTCCTGAGGTGCATGCCTTAGGAGATGAAAACAGAACACCCCTCCACTTCTCTCATATACCTTCCAGAATTTGAGTAATAGTTTCAGGTAGTTGTAGGTACACCTTTTTCAACGCTGACTTACGTTCAGGGTTTATCTACGGTTAAATGAGCCAGTGGTGTGGTTTCATAATTGCTGTATTGTTAGGCAAACGCTGTAATTAGGGATGACTTCATAGGCATAAGATTCTTCTCTGGGTGACGCCCTGAATTCAGACCCAGTTGTACACCATATCCTTTTATGAAAAATAAACAAACAGGGTTTTGTTTGCTTTGGTTTTATTCCTTTATTTGAAAATCTGTTTTCCTGTGTCTCATATATTTAGGGAGCAAGTGTTTGGGTTTTTGTCTGCTGCATTCCCTTTATAGCAGAGGCAGGCATAAGCTCTAGGGAGGAAACAGAGCTTGGGACAGATCAAAGTGCTCTGCAGATGAGAGAGTTCAGAAAAATGTAGAACTCGGAGGAGGTTTTGTGATTAGTATTTCACTTGATGAATTTGCATGAAGGGAAACAGATTTCTGTTTCTTTGATTGTTAGTTCTCTCAATCATCATAAAAAGTTTTCACTTTTATGGAAGGAAAGACTGGAAAAAAGACATATTTCAAAAGTCAGTTTTTGTTTTTTTCATTTTTTTAAGCCAGTCCATCTTGTGTTATGAAATGTGGTTTCAACTTTAATTCAATAAGTAGCATTTACTTTTTATCTCTTTACCTTTTCCATTTTATTACTCATAAAGATGTTCAAATTAGGAGGGTTGTGAAAATACTGATAAGCTGTTGGCTGTTTTTAAATGTGATTCTGAAATATTTAAAGCAGTGTGTTTTTTCAAATATCTCCTCTCCACCTTTCAAGTTGCACTGAAAAACTGGCCTTAGGAAGAAGCCACAATGAGTCACAGAAAGTGACTGACAGATTTTCTTTTGGCCTATCCTTCTTAAATTACTTTGACTAAAGCCTTATAATTTTTATATACAACAGAGATCTATTATACTCTGTAGTCAATAATTATAGGGCACAGGAGATAACTTTTCATATATCCCATTTAAAGGGCTCTTAGTAGAACTAATGTCTTACATTTATAGAACCTTTTATAATTACTTAGACATTCATTTATTGCCCATCTTCTTTCATTAAGGATTTGAAGTTGCTGTCATAATATAGTTTATAATGGGCCTTTGCATCTGCTGTCTTTAATCTTCATGTGAACCCTGCAGAAGTAGATATTATTCTCCCTGTATTCAAATGAAGAAACAGAGGCTCAGAGAGATTAAATAATTTTACTCATGAACGCTGCTTGGAAATTACAGAACCAGGACACCATCTGATGTCTTCTGATTCCAAGTCCGTCGTCCCTTCCATTGTAACGAACCTACCTCCTTGGGTGAGGAGCAACAGCTTGGTACATGTACTGTAGATTAAAGTGTCTACCAGAGTAGTAACGATATCAAATTTTTGGCTTGTGTTACTTTGTAAACCTCAGTCTAAGATATTTTAATTGTCTCTGAGAAAAAATGGCCCTGAAATTCAGTGACTACCCCAATAAGAGAATAGACTTTCCGTTGTTATAATTCATAAGCTTTTTGTTTTTAAAACTCGCGATGCTACTGAACATGGCCATTTTTTCCCATTTGTTGAATGTGATATCTCCTCTCAAGAAACAACTTGATTGCCGTATTTCCTTAAAGGTGCCACCAAGTACCGACAAGAAGTCTTAATCACAAACCCTTTTTTCCTTCACAGCGAGGGAAAAAAAATCATGAAGCAATTTTATTTTAAGACTCAAATGGCTAACTTAAAAATCATAATCCTTATCAACAAAAATATGTAGAGTGAGCCATTTAAATTTGCCTTTATATTTCTTAGTTTTAGTTCACGTGTATCAGAGTTGTGTTTATTTTATTTTGTTTTTTTCAAAATAGCTACCAAAAATGAGAGATTCCTAGGTTCAGCTCTTCTGTGACTCTGTACCAGCCTAGCTTGGAAGTATTTATAAGTACAGGCATGTGGCGATTCTTGTAAAGTTTTATTCCAGTGTGCCACTTAATATCACCAGTAGATGGACAAACTGAAGTATTATAGGATTTTGTTAAAGCAATTAGATAGAAAAAGAAAACATATATTGATGTTTGGGAAATGCTTATGTATATATATATACATGTTTTCACCTTGAACTATGTATATATTTGTTTTCTAATTCTTAGTTTTCAAATTTATTATATATAAGGAAATCCTGGTGGCAAAGTAGTTAGATGTTAGGGCTGCTAACCAAAAGGTCAGCAGTTTGAATCCAGCAAGCACTCCTTGGAAACTGTGGGGCAGTTCTCTTCTGTCCTATAGGGTCGCTATGAGTCAGAATTGACTCGATAGCAGTGGGTCTGGGGTTTTTTGGTTTAGCCAATTACAGGAAACACTGAGGGCACAGTAATTAAGAGCTACGGCTGCTAACTAAGAGGTCAGCAGTTCAGACCTGTCAGGTGCTCCTTGGTAACTCTACGGGGCAGTTTTCTGTCCTCTAGAATTGCTGTATATCAAAATTGACTTGACAGCGACAGATTTGGTTTATATATATAATATCTATATTTAAAACAAACAAAAAAAAAAACCCAAGCCCACTGCCGTCGAGTTGGTTCTGACTCATAGCGACCCTGTAGGATGGGTAGAACTGCTCCATAGAGTTTCCAAAGGAGCACCTCGCAGATTTGAATTGCTGACCTCCTGGTCAGCAGCTGTAGCACTCAACCTCTATGACACCAGGGTTTCCATATATATATAATATGCCAAGTGCTGTCTAGTGATTGCTTAATATTTTTTGGCATGAACTAGTATCTTAAATTCATTTCTATGAATATTCTAAAAGAAAACTTACTTTGTAATTTTATAGGAAGAACAAAAATACTGCTCTCCTCATTTACCTGAGAAGGGATTAATAATCCTTAAAGTCCCCAGAGACTTCTGCTTTCTAAAGATGAGATATACCTTTTATTACAGCCACTAATTTATTTAGTGTTGTAATTGCTTATATTCATGCCTTCTCTAGATTGTAAATTCCTGATGATAGCAGGAACTAAGCATACAACTGATTCCTAAAATGTTGCTGAAACTGTGGGATGATAAAGGTGTATGTGTGTGGGAAGCATGTTGGGAGTGGTAGGTACAGAGACAAAGAAAAGAGGCTTCCTATCCTTTTCCCTGTCTTCTCTCTTAACCTGTTTCACCCTGCGGAAGGTTTTAATCAGAACCCACCTGGTCAGAAGGCATAAAGGAGGGGATAGTTTACATCCATAACCACGTTTATCTAATTTCTCTCTTATATAGAAGTGATAATGTAGTATGAAAATAAATTCAGTCTTCTTTCTTATTTTTTTAATTTACATACTTCATTACTGACTCACAAACTACTCAAACTGGAAAGAAACTTTAAAGACAGAGGAGAGACTACGTGTTTTGTATTTTCTGAGATAGTCTCACTTTCAAACTTTTTGTATTGTTATTCAACATAATTCACGTAGATGACTAATTTTGTGTTGAAAACATGATTGCATAAAGCATATATAAAGAAAATCGTATACCGTATTTTTGTAATCAGTGTTGAACAGCATGTTAGTAAAGCATGGAATACTTTTGAATGAAATTCTGTTTGTTGTAGTTGCTGAAAATGGCACAAATTGATTATCTTATAGCTTGGAATGGAAGAAATCCAAAATCAGTCTCACTAGACTAAAATCAAGGTGTGGGCAAGACTAATTCCTTCTGGAGGCTGTAGGGGCGAATCCAATTCTTTATCTTTTCCCAGCTTCTAGAAGCTTCCTTATTCATTGGAAATACCTTTTTTCAACAGCATAAATGGTAACGAATACACATGGTCCTTGCTAGAAGGAATATATAGGAATCAAATTGACTATGTCTGTGGAAGGAGATCATGGAGAAGCTCGAGATCCTCAATGAGAACAAGGCCATGGGCCAACGGTGAATAGACCATCAATTGCTCCTATGCAAGTTTAAGTGACATTAAACAAAATTAGAGCAAGTCCAAGAGAGTCAAAATACAACCTTAACTGTATGCCACCTGAATTTAGAGACCATATCAAAATAGATTTGATTCATTGAACACTAATGACCAAAGATCAGATGAATCATGGGATGACATCAAGGAAATCATACAAGAAGAATGCCAAGAGATCATTAGAAAAGAAAAAGAAGGCCAGAGTAGATGTCAGAAGCAACTCTGAAACTAGCTGTAGAATGTAGAGTAGCTAAAGGAAAAGAAAGAAATGCTGAACGGATTTCAAAGAACACATCAAGAAGAAAAAGTATTATAATGAAATATGTAAAAACTTAGAGTTAGAAAACCAAAAGAAAATAACACACTCAGCATTTCTCAAACTAAAAAAAAAAAAAACTGAAGAAAATAAATTCAAGGCTTGGGTTGCAATATTTAAGGAATCTATGTACAAAAACTTTAAATGATGAAGGAATGTGCAAAAGAAGATGGAAGAGACAAAGTCACTGTACCAGAAAGAACTGATCAGTGTTCATCCATTTCAAGAAGTAGTATATGATCAAGAACTAATGGTACTGAAGGAAGAAGTTCAAGCTGCAAGGAAAGCTGTAGTGAAAATGAGACTCCAGGAATTCAGAGCCACTATTCGAGGTGTTTCCACAAGTGGATACCATACAGGAAGTGCTCACTTTTTTATGCCAAGAAATTTGGAAGACAGCTACCCAGCTAGCTGACTGGAAGAAATCCACATCTGTGCCCATTCTAAAGAAAGGTGATCCAGCAGAATGCAGAAAACATCAAACAATATCATTAATATCACATGCAAGTAAGATCATGCTGAAGATAATTCAGAAACGATTGCAGTATTATGTCAACAAGGAACTACCAGAACTTCAAGCTGGATTCAAAAGAAGACATAAAAGAAGAGATATCACTGCTGATGTTAGATGGATCATTTCTGAAAGCAGAAAATACCAGAAAGATGTTTTATTGTTGATAGGTGCTGTCAAGTTGCTTCCAACTCGTAGTGGTCCTGTGAACAACAGAAGGAAACACTGGTCGTGCGCCATCTGCACCATCAATGTTATGCCTGAGCTCATTGTTGCAACCACATTGTCAGTCCACCTTGTTAAGAGTATTCAATTTTTTCAGTGACCCTCGGCTTTACCAAGTATAATGTCTTTCTCCAGGGACTGGTCCGACCAGATAACATGTCCAAAGTACTTGAGATGAAGTTTTGCCATACTTGCTTCTAAGGGTCTTTCTGACAATACTTCTTCCAGAACAGATTTGTTCATTTCTGGCAGTCCATGGTATAGTTCATAATCTTTCCCAACACCATAATTCAAAGGAGTCAGTTCTTTGGGCTTCCTTATTCGTTGTCCAGCTTTCACATGCATATGAAGCAATTGAAAGTACTGCGTATTGGGTCAGGTGCATCTTACTCCTCAAAGTGACTGCTTTGGAACGCTTTGAAGTCTTTTGTAGCAGGTTTGTCTTGTGTAATATATAATTTGATTCCTTGACTGCTGCTTCTATCAACACTGATGTGGATCCAAGTAAAATGAAATCCTTGACAACCTCAGTCTTTTCTCCGTTTATCATGGTGTTGTTTATCGGTCCTGTCGTGAGGGTTTTTTTTTTCATAAATTTTATGGTGATTTAAGTACAAGTAAACAATCCAATTCAATTTGCCATATAACATTTAGAGTTCACATCACTATTGTACTCTATCTACTCTCCCCTCCCTTCCTCACCCTCCCATGACAACATACGCCCCCTTATCATTCAGAAGTTCTCATGTTTGCTTGATCAAGACCTGTTCCCACTCACCCTGTCCTCCAGCTTCCAGCAACGAGCTTCTTGGACAGCCCCCATGTGTCTATATAAGTCCAAAAGTTGATTTGGTGCCAGGATTGCTGCATGTCTTATATAGTTCAGTCTTTGTCTGGGAAGCTGGTATCATTGCTGGATGCGGGTTGGGGTTAGGGTCCAGGGGCCATGCTCCCAGGGAGCCTTCCAAACTGAGGGACCATCAATTGTGGTCATTTCATAGAGTTCTAGTTCTGCACACTTGTTTCCACTGCCACATTGGGGGCTCTATATTATGCACCCCATCTTGGCAGTCACTGTGGTGGCTGGGCACCATCTGATTGTTCTGGTCCCAGGTAAATTAGTCTCCGGATTATATGGCACCTTCCATCAGCTAGGCTTATGTTTGCCTCCTGCCTTTGATGTCCTCCTTTTAGCTCTGGCCCAGGTGGATTGGAAGCAGTTGATGCTACTTAGATGGCAGCTTGTTAGCTTTTAAGACCCCAAACACCACTCGCCCAAGTGGTATGCATAACATTTTTATGCACTCCCTTTGGGCAGTCATTGGTGGTGGCCTGGCACCGTCTAGTTATTCAGGTCCTTAGACCCTTCCCCATCCACAAAGCTTCATCTGCTTTCTTCTATTTGCACATCTCCTACCACTGATTCTGATCCTTCTACCTTCCTCTTATAAGGTTCGTTGTGATTACATTGGACTCATCCAGATAATCTACAAGTGTATTGTCATCTCAAGATCCTTAATTAGATCTGCAGAGTCAGATCTAATTAGGTTGCAACTTCATGTATGAAAAAATGTCTTGTTATTAATTTTTTAAATGCTTAACTCCGTATTTAACTGAACATTGTTCTCTGTGTTATAGGTCCTGAGAGTAGTCTGGAAGGTCTTCTTATCTACTTCTCTCCTGCTTAGTGTCATTTTAATATTATAGGTAAGAAAAGTTCTAAGTTTTTAAAAATCTATTTTTACTTGATTTTGAAAAATGTGTCAGCCATCATAAATGTGTGTTGCACTATGTTGTGATTTTAGCTAGTGGTATCATTTGGTTATTTAAATACTTCCCTGGAATTTTAGAAACCTAGTTTATATTCCAATCATGGTCTCTCCAAACTTGTTGTCTCAATAAAAAAAAAAGAATGTAAGAATACTTACCTCATAGCACTGTTGTAAGTGTTCAGGGAAATATAATGTGCATATGAGTTTATTTAATGTAATGTCTGGCACACAGTTGTTGAATCAATGGATTAATTAAAATACTGTTTTATTGAGTGTGTATTATGTGCCAGGTACTGAGATAAGTTTCAGAGCTGTGTCTACAGTTATTTAAAAAGGTGGCTGTGACCCTGGCACCCTCATGAAATGCCCCCCCACTGCTCTCTACTAAATATTAGGTTTATTCTCAAAAATATGAATTGATGGTTAGTCTTCTTTTTAATAAAATTTCCAAAAGGTAAAATATAAGACCTCAAATTTGTCTTTTATCTAGTTCGTGCAATTTAAGTAGTAAAATACTTTTTGAGAAGCCAAGCCAGCCAAGTGCCGTTGAGTCGGATACAACTTAAAATCATTTTAAGTATCCTTCTGTCAGAAATTGTCAGCACATTTCTATCTGGGAGATTACCAGGAGTCAGCCAGGTTTTTCCATAAAAGCTCCAAAACAAATAAATAAATAACCAAAACCTGCTGCCACTGAGTAAATTCCAACTCACAGTGACACTGTAGGACAGAGTTAAACTACCCCAAGGGTTTTAAAGGCTGTAAATCGTGACAAAAGCAGACTGCTACATCTTTCTCCAGCAGAGCTGCTGATGGGTTCAATTCACTGACTTTTGGTTTACCAGCTGAATGCTTTGACCACTGCACCACCATGGCTGCTTATGTAAAGTTACTGGAACTAATTATTGTGGACCATGTGGGGAAACCAAGGATGTTTTCTAGATATTTCTATAATAAGAAACAAAATGAATTTCCATAAAATTTTTGTTGACCAAGTTAAAAATATAATAATTGACTATAATATTTTGTTATACAGATGTACCAATGAGAAGAATGGAATTTTTTTTCTGGGATAACATTGTGCTTAATTAGTTCAAAGTTAATGTACCTTGTTATCAAAATTCATTGCAAATGTTCATCTGTAAAAACCGTTCTCAGCTTGAAGACTAGATGAAAACACAAGAGGTGGGCCCGATTTCCTCGGGGCCTTAGCTGGCCGATCCATGCTTTACTGGTTAGATAAGGCCAAATTGGAAAGGAGTATTTCTGTTGTAGCAGCACCAGATGACTAAGACAATCCCCTCTCCAGTTCGGCCCTGTGTGCCCTATTTAACCAGGCTTTAGCAAACAGAAATTTATTTTCTCACCAGTTAGGAGGCCAACAGTCTGAATTCAGAGTGCCAGGAGTAGGGGAAGGCTCTTTCTCTCTGCTGGCTCTCCAGGAAGGCCCTTATCTCTTCAGAGCTTCTTCTTCTGGGCGGTCTTCCTGTGGCTTTGTATCTTTCTTCCCCCATCTTTGTTCTCTGTTTGCTTGTTTAATCTCTTTTATGTAAGATGCAACCTACACTAATACTGTTTGTTAACATAACAAAGAAAACCCATTCCCAAGTGGGTGTAACAACAGGTGCTAGAAGGAGGTTAGAATTTACTGCTCATGTCTTGGGGGAACAGACTTCAACTCCAAACATGTGTGAATTCAGCTAACAGGCTATGTCCACAAGGATTTGCCTATCAGCATGTACTAATATATATTTGTATGTCAAATGCAAACATACAATTATTTAATTTGCTGTTCTACAGTTGGAGTGATTGGTAGGTGACCATACACTATTTGAAAATCAGTGCTTTTAAACTGCCTTAATGGAAAAATAATGTTTCACATAAATCATTGGTCATATAATTTTGACTTCTAGCTTTGACATATTTGACCAACAGTGTCCATTTCGGTATATGTATCTATTCCTCTCATTGCTGTGTACCTTGGCCGTTCTTTATATTGCTGATGTAATTTAAGACTTTGTCCTTGAAAGATTCAGAACTGTTTTCTTCTAAATATCTTAATAAATAACAACTTCTTCATTTGTTTGATTTCTTTATTTTGGCTACAGCTACAGCCAGGTTAGCCATTTCAATTATTTTAGAGTTTGCTATTCTGTTTCAGTTATCCCTAAGATAGGAACTCAGCAAGAATGCTTATACTACATCTGTCACAAACTTTTCAGTGGGAAACCTTTTTGGCTTCTCTTTAGATCCGCTTTAAATGGATGAGATGGCCGCCGCTCAGATTTCCAAAGATGAGCTTGATGAACTCAAAGAGGCCTTTGCAAAAGTTGGTGAGTATTTTTTGTCGCATAATTATGCTAATGCCATATCTATTTGAACCTAATCTAAACTGTTTTTATAAAACTATGTGGATTATGGGTTAATCACAAACTTAAGGCAAGATAGTTAACATAGATGGAATAAAGCTTTGGAAGCTATAGTTAGCACTGTATTATTTCTAATTATACCTAACATGGTCAAAGGTTTCTAATCCAGGGTTCTCAGTCCTTAACTGGGAGTGGCTGTGTGTTCTAAAATTTATATGACAAATTCTGTGTCATTTTTGTGTGTGTATGTGTGTGTGTAAAAAGAAAGCCAATAGTTATTCTAGGTAATGATTTACTGTAAAAAAAAATTACTACATAGTCCAATATTGGATGGGTTGTGAAACAGCAGGTGAGTTCTTGGCTGCAAGAATATTTTCAGATCAGTCTGTCTTTTTCATATTATTCTGTGGAAACAGTCTTATAATTGTTTTATAAATGTATTTCCTTTGAAACTTCTCTTTTATTTACATTCATCTTTCAATATTAATGGCAACTTTTTGTTTCCTTGTGAGTGGAATTTTGGGGTAGAGACCAGGCCTTACTGTTACTATTGTTTAATCACCAGTGCCTCACCAACTCAAATAAATGCTCATTGTTGAATACAGGCCTTGGTCTCATGTGCAGCATGTTGGAAATATCTGTATGCAATATTTTTAAAAAACTAATTCAGATAGTGTTTACCTGATGGACTTGGAATATTTTTATCAGTAAAAGAGCTTATTTGTACCTTAAAAATGTAATGATATTACAGAAAGTTGAGCAGTTATCTCCAGGGAGAAAGGCAAGTTAAATCTCAGTAACTAAGGGACCAGTTTGGGGATCAATTAGTTTGGGCTGTAAAAGAAAAAAGTCATTGCAGAGCTGTGTTATATTGAAATACACATTTGGAGAGTTTAGGGCCAATGAACAGCTATCCAAAGGCAGCATTCTGGACCATATGTCTTATTTAAGTTTCTAGCAGGAGTATATTTGCAGATTTTTATTACTGTATATTCTGTATAAAATAATTCTGAAGGCTAAAATGTCTGCTAGTTCTGCATATTATCCCCTCAGTATCTAACGTGGTGTTGCACACACATTAGGTCCCCAATAAATATTTGATTGAATCCCGATGACCTTCACATAGTATTTTGATGTACTGGAATTCTGTTGTCAGTAGCTGTGAATTTAGAAAGTCCTTTTATCATAGTGGAGTTTATTTTTAAAGATTTAGGCCATTATGTTATAACACATAAAGTTTGTATTTTTTCAGCACAATAAAGGTTTGTCTGTAGTCTAGCTTTCATAAAAGCATGTAAAGGCCCCACTGAATCTTTGCTTTCCTTTAGTTAAAATCTTTGTAGGTTTTAGATATTTTTAGTTATAGAGGTAGCTCTCAGGCAGCTGTCAAGGGTGTTATAGAAATCTTTTTTTTCTTTTCCGTTAAGGGAAACTTTATTTTAAAAACAGCCTCTATAACTTATTTTCCCATCAAGGACAATTTTTTCTATTTTAGGGAAAGAGTAGGGAAGACTACTTTGTCTCAGTTCAATTGTGACAAAATATGGAAATCATTATATGATTTTTCCCCCATCTATTAACAATAATAGCCTTGATTATCATCTTAGAAATTCAGCAAAATCATAGTGTGGGGAGAAAATCTCTGCAATTAGCCCTAATCATAGGTTTTGTTCAATCAATTAATAACGCTTTGAAATTCTCTTTACTAGCAATAAATTGAGAATGAAGATTTAAAGTATTTCCTTCACTCGCTTTCTGCACCTGCTTAGTGTTAAGCTCCAAGACATATATTTTCATATAGTTATTGTAATTTTTTCAACAATTACTTCCAGTATTTCCCACTAGGACTGCAGAAGCCTTGGCTTGCATTTTTTGTTTCTGTTCTAATTTATTGCTGCTATACTGCATAACTTCCTTCTTTCTAAAGAGAAATAAATAAGCCTTTTTAAAAAAAATAACAGTTAGGAAGTAAATATTTTCCAGCTTAGAAAATGTCTTTTACATTCTGAGTTAATCTTGCTATGGAAGCTAGAGGTCGTTTTGATGATGAGTTGCCATAAAGACACATGTAAGTCTGTAAATCTTTTCAAATTTGCCTCAGTCCTACAGTTTTACAGTGGACCCCCCACTCCTCCTGAGAGTGGGGGAAACATCTTGCTGAGATGTTAAAGAAAAAAAAGCCATGAATTCAGAACTTTGGAAATAAAAGTATAATGGGGATTGATTACTTAAATGACTAGGAATGGTGTGGGTATATTCCTTTGAGGTTGCCCACCGAAGTCAGCCGCCCAAATTTGATTATGGTGATTGTAGCTGAACCAGAATTTCTCTTATGCCAGGAAATTGAGTTGTTTCAAATCACTTGATAGTCTCTAGTATATAAAAACCACATCAGGGTGATTCCACAAAAAGCATGATGGTTTGGTTTCATTTATGTTTCATATTCAATAAAACTACAGCAGTACGCATTTGTTTAATATGTCTTACAAAAAATAAACACTGTCTCCTAAGTAATACATAATGAATTAAAACAAGAAAGCTAACCAGTGGTCTCTCACTGTGCTGTTTCATTATCTATGTAATTTTAGTCAGAAAGGTATTGGGATACTTTGAACATCATGGTTGGATGATGAGCTGGGGTCTAGTACACGTGATGTTATGGATACATAGGTGTAAGTGACAGAATATAATCACACACTCATACGGACATATGTACATGTGTGTTTTTAAAGCAGGAGAGAGGTGGCCGCAGGTGAAAAATGATGACCAAACAGCTGGAAATTCTGAGTTGGGAAAGGCCTGATAAACAGTATATTTGATTGCCTAGTTGGAGCCCTCTAACTTTGTCTAGCCTTCAGCTGTACTTGACCATCACCTTGGAAGAGACATTATTAGCCAAGCCAAGTGCCACTGAGTCGGATCCGACTCATTATTAGGACCAGCTTTTATGTAGCAACCCCTAGTCTACCCCTAGCTGGGACTCATTGCACTATGTCCTGCATTTGCTGGAGGGCACTACCTCAAAAGGTAGAAGCTATGAAATGCAAAACTCGTATTTAGCTAAGCATCTGGCAGGGTATATAGCCTGTGCCTTCTTTAAAGTTTTAATGCCTAATGAAAGCTTGACTTTGCAGCTGAGCTCTTAGGTGGGAATATGATCTAAATTTTTCTGCACAGGTCTTGCAGCTGAGTATTTTAAATCTATATGTTGTGTGTTTTCATAGGCATTCAAGATCTTGAGAGAGAGAAAGAGCAAGGGGACAGGGTAAATTCTTTATGGTTAGACATATCTTTAGTACAAAGAAGGTGTGGAACACACTGGTTAAACTACAATGAAACTTTAAACTCAGCTTTATGGAAACGTGCAAACTGCCCTTGATTTTCTTCTTAAATCTTAATGAGCACTGTCCCTACTGTGCCTTCATCCAAAACACATTTGTAGCTTCTTCATGTAGAAAGACACAAGGTTTAGACAGGTTCAGGGATAGTGAAAACAACACACACACACACACACACACAAATCCAAGGATCAAAGGGAGTACTAGGCTTTCTATTGTTAGGTTTGTAAGGCAAAGCAGCACCTCCAAAGATACGTTCGAAGGGATTTAGTTGCCTCACACACCACCTAGACAGAGGCAGTGTAAAACAGCAGCTAAAATCAAAACCACTTGAATTCTGGCTCAGCTTTCTCCAGACAAGTCCTTAAAATAGCTTAAATAACAGGATGCAAGGGGAGGGAAAACATTTCCTTTTAAGGATATGCATTCTTGGTGTGATTCAAACTTCTGCAGGAACATGGCTGTATCATCAGTTTATTTACTTTATGGTTACTTGAGGGAGGAGGGTGTTTGGGGAGTTAACAGGCATTTAAAATAATACTTGGGATAAAAAACTTAATGATATTGCCTTAAAAAAAAAATACAGATGTGAACCTACATGTATCATCCTCAAAAGAGAGACAGCAGAGAGGAAGGGGGAGGAGGACAAAGAGAGAGAAAGAACAAGAGAAAGAGAAAGAAAGAAAGAACATCAATTGTTAAAAACCATTGCTTGTCTTCTGATGAATTAAGTAGTCAGTATGAAAGATGCGCCTGTCTGGTACAGCACTGGGGAGCCTCTTAGTAACTTTTTAAAGTGTACTGATTTTTCTTTTAAAAAAAGAAAAATGAATACTTGGTCAATTTTTGAAATTGAGCTCTTTGCTTTCTGTGGGAACTTTGTGTGGTAAGTGGAATGTCTTTTTCTCAGCTGTCTGGTAAGCCAAGACAAGTGCCGTCCAGTCGGATCCAACTCATGGCGACCCTAGGGGCCAGGGTAGAGCTGACCCCCAGGTAAATGTTTACCTATAGTGACCGAATTTTCTGAACCAAAAAGTTGGGATGTGAGCTGGTAGAAATATTAGAACTTTTATGGATAATACAGCTATATGAGAATTGAAAATATGATGCCAAAACAGAAAAGTCTCCCAATTGCAAAGCCTTTCCCAAACTGTACCAGCGTATGGTTACTGATGAAAGGGCAAATGAGCCCAAAAGTGGTTCCAGAATCTTGGCAGCTTGAATGAGGGAATCAAGGACTGCCACCAGGCCTGGAGGTTGTGATTTTCACTTCCCGTTGTTGAAGCTGTCTTCAAGCTGTGTGTTTTGGGGTTGGCTTATTATTAAATTTGTACATCTGTGTAAAAACTCAGAATAGGAAGCATTTATTATCAAACATAGTTCTGGCTAATGTCTATGATGAGACAGAAGCTTTCTAAAATGGCATTATGCTACTTCATTTTCTGGCCTTTTAAAGTAGATTGGATTCATGATGCTGTTTAAGAATGTGTCTTTTTTTTCCCACAGGGGAATTGGAAATAAAATTAGCATAAAAGTCTTTAAAAATAATTACATGCTATTTTGCCTTTCAAATACTTTACCACATAGGAGATTTTTGTAAAATTAATTGTTAGCTGCTTTTCAGCCTCCTTCTGCCTTCTTTTTGAAATTAGAATTGTTTTCTTCGAAATACATGCTTGAGGACCTCCAAGAAAGGCTCTACTGTAGTTTCATAGTGCTACCATTAAAATGCCTTTGATCATGGGGGGTAGTATAAGTTCGATGAACCACCTCCTGATAAAATATTTTAAAATAGCAGAATAGGTAAAACATTTAAAATACATCAAACTAGATGGCACATGTTCAGTGAATCTTTTTTTTAAAACTTTTAAATTACAACTTTACTGTAATGAGAACTCTATCAGTTAAAATAGTATAAACTATAAAGTGTATATATAAAGTATAAAATCAACTGTAAAAATGCCACAAATAAACCGCAAAATGTACCCACTCAGGTGAGGTAAGAATGAATAAGGTTCTGGAGCTGACGCTCTGTGGCTGTGGCTGAGGAGCTCTTGTGGAGTAGCTGTGGCAAGGAGCTTGCTCTCTGGTGCATGGGCTGGAGCTGGAGCTGAGGGACCAGGAGACATATTGAGCTCTGTAGTTGCTGCCTGAATAGGACTGAAATCAGCAGGCTGTCCAAAAGATGGTTCTAGAAGCAGCCCAGCACAAGAATCCAGCATTCCAGTAGCCTCCTCATCTGGTGCCTGGGCCTGAGACATAGACAGAGGAACTGAGTCTCCACTGAGCTCCGGAAGGGATACAGCCCCAGGACTGGCATCAGCCCATGATCCTGTAGTAGGTTTTAAAGGTAACTCAGGGTAGAAATCCCCCATTTACAGTGGGCTCCTTGTCTGGAGCCTGATTCAGAGTGAGTGGACAGGAAAGATACAGGATAGACATTCCATGTAACTAAAACGTTTATGAGGAATTGGAAGCCAGAGTTTCCAGTAAGAACTAGGGTTTATGTCTGATTAGTTTTCCCATCTTTGACACCTAGCACCAATGCCTGCTGCAGAGCAAGTAGTCAGTTTATTTTATATGTTGACCTGTGCTAAACAAGTTCCTAGCAGTTTTATAAAATTAAGATGACATAGAGATCTTAAATTGAGAAAACCATCAGTGGGGGTCTACTAGAACGCACCTTGGTGGGTATGTTCACTTAGAAAACCAAATTACATACCTGAAGGCTTCTGGGTAGGTGCATGATTAAACAAAGGGAATGAGATAGAATGTTTTTTAAGGAGTATTTCTGTCAAGTTATGGTTTCCTGATGAATTGCTATTTAGTCCTTTTTTGCTACTTCTGTTGGGTGTTTTGTTTTTTTATAGCTTGCTTAGTTTTGTTTCTAAAGTGTTCATCAAGAGTTAAAGTGTCAATGATTCTGCAAAAAGATTTTTTTTCATTGCTTATTATGGTATACTGTGTTGTGCATGGCATGGGAACAATTTTTTGTAAGGCTCCTTATCAAGAGATTTGCAACCTAATAAGGAAGATTGCCATGTAATGACAAATTCTTATTTCCCAAACTCCCATTTAAATTTTCCTCCTCAATCACTAAAAAGAGCTATTATGACTGCCCTTACTTCAAAATAGAGTTCCCACATGTAGTTATTGTATGTTAGTTATAAGTTTGGGTGACTACTTCCAGGCATCTTGTAATCACATCTATGAGCTGTCTTCTAATTAATACTCCAGAGAGGGTCCATGCAAATCTCACTTCTCTGCACTATCTCAGCTTTTATTCTGCCTAGTAAATTAACTACCAGATAGACTCCCAAGGCCTTGGTACATTTCATGTGGCCTCAAATTGTCTTAGAACTCCATTTTTTAGTTTGAAACAGCCCTGCCTTCCACTTCTGTTAGATCACTAAGACTACAAAAAGAACGATTATTCAGTACCACTTACATGCAAGATCTAATCTGGAGTCAATAGAAAAAGATTAAATTAGGGTCAGATGTCATTTTGGAAGGCAGAGAAAAGTAAAATACATTTTTATAATGTTTTCCTTTCAAAACTACTAAAGTGGACAAAGTTCTGATAGCTGAAAAGACTAAGCTATTCTCTTTTCTAAAGATACCATAAAAAGGAATTGTATTTTAGTAGTGAAGTACAGTACTGATCAGAACATTACATCTGCATTTAATGTACATTATGATTCAAACTCCTTTTTTTTTTAAATGGTGCATGTCTGTGTGTGTGTCCATGTGTGTGGTTTGTGACTTTTTGAGTTTGTGAAGGTCTGTATATTCAGATTTAGAATTGAAGCGTGCTAGAGCCAGAAAGGGACCTTAGAGATCACTTGAACCAAAGCACTAATTTTACAGAGCAGAAAACTAAAGTCTGGAGTGGTGACTTGTACACAGAATAAAACACCAAAATTAGTAACCAAGTAGAAATAAGATCACGTGTCATATCACTGTGTTTTTTCAACAGTGCTATGTACTTTCCATTATGTTTCACTGACTTCCTGGTACTGAATTTGAGTTTAACCTTTTAAAAAAAAATAGGAAAAGAAAGAAAATAGGAAAAACAGATTGGTATATACACTGTAGAAAGTGTATTTTTAAACGCTGAAATTTCATTCTTCAAGAATTGCAAAGCCATGAATAAGCAATCTGATAGAACAACAACAAAGTAGGAGGCCACGTACTACCTGATCTCAGAACCTGACATACAGCCACAGTAGTCACAACGGCAGACACATAGACCAATGGAAAAAAACCAAGAGCCCAGAGATAAATCCATCCACCTATGGTCAGCTGACCTTTGTCAAAGGATCCAAGTCCATAAAATAGGTAAAAGTCAGTCTTTTTAACAAACAACACTGGTAAAACCACACACAAAAACTAACTCACAGTGGATCAAAAACCTAAATACAAAACCTAGAATGATGAAGATCATGGGGGGAAAAGAAAGGACAACACTATGGGCCCTAATACATGACAAAAATACAATACGAATCGTAACTAACAGTGAACAAACACCAGAAGAGAAAGTAGATAACCAGAAGCTCCTAAATATTTAACACTTAGGCTCATCTAAAGACTTCACCAGAAGAGTAAAAGGAAGACCTGGAAAGTGCAGGAAAAAGCTTGGCTAGATATATCTGATAAGGAACTTCTCTGTAAAATTTATAGGAAACTTCAATGTCTCAACAGTGGAAAGACAACTCAATTAAAAATGGACAAAAGATATAAACAGACACTTGACTGAAAAACACAGGTGGTTAACCAACATTAGCTGTTTGGAAGATGCAACTCAGAACTACAGTGAGGTTCTGTCTCACCTAACGTTACTGACATGGGTCAAAAAAAACAGAAAGCAGTAAAGATTAGTGATGTTTTAGGGAGATTGGAACTCTTATGCACTGTTGGTGGGAGTATAAAATGACACCACCACAATGGAAAAATGATACGGTGCCTCCTTAAAAAGCTAAAAATAGAAACACCATACAATCCAGCAACTCCACTCCTAGGACTATATCATAGAGAAATAAAAACCATCCCACAAATAGACATATGCATGTCCGTGTTTATTGCAGCTTCATTCACAATAACAAAAAGTTGGAAACAAGTGTCCATCCACAGAGGAATGGGTTAACAAACTGTGGTACATGTACACAATGGAATACTATGGGACAATAAAGAACAGTGACAAATCTCCAGAACATCTCACAACATGGATGCATTTGGAGAATATTATGCTGAGTGAAATAAGCCAGTCACAAAAGAACAAATGCTGTTTGGAACCACTTTTATATAAAGTAACAACACAAGGTTTACATACAGGGGGAAAAAATTAATTGATGGCTAACAGGACAGGTGAAGAAGGGAAGGAAAATCAATTAGAAGACATGAATTTAATGGTGGTGAAGGGAAAGGCAATATGTTATACAGAGAAAGTCATGACCGAGGTGAGGGAAGACACAGGAGAATGTAAAAGTAAAGGTCAAATACAGTAACTCCCATAGCTTACATAATCCTGCAGCAATAGTAAGAATAATTTGCAAATGGACAAATAGACGGATGTGCCAAGAGGTTTGGGAGGCTGTAAGGGAACTCCCTCACCAGCAACAATTTCTACATACACGATTGTAAGTACAGCTCAGATAGAATACATAAAAGATAAAGTCAAGAGAACTTCTTAGATACAACCAAATACCTCAAAGGATGAAGTTCTTGGTGTAGAAGATGAAGGACCATAGACTCTGGGGTGATCGACATCACTTAGCACACAAAGGACAAAAAGACAGTGTTCGGCATCCGACTTTGGTGAATAGCATCTGGGGTCTTAAAGGCTCATGAGTGGCCAAAATACAACTAGGAGTCTCTTGCCGTCCAGAGCAAGGAAGAGTGAAGGAGAACCAAGAGTCGAGGAGCAGTTGGTCCAAAGGACTAATGGACCACAGGCAACACAGCCTACCTGACCCTGAGGCCAGGAGAACGAAATGGTTCCTGACTACCCACTGCTCTGACAAGGATCACAGTGAAGGGTTATGGAGAGAGCTGGAGAAAATGATAAAACAAAACCTCAAACTCACAAAAACTCCCAGTCTGACAAAGGCTGGAGGAACGCTGGAGACTGTGGCTCTCCAATACCCTTCTGACCTGGAGATGAAGCCATGGCTGAACTACCTCCCAGCCTAATAATAGACAAGCATATAAAAGAAACAATACCCAAGAGAAATGTACTCCTTAGAACAATCAAGAGGGGCAGAGTCAAGATGGCGGACTCAGGCCACGTCTCCTTATATCCCTCTGGAAACCAAGACCTGAGTTGATAATCAAACGGAGTCTTCTGGTCACCTAATCAGCCCCAGGACACGGCACAGGGCTGTAACTTTGGACTTCATACTACTGAGCGAAAAACCTCCTCTCTTTCGCTGACTCCCGCACCTGGCTGGCCCTGGCTCTCACGGACTGAAGGTAAATGCACCATTTTGACTTTTTTTTCCTCTGTCTTGGCCAGTGGGCAGAGCTAGGTCTTGCCTAGTGGCTAGACTCAGACACGCTACTGGGGGACAGGCACGCGAAATTCCCATATTTTGAGAGCCAGGCTTCGGACTCTGTTAATCTAGCCACTTTGAGCGTGTCGTTTTCTATCTGCCTCAGGGGCGCTTGTACAGAGTTTCGCAGTCAGTGTGTGGGACGCCATGTTGGATACAGAGATTCTAGTGGGACCTCATTCTTAGCCTGGGAGCCAGCACCTACAAACAGGACAGTGCTTCTCTGACAGAAAAGCAGTAATTTACCTAGTGTCACCTGCTTTGGGAGTCCTGCAACAGAATCAGAGGAATCACTACCTTTCAGCACCTTTAGCCCCTCTGTCTGCTGCCTGTGTGGAGGACGCCATCTTGGGTATGGTGGCTGCAGCTGGACCTAATTCTTAGCTTGGGAGCCAGAGCCTGCCCACAGGAGAGCACTTTTCTATCACAAAACCAGTAATCGACTCAGTGTTGGCTAAGGCTAGGCCCTGTCACCAGAGGCCAACAGGGCAGTAGCATTGCTGTATTCTGAACTAGTTTGTATCATCTGGGGTTGGATATAGTGGCGCTTACTTTGCCAGTTGAGAAGAGGGACCTCTACACCTGAAAACCTAACTGACTTGTGAACTGGTCAGATATCTTTTGCTTTACATTTTAAGACAGCCTAGAGAAACATCTGCAGTCCATCCTCACAGTACCTCTTCTACCCTCTACATACTGACATGGGTCCCAAAAAGCAACAGACACTTCTGGCACACAAGAAATCAGCCATGGCTTCAGAAGGCTCCCAAACAAAGCAACCAAGGAGTTTTCCAGATAAAAAAAACTTTATGAAAGCATCAGAAAGTAAACACAAAATGATTATATACAGAGCCCTTCTAGAGCTTATACAAAATGCAGCAGAACAAAATGAAAAATTAAGCAAGCTGTTCGATCTGATGGAACACCAGTACTCTTAAATCCAACAGATCAAGAACAAAATCAAAGACATAGAAACTTCCATGCAAAGCCAAGGAAACAGAATGAAACAAATAGAAAAAAGAATTTCTGACTTGGAAGACAGAGCTACTCAGGCCAGCATCTATGAGCAGAAATCAGAATAAAGAAACAAGAAAAATGAAGAAACATTAAGAAGCATGTGGGACTCTATTAAGAGGAACAACCTTCAACTAATTGGAGTCTCTGAACAGGGTGAGACATCTGAGAACACAGAGAGTATCGTTGCTGAGCTGCTGACAGAAAACTTCCCAGAAATCATGAAGGAAGAGAATATAGACATTTCAGATGCATATCATACGCCACCCAATATAGCTCTCAAAAGAAAGACTCCAAGACATGTTATAATCAAGCTCAACAAAATGAAACATAAGCAGTAAGTCTTAAAGACAGCAAGACTCAAGGCAAAGCTAACATTCAGAGGGAAACCCTGTAGGCTGTCTTCAGATTTCTCAGCAGAAACCATGCTGGAACGGAGATGGTGGCATGACACATTCAAAGCCTTGAAGGAGAAGAACTTCTAACCAAAAATTATATATCCTGCAAAACTCTCTTTCAAATACAAAAATGAAATTAAGACATTCCCAGATAAACAGAAACTCAGAGACTTCGTAAAAACCAAACCAAAACTACAAGAAATATTGAAAGAAGTTCTTGGCTCTGGCTTAGAAAAACAAAACCACTAACTTTGTATTTTAGAACGACTTTACTACTCAAAAGTCTACTCAGGGAAGGCTCCAAAGTCAATCACAGCTTTGATAAGGAAAGAAGCAATCCAGTGATTATCATAAAAACTATGGTGTCATCATATTAAAAAGAGGGATGTACTACAGTTGTTATAGACCTTCCAGATGGAGAGGAAGATGACAAGACTGGTAGTAATTAAAATTGGGTTTATATATAGTTTATTAAGGCGGATCATAGGGGCAGCTGTAAAGCACAACAAAGATGTCTCATATCATTTCAAGAAATGTAACACAGGAGTCTCATCAACAACAAAACCAGCTCTGAAAAATCAGCTCACAAAAAAGAATGTCCCAGAACAAACTAATAAGAACAACAGAGAAAACATCAACATAAAAATACACACATCACAATGGCAGCACTGAACACATACCTATCAATAATTACACTGAATGTGAATGGACTGAATGCTCCAATAAAGAGACATCGAGTGACATCTTGGATCAAAAGACATGACCCATCCATATGTTGTCTACAAGAAACTCAATTGAGACTTAAAGATAGGAACAAACGGAACATTAAAGGTTGGAAGAATATATGTCAAGCTAACAATGAACAGAGAAGAGCAGGTGTGGCAATCCTAATCTCAGACAAAACCAATTTTAATGTCAAATCCACCATTGTGGACAAAGATGGACAGTATTTATTGCTGAAAGGTTCAGTACACAAGCAAGACTTAACTATATTAAATATTTCTGAACCTAATATCAGAGCACCTAAATATGTCGAAGAAACACTGACTACACTCAAAAGAGAGTTACATGACTCCACCATAATAGTGGGAGACTTTGACACTGCACTCTCAATACTAGACAGATCATTTAGAAAAAAACTCAGTAAAGATACAGAAGACCTCATTGCCACAATTAACCAACTAAACCTCATTGATATATACAGAACTTTCCACCCATCAGCAGACAACTACACCTTCTTCTCTAGTGCACATGGAACATTCTCCAGAATTGACCATGTGATGGGCCCTAATGCAATGCTCAACAAAATCCATACCATTGAATTACTGCAAAGCATCTTCTCAGATCATAAAGCCATAAAAGTTGAAATCAATAGCAGAAAAAGCATAGAAAGTGGAACTCTTGGAAACTGAACAACATCTTGCTCAAAAAAACATGGGTTATAGAGGAAATCAAGGATGAATTAAAGAAATTCATGGATTCCAATGAGAACGAAAACACTTCATACCAGAACCTATGGGATACAGCCAAAGCAGTGCTCAGAGGTCTGTTTATCTCCATAAATGCACACATCGGGAAGGAAGAAAGAAACCAAATCAAGGAACTGACCCTACAGCTTGAACAAGTAGAAAGAGAACAACAGAGGAACAAACCCCTCAGGCACCAGAAGAAACGAGATCATAAAGATTAGAGCAGAGATAAATGAATTAGAGAATAGAAAAACAATTGAAAAATTGAAAAGACCAAAAGCTGGTTTTTTGAGAAGATCAACAAAATTGACAAACCACTGGCTAAACTTACTAAAGAAAAGCAGGAAAGGAAACAAATAACCCAAATTAGAAATGAGGGGGGGTTGTCACCACAGATGCAACAGAAATCAAAAATATCATAACAGACTACTATGAAAGACTGTACTCTTAACAAATTTGAAAACCTAGGGGAAATGGACCAATTCCTTGACTGATACCACCTACCCAAATTATCACAATGTGAAGCAGAACAACTTAATAAATCAGTTACAAAGGAAGAGATTGAAAAGGTCATCAAAACACTGCCCACCAAAAAAAGTCCGGGTCCGGTTTCTTCACTGCAAAATTCTACCAAGCATTTAGAGAAGAGTTATCTCCAGTACTCCTGAAACTATTTCACAGTATAGAAAGGGATGGAGTACTCCCAAACTCATTCTATGAAGCCAGCATAACCCTGATACCTAAGCCAGGGAAAGACCCAACAAAGAAAGAGAACTACAGACTGATATCACTCATGAATCTAGATGCAAAAATCTTCAACAAAATTCTTGCCAGTAGAATACAGCAACATATCAAGAAAATAATCCATCATGACCAAGTGGGATTGATACAAGGGATGCAAGGCTGGTTCAACATCAGAAAAACAATTCATGTGATTAACCACATAAATAACACAAAAGACAAGGATCACCTGATTTTTGTCCATTGATGCCGAAAAGGCATTTGATAAAGTCCAACACCCATTCATGCTAAAAACTCTTAGCAAAATGGGCATAGATGGCAAATTCCTCAACATAATAAGTGCCATTTATACAAAGTCAATTGCCCATGTCATCCTAAATGGAGAGAGACTGAAAGACTTCCCCTTCAGATCAGGAACTAGACAAGGATGCCCACTCTCACCTCTTCTATTCAACATTGTGCTAGAAGTTTTAGCCAGAACAATTAGACAAGACCAAGAAATAAAGGGCATCTGCATTGGCAAAGAGGAAGTTAAAATCTCCCTGTTTGCAGATGATATGATTGTATATGCAGAGAGTCCCAAGGAATCTATAAGTAAACTACTCATACTGATACAAGAGTTCAGCAAAGTCTCTGGATACAAGATAAACATAAGTAAATCAGTAGGATTCCTTTATACCAACAACGAGACTGTTAAGGAAGAAATTATCAAATCAACACCATTTTCGATAGCCCCTAAGAAGATAAAGTACCTAGGAATTAATCTAACCAGAGAAATAACAGACCTTTACAAAGAGAACTACAAGCCCTTACTACAAGAAACTAAGAGAGACTTAGATAAATGGAAAAACCTACCCTGCTCATGGATAGGAAGACTTAACGTTGTGAAAATGTCTATTTTACCCAAAGCAGTCTATTTATATAATGCAATCCCAATACAATTTCCAGCATCAGTTGTTAATGAGATGGAGAAACAAATCACCAATTTCGTTTGGAAAGGGAAGAAGCCCCAGTTAAGCAAGGTACTACTAAAGAAGAAGAACACACTGGGAGGCCTCTCATTACCTGACTTTAGAACATATTACACTGCCACAGTGGTCAAAACAGCCTGGTACTGGTATGAGAACAGACAGATCAATCAGTGGAACAGAACTGAGACTCCAGAGAGGACACCATCTGCCTATGAACAGCTGATATTCGACAAAGATCCTAAGACATTAAACTGGGGTAAAAACAGTATCTTCAACAAATGGTGCTGGCAAAATTGGATATCCATCTGCAAGAAAGTGAAACAAGATCCATATCTTACACCTTATACAAAAACCATCTCCAACTGGATAAAAGACCTAAATATCAAACGTAAAACGATAAGGCTCATCCAAGAAAAGTAGGAACAACAATGGAAGTTTTAATACACAATGAGGACAGACTCCAAAATCTGTCAAAGAAACCTCAATCAACAGAAGAGAAAGTAGATAAATGGGAACTATTAAGAATCAAACACTTTTGCTCATCCAAAGACTTTATTAATAGAATTAAAAGAACACCCACAGAGTGGGAAAAAATATTTGGCAACTCTATGTCAGATCGACGCCTGATCTCCATAATCTATAAGATACTACAAAATATCAATAAGAAGAAGATAAACCATCCAATTAAGCGATGGGCAAAGGAGATGGACAGATACTTCACTAAAGAGGAGATCCAGGCGGCCAAAGAACACATGTGGACATGTTCACGATCTTTAGCTATTAAAGAAATTCAAATCAAGACAGCAATGAGATACCATCTCACCCCAACAAGATTGGCCATGATCCAGAAAACACAAAACAACAAATGCTGGAGAGGCTGTGGAGAAAGTGGAACCCTCCTACACTGTTGGTGGGGTTGCAAAATGGTCCAGCCTCTTTGGAAGGCAATCTGGCGCTTCCTTAAAAAAATGGATATTGATATACCATTTGACCCAGTAATTCCACTACTTGGAATATATCCTACAGATTCAAGGCCTTTCACACCAACGGACACATGCACCAGAATGTTTATTGCGGCACAGTCCACAATAGCAAAAAGGTGGAATCAACCCAGATGCCCAACAATAGAAGAATGGATAGGTAAACTGTGGTACATATACTCAATGGAGCACTACGCAATGATAAAGAATAACAATGATTCCAGGAAACATCTCCTAACCTGGTTTCAACTGGAAGACATTATGTTGAGTGAGAGTAGTCAGCGACAAAAGGACAAATACTGTATGAGACCTCTATGATAAGATCTCAAAAACAGACTTGTGTATAGAAGAAAAGACTCTTTGACAGCTGCAAGGGTGAGGGGGAGGTTTAGATTAGATAGTTGCTAGGTATCTGGTTGGGTGAAATCGGTGATGGCACTCATTAGAAACAAGAACAATATTAAGTGGACTTCAACATGAGTACTCCTTCCATCTTAACCCAATATTGCAAGGATAGAGTAGCTGGGGCAGGGGGTCGGGGACCATGCTCTTAGGCAAAAGCGAGGCCAATTGGCACAACTAGCGTTTTGCTAAGAGGGCTGTCTGCACCCCACGTTGGTGAGTGGCGTCTGGGGTCTTGAAAGCTGCCAAGCTGACATCCAAGGGCACAGCAAATGGTCCCAACTCAGCAGGAACGGATGCTCACTGAGAACCAAAACAACATGGGGGAAAAACAACCCAGAAGACACAGAGACCCACATCAGTGGGTGCCTACATCGACTTCGGACCGGGAGAAGAACCGGATGGTGCTCGGCCACCATCAGTCATGGCCGCGAAGGAGCTCACTAAGTTGAGTCTCACTGGCAACACAAGAATATAAAGGGGTGCACCCTGAGATCTCCACTAAGAGACCTCAGTTGATGGTCCAGTGGTTTCGGGGTTCCCCTGGGAGCATGGCCCCTCGCCCTGATGCTGTCCTTGACCATAAATCATAACAAAGGTCCACGCTTTGGACAGGAATGGATTGGACTTGGCGATGCAGCGACCATATATTAGATGCACTTTATGGCTCTATACATCTATAGATTGTCATCCTCCTGACCTCTGGCTGGAGGAAGGAGAGTGGGTGGAGAGGAGGGAAAAAAGAGACTGTTGGGAGAATGAGACATGTATGGAGCAGAGAGGAATAGTGTCCTATCACCAGGCAGGGAGAGCAGTGGAAGCTGCATATAGGTGAGTATGTAAATTTATACGGGAATGTACATTTTCACTCAGTTATAGTAAATAAAAATTTTTTTTTAAAATTTAAAGAGAAAAAAAAAGAATCAATTATAAGATGAAAAGGCAGAAAGGAGTAGATAGAGCAAAAGAAAATTGGGAAACCAGGGCAGAAATGGGGCGAGGGCGAACATATTGTGGGGAATGAAACCAAGGTCATGAAACAGTTTATGTACAGACTGTTCAGTGGGTAACTATTTTTTCTGTAATCCTTTACCTGAAACACAATTAAAAAAAAAAAAAAAAGAACTCCCAGAATTTTACCTCAGTGCCTTAAGGATTACTTTGTTCTTTTTAATGACTACAAACATTGTTGCTGGATTGGTTTCTACACATAAACACATTACTAATATAGTGTCTTAGGCGTAACTTTTTATAAATTTATAGCACAGAAAGTGAAGATGTACCCTAAGGAAACTGAGTACCTCAAAGGTACTTTTAAGTGATTTTTAGAAATGTTAGATATTTTGTGGAAGAAGTTGTAAAAGTGCAGGAATTATAATTGCTAGACTTGAAATATAATGTCTTGGTTTCTTAGTGCTGCTTAACAGAAATAACATAGTTGGATGGCTTTAATGAAATTCATTATCTCACAGTTTAAGAGCCTAGAAGTTCTAATCAGGGCACTGCACTCTAGGGGAAGGTCCTTGTGTCTTTTTAGCTTCTGTTCCTCAGTTCCTTGGTGATTGTCATGTGGTGTGGCATTATATCTTCAATAGTTGTGTGTAATCTGTTCTTTTTGTACCTCAAAAGTGATTGAAGACAGGCTGTATGGTGATACAGTCTTATTAACATGACAAAAAATCCTGTTCCTAAATGGGGTTATATCCACAAGTATAAACCCACTGCCTTTGAGTTGGGTCTGACTCATAGAGACCCTAGAGGTCAGAGCAGAACTGCCCCATAGAGTTTCCAAGGAGCAACTGGTGGATTTGAACTGCTGACCTTTTAATTAGCAGACATAGCATTTAACCCACTATGCCACCAGGGTTTCCTCCACAGGTATAGAAGGGAGAATTCATAACACATACTTTTGGGTGACACAATTCGGTTACGTAGTCATCAGTGTTTAGGAATCCCTCGGTAGTACCCCGGTGCCATAGTGGTTAAGTGCTACGGCTGCCGACCAAAAGGTCAGAAGTTCAAATTCACCACATGCTCCTTTGAAACTCTATAGGGCAGTTCTACTCTGTCTGTGGGTCATTATGATTCGGAACCGACTAGATTGCAGTGGATTTGTTTTTTTGCTTTGGGTAGCATGAACTGTTAGGCACTTGACTGCTAGCCAGAAGTCTGGGGATTCTCATTCACCCAGGGACACCTCAGAAAGACAGGCCTGGCAATCTGCTTCCTAAGAGTCATGACATTGAAAACTGTGGAGCATTTCTCCTCCGTACACATTGGGTAGCCATCAGTTGGAGTTACCTCAACAACAACCAACAGTAATTGATGTTTTAGAGTAATTGTTTGACTCTGAAAGAATGCTTCATTAAAACGAAATCATGCTGAATCTCATCAGCCTTCTAAGTATCAGCGAAATGATTTTACATAGGCTATTTTATATTTCAGTAATTTTCAAAAATAGATTAAGTATGGATTGTACTTAGATCACACTTAAAATAAAATGAAAAGTGCATTCTATGGCCTGTGGCCTGTAATACCTCATGTCATGAAGAACTCCCCAATATCATCTGTCACCGTCCCCTTGCATAACATTGGATCTTCGTTGTTTGTACACCAGGGCTTGGAACCAGTTTATTCTGGTTTGAACCCCTGCTGAGAATTTGTCTTTCCACCTCCCAGATCCACTGAATCAGAATCTACAATTTAACAAGATCCCCAGGTGATTCTTATGTATGTAACTAATTTTGAGAACCACTGCTCTACTAGCGGAAACCCTGGTGGTGTAGTGGTTAAGTGCTACATCCGCCAACCCAAAGGCTGGCAGTTCAAATTCACCAGGTGCTCCCTGGAAACTATGGAGCAGTTCTACTGGGTCCTGTAGGGTCGCTATGAGTCAGAATCCACTCAACAGCAGTGGGTGTGGCTCTACTAGTGGTACACCAGTTGGTCCCTAGCCAGCAGCATCAGCATTACCTGGGAACTGGTTAGAAATGCAACATCTCAGCAGGGATTTGAACCTGCTGCATACATGCCAGACATAGTTCTACCTCACAGCTTTCCAAGTTGCTGTTCCTTCCACCTGATATCTCTTTCCTAAGATACCTCACATAATTTGGTCTGGCACTGCATTCGAGTCTTGATGCAAATGTAAGTCATTTGATCAAAGTGGCCTTCCTTCACTATTCTGTCTAAATAACACCACCACCATTCCCGCATATAACTTGAACCCAGGGTTGCTCAGCCTTGGCACCACTCACATTTCAAGTCTTCTAATTCTGTGCCATGGGGAGGACAGTTCCTGTGCACTGTAGAAGGTTGAGCAGCATGTCTGATTTCTACCCACGAAATGCCAGGATCATAATCTACCTTTCTCCCACCAATTACGGCAATCAAAAATGCCTCTGAATGTTTCTGAATGCCCCTAAAACGTGTTGCCTTTGAGGCCAGTCCAGCTCATAACGACCCTGTACAACAGAGTACAACTTTCTCCATAGGGTTTCCTAGGCTATGAATTTTTACAGACACAGACTGCCACATCTTTCTCCAGAGGAAGGAACAGCTGTTGGGTTCTAACAGCCGACCTGTTGTTTAGAAGCCAAACCTTTAACCAGTGTGCCCCTAGGGCTCCTCAGTGTCCTCTTATGGGAGTCAGAATGGTTCCTAGTTTTAACTCCTTACCCTATGTGTTTTCTAAAATAGCACTAATGTTACATGATGTTGTGTAAACCAAACCAAATCCACTGCTATCAAGTCAATTGCAACTCACAACGACTCTATTGGACAGAGTAGAACTGCACCAGAGAGTTTCCAAGAAGTGCCTGGTGGATTTGAACTGTCAGCATTTTGCTTAGCAGCCACAGCACTTAACCACTACGCCAGCAGGTTTCCTATGATATTGTATATTCATACTTAGTTACTTGTTTCCTGTCGTTCGATTGTCAGCTTCTTGAGAACAACACTGTCTTTTGTTGACTGGTTACCATTAGTACTGAGAGCAATACCTAAAGGGTTTTTGAAGCAATGGGTCACATAGGTGAACTATGAAATAGATAAAAACCCTGGCGGACTCATGGTTACATGCTGTGGCTGCTAACCAAAGGTTGGCAGTTGGAATCTACCAGGCGTTCCTTGGAAATTCTGTGGAACAGTTTTCCTCTGTCTTATAGGGTCACTGTGAGTCAAGATCCACTTGATGACAGTGGGTTTGGTTTTCTTTCTTAATTCACAATACATTTTCTTGAACAGTGTTCTGGTCATCCTTGAATCAGATCATTTCCTATTATGAAGACAATTAAATTTACATATGAAAATCAGTGGGGACCTAACATACAAAAAGCAATATGGAACATTAGTGTTTGAAATTGCTGGCGAAAGTCAAGCTTCCTTTGCGAAACATAAAAATACATGCTAAAGTAACTGCAAGCCTCAGGATATCAGACCTCCTCAATAAATTAATTTTTCGTCATGAATCTTTTTATTTCTATTCTTAACACTTACAGAATAAGCACCATTTGTTGAATCAACATGTAGATACATACTGTGTTAAAGCTGAAATAGTACACACCAAAAAACACGTTATTTATAGTGTCATGTTAAATATCTACTCTATTCAGAATTGCATTTATGTTTATAAACTCTATTTGTCTTGGATTATTTGTTTACATTAAGTCTTGAAAAAATGGCATTGCAGGTGGTTGCTAACTTTTAGTGGTGCTGTAGCTATAAACCAAACCCACTGCCGTCAAATCAATTCCAACTCATAGTGATCCCAATACAGTAAGCACTAATTCATGAAAGTGTTTTTACATAATGTAAAAACCATGATCTTTCAGTTATATTTCCCATTCAAACAACCTTAGGTATCAAACAATAAGAAAGGAAATGATTGTTTAGGAGAGCTATTAACTGAAGCACAAGTGAAGAAAAATACTCAACAGGTTAACTTTAGTCTCCTAATTTTTTTCCCTTCTTTTTGCTCATTTTTTACAAAGATCTCAACAGCAATGGATTCATTTGTGACTATGAACTTCACGAGCTTTTCAAGGAGGCTAACATGCCATTACCAGGATATAAAGTGAGAGAAATTATTCAAAAACTCATGCTGGATGGTGACAGGAATAAAGATGGGAAGATAAGTTTTGACGAATTTGTTTATGTAAGTATGTTAAACTTCACCATTATTAGCAGTAACGATTGTTCCATTGTCCAGTGGGATTTTAATTGTATTGTTATTATTAAGTTCCTAAGGATAGCATATTAGTACTGTGGTTAGGACTAATAATACTTCTCCCATCAGGCTCAGTAGTTTGAGCTGGGCTGTCTTTTTTAGCCAGTGGACTATCTTAACAAAAGAATTGAGAAAAAAAAATACTGACAGAAAAGAGGAAACAATATAATGCTCACCAAGGGAGGCAAGCAGTCTCCTTTTTGGAGGCATCATTAAACGGCATTTTCCTAGGTGTTAAATGACATACTTGTAGCACTCTTTCTGTCTGCCCTGGTGAGCGCTGTACTCCCAAACTTTAAACTGATACATACCCTGACTCACAGTCTTGGACGCTTCCTGAGTTGAGCTTTCTGATTAAAAATATGTGTTCCACTCTTGTGGTAGTAGCATTTAAGTTCAGCATTCTCTCTAGGAGGATCATTTTGATAATTAAAAGTTAGAAGTATATCCTTTTAGTTCATTGCAAGAGGCATCTAAAATTTTCATTTTCTGCCCTAGTATCAGCAAATGCTCCCAAAGGTTAGGGGCTGCTGTCTGATTTCTTCTGCCCATCTCCCCTCACCAGGCACCTAGTTTGGTGCTTGTCAAGCCAGCCAAGTGCTGTCGAGTCGGATCCGACTCATGGCGACCCTAGGGGCCAGAGTAGAACTGACCCCCAGAGTATTCAAGGAGCACCTGGTGGATTTGAACTGCCAACCTTGTGGTTAGCAGTGGTAGCACTTAACCCACTATACCACCAAGGTTTGCTTGGAGAGTGTATATGTGGTACATGGTTAGTTATTGAAGCCTAAAATATTTCACTAATTGTTAGCAGGTGAGGTCTAGATTTTCTGGCCTTAATGCCATTTTCAGCCTGTATTCTTTGACAGAGTATTTTAGATAAATAGTGTAAAACAACCATTGCCTGGGTGAAGTCTGTGACAGCACACATTAGAAAGAAGATCAATATTAACTGCACTTCAACATAACATGATTACTCCTCCCATCTTAACTCAGTATTGAAAGGACAGAGTAGCTGGGGCAGAGGGCTGGGAACCATGCTGTCAGGGGAAATTGAGGCCAAATTGGCACAACTAGCATTTTGCTAAGAGAGCCTTCTGCACCCCACATTGGTGAGTGGCATCTGGGGTCTTAAAAGCTGCCAAGCTGCCATCTGAGGGTACAGCAAATGGTCCCAGCTCAGCAGGAACGGATAATCACCAAGGACCAAAACGACATAGGGGATAGAGAACACAGAAGACAGACAGACCCACGTGAATGGGTGACTACATTGACTTGTGACTGGAAGAACCGGATGGTGCCCGGCCACCACCAGTGATAGCCGTGATGCAGCTCACAAAGTTGAGTCTCTGGCAACACCAAAGACCACAATTGATGGTCCAGGGGCCTCAGGGTTCCCCTGGGAGCATGGCCGCTGGCCCTGATGCTGCCCCTGTCCATAAATCATAGTGGAGGTCAACTCTTCGGACAGCAATGGATTGGACTTAGCAATACAGAGTGACCATATCATGTGTGCACTTTATGGTTCTGTGCATCCATAGGATGTCATCCTGCTGACCTCTCACTGGAGGCAGGAAGGTGGGTGGAGAGAAGGGGATAGGAGATTGCTGGAATGATAAGACATGTATAGGGCATGGAGGAAGAGGGTGCTGTCACCAAGCAGGGAGAGCAGTGGAAGCTGCATATAGGTGGGCATGCAAATTTATATGGGAATGTGCATTTTCATTCAGTCATAATAAAAAAAAGGCAGACACATAACAAAAAAATTAATATAAAAAAACAACCATCGCCTCTGTACTCAGTTAAGAATATCATTGAGATTTTTTTCTTTATAATTCTGATTCATTTAGCGCTGAACTTGGCTGTATCTTATTAGGCATTCCTTACAGTATGTTGTAAACTGGTAATTGTCCCAAACCTAGACCTCCTGGCACTCCTACCCTCTTTTTCCTGTGTTAGTTTTGCTCCAAAACAATTGAAATGGTAGGATGTATTCCTATCAGGAACCACGGTTCACCATTGCAAGTGAAATTCTGATGTGTTCTCTCCAATTAGAATTAAATCTTTTAGAACACAGTGGGTGTTCAAGAAGCAAATTGACGAAGTAATGATTGTTCAGCTGCCAGTGTTTGTGAGGATGTTATTGTTTAAAAATACAGACTGGTGTCAAAATTATAATGGTATGGTTCTTACCATTGTCTTTTGAAATACTGATCTTCCTCCTACTGTTTTTCTGTTGTTTTTTTTTTTTTATCTCCAGTTATTGCCAAAGCCTTTTGTTTTGAATTCATTGTTCAATAGTAAGTTGCAACTGATTTGCAATGTGAGCACTTGCATGTCTGGTGGATAACTTGCTCCTCTTGTAACTGCATGTTTAATTGTGAATTTAAAGCAGCTGAGACCACTGGTTAACTATGATTGGTTGTTTCTGATCCAATATATTGCTCACCCTCTTTTAATCTACTAGAAGGAACAGACCCCAAACTTTAAGAGTTGCAAGGTGCCAGTATTGTTAAGGATATATTATGAAACTGTCTTTGAGAAACATGATCTTGAGGAAATTTTTTAATTTCTGTATTTCAAAACGTTGACCCTTCTACACAGCCGTTTGTGGCTTTTTAATGAGATGTAACTGCATTAGTATGTTCTTATGAAGAGAAGAGCATGCATAATAATTTGGCCATCACCAGGTATTTTTTTAATAAAACAGTAATAAGGAAAGTTCAGGTTAAATACACTTTTTTTGTAGAAATGGAAGGAGTCAATACATTTGTACTGTTTTGTTTTTCAAATTAAAAATGCCGAGTTCCTATAAAAGGAATTGACTTGCACAACATTACACAGGACTAACGGCTTTCTTCTCCAGTTACCTCTTTGCTATCCAAGAAATTCGAAGTATGAAGGTCAGTAAAATAACCTGCCTGAAGTTTCAGAATGGCATTACCATGACTACACTGAAAGAAAGATGCCTAGTTAATCAAATGTCCATGCCCATCTAATTTGTCCTCAGTGAAACATATTACAAATTGTTGAGCAAAATATGAGCAAATCTTAATTAACTGAGAAATAGGAAGCATGTTATTCCATCAGTGTTTTAGTTATCAGGAGCTGCTCTAACAGAAACACTGTAAGTGGATGGTTTTAACAAAGAGAAGCTTATTGTCTCGTAGCCCAGTAGGCTAGAACTCCAAATTTGGGACACCAGCTCTAGGCTTCCTATTTTTCAGCTCTGGAAAAAGGTCCTTGTCATCAGAATTCCCCAGTCTAAGACCCAGGGCCCAGTAGAAGTGTTCGCTTCCTGGTTCTGTGTTTTGTTGGTAGGAGGTCCATTGTCTACTCTCTTCTCTATATTCAAAAGAGGTTGACTTGAGATACACCCTAATCTTACAGATTGAGTCCTGCCTCATTAGCATAATTACCTCTAATCCTCGTTTACTGTCATCACGGAGGTAGGATTTACCACAAGTATGAGAATCACATGTGATGACAAAAGAGTCCCAAATCACAATCGGTTATTAACATAAGGAAATAGAAAGAAATGTGTTCTTGCCTGTTAGTGTGGTTCTTTTTTTTTTTTTAATTGCTGCTGAAGTAGTATGAAATAAAACAAGTTACAAACAAAATCAGCTTATGTTAATTTTTGAGAACATATATCAGGTAGAAAAAAAGTCCCTAAATAGTACGTAAACTTCAAATTTTAAAATTTAACAGATTGTGGATTTTGTTTCTTCTGAGCATTTCAAAACCAGATTACTGGGTTTTTATACTTATGAGGTAATAGGATTTGCTTTCTTTGTAGAAGACTGGCATCACAATTTTTTTTCAACAGTGAAGTCTGCAATAAAGTCTTATTTTCACTATAAGAAACCTGCTTTTGGATAATGACACTAAGTTGTTAACTTGTTTCAGGACTTTTCATCATAGCTTTAAGAATTTAATGTAAGTCAAGCATCTATAAAGTTCCAGTTATAATACTAAATACTATCTAGGTTTAAGTTGTCAGGGTAGTCAGGTTTTTTGTTGGGGTTTTTTTTTTAACAGTCTCCTTTTCCTGTTATTACTAAGTTTAGGACTACAGAAAATTCCAAATAAAGGAAAAATTCAGACCTGCTTCTCTGGAAAGAAGCCCTGAACACTGGAAGCGAATCAATATTCTTTTGCAATTCTTTCTGAAATCTTTCCTTCTAAAGTGATATGCCTCTGGATTGCTTTGGCTGCAAGGCCTGTGCTGAGCTAACTGCAGGGTCAAAAGGAATTAGGCTGTTACTGTTTTTAAAGAAACCAAGGAAACTTTAATAAAAAGAATAAGAACCATATCTGCCCCATAAAAGAAAGTGAAAAAGATGTATACAATGCAAGTGGAGATGGCCTCCTGAAAAATTATGCCAGGAGTCTGGTGGCAGATGATAAGGCAAGTCTTGCCTCAGAGAGGGAAAACAGCACTAAACAGTGAGCTCATTAGTATCACAACAGGCAGCTTTGAAAAGATTCTTTGAGGCCACTCCAGCACAGTAGATGGCCTTGTGTTATCTCTGATTTCAGAGATTCTTGTTAAGCCAAAATTTATACTGGCATTCCCAGGGTTACGAATGAAATCCTTTCTTTCCTACGTGTGTCTGTAAGAATTTGTGGGTAAGTCGAACAGGTGCGTAGAGTTCTTGCTGAGCCTTCGCTTATCTCAAGGAAAGGATGAAAGGCTTTTCGGTGATTTAAAAGCAGCAAGTGAAAGTGATTGTGATGAACAATGTGCTTTCAGTAGGGGTTGGTTGAATCATTTCAAAGTAAGGGCAAATTTACATAACATTAAAGCAAGTATGAGTTGTCCTTTAGTTGAACATTTGTAACCCAGGAATTTACTGTACTCAAATAGCTTTATCTATCCACTTGAGAAATTTCCTAAGTAGAAAATAAAAAGGCAAAATTCAAGTCCTCACGTAGTAAGCTACTTTGATGGATACAGACGTCTTTGGTGACCTTCTATACTTTTTTTTTTAATCTCAGGAACAGCAGCAAATACTGTGAAATTAAAATTTTGAGCTTGGCTGCAATAACTTAACAACATTTACAACAACAAAATAAAAATTAAAAAAACAGTATTTAGAACCTGAAGGCCATGTAATTTTTGTAAGCCGATTGAAAATTAACAAATTTAATTACAACTTTGTGTGTCATTCGCAAACATCAAGAGTTTTAGTAGAGCTATGCAAATAATTATATTAGGATATTATACAGCAGAGACATTCTTTTTTATTTGAGTTATTTCTCTTTTCCATGATGTATACAAATTTGAATTTGTCAGCTGGAATTGTGATACTTGAAACAACCTAGTGTTTAGAAGCAAAAAGGCAATAATATTTTATTTATTTTTAACTATTTTATTGTGCTTTAAGTGAAAGGTTATAGCCTGAGTCAGTTTGCTGTATAAAAACCTGCATCCACACCACTATGCTACTCTGTCTCCCCACTCTGTGACAACACACTCCTCCTTTCCACCCTGTACTTCCCTTGTCCATTAGCCAACTCCTGTCCCCCTCCACCTTCTCATCTCTCTAGAGAGGAGCCTCTCAGGCAGCCTCATGTGAATGTATTTAAGCCAAGACGCACACTGTTTGCCAGCATCATTCAATGTCTTATACTCCAGTGCAATCTTTGTCTATAGAGTTGGCTTTGGTACTGGTTTCAGCTCTGGCCTAACAAGAGAGTCCAGGGGTCATGTCCTAGGGGACCCTCCAGTCTTTCAGAGAGTATTGGCATGCACTGCTCTTTTAATAAAGAAGTTCTATTTCTGCACACCCATATTTCTCCCACTATGTCAAGGACTCTATGTTGCGTTCCCTGTTGGTACAGTCATTTGGTGCTGGCTGGGAACCATCTAGTTCTTCTAACCTCATGCTGATAAAGTCTCCAGATCATACAGGCCCTTCAGCAATAACGTTTTAGAAATTTTATGTCATTCCAGTGATTTACGGCATGTCACTCCTGAGAAAGTACACATCTTTAAGATTTTAATTTACTAGAGAATGTTTTATTAAATGGAAGTAGAGTTCAGAATGAAATACCCACTGCCGTCAAGTCAATTCCGACTCATAGCAACCCTGTAGGTCCCTATAGAGATTCTAAGGAGCACCTGATGGATTTGAACTGCTAACCTTTTTGGCTAGCAGATGTAGCACTTAACCACTATGCCACCAGCGTTTCCGCAGAATGAACTGGATAAGTAAATACTGCTTTTTCACTGAGCAGATGTGTTGTTATCAAAGGAGGAACAATGGGAATACAGTGTATCAGAGTTAAGGCTTTGCTGCTTTCCCAGGTGAACATTTTGTTACTTGGTCTTGTCTTAGAAGTTAAGGTAAATTTAATAAAATTAAAACTGGACTCAGAGCAGAAGAAAAATACAGAACCAAATTCAAAACAAACAAGCAAAAAGCCAGGTTTGCCTGCCTGACAGAGACTAGAGAAACCCGGGGAGTATGGCCTGTGGGCACCCTTTTAACTCAGTACTGAAGTCATTCCTGAGGGTTCACCCTTTAGCCAAAGATTAGACAGATCTGTAAGGCCAGCAACAATAGCACATGTGAGGGTTGTGCTTCGTAGATCAGTCATGTACACAAGGCTAAGGGGCACACTAGCCCAAAAGCAAAGGCAAGAACTCAGAAAGGGACAGGAAAACTGGATGACTGGAAGCAGAACCGTGGATGGAGAAGAGGAGAGTATTGGCACACCGTGAGGTTGGTAACCAGTGTCCCAAAACAATTTGGGTATTAACTGTTCAAAGAGAACCAAATTTGCTCTATAAACTTCGACCTAAAGCAAAATGAAAAATAAATAAACAACGCTGGACTAAGAAAATCAGATTGTAAGTACAAATAAATTTTAATAATTTGGGAATGGCCTAGAGTGCGTTAGTCTGCTCCACGCTGCTGCTGTTTAACTAGAGTCGGTTATAGTGATAAAGGAGGAAGGATGAGTTTGTCATTTGTGTGTGGCGTTTAGAGTGGCCAGTGTGTATATTTGTGTCTTTATATTCATATACATACAAACACACATACATATTCATTCCAAAGTTCTGCCTCTGAGCTTAGAACAGGAAAGCATAGCTGTGCAAATGAAGCAAACATCATTTTGTAAAATGTATTGCTTACTTACTCTTTTCCAAAATCAAATTGTGTTTTGATAAGTCTAAGGAAAGTCAGGATTTAGAAAATGCCAAAGAAAAGGGTAACTTTGACAGGGCCGCTGGCAGCACAGACAGCAGCTTTTTACCAGTTACATGAAGTCACTTTGTGTGGGTGGATTAATTACAAAAAGGCACCTTCTAGGAAAGACTAAATAGAAAAAGTGACTTCTTTCAGCCTGTCACAGTCTTATGCAAGACATAAAGCTTGGTTATTGGAGCATGGGCTAGTTATCAGCTCCTTCTCATGCCTGCTCTGGCAGGTAGCACCTGAACTGCTGTATACTGTGGCCCTGCTCCGTGTACCTCCAACACTGACTGCGTCCTCCTGAGGTGTTTGTGTATACACGCGTGCCTGTGTGTGCTTTGTGAGCCTACTTGCCAATAATGCTAAAGGCCTTTGAGTTATTTTGCATTTGTTGATGTGTTTGGCATATTTTCCATCAGGATCGTAAGTTTCTTTTGATAAATCTGCTTAAATGGTGTTCTAGGTATCATCTGAGGATCTCTGGTGATACAGTGCTTAAGTGCTCCACTGCTAACAGAAAAGTTGGTGGTTGGAACCCACATAGTGGCTCCATGAAAGAAAGGCCTGGCAATCTGCTGTCATAAAGATTACAGGCCAGAAAAACCTATGGGACTGTCCTACTCATTTGAAGAATTTTTATAAAGTTGCTACTTCCTGCCTTTGTTGCACTATAGCTAATTTAGCCATTTCAGTCTCCACAAAGTCTCTGTACACATTGGTAGATGAGGAATAGATTTGGAATTAGTATTTAGGAAATAAAATAGACCTTTAGAATGTCTGGAAACCCTGGTGGCATAGTGCTTAAGTGCCATAGCTGCTAACCAAAAGGTCGGCAGTTCAAATCCACCAGGCAACCCCTGGAAACTTATGGGGTGGTTTTAACTCTGTCTTGTACGGTTTCTGTGAGTTGGAATTGACTGAACTGAACAGAGTGTGGTTTTGGTTTTAGAATGTCCATTCCTTCAATTGTGTGGTTGTACTAGAATGTGGAATGTGCTTTGGTACAACCTGCCCTTATACAATGAGAATTTACAGATTTGTTAACTATATTCTTTATTGTGGGATGAAGCTGGACTTCACAAACACCCAAACAAGAGCTGAAAATTCTTTTTTCCTGTGTTTATTCTTCTTGTCATCTCTTGATGCCAACTTAGCATATTTTTTTTCACTTATTTTTCTATAACTTTTTATTCAGTCAGCTCTGACTGCGCTACCGCATTATGCCACAGAAGAGTTTTGGGGGTTGAGTCATACATTTTTCTCTTTTCTGCACTACAAATTGTGGTTAAAGAGATTCTTCAGCTTTTTCTTTCCAGAAAGAGAACGAAGCCTTTCTTGTCGGTCACAACTTAATCAGATTTACTTGTGCTTTTGAGCCTCACCAGCTTTTGGCTTCTAATGGATTCTCTGCATGTAGCACTTCATGTTTTTGACACATGTGTGCCACTGACTTTCTGGTGCTGCCTTTTCGGTAGCAGCGTCTCTAGTACTTGGTCAGCATTTCGTAACATTTGCCTGTCTTTCAATGCTCATCACCTAATGGGAAAAAATGTAGGCTATCAGAGTATAAAAGAAGATAACTGTGCTTATTGTTATGCCTCATTTAAAACTATGCATCAACTCAACTTTTAATAGATTTTCCAAGAGGTAAAAAGCAGTGATATAGCCAAAACCTTCCGCAAAGCAATCAACAGGAAGGAAGGAATCTGTGCTCTGGGAGGGACTTCAGAGTTGTCCAGCGAAGGAACGCAGCACTCTTATTCAGGTAATGACTTTGTGTGTGTTAGCTGGGCACCTGGCACTAACTAGAATGGATCCTGTGATGTCATGGAGGGGCTCTAGCAAAGCATTTCTCCCTATTTAAGAATACAGTAAAATTACTTTGTAACATGTGTTTGACCTTGAAACTACATTATTTGCCATAAAGGCATTATTAGATACTACGGTATGGCTTTGTTAACTTGTAGGGGATACACTACAAATAAGTAATAACAAGCTTTATTAGAATGGAGTCCTATAGCAATATAATTTTTAAAGAATTTTGTAACGCCTCCTGTAAGAATCAGTTAACTGCTCTATTTTTGTTAATTTCGTAATTCTTCATAGCTGCTGTTTTACACTCAAGTGTCTGGATTTCCAAAGAATATAGCCACATGTTTGTGACACCTCACTGTTAACATTACTGTAGAACTGTTTTAGGTTTTGGAGTCAAATATTTAACCCAGAGTATAAATTAATTTATTGTCATTCTACTTAATTTTAGAGGAAGAAAAGTATGCTTTTGTTAACTGGATAAACAAAGCTTTGGAAAATGATCCTGATTGTAGGCATGTTATACCAATGAACCCAAATACTGATGACCTGTTCAAAGCTGTTGGTGATGGAATTGTGCTTTGGTAAGAGGTTATTGTATTGCATAGCCAGATTTCGAAAAATAGTCTTCCACATATTAGCTTTATCTGTTTCTGAATGATTAATAGCTTTACCACCGAAAACAACTTACATTGTAGCTTGGCTAGACTCTTGGCTGTAACATTTCACCGCTGCATCCGTCAGTGAAAGTACTATCAAAAATGCATCTAAAACTGTCTTGTTTAGTTTGGGAACCTCTTAATGGGAAAGCACTCTGCTTCTGATTTCTTCTCATCACTCAGTATCCCAACAGTAAGACTAATGTCAGTATCCATTTATTTTTAGAGTATAAGCTAAACTCATTGCTGTCAAGTTGACTCCAGCTCACAGCAACCCTATAGGACACAGTAGCACTGCCTCATAGCAGTTCCAGGGAGTAGCTGGTGGATTCGAACTGCTGACCTTTTGCTTAGCAACTGAGCTTCTAAATACTACACTACCATAGTGCCTTCCAAAATGGTGAGGGGTAGGGAAGAGGCTACTTTTCAGATCTCACGCTCTACTTAGTATTTCCTGAAATGGTTTTTTGCTACTGCTGCCCTAGATTTAGGAATCCTGGTGGCGTAGCAGTCAAGAGCTCTGGCTACTAACCAGAAGGTTGACAGTTCAAATCCATGGGGCACTCCTTGGAAACCTTATGGGGTGGTTCTACTCTGGCATATAAGGTTGCTGTGAGTTGAAATGAACTGGATGGCAGAAGATTTGGTTTGAGGGTTTGCTCTAGAGCTAACAGTGTTTTGACAGATATGATAAAAGATTCCAGCTTTATTTCAGTCAACGTTATTAATTATAGTGCCGGTATGGCTTAAGAATCAGGAACATGGTCCATAATCAGTCTGCCTAGCTTCATATTCAGGCTTTGCACTCAGTGGCTGTGCAGTCATCATCAAATATATATATAACCTTCTCAGTTTCCACATCTCATGTGATCTCCATTTTATTGTATTTACTTCAAGGAGCTAACTGTGAGCATTAAGTTACAACTATAAAGTGGTTAAAAACCCCAAACCCTTTGGAGTCACATTTCCAACTCATAGTAACCCTAACGGACAGAGTAGAATGCCCATAGGGTTTCCAGGGAATAGCTGGCAGATTTAAACTGCAGACCTTTTGGTTAGCAGCTTGTGCCCTTAACCATTGCATGCCCAGGGCTGTATAAAATGCTCAGAATAATGCAGTACATATATTTCACATGACAGTGTGCCGTGTGTAAAATTATATTTTGTTTTAGCAGTAGAGACATCTTGGTGGTTTGAAAGGTGGATTGGAAAATGTAGTATTTTTTGTCCATTTGTAGGCACTTAAAGATAGTTTCCCATGTGTTTTAAAAGAGATTATCAAAAAAGAAAAGAAAAGAGAGTATCTTATGGCACTTTATTTTTTTGTTGTTGCTTTGTTTTACCATATATTTAGTAATTAAATTTTATATAGAAAGAAGCATGGTTTCCCTATGCAAAATAAAATTCATTGTAATAGTACTTGACATGAATAACTACACTGTTATGGACTAACTCCAAATTTTACCAGATGTGATTCTTCCCAATACGGTCACAGACTGTAGCATAGCTAAAATAACTTTCCTTTCTCTCACAACTGTATCACCAGCCCCAAAGAGAGTGCCTGGCTTGTCATTTCAACACTTGATAAATATTTGATGAATGAAAGCATGTCATGCTCAACTGCTTTTTCCTATTCGTGGATAAGTGGAAATTTGTAATTGTACCTTATATAGCCTAGGTGAGATTCAGGCGTTTTAATGTAGAATTTTGTCTTTTTAAAGTATTCATTCAATAAAGGTAATTTTAAAAAATAGTCACATTATTTAGAAATGTAGAAAATATAAAACAAGTTTTAAATGTGAAAATATACCTTGCTCACTTACTCAGGGCTACCAACTATCTGAAATATTTTGGTGTTTCTTCCAAATATATGTTTTTCTACATGTGTAGAGGATTTTTGTGTGTGATAAACATGATTAAAAAAAAAAATTGCAGTCAAATAGATTCTGATTTACAGTGACCCTATAGAACAGAGTAGAACTGCCTCCATAGAGTTTCCAAGGAGTACCTGGTGGATTTGAACTGCTGACCTTTTGGTTACGATCTGTGGCACTTAACAACCACATGACCAGGGTTTCCAATGTGATTTAAAAAAAAAAAAAAAAGCCATCTAGTCAATTCCAACTCGTAGCAACCCTGTAAGACAGAGTAGAACTACCCCATAGTTTCCAAGGAGCACCTGGAGCATTGAAACTGCTGGACTTTTTGGTTAGCAGCCATAGCAATTAACTGGTACAGCACCAAAGATTCCTCCAACATTATAGGAAGTTGTGTGTTACATTTATTTTTTGCCAGTGACACAAGAAACATGTTGTAAGTCTTAGAGTATTTGTGAATGTTTATAGACTCCTTCAAAGAAAATTGACTTATTTTTTGATCCTTTTTGTTTCAGTAAAATGATAAACCTTTCAGTTCCTGATACAATTGATGAAAGAGCAATCAACAAGAAGAAACTCACTCCCTTTATAATTCAGGTATGGTGGGCCTCTGCTCTCCTTCCCATGAAACTACTATTTGAGGGCCTTCTCTGCAGACCAAATGCTTTGGCCTTTATATGTTCTCATTTCATCCTGACTACAGTTCTGAGTTTGGCATTAATATCTAAATGTTAATAAAGAAAACAGCTGAAGCACAGAAAGCCTTCCATATATGTTCAAGGTGAATAACTGTGTTGGAACTGAGGTGCAAATCTAACTCTAAAGTCCTATTTTCATTACGTAGTCCTTGTTCAAACAGTGCATAAATACTTAAGTATGCCATGCTTAAGATGTAGAACATTTTTCTTTTCCCTCAAGTGATTATTAGACTATTAGATAACAAAATTTGCTCAGGCAAGAACACCCCTTGGAATGTGGATATTGGTAACTTCTGGAAATCTTTCAGGTATATATAATACTATTGGTATTAGATATTCTTAGAAATCACTGCAGTTTACCCACAAGGAAATATTTACTTGGTCACTAAGCCTTTTTCTTCCATGTCAGTATACGACAAAAGCAACCAAATAAAAATACCAAGCTAGCTTTCCATGGAATTCTGCAAGAGATACTAATAATAGCAATAAGGTTGGAATTCAGTTTTGCTGTGCTTTTTACAACCAAAGTCTGGAATTCGTTTTCCATGGATCATTTATAGGTGAAATTAATACAGGCTTTAATTTCTTCATTGAGTGTTATTTTCAGTGAAGGGAGAAGTAGACTGCTAGGAGACAGAAAGGTCAAGCACTAGTGTGTAATTTGGCTCTCTTGCAGGAAAACTTGAACTTGGCACTGAACTCTGCTTCTGCCATTGGGTGTCACGTTGTGAACATTGGTGCAGAGGATTTGCGGGCTGGGAAGCCTCATCTGGTTTTGGGACTGCTTTGGCAGATCATTAAGATCGGCTTGTTTGCTGACATTGAATTAAGCAGGAATGAAGGTACTGGAACACAGTCATTATTTTGAAAGGTTATTTTTCTCATCGTGCAGATGGTCATGATTTCATTTACTTGAAATGATTAGGTGATAACTGGAATTAATATAAGGTAATGAATGTTACAGTATTATTCAGGAAAGCAGCCTAATTATAAATCTCGTCTTTAGTATTAATTGATGTTTGTCTGACACTTTGTAATTCCTTTACAGTAAAGACATGAACGCACTCAAGAGAGGTCAAGGAATTTTCCCAAGGTCCCAAGACATAATGTCCATTCTCTTCAGCTCTGCCCCCATAGCTCCCACCTTGTCACCACCCTCAACTCCACTATGGGGCTCTATCCCCTATGATTTTCATTCCTTTTATCTTCTGTCCGTGAATACCTCTTCAGAAATCCTGTAACCTGATGTTGAGGGTGTCACATTTCCTGAACCAGTGCAAGTAATCAACCATCGTATAGCATATGTATTATTATTTCATATCATAGATTTTTAGAATTTTATAAGCATATTATATAAGTATATGTGATGGTCAGCAAAAAAGAGGAAGGCCCTTAGCAAGATGGATTGACACAGTGGCTGCAGCAGCGGGCTTAAGCATAAAAACCATTGTGGGCATGGCACTGGACCAGGCAGTGTTCTGTTCTGTCATAGGTAGAGTTGCTATGAGTCGGAACCAACTTGACCAGCACCTAACAGCAACAGCAACAGCAACATGTGATGCCATTGTCATCTGGTCCTAGGGAGTATTGTATTGTCCCCTGCTTATGAAGGTTAAAATATTGAGTGCCACCTCACATATTCATATTTTATTCTAAGAAGTCCACAGCATCACCACCTTTGGGGGAAAACTATATATTTGGAATTTCCAGTATTTTCCAAGTTTTACAGTGCCTGTCAACAGCCTTATTTCACATATTTGTACATGATAAGACTTTACTTTTGCACTTGCAAGACTTGATGACACTTACACTTTCGATCAATTCAAAGGTACGTATGTCTGGGTGAAAAAATTATTCTACTTGTTAACTTTCTTGACAACAATGGTTATCTCGTTAAAGAAGTTGAAGTCCTTTTATTTACGAAGGAAGGAGGAAAACAAAATTACACAGACTCGTGCCATAAATAATTTATCTTTGGCAAGGTCCTAGGTACAGAAAGGCAGGGTGTTTAATCCTTTCCAGCCTCTGATTTGGTGGAAATGGGAGACAGAAGGAAAATTATGCACAAATGGCCACCTGACCTCAGCTCTTGTGTAAATCCCTGCATGCCAGAATAGAAACAGAATCTATCAAAGATGACACCTAACTGACGTAGGTCTTCTTTGGTCCTCTTTATAAATCAGGCAGTTTCAGTCTTCTTGTTCAACATAAATCTCCTTTCAGTTTATGGAAGGTAATTACTGTGTAAGTATTGCACAACTTCTTAAAACCATGTTTACATTTAGACAGCTCTCTGTGAAAACACCCAGGCTTTTACCTATTACCTATGGAAATATTTACCCTCAAACCCTTGGCTTCTTCCACACAGTGAGTTTCAGTTCAACAAAAAAATTATTAAGCAGTTGTTACATATTAGGTGCTACCAAAAGTGTAAAATATGCTAAGGCCCTTCAAGAGCTATTTGATGGACTGTACTTTAATATAAATACCATAGTGCTCCTGTACTCCTTTAATCAAAAGGATAATTAAATTGTTCTCCATTTTTAAAGATCCTCCACTATATCAATGATTTGAAAATTATTAAGTAAGAACAATTTAAATATGTGATCTAATGTGAAAATGTTGAACTTAGGCTTTATAAATCATTTGGCATTTGGAATGTGAAAAATAATAAAAATAGAAGAAATAAATATATATATGCTTTATAGTCTCATAATACCATGTCTTTATTTCTATCATCTTATAATTATCTCCTGACATATTGGTCTTTTCTATTAGATCATAAGCACCTTGAAGATAGGCACTATATGAGAAGTAGGTCTCAAAAGACTGGATTGATTTGTGATGACCATGATCATCTCATACATTGATTGTGGGTGTTTTCTTTTTCTTATAGCATTGGCTGCTTTACTTCGAGATGGCGAGACTTTGGAGGAGCTCATGAAATTGTCTCCAGAGGAGCTTCTGCTCCGATGGGCAAACTTTCATTTGGAAAACTCAGGCTGGCAAAAAATCAACAACTTCAGTGCTGACATTAAGGTAAGCAGGCAAAGAACCCTAATATTTTTGAGATTCAAAAATGGCTTGGGTCTTACATCGACTTGTGACCAGAAGGACTGGATGGTCCCCGGCCACCACCAGTGATAGCCACGGTGGAGCTCACAAAGTTGAGTGTCACTGGCAACAAGAGAATAAATAAAAGACAGTAAATGATGGTCTGGGGGCTTTGGGGTTCCACTGGGAGCATGGCCCCTGGCCCTGATGCTGCCCCTGTCCGTAAATCATAATGAAGGTCAACTTTTCCGACAGCAATGGATTGGACTTGGCAACACAGAGTGACCGTATCTTGTGGGAATTTTATGGTTCTATGCATCTATAGGATGTCATCCTGCTGACCTCTTGCTCGAGGAAGGGGAGTGAGTGGAGAGGAGGGGATAGGAGACTATTGGGAGGATAGGATATGTATGGAGCAGAGAAGAGGGGTGTGCTGTCACTGGGCAGGGAGAGCAGTGGGAGCTGCACATAGGTGACCACACGAATTTATATGGGAATGTACATTTTCATTCAATCATAAAAAATTTTTTTTTGTGATAAACCTTGTTGTCTCTTGGACCTGATGGGAGGTTCCGGAATGAGGCAGAGCCAAGTAAGGAACACAAGCATCAAGTCTGTCTGGCATTTTGTAGAAAATGATAGATACATATATTCTACTTGTAACTTGTCACATTCTGCCCTCTGTTGAACATGGAATATAAAGGGATGGGAAGTGACCATTCCCTTCTTAACTGCCTTTCTCAGGCCTTCGGTGGACCTGTTTGTAGAGACCCAGAAGAAAGAGGAAGATCTTATACAGTGGGCTACATTTTAAATATACAAGAAAAAAATTTTTAATGAACTGACTTTGCATATTTTTTTATCCTTTTATTTCCTTTAAATCTCTTCCCATGTAGATATGTGATCATAGTCTCTCTTTTCTTTCCGTACAATAATACCATTATGAAAGCTCTCTTTGGTTGCTAACAGTTCTCAGAAAATATCATTTGAGATTGCTGCATCACACGCTTTTGCTCTGCTCAATCACTTCTTGTGGTTGTGTATTGAAGGGCGTGTGTGTGTGTGTGTGTATGTGTATACTCTGTCCTGTAGGGTCGCTGTGAGTCAGAATCAACTCGATGGCAGTAGATATATGTGTGTCTGTGTCTGTGTCTGTGTCCACATATATATATGTGTATATACACACACACATATAAATTTGTATTGGGGATATTGAAGGTTTTTATGATTTTGTTTTGTAAATACCATTGCATTGAACAACATTATAAAGCTCCATGTGGTTTGGATCACTTTCCAGAATACTTTCAAGGCTTATTGTGGCTTTCAAATATGTCTAAAGTTTCTTTATGATGCATTCCTTTAAGAGATAGCTTTTAATTTCCGCCTTTTAAGTGCAAGTTGGACTTAGTGACTCATTTCTACTGCATAGAATATGGCAGAAGTGATGGTGTTCTTCAAAGACTAGACTAGACTATAAGTCATAAAGGATACTGGCCAAGGGTCCATTTCTGGCTTAAGTAGAGACATGAGGCTAACTGAGCAGCTCCTATCTGGAGGCTACATGAGAGGGAGGAGTGGGACAAGAGCTAATTGAATGGACTCTGGAAATACAGGATAGAAAGGAAAAGTGTGCTGTCACAGGGCGGGGGGAGCAGCTAGAGTTACATAGCAGCAGTGTGTGTGCAAGGTTTTATATGACAAATTGATTTGGACTGTAAACTTGCACTTTAAAGCACAATAAAATATTTTTTAAAAAGAAGTAACAATGCTTTGTCCTTGGAGAGAGTCAGAAAAAGTCCTTGACCTCCTGCTTACTCTTGGCTTTGAATTTTTTTTTATTGTGATTAAATGACAATTTACAATCCAAGTCAACTTTCCATGTACAGGGACTGCCACTGAAGTTCATGAACTCCTCCTAGAAAAAGTGCTGCATACCTCGTAGCTGAATATCACTATGGTCACCTTCAAAGCACTCCCCTTGGGAAGCTATGCACTGATGCCAGTGCCTCATCCACCCTTCAAAGCAATTTTGGAATTCTTTTTTCTGAAATGGCCATTAGAGCTGTCATTGTATTACCCTTGATGTCCTGAATGTCATCCAGATGTCTTCCTTTCAATATTTCCTTTATCTTCTGGTAAGGAATAAAGTTATTGGGGGCCAGATCAGGAGGGTATTACAATATAGTTATTTGTTTACTGGCTAAAAACTCCCTCACAGAGAACTAGACAGTTAAGTTCATGAACTTGCTACCTTGCCATTGTGCACAGTGGCCATTCCAGAAAGAGTTCCAAAATTGCCTTGAAGGGTAGACTAGGCACTGGTGTCAGTGCATAGCTTCCTAAGGGGGAGTATTTGGAAGGAGACTGAAGGTGACCATAGTGATACTCAGCAATCAGGTATGCAGCACTTTAGAAGAATTAAGTCTGTGACTTAATTATCAGCCCTCATAAAACCCTGAGCACTTACCTTTCTGCAATTCTTATCTGCTCTCCTCACCCTGTGACAGCACACTCTTCTTTTCCAATTTTTACTTCCAGTATCCACTCACCTAACACCTGTCCCCTCCTCTCTGCAATCTCTTCTCCCCTCTAAAAAGAAACCACTAGGACAGCCTCATATGTATATGAAACCATAAAGTACACACACTGCCTGCATCACTCTGTGTCCTTAAGTCCAGTCCATTCTTTGAAGTGTTGGCTTCTCTGCTTTGAATATTATTAAAAATCAAAAGATTGGCTGGTAATAGGGAAAGTAACGTCCAATTTATCCTAATTCAGGTTTTCACCTGTAAACCCTCTTATCAGGGTTGTTGATACTGCCTCTGCTGGAGTCTGTTTTTTGCCTGTTTTTCTGGTGAAGAACTCAGCTGCTGACGTAAATGTTGGCAGTTTGCTCTTTGGAAACCCTATGAGGCAATTCTGCTCTCTCCTGTAGGGTCACTGTGAGTCCAAATCGACTGAGTGTCAAGATTTGGGTTGGTTTTTGGCTTTTGTTTGGGTAGTGCAACTAATATCATCTCCACAGGTTATGGTGTGTCTGGTGCTTTGTAATGCCATAACATGTTTCTTTTCTCTCCCCTTATGCTTCCTGGATTTCTGCCCTCCTGCTTTCTTTTTCTTGCTCATTCTATCTATCAAGCTTATTGACTTCAGTAATTCAGTGAAGGTACAGAACTAGTTTTGTGTTTACAAGGATTATTATATTGATGATTTCAATAAATTGTGAAATCACATCAAATTCCAGAACATCCCTGCTCAAGACAGATCTAAAGCCAGATTGAAGGGCTTTCCTGGGGAAAAGGACTGTTAAAATAACAGATTTGTGCCATATATTTGTACAAAATTAAATGCAAATATGGGACTGTAAGTATGATCCCACTGACATTTTCCATTCATTTGTAGGATTCCAAAGCCTATTTCCATCTTCTTAATCAAATTGCACCAAAAGGACAAAAGGAAGGTGAACCACGGATAGATATTAACATGTCAGGTTTCAACGTAAGTATGCACGTTTTTTGTATTTCTACAGTTTTACAAAATGTCGAATTTCTTACAGATACAATAATGTTTTACTTGCAGTCAGGGTGTTGACAATTTCAAGGATTGCTTTTAAAATTCATTACTATGTGTATAATTTAGAGATAAGATTTCCTTTCATTTTGATAGTTTATCATGATAATATTGGTTTGCATAATGGCTTCAAAGATTCAAAGTGCTGTCTAAGCCAAGTATGGAAACAGTAAAATAGAAGCACTATATAGGACCTAAATTTTTCTAAGTGTTTGAAATTCAGTGAATGCTTATTCATACATGTGGCTATAATATTTCTGCATTAGGGTGGTGTAAATATGTGTATACACTTCTGGTCCGTGAATTCCAATTTGGGGAACCACTGTCATTGATCATGTTCCTTGGTTGTATCACTTAATTTGTTGAGTGACCTTGGACAAGTTTCTTCTTAAAATTGGATCCCACTTTGCTCATCTGTGAAGTAAGAAGTTGGACTGGACTGTTAAATTCCTTTCAGCTCTAAGGATTCTGTGGTTCCTTTTACCACCGGATATGGAATGATTCTAGTAATGAAGAAAACCCAGATATCTAAGCCTTTACTAGGTTTATAAATATACACTGCCCCTACTGGGGCTGAATTTGTAACTGACTTGGATGCTTACATTTCTGTCTGTATGTTAAATATAAAACTGAGCTCATGTCAGTCTTGGTTGGGTTCCAGGACCATCCTGTGCGATAAAGGAAGCTGCTTGAGATGACTAGCCAAGTAATCTTGCCAAAAAGCCACTGTTGTCAAGTCTGTTCTGACTCATGGTGACCCTGTAGGTCAGACTTGCTATCTTTTGGTTAGTAGCCTTAGCACTTAACCATTAGGCCACCAGGGTTTGTATGTATCCAGTGTAGCCAACTTTCTTTTTAATTAAATTATCTGGCGCCATCTAGGGTATTTTCAGGGTACTGTATATTCAGCATAGCCCCCCTTTTTTCTTCCAAAAAAGACCAAACCCACTGCCGTGGAGTCAATCAGACTCATAGCAAAACTCTGTGGGGCAGTTCTACTCTGACCTCTAGGGTATGAGTTGGACGTTTATCTTAGGCCTGGGTAAACAGTGCCAGAATACTAACTTGTCTCTGATTCTGATAAAGCCTTTCTCCAGTCAGTCCTCCCTGATAGACCTTCTTAAAACCCATCTTCATCTGTTTTCTCCTCAGAATCCTTCAAGGATTCCCCGCATTGACCCTAGAATTCAGTTTAAAATACTTGGTATAGCATAGAAGGCCCTACACTGTCTTGCTCCAGTACTCCTAACTCAGTTGCTGTCAATTCAGTTCTGACTTTCGGAAACCTTATTGTGTATTTGAGTAGAACTGTGCTCTGTAGGATTTTCAGTTGCTGATTTTTCAGAAACAGATCGCCAGGCCTTTCTTCTGTGGTGCTTCTGGGTGGATTCAAATGACAACTTTTTGGTTAACAGCTAAGCACAGTAACCACTTGCAGGGACTCCCATCACACCTAGCCAGAGTTACTTCTTGTAACTGCACTCCCAACCTTCTGCATCCCATCACCTTCCAAGGGCCTCAGTCTTCTGCACTCACTTTACCTTTGAGCCTTTGCTCCTGCTTTTCCCTTGTTTTCCAGTGTCCATCTCTCTATTTCATATCTAATTCAGGACCTGATTTAAAAATCTGAAGTATTTTAACTTTCTTCTTGATGTATTTGGATGTCAGAGAATAAGAGACATGATACCAATTAAATGTGTGCTTTAGTTAGCTAGATGACCTGGTGCCATCTAAAGTATTTTCAAGGTACTGCATATCCAGCTTATTTAAAAACAAACAAACAAACAAACAAACACCCTGTTGCCATTGAGTCGATTCTGGCTCATAGTGACCCTATTAGACAGGGTAGAACTGTCCCATGGAGTTTCCAAGGTTAGCAGCCATAGCTCTTAACAACTGTGCCAGTAGGGTTTCTCTATGTAAAATAGCGTAAGCCAAAAACTCAGTGCCATCGAATCAGTTCCAACTCATAGTGACCCTATAGATCAGAGTAAAACTGCTCCCATAGAGTTATCAAGGAGCACCTGGTGGATTTGAACTGCCTGCCTTTTGATACCCAGCATAGCCAACTTTCTGGCTTGGCATAGCCAACTTTAGTTTCTTTTTAGTTAGCCAAATCATTTGGCGCCATCTAGGGTATTTTCCAGGTACTGCATATCCAGCATAGCCCACTTTTGTGTGTCTGTGTCTGTGTGTGTGTGTGTGTGTGTGTGTGTGTGTGTGTGTGTGTGTGTGTGTGTGTGTGTGTGCACGCGTGTATTCAAATCAATTTTATAATCACTACCATATGTTGGCTAAGAGAATGTAGAATTGTATATCCAGCCTATCACTGTAGGGAAACATTTCTGTGTTTTTACTATGGTCTTTTAAAAAATGTCTTCTTACTTAAACAGGAAACGGATGATTTGAAGAGAGCTGAGAGTATGCTTCAACAAGCAGACAAATTAGGTTGCAGACAGTTTGTTACCCCTGCTGATGTTGTCAGTGGAAATCCCAAACTGAACTTGGCCTTTGTGGCTAACCTGTTTAATAAATACCCAGCACTCACGAAGCCAGAAAACCAAGATATTGACTGGACTCTATTAGAAGGTAACTGACAGTATTTCAAATTCTAATGTTGGGACTATCAGATGATTTTAGATTCCTGACTGAACTCCGTTTCTTTATCCAGTTTCCTTAAGTAGACATCCGCTAGAAGTAGACAGTGATGAACTTTTTAAAAAGGCACATTGCATGTGGTCACTTAGTGTAAGACCACTTTAGTAAACCAATGGTTTGGTTTCATATTGGAAAGTTAAACCACTTTTAAAATTCTTATCTGAAAAATTTGCATGTGCATAAAATTTGACCTATATATTTACAGTATGTTTGTTTATGTTGGAAACACTGATGACATAATGGTTACGTGCTACATTTGCCCACCAAAAGCTGGCAGTTAGAATCTACCAGACTCTCCTTGGAAACCCTGTGGGGCAGTTCTCTTCTGTTCTGTAGGGTTGCTATGAGTCAAAATTGACTTCAACAACAAGAAGTTTGTTTTTTAAAATATATATTTGTATTTCATACTTCCACAGCCAGAGTAACTGGAACGAGCCCTAGCTTTTTTCACACACCTCCTAGAAAAAAGTAAATAAAATAGTTGGTGATTATTTCTTTAAATTTGAGAAAGGCAGAGTTTATATTTTCCAGAGTACATGTGTGTGTAGTGTAATCTTTGAAAACTAGAAATAATTAAAAATTAGTTCATTTGGTTTCCAGTGACATCACTATAAAATCTTTCAATTTTATGCTTTTGACGTTTCATGGAGATTGTTCTTTTAACTTAGGCATGTAATCATGTGGTTTCATGTTTTAAAAGTAGATACAGGGTGTGTAGATTTACACTACAATTTTTCTAAAGAGTGAGAAATAGAAGGAAAACTTAAATTTATGTGACTGCAGGTTCATATGAACATAGAAAAGTTTTTAAAATATGAACTAAACATCGGTCGCTTTGAGGTAAGAAGTTTGAGGGAGGTACTGAAGAAGGATTAGTGGAGGAAGGTGATATAAAAAGCTCTTACACTTCTCAGTTGCATGACTGATTATAAGTATGTGTTCATTCATTTTAACATAAACTCAACAAATCAAAAATACAAGCATGTATCAAGATAGAATTTATCTCAAGAGAATATATGGATATTCATGTTTGAGAAAACCACAGATCTGAATAGATCAAGTAAAACAATCTCATGTATGCATCATACTACATACACATATATAAGGTATTTAAAAATAACTTATGTGGACAGTTCTACTCTGCCCTATGAGGTCACTGTGAGTCAGAATCGACTTGGTGGCAATGGGTTTGGTTTTATGTAAGTTAAATTGCACCCACAAGTGACAGTACTTTGAAAAACGTCATTTAACCTCTCTGAGCTCCGCTTAACACTTTGGCAGAGTGGAGATAATGACTTCTGCCCTTCTGTGAGAATGCTCCAAGGATTAACGAAATAACCTGTATGAGGTTGAGCTTTATCAACTGGGAAAAGCTGTCGAGTCCTTGGGTATTGTCATGACTCTAATAAAATTTTCTTGGAATCAAATCACAAATGAACAATAATAGATTTTGTGACTCTTTTTAATAGGAGAAACTCGTGAAGAAAGAACCTTCCGTAACTGGATGAACTCGCTCGGCGTTAATCCCCATGTAAACCATCTCTACGCGTAAGCCTTCCTGCTGCTGTTGTTGACATTTATTGCATCATGAATGGATGCTACAGAGATAATTACAGCTCTGAGAATTTTCTAGAACTTAGTTTGTGGCAAGTATTTATAAAAGGAAGTGTTGAGTGACAACTTCGAGCATAATTTGCCTAATACTAGAAAGCCCAAATTATTTCCTTACATGATCCTTAAGTATAAGTGACAAAATAAGCAAATGTCTTTCTAGTACCCTAGGGAGCAGTCTTTTTTTTTTTTTTTTTTTGTAACACGGACCAAGAATACCTTAGGGACAATATCCATGATACCTGAGGGCCTTTGTGCTAATAATTTTCTCAGCCTGGAATGTTCTTTGCCCCTCTGTCCTCTTGACTCACTTTCTTATTGTATTCAAACCAGCAATTCAGAGAGACCTTCCTGTTTGTGGAAACCCTGGTAGCACAGTGGTTAAGTGCTATGTCTATTAACCAAAAGGTCAGCAGTTCAAATTTGCCAGGTATTCTTTGGAAATTCTATGGGGGCAGTTCTACTCTGCCCTTTAGGGTCACTGCAAGTTGGAGTGGACTTCATGGCGATGAGTTTGGGTTTTGGCTTTCCCTGTCTGTAGCCTGTCTCTCTCTCTCATACTAGTCCGTTTTTTGCTTTTTTAATTGTGATTGAGATACAAGTCTAGAGAGCAAATTAGTCTCTCATTAAGCAGTTAATACACAGATTGTTTTGTGACTTTGGTTGACAATCCTGCAATGTGTCCACACTCTCCCCTCCTCTACCCTGGATTCCCTGTTTCCATTCATTCAGTTTTGCAGTCCTTCTGCCTTCTCATCTTTCCTTTTGGGCTAGTGAGCCCATTAGTCTCCTGTGAAGCACATTCTCCCGGTGTGTTGTTTGTTGGCTCTATAGACCTAGTTTTTGTGGGGTTTTTTTGTAGCACTTAAACCACCATCTCATATATTGGTCCATGTTCAGTGTCTTATCTTTCTGACTGTAATGTAGGGACAGAGCTATATGCCCTGTGGGCCTGGCCTCTAGAATAATACACGGCTTGCAGGAAGCTCTCAGTGAGTGAGCATGATGAACTTAGCTCTATTTTCAGCACAGGTTGATAGAAAATATGAAGGTTGAGACTTATCCATTTTGTTTGACAATACAGTGTTACTGTTTTGTAAGGAAAGCAAAAGCCCAGATGTCTGAAAATACTGAATAAATTATGTCTAACTCTCTTAGTGACCTGCAAGATGCCCTGGTCATCTTACAGTTGTATGAACGAATTAAAGTTCCTGTTGACTGGAGTAAAGTTAACAAGCCTCCATACCCGAAACTTGGAGCCAACATGAAAAAGGTAGATACTTATTAAATCACTACATGCTGTTGTTACAGTGTTTTCATTCTCAATCTGTTTTTTGTTGTTGTTGTTGTTTTCCTTTTTTAATATGTTTTTGGTGTAAGTTTATACAACAAATTAAGTGCTAACTTAACAATTTCTGTATTTATTGTTCAGTGACTTTGGTTACATTTTTCACAATGTGTCAACCTTCTTCTCACTTCCATTTGGGTTGTTCCAGGGTTGTTCAATTCTATTAGTCTAACTCCCCTGTCCACCCTTACCTTCTCACCTCTGGTCTAGGGTAAATGCTTGCCATTTGGTTCATTTAGATGATGACTGAGAGGCGTGCAGTACTCATTGGTGATACCGTTGATGAGCCAGTCTGTCATTGTTTTGAAAACTCTTGACACTACTCATCTTGAGGACAAGAACTGTGTCTTATTTATTTTTCTGTCCTAAGCACTTAGCACCCTCCCCCCTCCACCACAGGTGCAGATTAACAAATGAAAGTCTTTAACCATTTATGTTTCTGTGTTTACAGCTAGAGAACTGCAACTATGCTGTTGAGTTAGGGAAACATCCTGCCAAGTTCTCACTGGTCGGCATTGGAGGGCAAGATTTGAACGACGGAAACCAAACTCTGACTCTAGCTTTAGTGTGGCAGCTGATGAGGAGGTATAGTACATGATTTTTAAGCTCCACTGTGATATGGATGTGTGATCTCATTGTTATTTTTAAGCAAACACATCAATGACTGCAGCTTTGAAATTTACTATATTTCTGCTCCAGAGTGGGCTTCCAAAAGCATCCATTGCCATCTAGTCAATTTTGACTCATAGCTACCTAACAGGACAAAATAGAACTGCCCATAGGATTTCCAAGGGTTTTCAGTAATCGCAATGGATGCAGACTGTTGTATCTGTCTCCCCCGGAGTGACTGGTGGATTTGAACCACCGGCCTTTAGGTTAGTAGCCCAGCACTTAACTTCTGTACCCCCAGAGCTTAAATGATGAATACTTATGTGATTTATTTAGTGGGAGATGGCTCCAAGTATGTTAGACAGCAGAACTGTGAATATTCCATTTTTCATAGGAAGCTTGCTATGAAGACGTCAAGCCTCATGTAGTGTCAGTAAGTAAAGAAATTGTCGAAAAAAATTATGAGCATCCCCATATATCCATTAGAAACAACATCTCTTAGCAGTAATGCAAAAGAGCATTCATTGGGTTTGGGTACCAGCCAAAGCACAACTCCTTGGAAGTCATTCCCACTGGGGGAATAGTACAAAATGTGCTTGCGGTAGACTGATGGGCTTGCTCATTAACACACTACAAACCGTCCCTCCCATCACCGCAAAAAAGACATTAGTGGCAAGCACTACTACTTTAAATCTTTTTTTCATATAGTGTGAATTTTTTCCATGGAATTTTTGGCCTTTCAAGCCTAAGAAAGAAAATAGAAGCCAGACAGTTTGTGTTTAACTGCTCATCTCAGGGCTGGCAGTTCAAACCCACCTAATAGCACCACAGAAGAAAGGCCTGGCAATCAGCTTCCATAAAGATTACAGCCCTAGGGAGCAGTTCTGCTCAGTAACACATCGAATTGCCATGAGTCGAAATCGATTTGATAGCAACAGGTGTGTAATGTGTGCATTTGTTCTTCTAAAGTAGATGGTGGCCTTTTGTTCTGCTTCTTTTTGTAGGTACACCCTCAATGTCCTGGAAGATCTCGGAGAGGGTCAAAAAGCCAATGATGACATCATTGTAAACTGGGTGAATAGAACATTGAGGGAAGCTGGAAAGTCAACATCCATTCAAAGCTTTAAGGTAAGAAGCCTTAACTGTCCAACACTGTTAGCTAGACGTGTACAATGTGGAAGAACAACCTTATTTTCATGAGTGAGAATTATCATTGAACTAATCGCAGGATTCTCTTGTAATAGATGAGGCTTCGTTTGGGCACTTTGTATGAGTAACGGCGTAACACTTTGTACATTGTGAAATTCTCACCTTTGTTATCCTTTTCCACTAGGACAAGACGATCAGTTCCAGTTTGGCAGTTGTGGATTTAATCGATGCCATCCAGCCGGGCTGTATTAACTACGACCTTGTGAAGAATGGCAGTCTAACAGAGGATGACAAGCACAGTAATGCCAAGTAAGGGAGCCTGCACGATGCCGTGGGCTGGGCACAGGCTTTGCAGCCAGGCAGATAGAAATTCTAATTCAGGCTCTGCCACAGAAGAATGTTATCACTTGGTACAACTCTGAGTTTCAGTTTCCTCATTAGTAAAATGGAGGTGATAATACTTACCTTAGAGGTTTTGGAAACATTAAAAGAAAAACAACTGTAACTGAAGGATTTAACATTATGCCTGACACGTACCCATTGCCACCCAGTCCATTCTGACTCTCAGCAACCCTAGAGGACGGAGTAGAACTTCCCAATAGAGACTCCAAGGAACGCCTGGCAGATATGAACTGCAAACCTTTTGGTTAGCAGCCATAGCACTTAACCATTACATCACCAGGGTTTCCATGCCTGATACCAAACCCACTGCCGTTGAGTGTCCAGCTCATAGTGACCCTACAGGACAGAGAAGCACTGCCTCATAGAGTTTCCAAGGAGTACCTGGTGGATTGCCAGCATTTTGGTTAGTAGCCATAGCACTTAACCACTATGCCACCAGGATTTCTGTTTGACACCTAGTAGGTGATTAATTGTTTTATTGGATTATAGAAATAATATACTGTATGTATTTTCAAATGACATTTTATTGTGTTTTAGGTGAACATTTACAAAGCAAATGAGGTTCCCCTTAAACTATGGTTATACAGATTGTTCCATGCCTTTCGTTACAATCTTCACATTGTGTCAGCATTCTCATTATTTCCATTCTGTTTGTTGTCTCCATTGCCTCTCCTTGTCTTCTCATCTTTGCTTTTGAGTAAATGTTGATCATTTGGTCTCATATAGTTGATTGTTTAAGGGAGCACGTTATTCATGGGTGATTATTTTATAAATCAATCTACTATTTGGCTGAAAGGTAGCCTACAAAAATAGTTTCAGTTCCAAGTTCAAAGATTATCTTAGGGAGATGGTCTCTGGGGTCCATATAATCATTATCAGCCCAGTAGATTTGGCCTTTCAGGAATTTGAGTGTTGTTCTACATTTTTCTCCCATTCTGTGCAGGACCTTCTGTTGTGTACCTAGTCAGAAGAGTTTGTAGCTGTAGCCAGGCACCATCCATCTCGTTCTTCTGGTCTCGGGTTCCAAGAAACTGTGGTTTGTGTGGGCTCTTAGTCCTCTGGACTAGTTTCTTCTTTGAGCCTTTAATTTCTTTCATTCCTTTTGCTCTGTAGGAATAAAAATCCATAGTTGTATATTGGATGGCTGCTTGAAAGCTTTTAAGAACCCAACTACTCATTAAACTAGGATGCAGGACATTATCTTCAGGAAGTATATTTTGCCAGTCGACTAAGTTGTCCCACAAGAGTATGGTTGCAAGCCTTTTGACACAGTAAAACTATGTGGTTTATTAGATATGTGGATATATAGATAACACAGATCTAACAAACCACAAAGGGTGCACAGTACAGCGAATTACTAGACATACCCAGACAACTGGCAGGATCAGAGCCCTGGGGACACAGTGGTTATGTGCTGTGGCTGCTCACTGAAAGGTCAACAGTTTGAATCCACCAGCTGCTCCTTTCAAATACTAGGGAGCAGTTCTACTCTGTCTTACAAGTTGCTATGATTCAGAGTCAACTCAATCAACAGCGCCAATTTGCTTTTGATATATGCAGCACACGTAAACATGTATAGACATATGTCTGCAGATATACCTATAAACTGTACACAAGAATAACTCAAAGTAGATCAAAGACTTAAAGGTAAAACCTAAAACTATATATAGCACATGATTAAAAACAGGAAACATTCTATGGGCCGTAATATATGGAATTAACAGAAATATTTATTCATGCATGAGTGTGTACTCAAATATGCCTTTCTGTACATATGCATCCACATCTATCTATGTAACCACATGCATGGTTTGGGGTTGCTTTTGCTGTTGTTGCAAAATTGTATACGTTATAGTATTTATCAGTATTATCTCTTTTGTGTGTACTTCTTGGTGTCTTTACCTTGGTCATGTTGTACTGACTTCACCTTTACTTAAGTAACAAGTGTTTACTATCTAGAAAGTGATTCTGCTCACTCTCCTCCCATCCCTTACAACCCTGAAAGGACGTTGCTTTCTTTGTGTATGTGTATTCTTCACTTTTTGTAATAGTGGGACTGTACAATATTTATGTTTTCTGTGATTGATTTCTTTCGCTCAGCATAATGTCCTCCAGATTTATCCATGTTATGATTCACAGGCTCCTCATTATTCTTCAGAGTTTTGTAGTATTCCATTGTGTTACCACAATTTGTTTATGCATTCATCTGTTAATGGCACTTCGGCTGTTTCCAGCTTTTTGCTTTTGTGACTGATGCTGCAACGAATGTGAGTGTGCGTGTGTCTATTCATGTCACTGCTCTTCGCTCCCTAGAATATATGCTTAATGATTGGGATTGCTGGATCCTAAGTGTTTCTGTATCTAGCTTTCGCAGGAAGTGCCACACTGATTTCCAAAGTGGTTGTACCATTTTACAATCCCATCAGCAATGTTTAAGAGTTTCAATACCCATACAACATCATCAGCATTTGTTTACTTTTTTTAAATTGTAACCATCTTTTGCAGGGAAGAGATGGTTATCTCATTGTAGCTTTGATTTGCATCACTCTGATAGCTAATGATTATAAGCATCTTTTCATGTATTTGTTGGCCAACTGAGTGTGTGGTGTCTTTTTTTTTTATGATTGAATGAAAATGTACATTCCTGTATAAATTACATGCCTATGTATACGCAGCTGCCACTGCTCTCCCTGCCCAGTGACAGCACACTCTTCCTCTTCACTCCATACATGTCTTATCCTCCCAACAATCTCTTAGCCCCTCCTCTCCACCCACTCCCCTGCCTCCTGTAGTGTCTATGTTTAATGCAGATGAGCTGCAAAACTGATACCAAAGAAATAAAAGGCCTAGTTGTCTTCGTTTCCGAAATTTGAAGAATGTTTATCAGAAGACTAGGCCTTGCATGTCAACAATATTGAGAAAGTCTTTTTATACCTATTTCTCCCCCTTCACCAAAGGACATCTAGACTGTAACTTGGCTTCAGGGGTGACGCACAGAAGCTCTACTAGTATACACTGAAATACTTCATTGGATAGCTAAGAAGCTTTCCAGCAGAACTTCAGAGTTAGGCACATGATTTATTCCTTCCCTGAAAAATATTTGCAGCATATATGATAAAGATGTGATATTCATTATATTAAAATACATACTCTTTAAACATCTCTTCCAACAATTTAATGGTTTAATAATCTTTGAAGAGACTTGTTACAAAACATCTAGACATTCTTCATGTATTAGTTGAGACGGATCCAACTCGATGACACTTGGCTGGCTGGCATTAGTTGAGGCATGATCCTGCAAATTTCCCTAGTAGGACATGTGAATTCTTTCTGTCCTCTCTCCCATTTCCTTTCCTTGGCTGGGCCACTCCCTCCACAAAACTTCTCTTCCCCTCTCTTGAGTATTTGAAAGTATTCAGTGTATATATATATCTACCTCAACAACTTGAATTTTGTATCTAATGTAATTTCCACTAGTATCTCTAAGATCATATGAGAATGTCTATTATTACATATTCAATGAGAATGCCAATTATATATATAATTTGTTTCACTTTTGTATGAAGTCACTACTCCAGGCTTAATTCTCATTTTATATGGGAGAATAGGCATGGATAGCAATGATCATTCCCAGGTAATACAACATGAAACCCTAGTGTAACCTTAAAAGTGAACTTGAAAACAAAATGGAAAATAAAACCCGAAAATGAGCTCATCCTGATTTAATGTTTGGTAGAGAATTCTTGCATGCTAGCCAAATGATTGAATGAGATGAAATAACTGTTTTAGATTATCTCCTGGAACTGACAAGAATGTCATCTAAACTTTCATTTCCTCCAAAAATAGGTACGCCGTGTCCATGGCAAGAAGAATTGGAGCCAGAGTGTACGCTCTCCCTGAAGACCTGGTGGAAGTGAAGCCCAAGATGGTCATGACCGTGTTTGCGTGCTTGATGGGCAGGGGAATGAAGAGAGTGTAAAGTTCCCCACCAGAATAAAAACCACCTAGCTCCCAGGTGCATGATTAGCAGGTCAGCCATTTCCAAGTTGAAGTGCTCACGGCTTAAGAATGTTGGTCACTGAAAGGACTTTGTAGTTTTGATTCAGGAGAGGAGATCATCAGAGCCCTCAATGGGGAAAGAGTTTCAATAAAAGCAAGTGCTCTTTCCCTTAGTCAGCGTTGGATCTGTCAGGCACCCCGGAAATGTGCTCATAGCCAAACCATTTTACTCTCTTCCTCCTAGATTGCTGCCTTTGACACTTCCTGTTGCTGTCTGTGATTTCTCTCTGTATCTTTTCCCTCTTAGAGTGTCCACCTCTTGAGAACAGTTTGTGTGATTGGATAGGAATATGATTAGTTGTTTTCTTTCCATCCAGTGTGCTAGTGCTTCTTAGAGAACTCTGCTCAGAGGGTATTTGGACATGAGGAGTCTTTGCTTATCTTTAGAGGACTGGAAATTTGCAGAAGTAACTGGCTGCGCAGAATGTAATAGAAGCTTTTCATATTCTTTTATTCTTAAAAATCAGTATCTTTTTACAGTATTCTTTCTACATGATCCTTTTTTATACATTTAAGAATATTTTGATTACATTAAACGAGACTGCTGATTTTGCTACTTTTTTTAAGGGGTCTTCAAGTAAGTAAAAAAAAAAAACCCACACACTGTAGGTAGGAGAAGTGTTCCTTAAATCTGCATCTTCCCACCAGCCAAGCTATAAACAATTGGTATATTTTGTCTAAACATACTTGGTTCATTACATGCTTTTTTTTCTCAAACCTACTTCATTAAGCTCTCTCTTTAAAATGCTGTTGAACATGACACTTTGCAGGAAAGAGTGTACACTGAAATTAGCCTGGATGCGATAGACCAAGTATGCTAAGTGTACAGTTGTTTCTTTTGTTTTACACCTAAATCAAGGAGATGTGGTCACTAAAAAATAAAAGTATATGTGTAGAATTTAATGTACTCTTGCTGTGTCAAGCTTTTTGCTATAGTTTTCAAGATCATGTTACCCTAACTCTGAAAAGTGATGTAATCAGGTAGCCATGTATTAGTTCAAATAAAGGCATTTACATAATAAGTCATCTCTTCTTCATGCTTCTGTCCTGTAGTAGTATGCCAATAATGTTTTCCACTTTTCCTCTTCAGCATTCTAATTCGTTTTGCTGGTGTCTTCTGCAAAATGATGTCTGTTAAATCTGAGTTTTGGGAGCTGAAATGAGGGGCTGAATTAAGCATAGTACAAATGAGATGTGATAGTTTCTCTACCAAAGTTTCCGTATCCAGTTCCGTTGTAGTCATCTGGTACTACTCTAACAGAAGTATCACGAGTACATGGTTTTAACAAAGAGAAGCTTATTCTTATACAGTTCCATAGGCCACAAGTCCGAATTCAGGGTGCTGGCTCCAGGGAAATACACTGTCTGTTGGCTCTGGAGGAATGTCCTTTTGTTGCACCCATTTTTCTTTGGTCTGAGAGCCTCTTGATGTAGAAATCTCAGGTTCAAAGAACGCACTCTGCTCTCAGTGCTGCTTTCTTGGTAGTATGAAGTCACCAACACTCTGCTTGTTTCCCTTTCCTTTATCTCGTGTAGGATGAAAGGTGGTGCAAGCCACACTCCAGGGAAGCACCCTTTAAACTGGGACAGGGAGGGGACCTGAGCAAGGATATTGCAGTCTCACCCTAATAATCCAGTTTATTGACCACAGGCAGAAATTAGGATTTACAGCACAGGTTAAGTCACAAAATGGAGGACAGTCACCAAACACTGGGAATCATGGCCCACTCAAAATGTTATGCACATTTTTGAGGGCATGCTTCAGTCCATAACAGGACCCCTCCTTGTTTTTTTCCATCACCCTCAATCCTGTCACTGCTCTGGGATACACAGAAACTGAAACTCTGGGAGGCTAAACAGTCAGGGAGGGAAGATGGTTTGTGGCACACCTGACATAACAGTTTGGAGAATTCTTGTAACAGGCTGTCCTGTGCATTGGCAGTATCCCTGTCATCTACCCACAAGATGCCATCAGCATACTCCTCAGTTACGACAACCAAAACTGTCTTCAGACATAGCCACATGTCTCCTGAGGGATAAAATCACCCCTATTGAGAACCAAGTGTTTAGGTTCACCATTTTCAGCTTTGGTGTAAGGAGGTAATAGGAAGTGTCTGCTGACATGGTGGTACTATAAAATATTTTGTGTTTATAGACTGAGATTACCAAAAACCTTGATTGGTATGATACAGAACTCCAAGGACAAAAACTAAAAGAACGATAAATATGACAGCTTTGCTTTTGCAGTTAACAAAGTCAAAATCTAAATGACAAAGAAAACACAGTTCAGCAGCATGTGATTAATTTTCTTCATTTCAAAGTAGGTTTTACAAATATAAACAAGGGGAAAGTCTTCTACAAACCTATAGCAGAGCAACCAGTGAGCTACCGACAGTCACATCTTCTGATCTGTCTTCTGCCTTGATTTTTCTGTGCTCATCTGCACTAGCCTCCGTCAAAGTACAAAGATTTTTTTCTGTGGTCCTAATGCCTTCAGATTTCTCTGAAGCAAGATCAGAAAGGTTTATTTGATCTTACGTGTTCTTTAGAAAAGGAGCTGATCTCTTGTGCGGTTCCCTGTACAAGGCCCATGGGAATGCCTCATCCATGATAGTTAGGAATCACTCATGTCAAGCAGCAGAACCAGATACATCATCTCTTCCCCCCAAATTGCACCATATATAGTGGTAGTGGTGGTGTGTGCATTTCAGTCAACTGTCACACACAGTAAGTGACCTTATGTGACAGGGTAAAAGTGTCCTATCGGGGTTTCTGGGCTATAATCTTTCCTGAAGCAGATTACCAGGTCTTTCTTCTGAGGAGCCACTATGTGGGCTGGAACCACCATCCAAATGCTTAGTTACTGAATGCTTAACCACTGTACCACATCCGTACATGTATGATAACCGGCTGAAGTCACTAATAAAGCCCGAATTCTTGCAACTCTATAAGAGACAAAGTTCCAGTAGAAACATGCAATAAAGATGAATAACCAATTCAAAACACTATAATTCACCCATGACCATAAAAAAAGGATGCTAATCCTCAGAATAATCAGGGTAATGCAGTTTTCAGCAACAAGGAACTGATTTTCTTTTAATGCACTGCGTGTGTTTAAAAAACATATCAGACTGATAAAAAAGATCCATAGTTACCTGACATTGGTGAAGGTATGGATATAAAGGCATTTCTAACACCACAGACATAAGGGTGATCAGTTTACAGAACCTACTTCTGGAAGCCTATTTGATAATAGTTACTGAACTAAAAACTACTATGTCTTTCAGTTCTGCAGCCAGCAAGTACAGGAATCTTACATGACATGCCTTACATGGTAATAAAGGATTTGTGAACAGCACCATAGCCCATCCACACAGTGGGATACTTACATAGTCAGCAAAAATATCATCATACTTGGATTGAAAACTTTCACTTAATTGCAATAAAACAAACTTAAAAAAACCTGTAATAAACAAACTAGAGGGTCCCCAAAACACACGACCCCCTCAGACTCTCTGTTAGCCCAGAAATGAAACCATTCCAAAAGCCAACTCCTCAGACAAAGATTGAACTGCTGTGTAAGACATAAAATGACACTGGTGAAGAGTGCACTTCCTGGCTTAAGTAGATACAGGAGACTAACTGGGAAGTTCCTGTCTGGAGGCAAGATGAGGAGAAAGAAAGAGACTGGAGCTTATTTAGATGAAGATGGGTACTATGGGGTAGAGGACAGGAGAGAGCTGTCATAGTGTGAGGAGAGCAGCTACAGTCACATATCAAAGTGTAAGTTTTTGTACGAGAAACAAATTGTAAACTTTCATGTAAAACACAATACAAATTAATAAGTATACTGTCAAATCCATACATATTAATATGGAAATAGTCCTCAGTTATCTCATTTTAAAAAATAAATGGTAGTAAATACACAGAAAACATTCTTCATGAAACTATACAGATATATTTGTGTACTTAGGCCTGGGGGTGGGTATGTAGGGAAAGGTGAAAAGGAAAGTTAAGATTAAAAATGTATTGTTATGATAAGCAGGTTGCCATGGATTGAATTGTGTTTCCCAAAAATGTGCGTACACTAACCTAAGTCATCGCTGGTATTGTGTGATTATGCACCGTTATGTCATCTGATGTGACTATCCTATGTGTTGTAAATGCTACCTCCATGATGTTAATGAGGCAGGGTTACAGGCAGTTGTGTCAAAGAGGCCAAACTTGATCTACAAGGTGAGGTTGCATCTTAAATTAATCTCGCTGAGATTTAAAAGAGGGAAGCAAGCAGAGACTCAGGGACCTCAACCAACAAGAAAAAAAAGCCAGAGAATAGCATGTCCTTTGCACCTGGAGTCCCTGCACTGAGAAGCTCCTTGGCTAGGGGGCCAGGGGAAGATTGATGACAAGGACCTTCCCCCAGAGCCCAGAGAGAGAGAGAAAACCATTCCCTGGAGCTGGCACCCTGAGTTCAGACTTTTAGCCTCCTGGTGTGTGAGGGAACAAATTTTTCTTTGTTAAAAACATCCACCTGACTTGGGAACACAGTGATGCAGGTGGTATGTGCACTTTGTGGTTTAATATATATAGGAGGCTGTCCTACTGGTTTCTATTTAGAGGGGAGAGGAGAGGGTGGAGAGGAGGGGACCAAGTGCTGGTTGAGTGGATACTGGAGGAGGGGAAAAGAAGACCGTGCTGTCACAGTGTGAGGAGAGCTGATAGAGTTGCAGAGAGATGGGTAGATGAGGTTTTATATAGAAAGGTGACGGTATTGTAAGCTTTCACTTAATCATAATAAAAAAAATTTTTTAAAAATCCAATGTGGAGAGTCAAGATGGCAGCCTAAACACACATCTCCCTAAATCCTCTGTAAACTAAGACCTGAAATGATGATTAAATGGAGCCTTCTGGACACCTAGTGGACCCTAGGATGTGACATAGGGCTGTTAATTTGGACTTCATACCACTGAACGCAAAACCTCCTGTCTGTCGCTAACTTCACTCTTGGTGAGCGCAGGCTTGCATAGACTGAAGATAACTCACCGTTTTCTTTTTCTTTTTCCTCTGTCTTGGCCGGTGGGCAGAGCTCGGACTTGACTAGCCGCTGATCCTGGCCACACTCCAGGTGGGATCAGGAGGCACAATTGCCATGTTCTGAAAGCCTGGCTTTGGACTCTGTGCATTTCGGCAACTTTGGCCTATCTACCTCAGCCATATACTAGCTATATGGAAGAGGTGGCTGGCTTATGTGGCATGCCACCTTGATCCATTGGGAGAAGGAACACTCACACAAAAGCCCCATCTGGACTTACTTCCTAGGCTGGGAGACAGTGCCTGCCCCCGGGAGATTGCTTTTCCAGCAGAGGCAGTGTTTTGCACAGTGTTGCCGGGGCTGGAGACCGGCAACACAGGCTGTAGACTGTGGGCGTCTCGGCGCCTGTGGCCTCTCTTTCTGCCAGTGGCCTGGTCTCAGCCAGGTAGAGAGCTTGTGCAAGATACCATTTTGTTCCACTGAGAGGCAGAGTAACTAATACTGAAGCCTCATCTGGACCTAATTCCTGGGCTGGGAGGAAGCGCATGCCCGGAAGAGAGCACTTTTACATCAGAAAAGCAGAATCCTCCACAGCGACGCCTATAGCTGGGGCCCCACAGCAGAGTCCAGCAGGACAGTAGCCTTTCTGTATTTTGAGCTAGTTTAAAACAGCTGGGATTGGATATAGAGGTGCTTACTTTGCCAGCTGGGAAAAGGGACCTATACACGTGAAAACCTGACTGACTTTGGAAGTTGTCAGATACTTTTTAACCTTGCATTTTAAAACAGCCTAGAGAAACAACTGTGTCCCATCCTGACAGCATCTCTCCCAGCCTCTGTTCACTCACATGAAGCCCCAAAAGCAGCAAACTTTGGAGAAGTCGGTAACTAAGAAATCACCCATGGCTTCAGAAGGCCCCCAAAAGAAAGCACCTGAGAACTTCCCAGATGAAGAAACTTTTTTGAAACTATCAGAAGGTGAATACAAAAGGATTATACAGAGAGCCCTCCCAGACCTTATACAAAATGAGCAGTGCAAAATGAAAAGTCAAGCAAGCTGTTTGATCTGATGGAACACCAGCACTCTGAAATCCAACAGATCAGGAACAAACTCAAAGACATAGAAACTTCAATTCAAAGCGAAGAAAACAGAACAGAACAAATGGAAAAGAGACTGCCTGACTTGGAAGACAGAACTACTGACACCAGCATCTATGAGGAGAAATCAGAAAAAAGAAACAAGAAAAATGAAGAAGAACTGAGAAACATGCAGAACTCAATCATTAAGAGGAATAAACTATGATTAATGGGAGTTCCTGAACAGGGCAAGACACCTGGAACACAGAGAATATTGTTACTGAGCTGCTGACAGAAAACTTCCCAGAAATTATGAAAGAAGAGAATCTAGATAGCCAAGATACATATTGAATGCCACTCAATACAGATCTCAAAACAAAGACCCCAAGACATTGTAATCAAACTTAACAAAATGAAACATAAGCAGAAACTCTTAAAGGCAGCAAAACTCAAAGCAAAGCTAATATTCAGAGGGAAACCCTGTAGGCTTTTGTTGGATTTCTCAGCAGAAGTGATGCTGGCACGGAGACAGTGGCATGACACATTCACAGCCTTGAAGGAGAAGAACTTCCAACCAAGAATTATATATCCTGCAAAATTATCTTTCAAATATGAGAATGAAATTAAGACATTTGCAGGTAAACAGAAACTCAGAGACTTTGTAAAAACCAAATTAAAGCTACAAGAAATAGTGAAAGAATCTCTTGGCTTGGAAGAACAAAACCACTAACTTTATGTTTTAGAAGGACACATCATCTAGAATCCTACTCAGTTAGGGAAGGCTCCAAACCCAATCAAAGTTACAATAGTGAAAAGAAATAATCCAGTGATCGTATCATGAAAACTATCATGTCATCATATTAAAAAGAGGGATATACTACAATTGTTATAGTCCTGCCAGATGGAGAGGAAGTTGATAAGAATGGTAGTAATTGAAATTGGGTTTATACATAATTTATTATGGGGGATTATAGGAGCAGCTGTAAAGCACAATAAAGATGCAATATCGGATCCAACTCAACAGCACTTGGCTTGGCTGGCATATCAAATTAAGAAATGTAATACAGGAGTCTCAACAACCACAAAACCAACCCTGAAAAAGGTGAAAAATCAACTCACAATGTCCCAGAACAGACTGATAAGAACAACAGAGAAAACATCAACACAAAAATAAACATACTATCTAAAATGATAAAGCTCATCCAAGAAGAAGTAGGAATAACAATGGAAGATTCAATATACTACATAGACTTCAAAATCTGTCAAACAAACCACAATCATCAGAAGAAAAACTAGATAAATGGGAACTACTAAGAATCAATCACTTTTGCTCATCCAAACACTTTATTAATAGAATTAAAAGGCCCCCTACAGAATGGGAAAAAAAAATTGGCAACTCTATGTCAGACTAATGCCTAATCTTCATAATCTATAAAGTACTACAAAATATCAAGAAGAAAAAGATAAATCATCCAGTTAAGCGATGGGCAAAGGAGATGGACAGACACATCCCTAAAGAGGAGATCAGACAGCCAAAAAATACATGCGGACATGCTCAAGATCATTAGCTATTCAAGAAATTCAAATCAAAACTACAGTGAGATACCATCTCACCCCAACAAAGTTAGCCATGACCCAAAAAACGCAAAACAACTAATGCTGGAAAGGCTGTGGGGAGATTGGAACTCCTACACTGTTGGTGGGATTGCAAAATGGTGCAGTCTCTTTGGAAAGCAATTTGGTGCTCCCTTAAAAAAAATGGATGTAGATATACCATTTGACCCAGTAATTGCACTGCTTAGAATATATCCTACAGAATCAAGGGCATTCACACCAACTTATACATGCACACGAATGTTCATCGCAGCACAGTCCACAATAGCAGAAAGATGGAATCAACCCAGATGCCTAACAACAGAGGAATGGGTAGCTAAACTATAGTATATATACTCAATGGAACACTATGCAATGATAAAAAACCATGACAATTTTAGGAAACATAACTTGGCTTCAACTGGAGGACATTATGTTGAGTGAAAGTAGTCACAAACAAAAGGACAAATATTGTATGAGACCCATATGATAAGAACTTAAAAACAGACTTATGCATAGAAGAAAAGACTTTTTTGACCACTGCAAGGGAGGGGAGGGAGGGAGGGCAAGGGGGGAAGGGCTTAGGTAGTTGATAGAAACTTGGCTGGGTGCAATCTGGGACAGCACACATTAGAAAGAAGATCAATATTAACTGGACTTGAATATAACATGATTACTCTTCCCATCTTAACCCAATATTACAAGGACAGTTGCTGAGGCGGGGGGCCATGGGCCATGCTCTTGGGGGAAATCAAGGCCCCTTGGCACAACTAGCATTTTGCTAAGAGATCCCACTGCACCTGACACTGGCGAGTGGCATCTCGGGTCTTAAAAGCTGCCAAGCTGCCATCTGAGGGTACAGCAAATGGTCCCAATTTAGCAGGAACGGATGATCACCAAAGACCAAAACAACATAGAAGTCAGAAAAACCAGAAGTCACAGAGACCCACGTGGGTGGTTGACTACATCAACTTGTGACCCAAGAACTGGATAGTGCTCAACCACCACCAGTGATAGCCGTGATGGACCTCACAAAGTTGAGTCTCACGGGCAACACAAGAATAAAAAGGGGTGCACCTTGAGATCGCCATTAAAAGACCACAACTGATGGTCCACAGGCATCGGAGTTCCCCTGGGAGCATGGCCCCAGGCTCTGATGCTGCCGCTATCCATACATCATAATGGAGGTCAACTCTTGGACAGGAACAGATTGGACTTGGTGACACAGAGTGACCACATCATGTGTGCACTTTATGGCTCTATGCATCTATAGGATGTCGTCCTGTTGACCTCATACTGGAGGAAGGGGATTGGGTGGAAAGGAGGAGATAGGAGATTGTTGGGAGGAAAAGACATGTATGGAGCAGAGAGGAAGAGTATGCTGTCACGGTGCAGAGAGAGCAGTGGGAGCTGCATATAGGTGGACATGTAAATTTATATGGGAATGTACATTTTCATTCAATCATAATAAAAAAAAAATCCACTTGTGGTATTGCTATTATTGCAGCACTAGATAACTAAGACACAGGCAAATAACAGAATTTTTTTAACATACAAGAGTTAAAATGTTATTACAATGAATACTTAGGCATTCCTGACCTGCTTTCACCAGCTGTTAGCATTTTGATATATTTGTTTTATCTGTATGTGCATCACATATGTGGAAACACTGGTGGCATAGTGGCTAAGTGCTATGGCTGCTAAGCAAAGCGTCCACAGTTCTAATCCACCAGGTGCTCCTTGGAAACCCCATGGGTCGGTTCTGCTCCATCCTGTTGGGTTGCTGTGACCTATAGGGTTGCGCTGCCCCATACAATTATATTCATATAGATACACAAATATACTTTTTGAAAATCCTTTGCTAAAGCACTGGAGGTAAGTTTCAAACATCCTGACATTGAACATTTCTGCGTAAATTCCTGGAGAACAACAACAGTGTCTTACATATGATAATAACATTATCACACCCATGATAGATTACATAGATAACCTGTCTAATATATATACAAAACCTTTAAATTCAGATCTACCTAATTGTTTCAAAAATGTCCTTAAAAGTGTCCTTTTTAATCCAGGATATGATTTTATTTTGGAGATGGGTAGTTAACTCCTCATTACTTTTTGTTGTTGTTGTTTTCTTAAATACTGTATTGTGCTTTAAGTGAAAGTTTAGAATCCAAGTCAATTTGCCATATAAACACTCCCCCCCACCTGTATGCAACTCTAGCCCCTCTCCCTACCCAGTGACAGCACATTTTCATCCTTCCACCTTGTACTTCCTGTATTTACCCCACCAACTCCTGTCCCCTCCTCTCCACCCTTGCATCTCACCCCTGGGCAAGAACTACTTGACAGTCTCGTATGTATATTTAAGCCAAGAAGCACGTTCTTTGCCAGCCTCACTGTTTGTCTCATAGTCCAATCCAATCTTTGGAGAGTTGGCTTCAGTACTGGTTTCAGGTCTGGGCTACCAGAGTCTGGGGGCCATGCCCTCAGGGGACCCTCCAGGATGTTGGACCTTCTAGTCTGGTCTTCTAATAGCGTTCTAGTTCGGCATGCCCATTTTCTTCTATATCGGGACTTGACATTTTATACCCTGTCAGGGCAGTTATTGGTGGTGGCTGGGTACCGTCTAGTTCTTCTGGTCTCATGCTGAGATACTCTCTGAATCACGTGGTCCCTTTTCTCTCCTGTGTTCATAATTTCCTCATGTCTTTGATGTCCTTCATGCTGCTCTGCTCCAGGTGAGTTGGGACCAGTTGATGCTCCTTAGATGGCAGCTTATAATCCTTTAAGACTGCTGATTTTTTCCCTTTTTTTTATTATGATTAAGTGAAAGTGTACAAACCAAATGAATTTTGCATGCCTGCCCGTCTGCAGCTCCTTCTGTTCTCCTTGCCTGGTGACAGCACACTCCTCCTTTTCATTCTATACTTCTAGTATCCTCCTAAGAAGCTCCTGTCCCCTCCTCTCCAGCCTTTTCTCTCCCATCTAGAAAGAGACCAGTAGGACAGCCACCTATAAATACATAGAACCATAAAGTACACATGCCATATGGTCACACTGTGTTCCCGAGTAAGACTCCTGATTTTTTTTAACATAAATGGCATTTCTTATCAAGTGTTTAATGTGCTGTAAGATGCTAAAATAGTCTCTTTTTTGTCATTTATGCCACTGACATTTGTGAAGAGTTAGGCCCAGTTTTTTTGTACAGTGCCACACAGTCTGGGTTTGTCTTATTGAAGGGGGAAAAAAGGGAAAAATAACAATTTTCCAAAGTCCGGGAAAACATTTTTGAATCCTGGTATTGACATTCATGAGTTTCTGGAGTTCATTAGATGTGTGAAGTTGAAAAAATAATGCAGGACTTTTCGGGTAGAAGTCTATTTAACAGATAAATGTTAACGAAGCCAAAGTTACTGTTTTCGAGTCGATTCAGACTCATAGCAGCCCTACAGGACAGACTACAACTGCCCCATAGTTTTCAAGGAGTGCCTGGTGCACTTGGACTGCCCACCTTTTGGAGAGCAGCCATAACATTTAATCACTATGCCACCAGGGTTTCCAGCAGATAAATAGGAAATGTGAAAAAATAAACAGTAGGTCTCATACGTTTCACCCATTCAATGGCTGTAACTATGAAAACTAGAAAAGTGACAATTGGTGTAATCCATAGATCTTACTTGGATTTCACCAATTTTACTTTGCGTGCGTGTATGTATGCAGTGTTTTCGTGTGTGGATTTATAGAACTACCACCACTGTGAAGATCCTGAACTGTCGTGTCACCAAGACTCCCTAGTGCTACTGCTTTTGCCACACCCACCAACTGCCTCACCCCATATCTAACTTCAAGGTCTATTTCTGTGGTCTCTATTCTGTTCCACTGATCTGTTCCCTACCAGAAGCACACTGTCTACTATGGCTACATAGTAAGCTTTAACAAAACATGGGCCATTACAACCATTTTTATGAATACGACTCAGTGACATTTATTCAGATCACAATGAGTGGTGACTATCACCACTCTCCATTTCCAATTTTTTCCATCACCCTTAAGAGAAGCTCACTAACCCTTAATAACTCCTCATTTCTCCCTCCCACTTGCTCCTGGTAACCGCTCACAAACTTGGGCTTACATAGCTTTGCCTGTAGTAGACATGTGAGATCATACAACATTTGTTCTTTTGTGTATTGCTTATTTCAGTCAGCAGGTTTTCAAGGTTCCTCCATGCCATAGCATGTATCATGAGAATTTTGTTTCGCTTTATGGCTTAACAGTATTCCATTGTATGGATAAACTTGATTTTGTGTACCTGTTCATCTGTTGATGGACCCTTGGGTTGTTTTCATTTGTGGGCTGTTGTGAACAATCTGCAATGAGTATCAGAGGAGAGTGTATATTGTGAGTCCTTGCATTCAGTTCATCTGCGTATATCCTTCTGAGTAAAATTGCTGTGTTATGTGATTAATCACAGGTTAACTGTCTGAGGTACTGGCAAACTATTTTCAACAGTGACTGCACCATTTTGCAGATTCACCAGCAATACACAAAGGTTCCAGCTTCTCCACATCCTTGCCAACAATTTTTTCCATTTTTATGATAATAGCCATCAAACTGGGTGTGAAGTGATGCCTCCTTCTGGTTTTGATTGGCATTTCCCTATTGACTAATGATACTAAGCTCCTTTCGTGTGTTTGTTGGCCATTTGTAAATTTTGAGAGACTGTCTAGTCAAAACCTTTACTCCTCTTTTTCATTGTATTTTTTTTTTTTTTAACTGTAGGAGTTCTTTAGATTCAAAAATCTTCAATCAGGCATTAGCAAATCAGATCCAACAATGTATAAAAGAATTACACACCATGACCAACTGGGAGTTATTCAAGTATGTTCTGTTAAAAATTTGAAAATCACAGTCATCCACCCTGTCACAGGCTACAGAAGAAATACTGCATGATCATGTTAACTGATGCAGAAAAAGCATTTGACAAAGTACAGCACTTGTTCATGATATATATATGTGTGTAAAATTCAGCAAACTAGCAACAAACAGGAACTACTTCATCTTAATAGAGTATCTACAAAAACCTACAGCTGACTCAAAACTCAAAAAAAAGGTTTTTCTTCTGACCCAAGAACCTTGAATTTTTCTGCAGTTTTCATGAAAAAGTCTGTTTCTTGTGGACTCAAGTTCTCTGTCTTCTGTGTGTGTTATCAGCAGGGAAACTGGTGGGTCAGCTGAACAGAGGGGTCAGGAATTCTTCTCATTTTGCTCATGCAGCCACCAGTCTCATACAACACTTCTTTAGCACAGAGAGCCCAGACGGCTGTGAACTTATTCATTGCCACCACGCCACACCCCCGGCTGTGAGACACAGATGCTGGAAACCATTGATTGTAGATAAAATGCCCCAGTCTCCCTTGGGAAAAGGTGGGCCTGGAGTGGCGTGATGGGGATTTGGGGACCAGAGACCGAAATTGGAATTCTTACCTGAGATGATGGGTATGTGAAAGGCAGATGGCATCAAATGCTGTACAGAAAGAGTGCTCACGCCTGGAAGGGCGGGGTCGCAGCCTGGACCCACGGTGCCTCCACCATGTAAGTGCAGCATGAAGAATGAAACCAAGTACTGGGCCAGGGAGACACGAGCGTTTAGAAATTAACCAAATGAAAAGGAATGTATTATAAATGCCTGCAACTGTGATTTTTCATGGGCAAAATTAGAGCCATGGTCCAAGTTTAAGATCATATCTCACTTAGAGATCTAATTCAGACAAGGGAAATTCTCATCTTTGGCTGTGACTCGTGGCTACCTCATATGTGAAAGAATGAAATGTTATCAGGTCCTGTGCTAACTTCGTGATTGTTGACGTTTCTGAGCCCACTGCTGAGGGCATGGGAGAGGGCGAGGAGGTGGAACTGATGCCTGTGTTCAGCCATCTGGCACGAGGTCGTTCAAAGGCCTCACAGTGGCCTGGATGGACAATGCCCAGCCATCGGTACTCAGGCTGTGCATTCACCCAGCCTCCCAGCAGTGGTTGAGTGGGTTTTGCAGGTCCACCGTGGCCTAAGTGAAGCTTGGTGGTGGACAGTCCGTGAAACGACATCCCTGACTGGCAAGGAACCAGTTGGTATGTATACCTCAGGAATCTCCTGGGCAGTTTGTTCACTCCTGTTAGTCCAAAGTTCTTGCACGGTCTAAGTAGCTTCCAGATAAGGAAAGCAAAGAAGACCCTGCAAAAGCTTACCCACCACATGTCATAAGGATTCTGGTATTTATTTCAGTTTCATGAAAGTGAAATAAAAGGGCCTTATACTACTACTTATTCTATTCAATGGCCTCTGGTGGTCTCAAGCAATTTGCTATTGGAGCAGTAATCAGCTGGCCAGAGTTACCACATATCTGTCTTTCACTGATCTCAGCAGTGCTAAAGAACTCGGGCTGCTGACCAAAAGGTTCAAATCCACCAGCTGCCCCTGCAGGGTGGTTCCACTGTACCCTGTAGGGTCACTATGAGTTTGAATTAACAGCAATAGATTTTGGTTTCATGTTTCCAAACGCAATCTGAATCCTGCTTTTCTCTTCATTATGGACATGCTAGCTGGGGTCAGAGAAGAAAGTGCTGAGGGAACAACACTCCCCTGGCATTGGTGACAGTGACGACAATTCTGATTAGAATACAGTGTGGATCCCTAAGGCTATGGCTAAGTGAGTAAGAGAGATTTCTGTTCATTTTAAGTGTGTGTGCCTGTCTATATGCCAAAATACTACTACTGGATATCTATCTCCAACTGATAGGTTATAAATAATCTTTTTCATAATTTACTTTGTAATTTGTTAAAGCATCTATGCATCATATGAATAAGAAGATAAAAACAATAATAGTTTGTTTCATGTAGATAGGAAAGGGTCCTCCTTTATGCTTTTCCTGGGTGATGCAAATGGTAATCCACTTAACTACTAGCTGAAAGGTTGTCAATTCCAGTTCACTCACGGTGCCTCGGAAGACAGGCCTGGCAATGCGCGACTGAAAAGTCACAGCCTTGTAAACCCTCTGGGGCAGTTCGACTCTGAAGGGCAACAGATACAGCTTCCCAAGACCAACAAAGTGGAGGAAACTCAGCACACATTGCTAACTGCTGTTGACTGCAACTCATGGCAACCTTATGTGTGACAGAATGAAGCGTTGCCCCGTCCTGGGCCACTGTGACCATCTTTGGTATATCTGGGTTTATTGCTAAGGCTGTTGTGTCAGTTCATCTCACTGAGGGTGCTCCCTGTTTTTGCCGACCATCGAAGTTACCAAATATGATGTCCTTTCCTAGCAACTGGCCTTGGCTCATAACATGCCCAAAGGAACCAGAACAAGCCCTCAACGCCCTTGACTTCACCGGCAAACAAATAGGATTGGTCAGAGCTTTTCATACCAAACTAGGTCCAGGGCTTGGTGTTCAGTTGTGACAGATTATCAGGTTGTGTTCACCTTCGGAATCTCACTAGGCAGACAAAGGTTTTGGCGGTGAGTTAGATGTCAGAATTAAGGCTTTTATTCTTCCTCTTCTGTCACTTCTTATTCAACATACTTCCTGTGGATGGAGAGGTTTATACAAGTCCCTATTTCCCTTGAGTTGTCTGTGCAACTTAACACTTATTTTAACAAGTAATCAGCCAATTAAGGAGCCCTGGTGCTACAGTGGGTAAGTGCTACGGCTGCCCGCCAAAAGGTGACCACTACAGAATCCAGCAGCTGCTCCTCCGAAACCCTAGGGGTCAGTTCTACTCTGTCCTACAGGGTTACTATGAGCTGGAATTGACTTGAAGGCAGTGGGTTTCATTTGCTTTTTCACCAGATAAACAGTACTAAACACCCACTTCCAGGTCTCCATCTAAGGCCTAAAGAAGATGGATGAAACACATTCTCTTCCTCGAGGTCTATAGTGTACCTGGCGCGCGCACGCGCACACACACACACACACACACCCCTAGTTAAGCATTACAAAGGAAGCTCTTACCGGGTGGAGGCACGAAGTCGGAAAGGTTAATTGGCAATGAAAAAGTGTGAGTGTGGATCGGTGCTGGCGGTGGTCTGCAAAGACCTCGATGTGCAAGTGATGCTTTTACCTGGCAATCAGTTTTGTACAAGTCTTGCCGGAGATAAAGGGGACCAGGTAGGTTAAAGAAGAAATTTTCTGCGGGTATCATCTCGAGGTCCAGATTTGATCCCTACCTTACTCCGTGGTCCCCAAATCCTGTTTCAGAAGCCTGCTACACACCGATTAGATTCCATGACGTGGGCTCCTTGTAAGGTCTGTAGCTTAGACTGGGCATGTATTTAAGACAACACCACTCTTTTTACCTCTCCCAGTCTAATATCAACAATGAGACAGAAAGAGCTCTTAAGAAAAGGGAGCTGGCCTGGCACTCAACAGCTGGGCCTGACTGTTCCCTGTAAGCATAAACAGTCTCACCAAACGTCATTATCACACAAGGCTTTTCTGTGATAGTGATGAACTATGACCAAAACAATAAAAATAAAAATGACCGCTGCATAGTCTGATCTGCGCACAGACAAAACGGATGCTGTTCAAGCCAGAGGAATGGTCAAACATCCCCCTCTTGTGGCTAACATGAGTACTGCCTTTTCTTTTTCAGATGGGTGCACCAGCCTCAGTCTAGTAAGTTTTCACATTGTAGGTTGTAACTATTTCTTGTCTTTTCGTGAGATACTTACCACATTCCCTCCTTTTGACTTTCCCAAGTCTAGGCTGAAAGTACAGAGCAATAAAACAACTAAGATGATGTCTTTCATGCCTCAACTGTCTTTGGGATTCTGAAGATGATCATTAGGTTATACTAAGACTGACCCATCTATGAAAGGACAATAAGAATAAATATCTCCAACTTTTAATTAAATATGGTATGCGATCTTTTGTCTACAAAACTTAATGGTAAACTTGACAAATTAAGGGTTTAAATTTCTAGGTAAAACGAAAAAAAACCCACTGCTGTCCAGCCGATTCCAGCTCATAGTGACCCTATAGGACACTGTAGAACTGCCCCACTGAATTTCTGAGTAACAGCTGGGGAATTCAAACTGCAGACCTTTTGGTTAGCAACCATAGCTCTTAACCACTCTTTGCCACCAGAGTTTCCAAATTTTAGGTATTTATGCATAAACAAAATATGCTAATATAAATACCTTTCAACGGCTAAATACTTTTCAAGTAAAAAGACAGGTACTCCTTTTTAAGCAGACAGATGGGAGCAATGACTGTCTACCAAATCTTTTCCAGGATTCCAGACTTATAAGCTATTCTTTTTTGTTCAAAGTTTCTAGACAGGCACTAGGCATACTGAGCCAGTTCTATGAGAATTAGCAACAGTCTATCGCATGTTTTAGTTTTCCGTTAGATTCAGCAGCTGTGACATACTGACTTTCTCCAAGAATTGTAACAGCAACAGCAAGAAGTGTACACTAAGGCCCTCATGAAAGCTAATGACTCCTCGTGTATATCAGCCTTTGTTGAATCTTATTTTATCACCACTCATATGTCAGTTTGTCACAGTCTGGTGGCTCTCATGTCTGTGGGATGCTAGGAGCTATGCAGCCCATAATTTGAATACCAGCAGAGTCACTGATGGTGGATAGTTTTCAGTGAAGCTCCCAGACTAAGACAGACTAGGAAGAAGGACCTGGTGATCTACTTCCAAAAAGAGAAACCTGGTTAATGAGAACCTCATAGAGAGCAGTGGAACACTGTCTGAAACAGTACTGGAAGATGAGCCTTTCAGGTTACAAATCACTCAGAACACACCTGGGGTCTTAAGAGCTTCCTCCTCCAAGTAGAGTCACACTTAATGACCTGGATGGAATAAAGCTTTGGGGACCTTCATTTGCTGATATGGCATGACTCAAAGTGAGAAGAAACAGCTGCAAACATCCATTAGCAATCAGGATGTGGACAGTAAGAAGTATGAATCTAGGAATACTGGGAGTCATCAAAAATGAAATGGAATGCATAAGCATTGATACCCTAGGCATTAGGGAGCTGAAGAGGACTGGCGCTGGCCATCTGGAATTGGACAGTCCCATGGTCCACTGTGCTGGGAAAGGCAACTTCAGGAGGAATGGCATTGCATTCATTGTAGGAACACTTTGACAGCTAAGCTGAAGTACAGTGCTGTCACTGATAGGACAATCTCCATATGCCTACAAGGAAGACCGGTTAATACAACTGTTATTCAAATTTATGCATCAACCACTAAGGCCAAAGATGAAGAAACTGAAGATTTTTACTGACTTCTGCAGTCCAAAACCGATCCGACATGCAATCAAACTGCTGTCAGCATTCCTGGGTGATTACTGAGTCAGCATCCCTAGTGTCTGTCCGCAAGATTTATGCACTGCCAAAGAAGGACCAATCCGTCTTGGAAGAAGTCCAACCAGAGTGATCCTTGGAAGTGAGGATGGTGAGACTTGTTTCCAAGTACTTTGGATAGATGATCGGGAGAGACCAGTCCCTGGAGAAAGATTTCATGCTTGCTAAGTAGAGGGTCAGTGAAAAAGTGGAAAACCTTCAAGGAGGCCGACTGACCCAGTGGCTGCAGTAATGGCACAAACAAAGCGATGACTGTGAGGGTGGCACAGGACCAGGCAGCACCTCATCCGGTAGGATAGGGTTTTGTTATACGTCAAAACCGACTCAATGGCACCTAACAACAAACACTGTATTGTGGTTACACACATACAAATGATCCCTAGTGGTAGATAATGCTCCTTGACTGCTAACTAAGAGGTCAACAGTGCAAACCCACTAGCTGCTCTGCAGGATAAAGATGTGGTAGTCTGCTCTGGCAGAGACATACAGCCTTGGAAATTCTATGGGACACTTCTGTACTGTCCTATAGGGCTCGAGTACTCACCTAGGGGTGGTTTGAACTCACCTAGCACCACCATGGAATAAAGGCCCCAAAATCTACTTTTATAAAGATGACAATCAAGAAAATCCTATGGAGCACTTCTACTCGGTAACACATGGGCTCATCTGGGGTTAGAATCCACTGCACAGCAATGGGTTCAGTTTGGGTGTTATATATATATACACACACACAACACACAACACACACACACACAGACACACACACATCCCCAAGGTTCGACAATTAAGTTGGCAAACTTAATTGTTCTAAATGCTACACACCTCCTTCTTGAATATAACTTAGGTCACCTTTGAAGCTTGGGAAGCTATGCAACAATGCAACTTCAGAACAGTTTTCAAACTCTTCCTGGAACGGCCATTGTGCATGGTGGCAAGTTCACAAACTTAGTTGTATAGTTATCTGTGAGGGAGTTTTTAGCCAGTAAACAAGTAACTATTGGAATATCCTCCATACTCACCTGATCTGGCCCCCAGTGACATTTTGCTTTACCCAAATGCAAAGGAAATATTGAAAGGAAGACATTTGGATGACATTCATGACTGCTCTGATGGCTATTCCAGTAAGAGTTGCAAAATTGCTTTGAAGGGTGGACTAGGCCTTGGCATTGGTGAATAACTTCCCAAGGGGAGTACTTTGAAGGTGACCATAGTGATATTTAGCAATGAGGTATGTAGCAATTTTTCTAGGATAGTTTGTGAACTTGACTGGCAGTCCTCGCATATATACATTCATACACATACAAAACAGTAAATATATAAAAGCAGTTTAAGTGGCAATGTTTTGTCATTTACACTGCCATTTCAACCAGTTTTACATGTTAACTCTTCTGTTGACAAAAGCTCACCACTTTTGAGCTAGTTGTCTAATGTCCTAAGAAATGTAACTGCTTTGAACTTATACATCACTGTCCATTGGTGCAACATTGCAAACCCAGGAATTCTCCTTTGATTACCTGAAAAAAAAAAATGTTTCACCTTTATCAGGACACTATCTAGACACCAAAAACCAAGCCCACAGTCCTTGAGTTGATTTTGATTCACAGCAACCCTGTAGGACAAAGTAGAACTGTGCTATAGGATTTCCACAGCTGTAAATCTTTACAGAAGCAGAATGCCACATCTTCCTCCAGCAGAGTGTCTGGTGGGTTGGAACCACTGACCTTCCAGTTAGCAGCTGAGTGCTTTCACCACTGTGCCACTAAGGCTCAGAACTGTCAATGCCTTATACTATATATACAAAGAAAAGCTAAAAATTGTCAAATAGGATATGTTATCACAGGCTTAATTTCAAGCTTAAAATAGAAACTTCTTAGATAAATTAGTAAAGATGGCTTAATTCTTCTCACCCAGTCTTACCAACTGAGTAAATATAAAATACAATGTTTTATTTTCATACTAAGTATATGTCTTTTGGTTAGTATACAACATCAAAATGGTTAACAGATTTCTCGACCTCTCTTGGACATACATATTACCATTAAGTCAATTCTGACTCATAGGAACCCTATAGGACAGGGTACAACCGTTTCCTACAATGTCGAAGGAGTGCCTGGTGGATTCAAACTGCCAAAACCTTCTGGGTAGCAGCCACAGCATTTAACCACTATGCCACCAGAATTTCCTCTCCTGAAACCCCCATACAATAACTGATGGATTCAGAAAACTTGTTGTTTTGTCATTATCTAAGATGTTACTATTGTTAGCTGCCATCCAGTAGGTCTCTGAGTCATCTAGCCCCATGCACAATGAAACAAAATAGTGCTTGGTTCTCCATTGTCCCCATGATTGGTGTTAGACTGGACCCACAAGAAGGTAACCATAAGAAAACCAGGATTTAACACATAATGTTTCCTGATATCACCTTTAATCACTGAGATGTACTGGCCAGAATGCTGAACTAACCATCGTAAAGAATGTTAAGAGACATTGCAAAGGATATTTCCAATGCTATGCCTATCTTTAATCATACAATCCTGCAAAACTATAAAGGTATTATTTTAGTTAACTAGTGCTACTCTGACAAAAATACCACAGAGCGGATGGCTTTAACACAGGAAAGTTTATTCTTACACAGTCCAGTAGGCTACAAGTCCAAAATTCAGTATGTCCACTCCAGGGGAAGACTTTCCCCCTTGTCAGCTGTCGAGGAAAGTCCAGCATTACGTCAGTCTTTGTCCAGGGAACGTCTTGGCACAGGAACCTCAGGTCTGAAAGACATGGTCTTCTCCAGATGCTGCTTTCTTGATGGTGTGAGGTTCCCAATTCTCTGATTGCTTGTCTTTGATATATTATAGGATGAAAGGATTAAGGGTGGGGCCAGCCATACTCCAGTGAAACTCCTTTTACAGTGGAGCAGGGAGGTGATCTATAAAGGGATTTACAGTCCAATCCCAATCCTTTAACATACAGCATAGGAAAACCACAAAATCGAGGACAGTCACAAGATACTGGGAATCATGGCCCAGCCACATGGCTACACATATTTTGGGGGACACGATTCAACCTATGACAGGAATGATATAGATAGGAACCAAAGCCTCAAGGCCCCTTTAAACACCTCCACAAGGGCTACTGAGTGCATGTTGATTATCCTTGTTTATACTTAGAGTAAGTTGGGGTATTTCTTTCTGGAGATTTATGAGTCTAGTGATTTTTTTAATTGCTTGACTCTGGACTGTAAATCCCAAGGTATCCTACCAGTAACAGAGACACACGCTTTGCTGGTATCATTATTTTTAAAATCAAGTGCTACCTTTTACTCAGAAACTTCTGTGTTCTGAATGAGGACATCAAAAAATATAACCAAAATATGAGCCCAAGAGACCGGGAGGGCCACATAATCCAGAGATTATATCAACATGAGACCAGGAGAACTAAGATGGCACCTGGCCATGACCAACAACTACTCTAACAAGGAACACAACAGAGTGTCCCTTACAAAGTGGGAGAAAAATGGGGACAGAACTAAAACCCTGTTAACATGACCATACTTGACAGTCTGCCAGCCTGGAGGGTCCCCTGAGGATGTCATGCTGACACTTGTTAGCACAGAGCTGAAACCTGTCCCAAACCCCGCTCTTCAGACAGAAGTAGAATTAGAAGGTATGATGTAAAATGATACTAGCATAGAGTGTGCTTTTTGGTTTAAGTAAATATATGAGGCTCCGTGGGCAGCTGGAGTCCAGAGGTCAGATCAGAGGTATTAAATACAGAGTGAAGAGTGTAGTGTCTGTGTAGGGAGAGAACCTAGAATTATATAGCAGTGTGTTTCTACAAGATTTTGTAGGACAGGAGCGGAGTCAAGATGGTGGACTAAGCACATGTTCCCCTAAATCCCTCTGGAAACTAAGACCTGAATTGATAACTAAATGGAGCCTTCTGGACACACAATGAGCCCTAGGACACAGCATAGGGCTGATAATTTGGTCTTCAAACCACTAAATGGAAAACCTCCTCTCTTTAGCTGACTCTTGCTCCTGGCCAGTTCTGGCTATTACAGACCGAATGTAACTCACCATTTGGACTTTTTTTTCCTCTATTGGTGGGCCAGCAGCACTGGGTGTTGACTAGAAGCTAGTCTCAGATGCACCACTGGTGGGTTCGGCAGGTGAAACTACCATATTATAAGAGCCTGGCTTAGGACTCTGTAATTCTCACCAGCTTTGGCTCTCTTTCTGCCTCTGCCATATTGCACTTTGTATGGTGGTGCCAGACGGTGAGCTTATGCAGGATGCCTTCTTGGATACGTAGGCCCCAGCTGGACATAATTCTTAACCTGGGAGGCAGCGCCTGCCCGCAGGACAGTGCTTTTCCAGCAGAAAAGCAGTGGTTTACACAATATCGCCTACGGTTGGGGCCTGGCAACAGAGACTGTGTGGAATCTGTGCATCTTGGCAACTTTAGCTTCTCTTTCTGCCTCTGCCATAGTGTAGTTGTATGGAGGTGTCAGGTGGCAAGCTTGTGCGGGACCCCATCTTGAACATGTATGCTTCAGAGAGACCGAATTGCTAGGCTCAGAGGCAGTGGTGCCTGCACAAGAGCGCTTTGCTGGCAGAAAAGCAGTATTTTACACACAGTGTTGCCTACAGGTAGGGCCTGTCAGCAGAGGCCAACAGGGCAGTAGCCTTGCTGCATTTGGAACTAGTTCATAAAATCTGGGGTTGGATATAGAGGTGCTTACTTTGCCAGTTGGGAAGAGTGCCCTGTACACCTGAAAACCTGACTGACCTGGGAAGTGGTCTGATATCTTTTACCTTTCATTTGAAGATGACTTAGAGAAACAACTGCGGTCCATCCACACAGCATCTCTCCCGGCCTTTATTGACTCACATGAAGCCCCAAAAGCAACAAACACTGGAGAAAACAGAAACCAGTAAATCACCCATGGCTTCAGAAGGCCCCCAAATGAAACAACCAAAGAGCTTTCTGGATGCAGAAACTTTTCTGGAATTACTGGTAGGTGAATACAAAAGGATTATATACAGAGCGCTCCTAGACCTCATGCAAAATGCAGCAGAGTGAAATGAAAAATTAAGCAAGCTGTTCGACCTGATGGACCACTAGTACTCAGAAATCCAACAGATCAAGAACAAAATCAAAGATGTAGAAATTTAAATCCAAAGCCAAGAAAACAGAATGGAACAACTGGAAAATGGACTTTCTGACTATGAAGACACAGCTACTAACTCCAGCATCTATGATGAGAAATCAGAAAAAAGAAACAAGAAAAATGAAGAAGAACTGAGAAACATGCGGGACTCCATTAAGAGGAATAATCTATGATTAACTGGAGTTCCTGAATAGGGCAAGACACCTGAAAACACACAGAGTATTGTGGCTGAGCTGCTGACAGAAAACTTCCCAGAAATTATGAAAGAATAGAATACAGATACCCAAGATACGTATCAAATGCCACTCAATATAGATCTCAAAAGAAAGACTCCAAGACATATTATACTCAAGCTTAATGAAATGAAATAGAAACAGAAACTCTTAAAGGGAGCAAGACTCAAAGCAAAGCTAACACTCAGAGGGAAACTGTAATGGCTTTCATGGCATTTCTCAGCAGAAACAATGCTGGCACGGAGACAGTGGCATGACACATTCAAAGTCTTGAAGAAGAACTTCCAACCTAGAATTATATATCCTGCAAAGCTATCTTTCAAATACAAAAATGAAATTAAGGCATTCCCAGATAAATAGAAACTCAGAGACTTTTTAAAAACAAAATCAAAGCTACAAGACATACTGAAAGAATCTCTTGGCTTACAAGAACAAAACCACTAACTTTATATTTTAGAAGCAAATTCAGGACACATCACCCAGAAACCTACTCAGTTAGGGAAGGCTCCAAACTCAATTAAACCTGTAACAGTGAAAGAAATGATCCAGCGATCATATCATGGAAACTATCATGTCATCATACTAAAAAGAGGGATGTACTACAGTCATTATAGTCCTTCCAGATGGAGATGAAGTTAATAAGACTGGTAGTAATGAAAATTGGGTTTATACACAGTTTCTTAAGGGGGATCATAGGAGGAGCCATAAAACACAATACAGATGCGGGACATCAAATTAAGAAACATAATACAGGAGTCTCAACAACCACAAAATCAACCCTGAAAAAGGTGAAAAATCAACTCACAAAGAAGAAAGTCCCAGAACAGATTAATAACAGAGACATCAACACAAAAATAAACTTATCACAATGATAGCAGTAAACACCTATCAATAATTACATTGAATGTGAATGGACTGAATGCTCCAGTAAAGAGACATCGAGTGACATCCTGGATCAAAAGACACGACCCATCCATGTGCTGCCTATAAGAAACTCGCTTTGGACTTAAAGATATGAACAAACTGAAAATTAAAGGATGGAAGAATATATATTAAGCTAACAATACACAAAGAAGAGCAGGTGTGAAAATTCTAATCTCAAATAAAATAGATTTTAATGTAAAATCTACCATTGTGGACAAGGATAGACACTATTGCTGAAAGGTTCATTGCACAAGCAGGACTTAACAATATTAAATATTTATGCACCTAATATCAGAGCACCTAAATACATCAAAGAAACACTGAGTACACTAAAAAATAAGACAGCACACTCCACAATAATAGTGGGAAACTTCAACACTCCACTCTCAGTATTGGACACATCATCTAGAAAAAAGCTCAGTAAAGACTCAGAAGACTTTATTGCCACAATTATCCAACTAGACCTCATCGACATATACAGAACTTTCTATGCATCATCAGACAACTATACCTTCTTCTCCAGTGCATGTGGAACATTCTCCAGAATAGACCATGTGTTTGGACAGAAACCAATTCTCAAAATCCATACCACTGAATTAATGCAAAGCATCTTCTCAGATCATAAAGTCAAAAATGTCAAAATCAATAGCAGAAAAAACACAGATTGAAAAAAGTGGAACTCATGGAAACTCAACAACATCTTGCTCAAAAAACAGTGGGTTACAGAAGAAATCAAAGATGAAATAAAGAAATTTATGGATTCCAATTAGAATGAAACACTTCTTACCAGAACCTATGGGATACAGCCAAAGCAGTGCTCAGAAGTCGTTTTTTCTCCATAAATGCACACATCTGGAAGGAAGAAAGAATCCAAACCAAAGAACTAACCCTACAGCTTGAACAAGTAGGGAGAGAACAACAGAGGAACCCCTCAGGCACCAGAAGAAAACAGATCATAAAGATTAGGGCTGAACTAAATGAATTAAGAGAACAGAAGAACAACTGAAAAAAACTGAAAAGGCCAAAAGCTGGTTTTTTGGAAAGATCAACAAAATTGACAAGTCCACGGGCTAAACTTACTAAAGAAAAACATTCACCCCAATAAGAAATGATAAGGGAGTTGTTACAACAGATCCAACAGAAATCCAAAATATCATAACAGAATACTATGAAAGTCTGTACACTAACAAATTTGAAAACCTAAAGGAAATGGACAAATCCCTTAAATTCATATCACCTACCAAAAGTATCACAAGGTTAAGGAGAATAAATTAATAAACCCATCACAAAGGAAGAAATTGAAAAAGTCATCCAAAAACTACCAACAAAAAAAAAGCCCAGGCCCAGATGACTTCACCACAGAATTCTAGCAAGCTTTTAGAGAAGAGTTATCTCCAATACTAGTGAGACTATTTTACAGCATAGAAAAGAATGGAATACTCCCAAATTCATTCTATGAAGCCAGCATAACCCTGGTACCAAAGACAGGGAAAGACCCAACCAAAAAGGAGAACTACACACTGATATCACTCATGAATCTAGATGCAAAAATCTTCAACAAAATTGTTGCCAACAGAATACAACAACATATCAAAAAAATCATCCATCATGACCAAGTTGGATTCATACCACAGATGCAAAGCTGGTTCAACATCAGAAAAACAATTAATGTGATCAACCACACAAATAACACAAAAGACAAGGATCACCTGATTTTGTCTATTGATGCAGAAAAGGCATTTGATAAAGTCCAACACTGATTCATGCTAAAAACTCTCAGCAAAATAGGAATAGACGGCCAATTCCTCAATGCAATAAGGACCATTTATCCCAAACCAACTGCCTTCGTCATCCTGAATGGAGACTCAGTTTCCTTTGAGAATGGGAACTAGACAAGGATGCCCACTCTCACCTCTCCTATTCAACATTGTACTAGAAGTTCTAGCCAGAGCAATTAGACAAGACCAAGAAATAAAGGGCATCTGTATTGGCAAAGAAGTAAAAATATCCCTGTTGGCAGATGATAAGATTGTATTTGCAGAGAATCCCAAAGAATCCATAAGGAAACTACTCAAATTAACAGAAGAGTTCAGCAAAGTCTCAGGATACAAGATAGGCCAAGCCAAACCAAGTGCCATCAGACACAAGATAAACATAAGTAAATCAGTGGGTTTCCTTTATACCAACAATGAGATTGTTAATGAAGAAATCACCAAATCAGTACAATTTACTATAGCCCTTAAGAAGATAAACTATAGGAATAAATCTAAGCAGAGAAATAACAAACCTTTACAAAGAGAACTACAAGACCTTACTACAACAAACTAAGAGAGATTTACATAAATGGAGAAACCTACCCTGCTCACGGATAGGAAGACTTAACATTATGAAAATGTCTATTTTACCCAAAGCAATCTACTTACATAATGCAATCCAAATACACATTCCAGTGACATTTTTTAATGAGATGGAGAAACAAATCACCAACTTTGTTTGGGAAGGGAAGAAAGAAGCCCGAGATAAGTAAAGCACTACTGAAGAAGAACACACTGGGAAGCCTTTCACTACCTGACTTTAGAACCTATTACACTGCCACAGCAGTCAAAACAGCCAGGTACTGGTACAAAAAGAGACAGATCAATGGAACAGAATTGAGACCCCAGAGATGACACCCTTTTCTTATGAACAGCTGATATTCAACAAAGGCCCTAAGACATTATGCCGGGGTAAAAATAATCTCTTCAACAAATGGTGCTGGCAAAATTGGATATCCATCAGCAATAAATTGAAACAAGACCCATATCTTACATCTTATACAAAAACCAACTCAAACTGGATAAAAGACCTAAATATCAAATCTAAAACGATAAAGTTCATCCAAGAAAAAAGTGGGAACAACAATGGAAGCTTTAATACACAACTCAAACAGACTTCAAAATCTGCCAAACAAACCACAAACAAGAGAAGAAAAAACAGATACATGGCAACTACTAAGAGTCAAACGCTTTCGCTCATCCAAAGACTTTATTAATTAAAAAGCCACCTACAGAATTGGGAAAAAAAGTTGGCAACTATACGTCAGACCAATGCCTGATCTCCATAATCAATAAGGTACTACAAAATATCAATAAGAAAATGATAAACCTTATTAAGCAAAGGAGACAAACACTTCTCTAAAGAAGAGATCCATGCAGTCAAAAGACACGTTGGGACAAGCTCACGATCATTAGCTATTAAGGAAATTCAAATCAAAACGACAGTGAAATACCATCTCACTCCAAGAAGATTGGCCATGATCCAAAAAACACAAAACAACAAAGGCTGGAGAGGCTGCAGAGAAATTGGAACTCTCCTACACTGTTGGTGGGATTGCAAAGTGGTGCAACCTCTTTGGAAAGCAATCTGGCACTTCCTTAAAAAACTGGACCTAGATATACCATTTGACCCAGTAATTCCACTGCTAGGAATATATCCTACAGAATCAAGGCCATTCATACCAAATGATACATGCACACAAATGTTTATTGCAGCCCAGTCCACAATAGCAAAAAGATGGAATCAACCCAGATGCCCAACAACAGAGGAATGGATAGGTAAACTATGGTATATGTACTCAATGGAACACTATGCAATGATAAAGAACAATGACGATTTTAGGCAACATAACCTTGGTTCAATTGGAGTACATTATGTGGAGTGAAAGTAGTCAGCAGCAAAAGGACAAATATTGTATCAGACCCCTACAATAAGAACTTAAGACTCATGTATAGAAGACTTGACTCTGATGGCTGCAAGGGTGTGGAGGGAGGAAGGGCAAGGGGGGAATGGTTTAGATAGTTGAAAGAAATTTGGTTGGGTGAAATCTGTGAGAGCACATTAGAAAGAAGATCAATATTAACTGGACTTAAACATGATTACTCCTCCCATCTTAAACCCAATATTGAAAGGACAGAGTATCTGGGGCAGGGGGCCGGGGACCATGCTCTCAGGGGACATCGAGGCCAAATAGCATAACTAGTGTTTTGCTAAGAGTCTTCTGCACCCCACATTGGTGAGCAGCATCTGGGGTCTTAAAAGCTGTCAGCTGTCATCTGAAGTATACCAAATGGTCCCAACTCAGCAGGAATGGATGATCACCAAGGACCAAAACAATATGGGGGAAAGAGAACCTAGAAGACAGACAGACCCTCATGAGTGGGTCACTACACTGACATGTGACCAGAAGAACCAGACGGTGCCTAGCCACCACCAGTGATAGCTGTGATGGGTCTCACAAAGTTGAGTCTCACTGGCAACACAAAAATAAAAAGGGGTATACCCTGAGATATCCACTAAAATACAGCAATTGATGGTTCAGGCCCTCGGGGTTCCCTTCAGAACATGACCCCTAGCCCTGATCCTGCCCCTGTCCATAAATCATAATGGAGGTCAACTCTTCGGACAGGAATGGATTGGTCTTGGTGACAAAGTGACCATATCATCTGTGCACTTTATGGTTCTATTGTCATCCTGCTGACCTCTTACTGGAGGTGGGGGAGTGGGTGGAGAGGAAGGGATAGATTGTTGGGAGCATAAAACATGTATGCAGCAGAGCGGGAGAGTGTGCTGTCACCGGGCAGAGAGAGCTGCATACAGGCGGGCATGCAAATTTATATGGTAATGTACATTTTCACTCAATCACACTGAAAACGAAAATTTACAATGACCACTGAATAGTCACCTATCTCATGCTATCTGAAAGTTTAAAACCCAATAAAGGGGGACAGGGCCAAGAAGCTGGACTAGTCACACATCTCCACAATTCCCTGAGAGCTAAGGTCTAGAAAAACAACTGAAGAGAGTGGACATTATGGGAGTCCCAAGCTCAGGCGGAGGTTTGTAAGATTTAACTGGGTGACAGAAACAGGAAAACTGCCATTATCAGAGGTGAGATGGCAATGCAAAGGGTCCTGCTTCTGCTTGTGTGCGACAGAGAGCCTTACAGGTACAGATACCATCTTGGTCAACTGGGTTACTGGGACTGGGGCTGCTGATCCTGAGAGCCTGGTTTGGGCTGGCTGCTGTGCTAAGCTGCAGCACCTAGGTAGGTAGCATCTCTTGCAGCAGAGTGGCTGTACTTACGACAGTCACTAGAGGACCCAGCAGCAGCTGGCAGCAGAGAGTTTCAGTGCCCTTGACCTTCTCTTTACTTTTACTGAGCTGGGCCATTGATTCTGCTGGCACAGCACAGGAGAGGCACTACAGGTAGGACAGCATCTTAGTCAGCTGAGAGGCTGAGTCTTCCATGCCTGAGGGCCTGGCTGGGATCAGCAGCTGCTGGGCAGCTCCTCTCTCAGCACAAAAACAGCTTTAGGACAACTGCAACTAGAGAATGTAGCGGTGGCTGGTGGCTGAGCATGGCACAGCCATTTCCCTCTTCCTTCTCTGAGCCACTCCATTGTGTCTGCTGATGCAGAGTCCACAAGTATGTCACCATCTTTCTCAACCAGGAGGTGGGGCCTGCCACCTGAGAGCCAGGCTAGGACTGGCAACCACTGGAAGTGCTTCTCTCAGCAAAATAGTACTTTTTAAGACAACTGCACCTAGAGAATTCAACAATGGCTAGCAGCTGAGTGTGGTGGCATGCTTTTCTGTCCATTCTGTGAGCCACACCATTGCATCTGCAATGCAGAGCCTCCACAAATAGGTTGCCTTCTCTGTCAGCCAGGAGGTAGGGCCAGTCCCACCTGTGAGCCCAGCTGGCATTGGCAGTTGCTGGACAGTGCCTCTATGAGCACAAAATAAGTTTTGAAGATGACTGTACCTAAAGAACACAGTGGTGGCTGGCAGCTGAGTGTGATGTCACCATTTCCCCCTCCCTTCTGTGAGCCACACCACAGCATCTACTGACACAGAGGCTCCACAGTAGGTCACGATCTATGTCAGCCGTGAAGCAGGGCTTCCCACCCAAGGGCTTGGCTGAGACCATCAGCCACTAGACAGTGCCTTTCTCAGCACTAAAGCAGTTTTAAAGACAATCACACCTAGAGAATGCAGCAGTAGCTGGCAGTTGAGTGTGGTGGTGACCATTAGTTACCCTTCCCCAGTCTGAGCCCACATATAGCATCTGCTGAAGTGGGAACTGCCACCCCCACTGCAACCAACAACTGCTGAATGCTGCCTCTCTCAAGACAAAAAGTTTTGAAGACAGTGGTACCTAGAGAATGTAGCAGTAGCTAGCGGCTGAGTGTGGCAGCACCCTTTCACCATCCCTTCTCTGAACCATGCCACAGTATCTACTGACGCAGCCCGAGAGACTCCACAAGTAGGTCACCATCTATGTCAGCCATGAGACAAGGCTTGCCATCGTTTAGGCCCTGACTGGGGCTGGCTGCTGCTGCAGAGCGTCTTCTCAGCAGAGGCTCTTCTTAATACAGCTGCTCCCAGAAAATGCAGCAAGAACCGGCAGCTGAGTGCAGTAGTGTCCTTTCCTCCAACCTTCTCTGAGCAAAGCTGTAGCATCTTCTGGCATAACTCCTGTGAGTTGGCACAAGGAGGCTGCCATCTTTGTCAGACAAGAGATAGGGCCTGCTACCCGAGGCTCCAGCTGGGGCTGGTGATCAAACTGAGCAGTTTCATCTATCTAGGTAATGTCTCTTAGAAGAGAGGCTATGCTTATGACAGCTGCACCTAGGGAATGCAGACAGCTGGTAGCCAAATAAAACAGGGCCCTTCCACAACTCCCTTCTCTGAGCTATGCACAGCTGCTGCTTCCGCAAGACCAGAGAAGCTGAACGGTTTTCTGAGGGTGCAAAGACAACAATAAATATGTAACCATTTAAAGAAGCAGAACACCATGGCCCAGAAAACTCCCAAAATAATAACAAACTTTGCAGATAAAGAATCCTTCCTGAAATTACTGGCGGTAGAATACAAAAGAATTATGCATAAAGCCATTCTACACCTTAGGATGGAGATTTAAACAAAGTGCAGAAGAAAAAAATGAAAAATTTAACTATATGAATTTACATAACATGAACAATCTGAAATTCAGCACATAAGAAAATTAGTCAGACAATTGAATGGAAAGCCAAAATGGGATTGACGAAATAGAATGCAGAATTAGTAAAACTGAAGATAAAGCAACTGACAACACCACTTATGAGAAATCAGCTAATAAAGAAAAATGAAGAATCATTAAGAATCATGGTGTATATACACAAGGAAACACTATGCAATGATTTTAGGAAGCATCTCATAACTTGGCATCAGCTAGAAGATATTATGCTGAGTATAATCAGTCAGCAGCAAAAGGACAAGTTATGTATGAGACCACTATTATAAGGACTTAAAAAAGCCAGCAAGCTGCCATCTGAGGAACATCAACTGTCCCAATCCACCTGGAACAGATGATCACCGAGAACACCACAGACATGAGTAAAAGTGACCCCAGGAGACAGAAGGATCCATATGATTGGCAGACTGCATCAGTATGAGAACAGTAGTTGGTGCCCAGTCACCACCAAAGACAGCCTGGAGAGGGGCATAATGTAGAGTCCTTGATGTAGCATGAGAAAAAGAGGTTTGCAGATCAAGAATGCTACCAAAAGTCCACATCTGATGGTCCAACAGTCTGGAGGGTCCCCTGTCAACATGGCCTCTAGACTTGCTGCTGCCCAGACCTGAAACTAGTACTGAGGTCAACACTTCAGACAATGAATGAACTGGACTTGGGGACACAGAGTGGGCAAGTGGTGTCTGTACTTTATAGTTTCAAACACTAATAGAAGGCTGTCCTATGGGTTTCTTTCTAGATAGGAGAGGAAAGGGTAGAGAGGAGGGCACAGGTGCTCACTGGGAAGATACTCAAAGTAAAGAATGAAATGGAGGAGTGTGCTGTCACAGGGTGGGGAGAGCAAACAACTGTAGAGGTGGGTGTGCAAAACTGACTTGAATGTATACTTTCGTATAATCATAATAAAAAACACTAAATCGCTCTAAGAACTAAATTATCTAAGATAAAAATGCTTACTCATCCACAATAAAGATACACGTTTATATTTAAGAATATCATAATATTTAAGGTTTCTGACAGTAAAAGATTCAAAATTGTTCTCCACTTGTGAATTATTTCCAGTGTTTTTGTAGTGGTAAAAATGATAACCCTCTCCCTCCCCTGCCCCAAACATATGCTTACATCCCAATCCCTGGATCCTGTGAACATAACCTGCTCTAGAAAAAGACAATTATGGATCATGAGAGGAGGTGTTTATTCTGGATACCCAGCTGGGCCCTTCATGTAATCACATATATCCTTAAGACAGAAACTGAAGGAGTTTACAGACACAGAGAAGGCCATGTGAAGATGGAAGAGAGATCTGGGCATGAGATGAGGATCAACAGCCACCATGAACTAGAAGAGATAAGGAAAAGACTTCCCCCAAGAGCCTCCAGAAGAGTTACAGACCACCCAACACCTTCATTTCTGACTCTGGCCTCTAAACTGTGGGAGAATAACATGTATTTAAGTCACCTAGTTTGCGGTAGTCTGTTACAGAAGAATAGTACAATTAGTTTGAATTAGAAAACAAATAAAATTATTTTTACACAACTTTATTTGTTCCCTTTGCCACCTGCATTACTTTCAAATTCTCTATGGTGTTTCAATTATTGAAGTGCTACACTGACAGATGAACACAGATGAATTCACACAGGAAAACAAAATAGTTCACAGTCATGGTCTCTAACACTACAGAAGACCTGGACATAGACAGACTGTTATCAGAACACAGGCAGTCACTAAGGACTACGAGAAGCCAAAAGTTCTAGCTACACTTTTGACTCTGACCAACTTATCTTCTTCATGGAGAATCAAGTAATGCAGTTCAGGAATCAATGCACACAGTTCAGTTCTGAACATTTATTTCTGCTTTTATCATTTGAGGTATGGCAGGTAATACATTTGAAGGAAGAAGTACTTTAACATAGCTCATAGTGGTGGTGATGCTATATGGCTTACTGCAGGAAAAGGATCCGGACAAGGAGCAGCAACGTCTCTCGGGAGAGGTTGCCTGGAATGAGGTGCTCGTGGGGTTGCTCCTCAACCTGCCTTTGGAACTGGCGGAAGTAATGCTCAAATCCAACAGCAACCTGATGACGTACGCTCCTGTGACATAAATAATCCAATAATTAAGTAAATAGGGCAGTTAAGAACACACAGCTGTAGACTTGCTGTTTGTTTCAAGATCCAACACTGCTTACTCACTTAACAACACTCTAAGACTTTATACTGCGTTGAAAAGACTTGAGTAGATGTCTGATGGCCATTTTGAACCCTAGAGAGTGACTACTTAAAATGCTTTAATGCTAGGAAAATTGCCATCTTCTACTAAGACTTTTTGTTAAACACTCTGTAAAATAATGAAAAATTAACTTTCATGATAAACACATGCAAAGAATGACTGCATGTGGCTTGAGCGTATAGGACAAGTTCGTTCAAGTGAGGAGTAATGCATACAACGTCCTAGTTTTCATCCCCTTGGGAACCAATCAGCTTTCCAGAAAAGGTCTTCCATTATGAATAATAAATAGTAGGTAATACTATTTCTATGTAATATGTGCTCATCAAAGCTTTTGTATCTATCATCCATTCTGAACCTCATTATAACACTGTAATCCAGGCAGGGAAAGTAACATCACCTCACTGCTCATAGATGAAGAAACTGAATTCCGAATACTCTAAGGGATAAATCAAAAGTCACACAATAAGAGCCAGACATAGTAAGAATTTGAATGGAATTCTTCTCACACCAAATTCATGTCCCTCTCTGCTATAGCAGACTACTTTACTCCTGAATGTATGTCATCTGTCATCAGCTGAAGACAGAACCTAGTGAATGTCCCCAAGGGAGGGTGAATAAAGGGAGAAAAACTGAACTCTCAGGGATGTGAAAAGGAAAGTGCTATTGTTGTGAGCCACCCAGTGATTTCAAAAGGACTCACAGCAACCCTACAGGACAGAATGAACTACCCCATAGAGTTTCCCAGGCTGTAAATCCTTATGGCAGCAGATTGCCACATATTTCTCCCCCAGAGCAGCTCCTGGGTTTCAACTGCCAACTTTTCAGATAGCAGCTGGAAGTTTAACCATTGTCTGCCCAGGATTCCCTGAAAAATGAAGTGGGAAGATAAAAATAAAATGAAAAGTATTTACTGAAATTACATTATCAAATACTGTAAATAAATGAAGCAGAGGGAGTTCAGGAAAAAGTCATTGGATTAGGTCATCTGGACTTCACTGGTGAATTTTCCAGTAACTTCTCAGATACCTAGTGAAAGTGGAAATGGACCAACTGAAATAATTATCTATTGGGCAGTCACTTTCTGCCTATGCCCTGGGGATAAACAATCTTGAGGAAAACTTTTAAATACTTCTAAAGCTTAGATACCCTTGGCAAGAGAGCAGTCACAGGCTTCCTGTGATCCCTCTTACAACAAAGACCTGAGAAAACAAAGGAATCAGTTACATAGGATATTCTATAGGCCCTGAGAATCCAAGGAAAAGCTGAGAAAATGGACTCAGTGACAAGATATGGACAGAAGGTACAGAATCAGCAAGGTGCCAGATCTGACTCAGCAAGAATGAGCATACCAGACAGGATCCCTGGAGCAAAAGCGGTGAACCAAACAGGTGCATTCAGGACATGTATTTCTCAACAGGAAACACCTATCGTCATCAGTCCACTCAGACCTCCAGGATCAGTTTAAAGTACCACTCACCGGCAAAAGATGAGTAACTTGCATCTATCCTACCACATCCCTTTTACCTGTCCTCCTGCTGCTCTGGGACAGGAATTTCTTGGTGCAGCACTTGTCCTTCTCCCAATAAAGGTGATTCTCTTCCACATTCTCTTGCTGCCTCCTCTTGAAATTCTTCTCTAGGTGTAGGCCTGTAGTTGTCCAGTAACAGACAAAGTATACTGAGAAGAATTTTTAAAAACTTTTAAAGTTTAGACACCCTAATGAAGGTACCGATCACAAGATCCCTCTTACAGCAAAGATCTGAAAAAACAAACGACTCAGTTACATATTGCATTCTAGGAGCCCTCAATATAAAAGGCAAGTTGAGAAATAAGACTGAGCAGCAGGAGTGGACATCTTGAATTTGGACTTGTAGCCTACTGGACTGTGCAAGACTAAAGTTTCCTCTTCAAACCCATCCACTCTGTAGTATTTGTTAGAGCAGTACCAGATGACTAAAATACCAACCTACACTAACAAAACAGAGGCAGAACAACTAAATAAAACCGTAACAAAAGAAGATACTGACAGCTCTTCAGATTGGAATGGAATGGACTAGGGGACACAGTGCCCATATTGTGTGTACACTTGATGGTTCTATGCACCTATAGGATGTTGTTCTACTGGCCTCTTAGTAGAGGGGAGTAGAGAGGGTAGGGAGGAGGGGATGGGAGATTGTTAAGAGGATATGACATGCATGGAATGGAAAGGAGTGTGCTGTCACAGGGACAAGGAGAGCAGAGAGCTGCAGATAGTGGGGCATGTAATTTTGAATTGTATTGTAAATTCTGACTCGATCACAATAAAAAGAAAAGACTGAAAAAGCAACTTAACAAAGCTTCCCATAATCAACCTCATAAATAAAACAAGAGACAGGAATCATTTGATCTTATCAAATGATATAGAAAAGACATTTGACAAAGTTCAACACCCCATTCATGGTCACAGCTCTGAGCAAAATAGGAATAGAATGGAAATTCCTCAACATAGTAATAAAGCACATTTACACAAAGCCAACAGCCAACATCATGCTAAATGGAGTCTGAAAGCATTCTCCTTAAGAACAGGAATCAGACAAGGATGCCCACTGTCACCATTTCTATTCAACATTGTGTGGGCAGTTCTAGCCAAAGCAATCAGGCAAAAAATAAAGGGCATCCAAATTGGTAAGGAAAATTATCTCTATTTGCAGATGGTCTGATCTTATACACAGAAAACTAGTGAATTCACACACACACAGAAAACTACTAGAAATAATAGACTAGTCCAGCAAAATAACAGGATACAAGATAAAAACAGAAAAATCAGTTGGATTCCTCTACACCAGAGAACATAAAAGGGAACATCACTGAATGAATACCATTTCCAATAACCCCTTAAATACTTAGAAATAAATCTTATCAGAGACATAAAATACCTATACAAAACACTACTGCAAGAAATCACAACAGACCTACATAGCTAGAAAAATATTCCTTGCTCATGCATAGGAAGACTCAACATTGTGAAAATGTCGGTTCTACCCAAACAGATCTATAGATACAGTACAATCCTGATCCAAATTCCAACAGCACTTTTTAATGAGGTGGAGAAATAAACCACAAATTTTGTATGCAAAGAGAAAACAGCCCAGGATAAGTAAAGCATTACTGAAAAAGAAGAACAAAGTGGGAGGCTTTACTCTACCTGACTTTAAAACCTATTACACTGCCACAGTAGTCAAAACAGCCTGGTACTGGTACAAAAACAGGTACATAGATCAATGGAGGAGAACTGAAAATCCAGACACAACATCATCCACCTATGAGCAGCTGATACCTGACAAAGACCCAAAGTCCATAAATTGGGGAAAAGACAGACTTTTAACACATGGTGTTGGTATAATTTAATATCCATGTGCAAAAAACAATGAAAGAAACCCATACCTCTCACCATGCATAAAACTAACTCAAAATAGATCAAAGACCTAAATATAAAATTTCAAATGATTAAGATCACGAGAGAAAAATAAGGACAACCCTAGGAGATGTAACATGGGGCATAAAGATAATACAAAACATTACTAATAATGCACAAACAGAAGAGAAAATTAGGTAACAGGGTACTCCTAGAAATCAAACATGTATGCTCATTCCAAGACTGCCAAATGAGTAAAAGACAACCTGCAGATTAAGAAAGAATTTCTGGCTATGACAAACCAAATCAGTACCTGATCTCTGAAACCTAAAAGATAATGCAAAACCTCAATAACAAAAAAGACAACCCAATTAAAAAACTGTAAATAAAAATAAAATGGGTAAGCAATATGAACAAGCACTTCAACAAAGACGACATTCAAGAGGCTAACAGATAACTGGGGAAATGCTCACAATGATTAGCCACTACAGAAATCTACGATTAAACTACAGTGAGACACCATCTCACCCCAACAATGGTGAGAAACCACAAAATAGGGAAAGTTTTACAGGCTGCAGAGAGACTGGAACACTTTTACACTGCTGGCAGGAATGCAAAACGGGACAAGTAATTTGTAAATTCACTGGATGCTGTCTTAAAAAGTTAGAAGTAGAAATGCCATACAATCCACGAATCCTATTTCATAGAATATACCCTACAGAAATAAGTGCCGTCACATGAACAGATACAAGCACACCAACTCTGACCACATCATCCACAACAGCAAAAAGATACCCATCAGCAGATGAATGGATAAACAAACTCCAGTGTATTCACACACTGGAATGCTCTGCAATGATAAGGAACAATGATTTTAGGAAACACGTCATAACATGGAGACATCTGGAAGACATTACACTGAGTGAAATTACTCAATTGGAAAAGGACAAAATTTTTATGAGATCACTACTATAAAGACTCAAGAAAAGGTTTAAACACAGAAGAAAACAGTCTTTGCAGTTTAGGAGGGTGAAGAGGGATATTAACTAGTTAGATAACAGACACGAATTATTTTAGGTGACAGAGGGGAACAAAGGACATCAAAGGAGGAAAATGTGATCCTAGGAGACAGAAGCGGCCAAATGATCCAGAGTACACACCACCATGCGACCAGAAGAAGTAGGTGGCACCCGGCCACCTCCAATGCCTGCCTTCAAAGGCAATACAATGTCAGACTCCCTTACAGAGGGAGAGAACTAGGGCTACAGATCTTGAATTCTGTTAGAAAACCAGATTTGACGGTCTAACATCCCAGAGGGTCACCCTAGAGCACGACCCTCTGGTCTTGCTTGCACCCCAGGGCTGAAACAATCACCAAAGATAACTCTTGAGACAAAAACTGGACTGGAGTATAAGACATGAGGTTGTCAAAGCCGCTCCCCGAGAGTAATGAGAAGGGAAGGTGGAGAGGTGGTGACAGGACTAGGCTGACTGAACATGGGAATTACAGAGTGGAAGGGACAAGTGTGCTGTCACAGGGATGGGATAATAGTTGGAGTCACATAGAGGTCTATGTTTGGGGTTTGATACAGCAAACTGACTTTTCATTTAGCCATAATAAAATATTATTTTAAGTGATGGGAGAGAAAACACACTGAAGAGAAGAAATAGCACAACTGGACTAAACCAGAATTTAAGAAGTTTTCTTAATACTACTAGTGCTGCAATTTCAGGGTACATCTAGGTGAACTGGAGTAACAATGTTTGTTAAGAAAATGTTCTGCATCCCACATTGGAGGGTGTGGGATGCAGAGGCCATTTCAGAAACATCAAATGGTCTCAATCCACCTAGAACAAAAGAGAACGAAGAATATCAAAGACATAAGAAAAATATAAGGCCAAGAGACAGAAAGGGCCATGTATACCACAGTCGACAAGGATTGGCAATTACGTTCACAAAATCATCCTAGAAAAAGTGTGACATACATCACTGCCAAATATCACTATGGTCACCTTCAAAGTATGTCCCTTGGGAAGCTATGCAGTGACACAAGCGTCTAGTTCATGCTTCAAAGAAATTTTGAACTCCTGTTTTTTGGAATGCCCATCAGAGCTGTCGTATTACCCTTATGTCCTGAATGCCATCAAAATTGTCTTCTTTTCCATTATTTCCTTTATCTTCAGGTAAAGAAAAGTCATTGGGGGCCAGGTTAGGTGAGTAGGGAGGGTGTTACAATATAGTTATTTGTTAACTGGCTACAAATTCCCTCACAGACAACTAAACAATTAAGGTCACAAACTTGCCACCTTGCCATCCTGTGTAACGGCCATTCCAGAAAGAGTTTCAAAATTACTCTGAAGGGTAGACTAGGCACTGGCATCAGTGCACAGCATCCCAAGGGGAGTACATCAAAGGTGATTGTAGTGATACACAGCAATGAAGCATGCAACACTTAATTTTCCCATCTCGTACATCAACAAGAGATGGGAAGAACTAGATGGTGCCTGGTTACCACCACCAACTCCCTCTACAGGGGACTCAAGAAAAAGGCTCTGATGAAGCATGAGAAAAATGGGGTAGAGAACCCAGCTGCAGAAAAAAGATTAGACTTATCTCCCGGACTGGGCTGTCCTCAGGACTGAAACCATGCCAAAAGGCAACTTTTCAGAGAAACATTGGACTGGATTACAGGACATAAAATGACAACAGAGAAGACTGTGTTTCTTGACTTAAATAGATACATAAGACCAACTGGAAATCTAGCCTGAGAGGCTAAATGAGAAGGCAGCGAGGGATAAGAGCTGACTGAGTGAACACAGGACACAGAGTGGAGAGAAAGCAGGTGCTCTCACAGGGTGGGAAGACTATCTAGGGTCACATAACAATGTGTAAGTTTTTATACAAAAAACTGGCTGAGATTGTCAACTTCCACTTAAAAGCACAATAAATTAGTTTTAAAAACTAAATCTGGAGCATATGGGAGCTTGTGTGTCATACGGAGTGAAGGTAAACACGTCAAGAGTCAGGTTTTCAAATTATAGTAGTCAAGATTCAAAGAGGTCTACAAAAGTTTTGGGCATTAAAATGAGTAAATTTTCTTTTTGCAAAGAAATACTGTGTATGCTGACTGAACTGTGTGCCCAGAAACAGGTATGTTGAAGGCCTAAGCCCCTCATCTGTGAATGTGACCTAGTTTGGAAATAGTCTTTGAAACTGTTGTCAGGCAGGTTAATAAGAGGTGGTGCTGGATTAGGGCAGGTCCTAATCCTATGTGACTGATGTCCTCAGAAAAGAGAAGACACTGGGTGACAAGCAGACAAAGGAAAGACAGCAGGGTGACTACAGAAACATATGCAAGCCAAGCAAAGCCAGGGGCTACCAGAATCTCTGAGAGAGGTGCTGAAGAGTCTTTCTCTCCCTCAGAGCCTTCAGAAGAAATCCACATGGCCAAGGCTCTGATTAGGATTTCTAATCTCCAAAACTGTGGGATAGCAAATTATTTTCTTTAAAGGCCCCATCCTGTGGTATTTTGTTACTGCTGCCCTAGAATAGTAATACTGTGGAAGTAATGTCTCAGATCTTTAACATTTCCTCTCAAAAATGGTTCGGATTGTGTCTAACATTCTGTCACAAAACATTCAAGGCAGTTTCAGTTACTGATGCCTAAATCTCTTCCACATTAAAAATGATTTACTGCCTTGGAAAATGACATTTGTAGAGCTACTTAAACTGACATCTGAAGGGACCAGAAAGTCTTATCTCCTTCCTTCTAGCGAGACAATTTTCTATGACAGGATTCACTGGGACATGACACCAGTCAGTATTTAGTTTTATTACCAAGATTCAGTGTTGCTGGTATTCTGTCGTAAGCGCTTTGACCTCTTCTTCCTTTTTTTGCATCTCCGCTTAGGCCTAGTTGTGGGTCGAGAATTCTTCATTGGACTGCAGTGATCGCCTTAAGAAACATACACTTATTAAGGGTTTCAATGAAAAATGTCAACAGTGTTATGAAATACAGGGAGCCACATCTGCTCCTTGAATTCCCAGATGCCCCTCCCCACCAAAAAAATTGTTCCTGACTATTTTCCTGACAATAACTCTTGTCGGGATGAGAGTGGTGCTGGGGGTGGTAGTAATAAAAATGTGAGCCTTATTTGAACACAAACAGACCTGTTTTAATTTCTGAAAAAAACAATTAAAAAAATAAACTGGAAAAGTGAAACACTTAAATGTCATGAATGTTTATCATTCTGATTGTCATCATCGCTTTATATATATACACACACACACCATCAATATACATCAAACTGTACAATTTCATGCAGTTGTTAAATGAGGGTGGTTTATCTTATGTCAATTATACCTCAATAAAGCATAAAAAATAAATTTGTGTAGCTAGAAAAAAGCTATCAATGAGGAAAGTGGTAAGTGATGAGGACAGACCAGCCAGGTTTTCATTGCTGGCCATGGTTCTATCAGACATGGGAAATTGTTGCAGTTTTAGGCAGGGTCCTGATATGGTTTGACTTACGGGAGATACCAGAATCACAGACTTATAAAATCAGAAGACACGCTGAACTCGTTAAGTCCAGGTGATCATAAGAGTGAGATCCACAGATTTCCCTCAGTTCTTGTATATGTGTTTACATCTATGTGCTCTTTATTCTTTTTAATAAAATTCTCACACTACTGATCAGCTCTGCAGAAAGATCCTTGACCATCATTTAGTAGGAACTATTCATTTACTTGACTCTCTGGCTGAGGACACTGAAACGTGTGAGAGTTAAATGACTGTTCACAATCATGGCTGGCAAGTGGATGAAGGGACAATCGGTTAACGATGCTGACTCCTCTCTCTCACTGGGCCCTCTGCTGGCCCCCTGTCTCAAGGCTTTTGACTGCCAAGTCTTAAGAAACTGGCATACAGTACATGGAACTACCGTCTGTTTAACACTGAACCAGCTACTCCAAGACAGCAGGAGAGTCTGTGTGTCAACTAAGCAAATACTAGTATTTGCAAATACTCTCCTAGGACTCCCTCATCACAGTATGACATAAAGAGCTGAGCTGATCAGTCCCGGTGGAAAAAAGGCAGTGAGACCAACATTCTCATACACAGGGAATTCCCAGGACACAAATAAGTTTCCCTCCCAAGTCTGCCTTTATCTTGAGTTTGTACTCAAGTCAGAAGGAACAGTCAGGTATGAGTACCACGTTTAGTTTTTCAAATGTATGTCTTAGCATAACATTAAAGATACATTTCCAGAGACACTTAAGTATATTTAACATAATAATACAGTAATCACATTTTGATGCCTGTCTCAAAGCAGCATCCTTTTGTTAATACCACCCATTGTATGTACCTTCTCCACAGCAGATGAGCTACCTACAAACTCTGTACTGAAAACATTTCGATTTTCTTCTATAAAATTTTGCAGCCTAATTATATACTTTATTATACACTCTGAACTAAAACCTCTACTTTGTACCACCCGTCGTGTTTCTGTAGGGTTTTGAATCTTGCTCAGCAGAGACAGGCAAGGTTTTTAGGTATAGGTAAATTGGTGTTAGGGTCAGATATATCATTCTCGTATAACTTCCTAACCAGACACATGAACTTCACGTACCAACTACTGAGGCCCCTAACACAGAGTTCAAGGCAGAAGCAACGCAGATTTTCCTGTGAGCCAGCCCAGACCCTAAGGGCTGGAAGAAAACCCACAGGGAAACCCAAGTCCAAAGTTCTCCACGAACCCCCCCAAATCAGAGGCATACCCTAAAGACCAAACTCAAATCAATTCCAACTCAGAGCCACCGTGTAAGACATAGAACTACCCACAGACTTTCCAAGGAGCACCTGGTGGATTCGAACTGCTGACCTTTTGGTTAGCAACCAACCTCTAAACCACTGTACTACGAGGGTTTCCAGAAACCATATAAACATAATCCCTAAAAACAAACCCGCTGCCATCGAGTCAATTCCAACTCTTACAGTCCCTACAGGGCAGAGTAGAACTGCCCCTATAGGTTTCCAAGGACTGCCCAGTGGATTCGAGAGCCGAAATTAACTCTTCGAATGAGTATTAAACTAGGCCTTACTATGGTACATACACAGGTCAGAAATCAAAGCCAGCTTCCCCCCTTTCCAGATACCAAAAGATCATGAACCACGGCAACAGTTGACACCGCATAGGTGTAAGGTAGCACAGAAACCCAGAGAGGTGCAGTGAGGGCCTGGGGCTGCAGAGCACCGACTGTCAGGTGGGATGGGTTGGCGCGGGGCAGCGGGGCACAGGGACCGGCTGTAGCCACTGAACAGCGTGCGGCGCTCACATGCAGGCCGCAGCACCAAGATCCGCGTTCACACGGTGTTTAAGGCACTAGGCTCCCACGACGGGCCAAGCCTCTAACCCATGTTTATGTGCCGCAGTGGGTCTTGTGTGGCGACTGGAGGCCGGTTGCCTCTGGCAACATGGTGTACCCAGCTTTCCTGGCAGCAGAAACTCGGGCAGAACGCAACTACACTCACCTCCGAGAAAGCTGACAAACGCTCGAACAACTCCACGTGCCCCAAGCGCCTCCACTGAGTTAAGTATGGCGGGCCTGGCCAGTCAACACTCCAGAAACAAAGTGGCCGCCTACGGAAGGTTATGCACCCAATAGGCAAGAGCCTTACATCTCTGGTAAGGAAAAGAGCGGGGGACATAGAGAGGGCGAAGGCTAGAGAGTCTTCAACTAGTCGGCCTTTGCCGCCTGTCTGGCTTCCTTGGAGTCAGATTTTCCATGGTAGGCTTCACAGGAGTCAAAATGGCTACCTTGTTTTTGGGGAGTGCATTCTGACTTATATGGACCTCACAGGAAAGACTAGAACTGCCCCATAGAATTTCCAGGCAGCTGGTAGCTTCTAACAGCCCACTTTTTGGTTAGGGGCCGAGCTGATGTCGTGTATGACGGCTGAAAATGTAATTTGGCACAACTTTATTAAAAATATTTTTGGCCTTTCAAAGTTCATACCTTCACCTCTAGAATTTGATTCTAAAGCTCAAGAAGGTGCCAGATATTTATAAACAAGGTATTCACTACAAACCTATTTACGAATGTGAAAACCTCACAGTAAGACCGATACAGAACAAGAGAGATATTTTTAAACGGCTTTCCACAATCTCGACATTTTGGTTAGCAGGCATACCACTTAAATGCCATCCCTCACAGGCATTCCCAATCATACATACAGTAGAATAGTATACAGACATTAAAAGTCACATTTGGAAGGTTTATATGATCAATAAAACTTTGCATCAATGGATAGACTGATTTTAAAAAATGAAGCACTCATCTGAAAAAGCAGTTTTTGTGTGATGTGATTGTTGGTAGTATGTTTTCCCAACTATATATGTTTCTCACTTGTTGACAGTATGTGTGTATTAGTATGAAAAGCACAAAATAACAAATAAAGTAAAAATAAGGTGTTAACATTTAAATATTGCTGTGAGCATGCTCTGTGCTACAGCCAAGCCAAGCCAAGTGTGCTACAGAGTAAAAGAATATATATTCGGCATTCAATAGCTTATTGTTTTCTTTCAAGACCCTGCAAATGAGTTCATATGTTGATTGAGTTCATTGATCATTCTTGGGGAATTTCAATTAAGGATAAACAAAAGTGCTTAACTAAACGGCCACATAAAAGCCAAAAACCAAATGCACTGCTATCGAGTCAATTCCAACTCATGGTGACCCTATAGAACAGAGTAGAACTGCCCCAGAATGTCCATGAAGCATATGGCAAATTTTAACCAGTAATCTTCTGGTTAGCAGCCATAGCTCTTAACCATTAGAACACCAGGGTTTTAGTAAAATCCATAAGAGAAATTTCACGTCATCCTTCGGGCATCATTCCAGAAAAGATAGCCAACTACCAGAGTAGGAGGAGACAGTTCTTGAGCAATCTAAGGAAACAAAGAAGACCACTTCAAATTCCTTCATAACTCAAAGGTCTATGAAAATTAAAACTCATCTACTTCTACAGCACTTAAGTTACTGAAAGATGCTGGCATTATTTTCCTGAGCCTTGAGCACTAAGAATGTAGCTGGAATGTTCCCTGAAATTGAATGTACACATGATTTCTATAAAACCTCCAAGCTAACAGTATAAAATGATAAAGGAGTTCAGAAAGTCATGCTTCTAAATATCAAGGCATTCAGCTATAATAAAATAAAGACCTTTTATGGAGCTTTGAGTTTAAGCTAAATTCAGGGTGCTAAAACTTACCACATAGGTAACATTACCAATTACACAGGCAGAATCCTCACAATTATTATAAATAATTATTTATCTGTCATGTACCCTTGGACATAATATCTTATCAGATGTTGACAGAAGTTCAGTGGAAGACCTCCTTTTAACCAGGAGACTCCTATATAGAAAGGGGCAAAAAATGTTCAGAATCAAATTGAGAATGATGTTACATACCTACTAGATGAGAGACCTGAACGTCAAACCTGGTTTTAGCCTGGAGTCTTGATCCACAGCACTGCAGTGCAGCACTAGCTGTCGGTCCTGCTCTGATTTTCCCACAATACTGTGACCTGATAAGGCAATGAAATAGCCCTGAGTGCCTTTGTACAGATAAAAATCATGGTTAGAAAGAAAGGATTTAGCAGGCTAAAAACTCAGCCCTTTTCAATCTATGTGAAAAATACACAGTGAGACAAACCTTTGTAGCGCTTGGGCATCTTGGTCAAAATAAGCCCAAGCCTAAAGTTGCTTAGGACTTTACAGTGGACACCCATTGTGAAGTAATCAGCTGTGGCCCACAGTGACTTCATACCCTGGTTTCCTGGGTGACAGGCTTCTGGTCCAAGATACTGATCAGGCTTTCCTGCTTAGCTAAACTCTGGCCCTCCAAGTAGTGAAGAACACACTCTGTTGGCCCTGTCTCTGTGGAAACAGAAGCATTCTCAGCATTCTCGATACTCCAGGAAGGAAAGGTATCCTGGAACTCGGTAGCAAGCAAGTATTTAAATTTTGTACAGCATTGCCGTTTCTGATGGCTACAACCACCAGGACATCTGGATTGAGCCATCATTGCATCTAACAAAAATACAACTATTCCCTAAAGCCATGTAAAAATATCCATGTTCAAGTTCTTTGTGTGCCCTAAAGACCCCTTTTGAATGTATTTTGTCCTTACTAGGAGCCAGACAGTTCACATCCATAGCAATTGTCAAGACATCCTCTTTTAATCTATAAAGCCCCCCTTTGTCTTTGCCAGTTTCTTTAGTAAACAGACTGAGTTATTTGGCCTGTTGAAATAAGCATATATCTTGGCTTCCCCGTTGTGTACTTGGACCTCAAAGTGTTCCTCTATAATTGGTATTTCTTGTAGTCACATCTATGGTCTAGATTAAGTTCATGTTCAATAATTCTGGGAAGGAGATTTCATAGTTGATGTCATGTACTGCCCCTGTATTTTCTCAGAAGACACAAGGTATCTGGTTGGCACAGTTGTGGTGATATTGTTACCTTGAACCTAAGCTGGCTTCCTGCCACCTGCTGCAAACAGCCAATATTTGAGACAGGGTGAAATGAGATTTTATTAAGTCCTGGTACACAAGGAGGCAGAGGGGATACATTCCTCCAAACTTGGCCTCCTCAAACAAAGGCTGGTAAGAAGTTTTATACTAAGTAGGTAAAGGGGAGTTATACATATTCATTAAAATCCTGGGAAATAAAATGCATATTTAAAAGGGTTTGGCCTGAGACTTGGTATAGAAATGGGGGTCTCACACTTTGCTCTCAAATTGTACCCAGCTGTATATTTATTTTGGTGACGTACGTCAGGTGTTTGAGTTTCTTCTCATGAGCTCTTTGGTTCGTAGGCAGGCCTTATTATGGCTTTGAGGTTAGTGAACTAAGAAAAACGTTATCAGTTGTTTTTCATATTCCTTTGATGGAACTTGCTGTATCTTAAAGAAAAAGAACATATAGTTAGTATAATATAGAAAAGGGTGAGTATAATTCTTATCACCGCTACCAATGTAAAGATCAATCATTGGTTCCAGTACTGTCGTGTTGATTTACCCACACTGTAAAATTTCCCATTGATCTTTTAGCAAAAAAATGTAAAATTAAGGTTCTGGTTTAATTTTTATTATTTGTATTTAATTGACATATCATAGCATTCATCACCTGTAAGAGCACACTTCAGTATTTTAGCATACTGACCATATTGTGCAACTATCTCTAGATCCTAGTTTAGACCATGTTTTCATCACCCCTAAGATAAATGCTGATACCCATTAGCAGTCTCTCTCCATTCCCTCCTCCTCCTAGTACCTGGCAACCACTAATTCATGGTCCTTCTCTGTGGATTTGCTTCTTCTGGACATGTCACATAAATATGTCTGGTTCATCTTACTTATCAAAATGTTTTCAAGGTTCATCACCCACGTGTAGCGTACGACAGTACTTCATTCTTTTCATGGCTGAATGACAATATAGAAATAACATTTGGTTTCTCAAGTTATCAGTTGATGGACATTTGGCTTGTTTCTCCTTTGAGGTGTTGAGACTAATGTTTCTGTGAAAATTCTTGTTCATGTTTTGGTGTGGACACATTTTTTTCTTTGTTGGGTATTCTATACTAGGGAAGTGCTGGGTCATGTGGTAACTGTATGCTTAGCATTTTGTGAAACTGAGGAAATTTTTTCCACAGTGGCTGCACAATTCTGCAGTTTGACCAGCAATGTAGGAACCTTCCAGTTTTTCCACATCCTTGTCAACACTTGTTATTACCTGGATGCTTTGATTATGGTAGGGTGTGAAGTGGTATTGAGTTTGGCTTTCACTTACATTTTCCTGACAACTACTGGTATTGCCCGTCTTTTCACATGCTTATTAGCCGTTGTCATGGCAAGGCCAAAGGGTCTGCAGTAAGAGATCCCTGGGTCTGTGAATCCGTCCAGTGCCAAGCACTTTAATCTCCATGGACCTCAGTTTTTTGACACAGTGAGTAGTTATTTGGTCTGTATTTACCTGTGGAAATAGACACAGAAAGAAAAGGCTGTGACTTGGATGTCTGTTTGACAGAATGGCCAATACTCTGTGAAGTGAAGAAGGACACATCCATAAAGGGATAGCTGAGGTTTACATACCAGGGCTTTGTCATGTAAGCCTACCTGGAAGAAAGGTCTAGCTGTTTTCACTCTCCACTAGGTGTGGAAGTTGTGGAAGATTTACCTCTCCCTTCAACTCACCCCAGCAGTTCAAGGCCACTAGGTTTTGTGTGAGTTCTTGTACTGACCCGAAATGCAAACCTAAACAAACATACAAAACCCTGCTACCGGCCTGGGCAGTACACCTCACGAGCATCTGCTTCTTCCTTTCCCCTGACCTGAAGAATTACCACTCACCTTGGCACAAAAACAGGGCTGTGAGGCAGGGCTTGGGCCCAAGGCTGTGAGGCAGCCTGTCACCAGGTGGTATGTGCCTGGTGGGGAGGGGCCTGAGCATCCTTACTGAGATACAGAGGATTCTGAGGGGTGTAGGGAGATTACAGGCCAGTAGTGTTGACTCGGCCATTGATTTATTTTAAAAGTGTTATTTAAACATATATGTGTGTTGGTTAATACAAGAACCTAACAAAGGTCACTTAGGTTATTGAGCTGCATTCCATCGTCTGCCTTAGTTATCACCCTCAGACTGAATTGGCAGGTCTGCATTCCTCTCCCTATCTCCTAGGAAATAAACTTCATTAAGACCTCAGAGAGATAATGAAATTTTGGGTGAGTCACACTTTATAAGATGTAATGAAATCTTGGGATGTAATGGAATCTTGTGACTCCTGGCTATTGTTCTGTAACAGATGACAATTCCTTTAAAATCTGGCTCTAAAACTGCTGGAAATGTCACTCAAGGGGGGACAGTTTTTCTAGAGAAGTTACTCTTGTTGCTCCCTCAAATTTGCTGGCTTATCTGAAAATAAAGCATTCTTTGAACCCCACTCTGTCTCTGAATTTTTAGCTACAGTGACAGGCAGAATGAACTTGCTTTAGTACGGCAGTATGTGTGTGTAGTTCAATATTACAAACATGAAAAATTAATACACAAATGCACGCCAGTCTTTTAATGGTGCTTACTCAGAGGCTTGGACCTGTGCGGGGAGGATTTCAATTCTAACTGGAAACACTTCAGTGTTTGAGAAGATTTCATGGTTTCTAAAACGTAATTAACTTATTCCATTTGTCAATGGGACTAAAAGTATCTTCACATTTGACCATTAGAAACCCGGTAGGCAACAGAGTACCTCTGGCGATGGCTGGATGGATAGCAAGAGTCAACTAGTTGCTCTTGAGTGGACTCTGATTCATGGTGACCCCGTGTGTGTCAGCATAAAACTGTGCTTGCTCCAGATTCCTGATTGTTCTCGAGGACGTCGCCAGGACTGTCTTCTGAGGCACTTCTGGGTGGACTCGAATCTCAACCCTTTTGGGCAGATCATTAATGATTTGCACCAACCAGGGCACTACTGAAAAGATATAAGACCAATGTAACCCTCCTCATTTCAGTGGTGGCCCCACCAGTGACCCTAGTTTCCCTTTCCCCAGGTGTCCCCTTTTTTGAACAGTGTTTTCTAAGCACCATGTGTTCCTTTCGTCGCAAAGGGAAGAAAAGCTAAATGAAGGTGCCGGCATCCACGGGAATCCTTCCAGTGGCTGTGACTCCACTGGGTTGTGCCCTATCCCGATCCTTAAGCGGCCGTGTAGCCTCCAGTAGCCATTCCTAGAGGACCACCAGGGAGGTACCAGGGCCCTCACAGCTACTTTACAGAAGAAGTGGGTTCTCAGGACTGCCGGCTTTGGGAACTGGCCTCACGCCTGGAGGGGAGGAGGAAGTGCTCGAGGCTTTCCCATCCTGTAATATAGGAAAGTCTCAAACTTCACAATCACTTGAAAATGTATTTGTTTAAACTTTCTTTACATCTGATTTATTTCGTCAGTGTAGAATAGTAAGGTTTCTATTGAGTTGTTCCGTCTCAGTATTCCCACCTTCCCAGCAGGATCCTCAATTTAAGGGAGACAAATCCGTTCTCCCCCTGCAAGTGATACAGGTGGTAGGTTCCCCAGGCTTTCCCACGCCGCCCTCGCCCCGCCCCCCGGCCTCGGCACCGCCCGAAGCACCTCCCACCCACCTGTGCGGCCAGCTCCGACGCTTGCTCTCACCCCCTCCCTTTCCGGAGACGAGAGATTCGCGAAGCCTGGGAAGTCTCGGGCGCTTTACGGCAGGGGCGGGGGTCTTAGGGGAGTCGCGGTCTCACGTCTTCCGGGGCCGGTGTGTGGTAGGTCTTGCTAGTTTTCAGCTTTCCCTCTTTTCGTTCCCTGACGCCTGGGAAACGGGCCTAATGTGGCCGTGCATGTGGCCGTCGCTGGTGGTCCTGGATGGTGGCAGGGGTGGCCGTCTCGACTCACAGCCCCGTCTCCTCACCAGCTCCTGGCGACCGCACCGGCGAAAGAACACCAACGTGGTGGCCTCAGCCGGCCGCGTCGGTGTTCGTCGCTCAGATTATTACTGCCACTCACGGCTGTGTTGGGTTGTGTAGTGAGAAGCGTACTCGGCGACTCTTGTCACTGATTACTGGCCAGGCAGCGTGGCCCTCTGGCCCGAGGCCTATGCCCAGGCCTCCCCCAGCGAGAAGAGGTCCTTAGAGGAGATTTTTTTTTTTCATGGAAAGGACTTGCTGCTTCAGGGACGGGGAGGGAACACAGGTGAGCGCCTTGGGTGAAGTTGGGTTGATTTCCTCTCTTTACTTTTTTGAAAATCTTATAGGAAAGCAGTCGCAGGGAATGGCCTGCAAACGAATTTGTCCTGTAAATAGCTTCCTCGCGGGATGCCCAAAGGAGCTATGTTAAGTAGGGCGATGAGACCTGTGTGACAATGGTAGTTTCCACAAGTTCGTTGTGCTTGAGAGTTGAAACTTAAAACCGAAAAAACCACACCCACTGCCGTCCAGTCGATTCCGACTCATAGCGACCATTTGAAGTTTAACAGGGACTAAATTTGAAGAGGGAAAATGTGAATGAAGAACGAATGAGGAAATCGAGCCTCTTACGTTCAGTGTATTTGAAACTTTTAGAATGGTTTGAGATTAGTCATCTCAGTGGCATCACCGCTATTTAAAGAGGTAAGAACACAACGTAGTTGGCCCCAGACCTGGTGTGAAAATATTTGTCTATGAAATGGCGTTTAGGTCTCCGCGTGTGTAGGATAAATGTTTGCAAGAAAATAGCAAGTTACCACTTGGGATCCTCGATACAGCCAGAGCCGATATAAGGGTGGGAACAGTAGTAGCTCAGGCTCCTCAAAGAGGCGGTCTTGGGTTGGAACGCCAAGTAAGAAATGGTCAACAGTGTCGTTTTTCTTGCTTTTCCTTTGTTAGGAGCGACTGGGGATTCTTTGTTGCTATTAAGGGCGTTTGTGTTTTTTCTTGTAGACATTAGTATCTTTCTGTTACGTTGCTGCCATTTTCTTTTTGGGATTCATGTGATCGTGCTTGCTCTTTTGGCTTCAGGAAGATTATTGATGTGCATTGCGAATTTTTGGCTCACTTAGCAATGCTTTTCTGCTTTGATTGTGGGTTTGTTTAACTTTGTGCATTTTACCTGTGCACATTTATCGTTATTTTTTTGGATGGAATCTGGATTTTGAGTTAAAGATAGGCTTTTGTCATTTCAGGGTTATAAACGAATGAGTCTGTGATGTCCTGTGGTAGCTTTGATTCTTTTCATTATACATAAAATTCTTGCATCCCTGTACAGTTTATCCTGGTTTGTTTAGGCTATGATGTTTCGACTGAGTTGACTCCCCTTTTGTTCCAAGGCCATCTTTTGCCTCCACTGATTTTGCAGGTTTCCTGTATCAAATATGAAATTGTTGTGTGTCTTATAGTCTGTTTTGCAGGGATAAGTGTCAGAATAGACTTTTTATCTTCTTACTTATAATGTTTTGTATTTGCAGGGGAAGTGATATTCCTGTAACATGGAATGAACCATTTTGAAGTGTACAGTTCACTGCCATTTAGGATAGTGAACCTCCTTAATATTCCTGAAATAACTCCTACTTGGCGCTGATGTATAATGCTGTTAATGTGCTTCTAGATTTGCTCTGATAGTATTTGTTGAGGATTTTTGCATTTATAGTTATGAAGATCGTTACTGGATTAAGGTTTGTAGCCTGGAGCAGTTGAGCCCAAGGAAACATACTTCAAGTTAGAAAGAGTGAGAAGGTTTATTCTGAGGTATGATACTAGCAGATTCATTCTATAGCAATGCAGCTGTGTCTGTGGAGTCTGAAAAGGCAGTTTTTGTTTTGTTTTGTGTTTTACTGATTGGAGTTTTTTCGGAGGACAATTTATATAGCAGAGTGTATGTATCGTCATTTTAGAAAAGGTTGAAGTGTCTTTGTAGCCTGCGGTTGGCTTGGGCTGAAGAGTTTTTTATTACAAGGTAGTGACTAAAATCTTGTCCAGATACCTGCAGGATATCTATCTCTTTATCAGGCTAAAGAGTACTAATGAGTAACTTGGGCCCCAGTTTCCCTGTTGGGGATTTGTAAACCAGAAAACAAAACAAAGTTATTAGAATCTGTTGAAAACAAAGCAGTGTTATTTGCATGAGGTCAAAGAATGGCCTTAACAAAGGTGTGACAGACAGGGAAGGCTCGCAGAGGAAGAAGATTCAGCAGGGTGATAGCAAGTGAGGTTTCAGTCAACCATTTTGAAAAGTAGAAAACCTTTGGACAGTGGGAGTATTAGGGTCACAGGATGTTAGCCATAGTTTTCTTTTCCTGCCTCAATTTTACCAGGTTTTGGTACCTTAATTGTTTGAGAGGGATTGGTAATTGAAAAATTTCAACACTTGGAAGAATATGCCAGTGAAGCCACGTGGTCCTGGGATTTTCTGTCTTTGGAAGTTTTTCATTATTGATTCAATCTGTTACATATCGATTGAGGCTGAAAAAGCCTCCGTGTGAGGGGTGCTCAGGATCGGGGGCCTGAGAGGCTTTGTTTTAGATCACCCCCAATTCACAGGCAAACACTTGACCTCCAGGATTCACAAGCCACTAGGCAGCTGCACTGGGGTAGGGCCCTGGAAGGTACCACTATAGATTCAGTGAAGATAGGCAATAAATGATTCTTTTTGTTTTGGTAATTGAACTCTTAACTAATGATAAGAGAATTAGGCTGGGGAGACAGGGAAGTAACTTTCAGACAGGGAAGCATTCTTTCAGATCACTGATTTGAGTTTTTTTGAAGGACAATTTATATAGCAGAGTGTATGTATTGTCATTTTACAAAAGGTTGAAGTGTCTTTGTAGCCTGCAATTGGCTTGGGCTGAGGAGTTTTTTATTACAAGGTAGTGACTAAAATCTTGTCCAGATACCTGCAGAATATCTATCTCTTTATCAGGCTAAAGAGTACTAATGAGTGAGCGCTGCTTCCTTTCCACCCTCACATGCCCCTCCCAGCTGCCCCCATTGTTCTTCGGAGACCTCTGTGTTCTCTGTGGGCCCATTTGTTTCTCGTGTAATCCCGGTTGGGCCTGCCCAGTTTGGACAGTCCTGGAGGTTTGAATATGTCTTTGCCCCTGTTCTAGCCGGCAGAACATGGTTAATAAACTTGCTTTTTGGTTATTCACCAAAACCTATTTGAGAGATTGGCTATTTGGGACAGGTTAATGAGAACCTGGAGCTTTGTCTGGTAACATATCTGTTGTGATGTTCTATTTCTGTTTCAGCCAGTTTGGTATTTGTATGTTCTAGGAGGGTGTGCATTACTTCTGACTTATGTAATTTGATGATGTGCAAATGTTTGTAGTATTGTCCTAGAATACCTTGTGTATTGTAAGGTCTCTATTAATGTACCCACTTGGCATTTCTGATTTCTTTTTCTTTTTCTTTAATTATGATTTGAGTGAAAATGTACATTCCCATATAAATTTGCATGCCCACCCATGTGCAGCTTCTACTGCTCTCCCTGGCTGGCGACAGCACACTTTTCCTCTCTGCTCCATACATGTCTCATTCTCCCAACAGTCTCCTTTCCCTTCCTCTCCACCCACTCTCCTTCCTCCAGCCAGAGGTCAGCAGGATGATATCCTATAGATGCATAGAACCATAAAGTGCACACATGATATGGGCATTTCTGATTTTAATAATCTGAGTCTTATTTTTATTTCTTGTTTATTATACCCAAAAGTTTGTCACTTTTGATCTGTTCAGAGAGCCAGCTTTTAGGTTCTTTGATTCTCTCTTTATTGCTTTTGTATTGTTTTATATTTATTTTGTATTTACTCTAATATTTATCATTTCCTTCCTTCTAGGAAGCCCTGGTGGCTGTTGGGAATAGAAGAGTGTGAAACGGGCAGAGGCACTCCAGTCTAAGAGTCCAGCGAAGTTTATTTGAAGACAAGAGAATGGGGTCTGAACTGAGATGTGGCTCAGCCCATTCTGTAGGTAATCTTTTTTAACTCACTTGATAAAGTCTTGGGATGAACATAAATATTTGATTTTTAGTAGTTCCAGTTTATCTGTTTTCTGTTGATTGTGCATTGTTGGTCAGATTTTGTAGTCTGTCTAAACCCTGTATTAGAACTTCCATTGTTGTCTCTATGTTTTCTCGCATGATGTTTATTGTTTTAGGTTTGATACTTAGGTCTTTGATCCATCTTGAGTTAGTTTTTGTGGAAGGGGTGAAATATGGTTCTTCTTTCAGTCTTTTGTAGATGGATATTCGGTTTTACCAACACTATTTGTTAAAGAGACTGTTTTTACCCCAGTTTACAATCTTTGTCGATTATCAACTGTTGGTAAGAGGATGGTGATATTTCTGGTGTCTCAGTTCTAGTCCATTGGTCTGTATGTCTCTTTTTGTACCAGTACCAGGCTGTTTTGACTACTATTGCAGTGTAGTAGGTTCTGAGGTTGGGTAGTAGGAGGCCTCCTATTGTGTTCCTCTTTTTCAGTAGTGTGTTACTTATCTGGGAATTCTTCCCTTTCTGAGGAAAGTTGGTGATTTGTTTCTCCATCTGAATAAAAAAATGACACTGGAATTTGTGTTGGGATTGTGTTGTATATGTAGATCACTTTGTGTAAAATAGATACTTTCATAATGTTAAGTCTTCCTATCTATGAGCAAGGTAGAATTTTCCACTTATGTAAGTCTCTTGGTTTCTTGCAGTAGGGTCTTGTAGTTTTCTCTGTATAGGTCTCACTTCTGTGGTTAGATTTCTTCCTAGATATTTTATCTTCTTGGGGGCTGTTGTAAATGGTATTGATTTGGTGGTTTCCTCTTTCATGGTCACTTTGTTGGTGTAAAAGAATCCTACTAATTTACTGTTGTTTATCTTATATCCTGATACTTTGCTGAACTCATTTATTAGTTCCAGTAGTTTGTTTATGGATTCTTTAGGGTTCCCTGTGTAGATGATCATATATCTGCAAATACAGATATTTGTATTTCTCAAATACAGATATTTGTATTTCTTATTTACCAATGCCGATGCCCTTTATTTTTTGTCTTGTCTGATTGCTCTCTCCAGAACCTTTAGCACACTTTTGAATAGATGTGATAACAATGGGCATCCTTGTCTAGTTCAACTTTTATGGCTTCATGAACTAATAAGATGCTTTGGAATCCTTCAGTGGTTTGGATTTTCTTGAGACTTGCTTTATGACCTAATATATGGGTTATTCTCTCAGTGTTTGTTAACCTGTTCATTCTCAAAGTCTTGGAGCATGGCTTAGGGAATGTAAAGGGGTCCCACTTCCAGACCAGGGCAATGCGTCAGTCTCAAGCCAGTTTGGGCCCAGTGCTGAGGGGAAGCGAGGGCACATCAAAGGGAAAAGGTTTATCCCAAAGGAGACATTTTTGATCAGCCAGTAGTAGGTTAGATGCAAGCTATGAAAATTTTGATAATTGAGGAACCATTTTTCACTGATTCTGGAGGCACACCTGGACTCTCTGCTAATTGGTGTCTCCCACTGTGGAAAATACACTCTGAATGCCACTGCTCATTTCCTGTCACTGGTGCCAGTGGACTCTTGTTCAGAGTTCGAATTCCTGCTGGGTTGAGTGTGTCACCACTCCTCACTGCTTCTGAACTTTCTGTCCCCTGCTCTTCAGTCTGATTTCTCATCTTTACCTTTTATGTTAATGATTTCTAGATTGTCATACATAATCGATTCACTTGTTTTTACTGTTCTTTGTTATAAAAGGGATCACAGGAAGCGGCTGGTTAATTTGCCATTTTGGCCCTGCCTTTTACTTTGATGTGTTGACTGCTGCCTCCATGAGCATCAGTTGTGGATCCCGCTAAAATCAAATCCTTGAGAACTTCAGTCATTTTTCTGTTTATCGTGATGTTGCTTGTTGGTACAGTTGTGAGGATTTTGGGTTTCTTTAAGTTAAGGTATAATAACTACCTCAAGTTCCTTTCACTTTCAGCGAGTATGGTTGTTTCATCTGCATATCATTGATAATAAGTCTTCTTTAACCTTGATGCTGTGTTCTTCATGTAGTTCAGATTGTCAGATTATTTGCTTAGCATACAGATTGACAGTGACAGGAGTCAACCGTGATGCACATATTTCCTGGTTTTAGATAATGCCTCTTGGTATGTGTATAGGTTCTGTATGAGCACCATTAAGTATCCTGGAGTTCCCATTCTCTGCAATGTTATCTATAATTTGTTGTGATCCATATAGTCGAGTGCCTTTGAATAGTCAGTGAAACACAAATAAACATCTTTCTGCTATTCTCTGCTTTCAACTAAGACCTATCTGACATCACCGTGGATTATCCCTCATTGTGTGTCTTCTGAAAGCAACTTAAATTTCTAGCGCTTCCCTGTGGATGCCCTGCTGCAGCCTTTTTTGAATTATCTTCAGTGTAATTTTGCTTGCTAGTGGTGTTAATGGTATTGTCCATTAATTGCAATATTGTGTTGGATCACCTGTCTTTGGAACGAGCATATATATTGATCTTCAGTTGGCAGGCTGGGCAGCTGTTTTCTAAATTTCTTGGCAGAGATAAGTGAGCACTTCCTGCATTACATCCGTTTGTGGAAAGATTTCAGTTGGTACTTGATTATTTCCTGGCATGTTGTTTTTGGCCGGTGCTTCGGCGTCCCCTGTACTTTTCCTTCAGTACTCTTGTTTCTTGATCATATTCTACCTCCTGAAACAGTTGAATGTTGACCTATTTGTTTTTCTACAGTGGCACTCTTGATTCCTTCCATCTTATTTGTTTAATTTCTGCATTAGATGAAAGTTTATAGCTTGTTAGTTTCTTGTTGACAAATTTATACAAATAAGTGTGTATAAATATTATATATTTTTATACACATACTGTGTGTATAATGTTTTGTGACATTGGTTATAATGCCTCCAATGTGACAACCTTGTCCCCCTTTCCACTTTGGGTTCCATGTGTCCATTTGTGCTGTTCAGTTTCTCGTTGCCTTCTCTTCTTGCTTTTGGGCAGAAGTTGTCCATTTGGTATTTTACGTATGATTAAACTAACATGCATGTTCCTCATTTGGTTTTTTGTTTGATTGTTTGTTTTTGTGTTTTAACACCTGTCTAATTTTTGTCTGAAAAGTAGACTTCAGGGGTGATTTCAGTTGAGAGTTAGTAAGAGTCCAGGGGCTGTAGTCTCAGGGCCTTCTCTAGTCTGTCAGACCAGTAGGTGTGATTTGTTTATGTGTGAATTTGAATTTTCTTTATGTTTCTCTGTGTGTCTGTGACTCTGTTCTGATCCTTGTGGTTGTTGGTGGTAGCAGGGCACCGTCAAGCTCTTCTGGGCTCAGGCTGCTTTTAGTACCTTCTGTGTCATTTGAGTTTTTGGCAGTAGAATCCCTTAGTATTGTAACTTGAGGCTTATATTTTTTCTTATGTTCTTTCAACTTAAGACATGCTAAGCTTATTCTTTCCTTTTGGTTTTCTAACGCCAGGTCTTCTTTCCTTTTCCTTTTGCATTAGCTACTCTTTGTTCAAGAGCAAGTTTCAGAGTCTCTTCTGACATCCATTTAGGCCATTTTTTTTTCCTGTCTTTTTAATGATCTTTTGCTTTCTTCACATGTGATGTCCTCCCACGACTCTTCTGGTCTTCAGTCATTAGTATGAATTGTGTCAAATCTATTCTTGAGATGGTCTCTAAATTCAGATTGGAATATACTCAGGGTTGTAGTTTGGCTCTCCTGGGCTTGTTCTAATTGTCTTCAGCTTCAACTTGGACTTGCAGGTGAGGCACTGATGGTCTGCTCTGAAATCGCGTCCTGGTCTTCTTGTGATTGATGATGGTGAGCCTCTCCGTTTCTTTCCCCAGATGTAGTCGATTTGATTCCCAGCAATGTTGACATGTATATTTGCCGTTTGTGTTGTTAAAAAAAAAACTTCAGTGAATAAGTTGTTGACTTTGCAAAGTTCTGTTGTGGGATCGCCAATGCTGTGTGTGTCACAAAGGCACTATTTTCCAGCTACAGATCCTGCTTTCCAGTGATCTCATTTCAGTTACCAGTAATTATCAATGTGTCTTCATTGCACATTTCATCAATTTCAGACTGCAGAAGTTAGTAAAAATTTTCAATTTCTTCATCTTTGACATCTGTTGTTGGTGCGTAAATTTGAATAATATTTGTATTAACTGTTCATTCTTTAGGCATATAGATGTTAATGCCAGTTCTGACAGCATTGTACTTCAGGATAGATCTTCAGATACTCTTTTTGATGATGAATGTGAGGCCATTCTTTTTTGTTTTCTGAGCATAGTAGGCAGTATGATTGTCGGTTCAAAATGGTCAGTACCATTCACACAAAGAATGGACTGGATTTGGGGGCACAGAGAGAGTATATGGTGTGTGTTCGCTATGGTTTTATACACAGGAGACTGTCCTACTGGTTTCTTTCTAGAGGAGTGAGGAGAGGGTGGAGAGAGTGGATAGAGTTGCACAGAGGCAGACATGCAAAATTGACTTGGTTTGTATACTTTCACTTAATCATAATAAAAAGAAATGGTCAGTACCAGCCCATTGTAGCTCAGTGAGGCCTAGGATATTGATTTTTATGTGTTCCAGTTTTTTTTTTTTCTAACTACTTCCACCCTTGGTTCATACTTTGTACATTCCATTTTCCAATTACCTGTGGATGCTTGTAGCTTTTTCTTCTTATGAAGGTCCTGAAAGCTGTCTCTAGAAAATATGATCTTCCTAAATTACACGAATGCTGTATATATACACAGTACATATGTGAGTGTGTTTGCTTTTGTTGTTTATTACCATATAGATGCCACTTTGATTACAGCCTCATTCCATTTAAAGAAAAGTATACATTACCAGGGTATTAGGCCCATTTCCAATCCTAGACCACACTCCTTTTGCCTCTTGTCCTAGCTTTCCTTATAGGGCAAGGAATATTTCGTTTTTCCTGGTGTATGCTTTTGATGTGTATTCTGCTTGAAAAGAAGTACATGTTTGTATTTGTGTTTTCTCTACCATGGAGGGTAGCTTGACTAATACGTTTTACTTCTTCATTGCCTTCACAGAATACGTGGTCTGGCCTTTGCACATCTGTATAGAGAAAATGTCCTGCTAGATAGTTTTAATTTCCTTTCTAACAGCTGCTTTAACATTTCCTGTTTGAAGGTAAGTAGAGCCATAGTTGATTTATCCTGGACTTTTCCTTTGACACTTGGTTTGATACTACCTTTCTTCCTGTTTTCCATCATTTCTTCCTTCTTTCTGTTTTTCCTTTTCTCTCTTGCTTTCTTTCCCCCTGTGTATCTTTGTTCCTTTTATAAACTTCTTGAGGCAGAGTATAACTTCATGATAGTGTAAATATGTGCATGTATGTCAACCCAAAAATAAGTAGTGGGATGAAGTATACCAGGACCTCGTTCTTGAATAAATCCCTTTATTCTCTGAAAGACAAAGTGGCTGATAGCTGTGAGGCCACAAGGGAGAGATCTGGTTGGTGGTTGGGATTCATCAGTGAGTCAGGGGACCTGCTAATCAGGGGAGGGTCTGGTTTTGCAGTTGTGGTGGAGGAAGAGGCTGGTAATGTTGTCCATCTCTGTTTCGGCACATTCACAAATGCAGTGGGGGAGGAGAGATGTGCAGCGTCAAACACAACAAAGAGAATACTACCTTTCCCACAAAAGAGAGATTTCTAGTGCAAGTACCTTCAGATTTTGCAGTAGCTGGTTTTGTAAAATTGGATTCTTTACAACACCCTGAATTATGTTTGTGTCATTTGGAAAAGGTGAGCAAAGTTGAAATTTCTATGATGACTTATTAAATAATTGTATTTCCACACTCCTCATCTAATAACGTTAAAAAGAAAAATAAACATCTATATGTATTTTTTCTGCTTAGCAAATAATATGTGTGTCATGTGGGTTAGGTATACATAGATACCATTTTACTGTTACTCTGCTGATCAGAAATCAAATCACATTATTGGGCCTTTTGGTGCAGTATAAACAGACAAGAAAAAAGGTCAGGACAAAGAACACTGGTCACCTAGGATATAGTGTTTTGAGTGAGTGTATTTTTTTGCTGTTGATTCTCCTTTCAAAAGCACATTACATGTAACAGTGATGTGTCACATAAAAGTTCAGTATATTCTGGGAGTTGAGAAAAATCTCATCAAGACGAGACTCCAAACATAGAAATGTGGCATGGTGACATCGATATACAGTTCAGTGGTTTTGCAACATGATAGAAAAAGGAAATGTAGCCCTGGTGTTGCAGCGGTTAAAGTGCTTCGCTGTTAACTGGGAGGTATTTGGGTCCAGTAGGTTTCCATAAAGGTTACAGCCTTGGAAACCGCATGATACCATTCTACTCTGTTAAATGTTTGTTATGGGCTAGAATCAACTGTACAACAATAGTTTTTTTTTTTGGATATGTTTATTTTTCAGAGGACCTGGTTTTCTGTAATCTGATTCTTGGCAGCATCTGTGCATGATAGGTGAGTGTTTTCTGAAAGAGGAGTGGTTGAAATTCATATCTAACTGGATTTTTGGTTAGGTGTAAATGAGCTCAAACTAGAATGTTACCCATTGGGTATTTGGTGCTGGGTGACTGAAACTCCATGCAAAGACACAGGACACAGTCTTATTTCCTTTTTATTTTTTATTGTGATTAAGTGAAAGTATACAATCCAAATCAGTTTTGCCTGCCCACCTATCTGCAGCTCCTGCTGCTCTCCTTACCCAGTGACAGCACACTCCTCCTTTTCACTATGTTTCTAGTATCCTCTTAACAAGAATCTGTCCCCTCCTCTCCACCCTCTTCTCTCATATCTAGAAAGAGACCAATAGGATAGCCTGTTTTAAATGCATAGTACCATAAAGTACACACACCGTATGCTCACAATGTGTCCTGGAGTCTGGTCCATTCTCACGTGAAGAGTAGACCCAAATACTGGTTTCTAGTCAGGGACAGCAGCAAGTCTAGGTGCCATGTTCCTAGGGGATCCTCCAGGTTGTCAGACCATCAGTTCTGGTCTTTTAGGTCTTGGGCTGCACCCCTCTTTTTCTCATGTTGCCTCAGAGACTCTGTATTGTGTCCACCATCATGGCTGTCTTTGGTGGTGGCCGGGCACCATCTGGTTCTGGTCACGTGTTGAGATAGTGTCACATTCCTATGGGTTCTTCTGAGAGACACAGTCTATTCCTTGAGGTCTCAGAAGCTAGATTGCTAAGGATGCAGATGTGGATATCTTCAGGCCATCCACCATCAGGGACCATGGATGGAGAGTCCGTCTTAGTCGGGATGGAAGGAAACCTACTACCCCAGTATAGAGGCAGAGGATTGAGAGACCTCGAAAGCTATGACAGATCCCCAAAAGTGGAGAAGATATTGAGGAGCTGCTTTTAGGGAAGCTGGGCACTAATTGATGCATTTTTAAGTAGCAGAGGGCAGTGGGTGAAGTCCTGTGAGTCGACCCGGGTGGTATGATCTGGTGCACACTACTATCAAGAGGACATGTATTCTTAAGTCTATGGACCTACCGTTGTTAGTTCCGGGGAAGACCTGGGATGAGTGGACATCAGGGTCTTACACATCCCCAAAGGAAATATGTATCACTGTTGTGTTGTGACCACGTCTAATTCTGTTCTCTTTTCTGTCCTTTCACCCTTCGTCCTGACCTTCCATGTAGCGGAGCCCTGCTGAGTCTTGGGACAGATAAGGCCCAAATAGTTGATCTATGCAAGAAGTGTGGGACAGATTTGGGCCAGGACAAGGCAACAGCAAAGGTGCCAGCCGTGTTGGTCATAGGAAGCTAAGGTTCATTCTTGGTGGTCACCATGGTCACCATGTTTGGGGAGGGAGTAGTGTAAGCCATTGGGAAAACACCTATATTGGATGTGTGCTACATCTCCAAGGAAACTAATTTTCAATTTATTGGCAGCCTATAAATATCTTACACTGAGATAGTTTCACTATATTAGATCCTATTATGGAGGTGGTTACGTTATAACACAGCTGCCAAACTGCATTATAACTGGCAAACCACTGAGAAACGTGATGCAGCCAGACTGATACAGAGCTTTCACCATCACAGTTCTTTACTGCATTTTGCTGCTTTCATAAAATATGTGCCCTTTCAAATGTAGAGTGTACCACCACTTTGGAAATTGATTTGGCACTTTCTTAGAAAGCTAGCATTAGGAATACCATATAATCCAGCAACCCCACCTCTATGTATATAAGAGAACTAAGAGCTGTAGTGTGAAGAGATACATGCACACTCATGTTCTCTGCAGCACTGTCCACAATAGCAAATGATGGAATCAACATAGATGTCCACCAGTGGATGAATAGATACACAATGGGATATTACACAATGGAATACTATGCAAGGATAAAGAACAATGATGTATTTGGGAAATCTGGAAGGCATTATGCTGAGTGAAAGTAGTTTCAGGATACGTGTTGTATGAGACCACTATTATGAAGTCCCAACTAAAAGTTTAAACACAGAAGACAATGGTCTTTGATGGTTACAAGGGTGGGGGTAGGGAGAGGGGCATTTACTAATTCGATAATAGATAAGAATTATTTTAGGTGAAGGGAAAGACAATACAAAGTGAGGAGAAGTCAGCACAACTAGCCTAAATGAAAAGCTAAGAAATTTCCTAAGTTGAACCGAACACCTCAAGTGACAGGAGCAGGATCAGGGTTCTGGAGACCATAATTTCAGTAGGCATCTAGGTTATTTGGTGTAACAAAGTTTATTAAGAAAATGTTCTGGAACCCACTTGGGTGAGTGGTATCTGCGGTCTTAAAAGCCAGCAAACAGCTATCTAAGAAGCATCAGTTGGCCTCAACCTACCTGGAGCAGAGGAGAATAAAGAACTTCAAAGATGTAAGGAAAATAATGAAGCCAGGAGACAGAAAGGGCCACATAATCCAGAGACTACATCAGCATGAGACCACAAGAACTAGATGGTGCCTGGCCACCACCAGTTTCTGCCCTGAAAGGAAACATAACAGAGTTTCCCTGAAGTAGAGGGAAAAAAATGGGTTGCAGAACTCAGATGCTATTAAAAGATAATAATCAATGGTTTGATAGAGTGGAATATGTCCTAAGGACATGGCTCCCTGACTGCTAGCCCAGAACTGAAACTGTTCCCAAAGCCAATTCTTCAGATAAAGATTGGACTTGACTGGAAGATGTAAAATGGTACTGGTGATGAGTGTGCTCCTGGGCTGACTGGCTAGTTTCTGTCTAGAGGCTAGAAGACAGAGTAGAAGGAGACCGAAGCTGGTTGAGGGACATAGGAAATAAAGGGTGAAAAGGGAGGGATATGCAGTCATAGTGTGGGGAGAGCAACTAGTTGCCTAATAATGTGTGTGTAAGTATTTTTTTCATGACAAACTGCCTTGAATTGTAAACTTCCACTTAAAGCACAGTAAAATAGTGAGAAAAAAAAATGCCCTGTGTTTGCTCATCTGTACAAAAAAATTGGCCAGGTAGGTCACTTCCTTTATAAACACCATTTAGTGTTCCCTTGTGTTGGGGTAGGTAGGCAAATAGTTTATCTGTCCCAGTATTTTACTTTGACACTGGGTTTGGGTGTCTTTATTGCTTATTCACTGAAGTCCATATTAGAAAGACCTCTTTCCCATTTACAAGTGAGTTACAGGAGCTGATAATCCCCTAAAGGTCTGATACTCCATTTGTGGTGGAGAAAGCAGTACGTATATTCTCCCATAGTCACACAAGTACGGTGTAGCAGAAAAGATCTGTGATTGTATACATCAAGTTAATGATTCTGTTTCCTGAGGAAAAAAATCTATCAGGATAATCTAATTATACTTAGAGCATCAGTTCCTCTGCTATCTGATTCTCAGCAGAATGCCTGAATTACAAGTGTGTGGAAAACACTGGTGGTACAGTGGTTAAGTGCTACAGCTGCTAACCAAAAGATCAGCAGTTCAAATCCACCAGGCGTACCTTGGAAACTCGAAAGGACAGTTACACTCTGTCCTGTCTGGTTGCTGTGAGCTGAACTAAACTTGATGGTAGTGGGTTGGTTGTAGTTTTTTACTTTCCAGAAGAGGAAAACAGTTAAAATTCTTACTAAGCTGGCTTTTTTGTGAAATGTAAGGAAGTTCAAGTTATAATGTTCCCTGGTGGGCAGTTCTAGTGGCTGGAAGTCTATGAAGATACATGGTCTGTTTCTTGAGGTCTCATTTAAGCCAGAGCATTATGGATACATTTAAGAAAGGCTTTAGGGTATCTGTCTGTAGAATAAGCTTGGGTGTGGAGAAATAGCCCATAGTCTGGAAATGGAAAATCTTACACTTCTTTACACAGGCAAGAGCTTTCGAGACTAAGCACAAGATAAAGAAGTTAGAGGCCCTAAAGTAGACAAGATAATGAGGAGGGTCATTGGTTGGTTAGTTCTCCCCACCTCGGCCCCTGCCACCCTGCTTTTTTTCCAGTGTGTAAAGGCAGAGTATGAGCACTTGATGGAAGAGCCTAGTGGTATTTCTGGAGCAATACTTGTCACACAGAATTTGTTTTCAGAGACCATGGACCCACCTGTCTTGCTTCCTAGGGAAGCCTGGGATTAGAGACAGTCAAGATGCTAGGGGTAACTAAACACAGGGTTCTGCATGTCCACAGCTCCATGAGTCCTGAGTCCTGTGGCATGTTTGGCTAGAGGTTTATGCCTACTCAAGAAGCTGAGAGGAGGTGGGCCCAGGACAAGCCATGCAGCCGTGAAACCATACACTTTAGGCACTAGAAGCCAGGGCTCAGCCCTTAGTGGCCACAAAATCTGCGTGGGACTAGTGCAAACCCCTGAGAAGGCATTTGAGGCCTGGCCTCAGGGCAGTTTGCCTCATATCCTTGGTCCTAGGAGCTGGTGGTGGCTCAACTATTATGGGCCCAGGACCACAGGAATCTTCCTTGACTGCAGGTAACTCCAGTGAAGGACAGTACCTGGCACCTGGCAGTGGAACACAACCCTTGGTTGCTAGAGGGGCAGTTCCCGTGGCATACTTCTGTCTAACTCAAGGATGAGATGTAAGTCCTGTCCAGCCAGCCCCCCTCAGCACATCCCGAAATCAGTGGCTCTCATCAGCATGAGTCAGTGTGTTCTGGATATCCCATGTGTGAGTGTATGAGGACTGCCAGTGAAGTTCATGAACTCCTCCTAGATAAAGCGCTGTGTACCTCATTGCTCAATATCATTATGGTCATTTCACAGTACTCCACTTGGGAAGCTGTGCACCAATGCCAGTAACTAGTCCACCCTGCAAAACAATTTTGGAATTCTTTTTCTGGAATAGCCATCAGCATTGTCATCATATTACCCTTGGTGTCCTGAATGTCATCAAAATGTCTTCAATATTTCCTTTATCTTCAGGTAAGAAAAAAGCCCACTGGTGGCCAGATCAAGTGAGTAGGGAGGGTGTTCCAATCTAGTTTGTTTGCTGGCTAAAAACTCCCTCACACACAGCTAGACAATTAAGTTCATGAGTTTGCCACCTTGTCACTGTGTGCAATGGGCATTCTAGAAAGAGTTCTAAAATTGCTTTGAGGAGTGGACTAGGCGCTGGTATTGGTACATGGCTTCTGAAGGGGAATACTTTTAAGGAAACTGTAGTGATTGCTATTCAGCAAGGAGGTATGTAGCACTTGGAACAATTAAGTTCACAGACTTGTCAGAATTTGTATACATGCACCTTTGTTTATATGTATTGCTACATGTATCTTGATTTTCTCTCTTAACATTACCAAGCTCTTCTGGACTCGTGGGCCAATTCATCCAGGGTGAAGACGCAGGAAGCCAGCTGGGGAGAGAAAGCAGACCACTGTGATAGCAGCAGGAGTTGTTGTCTCTGGTGATGGCAGGTCAGGATTTTAGGTAGATATTGCTCATTTGATGCCCAAGGTTGGCGGCATATAATTTGCAAGGTGGGTCCAGTGATGCCACACAGCTAGATGGCAACCTCTAGGAATATTTGTTTTTCAGTCTAGTAGAGAGAGGGCTGCATTAAGGTTTGGCTGCATAATAGACTCATGTGCATATGAACACACAACACATGTATACATGGTTATTTTGTTTGTCTTTAACGGGCATGGAGACTGACGAGTTAGATCTTCTGTGGATAAGTCTTTCTCAGCTTGAAAGAAATCATCCCATCCCTTCCAAGTGTCCTAGGCCTACTTCTAAGTCTTTCTCTCCCTTCCATCTCTCATTTTGATACTTATACTGAGAAGCAGATTTAAGTATTCCTTATATACTTTTACAGTGCTTAATGTACATGAAAGCAAGCACAGATTCATGTTTGTATTTCTTTTTATAACTAAACCCAAAGGGTATCACAGGCAGTATAGTCTTGCATTTTTCTGCTTTCATAAAATATGTGTATTGTGTTACACATCTGTGTAGAAAAAGACCATTTACTAGGTAGTTATTGCTTCCTTTCTAAGCACTGCTTCATGTTCACCTCGGGGAGAGTACAGAGGCTCATAGATTCTTTGTCCTGGGATGTTCCTTGAACAAAAGTGTTACATGTCCTCCTTTCTGAGCTGCCTGTCTTTATTTTCTTATTCCTCTTGTTTTACGTCCAACTCATTTTTGTATATTCCTCTATTTCTATTTCTTTAGCAACTTGTTTTGATGCAGAAAATAGCTTCATATTTACAAATAAAGTGAGTGTGTGTACAGGTGCATTTTGTAAAGGTCAACCCAGAGGTGAGCATTTGGATGAATTCTCACATCTCCATATCTGATAGTAAGTACTATTGTTATGCAGTGGGGTTGATGTCTTTCATACCATAAGGGATTGATCTCTTTCTCTTTTGTATTTTATTAATATATTTTATTTTCCATTCATATCAGGAAGCTTGTAGGTGAGATGTAAGAAGGCTCCAAGTTGGAATATTCCCCAGTAGGTTGGGGTGACTCTGTGTAGGGCTGCAATCGATGTATGCCCGGTTCAGCCAAGATGGATTTTTGAGGTGTTAGATATGGATGTCTTTGTGTCATCTACCCACAGGATTTCTCATGTGGAATAATTACTCCTTGTCAGAAAGGAAAGAAACCTAACTTCCATCATCAGGAGTAAGGGGCTTGCTTGATTCCATACTGGAGGAGGGAGCTGGAACACGGGAAGTCAACAGGTAATGAGATTCTGTTGTGGATTGAATTGTGTCACCCAAAACAGTGCATGTCAGTTTGGTTACACTGTGATTCCCGGTATTGTGTGGTTGTCTACCATTTTGTGATTCTCCTATCTTGGTGTAAATTGCATCTTCATTATCTTACGGAGATAGGATTGGTGGCAGGTGTGTTAATAAGGCAGGACACAGTCTACAAGATTAGATTGTGCCTTCAGCTAATCTCTTTTGAGATGTCAAAGAGAATGGGGAACAAAGAGACATGGGGACCTGGAACCGCCAAGAAGCAGAGAGCATGTTCTTTGGATCCGGTTCCCTGTGTCTGAGAAGCTCCTAGATCAGGGGAAGATTGATGACAAGTACTTCCTTCAAAGTCAGCTGGGGTAAAAGACATACCTGGGCACTTATACCCCAGATTTGGACTTCCAACCTACTAGACTGAAAGAGAAGAATCTTTTTGTTGAAAGCGTCCACATGAGGTATTTTTGTTGTAGTAATACTAGATGACCAAGGCAAGAGCCTTGCTTGCACTGGTTGGTGTTGTCTTTTTTTTCCTGTGAAAGGATGGAGGAGAGGTCTTGGGGGAGGCTCAGTTCATGTATTTCTGGTACAATACTGCTATCAAGCAGAATGTGTTTCTGAATTGCGTGGACCCATTATGTCACTTCTGGTTGTCGCATTGGATTAGGAGAACTCTGGTTCTCAGGCTAAGTTGAAACAGCGTCTAACATGTCCACAGCTCCCTTGTTCATAGCCTATGTATGCCTGTTGAGAGGCCTTCTTACGAAGATGCTTTGGTGCATTTTTGTTGGCTAGTTACAGACAGCCATGTTTCCTGCTGGTAAAGCGCAGGAAGTCGAGACTTGGCCATTGGTGGCTGCCATGTCTTGACTGGCCTAAGTAGAAGTCCCTGAAATGGTGCCTTAGTGCTAGACTTTGGGCAGTTTGCCTCAAGTCTGTATCTCTGTGAGCAGGAGGTGGGCAGACCTCCTTTGGCTACAGCCAGCTCCAGTTAAAGATCACACGGAGCACCAGAGTGTGCAGCACCACCCTTGGAGGCTGTGGAGGCAAACCTGGTCTGGCCTGTTTCCAAGAGAGGGAAGAGACCTAGAGCTGGTCCAGCTAGTGCTGGCCACTGCTCATTACTTCCTTTGCCACAGTACTTTAATCTGTCTCTGTGGTCCCTGACTCCTGTGTCATCACCCTGGATGAGGTAGCTGAATGAATCCAGAAAAGCCAGCCAGTGAACCTATGATCATGTAGCAATCAGTATATTCCTCTTGACTTAAGAAACTTCAGTTGTACAGTGTGGTTGATGTCTTGTCAAGCCATGAGGGGGTGATCAGTTTCCCATTTACAAGTGAGTCAGAGGAGCTGATGACACTTGAAGGTCTGGTATTCTATTTGTAGTGGAAGAGGCAGGCTTGGGCATACATTCCCTTATGTTCTCCCTCAGTCACATAGTTACAGTGGAGCATAAAAGCTCTGGAACTACTCAACTTAAAGATTATGCTTCCTAAAGGAAAGGTTATCAGGGGGATAACTTTATTTTTCTAAAGGCCTGATTCTCCAAGGTCTGACATTAAGTAACACCCTTGAATTATAGGTGTCTGCTTTCCAGAAGAACAAAAGGGAGATTTGTATCAAACTGGCTTTTAGATGAGGTATAAGAAAGCTTGAATTGGAACTTCCCTGGTTATTGTGTGGGTGCACTGTAGGTAAGAACTAGTTCTCTTTCTTAAAGTTCAGCTAATCTAAAGCACTAGAGTTGCTGATCTGGAGGCTGTAGGGTAGCTATGAGTGAGTATCAACTGGATGCCACTGGGTTCTTTGTCTTTTTTTTTTTTTTTCTTTTTCTTTTCCTTTTTTTAGATTATCCACTCAAAGGCTGTCTGGTGTGGAGCCACTGTTTCTCAGGAAAAAAGCTTGCCAACCCCTCTTCAGAGACAAGGGCTTGAAATTCAGCACAGATGTCTGGGATGGAGCCCTGAAAATGGTCAGAATGGTAAGCAGTGTGCTTTAGGGAGGCTTCATAGTATTTGATTTTTAATAAATTTTTTTTTTTTTAATAACAGAAGGTGGAGGGTATAATCCAGAGCTAGGAGTGTGCTAGTATTTCTGGTGCAGTTAAAAGGAAACTGTTCTCAAAGTACATGGACTGTCCTTGATGGTTTGGTTTAGGATTAGAGAAAGTTGGGGTTTTAGGCATGACTAAAAATAGGGTCCTTTATGTTGTGTACCTCATGATTCACGGGAAAAATATGGCCTGATGTGGACCCAACCAAGGACCTGAGGAAGTAGGTATTAGGGAGAATGACAACCTTGTTGTCAGGTCAGTTTACAACAGGAAGCCGAGGTACAGACACTGGTGGCTGCTGTGTTTGTGAGGGAGTAGTGGAAGCTACTGATAAGATGCCTCTGCACTGAATTTATTTTGGAAATGATATAATTTTTGTGACCTTTGCTTCATGGAAACCCAGTTGTCATACTTGTTAAAGTCCTGTGGCTTCTAAGCAACAGGCTGGCCGTTGAAATTCCTTGGAAAAACTATGGGGCAGTTTTCTGTTCTGTAGGGTCACTGTGAGCTTTAAGTCATAGTTGACTTGATGGCAGTGAGATTGGTTTTGGTTTTTGTCTTATGGAAATCTTATATACAGTGGTTTAGAGCTGTAGCTGCTAACCAAAAGGTTAGCAGTTCAAATCAACTAGCCATTCCGTGGAATCCCTATGGGGCAGTTCTGTTCTGTCCTTTACAGCTCTAAGAGTGGAAATTGACTGGATGGCCATGGGTTCTTCCTTATGTTAATTTTTACTTAATTTTTGCATTGTGGATTTTTCCATAAGTGTTCCATTTCTGGCTCTTCTTGCCCTCAGAAGTTAGCTTAAGAATTTCTTACTGATCATGTATGTATAAAAACTGCCTACCTTTACAATAAAATAGATTAACCATACAAAATAGTCAAGTTATCCCTATAACATGGCCCCATTCTTTACTAAATTACTGCCTTGAAATCCCAAAAGCAGAATGTCATCTTGAAAACCAACAAGCAATGCAAGGACTTTTCAATGACAGTGGCCAATTAAAAACAACAATATCAGAACTCCCTAAACTTAAACAGCTGCCAAAATAACACAAACCTTCAAGTTCATAGAGAAAAAAAATTTTGTAAAAAAGTGATCAAAAGATAACCATAGAAAATTTTGATCAAAGGAAGAGAATGAGAAAGTGCAAGTAACTTGAGATACTTGACTATAGGAAAATGGCCACTTTGGAGTTTGAGGCTCTACTCTATCTTGTTTTTCGTGTAATATATATAAATTGATTCATGGGAGCTATCAATGCCCTTCTGAAACAATGTTTCAGGAAGATGGCTATCATGCTGGCCCTTACCTAAGTCTCCTAGGCAGGTACTGAGGAGAAAAATTTCACTTGAACAAGCTGTTTCTAGGAGAAAAATGTCCTGTAACCTTCCTCCTCCCAGTCTACTTCCAGTAAACCGCCTTGTGGTAATCTAAGTTTGTAAAGTTAAGTCAATATAGTATAGCTCAAGTCTTTGTTCTTATTCTTTAAAAATTTCTCTGCAGCTGTGCCATTTTGGAAATGTTTGTTCTCTGTAAAATTAGATGATTTCCTCACCCTAGACTGTTAATGAACTTGTAATAAGTCTTGCTGTATTCTATCAGAGTAAAGGATTATTACTATTATTACTGTTAAACATATGCGTGTATCTTTATTGCTACGTCTTTTTCTATAAGAGAGGTAAGTTAGAACTCCATGTGTGAAAAGGTACTGAAACTTGTTTAAACGTGTAAATGTGTGCAGGTCTTCTTGGGCAAGATGTTACCTTTCACAGGAAATTGACTCACAAATTGAAATAGGGTGTATTCTTTGATATCTTTTTCTCTTAGGTTCTCATTGGATTTTATGGACATATAAGTTGCCTAATTCAGGGCAAGGACTAAAGATGTTCATCTCTGATAGTGCAAATCATGTCTTCTGACTTGACATTTCATATCAAAAGTACCTGCACCCACACTGTATCATGAGGTAATAATACAGTTTCAAAGCATTTTACTGAACAAAAAGAGATGGAAAGAGGGTGACAGTAGAGACATTGGGGGCTGGCAATGCAAGGAAAGAAGGGAAAATGGAAGGACTTAGCATCTCCAACCTCATAAGTGGTAACACCAGGCAGCTGTTAGAAAGGGAGTGATGAGTATTCAGCAGGACTTCTCTGGATAGTTGTGCAAAGGACAGGACATGTATTTTGTGAAAGCAAGAAGCTGAAGAATGTATTGCTTATGCCACTAGCTGGGGAAGAGATCCATTGTGATACCTATTGCAAATAAAGGTGATGTAGCAGAATGTGGACATTGTCAAGCAGCATCATTATTATCACACATAAGTAAAATTTTCTGGAGATTATTCAGACACGGTTGCAGCAGTACCTTGACAGGGAACTGTCAGAAATTCAAGCCAGATTCAGAAGAGGAGATCGAACAGATGATATCATGTGCTTCATGACTGAAATCAAAGAATACTCAAAGATATTTATGTGTGTTTTATTTCATCTGCAAAGGCATTCATCTGTTGATCATAACAAATTGTGGGTAGCGTGATACAGAATAGGAGTAGCAGAACACTTAACTAGTATTCAGAAGGCACCTGTACATACACCTAGAGGCAGTCTCTCAAATAAAGTCAGGAAAGATGAATGTTAGGATTGTCTGTTGACAAAATAATCCAAGAAGTTGGCCTGTATCAAGACCGTGACATCAGAATTGGAGGAACACTTATTATCAACCTGTGTTATGCAGATGAGAAAACTGCTTGCTGAAAGTAAAGAGGACTTTGATCACTTACAGATGAAGAACAAAGACCACAGCCTTCAAGTGCGGATTGCATCTCAACAGTGAGAAAGCCCAAATCCTGACAGCTGGACCAATAAGCAACATCATGATCAATGGTGAAAAGATTGAAGTTGTGAAGAATTTGATCTTCCTTGGATCCACAATCATCGTTAACAGAAGCAAGAAGACAAGAAAACAAACAGTGCATTGCATTGAGCAAAGCTTTTGTAAAAGACCTCTTTAAAATACTCAAAAAAAGGAAATATTTCACTGTAGGGACTAAGGTGCTTCTGACCCAAACCATGGTATTTTCTTTTGGAGAGGGGAGGTTTAATCATTTTTATTTTTTCCAGGGAAGGTTGACATAGCAGTTTAGGTTCCCATTTAACACTTTCTGCACAAATTGTTCAGTAACTTTGGTTGCATTCTTCACAGTGGATGAACATTCTCATGTTTTCTGTTCTGATTGCTCCATATTGTATACTTTGTTATTGTGCTTTCGTTGAAAATTTACATCTCAGGGTAATTTCTCATACAGAAGTTCATACACATATTTTTCATAACATTAGTTGCAATTCTAGCAGTGACAGCATTCTCCCTTTCGGCTGGGTTCCTTTCATCTGTTGAACCAATTCCTGTCCCTTCCTGCCTTCTCACCCTGCCTCTGAACAGGAGCTGCCCATTTGGCGTCATGTATCTCATTCAACTAAGAAGCACACTCCTCATGTGTATTATTTTTTGTGGTATAGTTCTGACTAATCATGTCTGAAAACTGGGCTTCTGGAATGGTTTTACTTCTGGGTAAGTAGCGTGATATGGCCGTAGTTTCAGCAGTTGCTTCAGTCTTTTTTAAACCATCAAGTCAGGTGTTATGAAGTGAATTTCATTTCTGCTTTGCAATTTGCTCCTGCTGTCTCTGCGACTATTGTTTTCCATGTAAGGGCAGTTATTGGTGGTAGCTGGACACTGTCTAGTTCTGATCACTGCAAGCCAAAGTGTTTTCCATGTGCTCATATTCCTGGGAAAACAGCACAATGAATAAGGAATAATGAAGAATCGAAGTCTCCCAGTTACGATGTGGACGAAGAATACTGAATATAACTTGGACTACCAGGAGAACAGACAAATCCGCCTTGAGAAATGTACAACTAGAATGATCGTTGCAAGTCAAAATGGTGAGACTTCATCGCATATATGTCAGAGATGTTATCAGGAGGGTTTAGCTCCTGGAGAACAATATCATGCTTGGTAAAGTAGAGAGTCGGAGACAAAAGAGGATGGATTTTCCCTGACAAAGTGGCTGTGACAGTTGTCTCAAGCAGAACGTGTACAAGGATGGCACAGGACTGGGTGGTGTTTCATTCTGAGTGCAACCATGCCGTACTCCTCTCTTTGGGCCCTGTCACCTGGGGTCCCATGTAAGAAGCTTCAGGGATGACTTAAGGTGGATGGGTGGACCCTGTGAGAAGGGATGCACTTTATTTCTTGAGAACTGTGCTACACTGGAGTGCTGAGAACAGGTGTACATACAGCTTTGCTTCTTCCACCTCCTGAGTGTCAGGTGTGTAGTCTTTCATGCTTCTTATGAGGGAAAGAAGCCTAATATATCAGTGCAGAGAAAAGGAGTTGGAAAATTCAGCACAAGCTATGGGAACTTAAATACTAGCAGTGGGCAAGTTGACTGGATGCCAGGCTTCTTGGGTGCTGGATACTGGTTTCAGGGTTTTTTTGTTTTTTTCCATGAACAAAGAGCAGAGGTGGAGGAACTAGCAGTGAGTGCTCAGGTTTTGCGGGTGCAGTACTGCCATCAAGCAGAAACTGTTTTAGAAGTGCACAGACCTACCATATTGCTTGTGTTTGACTTGATGTAATAAAGAAAGTCCTGCCCTCAGGCGTGGCACGACTCAACACAGAATCCCCTGTATGTGTGGATGCGTGTGATTCAGAGCTAGTGTGCCCTGACCTGGGGACCTTCCCAAGAATCTTTGGAGGTCATTGTAGAGGAGGCTGACAGCTGTGGTATCAGGGAGGTCTCACGCTAGAAGCTAAGGTTGAGCTATTAGTGACTGCCGTGTTTGTGACGGACTAGTAGAAGCCACTGAGTGCACCTCACTGCTGGGAGCAGTTTGCCTCTTACCAGTAGCTCTGGAGTTGGAGGAGAAAGGGTTCATCTTCCTAGGCTGCAGCTAACTGCAGGTAAAGACCACAACAAGAACCAAAGAGCACAACACGTCTCTTGGGGCTCTGACATTGAACCTGGATCTTGACTCTTCAGCTCAGGGGTGAGACCTGAGCCTGTCTAATCAGCTGTAGCCATTGTTTATTCCTTTTGATGCCACAGTAGTATCTCTTGTCGTGGACAAGGCAACTCAGTGAATCTGTAAAAGTCAAAGAACCAAGGATAAGAACGAAATCAAGATACTCCTCTTGATTTAAGAAACAAGTTAGAGCTAAATTGTTATCCGAGAAGATGTATATGTCTACACAAGTGAATAGGGTCGGATCCAACTCGACAGCACTTGGCACTTGGCTTGGTCAAGCAGTATGGCCTGAGAGTCTTAAAAAAATTGATGTAGCAATAGATAAATACACATATATATACATGTACTGATACACAAACTTACACATATATGACATTCACATTAGTATGTGTGTATATATGTATATGCATTACAAGGAAAATCATGAGAGAATTTATCCGTCTATACCTTAGTGCTGTAAACCCTACATGGAAGCTGTAGACTGCTGCTTACTGGGAGTTTTAGTCAGAGAAGGGCACAGGGAGATAAAAAGCAGAAATGGTGGCTGATAATTCATGAATGAACAGTATCATGAAGAAGATGGTTTTGAGCATGGTCTGGAAACCTTCTAGGGCATATTGTGGATAAGGCCTGTGATAACAGGAAGGTAGGTTAAGAGGTACTGAGAGGACCCTGGCACTTTGCAGGGCTCCCCATGGAGCTGGTATGAAAGCAGCAAGGCCAGGTTTCCAATAATTCTAAGGCTCTCAGGCCTGCCAGCTTCAGGGAGGAGTGAAGGCTGGACATGAATGGCCACCAGATTTGAGAGAGAAGCAAAATAATGGTGTTCCTTGTAAACTCTGAACGCCAATAGAAAACGTACTCAAGTGAAAAAACGTGTCTGGGAAACAGGAACGTTAGAATCAGACATTTAACCTATTACATAATCTTCACCTTGGATCACAGGTTAAATCCATTATACATGTGGATGATAGTTGAGAAGGACTTCGTTTCTTCCTGAATCTTTTTCCGTATTTCATTGACCTATTAGCTTGCATTCTTTAAAACAGTGAAGATTTTAATGAAGCTCTTACAGGAACTGTGAAGTCACAGTCTCCATTTCTGCAGAACATACTCAGCTGCCTAGGTTTTTACCTTGTGCGTGCAGACAGTGTCTAGGGGCATTACTGATCTGATGATCATTACTGTTGACTTGAAGTTAGTTTTGTCCACAACCAGAAACGTGAACAAACTATTGTCACTTACAGCCATGCTCACAGGTTCAGGTTTTGTATCACTTGCTAACTGTATTGAAAGCACCCAGAGAAAAATTAAATCTGTTTTTCACTATTAGGAGTGTTGGGAGATAAGAAAGCAGGGAGGGGAACGAGCTTGGAAGTGGTCCTCACTCAACTGCCATCAAGTCAATTCTGACTCATAGCAACCAGATGGAGTCGAACCGCCCCATGGTTTCCAAGGAGCACCTGGTGGGTATGAATTGCCAACCTTCTGGACAGCAGCCACAACACTTAACCAGTATGCCACCATGGTTTCTGGAAGTGGTCCTAGTACAATTATAATGATTGCTTTGTTGGAATGGGGTAAGGGTCTGTGTACAGCAGCACCTCCATAGCAGTAAGAGACACATAACAAAACTATTTGAGTGTGTTTTTGTGTGTAAATATATGTGTGGGGTGTGAGTGTTTGCAATGCATCTAAACTTTTATGTAGACTTAAGGGCCCTGTAAGGTCAGCTGCCTGTGTAGCACCATTAGGGTCTCCTTGACCCATGGATCTCCGGTTAGGGACAGGAAAAGGGAAATGTCTGTCTGTGATTCCTGAAGGTTAGTCAGGGCATTGATCTGACTGTCTTCTCATGAGTATTTGGAATGCATGAAAAATTTGGTTACAGACAGAAACTGCTTCTGTAAGATTGTATCCATTAAAATATCCTTGAATATTATTTTCCAAAAGGAAAACAGAGTTGAAATTCATATAACCATTTAATCAAAATTTTTGTTATCCTTATAGCTGATCTAGTAGCATTTAAAAAAAAAAAGCATCAATTTTTTTCTGCTTTTCAGCCATGGGAATAATATCTTTGTTTCCTGAATGGAGCACACATGGCCACCTTAGACCATTACTCTGACGAAGCGATTGGAGTCCTGGAAGCTTCCAACCTCTCAGGACTCTGTCCTTGGTCCTCTTGTGAAACCCTGACTTTCCGCAAGTTCCAGGTCTGGGTGTCTAGACATCTCTTTGCCGAGGAAGCTTGTCTAGAATCAAGACAGAAGAGAGAACACTATTTATCTCGAGGTGGTAGACTTATGGGTGAGTGCTGTTTTTCGTATTTTTTCTCATTTCAAAATCAAGATGCAGGCAACTATTAATTTATTAAAAAATTACAGTAATGACTGGTATTTGAAGAAACCATAGGAAGAGAAATAGTCAACAGTGATCCATTAGTGGAGCACAATTACATCTTTAGAGTGTTTATGTTACATTGTTAGACTAATGTGGTTTTTTAGCGTGGTAGAGAAGTATTGAGTGAGGTTATGGTTGTGTACCTCCGCATTAGAAAGGCGTAGAGGAGCATGGAGATGATCTGGGTATGCCTTATGGTAGAGGTGGTGGGAATAACAGCTCAGTGTACTTCAGTACAAGGTGGAGAGGAAAAGCATGTAGCCTGGATTCCTTTGACGACATCTGACTAAGAGAGGATCATTTGATTACCCTGCCTTGCCGCTGGGAAGGAGCGGTCTTAGTCTCCAGTGGGGAGAGACTGTTAGGAACCCATTGAAGAGAACCAGGTCATGAAGGCCTTCTCTTTCATCTCTGAGCCAAGCTGCCTTGTATTTTCCTGTCACAATCTTTTTATCCCTTCTAGATGTAGCACACTGGACCGTAGCTCTCAGCCAGCCTAGCAAGGACATGCTAAAAAACTCTTGCTGGTCAAGGAGTCTATTAAAAGACCACAATTGATAGTCTCATGGCTTCGGGGATCCTCTGGGAGCATGCCCCTACACCTGCCCCTGCTTCTGACCAGAAAACACTACTAAGGTCAACTATTCCAACAAAAATAGGCTGGCCTCTGGGATACAGTGTGACCGTGTGATGTGTATGCTTTCTGGATCTGTGCATTTGTAAGAGGCTGCCCTACTGATCTTTTTCTAGATGAGAGAGAAGAAGGTGGAGAGGAGGGAACAAGAGCTTGTTAAGAGGATACTAGTATAGTGAAAAGGAAGAGTATGCTGTCACCAGGTAAGGAGAGCAGAAAGAGCTACAGATACACTATCCTGCAAAATTAATTTGGATTATACACTTTCACTTAATCACAGTTAAAAAAAAAAAAAACTCTTGCTGAAATATTATGAGGGCGCAGGGTGGAGAAAGACTTGGCCATCTGCTTCTCTGAAGATTACAGACCTGAAATCCCTTTCAGACAGTTCTCCTTTCACACTGAGGCAAATTGACTGGGTGGCCCTTAGCGAGGACATGTTTGTATTGCTCCCTAAGGTCTGATTCTTGGCATTAACCTGAATTAAAGGTATATACTATGTAGAAGAGGAAGAAAGTTGTAATTCGTATCAGACTGGCTTTTCAGTGAGATGTAAGAAAGCTCAAATTAGAAAGTTCCCCAGTGGACAGTGTGGCACAGAATTCATAAACTGTTCTGGCGATCACTCTATTTCTTGACTTGTTGGCCAAGCTGGAACTCAAAAGGTGTAGATAGAGATGGCATTAATTATGTCTACCCTTAGGGAGCCTGGGTTGGATAAAATTTCTGCTTCTAGAATGGAAGGAAACAAAACATACTCTCACCAAAGAAACAAGCTTTAAAAGTTCAACACAAGATGTGTAAACTCCCTGTCCAGAAGTAGACTACATCATCACTTGGCATTCTTTAGGGAGGGCAGATAATGGTTTTTTGTTAGCAGAGACACAAGGGAAGGATCTTAGAGGCTGGATACAGTATTATTTCTGGTGCAGTGCTCCCATCAAATTGAAATTAGTTGCCAAGCCCAGCAACTCACAAAGGTTGCTTCATGTCCTGGCCTTCGTTTTTAGGCAAGTCAGTACCTGGGTAGATACTAAGGGCCAAAATTAAACCAAACCCACTCCCATCAAGTTGATTCTGACTCATAATGACCCTATAGGATAGAGTAAAACTGCCCCATAGCGTTTCCAAGGAGCGCCTGATAGATTGGAACTGTCAGCCTTTTGATTAGCAGCCATAACACTTAACCACTAGACCACCAGGGTTTCCATACAAAGGAGGGTGTCCTAAATATCTGTGGTTCTTGGGCATGTGGCAGATTTGCCTGAAGTTGGAAGCCTGCTGAGAAATCTGTAGAAGCAGGGGTGAAGACGAGGTAGATAGGCAGGGTGCCAGGCAGGTTGGGCACTGAAGGCAAAGCGTTGGTGGCTGCCATATCTAGGTGGGACTACTACAAGCTCTAATGGTGCTTGATTTCAGTTTTTCTGTCTGTGATTTCATTTACCCTTTGGAGTTAGGACTGAATACATGTGAAGGCTTTTGTGTCTGGTGTCATTTTGCTGCTGCTTTCATACTGCTCTAGGGGTTGCCTGGTAAGTCCTTCATGTCCTATGATTTCCCTCAGCCTGGAAACACACCCATATTTGTATCACAGGCCTTCTCCACAAAATACACCAAAGAAATGAGTAGCCGTTGAGTCAGTTCCAGTTTATGGTGATGCTCTGTACCACAGACTGGAGCAACCTCCACAGGCTTTGGTTGTCTTTACCCTTTAATTCAGCCGATGACTGGCTCTTCCTTCACACCACCACTGCCTAGGTTTAAACCAGGAACCTTGATGAATACAAACCATTGAAGCTCCCCTGAAAAGATATGCATACATGTACATGAGAATATGTGTACATGCCTGCTTATATTTGTGGCAGCATAATAAGATTCCTAGGTCAGAATTGCATGGTAAAATAAGGATCTTCTTGGTTAGGATCTTAGCTGTCATCACAGATTGATTCCTGGTTTGTGTAGTGATGAGTACCTTGATTACCACTCATCATTGCTTTCTGGAGTTTCTGGACTTCTGAGTTTCCTCATCCAGGACAAGAAGACAAAATCCCATCCTCAGAGGTAGTGTACACCATTGTGGCGTGTTACCAGTGGTCACAGCTTATCAGAAGCCAGTGAGTTCTATCACCTGGCTCATGTTCAGGAATTCCAGATAGCTGTGTGGGGTCTGACAATTAAATTGGCAAACTCTTAGAAAAAGTGCTGCGTACATCATTGCTGATTATCACTGTGATCACCTTTGAAGTACTTGCCTTGGGAAGCTATGTACCAACTCCAGTTGCACTTTTTCTAGGATGGGTTCACAAACTTAATTGTCAGACTTCATTTGACAACCGCTGTGATGGACATTCCAGAGAAAGAGATCCAAAAGGCTTTGAAGGGTGAACTGCATGCTGACATCAGTGCATAGCTTCCTGGGGGAGTACTTTGAAGGTGACCATAGTGATAGTCAGCAGTGAAGTATGGAGTATTTTTTCTACGATGAGTTTGCAAACTTAATTGTCCATCTTCATAGCCCATTTGGTGCCCCAGTTTCAGTGAGCAAGAATCAGAAGGAAGGTCCAATTGTAACATGTAGATAGATATGTCATAACCATGAGGTACAGTTTTCAGTCTCTACTAAAGAGTTCCTTGTTAAGGTTTGGCTGCATAATGTTCTCATACCTTCATAAGCACATACACCCAAAAACATACCAAGCCCACTGCCATTGAGTCTGTTCCAAATCATAGCAGCCCTATGGGACAGAGTGTAACGCCCCATGAAGTTTCCAAGGAGTGCCTGCCTGGTGGATTCGAACTGCTGATACTTTAGTTAGCAGCCATAGCACTTAACTGCTATGCCACTAGTGAGTCTGGCACATATACACACACCCATGTATACAATCGCATACACAGGTTTTTTTTTGTTTCTTTATTTGTCTTTAACTGGCGTTCAAAGAAATCATCCATTACCAATGTTTTAGGCCCACTTCTAAGGCTGTTCTGTCTCTTCCACTGCTTATTTTAAAATTGCTTGTAATGTGATTCTCTGTTTAATTCATGTGAAAGCAAATACTTATTTGTGTGTGCTTTTTTTCTTATAACTGAACGCAAAGGGCATCCCGAGCAATATATTCTGCATTTTGCTGCTTTCATGAAAGATAAGTCTTGGCCTTTGCACATCTGTGCAGGGAAGATTTCTAGCCACAGGTAGTTATCTTTTTTCTAACCACCTCTGAGTGTTCCCCTGTGGGTGGGGAGGAGTATAGGTTACTGATCCTGGGCTTCTCCTTTGACATAGGTGTTAGATGTCCTTCCTTCCATCTTTCTTCATTTTAAACTTCTGTTCTTCTTTGTATATGTCCCACCTGTCTTTCTTTCTTTCTTTAGTAACTTGCTTTGATGCAGTCTAACTTTATGTTAATATGAGTGTATATACAGGTACATTTTGTTAAGGTCAACCCAGAGGGGAGAAAATGGATGAGTTATCACAGATCTATATCATACACCGAGTACCCTTGTTAAACAGTGTGGTTGATATCTCTCAGGCCAAAAGGGAGAGATCTCTTTGCTATTTACAGAGGAGTCAAAAGCAGCTGGTGCTTTCCTGAAGATCTTGATGTAACATGTGATGAAGGAAGCAGGTTTGAGAATATATTCCCATGGAGTTTCCCGTAGTTACACAGGCACAGTGGACAGGGATGATCTGGAACTGTGCTTATCAAGCTGATGATTGTACTTTCTGAATGAAAGAGATATCTCTGTAGATTTTTTTTTCTTATTGTGATTGAGTGGACGTTTACAATCCAGTATAAATTCGCATGCCTGCCTATGTGCAGCTCCTACTGCTCTCCTTGTCCAGTGACAGCACACTCCTCCTTTCTGTTCCATACAGGTCATATTCTCGTAACAATCCCCTGTCCCCTCTTCTCCACTCTCTCCACTCCACTCTAGTAAGAGGCCAGTAGGATGACATCCTAGAGATAGATGCATAGAACCATCAAGTACACACATGATATGGTCACTCTGTCCCCAAGTCCAATCCATTTCTGTCTTAGCAGTTGACCTCAGTAATGTTTTCTGGTCAGGGGCAGCATCGGGTCTAGGGGCCATGCTCCCAGGGGACCCCCTCCAGGCTTTCAGACCATCAGTGGAGTTATCAGGTGCACCCCTGGTTATTCTCATATTGTCACTGGGACTCAATTCTGTGAGCCCCATTATGGCTGTCAATGGAGGTGGCCAGGCACCATCTGGTTATTCTGGTTACATGTTGATGTAATCACTCATTCATGTGGGTCTTTCTGTCTTTTTGGGTTCTTTTTCCCCCATGTCAATTTTGTCCTTGGTGATCATCTGTTCCTGCTGAGTTGGGACCGTTTGGTATACCTCAAATGGCAGTTTGCTAGCTTGTAAGACCCCAGACACCATTCATCAACATGGGGTGGAGAAGGCTCCCTTAGCAATAGGCTAATTATGCCATTTGGCCACGATGTCCCCTGAGAGCATGGTCCCCAGACTCCTGCCCCTACTAATCTGCTCTTGCCATATTGGGTTAATACTGCAAGAATTTTCAGGTTATGCTGAAGTCCAGTTAAATTGATCTCCTCTGAAAGAGCTATCTGTATATTTCTGAGGATCTGCTTCTTTAATATATGGCTTTAGACAGTCTTCCATAATTATTCCTGTGTCCCTTTCAAAATAGGAACAAAATTGAAGTTCATCTTAAACTGGCTTTTGCATAATACATATGAAAGCTCAACTATGATCTTCATGCATAGACTGACCTGGACTGTAAGACACAGAGTCATGTGGGCAAAAGTGGTGTTTCTTGGTTGAAGTATATACAAGATACTACTTCAGCAGCTCCTGTCCAGAGGCGAGATGACAGGGTGAAGGAGGACTGTAAATGGTTGAATCCCTATAGAAAGTACAGAGTGGAAAGTTAAGAGTGTGCTCTCACAGGGTGGAGAAGTTGCATAGCGATGTGTGTGCACGCGGGGATTTTATACGGCAAATTGACTTAGATTGCGAACATTCACTTAAAGCACAATAAAATGTTTAATTGAAAAGAAAGAACGAAAGGAAACTCAAGCTGGAACTCCTGTGATTATTCAGGTGCATGGTGGGTAGACTGTGTTAAAGAGCCAGTGTATTTCTTCAGGTCTTGGCCAAGCTGGGCCACTAAGGTTGTATCTGTGGATGGTTTAGATCATCTACCCACAGGATATCTGGTGTGGAATGATTTCTTCTTGTCGGGAAGGAAGGAAACCTAATACCCTCTTTCAGAGGTAAGGGCGTATAAAATTCAGTACAAGATGTAGGAGCAGTAGCCCCAAAAGTGGACAAGTTGGCAAATGTCTTATTTAAGGACGACTGACACTGGTTGTCATTTTTTTTTCGAATACAAAAGGGTGGAGGGGGATGTCCCAGGAAAGAGGGCAGTGGTATTTCTGGTGCAGTGCTGCCATCAAGCGGAAAATTGTTTTGAAAGCACATGAATTTGCCATTGTTTCTTGGGTGATCTGTCAGTAGCTTAAATTTGGGTGCTAGCAGTAAATATATGCGGAGTCCCATATCTCCACACAGCCCTGAGTCATGGGATAAGTGTTGTTTGATGAGGGAGCTTACCCAAGAATCTAGGCAGATGGGCCACGATGATATACACAACTTTTGTGCGAGGCACCATAGGCACTGAAAGCCAGGGCTTTGCCCTTGTCGGTCGCCATATTAGAGTGGCATTATTTCAAGCCACTGGGTCGGCAGCTCAGCACTGGGCTCTGCATAATTTGCCTCATAATCGTGGTCCCAGGAGTAGGAAGTGGGTTAACTGTTGGCGTAGGGCCTTAGGAATCTCCCTTGACTGCTGTAAACCTCAGTAAAAGACTATGCCTAGGACCAGGTTGTGTAACATGGTCCTTGGAGCATCTGGAGGCTGAACCCACCATTTGCCTCTGTCTAGCATTACCCACGAGATATTCCAGAAGAAGCACGTTGACATCAAGGAGAATCTGACTCATGGTGACCCTGTTTAGGGTAGACCTGTCCCACAGGGTTTTCTTAAGTGTAATTTTTTTTCTTTATAAAGTATAAGATTTTTTTTTATGAGAAGTATTGGTTTCAAATAGAAACACACAAGGAATAAAATTGTCCATGGTAGAATCATGAAATCTCATAAATCGGTTAAATTTCATTCGTAATTCACCACAATAATTTGTGGGCTTACACAGTTATCCAGGATGATTGGACAGCAGTTCAGGCCTAGAGATTTTACTAGTTGATATGTTGGCAAATTGCTAGTTAATTCTGTTTTCGCTGTTAACTTCAGTTCGTGGTCTATTGTGCCGACAGACCAATTTATACAAAATACTGACACATTTAAAATTGGAGTTCATATTTATATTTCAGGGTGAGAATTGAGAGAAGTTAAATATAATGGATAACAAAAATGTATACAAATGTCTATAGCAGGAAATATTACAAAATGTGACATATCCATCAACTGAGATTTTTAGTAAGTTAAAGGACTGAAGTTATTGATGGCTGCTAGCACAAGGATGAACCTCAGAAATATGATAGGGCTAGGAAGCCAGAGACTAAAGGACACCCATTTATTTGTAATATTCAGAATGAGCTAATAAAATATAGGTATTCTTTGACTGATAGTGTATTTGTGTTATAGTGAACTCTCTTTTTTTCTACGTTATCTTATTAGTATTCAGTACTACATATGGTGTTGTACCATGTTATTTGCTAGTAGTGTTGTCAGATGTTCAGTCACACGTGTTTAGTTTCAGATTTAGTGTTCAAGCCAAACCCACTGCCATCAAGTTGAACCACTGCTGTATAAATTTAGTTTTCTGAACTAAATCAGAGATGTCAGTTGCATGAAAATACAGACCCAAGTGCTGATTGCTTTGCTAACTGACAGTTTGGAGGAGATGTGCGATGTTACTGTGAAACAGATGCATTAAAAAAAAAAGACTGTATAGACAACTGTATATAACAACAACATTTTGACTAGAAATGCTGTCATCTATCCTAGAGATAATACAGAGGATCATTAATTTTCCCTAAAGGAGTTATGGCTGCAACTGACAAAACATTAATGCATTTCAAGTCTTTTTCATCATCAAATTAAATTTTTATGATTTTGTTTAACTTTTATGTTTCTTGCTTTTTTTGTTAGATACATTTTAGTTGCTTCTGACTCAGACCCTGTGTACAACAGAATGAAGCACTGCCTGGTCCTCTGATGTCTGCATAATTGTTATATTTGAGCCAGTGGTTGCAGTCGTTATGGCAATCCATTTTGTTGAAGGTCTTCCTCTTTTTCACTCATTGTCTATTTGACTGGAAACCGTGATGGTGTAGTGATTAAGTGCCGTGGCTACAAACCAAAAGTTGAAATCCAGCAGGTGCTCCTTGGAAACTACCGTGTCATATAGGGTCACTATGAGTTGGAACCAACTTGGCAGCAGTGGGTTGTTTTGTTTTTTTTAATCTATTTATTTTTTTGGTTTACATGACCAAACGTGATGATATCCTTTTCTAGAGACTCATCTGTCCTGATAATGTGTCTGAAGTGAGACAGAGTTGCACTATCCTGACTTCGGAGAAGCATTCTGGCTATACTTCTTTCAAGACAGATTAGTTGAGTCTTTTTGTAGGCCATGTTGTATTCAGTATGCTTTGTGAACACTCCAATTAAAAGGCATTGATTTTCTTTTTTAAACTTTTTAAATGATGATTAAGTTAAAGTACACAATCCAAGTTAATTTTCCATGCCTGCCTCTGTGGAACTCGGTCTGCTCTGACCACCCTATGACAGCATTTTCTTCCTTTTCACTCTTCTAATATCCTCCCGAAGAACACATGTCCCCTCCTCTCCACCTCTTCTTTCCCCTCTAGAAAGAAACCCATAGGATGGCCTTCTATAAATGTATAGAATATAAAGTATACACACCACATGCTCACTTTGTGTCTCTGAGTCCAGTCCATCCTTAGTCTGACCTCAGTACTGGTTTCAGGTCTGGGGCAGCAGCAAGTCTAGGGGCCATGTTCCCAAGGGACCGTCTAGGTCACTGGACCATCACTTCTGGTCTTTTAGTAGAGTTCTTGATCTCCACACCTCTTTTTATTGTGCTATGTCAGGAACTCTACATTGTATCCACTATCACAGCTGCGTTTGGTGGTGGCTGGGCGTCTTCTGGTTCTTCTGGTCTCATGCTCATATAGTCTCCCAGTCACATGGGCCCTTCAGTCTCCTGGGTTCATTTTTCCTTGTGTCTTTGATGTTCTCAGTTGTCATCTGTTATAGGTAGATTAAGATCAGTTGATGTTCGTGAGAGGGCAGGTTGCTGGCTAAAAGGCATCATTCTTTGGTCTTTTCGTACTCATCTTCCATGGTTCACATGGATATGGAGTGATGAAAAATACTATGGCTTATATCAGTGTCCCTTAGTCTTTAAAGTGACATCTTTTTTTTTCTAACACTTTAACGAGGTCTTTTGACAGCAGATTTGCCTAGTGTAATGCATGATTTTTGATGGCTGTGCCCAGGGACATGGCTTCTGGATCTAAGTAAAGTAAAATGGTTTATAACTTCAGTCTTTTCTCCATTTGTCAAGATGTCGTAAGGTTTAGTTGTAAGGATTGTCATTTTGTTGATGTTGAGGTGTGATCCATACTGAAGGCTGTAGTCTTTGATCTTCATCATTAGCCCTTTGCACGTGAGGACTTTTGCCCTTGGGCAAACTAAGCAACAGGATTCAATCTTGCATATATTATGCAAGTTTCTTACAGCTACTTTAAAATGATTTTATACTCAAACAAATGTATAGATTGTCTTGACTGTTGCCTTCTTAAGAATGACAGTGTAAAAAAGCTTGCTAAAACAGCCACCAGTGAAACATCAAAAACCTTGACATCCGTAGGGAAAATAAGTTCATTAAAAAAGTGCTCAAAAGATGTTCATAGAAATCTTTTAATAAAAGGAGACGAATAAGAAGAAGTAAACTGGGGCACTTGAATACAGTAAAATGGCAGTTTTAGAGTTTGGGATTCTATTTTGTCTTGGTTTTCTTTTAATATGTAGAAGTTGTTTCATAGTCTTTTGAAACTGAGTCTCATGAAGAAGGCTGGGGCACTGACCCGTACCTACATCTTCTAGGCAGCTACCGACAAGAAACATTTCACGAACAAGCTGTTTCTGAGAGAAGAGTCCAGTAGCTCTTCCCTCCTAGGCCTACTTCCATTAAACTACGTTCTATTAATCTAAGTTTGTCAAGTTCAGTCAAAATAGTATGCCTCAGTTCCTTTGTTCCCACCCTTTAAAAGTTCTCCTTGCCTTCACCGTTTTCGAAGCATTTGTTCTTTCTGTAAAATTAGATGATTTCTACAGTCCAGGCTGTTACATAGAATGTAGACATCTCCGGGTTTATTTAAACAGTTGTTTTTGTTGTTAGGTGCCATCAACTCTTTTCTGACTCATAGCAACCGTGTGCACTACAGAACGAAACACTGTGCAGTCCTTGCCATGTCTACAGTTGTTTTTATGCTTAAGTCCATTGTTGCACCACTGTGTCAGTCCGTCTTGTTGAGGGAGTTCCTCTTTTTCTGTGACCCTCTACTTTAACAAGCATGATGTCATTTGCAAAGGTTTGATCCCCCTGACAACATGTCCAAAGAATAGAAGACGCTATTCTTTCTTCTCAGGTGCATTCTGGTTGTACTACTTTTAGAACAGACCTGTGTGTTCTTTTGGCACTCTGTGGTACATCAGTTCTTCTGCCTTCCTTACTCATTATCCACCTTTAACATGAATGTGATGCAGTTGAGAATACCATGACTTGGGTGAGGTACACCTTAGTCTTTAAGTTAACATCTTTGTTTTTCAGTGCTTAAAAGAGGTCTTTTGTAGCAGTATTTTAATAGATGAAGGGCTTGTTGCTGTTAGACAACATCAGTGTATATATCTGTTGCTACCCCTATTTCTGTAAGATTGCTAAGTTTAAACTCCATGTTAACACGTACCCACTATTTTGTTCACAGGTATAGAGACACAGTTCTTGGTCGTAATTGTCCCTTCCATAGGAAATTGACTCGTAGATTGAAGCAGGATGAGTTTTTGGTTAATTTTTCTCTGATTCTGGTCTCATTGTCTTCTCTAGACATTAATGGGCCACCTCAGGCAAGATTAGGAACTCGGGACCCCAGTCCCTGACAGTTCAGATCTTGTCTTCTGAAATGACTTGTAGTATAAAATATACCGACACAAACATGGTATCATGAGATACCCGATTGTCTCAAAGCATGTTATTGAAGAAAGAGGTGAACCGAAAAGAGGGTCAGATACAGAGAGTGATGTTAGTGGAAGAACAGATAGAAGGGAAAAATGGAAAGAAGAAAGGATGATAGGAAAGAAGGACATTGTAAAACCAGTGTCAAGGGAGAACCTCAGGATAAATAACTTAGCATCTCCCACTCCCATAATTTGGAACACCAAACTGTAGTTAGAAAGTAAATTAAAAGTATCCGCAGAACGTTTTCTCAGGATAGTTGTGCATGGGCCATGACTTGTATTTTGTGAAAGCAGGAAGCAGAGAGTACATTGCTCATTCTGCTGTCTGAGAGAGACCACACTTAGGCCTGTTTCAAAGAAAGGTGGTCCAACAGAATGGGGAAATTAGCAAACAGTATCATTAATTTCACAAACAAGTAAAATTTTCCTAAAGATCATTCAAAAGCAGTTGCAGTAGTACAGTTGACAGGGAACTGCCAGAAATTCAAGCTAGATTCATTACAGGACACAGACCCAGGAATGTTATTGCTGATACCAGACGGATCTTGGGTAAAAGCAGAGGATACTGGAAAGATGATTACCTGCATTTTATTGACTGTGTGGAGAGATTTGACAGTTCAGATCATAACAAATTATGGATAACATTGAGAAGAATGGGAATTCTAGAACCCTTAACTGTGCTCGTGTGGAACTTGACAAAAGATTTAGAGACTATCATTCTAGAAGAGGCAAGGAGCTGAAACTAAAGCTACTGCAAAATTTTCTCCTTGGATCACAAGTTAAATTCATTTCTCTTTTTTTTGTGGATAAAAGAGTAAGAAGGTCCTGATTTTCTTCTTAGTCTTTTTCCATAATCATTTGACTCATCAGCATGTATTCTTTCATAAGACCATGATTTTAACCTAGCTTTTTAAGAATCTGTAGCCACAGTCCCCATTTTTGTAGAACATACTCAACTGCTAAGGTTTCCAATTTGTGCCTACAGACGACATCTAGTCATACTACTCTTCCAGTGGTCATTACTGCTGAGTTGAGTGTAGAGCGGTGTCCTTCCCAGAGCAGTACTCAAGCTCTTCTCCAGTCTAGTCACGCTCCCATGGAAGTGTGCACTGTTGGTGTTGGAATCCATGATCTGCATTTAGCTTTACAATCACCTCGTGTACCCTGTTGGAAAGCACCCAGGGTAAAATCTTTCCCACTATCAGGAGGTTTGTTTGAGAAGAGGAGGAAGAGAGACAACAGGATTGTAAGTAGTCCTAGTACAGTGATCATGAATACTTTTTTTGAAAGAGATGAGGCTCTTCTGTGCACAGTGGTACCTCCTTAGTAGCTAATAGAAAACCCTAAATGTGGAGTTGTGTTTTTGTATGTGCATGCATGTGTGTATGTCAGGAGTTCAGATGGGCAATGCGACCAGACTTCATGTACTGCTGTAGACACTGTACAACAGAGTTCTCTAGGAGATTGTCCACCTGTGTGGCCACAATGGAGTGTCTTTCTGTGATCCATGGAACTCCATTTATAGGGCAACAAACGGGAAGTGTTTGCTTTGGATTCCCGAAGGTTAGTCAGGCCATTGACTTCCTGTCTTTTGATGTGGTCGTTCCTGTCACACATGAAGTAAGTTTGGACCAGGTGCTCTCAGATTCCACAGGAACTGCTTCCATATGGTTCGGTTCATTGAAGTACCCCTGAAGTGTGTTTTCCAAAAGGGGAGCAGCATTAAACCTGTTACCGTTTTGAGAAATTGATGTTATAGGTGATTTCATAGCATTAAAAATTTTTTTTTCTGTATTTTCAGCCAGATAGATACTACTACCTGAGTCAGCTGGGTGGACTGTACATGTTCCCATTTGAACATCATTTTGACAAACTGAAATGGAGTCCTGGGTGTGTGGCTATCTTGTGCTGAGGAGGTAAGAAAGAACTGGACTGGAAAGAAACATGTGAGATTGAACACGACTGATCTCTAGACAGTGGACTTAATGTGTGAATGCTATTGTTTTTATTTATTTTCCTTTAAAAACCAGGAGACGCGTGAGTATTAAATTTTGTTAAAGAAATAGCCATTTCTGGTATGTCAGTAAAGCATAGGAAGAGAGATTCTCATCATTCCTGTAGCATAGTCACATCAGTAGACTGTTATTTTACATTGATTGACTAGTAAGTGGTTTTCCTGCGTGGTAGAGGATGATCTTTAGTGATGTCTGGATTGTGTAACTCCACATTAGAAATCTGTGAAGGGACAAGCAGATGATCTGTGTATACCTGACGGTAGAGGAACTAGGATTGAGAGGTCCATGTCCTTTGTTGCAGAGGATGGAAGAAAGTGCTTTAGCCTGGTACCCTTTGAGGCCATCTAACTGAAAAAGGACCCTTTGCCAATGAGAGGAGCAGTGTCAGCCTCCATTGGAGAGACACTGTTGGAGACTCTAATGAGAATGAAGTATGGAAGGCCTTCGCCTTCACATCTGGGTTGACTCCTCCCATGTCTTCCTCATCTTTTCCTGGACCACACAGGGCCATGGCCCTCAACCGGGCCAGTAAGGTCAAGGTATGAAGCTCTTGCTAGAATATTAGGAGGGCGCAGATGGTTCCAAGCCACCTTGCCGCTACTCAGAAGTAAGACATAGGCATTTGCTTCTCTAAGATAGCAACCTGGGAAACCCTGTGAGGTAGTTCTACTATCATGTTGGGACTCTGAGAGTTGAAATTGCTCTGGGTGGCCCCTAACAAGGAATGCATTTCTATAGTGTTCTCTAAAATCTGATGCTTGGCAGTAGCTCTTGAATTAAAGGTCTGTAGTTTCCAGCAGAAGAACAAAGTTGAAGTTCGTATGGAACTGTGATTTCAGTGAAGTGTCACAACACTTAAATTGGAATATTTCCTGGTGAGCAGTGTGATGCTGTTGGGTGAATTATGTGCAGGGAGGCAGTCTGTTTTTTGAGGTCTTGGCTAGGCTGGAGGGTGAAGGTGCAGAGAGAGATGCGTTAAATTTGGTCCAGTCACAGGGCACCTGGGTAGGGAGAAATCTTGCCTCCGAAAGGAAGGAAACTTAATGTCCCTAATGAGATACGGCACAAGATTTGGGAGCTCAATTCCCAAAAAGTGGACTAGAAGGCAGCCTCCCTGCTTTAGCGAGGCCTAAAATGATTTGATGTTTTTTTCCATACCAAAGGGCGGAGGTGGAGAACCTAGGGAAGAGCGTGCCATGATTTTTGCTGCAGTACTGCCATCCAGTGGATATTCTTTCCAAAGCTCGTAGGCCCTTCAGTGTTTCTGGATAGGCCTGGGATTTAAATTCAGGTGCTGGGCATAACTGTATTTGCAGTTCCGCATCTCCACAGTGCCTTTCGTTATGGGGATAAGTAGTGTTTGAGGTGGGAACCTACACAATAATCTTGTTAGGTGGGCCACAGCAACATAGAGCACCATGGTGCCAGTCACAGCAGCCACAGGAAGCCAAGGCTAGGTGCTTGGTGGCCGCCATGTTTGGGTCGGGCCAGCACAATTGCTGGGAAGGTTCTTGAGCACTGGCCTCGGGCAGTGTGATTTTCCCACCTGGCCTCAGGAGCAGAAAGTAGGTCAAATAATTGTGAGTCCATGCCCACAGGAGTCTCCCTTGTCTGTTGCAAACCCCAGTGACTGACTGTTCCTAGAACAGAGCAGGTTGTAGAACGTGGTGCTTGTCGGATCTGGGTGGTGAATTCAGCCTTGTCTGCAAGATTCTCCACAAAAAACTTTTTGAGACTCTGTTTAGCGTAGACCTGCCTCACAGGATTTTCGTAGGTTTAGTTTTTTTTTTTTTAACTTACGAGTTTTTTCGTGGAAATACTGGTTTCAAATAGAAGAATATTGTACCAAAAAAAAATTGTGTGTGATAGAATTATAAAGTGTCATAAATTGATTCAATTTTATTACTAATTACTTCACCAGAATAATTTGTGGGCTTACACGGTTTTCCAGGGGGAGTAGACAGCAGTGTTGAGGTCTAAAGGTTTGACCAGGTTGATATGTTAGAAAATTGCTAGTTGTATTTTTGCTGTCATCTTCAGCACAGTGGAGCAGTGACATGTGGAATTCAAATGTATATTGCAGGATGAGAAGTGAAACATAATTGAAAACAAAAATATGTTCTAATCTTTGTAGCAGTAAAAAAAATATTGCAAAATTAGGTGTATTACTCAGATTAGATGATTAGAAAGTAAGTGGAATGAAGTTACTAATGGATGCTTGAACGTAGATGAACCTCAGAAATATGCTAGGGCTAAGAAGCCATAGATAAAAAAAAGGACACCCATTTGTTTGTAACCAGAATGAGCAAATGTTACTTTTCCTCAGCATATGCCACATTTGAGTCATTGTCTTAGTCATCTTTTGGCTGTTGTAACAGAAATACGAGAAGTAGATGCGTTTTACAAGGAGAAAACTAATCCTCTCACATTTACGTAGGGTAGATGTTACGATTTAGGGCGTCAGCAACACGAGAAGTCTTTCTTCTCTCAGTTGGCTTTGGAGGATGGTCCTTGTCATCAGTTTTCCCTTGGTCTCTGAGTATCTCAGCACGGGAACGTCAGGTCCAGGGGACTGCTTTCTTGATGGTATGAAGTCTGCAACTCTCTGTTTGCTCCCCTTTCCTTTTACCTCCTGTAACATACAAGGTAGTACAGTCTGCACTCCATGAGAAGAACTCACTATACATTGGATCAGGGATGTGACCTTCCTAAGGGTGTTACAGTCTGGCCCAAATCCTGTTTATTGTTATCCAGTCTTCCCCCGTTAACACAGGCAGAGATTAGGATTTAGAACATACATGAAAATTATACTAACAAAATAGAAGACAACCACACAATACTGGAAGTCATGGACCAGCCAAATTCATACATGTTTTTGTGGGGACATAATTCAAGCCATGCAAGTTATGATGAACCATACCCCCCTTTTTTTTGTTATATTTTTGTTAATAATTTGTACTACATGAAGTGTGACTATGCCAGTTGCTGATGTTACCATTCTAAGATACTCACAGATACTCAGTTTTTCATTTAATGTTCAATACACTGCCATATGTGTTTAATTTTCTACACTAAATGCAAGACTTCAATTGCTTGAAAATGTGGACCCAAACACTGATAGCTTTGTTAGAATCAATAGGTAGATTTTGGAAACATTGACATGTTACTGTGAAATATATGTAGGAAAAAGAAAAGATTCTACAGGCAGCTCTAATTTAGTTAGTAAAAATGCTATCCTCGTTTCCAAAGATAATCCAGATGATCCAGAACCTTTCACAAAGGAGTCCTATCTTAAATGAAAAAAAGTGCTAATGTGTTCGAACTTTCTTCATTGTCAAATTCGTATAATCTGTGTTATTTTTATGTGTATATGTATTAAAAGAAAACCTTGGTTGCATGGTGGTTAAGAGCTAAGGCTGCTAGCTAAAAGGTTGGCAGTTCAAATGCAGCAGCTGATTTTTGGAAGTCATTTGAGGCCGTTCTGCTCTGTCCTTCAGGCTCCCTATGAGTGCAGTCAATTGGATGTCCATCGCTTTTATGTATTAAAATATGTATCATTATATATAATGTTTCCAATCACCAAAGACAGACATGGATTTTTTTTCCTTACTTTTGCAATTTTAGTATTACAGATTTCTTTTTTTTTTTATTATGATTGAGTGAAAACATACAATCCCATATAAATTTGCATACCTGCCCGTGAGTGGCTCCCACTGCTCTCTCTGCCCGGTAACAGCACACTCCTCCTCTCTATTCTGTACATGTTGTATCCTCCTAACAATCTCCTATCCCCTCCTCTTCAACCTCTCCCCTGTGTCCAGTAAGAGGTCAGCCTGATGACATCCTATAGATGTATAGAACCATAAAGTGCACACATGATATGGTTGTTCTGTTTCACCAAGTCCAATCTATTTCACAAATACGAGATTTATAGATAGTGATAATAAAAGACGATAGTAATGAAAAATTAAAACAGAACTGAATAACTCAGTGTATGTCAGAACTATCTTATAAAGCAATCCTCTGACTGGAAATGTGTCAAGAGTCAGGGACTACCTGTAGAGACAAGATTAGTGACAGTTAGGGTCTAGGTGAAAAAGAGGGAGGGAATGATGCAGAATTCATATGAATAGGTTGATGTAAGTTAATATGTTCAACAAAGTTCATATATTTCAAACATACCCTTCAGAAATTTTTGTGAAAGTGTGTCTTTCATCTTTTCAAAAGCAGATGGTCCGGCTTTTCTTTTGCGGCACTTTGGGCTAGGTTCCAACCACCAATCTTAGTCTTATTAACTGAGCACAAACTGCTTCCTGCGTTCAGGGGAGATGTCTGTCTGTGTGTCTGTGTCTGTGTGTGTGTGTGTGTGTATACAGACACATGGGAACCCTGGTGGTGTAGTGGTTAACAGCTTTGTCTGGATACTCTGTGGGGCAGCTCTACCCTGTCTTGTAAAGTCGCTATGAGTTCAAATCAAGTCAGCTGTAGCGGGTTTGGTTTTGATATGTGTGTATATAATGTGTACGTGTGTATATATACACACACACACACACGTAAATATGGTATTTATCAGTAAGTATATATATGTGAACCCTGATGGAGTAGTGATTCTGAGCTATGACTACTAACCAAAAGTCAGGAGATACATCACCAGGCCGTTCTTAGAATCCATACGGGGCAGTTTGGTATTAAGGTTTGGTTGCATCATACACTTGTGCTGTCTCTCCACACACAGATACACAGTCACATCTACAGGGTTTTGTTTTGTTTTTTAGGTGCCGCGGAGAGTTGTAAAGTTCTATTGTCTCTTGATAGATCACCTCATATTGGTAGAAATTATCCATTACCTTTGTTCTAGGCCCAATTTTAAACCTGTTCCACTGCCTTCTTGCCTTCATTCTGGTATTCCTCATAATGAAGTACTCCTTGTGTATACTTACAGTGCTGAATGTTCATATAATCAAATACTGATTCATGTTTGTAATTTTTCTTTTAATTGAACTCACTCAAAGGGTATCACAGGCTGTATACCATTCTACATTTTTCTGCTTTTGCAAAATGTATGTTATATTCTGTGCACATCTTTGCCAAGAAAGCCTCCTGCCAGTTAGGGGACATGCATTGGTTGTTTATCTTGGGCATTTTCTTTGACAGGTTTTTTGATGTCATTTTTCCTGCTTTCCTTCCTACCTGTCTTAGCTGTTATACTAGAAATACCACAAGTGGATGGCTTAAACAGAGAGAAACTTATTCTCTGAGACCCAAAGTCCAAATACTGGGAGCCAGCTCAAGGGAAGTGTTTCTCTCTTTGTTATCTTTCCGAAAGGTCCTAGTCATCATTGATCTTCCCCAGTCTGGGAGTTTCGTAGCAGAGGGCTCACTGATCCACGGGACTCCTACTCCTAAGGCTTCTTTCCTGGTAGTGTGGCATCGCTGTCTGTCTACTTGCCTCTCCTTTTATCTTTTCTAAGGTAGAAGATAATGAGCCACACCCCAGGAAGACTGTTCTTTATGTTTGATCAGGGCTGTGACCTTAGTTAAAGTATCCCACGTTAATCTTATATAACATAACCTAATCATGCCTCATTAATATCATAGAGGTTAGGATTTACAACACATCAAATAAACACATCAAATCACAAAATACCGGAAGACAACAAAATACTGGAATTCATTGCCTGCCCAAGTGGATACATGTTTTGGGGAAACTTCGTACAGTTTGTAACACTTCCTTTCTTCAGTCTTTTTTTCCGTCCATTCTTCTTTGCCCCTAACCAACTCCTGTGTCTATCTCTGTATTTCTTAAATAATCTGCTTTGATGCAGATTGTAACTTAATAATTATGGTAATGTGTGTGTACTTGTGTACAGGTACATTTTGTATTGTTAAAGGTCAACCTAGAGGGAAGCAGTTGGATGAATTAGCACATGTCCATATCCTGCACTGAGTACCCTTGTTAAAAAATGTGGTTGATGTTTGCCATGCCATGTGGGTGAGAGCTCTTTCCCATTCACAAGTGAGTCAGAAGAGCTGATGATCCTCTCACGGTTTGGTATTCCATTTATGGTGGAAGAAATACACTTGGGAATTTAGTCCCATCTGTTCTCCATATTCCTACAAGCACTGTGGGACAGAAAAGATCTGGGACTATACACATTAAGTTGAAGTTGTGCTTCCCAAAGGAAAATGATTATTAGAAAGGTTAGTTTTTATTTCCAAGTATCTGATTCGTAGCAGCACCCATGATTTATACTTGTATGCTTCCAAGAGTAAAACAAAATTTAAATTCTTATCAACAGGCTTTTAGGTAAGATCTAAGAAGGCTAAAGTTTGACTGTTCCCCAGTAGAGGACACTGGTTGGGTCACCTTTGTGTATGGCCACAATCTATGTGTTGAGGTCTCAGCTAAGATGGATTTTTGATGTGTCACATATGGATGGCTTTAGGTCATCCACCCACAGAGCTTTCCTTGTGGAGTAGTTCTTCCTTGTCGGGAAGAAAGAATACTAACTTGATTCTGTACTGAAGGACGGAGCTGGAGCACCAGAAGTCAGCAGGTGTTGAGTCATTATTATGGATTAAATTGTGTGCCCCTAAAATAGTGTATATCAATCTGATTAGGTCATGATTCCCAGTATTGTTTGATTGTCTACCATTTTGTGATTGCCCTATGTGTTGTAAATTGTATGTGTATGATGTTAAGGATATGGGATTGGTGACAGTTAGGTCAGTGAGGCAGGAGTTACTCTATAAGATTAGATGTGTTTTCAGGCAATCTGTTTTGAGATGTCCAAGAGAGAGGGGAACAGAGAGACATGGGAACCTGCAACCACCAAGAAAACACCACTAGGCAGAGAGCATGTCCTTTGGACCTGGATCCTTGTATCTTAGAAGCTCCTAGATCAGGGGAAGATTGAGGACAAGGACTTCTTCCAGAGTCAGTATAGGTAAAAGACACTCCCTGGCACTTATGTCCTGGATTTGGACTTCCAGCCTACTAGACTGTGAGAGAAGAATGTTTTTGTTGAAATCAACCACTTGTACTATTTCTGTTGTAGTAATACTTGATGACCAAGATAGGAGCCCTGCTTCAGGTGTCTGCACTGTTTGGGTGGTTTTTCTTTTTTTCCCCCCTGTATGAAAGGGTATAGGACAGTTCTTGGGGGAGGGTGAGTTACTGTATTTCTGGTGCAATACTGCCATCAAGCGGAAGTGTTTTTGAGGTTCATGGACCCACTGTGTTGTTTCTGGTTAATGTTTGGGATTACAGGACCTCTGGGTCCTAAACTGACTTGAAGCAAGGTCTAGCATGTCCACAGTTCCCTGGTTCGTAAGCTATGAATGCTCGTTGAGACACCTTCCCAAGAAGTTGCTTCAGTGGGTGTCTGATGGCTAGTTGCAGACAGCCATGTTGCCAGGCTTTTATAGCACAGGAAGTCGATGCGCAGCCTTTGGTGGCTGCAATGTCTGCAGTGGATTTATAGAAGTCCCTTAGATGGTGTCTCACCACTTGACTTTGGGTAGGTTGCCTCAAGTCTATGTTCCCATGAGCAGGAGGTGGGCTGACCTCCTTTGGCTACAGCCAGTTCGAGTTAAGGATCACACAGAGCACCAGAGGGCACAACACCGCCCCTGGAGGCTGTGGAGGTAAACCTGGTGTGGCTTCTTTCCAACAGAGGGAAGAGACCTGGAGCCAGTCCAGCTAATGCTGGCCCACTGCTCAGTTACTTCATTTGCCACAGTACCTAACTTTCTCTCTAGTCTCTGACTCCTGAGTCCTTGCCTTGGATCAGGTAGCTGAGTGAATCCAGAAAAGCCAATGAACCTATGGTAATACAGCAATCAGTATTCTCCTCTTGACCTGAGAAACCTTGATTACACAGTGTAGTTGGTGTGTGTCAGGCCATGTGAGAGAGATTTCTTTCCTATTTACAAGTGAGTCAAAGCAGCTAGTGATACCCTGGAGGCCTGGTATTCTATTTGTAGTGGAAGAAACAGGCTTGGGCATACATTCACGTGTGTTCTCCACAGCCACACAGGCACAATGGAATTTTAGCTGTACTTTTTCCAAGACAGTTCGTGTGCATTTTGACTACTTCTGCTGTCTTCAGTATTCTTTGCAAATACTATGATTCAAAGACATCAACTCTTGTGTAGTGTTTCTTGTTGTTTGTCCATCTTATGCATGTATATGAGGTGATTGAAAAATGCCATGGCTTCTTTCAGGTGTACCTTAGGCCTCAAAGTGACATCCTTGTTTTTCAACACTTTTAAGAGGCCTTTTGCAGCAGAGCACCCAACACAATATGTTTTTTTATTTCTCAGCTACTGCTCATGTGGTCTTAAGCGACTACTGATGAGAGTACACTTTCACTTGAGCTAGTAGTTTCTAAGGGAACAGTATCATGTAACCATCTTCCTTCTAGCCTCCTTTCCAGCACAACTGCCTGGTATTAATCAGTGTTGTTACTGTCTAGTCATAGTTGTAGAGCTCACATCTTTTCTTTTCACCCTTTCAAAAGTTCTCTGCAGTTTTCCCATTTTGCAACCGTTGTTTTGTGTTTTTAAAATGAGATGTTTTTACACAGTCCGGACTGTTAACCAACCTTCAGTGAATCTCCTTGCTTTACTTGACAGAGGATGTGTTTACTATTCTTAGAATGGATGTTTACTTTTATCTGTTGCTACATAAATATCTATAAAATTTCTAAGTCAGAATTCAGTGTTAACAGGTACAGTAATTTTTTTATTATGATTGAGTGAAAATGTACAGCCCCATATAAATTTACATGCCTGTCTGTGCAGCTCCCCCTGCTCTCCCTGCTGGGTGACAGCACACTCCTTCTCTCCGTTATATACATGTCGTAGACTCCTAACAATCTCCTGTCCCCCCCCTCACCCTCTCCCCGCCTCCGGTAGGAGGTCCTAGCAGGATGACGTCCTACAGAAGCATGAAACCATGAAGTGCACAAACAATATGGTCACTCTGTGTCACCAAGTCCCATCCATTCCTGTCCAAAGAGTTGACCTCTATTACGATTTATGGACAGGTACAGGATTAGGGCCAGGGGTCATGTTCCCAGGGGAACCCCGAGGCCTCTGAACCATCAGCTGTGCTCTTTTAGTGGCTATCTCAGGGTGTACGCCTTTTGATTTTTGTGTTGCCAGTGAGACCCAACTTTGTGAGCCCCATCACGGCTATCATTGGTGGTGGCTGGGCACCATCCGGTTCTTCTGGTCTCATGTCAGTGTAGTCACCCACTCACGAGGGTCTCTCTGTCTTCTAGATTCTCTTTCCCTGATGACGTTTTGGTCCTTGGTGATCATCCATTCCTACTGAGTTGGGACCATTTGGTGTACTTCAGATGGCAGCTTGGCTGCTTTTAAGACCTCAGACGCCACTCACCAATGTGTGGTGCAGAAGACTCTCTTAGCAAAACGCTAGTTATCCTATTTGGCCTCGATGTCCCCTAAGAGCATGGTCCCCGGCCCCCGGTCCCCTGCCCCAGCCACTCTGGCCTTGCAATATTGGGTTAAGATGGGAGGAGTAATCAGGTTTTATGCAAACATTTGGAAATACAGTACAGCTCTCTTGGGGTAAGATTTTGCCTTGAGCTCTAAATTACCTTGTATACTGAAGCAGGGTGAGTACCTTGGTTCCTCCCCTTCTTTTTGTCATGGTCTCATTGGCTTGTCTGGACGCATGAGATAACCTCACCCAGGGCAAGGACTCAGGAGCCAGGTCCTGAGAGCACAGGTCGTGTGTTTGGACATGGCATTTAGTGTCACACGCAGTATCACTAGGTAGTGCTCTGCCTCAAAGTATGTTATTAAACAAAGAAATGGAGTGGGAAAGAGGGTGACATACAGAGAGATTGGTGGACAGTAGAAGAACAGATAAAAGGGAAAATGGAGGGAATGTAGGAAAGAAGGGCATCCTCAATCTGGTATCAGAGGAGAAGTCCAGGATACGTAGCTGACCACTTCCCGCCCCATGAACAAGAACTCTAAGAGGTTGTTAGAAATATCCAGCAGGACCTTTCATCAAGACAGTTGTGCCAAGGTCACGACATGTATTTTGTGAAAGCAGCAAAAAGCAGTAGAATGTTCAAGCTACTCGCTGGGTTACGTGAAAAAGTGAGATGCAAACATGCATCTCTGTTTGCTTTTATATGCATTGAACACTAAAGTATACATGAGAAATAATTAAATCTCTTGTCCACTCCAGGGAAGGTTGGGACAAAGGATGGAGTGGGAGGAACATCATTGGAAGACGACCTAGTTCAATGGTAATGGGTTTTCTCCTTGAAATGGATAAGGCTCTGTGCACTTCTGTGACAGAGACCAAAAATAGACAGACATGTGTTTGTGTATTTATGTATTCATGTATTCATGTATGTGGGGGTCTTTGAGTATGTACGTCAGCCAAACCTTTAAGGAGCACTTTGAAGTAAAAAATGTAAAACAAATGGACTTCAGGCAGCATACTTGTCCATGTGGCTACCCTGGGGTCTTCTCCTGAGCCTTGGATCTCTAACCTGGGGCAAGAAATAGGAAGTCACTGCAGGCATTGCTGGAGGTGAGCCCTGGCCTCACCCTCTGCATTCCTAGCTGTCCTGGCCACTGGAAGGACTTGTAATGGAACTGTGCCCTACTCTGTCTAGGCCGAGACTCCTGGGGGGGCTATCCAAGAAGTTGTAGAGGTGGGTTAAGTCGGTGTGTGGATCCTTTGCTTGGACACAATTATTTTTTTGACGTCTCTGCCGAGTTGAAGTATTTTGGTTGCAGATATGGGTGGCTTTGCCCTGCTCCCCCTACTCCGCCGTCTCTTTTGGAATAATTCTTCCTTATCAGGAAGGAAAGAAAATATCCTCTTCAGAGCAAGGGCTTGTAAGATTTAGCGAAAGATGTGTGGGGTGAAGCACCAAAAGTGGACAAGATGGCTGGTGTCTTACTTTTAGCCAAGTCTGAGACACACCAACATTTTTTTTTTAATACTGAAGGGCGGAAGTGTAAGAGAGTGTCTGTATTTCTAGTGTAATACTGCCATCCAGCGGAAACTGATGTTGAAAATCACATACCCACCATGTTCCCTATTGATTTAGGGGATTAGAGAAAGTCAGAGTCCCAGGGAGATTTACACAGAGGGTTCTGTGTATCCAGAGACAAGTGTGGCCTGATCTGATGGCCTGTGCAAAAAGTTGTCATTAGCGAGGTCACGTGGCCTTGATGTCAGGCAAGTGTAGCACAAGAAGCAAAGATTCAGCCCTTGATGGGCACCTTGCCAGCATGGGACTAGTCCAAGCCTCTGCAAAGATAACCTAAGCACTAGGTTATGCACTTGTTGCCTCCTAGCTCTGGTCCCAGCGGTTGGTGGTGGATCAGCCTTTGTTGATTGCAGCTAACCCCGGTTAAGGAGCTCACAGCACCTGATCCCACAGCACTGCCTTTGGGGACTAGAGGCGAACTTGGCTCCTGCCACTGTCCAACTCAGGAATGAAGCCTGCAGTGTGTCCAGCTAGCCCTAGTCCCTGGTAATAACATCTGCAGTCACAAGCGCTACACTTTCTTTGGGCCCTGACTCCTGAATCTTTGCCCTGGGCGAGGGAGCTCAATGAATCCCTGAAAACAAATGAGAATATAATTGGAGAGAAATCAAGGTAGTCCTCTTGATCTAACAAAGGAATGAAAAGTAAAAGTTCTATCCAAAATGATCTGCTTGTCTACCTGTGTGGACAGTAATCTGGGCATGTACTTTCTCAAAATATTGACTGAAGGTTCTTGTAGAAATAAATAGATGTAGCAGCAAATAAGATAAATATGGATGTATACAGGTATTCATACTGATACTTGTATTTATACATATATGTAGTATTTATATTCCCACGTACACATATGTATATAGATGTATATACATCTATTCCAAGGAAAAGTTAGAAGTGGAAAACAGTTCCCCAGCAGCTGTGGGTCCTAGTTCTGCTTGGAAGCCCTTCTTCTAGATCCCGCTTGGGTTTTTTCTTTAGGAAAAGGCGGAGGGAAAGGCCAGGAGGACGGGGTGGCTGCCATTTGTGGCTAAACAGTGCCATCAAGCGGATGCTTTTTGAGCTCATTCTGGGAGTCCTTCTAGGTGTACATTGTGGATTAAGACCTGGGATTTGGGGAAAGGGAAGTTGGGTGGTATTCAGGTGATTCTGGGATCCACTTTGCCAAATCCAGAGCTGTTGTGAAAGCCACGAGGCCAGGCTTTGCAACAAATAATTTTAAAGCTGCCAGACAGACCAAGCCCATGGAACAGCGAAGTTGTGGCCTTGGTGTCCGCCATCTTTGGCAGAAATGGCAAATGTGTTCCTAGTTAACTCAGAATGCCAAAGCAGAATTGTTATAAGAAAATGAAGCGAGCGACACCCAGGAGGAGGCAAGGGACAAGTTTATTACGTCGACGGGCCAAATGGGACCTCTGCAGGTTCCAACAAAATGGCCCCGAGTCAAGTTTTGAGTCCCTACTTATAGTGTAGTCGTGGTTGAGACAAATGGGGTAAGCAGGCAGAGTTCTGAGGAGGGGGGCATCCTGCTAGGTGGGTGGGAGGCTTTGATAAGGGAGCATAGGCATGAGATTCGTGAAAGGAAACTATCCCATCTGGCAAGGGAAGGGGGCCGGGCTGGAAAAGGAAAAGGGGAATGGGTTATCACATCTTGCCAGCTGGGGTGCCGGTCTGGGAAAGGAATGGGGAGTCTCCGGCCAGCTGGGGAGTTGAGCTGGGAAAAGGAAACAGGGGGTATCCGGCCAGCCTGGGAGCTGGGCTTATCAAGGGAGAGTGTCCTTGTCTGGCGAGAGCTGCTGTGAAATGAAGGGGGAGCTAGGTGGGTTTAGGACTGGCAAGGACGGGGGGGAGGAAAATTTTTCAGTATCTATATTATTCCCCCCTTTGATACCCCCCTTTGATAAGGGTGGGTATCACAATTCTTCAACGTCGGCTTGGGGAAGTTGTTGATAAGTTCGGAGAGTCAGGACCCTGGAGATGGTTTTGTTGAGTAAGT